>OZ012738.1:323737272-326223595 GCA_963859935.3 Lathyrus sativus | reverse complement strand
AAAATATGATGAATGATGATGTGAATCAGACTTGATGATATGTATATGTATATATGTTTGAAGTGATTCAATGTTTAGATTTTCCGCTTTTATTATAAATATTGAGATGTGGGTGTAAGGACTAAGTTCCTCTGTTTTGAAAGTTACCCCACTGTTGCATATCTTGTTGAGCAGGTGTTGTATATTTTAATTTCATGGATAATGTGACATGCTCTTTCATACCATGTTTTTAGTTATACTTTGATGAAAATTTTAATATGTGCCTAAATGATTTATGGTTTTATTTGGGGTATAGAAAGGGGTGTTACATTAAGTGGTATCAGAGCCAGTGTTGAGTCAGTTGTGTCTGTCTCGTTGTTGTGTTGTTTGAACGGTTGTTTAACCATGTTGTTATTTTTGGGAATGGTCGGATTATGGCTGGTCGTAACGACAATGCGATGGCTTCTGCTTTGGAAGCAACGGCTAGGGTGGTGCAAGGTGCACCGAATGTGAATGCTAATGTCGAGTCAGGAGGAATCAACCACCGGTCTTCAAAGGGAGATTTGATCCCGATGGTGCCCAAATTTGGTTGAAAGAGATTGAAAGAATGTTTGGAGTTATGGGCTGTGAAGAAAGGAATAAGATGAGACTTGGGTCTCACATGCTGAAGGAAGAAGCCAACCAATAGTAGATCGGTATTTATCACAATTTGGTGAGGTTTCCTTCTTTGGAAGATGATGAAAATGAGAGAGTTTTCTACCCACTAGAGAGTTGAAGACACTTTTAGCGGACGAAGATCAATTGTTCGATTTATTTGTATCGGTGTCGGTGGAGAGTAAAGTTGAGCTCGATGTGTTTCCAGTGGTGTTTATTTTGAAAATTTGGAGGCACTATCTTTATGGTGCAAGATTTGAAGTTTTATTTGGGTGCAAGATTTGAAGTTCCTAATGAGGTAGAGTGACATGGTCGTATACACTGGGGTAGAATGACTAAGATGTCTTTCCTAGTGGAGTAATCACTGGGGTAGAATGACTATGTGTCGTTCCTAGTGAAATGATCACCGGGGTAGAATGACCGAGATGTTTTTCCTGGTGGGGTACAAGCGATGTACCCATAATCTCACATGGAGATTGTTGAGAATTGATGGATTTATATGAGTCACATGGCATAACTAAGATTGTGGTATGAAAGTATGCATGTGTGCAATTGTGTATGACTTGTGGAATTGAGAGTTGTGAATAAACATAATTGTAGATGTTTATGTGAATTGTAGTGAATAAACATATTGTGTGTGTTTATTGGATTGATTGAGAATTATGGATGTGTGCATGATGAATATGCTTGGTGATTATCCATATTTGTTTATATATATATTGTGGTGTATATGATGAGTTATGATGAATTATGGTGAGAAATGTGGAATATGTGTATTCTATGTTTGCGTGTATATATATATATATATATATATATATATATATATATATATATATATATATATATATATATATATATATATATATATATATATATATATATATATATATATATATATATAATATATATATATATATATATATATATATATATATATATATATATATATATATATATATATATATATATATATATATATATAATTATATATGTATTGGTTATTATGATAATATTTCTCACCCTTATGCTGTTTTATGATACTCTATGAGGCATTGCAGAGTAGGATTGCTGGAGGTCTTTTTGTGAAGCGTGGCTTCTTTCTTTTGGTCGGTCGACTCTGATATGTAGCACCGGGTAGCTAGGATTGTATAGAATTCTTTTGTGATACATTTGTATATGTATCTGCTGATGAGTGTTTATGAAAACATGTTGAATGATGATGTGAATCAAACTGGATGATATGTATATGTATATATGTTTGAAGTGATTCAATGTTTAGATTTTCCGCTTTTATTCTAAATATTGAGATGTGGGTGTAAGGACTAAGTTCCTCTGTTTTGAAAGTTACCCCACTGTTGCATATCTTGTTGAGCAGGTGTTGTATGTTTTAATTTCATGGATAATGTGACATGCTCTTTCATACCATGTTTTTAATTATACTCTGATGAAAATTTTAATACGTGCCTAAATGATTTATGGTTTTATTTGGGGGTATAGAAAGGGGTGTTACAGACGACAAAATCAAAGACAAGCAGCAAGAGAGGAGAGAGAAGCAAAAAGTGAAAATGAACGTTTCCCCCTATTTATAGGCAGATCAGAGGCACGTGCACGAGCACGCACGGTATAAGGGCATCATTATCACGAGCACACACATTAAATGCAGCACATGACTTGATGCACACGTGGCACTTCATCCTTTCAAGTCCCATCAACCGGTCAGGCACTCAGGACAACGTTCCAGATTCCCCGGGCATAGGCGCCTTCGAGCATCATGAAGAGACCTCGTTCCGTTGACGGGTATCGACAACGCCTACTCCACCTCGAACCGCGAACTTCCTTTAAGTTATCACTTCTATGCTCAGAAGCAACGACTTGGGGGGCTTCTGTTCTGGACTGACTCAATGGCTAGGTATGACCCAATCCACTTCTACACCCAGAACGACCCAATAGCCGCCTTAACCCTTTCAGTTAAGAGAAAAGGAGAGAATTCTCTCTTCTGCTCCTCGTCACATGTATGCAAGTCACGCACGGTTCCACCATCTAGAAACAGTCACGACGCTTGTGCTCGCGACCACGCCCTTTCTCATTGCAATGACTAGTTTCGAGCACCTCTGCCCGCCACAACGACTAGTTTCTAGCAGTTACCTAATCTTTGGGAGCGAATATCTCACCCCAAAAATAGAGACCAATGGTTAAGCGCTTGGGGCATTATAAAAACCCTATCACTTGAGAGGGTCAGGTATTCTAAATTATTCTAAATCACCCTAAGACATACACTCTTTGTACTTGTCTTTTCTTCTCCCGATTATTACTTTAGCATCGGAGTGCCTTGGAGGTACATCCCCTCCTCATCTTTGCAACCTAGCATCACAGATAAAGTCTCTGACCCACTTCAGGTACTCATCAGCCGTCAACATCAAATATATTCTCAAAAATTCTAATAAACACATATAAACTCATTAAAAAAAATCATTAAAAAATTACTCAAATAAACTCATTAAAAAAACATAAAATAATTCAACTAAACACATATAAACACATATTCAAATAAACTCATTAAAAAAAATCCTATACACATAATCTATTGGTCTTCACTATTACTCTTAAAATTCAACTTTTTTTTCAAATATATATTTATAAAATTACATATAATAATTACTCAAATATAATCATTTAAATAATACTCAACTAACAAAACAATAATTTAAAATTTTGATGAAGGTAAACTTTTATATACAATGACATTAATATATTATAAACTAACTGCACGCGTAGCTTATATATTATTTTAGTATATATAAATCCAAAGTTGTCGTGATGGAAACACTAGCCAATGTCATCTTGATAGAAACTCTAGACACAATCTTAATTCTATTATTTATTAAATATACACTACATAAAAAATAAATAATAATATTAACATAACAATAATATTAAATAATATAATATTCAGCCACCACAATTAATGATAATATATATATATATATATATATATATATATATATATATATATATATATATATATATATATATATATATATATATATATATATATATATATATATATATATATATATATATATATATATATATATATATATATATATATATATATATATATATATATATATATATATATATATATATATATATATATATATATATATATATATATATATATATATATATATATATATATATATATATATAATATTAATATAATATTCAGCTAATAATAATAAAAGAAAAAAAGAAAAAATAATAATAATAATAATAATAATATTGCTATTAAAATATATTACTTATAAGAATAATATTTATTTAACTATTATCCAATAGCGAAAAAGCAAAATTTCTAAATACAATCTTAATATATATTTATCAGAAAAAATCAAAAAATAAATAAATAACCTTTATATAAATAATTTATAATAGAGAAGAAACAAAATTAAATACAATTTTGATATATGTTTATCATTTCTATAATATAGGTTAAAAATCTCTCTCTTCTATATTTCAGATTTAATTTTAAATAAGAAGTTAAAATTTTAAATTTTAAATTATAAATTAAATTTTAAAATTGAATATTATATCTTTTTCGAGTATAACTCAATTAGTAAAATAATATAACTTTTTGTAACAAAAAAGTATGTTGATGTGACTTTTACTTTTTTAAAACTATTTGTGATGTAATAACTTATGATCTATCGTTTTTCACTCAAAATTAAAAGACAATTTATTTAATTTTGAAAAATTATCTATCATTGCATAATATATATATATATATATATATATATATATATATATATATATATATATATATATATATATATATATATATATAATATATATATATATATATATATATATATATATATATATATATATATATATATATATATATATATATATATATATATATATATATATATATATATATATATATATAATTGAATTGTGGTAAATGTGATGATGATGTTAAAAATATGTATATATATATATATATATATATATATATATATATATATATATATATATATATATATATATATATATATATATATATATATATATATATATATATATATATATATATATATATATACATATTTTTAACATCATCATCACATTTACCACAATTCAATTATATATATATATATATATATATATATATATATATATATATATATATATATATATATATATATATATATATATATATATATATAATTGAATTGTGGTAAATGTGATGATGATGTTAAAAATATGTATATATATATATATATATATATATATATATATATATATATATATATATATATATATATATATATATATATATATATATATATATATATATATATATATATATATATATATATATATATATTATATGCAATGTCTTATTAATTATCATTTTTACTCAAACAAAAAAGATAATGTATTTACAATTAATTTTAAAAGTTTAAATAATACAAAAGATATATAAAAAGATCTGTAACTAAAATTTAGTATTATATATATTATTAAAATGTAACTCAATTAAAAAATACCTATAGTTTTCTTTTAAAATAATATATGTAAAGTAAAAAATCTTTTTATTCTTTTTTGATTTTTTTTAATTATAATAATATATGATATTTAAGAACATTTTAATGAAATCATTGATAAAATAATATAATTTAAAATTTAAAATTTAAAATTATAAATTAAATTTTAAAATTGAATATTATATTTTTAAAGTATAACTCAATTAGTGAAATAATATAACTTTTTGCAAAAAAAGTATTAATGTGACTTTTACTTTTTAAAAAAAAACCTAATTGTGATGTAATAGCTTATATACCATTTTTCACTCAAATTAAAAGATAATTTATTTAATTTTGAAAAATTATGTAATATAAAAATTCTTTATAAATATACGTACTTAAAAATGAGTATTATATATATATATATATATATATATATATATATATATATATATATATATATATATATATATATATATATATATATATATATATATATATATATATATATATATATATATATATATATATATATATATATATATATATATATATATATATATATATATATATATATATATATATATATATATATATATATATATATATATATATATATATATATATATATATATATATATGAGATTAATTGTTATGTTCTGTCAATGTAAAAAATGTTACACTATCAATAAATCACCACCATCCGTTAGTATTATTTTTCAGGTGATTAAAATAGAAGTTAAACGGTTCTGATTAACTGATAGTGTAAAAAAATCTTTACACTATCAATGTATGTCAATTATATATATATATATATATATATATATATATATATATATATATATATATATATATATATATATATATATATATATATATATATATATATATATATATATATATATATATATATATATATATATATATATATATATATATATATATATATATATATATATATATATATATAGTATGGGTTTAAAGGTATTGTACTGCCAGTGTAAGACAATTTTTACATGCAACCAATTAAAATGTCTATAATTTCTATGTAATATCAATAATTTTAAATAAAAATATGTTTTATTCTAATACATGGTTGTGATTGGTTGGCAGGGTAAAATATTTTACACTGTCAGTGCATTTCCTTTTTACTTATATATATATATATATATATATATATATATATATATATATATATATATATATATATATATATATATATATATATATATATATATATATATATATATATATATATATATATATATATATATATATATATATATATATATATATATATATATATATATATATATATATATATATATGAGTAAAAAGGAAATGCACTGAAAAGGATCACTGTGTAAGGAGAAGTTTCTGCAGTTGAATTCCCTTCAATCTACCTAAATAGAACGTGAAATGGAGTCGAGGAGCTCAATATCATGAAATTATCAATAAAATCCTAGATGCGACATCCTTGAAACCTTGACCCTAGCAGCAATAGAAATACAGTAGCTAAGTGTGGCTCGAGATGGTGGGGTACGAGAATATAGACATATAATACGGGTCGACGTGAGAGACCGACTTTGTCTGACACATATCAATCTTGCCACTAATCAACATGAGAGTATAAACCTGCCAATGTCGTTCATTGAGAAAATAGATGAAAAAACTAAAATTCTGGCAAGCAGATCACAAATGTCCTAAGAGATGTTGAGACATTGATCTCTGCTAAAAACTAAAAAAGGATAGAAACAAGCACATTCAAAAACTGAAAATACATAACAGTGTCATGACAAATGTCTCAACATCTGTTAAGACATGTCTTTCAGAACACAAGAGCAGACTGAATTTAACATAAGAGAAAGATAAACAACACAAATATATGATGACCCGGATCGGTGAACAACAACACCTACATCTAGGGGCTACCAAGTCAAGAATGAATTCACTATTAATAGTATAAGTTTAGAACTAAACTCTCTCTTTTACAATTCCTCACTTAATCCCTACCCATTACAATTCTATCTAGAAATCACAATTTAGATAAGAGAAACCCATCTCAATTCCTAAATCACCTCAGTGATATCTAACAGTCACAACCTTCGGTGACTGTATCAAACTATTTAATTGAAAGACACCCCTCTCAATACAATATTATGTCAAAACTCTTGACTAACAATCATGCATGGATTTTCTTAAAGCTTCATCCAAGAACAATATACAATTCATTACCTACAGGCTTTTGAATATGTAAAACTATGTCTACCACAAAGTATCAACCGATACAAAGGGTGACTTACAATACATGAAAGTACACGACTCTCAAAACCGTAAACCCTTATAATTACTTTACAAGAATTCATTACATGGTTTTTCTTTCTTACTATCTCTATTTATGCCCTAGATCTTGGTCTTCCTTTTATAGCCTTCAGCAGTCCATGGGCTTCGAAGTCTCTGTCTAATCTTTCCTTGATCCATGTTCAGATTGCACCTTAAATCTTGGAACAGATCTGCAACAAATCTGAATAAATCTTCTGCACCAGATCAAGATGTCGAATCCACAATGCTAGGACATCTTGACTGACATGTTATCTTATATAGATTTCTTCTTGTTAGAACATCATGTTTTACCAAAATTTTAGTCAAATCTTTAGAGCCTTCAATCTCCTCCTTTTGAATTTTTTTGGCTAAAACACTTTTTGCACAATAAACCTAGGATGATATGGAGGGAGGGAGTAGAAAGTCTTGAAGTCACTTCAACCGAATGAAGAGTCTAGCAAAAAATAAACTTATGTCTCCCTTATGTTGAAAGCTTTCATTCTTCTTGTACATAAGGAAAAAGATACACACATCTCCCCTTCAAACCCAGAACCAATGACATTTCCCCGGAGCAACCAAACACCAAATGAATTATCTCGATGAGGATTCAGGGGAGTAGCCTGCAACTCCGGGTAACTCAGAACTTAAGACACAATTGTGTTCATAACTTAGATCACAAGATACAAAAGAAAGACTTAGAAAAGGAACTGAGACACAAACAAGATGTTAGAACATCTTATCCAACATTCTTGCAAAACAACAACAAGAATGGATTCCACACCCAAAAGGATATCAGTTATGTGTTGTAAGGACCAACACACATCTGAGATGAATACACACCCATTCTCCCTTTTTTTAGCCAAAAATTGGCAAAAGCAACCAACACAGTTCCAGACCCACATGGTACTTACCCAAACCTGGACAAAAGCCATGAAGAACCGACACAACAAAAGAAACACAGCCTGAGACTAACGAAGCACCAACCCCCTTTAAATACCCAAGCATTTACTCTAGGAATTAAAGATCCATAGAAGTTACCGAAGAAAAATTCAATGAGGATATAACTTTAGGTAGATCACTTCATCATAAATGACTGTGCACCGCCCATGTCTGATTTGAATGTTTCAACTTTAGGGAGAACCGTCCAAGGAAAGTGCATTAACCAAGACACATATTTTACATGCCTTCTCTTAGGAACGCTCTTCATTGTCCAAGGAACACCGTCCAAATACACCTTCTTGGAAATAACCACAAGTCCTAAACAATGCCCTGACATCAGGTCAGACTTTGTATAGTCCTTTTCATGGCCTCAGAGGCATAGCCACAGATCCTTCAGGTAATCCCAACATGCTCTTGTCAACTAGAGGCTTACTAAAATGTTAAGACATCATGTCCAACATCTTCCAACAAGGACTCCCAATAACCTTACCTCATTATGTAGAGAAAAATAAATTCTCCCAGACAATAACCAATCTTATTTCTCAAGTTTCTCCTAAGAATTAAGAACACAGTTGATATAATTTGGTATCCTTAACAACCCAACCTATCATGCAGAGCTGGAAATTCTACCAAAATCAACACACCGTGATGTCAAGACATCTTGCCTGCATCACATCCTCACAAGAACCACATGAGCATCTTCTTGCTTATAAGTGAGAAAAATACCAAGACCACACTCCTTGTATCATAATCGAAGAACTCTTGGAATGGGATCAACAGTCACCATTGATCACTCTCTCCTTGAAAACATCTATACAATGTACAAGTCAATCTTGAACCTTACAGCCATAGACAACCTTGTTCTTGAGAGTGGATCCAATAAAGCCAAGAATGTTCACATTCATTAAAGATACATACACATTCTCTTAGACCATTGGTTAATCAATATGTCATTCAACCCCTTCACCAAAGGAAGAAGAAAAACTCCCCAATCTACCTCCTTCCCAAGATTTTGTCTAATACACTCTCTTCTAGAGACACTTCCAGCAGAACCAACCATCTTTCTAAAAAGATAGTCAGCTGAAATGATGTTTCAAACACTTGTTAAAACATCATCCTTAAACAAAGTACTCATCTGCTTTAATTCTAGAGTCAACATTCATGAATAACTCTTTGTATGGTGATCCATACACTTCTTAATGCATATAAGAAGATCCCAAAAGATCACAACTGTAGCAGTTCATGGATCATTTGAAGGCATAATACCATAGAGAGAAATAAACACTCACAAGCCTCAGGAAGCTTCATCATAGGAGCATAATGTTCAGACACCCTGTTTGACATTACAAAGTCAACACCCATCTTTAAGAATCCATAGAGGAGATTCCTTATGATAGATACCAGTATGACTGACAATAAGCATAGGAGATAGATTAAGCAACAAAAATAGACTTCTCTGTGAGGTCTGCTTCTCCTCTCCCCTTTAATCTTATATTCTCTACTTTACACAGTACACCATAAGCCAAAGTACATCAGCACAATCAAGCAATAGACTTGAGCAGGTAGTTCCTTAAAGCACACTCAAAAGACACTTTCCTTCAGAGTAACCACACAGATACCTTTCACAAAGTCCTTGATCATGTGAGAACAACGGGACTGGAGCATCTAGTACAAATACTCTCTTACCCGAGACAGTACTATGGAACACTCATATAAAACATCTTAGATGAGACTCCAAGAAGATATGAAAACACCAAGAAATCATTAACTCCCTTAAGTTATTAGCTATTGCATGATACAGAAAGGATGAGGTAGACTTAGGAAACAATCATATAGATGGATAACATCGACTCCTAAGACGAACAACTTATACAAGATGATACAACTCCACTGCACATAAATAGCCTCAATATCAACATCCAGATGTTTAGTCCAATGTCAGAACATTTAATTTATATCATTGACTTGACTAGCCAACCGATGAAACCACACATGCCTGAAACAGTCTTGAAGATTAGACCCTTAGACTACCAGATAGTTTCCACCTTGAATGACCTTTCCCTTATATCAGAACAAGAGTTCCATGTTCTCATAGACTTGATCATGAAATCAAGTTTGAGTAAACAACCTTCATCATGAACATAAGAAAGAACATCAATAACCAGTCCTTTGAAAGAAGAACAAACACCACGATGTTCGTCTGCTACAAGCACAATTCTCCAAGGAAATGGTCCACATACGATCAGAGTCCCCACCAGACTCAAACCAAGAGAAAAATTAGTCACAAGTATCAACAAGATCACTTATATTTAGCTTTGAAATACTAAAAGAGTCTTCAAGATGTTAGAGTGAATATCCCATACATGTTTCCTTGACATCCATGTGCACAGAAACTAGTTGAGATGTCTTCACAACCCTTCAGCATAAAGTGAGCCCTAAGCTCCTTCAATGGGGTACATAAGTCTTGCTCCAGATCATAAATAAATTGACCTAAAGAAAACTCACCAAAGCAAATTGTGTCTTGATCTTCATCTTCACCGTCATACATATGCAAGACAAAAATCTTGGATAAAGGTTTCCTAGGTAACAGACCAGAAGACTCTTCAAGAACAATCTGAAGAAGATTCCCAACACTAAACACACATTTGTTTATCCTTCAAGACATATGTTGCATCTCTTCTTTGTCTGATAAGTTCACTCCTTGGAACAACAAGGTTTTGCACACACTCTTTAGAAGTGATGTTTCAACATCTAGTTGAACATCAGATCCTTTTCTCATGAACAAGTCATTGGATCTTGAGTTCTTGCACTGTCTGAAGCTGCACCTTCAAGAGCAAAACTTTTGACATCATCAATAAAAAAGGATAATCAATTAAATACTTGTTAAAGCCACAAATAGAAATTGGTTTTAAATCCTAATTCAGTATTCTTCAGTCACAAAATGTCATAAGACATCCCTCTTTACTCAATCAACAACCTAGAGAGAAATCTTCTAGGCATAAGTACTCCTTAGAATACAATCTTCTCTTCTGAACACTTTCGGCATTGCCTTTATGAGTGGACTTGAGAGAGGACTCAAGTATCTTGGGTTACCTAAAACATGACATAGAGTGTTTACCAAATTCATAGATCATGAATTTGATATACAAGATCCCATCTCAACCTTTTTCTTCCTATTACCCTTCATGGTACTTGGTTGACCCCGTCTCCCAAGCAACATAGGAGGATCCTTTAGAGGAAGACATCACAATTCTTTCTTCAACACCATCTTCAACAAGCCAGGACAGATGTCATAATAGATTATAAGACATCATGCTTAACACAAGTATCAATATCAACAGCAGTAGAAGAACCTTCATGGAGCACTCAATCAACCATCACTACTTGTCAGGCCAGATTCAGAATACTATCCTCCTAGCTTCCAATCTCCTTGAGGACAATAGTAATGGATGACCTGACCACACAATCTCCTTCCTTGTTCAAGAGACCAGAAAGTATCTCCCCTAGAACTCATCCAGAAATAGACGGGATGCCTGCTCTGATACCAATTGAAATTCTGGAAAGCTGATCATAAATGTCCTAAGAGATTTTGAGACATTAATCTCTGCTAAAAACTAAACAAGGACAGAAACAAGCACACTCAAAAACTGCAAATACATAACAGTGTCATGACAGATGTTTCAACATCTGTTAAGACATGTCTTTCATAACACAAGAGCAGACTGAATTTAACATAATAGAAAGATAAATAACATAAAGATATGATGACCCAGTTCAATGAACAACAACACCTACATCTTGGGGCTACCAAGCCAGAAATGAATTCATTATTATTAGTATTAATTTAGAGCTAAACTCCTTCGTTTACAACTCCTCACTTAATCCCTACCCAATACATTTCTATGTAGAAATCACCATCTAGGTAAGAGAAACCCATCTCAATTCCTAAATCACCTCAGTGATATCTAACAGTCACAACCTCCGGTTACTGTATCAAACTGTTCAATTGAAAAACACCCCTCTCGATACAATATTTAGTCAAGACTCTTGACTAGCAACCATGCACGGATTTTCTTAAAAGCTTCATACAATAACAATATACAATTCATTACCTACAGGCTTCTGAATATGTAAAACTATGTCTACCACAAAGTATCAACCGATACAAAGGGTGACTTACAACACACCAAAGTACACGAATCTCAAAACCCTAAACCCTTATAATTACTTTACAAGAATTTGTTACAAGGTTTTTCTTTATTACTATCTATATCTATGCCCTAGGTCTTGGTCTTCCTTTTATAGCCTTCAGCAGTCCATGGGCTTCAAAGTCTCTGTCCGATCTTTCCTTGATCCACATTCAGATTACACCTTAAAACTTGGAACAAATTTGCAACAAATTTGAATAAATCTTTTGCACCAGATCAAGATGTCGGATCCACAATGCTAGGACATCTTGACCGACATGTTGTTTTATACAAATTTCTTCTTGTTGGAACATCTTGTGCAACAACATGTTTTACCAAAATTTTAGTCAAATATTTAGAGCCTTCAAAAACATTGAGCATATGTTTTATCATTATAATTTTTGAGAAGTCAACATCAATACCATCAGATGGACCATGATCGAACATGTTGGGCATAACATTATACCCAATCCATCGACAGAAGATACAAGGAGAGGATCTTTATCGTTGTTGTTTGCATACAACTTGGTCCCTTTCCTAATGGGCGAAGTCGTGAAGGTTCTCACACTGAAGACATAAAATACCTCTTAGCCGGAGTTGTAACACCCTTCTAAACCCCACGGAAAATATACAATAAATCAGAGTAAATAATCATGCATTCAAAAAGGACGTCACACATAACTTTCAAAGTCATCAACAACCACCGGTCATGCTCATTAACACTTAATAATTAATCATACTTTTCAAAAATTCACTTTGCATGTAGCAGCAGATTCAATTTAAATCATAACTCTCTTAACAGAACATTCATGTTCATCACATAATTCAACATTACTTAGGCACTAAGGCCAACATCACAATATTCCAATGAATATGAAAACATAACCTAGAGTACACAATGTATCTCTAAAACATAAACCAAACGATCCCAGTGTTACATGACCAGAGCATGACTCTACCCAACATAACTAAAATACTAAATAGCTACACCAACAGCGACCACGCAACTACGAGCAGCTCTACTCACGATACCTGCACGATGTCATATAGGAGATCATTCCAGTTGAAGGGTGAGAAATATTATCATAATAATCAATGCATATAATTATATATCTACAATCTTAGAATACGCATAATCGTCATTCTCACCACAAGACATCCATACACGTCACAATGTATATACAAATATATGGATATTCACCAAGCATACATCCACAATTTCAGTCAATTCACCTAAACATACACATTATATTTAATTCACCATAATTCATATAAATGTATACAATCATGTTTATTCATTAACTCCTCAGTCAATATCATTCACAATTACACATTCACAATTCACATCATTGCACCTAAACATTTACAATTATATTTATTCATCACAATTCATCATAAAGTATATATATATATATATATATATATATATATATATATATATATATATATATATATATATATATATATATATATATATATATATATATATATATATATATATATATATATATATATATATATATATATATATATATATATATATATATATATATATATATATATATATATATATATATATATATATATATATAACACCAAGCATATTTATCATGCATATAACCAAAATTCTCAATTCAACAATTCACACACAAGCATACTTTCATATAACAATGATATCTATGCCATGTGACTCATATAAAACTAATCAATTCTCACCAATCCCTATTTGGGATCATGGGTACATCGTTTATACCCCACCAGGAACAACATCTCAGTTATTCTACCCCGGTGATTATTCCACTAGGAACAACATCTTAGTCATTCTACCCCAGTGTATACGACCATGTCACTATACCTCACTAGGAATAACATCTTGTTATTCTACCCCAGTGAGTACGAGCCTTACTCATATACACATTTTCAACATCATCATCATATTTACCAAGCAATGCACATATATCCACAATATATTCTCATGCATCCTTCACATACAATCGCATACAATTATTATGCATTCACAATTCAATACCATCACCATATTTATCAAGCAATGCACACATATTCACAGTATGTTCTCATGCATTCTTCACATACAATCGCATACAAACAATATACATTCACAATTCAATACCATCACCACATTTATCACAATTCAATCATATATATATATATATATATATATATATATATATATATATATATATATATATATATATATATATATATATATATATATATATATATATATATATATATATATATATATATATATATATATATATATATATATATATATATATATCGCAACATATATATAATTCACCATTCATTCATATACTTCACAAGGTATATTTATTCACAATTAACATATTCATCACTCCACATAAACATTTACAATTATGTTTATTTACCAATACAGAATTCATGATGATAAATGCAACTCATAGAGATCGGCTCACGACTCTATGCAGATGCACATGCGGTACCGACTCATTCATCAGGTTCAATTGAAGAACCAAATGGAACCATCGCTCGTTACCGAAGTAACTCCCCGTCGGGCCTACGATGTTCACCCATCGCTCACACCCCACATGGACACACGATGTTTCAGGATTGCTCACACCCCACACGGGCACACAATCCGATCACTCACACCCCACACGGGCACATGATCTGATCGCTCACACCCCATATGGGTACACGATCTGATTGCTCACACCCTACACGGGCGCACAATCATTCAGCAGATTCTACGCAGAATCAATCAGCACAAGAATGTATATCATGATGCTTCACATGCAAAATGACTCTATACACTTCTTGAAATGCATACATATTTATAATGTTTTCATGCATTTATCTCATCTAATCTCATACAATCATCATACATTCACAATGCATATTCCATATTGTATTCATCATTTATCTCATATTATTACATATAATCCATATGCATTCACAGCAATTATGCCAAACGGCGACCAAACACTCTAATTATTTAAGCCTCACTACTTAAAATAATTAATCTCTATTAATTGGTAAAATCGGCTAAAAATAATATTTCTTTTCACCAAGTTATAGAACATATTAGCTTTAGTTTGATATAAAGAACGACAAAATCCGATAAACGGTGAAGAAGTTATGAATTTTCAAAGTTTCAAAAAAAATAATATTTTTCTCACACTTACAATGTTAACGGTTTTACGCATTCCGTTAACCGGTTAACGGCTCCAAAAACTCAGTTTTTGGCCATTTTTAATACCGTTAATCGGTTAACCCATAGTGTTAACCGGTTAACACCTAAAAAACTTGGAAAAACAAGCTACGGGTTTGTGCCCAAAACCCCCAAAAACCCGACCGATTTAATTATTTTTTTCTGATTAAATACCTACTCGTCATTGATCACGACTTTCTATGTCTAACATAATTAACTGCAAGTGCACAGTCTATCGCGTAGTAATAATAGATATAGATCCCACAGGGACTCGTAATCAAACTAGTATTTTCGGGTGTTACTGTGTTTAGCTAGGTTGGTAATATTTTAGGGGAATAGTAACAAAATAAGTGCGTAAACTAAAGGGAACTAAAGCTTTTAATTAAGGTATAGATGCTTGAATCGGCATGTAATATGTTACTTCTTCAGGGATTCTATAGGTCACCGGTGTCTTTAGGTTTTCAAAAATAGTTTAAGAAGAAAATGATGGTTTAAAGACCTTTGCCTCACGATGGTTGTTGACGCTAGTCGCAACTCTAAGGCGGAACGTATGTTGTCGCTATCCCGTTCGGGGTTAAAGTTACTTTTTGAAAACTATTAAGTTCTAATTCCTTTTAAAGCGCTGTCGCTGTTTTTAAAATGAATGCCTAGTTTTTACTATCTGGTCTTAGCCTCAGCTGTCGCTTGTTGGTTCGTACCTTTATGAATTTCCCACTGTCGTGGCAAAACTGCTGTAAATAATTTCTCGCTGTCGCGACGAAGGTTTATTTAGAAAAGTCAATTTAAAAACTGAAGCCATAAATAAATTTTGAAAAGGTAGATATACACCGGTTAATTATCGAATCCCATCAGATTATTTATTACATACCGATTACTTAAGATTTAGCCAGACATGGAATATAAATTAACAACACGTAAATAATGGCAGAAAATAATAATATGCATTACAATAGGAAATAGCAATTCAATTTACAATTAGAATAGAAACCTGTAAACAATTTGATTTGGCTTTTTGGAAATCCTCCAAAATGGCGGCAGGATTTAGTCTTTATGCCAATTACTCGTACAGAATAGAAATGGGAAGGTAAAACAACAATTGCAAGGAAGGAAAGAAAAAAAGAAATAAAACAACGATAAGAAAATGGGAAACTGAATATTGCTCTGAAAGTAAATTGGCAGCACTTCGTCTCTTCAATGCGGCTCTCCCTTTCTGGTACCAGCTACTTCCTTTTATATATGGGATATTCAACGGTTTATTTCTTCGGGAAGTGGGAATGATATCAAAAAATATAGGAGTTAGTGGTCCACTCCTCTTTGGCACTTTCATCACTTGACAGCACGTGCATAAAAACTGCATTTTAACTCCATGACGGTCGTCATGGACCTATGACGGTCGTCACACGCATGACGGTCGTCACACCCTTGTGACGGTCGTCATATCAGCAGAACTCGTTTTTGCTGCTTTTTGGCCTGATTTTCACCTGGTTTTCACCTGTAAATGCTTCTTTTCTTTATCTTGCTCCATTTGAGCATGGACTCTGAATACCTGCAAAATACTGGGCAAATAGTGTGGAAATATCCGAAATCGGAGTGAAAACGGTTGCTGATTAGTATAAAAGTACATCATTATATATATATATATATATATATATATATATATATATATATATATATATATATATATATATATATATATATATATATATATATATATATATATATATATATATATATATATATATATATATATATATATATATATATATATATATATATATATATATATATATATATATATATGATTTCGCGTTATCAAACTCCCCTTAACTTGAATCTTTGCTTATCCTCAAGTAAAGGTAGGAAAAATTTAAAGTTCGGCAAGCACGCGACACGCTCTTCCCTTGATAAGATTTTTCGGACGCCAAGTTAAGAAAAACCGGGGGTCAAATGGAAATAAAGCGTATACGGAGACGACACATGATTGTAAGTCTTCGAAGGCCTCTCTTTTATGCAAGCCAGTCTCAATCATGTTACTGCAGCTCGGCTTCAAGTTTCTTGCGACAAATTTTACCCGGCTTCGCTCTGGCGCAGTCACATTAAGCTCGTTATTCATACATGTTCATGGCAAGAAAACCTGTTGGTGATTTTGATCTCTCTGCTAGTTTAATTTTTTTTTCTTTGCACATATGCTTATTCTGCTATAAATCCGCAAAAGTTTCATACCGTTGGGATAAATGCTCAGGTGAGGAGTACCTAACTTAGAAGGGACATATCTCTATATTCATGCAATATGGCTTTTCTTTTCTTTCAATATTATTGAATTCTTACTAAAGATCATACAATTATTTGCATCAGTTTCTTGCTTAGAAGTGTTTAGGATGGTGCTGACTGTCGCTACTACGAAAATCGGCGCCGGCTATGACAGAAGAGTCGCCACCGTGCGTTATATATCCCAAAGGAGGGAAAGGAAACGCTCGAAGTAAACCTACCGCAAAGACGGGAAAGGAATGGTCATCGCAACCAGATTCCTGGATTCAGGAGTCGGTTACGCAAGGGGAAGGTATTAGCACCCCTCACGTCCGTCGTACTCGACGGGATCCACGCTTGTTTTCTATCTAGGGTGTGTTATTCTATCTACTCTATAGGTCTGGTTTAAAAAGAAAAGAAAATGACTCGGTAAAGTATCGCACTTTATGCCTACGTATCCCCGTCTGGAACAAGAAATTAGAGTCAACGTAGTTCGCCTACATACGGGAAAGGAGGGGAAGGTTGCTCGCTAGGATATCGCATCCTATGCCTACGTACTTTCATACAGCATGAAAGATCAGAGCAAACGTAGTTCGGGCTACGGAAGACACAAGCTTGTCTAACTGTTTTTTATTACCTTCAAAAAGGGTTTTCCTTATTAAGAGTCCAAGCGGACAAAAATGACACTTTGATGTTTGTTTTGAATCTTTTACGAAAGAAGTGTTTTTTTTTCCTGTTTGCAACTTGTACTGTACTAAAGACTTGTGACCTGAGAGTGACTACGTCGCATGTCACCCTAAGGGTACCATGCTAAGTAGTCAGATTACTGAAGAGTGGCCCTCCAACAACCTTTTCTCAAATAGCTTAAGGCTCGTAGCGTACAACACGCGCTATCTTTATTACTGTATTTTTGAATTGTTTTGAGGTAAGAAGAGAAAGACCCTAACACTATGGTTGCAAGGGAAACTAACCTAATGTTGTCATGCATGGATAAGAATCCTAATGTCTGTCATAATTCCCTCCTGCACAGAGGAAATCAGAGATCCTAGGGGATAAACAGAAAAGAAAGCAAGCAAATACAGTAAAATGCATGCAATGCAGCAATACAAGCGAGACAAGGGAAAACAACAGGCAAAGTAAATCAACATTCACCTCAAACCTAGGGGGCAAGCTACACAAGCCAACAAATAATACAGAAAACAAAAGCCACAGCAGAGGAGGCAGCTCAAGCAGCAACACCAAACTCCTACAGCAAACAGCAGCTCTGACAGCAACAAGATGATTAATCAGCAAAAGTTAACAGCAACAACCTTCATCTTCATGAATAACTCCTATCTTCAATCTTCAATAAACTTTCAATCTTCAATAGACACCAAACTTCAACAAGCTACCAGCTTAAGCAAGCTCAAACCCCAGCCAGTAAACAGCTTCAACCAGCTCTTGACCTCAACTAGCTCCTAGCTTCAACAAGCAAACAAAACCCTAGCTTCAACAAGCTACCTCATCTTTTCCTTTGCCAAGCTTCAACAAGCACCACCAAGGGAGAATTATTCAACAAGATCAAATGGGAATGTTAAGAAGCTCAATGACAACCAAGGGAAGTCACTGAGAACTTAACATTATGAGAGACTGGCATCCTCAAAGTTCTACTCTTAAGGCATGCCATTCATCCCTCCTAAGGAGATATGTGACTTATTTAAAAGGACTTTATGTCATTGGATTGAATGGAGATGAACAATATACTCCATGTTTGAAGAAAGAAGCAAAACTAGTCTAATGCTCTTCCTAAACCCTAGTTTTCCTAAGCTCCTGACAAGCACTCCACCAGATGAGAAATCTCCAACTTCAAGCTCCTTCAAGCTCTCTAAAGCATCTTCCAATTGGTCTTCATGATCATCCAAGCTCAAAAGCAACACCACCCTAATCTAAGGGGAACTATTGAATCAGACTAGCCAAATTAGTTCATCAGAAACACCTAGAAGTTAGTCTTAAAACTAATTCTACTTAAAATACCAAAAGGGATTTTAAAATCCTACAAATATTTCTAAGGGTTCCTAAACCTCTTGTGAACATGCCATAAAAAAACGGAGGGTTATCCATCCATTTGGACCTAAAACTATGCCCTAAAGCTAAAGGTATCATCTTAAAACCCTAATTCTAAACCACCTAAAGTTCAATGCTCCAACTAGCCTAAAATTTTCTCACAAAAATATGAGAAAATTACTATAGGCACAGGCATATCTAAGCTAACTAGCCCAAAAGAATCACCTCAAAATCATACACCAATCAACCACAATAAAATCAGCAAGAACACATGTCAAACAAATTGAAAATAAAACCAATTAAAATGCAAAAAATGCAAAAAAAAAATAAAAAATGCATGAATTAAACATTTTTCAATCCTATTAAATTCTACATTTTCTAAGGAGTTAGGGAAGGAAACTTGGGTTAAAAAGATTAATTTTCCTATTTATTATGGATTTATTCCTAAACTATATAAAAATGTAAAATAAAAGAAAAAACAATAAGAAAAAGATAAAGGCGCGTGGTAGATAGCAATCCATTCACGTTAAAATTTCCAATTGGGCCCAAGGTGGGGTGCAAAGAGCAAGAAGTCACTAAGCCCATCCAGTCTGATTAAATGAAACGGGGCGTTTTGATCACTTCAAATCCCTTCAGTTTTTGAAACGAAATCGTGGCCATTGGATGGAGTCTCCAGTCAAAGTCAAGGCGTGATCTGAGGGTTGGGAGTCATCGTCCCCAAAACATTTGAAACTGAGGGGAAAAACATAGACGGTGGCCTGAGCTTGGCGCCACCGTCTTCTCCGGCGTGGCAATCCCAAAAACTCACCAATCAAGTCAACTAGATACCCTAATCCACTCCAAATTTCACCCTGGTCACGAATATGCCCTCCATTTCCATTGATTCTCACTCCAACTTCAAATACGATCCCACTTTCAGAAAAATCACAAATCTTGAATCACCTCAAAACCTAAAATTAAGGAGCCTAAACTCATCTACATGCTTCAGGGAAGAATTCTAACTATCTAACTATGCTTAAAGCCTCAAGAATCATGAGTTATTCCTTTCAACAAAATTCTGATCACCACCTAAAGTGTCACGAATGGCTCAATTTTTGTGCCTAAATCCATCTAATCATCATCACTAACCTCTCCATACATCAAATGCTAATCAATTCACTGCAAATTGGAGCAAAAAATGAAAGTTGCAAACCTGGTTTAATGTGATGAGCAGATGAGGTTATGGCACGATTCAACCTCCAATCTCTTGCAGAATCACTCAAGAACCACTTCTAAAGCTTCTCCAATGGACAATTTGCTTTGAATCCTCCTCAATTCCAAAACCCGATTCTTGATGCAGCTTGAGAAATTTCAATGGCTTGCTCTGGTTCCTTGCTCAATTCCTCCCCAAAAATGATCTGAATCCAATGCATATGATATATAGAAGCTAATAGAACCCTCTAGAAACTTCTGTAACAACCTGAATGAGAAATTCAATTTCTCACATTCCTTGAAAATCTCATATGCCCAAATCATGCCTTGCTCTGTTTCAGCTTGCAATCTCACCTGAAATTCTCACCTTGTGATATTTAGAACTGAATTGGATGGACATTCTCCTTGTTTTTGACTTTATGGAGTGTGATGGTTATGTTACTTCCATCTTAAGTAACAAAATGAAACCATGTGCAAATGAACTTAAATCCAAAATTTGGTAATGTCATCATCTTTAAAACATGTTTTCTGATCAAATTGGTATATAACATTGCTTGGTTTGGCCATGAAATCAAGAGATCACATTTTTGCCTTTTAAATGACTTTAATTCCTTCATTTCAAAACCATTTCAAACCAACTTCTCCTATGAGATAATTCAAAGCCCTCTTGATGCATGGTCAAGGTTAAAACCCTATTTTGAGCAACTTTCTAGTTGAACAATTTTCCATTTGAGGCCTCTAAGTTGGAGATTTGGACCCATGATCACAAATGACCTATAATCACCAATACCCAAAATACCCCTGGATTGCCAAGATCATAACTTGAGTTCTACAAATCTTATTAAGGACTTCTAGTACTCTATGGAAAGCTAAGATCAAGATCTACAACTCTTATGTTGTCCAAGAATCCATATGAAAATTCCTTGAAGGGCAAAATTTTCTTGGAAGTCAAGTGACTTTCACAGATAAATTTCAGTGTCCCCTGGTGACCTATAATTTGTAAAGACCATAACTTGAGTTCTACAAATCCCCTTGAAGACTTATAGTACTCAAATTAAAGGTATTGAGAATATCTACAAGTTTCATGTTGGCCAAAGATCCATTTGAAACTTGTATTTTGACTTATGTGGCTTTGAAGTTAGGCACTAAATAGGGGATTTTACACTGAAACCCTAATTTAGCAACTTCCCACATTCTTGATCTTTCTTTGCTTAACCTTGGCACAACACCACGCATGTATCCACATACCAATTCATGAATCCCATGACCTCAAGGTAGGCTTTGATGCTCTCCAACTACTCAATTGAATTAGGGTTGACCCAGATGAAACCCTAGTCGACTGCACCTCAACTATGGCTCTTGCACTTGAATTAATGACTTGCCTCAGCTTCAATAAGGCCCTCTAGACATCCCATGAGATCCATACACACCTCACATTCACATCCCATGCTTCTCATCCCACTGATGATTCTCAATATTCCTCAGGATAGGAGCAAAACCCACATGTAGGCATTCAAACTTCTCAAGACTTCAAATCCTTTCTTGATGACTTGATGACTTCTCATCTTGGATAACACACCTTGCTAGGCTCTTCTCTTAATAGACACCTTGATCCTTTGTTGGAGGCATGCTATGCTATGATATGCCAATAATGGAACTATGTACATAATGTAACTATGCAAATGAAATGCAATGAAACATAAATCAGGCAAGAAAAGGTTGAGCAAATTTTGGGGTGCAACACTGACTGCTCGTATAAACTACTGGGGCTCCGTTCGAGTCGAAACTTGAGGCTTTTATACGAGTAAGTAGTGAGACTGACTTGCATCAACTAGAGGTCTAAGGTGTCAGGGCGTAGAAGCTTTGTTAAAATTTTCTTCTCGGAAATTCCAACTTGGTAAAGTTTAGGCGTAACGCGTGATGCTTTGGAGAGGATAAAAGTTTCTCTGTATATGTCAGATGAAGCGCGAGGAGTTCATGTAACGGAGATATATATATATATATATATAAGAGCTTATTTGCCAAAAATTAAAATTACTTTAATTTGAAAATTCGAAAGAAAAAGTACAATAGGAAATGGGAAATAACAGGGAAATAATGGTCCGCTCCCACACTATCTCAATCAGTGTCCTCACTGATTTGAAAGAATGCGGAAGGGAGAAATACAAAGGAAATAAATAAAGAAAACAAAATGACAAAAATGAAGAAAAATACTCCTAGTCCCTTCCTCTTCCTCGATTTCTACCTCGACCTCTGGTTGTGCCGTCGTGTGCCGCGAGGTTCAGAGCTCCAGTGTGGAAGATGTAATCACGGAGGCCGTCGACTCGCACAATGAGGTGTGCCATCTCATCGGCCATACCGAAATGGACATCCTGCATCATCTGCAAAGATTTCCTAATTTGACCGGTTTGCTCTCTCTGCCATGCTTCGAATTCTTCAGCCCTTCAGTTCTGCTGTTCCATCATAAGGATCATCTGGTTCTGCTGTTCGATGCAGCGGAGGAGGGCCTCGGGTGTATCATCAGTGGCAAGACGACAGCGGCGGCGCGCAGAAGGGCCTTCGGCAGCAGGTGCTTGTGATGGCTCAGGCTGGTCGGCTCTGTCTAGCTCCTCTTGAACTTCGTCCCTAGGTTCTTAGGCATTATCCTGGGTTGGGGCAGCAGGGGCAGTGGTATCGAAGAGCCAGTTGGCTCTATCCTCCGGATGCATTCGGGTGCGGGAAGGCATGATGATGCTCTGGATAGTGCGGCCTCGCACTACCGGATGGTATCTCCCATCTGCGCGGGCCTCGATGAGGTGGGAGGCGCGGCAGTGGTAAGTGTCTAGGAAGACAGGGGGCATCTGGCGGAGTGTCTGGAGGCGGTCGCCAAGTCTGAGGCCTATGGCAATGGATGTAATGAACCCACCAAAATAGAAAGGTTTTGAGTCGCGGTTACAATTGGCTTGAATGTGAGCCAAGAGGAACGGGGCAGCGTTAACAGGTTCCGAAGTGAACACGCAACGGAGGAAAAACAGCTCCTTCGAGTTGACCTTGTGGTTATTGTCACGAGCGAATATTGTGTTGCTCAACACACGGTGGAAGTAGCGGATAGTTGGGTTGTGGATATGAGTGGCGTTCAGAGTGTCCCAACTTTCTGGAGTGGTTCCGGTCAGTTGGTTCCAGAGAGGGAAAACTTCTTGGTAGAACTGATCGGAAATGCGGCGGTGAGCATCGTCGCTGTGTGATAACTGTAGAATGACGGTGATGCGGTCCTGGAGGACTTGATATTCGGTGCCGAACAGACGAAAGCAGGCGGCGTCGGTAAGTTGGTTGGTATCGCCAGGCGATGTTGCGTATGCGAAGGAACTGAGAAACTCCAGTGTGAGTTGCTCGTAGGTCGGTTGGGGATTGGTGCAGAGATGCGAGATGTCGGCTCTCTGTAACATCCAAGTTACACCATCCAGAATCTCGAGTTCCGTCAGAGAATCCAGGTGAGCATACCGGGTCGGCTGAAGCAACCGCTGATGGAATGCTAAGAAGTTGGTCTGCTGCCGTTCGCCGGCCTCGCCTTCTCGGAAAGTGATAGTGCTCAAATCGGGGTTTGCACGATTTTGTCTGGCCATTTTGGTGAGAGAAGTGCAGAGGTTTGAGAATAGGAAGTTTCTGAGGATGGTGAGGTATGGGAATGCAGAGGTTAATATATAATAGTGGATTGGAAGTTGAAATGGTGGAGATTTAATGAGGGATTCAGAGGGTTTTTAGTGGGTTTTAAATGTGGGAAAATGGGGAATTAGGGGAGTGGAAGTGGAGAGGTGTGTGACCTCTGTTTTGATAGAATTGGGGTTTTATCTGCGTGACGACCGTCAGGGATGTATGACGGTCGTAACACGCGTGACGACCGTCACAACAGCAAATTCTGCAGAAATGCAGAATTTCGCTTGTGGGGCGTTTTAACAGTGGAAAATTTGATTTTTGCATTATGATAGACTGATTACAAAATAAGAAATAACAGGAAACATAATTAAGGGAGATACTGGAATGAAATGAAAATAACATTGAATCAAAAATGAGTTTAAAGTAATACAATATCCAAAAAGAAACAATTGCAAAATGAAATAATGTGAAACAATGTGAAATGCAATAAACTAAAATTAAAGAGAAAACTGAAATATCACTCCTTTGGTTTCTTCAAGTTGTTGACCTGCTGAATAACGTCATTAAATTGGTCGCTAACTACGTCCATGTAAGTAACGAAATCCATGTGAAGCTGCGTTAATTCATCTTTGATAGTGGTTATTTCCAGCTTGAGGTCGTCCATAGTTCTTAGAGCAGTGTCCAACTTGTCTGTGTTTTGTTCAGGAGTGGGGTCAGGAAAGTTATGGTAGTTAGGAGGGGTCTCAGGATCTATCCCCACTTCGGACTCATAATTTTGGTAGTACAAATAGTCATATGCTTCTGAGATTTGATCACTGTCATACATGTAAGCCTGGGGTGTGGAGTGAGGCGATGGGGGTCCCATAGGCTCGTCCAATTCATAAAGCCAATTGTCTCTGTTATGGATATTGGTTAGCTCATGGTTGGGCAATGTGAAAAGGTGGACAGGTTGATCAGCTATGAGGTATTCGAAGGCTCCTGGTCCAAAGGTACCTAAGATACGTCTGTTGAAGCAGAACTGGATGTCCATTGATCTGAGGTTGCCGAAACGAACGACTTTGTTCAGGTAATACCTCAGGCCAATTTCGTGGGTGATCATGGTAACTAGGCCTCCTATTAAAATGGGTGAGTGCGGTTCCTGATTGAGGCGTGTAAATGCCCTCATCATAAAAGGGACAACATTTATAGGGCGGCCTTGTGAAGCACAGAGAAGGATGAACAACTCGTCCTTTGAGACTGTTGTAATGTTTTCCTCCTTCCCAAAGAGGGTATGGGCTAAAATCCTATGGAAATAGCGGAAGGCTGGATTGTGTATCTTGTTGTTGTGCATGTCATTCGGTTCTGGGTGATAGTTACCGGTGATGGAACCCCAGAATTGGTCTAACTCGAGATCAATATCCTCTTCAGTGGTGGTAAACACAAAAGGTCCGTTAGAGAAGCCTAGGATGTTAGCTAACGTGGTACGGTTGTGTGTTTGGTCTATTCCAAACATTCTAAAGGTTATCAGCTCTTTAGTGGATCCATAGCCATGTTCGGGTAAGTAACTTAAGGAGCTAAGGAATTCGATCGTCAGTTCGCGGAAGGTAGCAAATCGGGTCTTTAGAGCAGTTTGCTCCCAGCCTAATTGGTTAAATAAATACTGAATGCTATCCTAGATTCCTAGCTTGTCCATGGTGGGTTTATCGTAGTACAGAGTTGAAGCAAAGCTTTTCTTAGTCAGTGCCTCAAATATGACCTTATGAGCTAGTCCTCTAAACACAACAGTCGTAACGTCGATGTCAGCCATACTCGTTAGTCGGATAAAAACGGGAGAAAAGTATAACGACTTTAAAATCCTGGAAAAATCACATTCACTCAGATCATATTTTTAAGAACCAAAGGGTGATAAAAGAAAAATAAAATAAATAGTAGAAAATAAGAAAATAGAGATTTATAGAAATTATAAGTTAAAAGGAAAACATAGTTTTAATAAATTTAGAAGGGAAAAATGGGGAAAATTGGGTTGCCTCCCAATCAGCGCTGTCTTTAACGTCAGAAGCTTGACGATAGCTTGGATATAAGCTATTCGGGAAGCTCGAGCAATTTCATATTGCTCACGTGGTCGTTGTGTTCATTTTGATTATAATGTTTCAGACGCTGTCCGTTTACTATAAACGGTGCGTTGATTTGATTTTTGATTTCAACAGCTCTACTCTTAAGGACTTTGGTGACCTCAAAAGGTCCAGACCATCTAGATTTTAATTTTCCAGGGAATAGTTTTAATCTGGAGTTGAATAGGAGCACGATGTCTCCCACACTGAATTGTTTCCGAATCGAACGTTTATCATGCCATTTCTTGGTTCTTTCTTTGTAGATGCGTGCATTCTCGTACGCGTCTAATCTGAGCTCTTCCAATTCATGAAGGTTCAAGATTCGTTTCTCTCCTGCCGCAGTGTAGTTGAAGTTTAGTGTCTTAATAGCCCAGAAGGTTTTATGCTCTAATTCTACCGGCAGGTGACATGATTTTCCGTAGACTAGTTTAAATGGTGTGGTGCCTATTGGTGTCTTAAAGGCGGTCCTATAAGCCCATAAAGCTTCGTTCAACTTTGAGGACCAATCTTTCTTGGAAGTTGCGACAGTCTTTTCTAAAATTTGCTTTATTTCTCTGTTCGAAACCTCCACTTGTCACTAGTTTGTGGATGATACGGTGTGTCTACGCAGTGTTTGACTCCGTATTTGGAGAGGAGTTTGTCAAAGATTCGCGATATGAAGTGAGAACCACCGTCACTAATGACGAGTCTGGGCACACCGAATCTAGGAAAGATTGTGTTTTTAAAGAGTTTAACGACTACTCGCGTGTCATTTGTTGGAGCGGCAACAACCTCTATCCATTTCGATACATAGTCGACAGTGACGAGTATATATTTATTTCTAAAAGAAGATGGGAAAGGTCCCATGAAGTTGATTCCCCAGACGTCAAAGATTTCTACTTCTAAAATTCCTCTCTGTGGCATTTCGTCGCGTCGTGAGATGTTGCCAGTGCGTTGGCACCGGTCGCATTTTAGTACAGCGATATGGACATCCTTCCAGAGACTGGGCCAAAATAGGCCAGATTGTAGAATTTTAGCGCACGTCTTTGAGGTGCTAGCATGACCACCATAAGGTGCTGAATGGAATTGGGAGATGATGTCTTCTATTTCTTCCTCTGGGACACAACACCGGTATAAGTTGTCGGCGCCTCATTTGAAGAGTAGAGGATCGTCCCAGTAGTAATGCTTTAAGTCATGGAAGAATTTCTTCTTTTCTTGATAAGTCAGGTCCGATGGAAGCACGCCTGCGGCCAAGTAATTAACGATGTCGGCAAACCACGGCAAAGTGGCTTGGGCATAGACATCTTCCACTACTTTTTCCAGTTCCGGTTCTTCCGAAGTTGAGTTGGACATATCGCTTTCCAATTTGGCTAGCAGACGTTCGTAGGGAAAGTTGTCATTGATAGGCACTGGTTCTTGTTTAATGCCCTCTATACGGGATAAGTGATTTGCAACTACGTTCTCGGTCCCCTTCTTATCTTTAATTTCTAAGTCGAACTCTTGTAATAATAGGATCCATCTCAATAATCTTGGTTTGGCGTCCTTTTTGCTTATTAGGTACCTAATGGCAGCGTGATCTGTGTATATGATTATTTTGGCTCCTACCAAGTAGGAGCGGAATTTGTCAAGAGCAAACACGGCTGCTAGAAGTTCCTTTTCCGTTGTGGCGTAGTTCATTTGGGCAGGGTCTAAAGTTCTACTGGCGTAGTAGATAGCGTGAAGCTTCTTATCTTTCCTTTGTCCTAGAACTGCGCCTACAACGTAATCACTTGCATCGCACATGATTTCAAATGGTAGTCGCCAATCTGGGGGTTGCATGATTGGTGCGGTGATAAGTGCTGACTTTAGAGTTTCGAATGCCTCTAAGCATTCTTTGTCGAAGATGAACTCGACATCTTTCATTAATAAACCTGTAAGAGGTTTTGTGATTTTCGAGAAATCCTTTATGAATCTTCGGTAGAATCCAGCGTGTCCTAAGAAGCTTCGTATTTCTCGTACGGTTTTCGGAGGTTGGAGATCCTTTATGATCTCTATTTTGGCTTTGTCAACTTCGATCCCCTTTTCAGATATGACGTGTCCTAAAACGATGCCTTGTCGGACCATGAAATGGCATTTTTCCTAATTAAGGACAAGGTTCACTTTAGTGCATCTTTTGAGTACCATCTCTAAATTCGACAGACAGCTTTCAAAACTTTTTCCACATACAGAGAAGTCATCCATGAACACTTCCATGATGTCGTCTATGTAATCTGCAAAGATTGCCATCATGCATCTCTGAAAGGTTGCTGGAGCATTGCACAGTCCGAACGACATTCGGCGATAAGCAAAAGTACCGTAGGGACAGGTGAATGTTATCTTTTCCTGGTCATCAGGGTGAATAGGAATTTGAAAGAATCCCGAATAACCATCTAGATAGCAGAAGTACGAATGTTTCGCTAGTCTTTCCAACATTTGGTCTATGAAAGGTAAAGGGAAGTGATCTTTCCGAGTTGCCTTGTTCACTATAATAACGCCTCCTTTCTTGGGTACTACATGTACTGGGCTGACCCATTGGCTGTCGGAGATCGGGTATATGATTCCTGCGTCTAGTAACTTTTTTACCTCGTCTTTGACTACAGTGCTTAGGATCGGGTTTATCCTTCTCTGATGTTCTCTTGAAGTTTTGCAGTCTTCCTCCAGCATGATACGGTGCATACAGATGGAGGGACTTATGCCTTTTAGATCGCTTATATTATAGCCTAACGCAGTTGGGTATTTCCTTAGGACTTCTAATAGTTGCTCAGTTTCTGATTGTCCTAAATTAGCATTGACTATTACTAGTCTTTTGAATTCTGTATCTAGGAATTCGTACCTGAGGGTTTTAGGTAGCTCTTTAAGTTCTAAAGCTGGGTTTTTCGGACCTGGCATGTGATTTGGAGTGGTGCTAAGATCTCGCTCAGACTATCATCTTTGTATGGTGCACGCCAGTTGTCGTCTTCATGAATAGCAGGGATCTGGATTTTCATGATTTCAGAATATGTAGTTTCCTCCTTCTCTAATTCTCGTATGCATTCGTCAATGAAATCTACTATATAGCATGTGTCATCTATAGCTGGTGCCTTCAAGAACTTAGTAAGGATGAACTCTATCTTTTCTTCTCCTACTTCGAATGTTAGTCTTCCTTTTTTTACGTCTATGATAGCTCTAGCTGTAGCTAGGAACGGTCTTCCTAGGATAATTGGGGTAACGGAGTCCTCTTTGATGTCCATGATTATGAAGTCGGTTGGGATATAGAATTGACCTATGCGTACTGGAATGTTTTCCAGTACACCGACAGGATATTTGACTGATCGGTCAGCCAATTGCACGGATACTTTAGTTGGTCTTAGTTCTCCCATATTCATATTTTTGCATATAGATAAAAGCATTACACTTATACTGGCTCCTAGATCGCATAGAGCTTTGTCTATAACGAACTTTCCTATGACGCAAGGTATGGAGAAACTACCTGGGTCTTTTAGTTTAGGAGGCATGTTGTTTTGAATGATTGTGCTACATTCGGCAGTGAGTGTCACTGTCTCGTTATCCTCTATTTTCCTTTTATTAGACAAGATTTCTTTAAGAAACTTAGCGTATGACGGCATTTGAGTTATCGCTTCTGTGAAAGGAATAATGATGTTTAATTGTTTCAGAAGTTCAACAAATTTCTTAAATTGTCCTGAAGTTTTGGAGTTTATTAATCTTTGAGGATAAGGGATAGGTGGTTTATATGGCGCTGGAGGCACATATGAGTTTTCATCTTTGGCGGCTTTTTGCTCGTCACATTCCTTCTTTTCTGTTTCAGACTCCTTTTCGGTTGGTTTATCAGATTTCTGATGCATTACTAAATCTTCATTCCTAGGATCTGTTAGGCCTTCCAATTCTTTTCCACTTCTCAATATAACAGCGTTTGCGTGACCTTTAGGATTAGGTTCGGGCTGGCCTGGAAATGTTCCAGCTGGGGCAGCTGCAGAGGCTTGTTGTTGAGCCACTTGTGATATCTGGGTTTCGAGCATTTTATTGTGGGTGGCTAAAGCGTCTACTTTTCCGGTCAGCTGTTTAATCTGCTCGCTAGTGTGTATATTTTGATTCAGGAATTCTTTGTTTGTTTGAGCTTGAGTAGCTATGAATTTTTCCATCATCAATTCGAGGTTTGATTTCCTAGGGGCAGTCTGGGCAGCAGCGGCTGGTTTCTGATATCCTGGCGGAGCAGCGGGTGCTTGCAAGGCATTATCGTTCCTGTAGGAAAAATTTGGGTGGTTCCTCCATCCTGGGTTGTAAGTATTTGCGTAAGGATTTCCTTGAGCATAGTTTACTTTATCTGGTGGGATTCCTGCCAGTAATGGGCACTCGGGCGCATTATGAGTGGCGATTCCGCATAACTCGCAGTTTGGAGTTACAGCAGCTACGGTTGCAGTTGGGTTAACGGTCAGACTGTCGATTTTCTGTGCTAGAGCATCTACTTTAGCGTTGAACTTTTCAAGGCTGTTGATCTCGTACATCCCACCTTTCGCTGCGGGTTTCTCTGCTGGAGTTCGTTCACCTCCCCATTGGCAGTGGTTCTGAGACATGTTTTCGATTAGTTGATAGGCTTCGTTGTATGGCTTATCCATAAGTGCACCGCCCGCGGCGACGTCTACCGTTAATCTGGTGTTATACAAAAGCCCATTATAGAAAGTATGGATCGTCACCCAGTCTTCTAAACCGTGGTGAGGACATGCTCTCATCATATCTTTGAACCTTTCCCACGCTTCGTAGAGAGATTTAGTATCTTTTTGTCGAAATCCGTTGATTTGAGCTCTAAGCATAGCAGTTTTACTTGGCGGAAAGTATCTCGCTAAGAAGACATTCTTCAACTGTTCCCACGTCGTAACTGAGTTGGATGGTAAGGATTGTAACCATGTCCAAGCTCTATCTCTAAGAGAGAAAGGAAAAAGACGAAGTCTTATTGCGTCTGGAGTTACTCCATTTGCCTTCACTGTGTCTGCGTATTGCACAAACTTCATTAAGTGTTCGTTTAGATCCTCAGTTGCATTTCCTGAGAATTGATTTTGTTGTACAGCTGACAACAATGACGGTTTTAGTTCGAAATCAGTTCGATTGATAGCTAGGGCAGCAATGCTACTTCGAGATTCCATCTGAGAGGGTGTAGCGTAGTCCTTCAGCGGTTTGTTCTGAGGTCCTTCAGCCATCTTTGCTTCTTCAATAGGAGGATGAGCTAGAAGATCAGGAATATTGTGTCTTCGTTGATATTCGATGATGCGCCTTCTTAAATGTAAGAAGCGCTCTAGTTCGGCAATTGTAGGTTGAAAGATGTCGCCTTGTGAGCGAGTACTTGGCATACAATCAAAGAACGAGTAGAGGGAGAGAGAATAGTTAACCTAGTCTATACTGTGTAACAAAAGATTACACTATTGACTAAACAGGTCCCCGGCAACGGCGCCAAAAACTTGATCGCGACTTTCTATGTCTAACTCAATTAACTGCAAGTGCACAGTCTATCGCATAGTAATAATAGATATCGATCCCACAGGGACTCGTAATCAAACTAGTATTTTCGGGTGTTACTGTGTTTAGCTAGGTTGGTAATATTTTAGGGGAATAGTAACGAAATAAGTGCGTAAACTAAAGGGAACTAAAGCTTTTAATTAAGGTATAGATGCTTGAATCGGTATGTAATATGTCACTTCTTCAGGGATTCCATAGGTCACTGGTGTCTTTAGGTTTTCAAAAATAGTTTAAGAAAATGATGGTTTAAAGACCTTTGCCTCACGATGGTTGTTGACGCTAGTCGCAACTCTAAGGCGGAACGTATGTTGTCGCTATCCCGTTCGGGATTAAAGTTACTTTTTGAAAACTATTAAGTTCTAATTCCTTTTAAAGTGCTCTCGCTGTTTTTAAAATGAATGCCTAGTTTTTACTATCTGGTCTTAGCCTCAGCTGTCGCTTGTTGGTTCGTACCTTTATGAATTTTCCACTGTCGTGCCAAAACTACTGTAAATAATTTCTTGCTGTCGCGACGAAGGTTTATTTAGAAAAGTCAATTTAAAAACTGAAGCCATAAATAAGTTTTGAAAAGGTAGATATACACCGGTTAATTATCGAATCCCATCAGATTATTTATTACATACTGATTACTTAAGATTTAGCCAGACATGGAATATAAATTAACAACACGTAAATAATGGCAGAAAATAATAATATGCATTAAAATAGGAAATAGCAATTCAATTTACGATTAGAATAGAAACCTGTAAACAATTTGATTTGGCTTTTGAGAAATCCTCCAAAATGGCGGCAGGATTTAGTCTTTATGCCAATTACTCGTACAGAATAGAAATGGGAAGGTAAAACAACAATTGCAAGGAAGGAAAGAAAAAAGGAAATAAAACAACGATAAGAAAATGGGCAACTGAATATTGCTCTGACAGTAAATTGCCAGCACTTCATCTCTTCAATGCGACTCTCCCTTTCTGGTACCAGCTACTTCCTTTTATAGATGGGATATTCAACAATTTATTTCTTCGGGAAGTGGGAATGATATCAGAAAATATAGGAGTTAGTGGTCCACTCCTCTTTGGCACTTTCATCACTTGACAGCACGTGCAGAAAAACTGCACTTTAACTCCATGACAGTCGTCATGGACCTGTGACGGTCGTCACACCCTTGTGACGGTCGTCATATCAGCAGAACTCGTTTTTGCTGCTTTTTGGCCTGATTTTCACCTGGTTTTCACCTGTAAATGCTTCTTTTCTTTATCTTGCTCCATTTGAGCATGGACTTTGAATACCTGCAAAATTCTGGGCAAATAGTGTGGAAATATCCGAAATCGGAGTGAAAACGGTCGCCGATAAGTAGAAAAGTACATCATTATATATATATATATATATATATATATATATATATATATATATATATATATATATATATATATATATATATATATATATATATATATATATATATATATATATATATATATATATATATATATATATATATATATATATATATATTTCGCGTTATCAATCATTACAAATCATAGAGTAACAATTTAGGATCATAAAACGCAAATTCTACGACTTCCGATTTCCATCCAAAATCTTAACCTCCAATTATTCAAAAATGTCAAAACTCACAAATTCAACCAAATTCAATCAAACGAAATCCAATAATCACGGCTAAACATTACCCGACTAAACTACGCAATTTATTTCGAGTTTCATCTGCGAAAACATCGGTTCTATCGATTTAATCCATTTTCCCTAGAATAGAAAAAGGGGGAAAACATCCAACAAATCTAAACACACACACACAATCATAACATTGATAAGATAATGATATTTCACACCCTTACCTTGATTAATCGGAAGCTAGAAGCCGTTCTTGAGCTTTCCAAGCTTTTTCCCCTTTTCCTTCTCTTTTCTCCTCTTCCTCTTTCTTTCTCTACTCTTTTCCTTCTTTCATTTCTATCTTTTCTTTCTATCTCTTTTCTTTCCACTTTCTCTTATATCCCTTTCTCTTCTATTTCTTTTCTTTCCATAATATTTTCTTCTCTCCAAATATCTACCAATTCCTTTAAATAATCATCCAATAATTTCAATAAATCAATTAATTAACATAAATAATTAATGAAAATTGGGCTGTTACAACTCTCCCCCACTTAAAAGATTTCCGCCCTCGAACATTATCTCAATGAACAGAGTCGGATACGACTCTCTCAACTGGTCTCCCACTCTCAAAGCCAACTTTTTCCAGCTGGTCCTCCCAACTGCCTTCACCAAAGAAACCTCTTTACCTCGAAGTTGCTTCTTGTTCATCAATCTGAACTAGCAATGCCTCAATAGTCCAATCCTCTCTCACTTGTGCACCATCTATCTGAATGAATGCACTTGCACTTCCTCAACTTAAGCACATGACACATCATGTAAATTCACAAGCAACAACGGTAAAACAATCTAACACGCTACTTCTCCCACGCTTCCGTTGCGCCACTCTGATACAATTCAACAAAACACGGTGTGTGCTTCCGAGACTTCAAAGCTCGACCAATACCAGTCACCACTATAACTCTCAAAACACGTCCTTTCTTGGATCTTCTTGATCTTTTCAGTCGTCTCTTACACAATCCTCAAGTCCGAGTACAACACTCTCGTCTGAATCATAACAATACAAAGGAGTCCTACACTTCCTACCATACAAAGCTTCATGCGATGTCATTCCGATACTAGAATGATAGCGGTTATTGTAGGTAATTCAATCAATGATAATTAACTATCCCATGATCCACCTTGATCCAACACATAAGCTCTCCACAAATCCTATAAACACTGGATAGTTCTCTCTGTCCGTCCATCCATCCACAAATGATAGGCAGAGTTCAACTTCAACATGGTACTCAAAGCGTATGCAAATCCTCCCAAAATCTCCCAATTAAAATCATATCCCTCAAATTCTCTGGAAAACCCAACACGAAATCCATGGGAATACTATCCGATTTTCACTCTGGAATATTCAACGGTTGCATCGGACCCAACGGTCTCTGACATTTATTCTTCGAATTTCGACAAGTCTAACCAGCATATACCAACTTAACAACTTCTCTCTTCATCTATGGCCCTCAAAATAATTTCCTCAAATTCGGTTACATCTTCATAGCACTGGGATGGATACATCCATCTACCTCAATACTCTTATTCCACTCAATAATATCTAGAACACAAATTCTATCACGACATCTCATGATACTATTTCCATTAATCCGAAAATCAGCCCTTCGACTTTAATTCATCAAATTCAACCATTCTACCAACTCAAACTAGAGTTGTGACCTTATCGAATCTCATCAAGAATACCTCTAGTAAGATTCAACATACTAAGCTTAACTCCATAAGGAGTCTCTTAACAAACCAAACTCATATCACAAAATTGCTCAATCCGTTCTAACTCTTCTCACCATCATCATCAGTATATGCAAAGATTTCCAAGTCAACGCATAAGCTACCGCGTTTGTTCACCCAAATGGTAATTCAATCCAAAACCATAATCCTTCAGGAGTCCCAATTATTTTCTCTGCCTCATATTCAACTCTTCCAAATCAAACAAATACCTTAAGCTCTTGAGATCACCAACCATTCCAAATCTCCCACTAACCAATTGAAGCCTCCAACTCCGGCACAAACACAACAACAACCAACTCTAAATCACTTGTCAGATAGTCCCTCTTATGTACTTTAAATTGTCTCCAAACATAACTAGACCCGTTGATGTTGCACTTAACATATCTCCCAATCATATCAACAAAGCATCACAGATCACAACGAATAGTTCTGCCGGATTTGGCAAAAATCAACACACGAGCTGTTGACAGCCTTCCTAAAAACTCTCCGAACTTCTTCACAGTGGCATATAACTGATTCTTCTCCAACACTGATAACTCAAGTTCCCAATGCTCAAAATGATCCTCTATACTCTTCGAATATATCAAAATATCATCGGTTAACACAACCACAACTTGTCCATACCTCGTTCTAAAAGCAGTCTTCTGAATATCCTCAGCCTTCACACGAATCTGATGATACCCAGATCTCAGATCTATCTTACTAAAGACACTCGCACCAATCAATTGATCCATCAAATCATCAATCCTCGGAAGTGGATACTTATTCTTGATAGTCATCTTATTCAATTGTCTGTAGTCCACACAAAGTCTCATAGAACTTTCTTTCTTCTTAACCAACAAAACTGGTGCACCCCACGACGACACACTTGGACGAATAAACCTCTTCTCAAGTAGATCTTCAAGTTGACTCTTCAACTCTTGAAATGTTTAAAGATTTAATTATACCAATATTGTATTCCACATCTTACACTCTTTAATAATCCTAGAAGTCATTATCCATCCTCATACTCGACCTCGCAATCTGTTGTCGTAGCATACACACCAGACACAAGTCTCAAACTACCCAATCAATTTTAATTCCTTGACAATCCAAACAGACATATAATATGGAGCTCTCAATATCAGACTAGTTCCCGTAACTAAGTCAATCACAACTCCACTTCACGTCCAGGCTGTGTATCACCATCTTGTCAGGATAACTTTTAGACAACCACAATTAATCGGCAAACCGCCAACTTCCCACTTTCATTAACACTCAAAATTCCCATCAAAATTAAACATCTCAACACTGTCTTGTGCCGACTCATTAAAACAATTCTTAAGCACTGGATTTAAATCCAAACAAATCACCGTTCACGCCATCTAAGCTCGCAAGACACGTCTATCCCATCCAACACAATCCCAACTACTATTAACAAGAGATTAAGGGTGATCAGTTCCTCAATTTATCAATAGACAGCCGAAAATCATGATGGGGCATAAACCATCTTTACCAAACTATAAGAGCGTCCAACCACACAATGAGCTACAAATCCACATTTGCAGCGTCCTGGTGAAGCACAAGTTCCTCCCCCACTTGAATCATTCCCACTTCTGCAGACAAAGGTTAGGCCACAAACACGTACCGACAATCTTTTCACACCCATGTCGCATACCAGGGAAAAAACAACATTAGAAAACTTGGCCGGACGGACCGACCTGCTCTGATACCACTAATGTAACACCCTTCTAAACCCCACGGAAAATATGCAATAAATCAGAGTAAATAATCATGCATTCAAAAAAGATGTCACACATAACTTTCAAGAAGACAGGTTGCTTACCACCAAATCCTCCTCACCATGTATAATAACCAACTTATCATTAATCACAAACTTCATCTTCTGATGTAATGTCGAAGTTACGACACCAGCAGTATGGATCCATGGCCTTCCAAGTAAACAACTATAATTGGGATTTATGTCCAGGACTTGGAATGTGATGTTAAATACATGTGGACCAATCAAAACCGGTAGCTCAACTTCTCTGATTACAGTTCTGCGGGAACTATCAAAAGCTTTGGCTATCAAAGAAGTGGGTTTCATCTCAGTCTCCTTGTAAGCCAACTTTGTAAGAACCCTTTTAGGTAGAACATTCAAAGAGGAACCGGTATCCACAAGTACCCTTGATAAATTATCCTCTTGACACTTCACAGGCACATGCAAGGCACAATTGTGATTCTGACCTTCCCTTGGTAACTCCTTATTACTGAAGCTAAGAGTGTTGCAGGTAGTAATATTGGCAATCACACTATCAAACTGGCCAGTAGTAATATCTTGGGCAACATGAGCTTGAGCCAACAACTTTTGCAATGCAACTCGGTGAGCAGGTGAATTCATCAAAAGGGATAAGATTGAGATTTTAGAAGGAGTCTGGTGAAGCTAATCAATAACTTTATAATCACTCTTTCTGATGATCTTCAAGAACTCAGCATCTTCATCATTTGCAACCACTTCTTTGTCTTTGTCTTTAGTAGGTCCAGTGGTAACAGTTTCCTTAGGCGGAGCCTCATTGAAACGGGGAGTATAAATACGACCACTTTGTGTCATCTTGCTTGCCCCAACTATATTAGTCACATCTTCACTAACAACCTTCCCAGATTCTTTGTTAATCATGGTCACCTCGTACTTCCAGGGTACCGGTTTAGAGTCTCTGAAGTGGAAAGGACTAGGCTTTTGAATGATCACCGGCTTTGGCTGATTAACTGCAGAAGCAACAACAGATTTTGGTATGCTGAACACAGGCTTTGGTGTACTTGATTTTGGAAATTTGAAGACAAGCACTTGGCTCTGGCAAGTTGAAGACGGGTTCAATAACAACAACTTCATCTTTCTTCACTTTACTACTCACTTGCAGAAAACCGTCGTTGATCAAATTCTTAATATCGTTCTGAACCAACGTACAACCCTTGGCACCGACATCACAATTTTTACAATCATCATGGCAAACCTTTACCAAACCGGCTTCAAACAACCTTGAATGGAAGACTCGAAGAGGAGTCTTAATCTCAGAAACATTAAGAACTAGGCTTTTGTCAGATACCTCATCAATAGCATTAACAGACCCATGGATAGGCAGAGGATTTCTTTTAACATTAGGTTGAGGATCATCGAAGGATAGAATCTTCTTTTCCATTAATTCTCTTACGAGGTGCTTGAGAGCATAACAACTTTCTAGATCATGGCCAGGTGCCCCTTCATGGAATAAACAATGAGAATTAGGGTCGTAATTAGCTGGAAGATGTTGCACCCCAAATTTTGACCCCTTAGATCCCCATCATCGGTCTAGGGTCATTTTCATTTGTTTATCTAACCTTAACCTATTTCAAGTTTGTCTTTGATAAGATACAGGTGAATTAGGGTTTCGTACAGTCAGGAATCAAAGTCTCGACGGTTTAATCAGTCAATGTATTGGATTGATTATCCATGAAACAAGTTTATACATCATCAAAGATACTCCATTGTGTCAAGTATGAATCCAATTTGAGGTTGTCACCCAAAGATCAAGAACAATGCAGTTTAGGATCCCCGATTAGGGTTTTCGATCAAGGAAAGTCAACCGCAGTTTGAATTTTGATGTAAAAGGTGTTACAATGAGGGAATTGTGGTACATGAAGTTCATATGGCTTAGTGAAGTCTACTCAAGGAGTTTCAAGGCCTCAAAAGACCCAAAACATCAACAGTCGACTCGGTAGTCATCGATCGATCGTTCGGTTGACCGAAAAGTCAACTCTTTAATCATAAGGAATTTGACCTCAAAGTATGAAGTAAAAATGTTCCTAGTAACATATTAAACCTATCCATGAAGTTTCATGACCATTGGGTCATTGGGGAGTAATCGAAAAAATCGGGAATTAGAGTTTTGAAAGGGGCAAAACCATAACTTCCTAACCACACATCCATTTGAGTTGGTTCAAAGCTTGTTGGAAAGGTATTGAAAATTCCTACAATAGTATCATAATTGTCCATGGGAAGAAAATTCATAGATTTGGATTTATAGCCAAAATCATCACAAGAGGGAGAAAACACTTAGAAAATTTCTAAGTTTTTGGCCTTGCAAATCATGTTTTTAGCCAACTTTGAGGGGTATTTTGACCTAGTTTCACTTGGAATTTGAAAATTCCAAAACCATGAAAGTTTTAGAGCTCCATGAGGGCTTTTCAAAAAGTATTAGATATCTTCCATAGCCCTTGTGAGCTGAGAGTTTCGAATTAAGAAAGTTGGGCTTGTGCACTAGTTTGTCAACTTGTCAAAACCCAACATGGACTTGATTTCCAACTATGAACTTCATCTCTAACCATGTAATGACCTCTGATGAGATGTATTAGGGTTTAATGTTGACTGGATCAGACAAGAATCCAAGTAAATCTCAAGTTCTTGACAAGACACATTAGTTTAATAAGAAAAATGCAAAAGTTACACAAGGAGAGAGAGCATTGGTGGCTGCAGCAGGTGGGCTGTCCTTGCTCACTCTTTAGTCACTTCTCACAACTCAATGTTAGCTGCTTTTAGGGGTCTAAACACCTTGGAAACAAGCCTCATCTGCAAAAACTAAATCACACTTGGATTCACAAAGATTTTTCACCAAAACCATCTTGCAAAACCACTTGTCCAGATCTGTCCTCACCTTTCATTTTGCCTGTAAATAGAGGTTCCCTCTATGCTAAACTTACACCAGAGCCCTCAAAACCCAAGAGAAAATCAATCTCTCATTCTTTCCTTGCTTTACTTGTAAGTGAAGAAAATTCCAAAACCACCAAAAAACTGCCTTGTGCAAACTTCATACCAGCAACCTTTCAAATCATTCAACCACCTTAAAAATCATCCACATGACTTCCAAATCATCATTAGGAGGTGTTCTAACCATTATTTTGATCAAAAACATCACAAAACCAAAATTCAACTTCTCACACTCATTAGTTTGACTTTTCTGCACAAAGTGATAAAACTCACTGCCTAAAACAGTTTGAACCCCTTTGACACTTTGAACACCTTTCATTTGTGTTATACCAGCTGTTTAAAACCTCGAACAACAGCTGGAATCTCATCTGCTCAAACTGTCCTCAAGATTTGCTTGTTTCTTCAAAAGGAAGTAACTTCACAAACTTGCTCAAAAGGAAGGATCTCTGGTTTTCTTGGCAGCTAGCTTGCTTTTGGAAGTCTACAAGAGGTAAGTGGCCTTTAACTTTTTCTTTATCCTCATGTATATGCATTATCAAAAATGTTGACCATGAATTGAATGTGCTTGCATTTATTGTCATAAACTCATGTTTGCCATATGATGCATCTGATCCTTGAGGCTTAACATTGTTATGTTAGTTTTGAGCTTGTAAATGTTAAAACTTGTTCCTCATGTTTAAACATACTGTCAAGGTTGTAACCATTATGAGAAGTATACATTGAGTTTGTTCAATTGATGCTTGACATTGTCATGTCAAGTTTGCTTCTGTTCTGGTTTGAATTGTTGTTTTGTGTTTGGTTTATGATTATTGTCATAAGTGTGTAGCTATCACATGATTTTGTGCTGTACTGACAAAAAACTATCTTGAAGTTTGTTAACTTCCACTTAAAACATGGATTTGATGTTGATGTGTCAAGATTGCTGTTGGTACAACATTGTCATGTTTGTTCTTCTCAATACTAGAAGTTTTGGTTATGATCTTGTTGACATTGTTATGTCAAATTTGTATTCTTTTGCTGTCAAGACTATTTTGAAAATCTGAGTTGGATGAACTCAGTGTTGTCATTGTTAAAACTCATTTCTCATATTATGGTTGTTAAACAGAAGGCTATCAACATGTTTACATTGGACTATTTCTTTGGCTGCATGTTGTAACATCGAGTTTTATGTGAGGATCAACTTTGATTTCATGACTGTCAATTCTGTTTTGCTTGTGAATATGAATAATGTCATGAGCTTGTGAGTTGTCTGTTTGTTAACTGATATGAACTTTGTTGGGGGTCATAACTATGTTGCCAAGTTTTTGTTGTTGGATTTGAGTTTATTAAGTTTTGTGTTTGATTAAATCTGTGCTGTCAAAAGTTGTAGCCACCTTGAATGTATGGTAACATTGTAATGTTCAATTTCCCCAAATTTGTTGTTAAAATTATGTTGGAAGTTATGAGTTTGTCAACTCATGGTCCATTTCTGTTTTAAGATCTTTTCTCATAACTAAAACCTGCTTATGATTGTTGCCTATGGCAGCATCAGCTTTTGTTGCATGCTTCTGTGTTAAGCAAGGTTACCTGGTTTATACATTATAGTTGGCTATGGCTTTGTAAAGGCATAGTGATTTGAAATTCACCAAATGACTGTTTGAAACACCAAGAACTCTGCCAACATGTTCACTTTGGCTGTTCAGTTCATTATACAGATGTGTATGTCTTTATTGAAAGACTAACATGGATATGTTATGGTATTCTGTTGATCAACTTTGTGTTAGTGTGCTTTTTATTACTATCAGGTCTATTTGTTCATATTGGTTGTTGTTTATTTTAACAAATTATTAACTATCTTTAAAATCCTATTTGATTAGTACTTGACAAAATGGTATTGTAATAACCAACTCTCATTGTCATAAATTTGGTGTATTGCTTACTGTCACCAAGTGTCCTATATTTGGAGGATATGCTATGCACTAGGATAGACTTTGTAAGGATGTCTAAGTCTAGCTTCCTTGTTAAATTTGTGAATTGGTAAATTCATGTTGTGTGGATCTTATTGCCTTTGTTTCTTGCTGTCATTAAGATTTTGCATAGAGGCTGTTTTTTAAATTGGATGGTATTGTGATACCAAGAGAGTTGTATTTGTAATTTTCCTACTGCCCTAAGACTTGTGAGTCAGGTCTTTGTGAAGACATAATGCTTGAAATCCATCAGGTCTTTGTGATTCCAGTCTCACCAATTCTTAACCAATTTTAACAAAACAAAAGTCAAACATACTTGTTTTTTCAAGAGGAACATGATGGTATCAACCATTTTTTGAAATGATGCACTCAAAGGAAAACACGATGGAACACGATGGTATCAACCATTTTCCTTTGCGGGCATCATTTCAAAAAATAGTTGATACCATCCTGTTCCTCTTGAAAAAACAAGTATGTTTGACTTTTGTTTTGTTAAAATTGGTTAAGAATTGGTGAGACTGGAATCAAACCATTTTTGAGTTTTCAACTTTACTTGTCTTGCAAATACCCAGGAATCACGCCTTGTTAGGTATATGTTCAACTGGGGTGGCTTGATACAGTGGATATATCGCCACCCCATTGGTTATTTTCCATGCCTTAAGTACTTGCCATGCCCAATGACACGGGTTCGACCCTCAGCGAGGGCAGTTTTGCATATTTTCATGATTTTCCATAGTTTTACTATTTTTTTCCCTTTCAATTATATGTCACGCGCGTGAAAATGGTTGACTTGGCAACGTTTTGAGCCTGTGACCCCAAGGTCTTGGGTTCAAGCCTTGGGGGAGGCATTTCTTATTTTTTAATATTGGATTTATTTGATTTTTATTTAATTGTCATTAAATTTCAAAAAATCATAACTCCTTCATTTTTAATCATTTTTTAGTGATTCTTTTTTATAAATTCTTGTATTAGTAAATACTTTCATATAATGCTTAAAGAATTCTGATATTATTATTTTATAAACACTTTGTATTATGGGGAATTTACGATTTGTTTTAGGTTTTTCACCCTCTTACTTTTCCTCTCTCATTTCCAACTTTAATTTCATTCTCTTTTGAGCTTTATTTTAAAGTTATGATTTTCGCTTGTTAGCATCCTTGTGTACTTGAGTTTGACTTAAAATCCTTGCTTGTAAGCATTTGTGTTTAATCATCATTGAAACTTGAAAATTTTCTCCCATGAAGTTTTTAAACTTCTCACTTACATTTGTTGTGACATTGTTTATTTAGGCCTGATGTTTGTAAGTATACATGTCATCTTGTAAGCCCTAGGAAACCTCACCTTTGTCAAGATACATCTTCATCTTAGTTAAGATATACTTTCATCTTTTTAAAGATATTTCATGGTTGTTACCTTCATCTTTGTTAAGATATTTCATGGTTGTTAACTTCATCTTTGTTAAGATACACTTTCATCTTTGTTAAGATATTTCATGGTTGTTGCCTTCATCTTTGTTAATATATACTTTCATCTTCGTTAAGATATTTCTTGGTTGTTACCTTCATCTTCGTTAAGATATGTCATTTAGTTGTGACCTCTTGTGCTTAAGTCTTGTAAGAATCCCTTCACGATATTGTAATATCTTAAATGCTTGCTTTGGTCGTTACCATTTATCTTGATTGTAATCCTTGTTTGATATTGTAATATGCTTGCATGTTCTTGGTCGTAACCATTTATATTGATTGAAATCATTGATATTGTAATATCTTGATGTTTGCTTTGGTCGTAACCATTTATCTTGATTGAAATCATTGATATTGTAATATCTTAATGTTTGCTTTGGTCGTAACCATTTATCTTGATTGTAATCCTTGCTTGATATTGTAATATGCTTGCATGTTCTTGGTCGTAACCATTTATATTGATTGAAATCATTGATATTGTAATATCTTGATGTTTGCTTTGGTCGTAACCATTTATCTTGATTGAAATCATTGATATTGTAATATCTTAATGTTTGCTTTGGTCGTAACCATTTATCTTGATTGAAATCATTGCTAAATATTGTAATATGCTTGCTTCTTCTTGGTTGTAACCATACCTCTTATATATTTATCATGCTTGTATGTTTATGCTTTGTTAAGTAACTTCCCCAAAGGATGTAACTCTTTAGTTCCCATCCATGTTGCCTCGTCTCTTCCCTTCCAAAGGAAAGTCTCTCTATTGACCCTTGGGTCATAGATAGCTCAATACCCTCATAGGCCTGGATAGAGCCTTCTCCCCCTTTTGGTCTGGATATAACCAATAGGATTTAAACTCATAGGTCTGGATAGAACCTTCTCCCTCTTTTGGTCTAGAAAGAACCAATTGATCCTTATTCTGTAGTTCGATGCCCGAACTACGACCGCTCTAATTTCTCATTGGACAATGAGAATGCGTAGGCACAAGATGCGATATCTTGACGAGCAACCTTCCCTTTCAACCTTCCTTTTGGTCTGGATAGAACCAATTGGACTTTAGGCCTGGATAGAGCCTTCCCCCTCCTTTTGTTCTGGATAGAACCAATTGGTCTTATAATGTAGAACTAGGTAGAATTTGGTTAACTCTATGTAAGAATCATGGAAATGATTACTTACTCCCCTTTCTTGAGTGTACAATGTAGATCTAGAGAGTTTGGATAAACTCTACACAAGCATTGTAATGTTTGTTCCCCTTTGAACCTTGATCATAATCAAGTGTTCTTCATCCCTAGTGAGGCGAACTACGATTGCTCTGATTCTATCCTAGTAAGGATACGTAGGCAGAGGATGCGATATCCTTGCGAGCAAACTTAGAAACTATCCTTAGGTCTTTACCTACACCTACAACTTTATACCCAATCCCAATCCATAGCAAACATTTAGCAAACATAGCATACAAACAAACAAAAGATTCCTGTAGAGTACTACAGATTTTTAAGATGTGAAATACCTACCCTAGGCATAACCAACCCCCGATCCCCGAATCTCTTAGCTTCGTTGTTACATCGCGCAAAGGGTTTTTCTTTCTTTAACCTTTCCTTTGGATAAATCAAAGTCCGGTTGTGAATTTTAAGAATTAAGATTCAAGTTAGTCAATAGCTTGGTATCACGATTCTCACCACAACAGCAGCGGATTAGGAGGTGGACCCAAAACCTTGTAGTTATCAGACTTGTTGAACTAATGAAGGGTACAACTCGGTATAAGTCATCAGAATAGGAGGACATGGCTTATATTGTCTTCTGTTAGGAACATTCCGGCGAGGTGCCTGATTCTTCGGTTGTTGATAGGCAAGAGCATTGAGCGCTCGTTGATAATTGGATGGAGCTTGTGCAGGCTGATAACCAGGAGGTGGTTGATAGACAGGCGGTTGATAAACTGGTGCTGGTTTCACAGGCTGATAAGTAGGAGCTTGTTGATTCAAGGTAGGTGTAATAGCAACTACATACAGTTGTTGAGCAAACTGAAGAGGTTAACCTTGTTGTTGAACATAATTTTGCTGATGTTGCCAAGGTTGATTTCTTCTTCTGCTCGACGTTACAACGTTAGTTTCATCCACTTTCTTCTTGTGAGAGCTAAATGAAGGCTTCTTAGCATGGTGTTTATTGGAGCTTGAACTTCCAGCAGTACTTGACATCTTTCCACTTTTCAGACTCAACTCTACCTTCACGCCAACAACAACAATATCAGAAAAATTTGCAGTCACACTACCAACCATTCTTTCATAAAATTCAGGACAAACAGTGTCAACAAACCAATCAGTTAGTTTTTTTTCATTCAATAGAGGTTCTACTTGCGAAGCGATCTCTCTCCACTTCTAAGCATATTCCTTGAATGATTTAGAATTCTTATGGGACATACTTAGCAGTTGCTTTCGGTCAGGAGCCAGATCCATGTTGTTTTTGTAATGTTTGATAAAGGCATCAGACAGATCTTGGAAACTCTTAATGCAAGATTGATCTAGACTTAAATACCATTTTGATGAAACACCTTTCAAACTGTCTTGGAAATAGTGGATCATTAGCTTATCATTATCAACATGAGCAGCCATTTTTTGATAGTACATAATCAGGTGACTCTTCAGACATGTAGCTCCTTCATAATGATCAAAGCTAGAAGATTTGAACTTCGGAGGGATAACTAGACTAGATACAAGACACACTTCTCTGGCAGCTGCACCAAAGACTTGATCTCCTTCCATCATTCTCATCCTTTTATCAATAATTTCCACATTTTCTCTGAGTTTCTCATGATGTTCATCTTCATCTTCCTTCATGTTAATGAAATCGAATACCGGTTGATGCTCATTGAAGTATGGTTACACATGAGTAAGAATAACAACTGGTGCAAACGTTGGAATCATCTGAGGAGTTTTGGTAACCAAAGGAACAACTTGTTAAATTTGTTGAACAATAGGAACGCAACAAGTGCTAGCACAAAACCCGGTGGAAGACCATATGGAAGCACACTTGCAATAGTAATAACAGATGGTTGAGGGTCCACAACAATATTGATAATCTTAGAAACAACAATACGCGTATAACCTGTAGCATCTTCATAATCTACCCCACACTTCCTGGAAGATCTTCTAATTCATTACTGAAATGCTCAAGTTCTTGATTTTGTTCCGCCATCTTTTTATGAGCTCGGGCTCTGGTGTTGTACTGGTGTAGAGGACTCAGGGTGAAAAACTGAAGACGAGAGAACATAATGAGAAAAACAGAAGGAAGATGCACATGCAAAAACATGAATGCAATGCAATGCAGTGGTTTCAAGGAATCCAAAAGCAAGTTGCGAATATTTTTAGGAAAACTGAAAAAAAAGCTTTAATTTTAAATTCGAGATCTATATTGAATTTACAAAGGACTCACAATTGAATTCCTTGAAACTAAAATGTGATGAATGCTTGAATGGATGGATGCGTAAACACACATACATAGATAAGCAAACAAAGTCCTAGGTTAGAGGGTCGTAAGCATGGAGCCATGGTCTACCCATCCCGAAAGGTATGTACTAAGGGTTAATTGTACCTATAGAACAAGGGTTCTAAGAGGTTCCCAAAGTCATCAGTCCATCTTTCTGATATTATCAATTTCCCAAATACTCCATGGTTAGAAATATTCTCAAGAGAACCTCTTTTGAGTGTAGCATCGCGTATCAACTACTTTGGGACTACTCCCTTATAGTCATTGCACTAGGTCCTAAGAAGGCCGAAGTGGGGGAAAAGGTAACTAAAGGTTCCCAGTATCATAAGCTCTTAGGTCGATAATAGTGATGTTTTCACGAATACTCGTTCAACAACACGATTCTCGAGAGGGCCTCAACTGAGCGGTGATTCTCAAGTCAGCTTGGTCGGGAATCACTCCCTATAAGCCTCGTTGAATATATCGCCTTCCTATAATAAATACACTCACGTCCGAGTGTAGGACATATCTCACAAGAGCATATAACCCAAGCAGGTATAGTCATATATATACAAACAGATATTCAGCAAATAAACACAAACAAATAAGTTAGGGGTAACCCTCGAAAGATAACTTTCCCTAGTGAAGTTGCCATTTCTGTTGCGGTGAGAATCGGATGTCAAGCTACCGAATGAACTTGAATCGTAAATCTTTGAATTCACAACCGGTCTTTGATTTATCCGAAGGAAAGGTTAAAGAAAGAAAAACCTAATTGCATCGTAAACACAATCCGGGGAGATCTAGGGTTCGGGGATTAGTTATACCTAGGGAAGGTTTTAGCATCCTAAGTATATGTAGTATTCTACAGGAACCTCTTGTTTAATATGCATTATTTGTTAATCTATCTGTTAGAGGTATGCTAAAGGGTTGGAAGGAGACCTAAGGGGTTAGTCCTAAGTATACTCGCCAAGAAATCGCATCTTATGCCTACGTATCCTGACGGGAATGGAATCAGATTATTTGTAATTCTCCTCGAAGAGGGTGAGGAACTCTTGATTGTGGTCAAGGTTTCAGTAATTAGAAAATAAATGTTTTTATTATTTTTTATTTTATGAAATTAATGAGAGTTTACACCAAAATCTAAATTAAATTAAAAACTAATTATTTTTCTTTAAATTTTTTTTATTTCTATCTTATTTTATTTATTTATTATTTATTATTATTTTATTATTATTATTATTATTATTATTTTATTAAAATTGATTTATCTGGGCTTGAAGCCCAATGCTGTCGAAAAGAACACAACAAAAAAATAAAAAAAGAGAGAAGAAAAAACAAAGTTGGGCCGGGTTCCTTGACCCATCCGCCCTCACCAAGAAAAGGGATAAACCGAAACCCTAAATCCCAATATGCTTAATTCGCTTCCGTTCTCACTCTTTCTCTTTCGCAGCGCGTATTGTTGACCTCTTCGCTCGCTCCTTTTCTCACAGCATATCATCAACCTCTTTGCACTTTCTCTTCCTTGTGTACTCGTGGCTTTCATCGCCTCATCACCTATGATTTCCGCCATGTTCTCTCTTTTGTGTCACCAGAAACAAGGTTTTTTTCATTTTCGCGACAAAATCGACGGTGAAAAAACAAACAGACGCGAGGGTTGAGTTAATTTGGAGCGACATAAACATGATCGATTTCACGAGTTTTAGAAATTGAATACCTTTGGATATTTTAGACGCGGCAATCCTGATGATGTCGGTGATTGAAGATAAGTTTCCTCAATTTCTTTTCTTTTCTTGTTTCGGTGTGAGTTGTATGCGATACTATTTTTCTTTTATTCTGAATTCTCCAACTGCTATGCATTTACGCTGTTTGTATCGATGTAGGTGACCACTATATGTGTTGTCTGTTCGAAAGTTTGAATCCCTTCTCCTCTTTATAGAATTCTGTGATTTTGAATTGAATAACTTCCTTTCCATTTTCGTACCACCATGTCTGAATGAATACATGAGTTTTAGTTTTAATTTCATGTTTCTGATTTCATAACTCGTGTGGTAAAGTTGTTTCTGTTTTGATCTGGACATGTCGTGATTGTGTTTCAAACTTTCCATCTTTGATTGATTTCATTTAACGTGTCGGGATTGTTTTCCAAGCTTGTTTTAGAAAGAATTCATGACTCTTGATTTCTGTTTGAGTTTATGATTGTATATAACTTGCTACTGTGGATGTGTTTGCGAAATATGTTGGAAATTAAAGGGATGAACATCTTTGCATAAGTAGATTCCTCAGATATGGTTTCATAACATTTTGTAGTTTAGGGGTTTGAGTCGCAATAGTACTTCCATGTTGTTTGGATATCATACAGTGGACATTCCTTAACACACAACCCACACCTGCGAGTGTATCGGCATGTGATAAAAATGGTGTCACTATCTCAACTTGTTATAGATTTAGAATGATGCTTTATGTTTTCCTTTGATTCTTATTCTTTATATTCCTGCAACTTTGTTAACAAATTCTACTTATGGACAGGGGTTGTCGTGTCGGCACTTATGTGTACGCACAATATCATTCTTGGATTAGGCAGGGACATTTGAACTAGACACAATTAAAGACATGCTCGACGTCGGTGATTTCGGCTACCAAAGTTTATGTTGAAAATGAAGAATGGGAATACCTGAGAAACTCCTTAGATGATCATTTCAACATTGACTTCATCTTCTATACTAGCTCGTATTGCCCCTTTGTAGATTTTTTTAGAACACAGATTGATGTTCAATATATCTTTATGTTTTGATGATAACACTAATGAAAGTTTGTATTAAGAAAATATATACTCTAATTTTGTTCAAGTGTTTTGTGTTTCAGATATTAAAATAAATATCATTATGGAAGCAAAATGCATCTGAACAGTAAGTTACGCAAAGCTCTGAAGCATAAGAAGCAACTCATCAGAACACTTTGAGCGTTGTCAGAAGAGACTCTGAAGCAGAAGCTGCAGAAGACTCTGAAGCAGAAGCTGCAGAAGCATCTGAAGCGTAGTTGAAGATTTTGTATGAAGAGTTTAAAGCATTGGTTCAGAAGACTCTGAATGTACTTTACACTACAAGTACAGAGGCTCTGATAAACAAGTATGCTCTGATCAGATCACTCACGCTGAAAGCACTATTGCTGCAACTCTGATATCATTGAATATGATATGAAGAACAAGAAGCACATCATAGGATCTGATGTTGTTTACGTTTGAAAAGATGTCAGCACGTGAATAGACTTGGTACTATTCTCAACATCCTCTCCAACAGAACTATTCCTTATTTGTGATAGAAACAAGGATTCAGGAAAAAGGCATTTCTCTGAACATTCTACTTGTGAGAAAGGAAAAGTCATGTGAAGACAAAAGGCTACAACTACCCTACTTGCACAGTCTTCAAGCATTGGACTTTCAGCACTACAAAAGTACATCTTCATCATCTCTTCAAGGTTAACGAACTATTGACAAACAAATTGAAATTATTCTCAACTCTCATACAATCATTCAAAGTTGAATAGTTTATCTTTCGTTCTTAAACTAAGTGTAAAAACCACAGTTTGTGATATAGCTTTTTAGAAGCATCTTAAACACTTGTTTAGTTTGCATTTATTTGTAAAAGGTTCCTTAAGAAGACCAAGTTGTGGTCATGATTTCTTGAGAAGACTAAGACAGTTGTTCTTAGTGGTTGACATTGTAATCTGTTTGAATATAGTGGATTAAGTCCTTGTGGAGAAAGGCAAATCACTCTTGATAGGGTGGACTGGATTAGTTGAGTTCAACGAACCAGGATAAAAATTTTGTGTTGTTTTTATTGCCATAACCTTTTCTAAACCCTTATTCAACCCCCCACTTCTAAGAGTTTTTCTCACCTTCAGTTGGCATCAGAGCTCCGGTTCTGTTAGTGCTCTCACTTCACCATGAACAGAAAAGATCCAGTTGAGAAAAATCTTGATATATTTTGGTTGATACATTATGGCCGAAGCTTCAACATCCAACAACAACAGATATGAGGACAGAGATAGAATCAGCACTAAACCCCCTATGTTTGATGGGGAAAAGTTTGACTACTGGAAAGACAGAATTGAAAGCTTATTTCTAGGGTATGATGCTGACCTTTGGGATTTAGTCATTGATGGCTATGTGTTGCACCCCAAAATTTGCTCAACTTTTCTTTACCTAGCTTATGTTTCATTTCATTCACATTAGCATTATCATTTGAGTTTCATTGACATGTGTGCAGGAGATCAAGAGGTATGATTACCAATCAAGGGCTACACAAGAGTTTGAATCTAGCTAAGAAGGTTATTCAGAGGATTAAGGGTTGATATCCTTGTCAGAGAAGTTAAAGGATTCTCAGAGTGAGTGGTTGAAACCAAGGGTGTGTGCCTCCTAACTTGAGAGTTGTGGGGAGCCATCAGATGAATCTGAGATCATGAAGTTAGACTTGAGGTCTTGAAATAGCTCATGAGAAGTGTTGAAGGTCACTTTGAGGCCTAGACAAGTCATTGTGCAAGATTAAGAAGACTCAGCCATGAGTGGTGTAATTAGGGTTTGACTGGGTCAACCCTAGGTCAACTGATGATTTGAACAAGGTTGAGACCTAATTCAAAGGCCATGTGATCATGGAGTGATGCATTGAGATGTTACAAGGATGATTCCAAGGTCAACTCATCATGATTGAAGAGTTTGAGAAGTTTCAAGCTAAGGTTTCTAAGGCTTGACAATGTAAAATCCCCTAGTTTGACCCCTATCTTCAAGGAAATTTAGCTCAAGATGTGACTGTTATCTCATCTTTCCCCCAACATGAATGTTGTAGAGCATGCCCTTAGCTTTAATTTGAGTGCTAGAAGTCCTTGATAGGATTTGTAGAACTCAAGTTATGACTTTGACAAGTTACAGGTCATCTTAGGTATGTGAATTTGGGGACTTGAAAGTTACCCAACTTGCATGAAACGTTTGCCCTAGAAGGATGCTTCCTATGAACTTTTGGTCAACATGAATGTTGTTCCTTATCCTCTTATATTTCTAGAGAGTACTAGAAGTCCTTGATAGGATTTGTAGAACTCAAGTTATGGCTTTGACAAGTCAAGGGTATTTGGGTCATTTGGAGATTATAGGTCATTTCAACCATAAGGCCATAACTCCTATTTCCAAGCTTCAAATGGAAAAATGTTCAACATCAAACTTGTTCAAAATGATGTTTTAAGGCTATTCAAGAGGTCATGAGATGTTGGAAATCCTTGTAGCTCAAAGTTGCAAAAATGACCTAAAATAAGGGTATAAGTTAAATGAACCAAAGTTGGAAATTGATACTTTTGATCTACACATCCAAACCAAGGCATGTAATAGGTCATTTTGACTCTAAAAAGCATTTTAAGAACATTGGTTTAGCCAAATTTTGAGTTGAGGTGTAATTTGTGGAATTGCTTTGAAAAGTAGTTACTTACATCTTAAGTAACATTTGCAAAACTCAAATGCAAGGCATAACCAAGATCCCTTGCAAGCCAAACACTTCCAAAATGTCATGAGGGGAGAAATTGGAAGGGAATTGGATTGATTTCAAGCTGTTTGCAGAGTTGTGCACACCATGGCATATAAGTGAACTTCTCATGTCATGAGAGATTGGATTTCTCATTGGGAGGATCTAGAGGGTTCTAGATCATCCACACATGTTCTATATATTGAGTAGAAGAGGTTCAGATGAAAGGTTGGTGATGATTGAAGGAGAGAGAAGAGATTGAGATTGAGATTTCATTGCTTGCAACTGAATTCGATTACATCATTTCACTCATTTTCCATCCATTTTCTTGATTGCAATCTATTCCATGGATGCTAGGGAATGATTCCAGATCATAATCCAAGGGAATTCGTGGCTGATTGGTGTTCTTGAGCTCATATTTCTCCACCTGCAACTCAGATTCGAATCCAAGAGTTGAAGCCATTTCAATCAATTCTATTGCATACAGAAGCTTGGAAGTGATTCACTGAAGGAGTCTGGAGCATTTGAGGGCTTGATTTGAGGTCTTGCTACTTCTGTGCACGCGAAATTTTCAGGTTGGTAACCTTTGATCTCTGGCTTGTTTTAGGTAGAATCAATATGAATTAGAATGCTAGATGCATTGTAGAACGGTGTAGGAAGGTTTTCAGATAGTTAATTTGAGAATTAGTGACCAATTAGGGATGTTGCCATTTTCGGTTGAGAATTGGTTCTTGCGAATCTTGAGGTTTCAGAGAGAATAAAGGGCATGAATGAATTCGTGAGGAAATTTGGGACAAGTTTCATGTATAGACCACTTGCAATGGAGGATCCTAGAGAGAGTTAGGGTTGGGGACAATGACCGGAGCACCACCGGTGGTGGCCGGAGCTGCGCGCGAGGTTCAGAGATTCAAAAGGTTGAAGATGACTTTAGAGCCCTTGGATTTGGGTGGACCTTTGACTGGAGAAGTGATCCAATGGCCACGAATGTGTTTCATTTTGTGAAGGATCTGAGTTTTAATGAAACGCATCGTTTCATTTAGTTGCTGATTCTGGGCTTAGTGAATTGGTTGATACCTGCACCCCCCTGATGGCCCAATCCATGATATGAACTGATTTCCATTTCTATTTGCACCGTGCATTTATTCTTTTACTTGGATTTTCTTTAATTTCTTCATTTTATTCATGGTTCATGATTAAATCATATAAAATGGAAAAATGATCCAATTAATCCCATTCTTTTTGCATTAGATTCATGAGAGGGTCTAGTATTTTTTAGGTAAAAAATATTTTTATTTCATGCATTTTATTATTTTATGGGAATTTTTACATTTTAATTGACATTAAAATAGTTATGTTTGATACTTGATTTTGTGGAATATTGTATGATCATGTGATGATGATTTTGATCTTGATTTTTTGTGAGTAGTTAGCATAGATATGCATGCTCCCCATAGATTTTTCTCACATTTTTGTGATGAACATAGGTGGTAGTTTAGGTTGAAACCTTTAGAAGCTCCATTTTTAGGGTTTATGGTTGATACCTTTGGATTTAGGACTTAATTTTAGGACTTAATAAATGATCTAGTCCCTGGTTTTTGTATGAGGCCTTCTTAATTGAATTAGGATCCCTTAGGAATTTTTGTAGAAATTTATAATATAGTTTACTATTTTTGATTGATTTTAGTTTAGGTGCTAGTTTTAGATGATTCTAAGGCCCTAACTCAACTAGATTAACATCTTTAGTTCCCTTAGATTAGGGTTTTGTTCCTCTTGATCTTGGATGATGATGAAGACAAGTTGAAGATGCATTGGATGGCTTGAAGAGGCTTGGATTTGAAGATCTTCCCTTCTTGTGGTGTAGTCTTGATAAGGCTAAGATTAGGGTTTTGCAGGCAGAGCTTCTAGATAATTCTCTTCCTTCATAAACATGGACGATGTTGATCACTTCCATTCTTCCCTATGATGAAAGGTCCCTTTGTAAAGGCCTCATCCCTCCTTTGGTAGGATGTGTGGCTCTTTGCAAATTGGTAGAACCTTTGAGGGTCCCTTTCTTTGATGACAGGATGCTTAGTGGTGACCTTTGGTCTTCACTCTGCTACCAATCATCCAAACTTTGCTCTTGATAGATGAATATTTATCCCTTGTTAGCGGATGGAGTTCCTTGCTTGAAGAAGGTTGAAGGATGGAGTTGACACTTCTGTGTGTTTGTAGACTACCTTGAGAAGCTGAAGCTTATAGGTGAAGAGGACCAAGTTGATACTGGTAAAGCAAAGGGAGCTGAAGCAAGAAGACCAAGTTGATACTTGTAAAGAAGACCCAATTGAGATTGAGTGAAGAGCTGAGGCTTGAGGAATGAAGGATAAAGTTGACACTTACATTGATGCATGGAGAGCCTGAAGGAGTCAAGTTGATACTTGTAGTTAGGAGTGAAGTCTGAGGGTGGAATTGAATGAAGAGCTGAAGCTTGGAGAAGAGAGAACAAGTTGATACTTATGTTTGATGGGTTGAAAACTTGGAGGAGCAAGTTGATACTTGTTATTGAGGATGATAGCCTTGAAGGGTGATTGAAGTCTGAGGACTGAGATGCTGTCAGAAGATTGCTTTGCTGTAAAGCTATGGGAGTGGTTGATCTGCTTTCTTTTCTTGTCTGTTTTCTTTTCTGTATTGATGTGCCTTGTTTTCTTTGCTTGATGCATTAGAATAAGTCCATATCTAGACTGATGTAAGATAGGAGCATGATTGCACTAGAGGTTGAGTTGCTCCCTCTGCTTGTATTTTTATTGTATGGCTTTGCTTGCGGGTATTCGGTTGAGCCCAGCTCCCTTGCCTATGTGGTTTGTGATTGCTTGATAGCATTTTATTTTCTCTGTATGATTGCAGTTATTATGTTTTGCTTGATAGCATTTCATTTCTTCTGTTTGATTGCAGTTATTCATACCTGGCTTGAGGTTGAGCTGAGCTTGTGGAGGCTGATGCCCCACACACATTTCCTCCCTCACTTGCATTGCATGCATTTTACAGTCGTTTATCTGTTTACTGTTTAAGCTGATGCTTTATTTGTTTCTGTTTATCATTGACATGATCCCCTAGGAATCTCACTTCCTTTGATAAGGAAGTGATTATTAGAACTTTAGGTTGAAACCTATGCATGATAACTTCTAGGAGTTCCCTGTTTCAAACTTCAACATAGGATGAATCCTTGGCATGACAACAGTAGGACTTGATAGTCTCCCTTTAGTTGAGCCTGTTCTCTTCTCATCTCAAAACAGCTTAAGATACAGTAATCATGAATGATTTCTTTCGTACGTTATGAGCCTTAAGCTATCTGAGAAATGATTGTTGGAGAGCTTCTTTTCAACAGTCTGGATGTTTAGTATGGCACCCTTTGGGTGACATGCGACGCATTCAATCTCAGGTCATAGTCTTTAGTGCGATTGAAATTGCAAACACAATAAAAAAACACTTCTTTTGTAAAAGACAGAAAACAAACTTCAAACCTTTTTGCCCCGTGGGCCCATAATTCAAAGGAAAGCTTTTCTGAAGAAAAGAGTGTCGTTAAACTTCAGCGCCACCGCAAACAGGCTTTGTCCCTAACTGCTGGAACTGTTGTTTAACCCTACTTGATAAAAACAGATGAATCTGAATCCCCGTAATCCGTATTATCCCGAACTACGTAAGCTCTGATCTCTCATACCTGTTGAGAGTACGTAGGCACAATAATGACGTATTGGCGAGCCACCTTCCCCGTAACCCGTAGTTAGTCGAACTATGTTGACTTTGATTTCTCATTCTCTGATGAGAATACGTAGGCATAAAGCGCGACGCTTTGCCGAGTCATTTTCTCTTCTTTTTAAGCCAGCCTTGATAGGTAGATAGATAAACCAACTCGTCCAGTAAACACAACAAGCGTGGATCCCGTCGAGTACGACGGACGTGAGGGGTGCTAATACCTTCCCCTTGCGTAACCGACTCCCGAACCCAGACAATGGTTGTGATGACCTTGTCTTATACCTTTTTCGTCAGGTTTTCCCGATCGTTTCCTTTCCCGTTCTGAGGGATAAATAACGAAAGGTGGTGACTCTTCTGTTTTGCAGGCACCTTATTTTCGCGGAAGCGACAGCTGGCGACTCTGCTGGGGACTTGATAGTTTCCTAGGGATCCAACGTCCCGTATGCGAGTCAGTTTGGGGATCCAACGTCCCCTGCGAGAGTCAATCCTAGCACTTGTATGATTACTTGTTGGGTTGTGTTTATTTATCGCACTTTATTTCCCGCATTTTATTTTCAGTACGATATGATTATCTGTGCTGTTATGGGAGGGGCATTCTGATGAGTGAGAAGCCAGTTCCAGGCTTGAGTGAGCATAGCATTAGTTGTGGAAATTAGTGGGCGCGTGCTTGCTTGGCAGGCACTAGTGTCTCATGAAATCCATGCTCAGACGAGGTTCTCCCGGTTGACTTCTTTTTCAACCCTTTGGGTTGAGGGGGTTGTTGGTTTGGAGGATTGTCGACTCTAGGGACCGATCATTTGGGATTCAGCCGAGTGAGGCTGCTTCATGAGCTGGTGATGCCACACCTTCTGGGTATCGTATCACCCCTCTTGAATGTCTGTGACGCTGATGACCGCATAGGATGCCGAACTTGTGTCAGTTTAGGTCCATACCTGTGAGCGGGGTTGGGTTTGTTGCAGGAAACCTTAACCTTCAGACTACCTGGTTTTGTTGATAGTGAATCAGTTTTGTTGGTACCAGAGGTTCTCATCATCAGATATATGATTGTTCTTGACAGAGCAGAGTTATGGTCCTGTATCAGAGGACCTTATCTTCAGAGATGTGTATTTGTTCTTGACAGAGCAGGTTTTTGGTTGGGATCAGAGGATCTCATTAGCAGATGTGCATTTGTTCTTGACAGAGCAGGTTTGTGATTGGGATCTGAGGATCTCATCAGCAGATGTATGGTTGTTCTTGACATAGCAGAGTTACGGTCCTATACCAGAGGTCCTTATTATCAGATAGTTGTTCTTGACAGAGCAGAGTTTTGGTCCTGTATCAGAGGACCTTATCTTCAGAGATGTGTATTTGTTCTTGACAGAACAGATTTTTGGTCCTGTGACAGAGGATCTCATTAGAAGATGTGTATTTGTTCTTGACAGAGCAGGTTTATGATTGGGATCAGAGGGTCTCATCAGCAGATATATGTTTGTTCTTGACAGAGCAGAGTTTTGGTCCTGTATCAGAGGTCTTTATTATCAGAAGTTTGTTCTTGACAGAGCAGAGTTTTGGTCCTGTATCAGAGGTCCTTATTATCAGATGTTTGTTCTTGACAGAGCAGAGTTTTGGTCCTGTATCAGAGGTCCTTATTATCAGATGTTTGTTCTTGACAGAGCAGATTTGTGGTCCGATACCAGGGTTTTCTTATTATCAGAGATAGTGGTTGTTCTTGATAGAGCAGGATTATGGTTTTGTTAATACAGAATCTCCACAGCGCAGTTGTCTTGATCTCCTGCTGCATGATTGCATTTTACATCGCTTTGCATACTCATTTGCATTTCATTAATGTGTGTCTGTGTTGCAGGTACCGTTTCCCCTGATTCAGGATTTCTCGCCTTCTATTATGGGTTCTCTGAGGAAGACCGTGGCTTACAAGCTTGCTGCTCCTGATGTTGTTCAACTGACTGGTTTGATTGCTTTAAGCAGATGATTCTGTGAGAGATGAATTCAGAAAGTCTTACGGTAAACTGCTCAGTTTGGTTCGTAAACCCTCTGTGATTGAGATGAATGGGTTGCACGCCTTGCTGCAGTTCTACGATCCTTCGTTGAGATGCTTTACTTTCCAGGACTTTGTTCTCGCACCCACACTAGAGGAATATGCTGATTTGTTAGGTGTGCCTATCAAGAGGCAGATGCCTTTTGTTCATATGGATGCTGAGCCTAATCTGGCTAGTCTAGCTCCGTCACTTCATCTGGATGCCTCCGAGTTGGTATTGTCTAGTTGGAACAAGGTTCCCGGTTTCTCCTTGCAGTTCTTAGTGGGAAAGGCTCAACAGTGTTCCAAAGACGGATGTTGGGTCGTGTTCAACGCCATTCTCGCTCTGTGCATATATGGCATCATTCTGTTCCCCAATATGCCCGACTTCGTAGACTTCGACGCACTTCACATCTTTGCTTCAGGGAATCCAGTCCCTACCTTGATAGGAGATGTCTACCATTCCATCCACTACAAAAACGAGAACAGAAGGGGCAAGAATGTCTCGTGCTATGTGCCTTTGCTTTATAGATGGCTTGATAGTCATCTACCCAAGAGGGGTCCCTTTGCTTTGTCTGCAGCCACAGCTGAGTGGTCCGAGCGTTTGATGAGTCTGTCGGCGGAGGATATTGCCTGGTTTGATAGAGATAGGTTGGGTACCGAGATCATCTTCAGCTGCAGCGGGTTTCCGAACATGGCTTTGATAGGCAGGAAGGGTTGTATAAACTATAATCCGTCTCTGCTGGTCTGACAGTTTGCTTACGCTTTGAGAGCTCCGCCGAAGGATGAAGAGGTGCAGGAATCTCTGTACCTCACTGGTCTTCTCGAGGGGGATACGTTGTCCAAGCTTCAGCGCGCTTGGAATGGTATCAGTAAGCGGGGAAAACCATTGCTGGGGAAAAGTAATAGCCAGGCCTACGCCCCATATGTGACTTGGATCAGAGCCAGAGCAGATGCTATAGGGATGTCGTTTCCTCCTGCCAAGCCAGAAAGCCCTTCAGTGATTGAAGAGCCTACCACTGTGCCTATTCAGCAGCACAATCAGGTGCTAGCTGAGCGAGATGAATTGAAGAGGGCAAATGAAGAACTGGAGAAAGAATTGGCTCAGCTCCGAAGCGAGAGAAGCGAGGACGTTCATTCCTTCAAGAGGCAGACCGAGCTGGTGAACTAGCTGGGGACAGACTTGACTAAGCAGATAGCTGAGCGCGAGAGCATGGGTCGAGACTTCAAAGCTGTCAACGATGTGCTGGCCACAAAGAAGCAGCACTTGGATGAAGCGTATCGGAGGATATCCAAGTTTAACCAGCATTGGAAGACCACCCTAGCCAACAGGAAAGAGTGGGAGGATAAGCTGATGCAACAGATCTCCAAGCTGAAAGCCCAGGTGAAGGCTAGTGAGAAGAGGTTTGATGAAGAAACCGCTCGCCGATATGCCGCTGAAGGCCAACTCAACAAAGCTCTCGCTAACCTGAAGGAGCGCAAACTGACGTTTGAATCCAAGAAGCGGAAGTTAGAAGATTGTTTCGGCGAAGGAGCATGGGAAGATTCGGTCGAAGGTCTTCAATACACCATTATGCAGAGGGAGTTAGTCGTCGAAGGGTTACTCACTCGTCCTGGTCATCCAGAAACGAAGGGGTTGTTAGAAGAGTTTCGCGCCCGTGGCCGTGCTTGACTATTTGTAATCCTTTTGTTTTGATCGTTGTTGTATGCTGACCATCACCAGGCCTGTTGGTTGAGGTCATGCTATTGATTCATCTTGTACTCACCGACGTTGTGTACCGCCTTGATGGGCTTTCTTTATATATAAGATGTTATTTCCATGACTGGACTCGGACTTCTTATTATCAGCACTGGCACTCAAGCACTAGGATCGGGGGAAATCTCCCTAACACACAGACACACGTTTGCACTTGCATGAAGCATTTACATAACGAGCACTTTGTCGTTTTTCCTAACCCTTTTGTGTTTTCAGGTTGTTTCAGGTTGTTCCAGGATTGGTCAGAGACCCATCCACCACTATCCGACCAAAGCAAATCAAACCAGAATCATGGAGCAAGTGCAAACTGATGTTCAAGAACTCCGCAAAAGAATGGACCGCTTCATGAAGCTCATGCAAGCGGTCACCAATGGCCAAGATCAGCTCAGAACCTTGGTTCAGCCTCTGATTTCAAGGGTCGATAGCAATGGCGTACTCCATGGTGGGACCGTGCCTACCCCTCCACCAGTTGAAACTCCTCCGAATGGCGTCCCCGTGACCGGGGGGAACGGCAGTGCCAACGGCAATGTGATAGCTAACATGGGACTCAACGGCAATACGACGGGCATCGGTAATGGGAGTCTTGAAGCTAATGTCAATGTTGGGCTGGGCAATGGCAATACGGGTGTTGGAAATCTGTTCGGGCCTTAGCCGTGGCTAGAAGACCGTCAAGGCGATGTGTTCTCACAGAGAGGTGCTGAAGGGGAGCTGACTGCTGAAGCACGGCTTAGGTTTAAGGCACTCGAGGACAAGATGAGGAATATCGAGAACCAGAACACTTTGGGTGTTGATATGTCCAAGTTGGGACTGATTGCTGATTTCAAGGTGCCTCCCAAGTTCAAGGTACCTGACTTTGAAAAGTACAAGGGAACCACTTGCCCTCGCGTCCACCTGAGATCATATTACAGAAAAATGTCAGCTCATTCTGAGGACGAGAAGTTGCTGATGCACTTCTTTCAGGACAGTCTGTCCGGACCCTCCCTCGAATGGTACATGAGTCTGGAACCTACCAGTGTGCGCATGTGGAAGGACCTTGCTGAAACATTTGTACACCACTACCAATACAATAGCGACTTGGCTCCGAACCGAGTCCAACTGCAGAATCTGTCGCAAAGGAACAACGAGGGGTTCAAGGAATACGCCCAGCGGTGGCGTGAATTGGCAGCCAGAGTTCAGCCGCCGATGGTTGAACGTGAGCTTGTGCAAATGTTCGTAGCCACCCTCCCAGGGGTTTATTATGAGAAATTGGTCAGCGGTATGTCTGGAACCTTCTCAGATCTCATTATCACGGGTGAGCATATTGAAAATGGGATCAAACTGGGGAAAATTCAAGGTGATTCATCCTCAGCTGGAGGAGGCAAGAAACCTTATGGTGGCTAAAGACGGGAAGGAGAAACGAGCGCCGTGACCAACGCCCGAAGGAAGGGTAAAGGCCATCACCAACAGGTGGCCAACATAACTATCCCGGCAGTGCCACAGCCACAGCAGCTGAATCAACAAGGGTACAGAAAGTACCAGAATCGGGAACCTCTGTCGAGCCGTCACCTCGAGACTCCTCCCATGTCATACGCGCAACTATTGCAGACTTTGCTTTAGCTACAGTTGATCCAGAAGAGAACCCTGGCTCCCTTGACAGGGGCACATCCGCCAGGTTATGACGCGAATGCAACTTGTGAGTTTCACTCAGGGGCACCAGGCCACACAATAGAAAATTGCAAAGCCTTCAAGCATAAGGTGCAGGACATGGTGGACGCCAAGATCATCAACTTCTCAGATAATGTGCCAAACGTCACGAAGAACCCTATGCTGAATCATAGGGGAGGTGGAGTAAACGCCATTATTGAAGACGAGAGTTTGGATTTGTTGACTAACGTCAGAGATCTGAAGACACCGCTTAGCTTCGTTAAAGCTAAGCTGATGAAAAGAGGTTTCTTTCCAGGTTGCGGAGAGCTGTGTATGGGTTGTGCGACACGTCCTGATGGATGTGAACCGTTGAGAGAGGGGATTCAAAGTCTGATGACCGAGGGAATCCTGCAGTTTAGCCGAAGGGCCGAAAGCGGATCAGGAGAGGTGATGCTGAAGCAAGATGATGAGGTTGCCACCATCACCATCCCGTGCCAGACGATAACTATTTCTGCGCCCAGGCCGCCCATGATTACCATCACCAAAGCTGCGCCAATACCGTTCGAAAGCACTAATGCTGTCCCATGGCACTATGGGGTAGAGGTCTACTGCAACGAACAGAAGTTGGAACTAGAACCGTTCGGGTCGTCTATGGAGAACCTAGTGGGCGTTAGTGGAATCACTCGCAGCGGAAGAGTGTTTGCACCACCTGAGGTCGTAACGGATAAAGCGGATAGAGCTGATGCAACTGATAAAGGTAAAAGTAAAGTCGTTGAAGAGACCCCTCGTGGGGCAGACAAAGACTTACTTGTTAAAGATGCTGAGGAACTTATGAGGTTGATTAAGAAGAGTGACTACAAGATCGTGGATCATCTCCACCAAACACCCTCAAAAATTTCCATCATGAATTTGTTGTTGTGTTCTGAAGCACACCGCAACGCACTGCTGAAGGTGTTGAACGCCGCATATGTACCGCAGGAAATATCGGTAAACCAGCTGGAAGAGGTCGTAGCCCACGTGAATGCTGGAAATGGGTTAGGGTTCACTGACCTAGAGTTGACGCCGAAGGGGAGGAACCACAATAGCGCCCTGCACATCTCGATAGAGTGTAGGGGAACAATTATGTCTCACGTGTTGGTAGACACTGGGTCGTCGCTCAATGTTCTTCCGAAGAAGGCGTTAATGAAGTTAGATACTCGCGGAGTGATTTGCACACCCAGTGATCTGGTTGTGAAAGCGTTCGATGGAATCAAACGCCATGTTTTCGGGGAGGTGACGTTGCCAATCCAGGTCGGGCCGGAAACACTCGATGCGGTCTTTTACATTATGGACATCATGCCTGCCTACAGCTGTCTCTTAGGCCGGCCATGGATCCACTCTGCTGGCGCCGTGACCTCCACGTTGCACCAGAAACTCAAGTATGCTGTCGGAGGCAGCATCCTAACTGTATGTGGCGAGGAAGACATAATGGTGAGCCATTTGTCGTCCTTCAAGTATGTTGAGATGGATGGGGAAATCCACGAAACCCTATGTCAGGCGTTCGAAGCCGTTAAAGTCAAGAACGTAGCTCCTGTAATCACTGAGAAGCCAGAGATGACTCTCTCCTCCTTCAAGGCAGCCCGGGCTGTTGTCCAGGCCGGATCTACCCCAGGCTGGGGGCGAATTTTAGAGATACCTAACAAGCAAGACAAGTTTGGGTTGGGATATTCTCCTGCGGCTGAAGCCTCCTCTTCCAGCAGTGCATCGCGAGGTAAAGGGCCGATCCAGTTTACCAGTGGCGGGGTGATATTTGAAAGCGTCAACGCGGTGTCTGAAGACAGTGGAGATAGCGACTGTGACTTAGACTCTTGGATCCAGCCAAGCAAGCCAGGCGAGAGCCTCAACAACTGGTCCGTCAAGGATATCATCCAGATGACAAGCAAAGAGTAATGATTTACTTTTTCCAATCATTGTACAACCCTATGTCCTACCCGGGGCATAGTGGTTTTATTGTCAGGGCCTCATTTGATTATGTACATGCATTTTATCAATAAATCAAAAGGCATTTTTCTTCGTATTCAAATATTGTGATCTCTGTTATTCCTGTTTTATATTTGTTTTGAAAAACAATAAAATGGCAATGAGGTTTGTGCTAACCTGCATATCCTTGTTTTAAGCTTAACCCTTGTTATTGCAGGATCCACATAACAGATGACATCGACTCTGGACCTTCTACGACTCACTTCGACTTCGATTGCCCGATCTATCAAGCCGAAGAAGAGATTGATGAAGAAGAAGACCTTCCCGAAGAGTTGGCCCGCTTGTTGAAACAAGAAGAGAAAGTTATTCTGCCTCACGAAGAAGAGATCGAGATTGTAAATCTGGGTTCTGAAGAACTTGTCAGGCACGTCAGGATAGGGGTTGCATTGCAGAGTGATGTCAAACAAAGATTAGTCGAGATGCTAAGAGAGTATAGTGACGTCTTTGCTTGGTCATACGAAGATATGCCCGGACTGGATACTGACATCGTGGTCCATCACTTGTCGCTGCGAGAAGATTGTCCTCCTGTCAAGCAGAAGCTTAGGAGGACGCGACCAGATATGGCCGTTAAGATCAAAGAAGAAGTGCAAAAGCAGCTTGATGCTGGCTTCTTAGCGGTCACCATTTACCCTCCGTGGGTCGCCAACATAGTGCCTGTACCGAAGAAGGACGGTAAGGTGCGAATGTGTGTCGATTATCGGGATTTGAATAGGGCGAGCCCTAAAGATGATTTCCCGCTCCCCCATATTGATGTGTTGGTCGACAATACAGCTCAGTTCTCCGTGTTTTCGTTCATGGATGGCTTCTCCGGCTACAATCAGATCAAGATGGCGCCGGAGGACATGGAGAAAACTACGTTTATCACACCTTGGGGAACGTTTTGCTACAAGGTAATGCCTTTCGGTCTGAAGAACGCAGGGGCCACTTACCAACGAGCAATGGTTACTTTGTTTCATGATATGATTCATCATGAGATTGAAGTCTATGTTGATGACATGATTGCGAAGTCCCAAACGGAGGAAGGGCATCTGGTCAATTTGCTGAAGCTTTTTGAGAGACTTAGGAAATTCAGGTTGAGGCTGAATCCTAACAAGTGTACTTTCGGAGTACGGTCTGGAAAACTACTGGGGTTTATCGTGAGTGAAAGAGGCATCGAGGTTGATCCTACGAAGATAAAAGGAATACAAGAAATGCCAGCGCCAGGAACAGAAAAAGAAGTTCGTGGTTTCCTGGGCAGAATAAACTACATTACAAGGTTTATTTCTCAGCTCACAGCCACGTGTGAACTGATGTTCAAACTGCTAAAGAAAGATCAGGCGATTATCTGGAACGAGGATTGCCAGAAGGCATTCGATAAGATAAAATAGTATCTTCAGGAACCTCCGATCTTGATACCCCCAGTGGCTGGACGACCCTTAATCATGTACTTGACAGTTCTTGAGAATAGTATGGGGTGTGTTCTCGGTCAGCACGACGAGACAGGCAGAAAGGAGCATGCCATTTATTACTTGAGTAAAAAGTTCACAGATTGTGAATCTCGCTACTCGATGCTGGAGAAGACGTGTTATGCGCTAGCCTGGGCTGCCAAACGTTTACGACAGTACATGCTCAATCACACCACCATGCTAATTTCGAAGATGGATCCGATCAAGTACGTCTTCGAGAAGCAAGCACTTTCGGGCAGGATTGCCAGATGGCAAATGGTGTTGACAGGATATGACATTCAGTACGTTTCCCAGAAGGCCATAAAGGGAAGCGTATTGTCTGAATACCTTGCCGAACAGCCGGTCGAAGATTACCAGCCGATGAAATTTGAATTCCCTGACGAGGATATCATGTTTCTCAAAGCGAAAGATTGTGAGGAACCGTTGCCCGACGAGGGGCCAGATAGGAAATCCCGATGGAAATTGATATTTGACGGGGCGGTTAATTCTTATGGAAGTGGTATCGGGGCGATCATCATGACTCCCCACGGATCCCATATCCCGTTTACTGCGAGACTGACGTTTCTAGTCACCAATAACGAAGCGGAGTACGAAGCATGCATCATGGGTCTAGAAGAGGCAATTGATTTGAGAATCAAGAACCTAGACATATATGGTGACTCAGCGCTTGTGATTAACCAGATTAAAGGGGAGTGGGGGACTCATCAATCGAATTTGATGCCGTACATGAACTATGCCAGAAGGCTGATCCCGTTCTTTGATCGAGTGGAACTCCATCATGTGCCCAGGGCTGAAAACCAGATGGCTGATGCCTTAGCCACGTTGGCTTCAATGTATAAAGTCAATTTTTAGAATGAAGCTCCAAGGATTGTCCTTTCTCGTCTTGATAGACCTGCATTCGTCTTTGCGATCGAGGAAGCCTCCGATGGCAAGCCATGGTTCCATGACATCCAGACTTTCCTTATGACTAAGGAGTATCCTGCGGGAGCATCAACCCAAGATAAGAAGACTTTGAGGAGGCTGTCTGGAAATTTCTATCTCAATCCTGATGGAGTTTTGTATAAAAGAAACCACGATCTCGTGCTACTCAGATGTGTAGATGAGAAAGAAGAGAGTATGCTCATGGAAGAAGTCCATGAAGGCACATTTGGTACGCACGCCGGCGGGCATGCTATGACAAGAAAGATCCTGAGAGCAGGATACTATTGGCTGACGATGGAATCGGATTGCTTTAAATTCGCGAAGAGATGTCATAAATGCCAGATTTATGCTGATAAGATTCACGTGCCGCCGTGCCCGCTAAATGTCATGTCCTCCCCGTGGCCGTTCTCCATGTGGGGCATCGACATGATAGGCAAGATTGAGCCCACTGCATCTAACGGTCATCACTTCATTCTAGTAGCCATCGACTACTTCACCAAGTGGGTGGAGGCAGCCTCATACGCTAATGTGACCAAGCAGGTGGTGGCTAAATTCATAAAGAGGGACATCATCTATCGTTACGGAATTCCTGAGCGGATCATTACTGATAATGGTTCGAATTTGAATAACAAGATGATGGAGGAGCTGTGCCAGAGTTTCAAGATTGAACACCACAACTCATCTCCTAACCGGCCAAAGATGAATGGCGCCGTTGAAGCGGCCAATAAGAACATCAAGAAGATTGTACAGAAGATGGTTGTGACCTACAAGGATTGGCACGAGATGCTGCCATTTGCATTGCACGGTTATCATACCACGGTACGTACATCAACCGGGGCAACTCCTTTCTCCTTAGTATACGGTATGGAAGATGTCCTACTGTTAGAAGTGGAGATCCCTTCTTTGCGAGTTTTGGTTGACGTGAAACTCGATGAGGCAGAATGGATTAAGAACCGACTAACCCAACTCAGCCTGATGGATGAGAAAAGATTAGCATCGATTGCGTATGGTCGTCTGTACCAAAGCCGAATGAAGAAAGCTTATGATAAGAAGGTGCGTCCTAGAAGTTTTCAGACGGGTGATCTCGTCCTGAAGAAGATTCTTCCTCCACACTCCGATCACCGGGGAAAGTGGACTCCCAATTACGAAGGTCCGTACGTCGTCAGCAAGGTCTTCTCGGGAGGAGCCTTGTTGTTATCCATGATGGATGGCGAAGATTTTGCATCCCCGGTTAACGCGGACGTAGTTAAAAAATACTTTGCTTAAAAATGACCCGCTGGAAAGAAAAATAATATCCAGGCAAAAAAGGGGCATCCCGGCGAACCATAAAAAAGGAAAAAGGTTCGGGCAAAAATTAGGGATATAAAGAAAAGAATGTACACCCGCAAAGTCGAAAACCCGGATGGGGGACTTTGGCAAAAAAGGGTATCCCGGTGAATCGAAAACCCAGAAGGGCGATTCAGGCAAAAGTTAGGGATTTGAAAAAGCAAATGACTGCGTTCCGCGTGTGGACTGCGTTTGTTTAGTGGTTTGGAAGACCTGAGGGCCGTTTATCTGAATCAATCTCTTCTGAAGCTGAAGCGTCGGAGAAGTATCGAAGTCGAGTGGGTCATAGAGGGATCAACTCCTGGTGTTCGTCTACGCCTCATTGCCGACATTTGTGTATATACTGATGTATATTTATGTTTTTATGTTTGCGCAGCTTCCTCATTCCAGGAGCTTGCATCTGTTGTAAAACATTTTTACCCATTCAGGGGTTCGTTATCAATAAAATGTATACTATTCAGCAATTCTGTTTGTTTGTTTAGCATTTACCTGTTTTGTTTGCGGAAAAGAACGCCGATGTTTTTGATAAAATGCGCATACATAAACCTACTGGCCTAGGCCACTGATTGTTGAAACAATGAATTACTTGAGTATTGTCACAAGATGATAACCTTGATAGGCCCCATTGAGAGGGGTATCTTGTCTGTTTGTTTGTGTTGTTGCAGGTATCGCATATTCCAGGCAGTACGCTGTATGCGCCCCCAAGAAGGATGACTCCTTCCTCTCCAGCAAAGTTCAGCAGCCTATCCCCATAGAGTCTGAGCATGAGATCGTCAAGCATTGATATGTCCCCCCAGGCAGAGAAGATTCTCTCCTCAATCAGATGCATCCCGAAGGGTCGTCATCTCCCCAGCTGAGTCACATACTGAAGGGTGTAGCAATTGATAGTTCAGGACTGAAGTCCCCAGGAGAATTGAAATTCCCCTCAGAGTTGTACTATCCCCTGTAAGCAGGACGATTCCTTCTTCCCCAGCCGAGTAGGCAGATCCCCAAGAGAGCCGAGTCCTTGGAAAGCAGTTAAAACCCTGATTGGTTTTCCCTAGTAGAGTGTTGAATAGCTGATGCTGTATTTCCCCGCCATAGTCGTTACCTCCAGGAAGTTTTAGCCGCGAAGGTCGTGCAGTTTATTTCTGCGATTGACATCGCTTTCCTCAGCAGGTCAAGGTTCTCGTAGAGCTTCGTTCCCCTGCAGCAGTCGACTGAAGTTCATTTCCCCAGGCGGATCCCAATTGAGATTGGTGTGACTGTTTATCCTCGGCAGGATGAGTCCTCCCTCCACCAGAGTGGTTCTTTCTCCTTGACAGGAGGATTCTCCCTTCAGCATTTACTTTGCTGATGGGGTCATAGCATTTTGCATGATTGCATAGCATTTATCCTAAACGCGTAGCATTTCCACCGTGTGGAGCATTGCGCCATTGTCAAAGCATATGCATACGAATCATGAGCTAGGTCGTTACTGTGCTTGTTTTGCAGGTGTTCCTCCGCAGAGTCGCTTGCTCAAGATGATTCTTGAATCCCCCAGTGAAATTCGTTTGCCCAAGATGATTCTTGAATTCTCCAGCGAAGGTGTTTGTTTCAGATGATTCTTCAAATCCCCATTGAAGTCGCCAGAGAGGGTTGCTCAAGTTGATGCTTAGAGTCCCCGACAGAGTGTTCGCGCAGGATGATTCCTGAAATCTCCAGCAGAGTCTTTGGTTCAAAATGATTCTTGAAGTCTCCGGCGGAGTTATTTGTTCAAGATGATTCTTGATTTCCTCAGCAGAGATGATTCACCCAGAATGATTTCCGGATCCCCGAAGCAGAGTTACTTGATAGTTCTCCAGAATCCCCAGCGGAGATGTGTCATCCCCAGTAGGTTTCTGAACAACGAAGTTGAAACTTCCCTTGAAGACTTGATGATTGAAGTCCAACTGTATTAACGAAGCAGTTCTCTCAGCCGATGCGGAGTTCCTGATGGTAGAAGTTTGGATATCCCCAATTGGTTCATGATTGACTGAGAATTCTATTCCCGACTTAGTGATGAAATTCGGCTGACGCCCGAAAATTTCTCTGAGTGCCCGATGGCATGATTAACTTGATTGTTGACCTGATGATTCTCGAGGAATCCTGAGGCCTGACGGCATGATCGACCGTGTACTACCGATTACCGTGTGACCGATTCCCCAGCTAGTTGCCGTGCAGCTAATATTTCAGTTTCCGTAGATTTGTTCCCATCAGAATACCGTGTACTGGTGCAGTTGGCAAATTTCCGGGTTTATTGGTATTCAACCGTCTTTTACCTTGATTATTTGAGAGTCGTTCGCTTCTCACCCAGTCAGGTCCAAGCCGTTTGAATAGGGGCAGCTGTTGCACCCCAAAATTTGCTCAACTTTTCTTTACCTAGCTTATGTTTCATTTCATTCACATTAGCATTATCATTTGCATTTCATTGACATGTGTGCAGGAGATCAAGAGGTATGATTACCAATCAAGGGCTACACAAGAGTTTGAAGCTAGCTAAGAAGGTTATTCAGAGGATTAAGGGTTGATATCCTTGTCAGAGAAGTTAAAGGATTTTCAGAGTGAGTGGTTGAAACCAAGGGTGTGTGACTCCTAACTTGAGAGTTGTGGGGAGCCATCAGATGATTCTGAGATCATGAAGTTAGACTTGAGGTCTTGAAAGATATCATGAGAAGTGTTGAAGGTCACTTTGAGGCCTAGACAGGTCATTGTGCAAGATTAAGAAGACTCAGCCATGAGTGGTGTAATTAGGGTTTGACTGGGTCAACCCTAGGTCAACTGATGATTTGAACAAGGTTGAGACCTAATTCAAAGGCCATGTGATCATGGAGTGATGCATTAAGATGTTACAAGGATGATTCCAAGGTCAACTCATCATGATTGAAGAGTTTGAGAAGTTTCAAGCTAGGGTTTCTAAGGCTTGACAGTGTAAAATCCCCTAGTTTGACCCCTATCTTCAAGGAAATTTAGCTCAAGATGTGATTGTTATCTAATCTTTCCCCCAAAATTAATTTTTTAGAGAATGCTCTTAGCTTTAATTTGAGTGCTAGAAGTCCTTTATAGGATTTGTAGAACTCAAGTTATGACTTTGACAAGTTACAGGTCATATGAGGTATGTGAATTTGGGGACTTGAAAGTTACCCAACTTGCATGAAACTTTTTCCCTAGAAGGATGATTCCTATGAACTTTTGGTAAACATGAATGTTTTTCCTTATCCTCTTATATTTCTAGAGAGTACTAGAAGTCCTTGATAGGATTTGTAGAACTCAAGTTATGGCTTTGACAAGTCAAGGGTATTTTGGTCATTTGGAGATTATAGGTCATTTCAACCATAAGGCCATAACTCCTATTTCCAAGCTTCAAATGGGAAAATGTTCAACATCAAACTTGTTCAAAATGATTTTTTAAGGCTAGTAAAGAGGTCATGAGATGTTGGAAATGCTTGTAGCTCAAAGTTGCAAAAATGACCTAAAATAAGGGTATAAGTTAAATGAACCAAAGTTGGGGTTTTGCAGGCAAAGCTTCTAGATAATTCTCTTCCTTCATAAACATGGACGATGTTGATCACTTCCATTCTTCCCTATGATGAAAGGTCCCTTTGTAAAGGCCTCATCCCTCCTTTGGTAGGATGTGTGGCTCTTTGCAAATTGGTAGAACCTTTGAGGGTCCCTTTCTTTGATGACAAGATGGTTAGTGGTGACCTTTGGTCTTCACTCTGCTACCAATCATCCAAACTTTGCTCTTGATAGATGAATCTTTCTCCCTTGTTATAGGATGGATTTCCTTGCTTGAAGAAGGTTGAAGGATGGATTTGACACTTCTGTGTGTTTGAAGACTACCTTGAGAAGCTGAAGCTTATAGGTGAAGAGGACCAAGTTGATACTGGTAAAGCAAAGGGAGCTGAAGCAAGAAGACCAAGTTGATACTTGTAAGGAAGACCCAATTGAGATTAAGTGAAGAGCTGAGGCTTGAGGAATGAAGGATAAAGTTGACACTTAAATTGATGCATGAAGAGCCTGAAGGAGTCAAGTTGATACTTGTAGTTAGGAGTGAAGCCTGAGGGTGGAATTGAATGAAGAGCTGAAGCTTGGAGAAGAGAGAAAAAATTGATACTTATGTTTGATGGGTTGAAACCTTGGAGGAGCAAGTTGATACTTGTTATTGAGGATGATATCCTTGAAGGGTGGTTGAAGTCTGAGGACTGAGATGTTGTCAGAAGATTGCTTTGCTGTAAAGCTGTGGGAGTGGTTGATCTGCTTTCTTTTCTTGTCTGTTTTCTTTTATGTATTGATGTGCCTTGTTTTATTTGCTTGATGCATTAGAATAAGTCCATATCTAGACTGATGTAAGCTAGGAGCATGATTGCACTAGAGGTTGAGTTGCTCCCTCTGCTTGTATTTTTACTGTATGGCTTTGCTTGCGGGTATTCGGTTGAGCCCAGCTCCCTTGCCTATGTGGTTTGTGCTTGCTTGATAGCATTTTATTTTCTCTGTATGATTGTAGTTATTATGTTTTGCTTGATAGCATTTCATTTCTTCTGTTTGATTGCAGTTATTCATACCTGGCTTGAGGTTGAGCTGAGCTTGTGGAGGCTGATGCCCCACACACATTTCCTCCCTCACTTGCATTGCATGCATTTTACAGTCGTTTATCTGTTTACTGTTTAAGCTTATGCTTTATCTGTTTCTGTTTATCATTGACATGATCCCCTAGGAATCTCACTTCCTTTGATAAGGAAGTGATGATTAGAACTTTAGGTTGAAACCTATGCATGATAACTTCTAGGAATTCCCTGTTTCAAACTTCAACCATAGGATGAATCCTTGGCATGACAACAGTAGGACTTGATAGTCTCCCTTTAGTTGAGCCTGTTCTCTTCTCATCTCAAAACAGCTTAAGATACAGTAATCATGAATGATTTCTTTCGTACGTTACGAGCCTTAAGATATCTGAGAAAGGATTGTTGGAGAGCTTCTTTTCAAAAGTATGGATGTTTAGTATGGCACCCTTTGGGTGACATGCGACGCATTCACTCTCAGGTCATAGTCTTTAGTGCGATTGAAATTGCAAACACAATAAAAAAAACACTTCTTTCGTAAAAGACAGAAAACAAACTTCAAACCTTTTTGCCCCGTGGGCCCATAATTCAAAGGAAAGCTTTTCTGAAGAAAAGAGTGTCGTTAAACTTCAGCGTCACCGCAAACAGGCTTTATCCCTAACTGCTGGAACTGCTGTTTAACCCTACTCGATAAAAACAGATGAATCTGAATCCCCGTAATCCGTATTATCCCGAACTACGTAAGCTCTGATCTCTCATACCTGTTGAGAGTACGTAGGCACAATACTGACGTATTGGCGAGCCACCTTCCCCGTAACCCGTAGTTAGTCGAACTACGTTGACTCTGATTTCTCATTCTCTGATGAGAATACATAGGCATAAAGCACGACGCTTTGCCGAGTCATTTTCTCTTCTTTTTAAGCCAGCCTTGATAGGTAGATAGATAAACCAACTCGTCCAGTAAACACAACAAGCGTGGATCCCGTCGAGTACGACGGACGTGAGGGGTGCCAATACCTTCCCCTTGCGTAACCGACTCCCGAACCCAGACAATGGTTGCGATGACCTTGTCTTATACCTTTTTCGTCAGGTTTTCCCGATCGTTTCCTTTCCCGTTCTGAGGGATAAATAACGAAAGGTGGCGACTCTTCTGTTTTGCCGGCACCTTATTTTCGCGGAAGCGACACTATGTTCAGCCCACTGATGGGGATGGCAAAAACATAGACAGAGAACCTATGATTGAAGCTCAGAAGAAAGAATTCAGGAATCATCATAAAGCAAGAACCATACTACTAAATTCTATATCTCATACTGAGTATGAGAAGATTACTAACAGAGAAACAACATTTGGTATGTTTGAATCTTTAAAGATGACTCATGAAGGGAATTTTCAAGTCTAGGAGACCAAGGCTCTGGCGTTGATCCAGAAATATGAAGCCTTCAAAATGGAGGAATCTGAATCTGTAGAAGTTATGTTCTCTAGATTCCAGATTCTCACAGCTGGCTTGAAAGTTCTGGACAAGGGCTACTCCACTGCTGATCATGTTAAGAAGATCATCAGAAGTTTGCCAATCAGATGGAGACCAATGGTTACTGCTCTGAAGCTAGCAAAGGATCTGAACAAGATCACGCTGGAGGAACTGATAAGCTCTCTGAGGAGTCATGAGATTGAACTTGAAGAAGACGAGCCTCAAAAGAAAGGTAAGTCAGTTGCTTTAAAGTCTAACAAATCTGGTAAAGCGTAGCAGTCTATAGAAGAAAGTTTTGAAGAATCTTCTTCTTATGAAGAAGATGAATTGTCCCTGCTGTCCAGAAGGATCAACAAACTCTGGAAGCATAAACAGAGGAAGTTCAAGAACTTCAAGAAACCAGATCAACGTAAAGAGTCTTCTAAACACAAAAGATCTGGAAAGAAAGAGGTTGTCTGCTATGAATGCAAGGAACCTGGGCACTACAAGAATGAATGCCCAAAGCTTCAGAAGGAGAAGCCAAGAAGGAAGCCTGAGCATAAAAAGAAAGTTCTGATGGCAACCTGGGATGATTCAGATGCATCTGAATCTTCATCAGACTCAAATGAAGAATGTGCAAACATGGCACTCATGGCTGACGTAGAAGACCATGCAAGAACATCTGGATCAGAATCAGAATCAAAATCAGACTCTGAGGAGGTATTTTCTGAACTTTCTAGAGCATAACTTATTGAGAGTTTATCTGAAATGTTGGAAAACTATAGTAAGATTAAGCTCAAATACAAGAAGCGTGAAAACAATCTTGTATCTGAGAATGATCTTCTGAAGTCAGAAATTGCTGAGCTTAAGGGAAACAATTTGAAAATTAAAAGTGAATTAGAAACAGCTCAACAAGATTCTGAAGTTGAAATTAAGTCAAAATCTAAAAATATTTTAGAAGAATATGACTATAGTTTTCAGAGATTTCTGGCAAGAAGCCTAGAGAGAAGCAAGATGGGTTCAATGATCTATGGTGTAAGCAGAAATAACAGGAAGGGTATTGGATATGAATCTTCTTCTGAGAAAGATTTAAATCCAACATCTGTTGATAAACTAATCATTAAGCATACTCCTTTGTATTCTACTTTTAAGTATGGTCATCTTAATGATATTAAACACACTCGTTCTGATCAGAACATTCTTGTGTTTAAACCTAAAGTTAGTCAGAACAAACCTGCTGTCAGAACATAGAAGTTCAGACAAAACTTTAAGGAAACTAACCCTAAAGGACCCAAAAAGATCTGGGTACCAAAAGACAAAATAATATCTGTTGCAGACATCTTTAGCAGCAAGGTCAAAACACCAATCTTGGTACCTAGACTCTAGCTGCTCGCGTCACATGACGGGAGAAAGGTCTATGTTCCAAAGCCTGGAACTTAGATCTGAAGGAGACGTCAAGTTTGGAGGGAACCAGAAAGGCAAGGTAGTTGGCTCTGGAACTATTAGCAATGGTAATCTTCCTTCCATTTCTAATGTCTTACTTGTTGAAGGATTAACACATAACTTATTGTCCATAAGTCAATTAAGTGACAATGGTTATGACATAATCTTTAATCAAAAATGTTGCAAGGCTGTTAGTCAAAAGGATGACTCAACCCTATTTAATGGAAAGAGGAAGAACAACATTTATAAAATCAATCTTTCAGAACTTAAGGTTCAGAATGTAAAATGCCTTCTGTCTATTAATGATGAGCAATGGGTCTGGCACAGAAGATTGGGGCATATTAGTATGAGACGTATATCTCAGATTAATAAACTCAATCTGATCAGAGGACTTCCTTAGTTGAAGTTCAACTCAGATGCTCTTTATGAAGCATGTCAAAAAGGAAAATTTTCAAAATCTTCTTTTAAAACTAAAAATGTTGTCTCAACCTCAAGACCATTAGAGTTACTTCATATTGATCTGTTTGGACCAGTGAAAACTGCATCCATCAGAGGCAAGAAGTATGGATTAGTCATTGTTGATGACTACAACATATGAACGTGGGTGAAATTCCTAAAACACAAGGATGAGTCACATTCTGTGTTCTTTGACTTCTGCAAACAAGTCCAGAATGAAAAAGATTTTAAAATTTTTAATGTCAGAAGTGATCATGGTGGTGAATTTGAAAACAAATATTTTGAAAAATATTTTAATGAAAATGGCATTGCACATGATTTCTCCTGCCCTAGAACTCCACAACAGAATGGAGTTGTAGAGAGGAAAAATAGAACATTGCAAGAAATGACCAGAACCATGATCAACGAGACTAATCTGGCAAAACATTTTTGGGCAGAAGCAATTAACATAGCTTGTTATATTCAGAACAAAGTTTCTGTAAGACCTCTTCTGGAGAAGACTCCCTATGAATTGTGGAGGAACAGAAAGCCCAACATTTCTTATTTCCATCCTTTTGGATGTGTATGGTTTATGTTGAATACTAAAGAGAATCTGAACAAGTTTGATTCTAAAGCACATAAGTGTTTCATGCTTGGGTATTCTGAACGCTCTAAAGACTACAGAGTATACAATATTGAGACACATATTGTGGAGGAATCTATACATGTTAGATTTGATGATAAGCTTGGCAATCAAAAGCCAAAGCAACTTGTTAATTCTTCAGATAGAGAAGTAATTCTCACAGACTCTGAAGACTCAGAGGCAGAAAAGGTTCAAGTGAAAGAACCAGAAGCAACACCAGATGCAACTCCATTGGCTGCTCAGATGAACAATTTGAATATTTCTGAAGAACCAAATGTTAAGGGATCATCATCCAGGATCAAGGCCACTCACCCAGAGGATGTGATAATTGGGAAGAAGGATGACCCTATCAGAACAAGGTCTTTCCTCAGATCATCTGCAACGTCACTTTTTGGGTTGGTGTCTATCATTGAACCAACTTTTATAGATGAAGCTCTGAATGATAATGAGTGGATACTTGCTATGCAAGAAGAGCTAAATTAATTCACCAGAAATGACGTTTGGGATCTGGTTCCACGACCAAAAGGATTCAATATTATTGGAACTAAATGGGTCTTCAGAAACAAATTGAATGAGCATGGAGAAGTTGTAAGGAACAAAGCAAGGCTAGTTGCTCAAGGGTATAGTCAGCAAGAAGGAATTGACTACACAGAGACTTATGCTCCTGTGGCCAGGTTAGAGTTTATACGCCTACTCATTTCTTTTGCTGCACAAAATAACATCACTCTTTATTAGATGGATGTTAAGAGTGCCTTCTTAAATGGTATTATAGAAGAGGAAGTTTATGTTCACCAACCTCCTGGTTTTGAAAATGATAAATTTCCAAAACATGTTTTTAAACTTAAAAAATCACTCTATGGTTTAAAACAAGCTCCCAGAGCTTGGTACGAGAGATTAAGTAATTTTCTTCTGGAAAATAATTTTATCAGAGGCAAAGTGGATACAAATCTCTTCTGTAAATCATTTAAGAAAGATTTGTTAATTTTTCAAATTTACGTAGATGATATTATATTTGGATCTACCAATATTACACTGGGAAATGAGTTTGCTCTTTCTATGCATGCTGAATTTGAGATGAGCATGATGGGAGAACTCAGATTCTTTCTAGGCATCCAAGTCAATCAAACTCTAGAATGCACTTACATACATCAAACTAAGTATGTGAAAGAGCTTCTGAAGAAGTTTAACATGACTGAAAGCAAATCAGCAAAGACTCCAATGCATCCTACAAGCACTCTTGGAAAGGAAGAAGTAAGTAAGAAGGTAGACCAGAAGCTCTACAGAGGTATGATTGGTTCTCTTCTGTATCTGACTGCTTCTAGACCTGATATTCTATTCAGTGTTTGTCTGTGTGCAAGATTCCAATCAGATCCTAGAGAATCTCACTTAACAGCTGTTAAGAGGATTCTAATGTATCTGAAATGTACTACTAATGTGGGTTTGTGTTACAGAAGATCTGATGATTATAAATTAGTTGGATTATGTGATGCTGACTACGTTGGAGGCAGAGTTGAAAGAAAAGTACTTCTGGAAGGTGCCAGTTTCTTGGAAGTCATCTGATCTCTTGGTTCAGCAAGAAGCAACCCACTATTGCGCTTTCAACAACAGAAGCAGAATACATTGCTGCTGCTGGTTGTAGCACTCAGATGCTCTGGATGAAGAGTCAACTAGAAGACTATCAGATCCATGAGAGTAATATTTCAATCTTCTGTGATAATACTTCTGCTATATGTTTGTCTAAAAATCCTATTTTACACTCTAAGGCAAAACATATAGAGATAAAACATCACTTCATCAGAGACTATGTTCAGAAGGGAGTTATCAGTTTAAACTTTGTTGATACAGATCATCAATGGGCTGATATATTTACAAAACCCCTTGCTGAAGATAGATTTAAATTTATTATGAAAAATATAAGTATGGATTTCTGTCCAGAATAAAATGTTTATCAGAAGAAAATTTTCAAAGATGAAAAATGTTTTAACTCTGAAGTATTACATCTCTTCATTTATTGTTTATTATTTTATTTATTATGTGCAAATCTGAACTAACAAACCTCAGAGGATCTGAACGTTGGCTAACGTTTCATTTCTCAAAGAAGTTTCAGAAGCACATGCAAGCAAACACGTGTCACTCTATATCTGAAAAGGTGGATTACACAATACTGAATTGACGTTTGAGGTACTGTTTTTGAATATTGAGTTTCTCGTTTTCCCCCCAATTGTCAGAATCATTAATTGCTTGAAATGATTATATTCTTTTTATTAAATTCTAAGTGGTAAGCGTGCTAAACGTGTGACTCTTGTGTGCCTTAATTTCTTCTATAAATGCCAATACTCTACACATTTCACATATTTTCACTCTCACGAACACCCTTGTATGCATTTCTTCTTGTTTCATTGTTTTCATCTCTCTCCCAAACCCAAAACTGCTCGTAACCCTAAATCTTCAAGAACAACAATGGCAACTTCTTCAACAATGGAAACATCTTCATCAACATCTCAACAGCTTCAATCTACTATGGCTGCTATTTCCTCAGCAAATATAGGTACTATTACTTTCAGGGAACCAGTTAGAACCCTACTTACTCCAGTTGATAAGCTTGAAGTATTATGTGAATCTATCGTGGATTTTGAATCCATTGTTGAAAATGGGTATGACCTTTGTCCAGTTATTGATGCTCAATGTTGGACAAAGTTCTTTGATAGGCTAATGGGTCCAGTGTATCCTTCCTTGGTGAAAGAGTTTTGGATCCATGCAATCACTTACCCCAAGTTCATTGTATCTTCTGTTCAGGGAAAAGATATAATCATAACTGAAGAACTGATAAGGAAACTCATTGGGTATGAAGAAACTGATGGAGTTACAAATCTTCCAGTTGGGCGTATTGATATGTCAGATGTTTATGCTGAAGTTTGTACTTCTGTTGAAGTCTCCAACAAGGTAAAGGATTTGAAGCCAATTTACAGGATCTGGGCTAAGATTTTCATGGGGTGCATTCATCATAGAAAATCTTCCAATTCTCCAGACTATGTTAACACTGATCAGCTATACTTCGTGTATTGTCTGAGTCAGAAGACTAAAGTGGATCTGCCACATCTTCTTTTCTCTCATCTGATGAGTCACATCAAGATGTCAAGAGAAACTGTTAAGACAAAGCACCAGAAGATCAGAAGTTGGATACCAATGGGAAGATTGATATCAGACATTCTGACAGAAAGTCAATTGGCTTCTCACTTGACAGAAGCTGGATTAACAGAGGATCTTGCTTATTTAGTTGGGAAGCCTTTAAATGGGAAAAGTCTGCAAAGAATGAAAGTGGTTGAAGAACTATCATCTAAACCTGCTAAGCTCAATGTAGAAGCAGTTAGTCAGAGGAGAGTTCCTTTGGATGACTATCCTATTTTCTCCGCTGAAGAACCAAGGCATGCTATTCTTGAGTACGTTCACTTGTCCAAGGTAGAAGGAATTCCTGTTCCTGCTGATCTTATTAAGAGGGCTAGACAACCTGGACCAGACTTTTATGAGGAGAATATGAGGAAGAAAAGACAGTTAGAGGCAGAAGAAGATTCTAGTCAGAAGAAACAGAAAACTGCTGAAGAACCATAGAAGAAGAAGAAGAGAAAGGCTTATGGAGAAGCTTCATCTGTGAAAATCAAGCGTGTCAAGAAAATTGGTAATGATTCATCCTTACCTATTATTTCTGGAATTGCAATAGAATCATCAACAGTTAGCTCTATTCCTGAACCCCTCCTTCTCAAACTCAAACCACTTATGTACCTTCTTAATCATCTGCACAACCACCTCCATCATCTGTACCCATTTCATCTAATCAACCTGAACAACCAAAAGTCTCTGAACCACAAATTCAAACTGACTTTGTTCCTACTGGACCAATACCTTCTACACTCCCAGAATCCACACCAACAGAATCTGTACCACAACAATCTGTACTACAAGAACAAACACAACCAGAAGAAATTTTAACTTCTGAACCACAACCAGAACAATCCATTCCTTCTAATCCTGAACCAGAAACTATCCAACCTTTTGAACCTTTCATATCTGATTCTGATGTGTTAGATATTCAACCTCTAACAACTCTGGTTGAAATCTCTTCCACATCCTGTCATTCATCTGAATCATCTGATTCATCTGAATCTGACTTACCACCAGAAACTAACTCACCACCCTCACTCCGTGGCTCTGAACCTAGAACATCTGAGTTTGTTTACTTTACTTCTTTCAAACCATATCCCTCTGATTCCCTTCCATTTGGTCTAAAACTCAAAAACTTTTACATCAGAAGAGAAGCATTTGCACCTACCATTCCATATAAACCTATTTCTCAACTATCCTTCCGTCTGTTCTTCAAACCTACCTAAAACAACTCCCAGATATCATTCCATCAGAATATCTGCACTCTCAAAATTCTGTTTTTATCCCCTCTGCATCAAATTTCAAATAGTTCTTATTTCAAAAATCATCCTCATCCAGATTCAAAACTTTCATTTCATCATCTGAACATCCTTCATTACCTTCTTATCCTCGTCCTCTGTTCATTATCCCAACCTTTACCATACCACCCCACCAAAACAACCCAAACCATCACCTCTGGAAGCCTACCTTAAACCTAAATCTAGGCTAAATGTTGATGTTTTATTTGCTAATTTTAAGAAAGAGATAAGGATGAGTTTAGACTCTATGAAGAAGGAATGTCTCTCAAGCATTAATCCAGAAGCTTCTAAAGAATGCTGGATTAAGTTCATTACAGGATTCAACTCTGTGGCTTCTAATCTGAAGACCATTTGCTCTGATGACGCAAAGGTCAGATTTTCTGAAGTTGTCAAACATACGCTATGGAATGTGAACAGATCTCCAACATTGCTTCTTGAGGATGCACCTTCAACTTCTAGAGTAACTGCTACTTCTGAGACTATTGAAGAATCTGCTCCTGAAGTCACTCTGGAAACCAATCCATTAGCTCTGATGATTATTGACCAACCATCTGAATCTGTGCCTCCAGAATCTGCATCTGCCATGGTCATTGACTCTGCTCTTACTCCTGCATCTGACTCTGCTCCTGCTACTTCTTCTGAAGTTAAGAAAGAGCATTCAGACCTAGAAGACAAGATTGCTGTGCTGGAAGCTGGTCAATCTGAAATTAAATCTTGGATGGCAAAACAAGATGAGAAAACAGACAACATACAAAAATGGATGGCTAAGCAAGAGGAATCTACTTCTGAGATGACCCACATCCTTAAACTTCTTGCATCTCGCTTATCTTAGTTCTTATGTTTGTGCACTTTAAGTGTTATTTTGTTCTGTTTCTGCTTTCTCCGAATCATGTTTTGGATGTACTCTGATTATCTATGAATGAATATGTCTGTTTGATTATTTGTTTTACATCTATTGATGTTATCAGCTTTATCCTATTTTCTTCTGTTAACCTTTTATTTGTCTTTAAAAGTTTTCTTTTTGATATGACAAAAAGGGGAGAAAAAGAAATTCTGATTGTTCAAATATAAACAGTTACTAAAATGAAATTCAAACATGATAAATTATATTTAACATGAATTTTTAGTGTTTCAGAACTAATGAGTTTATCTGACAAAATTCATTGAAGTTACCCTGAGAATCCCCAAACCAGATCTTAATTCAAACCAGGTTCTGATTACCAGACTCTGATCCTAAAAGCTAACCAGGCTCTGATTCTGGAAAGAAGATCACTAAAAGTAAACCAGGTTCTGATTCTAAAAAGTAAATCAAGCTACTACCAAACTCTAATTCTGGAAAGCAAATCAAGCTCTGATTCTGGAAATTTTATTCTAACAAGGATTCTAATCAGGCTCTTAATCTGAAAAGTATACTCATACAAAGGGAAGTATTTTTTTGTATTAAAGTATTCATTTCAGGGGGAGATTCTTTATCTCAGGGGGAGTTATATATTTATCCTTTTATTGAACAAAATTTCCTATGTTTTTGTCATCATCAAAAAGGGGGAGATTGTTAGAACACAGATTGATGTTCAATATATCTTTATGTTTTGATGATAACACTAATGAAATTTTGTATTAAGAAAATATATACTCTAATTTTGTTTAAGTGTTTTGTGTTTCAGATATTAAAATAAATATCATTATGGAAGCAAAATGCATCTGAACAGCAAGTTACGCAAAGCTCTGAAGCATCAGAAGCAACTCATCAGAAGACTCTGAGCGCTGCCAGAAGAGACTCTGAAGCAGAAGCTGCAGAAGCATCTGAAGCGTAGCTGAAGATTTTGTATGAAGAGTTTAAAGCATTGTTTTAGAAGACTCTAAATGTACTTTACGCTGCAAGTACAGAGGCTCTGATAAACAAGTATGCTCTGATCAGATCACTCACGCTGAAAGCGCTATTGTTGCAACTTTGATATCATTGAATCTGATCTAAAGAACAAAAAGCACATCATAGGATCTGATGTTGTTTACGTTTGAAAAGATGTCAGCACGTGAATAGACTTGGTACTATTCTCAACATCCTCTCCAACGGAACTATTCCTTATTTGTGATAGACACAAGGATTCAGGCAAAAGGCATTTCTCTGAACATTCTACTTGTGAAAAGGAAAAGTCATGTGAAGCCAAAAGGCTACAGCTACCCTACTTGCATAGTCTTCAAGCATTGGACTTTCAGCACTATAAAAGGACGTCTTCATCATCTCTTCAAGGTTAACGAACTATTGACAAACAAATTAAAATTATTCTCAACTCTCATACATTCATTCAAAGCTGAATAGTTTATCTTTCATTCTTAAACTAAGTGTAAAAACCACAGTTTGTGATATAGCTTTTTAGAAGCATCTTAAACACTTGTTTAGTTTACATTTATTTGTAAAAGGTTCCTTAAGAAGACCAAGTTGTGGTCAGGATTTCTTGAGAAGACTAAGACAGTTGTTCTTAGTCGTTGACACTGTAATCTGTTTGAATATAGTGGATTAAGTCCTTGTGGAGAAAGGAAAATCATTCTTGATAGGGTGGACTGGATTAGTTGAGTTCAACAAACCAGGATAAAAATATTGTGTTGTTTTTATTGCCATAATCTTTTCTAAACCCTTATTCAACCCCTCCTTCTAAGTGTTTTTCTCACCTTCAGATTTAGCATATAAGCTTCGTAATTCAGACTTAATTTTGTCTTGGCATGAACGTTTGGGATTTCAAATCTCAAAGTTCCAACTTGTAAACTTTCTTAAATATTGAAATGATAATTTGGATGTAAGTTTGAAAATATTGGAAATTCTTAGGATTGCAATGATGAATTGAAACTAAAATTGTTGGTGAATTTGATCATATTGTCTTGAACTTTAACATCATAAATCCAAAACTTTGATGCTAACCATGGATCTCTTGGAACTAGTCTTTTATGAACCTTGATTTTTTTGGAAACGATAGATCCTATATCATGGCTTGAATTTGAATTTGAAATGGTATGAATATTGGTACATTTGGAATTTGGATTTATATTTTGAAATGAACTTGAATTGACTAGTTTGCACCCTTTGAATTTGCTAAATTTTATTTTCTTGAGAATACAAAAAATATACAAATCTTGAGTTTGAATTTGGGATAATGTCTTGAATTTGAATCTCTGTAGCCTTGAACTATAAAAAGTATAACTCGAGTTTGAATAGAACCACAAAAAACAACGATAATATCTTATGAAGTATTGATCCCATTAAAGGCTTGGATTGGACACATTCTTGGAGCAAACATTGAGGACTTAATCAAAATCATATGCACAAACATCGCCATATTCTTAAGTGATTCAATCACGCATGGAACCGTATGGCTTTTGAAAAGTAACTTTAGGTATGGCCAACATTTTCTTGAGATATTCTTTTATGATCGACTTAGAAACGTCTTGGTTATATTAAAACAACTTGGAGCCACGAGTAACCTTTGAAATCACATATGACATAAAAACTTGGAATACAATTAGAAATGATTTGAAAACTCAACTTTAATCATGGCTTTATACCACCTTGAAGAACAAAGACCCAATCATGATGGGTTCATGATCTTAATTCCAACATGCCAAGAACTTTATGGATGAATTACTTTAGAAATGATGCCATTAAACGATTCAGGCCTTGGATCACATTATAACTACTTGATCATGAGGGCATAACCATTCTTTATCCACATAAAATCAACACAACTTGTAAAAGAATAGAATTCTGATGGGCATACACACATGCTTCATGATTTTCAAACTTTCTTCAGCAAACCTACAAAACAAACACAAACTAGATAAAACAGTTAGCTCATGCATGGATGATTGACTTAAGATGACGTGCAAACAACCAAAGGATCTAAGGGTAAATTTTGGGGTATAACAGAAGACAAAGTAGATAGTACATTAGCCATTTGATTCTGATGACGAGGTATATGGTGAAACTCAACTTTATTAAAGAAAGTTGACAACCTCCTTGCATAATTTCTATAAGGGATCAAACCAGGTTGACGGGTGTCCCACTCTCCTTTAATTTGATTTATGACCAAAGCAGAATCACCATACACATCAAGAATCTTGATCCTCAAATCAATAGCCTCTTCGAGACCCATAATACACACTTCATACTCAGTCATATTATTTGTACAATTGAACATCAACCTTACAGTGAAAGAAATATGATCACCTTGAGGAGTAATAATGACTTCCCCAATACCATTGCCATAAGTTTTAACAAGTCCATCAAAAACCAAACCCCAACGGGGTCCAGGCTCTGGCCCTTCTTCAGGTAATGGTTCCTCTCAATCTTTTGATTTCAAATACATCACACCCTTACTAGGGAAGTCAAACCTGATGGATTGGTAATTATCAATTGGCTTATGAGCCAAATAGTCAGCCAAAATACTTCCTTTTACAACTTTCTGAGTTCGGTACTCGATATCATATTCTGACAACAACATCTGCCAACAGGCGATCCGACCAGTTGAAGTAGGCTTTTCGAAGATATAGTTGATTGGATCCATTTTGGATATCAACCAAGTAGTATGATACAACATATACAAGCAGAGGCGTTTAGCAGCCTAAGCTAGAGCACAACAAGTCTTTTGAAACATGGAGTACCAAGAATCGTAATCAATGAACTTTTTGCTAAAATAATAAATGGAAAATTCCTTTCGACTAGATTCATCTTGTTGACCAAGAACACGACCCATAGACTCTTTAAGCATAGTCAAATACATAATCAAAGGTCGTTTTTCCACCGAAGGAGACAATATAGGAGGTTCAACTAGATATTCTTTGATACAATCAAAAACCTTCTGACAATCATTTGTCCAGACACAATCTTGATCTTTACGAAGCAGCTTGAATATTGGTGCATATGTGGCAGTCATGTTGGATATAAATCTGGAGATAGCCTCCTAAGAATGCTCTTACTTGTTTTTCAGTTTTGGGCGCAGACATTTCTCGAATAGCTTTAACTTTATTAGGATCAACTTCAATGCCTTTCTGGCTAACAATGAAACCCAACAATTTTCTAGAATAGACACCGAAAGTAAATTTATTTGGATTCAAATGGAGTTTGAACTTTCTCAGACGTTGAAACAACTTCAACAAATGCTCAACATGATCTTCCTCAGTCTTAGACTTAGTGATCATATCATCAGCATATACCTCAATTTCCTTGTGCATCATGTCATGAAAAAGAGTAGTCATAGCTCTCTAGTATGTCACACCAACATTCTTTAAACCGAAGGGAATCACTCTATAGCAAAATGTTCCCCATGGTGTAATAAATGTTGTCTTCTCCATATCCTCGGGTGCCATCTTTATTTGATTATAACTAGAAAATACGTCCATAAAGGAGAAGATATTGAATTTAGCAATATTATCTACCAGCATATCAATGTGTGGTAGTGGGAAATCATCTTTTGGACTTGCTTTATTCAAATCTCTATAGTCAATGCACATCCAGACTTTTTTGTCTTTCTTAGGAACAGGTACAATATTGGCCACCCATTGAGGATACTTAGCAGTCACAAGAAAATCAACATCTATCTTTTTCTGAACCTCCTCTTTGATCTTAACAACCATGTCGGGATGAGTTTTTCTCAACTTCTGTTTAACTAGAGGGAATTCATTCTTCAACGGCAATTGATGCTCTATAGTATCATCAAAATCGAGCATGTCTTGATAGGACCAACCAAATTCATCAAAATATTCTCTGAGAAGGTCTACCAACCTCTTATTAACATCTGAATTGAGCACTGCCCCAATCTTGACTTCCTTCTTATCATCTTCAGAACCTAAATTGACCATCTCAATTAACTCTTTATGAGGCTGAATGGTTTTTTCCTCGTGCTCAAGGAACCGAGAAATTTCATCAAGAATCTCTTCAACATCCTCTTCTTCCACTTCAAACACAGGGAATCCAAAGTTGGAAGAGGTCATAGGATCATTGTTTTTAATGGGTTTAACAACCAATCTGAACAATGATTTTATATTTGATTTTAGAAAGACAAATAAAACGCAAATACTATGCAGATATAAAATGATTATCATCTCAGGTTTTTTTATGTTACCAATTTTCAGAAAAAGCAAAAAGAGAAAACACAAATGGATAACAATATAATATTTTATTCATGATGATAAAGTCTGAAACAAAGCCCATATAGATTAATTTTCACCTCGGGAAGAGTGAAAGGTTGTTTGAAAATAACAAAAACAAATTACTTTGAGGCATGAACAATAGTAGGAACGTCAACGGGAGACCATTCCACGTGTCACAAAGTTCGGCAAATCCTCATCTGAGTTATCTTCAAAGATAGTAGCAACAGACTAGTCTTTAGCATGTATAAATCCGGCTTTGTGAAACACTTCTTGGATACGCTTCAAATATCTTCGGGTTGAACCAGGAGAGAAACCCAAACCAGCCCTATTCCTATTTTCAACGAGCTAAATGATCTGACCCCAACCAACAGATAGGCCATTCTCCATAATATGTTGAGCGTCCTTCAGAGAAGACATGAAGGCTTTATTCTTCTTAACAACATCATCAACGATAGAAAGAGCTTGGAAATGAGTTCCAACAACTTCGTCGGCATCAATATATGAAAAGGATGAGAGATGGTTGACCAACATAACCTGTTCACCACCAACCACAACTAGCTTCCCGTTCTTCACAAATTTCAGCTTCTGGTGGAGTGTCAAAGTGAGAACTTCGACCTCCTGGATCCATGGACGACAAAGAAGGCAGCTATAGGTAGGACAAATGTCCATTACTTGAAAAGTAATATGAAGTAAGCACGGACCTCAATGGATTAGGATATCAACCTCTCCAATTACCGTGTTCCTTGAACCGCCAAAGGCTTTAACAACCATTCCACTATACCTCATAGGTGCACCTTGATAAGAGAGTCTAGACAAGGTATATTTTGGCATAACATTCAAAGATGAGCCAGTGTCAACTAACACATTGGGCAAAGTGTTGCACCCTAACATTTGCTCAACCTATTTCACCTGGTTTATGTTTCAATTACATTAGCATTTGCATATAGAGTCATGTACATAGTCTAATCATCTGCATAGCATAGCATAGCAAGTCATCCAACAAGGGACCAAGTAATATTCTCATATCTATGAGCCTATCAAGAGGTTATTGTTCAAATTCAATCACATCCAAGTCATCAGAAAGAAATTGAAACCTAAGAAGTCAGTGGGTCAAGCAGTGAATCTATCTCCTATCTAAGGGTATCTGAAAATCATCAAGGAAGTTGTGAGCTGTGAATTGAGCATGGAGAGTATATAGACATCATGGAAGACTTAGAAAGTCATTTGGAGAAGGAGGAAAGTCATTGATATGATCACAAGAGTTGCAGTTGAAGACAGTCAACTAGGGTTTCATCTGAGTCAACTCTAGGTCAACCCTAGGTCAAATGATTGATTGAAAGGCATCAAGGTCTATTGGAGAGATGTGGGGTTCATCATTTGGCATATGGATAAGGATATGGTGTTGTGCTAAGAAAAAATCAAGAGAAATCAAGGAGAAGAGGAGTTTCTAAATTAGGGTTTCTGTGTAAAATCCCCTGTTTTAGGTCAAACTTCCAAGCAAGATAAGTCAAAATGCAAGCTTTAAATAGATCCTTGGCCAACATGAAACTTGTATAGGATCTCAAGACCTTTAATTTGAGTGGTGGAAGACATCAAGGAGATTTATAGAACTCAAGTTATGGTCCTTGCATGTTACAGGTCATCTGAGGTATCTGAAATTTTGTCTGTGAAAGTTACTTGTCTTCCAAGCAATTTTTACCCCTCAAGGAGATTTCAAATGAATTTGTAATCAACATAAGAGTTGTTCCTCATTGTCTTAGCTTTCTAGAAAGGTATGGTATGCCTTCATATGATTTGTGGAACTCTACTTATGGTCTTGGCAAGCAAAGGGTATTTTGGTCATTTGAGAATTACAGGTCATTTCAAGCCTATGCCCAAAACTCATACAAGGAAGCTTCAAATGAAAAACTTCACAACATCAAACTTGCTCCAAATGACATTTTGAGTCTAGAAAAGTGGTCATGAAAGATTGGAAAGGCTCATAGCTCAAGGTTTCTAATTTGGTGAATTTAATGAATAAAAAGTGACCTAAAATTGAGATTTTTCATAATTTGGCCAAATGGGATGAAATTATAGGTCATTTTGATTGGAAAAAATGTTTTAAGAACATTGGAAAAAGTAGATTTTTGAGTTTGGTTCAAGATTTGAAAGTTATGCTTGGTTACTTATGTATGAAGTAACATAATCCAAAATTCAAGGAAAGTGTGCATGGGAAGTTTCTACAAAGTTCTAGGGCTTTCTAATCTCAGCTATATATTGGATTGAGTAACTTCATGCCATGGTTGGTGATTCATTTTGTTCAAAATAACAAGTTACACTTCATTCTTCCACTTTGCAAAATCACTTCAAACTCCATCAAATCTCCATCAATTTCCAAATTTCTTGATCTGATCATCATCAACATCTTTCATAGATCACATTTCCATCAAGATTTGGCTCAATTGAGGTAGAACTCGTGCTATCCAACTTCATCATCCAAGGAGAAAGAACATTGTGATTGCAAGATTCAAGGCATTGGAGCAAGATCTACTGCATACAGAACCAAGAAGCAAGTATATTGAGCAAGTTCAGAGCATTGCAAGCATTGGATCCAGAGAATTCTCCACCTGTTTTCATCATTTATACCAGGCTGGTTTTCTCATCGAATTGGTTAGATTAGTTAGAATCATAGAGGATTATTAGGTTAGAATGGTTAGGATTGGTTAGATGAACATTTCTGTTGAGTTTGAATGCAATCCATGGAGGTTGTTAATGGTGCACCAAATCTGTTAGGGTTTAGAACTCATGGTTTATGGCACGATAATCTTAGGTTTATAGCTCAGAATGATCAGTGTAGTGTGTAGATCATGTTAGGGTAATGATTAGAAGGAATCCTCATGGTTGATGTCAGTGCATAATGGTGGAATCAGAATCTTCTACCTATCGGGTTTGATGCTTGAGTGTGTTTTAGGGGAAGATGATGCCGTGGCTGTGTAGAGGGAAGAGAATAGATCGTTTTTGGTTTTTACATCGTGTGATTTCATTGAGGTTTGAGGGAGAACAGAAAGGTGGAAGGTTCGCGCATGGTGAGGTTTTTCTGCAACCTAGGGTTTCTGAGGTAGACGATGGAGGGGGACCGTTGGATGATCATGAGACCATTGACCTGAGTACGAATCTGAGGGCTCTCATTTAATTGAAATTTGGAGGGAATGGCTGTGTGTGGAACGCAGCGTTCCATTTAACTGAACGTTGGGCCTGAACCAAGCTTGCTATTCGTACCCCTGCTCACTAAGGCCCAATGATAATGAACTAAAATTCTTGCTAACTGCACCGTTTCACTTTATTTTCTTTTATTGTTTTTTCTGAAACCAACTGGGCCCTGCGCACATTGCTATGCACGCCCCCACTGCCTGGCCCATTATCTCGTTTTAACTGAAATTAATGCTTGCTGCACCCCTTAACCCAATTAATTCATATTAATTTCATCCTTTTATTTTTAATTCTTCAAAAAATCATAAGTAAATGAAAAATGCTTGTTTTTAATTCGTTGTTTTTTCATATTTTTCATATTTTTGTCAAGAAAATTATCACATAAAAAAATTGGTATTTCATTTTATTTTTATATTTTTAGTATATTTTTCTTTTAAATAGCTTTTTAAATGTTTAATTTAATGCATGAATTTGTTGATTTTAGTTTGGTTAGATGCTTTAGCATTTTGGATCCATTCTTTTTAGGTTGATTAGCTTAGACCTTTAGCTTGTATATAAGATTTAATTCATAATTTTAGGATTTAATTTTAGATGATTTCTTTAGGTGTGATTAGAAGAACCAAAACTAGGGTTTAGGAGATAATATAGGTGATGAATCATTCTTTTAGGAGTTGTAGTTTGAATCTTTGGGGGTATGGGACTATAGGGGTTATGGGTAGATAGTATATCCCTTAGAAATTAATAGGTTTCCCCTATTCTACTATTACTATTAGTATATTGCTTGTGCCTGCTTGATGGTGTGGTGTGCCCTCTCTGGGGATTATTATTTGTCCGTGTGGGGTATTGGGTTTGCTTGGGGATTGGGAGAGCTGAAGACTGTGATGATGAAGTCCATTGGAGATCAAGAGAATGAAGTCCAACTTCCAGAGTTGATGAGGAGCATCCCTTGCTGGCAGCTGTTGAAGGCTATAGGGTTTAGGAGCTAGGCAGAGCTCTAGAGTAGAAAACTTGATTCACAAACATGGAAGGTCTTGTGTGCCTCCATTCTTTCTCTATGATTCAAAGTCTCTTTCAAATATCCACCTCCCTCCTTTGGAAGGATTAGTGAATGTATTTGAAAGATAGAACTTTTGAGGGAAAATTGTCTGTATAATGTTAACAGTTAATGAGCCACCCTTGGTAGGCAATTGACTGTTTAACATGCATTTCATCTGGTTGACTGATATTCATCTTGGAGATTGAAGACTGATGATAAAAACCTTGCTTGAAGGCTTGAAGATGAAGACTGAGGCTTGCTTGAAGCTGGTAGATGTTTGGAGATGACTTGAAGACAGATGTTGATGCAGAGCTGCTGTGGCTGTTTATTCTTTTTGCTGTTTATAATTTCTGATGTATTGATTGGTTTTCCCTGACTGTATTGTTTGCTGTTTAACTTGTTAGGTTGAAAGTGAATTCTGTTCACTTTTGCCTGTTGTTTTCTAGGTTCGAGGTTGAGTGGGACTCCCTTGCCTCGCTTGTATTGCTGCATCCATGCATTTTACTGCTTTATTGTATATATCTGCTGTTGTTTCTATTCCCGTCTATTCCCTTAGGATCTCTGTTTCTCTCTGCGCAAGAGAGGAGCATGATAGACACTAGGTCTTAACCCATGCATGATAACATTAGGTTAGTTTGATTCCCTTTTCAACCATAGGATAGAGTTTTGTCTCTTCTTTCTCAAAACAAACAGAAAAACACAATAAATATTTCAAACACAATAAAAAACACTTCTTTTGTAAAAGAATGTGAACTCATCAAAACGTCATTTTTGTCCGCTGGGACTGTTAATCAGAAAAACCCTTTTTCAGAAGGAATAAAAACAATCAAGACAGACTTGTGTCGTACGTGGCCCCGAACTACATTTGCTCTGATCTTTCATGCCGTATGAAAGTACGTAGGCATAGGGTGCGATATCCTAGCGAGCAACCTTCCCCTCCTTTCCTGTAGGTAGGCGAACTACGTTGACTCTGATTTCTCGTTCCAGACGGGAATACGTAGGCATAAAGTGCGATACTTTGCCGAGTCATTTTCTTTTCTTTTTAACCCATGACCTTTAGAGTAGATAGAATAACAATCCATACCCGAAAACAAGCGTGGATCCCGTCGAGTACGACGGACGTGAGGGGTGCTAATACCTTCCACTTGCGTAACCGACTCCCGAATCCAGGATTTGGTTGCGATGACCATTCCTTTCCCCGTTTTGCGGTAGGTTTACCTCGAGCGTTTCCTTTCCCTCCGTTGGGATAAATAACGCACGGTGGCGACTCTTCTGTTCAGCCGGCGCCGATTTTCGCAGTAGCGACAGCTGGCGACTCTGCTGGGGATCCAACGTCCCCTGGCTGCTAAGGACTGCGATAGTTTCTTATGCATTTGGGATCCAACGTCCCTTAAGAGAGTCAATCCTAGTGCTTGTTTTCCCGTCGAGGATTTTGTATGGATTTATATTTTTGTCATTTACCTTCAGCTATATTATTATTATTATTGCTGTATTGGGGTGTGACGGGTGATTCTATGATTGAGAGATAAGCCGGACCTGGGCTTGAGTGCACCTAGAATTAGAGTAGAAAGTAGTGGGCGCGTGCTGGCTTTGCTTGCATTAGTGTCTCACGAAATCTACACTCGGACGAGGTTCTTCTGGTTGACTTCTTTTTCTACCCTTTGGGTCGAAGGGGTTGTTGGTTAGCTGAATTGTCGACTCCGGGAACCGATCATTTGGAAGTTGGCTAAGTGAGGCCTCTTCAGGATTTGATGATGCCACTCCTTATGGGAATCGTATCATCAACCCTGAAAGTCTGTGACGCCGACTACCGCATAGGATGCCATACCGTTGTCAGTTACTAGGACACCTACCTGTGAGAGGGTTTGGGGTTATGCAGGTAACTAGACCTTCAGACTACCGGTTTATTTCTTGATCTGAGATACTGGGTATTTATGGAGAGTTATGAGGTCTGTCAGAGACCAGTTGGAGTTATGATATGGGGTCTGTCAGAGACCAGTCAGATTTATGTTGTGGGGTCTATCAGAGACCAGTGCTGGAGCTTTGTTTTGGGTCTATCTAAGACCAGGGTTTGAGGAATTCTGGAGGGTCTATCTGAGACTTTTGATATGGTTCAGGCTTCTCAGCCATGGCATTTGGTCCCTGTTGCATGTTACTTGCATTGCATTGTCTGCATAATCATTATCATTGCATCCCATTAACGTGTGTCTGTGCTGCAGGTGCATTTGCATATTCCCTGGTTCTAGTGCCTGGACTTCTGAGTATTGATCATGGCTGGGTTGAGAAAGACAGTTGCGTATAAGCTACCTACACCTGACATTACTCCCTTACTTGGTCTGATGTCCCTTGCTGATGAGGAGGTTAGGAGAAGTTTCAGGATGAGTCATGGAAGATTGCTGAGATTAGTCTGCAAGCCAACTGCTATTGAAATGAATGGGCTGTACACCTTGATGCAGTTCTATGACCCCGCATTGAGATGTTTCACATTTGCTGACTTTATTGTGGGGCCTACCATTGAGGAGTATGTGGAGTTTACTGAGCTACCAATACAGAATAAGGTTCCCTTTATTCATTCTGTCGCTGAGCCCAAGTTGGAGGACTTAGCTAAGGCCTTGCACATGAACGCTGCTGAACTATTAGTGACTTCTTGGCTTGGGGTTCCAGGTTTCTCCCTCGATTTTCTGGTTGGCAAAGCTCAAGAGTATGCCAAGAACGGGTGCTGGATAGTCTTTAATGCTATCTTGGATTTATGCATTTACGGAATAGTGTTGTTTCCTAACTTACCCAACTTTGTGGACTTGGACGCTTTCCATCTGTTTGCTGCTGGCAACCCGGTGCCCACTTTGATTGGAGATATCTATCATTCATTGCACTACAAAAATGAAAATAGAAGAGGAAAGACTGTTTACTGTTGTGCGCCGCTGTTGAACATTTGGTTTAAGAGCCATCTTCCCCTGAAGGGACCTTTTGTGGATAGTGCAACTACAGCTAGCTGGCCAGAGCGCCTGATGAGGCTATCTTCCAAAGACATTGAGTGGTTTGACCGAGACTTGTTGGGGTCTGAGCTTATTTTCAGTTGTTCTGGGTATCCTAATGTTCCATTGATAGGGAGAAAAGGGTGCATCAACTACAACCCTTCTCTGTTTATTCGCCAGTTTGGATACGCGCTGAAGAACCCACCAAAGGAGGAAGAAGTACAGGAATCTCTGTACTTCACCGGGGATTTGAACGGAGAGTTATTAGCGAAGCTTCAGCACGCATGGACGCGTATCAACAGAAGAGGGAAGCCACTGTTGGGGAAGAATGATTGTCAGGCTTATGCACCATACAGAGTTTGGATCCAAGAGAGAGCAAGACAATTACTGATGCCATTTCCAGCTGCACCAATCCCTGTTCATATTCCAGAAGAAGAACCAACCACTGTTACTAGGGAGGCCTACGAGCAAGTGGTGAAAGAAAAAGAAGCCTTGATGAAGGTCAATGAAGGGTTAGAAAAGGAACTGGCTCAGATACGTAGCGAGAAGAACAAGGCCGTGCATGCTTTCCAACAGCAGGTCGAACTAGTAAACAGGCTAGGTGCTGAGTTGACTGAAGAGAAAAAGAAGCGTGAACGTCTGGGGAAAGAGTTCAGAAGCTCCCATGACATGTTGGAGTCCAAAAAGAAAGCACTCGACGCCGCACACCGGGAAATCTCTTCTTGTAACAAGACTTGGAATGCTACGCTAACCAACAACAAAAAGAGGGAAGATAAATTGAAGCAGCAAATTTCTGACCTCGAAGAGCAGTTGAAGGCTAGCATTAAGAAGCATGAAGAAGAGGTGATGACCAGATATAGTCTCCAGAATGCATTGAACAAGGCAATCGAAGGCAGAAACGAAGCTGTGTCTCAGAAGCGGAAGCTAGAGGATCGCTTTGGAGAAGGGGCATGGGAGGAAACCGCTGGTGACGTGCGACGTGTTCTCAAGAGAAGAAACCAACTTGTCGAGGGTCTGCTTACCCGACCAAGTCATCCAGAGACCAAGAAGTTACTAGAAGAGTATCAGGCTTATGAGTGTACTTGACCATTTCATGTATTGATGCTTTATTTGCATAGTGCTGACCATCACCAGGATTGTTGGCTGAGGTCATGCCTTCTTATTGTACACTCAGTGATTTTGTATTCTTGGCTTATTGGATTCCTCTGCAATATATGAGGCATTTTCTATGATTCGGCTCCGATCTTCGTATTGCTAGCACTGTCACTGCACTGACATTCACACTAGAATCGGGGAATGAGATTCCCTAATGCACAGACACACATTGCATTGCATTCATATTCATATTGCATTACAGGTGATTACTGAATGGTATCTTATTTCTTGCACTGTACCAGGTCTTTTCAGAATTGAAGATCAGCGCCCGCACCGATACTCCACTCGCACCAATTGCCGAAGAATCATGGATCAAATGCAGAACGAAATGCAAGATATGCGTGAGAAGCTGGCGCTCTTCATGCAGACAATGGAGACTATTGCAAAAGGTCAGGAGAATTTGCAAGCATTGGTGCAGCCTCTGTTGGTCAGAAATGCTGGGCATGGAAATGAGGATCATCAGTCTGTGCGAGTCGACACTGTTCACGGGGATGATACTCCCACACCAGTGGCTCCACCTGTAGTCAACATACCTGCTGTTAATGTCAACAACGGCGCTGCTGCCGGGAATGGTAACGTTGGAATGGGCAACGAGACTATCGTTAACAATGTTGGGCTTGGAGATGTTAACCTGGGTGATAATATGGGAGGCAATGGCTTCGGTAATGCTGGATTCGGCTTCAATGACCAGGGGTTCGATAATGCTGGGAAATATGGTTTCAATACTCAAGGCTTCGGACCGGACGGATTCGGTATGACTAATCAGGGTTATGGAGGATTCGGAAATGGAAATGGCGCTGGGTTAATGGCTTTTGGACCTGCGGGAGTTGCTCCGGGGTACGACAATAGAGGGCGAGGCCCGGTAATGAATCAGATTAGAGCTGGCCGTAACAATGGATACGATGGGTATGGAGTTGGGAATGGTAACTGGCAAGAAGATCAGCAAGAGGACGCTTTCTCCGGTGGAGGTTTCGAAGGGCCGATGGATGACTCTCAGAGGATTAGAATGCTAGAAGAGCAGATGAGGGGGGTCGTAAATCAAAGTGTTGTGGGCTTAGATATGTCAACAATGGGTCTGGTGCCTGGCCTGAGGGTGCCAATCAAATTCAAAGCCCCCACATTTGACAAGTATAAGGGGGACACCTGCCCAAAGGTGCACGTGCGGTCATATTACAGAAGGATGTCTGTGTATTCCACCAATGAGAGGATGCTAATGCATTTCTTTCAAGATAGCTTGTCTGGTCCTTCCCTCGAGTGGTATATGGGATTGGAACCAACTCATATAAAGACATGGAAGCAGCTGGCAGAAGCATTTGTAGCTCACTACAAGTATAACAGCGACTTGGCACCCAACAGGGTCCAATTGCAAGGGTTGTCCCAGAAGAAGGGTGAGAGCTTCAAAGAGTATGCGCAGAGATGGCGCGACATGGCTGCTAGAGTCCATCCTCCTCTAGAAGACAAGGAAATGAATGACATGTTCATAGGAACATTCACCAGCATGTTTTATGACAAGTTGTTTCACACTTCTCTGGGCAGTTTCTCAGACTTAATCCTGATGGGAGAAAATATTGAAAGCAACATTAAACAGGGAAGATTCCAAGCTGAGGAATCTACTGCATCTGGCAGTAACAGAAAGGCTTTTGGTGGGCGCCGTCAGGGCGACGCAAGCGCAGTGTTTGGGGGCCGAGGCCGAGGCCGGGGCAGAGGTCGAAACCAGTACAATCAGCCGCAGCATGTGGCAAGCATTACTATTCCTTTTCAGCAACAACCATTTCAACAACAACAGCAGCAGCAGCAACCGCAGGAGGGGGCACAGCCTGCCCAGCGCAAATTCCAAGGGGGTAAACCAAGGAGGGTGTTTGAAAAGCCTCCTTCAACGTATGCAGATTTGCTACAGACGTTATTGGGTTTGAACTTGGTGGAGAAGAGAACTCTGGCACCAATAACAGGCACTCCTTCGTATGGTTATGATGCAAGCAGGCACTGTGAATTCCACTCTGGGGCTCTGGGCCACGATGTAGAGGGTTGTCATGCGTTCAAGCATGTCGTGCAGGATCTATTGGATAGTAAGGCTATCAATTTTGGAACGGCGGGTCCGAACATAGTGCAGAAGCCCATGCCCAACCATGGGGCAAACGCCATTTTAATCGAGGAGGGTTTGAATTTGATTATGCATGTTGATGATCTAAAGACACCGTTGTGCGAGATAAAGAGCAGATTATTGCAGGGAGGTGTCTATCCAGGATGTGACGAGTATTGTTTAGAGTGCTGGACCCTAGCTGGGGGGTGTGATGAGTTAAAGAAAGGTATTCAGGCTTTAATAGATGGCGGCACACAGCAATTTGATCGAGCAACAATTGAAGAACCTGCAGGGGCATTAACAGACAAGCAAAGTGATGTGGCTACTGTGAAGATTCCTCGAAAAACGATCACTATAACGGCACCGGCCCAGCGGCCACCGATCACTATCACCAAGGCCGGACCAATCCCGTATGAAAGCACCAAGGCAGTCCCTTGGTCCTATGGGTTGGAAGTGTATTGTGACGGAATAAAAATTGATGTTAATAAGCAGCCAGCTGAGACGGTAGACAACGTTGTTGGTACCGGAGGTATGACAAGGAGTGGAAGAATCTTCATATCGCCTGAGGTAGAGGCTGAAAGACTGGCGAAGGGAAAGGGAAAGATGATTGAGAATGTCCCAGTACAAGGGAATGAAAAAGAAGCGGCATCGAAAGATGTGGAAGAGTTCATGCGCTTGATTCGTAAAAGCGATTATAAGATTGTTGAGCATCTGCAGCAGACGCCGTCAAAGATATCTATACTGTCGTTGCTATTGTGTTCTGAAGCTCACAGAAATGCATTGCTGAAAGTCCTGGATACTTCCTTCGTACCCCAAGATGTTTCCGTGAATCAGCTGGAAGGAGTGTTGGCACATGTGAATGCAGGCCATAGCTTGGGCTTTACAGATTTTGACTTGACCCCTAAGGGGAGAGAGCATAATATGGCGCTGCACATCTCTGTGGAGTGTAGAGGATCAGTCATGTCTCATGTACTGGTAGACACCGGGTCGTCCTTAAACGTGCTGCCTAAGAAGGCGATGATGAAACTAGATGTCAGAGGAATCCTGTGCATGCCCAGTGACTTGGTGGTCAGGGCATTTGATGGTACTCGGAGAACAGTTTTTGGATCCATAACATTACCTCTACAGGTGGGGCTGGAGGTGTTAGCGACTGAGTTTTATATCATGGGCATCCAGCCTGCATACAGCTGCCTCCTCGGACGACCCTGGATCCATGGGGCTGGGGCAGTCACGTCTACCTTGCATCAAAAGTTGAAATATATGGTGGGGGACAGTGTGGTCACTGTATGTGGAGAAGAAGATATACTGGTAAGCCATCTGTCATCATTTAAGTATGTGGAGGTCGATGGCGAGATTCACGAAACACCCTGTCAGGCATTTGAAGGGCTGCACATCAAAGACAAAGGTCCCGGGCCGAGTAAAGCGGCGGAGGTAGCCGTCTCGTCATATAAGGAAGCTCAAGCTCTGGTAGAGACTGGTGAGACCAAGGGCTGGGGCAAAGTGCTGGATATTCCCGTGAAGACGGACCGGTTTGGGCTGGGATATCAACTGTCGTCATCAACACCTGCTGTGGGGGCACCCCGTTTCAGAGGACCAATAACCATCACTGCTAGTGGAGTATGTCATGAGACCATCAACGCTGCTTCAGAGTCTGACGAAGGAGACAGCGACTGCGATATGGACGCCTGGATTCAGCCGAGCGTGCCAGGACAAGGATTGTGCATCTGGTCTATTCAGGAGATTGTTCCTGTGACTCTTAAACAGTAATGCTTTGTTTTTTTAATTGTTGAACAATCTGATGTCTTACCCGAGGCATTGTGATTTGCTTAGGGCTATGCTTTTATGAACATTGTGTGTTTATCATTAAATAAAAGGCGTTTTTTCATGTGCAAATATTGCGATCTCTGTTTTTCTTGTTTTGTATTTTTCAATAAAATGGCAACGTGGTCATTCGCTTTATACGCATTTTGAAGCATTTAACCATTCCTTTTGCAGGATAACATTTTCAGATGACATCATTGAACCACCTATGACTCGTCTCGACTTTGAGCACCCGGTATTTCAGGCCGAAGAAGAGATTGTTGAAGATGGTGACGTTCCCGAAGAATTGTCTTGGTTGGTGAAGCAAGAGGAACGAGTCATTCTGCCTCATGAGGAGGTCATCGAAATTGTTAACCTGGGGTCGGAAGGGGTTGAAAAGAATATTCGTATAGGAGCCGCGCTGCAGAGCGACGTCAAGCGAAGACTGGTTGAAATGCTCAGAGAGTATAGTGATGTGTTCGCTTGGTCGTATGAAGACATGCCTGGGCTTGATACAGATATGGTTGTGCACCGTCTGCCGTTGAAAGAAGAATGCCCGCCGGTCAAGCAAAAGCTTCGCAGAACTAGACCCGATATGGCAGTGAAGATTAAGGAAGAGGTTCAAAAACAGTGGGATGTTGGTTTCCTAGCTGTGACAAAATATCCCTCATGGGTCGCTAACATTGTACCAGTGCCAAAGAAAGACGGTAAAGTGAGAATGTGTGTAGATTACCGTGACTTGAATAAAGCGAGCCCAAAAGATGATTTTCCGCTTCCTCATATCGATGTGCTAGTTGACAACACTGCTCAATACTCCGTATTCTCCTTCATGGATGGCTTCTCGGGCTATAATCAGATTAAGATGGCGCCAGAGGATATGGAGAAGACTACTTTCATCACGCCTTGGGGAACATTTTGTTAAAAAGTGATGCCCTTCGGATTGAAGAATGCTGGGGCAACGTATCAGCGTGCAATGACGACTCTTTTCCATGATATGATGCATAAGGAGATCGAAGTTTATGTCGACGATATGATTGCCAAGTCCCAGACGGAGGAAGAGCATTTGGTGAATCTGCTGAAGTTATTCAAAAGGCTTAGGAAGTTCAGGCTGAGACTGAACCCTAACAAGTGCACCTTCGGGGTGAGATCTGGTAAACTGCTGGGGTTTATCGTGAGTGAAAAGGGAATAGAGGTCGATCCTGCTAAAATAAAAGCAATACAAGAGATGCCGACGCCTAAAACAGAGAAAGAGGTGCGCGGGTTTTTAGGGAGGTTGAACTACATTGCTCGGTTCATATCTCACCTAACTGTTACGTGTGAACCATTGTTCAAGCTGTTGAAAAAAGATCAAGCTGTAACGTGGAACGAAAATTGTCAAAAGGCGTTCGATAAAATAAAGCAGTATTTGCAGGAGCCTCCTATTTTGATACCCCCAGTGGCAGGGAGACCCTTGATTATGTATTTGACAGTTCTTGAGGGAAGCATGGGTTGTGTTCTCGGTCAACATGACGAGACAGGAAGAAAAGAGCATGCGATCTACTACTTGAGTAAGAAATTTACTGAATGTGAATCTCGATATTCAATGCTTGAAAAAACTTGTTGCGCGCTAGCCTGGGCCGCCAAGCGTTTAAGGCAATACATGCTGAATCATACAACCATGCTCATCTCGAAGATGGATCCTATCAAATATGTATTCGAAAAGCAAGCATTATCGGGAAGAATTGCCCGTTGGCAGATTGTCTTGACTGAATATGACATCCAGTATGTCTCGCAAAAGGCTATAAAGGGGAGTGTATTGTCTGAGTATCTGGCAGAGCAGCCTATTGAAGATTACCAATCGATGAGGTTTGATTTTCCTGACGAGGATATCATGTGCCTAAAGATGAAAGATTGCGAAGAGCCGTTGCCAGACGAAGGACCAGAATTGGGTTCCAAATGGAAGTTGATATTTGACGGAGCTGTAAACGCCTACGGTAGCGGAATAGGGGCAATCATCACTACTCCACACGGGTCGCACATCCCGTTTACTGCTCGATTGACCTTTCCGGTTACCAATAATGAAGCCGAATACGAAGCTTGTATCATGGGGCTTGAAGAAACCATTGACTTGCGAATTAAAAACCTGGACGTATACGGAGACTCAGCTCTGGTGGTGAATCAGATAAAAGGGGAATGGGAGACACGTCAGCCCAATTTGATACCTTACATGAATTATGTAAGAAGATTGTTGCCTTTCTTTGACAAGGTTGAATTGCATCATGTACCGCGAGCGTAGAATCAGATGGCTGACGCCCTGGCCACTTTGTCTTCCATGTACAAAGTCAACTTCTGGAATGAGGCTCCCAGAATTGTTATCTCTCGGCTTGACAGACCCGCCTTCGTGTTTGCAATTGACGAAGCATCTGACGATAAACCATGGTATTTTGATATCTTTAATTTCCTGAAGAATAAAGAGTATCCGGCTGGAGCATCCAGTCAAGATCAGAAGACTCTCAGGAGGTTGGCGGGTAATTTCTATTTGAATCCGGATGGTGTCTTATACAGGAGAAATCACGACATGGTGCTGCTGCGTTGCGTAGATGAAAAAGAGGCCAAACTGCTCATGGAGGAAATACATGAGGGTACCTTTGGTACGCATGCTGGTGGGCATGCTATGACGAGGAAGCTGCTGCGGGCCGGTTATTTTTGGCTAACTATGGAAACTGATTGTTTCAAGTTTGCGAGGAAGTGCCACAAGTGCCAAATCTATGCTGATAAGATCCATGTGCCTCCGAGTCCTCTAAATGTGATGTCATCGCCATGGCCATTCTCGATGTGGGGAATCGATATGATTGGAAAGATCGAGCCGACAACTTCTAATGGGCACCGGTTCATTCTAGTGGCAATCGATTATTTCACCAAGTGGGTGGAAGCAGCGTCTTACGCAAATGTAACTAAGCAGGTGGTGGCCAGGTTCATCAAGAGAGATATCATTTGCAGATATGGAATCCCCGAGCGGATAATCACTGACAACAGTTCAAACCTGAATAACAAAATGATGAAGGAGCTCTGTCAGAATTTTAAGATCGAGCATCACAACTCCTCCCCTTACCGACCCAAGATGAACGACGTTGTTGAAGCGGCCAATAAGAATATAAAGAAGATTGTTCAGAAGATGGTGGTGACCTATAAGGATTGGCATGAGATGCTACCTTTTGCTTTGCACGGTTATCGCACGACGGTGCGCACATCAACCGGGGCAACCCCGTTCTCGTTGGTATACGGAATGGAAGCAGTACTACCACTGGAAGTCGAGATTCCTTCTCTGAGAGTATTACGAGACGTCCAACTAGATGAGGCAGAATGGGTAAAAGACAGGTTGAACCAGCTGAGTTTAATGGATGAGAAGAGGCTAGCTTCTCTAGCATACGGTCGTTTGTACCAGAGCCGAATGAAGAAAGCATATGATAAGAGGATACATCCTCGGAGCTTTCAGACGGGCGACCTTGTGTTGAAAAGGATTCTCCCGCCGCAGGCAGATCACAGGGGCAAATGGACCCCTAACTATGAAGGGCCATACGTTGTCAGAAAAGTCTTTTCAGGAGGAGCGTTGTTGTTGTCCACCATGGACGGTGAAGACTTTACGTCGCCTGTGAATTCGGACGCAGTTAAAAAATACTTTGCTTAAAATTGACCCGCTGGACAAAAAAAAGAGAGTCCAGGCAAAAATGGGGCATCCTGGCGAACCAAAAACAGAATGAAAGGTTCGGGCAAAAGTTAGGGATAAAATGAAAAATGTACACCCGCGAAGTTGAAAACCTACACTGGGCGGCTTCGGCGAAAAAGGGTATCCCGGTGAACTGAAAACCCGTAAAGGGCGGTTCACGCAAAAGTTAGGGATTTGAAAAGCAAATGACTGCGGTCCGAATTTGATACTGCATTGAGCATTGGTGCGGGAGAATATACTCGAGGGGTCGATTATCAGATACAATCTCTTCGAAAGTGTGGATACCGGGAAAGCCTTAGAGTCGGGCGAGTCATAGGAGGATCACTTCGTGATGTTCGTCTGCATCCCGTTGCCGACATGTGTACAAATTTGATTTGTCATCACATTTATGCTTCTTGTGCGTACTTGTGTATTTGTTGTGCGTAACTTCCTCTTTTCAGGAGTTACATCCCGTGTACGAAACTCCGCCCATTCAGGGGCCCAATCAATAAAACCTGTTATTCAGTATTTAATGCTAGTTCTTTACTGTTTTATGCATGATAAACACCTAGGTTTGATGAAACTAGCATGTGCATAACGTCACTGGCCCTTGCCAATAATTGCTAAAACTTTGAATTAACTGAAGATGATGTCACTAACGCTAACCTGAATAGATTGGTTGCATAGGCTTGTCTTGTCTTGTTTGTGGTGTTGCAGGATTCATAGCCGTATGAAGAGGACGATCAAGAGATTGCAGTATGGATCAGAAACTCGTAACGAAAGACTCAATCCCCACGCAGGTCGCGCTTCCAAGATAACAATGTTCCTCACTGAAGAAGGATCAAATTCCCCAGCTAGTCGTAGCTTATCCAAAGGATGTTCTCCAGCAAAGTCATTTATCTTCAGCAAAGTTTGGCGATTCCCAAGATTGTAGGCTGTATTCAGACAGCGTGGTGTTCCCCCCAGAAGAATTCACCTATCTCGAGCAAAGCGGTTTGGCATCAGAAGATCAACATTTCCAACTTGTGAGCTGTATTCAGGCAGTCTACCCTTTCCAGTAGGGTCATTTACTCTCCTCCCAACGGAGTCAGGTGATTTTCCCTAAGAGAATCGTTTCGTCCCCGGCGGAGTTCACCTTCCAGCAAGTGCTTTCCTCCCCCCCAGTGGAACTCGAAGATTAAGGCTCTCCCCGGCAGAGTTGGTTGGGCGCCCTGGCGTTTATTTTGTCAGAATATCGTGTGATATCCGTTCATTCCCCAGCAGGAGTCCAATCATACCAGGCGCATCTGCTATTCTCCAGCAGAGTTATATTCCCCAGCGGGGTTGACTTCGCTCTTCCAGCATTTATTTTACTGGAAGAATTCTGTAGCACCTGGCTATCCCCAGCGGAGTCGGCATTGTCTTCAACATTTATTTTGCTGAAGCGGTTTCTGTATCCCAACAGTTAGAGTCTGCATTCGCATTGGCATATAGTGTCATACTTGCATCCACCAAATAAAAACGCGTAGCATTTCCATGTCGAATGGAGCATTGCGTCATTGTCAAACATACGCATTTTTGAAAGATAAACTAGGTTGGCTAACCGTTTGTTTCAAGTATTGTTTCCCATGCAGGTGGAAGGAGCTCTTGCTCAAATGAATTACCAAAAATTCAAGATCTCGACGCGAGACATCCAACGATAATGTCTGTGTTGGCATTATTCCCCACAGAGTTAGTAGGCAAAATCTCTCCTTGTCCCCAAGCAGAGTTATTTGTCATCAAAAAGGTTTCATGAATCAGAATTTCAGAGGCTGCCACCGGTTATCAGAACAGGCATCCGGGAGTTTGGTTTCCAAATATCCCCAGTAGAGTCCGCCCCAAAGTTGTTGTCACGTCAGTATTAAGAAGTTGGTGGTTTGGGACCAATGGAGAAATGAGTCCTGACGTGGACAATCTATTCCTATATTGACGGGTTTTCTTCGTGCTAGAGAAGTGGGGGTCCTAACGTGGACAGATTTATTTCCCCGGATTGATAAGAGGTGCTAGCCCTAACGTGGACAGATTTGGTTTCTCCGTATTGATTGAATGTGAAGTCCTGACGTGGAAAAAATTGATTACTCTTCGGGTTGGTGTCCTGACGTGGACCATCCATTTCCAGCAGATACCCTCCTTCGTAATGGTGAAATGTGCGTCCTGACGTGGACAAGTTTATAGTTCTTCATGATGACAAGATACGCGAGTCCTGACGTGGACAGATTTATCTTCCTTCGAGTTGACGAAGCACGAGTCATGACGTGGACAAGTTTTATTTCCCCAGTGGGTCGAAGATGCGCGAGTCCTGACGTGGACAAGTTTTATTTCCCCAGCGGGTCGAAGATGCACGAGTCCTGACGTGGACAAATTTTATTTCCTCAGCGAGTCGAGATGTGAGTCCTGACGTGGACAAATCAAAATGTGATTCCTTACGTGGAAAAATGTGAGTCCTTACATGGACAAATCAAAATGAGATTCCTTACGTGGAAAAATGTGAGTCCTTACGTGGACAAATCAAGGTGTGATTCCTTACGTGGAAAAATGTGAGTCCTTACGTGGACAAATCAAAATGTGATTCCTTACGTGGAAAGATGTATTTCTTACGTGGAAAGATGGATTCCTTATGTGGAAAGATGTATTCCTTACGTGGAAAAGTTTAGTCCTGACGCGGACAGATCCAGAAGAGAGTTATTCCTCACGTGGCAAGAGGCGATTCCTTACGTGGAAAGGTGGGTCCTTACGTGGACGGAGTTTTATTCCTTACGTGGAAAAAAGATGTGATTCCTTACGTGGAAAGATTGTATTCCTTACGTGGAAAGATTGTATTCCTTACGTGGAACGATGCATTCCTTACGTGGAAAGATGTTATTCATAAGATGGAAAGAAGTTTATTCCTAACGTGGACGATGTATTCATAACCTAGAAAGTTTAGTCCTAACGTGGACAGATCCAGACGAAGTCTTAGTCCTAACGTGGACGGTGTTATTCCTAACGTGGAAGAGTTTATTCCTAACGTGGACGATTTATTCCTGATGAAATGCAGACGAGTCATCCCCCAGCGAAGTCGCCGAGAGTTTTTTCGTGTTGACGGCAGGTGGAGTCCTAACGTGGACAAGTTTTAGTTGAGGTTTCTTTGTGTTGACGAAACAGGCGTCCTAACGTGGACAAAGTTCTATCCCTGTAATGATAGAATCTTTTTCAGGCTGATGAAAATAATCCCCAAGCAGTGGTGCAGTTTATTTCTGTGGTTGGCAAATTTCCGGGTTCTTAGTATTCAACCGTCTCGTACCTTGAATGTTTGAAGGCCATTCGCTCTTCACCCAATCGGGTCCAAGTCGCTTGAATAGGGGGCAGCTGTTGCACCCTAAAATTTGCTCGACCTATTTCACCTGGTTTATGTTTCAATTACATTAGCATTTGCATATAGAGTCATGTACATAGTCTAATCATCTGCATAGCATAGCATAGCAATTCATCCAACAAGGGACCAAGTAATATTCTCATCTCTATGAGCCTATCAAGAGGTTATTGTTCAAATTCAAGCACATCCAAGTCATCAGAAAGAAATTGAAACCTAAGAAGTCAGTGGGTCAAGCAGTGAATTTATCTCCTATCTGAGGGTATCTGAAAATCATCAAGGAAGTTGTGAGCTGTGAATTGAGAATGGAGAGTATATAGACATCATGGAAGACTTAGAAAGTCATTTGGAGAAGGAGGCAAGTCATTGATATGATCACAAGAGTTGCAGTTGAAGACAGTCAACTAGGGTTTCATCTGGGTCAACTCTAGGTCAACCCTAGGTCAAATGATTGATTGAAAGGCATCAAGGTCTACTGGAGAGATGTGGTGTTCATCATTTGGCATGTGGATAAGGATATGGTGTTGTGCTAATAAAAAATCAAGAGAAATCAAGGAGAAGAGGAGTTTCTAAATTAGGGTTTCTGTGTAAAATCCCCTGTTTTAGGTCAAACTTCCAAGCAAGATAAGTCAAAATGAAAGCTTTAAATGGATCCTTGGCCAACATGAAACTTTTAGAGGATCTCAAGACCTTTAATTTGAGTGGTGGAAGACATCAAGGAGATTTATATAACTCAAGTTATGGTCCTTGCAAGTTACAGGTCATCTGAGGTATCTGAAATTTTGTCTGTGAAAGTTACTTGTCTTCCAAGAAATTTTTACCACTCAAGGAGATTTCAAATGAATTTCTGGTCAACATAAGAGTTGTTCCTCAATGTCTTAGATTTCTATAAAGGTATGGTATGCATTCATATTATTTGTGGAACTCTACTTATGGTCTTGGCAAGCAAAGGGTATTTTGGTCATTTGAGAATTACAGGTCATTTCAAGCCTATGCCCAAAACTCATACAAGGAAGCTTCAAATGAAAAACTTCAAAACATCAAACTTGCTCCAAATGACATTTTGAGTCTAGAAAAGTGGTCATGAAAGATTGGAAAGGCTCATAGCTCAAGGTTTCAAATTTGGTGAATTTAATGAATAAAAAGTGACCTAAAATTGAGATTTTTCATAATTTGGCCAAATGGGATGAAATTATAGGTCATTTTGATTGGAAAAAAATGTTTTAAGAACATTGGCAAAATTAGATTTTTGAGTTTGGTTCAAGATTTGAAAGTTATGCTTGGTTACTTATGTATGAAGTAACATAATCCAAAATTCAAGGAAAGTGTGCATGGGAAGTTTCTACAAAGTTCTAGGGCTTTCTAATCTCAGCTATATATTGGATTGAGTAACTTAATGCCATGGTTGGTGATTCATTTTGTTCAAAATACCAAGTTACACTTCATTCTTCCACTTTGCAAAATCACTTCAAACTCCATCAAATCTCCATCAATTTCCAAATTTCTTGATCTGATCATCATCAACATCTTTCATAGATCACATTTCCATCAAGATTTGGCTCAATTGAGGTAGAACTCGTGCTATCCAACTTCACCATCCAAGGAGCAAGAACATTGTGATTGCAAGATTCAAGGCATTGGAGCAAGATCTACTGCATACAGAACCAAGAAGCAAGTATATTGAGCAAGTTCAGAGCATTGCAAGCATTGGATCCAGAGAATTCTCCACCTGTTTTCATCATTTATACCAGGCTGGTTTTCTCATCGAATTGGTTAGATTAGTTAGAATCATAGAGGATTATTAGGTTAGAATGGTTAGGATTGGTTAGATGAACATTTCTGTTGAGTTTGAATGCAATCCATGGAGGTTGTTAATGGTGCACCAAATCTGTTAGGGTTTAGAACTCATGGTTTATGGCACGATAATCTTAGGTTTATAGCTCAGAATGATCAGTGTAGTGTGTAGATCATGTTAGGGTAATGATTAGAAGGAATCCTCATGGTTGATGTCAGTGCATAATGGTGGAATCAGAATCTTCTACCTATCGGGTTTGATGCTTGAGTGTGTTTTAGGGGAAGATGATGCCGTGGCTGTGTAGAGGGAAGAGAATAGATCGTTTTTGGTTTTTACATCGTGTGATTTCATTGAGGTTTGAGGGAGAACAGAAAGGTGGAAGGTTCGCGCATGGTGAGGTTTTTCTGCAACCTAGGGTTTCTGAGGTAGACGATGGAGGGGGACCGTTGGATGATCATGAGACCATTGACCTGAGTACGAATCTGAGGGCTCTCATTTAATTGAAATTTGGAGGGAATGGCTGTGTGTGGAACGCAGCGTTCCATTTAACTGAACGTTGGGCCTGAACCAAGCTTGCTATTCGTACCCCTGCTCACTAAGGCCCAATGATAATGAACTAAAATTCTTGCTAACTGCACCGTTTCACTTTATTTTCTTTTATTGTTTTTTCTGAAACCAACTGGGCCCTGCGCACATTGCTATGCACGCCCCCATTGCCTGGCCCATTATCTCGTTTTAACTGAAATTAATGCTTGCTGCACCCCTTAACCCAATTAATTCATATTAATTTCATCCTTTTATTTTTAATTCTTCAAAAAATCATAAGTAAATGAAAAATGCTTGTTTTTAATTCGTTGTTTTTTCATATTTTTCATATTTTTGTCAAGAAAATTATCACATAAAAAAATTGGTATTTCATTTTATTTTTATATTTTTAGTATATTTTTCTTTTAAATAGCTTTTTAAATGTTTAGTTTAATGCATGAATTTGTTGATTTTAGTTTGGTTAGATGCTTTAGCATTTTGGATCCATTCTTTTTAGGTTGATTAGCTTAGACCTTTAGCTTGTATATAAGATTTAATTCATAATTTTAGGATTTAATTTTAGATGATTTGTTTAGGTGTGATTAGAAGAACCAAAACTAGGGTTTAGGAGATAATATAGGTGATGAATCATTCTTTTAGGAGTTGTAGTTTGAATCTTTGGGGGTATGGGACTATAGGGGTTATGGGTAGATAGTATATCCCTTAGAAATTAATAGGTTTCCCTTATTCTACTATTACTATTAGTATATTGCTTGTGCCTGCTTGATGGTGTGGTGTGCCCTCTCTGGGGATTATTATTTGTCCGTGTGGGGTATTGGGTTTGCTTGGGGATTGGGAGAGCTGAAGACTGTGATGATGAAGTCCATTGGAGATCAAGAGAATGAAGTCCAACTTCCAGAGTTGATGAGGAGCATCCCTTGCTGGCAGCTGTTGAAGGCTATAGGGTTTAGGAGCTAGGCAGAGCTCTAGAGTAGAAAACTTGATTCACAAACATGGAAGGTCTTGTGTGCCTCCATTCTTTCTCTATGATTCAAAGTCTCTTTCAAATATCCACCTCCCTCCTTTGGAAGGATTAGTGAATGTATTTGAAAGATAGAACTTTTGAGGGAAAATTGTCTGTATAATGTTAACAGTTAATGAGCCACCCTTGGTAGGCAATTGACTGTTTAACATGCATTTCATCTGGTTGACTGATATTCATCTTGGAGATTGAAGACTGATGATAAAGACCTTGCTTGAAGGCTTGAAGATGAAGACTGAGGCTTGCTTGAAGCTGGTAGATGTTTGGAGATGACTTGAAGACAGATGTTGATGCAGAGCTGCTGTGGCTATTTATTCTTTTTGCTGTTTATAATTTCTGATGTATTGATTGGTTTTCCCTGACTGTATTGTTTGCTGTTTAACCTGTTAGGTTGAAAGTGAATTCTGTTCACTTTTGCCTGTTGTTTTCTAGGTTCGAGGTTGAGTGGGACTCCCTTGCCTCGCTTGTATTGCTGCATCCATGCATTTTACTGCTTTATTGTATATATCTGCTGTTGTTTCTGTTCCCGTCTATTCCCTTAGGATCTCTGTTTCTCTCTGCGAAAGAGAGGAGCATGATAGACACTAGGTCTTAACCCATGCATGATAACATTAGGTTAGTTTGATTCCCTTTTCAACCATAGGATAGAGTTCTGTCTCTTCTTTCTCAAAACAAACAGAAAAACACAATAAATATTTCAAACACAATAAAAAACACTTCTTCCGTAAAAGAATGTGAACTCATCAAAACGTCATTTTTGTCCGCTGGGACTGTTAATCAGAAAAACCCTTTTTCAGAAGGAATAAAAACAATCAAGACAGACTTGTGTCGTACGTGGCCCGAACTACGTTTGCTCTGATCTTTCATGCCGTATGAAAGTACGTAGGCATAGGGTGCGATATCCTAGCGAGCAACCTTCCCCTCCTTTCCCGTAGGTAGGCGAACTACGTTGACTCTGATTTCTCGTTCCAGACGGGAATACGTAGGCATAAAGTGCGATACTTTGCCGAGTCATTTTCTTTTCTTTTTAACCCCTGACCTTTAGAGTAGATAGAATAACAATCCATACCCGAAAACAAGCGTGGATCCCGTCGAGTACGACGGACGTGAGGGGTGCTAATACCTTCCCCTTGCGTAACCGACTCCCGAATCCAGGATTTGGTTGCGATGACCATTCCTTTCCCCGTTTTGCGGTAGGTTTACCTCGAGCATTTCCTTTCCCTCCGTTGGGATAAATAACGCACGGTGGCGACTCTTCTGTTCAGTCGGCGCCGATTTTCGCAGTAGCGACATAAAGCATCTTCTTGGTAATTCATAGAGATGTGCAATGTTAAGTTATGATTTATCCCTTCTTCGGGCAATTCCTCATCACATAAACTCAAGTTATTGCATGCGGTAATATTTTCTACAATGACATCAAACTGATCGACCGTCACATCGTGATCAACATAAGCTTGCTCTAAAACCTTTTGCGAGGCCTTTCTATGAGCCTCATAGCTCATTAACAAGGAAAAAACAAATATCTTGGACGATGTATGCAGCAATTGATCAACCATACTATACTCACTCTTCTTAATCAATTTTAACACCTAATCAACATTATACTTTTGGTTCACACTGTAACACCCCCTTCTATACCCCCAAATAAAACAATAATATATATATATATATATATATATATATATATATATATATATATATATATATATATATATATATATATATATATATATATATATATATATATATATATATATATATATATATATATATGCACATATAAAATTTATCAGAGTATGATTTAAAATACGGTATAGAAGAAGTATGTCACATTATTACAAATAAAACACTCAACACCTGCTCTATAAAAATATGCAACAGTGGGATAGTTTTCAAAGTAGAGGAACTTAGTCCTTAGACCCACGTCTCAATAATTAAAATTAAAGCGAAAGAATAAAACAATTGAATTACTTCAAAACATTTGATCACATAAATACATGTTATCCAGTTGTTCATCAATCATTCATGTTACAAAACATCATCAACTGATACATCACAAATGTATCACAAAAGAATGCTATACAAGCCTAACTACCCGGTGTTACATAATCAGAGCAGTCCGACTCAAAAGAATGAAGCTATACTTCACAAAAGAAACCTCCAGCAACCTAATCCGCAATGCCTCATAGAGCATTATAAAACAACAGAAGGGTGAGAGATATTACCATAATAATCAATGCACAAGATTATATATATATATATATATATATATATATATATATATATATATATATATATATATATATATATATATATATATATATATATATATATATATATATATATATATATATATATATATATATATATATATATATATATATATATATATATATATATATATATATATATATATATATATATATATATATATATATATATATATATATATATATATATATATATATATATATATATATATATATATATATATATATATATATATATATATATATATATATATATATATATATATATATATATATATATATATATATATATATATATATATATATATATATATATATATATATATATATATATATATATATACACACACACACACACACACACACACACAAGTAACAATTACATATAATCCACATTTCTCACCAAAATCCATTTCCATAATCATATTCGTCACATTATACATATAAACAAATATGAACGTGCATCAAGCATATCCCTTCATGCATATTTCACAATTATCCAAAATATCCCATTCACAAGCATGCTTCATATATCAATGACATTTATGCTATGTGACTAAATCATAACTCAATGCAACTCAATGCTATGTGGTACCAACACTTGTTATCATTTTTCAGTTTTTACATTTAAACCGGGTCCACCCTTCTAGACCGATAACAACAAAGCCCGTCCCCTAGGCTTCAAACCCACCCTTCTAGGTTTGGGACAAGCCACTAGTCTCCACGAAACTAGCAAACATTGCCTCTTGACTGAATGATGCATATGCAATCAACCAACAAAAATGCACTTAAGACCGTTCCCGCATCTTAATCCCATGCATTCAAATAATTCATCCCTTCAAGAATTACAACATGATTGCACACACAACATATTCATAACAATTCAAGGCATTCACATTCAATACCATCATCACATTCATCAAAACAATGCACACATATCCACGATATGTTCCCATGCATTACATACATTAGCATACAACAATATGCATTCACATACTTATTAGAAAATACACACATATTCACTAATATGCTTTCATGTATTCCTAAGAAATTCAAACAATACACATATCACAATCTAGGATTCACGCCCAAAGGCTACCCACAGTTCATCACAATAGTACACAAGCTATTCATATCACATAGGGTTAACATAATTGAACCAAGCAATTAATCATTGGGTGGATAAAACAGAAAAGAAATAATGATGTCCTGCTCGCCACCTTTCGCCTGGCGAAGCCATTGGCGAATACTCGCTGGGACCTTCGCCTAGCGAACTCGCCAGCGAACAAAAGTCAGTAGCTACTGACTTGAGTCGCTACCCTTTGCTAATGTACTCGCCTGGCGAACCTTCGCCACTCACCTTCGCCTGGCGAACTTGCCAACGAAGACCACTGGGAGTTTTCTTGAATTATTCAGCTATTCGCTGGGCTTCGCTCAACGAAGCTTCTTCTTCACTCGCCTGGCGAGAGCTAGCGAACCTGCGATATCAGAACCCTCATTCTGTCCCAAAACATCTACCCTCCAAAAATCGACCGATTCCCACCGAACCAGTTCCAGTAATCTTAACCCCACATCACCCGACTATTCTACGGCATTATTTCCATTTTCTAACCGATTAAACTACGATTCTACCGATTAAATCCATTTTTCCCTAGCTTGAAAAATTGTGGAAACTCACAACAAAACCGAACCCACACATACATAACCACATACATTGACTAGATAATAATGTTTCTCACCCTTACCTTGATTGGATTGAAGCTTGAAGTTGATTCTTGATGATTTCTCCAAGTTTCCCTCTTTTCTTCTCTTTTCTCCTCTTTCTCTATTCTTTCTCTTCCATTTTCTTTCTATCCAATTCTTTCCACTTATTCCTTATATACTTCTATTATTTTCTTTCCTTCCCATTTCTCTCTTCAATTATATACCAAATAAATCCAGTTAATCCAAATCATTAAGATTAATTCCAATAAATCAATTAATTAACATAATTAATTAATTAATGAAATTTGGGCTGTTACAACCCTCCCCCACTTTAGGAATTTTCGTCCTCGAAAATGTTACCTGGTTCAAACAGTCCTGGATAAGACTCCCTCATTTGGCTCTCCAGTTCCCAAGTCACATTTCCCCCGGCCGGTCCTCCCCAAGCGACCTTCACTAAAGAAATATCTTTGCCTCGAAGTTGCTTCAACTTCCGATCCTCTATCTGCATAGGTGATGCCTCCACAATTAGGTTATCTCTCACCTGCACATCATCTGCTTGGACTACATGAGACGGATCTGCAATGTATTTCCTCAACTGAGATACATGGAACACATCATGGAGATTAGCAAGCGACGACGGTAAAGCCACACGATAGGCCACTTCTCCTATCCTCTGCAAAATCTGATAAGGACCAATGAAACGTGGCGTCAACTTACGCGACTTCAATGCCCTACCAACACCAGTCATTGGAGTAACCCGAAGAAACACATGATCTCCCTCTTGAAATTCAAGTGCCTTCCTCCTCTTGTCATGATAACTCTTCTGACGACTTTGAGAAATCCTCATCTTTTCTTGAATCATCTTAATCTTGTCCGTAGTCTGCTGAACTATCTCGGGTCCAACTATAGAACTCTCTCCGGACTCATACCAACACAGTGGCGTTCTACACCGCCTACCATACAATGCTTCAAACGGTGCCATACCAATACTCGAATGAAAACTGTTGTTGTAAGTAAATTTAATCAAAGACAAGTAGCTATCCTAAGCTCCTCCTTTCTCCAATACACAAGCTCTCAAAAGATCCTCAAGTGATTGAATACTTCTCTCAGTCTGACCATCTGTCTGAGGATGATAAGCTGAACTCAAACGTAACTTCGTACCCAAAGCACTTTGCAAGCTCTCCCAAAATCTCGAAGTAAACCTCGGATCCTTATCCGACACAATACTAGACAGAATACCATGCAAAAAGACAATCCTCTCGATGTATAGATTTGCCAATTTCTCCAACGGATAATCCATTCGCATAGGGATAAAGTGAGCAGATTTAGTCAATCTATCCACAATAACCCAAATAGCTTCAAAATTACCCGACGTCCTAGGTAATCCAGACACAAAGTCCATAGAAATGCTATCCCATTTCCACTCAGGAATAAACAACGGTTGCATCAAACCTGACGGTTTCTGATGCTCAATCTTCGACTTCTGGCAAGTCAAACAAGAATACACAAATTCGGCAATATCCTTCTTCATACGAGGCCGCCAAAATATTTTCCTCAAATTTGATACATCTTAGTAGCACCCGGATGAATACTCAATCCGCTACAATGTCCTTCCTCAAGAATACTCTTTTTCAGTTCATCGAGACCCGAGACACAAACTTTATCCCGACACCTCATAATACCATTCTCATCAATCCGAAAATCACCACCTTAGCGTTGGTTGATCAAAGTCAACCGATCAACTAGACTCAGATCGGATTTCTGTCCTTCTCGAATTTCGTCCAGAATACCACTCGTAAGCTTCAACATTCCAAGCTTAACCCCATACGAAGTCTCCTCACACACCAAACTCAAATCACGAAATTGCTTAATCAATTCTAACTCTTTCATCATCATCATCGACATGTGCAACGATTTCCGACTCAACGCATCCGCTACCACATTCGCTTTACCCGGATGGTAATTCAACCCAAAATCATAATCCTTCAAAAGCTCTAACCACCTTCTTTGCCTAGCATTCAATTCCTTTTGATCAAAGAGATACTTCAAACTCTTGTGATCACTAAACACTTCAAATCTCGCACCAAACAAATAATGCCTCCAAAGTTTAAGCACAAACACGACGGTGGTCAACTCTAAGTCATACGTCGGATAACTCTTCTCATGCACTTTGAGTTGCCTCGAAGCATAGGCTACAACTTGATTATTCTGCATCAGCACACCTCCTAAGCCCATCAAAGAAGCATCACAATACACAACAAACGACTCTTTCGGATTTGGCAAAATCAGAACAGGGGTTGTCGTCAATCTTCTCTTAAGTTCCTGAAAACTCTCTTCACACTTGGCATCCTAAACAAAAGCTTGACCCTTCCTAGTCAATTGCGTCAATGGTAACGATAACTTAGCAAATCCTTCAATGAACTTACGATAATAACCCGCTAAACCAAGAAAACTTCTAATCTCAAAAACTAATTTCGGAGTCTCCCATTGCGATATCGCTTCAACCTTCGATGGATCAACCGCAATACCTTCACTTGAAATCACATGACCAAGGAAACTCACTTCTCTCAACCAAAATTCACACTTAGAAAGTTTCGCATACAACTGCTTCTCTTTCAACACAGCTAACACAATCTTCAAATGTTCGGCATGCTCCTCTTCATTCTTCGAGTAGACCAAAATGTCATCAATAAACACCACAACGAACTTGTCCAAATAAGGATGGTAAATCGTATTCATGTACTCCATAAATACACCTGGTGCATTAGTCACACCAAATGGCATTACAGAATACTCATAATGTCCATACCTCGTCCTAAAAGCAGTCTTCTGAATATCCTCAGCTTTCACACGAATCTGATGATACCCAGACCTCAAATCGATTTTACTGAACACATTCGCACCAACCAACTGATCCATCAGATCATCAATCCTCGGAAGTGGATACTTGTTCTTGATAGTCACCTTGTTCAATTGTCTGTAATCCAAACAGAGTCTTATAGAACCTTCTTTCTTCTTAACCAACAACACCGGTGCACCCCACGGTGACACACTCGGACGAATAAACCTCTTCTCAAGCAAATCTTCAAGTTGACTCTTCAACTCTTTCAATTCCGATGCGGACATATGATATGGAGCCATCGATATCGAACTGGTTCCAGGAATCAGGTCAATCGAAAACTCCACTTCTCGTTCCGGCGGTAAATCCCTTATCTCATCAGGAAAAACTTCCGGAAAATCACGGACAACTGGGAAGGCATCAATTGCCTCACTTTCACCAATACTCAAAGTTGCCATCAACATAAATACCCTTGTACCATCTCGCACTGATTCTTTCACTTGCTTAGCAGTCATAAACAAATTCCCTTCATCACCCGGTTCAGGAAAAATAACCGTTATATCAAAACAGTTAATATAAACACGATTGAATTTTAACCAATTCATTCCCAAAATGACATCAAGTTGATCTAAGTGAAGACACACTAAATCAACCCCAAAGTCTCTACCGAAAATACTCAAAGGACAATTCAAACACACATACGGTGTAGTTACCGAACCCATAGCATGAGTATCAATAACCATGCCACCACCAATAACAGACATCTCAAGATTCAACCTTCTAACACACTCCAGAGAAATAAAAGAATGCGTAGCTCTAGTATCAATTATAACGATCAAAGGCATACCATTAATAAAACACGTACCTCTGATCAAGCGATCATCACTAGTAATCGCAGATCCAGATAGAGCAAACACTTTTCCGCTCCCTTGATTCTTCTTCGGCTTATCACATTTGGTACTAATGTGCCCTTGCTCACCACAATTGTAGCAAGTCACACCCGTACCGCTTCTGCACTCAAGAGCCTTGTGGCCTGGCTTGCCACACTTGAAACATGTCTTCTTAACACTTTTGCATTCCGGAGCATGGTGTCCCTCTTCACCGCACCTATAACATCTCACCGGAGTAGAAACTTCCCCACTTGGTTTCTTACTGAAACCAACCCTTTGTTTCCCTTTTTCAGCAGGAGTCACGTAAGGTTTTCCTCTGAATTGGCCCTTTTCTTTCTTATCACTTAGGCTCTTGTAGTGGCTAGACCGAGCCCTACTATCCTCATCATAAATCCTACTCTTGTTTACCAACTCATAAAATCGCCGGATTTCCTGATAACCAATAGCTTGCTTGATCTCAGGCCTTAAACCATTCACAAATTTGAGACACTTAAATCTCTCAGCATTAACAGTGTTGTAGTGAGGACAAAACTTGATCAACTCCTCAAATCTTGCCGCATACTCAGCTACCGTCGAATTACCTTGCTTCAGCTCAAGGAATTCAATCTCTTTCTTTCCGCGCACATCTTCTGGAAAATACTTCTCCAGAAATGTCTCTCTAAAAGATTCCAAGTAATCACAATCTCATCCTCTTCAAATCTTTGGCGAGTATTACCCCACCAGTCCTCGGCTTCCTCTTCGAGCATATGAGTTCCGAACTGCACCTTCTGTGCATCCGAACAATTCATAACCCGAAAAATCTTCTCAATAGCTTTCAACCAAATTTGTGCTTTGTCAGGCTCGTGGGTTCCCTTGAACGTCGGTGGATTATTCCTTTGGAACCTTCCCAAAGCATGGAATTCATCGTCAGCATTATTTCCCCCATTCACGTTGGCCTGAGGATTCTGTCCAATTTCCCCAGCCAATCTTGTCAAAGCCTCCGCAATTGCTTCGTCATTCCTACCTGCAACCATCTTACTGAATTCCAACAACAAAGCCACGTAAGAACACCAATATCGATAGTGTAATACACACACATATCAATATACACGGAGAACAACACACTAACAACTTGGCCGGACGGACCGACCTGCTCTGATACCACTTAATGTAACACCCCCTTCTATACCCCCAAATAAAACAATAATATATATATATATATAGGCACATATAAAATTTATCAGAGTATGATTTAAAATACGGTATAGAAGAAGTATGTCACATTATTACCAATAAAACACTCAACACCTGCTCTATAAAAATATGCAACAGTGGGATAGTTTTCAAAGTAGAGGAACTTAGTCCTTAGACCCACGTCTCAATATTTAAAATTAAAGCGGAAGAATAAAACATTTGAATTACTTCAAAACATTTGATCACATAAATACATGTTATCCAGTTGTTCATCAATCATTCATGTTACAAAACATCATCAACTGATACATCACAAATGTATCACAAAAGAATGCTATACAAGCCTAACTACCCGGTGTTACATAATCAGAGCAGTCCGACTCAAAAGAATGAAGCTATACTTCACAAAAGAAACCTCCAGCAACCTAATCCGCAATGCCTCATAGAGCATTATAAAACAGCAGAAGGGTGAGAAATATTACCATAATAATCAATGCACAAGATTATATATATATATATATATATATATATATATATATATATATATATATATATATATATATATATATATATATATATATATATATATATATATATATATATATATATATATATATATATATATATATATATATATATATATATATATATATATATATATATATATATATATATATATATATATATATATATATATATATATATATATATATATATATATATATATATATATATATATATATATATATATATATATATATATATATATATATATATATATATATATATATATATATATATATATATATATATATATATATATATATATATATATATATATATATATATATATATATATATATATATACAAGTAACAATTACATATAATCCACATTTCTCACCATAATCCATTTCCATAATCATATTCGTCACGTTATACATATAAACAAATATGAACCTGCATCAAGCATATCCCTTCATGCATATTTCACAATTATCTAAAATATCCCATTCACAAGCATGCTTCATATATCAATGACATTTATGCTATATGACTCAATCACAACTCAATGCAACTCAATGCTATGTGGTACCAACACTTGTTATCATTTTTCGGTTTTTACATTTAAACCGGATCCACCCTTCTAGACCGATAACAACAAAGCCCGTCCCCTAGGCTTCAAACCCACCCTTCTAGGTTTGGGACAAGCCACTAGTATCCACGAAACTAGCAAACATTGCCTCTTGACTGAATGATGCATATGCAATCAACCAACAAAAATGCACTTAAGACCGTTCCCGCATCTTAATCCCATGCATTCAAATAATTCATCCCTTCAAGAATTACAACATGATTGTACACACAACATATTCATAACAATTCAAGGCATTCACATTCAATACCATCATCACATTCATCAAAATAATGCACACATATCCACGATATGTTCCCATGCATTACATACATTGTCATACAACAATATGCATTCACATACTTATTAGACAATACACACATATTCACTAATATGCTCTCATGTATTCCTAAGCAATTCAAACAATACACATATCACAATCTAGGATTCATGCCCAAAGGCTACCCACAGCTCATCACAATAGTACGCAAGCTATTCATATCACATAGGGTTAACATAATTGAACCAAGCAACTAATCATTGGGTGGATAAAACAGAAAAGAAACAATGATGTCCTGCTCGCCACCTTTCGCCTGGCGAAGCCATTGGCGAATACTCACTGGGACCTTCGCCTAGCGAACTCGCCAGCGAAAAAAAGTCAGAAGCTACTGACTTGAGTCGCTACCCTTCGCTGATGTACTCGCCTGGCGAACCTTCGCCACTCACCTTCGCCTGGTGAACTTTCCAGCGAAGACTACTGGGAGTTTTCTTGAATTATTCACCAGCTATTCGCTGGGCTTTGCCCGGCGAAGCTTCGCCTTCACTCGCCTGGCGAGAGCCAGCGAACCTGCGATATCAGAACCCTCATTCTGTCCCAAAACTTCTACCCTCCAAAAATCGACCGATTCCCACCGAACCAGTTCCAGTAATCTTAACCCCACATCACCCGACTATTCTACGACATTATTTCCATTTTCTAATCGATTAAACTACGATTCTACCGATTAAATCCATTTTGCCCTAGCTTGAGAAATTGTGGAAACTCACAACAAAACCGAACCCACACATACATAACCACATACATTGACTAGATAATAATGTTTCTCACCCTTACCTTGATTTGATTGAAGCTTGAAGTTGATTCTTGATGATTTCTCCAAGTTTCCCTCTTCTCTTCTCTTTTCTCCTCTTTCTCTATTCTTTCTCTTCTATTTTCTTTCTATCCAATTCTTTCCACTTATTCCTTATATACTTCTATTATTTTCTTTCCTTCCCATTTCTCTCTTCAATTATCTACCAAATAAATCCAGTTAATCCAAATCATTAAGATTAATTCCAATAAATCAATTAATTAACATAATTAATTAATTAATAAAATTTGGGCTGTTACACACACCACTGGATTCACCAGATTGCACAACAGTATTATCAACTTGAACCTACTTTCTCACAGAGACATCTTCTTCTCTTTTTGAAGGTTCGGAAGTAAATACTCTACCACTTTTGGTCACCCTACTTACATCAGCAATGCTCACCATAGAAGAAAGGGAAGTAATAGATACTTTTTTACCATCCTCTACCATTGTAGCAATATACTTGTATGAAACAACTTTGTTAGAAGCATAAGACGTAGCACCCGCCAAACGAATAACCAAAGGAAAAGTTGCAGACTTCTGACTATTATAAGAAATAATCACAGGTTCCAGAATATTGAAGTATGGAACAATAAATTCACATGATTATCTTCATCTCTATCAGCAGTAATCTGAATAAAATTCTTATCAAGCATTTCTTGCAAATCTCTTTTCACAATCGCACACCTATCACAATGCGAAAAATAACAGGTGGCAAAACAAAGTCGTCACCGAACGTTATTTATCCTGACGGGGGAAACAAAACGATCGAAGAAACCTTAAAAAGGGCGTAGACATGATCTCTCAACAAAATTCTGGGTCCGGGAGTCAATTACGTGAGAGGAAGGTATTAGCACCCTCTCACGTTCGTTGTACTCAACGAGATCCACGCTTGTTATTCTAATATAAGGGTGTGTTGAACTAAAGCCTATTTGCTAAACAAAAACTAAACAAAAGGTAAATCGGTAGGATATCATCGTATTATGCCTACATATTCTCTAGTGCAATGGGAAAGTTAGAGTCAACGTACTTCAGAGGACTACAGGTGAATGGGGGGATTGTGCTTGCCAAGAGATTGTCGTTTTGTTCCTACGTATCCTTGTTCGAACGAGAAAGAAGAAGTTAGAGTGCTCGTAGTTCGACCTACAATGGTTTGTTGGTGTCTTTTATGAACGATGCTAAACTCACGTTCCAACAGTTAAGGTCGATGCCTGTTTGCGGTAGAGTGGAGGTAACATGCCCTTTTTTAAAAGCGTTTGGAAGGAAATCTCGAAGGATAAAATGGTTTGAATTTGTTTGAGGATTTTAAAGAAGTGGATTAACTTTGTTTGTGACGCATATCACACTAAAGTCTATGACATAAGAGCGAATACCTCGCGCTAGCGAGCCAAACGTCTCGCGCGCAAAGTACCCTAAGATGAGGTTAGAAATGCATCCGCTCATCTTTTCCTATGTGCTTAAGGCTCGTGGCGCACCATACTCGTCGTAGTTATTAAGTGTTTGACTTTGTTTTGAGATGAGAAGAAAGAGGACTCAAAGGTTGAAAAGAAAACAACTAAGGAAAATTAACTCCTAATGTTGTCATGCACAACGGTCCTAAGGTTGGGGTAGAAAGGGAACTCTACCTAATGTTGGCATGCAAAGAGATAGACCTAAGGTTAAGGTTTAAAAGGGACTATCTTAATTATTATCATGCAAATATTGACCTAAAGTTAGGCCGAATAGGGATAAGATGCATACACAATATTAACATCACACAATAAATGAATCAAAATATAAATTAAAAAGAAAAGTGCACGGATACCACAACAAATTTAATCGACTATAATCATAACGATATTGGATCGTCAAAAATTAGCACAAATTAAAAAGAGAAAAATTACTATCGCGTAAGCGGTCATCGCAAATCGAATAAAAAATCAATAATAAAATTAAATTAAATCACAATGCTGCAAATCGAAACACAAATTGGTAACCGCAAATAGTGGATAGTTACTACGCTAAATCGTCACACGCATGTAAAATTGAAATACAAGGACAAATAACTATAGCACATCACACGTAGATTAATAAAAGCCATCACTAGCTTGCTACACTTAACGTGATCATCGCAAGAGGGACCAAAAGTGGTGCGGATCTACATATAACAAAAGGAAAAAAAAATAAAACAAAAGGAATTTTAAAAGTGCTAATAAAATAAAATAAAATAAAAATCAACGATATTGCTAACGCAAAAAATTCGATCATCGCGACCGAATTTAAATCGTGCAGATATGAATTTATCAAAAAGAAAAGCAAAGAAAAAAGGAATTTTAAATGTGATAAAAACTCAACAATGTTGCTAGCGCAAAAATGCGATCATCGCAACCGGATCGAAGAAAAACAAATGCCACCTATCATGCACACCAATATGCAAACAACGTATTAACACAATTCAATCCGAATAGTATAATCGAAACCAAAATAAAGTAGTGGCTATATATATATATATATATATATATATATATATATATATATATATATATATATATATATATATATATATATATATATATATATATATATATAATAATATATATATATATATATATATATATATATATATATATATATATAATAATATATATATATATATATATATATATATATATATATATATATATATATATATATATGTATATATATATATATATATATATATATATATATATATATATATATATATATATATATATATATATATATATATATATACACACGCCAAACACGATTTCACCAAGTCACGATTCCGCATAACACGACCCCACCTCTAATACATAATACGCCAAAACACGATACTACATGTTCCAAATGCTGCAAAAGCGCAAGTAAGAAGTGAGCAAATACGAGCCAAAATAACCTGCAATCCAAAATGTCAAAACGAATGCAACATATATCAAGCAGAACGTGTAAATGACAACAACTTCCAAATTTCATTTTAATTTCTCTCCATCCACACATGATCGATAACACCCACAAAACACGGAAGCTTCACACAATCTAAAACGAACAAACAACTCATCATTTTCCCTTTGTTGGGTTCCCCATTTACCCTCAACCTTCTTTAAATCACGCCTTTCTCACCCTCATTAAAAAAAGGAGTTCGGAGGGACCAAAAATAAGTTCTGTAAATATCTCCCTAAAACCAACTCACCTTTCAAACCTCTCAACACTCCTTTTTGTTCAACCTTCCTCATCTTCACCCACTACAAAACTCATACACGAATCAAACACACAAACCAAATCAAAATAGAAACCAGAAGAAGAAGAAGAAAACGTACAAATCAAAATAAAATCAAAACCCAAATACCTGAGAAATCAATGCAACACGGGTTTGATGGAGGAAGATAAGCGATTTTGAAAGGGGTTTTTATTTGCAAGAGAGAAGGTTGAAATAAGATGGTGTTCGTTGTGTTGATATGCTTTTCTGAACTTCTCTTGTTCATCGTTTTCTTGCAATTGTTGTTTTGAAAGGCGTTTTTTTGTCTTAAAAGCATTTAGAGGTGGATGTTCTTCCTATTTGGGATATTAAGTAATGTTGCCTGACCTAGGTTAATTTATTTAATCTGTTTTTTTTATTTATAACTTTCGTTGGGCATAGCCCATGATTTCTTTATGATCATAAGGGCTTAGCCTACACCCTCATCTTTTCTATGTTACACCGTGTTTGTTGTTGATGAATGGGTGATGGATGTTGTGGTGAGAATCGTGATGTCAAGCTATTGATTAACTTGAATCTTAATTCATTAAATTCACAACCGGAATTTGATTTATCCAAAGGAAAGGTAAAAGATAGAAAGACCTTTTGCACGATTTAACAACAACGCTAAGAGATCGGGGATCGGGGGGTTGGTTATGCTTAGGGTAGGTATTTCACATCCTAAACATCTCTAGTACTCTATAAGAACCTTTTGTATATGTGTATGCTAAGTTATTTATGTTTAATATTTGCTAGGGTATGGGGAACAAAGTTTGGGTTTGGGTAAAGACCTAAGGATAGTTGTAAGTTTTCACGCAAAGATATCGCATCTTCTGCCTACGTATCCTAACTAGGATAGAATCATAGCAATCATAGTTCACCTTACTAGGGATAGATGAACACTTGATCATGATAAAGGTTCAAAGGGCAATAAACATAACAATGCTTGTATAGAGTTTAACAAAACTCTCTAGATCTAAGTTTTCACTCAAAGGGATTGACTTTTAAAAAAGCCAAAAGGGGAGTAAGTAGTCATGAAAATGATCCTTACATAGAGTTAACAAACACTATCTTAAAGTTCTAATTGAAGGATACTCCTAACAAGGGGTAGGTCTTTAGACTTAAAGAAAAGTCTAATGGATATAGGTTCTAACTTAACTAAGTTAAAGGACCTAATGACTTAACCAAGTCAAAGGGAGAGGTAATGAGCTATCTATGACTATGAATTCAATAGAGAGATTTTCCTTTGGAATAAGGGAATAACAAGGCAACTGGATGAGAACTAACAATTTCCATCACTTGGGGAGACTTAACAAAGTTAAAGCATACATAAGCAGTCATTCAAACATGATGAAGATATAATAGCCATGGTAACAACCACTAAAGTAATGCAAGCATGTGACAACATCAGGCAAAGAACAAGGTTACAACCAAGTACACATTAATGAAAAGATCAAACCAAATGGTTACAACCAAAGGTATACTTAGATGTAAAACATCCAAGAGAATAATAACAAGGTTCTTACAAGACCAAACATTTCAAGCATATACATAAGTCAAGAGATTACTTAAACAAAATTCAAAGCTCATGTGGGTTACAAACAATAAGAATAAGCATGAAATATGTGTAACAATAACAAGTTCATCAATGGTAAACATACAAAACTCATTCATACAAGTTATAACTTGGAATGAGAACCAAATCAAAGTACAAATGACAATTGGTTTTTAAGCAATGCCAGTAACTATTGGACTTATACTGGGGAAGTTGGTAACAACCGAACCACATACCAATAAAAATTGGATTTCAAATGACGCCAGTAACAACTGGGATTCTGTGGGGAAGTCGGTAACAACCGAACCACATACCCATAACAATTGGATTTCGCAAAATGCCAGTAACTATTGGGCTTTCAAAAAAGATTGATAACAACCAAATCAAAGTACCAATTACGATAGGATTTCAAACAATGCCAGTAACTACTGGACTTCGGTAGGGAGACAGGTAATAACCAGTATCAAGGTACCAATAACCATTGGATTTCAAATGATGCCAGTAACTATCGGGCTTAGTTGGGGAGAATGGGTAACAACCACGTTCACAATAAAATTTGCTTTCAAGCAATGCCAGTAACTACTGGATTTACTGGGGAAAACTGGTGACAACCAAACCTCATACCAATAAAAATTGGATTTTAAATGATGTCAGTAACTACTGGACTTAGCAGGGTCTATTAACCAACAAAACCTCAGCTAAGTGTAGATCTAGGTGAACATCAGATCTCAAAGATAAGTATTAGTAACAACTAATATCCTGGTAGACACCAATAAGCAGTTACAACTAGCCTCCCGAGGATATAAGTATTTATCACAATAATACTTAATCCAGACAACTTGACCAAGTCAGGGTAACAAACCACAAAGCAAGCCCATAATAACAGGTTGGAGCAAAAGGATTGGTAACAACCAAAGGATCTCAAAGGCTACGACCCAAAATAGAAGCATGCAAACAGATGCGTGTGCTAATGATATGATGCAAATTTAAATGCAGACCGACTCACGAGGGAGAAAGCAAACAAAGGAAAGATGATAGTCCAACTTCACAGGAGAGAAGACTAATCACACCGAGTCCTAATGTCACTACCCAGGATAGGGCCTTTCATCAGGAAGAGTAGCATAACCTTCCAGAAGGGATCTGGTAACTACTTTGGCAATATTGCAGAGGAGAAGTTACGACTTCTGTAGCACGATGGTTTCTGAGTGTAATCTTATCTGGAGATGGTGTTTAAGCTTTTTATTTCCCTACTCTCACGAGAGGAGTTCAATACCATCATGTCATACCTTTAAAGTTACGACTTGTTTGTTAGATTAGTTTCTCAAAACAATTTTTTACTTTTTCAAAAACACTTTGCCTTCAAAACTCATTATTAATGAATAAGTGAAATTTGCATAACAAGAAAATAGATCATAACAATGATTGGTCCGAAATCTGATTTCATTAATAGGCGAGAACCTTACAAATGTAAAAGTCTCAGGAACAATTATAATTAGAATAATGGCAAAACAAAACAAAACGGGTTACAAAAATCCAACAATGATCTAGCCCTAATAACTAGTAGTCCGTCTGATTTACTGCTTCTGACGAGAACGGGGGATGGTAACCCCCTTGATCATCTTTCATGGCTTAACAACTTCTGATTGCCTTTTCGGGTTTTTGACTTAGCGAGTCCTCTTTTAGGCATAGTATTTCCTTACTGCATCTGAGTTGACAGGGTACTTAAGCTTTACATCGTCCATTGTCTCGAGAATTAGAGAGCCTCTAGAGAAAACAGTTTTCACGACAAAGGGACCATCATAGTTGGGCATCCATTTTCTATGCATATCCTTCTGAACTGGCAGGATCTTTCTGAGCACGAGTTCTCCTTCCTTGTATTCTTTGAGGTGAACCCTTTTATCAAAAGTTCTCTTCATCCTTTGCTAATATATTTGGCTGTGACACATCACGGTCATCCTCTTCTCATCGATGAGGTTTAGCAAATTGAATCTTTCCTTTATCCATTCGGCTTCTTCAAGCTCTACTTCCATTAAGATTCTTAATGAAGGTATCTTAACTTTGATGAGTAATACTGCGTCCATCCCGTAGACAAGGGAAAAGGGAGTTGCCCCTGTTAAAGTGTGTACTGATGTTATGTATCCGTGTAAGGCGAATGGTAACATTTCGTGCCATTCTTTGTAGGTTACAACCATCTTTTGCACTATCTTCTTGATATTTTTGTTCGCAGCCTCAACAACACCGTTCATTTTTGGTCTATACGCAGAAGAGTTGTGATGTTTGATCTTGAAACTATCACAAAGTTCTTTCATCGTTTTGTTGTTCTGATATGACCCATTTTCAGTGATAATTTGGTCGGGGATGTCGTACCGGTAGATGATTTCTTTCTTGATAAAATGGGAAACCACTTGTTTGGTTACATTGGCGTACGACGCAACTTCTACCCATTTGATGAAGTAGTCGATTGCGACGAGGATGAAACGGTGTTTGTTTGACACTTTGGGCTCAATTTCCCCAATCATATCTATGCCCCACATTGCGAATGGCCAAGGCTATGTGAAAACATTAAGGGGATGTGGAGGAACATGCACCTTGTCAGCAAAAATCTGGCATTTGTGGCATCTCCAAGCGAAAAGGATGCAATCTGTTTCTAGGGCTGACTAGTAATAACCATCCCTCAAGATTTTCTTTGCCATGGCATGGCCGCTCGCATGAGTGTCCGAGGTTCCTTCATGCACATCTGTCATTAATAGATCTTCCTCTTTCTCGTCAACACATCGGAGCAGGACCATATCATGATTTCTTTTATACATCACATCGTTACTGATGAAGAACTTAGATGATAATCTTCATATAGCACTCTTGTCAATCTTAGAGGCATCAACCAGATACCCTTGATTCTGAAGAAAGTTCTTAATGTCATGGAACCAAGGTTTTCCATTGGATTCTTCTTCTACCATCATGACATATGCTGGTACGGTCTTTCTTTCAATTCAGATAAAAGGTGCCTCGTGAACAAACTAGACCTTCCACATTGATGCTAGCATGGCTAAAGCATCCGTAATATGATTCTCAGCTGTCGGGACATGTTTGAAGGTGATCTTGTCAAAGTACTCAATCATCTCCAAAATGTAATCTTTGTAGGGAATTAGCTTCTCATCTCGAGTTTCCCATTCACCTTTGAGTTGTTATATTACCAAGGCAGAGTCGCCGATCACCTCTAAGATCTTGATGCGAAGATCAATGGCAGCTTTGAGTCCCAGGATACAAGCCTCTTATTCAGCTATATTGTTTGTACAGGAGAATCATAGTTTGGCGGTAATAGCGGTATATCCTCCAGTTGGATTTTCCAGAACAACCCCAACACCATGTCCTTTTTTGTTGGATGCTCCATCAAACATCATCTTCCAACAGGATCCGGGTTCAGGACCTTCCTCAAGACCGGGTTCTGGTTTCATTCTTTGAACATACATCACATCATCATCAGGGAACTCAAATTTGAGCGGTTGGTAATCATGTACAGGATGCTCAGCAAGGTGGTCTAACAAGACACTTCCTTTAATAGATTTTTGGGCGGCGTACTGAATATCATACTCTGACAAGAGCATATGCCATCTGGAAAGTCTTCCAGTTTGAGCCGGCTTTTTGAAGATGTATTTTATCAGGTCCATCTTTGAGATCAACAAAGTAGTGTGGCAGATCATGTATTGTCGGAGACGTTTGGCAGCCCAAGCCAAAGCACAACATGCCTTTTCTAGAGGTGAGTAACGACTCTCGCAATCGGTTAACTTCTTGCTCAGATAGTAGATTGCGTGTTCCTTCTTACCTGATTCATCAGTTTGCCCCAAAACACAGCCCATTGAATCTTCCAACACCGTCATATACATGGAGAGTGGTTTTCCAGGTACTTGAGGGATCAACACTAGAGGTTCTTGAAGATAGCTTTTAATCTTTTCAAATGCCAACTGGCAATCATCATTCCATGTTACTGCTTGATTCTTCCGTAACAACTTGAAGATTGACGCGCATGTAAGAGTCAAACTTGAGATGAATATGGAGATGTATATCAAACGTCCGAGTACACCTCTGCTTTGTTTCTCTGTTTGAGGAGCTGGAATCTCTTGAATAGCCCTGACTTTATTGGGATCCACCTCGATTCCTCGTTGACTAATGATAAACCTAAGTAATTTTCCGGATCGAACTCCAAACGCACATTTAGCTGGATTCAGCCTCAGTTGATATTTCCGGAGTCTTTCAAACAATTTTGGTAGATGATCCAAATGATCCTTTTCATCCTGAGACTTCGCAATCATATCATCTACGTACACCTCGATCTCTTGATGCATCATATCATGGAAGAGTGCAACCATGGCTTGCTGATAAGTGGCTCCTGCATTCTTCAATCCGAAAGGCATGACCTTATAATAATAAGCGCCCTATGGTGTTATGAATGTTGTTTTCTCCATATCATTTGGGTCCATCCTGATTATGTTGTAACCCGAGGATCCATCCATAAAGGAAAATAATGCAAAGCTAGTTGTGTTATCAACCAATGTGTTGATGTGAGGTAGTGAAAAATCATCTTTTGGACTGACTTTATTGAGATCCCTATAATCCATACACATCCTGACCTTTCCGTCTTTCTTCGGCATTGGCATGATGTGGGCTACCCACTCAGGGTACTTTGAAACTAATAGAAATCCTGCATCGATTTGTTTCTTTACTTCATCTCTGATCTTTAGAGCGATGTCTGGTCCTGATCTTCAGAGTTTTTGCTTAACAGGAGGACATTCTGGTTTTAAAAGGAGCTTATGGACCACGATATTAGTATCTAGCCCTGACATATCCTGGTATGACCAAGCAAAAACATCGGCATACTCTTTGAGCAGTAGTATCAACCTGTCTTTGACCTCTGTTTCAAGTGATGCCCCAATCTTTACTTCTTTCTTCATCTCTTCAGAACCCAAGTTGACAACTTCAATCTGATCTTTATATGGTTGAAGGTAGGCTTCTTCATGTTCAACCATTCTGGTTAATTCTTCGGGAACCTCAAATTCTTCGTCAAACTCTTCTTCAGCTTGGAAAACAAATGAACCACTACAAGAAGGAACCAAATGATCATTCGATTTTGTAGGTGATGGAGGTTTTCTGCATGGTTTTGAAGGGTTTAACATGATCAGACACACACAACAACATGTAGATGATGGGTTCAATTTTAAATTTTTCAAAAGGATTGTCAGTTTTCCTTTTTACAAAAAGTGAAAATGATGAGAAAGATTAAATGAACAAAAAAAGACAAGTGTTTTAACAAAAACACTTCTTCGTTCATTAGTCTTTTAAATCGCAAAGTGGCCCATACAAAATGATTCGCTGGCCTTGGGCAAGACCAGGAATTTCAAAGAAAACAAAAGCTAATAAGCAATGCATTACTCTAAAGGCAACATGACAGGAATTTCTACTGCCTCCCAATTGTGTAAGGCTGCTCCATCTCGGATCACCAGGTTGTCGAGGTTGCTTTTTTCATCTTCGTCAATGATGGTTTTGACTTGTACCCTGCCACTTACAAACATTTCCTTCAGGGTTTTCCACTTCTGGATGGTCTCTTCAAATGCTTCTTCCAGAGTTGGTTTGTAACCCAACCCTTGCTTATCATTCTTGGCGTGAGCGTTCACTTCTATAACTTCTCCCCATCCCTATGGGAGTCCTTCCTTCATTGAAATTTTATGCTTTGCACGGAGGCAAACGATGGACCACAAACTATAGCAGAATTGTCAATTAACACATCATGAGTGATCTATAGGGCTTGGAACGTTGTTTCGAGTGCAACCTCATCGGCTTCGATGTATCGGAAAGAGGGTGGGTTGCTTACCATCAGGTCCTATTTGCCTTGTACCATGACCAATTGATCCTCAATAATGAACTTCATTTTTTAGTGTAATATGGATGTAACAACACCCGCTACATGTATCCACGGCCTTCCTAGCAGACAGTTATACGCCATATTTATGTCCATTACCTAGAAGGTGATTTCAAAGACTTAGGGTCCCACCATGATCTTCAAATCAACCTTTACCATTACAGTTCTCCTTGATCCATCGAAAGCCTTCGCAATTAAAGAGGTGGGTCTCATCTCAGCTCCTTTGTATGCCAACTTTGCTAATTTTCTTTTGGGCGTTACATTGACGGCTGGCCTAGTGTCGACAAGTACTCTGGCGAGTGTATATTTTTCATACTTAACAGATACGTGTAAAGCACGGTTGTGCTTGCGGCCCTCAATGGTCAACTCACTTTTGTCGAAGCTCAGCGTATTGCAGGCTGTGATGTTCACAACGATAGAGTCAAATTACCCCACAGTGATGTCTTTCGTTACATGGGCTTATGTGAGTGTCTTCAATAAAGCTTGTCGATGAGCAGGGGAACTCAGTAGTAATGACATGATCAAGATCTTGGATGGTGTCTGGTTGAGTTCGTCCACTACCCGATAATCTCTTCGATGAATGATCCTCAGAAACTCCTTTTCATCATCCTTGGGAATTTATTTTCTTTTAACGGGGGGTTCCTTGAAGATTACTTCCTTTGGAGCAGCTTCCTTAGGAATAGTAACAGCAGTTTTGGGAGCAGCTGCAGCTGCTTAAGGGACAATAAGGTTCGTCTTGGGCTGATACACTCGACCACTATGGGTCATTTTGCTTGCCCCGACAATGTTTGTCACATCCTCCTATTTTCTTCTGCCCTTCATGTTGTACCAGGAGTAGTCGTACTTCCATGATACAACTTTCAGATTAGGACCCGGTCCCCTCCTTGGATCGAACCTTGGTTGAGCCTTTCTGAATCTGGGTACTGGATCATCACAGAATATTGGTCCGACAGCGCTGGATTGAGTCATCTTATTATTGCTGGTTTTGAACACCGCTCTTTTCTTAGACTCTTCTGGTATATTGAATACTGGTTCAATAACCTCAACATTCTCTTTCTTCTTCTTACTACTGACTTATAGCATCCCTTCATTGATTAATGATTGAATGTTTTTCCGTACAAGGTCACAAACCTGTGGGTTCTTGTTGCACTCTTCATAATTCTCATGAGTACTCCTGAGCAACCATGCTTGAGCCAATCTCTTGTGTAATTCCACTAGTGGTGTTTTAACTTCGGCCACTTTAGTGACTGTCCTTATCTTAGAGTCTTCACCGTGGTTTGGCAGAGGATTATCCTTTACATTGGGATGATTATCTTCAAATGACAATACCTTCTTTTCAATCGATTCCTTGACATTGTGTTGAAGCGCAATACAACCCTCTAAATCATGCCCAGCGGCGTTCTCATGAAACGGGCAATGTGCATTGGGATTGTAGTATGAAGGTAAAGGATTGGGTGGGGCACCCAATTTCCTTGTCTGAATAAGTCCTCTAGCCTTCATCATGGGATATAGTTTGATATAACTCATTGGTATTGGCTGTATCTTGGGCCTCTTGTTCTGATAGGCTGACCTAAGAGCTTGAACCCTGGGCAGTTGTATCTGCTGATTATTGTAAGGTTAATGATTGTACTGCTGATAGGCATTCGGCGCCCATAACTGAGGATTTTTTTTGATTTTGTTGATTTTGGAAAACTGGCATAACTGCCACTATGTATTGTGGTTGATGATACCATTGTTGTTGAGCTTGAACTTGGGAACGGATCCTTCAGGTTCTGTGCCCTTTTTTCATGCATTACTGCATTGGTTTCTCCTTATTTTTTCTTATGAAAATTTCCCGGTGGCCTCTTTGTTGTGCTCGTGCTGGCACTACTAACTGAGCTTGTTACTTTGCCATTCTTCAAACCTGCCTCCACTTTCACACCTACAACCATGATATCGGAAACATTTTCCATGATGCTACTAATCAACCTCTCGTGGAATTCAGGCCTGACCGTATCTATAAACCAATCAGCCAGTTCTTTCTCTGTCAAGGGAGGTCCACCTGAGCGTTAGTTTCGTGCCATCTCTGCGTGTACTGTTTGAAAGATTCATAATTCTTCTGTGACATGATGAGGAGCTGACGACAATCTGGCGCCAGGTCCATGTTGTACTTATATTGTTGAATGAATGTGTCAGATAAGTCTTGGAAGCAGTGGATATTTGATTGATCTAGACTTAGGTACCATTTGGCGGAGGCACCCTTAAGACTGTCCTGGAAGCAATGTATTAAAAACTTGTCGTTTTCAATGTGTGCGACCATACACCGACAATACATGATTAAGTGAATCTTTGGGCAGGTCGCTCCTTCGTATTTTTCAAAAGTGGGCATCACGAACTTGGGAGGAAATACCAAACCCGAAACCAAGCACATGTCCTTAGCATCGGAACCAAAGACGTTGTTTCCTTCTATGGCCCTCATCCGTCTTGCCATTATATCCATTTTGACCCTTAATTTTTCATGTTTCTCATCCTCGACCTTAGATCCGCTGGTATGTCGAATATCTACTGATGATTGTTGAAGATTGGTCGGACCTGTGCCTGAGCCCCTGCGTGAGTGTATATGGGATCTTGAAATTCCGTCATTAATGGAACGGTCTGCTGCTGGAGGTTGAATTGTTGGGGATTACTAAATGGTGGCATGAAATCCTTGGTGATACCAAACAGATGTTCAGTTGCTAAGGTCACTATCGGAGGAGGATTTTCCATTGTTGTATTGATTTCAGGCACCACTGTAGTCTGCTAGTCCATTTTTGCTTTTATTACTTGAAGAACTTCCATAATCTGGCTAAAGTCACCGTGTAACCCCTCGCGATCGTTGTCAATTTGATCGATTCTCTGATCTTGATAAACCATTCTTCTCTGAGCGTTGGCTCGGGTGTTGTAGCAGTGGGGACTCAATGTGATCTCTCTGGGGAGAAAAGAACAAAGGATGAGCTGCAGAACCCATGCAACACTATGCAAATGCAAATGCAAAACTACCCATTCAAGGAAAAGCAATAATCTTGTTTACAAACAAAATTAGTAACACACGTAACGATGTGATTGACAACATAAAGGGAAAGCAAAATTTCATGGATAAAACAAAGTCTGTTACAACAGATGCTTCTCGTTAACGAACGAGACCTTTCTTACAACATTGTTTTCAAAAAGTAACGATTACATTCATAAGCTCTTAAGATTACAATCTTAGAAAAAACAGGAAATTTGAGGCCTCAATCCTTCTAACAAGACGATCCTTCGTCTTCTTGAGGTCTGGCATGGTGTTGACTCTGACGAATCAGCTCCCATAGCTTAGCATTTTCTCGTTCTTGTTTAACTAAAGTGAACTTCAGTTCATCTCCAGGCATGAGTATTTCTGGCTCCAGAGAGATTTCATAAGTGTGACTGTAGAACATTTTCAGAGCTATCTCTTTTGACCAAAGGAGATAAGCTTTTGTGGCCAGGAAGCTCACATTTTCTTCCACACATTCCTTGCAAATATGGATGATACCAGGCTAAACGGGCTTGAGCTTCAAAGTTTTCATCCCTCCCTTTTTTACAGAGACAAGTACTTAGCAAGTCTTGGTCTGGTTCTGGCCTTGTTTGGTATCCTAGCTGACCGCGAGCAAGGACCGGACTGTAGCTGATGATTCCCTTTATGCCTATGACTGGTACGTTGGGAATTATCCACATCTGTGGATCATGGCGATTCCTGCATTCTTAATGTCATACCAATTGACGTCGTAATGGGTAAGCGATGCTAATTTTCTGATCCAAGCATCTTTGTTAGGGAAGTTCTAGAGGACATGAGTCTTGGACAAGTGTAAAATAAACCACTTGCTGAGAAGTGTTGTGCAGCATGAGAAGAGTCCCAAATCATACATCCTCCGATGGTGGATAACATATTAGGTGTCAGCCAGCAGCGTGGGAATAGGGTTTCTGATTATGAAGGTTCTGGTGGCTTCTTCACTGATGAACTCATCGCAGCTAGGGAAGAGGTATATTCCGTAGATCAGAAAAGCCAAGATTTCTTCAAAAATCCCTAAGTCCCTATTATCATAGGGAGGAGGCAACTCTATGGGCTCAAGATATAGTGCTTTGGCAAGCTTCTTTCTTCTTGGTTTACCATAGGTAGGAGTAAAGGTCAAGGTAATCTTCAAATAGGCAGAATACTCTTCCAAGGTTGGGAGTAGTTGGAAATCTGAGAAAATGAAACAATGGTACATCGGGTCGTAGAATTTGACGAGTGCCAACAACATGTCTTCATTGACTCTTGTATTCAACAGTGGTAGTAGATCTCCATATTTGGTGATGAATGTGGCGGGATTCCTGACCAGCCCCCCCATAAATCCTAAGATTGTCCAACCTTAGACTCAAGAATGAAAATTTACTTCTGCGATCCATAACAATGTCTCTTAAAAGAAGATTTTGAATTCCTTGAATGGTTAGCAAAAATGTGAGAATGCAATGCAAATGCAACTGGATTTACAAAACTCAGAAGATCAATTAAGTCAAACCCTCATTTCATTAATTGTTGGGAAAAATTACAACTTTAAAATACAAGGCAAGAAGCCTAAGTTTACATCAAAAAACTAGGTCCTACAGTCTAAGTTTCTGACAAGAACTTTAGTCGTGGGACCTCTTCAACTTCTTCAGCATTGTATTTCTCATTACCAACTTGTACACTATGCCTTTCCAAGCTCCGGATGTAGGCGGGATATTTGAATATTCGTGAATGCTTTGATTAGGCTTGACACTAGAGAAAAATAAATTCTCTTTTGTTACATTACCGTCAATCATACGTTGTTCGAGCCAAGACATCGCCGTCTTGTGTGCCTACGTATCCTCATCTGGTATGAGAAATCAGAGCAAACGTAGTTTGAGTAAACTAGACCACTGGTTGGTTAAATGTTTTTTATGAGTAACGCTAAGTTTCAATTCTAGCGGTTAGGGACGATGCCTGTTTGCGGTAGAATGGAAAAGTAACGTACTCTTTCTCAAAATGAAGTTTGAAACAATCCCGAATGATGAAAAGGTTTGAGTTTTGTTTGTGAGTTTTAGAAGAAGTGGATTGAATTAATTTGAGACTCATGTTTCACTAAAGACTATGACACAAGAGCGAATGCGTCGCATATCGCCCAAAGGAAATACGCTAAACACTCTAGACAAGTGAAGAGAGACCTCCCCACTTATCATTTCTCATGTACTTAAGGCTCGTAGCATACAACACTTGTCATTCTTTATTAAGTGTCTTAGAAGAGTTTGAGATGAGAAGAGAAGACACAAGGACACTAAAGGGAACTGAGAACCCTAATGTTTTCATGCAAAGTGGCCCTAAAGTTGGGATGAAAGGGGAGTCTACCTAATGTTATCATGCAAAGGATTGAAATCCTAATGTCTCTCCTACTACCAACTTAAACAGAGGGATTAGGAATCCTAAGGGATCATGTGAGCAAACACAAGTAAACACATCACTAATCAATCACAAATGAAGATAGAAAGAAAGACTTAAACAAGTCATAAAAGATGAAAAGAGATGAGAGAAGTATACACACAACCAACAAGGATCATATAAACATGAGACACACATTAATGACATGCACAATTCATATCCATGTCAATGAGATGGAAGTTACAACACAAAGGCAAACAAGGCAATCACACAAATCCAAATGCCACAAACATCTTAAGAAGAATGATGTCAAACATCAAATCACAAACAAAGAAATGAGCGGAGAGAGAGATTGGGGTAGCAACCACATCATGATTATCAAAGCCACACATTCATTCATGATCAATAAAAAGAAAACATCCAAACACAACTCCAAAGGAGTTCAAACATTCAAATCATTCTCAAAGTAAGACACATGCCACAAAAACATCAATATTAAGTATCCACTCAACAAGATCAGAAGTAACTTCAAATGAAATGCATCAAATTCAAATTATCAAACAAGATCAAGAAGGATTACATTCAAATTGAAACACCAAAGTTATGCAAACATCTCACAAGTCCACATACAAAGAATACATGATCATACAAAGCACATGAGATGAAACAAACATTCAATGGACCTCTAATCATGAAGATCAAAACCTCAAACATGTTATCAAGAGCAAACAAGACTCAACAAGCACTCATGGGATCACACAAGAAACCACTTCAAAAATTAGGTCAAAATATGCACCCACACACCCACACACACACATAGTTAAAACAATGAGGTTTTGAAGCATCAACAGAAAATAGGAACAAGTCCAAATAAAATCTAAATAAAATCCTAAACTCAAGTTAAGTTCATCCAAAATCAGTGTGCAAAAGATCATGGCAAGAATTGCATCAAAGCCTCACCAATTGTGCCAAACAAGGCAAGGTACTCAACTTATCGAGCATACATCAAGGGTCAAATAAAATCCAATGAAAACAATTTAACACGCAAATGGGCCCCAAAAAGGGGTGTGTGGATAGCAAGAAATACCAAGCCCAGACCACACCAACCCTCAGATTAAATAAAACACACTATTTCATTAATCAACATGGCAAGACACCTCAGATTTTCAACACCCACACAAGCAAGTCAACACACACATCACAACCACCTCAGCTTTTGACCTCAGACGCCAGAGCCCTAGCTCCGGTCGTCTTCTCCGGTGAGCCTCACCGGTGATGACTGAAAATCATGATAAAAATGAAAACTCAAGACATGGTTTTGAAGGTTTTTTCACGTAGATCACGAATCTACCATTAGATTTTCATAAAGCCTCTTCTATCATAGTGAAATCAAGCCACGGAAATTCAACATCCAAACTGAAACTTGAATAAACAGACACCTCATGCACTCAAACATTGCCTACACATGGTAGGACTTCAGATGCAACCAATATGAACCTAATTACATGCCTAAAATGAGAGTTCTAGATGGTGAGAAGTTACCTAACGGAGTAACTCTGTTGGTCTTTCAAATGTGGTGCAAGCTTCAATCCAAAGCCACCAATCTCGTCCTTGTGCTTCAGTGAGTGAGAACCAAGCCAAAAATAGAAGAGAAAACCAGATAAAAATGCAATTCAAAGAGAGAGAAAGTTTGAGAAATTTTGAGTGACTATGGTTCTCTCTACAGCAGCCAACCTCTCCCTCCATGTTAGGGTTTCTCTAGACCTATATATGAAGGTTTTGTTGTGTTTTTGCAGGCCCATGATGGGTGATTGTTTTGATTTCAAAAACTTGCCAAAAACTCAAATATGAGGTGTACACGGGTTTGGGTGATGGTTCCACTACTTCAAGTTATTCCTTTGGGTCAGATGGAGGCGAGGAAATCAACTTGAGTGACTAGAAAGAAAGGCATTAAGGTTTGTCATGTGTTTTGAACATTTCTTCATAAAGTATGAAAGTTTAAAAATAGCTTGAAAATGACAAGTTGTGTTAGCTCATTTTAGGTAAAGATTAGAATGGTCATGACTTGATGATGAAATGGTATTAAAAGAACAAAAACAATCTCATTTGGTGACTTGGAATGTAAGAAAGTCACATTAGATTCAAAATCCATGCTTTCAAGTTTATAATGCTTTCAAATGCCTTGCAAATCACCAAAAGTCATGGAATTTGAAGTTATGATGGAGTTAAGGTCTTAGCAAACAAGTTTCATGTGGCAGGAATTTTGATTTGATGTCTTGAAGTCCATGAATTTAATCCTTGAAGTGAAAGACCTAAAACTAGGTTTCCAAAAATGACCTTGACTTGGGATGACCATAACTAGAGCTTCACACATGGGAATGATGAGTTCTAACACTTTTTGGAAAGCTTGGACAATAAGGAGCAACTCTCATGTTTGTTGAAAAATGAGGAAGAGCTTGATTCCATGTGAAAATTTCCAGTTGATGTTGAGATTATGGATATTCCAGAAGATGAAGAGCCTTCCATCATACTTGGCCAACCATTCTTGCTCACTAGTCGGTACAATATTGATATTGAAATAGGTACTCTAACCTTGAAATCGTTTGATGAAGAAATAACTTTAAAAGTGTTAGACCTCAAGAATCAAGGTAAAAAGGAAGATATCCAACCTTCAGTTGGAATGATCAAAACAGTGAAAAAAGGAAAAAGTTCAAAACTATGTCCTGAAAAAGTCTCTGATGTAATCTATCAGGTTGCAATACCTCAGTTGTCTTGGGCAGGTAGCGAGACTCCAAAATTCATTCGAGGAGTCAATAATAGAAAAGTTGGATGTGATTTGATACACAAATTTGCTTTTATCTCTGAACCTGACCGTTCCTTTGTTGCGGAAAGATCAAGAAACAAAGTGTGGAAGCTGAGATACACCCCATAACAATGGGGAGTGATTTGTCGAGCAATGCGACGTTAAACGAAGTGTTGTGTAGGAGGCAACCCACGTTTTTAATGATTGAGCATTTTCTTTTTGTTTTTATTTTGTTTCGTTTGCAAGTAATAAATGAGAACTTACAAGTGCAAGATAGGGTGTTGCATTACCCTCCAACTCCTCAATAAGAATTTCTGTGAGTACATCTCTCCCACTCCTGTTATAAAATATTGAAGATAATGTTTAGTTCAAGTTTGGGGGAGTTTTTACTGTTTTGAGTTTTCATTTTAAGTATTTTTAATTTTAATTGTGTTGGTGTGCTTTTATTTAAAAATCGCTTTGAACTCTCCCCGAATGAGGACTGTAAAAACAATTTGTGAATATTGTGATGCATGAAGTAGTCATGAAAGTATATAGAGTTTGAGGGAAGAGGAGCTAGAACTAGGGACATTGGGAAAGTTTGAAAACTTAGGTATGTCCTGAACACCCGATATTCCCCGGAGTAGGAAACGAGTCCAACGTGTAGATTTGTGCCATAGTACTTGGACTTGAGAAGTATTCTCTGATTAGTTCATAGTGATAGTCCGACATGATTAAAAAGAATTGCATGTATAAAGTTGATTGAGAGAATGACTTATGGCACCAGAAAAATGATGAATAATGACGGTAAAGATTACTGGTCCTTCTAAGTTGGGCAACCCTCACCCGGTTACTTAGCCTAACAGTGGTTGAATCTCTATAGTCGTCCCAAAGTAGAATAATAAAATCCAATGCACGAGGAAAAATAAAGGTGCCTTGAAAAAGTGAGGGAAAGCAATCAAAAGTGCCTTAATTTGATCATCTGAATAAAAGGGGTAGAAAATCAAAGAAAAGACTTAAGCTTAAAGCATAGATGGAGAGGTGACCGAAAGGGGGATTTGGGTCCATGGTTTTACTGCAGTATGTGTTTGTGTAATACCTTCGTTAACGAACAATTACCAAGATAACTAGTTTTAGACGATCTGAACAAAGACTCACGTATGAGTATCGACACACCTTACCTTCACAAATCTTTTATTTGATGTGTACCATTTGATATAAAAAATGTTTATCCAAGCTTGTTATTTGAGGTCAAGCAAAAGTTTAATTTTGGGGGAGTTTGATCAGTGGTTTTTATACGTTATTTTGCCATTAGTTTTAGTTAATCGTCTTATATGTTTAGTTGAATTTCATTTCATTTTATCGCATTTTATGCGTTGGTTTTGCATTTCCATTGTTTTTAGGTTCAGGTAAGCAATCAAGAAGAACCAGAGAAAAAACCAGGAAAAACATCAGAAATTCAAAAGAGTTTTTGAATGGAAACAATGGACTAACACGGCCACCCGTGTCACCTGACACGGCCCATGCCAAGAGGATGCCAAGAGATGAAATTATGTAGAAAAGCAGTGGGCTGGCATAGGTGCTCGTGTCAGCAAGTCTGGAGTAGGCATTGCTTTTACCAAGCAACCAGGGGGCCAATACGGCCCGTGTTGGCTGAAGCGCTTCATCTTCCAATTTTCTTGTTTTTGTGACCTGTGTGATCCCTAAGAGTATTTTGGGTATTTTCCTATCAATGTGTTGGACCTGGGAGTATTTAAGACATATTTTGAGAAGGATAAAGGGACTTTTTGGCGAGAGAAGAATTACACGATCAAGATTGGAGAGATCAAGGTGATTGGGGAACTGAAGGTTTTCATGAGCGAAAGCAATTGAAGATCAAAGAAACCTATTATCTTGTAATGTCTAGTTTTTACTTTGTATTTTCTTCGAATAATATGACTAGCTAAACCCCCAATGCTAGGGGGTGTCCCTGATTTGAACCTATAATGACTCTGATATTAGTGTTGCAATAACAATTCCTTGTTTTTCATAACTGATTTGCTCTCTAGCTATTCTTAATGATTGCCCTGTCGGACCAACAGGGTTTGATTTTCGATTAACGATTAGGCTGGACCGCCATTATTAATGCTATGCTTTGGATCATTTTGTAGTAGATATCACCTAGGACTAGGGATTCCCTATGGGCACTGGAATATTCTTGATGATTGATTTCTTAATTTCATTTATAATTCTCTATGGACATAGGAATTATGGTGGATGATTAAAGGTTTTCTCACTAAGGACTTAAGAGTGAACACTCTAAAGAATCTGTAATTAGTTAGTTACAATAAGTTGTTGCAATGTTAATTCAGAGTTGTTACTGAGTTGGATCACACACTTCCCTTAGCATGTTACTCATATCTAAACCACTTAGTCAATTTCCATCTTTTACTTGCAAATATTTTTATAATTAAACCAAACAATTTTAAAACCCCATGTGCTTTTGTACAACTAAATTGTTATAGAGCTTGTATTTCTTACGGAGTTGTCATACCCTAAATTTTACCCTCAGATTCTTTGATCTTTTGCATAAGCATCTTAGGTCAACCATCCTTGCATAATTAACCAAGATATCAATATTTGTGGTTTTGATTTTATGGAAATTAGGGGTTTGGTCAAGAAGTTTAAGGGAACTAGTCAATCGAGGTGTTGGGTTAGATCACTAACCAAGAAGATTCATCAACATCATCTTTGGATGAAGGAAACATATGGATTTACAAAATGGGTTTTATCCTCTTCAAGGCAACGAGAAGTCCTAAGGAAATTAGGGTGTGAGTTCCTGTAAGACTTGGGAATCAAGAAACCCAAAGCATCATTCAGTTTACCTCTGATCATTTGTAGGGGATATGAACTATAAGTAGTCTTTACATGTGCCTAATTCAAAGCAGTATTTGATCAAGATGAAGTTGTTAGATATGGGGAGTATATTTTTCTGTCTTTCCAGTTGATGGAGGTTCAAAGGGCATGAGGTCTTTGGTTTCAAGTTCAAAGGATCCCATGGCCATGAATTTTGTTCAAGTGTGAAGTTTGAATTGTTTGTTACCCATTAAAAAGGGATGTGCAGAGAAAATGTCATATAGGGTCAACTCTCAAAATCCATTCAAGAATTAAGGTTTTAAACCTAAGTCCATTCTAAAAGAGCTTTATGACCAAATCACAATTTCGTGACTAAATTCTTTCCATTCATTTCCATTTTACTCTTTTGGTTGTTCATTCTTTGATTCATAACAAATCTATGTGCTACCATCCCTTGAATCATTTGATACATTGTGTTCAAATTCATGTCTTGGATATAATAAAGGAAATTCCATAAGTTCTTTTGTTTTGTTCAAACACAATTGTACTTTGAATACAACAAAAAACTCCATTACTTCATTGTTTTTTTTCAAGTACAATTTGGTTTTGGTGACCATCCAAGAAATTACCCAAAGTTTCAATGAGCCATTATACAAGTTAGTTACAAGGAAATACAATTCAAATTCATGACCAAGTGTACAAAGATTTTAGGATGCCTAAAAGACTAAGGGGAAGTTTTGAGCCAAATCCAAGTCTTGAAATGTTGCGCCTCCTACTTGTCTCGCGCCATTCTTCTTTGTCTTCGTGCCATGAACATTACCTTCAAGCCTTGCTTCACCTACAAGCAACCATACAAAACATAAATAGTCCAAATTCAAACTCAAACTTTCAAACCAAACATAATCCATTCCAAAATTCATCACAAATACAATTTAATCATACCACATCCAATCCTTTCCATTCACATAAATCATTCAACCAAAAAACAAATTCAAGTCATCATTTCATTTTCAAACCTTTCCAATTTAATTCAATTCAAAATCATACCTAAACCAAAACCAAATTCGCATCATGTCATAGTTCAAATTAATGCCAAAATTCAAACCACAATCCTCAAATTCAATCAAACACAATCCAACCATTTTCAAAACTTTTTCAAATTTAATCAATACCAAAGAACCACGTTCAAGCCAATTTTAATCCTAAACCAATTTCAAACACATCCTAAACCAATTCCTCCTATACCAAATTTCTAAATTAAATTCAAAACCTTTGTAACTAAACATCAAGCCACAAATCAAAATTCACAAATTCCTCATGCCATAAACCATTCTTCATAAATAACTCTCAATCCAAATTCTCAACATACAATCCATAAATTCATGTCACATGTTCATCACATATTATGCGGCATTTTTATATGTCACACAAAGTCAAAATTTAGAATATCTTCACAAGAGGACAAGGTTTCATAGCAGAACAATCAGTACAGCAAATGCAGCTTGTTTTCAGAGTGAAAAGGACATTACAGGCATCATCATATTATCTCAGAATTCATGAAAGAGGAAAGTATCAGAACCTTAAACTTCACTCAAAAAAGTACCAACATTATTTTTGAAAACAAACGCAAAATTCAGAAGTAGCAGAATAGGGTAGAGAGAAGAGGAGAAGCATATCGACCGAATTGAAATAACATCTTCTTTGGTTTTCATAAAGTTAATAACATGGTAGAAAAGAAGAAGAAGGATTACCAGGTTTTAAATGAAAAAAATCCTAGTTATTTCTGATATATATCAAAGGTTCTGCAGTAGTTCAAAGGGAGGAGGACCGTCATACTTAGAGAGATTGAAAAACGAGCGACCAAAAAAGAAAAAAAGAAAAAAACGCTAAAGGAGATTGGATTCAGACACAAAAGATCAAGAGAACACCAAGAGGATATTTTGAAATAACATTCATACACGAAGGAGGAAGAGAGTCGAACTAATATTACTTGGAAACAATGCTTAAGTGCTTGTCTGGAGTCAGTCTTCAAGAGGTATCCCTCAAACTTCACTCTTGTTCACGTATTTGTTGATAGGTGAGTCTTTAAAAGCATTTTGTATCGTTTCATCTCGTTCTTCTCGAATGTGTTTCCGTTACGGTTTTGTTTCGTCTAGTTTTGGTTTTGTCTGAACTTGGGGCTTAAGTTGAGAGTGAAAGCGATTTGAAGTTTTGAGTGAGTTTTAGATGAAATTGATTTGGGATTTGTAATCAGGAAGGTGTCGCTACTGCGAAAATCGGCGCCGGCTAAACAGAAGAGTCGCCACCGTGCGTTATTTATCCCAAAGGAGGGAAAGGAAACGCTCGAAGTAAACCTACCGCAAAGACAGGAAAGGAATGGTCATCGCAACCAAATCCTGGATTCAGGAGTCGGTTACGCAAGGGGAAGGTATTAGCACCCCTCACGTCCGTCGTACTCGACGGGATCCACGCTTGCTGGTTTGTCTAAAGGATGCAAAACAATCTATCTACGGCTGCTAAGGCTAAACGGGAAGAAACTGACTCGATAGAGCATCGCACTCTATGCCTACATATTCTCAAGAGAGAAAGACAGAGTCATCGTAGTTCGGGAAACTACAGGGAATTGGCTCGCCAAGACTTCGCGTCTTGTGCCTACGTACTTCCACACAACGTGAAAGATCAGAGCTCGCGTAGTTCAGGCTAACTACGACTAGACAGGGTGTTCTAGATCACACAGGAGTGAGAGATGAAGTTGTTCTGAAAGGTACGGGAACCTACGGGAACTAGAACTAAGGTCTGATCTCAAATGCGCAAGGGCAAGAGAAAAGGAAACATCAGTCGTTAGCGGGAAAGTCTCGATCGCACGGCAGCGAGAGAACAAAGAGGTTAGTTGTTAGTGTGCTCGCTAGGATATCACATCCTATGCCTACATATTCTCATTCGGTATGAGAAATCAGAGTAGCTGTAGTTCAGCCTACTACAGCAAATGGGGAAACGGGAAGAAGGGAAAAGGGAGGTAGCTCGCTAGGATATCGCATCCTATGCCTACGTACTCTCGTCTGGAACGAGAGATTAGAGCAAACGTAGTTCGACGGGAAAACGAGTCTCGATTGCACGGGGCAAGAGAAGGGGTCTCGATCGCCTGAATGGGAGAGAAAAGGGGTTTCGCTCGCACGGGGGCGAGAACAAAGAGGAAGCAGGCCTACGCCTAAACAGGAAGGAACTCGGGACACACGCGCAAGAACCTTAGAAGAAACTCCTCAACTTCCATTCCTACGTATCTGACGATGCAGCCCACGAAACTCGACGGTTGCCTGAAGACATGAATAAGATGATGATGATGAACGAAGCGGCTTTGTTGGCTCCTGACATGCGCGCAAGCTCCATTCCAATCTTCTCCTCTCTGGATCCTTGATGAGGACGCTCGAATCAAGAACAATGTAACGCTTAGACCGTCATGTTTCGACTTATACGAGAAATCGAACTCTAAGAGGTAGCGTATTGATGCCCGTGTCAAAGGCAAGATAGAGAAATGATATCGAAAATCATTCTCCAATTGAATCGTGTCACACGGCCAGCCAGAAATAAAATCGGAATAAAATCGGATAGAAAAGAAAATAAGAGAGAAAATAGGAGAAAAAAATAAATAAAAGTCTACTCCTAAAATTAACAATTAAATTCTACTAGAAAAATATTCTAAAGAAATATTTTAAAAAAAGAATGCATCTGAAAATATCATATAAATTTTCTATCTAAAATACTATACTATTCTATAAAGAAAATAGAAAAAAAAACTATATTTAAATCTATATTAAAAAAAATATGCATAATATTCTAAACTATGAACTATAATCCCTAAGGAAAAATAGAAAAAAAAATAAAATCTACAATATTACAATCACACCTCCAATACAAGAAAAAAAATTAAATTGCAAAGGGGAGGGGGGTACAATCTGCAAAACTAGGGTAAAGCAGAAAAAAACAGAACTGGGCTTTGAGCCCACAATACACTAAGAAAATAAAACAAAATAAAACTGGGGGGGGTGTGCGCTGGGAAATAGGGTGTAAGCAGAAAACGTTGGGCCCAACCCAACAACAAAACAATAATAAAAACGGAGGGTGTAAGCCTGGCACGGAGGTGCAAACTGCAGAAATCATTTGGGCCTAGCCCAACAAGAACCAAAACAACCAAACAAAAAATAAACGGAGGGTGAATATGGAAAACGGGGGGGTATGATCCAAAAATCTACTTGGGCCCAATAGTCCAGCCCAGGATGCAGTGGCCTTTCCTCTCTTTCGTCCAAACCCCACTTTGAACCCTAATTTCTCTTCTCTATCTTCACCCGCCGCCGTCAACTCCTCCGTCTCCCTCACTGCCTATCTTCTTTCCCTGCTTCGCTACCCTTCTTCTTTCTTGTTAAACAAAAAAACCTGTTAAACATCCACACATCTGAAGGAAATATTTCGTAAATCTGGAGCTTGCGAGGTAGATCATTGCTCGTTCGTTGATTCAGAGTGATTTGAAGATTCGCGTGATGCGAAGTGATACTGAAGGAGGTTGAAGCTTCGTCCATGAAGAACTTGATGAAGATAAAATCCAGATCGTGAAGCCAGAATTGGTTTTGGACTGAAGTTAGTTGAAACTTCGTTGGATCGGACTTGGAAGAGATTTGGAGGTTGAATGTTCTGACGTACACGGTGGGGGTTTATTGATCTTTCGGTGAATATTGTTGACGATTTTCTGATGAAGGTTTGAGGAATGTTAAGGATCTGGTGCTAAGCAGATGAAAGTTTCTTGAAGTTCTGGAAATAATTGGTGGACATTCATGGATCTGGGAATTTCTTGATGAACTGGGGAAAAGAAACGAAGAACACGATGGTGTTCTTGAATCTTCTGGAAAAATGCCATGAACACAATGAAGTTTCTGAGGAAGATGGCGATGAACTCGGTTGAATGGATGAAGATCGTTGATGAATGTTAGGGGGCGATTTCTGGAAAACGATGGACATTCATGGATGTTCTGGAGGATTCCTGGAGATCTGGTAATGAACTGAAGATCTTGATGCAGATCTGGGAAATCATCTGGAGAAACGATGAAAACAGGATGAAGATGATGAATCTTCTGGTAGTTGCAGTTTCTGGCGAGCCTCCGGCGACGGTTGCGGTGACTCCGGTGACAGTTGCGGCTGACCTCCGGCGCATGCATGCCGGCCGGTGGAAGGGATGAAGGGGAGGACACGTGGTGCTCTGCATGGAAGGGGAGGAGGAGGTGAAGCCACGTGTGAGGACGGGTGGCAGGGAAGTGTGGGGCATGCAGAGCGAGTTGGCGGAGAGAGAGTGTGGACGTGTGGCTGTTTATATGCATGACAAGTGGCAGAAGACTGGGATTGGGCCCCCAAAACGCCACCTGGCCCACTGAGTTTGGCTTAAACACTCTGATTCAATTAATAGACTAAATGGACTTGATTAGTGCTAAAATAAGAACTGATTCAAATTAAAAATGAATTAATGAAAACCAATGCAATTAATTTTGCTAATTAAATGCAACTAAGATTAAAACCTAATTAAAACTCAATTAAACTCTAATTAAAACTGATGTAATTAATCCCAAACTAAAAAAAATCCCAATTAATATCTAAAAGAGGATTAAATTCACTAACTTCTAAGTCAATTAACATCTAGAAATAAATTATTCTATTAATTCCTAAACCTATTAAAAATAGAAAAAAGAAAATCCATATTAAAAAACCATTTAAAAATCTACTTAATATCTAGAGACAATTATCTATTAAAACTATTTAAAAAGAAATATCTATTATATCTAAAAATCATTCTAGAAAACAATTAACCTAAAAACTATTTAAAAAACAATTTAATATTCTAGAAAATAAAGGGGAAAATCTAAAAAATGCAAGGAAGTCGATTAAATCGATTAGAAAACAGATGCGCGGATATAGCGAAATAAACGGTAAAAACCGGACACCGAAATGTCCTCGAAAACAACAGCGAGAGCTGAAAACACCGGGACGGGCACAAATTCTCAAAACACATCCTCGTATTGGCCTGAAATGCCTGAAGCACGATCAGATGTCTGTGATCCCGATAAAATCAATCTGACTGAGAAAATGCAATGTATGCGGTATGCGGATGTGAATGCAAAATGCGTCGAAACATAAACCAGATGTGGGAACCGGTTGGTCAAATTTTGGGATGCAACAGAAGGAAAAAGATTAGGAGTTTATTTTGGTTTTGCGGTAGTATGAGAGACCTTCGCCAGAGAAGACAGCGGTTTCCTCCGCGAATCTTCTTCTCCGGAGACTTCATTAGGTTTCTGGCGAAGCACTTGTTTTCAGAGAGAGAGAGAGAGATTTTTTTTGAATGGTGAGAAATTTCATGTTTTATGGTGAAGCTTTTTGTTCGTTTTGGTTTTATGCTCTTTTCATCGCTAGTTGTTTCTCATTGTCACCGTATTTTGTTTTGTTGATTTATTTGAAAGACAGCGACACGTGTCACCGTCATAGCCATGGGATCTTCATCACCAGGCTATCCAAAGTGGATCCAGTGTGTTGCCTTTTACGCATCCTCACCATATACTCCCCTTCGTATGAGCATCTTGAGTTGACTACATCAGATCTTAGGAACTGATGGTCACAAAGTTGTGGCACTTGGTAGACCTCAACACATGTGCCCCACATGATCATTGTACCCATGGCAGGCTTGGGCCTAGGAATTTTGCTAATGACACCCCCTTGCCATAGCCCATTTGTTTTTAGCATCAGAACTTTTACCGCATGCACCCCCTCCCCTTTTCCTTTTGTTTATTATATTTTCTCTTATTTATAACTTTGTTTTATTTACTATTTTATTATTTTCCAAATATATAAAATCACAAAAAAATTTTAAACTCATTTATGTCTTAACTATATTTTATTGTATTTTCTTATTTTTAATTTATTTTGTGTAGTAAGTTTTATTAAAGTACCCTCACATTTAGGGTTTGTATTTAGATGACTTCCACATATTTTTCTTAATTTGTTTTTTTTTGCCAACTCAATATAGACAAATATGGAATGTTTTGAGTGCTTTATTGAGCTCTAATATGCTTGTTTTACTGGTTTTTGTTTGGGTTTTGTTAAGCCTCGTTTATCTTAATAACTTGGGCTTGTTAGTTGTTTTTGGTTTAATTTTTGTGCCAAATTTCTGATGATATTGTGCACACTCATTCTTGAGGTTTTGGACTTAAGTTAGAGTCTCTAGTTTGATTTTACTTGGCCACTTTCCTGTTTCTGATTGGTATTAAAAGTTGATAGCTTCAGTTGTTACAAGTTGTATGCCCCGCACCCCAAAGGAAAGGTTTTCCCTGTTGACGTGCAAGTCATCTTTTGGATAGTTTAGTCTACTTCCTACCTAGCCTTATGACCTCGTCAGAGCCATCTTCTTTTCTTAACCTAACCTTAGGCTAGGGTTTGTTACCCTATGTGAGGATTATTTTTGTAAATACTTACCCTATCTCCTTTTGGTCTTGTTAGAACCAATTGGTCTTGTAACTCAGATTTAAGTTTAGAGTTTGTAAACTCTTTGTGATTACCATTGTCATGAGTATTAATTCTCCCCTTTGACTTTTGTTAAAGTCAATCTTTATTTAGTTTTTTAACTTAGAATTAGAGAGTTGGTTAACTCTACATACGTATCATGGTTATGGATACTTACTCCCCATTGGAACCTTGATTATTATCAAGAGTTCCTCATCCCTAGTTAGGAGAACTACGATTACGCTGATTCCATCATAGTCAGGATACGTAGGCACGAGATGCAATGTATTGGCGAGCATACTTAGTGTATACTCTAGGTCTTTACCTTAGCACATTTTCCCTTAGCAAGCAAACAATAATATAACACATATACTAACAAGAGGTTTCTGTAGAGTACTACAGATATTTAGGATGCTAACACCTTCCCTAGGTATAACCAACCCCCTAACCTTAGATCTCTTAGGCGTGTTTTTACATAACACACTTAGGCTTTTTCTTCGACCTTTACCCTTTCCTTTGGATACATCAAAGCTCGTTGGCAAAATTCATGATTTGTGATTCAAGTTAATTAATAGCTTGATATCCGATTCTCACTGCAACAGAAATGGCAACTTCACTAGGGAATATAGTCTCCCCTAAGAGGGTTAAGCCCACCTTTTTGTATTTGTGTTTGTTATATGTTTGCTTGCTTGTATATCTGTATATTTGTAAATATCTGTATATATCTGTTTGTGCTTGGGTTTTCTGTATGCAGGGTTGTTACCTTGAGTAGTGAGATAAGTCCTATACCAGGACTTGAGTGCACCTATGATAGGAAGGTGTTATATTTAATAAGGCTTATAGGGAGTTGATTCCTGACCAAGCTGACTTGAGAAACCACCGCTCAGTGGAGGCCCTCTTTGGAGTAGTTTTTTTGAACGAGTATTCGTGAAAACATTGCTACTTTTCACTTAGGAGCCCATGAGACTGAGATCCTTCAGTTACATTTTCACCCCACTTTGGCCTTGTTAGGACGTAGTGCGATGACTATGAGGGAGTAGTTCCGAAGTAGTTGATATGCGATGCTACACTTGGACGAGACTCTCTTGAGAATATTATCGACTACCGAGTTATTCAGGAAATTGATAATATCCGAAAGATGGGTTGTTGACTCTGGGAACCTCTTAGGACCCTGTTCTGTAGATCATAAACCCTTAACACACACCTGTTGGGATGGGTAGACCAAGGCTCTACGCTTGTGGTCTTTAAACCTAGGGCCTTTTCTGTTTACCTGTGTGTATATGTGAATCTTTGCTCGCCTGTGTTTGTGTATACTTGCATTCATAAACATCATATCATAAAGTTTTGTGGAACTTAGACTTTTGTTTGTAAACATTAGGGTTGTTATGGACGATAAAAGGAAGAAAACTTTGAAGTACACTTACAAGAGTCTTAAATTGGATGACCTAAGGAGGTTGAGTACCTTGGTGACAAATCCAGAGGGATTCAAGAGCAGATATGGGAAATTGTTGTCATTGTTAAAGATAAAGATGGATAATAGGCTTCTCTCCATACTTCTCCAGTTCTATGATCCAGTCTACCATTTTTTCACTTTTCCTGACTATCAACTCGTACCTACACTAGAACAATACTCCTATCTGGTTGGTTTGCCATTTCTTGACGAGTCTCCTTTTCAAATCATGGAAAAAGACCCTAAGGAGAAGGATATTGCTAAGGCTACATACTCGGGATTGGTGGATATTCAAAATAACATGACTACTAATGGAGGAGTTTTTGGCTTGATTGCAGAGTTCTTTATGGGGAAAGCTCAATACTATGCTGATCTTTTGAGTATGGGCGCATTCGAGGCTATCCTTGCCTTGCTCATTTATGGTATCTTTTTGTTCCCTAGCTTTGAAATTTTTTTGGATCTCAATGCCATCAAAATCTTCTTGAAAAAGAACTCTGTGCCTACTTTGCTAGCGGATGCCTATCATTTTGTTCGTTTGAGGAATTTCCACAATGGAGGGATGATCACTTGCTGTGCTTCTTTGCTATACAAGTGGTTTATTTCGCACTTGCCCAAGGCTAACTCTTTTTGGAATCTTAAGAAAGGTTGGTGGTCGCAGAAGATCATGGCTCTCACTCACTCTGATATCGATTGGTACAATCGTGACTATGATAGAGTAATGACTATTGACAGCTGAAGAGACTTTAGTAATGTGCCTCTTCTTGGTACTAACGGAGGGATCAATTACAACCCAGTCCTTGCTCGTCGACAGTTAGGATATCCTTTTAAGAACAAGCCCAACAGTGTTCATATGGAAAGTATTTTCTTCAAGGAAGAGAAGAATAATAAAGAGCTGAAAGAGAAGATCCTAAAAGCTTGGAGTCATTTGCATAAGAAAGGGAAGAAGGACCTAGGGAAACCTAACTTTCTTGCTTTGGAACCATAACTACAATGGTTCCGAAGGAGATCTATCGAGTTGAAGATGCCTTATTCCCAGCAAGAGCCCATAGTTTTGAAGGAGGAGCGCACCTTGATCTTCATGTCTAAGGAGGAGAAGCTGAGAATCGCTTTGAACAAAGCGCAACAAATAGAAGACGCTTGGAGACATAAGTATCAAGTGGTTGTCGAAGAAAATGCAAAACTCCAGAAACAACTGCATCTGAAGAATGAAGAAGTGCTTTCTTGTAAGAAGAGGAAGGCGCAAGAGGATTTATTTTCTTCTAGCCCTCAGTTGACTTCGTGGAAGCTGATTGTGGATAATCTCAATCTCGAGAAGGCCTATATGGAAGAAGAGATCAAGAAGCTCAACATGAGACTGTTAGGAGAACCTTCTTAGGACTTTTGTTAGATTTTATTTAGCTTTCTATTTAATAGTTTTGTAAGGAGTACTGATATTTTGTAATTCAATCTTGTTGACCAATGAAGTTAAGTCTATAACGCTATTTGATGTTTGCAAATATCCGAGTTCCATGACACTTTGTGCATTTGCATTCATATTTTATTAACCATTCAAGGAACTAAAGTTTGTTTTGCAGATATTATAGAATGGATTGTGGAAAAAGGACAACTTCAGAGTTTGTGTTCCAAAGTCCAAATTTCGAGAATCTAAAAGAGCTGGGAGGTTTAGTAGAAAACCCTGAGACGTTTAGAGGGAAGTATATGAATATGTTGTCCTTACTAAAACATCAAGTGGACAAAGAGATATTGTTGGTGCTCATGCAATTTTATGATCCGATTTATCACTGTTTCATGTTTCCGGATTACCAATTGCTGCCAACTTTGGAAGAATACTCTGCGCTAATGGGATTGAGCATCACTCCTAAACCATTTTTTGGAAGAGAAGGGACTCCTACTGAAAGGGTAATTTCAAAGGCTACACATTTGGATATGACTGAAGTACGATCTCACATGACTGTTAAAAGGGATTTTTACGGAATACCAATTATGTTCTTATTTAAAAAAGATCAGTATTATGCTGAGTCGAAGAATTCGGAAGCATTCGAGACCATCTTGGTTTTGTTAATTTATGGACTCTTCTTATTTCTAACTACTGGTGATTTTGTTGATAAGAGTGCAATCAACCTTTTCTTGATCAAGAATCCTATACCCACTTTGTTGGATGACACACATTTTTTCATCCATCAAAGAAGCCATCATGGAGTTGGACAGATTGTATGTTGCACTACTCTTCTCTACAAGTGGTTTATTTCGCACTTGCCGAGACTACCAGCACTATGGGATATGCAGAGTGGACTCTCATGGACTGAGAGATTGTTGTTACTCAAACACTCAGACATTAAATGGTATGACCCTATCTATGGAGGGATAGCCATAATTCAAATCCGCAGAGATTTCCCAAATATACTGCTTATCATCAGTAATGGTTGCATTAGCTACAATCCTATCCTAGCTCGGCGCCAGTTGGGATACCCGATGAAGAATGAACCTGACCCAATCCTCTTTAGGAGTTTCTACCTTGAAGAGGGAAAAGATCCAGTCCACAAGGCTCAGATTATGTATGCCTTGGCGTGACATTCACACGAGAGGGGTGACCGCTTTGGATTACCCTAATAATTCTATTTCAGAATCCTTTTTATCATGGGTGAAAGAAAGAGCAATGAAGATGTTCTACTCCCGTTTTGAGCCAATCCCTAAAAAACCCACACTTGTTGAAGAATTGAAAGCTACTTTGGCTAAAGCTTAAAAAGAAGGGAAAGCTTGGAGGGATAAATGTTTCAGGATTATGCAAGAAAAGGAATAACTCCAGAAGTTAATCCATCAGGATGGAAAGGGGAGTCAACCAGAAGATGAGGGACCTTCTCGTCGGAAGATTTAGGATCTTATTTTATGTGTTTTATCATTAATCTGTATTGAAGATTGCACTTCAGTTTCAAATTATTATGTAAAACTCTCAGTTGATTAATTTACGAAGACTTTGAACTTGCTTTATTCCCCATTATTATAATGTTTGTGAATATTTATTTGGATTCTTTGAATGTTTAGTTTTACATTTGCATTTGCACTCATAAGCACTTCATGTGCATTTCCTGTTATGTGTCTCATCTCATTATATTATCTTCAGAGTCACACTGAATTCCCGACATCAATATAACACATGAACCCAAGCTCATCAAAGAATGGCAGAACATAATTTAGATTTGGATAGGGTCGACAATAAACTTGAAGAGCTACGAGGAAGTGTGGGGTGGATTATGGAGGTCCTACAAGTCACTAATGCAAAGATGGACACTCAGGCTACTGTGGTTTATAAAGTCACTTACATAGTTGTAGAGTCGATCCCAACTGTGGTCACTGTTGTAAATATACCACCTTATGGGCTACCACCTGGTTTTGTACCTCCACCTCTTACAATTTCGGTTAATTAACAATCAGTTCCTCTAGGGGCAGAGATTCCTCAAGCTGTTCCAACCTACACTCCAGCCTTTGTGCATGCTCAAGCGCGTCCTGTTTTTCATAATCATCAACAAGTGTTTGAAATTCCTGATGGGCCCGAATAAGGAAGTGGACGACATGAGAAATTGAAGGAAAGCATAGAAATCATAGGGAGGAAAGTCAAAGCAATGGAGGGAAATGACATCTTTGTTACTGATGCCAGGGATATGTGTTTAGTATCTAGATTAATAATTCTGCCAAAATTCAAGGTCCCCAACTTTGATCAATACTCTAGTGCTACTTGTCCTCAGACACACTTAATCATGTATTACCGAAGATGATAAGCTAATGATCCATTGTTTCCAAGACAGTCTAAAAGGAGCATCCGCCAAATGGTATTTGAGCTTAGATCAGTCCCGCATTCACAGTTTCCAAGACTTGGCTGACGGTTTCATAAAGCATTATAAATACAATATGGACTTGGCCCCTGACAGAAGACAATTGTTGAGTATGTCACAAAGAAGTTCTGAATCTTTCAAAGAGTATGCACAACGGTGGAGGGAGACCGCTTCTCAGGTGGAACCTTCTTTAAATGAAAAAGAGTTGACAAATTGGTTCGTAGACACTGTAAGACCAGAATTTTATGAAAAGATGATTAGCAGTATAACATTGAATTTTTATGATATAGTGGCTGTGGGGGTGAGAGTAGAATTGGGATTGAAGAATGAAAAAATGACTAGTAGCTCCAATGGTTCAAGCAACAGTAATGTTAAGAAATCTAGTGGTAATTTTCATAAGAAGAAGGAGGGAGAAACAAACACCATAATAGTGGAGAGAAAGAACTAGACTTGGAAGCAAGCCTACCAACAGTATCAGCAACCTCAATAAGGCTATGTTCAGCAATCTCAGCAAAATTTGACTCAACAACCGATGTATCCAGTACAGTATGCCCAACAACCATATGTGGCAGCTGTCACACCTGTTTTCAATCATTTTGTTCCAACTTATCAGACAATGCAGCAGGCACCTGTATATCAACTAGTTCAGCAGCAAGGGTATCAACGAGCGCCCAATGCTCTGCCCTATCAGCAATACCAGCAGCTTGGGGCTCAAGTTCCAAGGAAAAATTATCAAAATCGAAGACCAGTAGCGAGACCTCCAATTCCTCAGATACCAATGACTTATACAGAGTTGTACCTGTCTTTGGTACAATAAGGGCTGATAACAACACGACCGTTAGGACCACCTTCAGACACCTCATCTCCTTACTACAATCTAAATGCTTATTGTGTATTTAATAAGGGTGCTGCCGGCCATGACTTAGAAGGGTGTCTTTCCTTGAAGCATCTTGTTAGAGAGCTCATGGAAAAGAAGATTTTGTCTTTTGATGACTTACAGCCTGTAAGTGCTCATGATTGGCTGCGTTTTATGGCAAAACACTAGAGCATGTATGTATGTCATGACTAATGTTAGTGCATACATAATATGGTCTGTGCAGGGTAAGTTGACTTAGCTAAAAGCAAGTTAAGCTTAATGTCATACCTAATGTTATGACTTGGGTCGTATGACATCAAGCGCAGGTTTATTTTTCTGGTAGTTAGAAACCAGGAAACATAATAGGAGCTCAAGCTGGATATCAGGAGACTTTCTAGAAGCCCTAGACAAACTAAAATATCCCTGAATTAAGTGGCAAGCATGCAGATCATTGAAAATAGGTTTGTTATGAATAAAACCTAATTTATGCACCAAGGCCCAAAAGAACTGACAGCTGCTATAAATATCAGAAGAAGCAATCCTGAACAGCAGCTCTTGACAGAAGAATAGAGAGTGCTAATTGAGAGTCCTTGTCAGTGAAGAAGGCTAGTCTTCACGTTTGAATTGAGTCTTAGGAATACTTGTACTCCAAGCAATTGTCTGTTGGATGATTGTATTGGTTAGGTAGATTCTAAGATGTGTCACACTCAAAGCTATGAAGTAAGAGTGTGTGTACCTTAATCAAAGCTGTGAAGCAAGATCAAGGTGTATATGAAGTGTCTTTTCATATTGTTTTTGTAATTTTGAGTTATATATCACTGTGGTGTGATTGAGAGGGAGTGAGTGGGAATACTCAGGTCTAGAGTGTCTCTAGGCTGAAGTGTCATTGGGTAGGTTTTAAGTGAGGAGTGCAAACTGTGTTGTTTGACTCTACATTAATTATGCTAATAGTGAATTTCCTCCCAGGCTTGGTAGCCCCAAGATGTAGGTGTTGTTGACACTGAATTGGGTGAACAATTGTTGTGTTATTTACTGCTTTTACTTACAGTGTTATTAGTTAGTACAAAAGTCAATGTCACAGTGGATGCTATAACTTTGGGAATAACATCCATCGTGTGCTTGCCAGAATTTTCAATTGCATCAAAGTAGGCACCCTGCCTGTCTAAATCTGGGTGAGATCTAGGGAAAATAAATTCTGGTACAATGGATAAAGATATAGGATTCACTAATAGACCTCCAATTCTAGATGGATCTAATTATGATTATTGGAAGCCTAGGATGATTGCATTCCTAAAATCCTTAGACAACAAGGCTTGGAGAGCTGCAAACTCTGGCTAGGTACATCCTGTGAATACTGACAAGGATGGAACAGTTGTGCTAATTCCTGAAGAGGAATGGAACAAAGAGCAAGAGGCATTAGCTCTTGGGAACTCCAAAGCATTGAATGCACTCTTCAATGGTATAAACAAAAACATCTTCAAACTGGTACACCACTGTGAACTGGAAAAGGATGTTTGGGACACTCTCAAAACTACTCAAGAGGGAACTTCCAAGGTCAAAATGTCAAGACTTCAAATGCTGACCACCAAATTTGAAGGTCTGAGAATGAAGGAAGATGAGACCATTCATGAGTTTTACATGAATGTTCTTGAACTTGCAAACAACTCAGGAGCTTTGGGAGAAAATATGTATGAAGTGAAGCTTGTAAGAAAAATCCTCAGGTCCCTGCCTAGAAGGTTTACAATGAAGGTCACAACCATTGAAGAAGCCCGAGACATATGCCACATGAAAGTGGATGAACTCATTGGTTCCCTTCAAACCTTTGAAATGGGAATGAGTGATCAGGCTGTGGAGAAAAAGAACAAAAGCATAACTCTTGTTTCAAACACTGCAGAAGAGGCAGGAGGAGAAGATGAGGAAAAAGAAGAAAATTTGTCAGAAGCAATAACACTGCTTGGAAGACAATTTAGTAAACTGATCAAAAGAATAGATCAGAAGTTAAAACCCTATGTCAAAAACAGCTCCTCTGACATCAGCAAAGCTGAAGACAAAGCTGGCCAAAGCAAAGGAGTCCAATGTCATGAGTGTGAGGGATATGGACATGTTAGGAGGGAATGTCCCGCATACCTCAAAAAGAAGGGAAAAGGCCTAACTTTCACTTGGTCTGATGAAGACTCAGGAAGTGAATCAGAAGGAGAGTCTGCCAAGCATGTCACTGCTTTCAACAGTATGTGCATATCTGATGGTGACACAAGTGAAGAAGAGATAACATTTGAGGAGCTTGCAACCTCTTATCAAAGGCTACATATCAGAAGCACAAAACTGTATCAGCAAGGAGAGAAACAGAAGAAAATCATCAAGGAGTTAGAAGCTGAAAAGAGAGATCATCTAGCCACAATAAACATACTCAGAAATGAAGTGAATGAGTTGAAAGGTAAAAAGGATCAAATGACAAAATCCATAAGGATGCTCAATTCTAGGACTAACACCCTAGAGGAAATCCTTCAAATTGGACAAACCTTAGGAGATAGGTCTGGACTAGGATTTGTTGATAAACAAAATCCTGTGCTAAAACTCAAGAGATTACAGCCTGAGATTCAGAAGTTAAAGAGGATGTCACGACCAATGTCACAACATCCAACTAACAGAAACTGGAATCAAGTCAAAAGTACATTCCAAGGGTATAGATGTTACCATTGTGGAAAACTTGGTCATATCAAATATGTGTGTTTCTGACTGCATGGATTTCCTAGTCATCCTCATCAAGGAAAATCTGAATAGAGAGCTTATGTCCAAAGGCAGCATCAAGCAAAAACTAAGAAGGGTGTGTCGCTACTGCAAAAATAAGGTGCTGGAAAAATAGAAGAGTCGCCACCTTTCGTTATTTATCCCACAGAAAGGGAAAGGAAACGATCGGAAAAACCTAACGAAAAGGTATAAGACAAGGTCATCGCAACCATGTCTGGGTTCGGGAGTCGGTTACGCAAGGGGAAGGTATTAGCACCCCTCACGTCCATCGTACTCGATGGGATCCATGCTTGTTGTGTTTATCTAACGGGTTGGTTTATCTATCTACCTATCAAGGCTAGTCTGAAAAGAAAAGAAAATCTGACTCGACAAAGCATCGCGCTTCGTGCCTACGTATTCTCGTCAGAGAACAAGAAATCAGAGTCAACGTAGTTCGGCTAACTACGGGTGAAAGGATTGGGGAAGGTGGCTCGCCAATACGTCAGTATTGTGCCTACGTACTCTCAACAGATATGAGAGATCAGAGCTTACGTAGTTCGGGATAAAACGGGTTACGGGTTTAGATTCATCTGTTTTTCCAAGTAGAGTTAACAAACAGTTCCAGTAGTTTGGTGTATGCAGCTTGCTCATCGGAGACTCGTGCATTACCGTTTGCGGTAGAACTGAGAGTTAACGACACTCTTTTTATGAAAACGTTTTCCTCGGATTATGGGCCCACGGGGCAAAAAGAGGTTTGAGATTTGTTTTCTGTCTTTTATGGAAGAAGTGTTTTTTATGGATGTCTTTAGTCCGTACAGCTCTAGAGACTATGACTTGGGAACGAATGTGTCGCATATCGTCCAAAGGACGTATACTAAACACTCTAGACGATTGAGAGGAGACCGCTCAATTATCATTTCCCAAGTGGCTTAAGGCTCGTAACGCGTTGTACCAACTTGCCTTTAATACATATTTTACTGTTGTTTTGGAGATGAGAAGAGAACGAACTCTACAGGGGAAACTATCAAGCCCTAATGTTGTCATGCCAAGGATTCATCCTATGGTTGAGTTTGAAACAGGGAACTCCTATATGTTATCATGCAAAGGTTTCAACCTAAAGTTCTATCATCACTTCCTTATCAAAGGAAGTGAGAGTCCTAGGGGATCATGTCAATGGGAAACAGAAACAGACTGCAAAAATCATTAAAGCAGATAAAACAGCAAAGCCAAACAGTAAAGATGCAAATGGAATGCAGCAATACAAGCAGAGGGAAAGAATCAACCTCTAAGAAATCAAGCTAAGAAAACACTCAAAAATAGACAAGCAAAGGGAGCTCAGCTCAACCTTTCAATGCAAACACATCAGCTATAAAAAGAAAAAATAACACACAAGCAAGGGGAGGATCACCTCAACCCTTAATGCAAGCAAGTAGAGGGAGACCTACTCAACCTCTCAATGCAGTCATGCACCTAGCCTAAAATATTCTATATATGAACCTATTCTAATGCATAAAGCAATGTCAAACAAGGAAGGGAAATAAAACCAAGATGAGCAACAGGGTGTTGCACCCCAAAATTTGCCCAACCTTTCTTTATATAGCTTGTATTTCATTGCATTCATCTTAGCATTATCATCTGCATTACATTGACATGTGTGCAGGAGATCAAGAGGTATGACTACCAACAAAGGGCTACACAAAGTTATGAAGCTAGCTAAGAGGTTTATTCAAGTATTCAAGGATTGATATCCTCACAAAAAGAGGTCACAGATTCTCAGTGACAGTGGTTGAAGCCAAGTGTGTACATCTCCTAACTTGAGAGTTGTGGGAGGTCCTCAAATGATTTTGAATCCATGGAGTTGGACTTGAGACCTTGAGAGAGCTCATGAGAAGTGTTGAAAGTCATTTTGAAGCCTAGACAGGTCATTATGCAAAGGATAAGGAGCTATTACCAAGATTAGTACAACTAGGGTTTTATCTGGTCAACCCTAGGTCAACTGATGATTTAAGGAAGGTTGAGACCTAATTTCAAGGCCATGTGATTATGGATTGATGTATTAAGATGCCCAAGGGATGATTCCAAGGTCAACTCATCATGAATCAAGAGTGTGAGGAGTTCCTAGGCTAGGGTTGCTATGCTTGACAGTGTAAAATCCCCTGTTTGGTGCCTAACTTCAAGACCACATAACTCAAGATGTGATTTTCATATCACCTTGACCCTAACATGATTGTTGTAGGGCATGATCATAGCTTTAATTTGAGTACTAGAAGTCCTTGATAGGTGATCTGCGGTCGCTCGCGGATCAAAAACGAGTAATTTTAGGAAAATGCAGTACATCGACAGTGACTCGGAATATCGTCTCACAAGGATTCTTGTAGGAATAATCAAATACAGTAATGAAATAAGGGGGGTTTAGGTTTATGATTTAGAAAGACTAATTAACAAAAGAAGTGATTAAAAATATAAGCTGAAACGGCTAATCTACTATTTTCGTTTCCCAACTTATCATCGATCCTAATAATTCCCAATTCCTAAGCGGATTCTATCCCCTTTCCGATTATAATAACAATCAACAAGCGCAATTGATATTATACGATACACGTTCCTAATTTCTGAATTAAGCAAACAAATAAAATAGTAACCGTGAATTAAGCAAACACGAGAAACATACGCGGATTAAGCAACCGCGATTAAAGTATAAGAACATGCAATCATCGAAATAAATCAATCATCCCTAAGATAAATCTAATTAAGCAAACAAAATATCATAGAGAAGAATTGAAAGGAAATAGATTTTATTGGAAATTAAAAGAACCTCCAAGTGTTGGCGGGAACCGATTACAGCAGATTAATCCGAAGGAATTAGTTCTCCATAATTCATACAAAGCTCCAACAAAAATTTTCGTGAATAGTGAATAGGATACTCTAAACGAGGTTTTTTTTTCGTTATAAAACAATGGATTCAGTCCATAACCCAACTGGGTCAAAAACATAACCCAGGCCCAAAACAAGATCAAAACTAAAACAAAATTCTAATGCTGTAACTTGAAACGAAATTCTGGAATTTTGAGCTTCGAATGTGACTTTAACTCCAACACGAAAGTCGTAGCTCTCTCTCTTAGCTTTCCGGTGATTTTTCGAACGCCTCAAACGGATTCTCGGAACTCCAGTTATGATCGTTTTCGTGTAGACTGCTAAAGCTGAAAAATAAGTGCAAAAATTAAATTAAACCAAAAATAAAATAAAATATGAAAACATGATAAAATATAATAATAAACAAAATAAAATAAAGAAATGCCTAAGTAAAAATGTATGAGAATGTGCATAAATATGCACTGATCAATAGGGTTTATAGAACTCAAGTTATGAATCAGACAAGTTGCAGGTCATCAGATGAATGGGAATTTGGAGCTTGAAAGTCAACCAACTTGCATGACACTTTTGCCCTAGAAGGATGATTCTCATGAACTTTTGGAAAACATGAATGTTGTTTCTTATCTTCTTAGCTTTTCAGAAAGTACTAGAAGTCCATGATTGGATTTGTGGAACTCAAGATATGAGCTTTAAAAGACAAGGGTATTTTGGGAATTTGTGATTATAGGCCATTTTTGGTTATGGGTCAATTTCACCAACTTAAACACCTCAAATGGAATTTTGTCCAACTTGAAAGTTGTTCAAGTGATGTTATTTGGCTAACCATGCGCCAAGAGTCCATTGATATGGATTAGAATGAGAAATGCTTGGAGAGAAATTCATGAATGAATTATTAAAGGAAGCTTGAAAAGGGCTAGTTCAAATCAATTCATTTTGGAACCAAATTAGGCCATATTTGTGTTTGTTTTGAGTCCAAGTGATATTTTAAAAACATTGGAAAAATCAGAAACCAAGTTTGAATTCATTTGCTAAGCCATTTACATGTGGAAATTCATGGTTTCTTCATCTTTAAGCAACATAATGGAAATCCACCATCCATTCCATTCCAAGGTCTCAATCCTATCCACACATCTTCCTCACATCACAAGAAAGGAAATTGGATCAGTTTGCAAGTGGTTTGACTCCATTCTCACCATAACATAAAAGCTTCAAACTTGGAAAAGTGGATTTTGAATTGGACATTTGTGGGCTTCCAATGGGCTTCTAATCACTCTAGGTCCATTGTATATAACATTTTGGATGATTCCTAACTGCCATAACAGAATTTTGGTGGAGATAACAGAAAAATGAGTTGAGAAAAAGTGGAGAAACTTGGAAAATTGATTTTGAAGATAGAGCCATTTTTAGCCCAAATTATCATTGCAAAAAGCTTCAGTGAGGTTCATTGATGGATTCTGGACAATTTTCGTGAAGCTTCATCAACAATTCAAGCCTCCATTGAAGCTCAAAGCCAGGTTCTTAACTTTCATCCGTAAGCTCTGTTCTTGATGAATTTCAATGCTATTTTCACATGATTGTGATCCTTAGAGAGTGTAGAAGCTTTTAGGATTAGTTTGGTTAAGTTCCATGAAACTTTAAGAATTGACACCCTAGGTTGTAATTTGAATATCTCTCTAATTATTGGATGAAAGTGGAAAAGAAACATAGATTGTTGATGTAGGAAGTGAGAGGAAGAGATTAGTGGCTTCAATTTTAAGTTTTGTGAAAGTTGAATTTTCTTGAGTGATTCTTGGATGATATTGATTTCTGAGTTTTAATGGAGGAAAGTGAAAACAAATTAGATATTTGGATTCTACACGAAAAATAACACAGTTTTGGTTTTAAAAAAATCAAGTTTTGGTGAAGAAATGAGGAAGTTGGAATTTTGGTGAAATGAAGAAGATGACCGGCGCAAGGCCGGCCACCGTCTGAACTTCTGGCGCCACCGCGGGATTATCCCCCTCCGTTTCAATTTAAAATTGCAAGGCCACTTCCCAGCCGTTGGATCGCGCCAATACCTTGACCATGTAATCCCATCGTGTGGCCTTGATTCCATCTCGCGAGCTAGCCTTTTTTCCCCACTTAATGAAACGTTGAGTTGTAATTCTCAGTTGGGCCATGTTGTTCGCTAGTCGCACCCCCCATTTCACATCCCAATAGATACACACGCACGAATAGTACTTCAGGCACCCCCTTAATGTACCCTTTAATATTCATTTTTCTTTAATTCAGAAAATCATGAGAAATTGACTCAATAAATCATGAGAAAAATATTGGATATACTTGAATGTGTGTAGAAAATTGTCATATTTTTTAAATTGCAATTTTAATTCTTTTTCAATTAATTTTGTATTTTTATTTTATGTGCTTTGCCATGAATAGAAATAATGCCATGTTAACTTCTAGATTTTTGTTTCCATATCAATGCTTGGATTTAATCTCTGATTTTTTACATGGTGAATGTTGATACATTGTAGGATATTGCATGATTTTTCTTACATTTTTTAGATGATTATAAGTATGGTTTTGAGATAGGTTTTTAGGACTCCCCCCTTATGATTTCCTTTTAGCATAACTTGATATGTAGAAATTTTTTAGGACCTTTTGATTTAGGTTTTGCCCCTGAATTTTCTACCATAGATTCTTAACATACTTAGGAAGCTATAGGATTTTCCTTAGGATTTTTATAAGTGATCTTTTATTATTCCCTCATTTTGCAAATTGATGATGTTTAGGTGATCCTAATCTAGCTTTTCCCTTAGTTTAGACATAAGGCTGGACCTTTAGCTAACTTTAGGCTTTTAATTACTCCTTGATAGGATGGAACCTAGATTAAGACCTCTTAAGAACCTAGATTAGGCCTTGATATTGCTTTAATACCTTTTAAGTTTAGGTGATCCTTAACTAATCCTTAAGGTTCCTCCTGGAGCCTCTTAGGAAAATGATTCTCCCAATGAATGGTAGAGTGTCATGGTGGATGCCTTTGGCATACACCATGCTTTCCTTCATTTCAATCTCCCATGAATAGTAGAGTGTCATGGTGGATGCCTTTGGCATACACCATGCTTCCCTTCATTTCAATCTCCCATAAATTATAGAGTGTCATGGTGGATGCCTTTGGCATACACCATGCTTCCCTTCATTTCTAATCTCCCATGAATGGTAGAGTGTCATGGTGGATACCTTTGGTATACACCATGTATCACCTCATGTCTTGATTATCCATGATTGGTTGAACATCCTGGTGGATACCTTTGGTATACACCATGCATCCCATCATGAATTTCATTCTTTAGGATAGAAGCCTTGTTTGATTACTTGTGGATTGAATTCCTTATTTGTCATAATTCCTTGCCTTCATACATGATTGAGTGGTGTGTTGCATTAGGCTAGTTCATGTTTAGGATAGTCTAAGTGTAGATGCATAACTGCATTAAGAGGTTGAGTGGGTCTCCCTCTGCTTGCTTGCCTTAAGGGTTGAGGTGATCCTCCCCTTGCTTGTGTGTTGTTTTTCTCTTTCTAACTGATGTATTTGCATATAAAGGTTGAGGTGATCCTCCCTTTGCTTGTCTGTTGTTGCTTGTTTTCTTTGCTTGAGTGCTAAGAGGTTGAGTGAGTCTCCCTCTGCTTGTATTGTTGCATTGCATTTCCATCTTTACTATCTTTTTTCCTGTTTATCTGTTTTACTGATGTTTAGCTGATGCTTTGTCTATTGTCTGTTTCCCATTGGCATGATCCCCTGGGATTCTCACTTCCTTGTTTAAGGAAGTGATGATTAGACTTTAGGCTGAAGCCTTTGCACGATAACATCTAGGAGTTCCCTGTTTCAAACTCAACCATAGGATGAATCCATGGCATGACAACATTAGGGCTTGATAGTTTCCTCTGTAGAGTCCCTCTCTTTCTCATCCTCAAACACCAGTAAAATACGTAATAAAGGCATATTCGAATCGTACGCCACGAGCCTTAAGCTACTTAGGAAATGATAATTGAGCGGTCTCCTCTCAATCATCTAGAGTGTTTAGTATTTGTCCTTTGGACGATATGCGACACATTCGCTCCTAAGTCATAGTCTCTAGTGATGTACAAACTACAGACGTCCGTAAAAAATACTTCTTCCGTAAAAGACAGAAAACAAACTTCAAACCTCTTTTTTCCCTGTGGGCCCATAACTCAAGGAAGACTTTTTTTGAAGAAAAGAGTGTCGTTAACCCTCAGTTCTACCGCAAACGGTAACGCACGAGTCTCCGACGAGCAAGCTGCATACACCGAACTGCTGGAACTGTTTGTTAACCCTATTCGAAACAGATGAATCTGAACCCCCGTAATCCGTAGTATCCCGAACTACGTAAGCTCTGATCTCTCACACCTGTTGAGAGTATGTAGGCACAATACTGACGTATTGGCGAGCCACCTTCCCCATCCTTTTACCCGTAGTCAGCCGAACTACGTTGACCTTGATTTCTCGTTCTTTTACGAGAATACATAGGCACGAAGCGCGATGCTTTACCGAGTCATTTTCTTTTTTTTCTTTTTAGACCCGCCTTGATAGGTAGATAGTAAACCAACACGTCAGATAAACACAACAAGCGTGGATCCCATCGAGTATGATGGACGTGAGGGGTGCTAATACCTTCCCCTTGCGTAAACGACTCCCGAACCCAGACATGGTTGCGATGACCTTGTCTTATACCTTTTCGTCAGGTTTTTTCGATCGTTTCCTTTCCCTTTCTGTGTGATAAATAACGAAAGGTGGCGACTCTTCTGTTTTGTCGGCACCTTATTTTTGCGGTAGCGACAGCTGGCGACTCTGCTGGGGACTGCGATGGTTCCCTATGCGAGTCTCGCCTTGGGTTTTCTTCCTAGCTGTCTGGGTCATCCCCAGCAGCTGGCGACTCTGCTGGGGACTTTTCCCATCCCCTATGCTGGGGACTTTTCCCATCCCCTATGCTGGGACCATTTCCCATCCCCTATGCGAGTCAATCCTAACGCTTGCGTGTTTATCTGTTGGGTTTGCATTTATTTATCGCACTTTACTTTCCGCATTTTATTTTCAGTATAATATGATTATTTGTTGTGCTGTTGTGGGAGGGGGGCTCTGATGAGTGATAAGCCAGACCCAGGCTTGAGTGTATACCTAGCATTAGTTGTGGAAAGTAGTGGGCGCGTTCATGCTTTGCATGTACTAGTGTCCCGCAAAATCCCCGCTCAGACGAGATTCTCCCGGTTGACTTCTTTTCCAGCCCTTTGGGCTTAAGGGGTTGTTGGTCTGGAGGGATGTCGACTCTGGGGAGCGATCATTTGTGACTCAGTCGAGTGAGGCCTCTTCAGGGAGTGATGATGTCAAACCAGAAATGGTGAACGTATCATCATTTCGTGAAAGTCTGTGACACTGGGAAACGCATAGGATGCCATACCTTTTCTGTGATTAGGTCCGTACCTGTGAGCAGGGTTGGGTTATTGCAGGAAACCTTAACCTCCAGATAACCTGGTTTTCTCTTGAAAGTTTGAATCAGTATCAGTGATATCAGTGGGTCCTAATTATCAAAGTTGTGTTATATTCTCGCCGAAGCAGAAATATGGTCCTCTTCAGTCAACAGCACAAGACTCTTGATCTCTTGGTGCATCTTTGCACTTGCATTTGCATCATCATACCATGTTTGCATTTTGCATCTTGCATTCTCATTTGCATTGCAGGCTGTTCCCGGTGGCTTCATGTTCTTATCTCTGCTTGGTTTGCAATAGTGACAGGAGTGAGCAGGTCAGATTCCACAAATATCCCACTCAAGGTAATCAACAAAGGGTAATGGATCAAGTTCAAGCCGAAGTGCAGGAGCTCAGGGCTCGCATGACTCAGTTCATGGAAATGATGCAGGGCGTCGCAGCAGGACAAGAACAGCTAAAAACTATAGTTCAACCGTTAATGGCATGGGTGAACGAAGAAGGTGTTGTCCAGGGAGGTGCTGGTGTTATCCCTCCTGTTGGTGGTTCTATTCCACCTCCTATCCCGGTTGTTGTTACACCTCCGGGTGGAGGCGCTGAGAATGGAAATGGAAATGTTGCCGGTGGGAGTACCCACCCTGGGCATAGAACCGCCGTTCCTTGCTGGGAAGATCACCAAAGCGATATCTTTTCCATTAGAGATGCGGAAGCTGCCATGCCAACTAAAGCTGAACAGAGGTTTAAGCTGATTGAAGAGAAGATGAATGCCTTTGAGAATCAAAACTCTTCAGGCCTTGATATGTCTGATTTGGGTCTGGTTCCAGGAGTTAGAATTCCTCCTAAGTTCAGGGTGCCAGAATTCGACAAATACAAAGGGACAACCTGTCCTCGAGTCCACGTCCGAGCATACTTCCGAAAGATGTCTGCATATTCTGAAGACGAAAAGCTGCTAATGCATTTCTTCCAGGATAGTCTGACCGGGGCATCATTGGAATGGTATATGGGGCTTGAGAGAACCCACATCCGTAGTTGGAAAGAGTTGGCTGAAGCTTTTGTGCGTCATTATCAGTATAATAGTGATCTAGCACCAACCAGGCTAAAATTGCAGAGTTTGTCACAGAGGAGTGCTGAGAGCTTCAAGGAGTACGCCCAGAGGTGGAGAGACTTGGCAGCAAGAGTACAACCTCCCCTGATGGAGAGGGAGCTGAATGACATGTTCACGGCTACACTTCCTGGTGTGTATTATGAAAAACTGATAGGTTGCATGACTGCAAATTTCTCGGATATGGTAATAGCAGGAGAAAGAGTCGAAAGCGGTATCAAATTGGGAAAGATCCAAGTCGCTCCTATTTCTGCTAAAGATGCAAAAAAGCCGCATGTTGGAGAAACTAGTACTGTGTTTACCCCAGCTGCTGGTCAACATTCAGCCCAAAACCAACAACCTCGTGCTCCTCGATAGCAAAACAATCGGCGCCAGAATCAAGATAGGCCTCGTAACAACCTGGAAAGTAGGACTGCTCCTCTTCACCGTGTTCCAATGCCGCTCAGCCAGATTCTGCAGCATCTGATTCAGAACTCGTTAGTGGAGCCTAAGGCTCTCAAACCAAGGCCAGAGCCCTATCCTCCGGGATACGACCCCAGTTTTCAGTGTGATTATCATGCAGGATCCAAGGGGCACGCGACTGAAGATTGCAAGGCTTTTCAAGCCAAAGTGCAACACTTGATGGACCAAGAATACATTTCCTTTCCCGAAGGAGAGCTGGTTGTACATGTCGACCTTTCATCTGATCAAGTTTGAAGACTTCAAGGGTTGCATCTCCCTAGTCAGTGGTTCAGATACAAGAAGCCCAGTTCTCGAAAGCTGGCGATCTGCATGTTATCATGTCATTTCTTTACATTTGTAGTTTCTTTCCTGTTAGAATGCAAATTTCGTTTGTAAAGCATGTTGTTTTTCAATTGATATTGATAATGAAATAAATATGATTGTTTTGAACTAATCCATTCGTGTTCACTCTATTGATTTCTTTTATTTTAAACGCTTGTTTAAGTGGAATCCGGGGAGGATGACGAAATCCAATGATGCGTAAGCTTCCAATGCTATGCTTTTGAATACAAAACCTGTTGATGATATACAAGCATTGTTTCAATCCACAAACACCGGAGATATAAGGAAGATAGAAAACCCTCAATCTTAACCCGGGGCAGGGTAGGTGTCAGTTAATTTGACCAAGCATTCAAATTAAAAAAGGAGTGTCTGTTCAAGGATCAATCACACCGCTATAGGCCGTACCTAAAAAACCATGATGGTTAAACCTGGCCAATCAGGAGTGAAACAATCACAATCTCTTTAACAAGTCATGCGAGCCGATGCCATATGATTTGTTAAAAAAAAAGAATCGAAAGAAAAAGCCCGCTAAGTCGAATCTTAAAAGCAAGCGACTTAGGCAAAAATTAGGGTACCCCGCTGGACTTCAAAATTGAAGAAACTCAAAAGAGTTAGTCCAGGAAAAAGTTAGGGGAAAACGGAAAAAAAATGAAAAAACCGAAAGGCGAAAAGGATTACAAAAGAGAAATCCTCAAACAAGGACGAAATCGTGTGTCTCCGGACGCCAAAAGACGAAAAGAAAGTAATTGTCACTCCGAAAAAATGTGATTTCTTGAACTGTCACTCAACCTTTGAAAGGAGGGCGCTAAGGTCGAATTAGCTGAACGTAGGATGGAGAACATCAAGGAGAATGGGTGGGTTAAAATTAATTTTGAGCCTGTATCCTTTCCTTCCTAAAACCGTGAACCTGACCACGTTACAACCTTTAAAAGTCCTAATTGAAATAGGTTTGTTTCGAAAGCATACTTCAGTAAAGATCGCATCGGAACTGACTCCTAGAAAGGATTCCCAGTACAGCGTTGTATTAATATTGACATGTTGATGAATGATTTCATACACTTTATGTCATAAATTTTTTTCCAGTGAACAGGAATAGATTTTGAAAACTGCCATATGCATTGCATTTGATATGTCTTTTATGCAGAACAGTTTGTTTTACTTGCGAGTAAGCGCTTGATAGCGGGAAAGTTTCCACGATGGAAAGTTTGATCAGGATAGAATGCAGAGCGCCGAGCCCTCCGTTGAACCGGGGCAAGATATATCAAATGATCATGGGAGTGAGACCTTGGAGTCAATTAATCTGGGCCAATCAGGTCGAGATTCGGTAAGTCTCTCGTAGCCAGAGGTATTGCTCCATGAACCAATCAGTCAGGGGCAGGCCACCCTGAAAGCTCAAGAGTTACTCATGCCAAGAAGGCAGTTAAGCTGAAGCACCTCCTCGAGGTTTGAAATGCTGAGGTAGTACACGTCAAACCAGCGGAAGTATTGAAAGTACAGTCCTCCTCACAAGAGAGTTTTGCTGAAATCCCACGGGCTGGGAAAAAAATGGAAACGACGGAGTCGTCCCTATCCATATCATCAGAGCCAGATAAGCAAGGATGAGTCCTTTTGTGATACTGATTCTGGGGCAAGCCGTCTCGAGTTCATGGCTAAATTGCTTTATTTGCGAGTTAAACTAAGTCGGGGCAGTTCCTCAAGCAGGTGTATTTTCGCCCCAGTCAAAGTTGAGCATCGGAGAATCGGGTCATCACCCTTATCAAATAACTTGAAACTTTCATGGTCCAGTCTTGTCTGGCTAACCCTCAAACCAATTCTCGTCCAGTATATGTCAAAATGTTGAACCAGTCCCCGCCTGGTCCCTTCTTTTGGTAGTTCGCTGTTTAACCAGTCCTCGTATGGAAAACACAGTTGTAAAGTCCAGTCCTTGTTTGGTAAACCCGGAAGTCAATCCTATTTGATATTCGAGCCAGATATCCAGTCCCTGTCTGATATCCATAATTCAGAATCAGTCATGTCTGATCTCCCAACCCGAAGTCAATCCTGTTTGATATTCGAGCCAGATATCTAGTCCCTGTCAGATATCCATAATCCGGAATTAGTCCTGTCTAATCTCCTTACCCGAAAGTCAATCCTGTTTGATATTCGAACCAGATATCCCGTCCCTGTATGATATCCAAATCTGAAACCAGTGCCTGTCTGATCCCCGAACCCGAAAATCAATCCTGTTTGATATTCGAACCAGATATCCAGTCCCTGTCTGATATCCGAAACCAGAAATCCATGCCTATACCGGAGATTATTTCTTGTTTGACGACTTAACCTGTGATACCAATTCTTGTCTGGTGGTTCACCCTTGAATGCTAGTACCTGTCTAGTACTTCCCCATTTAAATTCACTCTTGTTGGTAACCTTCCGTTCGAGGTTCAGCTCCAGCTTGGAAAACTGTTTCAGAATCCAGTTCTTGTCTGGCCTGCCATTCTTTTGAAGATTAATCCCCGTTTGATAAGCCCTCGACCGGTAGTCAGTCTGAATCTGACCTGCTCTGTTAAAATCCATTTCTAGACTGATGTCCAAGTGGTCCATTCTCCCCGGTAGGATGATTCCTTCTTCCCCAGCAGGTTCAGTTGTGTTTCCCCATAGAGTCTGAATAGGGGGCTGTGAGCATTGATGTGTCTCCCCGAACGGAGATAGATTCTCCCCAACCAGATTCATCTTAAGCAGGATCATCATTTCCCCAGCTGAGTCATGCGCATAGGTGTATACTCGTTCCTAGCAGTGGATCAACATGCAGTTTTCTCGTAGAAGAATATCCGTATATGTTCAGCTCCCGATAGTTCAGACTGAAGTCTCCAACAAAATTGAAATTCCCCACAGAGTTGTATTCTCCCTTCCAGGTAGGATTTATTCCAGCGTCTGATTGCATATCCCCAGCCGAGTTTGCAGTCCCCCAAGAGAGTCGAGTCCTTGGAAGCCGTTCAAGCCATTATTGGTTTTCCCCAGGAGAGAATGTTGAATAGATGTTGCTATACTTCCCCATCAGAGTCCGTATCTCCAGGAAAATTCTATCTACGTAGGCTGTGCAGTTTATTTCTGCAATTGACATCGTTCCCTCAGCAGTTGGTGGTTCGTGTACCCAGTTGAGCAAGTACAGGTTCTCGTAGAACTTCATCCCCTACAGAAAGTCGTCTGAGGTTCGTTTCCCCCAGGTTAAGTCCAATTGAAATTGGTGTGACTTCTTCTTCACGGCAGGATGATTCCTTCTCCCCATCAGAATGGTTCTTCCTCCTTGACAGGAGGATTTTCCCTTCAGCATTTATTTTGCTGATGGGGTCATAACATTTGGCATGATTGCATAACATTTACCCTAAAACGCGTAGCATTTCCACCGTGTGGAGCATTACGCCATTGTCAAACATGCGCATGTGTAACATGAGCTAGGTCGTTACCGTTCTTGTTTTGCAGGTGTTCCCCAGCGGAGTTGTTTGTCCCGGATGATTCTTGAGTTCCTCAGCAGAGTTGTTTGTTTAGGATGATTCTTGAATTCCCCAGCGAAGTTGTTTGTTCAAGATGATTCTTGAGTTCCTCAACGAAGTTTATTCGTTCATAATGATTCTGAAATCCCCGAAGCAAAGTTACTTGATAGTTCTCCAGATTCCCCAGCGGAGATGTGTCATCCCCAGCAGGTTTCAAACCAAGAAGTTGAAATTTCCTTTGAAGGATTGATGATTGAAGACCGGCAGTAGTGCCAAATTCCCCTGACTTACTGATGAAGTTCGACTGTAATTTCGAAGAAGTTCTCCCAGCTGACGCAGAGTGCCTAACGGAAAAAGATTGTATATCCTTATTGGTCCGTGATTGATTAAGGATTCTATTTCAAGACTTACTGATGAAGTCCGACTACGATGTCGAAGCAGTTCTCCTAGCTGACGAGGAGTGCCTGACGGCAAAAGTTTAGATATCCCTAGTGGTTCATGACTGATTGAGGATTTTATTTTCGACTTACTGACGAAGTCCGGCTGACGCCCGAAATTTTTTTTAAATGTCTGACGGCATAATTAAAGAGTCCCGAGGAATTCTTTTGCTGCCGTGCCACAGAATGCCTGACGACAATATCAGCTATGTATCACCAGTTACCATGTAATTAGTGATCCCTTGATGACTTGAGGAAGAAGTTGCAACGAAACCTGATGATCATCCTGACGGAGATTTAAGATTAGTCGCTCATCAGCCAGTTTTTGCGCAACTATCATTTCAGATTTCGAAGATTGTCCTACCGATCAGAGTATCATTTACTTGTATGGTTGGCAAGTCACCACTTACCATGTAACCAGTGATCCCTTATTGACTTACTAATGAAGTCCGACGAAGATATTGTCGAACGTTCCTAGCGACCTGACGAGTCCATAGGCGGTGATAAGGAACTCTTCTGCTGTGGCGCAGAATGCCCGACGGCAAAATCAGCCATCCTTCACCAGTTACCGTCTAACCAGTGATCCCTTATTGACTTACTGATAGGGTCCAACAAAGATATTGTCGACGATCCTAGCGACTCGATGAGTCCATAGGTGACGATAAGGAATTCTTCTGATGTGGCGAAGAATGCCCGACGACATAATCGACCATCCTTCACCAGTTACCGTGTAACCAGTGATCCCTTATTGACTTACTGACGGAGTCCGATAAAGATATTGTCGACGTTCCTAGCAACCTGATGAGTCCATAGGTGACGATAAGGAACTCTTCTGCTGTAACGCATAATGCCGGCGACAAAATCAGCCATCATTCACCAGTTACCGTGTAACTAGTGATCCCTTATTTACTTACTGACGGGGTCCGACAAAGATATTATCGACGTTCCTAGCGACCTGACGAGTCCATAGGTGACGATGAGGAATTCATCTACTGTGGCGCAGAACGCCCGACGGAAAAATCAGCAATCCTTCACCAGTTGCCGTGCAACCAGTGATCCCTTATTGACTTATTGATGAAGTCCGACGAAGATATTGTCGAACGTTCCTAGCGACCTGACGAGTCCATAGGCGGTGATAAAGAATTCTTCTACTGTGGTGCAGAATGCCCGACGGAAAAATCCGCCATCCTTCACCAGTTACCGTGTAACCGGTGATCCCTTGATGACTTGAGGACAAAGATCTACAACGAAATCAGACGATCATCCTGACGGAGATTTGAGATTAAGCATTCACCAGCAAGTTGTCGTGCAACTATCAATATCAACTATCCTTCACCAGTTACCGTGTAACCGGTTATCCCTTGATGACTTGAGGACGAAGTGCTATAGTGATATCAGATACGTCAGATCAGTAATTCTCCAGCTAGTTGTCGTGCAACTATTATTTCAGTTTCCGAAGATCTGTCCCCATCAGAGTATCGTTCCATTGTGCGGTTGGAAAATTTCTGGGTTTACTAGTATTCAACCGTCTTTTAACTTGATTTTTGAGAGTCGTTCGCTTCTCACCCAGTCAGGTCTAAGCCGTTTGAATAGGGGCAGCTGTTGCACCCTAAAATTTGCCCAACCTTTCTTTACATAGCTTGTGTTTCATTGCATTCATCTTAGCATTATCATCTCCATTGCATTTACATGTGTGCATGAGATCAAGAGGTATGACTACCAACAAAGGGCTACACAAAGTTATGAAGCTATCTAAGAGGTTTATTAAAGTATTCAAGGGTTGATATCCTCACAAAAAGAGGTCACAGATTCTCAGTGAGAGTGGTTGAAGCCAAGTGTGTACATCTCCTAACTTGAGAGTTGTGGGAGGTCCTCAGATGATTTTGAATCCATGGAGTTGGACTTGAGACCTTGAGAGATCTCATGAGAAGTGTTGAAAGTCATTTTGAAGCCTAGACAGGTCATTATGCAAAGGATAAGGAGCTACTACCAAGATTAGTACAACTAGGGTTTCATCTGGTCAACCCTAGGTCAACTGATGATTTGAGGAAGGTTGAGACCTAATTACAAGGCCATGTGATCATGGATTGATTTATTAATATGCCCAAGGGATGATTCCAAGGTCAAATCATCATGAATCAAGAGTGTGAGGAGTTCCTAGGCTAGGGTTGCTATGCTTGACAGTGTAAAATCCCCTGGTTTGGTGCCTAACTTCAAGACCACATAACTCAAGATGTGATTTTCATCTAACCTTGACCCTAACATGATTGTTGTAGGGCATGATCATAGCTTTAATTTTAGTACTAGAAGTCCTTGATAGGGTTTATAGAAATCAAGTTATGAATCAGACAAGTTGCAGGTCATCAGATGAATGTGAATTTGGAGCTTGAAAGTCAACCAACTTGCATGAAACTTTTGCCCAAAAGGATGATTCTCATGAACTTTTGCCAATATGAATGTTGTTCCTTATCTTCTTAGCTTTTTAGAAAGTACTAGAAGTCCATGATTGGATTTGTGGAACTCAAGATATGAGCTTTGCAAGACAAGGGTATTTTGGGAATTTGTGATTATAGGCCATTTTTGGTTATGGGTCAATTTCACCAACTTAAACACCTCAAATGGAATTTTGTCAAACTTGAAAGTTGTTCAAAATGATGTTATTTGGCTAACCATGCACCAAGATTCCATTGATATGGATTATAATGAGAAATGCTTGGAGAGAAATTCATGAATGAATTATTAAAGGAAGCTTGAAAAGGGCTAGTTCAAATCAATTCATTTTGGAACCAAATTAGGCCATATTTGTGCTTGTTTTGAGTCTAAGTGATATTTTAAGAACATTGGTAAAATCGGAAACCAAGTTTGAATTCATTTGCTAAGCCATTTACATGTGGAAATTCACGGTTTCTTCATCTTTAAGCAACATATTGGAAATCCACCATCCATTCCCTTCCAAGGTCTCAATCCTATCCACACATCTTCCTCACATCACAAGAAAGGAAATTGGACCCTACACTCATCACTGATCAAGAATCCATGTTCAATCCTTGAAATCCATCAAGATACAACCCTAACCGAACGTCTAAAAATTTCATCCATGATCAAGAACCTTCACCAATGGCTTCCAAACCTTGCCTAAATCCATCTATGGTTCATACTCTACCTAACCACATGCAATTTCTATCCTAATTCAATATCAACAGAGCATAATTATGAAAAGATGAAAACCTGGTTTGAGCTTTGACAGAGAGTGTTGCAGCCTCCAAACCTTGATCAAACTTGCTCAGAAACGATCAGTGATGCTTGCTGAAGATTCTTGAAACTCCAATTCCTTCTGAAATGGACTCTAAGATGAAAAACAATTTTCACTTTGTAACTAACTTTTTCAAGTGCTTCTTACCTCATTCAAGCTCTTCCAATCACCAAACCTGTTCTGAAATCCATCTATGCAATATATAGAATTGTTTTGGATCATTATCTGGCCCAGTTATGGCCCAATTCACCTAATTCGATTTTCTGATTTTTCTTCAAAACTCCTTCATGACAGTCACGTTTCAGGCTTGTAGAAGCTTCCCTTTTTGCTCAAATAGCTTGCATAACACCTCATGATTATGAAGGGATCAGATTGAATCCTCAATTCAATCCTATGGTGTACATTGATTATGTTACTTCAACCTTAAGCAATGCTTGAAATGGACATGAACCAAACTTCATCTTAAATTTCTACAAATGCCAATTCACTCTAAATGTCTTCTACTTTCAAAAAATGCACAAACCTGCCAAGTTTTGCACAAAAATTAATTGTTTTAGAATTTTCTCTTTTTTATGCCTTTAATTATTCTTCCATGAAAGTTTCTTCACTCACTTCCATATTTAATCCATATCAATGAATCTTTGGGTCATGGTTGGACAAATAACACTATTTTGAACAACTTTAAAGTGGATAAAAGTCCATTTTAGGTGTCTAAGTTGATGAAATTGACCCATAATACCCTTATCTTGTAAATCTCATAACTTGAGTTCTACAAATCCAATCATGGATTTCTAGTACTTTCTAGAAAGCTAAGAAGATAAGGAACAACATTCATGTTTTCCAAAAGTTCATGAGAATCATCCTTCTAGGGCAAAAGTGTCATGTAAGTTGGTTGACTTTCAAGCTCCAAATTCACATTCATCTGATGACCTGTAACTTGTGTGACTCAAAACTTGAGTTCTATAAACCCTATCAAGGACTTCTAGTATTCAAATTAAAGCTATGATCATGCTCTACAACAATCATGTTGGGGTCAAGGTGAGATGAAAATTACATCTTGAGTTATGTGGTCTTGAAGTTAGGCACCAAACTAGGGGATTTTACACTGTCAAGCATAGCAACCCTAGCCTAGGAACTCCTCACACTCTTGATTCATGATGAGTTGACCTTGGAATCATCCCTTGGGCATCTTAATACAACAATCCATGATCACATGGCTCTGAAATCAGGTCTCAACCTTCCTCAAATCATCAGTTGACCCAGGGTTGATCAGATGAAACCCTAGTTGCACCCATCTTGGTTGTAGCTTCTTATCTTTCACATGATGACCTGTCTAGGCTTCAAAAATAATCTCCAATACTTCTCATGATCTCTATAAAGGTCTCAAGTCCTCTCCCATGGTTTCAAAATAATCTGAGGACCTCCCACAACTCTCAAGTTAGGAGATGTACACACTTGGCTTCAACCACTCTCTCTGAGGATCTTTAACTTCATTGATGAGGATATAAACCCTTGAATACTTGAGTAAGGTTCTTAAATAGCTTCAAAGCCTTGTGTAGCCCTTGATTGGTAGTCATACCTCTTGATCTCCTGCACACATGTCAATGCAATGCAAATGATAATGCTAAAATGAATGCAATGAAACACAAGCTAGGTTAAGCAGAGGTTGGGCAAATTTTGGGGTGCAATAGGGTGCCCCTAACAAGCAAAGACATTGGGTTGCCAAGAGTATGGCCTTAATAGCTCACACTTCTCTAAGGATGCCAACCCAAGAGGATTGGTACTTTGATAGTGGCTACTCCAGACATATGACTGGAATTGAGGATCACTTGACAAAACTCAACCCTCATACATCCAGTCATGTAACCTTTGGTGATGGAGCTAGAGGAAAAATCACAGGTGTTGGACAACTTGACAGTCTTGAAGCTCTAAGATTGAAGGATGTCTTGCTGGTTAAAGGACTGACTGTTAACCTAATAAGCATAAGTCAGCTATGTGACCAAGGTTTAAAAGTCCACTTTTCAAAGGATAAGTGTGTGGTTGTCAATGAAGAAGGTGAGGAAGAAATGAGGGGATCTAGAGCAATGAATAATTGCTACTTGTGGGAGCCCAGGAGTATCCTCAACAACTTGGATAAAAAGAAAACTAAGGAAAAATTATGGCTGGTGAAAGACAGACAAAATAGAAGGTCCAACACATCAGCAAGAAGATCTTCAAAGTATGCTTCAGAAAGAAGGACAAGATGTAAGAAATTTCATGTGGGGAAGCAAGCCAAGAAGGGATACCCAAATATTGGTCATTAGGGAAAGCTAGATAGGCTATACTGGAACCTGATGGAGTCCATGGATGCTACCCTGCCTAAAGGAAGCAATGTTACTCTGGATGTCATGACCTTGTTTTGTGACATCCAGCACACCATTCAACCAAGTCCTGGTGAGTTCAAGGGAGGCATGCTCAGGGGTAACTTGTGTAAATGGCAAGGGATTTGTGCAGTACCTGATGATTATAAAATAAATAGGGCTGTTATTGGTGCAAGAAGAGTCAAGGACCATAAATTTGAAAATGATCTACAAAAATTGAGGCCCTTGAGTAATGGGGAGTTATAGCAATTAATGGGAATAGGGAATTATAAATTCAATCATTTACTGATTGGTCAAAACATTAAGTTCCCTCCTCATTTGCCATATCATCTATTGAGCCCCTACACATTAAAATCCTACACCACTTGGTTCACGATCAAACTGTTCATCTTCCCTACAGCCTCCAACAAACAAAAACTCCTTTCCACACAATCAATGTTTTGCGCAATGTCTCAACATTCATCAAAATCCTCTCCCTCCAAGAGAATATCCACCAACGAGTCTGAGGTAGGAATTGAGTCAAGCAACCCTAACTCGGTGTTTGAAATAGCACCCCTGCGCATGATAACTCCAGAAGGAGTTCTGGTAAAGAACCCAAGGAGCCAACATGCAAGAAGGCCCAAAGACCTTGTCTCAGGTAAAACTCCTACTCCTGTAACTTCTGATATTAATGATGATGGAGCCAAGAAAACCCACAACACCATTGCTGGCATGGTAGCTAGGGCTCTGAACATACCCATTCCACCCAGCAATGAGGGGTCTGTTCCAACTGTGCATGATCAAAGTGATGCTATGTCCAATGTTGGAACCTTGAAAGATCATACATCGGAAGAGAAGAACAAGGGTGCAATGTCTAATAGTGTAGGTGATGATGTGCAAGGCACCAAGAATGCTGAGTTGGTGGACCTTGATGAATATTCTGATAATGATCTGATAGCAAAAATCAATCCTGGCATAGCCAAAAGGCTTATGACAAGGAAAGGTAAAAAGGTAGCTGGTCAAGGTCCCCCCAAGAAAAAGGTAGTTGAACAGGTTGCTGAGCAAGACAACCTCACAAAGAAGACGGTTGAACACGACACTCCCACAAAGAAGCCTAGAACTAAAATAAGATAAGTTGGACCTCCTAAAGGCTAGAGCAAAGTAGTCACCAAGAAGAGGAAGGCTGAATCTGGTACTGAATCATAGACTGATTCTGATGTTACTGAGGATGTCACTAACATCCAACCTAAGAAGAAACCCTCAAAGAGCAAACTGGCTGAAAAGGTCCCTGAGGTGCCCATTGACAACATCTCCTTTCACTATCCCTCAGGTGTTATCAGGTGAAAGTATGTCTACCAAAAGAGGTTGGCCCTGGAGAGAGAGCTTGCTCAAAATGTTCTTGATAACAAGGAGATTATGGCCCTCATCTGTGATGCTGGCTTGATAAAAACTGTAACCCAGTTATCTGAATGCTATGAAATTATGGTCAAAGAATTTATAGTTAATTTATCTGATAAATGTGCTGATAGAAAGACTACTGAGTTTGGGAAAGTCTTTGTTAGAGGAAATTGTGTCATCTTCACTCCCACTACCATCAACAACTTCCTTGAAAGAAAAAATGAAGCTCAGCCTGAGTTAACCATCCTTGACAACAAAATATGCCAAGTGATTACTGGGAATCAAGTCAGAAAGTGGCCATCAAAAGGGAAGCTTGCTGCCAGCAAGCTAAGTATGAAATATGCCTTGCTACACAAGATTGGTGCTGCAAACTAGGTGCCAACTAATCACAAATCATCAGTGGCCACCATCTTGGGGAGGGTTATCCATGCTGTGGGGACCAAGACCAAAATGGATTATGGAACCTACATCTTTGATCAAACCATGAAGCATGTTGGCATTTATAGCATAAAAGGACCCATAGCATTTCCTTCACTCATTTGTGGAATTATGTTAGCACAATTTCCAAATATCCTCAAGAACAGTGATGTAGCAAGCAAAAGAGAAACTCCCTTAGCCTTCCATCATAAGTTGTTTCCAGGAACTCATGTTCCAGATATTTCCATGACATCCTCTGAGACATCCAAAAGGGGCCTCAAAACCAGCAAAGCTGAAGTGATGGCAATAATCAGAGAAACCTGCAGAGAACTGGATGCAAGGAAGCAAACTCTTGAGAAACTTCTAACAGCTCTGGAGAAAAATGAGGATGCCAAACTAGCTGAGGATACAAGGGAAGATGATGGTCAGGGAGTTGCCTCAGAAGATGCTGCTGACAGCTCAGAAGAAGGCACTAATGATGAAGAAGAAGGCACTGCAGAAACTGAGGAGGACATGTCCAGCTCAGCTGAAGAAGAAGATTGATGTCTCAAAATGAGGTGTTGTTGCTGCTGTTTCTTTCTAGGTTGATTTTTTTGTATAACCTGAATTTGTGATGCTCTTCAAAGAGTAATTTTACTGTAATGTAACCCCTAACAATTGTAATGGTACAATGTATGATCTATGCTAAGTATTTAGTAGGATCCTAATTTGTGGCTAAAATGGGGGAGAGGGAAAGAGATAATAGAAAACTACAAGTATGGCACAACAGGTGGAAGAGCAGGTGGAAGAATAAGTGATAAGAGTTTGAAGAGCAGTGCTTGTGCATACAATGTTAGACTTGCATATTTGCAGGAATAACTACAGGTGATGTTCAGAACAGTGAAGAACAGGTGGATAGCTTGGCTAGCCTATGTGCTATTATGTGCACATGGTATAATCATCCTTGTAGGTGTTGCTGAGGAGATATGTGATAACAACAGTCTAGCTATTAGTAATGTTGCTGAGGAGATATGTGATAACAACAGTCTAGTTGTTAGTAATGTGTTATGTGTGTGAATTTCTATGGTGTATAGGAATGTTTGTTAGAACCAGTTGTGTGTGTCTGCATGACAGTAGTGGCAGAAAGTGTTGTGCAACTCTTCAGGGAGAGTAGCACAAGTGTGTGTACTTCAGGATGTTATCCTGAAGGTTATAACATCCAGAGCAGACTGGATTAATATGTGTGACTGCAGACTGTTTGGAGGTTGTGTGCTCAGCTAGTAAGATGCATCAGTTGAGGGGGAGTAACCCAGTGTGTTACTCAGCAAAGAGTGACATCTGTAGTGGTATTCTACAGATAGTTAACAAGGCGAGCTATAACAGTGAGAGCTAACTGTGAGGACTCAGAGTGGTTTGAGCTAGTAACTTTCCTGCATGACAGGACACATCATAAGTCTTCTGCTGTATAAATCTCTGATATAATGACATAGTGTTTTATCCAAATATTTGTCAAAGGGGGAGTTTGTAAGTGATCTCGATTGGCTGCATTTTGTGGAAAAACACTAGAGCATGTATGTATGTCATGACTGATGTTAGTGCATACATAATATGGTATGTGCAGGGTAAGTTGACTTAGCTAAAAGCAAGTTAAGATGAAGGTCATACCCAATGTTATGACTTGGGTCGTATGACATAAAGCGCATGTTTGTTTTTCTGGTATCTAGAAACCAGGAAACATAATAGGAGCTCAAGATGGATATCAGGAGACTTTCTAGTAGCCCTAGGCGAACTAAAATATTCCTGAATTATGTGGCAAGCATGAAGATCATTGAAAATGGGTTTGTTATGAATAAAACCTAATTTATGCACCAATGCCCAAAAGGACTGACAACTGCTATAAATATCAGAAGAAGCAATCCTGAACAGCAGCTATTGACAGAAGAATAGAGTGCTAATTGAGAGTCCTTGTGAGTGAAGAAGGCTAGTCTTCACGTGTGAATTGAGTCTTAGGAATACTTGTACTCCAAGCAATTGTTTGTTGGATGATTGCATTGGTTAGGTAGATTCTAAGTTGTGTCTCACTCAAAGCTGTAAAGAAAGAGTGTGTGTACCTTGATCAAAGTTGTGAAGCAAGATCAAGGTGTGTATGAAGTGTCTTTTCATATTGTTTTTGTAATTGTGAGTTATATATCACTGTGGTATGATTAAGAGGGAGTGAGTGGGAATACTCAGGTCTAGAGTGTCTCTAAGCTGAAGTGTCATTGGGTAGGTTTTAAGTGAGGAGTGCAAACTGTGTTGTTTGACTCTGAATTAATTATGCTAATAGTGAATTTCCTCCCTGGCTTGGTAGTCCCCATATGTAGGTGTTGTTGACACTGAACTGGGTGAACAATTGTTGTGTTATTTACTGCTTTTACTTACAGTGTTATTAGTTAGTACAAAAGTCAATGTCATAGTGGATATTATAACTTTGGGAATAACATCCATCGTGTGCTTGCTAGAATTTTCACAGCCCAATGTCAAAAATAATCCATTGCCAAATCATGGAGGAGTTCATGCCATAGAAAAAGCTCCAAATGAGACGATAGTTTGTGATGCGTCGGAAATCAAGACCCCGTTGTGGTCAGTTCATGAGAAATTGTTAAAAGCGGGACTTATTGGAGGTACCCATGATGATTGTGAAGAATGTTCTATTAATCCTAAAGGGTGTGGTGTGGTTCAAAATAATGTGCAAAGTTTAATTGATGATGGTCTGCTGCAAGTGTGTGTTGTACCCCAAAATTTGCCCAACCTTTTCTTGGACTTGGCTTATATTTCATTACATGGTTCTAGCATGTGCGTTTGTATATCATTGGTCATTTGCAGGGGATCAAGAGAGGTGTGCATAGCAAGAGAAGGTTACCAAGGGTTCTAAGCCTAAGCAATAGGTTTTATTCGAGTGGTCAAGTGCTTATCATCATCAGGAGAAGGTCAAAGCTCTTTGAGGGAGTGAATGGATAGTTGTGGTTTATCTCTTATCTGGGAGGCCAATTAAAGATTATCAGAGGATTATGAGTCCATGGTTATGGATGGAGAATGTTGTGGGAGCTCATGGAGTACTTTGAGAGCCATTGTAGAGCTTATCCAAGATATTACATCATGTGCAAGAGGTGGCAGTCAGAGGATTATACACCTCGGGTTTCATCTGCCTAGTGCAAGATCAATTGTGAATTTGAAGGAAATTAAGACTCAACTCCAAGTCATTGGAGTCATGGATAGTTTTGTTGAAGCATCTAATATGTTATTTCAAGATCAATTTAAGAAGAATCAAGAGTGTGAGAAGTTGCTAAATTAGGGTTTCTAAGCTTGTCAGTGTAAAATCCCTTATTTAGTGCTCAACTTCAAGATCACATATCTCAAGATCAAAGTTTCATCTCACTTTTATGCAAATGTGAGACTTGTAGAGCATGTTTTTAGCTTTATTTTTAGTACTAGAACTCATCCATTGGGTTTCTAGAACTCAAGTTATGATGCTGACAAGTTATGGGTCCTCAGATGAATGTGTTTTCAGTCAACAAAAGTCGACCAAATTCCAAGGTACTTTTGACCTAGAATCATGTTTCACCTCAACTTTTTATGAACATGAAAGTTGTTCCTCATGATCTTAGATTTCCAAAAAGTCTTAGAAGTCTTTCATCTCATGTGTAAAACTCAAGTTATGAAGCTTGCAAGGAAGGGGTATTTTGGGAAAGTGAGATTATAGGTCATTTTCATTATAGGTCCATTTCATGATCTTGTGCACTTCAAATGAAAATTTATCCAACATGAAACTTGCTTCAAATGATCCCAATTCCATCATGGAACATCAAATTGGATTGAATTATGCTAGGGTTTGGAGATTGGTGAAGGAAAATCAAAGGAAAAGACTTTAAAGTCATGATTTGAATTGAATTATTTTTAATCCCTTTTCATGTCATATTTGTGCATAGTTTGAGTCCGATTATCATACTAAGTAAAATGCACAAGTTGGATTGGAGTGGTGCAAGCTAAAACACAAGCAAATTCAAGTTACTTCAAGTATAAGCTTCACATTTGATATCAACCATTGGATCAATTCAAGGGATAATTTCCAGCCACAAGATCAGCTCCAAGTCTCAGCATGTGATTTAAATCAAAAACAAGGCAATTGGAGCCATTTTTGCACGTGGACATGAAGCTTGAACTTCCAACTTTGGATTTCTTCAATTCACCATAACAGGCCAAATTGGGCCTCCAAACTCTTATGGATCCATAATATAAAAGCTTCTGATGAAGAATGAAGCTTCATTCAGCCATTTTCGTGTAAGAAAAGCTTGGGAGCAGTTGCAAAATTCAAGAACAAAGTGAAATCGTGATTTTGGAATTCAAGCCAAATCAATATCAACATTCTCTTCCTTGAAGATCATTGAGCGTTTCTGCATCTTTTTGCGCAAGCTTAAGCATAATTGAAGCCCCAACGGAGTGGCTCCATTAGGTAATCATCAATTCAATATTTCTCTTTTAATACGCACTCATTTTACTCCATTCTTGTTGCATATTGAAGTCCTACATGTGTAGGCAAATTCTGGATCATTGATTGCTGCGTTTGTGATGATTTCATCTATGTGCTCATTTCTTTAAGGCTTCGATTCTCTTATTCCTTGTGTGATAAATAAAATTGGAGAGTAGATTCTTGATCTACGTTGCGTGAGGATCAATTTGATATAAGATTTTGTTCGTTTTGGTTGAGTTGATCATCTGCAACTCCGGTGAGACAAATGGAGAAGATGACCGGAGCACAGTGCTCCAGCGTCTGGTTTTGGTTTTCCATTGGCTGATGTGGACAACCACATATGCCTTTGAACATTTGACCGGATGAGATTAACGGCTAGGATCTTTCTGACCAGCCAGCGTGTCCTTCGACTGCCACGCAGTTTAAGTGGAACGGTGCGTTTTGAGCACCTGATCTTTTGGTTTTGGTTTGGGCCTGGGATGCTCTTGGTACCCCCTCTCTAAGAAGCCCATTGGTTTTGCCTTGCAAAGTTGCTATTTGCCACACTCCTTTTTTTTTTCCTTTTTATTTTTTCAATCTGTTTGATTTTAATTCATTTAAAATGCTTCCAAATGAAATACAATTCTACAAAAATACTTTTAGGATATTTCAAGATGTTAACTAATTTTAGGAAATTTTTATTTTATTTTTTGGAATATTTTTCAATTAAAAAAGGGATTAATCATTTGGAAGTGTTTTATTTGGATCATTTTCTTGATCATGTGTGTTCTTGATTTGTTTCTTGATCAATTTTCCTTTCCAAAGATTGAAATTTTTTCCTCATATCCATGATGAGTTGAAGAATTTTATAGGACAATTTTACCCCTGGTTTAAGTCATTTGGTTTGGCTTTTATGGAATTTTGTTAGACCCTCGATTCTTCCATTTCAAAGTGGTACACCTTATGGATTTATTTCTTTAGGTGGTGCTTTGATGGAACATTGCCCTTGTGCTTTTTTCCTATGGTTTCCAAAATTTTGATGATCATTTGAGATTTTATTTGGTTATTTTTGAGCCCTTTTCCTATTTTTGAGGTGACTTACAAGTTAGGTTACTTCTAAGGGAGGTTCACACAAGTACTTGGCCTAGTTTGCTTTGGAAATGACTTTTGTGGATCCATTAAACTCTTAGCTCTTCTTGATTCATGTTCTCAACATGTTGAGCTTGCTGCATATCAATTTATAGGCCATAAATTTGTTCATTGCTTGTTGAAGTTTGCATTCTCTTTAGGCTTTCCATTTGGTTTCCAAATGTTGAATGTGTTGAATGACTTAGGTCTTCTTCCATGCCTTTGCTTACATTCTCTTTTGATATGTGTGATTTTTGGTTTATGCACATTCTCCTCTCATCCCTACCTCTGTCCAATGACTTTGGGATCCCATTTGAGATAGCTTAGTCCCTCCTTTGGAGGTACTTGAAACATGCCATGAATGGTGCTTCCTTGAGGGCTTCTTTTGTTTATTTCTTACATGATTTTGGGCTTTCCTTTGGTTGAGTTCCCTTATGAGTTCCTTTGGTTCTCATATTGCCTCCCATTCTCCCATTCAATTATGTCCTCTTTTCTTTTCATTTGGTTTGCCTTTGGGCATTGTGGTTGATGTGTGAATGGTTATAGGATTTATTCTCCTATTTTCATCCCACTCTTGTGTGCAATTGTGTGCTTTCTTTTGGATTGCTCTCTACTTTGATTTTTCATTTCTTCTTGCATTAATAAAGGTTGATATGCCCTTGTGGAGGTGTTTACCCAACACTTTTTCCTCCCTTTGCTTGTATGTTGCATTGCATATGCATCCTTGCATCTTTCTTATTTCATGCTTCTTTCTTCTTCTTCTTTCTTCTTTTCCATGTTCCCTTAGGATCTCTAATCTCTTGAGATTATGATAGACCTTAGGCTTGAACCCATGTATGAAAAAATTAGGTAGCATTCCCTTTCATCCCAATCATAGGCGCATTTTGTATGAGAACACTAGGTTGAGTCTTAATCCCCCTTTAGAGTGTCTTTCTCTTCTCATCTTCAAATTGTCTTAAAATACTTAATAAAGGTTAATGATTGTTGTACGCTACGAGCCTTAAGTACTTGGGAAATGGTGATTGGGGGGACTCCTCTCAATTATCTAGAGTGTTTAGCATATGTCCTTTGGACGATATGCAACGCATTCGCTCCTAGGTCATAGTCTTTAGTGCAACATGAATTACAAACAATAATCAATGCACTTCTTCTCTAAAAAACAAAAAACAAACTTTAAACTTTTTATCCTTCGGAATCTTAATTTGGAAAAACTTTTTCATAAGGAGAGTTTTGTTAACTCTTTGTTTTATCGCAAACAGGTAACGCCTAAGTCTCCAATGGTCGAGCTGCATACACCTAACTGCTAGAACTAAGTTTTAACCCTTCTCGAGCCTAAAACATTTTGAACCAACCGGTGTTCTTGTTAGCCCGAACTATGTTTGCTCTGATTTCTCATATCAGATGAGAATAAGTTGGCACAAGACGACGATGTCTTGGCGAGAAACCTTCCCCACTTTCACCCGTAGCTAGCCGAACTACGTTGACTCTGACTTTCCCATTGCACGAGGGACTACGTAGGCACAGAGCGGTGATGCTCTGCCGAGTCTCTTTTCTTTTCTCTTGTCCTTGAGACCTTTAGTGTAGATAGTTCAACACCCTTTTAGATAGATAACAAAACATGGATCCCGTCGAGTACGACGGACGTGAGGGGTGCTAACACCTTTCCATTGCATAACCGACTCCCGAATCCGAGATATGGTTGCGATGACCTGTCTTCTCCCTTTTCGTTAGGATTTTTATGATCGTTTCTTTTCCCTCTTTTGGGATAAATAACGAACGGTGACGACTCTTCTGTCTTTGCCGACCCTCTGCACAGCGATTACGACAGCTGGCGACTCTGCTGGGGAATAAAATATCCCCTATGCGAGTCAATCCTAGCATTTGGTTGTTTATCTCTTTGGGTGTGTTTATGTGTATCGTACTTTATTTTCCCGCATTTACTTTCAGCATTATATATATATATATATATATATATATATATATATATATATATATATATATATATATATATATATATATATATATATATATATATATATATATATATATATATATATATATATATATATATATCATTTTTGCTGTGGTGTTGGAAGGGAATGTTCCACTGAGAGATAAGTCGAACCCGGGCTTGAGTACAAACCTAGCATTAGAGCGGAAAGTAGTGACGAACCTGTATGTTTCAGCATGCATTAGTCCCCACGAAATTCGCGTTCAGACGAGGTTTTCTGTGAAGGTATCCTATCCTGTACATTAGTCGGGAGGGGGTATTGGATCAGGAAGATGTCGACTCTGGAGACCGATCATTTATGACTCAGCTAAGTGAGGCCGCTTCGGGAGATTATGATGCCAAACCAGAAATGGTGAACGTATCATCGTTTCTCGAAAGTCTGTGATGCTGATGATCGCACAGGATGCCGAACCTTGCCAATGATAGGTCCATACCTGTGAGAGGGATTGGGTTATGCAGGAAACTTTGACTTTCAGACTACCCGGTTTTCTTTGCATTATGAGTCTGTGATTCTTGCATATGCATTTTCATTTTGCATTTTCGTTGACCTGTATTTATGTTGCAGGTGTACCTTTCCTCCTTGATTCTAGTCTACTAGTACACTGTCAGCATGGCACCTTGTTTGAAGAAAAATGTGTTATACAAGTTCCCTAATCCGGAGATAGGACCCCTGCTAAAGCTCGTCTCTTTGGCTGATCGTGGTGTGATGGAGGATTTCAGGAGAGAATATGGGAGAATCTTGAGTTTCATATGTAAAGCTTCTAAGTTTGAACTAGATGGCCTTTATGCTCTTCTGCAGTTTTATGACCCACAGCTGAGGTGCTTTGCTTTTCCGGATTATGTTCTGGCACCTACCTTAGACGAGTATTTTGTGTTGTTGGGTGTTTCTATCTTAGACCAGATAGCATTCTATCACGTTGATGTTGAGCTTGATCTGGCTAAGATTGTTGTTGCTCTTCATCTTGATGTTTCTGAGATTTCAGGGAAGGTAGTTAAGAGGACTGGGGTGTTTGGATTTCCATTGCTTTTTCTAATTGACAAAGCTCGACAGTTTGCCAAAGATGGTTGTTGGGTAGTGTTTAACATTATCTTAACACTGTGTATCTATGGTATTGTGCTATTTCCTAACCTTCCAGATTTTGTGGACTTGGATGCATTTCACATATTTGCTTCAGGGAATCTGATACCTACACTTCTGGGAGACGTTTATCATTATGTTCACTACAAGAATGAGAACCAAAGAGGGAAGAACGTATCTTCTTGTGTTCCTTTGTTGTATAGGTGGTTTGCTAGTCATCTTCCCAAGGCAGGTCCATTTGTTACTACCGCTGGTACTTCAGAATGGTTTGATAGGTTGATGGGGTTGTCTGCTGAGAACATTATTTGGTTTGACAGAGATATGCTGGGTACTGAGATCATTTATAGTTGCAGAGATTTTCCTAACGTCCTGGTGGTCGGAAGGAAAGGATGCATCAATTATAACCCATCCTTGTAAGTCAGGCAGTTTGGATATGCGCTGAGAGGACCTCCTAAGGGAGAGGAGATACAGGAATATTTGTATCTCACTGGATTGCTAGAGGGTGATACATTGGCTAAAGTGGAGAGAGCTTGGAGTAGTGTTCACAGGAAAGGGAAGGTTGTTCTGGGGAAAAGCAACAGTAGAACCTACGACCCTTATCTGACTTGGATCCAGGATAGAGCAAAGAGGTTTCTGATGCCTTTCCCATCTGTATAGCCATTGTACCCTCTCATGATTGAGGAACCTACCACTGTGAATATCCATAAGTACAACCAGTTGTGGACTGAGAAAGAGGAGCTTCGAAAGGCTAATGAAGAGTTAGAGAAAGAGATCATTCAGCTCCGGAGTGAGAAGATTGAAGTTGTGGACTCTTTTAGGAGGCAGACTGAGCTTGTGAATAGATTGGGTACAGATTTGACCAAGCAAAATAGTTCTTGGGAACGTTTGGGTTTGGATCTAAAAGTCGTCAATGATGTTCTCGCTTCCAAGAAGAAGGACTTAGATAGGGCTTATCTGGAGATTTCCAAGTTCAATGATCAGTGGAATGCTACTCTTTCCAACAACAAGGAGCGTGAGGATAAGAGGTTGAGTGCTAAGAGGTTGAGTGAGTCTCCCTCTGCTTGTATTGTTGCATTGCATTTGCATCTTTACTGTTTTTATCTGTTTATCTGTTTTACTGATGTTTAGCTGATGCTTTGTCTGTTGTCTGTTTCCCATTGGCATGATCCCCTAGGATTCTCACTTCCTTGTTTAAGGAAGTGATGATTAGACTTTAGGCTGAAACCTTTGCACGATAACATCTAGGAGTTCCCTGTTTCAAACTCAACCATAGGATGAATCCATGGCATGACAACATTAGGGCTTGATAGTTTCCTCTGTAGAGTCCCTCTCTTTCTCATCTTCAAACACCAGTAAAATACGTAATAAAGGCAGATTCGAATCGTATGCCAAGAGCCTTAAGCTACTTAGGAAATGATAATTGAGCGGTCTCCTCTCAATCATCTAGAGTGTTTAGTATTTTTCCTTTGGACGATATGCGACACATTCGTTCCTAAGTCATAGTCTCTAGTGATGTACAAACTACAGACGTCCGTAAAAAATACTTCTTCCGTAAAAGACAAAAAACAAACTTCAAACCTCATTTTTCCCTGTGGGCCCATAACTCAAGGAAGACTTTTTTGAAGAAAAGAGTGTCGTTAACCCTCAGTTCTACCGCAAACGGTAACGCACGAGTCTCCGACGAGCAAGCTGCATACACCGAACTGCTGGAACTGTTTGTTAACCCTACTCGGAAAACAGATAAATCTGAACCCCCGTAATCTGTAGTATCCCGAACTACGTAAGCTCTAATCTCTCACACCTGTTGAGAGTATGTAGGCACAATACTGACGTATTGGCGAGCCACCTTCCCTATCCTTTTACCCGTAGTCAGCCGAACTACGTTGACCTTGATTTCTCGTTCTCTGACGAGAATACGTAGGCACGAAGCGCGATGCTTTGCCGAGTCATTTTCTTTTTTTTATTTTTAAACCAGCCTTGATAGGTAGATAGTAAACCAACACGTTAGATAAACACAACAAGCGTGGATCCCATCGAGTACGATGGACGTGAGGGGTGCTAATACCTTCCCCTTGCGTAAACGACTCCCGAACCCATACATGGTTGCGATGACCTTGTCTTATACCTTTTCGTTAGGTTTTTTCGACCGTTTCCTTTCCCTTTCTATGTGATAAATAACGAAAGGTGGCGAATCTTCTGTTTTGCTGGCACCTTATTTCCGCGGTAGTGACAGCTGGCGACTCTGCTGGGGACTGTGATGGTTCCCTATGCAAGTCTCGCCTTGGGTTTTCTTCCTAGCTGTCTGGGTCATCCCCAGCAGCTGGCGACTCTGCTGGGGACTTTTCCCATCCCCTATGCTGGGGACTTTTCCCATCCCCTATGCTGGGACCGTTTCCCATCCCATATGCGATTCAATCCTAATGCTTGCGTGTTTATCTGTTGGGTTTGCATTTATTTATCGCACTTTACTTTCCGCATTTTATTTTCAGTATAATATGATTATTTGTTGTGCTGTTGTGGGAGAGGGGCTCTGATGAGTGATAAGCCAGACCCAGGCTTGAGTGCATACCTAGCATTAGTTATGGAAAGTAGTGGGCGCGTGCATGCTTTGCATGTACTAGTGTCCCGCAAAATCCCCACTCAGACGAGATTCTCCCGGTTGACTTCTTTTCCAGCCCTTTGGGCTTAAGGGGTTGTTGGTCTAGAGGGATGTCGACTCTGGGGACTGATCATTTGCGACTCAGTTGAGTGAGGCCTCTTCAGCGAGTGATGATGCCAAACTAGAAATGGTGAACGTATCATCATTTCGTGTAAGTCTGTGACACTGGGAAACGCATAGGATGCCATAACTTTTTTGTGATTAGGTCCATACCTGTGAGCAGGGTCGGGTTATTGCAGGAAACCTTAACCTCCAGACAACCTGGTTTTCTCTTGAAAGTTTGAATCAGTATCAGTGGGTCCTAATTATCAAAGTTGTGTTATATTCTCGCCGAAGCAGAAATCTGGTCCTCTTCAGTCAATAGCACAACACTCTTGATCTCTTGCTGCATCTTTGCACTTGCATTTGCATCATCATACCATGTTTGCATTTTGCATCTTGCATTCTCATTTGCATTGCAGGTTGTTCCCGGTGGCTTCATGTTCTTATCTCTGCTTGGTTTGCAACAGTGACAGGAGTGAGCAGGTCAAATTCCACAAATATCCCACTCGAGGTAATCAACAAAGGGTAATGGATCAAGTTCAAGCCGAAGTGCAGGAGCTCAGGGCTCGCATGACTCAGTTCATGGAAATGATGCTGGGTGTCGCAGCAGGACAAGAACAGCTAAAAACCATAGTTCAACCATTGATGGCATGGGTGAACGAAGAAGGTGTTGTCCAGGGAGGTGCTGGTGTTATCCCTCCTGTTGGTGGTTCTATTCCACCTCCTATCCCGGTTGTTGTTACACCTCCGGGTGGAGGCGCTGAGAATGGAAATGGCAATGTTGCCGGTGGGAGTACCCACCCTGGGCATAGAACCGCCGGTCTTTGCTGGGAAGATCACCAAAGCGATATCTTTTCCATTAGAGATGCGGAAGCTGCCATGCCAACTAAAGCTGAACAGAGGTTTAAGCTGATTGAAGAGAAGATGAAGGCCTTTGAGAATCAAAACTCTTTAGGCCTTGATATGTCTGATTTGGGTCTGGTTCCAGGAGTCAGAATTCCTCCTAAGTTCAGGGTGCCAGAATTCGACAAATACAAAGGGACAACCTGTCCTCGAGTTCACGTCCGAGCATACTTTCGAAAGATGTCTGCATATTCTGAAGACGAAAAGCTGCTAATGCATTTCTTCCAGGATAGTCTGACCGGGGCATCATTGGAATGGTATATGGGGCTTGAGAGAACCCACATCCGTAGTTGGAAAGAGTTGGCTGAAGCTTTTGTGCATCATTATCAGTATAATAGTGATCTAGCACCAACCAGGCTAAAATTGCAGAGTTTGTCACAGAAGAGTACTGAGAGCTTCAAGGAGTACACCCAGAGGTGGCGAGACTTGGCAGCAAGAGTACAACCTCCCCTGATGGAGAGGGAGCTGAATGACATGTTCACGGCTACACTTCCTGGTGTGTATTATGAAAAACTGATAGGTTGCATGACTACAAATTTCTCGGATCTGGTAATAGCAGGAGAAAGAGTCGAAAGCGGTATCAAATTGGGAAAGATCCAAGTCGCTCCTATTTCTGCTAAAGATGCAAAAAAGCCGCATGTTGGAGAAACTAGTACTGTATTTACCCCAGCTGCTGGTCAACATTCAGCCCGAAACCAACAACCTCGTGCTCCTCGATAGCAAAACAATCGGCGCCAGAATCAAGATAGGCCTCGTAACAACCTGGAAAGTAGGACTGCTCCTCTTCACCGTGTTCCAATGCCGCTCAGCCAGATTCCGCCGCATCTGATTCAGAACTCGTTGGTGGAGCCTAAGGCTCTCAAACCAAGGCCAGAGCCCTATCCTCCGGGATACGACCCCAGTGTTCAGTGTGATTATCATGCAGGATCCAAGGGGCATGCGACTGAAGATTGCAAGGCTTTTCAAGCCAAAGTGCAACACTTGATGGACCAAGAATACATTTCCTTTCCCGAAGGAGAGCTGGTTGTACATGTCGACCTTTCATCTGATCAAGTTTGAAGACTTCAAGGGTTGCATCTCCCTAGTCAGTGGTTTAGATACAAGAAGCCCGGTTCTCGAAAGCTGGCGATCTGCATGTTATCATGTCATTTCTTTACATTTGTAGTTTCTTTCCTGTTAGAATGCAAATTTCGTTTGTAAAGCATGTTGTTTTTCAATTGATATTGATAATGAAATAAATATGATTGTTTTGAACTAATCCATTCGTGTTCACTCTATTTCTTTCTTTTATTTTAAATGCTTGTTTAAGTGGAATCCGGGGAGGATGATGAAATCCAATGATGCGTAAGCTTCCAATGCTATACTTTTGAATACAAAACCTGTTGATGATGTACAAGCATTGTTTCAATCCACAAACACTGGAGATATAAGGCAGATAATCCCTTGTTAACCCCTTTGAGCCTAGTAGTAGGAGTTTCTTTCTGAAGATAGAAAACCCTCAATCTTAACCCGGGGCAGGGTAGGTGTCAGTTAACTTGACCAAGCATTCAAATTACAAAAGGAGTGTCTGTTCAAGGATCAATCACACTGCTATAGGTCGTACCTAAAAAACCATGATGGTTAAACCTGGCCAATCAGGAGTGAAACAATCACAATCTCTTTAACAAGTCATGCGAGCCGATGCCATATGATTTGTTAAAAAAAAGAATCGAAAGAAAAAGCCCGCTAAGTCGAATCTTGAAAGCAAGCGACTTAGGCAAAAATTAGGGTACCCCGCTGGACTTCAAAATTGAAGAAACTCAAAAGAGTTAGTCCAGGCAAAAGTTAGGGGAAAACGAAAAAAAAACGAAAAAAACGAAAGGCGAAAAGGATTACAAAAGAGAAATCCTCAAACAAGGACGAAATCGTGTGTCTCCGGACGCCAAAAGACGAAAAGAGAGTAATTGTCACTCCGAAAAAATGTGATTTCTTGAACTGTCACTTAACCTTTGAAAGGAGGACGCTAAGGTCGAATTAGCTGAACGTAGGATGGAGAACATCAAGGAGAATGGGTGGGTTAAAATGAATTTTGAGCCTGTATCCTTTCCTTCCTAAATCCGTGAACCTGACCACGTTACAACCTTTAAAAGTCCTAATTGAAATAGGTTTGTTTCGAAAGCATACTTCAGTAAAGATCGCATCAGAACTGACTCCTAGAAAGGATTCCCAGTACAGCGTTGTATTAATATTGACATGTTGATGAATGATTTCATACACTTTATGTCATAAAATTTTTTCCAGTGAATAGGAATAGATTTTGAAAACTGCCATATGTATTGCATTTGATATGTCTTTTATGCAGAACAGTTTGTTTTACTTGCGAGTAAGCGCTTGATAGCGGGAAAGTTTCCACGATGGAAAGTTTGATCAGGATAGAATGCAGAGCGCCGAGCCATCTGTTGAACCGGGGCAAGATATATCAAATGATCATGGGAGTGAGACCTTGGAGTCAATTAATCTGGGCCAATCAGGTCGAGATTCGGTAAGTCTCTCGTAGCCCGAGGTATTGCTCCATGAACCAATCAGTCAGGGGCAGGCCACCCTGAAAGCTCAAGAGTTACTCATGCCAAGAAGGCAGTTAAGCTGAAGCACCTCCTCGAGGTTTGAAATGCTGAGGTAGTACACGTCAAACCAGCGGAAGTATAGAAAGTACAGTCCTCCTCACAAGAGATTTTTGCAGAAATCCCACGGGCTGGGGAAAAAATGGAAACGACGGAGTCGTCCCTATCCATATCATCAGAGCCAGATAAGCAAGGATGAGTCCTTTTGTAATACTGATTCTGGGGCAAGCCGTCTCGAGTTCATGGCTAAATTGCTTTATCCACGAGTTAAACTAAGTTGGGGCAGTTCCTCAAGCAGGTGTATTTTCGCCCCAGTCAAAGTTGAGCGTCGGAGAATCGGGTCATCACCCTTATCAAATAACTTGAAACTTTCATGGTCCAGTCTTGTCTGGCTAACCCTCAAACTAATTCTCGTCCAGTATATGTCAAAATGTTGAACCAGTCCCCGCCTGGTCCCTTCTTTTGGTAGTTCGCTGTTTAACCAGTCCTCGTACGGAAAACACAGTTGCAAAGTCCAGTCCTTGTTTGGTAAACCCGGAAGTCAATCCTATTTGATATTCGAGCCAGATATCCAGTCCCTGTCTGATATCCATAATTCAGAATCAGTCATGTCTGATCTCCCAACCCGATGTCAATCTTGTTTGATATTCGAGCCAGATATCTAGTCCCTGTCAGATATCCATAATCCGGAATTAGTCCTGTCTAATCTCCCTACCCGAAAGTCAATCCTGTTTGATATTCGAACCAGATATCCCGTCCCTGTATGATATCCAAATCTGAAACCAGTGCCTGTCTGATCCCCGAACCCGAAAATCAATCCTGTTTGATATTCGAACCAGATATCCAGTCCCTGTCTGATATCCGAAACCAGAAATCCATGCCTATACCGGAGATTATTTCTTGTCTGACGACTTAACCTGTGATACCAATTCTTGTCTGGTGGTTCACCCTTGAATGCTAGTACCTGTCTAGTACTTCCCCATTTAAATTCACTCTTGTTGGTAACCTTCCGTTCGAGGTTCAGCTCCAGCTTGGAAAACCGTTTCAGAATCCAGTGCTTGTCTGGCCTGCCATTATTTTGAAGATTAATCCCCGTTTGATAAGCCCTCGACCGGTAGTCAGTCTGCGTCTGACCTGCCCTGTTAAAATCCATTTCTAGACCGATGTCCAAGTGGTTCATTCTCCCCGGCAGGATGATTCCTTCTTCCCCAGCAGGTTCAGTTGTGTTTCCCCACAGTGTCTGAATAGGGGGCTGTGAGCATTGATGTGTCTCCCCGAACGGAGATAGATTCTCCCCAACCAGATGCATCTTAGGCAGGATCATCATTTCCCCAACTGAGTCATGCGCATAGGTGTATACTCGTTCCCAGCAGTGGATCAACATGCAGTTTTCTCGTAGAAGACTATCCGTATATGTTCAGCTCCCGATAGTTCAGACTGAAGTCTCCAACAGAATTGAAATTCCCCACAGAGTTGTATTCTCCCTTCCAGGTAGGATTTATTCCAGCATCTGATTGCATATCCCCAGCTGAGTTTGCAGTCCCCCAAGAGAGCCGAGTCCTTGGAAGCCGTTCAAGCCATTATTGGTTTTCCCCAGGAGAGAATGTTGAATAGATATTGCTATACTTCCCCATCGGAGTCCGTATCTCCAGGAAGATTCTATCTACGTAGGTTGTGCAGTTTATTTCTACAATTGACATCGTTCCCTCAGCAGTTGGTGGTTCGTGTACCCAGTTGAGTAAGTACAGGTTCTCGTAGAACTTCATCCTCTGCAGAAAGTCGTCTGAGGTTCGTTTCCCCTAGGTTAAGTCTAATTGAGATTGGTGTGAATTCTTCTTCACGCAGGATGATTCCTTCTCCCCATCAGAATGGTTCTTCCTCCTTGACAGGAGGATTTTCCCTTCAGCATTTATTTTGCTGATGGGGTCATAACATTTGGCATGATTGCATAGCATTTACCCTAAAACGCGTAGCATTTCCACCGTGTGGAGCATTACGCCATTGTCAAACATGCGCATGTGAAACATGAGCTAGGTCGTTACCGTTCTTGTTTTGCAGGTGTTCCCCAGCGGAGTTGTTTGTCCCGGATGATTCTTGAGTTCCTCAGCAGAGTTGTTTGTTTAGGATGATTCTTGAATTCCCCAGCGAAGTTGTTTGTTCAGGATGATTCTTGAGTTCCTCAACGAAGTTTATTCGTTCAGAATGATTCTGAAATCCCCGAAGCAGAGTTACTTGATAGTTCTCCAGATTCCCCAGCGGAGATGTGTCATCCCCAGCAGGTTTCAAACCGAGAAGTTGAAATTTCCTTTGAAGGATTGATGATTGAAGACCAGCAGTAGTGCCAAATTCCCCCTGACTTACTGATGAAGTTCAACTGTAATTTCGAAGAAGTTCTCCCAGTTGACGCGGAGTGCCTAATGGAAAAAGATTGTATATCCTTATTGGTCAGTGATTGATTAAGGATTCTATTTCAAGACTTACTGATGAAGTTCGACTGCGATGTCGAAGCAGTTCTCCTAGCTGACGAGGAGTGCCTGACGACAAAAGTTTAGATATCCCTAGTGGTTCATGACTAATTGAGGATTCTATTTTCGACTTACTGACGAAGTCCGGCTGACGCCCGAATTTTTTTTTAAATGTCTGACGGCATAATTAACTTGATTGTCAAAAGTTCCTAATGACCCGATGAGTCCCGAGGAATTCTTCTGCTGCCGTGCCACAGAATGCCTGATGACAATATCTGCTATGTATCACCAGTTACCATGTAACCAGTGATCCCTTGATGACTTGAGGAAGAAGCTGCAACGAAACCTGATGATCATCCTGACGGAGATTTGAGATTAGTCGGTCATCAGCCAGTTTCTGCGCAACTATCATTTTAGATTTCGAACATTGTCCTACCGATCCGAGTATCATTTACTTGTATGGTTGGCAAGTCACCAGTTACCGTGTAACCAGTGATCCCTTATTGTCTTACTGATGAAGTCCGACGAAGATATTATCGAACGTTCCTAGCGACCTGACGAGTCCATAGGCGGTGATAAGGAACTCTTCTGCTGTGGCGCAGAATGCCCGACGGCAAAATCAGCCATCCTTCACCAGTTACCGTGTAACCATTGATGCCTTATTGACTTACTGACGGGGTCCGATAAAGATATTGTCGACGATCCTAGCGACTCGATGAGTCCATAGGTGACGATAAGGAATTCTTCTGATGTGGCGCAGAATGCCCGACGGCATAATCGACCATCCTTCACCAGTTACCATGTAACCAGTGATCCCTTATTGACTTACTGACGGAGTCCGACAAAGATATTGTCGACGTTCCTAGCGACCTGATGAGTCCATTGGTGACGATAAGGAACTCTTCTGCTGTAACGTAGAATGCCGACGACAAAATCAGCCATCATTCATCAGTTACTGTGTAACTAGTGATCCCTTATTGACTTACTGACGGGGTCCGACAAAGATATTATCGACGTTCCTAGCGACCTGACGAGTCCATAGGTGACGATGAGGAATTCCTCTACTGTGGCGCAGAATGCCCGACGGAAAAATCAGCAATCCTTCACCAGTTTCCGTGCAACCAGTGATCCCTTATTGACTTATTGATGAAGTCCGACGAAGATATTGTCGAACGTTCCTAGCGACCTGACGAGTCCATAGGCAGTGATAAGGAATTCTTCTACTGTGGTGCAGAATGCCCGACGGAAAAATCCGCCATCCTTCACCAGTTACCATGTAACCGGTGATCCCTTGATGACTTGAGGGCAAAGATCTACAACGAAATCAGACGATCACCCTAACGAAGATTTGAGATTAAGCATTCACCAGCAAGTTGTCGTGCAACTATCAATATCAGCTATCCTTCACCAGTTACCGTGTAACTGGTGATCCCTTGATGACTTGAGGACGAAGTGCTATAGTGATATCAGATACGTCAGATCAGTAATTCTCCAGCTAGGTGTCGTGCAACTATTATTTCAGTTTCCGAAGATCTGTCTCCATCAGAGTATCGTTCCATCGTGCGGTTGGCAAATTTATGGGTTTACTAGTATTCAACCGTCTTTTAACTTGATTGTTTGAGAGTCGTTCACTTCTCACCCAGTCAGGTCCAAGCCGTTTGAATAGGTGCAGCTGTTGCACCCTAAAATTTGCCCAACCTTTCTTTACATAGCTTGTGTTTCATTGCATTCATCTTAGCATTATCATCTCCATTGCATTGACATGTGTGCATGAGATCAAGAGGTATGACTACCAACAAAGGGCTACACAAAGTTATGAAGCTAGCTAAGAGGTTTATTAAAGTATTCAAGGGTTGATATCCTCACAAAAAGAGGTCACAGATTCTCAGTGAGAGTGGTTGAAGCCAAGTGTGTACATCTCCTAACTTGAGAGTTGTGGGAGGTCCTCAGATGATTTTGAATCCATGGAGTTGGACTTGAGACCTTGAGAGAGCTCATGAGAAGTGTTGAAAGTCATTTTGAAGCCTAGACAGGTCATTATGCAAAGGATAAGGAGCTACTACCAAGATTAGTACAACTAGGGTTTCATCTGGTCAACCCTAGGTCAACTGATGATTTGAGGAAGGTTGAGACCTAATTACAAGGCCATGTGATCATGGATTGATGTATTAATATGCCCAAGGGATGATTCCAAGGTCAAATCATCATGAATCAAGAGTGTGAGGAGTTCCTAGGCTAGGGTTGCTATGCTTGACAGTGTAGAATCCCCTGGTTTGGTGCCTAACTTCAAGACCACATAACTCAAGATGTGATTTTCATATAACCTTTACCATAACATGATTGTTGTAGGGCATGATAATAGCTTTAATTTGAGTACTAGAAGTACTTGATAGGGTTTATAGAAATCAAGTTATGAATCAGACAAGTTGCAGGTCATCAGATGAATGTGAATTTGGAGCTTGAAAGTCAACCAACTTGCATGACACTTTTGCCCTAGAAGGATGATTCTCATGAACTTTTGCCAACATGAATGTTGTTCCTTATCTTCTTAGCTTTTTAGAAAGTACTAGAAGTCCATGATTGGATTTGTGGAACTCAAGATATGAGCTTTGCAAGACAAGGGTATTTTGGGAATTTGTGATTATAGGCCATTTTTTGTTATGGGTCAATTTCACCAACTTAAACACCTCAAATGGAATTTTGTCCAACTTGAAAGTTGTTCAAAATGACGTTATTTGGCTAACCATGCACCAAGAATCCATTGGTATGGATTATAATGAGAAATGCTTAGAGAAAAATTCATGAATGAATTATTAAAGGAAGCTTGAAAAGGGCTAGTTCAAATCAATTCATTTTGGAACCAAATTAGGCCATATTTGTGCTTGTTTTGAGTCTAAGTGATATTTTAAGATCATTGGAAAAATTGGAAACCAAGTTTGAATTCATTTGCTAAGCCATTTACATGTGGAAATTCACGGTTTCTTCATCTTTAAGCAACATATTGGAAATCCACCATCCATTCCATTCCAAGGTCTCAATCCTATCCACACATCTTCATCACATCACAAGAAAGGAAATTGGACCCTACACTAATCACTGATCAAGAATCCATGTTCAATCCTTGAAATCCATGAAGATACAGCCCTAACCGAACGTCTAAACATTTCATCCATGATCAAGAACCTTCACCAATGGCTTACAAACCTTGCCTAAATCCATCTATGGTTCATACTCTACCTAACCACATGCAATTTCTATCCTAATTCAATATCAACAGAGCATAATTATGAAAAGATGAAAACCTGGTTTGAGCTTTGACAGAGAGTGCTGCAGCCTCCAAACATTGATCAAACTTGCTCAGAAACGATCAGTGATGCTTGCTGAAGATTCTTGAAACTCCAATTCCTTCTGAAATGGACTTTAAGATGAAAAAAGATTTTCACTTTGTAACTAACTTTTTCAAGTGCTTCTTACCTCATTCAAGCTCTTCCAATCACCAAACCTGTTCTGAAATCCATCTATGCAATATATAAAATTGTTTTGGATCATTATTTGGCCCAGTTATGGCCCAATTCACCCAATTCGATTTTCTGATTTTTCTTCAAAACTCCTTCATGACAGTCACGTTTCAGGCTTGTAGAAGCTTCCCTTTTTGCTCAAATAGCTTGCATAACACCTCATGATTATGAAGGGATCAGATTGAATCCTCAATTCAATCCTATGGTGTACATTGATTATGTTACTTCAACCTTAAGCAATGCTTGAAATGGACATGAACCAAACTTCATCTTAAAATTCTACAAATACCAATTCACTCCAAATGTCTTCTACTTTCAAAAAATGCACAAACCTGCCAAGTTTTGCACAAAAATGAATTGTTTTAGAATTTTCTCTTTTTTATGCCTTTAATTATTCTTCCATGAAAGTTTCTTCACTCACTTCCATATTTAATCCATATCAATGAATCTTTGGGTCATGGTTGGACAAATAACACTATTTTGAACAACTTTAAAGTGGATCAAAAGTCCATTTTAGGTGTCTAAGTTGATGAAATTGACCCATAATAAAAAATGGCCTATAATTCTAAATTCCTAAAATACCCTTATCTTGTAAAGCTCATAACTTGAGTTCTACAAATCCAATCATGGACTTCTAGTACTTTCTAGAAAGCTAAGAATATAAGGAACAACATTCATGTTTGCCAAAAGTTCATGAGAATCATACTTCTAGGGAAAAAGTGTCATGCAAGTTGGTTGACTTTCAAGCTCCAAATTCACATTCATCTGATGACCTGTAACTTGTCTGACTCATAACTTGAGTTCTATAAACCCTATCAGGGACTTCTAGTATTCAAATTAAAGCTATGATAATGCTCTACAACAATCATTTTGGGGTCAAGGTGAGATGAAAATCACATCTTAGGCACCAAACTAGGGGATTTTACACTGTCAAGCATAGCAACCGTAGCCTAGGAACTCCTCACACTCTTGATTCATGATGAGTTGACCTTGGAATCATCCCTTGGGCATCTTAATACATCAATCCATGATCACATGGCTTTGAAATCAGGTCCCTACCTTCCTCAAATCATCAGTTGACCCAGGGTTGATCAGATGAAACCCTAGTTGCACCCATCTTGGTTGTAGCTTCTTATCTTTCACATGATGACCTGTCTAGGCTTCTAAAATAATCTCCAATACTTCTCATGAGCTCTTTAAAGGTCTCAAGTCCTCTCCCATGGGTTCAAAATCATCTGAGGACCTCCCACAACTCTCAAGTTAGGAGATGTACACACTTGGCTTCAACCACTCTCTCTGAGGATCTTTAACTTCATTGATGAGGATATCAACCCTTGAATATTTGAGTAAGGTTCTTAAATAGCTTCATAGCCTTGTGTAGCCCTTGATTGGTAGTCATACCTCTTGATCTCCTGCACACATGTCAATGCAATGCAAATGATAATGCTAAAATGAATGCAATGAAACACAAGCTAGGTTAAGCAGATGTTGGGCAAATTTTTGGGTGCAACAGGGTGCCCCTAACAAGCAAAGACATTGGGTTGCCAAGAATATGGCCTTAATAGCTCACACTTATCTAAGGATGCCAACCCAAGAGGATTGGTACTTTGATAGTGGCTACTCCAGACATATGACTGGAATTGAGGATCACTTGACTAAACTCAACCCTCATACATCCAGTCATGTAACCTTTGGTGATGGAGCTAGAGGAAAAATCACAGGTGTTGGACAACTTGACAGTCTTGAAGCTCTAAGATTGAAGGATGTCTTGCTGGTTAAAGGACTGACTGTTAACCTAATAAGCATAAGTCAGCTATGTGACCAAGGTTTAAAAGTCCACTTTTCAAAGGATAAGTGTGTGGTTGTCAATGAAGAAGGTGAGGAAGAAATGAGGGGATCTAGAGCAATGAATAATTGCTACTTGTGGGAGCCCAGAAGTATCCTCAACAACTTGGATAAAAAGGAAACTAAGGAAAAATTATGGCTGGTGAAAGACAGACAAAATAGAAGGTCCTACACATCAGCAAGAAGATCTTCAAAGTATGCTTCAGAAAGAAGGACAGGATGTAAGAAATTTCATGTGAGGAAGCAAGCCAAGAAGGGATACCCAAATATTGGTCATTAGGGAAAGCTAGATAGGCTATACTGGAACCTGATGGAGTCCATGGATGCTACCCTGCCTAAAGGAAGCAATTTTACTCTGGATGTCATGACCTTGTTCTGTGACATCCAGCGCACCATTCAACCAAGTCCTGGTGAGTTCAAGGGAGGCATGCTCAGGGGTAACTTGTGTAAATGGCAAGGGATTTGTGCAGTACCTGATGATTATACAATAAATAGGGTTGTTATTGGTGCAAGAAGAGTCAAGGACCATAAATTTGAAAATGATCTACAAAAATTGAGGCCCTTGAGTAATGGGGAGTTATAGCAATTAATGGGAATAGGGAATTATAAATTCAATCATTTACTGATTGGTCAAAATATTAAGTTCCCTCCTCATTTGCCATATCATCTATTGAGCCCCTACACATTAAAATCCTACACCACTTGGTTCACGATCAAACTGTTCATCTTCCCTACAGCCTCCAACGAACAAAAACTCCTTTCCACACGATCAACGTTTTGCGCAATGTCTCAACATTCTTCAAAATCCTCTCCCTCCAAGAGAATATCCACCAATGAGTCTGAGGTAGGAACTAAGTCAAGCAACCCTAACTCAGTGTTTGAAATACCACCCCTGTGCATGATAACTCCAGAAGGAGTTCTGGTAAAGAACCAAAGGAGCCAACATGCAAGAAGGCCCAAAGACCTTGTCTCAAGTAAAACTCCTACTCCTGCAACTTCTGATATTAATGATGATGGAGCCAAGAAAACCCACAACACCATTGCTGGCATGGTAGCTAGGGCTCTGAACATACCCATTCCACCCAGCAATGAGGGGTCTGTTCCAACTGTGCATGATCAAAGTGATGCTATGTCCAATGTTGGAACCTTGAAAGATCATACATCAGAAGAGAAGAACAAGGGTGCAGTGTCTAATAGTGTATGTGATGATGTGCAAGGCACCAAGAATGCTGAGTTGGTGGACCTTGATGAATATTCTGATAATGATCTAATAGCAAAAATTAATCCTGGCATAGCCAAAAGGCTTATGACAAGGAAAGGTAAAAAGGTAGCTGGTCAAGGTCCCCCCAAGAAAAAGGTAGTTGAACAGGTTGCTGAGCAAGACAGCCTCACAAAGAAGACGGTTGAACACGACACTCCCACAAAGAAGCCTAGAACTAAAATAAGATAAGTTGGACCTCCCAAAGGCTAGAGCAAAGTAGTCACCAAGAAGAGGAAGGCTGAATCTGGTACTGAATCAGAGATTGAGTCTGATGTTGCTGAGGATGTCACTAACATCCAACCTAAGAAGAAACCCTCAAAGAGCAAACTGGATGAAAAGGTCCCTGAGGTGCCCATTGACAACATCTCCTTTCACTATTCCTCAGGTGTTATCAGGTGGAAGTATGTCTACCAAAAGAGGTTGGCCCTGGAGAGAGAGCTTGCTCAAAATGCTCTTGATAACAAGGAGATTATGACCCTCATTTGTGATGCTGGCTTGATAAAAGCTGTAACCCAGTTCTCCCAATGCTATGAAATTATGGTCAAAGAATTTATAGTTAATTTATCTGATAAATGTACTGATAGAAAGACTACTGAGTTTGGGAAAGTCTTTGTTAGAGGAAATTGTGTCATCTTCACTCCCACTACCATCAACAACTTCCTTGAAAGAAAAAATGAAGCTCAGCCTGAGTTAACCATCCTTGACAACAAAATATGCCAAGTGATTACTGGGAATCAAGTCAGAAAGTGGCCATCAAAAGGGAAGCTTGCTGCCAGCAAGCTAAGTATGAAATATGCCTTGCTACACAAGATTGGTGCTGCAAACTGGGTGCCAACTAATCACAAATCATCAGTGGCCACCATCCTGGGGAGGGTTATCTATGCTGTGGGGACCAAGACCAAAATGGATTATGGAACCTACATCTTTGATCAAACCATGAAGCATGTTGGCATTTATAGCATAAAAGGACCCATAGCATTTCATTCACTCATTTGTGGAATTATGTTAGCACAATTTCCAAATACCCTCAAGAACAGTGATGTAGCAAGCAAAAGAGAAACTCCCTTAGCCTTCCATCATAAGTTGTTTCCAGGAACTCATGTTCCAGATATTTCCATGACATCCTCTGAGACATCCAAAAGGGGCCTCAAAACCAGCAAAGCTGAAGTGATGGCAATAATCAGAGAAACCTGCAGAGAACTGGATGCAAGGAAGCAAACTCTTGAGAAGCTGCTAACAGCTCTGGAGCAAAATGAGGATGCTGAACTAGCTGAGGATGCAAGGGAAGATGATGGTCAGGGAGTGTCGCTACTGCGAAAATCGGCGCCGGCTGAACAGAAGAGTCGCCACCGTGCGTTATTTATCCCAACGGAGGGAAAGGAAACGCTCAGAGTAAACCTAACACAAAACGGGAAAGGAATGGTCATCGCAACCAAATCCTGGATTCGGGAGTCGGTTACGCAAGGGGAAGGTGTTAGCACCCCTCACGTCCGTCGTACTCGACGGGATCCACGCTTGTTTTCTGGTATGGATTGTTATTCTATCTACTCTACAGGTCAGGGGTTAAAAGAAAAGAAAATGACTCGGTAAAGTATCGCACTTTATGCCTACGTATCCCTGTCTGGAACGAGAAATCAGAGTCAACGTAGTTCGCCTACCTACTGGAAAGGAGGGGAAGGTTGCTCGCTAGGATATCGCATCCTATGCCTACGTACTTTCATACAGCATGAAAGATCAGAGCAAACGTAGTTCGGGCCACGTACGACACAAGTCTGTCTTGATTGATTTTATTCCTTCGGAAAAAGGTTTTTCTGATTAGCAGTCCAAGCGGACAAAAATGACGTTTTGATGAGTTCACATTCTTTTACGGAAGAAGTGTCTTTTATTGTGTTTGAAGTCTTTATTGTGTTTTTCTGTTTGTTTTGAGAAAAGAAGAGACAGAACTCTAACCTACGGTTGACAAGGGAATCAAACTAACCTAGTGTTATCATGCATGGGTTAAGACCTAATGTCTATCATGCTCCTCTCTTGCGCAGAGAGAAACAGAGATCTTAAGGGAATAGACGGAAACAGAAACAACAGCATATAATAAAACAGTAAAATGCATGGATGCAACAATACAAGCGAGGCAAGGGAGTCCCACTCAACCTCGAACCCAGAAAACAATAGGCAAAAGTGAACAGACTTCACTTTCAACCCAACAGGTTAAACAACAAACAATACAGTCCAGAAAACCAATCAATACATCAGAAATGAACAACAACTAAAAATGAACAGCCACAGCAGCTCTGCATCAACATCTGTCTTCAAATCATCTCCAATCAGCTACAGGCATCAATCTCCATCTCCACAGCCTTCCAGCAAGGTCTTGATCATCAATCTTCCATATGCAATGGCTTTTCTTCAAGTCTCAATCTTCAGGATGAGCATCAATCAACAAGATGAAGTGAATGAATGTTAGACAGTCAATTACCTACCAAGGGTGGTTCATCAGCTGTTAACATTATACTGATCCTTCTCAATTCTCTCAAAAGTTCTATCTTTCAAATACATTCACTGATCCTTCCAAAGGAAGGAGGTGGATATTTGAAAGAGACTTTGAATCATAGAGAAAGGATGGATGCAGACAAGGCATTCCATGTTTGGGAAACAAGCTTTCTAATCTAGAGCTCTGCCTAGCTCCTAAACCCTAGTCTCCTCAACACCTGCTAGCAAAAACTCTCCTTCTCAACTCTGGAAGTTGGTCTTCAATCTCTGGATCTCCAATGGCTTCATCATCACAAGCCTTCAGCTCTCCCAATCCCCAAGCAATCCCAATACCCACACAAACAAGCAATAATCCCCAGAGAGGGCACACCACACCAGTCAAACAAATATAGTAGTATATTAATAGCAGTAGGGGAATCCTAATAATTTCTAAGGGATCTAATAACTACCCATAATCCCTATAGTCCCATATCCCAAACTTTCAGTCTCTAAATCCTAAGGGAAATGATTCAATTCTTCTAAGTCATCACTTAAACCCTAATCTTGCTCATGTTATTCACACCTAAACTAAACACCTAAAATTAAGTCCTAAAAATGGGAACTAAATTTTATATACAAGCTATCATCATCTACTAACCAACCTAAAAAGAATGGATTAAAAATAGTAAAGCAACTATGCAAACTAAAATCACCAAATTCATGTATCAAACAACACAATATTTACACCTATTTAAAAGAAAAATATGCCAAAAATATTAAAATGAAATGAAATATTAATTTTTTTGTATGAAAATTTTCTTGACAAAATTAAGAAAAGAATGCAAAAACAACCAATGAAAAATATGCATTTTACAATTTGTTATGATTTTTGAAAGATTTAATGTTTTTATGAATGAAAATAAAATGAATTAATGAGATGGAGGGTGCAGCAAGTAATGGAAATTAGTTAAAACAAGGAAACGGGCCAAGCAGTGGGGTGTTAATATCACATATGCGCGAGGCCCAGAAAGCATCAGAAAATAAACAAAAATTAAAAAAAGGAAAACGGTGTGAATAGCAAGAATTACAGTTCTTTTGAGTTGGGCTTGGTTTGAGGGGGTGTGTATAGCAAGCGAATTTGAAGCCCAATCTGATAGAATAAATGAAACGGGGCGTTTCATGGTTTGAAGTTTCCCTCCGTTTTGCCATTCAATCGCGTCCGTTGGATTGAGTTCCCAGTCAAATGTCAAAGGGAAATCGTGTGGCCCCCAGACCTTCTTCAACCTCCAGCCAACCCTAATGCTTGGAAACCCTAGCCATGCATGCACATTCAAGAGCTCTGTTCTCCCTCGTCTCGCCATGAATCCTCACGACTCCAAGAGCAAAGTTGCTCTAAATTCCTCCCTATACACAACCATAACCATAACTCCTCCTAAAACTCACTCAAACAACCAACCCGATAGGTGCAACAGTCTGATTCCACCATTAATACCTGTCATCAACTTCTCCAAAGCTTGCTCAATTCTACCCTAACATTATCTATGTCTTATGCTGATCATAACAAGCCATTCACCTCAGATTTTCGTGCTCTAATCCAAGAGATACAAACCCTAACAGGTTTGGTACACCTATGGCAAACTCCATGAAAGCTCTCCAAACTCATCAAACTCAGTCATCTATCCTAGCTTAACCTTTCTATGCTATCAGAACCTAGCAATTCTAACCAAAACAGCCAATTCGAATGAGGGACATACCTGGTGCAATTGATGAAAACAGATGCTAAACCTCTTGATCCAAGGCTTGAAGTGAGTGGAAAATGATCCAAGAACTTGATTATGAGTTCTGTATGCAACCAATGATGCTCCAATGCTTTGAATCTCCCAATTCCAAGATTCTTGCTTCTTGGATGATCAACTTGCACAGCTCGAATCCCCCTTCAATTTCACCAATCTTGATGTGGATTATGATCCTTGGATGATGATGATGAAGATCCAATCAAAACATGTGAAGATTGATGAGAATTTGAGAGAGTTTTAATGGATTTTGCAAATGAGAGAAAGTGTATGAAACTTGTGTTTATGAGCAATGTGAAGCACCAACCATTGCATGAACCTCTTCATATCAATATATAGGTGAATTTAGAAACTCCTAGAAGCTTGGAGAAACTTCCCATGTATGATTTCCCTTGGATTTGGCTTATGTATCTTCCATTATAAGTAACCTTGAATAACTCTCAAAAATTGAACCAAGCTCAAAATTCTACTTTGGCCAATGTTCTCAAAATGATTTTTCCATTCAAAATGACCTATAATTTCACCTCATTTGGCCAAAGTATGAAAAATCTCATTTTTTAAGTCATTTTTATTCATTAAATCCACCAATTTTGAAACTTTGTGCTATGAATCTTTACAATCTTTCATGGTCACTTTTCTAGACTCAAAATGTCATTTGGAACAAGTTTGATGTTGTTAAGTTTTCCATTTGAAGCTTCCTTGTATGAGTTTTGGGCATAAGCTTGAAATGACCTGTAATTCTCAGATGACCAAAATACCCTTTGCTTGCCAAGACCATAAGTAGAGTTCCACAAATCATATGAAGGCATACTATACCATTATAGAAAGCTAAGACAATGAGGAACAAATCTTATGTTGACCAGAAATTCATTAGAAATATCCTTGAGGGGTAAAAGTTTCTTAGAAGACAAGTAACTTTCACAGACAAAATTTCAGATACCTCAGATGACCTGTAACTTGCAAGGACCATAACTTGAGTTCTATAAATCTCCTTGATGTCTTCCACCACTCAAATTAAAGTTCTTGAGATCATCTACAAGTTTCATGTTGGCCAAGGATCCATTTGAAGGTTGCATTTTGACTTATCTTGCTTGGAAATTTGACCTAAACTAGGGGATTTTACATAGAAACCCTAATTTAGAAACTCCTCTTCTCCTTGATTTCTCTTGAATTCTTCTTGGCATATCACCATATCCCTCTCTACATGTCAAATGATGAACCCCACATCTCTCAAATAGACCTCAATGCCTTTCAATCAATCAATTGACCTAGAGTTGACCCAGGGTTGACCCAGATGAAACCCTAGTTGACTGTCTTCAATTGCAATTCTTGTGATCACATCAATGACTTGCCTTCTTCTACAAATGGCTTTCTAAGTCTTCTATGATGTCTAGATACTCTCCATGCTCAGCCCACAGCTCACAATTTCCTTGTTGATCCTCAGATACCCTCAGATAGGAGATGGATGCACTTGCTTGATCCACTGACTTTTCCAACTTTCAAATTCTTTTCTGATGACTTGAATGAGATTAAATTTGAATAATAACCTCTTGATAGGCTCATAGAGATGAGAATAATGATTGGTCCCCTGTTGGATGACTTGCTAATGCTTATGCTATGCAGATGGTTAGGCTATGTACATGACTCTATATGCAAATGCTAATGATATTGAAACATAAACCAAATGAATAAGGTTGAGCAAATTTTAGGGTGCAACAGCTGCCCATATTCAAGCGACTTGGACCCGATTGGGTGAAGAGCCCGGAGCCTTCAGACATTCGCGGTACGAGACGGTTGAATACTAAGAACCCAGAAATTTGCCAACCGCAGAAATGAACTACACCACTGCTTGGGGATTATTTCATCAGCCCGAAAAGCTTCTATCCTTGCAAGAATAAAACTTTGCTTGTCCACGTTAGGACACCTGTGTCGCCAACACAAAGAAATCTCAAGCAAACTTGTCCACGTTAGGAAAAATCTCGACAGCTTCACTGGGGATGGCTCGTCTGCCTCTCGTCAGAAATAAATCGTCCACGTTAGGACTAAACTCTTCCACGTTAGGAATAATATCTTTCCACGTTAGGAATACCTCTGCTTCCCACGTTAGGAATAACCTTTCTTTCCACGTCAGGAATAAACTTGGCTTTCCACGTAAGGAATACTTCTTCTTGATTTGTCCATGTAAGGACTCCATCTTTCCACGTAAGGAATTCGTCTTCTTCCACGTAGGGAAACCAATCTTCTTCCACGTAAGGAATAAAATTCTTGATCCGTCCACGTAAGGACTCCAAGCTTTTTTCCACATAAGGAAACCGTACCTTTCCACGTAAGGAATACTAACTCGTCTTGATCGGTCCACGTAAGGACTCCCTCTTTCCACGTAAGGAGTAACTTTCTTCTTGATTTGTCCACGTAAGGACTCCGTCTTTCCACGTAAGGAATTCAATTTTTTTCGTAAGGAATTAAAACTTTGTATCTGTCCACGTTAGGACTAAACTCTTCCACGTTAGGAATACATTTTCTTTTGATCTGTCCACGTAAGGACTCAACTTTCACCTTGCCTTGTCCACGTAAGGACTCCAATCTTTCCACGTAAGGAAACCGTATCGTCTTGATTTGTCCATGTCAGGACTCACCTCTTGACTTGCTGAGGATAAAAACTCGTCCACGTCAGGACTCACATCTCCACCTGCTGAAGTAATAGAACCTGTCCACGTCAGGACTTGCGCGTCCTCGACTTGTTGGGGAAGTGAGACTTGTCCACGTTAGGACACACCCTTCGCCAACAACACGAAGAAGGATAAATTTGTCCGCGTCAGGACTCTCGCGTCTTGTCATCACAAAGAACTACAAACTTGTCCACATCAGGACACCCCTATCACCATTACGAATAAAGATATCTACTGGAAATAAATGGTCCACGTCAGGACACCACCACGGAGAGTAACCAATTTTGTCAACGTTATGACTTCACATTCCACCCATACTGAGAGACCAAACCTGTCCACGTTAGGACCAACACGTATCGTCAACTTGAGGAAATGAAACTGTCCACATTAGGACCCCCACCTCTCTAGCACGAGGAAAACCTGTCGATAAAATTGTCCTCGTCAGGACTCATCCTTCCATTGGTCCACAAACTTCTTATCACTGACGTTACAACAATTTTGAGGCGGACTCTACTGGGGATATTTGGAATCCAAACTACCGGACGCCTGTTCTGATAACCGGCGGCAGCCTCTGACATTCTGATTCATGAAACCCTTTGATGACAAACAACTCTGCTTGGGAATGAGGAGAAATTCTGCCTACTCATTCTGGCGGGGAAAACACGAGAAATTCACAAAGAAAACTTCATCATGATAACTCTGTGGGGAATAATGCCAAAGCTGACACTTCATTGAATGTCTCACGTCGAGACCTCGAATGTTTGGTGATTCACCTGAGCAAGAGCTCCTTCAACCTGCATGAGAAACAACACTTGAACACAAACGGTTAGCCAACCTAGTTTATGTTTCAAAAATGCGTATGTTTGACGATGATGCAATGCTCCATTCGACATGGAAATGCTACGCTTTTATTTGGTGGATGCAAATATGACACTATATGCCAATGCAAATGCAGACTTGAATTGCTGGGATGCAGAAACTGCTTCAGCAAAATAAATGCTGAAGACAATGCCTACTCCGCTGGGAATAGCCTGGTGCTACAGAATTATTCCGGCAAAATAAATGCTGGAAGAGTGAAGTCGACTCAGCTGGGAAATGAGGAACTTGAACCAAACATCTCCTTGAAGTAATACCCTGCTGGGGAATATAGCTCTGCTGGAGAATAGCAGATGCGCTCGGTATGATCGGACTTATGCTGGAGAGTGAACATATATCACATGGTATTCTGAAAAAAATAAATTTCAATGCGCCACACCACCTCTGCCGGGGAGAGTCTTAATCTTTGAGTTCCACTGGGAGGAATTAAAACACTGGTTGGGAAGAGAACTCCGCTGGGGCGGGATGATTCTCTTGGGAAAATCAACTGACTCCGTTGGGGGAGAGGTAACTGACCCTGCGGGGAAAGGTGAACTTGTCTGAATACAGCTCACCAATATTAATCCTCTGAGACTAAACCAACTCGGGTTGAGATACACTGTCTGAATACAGCCTTATAATCTTGGAATCGCCAAATTCTGCTGAGGATGAATGACTTTGCTGGAGCATGTCCTTTGGATAAGCTATGATTAGCTGGGGAATTTGATCCTTCTTCAGGAAGCACATGCATGACCTGCGTGGGAGTCGAGCCTTTCATTACTGCAATCTTTTGACCGTCTTCCTCATACGGCTATGAAACCTGCAACAACACAAACAAGACAGGACAAGCCTATGCAACCAAATCGATTCAGGTTAGTGACGTTATTTTCAGTTAATTCAAAGCTTTAGCAATTGTTGGCAAGGGCCAGTGATGCTATACACATGCTAGTTTCAGTAAACTTAGGCGCTTTATCATGCACAAAACAGTAAAGAACCAACATCAAGTACTGAATAACATATTTTATTGATTGGGCCCCTGAATGGGCGGAGTTTTTGTACACGGGATGTAACTCCTGAAAAGAGGAAGCTACGCAAGGCAAAATATACAAGTATGCAAAAGAAGCATAAATATTTTGACACATTAAATTTGTACACATGTCGGCAACGGGCTACAGACGAACATCACGAACTGATCCTCCTATGACTCGTCCAACTCTAATGCTTTCCCGGTATCCACACTTCTGAAGAGGTTGTATCCGATAATCGACTCCTCAGGTATATTCTCCCGCACCAATGCTCAAATTCAGTATCAAATTCGGACCGCAGTCATTTGCTATTCAAATCCCTAACTTTTGCGTGAACCGCCCTTTACGGGTTTTCAGTTCATCGGGATACCCTTTTTTGCCGAAGCCGCCCAGTGTAGGTTTTCAACTTCGCGGGTGTACATTTTTTCAATTTTATCCCTAATTTTTTTTTGCCCGAACCTTTCATTCTGTTTTTGGTTCGCCAGGATGCCCCATTTTTGCCTGGACTCTCTTTTTCTGTCCAGCGGGTCAATTTTAAGCAAAGTATTTTTTAACTGCGTCCGAATTCACAGGCGACGTAAAGTATTCACCGTCCATGGTGGACAACAATAAAGCCCCTCCTGAAAAGACTTTTCTAACAACGTATGGCCCTTCGTAGTTGGGGGTCCACTTGCCCCTGTGATCTGCCTACGGCGGGAGAATCCTTTTCAGCACAAGGTCGTCCGTCTGAAAGCTACGAGGATGTATCTTCTTATCATATGATTTCTTCATTCGTCTCTGGTACAAACGACCGTATTCTAGAGAAGCTAGCCTCTTCTCATCCATTAAACTTAGTTGGTTCAACCTGTCTTTCACCCATTCTGCCTCGTCTAGTTGAACGTCTCGCAATACCCTCAGAGAAGGGATCTCAACTTCCAATGGTAGTACTGCTTCCATTCCGTATACCAACGAGAACGGGGTTGCCCCGGTTGATGTGCGTACCGTCGTACGATAACCGTGCAAAGCGAAAGGCAGCATCTCATGCCAATCCTTATAGGTCACCACCATCTTCTGAACGATCTTCTTTATATTCTTGTTGGCCGCTTCAACAGCGCCATTCATCTTGGGTCGGTAAGGGGAGGAGTTGTGATGCTCGATCTTGAAATTCTGACAGAGCTCCTTCATCATTTTGTTGTTCAGGTTTGAACCATTGTCAGTGATTATCCGCTCGGGGATCCCGTATCGGCAAATGATATCTCTCTTGATGAATCTGGCCACCACTTGCTTAGTTACATTTGCGTAAGACGCCGCTTCCACCCACTTGGTGAAATAATCGATCGCTACTAGAATGAACCGGTGCCCATTAGAAGCCGTCGGCTCGATCTTTCCAATCATATCGATTCCCCACATCGAGAATGGTCATGGCGATGACATCACATTCAGAGGACTCGGAGGCACATGGATCTTATCAGCGTAGATTTGGCACTTGTGGCACTTTCTCGCAAACTTGAAACAATCAGTTTCCATAGTCAGCCAAAAATAACCTGCCCGCAGCAGCTTTCTCGTCATAGCATGCCCACCAACATGCGTACCAAAGGTACCCTCATGTATTTCCTCCATGAGCAACTTTGCCCCTCTTTCATCCACGCAACGCAACAACACCAAATCGTGGTTCCTTCTGTATAAGACACCATCTGGATTCAAATAGAAGTTACCTGCTAATCTCCTGAGAGTTTTCTGATCTTGACTGGATGCCCCAGCCGGATACTCTTTGTTCTTCAGAAAGTTAAGGATGTCAAAATACCACGGTTTGTCGTTGGATGCTTCATCAATAGCAAACACGAAGGCTGGTCTGTCAAGTCGAGAGATAATGATTCTGGGAGCCTCATTCCAGAAGTTGACTTTGTACATGGAAGACAAAGTGGCGAGGGCGTCAGCCATCTGATTCTCTGCTCGCGGTACATGATGCAATTCAACCTTGTCGAAGAAAGGCAACAACCTCCTTGCATAATTCATGTAATGTATCAAATTTGGCTGACGTGTCTCCCATTCCCCTTTTATCTGATTCACCACTAGAGCTGAGTCTCCGTATACGTCCAGATGCTTGATTCGCAAATCAATGGCTTCCTCAAGCCCCATTATACAAGCTTCGTATTCGGCCTCATTATTGGTAACTGCAAAGGTCAATCGAGCAGTGAACGGGATGTGCGACCCGTGTGGCGTAGTGATGACTGCCCCAATTCCGCTACCGTAAGCATTCACAGCTCCGTCAAATATCATCTTCCATTTGGAACCCAACTCTGGTCTTTCGTCTGGCAACGACTCTTCACAATCTTTCATCTTTAGGTACATGATATCCTCGTCAGGAAAATCAAACCTCATCGATTGGTAATCTTCAATAGGTTGCTCTGCCAGGTACTCAGACAGCACACTCCCTTTTATCGCCTTTTGCGAGACGTATTGAATGTCATATTCAGTCAAGACCATCTGCCAGCGGGCAATTCTCCCTGACAACGCCTGCTTTTCGAATACATATTTGATCGGATCCATCTTCGAGATGAGCATGGTTGTGTGATTCAGCATGTATTTCCTCAAGCGCTTGGCGGCCCAGGCTAGCGCGCAACAAGTTTTCTCAAGCATTGAGTATCGAGATTCACAATCTGTAAATTTCTTACTCAAGTAATAAATTGCATGCTCTTTTCTTCCTGTCTCGTCGTGTTGACCGAGAACACAACCCATGCTTCCCTCGAGAACTGTCAAATACATAATCAAGGGTCTCCCTGCCACTTGGGGTATCAAAATAGGAGGCTCCTGCAAATACTGCTTTATTTTATCGAACGCCTTTTGACAATTTTCGTTCCACGTTACAGCTTGATCTTTCTTCAACAGTTTGAATAATGGTTCACACGTAGCAGTTAGGTGAGATATGAACCGAGCAATGTAGTTCAACCTCCCTAAAAACCCGCGCACCTCTTTCTCTGTTTTAGGCGTCGGCATTTCTTGAATTGCTTTTATTTTAGCAGGATCGACCTCTATTCCTCTTTCGCTTACGATAAACCCTAGCAGTTTACCCGATCTCACCCCGAAGGTGCATTTGTTAGGGTTCAGTCTCAGCCTGAACTTCCTAAGCCTTTTAAATAACTTCAGCAGATTCACCAGATGCTCTTCCTCCGTCTGGGATTTGGCAATCATATCGTCAACATAAACTTCGATCTCTTTATGCATCATATCATGGAAAAGAGTCGTCATCGCACGCTGATACGTTGCCCCAACATTCTTCAAACCAAAGGGCATCACTTTGTAACAAAATGTTCCCCAAGGCGTTATGAAAGTAGTCTTCTCCATGTCCTCTGGCGCCATTTTGATCTGATTATAGCCTGAAAAGCCATCCATGAAGGAGAATACGGAGTATTGAGCAGTGTTGTCAACTAGCACATCGATATGAGGAAGTGGAAAATCGTCTTTTGGGCTCGCTTTATTCAAATCCCTATAATCCACGCACATCCGAACCTTGCCATCCTTCTTTGGCACTGGTACTATGTTAGCAACCCATGAGGGATATTTTGTCACAGCCAGGAAACCCGCATCCCACTGCTTTTGAACTTCCTCTTTGATCTTTACTGCCATGTCTGGTCTAGTTCTGCGAATCTTTTGTTTGACCGGTGGGCATTCTTCTTTCAATGGCAGACGGTGCACAACCATATCTGTATCGAGCCCTGGCATATCTTCATACGACCAAGCGAATACATCACTATACTCTCGGAGCATTTCAACCAGTCTTCGCTTGATATCGCTCTGCAGTGCGGCTCCGATACGAATATTCTTCTCAACCCCTTCCGACCCCAAGTTGATAATTTCGATGACCTCGTCGTGAGGCAGAATGACTCTTTCCTCTTGCTTCACCAACCAAGACAGTTCTTCAGGAACGTCACCATCTTCAACAACCTCTTCTTCGGCCTGAAATACTGGGTGTTCAAAGTCGGGACGAGTCATAGGTGGTTCAAGGATGTCATCTGAAAATGTTATCCTGCAAAAGGAATGGTTAAATGCTTCAAAATGCGTATAAAGCGAATAACCACGTTGCCATTTTATTGAAAAATACAAAACAAGAAAAACAGAGATTACAATATTTGCACATGAGAAAACGCCTTTTATTTAATGATAAACACGCAATGTTCATAACAGCACAGCCCTAAGCAAATCATGATGCCCCGGGCAAGACGTCAGATTGTTCAACAATTAATAAAGCAAAGCATTACTGTTTAAAAGTCACAGGAACAAGCTCCTGAATGGACCAGTTGCATAGTCCTTGTCCTGGCGTGCTTGGCTGAACCCAGGCATCCATATCACAATCGCTGTCTCCTTCGTCAGACTCCGAAGCAGCATTGATGGTTCCATGATATACTCCATTGGCAGAGATGGTTATTGGCCCTCTGAAACGGGGTGCCCCCACAGCAGGAGTTGATGACGACGGTTGGTACCCCAGCCCGAACCGGTCCATCTTTACAGGAATGTCCAGTACTTTGCCCCAGCCCTTTGCTTCTCCTGCCTCCACCAGAGCTTGGGCTTCTTTATACGACGAGACGGCTATCTCCGACACTTTGCTCGGCCCGGGATCTTTGTCCTTGATACGCAACCCTTCAAATGCCTGGCAAGGTGTTTCGTGGATCTCTCCGTCGACCTCCACATATTTAAATGACGACAGATGGCTAACCAGGATGTCTTCTTCTCCGCATACGGTGACCACGCTGTCTCCGACCATATATTTTAACTTCTGATGCAGGGTAGACGTGACTGCCCCGGCCCCATGAATCCAGGGTCTTCCGAGCAGACAACTATATGCAGGCTGTATATCCATGATATAAAATTCCGTTGCAAACACCTCCGGCCCCACCTGTAGAGGCAATGTTATCGATCCAAAGACTGTTCTTCGCGTGCCATCAAACGCTCTAACTACCAAGTCACTGGGCGTGCACAAGATTCCTCTGACATCCAGCTTCATCATCGCTTTCTTGGGCATCACATTTAAGGATGATCCGATATCAACCAATACATGCGACATTACTGATCCTCTACACTCAACAGATATGTGCAGCGCCATATTATGATCTCTCCCCTTTGGGGTCAAATCGAAGTCGGTAAAGCCCAAGCTGTGGCCTGCATTCACATGCGTCAACACTTCTTCCAGCTGATTTACGGAGACGTCTTGGGGTACGAAGGAAGTATCCAGGACTTTCAGCAAAGCATTTCTGTGAGCTTCAGAACACAAGAGCAACGACAGGATGGATATCTTTGAAGGCGTCTGTTGCAGATGCTCCACAATCTTATAATCACTTTTTCGAATCAAGCGCATGAACTCTTCTACATCTTTCGATGCCGATGCTTTTTCGTTTACCTGCACTGGAACGTTCTCAACCATTTTTCCTTTCCCCTTCGCCAGTCTTTCGGCCTCCACCTCAGGCGATATGAAGATCCTACCACTCCTTGTCATACCTCCCGAACCAACAACGTTGTCCACAGTCTCGGCTGACTGCTTATTAACATCAATCTTTATTCCGTCACAATACACTTCCAACCCATATGACCATGGGACTGCTTTTGTGCTCTCGTACAGGACTGGTTCGGCCTTAGTTATGGTGATCGGCGGTCGCTGAGCCGGTGCTGTTATAGTGATTGTCTTCCGAGGAATCGTTACAGTGGCCACATCACTCTGATCATGTGCTACTGCCCCTGCGGGCTCTTCGATTGCTGCTCGGTCAAACTGCAATGTGCCGTCATCAATTAAAGCCTGAATGCCTTTCTTCAAATCATCACACCCCCCAGCCAGGGTCCAGCATTCTAAGCAATACTCGTCACATCCTGGATAAACACCCCCTTGCAACAATCTGCTTTTTATCCTGCTCAGCGGCGTCTTTAAATCATCGACATTCATAATCAGATTCAACCCTTCCTCAGTCAGAATGGCGTTTGCCCCATGATTAGGCATGGGCTTCTGCACTATATTCGGACCTGCCGTTCCGAAATTGATAGCTTTGTTGTCCAAGAGATCCTGCACAACGTGCTTAAAAGCATGGCAACCCTCTACATCGTGGCCCGGAGCCCCAGAATGAAAATCACAGTGCCTGCTTGCATCATAACCATACGGAGGAGTTCCCGTTATCGGTGCCAGAGTTCTCTTCTCTACCAGGTTCAGACCCAACAGCGTCTGCAACAAATCTGCATAGGTTGAGGGAGGCTTCTCAAAAACTCTTCTTGGTTTACCACCCTGGAATCTTCGCTGAGCAGGCTGTGCCCCCTGCTGTGGCTGCTGCTGCTGCTGTTGTTGTTGAAATGGCTGCTGCTGCTGCATTGGCTGCTGCTGAAACAGTTGTTGTTGATATGGAATAGTAACACTCGCCACCTGCTGCGGCTGATTATATTGGTTCCTACCTCTTCCTCTGCCTCTGCCTCGGCCTCCAAACACCGCGCTTGCCTCTCCCTGACCGCGCCCACCAAAAGTCTTCCTATTACTGCCAGATGCAGTTGATTCCTCAGCCTGGAACCTGCCTTGTTTAATGTTGTTTTCAATCTTTTCTCCCATCAGAATTAAGTCTGAGAAACTGGCCAAAGATGTGTGAAACAACTTGTCATAAAACATGCATGTGAACGTGCCGATAAACATGTCATTCATTTCCTTGTCTTCTAAAGGAGGACGGACCCTGGCAGCCATGTCGCGCCACCTTTGCGCGTACTCTTTAAAGCTCTCACCCTTCTTTTGAGACAGCCCTGTCAATTGGACCCGATTGGGCGCCAAGTCGCTGTTATACTTGTAGTGAGCTACAAATGCCTCTGCCAGTTGCTTCCATGTCTTTATATTAGTTGGCTCCAACCCCATGTACCACTCTAAGGAAGGACCTGACAAGCTATCTTGAAACAAATGCATTAGCATTCTCTCATCAGTGGAGTACGCAGACATCTTTCTGTAATAAGCCCGCACGTGCACTTTCGGACATGTGTCCCCTTTATACTTATCAAACGTAGGAGCTTTGAATTTGATTGGCACCCTCAGGCCAGGTACCAGACCCATTGCTGACATGTCTAAGCCCACAACACTTTGGTTCAGGACTCCCCTCATCTGCTCTTCTAGCATTCTGATCTTCTAGGAGTCATCCATCGGCCCTTCGAAACCTCCGCCGGAGAAAGCGTCCTCCTGCTGATCTTCTTGCCACATACCATTCCCAGCTCCATACCCATCGTATCCATTATTGCGGCCAGCTCTAATCTGATTCATCACCGGGCCTCGCCCTCTGTTGCCGTAGCCCTGAGCAACTCCAGCAGGCCCAAAAGCCATTAACCCAGCGCCGTTTCCATTTCCGAAACCTCCGTAACCCTGACTGGCCACACCATAACCATCTTGCCCAAAGCCTTGAGCATTGAAACCATATTTCCCAGCGTTATCGAATCCCTGATCGTTGAACCCGAATCCAGCATTTCCGAAGCCGTCGCCTCCCATATTATCACCCAAGTTGACATCACCAAGCCCAACGTTATGGACGACAGTCTCATTCCCAACTCCGACGTTACCATTCCCAGCAGCGGTAGCGTTGTTGACATTAGCAGCAGGTATATTGACTACAGGTGGAGCCACTGGTGTGGGAGTGCCATCTCCATGCACAGTATCGACTCGCACAGACTGATGATCCTCATTACCGTGACCGGCGTTTCTGACCAACAGAGGCTGCACCATGGCTTGCAAATTCTCCTGACCTTTTGCAATGGCTTCCATGGTCTTCATAAAGAGAGCTAGCTTCTCGCGCACATCTTGCATCTCGTTCTGCATTTGATCCATGATTCTTCGACAGTTGGTGCGAGTGGAATAGCGGTGCGGGTGCTGATCTGCAATCCTGAAAATACCTGGTACAGAACAGGGAATAAGATATCATCCCATAATTACCTGTAATGCAAATATGAATATGAATTCAATGCAATGTGTGCGTGTCTGTGCATTAGGGAAATTCATTCCCCGATTCTAGTGTGAAGGTGCCGGTGCAATGACAGTGCTAGCAATACAAAGATCGGAGTTGAATCACAAAAAGCCTCATATATTGCGGAGAAACCAATAAGCCAAGAATACAATATCACTGAGAGTACAATAAGAAGGCATGACCTCAACCAACAATCCTGGTGATGGTCAGCACTATGCAAATAAATCATACAAGCTAATACATAAAAGGATCAAACACTCCCATAAGTCTGGTACTCTTCTAGCAACTTCTTGGTCTCCGGATGACTTGGTCGGGTAAGCAGCCCTTCAACGAGTTGGTTTCTTTTCTTAAGAACACGTCGCACGTCTTCAGCAGTTTCCTCCCATGCCCCTTCTCTGAAGCGATCCTCTAGTTTACGCTTCTGAGACACAGCTTCATCTCTGCCTTTGATGGCCTTGTTCAGTGCGTTCTGGAGACTATACCGGGTCATCACTTCTTCTTCACACTTCTTGATGCTAGACTTCAACTGCTCTTCGAGGTCGGAAATTTGCTGTTTCAACTTATCCTCCCTCCTCTTATTGTTGGTCAGTGTAGCATTCCAAGTCTTATTGCAAGAAGAGATCTCTCGGTGTGCTGCGTCGAGTGCCTTCTTTTTGGATTCCAGCATGTCATGGGAGCTTCTGAACTCCTGCCCCAGACGTTCGCGCTTCTTCCTTTCTTCAGCCAACTCAGCCCCTAGTCTGTTCATTAGCTCAATCTGCTGTTGGAAAGCATGCATGGCCTTGTTTTTCTCACTGCGTATCTGGGCTAGCTCTTGCTCTAACCCTTCATTGATCTTCATCAAGGCTTCTTTTTCTTTCACAACTTGCTCGTAGGCCTCCCTAGAAACAGTAGTTGGCTCTGCTACCGGAATGGGAACAAGGACTGATGCATCTGGAAATGGCATCCGCAACTGGCCTGCTCTCTCCTGAATCCAAACTTTGTATGGTGCATAAGCATGACAGTCATTCTTCCCTAACAGCGGCTTCCCTCTTCGGTTAATACGCGTCCAGGCATGCTGCAGCTTGGCTAATAACTCCCCCTTCAAATCACCGGTGAAGTACAGAGATTCCTGTACTTCTTCCTCCTTTGGTGGGTTCTTCAGTGCATATCCGAACTGATGGACCAACAAGGATGGGTTGTAGTTGATACACCCTTTTCTTCCTATCAGCGGGACATTAGGGTACCCCGAACAACTGAATATAAGCTCAAACCCTAGCAGGTCTCTGTCAAACCACTCAACGTCTTCGGAAGACAGCCTCATCAGGCGCTCTGACCAGCTAGCTGTGGTTGCACTCTCCACAAAAGATCCCTTCAGGGGAAGGTGGCTCTTAAACCACATATTCAACAAAGGCGCACAGCAATAAACAACCTTTCCCCTTCTGTTTTCATTCTTGTAGTGCAATGAGTGGTAGAAGTCTCCGATCAACGTGGGCACTGGATTGCCGGAAGCAAATAGATGGAAAGCGTCCAAGTCTACGAAATTGGGCAAGTTAGGAAACAGCACAATTCCATAAATGCATAGAGCCAAAATAGCATTGAAAACCACCCAACATCCGTTCTTGGCATACTCTTGAGCTTTGCCAACCAGGAAATCAAGAGAGAAACCTGAAACCCCAAGCCAAGAAGTCACTAACAGTTCTGCAGCGTCCATATGCAAGGCCTTGGCTAAGTCCTCCAACTTGGGCTCAGCAGCAGAGTGAATAAAGGGAACCTTGTTCTGCACGGGTAGCTCAGTAAACTCCACATACTCTTCAATGGTAGGCCCTAGAATGAAGTCAGCAAACGTAAAACATCTCAATGCGGGGTCATAGAACTGCATCAAGGTATACAGCCCGTTCATCTCATCAGTAGTGGGCTTGCAGACTAATCTCAGTAATCTCCCATGACTCATTCTGAAGCTTCTCCTAACCTCCTCATCAGCAAGAGATATCAGACCGAGCAAAGGAGTAATATCAGGTGTAGGCAGCTTATACGCAACTGTTTTCCTCAAACCAGCCATAATCAATACTCAGAAGTCTGGGCACTAGAATCGGAGGATATGCAAATGCACCTGCAGCACAGACACACGTTAATGGGATGCAATGATAATGGGTATGCAAACAATGCAATGCAAGTAACATGCAACAGGGAACAACTGCCGTAGATGAATAGCCTGAACCATATCAAGAAGTCTCAAATAGACTCTTTTAGAAGTCCTCAAACCCTGGTCTCAGATAGACCTAAAACAAAGCTCCAACAATGGTCTCTGACAGACCTCTAACCATAATTCTAACTGGTCTCTGACAGACCTCAGAACTCTCCAACTGGTCTCTGACATACCTCAGAACTCTCCATAAATACCCAGGATCTCAGATCAAGAAACAAACCGGTAGTCTGAAGGTCTAGTTACCTGCATAACCCCAAACCCTCTCACAGGTGGATGTCCTAGTAACTGAAAAAGGTATGGCATCCTATGCGGTTGTCGGCGTCACAGACTTTCAGGGTTGATGATACGATTCCCAGAAGGAGTGGCATCATCAAATCCTGAAGAGGCCTCACTTAGCCAACTTCCAAATGATCAGTTCCCGGAGTCGACAATTCAGCTGACCAACAATCCCTTCGACCCAAAGGGTAGAAAAAGAAGCCAACCAGAAGAACCTCGTCCGAGTGTAGATTTCATGAGACACTAATGCAAGCAAGGCCGGCACGCGCCCACTACTTTCTACTCTAATTCTAGGTGCACTCAAGCCCAGGTCCGGCTTGTCTCTCAATCATAGAACCACCCATCACACCCCAATACAGCAATAATAATCAATATATATAATGCTGAAAATAAAGGTCAGAAATATAAATCCATACAAAATCCTCGACGGGAAAACAAGCGTTAGGATTGACTCTCTTATGGGACGTCGGATCCCAAATGCATAAGAACTATCGCAGTCCTTAGCAGCCAGGGGACGTTGGATCCCCAACAGAGTCGCCAGATGTCGCTACTGCGAAAATCGGCGCCGGCTGAACAGAAGAGTCGCCACCGTGCGTTATTTATCCCAACGGAGGGAAAGGAAACGCTCAGAGTAAACCTAACGCAAAACGGGAAAGGAATGGTCATCGCAACCAAATCCTGGATTCGGGAGTCGGTTACGCAAGGGGAAGGTATTAGCACCCCTCACGTCCGTCGTACTCGACGGGATCCACGCTTGTTTTCTGGTATGGATTGTTATTCTATCTACTCTACAGGTCAGGGGTTAAAAGAAAAGAAAATGACTCGGCAAAGTATCACACTTTATGCCTACGTATCCCCGTCTGGAACGAGAAATCAGAGTCAACGTAGTTCGCCTACCTACCAGAAAGGAGGGGAAGGTTGCTCGCTAGGATATCGCATCCTATGCCTACGTACTTTCATACAGCATGAAAGATCAGAGCAAACGTAGTTCGGGCCACGTACGACACAAGTATGTCTTGATTGATTTTATTCCTTCGGAAAAAGGTTTTTCTGATTAGCAGTCCAAGCGGACAAAAATGACGTTTTGATGAGTTCACATTCTTTTACGGAAGAAGTGTCTTTTATTGTGTTTGAAGTCTTTATTGTGTTTTTCTGTTTGTTTTGAGAAAAGAAGAGACAGAACTCTAACCTACGGTTGACAAGGAAATCAAACTAACCTAGTGTTATCATGCATTGGTTAAGACCTAATGTCTATCATGCTCCTCTCTTGCGCAGAGAGAAACAGAGATCTTAAGGGAATAGACGGAAACAGAAACAACAGCATATAATAAAACAGTAAAATGCATGGATGCAACAATACAAGCGAGGCAAGGGAGTCCCACTCAACCTCGAACCCAGAAAACAATAGGCAAAAGTGAACAGACTTCACTTTCAACCCAACAGGTTAAACAGCAAACAATACAGTCCAGAAAACCAATCAATACATCAGAAATGAACAACAACTAAAAATGAACAGCCACAGCAGCTCTGCATCAACATCTGTCTTCAAATCATCTCCAATCAGCTACAGGCATCAATCTCCATCTCCACAGCCTTCCAGCAAGGTCTTGATCATCAATCTTCCATATGCAATGGCTTTTCTTCAAGTCTCAATCTTCAGGATGAGCATCAATCAACAAGATGAAGTGAATGAATGTTAGACAGTCAATTACCTACCAAGGGTGGTTCATCAACTGTTAACATTATACAGACAGTTTTCTCTCAAAAGTTCTATCTTTCAAATACATTCACTGATCCTTCCAAAGGAAGGAGGTGGATATTTGAAAGAGACTTTGAATCATAGAGAAAGGATGGATGCAGACAAGGCATTCCATGTTTGGGAAACAAGCTTTCTAATCTAGAGCTCTGCCTAGCTCCTAAACCCTAGTCTCCTCAACAGCTGCTAGCAAAAACTCTCCTTCTCAACTCTGGAAGTTGGTCTTCAATCTCTGGATCTCCAATGGCTTCATCATCACAAGCCTTCAGCTCTCCCAATACCCACACAAACAAGCAATAATCCCCAGAGAGGGCACACCACACCAGTCAAACAAATATAGTAGTATATTAATAGCAGTAGGGGAATCCTAATAATTTCTAAGGGATCTAATAACTACCCATAATCCCTATAGTCCCATATCCCAAACTTTCAGTCTCTAAATCCTAAGGGAAATGATTCAATTCTTCTAAGTCATCACTTAAACCCTAATCTTGTTCATGTTATTCACACCTAAACTAAACACCTAAAATTAAGTCCTAAAAATGGGAACTAAATTTTATATACAAGCTATCATCATCTACTAACCAACCTAAAAAGAATGGATTAAAAATAGTAAAGCAACTATGCAAACTAAAATCACCAAATTCATGTATCAAACAACATAATATTTACACCTATTTAAAAGAAAAATATGCCAAAAATATTAAAATGAAATGAAGTATTAATTTTTTTGTATGACAATTTTCTTGACAAAATTAAGAAAAGAATGCAAAAACAACCAATGAAAAATATGCATTTTACAATTTGTTATGATTTTTGAAAGATTTAATGTTTTTATGAATGAAAATAAAATGAATTAATGAGATGGAGGGTGCAGCAAGTAATGGAAATTAGTTAAAACAAGGAAACGGGCCAAGCAGTGGGGTGTTAATATCACATATGCGCGAGGCCCAGAAAGCATCAGAAAATAAACAAAAATTAAAAAAAGGAAAACGGTGTGAATAGCAAGAATTACAGTTCTTTTGAGTTGGGCTTGGTTTGAGGGGGTGTGTATAGCAAGCGAATTTGAAGCCCAATCTGATAGAATAAATGAAACGGGGCATTTCATGGTTTGAAGTTTCCCTCCGTTTTGCCATTCAATCGCGTCCGTTGGATTGAGTTCCCAGTCAAATGTCAAAGGGCAATCGTGTGGCCCCCAGACCTTCTTCAACCTCCAACCAACCCTAATGCTTGGAAACCCTAGCCATGCATGCACATTCAAGAGCTCTGTTCTCCCTCGTCTCGCCATGAATCCTCACGACTCCAAGAGCAAAGTTGCTCTAAATTCCTCCCTCTACACAACCATAACCATAACTCCTCCTAAAACTCACTCAAACAACCAACCCGATAGGTGCAACAGTCTGATTCCACCATTAATACCTGTCATCAACTTCTCCAAAGCTTGCTCAATTCTACCCTAACATTATCTATGTCTTATGCTGATCATAACAAGCCATTCACCTCAGATTTTCGTGCTCTAATCCAAGAGATACAAACCCTAACAGGTTTGGTACACCTATGGCAAACTCCATGAAAGCTCTCCAAACTCATCAAACTCAGTCATCTATCCTAGCTTAACCTTTCTATGCTATCAGAACCTAGCAATTCTAACCAAAACAGCCAATTCGAATGAGGGACATACCTGGTGCAATTGATGAAAACAGATGCTAAACCTCTTGATCCAAGGCTTGAAGTGAGTGGAAAATGATCCAAGAACTTGATTATGAGTTCTGTATGCAACCAATGATGCTCCAATGCTTTGAATCTCCCAATTCCAAGATTCTTGCTTCTTGGATGATCAACTTGCACAACTCGAATCCCCCTTCAATTTCACCAATCTTGATGTGAATTATGATCCTTGGATGATGATGATGAAGATCCAATCAAAACATGTGAAGATTGATGAGAATTTGAGAGAGTTTTAATGGATTTTGCAAATGAGAGAAAGTGTATGAAACTTGTGTTTATGAGCAATGTGAAGCACCAACCATTGCATGAACCTCTTCATATCAATATATAGGTGAATTTAGAAACTCCTAGAAGCTTGGAGAAACTTCCCATGTATGATTTCCCTTGGATTTGGCTTATGTATCTTCCATTATAAGTAACCTTGAATAACTCTCAAAATTTGAACCAAGCTCAAAATTCTACTTTGGCCAATGTTATCAAAATGATTTTTCCATTCAAAATGACCTATAATTTCACCTCATTTGGCCAAAGTATGAAAAATCTCATTTTTTAAGTCATTTTTATTCATTAAATCCACCAATTTTGAAACTTTGTGCTATGAATATTTCCAATCTTTCATGGTCACTTTTCTAGACTCAAAATGTCATTTGGAACAAGTTTGATGTTGTGAAGTTTTCCATTTGAAGCTTCCTTGTATGAGTTTTGGGCATAAGCTTGAAATGACCTGTAATTCTCAGATGACCAAAATACCCTTTGCTTGCCAAGACCATAAGTAGAGTTCCACAAATCATATGAAGGCATAATATACCATTATAGAAAGCTAAGACAATGAGGAACAACTCTTATGTTGACCAGAAATTCATTTGAAATCTCCTTGAGGGGTAAAAGTTTCTTGGAAGACAAGTAACTTTCACAAACAAAATTTCAGATACCTCAGATGACCTGTAACTTGCAAGGACCATAACTTGAGTTCTATAAATATCCTTGATGTCTTCCACCACTCAAATTAAAGGTCTTGAGATCATATACAAGTTTCATGTTGGCCAAGGATCCATTTGAAGCTTGCATTTTGACTTATCTTACTTGGAAATTTGACCTAAACTAGGGGATTTTACATAGAAACCCTAATTTAGAAACTCCTCTTCTCCTTGATTTCTCTTGAATTCTTCTTGGCATATCACCATATCCCTCTCTACATGTCAAATTATTAACCCCGCATCTCTCAAATAGACCTCAATGCCTTTCAATCAATCAATTGACCTAGAGTTGACCCAGGGTTGACCCAGATGAAACCCTAGTTGACTGTCTTCAATTGCAATTCTTGTGATCACATCAATGACTTGCCTTCTTCTCCAAATGGATTTCTAAGTCTTCTATGATGTCTACATACTCTCCATGCTCAGCCCACAACTCACAATTTCCTTGTTGATCCTCAGATACCCTCAGATAGGAGATGGATGCACTTGCTTGATCCACTGACTTTTCCAACTTTCAAATTCTTTTCTGATGACTTGAATGAGATTGAATTTGAATAATAACCTCTTGATAGGCTCATAGAGATGAGAATAATGATTGGTCCCCTGTTGGATGACTTGCTAATGCTTATGCTATGCAGATGGTTAGGCTATGTACATGACTCTATATGCAAATGCTAATGATATTGAAACATAAACCAAATGAATAAGGTTGAGCAAATTTTAGGGTGCAACAGGGAGTTGCCTTAGAAGGTGCTGCTGACAGCTCAGAAGAAGGCACTAATGATGAAGAAGAAGGCACTGCAGAAACTGAGGAGGACATGTCCAGCTCAGCTGAAGAAGAAGATTGATGTCTCAAAATGAGGTGTTGTTGCTGCTGTTTCTTTCTAGGTTGATTTTTTTGTATAACCTGAATTTGTGATGCTCTTCAAAGGGTAGTTTTACTGTAATGTAACCCCTAACAATTGTAATGGTACAATGTATGATCTATGCTAAGTATTTAGTAGGATCCTAATTTGTGGCTAAAATGGGGGAGAGGGAAAGAGATAATAGAAAACTACAAGTATGGCACAACAGGTGGAAGAGCAGGTGGAAGAACAAGTGATAAGAGCTGGCAGAACAGTGCTTGTGCATACAATATTAGACTTGCATATTTGCAGGAATAACTATAGGTGATGTTCAGAACAGTGAAGAACAGGTGGATAGCTTGGCTAGCCTATGTGCTATTATGTGCACACGGTATAATCATCCTTGTAGGTGTTGCTAAGGAGATATGTAATGACAACAGTCTAGCTATTAGTAATGCTGCTGAGGAGATATGTGATAACAACAGTCTAGTTGTTAGTAATGTGCTATGTGTGTGAATTCCTATGGTGTATAGGAATGTTTGTTAGAACCAGTTGTGTGTGTCTACATGACAGTAGTGGCAGAAAGTGTTGTGCAACTCTTCAGGGGGAGTAGCACAAGTGTGTGTACTTCAGGATGTTATCCTGAAGGTTATAACATCCAGAGCAGACTGGATGAATATGTGTGACTGCAGACTGTTTGGAGGTTGTGTGCTCAGCTAGTAAGATGCATCAGTTGAGGGGGAGTAACCCAGTGTGTTACTCAGCAAAGAGTGACATCTGTAGTGGTATTCTACAGATAGTTAACAAGGTGAGCTATAACAGTGAGAGCTAACTGTGAGGACTTAGAGTGGTTTGAGCTAGTAACGTTCCTGCATGACAGGACACATCATAAGTCTTCTGCTGTATAAATCTCTGATATGATGACATAGTGTTTTATCCAAAAATTTGTCAAAGGGGGAGTTTGTAAGTGATCTTGATTGGCTGCATTTTGTGGAAAAACACTAGAGCATGTATGTATGTCATGACTGATGTTAGTGCATACATAATATGGTATGTGCAGGGTAAGTTGACTTAGCTAAAAGCAAGTTAAGATGAAGGTCATACCCAATGTTATGACTTTGGTCGTATGACATAAAGCGCATGTTTGTTTTTCTGGTATCTAGAAACCAGGAAACATAATAGGAGCTCAAGATGGATATCAGGAGACTTTCTAGTAGCCCTAGGCGAACTAAAATATCCCTGAATTAAGTGGAAAGCATGCAGATCATTGAAAATAGGTTTGTTATGAATAAAACCTAATTTATGCACCAAGGCCCAAAAGGACCGACAACTGCTATAAATATCAGAAGAAGCAATCCTGAACAACAGCTATTGACAGAAGAATAGAGTGCTAATTGAGAGTCCTTGTGAGTGAAGAAGGCTAGTCTTCACGTGTGAATTGAGTCTTAGGAATACTTGTACTCCAAGCAATTGTCTATTGGATGATTGCATTTGTTAGGTAGATTCTAAGTTGTGTCTCACTCAAAGCTGTAAAGAAAGAGTGTGTGTACCTTGATCAAAGTTGTGAAGCAAGATCAAGGTGTGTATGAAGTGTCTCTTCATATTGTTTTTGTAATTGTGAGTTATATATCACTGTGGTGTGATTGAGAGGGAGTGAGTGAGAATACTCAGGTCTAGAGTGTTTCTAGGATGAAGTGTCATTGGGTAGGTTTTAAGTGAGGAGTGCAAACTGTGTTGTTTGACTCTGAATTAATTATGCTAATAGTGAATTTCCTCCCTGGCTTGGTAGTCCCCTTATGTAGGTGTTGTTGACACTGAACTGGGTGAATAATTGTTGTGTTATTTACTGCTTTTACTTACAGTGTTATTAGTTAGTACAAAAGTCAATGTCACAGTGGATATTATAACTTTGGGAATAACATCCATCGTGTGCTTGCCAGAATTTTCAAAGCCCAATGTCAAAAATAATCCATTGCCAAATCATGGAGGAGTTCATGCCATAGAAAAAGCTCCAGATGAGACGATAGTTTGTGATGCGTCGGAAATCAAGACCCCGTTGTGGTCAGTTCATGAGAAATTGTTAAAAGCGAGACTTATTGGAGGTACCCATGATGATTGTCAAGAATGTTCTATTAATCCTAAAGGGTGTGGTGTGGTTCAAAATAATGTGCAAAGTTTAATTGATGATGGTCTGCTGCAAGTGTGTGTTGTACCCCAAAATTTGCCCAACCTTTTCTTGGACTTGGCTTATATTTCATTGCATGGTTCTAGCATGTGCATTTGTATATCATTGGTCATTTGCAGGGGATAAAGAGATGTGTGCATAGCAAGAGAAGGTTACCAAGGGTTCTAAGCCTAAGCAATAGGTTTTATTCGAGTGGTCAAGTGCTTATCATCATCAGGAGAAGGTCAAAGCTCTTTGAGGGAGTGAATGGATAGTTGTGGTTTATCTCTTATCTGGGAGGCCAATTAAAGATTATCAGAGGATTATGATTCCATGGTTATGGATGGAGAATGTTGTGGGAGCTCATGGAGTGCTTTGAGAGCCATTGTGGAGCTTATCCAAGATATTACATCATGTGCAAGAGGTGGCAGTCAGAGGATTATACACCTCGGGTTTCATCTGCCTAGTGCAAGATCAACTGTGAATTTGAAGGAAATTAAGACTCAACTCCAAGTCATTGGAGTCATGGATAGTTGTGTTGAAGCATCTAAGATGTTATTTCAAGATCAATTTAAGAAGAATCAAGAGTGTGAGAAGTTGCTAAATTAGGGTTTCTAAGATTGTCAGTGTAAAATCCCTTATTTAGTGCTCAACTTCAAGATCACATATCTCAAGATCAAAGTTTCATCTTGTCGCTACTGCGAAAATCGGCGCCGGCTAAACAGAAGAGTCGCCACCGTGCGTTATTTATCCCAAAGGAGGGAAAGGAAACGCTCAAAGTAAACCTACCGCAAAGACGGGAAAGGAATGGTCATCGCAACCAAATCCTAGATTCGGGAGTCGATTACGCAAGGGGAAGGTATTAGCACCCGTCACGTCCGTCGTACTCGACGGGATCCACGCTTGTTTTCTAGTACGGATTGTTGTTCTATCTACTCTAAAGGTCCGGGTTAAAAGGAAATAAAATGAATCGGCAAAGTATCGCACTTTATGCCTACGTATTCCCGTCTGGAACGAGAAATTAGAGTCAGCGTAGTTCGCCTACCTACGGGAAAGGAGGGGAAGGTTGCTCGCTAGGATATCGCATCCTATGCCTACGTACTTTCATACAGCATGAAAAATCAGAGCAAACGTAGTTCAGGCCACGGAAGACACAAGTTTTTCTGAATGTTTTTATCTCCTTATGAAAGGGTTTTTCCTGACTAAAAGTCCAAGCGGACAAAAATGACACTTTGATGTTTGTTTTCAGTCTTTTACGCAAGAATTGTCTTTTACGATGTTTGCAATCTCTGACGCACTAGAGACTATGATTTGAGAGTGACTACGTCGTATGTCACCCTAAGGGTAACACACTAAGTAATAAGATTACTGAAGAGTGACCCTCCAGCAACCTTTCTCAAATAGCTTAAGGCTCGTAGCGTGTGACATTGATTATCCTTATTACTGTGTTTTGAATTGTTCTGAGATAGAAAAGAAAGAAGTTCTAAAAAACCTAGGGTTTGAAAGGGTAATCAAAACTACCCTAATGTTATTATGCATGGGTTACAACCTAATGTCTGTCATATTTCTCTCTTGTACAAAGAAAAACAGAGATCCTAGGGGATAAACGGAAAAGAAACAACAGATATATAATAAACAGTAAAGTGCATGAGATGCAGCAAAACAAGCGAGGCAGGGGAATCCCACTCAACCTCGAACCTGGGAAAACAATAGGCAAAGTGAAACAACTTCATGTCAAACCTAAGGGAAAATTAACAAACAATACAGCAAAGAAAACCCAACACCAGCTCTGACAGCAACACCAGCTCTTACAGCAAACAGTTCAAACAGCACCAGCTCAGGCAGCTACAGTTGATTAACAGCAAAAGGTTGACAGTAATAACTTCAAGCAAGATCCCATCTTCACTTTCCAATGATATTCAAGCTTCAGATAAGCTCTTATCCCAGCTGTAGCAAGCACAGACAGCTTCAATCAGCAGCAAAACCCTAATCTTCAACAGATACCCAGCTTTGACAGGCACAAGCTTCCTCTTCACCAGTCTTCAATGCACTTATTATCTTTAATAGGCTTCCATCTTCAATGAAAACACTCACAGGAGAGAATCAACTTAACAGATGAAATTGGAATGTTAAAAGGCTTAGTGAAAACCCAGGGAAATCACTAAGATCTTAACACAGCAAGTGAAAGGTATCCTCAAGGTTCTACCCAATCAAAGCATGCTCTACATCCCTCCTAAGGAGAGATGGAACTCTTTTAGGGGACCTTGTGTCATAGGATGGAATAGAGGAACAAGAAGCTCTCTATGTTTGACAGAAGAAATCAGTCTACTCTAGAGCTCTCCCTATATCTCCTATCTCCTAAGTCTTCATCAAGCAAACTTCAAGCAAAAGCAACCTCAAGCTCCAAGCATCATTATTTGTCTACAATCATCCTCAAAGTCTTTATATACTCCTCAAGCTAAGCACAAGCCCTAACACCCAAAGAAAAGGCCCAAAAGCCATCAAACCAAACAATATCCCAAGAGGGAACACATTAATATCAACCAACTTGCAAAAATCAAATAAAATGGAAATACTCATCATAAAATCCTAGATTAATTTCTAAGGAATCCTAACTAGGTACCCTATACCCCATATAAACCCCAAGGCCTAAATCAAACTAAAATCCCACAAACTATGTGTTGAAATGCACCTATGTCAAGTTGAAACCCTAATTCTAGCATACCAAAGTTTATGGTTCAAAACTAACTAAAATGAAATCAAAAAAATGTGATAAAATTCCAGGGGGAACCTAATTCTATAATCTAATCATAGCAAAAATAATTATATCAAAGATCAAAGTTAAATGACCATACTAAATTCAGCAAGCTGGTATATCAAAATAAATGTGAAATAAAAGCAACTAAAAGTAAAAATAAACCAAAAAATGAAAAATGTATGAAATGCCAATTTTATTCTTTTATAATTTTCTTGATGTCTTTATGAAAATGATGGAAAAAATCCCATGCAAAAATGTTAATTTTTGAGTTTATTATGAATTTTCAAAGAACTTAAAATAAATGTGTGAAAATAAAGAAAATAAAATGAAAATGGAAATACGTCTGTGGTGAATAGCAATGCAAAACAATGTAAAAAGCCAACTGGGCCCAGAGTGGGGTGTGTCTAGAAATGCGCGCCCAAGACCAGTCAGAAATTATAGTGAAAATAGAATGAAAAATAGGAAAATCCGTGGTATGAATAGAAACTGAGATCAGTGTACTTTTGGATGGGCCATCACTTGGGGGTGTGGATATCAAGTTTTGCACTAAGCCCAACCAAATACATTAAGTGAAACAGAGCGTTTCACTAATGTTTCATATCCTTCACAAAATGGAATTCAAGCCTGGCCGTTGGATGTCTTTTTGGTCAAAGTCTTGCTATGCATCCTAGGGTGGTCAGGTTGTCTTCAACCTTTGAATTGTGGATGGAGGGAAAAAGCCATGGAAGAACAGCTATGAACTTCATCTTCTCCAAGTCGTGCTCCCTTAATTCTTCATCAAAAATCAAAACTAAACACCCTAATTCACTCGATTTTCCACAAGGAATTCAACCATGGTAATCAAAATCACTGAAACATCTTCCTCCTCAAAACACGATTGAATTATCAGAAATCACTCAAGAATCAAATCTCACCAAACATAAAATTGGATGGCCTAAACTCATCACCACTTCACCCTGATCAATTCTAGCTATCAAACAGAGATTCTATCATCAAGAACACGAAGATATGATCATGAACAGAAATTGCATCGATCCACTAATTGTCTCTAAATCAAACCTAATGCTACCAGAAAGCTCCCTATGATCATCTACATTGAATCTAACTATTCAAAACTGATTGAAACTGCCTAAATCAAGCCATGGAGTAAAGTTTACATACCTGCAATTTTGAGATGAACAGAGTGATCAAACCTTCAAGATAAGCTTCAATAAGTTCCAGACACCTTCACCAACACCAAAGGATGCTTCTGTATGCAAAGAGATGAATTGAAATGGCTTGGATTATTGAATTCGATCTTGAGTTGCAGGCTGAGAATTCCAAATGTGAACACACGATTCTTTAGTGTTCTTGCTATGGATTATATCTGAAATCATCCACCAATGCTAGAGCAAGCTTCAGAGATCAAAAGAATCGATTGGAAGTGGTTGAAACTTGTAACTGAATTCTGTTTTGCAAATGGAAGATTGAAAATGCAATCTCACAAATCTCTCTCAATTCTCTCCAATTCTAGCTCTGAATCACTTCATAGGTATATATAGAATGTGGATGAAGGCTCTAGAAAGTTCTGGATTGATCCTATGAGAAAATCAACTTCTCATGTCATGAAAATCTCTTCTTATGCTACACACATATCAGTTCATGTTTTGGCTTGCAATTCACTATGCTTTGAGTTTAAAATGTCCTTAGATGAGATTTTGGAGGTGTTAGGATGGAAGGGAGCCTTGCATTTGCCTTGAAGTGTGGTTTTGCAATTGTGCCTTATGATGCAAGTAACTAATTTACAAAGCAAGTCATTGAAATAATCCTAAATTCAAAATTGTGGCAATGTCAATGTTCTCAAAATGTATTTTACAGTCAAATTGGTATGTCATATGGCTTGGTTTGGATTTGTAGACCAAAAACCCCAATTTCCAACCTTGGTTCATTTAAAATTTACCCTTATTTTAGGCCATTTTTGTGACTTTGTGAAGCAAGCCATTCCAAACTCTCATGACCTCTTATCTAGCCTAAAAACATCATTTTGAACACATCGCATGCTGAACATTTTTTCATTGGAGGAGTGGAAGATGGAGATTTGGACCTATGTTGAAAAATGACCTGTAATTCAACTTTCCCAAAATACCCCTGGGTTGCCAAGACCATAACTTGAGTTCCACAAATCTTCTTGAGGACTTATAGGACTCAAATTAAAGTTAAGATCAAGGTCTATAACTCTTATGTTGACCAAGAATCCACTTGAAAACTCCTTCATGGGAAAAAGTTGCTTGGAAGTCAAGTGACTTTCACAGATAAATTTCAATGTCCTCTGGGGACCCATAACTTGCAAGAACCATCACTTGAGTTCTACAAATCTTATTGAAGACTTTTAGTACTCAAACTAAAGCTATTGATAAGATATACAAGTTTCATGTTGACCAAGAATCCATTTGAAACTTGCATTTTGACTTATTTGGCTTGGAAGTTAAGCCTAAATTAGGGTTTTTACACTGAAACCCTAATTTAGTAACTCCTCTTCTTCTTGATTCCTTTTGATTTCTCCTTGGCACAACACCACACATGTATACACATATCAATTCATGCATCCCACATCCTTCAACTAAGCCTTGATGCTCTTCAATCAATTAGTTGACCTGGGGTTGACCTAAATGAAACCCTAGTTGACTGTACTTCAACTCTGGCTCTTATACTTGTATCAATGACTTGTCTCATCTTCAAAATGACCCTCTAGGTCTTCCATGATCTTTGTACACATTCCATACCCTCAGTTCATAGTTCATACTCCATTGATGATACTCAATATACCTCAAATTAGGAGAGAAATCCACTGGTTGACCCTCAAACTTTTCAAAGCTTCAACTCATTTCTTGATTACTTGGATGGTCTTGAACTTGAACAAAACCTCTTGATGGGCCTCTTTCTGATAAGAATGTCACTTGATCCCTTGTTAGATGCCTTGTTATGCTATGCTATGCAAATGATTAGACTATGTACATGACCTACTATGCAAATGACAATGCAATTGAAACATAAACCAGGTGAAATAGGTTGAGCAAATTTTAGGGTGCAACACATCTCACTTTTATGCAAATATGAGACTTGTAGAGCATGTTTTTAGCTTTCTTTTGAGTACTAGAACTCATCCATTGGGTTTCTAGAAATCAAGTTATGATGCTGACAAGTTATGGGTCCTCAGATGAATGTGTTTTTAGTCAACAAAAGTTGACCAAATTCCAAGTCACTTTTGACCTAGAATCATGTTTCACCTCAACTTTTTATGAACATGAAAGTTGTTCATCATGATCTTAGATTTACAAAAAGTCTTAGAAGTCTTTCATCTCATGTGTAAAACTCAAGTTATGAAGCTTGCAAGGAAGGGGTATTTTGGGAAAGTGAGATTATAGGTCATTTTCATTATAGGTCCATTTCATGATCTTGAGCACTTCAAATGAAAATTTATCCAACATGAAACTTGCTTCAAATGATCTCAATTCCATCATGGAACATCAAATTGGATTAAATTATGCTAGGGTTTGGAGATTGGTGAAGGAAAATCAAAGGAAAAGACTTTAAAGTCATGATTTGAATTGAATTATTTTTAATCCCTTTTCATGTCATATTTGTGCATATTTTGAGTCCGATTATCATACTAAGTAAAATGCACAAGTTTGATTGGAGTGGTGCAAGCTAAAACACGAGCAAATTCAAGTTACTTCAAGTATAAGCTTCACATTTGATATCAACCATTGGATCAATTCAAGGGATAATTTCCAGCCACAAGATCAGCTCCAAGTCTCAACATGTGATTTAAATAAAAAACAAGGCAATTGGAGCCATTTTTGCACGTGGACATGAAGCTTGAACTTCCAACTTTGGATTTCTTCAATTCACCATAACAGGCCAAATTGGGCCTCCAAACTCTCATGGATCCATAATATAAAAGCTTTTGATGAAGAATGAAGCTTCATTCAGCCATTTTCATGTAAGAAAAGCTTGGGAGCAGTTGCAAAATTCAAGAACAAAGTGAAATCGTGATTTTGGAATTCAAGCCAAATCAATACTAACATTCTCTTCCTTGAAGATCATTGAGCGTTTCTGCATCTTTTTGCGCAAGCTTAAGCATAATTGAAGCCCCAACGGAGTGGCTCCATTAGGTAATCATCAATTCAATATTTCTCTCTTAATACGCACTCATTTTACTCCATTCTTGTTGCATATTGAAGTCCTACATGTGTAGGCAAATTCAGGATCATTGATTGTTGCGTTTGTGATGATTTCATCTATGTGCTCATTTCTTTAATGCTTCGATTCTCTTAATCCTTGTGTGATAAATAAAATTGGAGAGTAGATTCTTGATCTACGTTGCGTGAGGATCAATTTGATATAAGATTTTGTTCGTTTTGGTTGAGTTGATCACCTGCAACTCCGGTGAGACGAACGGAGAAGATGACCGGAGCACAGTGCTCCAGCGTCTGGTTTTGGTTTTCCATTGGCTGATGTGGACAACCACATATGCCTTTGAACATTTGACCGTATGAGATAAACAGCTAGGATCTTTCTGACCAGCCAGCGTGTCCTTGGACTGCCACGCAGTTTAAGTGGAACGGTGCGTTTTGAGCACCTGATCTTTTGGTTTTGGTTTGGGCCTGGGATGCTCTTGGTACCCCCCTCTCTAAGAAGCCCATTGGTTTTGCCTTGCAAAGTTGCTATTTGCCACACTCCTTTTTTTTCCTTTTTATTTTTTCAATCTGTTTGATTTTAATTCATTTAAAATGCTTCCAAATGAAATACAATTCTACAAAAATACTTTTAGGATATTTCAAGATGTTAACTAATTTTAGGAAATTTTTATTTTATTTTTTGGAATATTTTTCAATTAAAATAGGGATTAATCATTTGGAAGTGTTTTATTTGGATCATTTTCTTGATCATGTGTGTTCTTGATTTGTTTCTTGATCAATTTTCCTTTCCAATGATTGAAATTTTTTCCTCATATCCATGATGAGTTGAAGAATTTTATAGGATAATTTTACCCCTGGTTTAAGTCATTTGGTTTGGCTTTTATGGAATTTTGTTAGACCCTCGATTCTTCCATTTCAAAGTGGTACACCTTATGGATTTATTTCTTTAGGTGGTGCTTTGATGGAACATTGCCCTTGTGCTTTTTTCCTATGGTTTCCAAAATTTTGATGATCATTTGAGATTTTATTTGGTTATTTTTTAGCCCTTTTCCTATTTTTGAGGTGACTTACAAGTTAGGTTACTTCTAAGGGAGGTTCACACAAGTACTTGACCTAGTTTGCTTTGGAAATGACTTTTGTGGATCCATTAAGCTCTCAGCTCTTCTTGATTCATGTTGTCAACATGTTGAGCTTGCTGCATATCAATTTATAGGTCATAAATTTGTTCATTGCTTGTTGAAGTTTGCATTCTCTTTAGGCTTTCCATTTGGTTTCCAGATGTTGAATGTGTTGAATAACTTAGGTCCTCTTCCATGCCTTTGCTTACATTCTCTTTTGATATGTGTGATTTTTGGTTTATGCACATTCTCCTCTCATCCCTACCTCTGTCCAATGACTTTGGGATCCCATTTGAGATAGCTTAGTCCCTCCTTTGGAGGTACTAGAAGCATGTCATGAATGGTGCTTCCTTGAGGGCTTCTTTTGTTTATTTCTTACATGATTTTGGGCTTTCCTTTGGTTGAGTGCCCTTATGAGTTCCTTTGGTTATCATATTGCCTCCCATTCTCCCATTCAATTATGTCCTCTTTTCTTTTCATTTGGTTTGCCTTTGGGCATTGTGGTTGATGTGTGAATGGTTGTAGGATTTATTCTCCTATTTTCATCCCGCTCTTGTGTGCAATTACGTGCTTTCTTTTGGATTGCTCTCTACTTTGATTTTTCATTTCTTCTTGCATTAATAAAGGTTGATATGCGCTTGTGGAGGTGTTTACCCAACACTTTTTCCTCCCTTTGCTTGTATGTTGCATTGCATATGCATCCTTGCATCTTTCTTATTTCATGCTTCTTTCTTCTTCTTCTTTCTTCTTTTCCATGTTCCCTTAGGATCTCTAATCTCTTGAGCTTATGATAGACCTTAGGCTTGAACCCATGTATGAAAAAATTAGGTAGCATTCCCTTTCATCCCAATCATAGGCGCATTTTGTATGAGAACACTAGGTTGAGTCTTAATCTCCCTTTAGAGTGTCTTTCTCTTCTCATCTTCAAATTGTCTTAAAATATTTAATAAAGGTTACAGATTGTTGTACGTTACGAGCCTTAAGTACTTGGGAAATGGTGATTGGGGGGACTCCTCTCAATTATCTAGAGTGTTTAGCATATGTCCTTTGGACGATATGCAACGCATTCGATCCTAGGTCATAGTCTTTAGTGCAGCATGAATTACAAACAATAATCAATGCACTTCTTCTCTAAAAAACAAAAAACAAACTTCAAACTTTTTATCCTTCGGAATATTAATTTGGAAAATCTTTTTTATAAGGAGAGTTTTGTTAACTCTTTGTTTTATCGCAAACAGGTAACGCCTAAGTCTCCAATGGTCGAGCTGCATACACCTAACTGCTAGAACTAAGTTTTTACCCTTCTCGGGCCTAAAACATTTTGAACCAACCGGTGTTCTTGTTAGCCCGAACTACATTTGCTCTGATTTCTCATATCAGATGAGAATAAGTTGGCACAATACGTTGACTCTGACTTTCCCATTGCACGAGGGACTACGTAGGCACAAAGCGGCGATGCTCTGCCGAGTATCTTTTCTTTTCTCTTGTCCTTGAGACCTTTAGTGTAGATAGTTCAACACCCTTTTAGATAGATAACAAAACATGGATCCCGTCGAGTACGACGGACGTGAGGGGTGCTAACACCTTTCCCTTGCGTAACCGACTCCCGAATCCGAGATATGGTTGCGATGACTTGTCTTCTCCCTTTTCGTTAGGATTTTTATGATCGTTTTTCCCCCCCTTTTGGGATAAATAACGAACGGTGGCGACTCTTCTGTCTTTGCCGACCCTCTTCACAGCGATTACGACAGCTGGCGACTCTGCTGGGGAATAAAATATCCCCTATGCGAGTCAATCCTAGCATTTGGTTGTTTATCTCTTTGGGTTTGTTTATGTGTATCATACTTTATTTTCCCGCATTTACTTTCTGCATTATATATATATCATTTTTGCTGTGGTGTTGGAAGGGAATGTTCCACTGAGAGATAAGTCGAACCCGGGCTTGAGTACAAACCTAGCATTAGAGCGAAAAGTAGTGACGAACCTGTATGTTTCAGCATGCATTAGTCCCCACGAAATTCACGTTCAGACGAGGTTTTCTGTGAAGGTATCCTATCCTGTACATTAGTCGGGAGGGGGTATTGGATCAGGAAGCTGTCGACTCTGGAGACCGATCACTTGTGACTCAGCTAAGTGAGGCCGCTTCGGGAGATTATGAAGCCAAACCAGAAATGGCGAACGTATCATTGTTTCTCGAAAGTCTGTGATGCTGATGAACGCACAGGATGCCGAACCTTGCCAATGATAGGTCCATACCTGTGAGAGGGATTGGGTTATGCAGGAAACTTTGACTTTCAGACTACCTGGTTTTCTTTGCAGTATGAGTCTGTGATTCTTGCATATGCATTTTCATTTTGCATTTTCGTTGACCTGTATTTATGTTGCAGGTGTACCTTTCCTCCTTGATTATAGTCTGCTAGTACACTGTCAGCATGGCACCTTGTTTGAAGAAAAATGTGTTATACAAGTTCCCTAATCCGAAGATAGGACCCCTGCTAAAGCTCGTCTCCTTGGCTGATCGTGGTGTGGTGGAGGATTTCAGGAGAGAATATGGGAGAATCTTGAGTTTCATATGTAAAGCTTCTAAGTTTGAACTAGATGGCCTTTATGCTCTTATGCAGTTTTATGACCCACAGCTGAGGTGCTTTGTTCTTCCGGATTATGTTCTGGCACCTACCTTAGACGAGTATTCTGTGTTGTTGGGTGTTTCTATCTTAGACCAGATAGCATTCTATCACGTTGATGCTGAGCTTGATCTGGCTAAGATTGTTGTTGCTCTTCATCTTGATGTTTCTGAGATTTCAGGGAAGGTAGTTAAGAGGACTGGGGTGTTTGGATTTCCATTGCTTTTTCTAATTGACAAAGCTCGACAGTTTGCCAAAGATGGTTGTTGGGTAGTGTTTAACGCTATCTTAGCACTGTGTATCTATGGTATTGTGTTATTTCCTAACCTTCCAGATTTTGTGGACTTGGATGCATTTCACATATTTGCTTCAGGGAATCTGATACCTACACTTCTGGGAGAGGTTTATCATTATGTTCACTACAAGAATGAGAACCAGAGAGGGAAGAACGTATCTTCTTGTGTTCCTTTGTTGTATAGGTGGTTTGCTAGTCATCTTCCCAAGGCAGGTCCATTTGTTACTACCGCTGGTACTTCAGAATGGTTTGATAGGTTGATGGGGTTGTCTGCTGAGAACATTATTTGGTTTGACAGAGATATGCTGTGTACTGAGATCATTTATAGTTGCAGAGATTTTCCTAACGTCCCGGTGGTCGGAAGGAAAGGATGCATCAATTATAACCCATCCTTGTAAGTTAGGCAGTTTGGATACGCGCTGAGAGGACCTCCTAAGGGAGAGGAGATACAGGAATATTTGTATCTCACTGGATTGCTAGAGGGTGATACATTGGCTAAAGTGGAGAGAGCTTGGAGTAGCGTTCACAGGAAAGGGAAGGCTGTTCTGGGGAAAAGCAACAGAGAACCCACGACCCTTATCTGACTTGGATCCAGGATAGAGCAAAGAGGTTTCTGATGCCTTTCCCATCTGTAGAGCCATTGTACCCTCTCATGATTGAGGAACCTACCACTGTGAATATCCAGAAGTACAATCAGTTGTGGACTGAGAAAGAGGAGCTTCAGAAGGCTAATGAAGAGTTAGAGAAAGAGATCATTCAGCTCCGGAGTGAGAAGATTGAAGTTGTGCACTCTTTTAGGAGGCAGACTGAGCTTGTGAACAAATTGGGTACAGATTTGACCAAGCAAAATAGTTCTTGGGAACGTTTGGGTTTGGATCTAAAAGCTGTCAGTGATGTTCTCGCTTCTAAGAAGAAGGACTTAGATAGGGCTTATCTGGAGATTTCCAAGTTCAATGATCAGTGGAATGCTACTCTTTCCAACAACAAGGAGCGTGAGGATAAGTTGAAGCAGCAGATTGCTAGACTGAAGACGCAACTCAGAGCGAAGGATGAAAGGGTTGCAGATGAAGCTTCACTCAGACGTGACAGTGACTGCAGATTGAATGAAGCTTTGGCTACCTTGGAGGATTACAAGCTGAAGGCTGATTCGAAGAGGTGTAAGCTAGAGGAAGTATTTGGTGAGGGAGCCTGGGAAGACTATGCTGAGGATTTACAGACCACTATCAGACAGAGAGAGGCACTCATTTAAGGGTTACTCGTCAGACCGGACCATCCTAAGACACAAGAGCTGTTGGAGGAGTTTCATGCTCGTTGCCATACTTGAAGTCTTTCATTTCCTTTGTAGCTTGTTGCTCATATTTGTATTGACCATCACCAGACCTGTTGGCTGAGGTCTTTCTATTGATTCTTGTACTCAGTTGTATGATTATACATTGCCCGTTGTCCTTTTCTTGTATGAATGAGGTGTTTGGCTCCATGCTTGGCTGTGATTTCCCAATGTCTTGTTGCTCACGCAGGAACTAGAATCGAGGGGAAATTTCCCTATTGCATATATACATGTCTGCATTTTGCATAGCATTTCTTGCATAGCAGGTACAGCGGAACCATTTATCTTACCCCTGTCTGTTCGTTAGTGTGTTTCAGGATATACAACTAGACCATTCACCGCTAGGCCACAAGGGGGAATTAGCTCAGAGCAATGGAGCAAATTCAGGCTGAGATGCAAGAGTTCCGTGAAAGGATGAATCAGTTTATGGACCTTATGCAGCGAGTGGCTAACGGACAGGAACAACTTCGTACTTTGGTGCAGCCCTTGATTGCACGGGTTGACAGTAGTGGTGTTCTTCATGGAGGACAAACTGTTAATCCTCCTCCCAATGAAACTGGGACTCCTCATGCTCACTCTATGCCTACTTTAGTTATCCCTACTGCTGGAGGGAATGGTAATGGTAATGGCAATGCTGCTGGTTTTGGTAATACTGCTGGTTTTGATAACAATGGTTTTGGGAATGCTGGAAATGGTAAGGTTGCTAATGGGAATGTTCATGGTCCTGATGTCACCTGTGCTCCACATGGTAATATGGATAGGTTATGGAATGAAGACCGACAAGATGATGTGTTCTCGCCAAGGGCTGTTGTTGCTGAGTTTCCCTTTGAAGCTGATAGGAGGTTCAAGCTGTTAGAGGACAAGATGAAGAGCTATGAGAACCAAAATTCCATGGGCCTTGACATGGCTAATCTGGGACTGATCCCAGATCTGAAAGTGCCGCTGAAGTTCAAAGTCCCTGACTTTGACAAGTATAAGGGTACTACCTGCCCAAGAGTTCATTTGAGATCCTACTATCGTAAAATGTATGCCTACTCGGATGACGAGAAATTGCTTATGCATTTTATTCAGGACAGTTTGTCCAGTCCTTCGTTGGAGTGGTACATGAGTTTGGAACCTGTGAATGTCCGTAGTTGGAGGGACCTAGCTGAAGCTTTTGTGAAACATTATTAGTATAACAACGAACTTTCTCCTAACAGGGTCCAACTCCAGAATTTTTCTAAAAAGACTGGTGAATGCTTCAAGGAATACGCCCAGAGGTGGCGGGAGCTTGCAGCCAGGGTGTAGCCGCCCATGGTTGAGCATGAGCTGATTGATATATTTGTCGCCACTTTGCCCGGTGTTTATTATGAGAAGCTTATCAGTAGCATGTCGGGTAGTTTCTCTGATTTGATCATCAGTGGAGAGAGGGTAGAAAACGACATCAAGTTGGGAAATATCCAATCTGGTGAGAGTTCCTTAGCTGGAGGAGGAGGTAAGAAGGTATTTGGTAATAAGAAGCGGGAAGGAGATACCAATTCAGTGTCCAGTTCCCGAGGGAATAGACGATCAGGGCAAAATCGTCAGCAGCGGCAGGTTGCTAGTAGCATAATTCCTGCAGTTCTGCAACAACAACAACCACAACAACAAAATCAACCGGGTTATAGAAGATTTCAGGATCGAGGCCGGAATGTAAATAGACAATTTGAAGCGCCTCCGATGCCGTATGCTCAATTGCTTCAGCATCTATTGCAACTACAGTTAGTCCAGAAGAGGACTATGGCTCCCCTAACAGGACCACCTCCACCCGGTTATGATGCAAACACGCGATGCGAGTTTCACTCTGGGGCACCGGGGCACAACATTGATAACTGCAAAGCCTTCAAACACAAAGTTTAGGATTTGGTGAACAGTAAAGCAATAAACTTTTCTCACGATGCTCCCAACATTGTGCAAAACCCCATGCCCAACCATGGGGCTGCCGGAGTCAGTGCAATCATTGAAGACGAGAGTTTAGATCTGATAACTGATGTCAATGATTTGAAGACGCCATTGGGCTTTGTGAAGGAAAAGTTGCTGAAGGGAGAGATATTCTCGGGCTGCAATGAGTCATGTGCTGAATGTTTAAGTCATCCGGAGGGATGTGCAGAGCTGAAGAGTTGTGTTCAGGGTATGATGAATGAGGGGATGTTGCAATTTGACCGGGTTGCAGAGAAAGAGTCTGAAGAGGTAATGGTTGAGGAAAGGAATGAGGTTGCAATGATCTCGATTCCGTACAAAACTATAACTATTTCAGCGCCTCCTAGGTCGCCAAGCATAATCATTACAAAAGCTGGTCCTGTGCCGTATGAGAGTACAAGAGCCATTTCGTGGAACTACGGAGGGGAAGTGTATTGCAACGGGAAAAAACAGGAATTGAAGAGCTTGCCGGTTGCCTCAGTGGATAATATGGTTGGAGCAGGTGGTATTACTCGAAGCGGTAGAGTATTTTCGTCGCCTGAGGTGGCTGTTGACCGAGCTGACAAAGGAAAGAAAGCTTTGGTGGAAGAAAATTCTCAAGCTGGAGAGAAGGAGTCTTTGGTAAAGGACGCAGAGGAGTTTATAAGGCTGATAAGGAAAAGTGATTACAAGATAGTTGATCATCTACAGCAAACTCCTTCCAAAATATCAATCTTGTCATTGTTGTTATGTTCAGAAGCGCATCAGAATGCACTGTTGAGAATATTGAATACTGCTTACGTGCCGCAAGAAATATCGGTTAACCAACTTGAAGGGGTTGTAGCACACATAAACGCAGGAAATGGGCTAGGTTTCACGGACCTGGATTTGACGCCAATGGGCAGGAACCATAACTGCGCGTTGCACATATCAATAGAATGTCGAGGGGTTGTTATGTCTCATATACTCGTTGATACAGGATCATCTTTGAATGTACTTCCAAAGAAGGCCCTGATGAAGCTGGATATGCATAGGCTGATTTGCACGCCAAGTGATTTGGTGGTGCGTGCTTTTGACGGTACCAGAAGGTCTGTGTTCGGAGAGGTAACGTTGCCAATCCAAGTTGGCCCCGAGGTGTTTGATGCGGTATTTTATATCATGGACATTCAGCCTGCCTATAGCTGTTTGATTTTAATTCATTTAAAATGCTTCCAAATGAAATAAAATTCTACAAAAATACTTTTAGGAAATTTCGAGATGTTAACTAATTTTAGGAAATTTTTATTTTATTTTTTGGAATATTTTTCAATTAAAAAAAGGGATTAATCATTTGGAAGTATTTTATTTGGATCATTTTCTTGATCATGTGTGTTCTTGATTTGTTTCTTGATCAATTTTCCTTTCCAATGATTGAAATTTTTTCCTCATATCCATGATGAGTTGAAGAATTTTATAGGACAATTTTACCCCTGGTTTAAGACATTTGGTTTGACTTTTATGGCATTTTGTTTGACCCTCGATTCTTCCATTTCAAAGTGGTACACCTTAGGGATTTATTTCTTTTGGTGGTGCTTTGATGGAACATCATCCTTGTGCTTTTGGCCTCTGGTTGCCAACATTTTGATGATCGTTTGAGATTTTATTTGGTTATTTTTCAGCCTTTTTCCTATTTTTGAGGTGACTCACAAGTTAGGTTACTTCTAAGGGAGGTTCACACAAGTACTTGACCTAGTTTGCTTTGGAAATGACCTTTGTGGATCCATTAAGCTCTCACCTCTTCTTGATTCATGTTGTCAACATGTTTAGCTTGCTGCATATCAATTTATAGGTCATAAGTTTGTTCATTGTTTGTTGAAGTTTGCATTCTTTTTAGGCTTTCCATTTGGGTTCCAAATGTTGAATGTGTTGAATGACTTAGGTCTTCTTCCATGCCTTTGCTTGCATTCTCTTTTGGTATGTGTGCTTTTTGGTTTATGCACATTCTCCTTTCATCCCTACCTCTGTCCAATGACTTTGGGATCCCATTTGAGATAGCTTAGTCCCTCCTTTGGAGGTACTTGAAGCATGTCATGAATGGTGCTTCCTTAAGGACTTCTGTTGTGTATTTCTTACATGATTTTGGGCTTGACTTTGGTTGAGTGCCCTTATGAGTTCCTTTGGTTCTCATATTGCCTCCCATTCTCACACTCAATTATGTCCTCTTTTCTTTTCATTTGGTTTGCCTTTGGACATTGTGGTTGATGTGTGAATGGTTGTAGGATTTATTCTTCCATTTTCATCCCACTCTTGTGTGCAATTGTGTGCTTTCTTTTGGGTTGATTTCTTCTTTGCTTTTGAATTTCTTCTTGCATTTATAAAGTTTGAGGTGCACTTGTGGAGGTGTTTACCCCACAATTTTTCCTCCCTTTGCTTGTATGTTGCATTGCATATGCATGCTTGCATCTTTCTTATTTCATGCTTCTTTCTTCTTCTTCTTTCTTCTTTGTCGTGTTCCCTTAGGATCTCTAATCTCTTGAGATTATGATAGACCTTAGGCTTGAACCCATGTATGACAACATTAGGTAGCATTCCCTTCAATCTCAATCATAGGCGCATTTTGTATGTGAACACTAGGTTGAGTCTTAGTCTCCCTTTAGAGTGTCTTTCTCTTCTCATCTTCAAATTCTCTTAAAATACTTAATAAAGGTTAAGGATTGTTGTATTTTAAGAGCCTTAAATACTTGGGAAATGGTGATTGGGGGGCCTCCTCTCAATTATCTAGAGTGTTTAACGTGTGTCCTTTGGACGATATGCGACGCATTCGCTCCTAGGTCATAGTCTTTAGTGCAACATGAATTACAAACAATAATAAATGCACTTCTCTAAAAAACAAAAAAAACAAACTTCAAACTTTTTATCCTTCGGGATCTTAATTTGGAAAACCTTTTTCATAAGGAGAGTTTTGTTAACTCTTGGTTCTACCACAAACAGGTAATGCCTAAGTCTCCAATGGTCGAGCTGCATACACCTAACTGCTAGAACTAAGTTTTAACCCTTCTCGGGCCTAAAACATTTTGAACCAACTGGTGTTCTTGTTAGCCCGAACTACGTTTGCTTTGATTTCTCATATCAGATGAGAATACGTAGGCACAAGACGGCGATGTCTTGGCAAGCAACCTTCCCCACTTTCACCCGTAGTTAGCCGAACTACGTTGACTCTGACTTTCCCATTGCACGAGGGAATACGAAGGCACATAGCGGCGATGCTCTGCCGAGTCTCTTTTATTTTCTCTTGTCCCTGACACCTTTAGCGCAGATAGTTCAACACCCTTTTAGATAGATAATAAAGCGTGGATCCCGTCGAGTACGACGGACGTGAGGGGTGCTAACACCTTCCCCTTGTGTAACCGACTCCCGAACCCAAGATATGGTTGCGATGACCTGTCTTCTCCCTTTTTGTTAGGTTTTCTCTAATCGTTTCCTTTCCCTCTTTTGGGATAAATAATGAACGGTGGCGACTCTTCTGTCATTGCCGGCCCCTCTTCACAGCGATGCAACATCGTGTAGCAAAACCAAGAAGGAGGAAGTCTCAGTAGTCGAGCCTATCTTCATTCTACCGAAGAAAGGTGAAAAAGTTCCTGTGTTTAATATGACCAGTAAAAATGTGAAGCCTGTTTTCAACAAATCTGCTATTGCTTAGCCCCGACCAGTTATCATCTAGAAGCCGAAGTCGTTCCCTTTTGAGAATACAAAAGTGGTCTCGTGGAGATACGATATGACTGTGGTGGACCAAAGAACAGGGAAGGTTATTCAAAATGAGGAAGTAAAAGGTGACCAAGTTAACGTGACGAATATTAAGGGAACAAGCAAAATGACCAGTAGCGGTCGAATATATCAACCCAAAATAATAGTGGTCCCTCAAAAAGAGGTTACCCTTGCCATAATGACAAAAGGCAGAAAAGTGCCAGCAAATGAAGGAGATGCTGAGGAGTTTTTGAGAGTTATCTAAAAAAGTGATTATAGGGTTGTTGATCAGCTTCATCAAACTCCCTCAAAGATATCAATCTTGTCTCTCCTGATGAATTCCCCAGCCCATAGAGAGGCTTTGTAGAAGGTGTTAATGCAGGCGCATGTGACAAAAGATATAACCATTGGCCAATTTGATTCTGTGATAGCCAACATTACAGCCTGCAACACAATGAGTTTTAGTAATGAAGAGCTGCAAAGGGAAGGACGTAATCATAATCGTGCGTTGCACGTATCTGTCAGATCTCAAGAAGATGCTTTGGCGCGGGTTTTGGTTGACACTGGCTGTTCTTTGAATGTATTGCCTAAAAGGACGCTTGCTAAATCTCGTTAATTGTTAAAGCTTTTAATGGTTCAAGGAGGACGATTGTTCGGGAAGTGGAGTTGCTGATTATGATAGGTCTCCATGTGTTTGACATCATGTTTCAAGTGATGGACATTAATCCAGCTTATAGTTGTTTGTTGGGACGACCTTGGATTTATGCGGCTGGAGCGGTGACTTCCACTTTGCATCACAAGATGAAATTTGTTGTGAATGACAAGCTAGTAATCATACATGGTGAAGAAGACTTAATGGTGAGTAATTTGTCGTCGTTCAGGTATATTGAAGCAGATGAAGATGCGTTGGAAACTTCTTTCCAAGCACTAAAGAAAGCCAACACAGTGATGATAGAAGAAGCAGTGGCAAAGAGTGGTCCATCTTTTGCATCCGCCCAGAGCATAAAATCTACATTGAAAGAAGGTACTCCTGTAGGTTGGGGAGATGTCATTGAAGTAAAGGCAAGATTTGGTCCCCAAGGGTTGGGTTACTAACCAAATCATGATGAAGCATAACACATGTCGAAGGACGTCCGAAGACTATTTAAGAGTTGTTCATCAGTGGGGGATTCCAAGTTAATGTTATGGGGGAAGACCTTGAAGATGAAGATGTTGATCATTTGGTGTATCATTGCGAGACTGCTTTAAGCAACTGGGAAGCTGTTGAGATTCCCGTGATCTTTCCTATGTTGATGTAATTTGTTTATTTTCTTTACTTGTTGTTGTTTTTCAAACCTCCATAGACGTGCCCAAGGCTATAGGATATTATTGTTGGGCCCCGGGCTTTCAAGATTATTATGATTAATGAATTTGTTTTGTTAAATTCTTCGTTGTTGTTTCATTTATTGTCTAATGCTTTCACTTTTAAAAGAAAATGACAATCTTTAAAAAAAACACAAACAAAACAATTTTCCTTTCACTGCATTTGTCTTTGTGTGTTTTAATAAATTAAGCCATTCCAATGTGCAGTGATACCCCAAAACTCGTTGAATCCAATGACTTCGTTTTCCCTCCTGACTTCGAATCACCTATATAACAAGCCGAAGATGTGGATGAAGATTTTGAGATCCCTGATGAACTGGAAAAAATGGCATATTATGAGTACACGGACCTTCAACCTCACAAGAAGTAGCTGGATGTTATTAATCTTGGCACCGAAGAAGACAGGAAAGAGGTCAATATTAGGGAAACACTTAGGATAGAAGTCAAGAAGCAATTAGTAAAGCTTTTAGAAGAGTATATTGATGTATTTGCTTGGTCATATCAGGATATGTCGGGTTTAGACACTGACATAGTGGTTCACAAGTTACTGCTCCGACCAAAATGTACACCCGTCAAACAGAAGCTCCGAAGAACTAGACCTGACATGACTCTCAAGATTCGAGATGAGGTGGAAAAGCATATTGATGGAGGTTTCTTAGCAGTATCCAAATACCCAAAATGGGTGGCTTATACCGTGCCCGTACTGAAGAAAGACGGGATAGTTAGAATGTGTGTGGATTATAGGAATCTGAACAAGGCCATCCCGAAGGATGATTTCCCTTTGCCGCATATTGATACTTTAGTAGATAATACGACTCGCTTTGTAATTTTCTCGTTTATGGATGATTTCTCCGGTTACAACCAAATCAAGATGGATTCGGATCATATGGAAAAGACTACTTGCATCACTTTTTGGGGAACTTATTATTATAAAGTCATGCCTTTTGGTTTGAGGAATGATGGTGCCATTTATCAAAGAGCCATGGTGACATTATTTCATGATATGATGCACAAGGATATAGAAGTGTATGTCAATGACATGATCGCCAAATCTTAGAGTGAAGAAGATCATTTGGATCATCTTTTGAAGTTATTTAAAAGACTTAGGAAGTATCAGTTGAGACTGAATCCTGCCAAGTGCACCTTTGGAGTGAGATCTGGGAAGTTACTCGGTTTCATTGTTAGTCAACTAGGGATTGAGGTAGATCCAGATAAGGTTCGAGCCATTCAAGAGATGCCAGCTCCACAAACTAAGAACCAAGTTAGAAATTTCCTCGGAAGATTGAATTATATATCCAGATTTATTTCCAATATGACTCCCACTTGTGAGCCAATTTTCAAGCTGTTGTGCAAAAATCAGATGATTGTTTGGAATTCGGATTGTCAGCAAGCTTTTGATAAGATAAAGGGTTACCTTCAAGAGCCTCTAATCTTAATTCCTCTTGTTCCCAGAGAGCCTCTTTTCATGTACTTAACGGTTCTTGAAAATTCAATGGGTTGTGTGTTGGGTCAATAAGATTAGTCTGGACGAAAAGAGCACGCCATCTATTATTTGAGCAAGAAATTCACTGACTGTGAAAGCCGATATTCACTTTTAGAGAAAACATGTTGTGCTTTGGCATGGGCTTCCAGGCATTTGAGGCAATATATGATCTGTCATACTACTTTATTGATTTCAAAAGTGGACCTAATAAAGTATATATTTGAGAAGCCTGCTCAGACAGGAAGGCTTGCCCATTGGCATATGTTATCATCATAATATGACATTCAGTATGTTTCTCAGAAGTCTATCAAGGGTAGCATCTTATCAGATTACCTTGCAAACCAGCCGGTAGAAGACTATGAACCGTTGATGTTTGACTTTCCCGATGAAGACATCATGTTGATAAAGAAGGATTATGAAGAACCAGGTCCAGATGAGGGTCCCGAACCTGGTTCCCGGTGGAAGATGATTTTCGATGGCTCCTCCAATTACAATGGGCATGGTATAGGCGCCATTTTGATGAACCCAAATGGTGGTACACTCCATTCACAACCAGATTATGTTTTAATACTACAAGAAAATTAAGATTTTACGACACAAAAATTGCGACAGTTACTTGATAACCGTTGTAACTCTAATATAGAGACGCATTTCACGACAGTATACACCTACCGCCCTTACATTTTTAAAAGATTATTAAACATTATGACTGTTATCATCAAACCGTCCTACAAATAAGTTCACGAACGTCTCAAGAGCCGCCATAAATTTTATGTCCCGACGGTAGAACAACTGTCGCCCCTTAAACCCAGTAACACAAACTATAACCAATGGTAGATTCAAACATGTCTATATATTTTATATAAATAAATGACTAAAATCATTTATAAAATATAATTATAGTAATAAATTAAACTTAAAATACATAAAAATGAAAATATTATATATACTCAAAATAAAACTTTAATTTTAAAAACAATTTTTATAGCAAAAATTAAATTCAAAATATTATATCTAAAATTAAAATATTAAAATTAAACTATATATTAAATTTTTATAAACTCAAAATTTTAGACAATTTTTATAATAAAAATTAAACATAAAATTAAACTATATATACTCATAATATTATAAAATATCAAAAACTATTAAAATAGAGAAATAAAAAAATTATTAAAATAAAACTGTATTATGACTGGGAGCTACCGTCGTGAGTTCAAAATTATCAAAAACTTCTTATTCTCTGACAACCGCGACGGTGATATCCACCCGTCGTCCTCCAAAATTTCATCTTTACCGCTAAAACTGAAAATTCATTTCACTTTTTATGTGTATTTTTCACTTCTTTTTAAGAAATCGCCGCTCACGTCCTTGGAGAAAGGGGATACTGACATTTTTCTCAACCGTTGACGCTGTCATTGCAATTCAACGTCAAAGCAACCACTATCAATTCGAATCTTAACATGTTTGTCTTCTCAAACCCTAAATTACTTCTCAAACCCTGAATCGGATCCTGGTTTGGATTTTACTCTGAATTTTGTATTTAATTGGTTTGGATTTTACTCTGAATTTTGTATTTAATTGGTTTGGATTTTAAGCATTATGTGTTAGATTTCTCTGTTTGAAGTTAAATTTGAGTAAGAAAACGGATTATTTATCTGTGTGGACTCGTCGTATCGAGTTTCTTGATGCTGAAGGGGTGCGGTAGCAAATTCTGGTATAGGACCTTTATTTGAAATCTTGTGTGTTGTTAATTTAATGGTTTTGTCCTGAGTTGGTGTCAAGCTCGATTTTGTTTTCGGTGATCATTTCTAGCTGTGGCGACATACTCTCTCCTCTCGCTCATAAAAAACACGGCCATGTATTGAATTCCTCCGCCACGCTGTGACATCACGCCAGCGACGGCGGAGATCACTCACAACCCTCTGCGTCCTTCGCCTCTCTTAATTTCTTTGCTCACATCACATTTTGTTTGGAATTCGACTCGGAATCGTGACAAACTCATAGCTTAAATCATGGAAACATAATGGAATTAAAGCAACAACTTACTTGGAGCTGGATTCAGGTACACTCTGAGTTTTGCTTTTGATCTTTTCGTCGATGCTACAATTTCCTCTTTTCGTTCGTGTGTGCCTCTTTCCAAATTTGTCTGCTATTGTGTGTATAATGTTTTATGTGTATGATGATGCTCTGCTTTGTTGGAATCCCTAAATCGTATGAATGTGACGTTGCCTCTGCTATCATGTTGTTCTTTGCGAATAATAGTGACTCGATTATTCTTGCTTAATGCTCTTCTTCAATCCGTGTGTGTTGTTGCCATGAAATTCTCCTTTTTTTCTTCTTTATCCATGTTTTTCTGTATTATGTCTGCTTATTGTTTCTCCCATTTTTCTGCACTGATGTCTCTCTTTTATAGCTTTGAATCCACATTGATGGGTGAAAAAACATGTTGGATTTTTGTAAAAAGAAAGGAAGCTTTATGAATCTTTGAGCATAGGCTTTCCCTTTATAAAAATTCGAAAGTTGAGTACCAAATAAAATTCGAAAGTACAGGTTATATAAATTCCCTATGTCATCTCTCAATTTTCCCATGATGATATGCCCTGTGTTGATTTTGGCCATCGGTTGATTAGATCTTGTTTCTTATTTCATAACTGACCATTCCTAACTTTATCAATGTGTTCACTGAGGTCAATAGTAAATCTTGCTTTTTATTATGTATGGATGATTCTTGTTAAATTAGAATTTAATGTTGTGAAAACTTTATGCTTAATTGATTCATGTAGATTCAAATTTGTATGAAGTTAGTGTTCATTATACTTGTATTTGTTGAAGCAGTAAGTGGTTTGGGGCGGAAATAGATGTTCTTATCTATATTAAAGTTTCCACACATGTGCTTATGATAATTGGTCGACATTTTATTTCTTATCTAGGAAAGCCCGGACCACTTTTTCCTTGCTCGGAGAAACGTAAGAACATTAGTCCAAATTCGTCTCTTTTATAAGCACTATTTTGCATGCGCGAACTAGTGCTTATAAAAAGTAACAAACATAGTAATTTTAACTAAATATTTTGTTAATTTTGCTTATTAAAATGTGTCATAAATTTGTTTTTCTAGATACATATGCAATGGAGGTTTAAAAGGGAAAGACGTGCATCAATGGAACACGTTTAGTTGCATCTCTTAACAATGTTACTTTTGTGATGCCGAAAACCGTGCTTTTAATTCTACAGTTGAGCTTGTTTTGCAGGATACTAATCTTCTTACTGTTGAATCATACCCATTTCATCTTCATGGTTATAACTTTTTTGTTGTTGGAACTGGTGTTGGTAATTTTGATCCTGCCAAAGATCCTGCTAAATATAATTTGGTTGATCCTATGGAAAGGAACACCGTCGGCGTTCCCAGCGGTGGTTGGACCGCAATTCGATTCAGGGCCGATAATCCAGGTATATTTTATTATTAATTAAATATGTAGTTGAAGGTATATTTTTTGAACTCATAAATTTTTTGGTTTTGAAGTAGAACATGTAAGATGTCTTTAATCATTTTTCTTCTGTTAGTAGTACTTATTTTACAATGGTTTGCTGAATTTGTACTTATTTTACAATGGTTTGCTAAATTTCAACTTGCCTCTTTGTTATATCACTACAAGAAAATTACCAATCTACAACACTAAAGTCATGACAGTTTGCTAGAAACTGTCCCTACTCACGTTCTATGATGGTAGCTGCAACAGTTTGGGATAACCACCTCAACCTTTATACAACAAATTAAGAGATCCAAGTGATTCAGTATACCACATTCATATTCAGGTTTGTTCATTGTTAGCACAACCCATTATTCATTGTATGATTTTGTGTTCAATCCCTATCATCAACTCAAACAGTAGAACCAATATTTGTTGAATACATTGGAAAGTATCAGCTCAATTTTATTTACTGTTTTATTCAATTTTGATTATTGATTATATATGTAAGGTTTCCAACTTGTTCAGATCATAATCCTTAACTATTATTATCATTTTGTCTTCACTAAATGGATGAAGATATATGGATTGTGTCTTGGGTTTCTATGGTGGATGATATTGTTGGTTGATTAATGCTCCCAAACACTATCAAAATTGTTGGTTGATTAAAAATGTGTCTTTTGTCTTCACTTTCAAAAATTGTTTTGATAAATGTACTAATGATTGGTTTTTTCAACGGTTTCATAGGTTTAATGTTTGTGGAGAATTTCTCAAGATTCATATCAGGGTGGTCTTTGTCTTTGACAGTTACAACTAATTATGTTGTTAGTTTGTTGAACTCGGTGATTGAATGAATGAATGAATGCTTCTATATATAAGAATTTCGGATTGATTAAGGTTTGAGCTTTGAAGATTCCATGTAAAGGACATTTGTGAAAAACTGAAATTGGGGATTTTTTTTCCTGATTATAGTTAATTGTTGTGTTGGTTAATTGATTTCTGAGGGCCATGAAATTTCTAAGTTTGGTTGGAAATTCTTTTGGATGTTCTGCATCTACAGAAAGGCTAGTTTCTGCAGCAAGAGATGGTGATGTTCAAGAGGCTAAGGCCTTGTTGGAATATAACCCCCGTCTTGCGAGGTATTCGACGTTCGGAGTTCGGAATTCTCCTTCGCATTATTCGGCTGCTCATGGACACCATGAGGTGTAATTCAAAATTCAATGTACTCATTTACTTGTTTCATTTTCTCGCGGTTCCTCTGAACAGATCGTGTTTTCCGTTGATGTAGATAGTGTATCTCTTGCTTGAATCTGGCGTTGATATAAATCTCAGGAATTATCACGGTCAGGTAATAATACAATATTATTTTGTTGTCGAATAGTGGCTATTGCATCATAGCATAATGGAATTTGGACAAACCGATACACGATTAGTACTAGTTTCGGTTATAACGGTATTATGATGCTGTAGAATAGCAGAATTTGAACAAACCGATATTATGTACGATCTGCAGAAGAAAACATTGATTTAATGCATACTTTTTTACTGTCTAAAACTTTTTGTTCGCTTACTTTACGATTTATTTATTATACCGATAATAGACTGCACTGATGCAAGCTTGCCAACATGGTCATTGGGAGGTGGTTCAGACTCTGATCCTTTTTAAATCGAATCTATGATAGTTACTGCAAACCGATTTTGTACTATTTTTTAACGAGATAAATTATTGGTGAAATGAGTTGTAAAAGATTGGCTGTTAAATTGGACTGCAGATTCATAAAACTGATTACCTAATCAGAGGTGCTGCCCTCCATTTGGCTGCTTTGAATGGCCACACTCAGTGCAGTCGAATCCTTCTCGCAGATTATATACCAAGCATCCCTGACTTTTGGGATGTATTACAGACGAGAGATTACAAATCAATCGAAGAATTTGATCAAAGGAACTTAGAAATCCTAATTTAAAATTGTAATCATCGATTAAAAATTGTTTCCGTAAGTTAATTTTGTTTTTGATCGGTTGCATACGAAGTGGTATTTGCGAGGTGATTAACAAAACTTCTGATGGAGGCATCATTGTTCTGCATATGGCAGCATTGAACGGATATGTTGAAAGTGTGCACTTGCTTTTGGAATTAGGAGCTTCTGTGTCCGAGGTTACCGTAGAGGATGGAACTACTATTGATTTAATCGGTAATTATTTATTATCATAGTTCATCTGATAAAGTGATGTCAAATGTTTGCTTTGGAAATTCGGCATTTATTTTCCTACTATCTGTCGATTGTTTCCATATCCGTGCGCGCTTCTTGCAGATTCTGGGAGCACTCCACTCCATTATGCTGCATGTGGTGAAAATGCACAATGTTGTCAAGTATGTTTAGATTTTCTTCTTGGAGATAATTTTATTGTTGCTCTACACATTGAAGTTCTATTTATTTTTTCTTGTGTACTTTTTGTTTGCTTCGTAGCTATTGATTGCCAAGGGCGCCAGTCTCACTGCCGAGAATGCAAATGGGTACGTATCGATAAATATTTGTTAAGTTTAATATGTCTAGGATTCTGAACCTTCGCTATAAAAATTAGACGTAATCATCGTTATATTGGAACTATGAGCAAGTTTATCAGTGTAGGATTGTGTGCGGTGTTTTGTTGTACTTACATTAATCAAACATAGTTTTTTATTGTCTCGACTCTTGAGCAATATGTATCTTAGACGAATTTCAAATTCTTTGATTTACACTCTTAATCTTTGTTTTGAGGATGGACTCCCTTAATGGTCGCTCGTTTGTGGCATAGAAGTTGGCTCGAGGACACATTAAAAATGCCTCCAAGCAAAAATTTACAAGTTCTTCCTTTACCGTACATATCTCTTCCATTTATAAGCATCGTGAAAATTGCTAGGTATGTGTTTTTAGAACCATCCTCTTATAATTTTAATATTTGCAAGCACTTATCTTGACCAAGGTTTTAATAAACAACCGCAACAAAACGGTATTTGCAGATGTCGATACTGATACTGTTATTCAACGCTACAGCTCTCTTTCTCTCCGTTCAATTTTAACTCATCGATCTGAAACTCGACCGTCTCTCAGAGCTCTGGTCAAACCACACCATCCAACTCGAAGTGGAGACCGCGGTCGGTTCAATCGTTCTCCTCTTCCTCTTTGCTTTGTACTACGCGAAACGAGCTTCGCTGATATACTTGGTCGATTTTTCCTGCTACAAACCGGAAAATGAACGGAAGATAACAGTGGAATCGTTCGTGGAAATGTTAGAAGATAGCGGAAAATTCGGAGAAGAAACACTTCAATTCCAATGCAGAATTTTATCCAGAGCAGGTTTAGGCAACGAAACGTGTTTACCGAAGGGAATAACTTCCCGTCTGCCAAATCTATGTATGGAAGAAGCGCGTCAAGAAGCAAAAGCAGTAATGTTCATAGCATTAGACGCGCTTTTTGCTAAAACAGGTGTTAATTCAAGAGATATTGATATTCTTGTGGTGAATTGTAGCTTGTTCAATCCAACACCTACGCTTTCTACTATGATTGTGAATCATTACAAGCTGAGAACAGACATAAAAAACTATAATCTCGGTGAAATGGGTTGTAGTGCAGGTCTTATTTCAATTGATCTAGCGAAAGATCTTCTGAAAGCGAATCCAAATTTGTATGCAGTGGTTTTAAGCACGGAGAATTTAACTTTGAATTGGTATTTCGGAAACGACCAATCAATGCTTCCTTCGAATTGCATTTTCCGAATGGGTGGTGCTGCTATACTGTTATCGAATAAACCATCACATTTTTGTGTCATTGGTTAGAAGAAAAGTGTTGAAAGCTTCACGTGTGAAGCCTTATATACCAGATTTCAAGCTTGCTTTTGAGCATTTCTGTATTCATGCTGGTGGAAGGGTTGTTCTTGATGAGATACAGAAAAATCTGCAACTGAGTGAGTGGCATATGGAGCCGTCGCGGATGACTCTGCATCGAGGTGCATGTACCTCCAGCATTACTAAATGTGTTATCATCACCTTGGCCATTGACATGATTTAGGCAATTGAACCAAAGGCTTCTAATGGGCACCGATTCATTCTAGTCGCTATTGATTACTTCACAAAGTGGGTTGAAGCTGCATCTTACGCCAATGTTACTCGACAAGTGGTGTCCCGTTTTATCTAGAAGGAGATTATCTGTCGATACGGAATCCCAAGCCAAATCATAACATATAATGGTATGAATTTCAATAGCAAAACAATGAAAGAGTTGTGTGATGACTTCAAAATTGAACATCACAATTCTTCTCCTTATCGTTCCAAGATGAACGGAACTATCGAAGCTGCAAATAAAAACATCAAGAAGATTTTGCAAAAGATGGTGAAGACCTATAAGGATTGGCACGAGATGTTTCCATTTGCCTTGCATGGGTATAGAACATTTGTTCGCACTTCGACAGGGGCAACCCCTTTTTCATTGATGTATTGGATGGATGCAGTACTTCCCATTGAGGTTGAGATACCTTCCTTAAGAGTCATAATGGAAACCAAACTTGAAGAATCGGAATGGGTGAGGGAAATATTTGATCAACTGAACTTTATTGAGGAGAAGCACATAGCTGCGATGTGCCACGATCAGTTATATCAGAAAAGGATCAAGAGAGCTTTTGACAAGAAGGTTCGCATCCGAGAGTTCTGAGAAAGGGAGCTTGTACTCAAGAAGATTTTGTCAGTTCACAAAGATACGCGGGGAAAATGGAGGCCTAACTATGACGACCCATTTGTTGTAAAAAAAAGTTTTCTTAGGAGGCTCGGTAATCCTCACAACAATGGATGGAGAACAACTTACCCATCTAGTGAATTCTGATGCAGTACGAAAATATTATGCCTAAAGAACCCGATAAGTCGAAAACCCGCAAGGGAGGCTTATGCAATAATGGGTATCCTGCTAGATCATAACCTATAAAGGAGGTTCAGGAAAAAGTTAGGGATGAAATGAAAAAAATGAGCTCGCTAAGTCGAAAACCTGAAAGGGCAGCTTAGGAAAAATGAGCATTCCGGTGGATTAAAAACTCGAAAGGGAAATCCAGGAAAAAGTTAAGGGTAAAGGCATTTCACTGCATCAGATGGTTGTCACCTCTGCAGAAGATTACATAAGAAGCTCATTTCAACTGCTCTTGTCAGAAGCGAGGTCTTAGAAGACTCTTTTTCATTAGGGATAGATTGTCATTGGATTCAATGTAACCTTTTCTCCTGTTTCCATTTTCAATTGTAAATGTTCCATGGAGTTTTGTCATTTGTAAGCTACCATTCTTGAATAAAATCATATTTTTGGACCATTCATTTGTGTGTAATTTATTGTGTTCCCTATTTTTCTTTATTATGCAAAACATCATTTTCAATCAATAATGATTTTGAAAGCAAAAGGTTTGGATTTAAAAAATAGTTTTTGAAATATTAATAAAACATAAAGTTGCTTTAACTCGCGGAAAGATTCAATGGAAATCATACGTTCCCCCAAAAAGTCTTAAGGTGGCAGGAGTATTGATGTGTAATCTCAATACATCTCCCATTGAAATGCCAGTTGATGTGATTTGTTAGGTTCTCCCTTCGGTCGTGTGTGGTTACCAAGATTGAAGACTGATAGGTGGATTTCACTTGTGTTTTCAAACGCTATTTGTTGTTAATTTCGCAATGTTTTTTATCTGTTTTCAAAGCTTTAGTTGTTATTATCTGAAATACTCGTAGTTGTGTGTCTTCGGGTCTTATTTTTAAGTTTATATTACTTTTGCCGCTGGTGCGTTTGATTTGGTTTCTTTTAGTGTGTTTTTGGCAGGAATGGATAGCACAACAATCGCACCGCTTTCGGAGGCAAAGAAAAGTCGGAAAAGGGAAGTTAGAGCTACAACACGGGTACCCGTGTTGCACAACACGGCCCGTGTCATGGAGGACACGGTTGGCAGACACGGGTAGACCAAAGCAGAAGAAAAGGAGACTCAGACTTACAACACGGATGCCCGTGTCATGCAACACGGCCCGTGTTGCAGCCCTTGGAGATGAGACACACCCTGAAGAAGTCAGCAGCCTGACAGGGCCACCCGTGTTATACAACACGGCCCGTGTCAGGGGCACTGAGAGTGAAATTTTTGTGTTTTCTGATTTTTTGCTGTCAGACCTATTTCGAAGGGCATTTGAGACATTTCGCGATGTAATTTGAATTTAGATATAAGAGTCACTTTTTAGAAAGTAGGTGTTGCGGTGAAATTTGGATGTCAAGCTATTGATTAACTTGAATCTTAATTCATTTACAACCGGTCTTTGATTTATCCGAAGGAAAGGTTAAAGAAAGGAAAAACCTAAAAGGGAGAGATCTAAGGTTCGGGGGTTGGTTAAATTTAGGGAAGGTATTAGCACCCTAAACTTCCGTAGTACTCTACGGGAACCTTTTGTTTATTTTTTTTATTTATTTCATTAATTATTTTGCTTTAGGGTATATACAAAGGATTGAAAATTAAAAAAAGACCTAGGGGTTAATTCTAAGTTTACTCGGCAAGACATCGCATCTTGTGCCTACATATCCTTACGGGAATGGAATCAGAGTAACTGTAGTTCCCCTCAAAAGGGAGGTTAGAAACGTCTTGACTGTGGCCAAGGTTTATTCAGAGACTCCAATCTCTATGTTAAAAAATGTTAATTAAAACTAAAATAGGGTTAAATTAGGGATTCCACGGCGGAAAACCTTAAAACAGAGTACGACGACTCTTTTGGCCTAACACTAAGATAAAAGCAATTTTTGCCCACGGCGGGACACCTAGGCTAAACAGGGTTTGATCCATTAAAGGGGTAAGGCTATTGACTCGGCGGCCAAAAGGCTGGACCTAATCCTTCAGAAGGATAAAACTGTAAAAAATGTGAAAATATGACAAATCATTATATGGAGGAATAATTAAGGTACAGAAATAAGAAAAGTAATAAAGGCAGAGGGTATAAAGAAACAAAGAAACATTTCTGAAAACATGAAGAATATGAAAATATGTAATGACACTTAGAATGAAGTGAGGGAGGAAAATAGTGTGGGGCTGTGGCCACCACAAGCACATCTCAACCTCGAGCATGCACATGAAATGCCAAAAGAAAGAAAAGTAATAAAAGGGTACATAAAATGACACGACAAACATCAAACATCAGGAGTTCCTTACGAAAAGGTTTTAATTTTTTAATATTTTAATTATAAAAAAAAGGTTTTAATTTTTTAATAAAAAATATTTAAGTTTAAATTATAAAAAAAATTAAGTTTAAATTATAAAAAAAAAGTTTTTGGAGGAAAAGTCTTTTCAGTTTTTTTTAGAACAAAAAAGGCTTTTCATCCCAAAAAAAGGCTTTTCAGTTTTTTGGGAAAAAGCTTTTCAGTTTTTTGGGAAAAGGCTTTTCAGTTTTTTGGGAAAAGGTTTTTTGGGAACAAAAAGGTTTTTTTTTTCTTCGGAACAAAAAGGCTTTTCAGTTTTTAAAAAAGGTGTTACTAAAAAAAGGTTTTAATAATAAATAAAAAAAAGGGTTTTGATTTTAAAAAAAGGTTTTGTTAAAAAAGGGTTTTGATATTAAAATCTACGGACCTAAATACACATGGAGATTAACATGGCAAAATATGCACATAAATATGAAAAAGCAAAAGGTTTAGTAATTTAACGGACCTAAACACATTAACATGGCAAAATGTGCACATAAACATGAAAAGGCAAAAGGTTTAGTAATTTAACCTACGAAGCGGAGGTTTGCTTCGGTAAATGTGAAAAAGGTTTGAATAAGGGAACACTGGAGAGCTCCAATCCTTCTGACGAGTTGTGGGAACGACCGCCTTTCTTCTCTGGGGATCTCCTTTGTTTCTCCCTCTCTCTCTCTCTCCTCTTTTCTGAAGAAAACCTTCTGACCCCCTTTTCAACAAAGCAACACATGTATATATAGGGAAAAATTAGGGTTAACACCAAATTGTCAATAATGTCCCTAAAGCCCATTTTAAAGCCCAAACTAAATAATTAGTTAAGAAAAAATAAAATTTAAATAATTTAAAATAATTAAAATAAATTTAAAATAAAAACTAATAATCCTATTGATTCCTAAAATCAAAAATATTATAAAAAGAACAAAATTTTTTCTAATATTTTTTATTTTATGATTTTTTGGATATTTTTATGAATAATTTAGAAAAAAGTGAAAAAAAAATAATATTTTAAAAAATGATTTAATTAAAATACGAAAATAATAATTAAATAATAATAAAAAACTATTTTTGTTATTTTTTAATGAAAGATAGAAAAATTTAGAGTAAAAATAATAAAAAACAAAAAGTAACTAAGGTGAGATTCGAACTCTCAACCTCTCACACTCACAACTCCTTACACATGTCCTATTGCCAATTGTGCCATTTTTACTTTTTAGAAAAAAAATACATGCCATATGATATTTACCTGCAAAAAGTCAAATGACTACACAAATTTATTAGTAATTGATTAAATGCAATGAATTGCAATGAAATGCGACGACAAATCTTAGGGCAAAATTTGGGGTATTACAGTTGCCCCTATTTAAATAACTTCACCGGGTGATTTGAGCAACGGAGACTCGAGAAATCATGGTGGAGGGATTTAAATACAGATAACCGAAAATTTTGCCTTTAGACGCAGTGCTATGCAATGATATGGACAAAACAAAACGAACTATAATGCTAAATATGATATGAATCTGATATGATGCGTATGATGAAAATGACAAATGCACGGATACAGACGAAACAACGTCACAGGGGACGACCCACCGAGGAATTGCACTAGGGAAGAAGACATGTCATATCTGGAAGAACGTCGGGTAGACACGACACAGAATTGTTGATAGGTGCCAAGTAAATTAGAAATTGTCCGCAAGGTAAGACGCGAGTAAAACACGAGCTCAGGAGAAAAACGCAAATGGGGATAAAACACCCATGATGCCAAGTAAATAAATTTTTCCCACAAGGTAAGATACGAGTAAAACACGACCTCAGGGAGAAAAAACAGCAAATGGGGGTAAAACATCATGATGTTAGGTAAACCCAGGAATATCTGGTAAACGGGGAATAAAACACCCGGGATAAAGGTACATGGGGGATAAAACACCCAAGGACAGAAGGTAAGTGGGGAGTAAAGCACCCAAGATAGACATGTAAATGGGGAGTAAAGCACCCAGGATAGAAATGTAAATGGGGAGTAAAGCACCCAAGATAGAAATGTAAATGGGGAGTAAAGCACCCAAGATAGACATGTAAATGGGGAGTAAAGCACCCAAGCTAGAAATGTAAATGGGGAGTAAAGCACCCAAGCTAAAAATGTAAATGGGGAGTAAAGCACCCAAGATAGAGAGGTAAATGGGGAATAAAGCACCCAAGATAGAGAGGTAAATGGGGAATAAAGCACCCAAGATAGAGAGGTAAATGGGGAGTAAAGCACCCAAGATAGAAATGTAAAGGAATTATGCTATGACATATGATCAAATGCAAATGCAGACGTCGACGACAAGACTTGACTCTTTCTGTGAGATGACAAAACTGGAGGACTGATTCCTCAACACGGAGATCACTATCATTTTGTTAAACTGTATCAAGTTGATAGTCACTGTAGGAATGATGAATAACTGCTTGGGGATTATGCAAGTAAACTGCCCCAGGTCAAATGAATTGATAATTGCTTCAGCTGTCTGATTCGTGGAATCGACTGTTTTGCTGTATCCTCGGAGGGCTTGCCCCAGTCTGAGTCTTGAACAATTCTCTGGATAAACCAAATCTGAGAAGATATTGCCTTGAACAAATCTTGAACTGATTCTTTGACAGGATGTAAAAGGAACTTGCCCCCGATAAGATCACTTGACCAAGTTTCTCATTGTTTGAAAATTTCTTAGAGGAAAGCCAGTTTGCAAACAAAAATATTCATACAAACATGGTAATGCAAAGTTCATGCGATTTTTGAAAAATTATTTTTGAAAGATGGAAAATACATGAGTCGTTAGTCAGAACAAGGCGGTTCAAGACACTCAAAGTTTAAAATAAAAGTGTATTTCCAAAATAAATGATTCGCAAGGATCTTTTGGAGTCAGGTTACGCAACCTTGCTGTAGTATACTTTCAAAATAACCTTGCTTCAATTAGGTCTTTTGAGGGTTGTAATGTGCCCTGGTTCACGGTTTATGAAACAAAAGATAAAGGCTCAAAATTTATTTGTACCCACCCAATCTACGTGATGATCTTCAGTCCTATGCTCAGTTAACTCATACTATGCATTCAGGTTCCCATAAGTTAGGGATTTCATTGATCGTAGCAATGATGACTCAGAAGTCAAAGGGACCTATGAAAAGGCAGCCACTACTCCCCTATAACATTTGATTATTTTGACATTGAGGATTTTCAAGATAAGGATTTAAAAATCTCTTTGTATTATCCCTAAATTTTTCCTGAACTGTTTATTTTAGAGTTTTCAGTCAGCGGGATGCCCCAGTTTTGCCTAAGTCTCCTTCATAGGTTTTGACTTAGCGGGCTTCTTTTGATTTTTTTATATTATTTTTTGGTGTGAAGGAAAGTGACTGTTTGATTTTAATGATTACGGTGAACCATCATCGACCTTTTGATTAGAAAACATCTTCGACACTTATTTGACGTGTGCGAAGGAAAATTTGTTAATGAAAGGTGTATCGTATGAACACACAACCAAGTTAATTGAGAACTACCCATCCCAAGGTTAAAATTGTGGGTTTTTTGTAACGAAAGAAACTCCAACTTCTAGGTCCGAAGGGGGTGACGAGGGATTAACTTCCTTATTTCTCCAGTGTTTGGGAATTGAAACAATGCCTTACATCGTCAACAAGGTTTGATTGAAAGCATACTGACAGCAATTATGGGTATAACGTTTTCATCATCCTCCCTCCAATCTTAGCATATCAAAATTTTGGACAAGAAGTAAACATTTGAAAAATAAAGCATAAAGATGCAAATAAATGGACGGAAATGAATTGAATCAAAAGTCGCAATGCTTATTTCATTAATGAAAGTACAAACATAATTGAAAGCAAACAACTTAAACAAAATAAGGAAAATGCAAACAACGAGAAAAAAAAGGCCTAATGACAAAGCTTCAATTCTGATGTGTTGGCAAGGGATCTGTCTGGACGCTCGGACGACTATCCGTAAAATCAAGTATTCCGGCTCTAATCAGTTCACGCACCCTAGCTTTCAATGCAAAACAATGCTCCAAGTCGTGGCCTAAGGCACCCTCATGAAAAGCACACTTTAGATCAGCCCTAAATCCAACTGGAGGATTAAGAGGAGGTGGTAAAGCCTTTGTAGTGATCAGCCCTTGTCGAACTAAGTCAGGATACAGCTCTGTGTAAGTCATGGGAATAGGATCAAAGTGATCCTTGTTCCGATTCTGGTCTTGTCTGATAACTGGGCGTTGAGGAGTCTGAGCTGGCTGTGGAGCACTAACAGGTTAAGATCCCTGGCGAGGCTTCCTTGATTCAGTTATGACAACATTGGCCTGTTCATCCTTCTTCTTATGGAAATTCCCGTAGGGTTTCTTTGCACCATTAGAAGATTCAACAGCTTTGGATACTTTTCCATTTTCAAACCTTCTTCTAACCTCTGACCAATAGTCACCAAATCTGCAAAACTTGAAGAGACATTCCCGATCATCTTTTCCCAATAGAAAGGGGACAAAGTATCCATGAACAATCCAGTTAATTCCTTTTCTGCTATAGGGGGTTCAACTTGAGAAGCTAACTCTCTCCAACGCTGAGCATATTCCTTGAATGACTCTTTTTCATTTTGAGACATATTTTGTAATTGACGGCGATCGGGAGTCATATCCAGGTTGTATTTGTATTGTTTCATGAAAGCGTTAGCGAGATCTTGAAAGCAACGGACACTGTTATGCTCTAAGTTCATATACCATTTGAGAGAAGCACCACTCAAACTGTCTTGAAAGCAATGGATGAGCAATTTCTGATTGTTGGTGTAGGCCGCCATCTTTCGAAAGTACATGACCAGATGAGCTCTTGGACATGAGTGACCTTTATACTTCACAAACTCAGGAGTCTTGAATTTGGCAGGCATAACGAGACCGGAGACTAGGCACATATTGTCGGCATCTATATTGAAGAAATCAGTATCCTCAACAGCTTGGAGTCTCTTATTGATGATTTGATACTGTTCACGGGTAATCTCAGGCTCAACAAAATCTTCATGGTCTTCCCCTTGAACACTGGCAACATTGTGCTCATATAGAGGATTCTCAAAGGGAGCTCGGATAGTTTGGTTAACAGTGTGGACCACAGGTCTAGTCTCGGTAAGGACGGGAGCTTGAAAAACCGGTCTGATAGTCTGACCAATTGTAGAAGACGATGCAATAAGCGGAGAGTAGTTAGGAGGTAAACCAAACTCGGGCCAAGTAGATGGTGGCACTGGAACAAGAGGTGAATCAACATCCGAAACTTCCTGAATGACGGTCCTTTGAAGTGACTCTCCTCTAGAAATCAGTACTTGGAGCATCTTGGTGAGTTTGGTCATGCCTGATTTCAACTCATCGATCTCCATTTGGATCTCTACATTATATGCCTCTTGCTCTGACATCTTACGTCTTTAATTAGCCCTGGTCTGATATCTGTGTCGAGGAATCAGCTTGACGACTCAAAGGTACACTGGAAGACGAGAGAACCGAGAATGAGAAACCGGGGGACAAATGCAATGCAAAAATGTGATGCTGATGCCATGCAATGGTTTCAAGAATTTCAACGGTCGATTGCGAATATTGCTTTTTAAGAAAGTTGGAAAAAATTTTAGACTTTAAAATGTAAGGCTTTTCGAATTTGCAAAGGACTGTTGAATTCCTTGAAACTAGAAATGATATGATGCTTTATGGATGCGAAGCACAAATACACATAAGCAAACAAAAGGTCCTAAGTTAGAGGAACAATGAATGGAGTCAAGGTCTACCCTTCCCAAAGTGGTGTGTATTATAGGTTAATTGTACCTGCAGAACAAGGGTTCTAAAAAAATGCCCAAAGTTATCAGCCCATCTTTCGGATATTATCAACTTCTCGACTGACTCAAGGGTCGATAATATTCTCAAGAGAACCTCGTTCGAGCGTAGTATCGCGTAGCAACCATTGTAGGACTACTCCCACATAGTTCCCGCACTACGTCCTATATAAGGTCAAGATGGTGTAAAGGTACTATGGTTCCCAGTATCACAGACTCCAATCGATAAAGGTAAAAGTTTTCACGACTACACTCGATCAACCGAACCATTTTCGAAAGTGTCTCAACTGAGCGGTGATTCTCGATTTAGCTTAGTCGGGACTCACTCCCTATAAGCCTCGTCGAATATATCAACCATCCTATCATAAGGTCGCTCAAGTCCGGGTGTAGGACTTATCTCACAACACAGTAACTCCAAGTAAGGTACCCCAATATATACATACAAGTGAGCAAAATATATAATAAAACAAATATATAAAGAAAAATAAACAAAATAGGGATAACCCTCAATAGTTAGGACTCCCCAGTGAAGTCGCCATTTTCTGTTGCGGTGAAATTTGGATGTCAAGCTATTGATTAACTTGAATCTTAATTCATTTACAACCGGTCTTTGATTTATCCGAAGGAAAGGTTAAAGAAAGGAAAAACCTAAAAGGGAGAGATCTAAGGTTCGGGGGTTGGTTAAATTTAGGGAAGGTATTAGCACCCTAAACTTCCGTAGTACTCTACGGGAACCTTTTGTTTATTTTTTTTATTTATTTCATTAATTATTTTGCTTTAGGGTATATACAAAGGATTGAAAATTAAAAAAAGACCTAGGGGTTAATTCTAAGTTTACTCGGCAAGACATCGCATCTTGTGCCTACATATCCTTACGAGAATGGAATCAGAGTAACTGTAGTTCCCCTCAAAAGGGAGGTTAGAAACGTCTTGACTGTGGCCAAGGTTTGTTCAGAGACTCCAATCTCTATGTTAAAAAATGTTAATTAAAATTAAAATAGGGTTAAATTAGGGATTCCACGGCGGAAAACCTTAAAACAGAGTACGGCGACTCTTTTGGCCTAACACTAGGATAAAAGCAATTTTTGCCCACGGCGGGACACCTAGGCTAAACAGGGTTTGATCCATTAAAGGGGTAAGGCTATTGACTCGGCGGCCAAAAGGCTGGACCTAATCCTTCGGAAGGATAAAACTGTAAAAAATGTGAAAATATGACAAATCATTATATGGAGGAATAATTAAGGTACAGAAATAAGAAAAGTAATAAAGGCAGAGGGTATAAAGAAACAAAGAAACATTTCTGAAAACATGAAGAATATGAAAATATGTAATGACACTTAGAATGAAGTGAGGGAGGAAAATAGTGTGGGGCTGTGGCCACCACAAGCACATCTCAACCTCGAGCATGCACATGAAATGCCAAAAGAAAGAAAAGTAATAAAAGGGTACATAAAATGACACGACAAACATCAAACATCAGGAGTTCCTTACGAAAAGGTTTTAATTTTTTAATATTTTAATTATAAAAAAAAGGTTTTAATTTTTTAATAAAAAATATTTAAGTTAAAATTATAAAAAAAATTAAGTTTAAATTATAAAAAAAAAGTTTTGGGGGGAAAAGTCTTTTCAGTTTTTTTTAGAACAAAAAAGGCTTTTCATCCCAAAAAAAGGCTTTTCAGTTTTTTGGGAAAAGGCTTTTCAGTTTTTTGGGAAAAGGCTTTTCAGTTTTTTGGGAACAAAAAGGTTTTTTTTTTCTTCGGAACAAAAAGGCTTTTCAGTTTTTAAAAAAGGTCTTACTAAAAAAAGGTTTTAATAATAAATAAAAAAAAAGGGTTTTGATTTTAAAAAAAAGTTTTGTTAAAAAAGGGTTTTGATATTAAAATCTACGGACCTAAATACACATGGAGATTAACATGGCAAAATATGCACATAAATATGAAAAAGCAAAAGGTTTAGTAATTTAACGGACCTAAACACATTAACATGGCAAAATGTGCACATAAACATGAAATGGCAAAAGGTTTAGTAATTTAACCTACGAAGCGGAGGTTTGCTTCGGTAAATGTGAAAAAGGTTTGAATAAGGGAACACTGGAGAGCTCCAATCCTTCTGACGAGTTGTGGGAACGACCGCCTTTCTTCTCTGGGGATCTCCTTTGTTTCTCTCTCTCTCTCTCTCCTCTTTTCTGAAGAAAACCTTCTGACCCCCTTTTCAACAAGGCAACACATGTATATATAGGGAACAAATTAGGGTTAACACCAAATTGTCAATAATGTCCCTAAAGCCCATTTTAAAGCCCAAACTAAATAATTAGTTAAGAAAAAATAAAATTTAAATAATTTAAAATAATTAAAATAAACTTAAAATAAAAACTAATAATCCTATTGATTCCTAAAATCAAAAATATTATAAAAAGAACAAAATTTTTTCTAATATTTTTTATTTTATGATTTTTTGGATATTTTTATGAATAATTTAGAAAAAAGTGAAAAAAAATAATATTTTAAAAAATGATTTAATTAAAATACGAAAATAATAATTAAATAATAATAAAAAACTATTTTTGTTATTTTTTAATGAAAGATAGAAAAATTTAGAGTAAAAATAATAAAAAACAAAAAGTGACTAAGGTGAGATTCGAACTCTCAACCTCTCACACTCACAACTCCTTACACATGTCCTATTGCCAATTGTGCCATTTTTACTTTTTAGAAAAAAAATACATGCCATATGATATTTACCTGCAAAAAGTCAAACGACTACACAAATTTGTTAGTAATTGATTAAATGCAATGAAATGCAATGAAATGCGACGACAAATCTTAGGGCAAAATTTGGGGTATTACAGTAGGGAACACTTTTGAACTGATATTAGGATTGACAACTGAGAGGAGAGTTCGGCTGGAAAACAAATGATCGATCAAAAGCGGAAACAATTGATGATCCAAGGATTTCAACTTGCATTATAATGATCTTCTCCTTTTCATTTCTAATTGCTTTTATGTTTACACAGAACATGAGCAGCTAAACCCCAAGTTGTTAGGGGGTGGTCCTAAGTTGCGATGTAATGACTTTTGTTTAATGATTCTATGAGAACTATGTTATTACCTTTATATATTTTATTTTGCATTAATCTTAATCGTATTCATATTGGAAAGTAGAATTCGAATTGTGCTTAGGCTTTAGTCTGGAAAGTCAGCCTAACACTTTTGCAAAATAGTATCACGGTCGATATTGCTTAGGAATGAGGATATCCCGTATCACGTATTTTATGGTCGGAACTATTGCTTGATGCTTTTCATGGACACTGAGGAATTAGTGTACAGGAAAATTATCAAAGGGTTTTCATTAAGGAATTAAGAAAACTAAATTGGCCAACTGATAAATTAAGGTTAATAACTAGTATAGCAGAATAATCATACAGGGTCTTTACTCGCATCGTCTCCACTCCCCTAACATTGTTCATAGATTGATTCATAAGTCCTTATTTACTTGTTATATTACTCTGCTACCAAACAAACCACTAGACCTTTTGTTCATTTGAATCCTAAAAATTCCGTTAATTACTACGCAGTCCTCGAGATCGATACTTGGGACTTTTCCCTTATTACTACAATTGGTAAAAATAGTACACTTGCTATTTTCCCGATCAAGTTTTTGGCGCCGTTGCCGGGGACTGCCAAATTAAAATTGTTTTTAGAATACAAAAGAAATTTTGTTGCTCTGCGACTAAAATTTTATTATTTACTGCATAACTTTTATCCGCTTGTATTATCTAACGCTTGTCTAATTGTGTATGCGAGGTCAGGCCTCAGCTAAATATTCTTTTGATACAGAACCAGAACGAGCATTACACGAAAGACGGAGATTAGCTAAAGTTAAAAGACTGGAAGAAATAGAGGAAATTATATCTGTGCAGAGCGACTCCGAAGAGAGAGAGACAACACCTGAAACTGTTCAAATGGCTGGAAATCCACCTCAGCCTGAAAGACTGCTAGGAGACTATGGAGGGGCCAATGCTCAATCAAACCGTATGACCATTATGAATCAACCGGTGAATGTTGCGCATTTTCAGCTACACCCTTCCACCATCCGTCAGTTGGAGAGCAAGCCGTTCGCCGGAAGAATCAACGAAGATGCAAATAAACATCTTCAGAGATTCCTTACAACCACCACCTCGCTGAAAATAGAAGGACATTCCGAAAAGGCCAAGAGATTAGTTATGTTCCCGTTCACACTCATTGATGATGCGGAAGAATGGTTTTACTCGCTTCCCGCTGGGAGTATCACAACATGGCAAGAGATGGAAACTGCGTTCCTGAATGAGTAATTCCCTGCCTCAGTGTTCATCCGAAAAAGATATGACATTGTCAACTTCAAGCAAAAAGAAGGAGAATCTTTAGGGGATGCATATAAGCGGTTTAAGAGGTGTCTTACAGCATGTCCTACTCATAACATGGACGCCACTGAGCAGATGCAAAACTTTGTGAATGGATTACGACTCAAAACGAAACAGCTCATAGATACTGCTGCCGGTGGCTCAACCAACTTCTCAACGGCCACAGGTATCAGAAGGATCATAGAAGCAATTGCCGCTAACGAGCACCTTGAGTTGTATGATCGCACGGTTAAACAATCAGAAGGTAAGATTGATATGAAGCTGGCAGAACAGGTTGTTAAAATGGAGGATCAGATCACCGCTGAGGTAGAGAGAAGGTTAAAGAAAATGAATGTTGAAACTCAGGTAGGGGCACAGGTTGAGCCAGTTCAAGCAGCACCTTGTGAAATATGCGGTGGACCACACTTTACAATGCATTGTGTAGCAACTCAAGAGCAAGTGGAACAGATTAATATGTTGAGGCGGAACAATCCCTACGCCAACACATATAATCCTGGTTGGAAAAATCACCCAAACCTCTCATGGAAAGATCAACAAGGAAATGTACAAAAACCTGTTCAAGGCCAACAACCATATCAACCTCAGCAACAACAGTACCAGCAGACACCGTACTAACCTCAATATCAATCACAAGCGCCTCGAAAAGCTGATTGGGAAGTGGCCATTGAGAAAATGGCCGCCCAAAGTTCTCAATTTCAAGAAGAGACAAGGAGTAACATCAGGAATGCTAGAGCATCCATAAAGAATCTTGAAGTACAAATGAGTCAAATTGCCCAACAGCTAGCGAGTTCACAAGCGCCGGGTACACTTCCAAGTGCCACAGTACCAAATCCGAAGGATCACCACCAAATTAAGGCGGTAGTAACAAGAAGTGGAAAATCCAAGGAAGTAGGAGAAGAGGAAACGGAACTAAATGATCAGATGATTGAAGTGGAGCTGGAAATTAAAGAAAAGGAAATAGTCGAGGAAGAAGTGGTGACACCGGTACCGTTAACTAAAGAAAAAGTGGTAGAACCGAAACCGGTGATCAAGCTGCCATACCCCTCAAGAAATAAAAAGAAAGGACAGCAAGAGAATAATTTCGAGAAGTTCCTGGAGCTGTTTAAAAAGTTGGAGCTGAACATTCCGTTGTTGGAGGCACTAGAACAAATGCCCACCTATGCAAAATTCATGAAGAACATCATTGCTAAGAAGCGGACTAGTGAGTCCGAACCTGTTATTCTAACGGAAACTTGTAGTGCTATTTTGCAGGGTCTGAAGATTCCGGTCAAGAAGAAAGACAGTGGAGCTGTTACTATCCCATGCACTATTGGCGATAGGTCATTCAACAGAGCTTTAATTGATTTGGGAGCAAGTATTAGCCTCATGCCCTTGTCCATCTACAAAATGTTGGATATCGGTGCGGTTCAAGACACTCGGATGACCCTCTAGTTTGCTGATCATTCAGTTAAGCGGCCATATGGAGTGGTTCAAGATGTACTAGTTAAGGTAGATAAATTTGTGTTTCCGGTTGATTTTGTGATCCTAGAGATGCCGGAAGATGAAGAAATGCCGTTAATTTTGGGCCGGCCATTCTTGGAAACTGGGAGAGTCATGATAGATATGGAAGGCGGCACCCTGACCTTGAAGGTATATGACGAGGAGTTAAAAATTGATGTTACTAATACCATGAAGCATAAACAGGATCGTGGCACCAGTAGCAACATACAAGTGCTAGAACGAGTCGTCGAGAGCAAACATTTGGAGAGTGTGACCCAACTTCCCCTGGAGAGAGTGCTAAGCATGTCAATCTTTAAGGAAGATAAAGAAGTAAATGAGAATGATAGGGAGGTAGTTGAAATGTTGGACACTCGACCATTCCAAAGGGGATCCCGACCATACCGATGGGAGGACTTACGGCAACCTATAGCGCTGGAAGATAATGAAGAAAAGCCTAAAGGTTCGGAATTGAAACAACTGCCGGAAAATCTCAAAAATGTTTTTCTAGATACCGAGGAAAAGTGTCCCGCCATTATCAGCTCTAGTTTGAAAAGTGTCCAAGAGAAACAACTGATTGGGGTTCTTAAAAAATTTAAGAGTGCTATTGGTTGGAAAATAGAAGACTTAAAGGGTATAAGTCCTACAGTTTGCATGCACAAGATCCTTATGGAGAAGGACCACAAACCGGTTGTGCAACCCCAGCGAAGACTGAACCCCGTTATGAAGGAAGTCGTAAGAAAGGAAGTGGTGAAATTATTGGATGCTGGACTTATCTATCCTATATCGGACAGTTCATGGGTGAGTCCTGTTCACGTGGTGCCCAAGAAAGCAGGTACAACTGTGGTGACTAATGACAAGAATGAGTTGATTCCTACGCGTACAGTCACTGGTTGGAGGGTATGCATTGATTATAGGAGACTTAATTTAGCCACCAGAAAAGATCACTTTCCGTTGCCCTTTATGGATCAGATGTTAGAAAGATTGGCTGGTCACGATTACTATTGCTTTCTAGATGGATACTCCGGATACAACCAAATCGCGGTTGCGCCAGAGGATCAAGAGAAGACAGCTTTCACATGCCCGTACGGAGTTTTTGCTTATAGGAGGATGCCATTCGGGTTATGTAATGCCCCAGCCACATTTCAAAGATGCATGACTTCTATTTTGGCGGATATGCTCGAGAAACATATGGAAGTCTTCATGGATGATTTTTCGGTTTTTGGGTCATCATTTGATGATTGTCTAACAAACCTGTCACTTGTTTTGTAGAGATGTCAAGAAAGTAACTTGATCCTAAATTGGGAAAAATGTCATTTCATGGTAAGAGAGGGCATCGTCCTTGGTCACAAAATCTCACACAAAGGGATCGAAGTCGATCAAGCAAAAGTGGAAGTAATATCCAAGTTACCACCACCCGTGGACGAGAAAGGTATCTGAAGCTTCTTGGGTCATGCAGGGTTCTACCGCAGGTTCATAAGAGACTTCTCCAAGATAGCTAAACCATTGACGTCCTTGTTAGTCAAGGACACGGCGTTTGTGTTCGATAAGGAATGTGCTGACGCTTTCGAAAACCTGAAAAATAAGTTAGTATCAGCACCAATTGTGATAGCCCTGGATTGGTCACTGCCGTTTGAGATCATGTGTGACGCCAGTGACATCGCAGTCGAGGCTGTATTGGGGTATCGGAAAGAGAAGCTTTTGCATGTTATTTACTATGCGAGTCACGTTTTGAACCCGACACAGATGAATTACGCAACTACCGAGAAGGAGTTGCTAGCGGTGGTGTATGCCTTTGACAAATTTAGGCAATATCTGTTGGGTTCTAAAGTGATTGTTTATACTGACCATGCTGCGTTAAAATATCTTTTTGCTAAACAGGAGTCAAAGCCCAGGCTGCTGAGATGGATCCTTCTTCTCCAAGAATTCGATGTGGAGATTCGGGATAAGAGAGGATGTGAAAATACTGTAGCTGATCACCTCTCGCAAATGTCACCGATTGAAGAAAACGAGGAAAAGCGCCCGATAAAGGATGAGTTTGCTGATGAACACATCCTAGTTATTCATGGTGTTCCTTGGTTTGCGGATTACGCCAACTATTTAGTCGGGGGTCTCATACCCGACGATTTTGATTCTAACAAACGGAAAAAGTTTGTTCATGACTGCAGGTTCTACTTATGGGATGACCCGTTTCTTTACAAGAAAGGGGTGGATGGACTGATCAGACAATGCGTTCCGCAAAACGAGCAAAGGAAGGTGGTCGAAGCATGTCATAATTCAGATTATGGAGGGCATTTCAGTGGCGACCGCACCGCAGCCAAAGTCCTCCAATCGGGGTTGTATTGGCCGTCTTTGTTCAAGGATGCCCAAAACATAGTTAAGGAATGCGACAGATGTCAACGGACTGGAAATATCTCGAAAAGAAACCAGATGCCGCAGAATTCCATGTTAGAAGTAGAGTTGTTTGATGTTTGGGGGATTGATTTTATAGGACCATTCCCACCATCATTTGGAAAACACTATATACTGGTAGCAGTTGACTATGTTTCGAAATGGGTAGAAGCAGTGGCACTACCAACAAATGATGCTAAAGTAGTGGCCAGGTTTCTGAAGGAGAACATATTTTCGCGGTTTGGAGTACCAAGGGCCCTTATAAGTGATGAAGGAACTCACTTCCTAAATCATCTCATGGAAAAGTTACTCCTTAAGTATAATGTGAAGCACAAAATATCTACTCCGTACCATCCTCAAACCAACGGGCAAGCCGAGGTGTCAAATCGACAACTCAAAGAGATACTAGAGAAAACAGTGCGTGCATCCCGTAAGGACTGGGCAGTAAAGCTGGACGACGCTCTCTGGGCGTATCGCACTGCATACAAAACACCCATTGGTATGTCCCCTTACCAACTGGTCTATGGTAAAGCTTGCCATCTGCCTCTAGAGTTAGAACACAAGGCATTATGGGCATCAAAAGTCCTTAACCTAGACCTCACTAGAGCAGGAGAGTCCAGAACCCTCCAACTCCATGAGCTAGAGGAATTCAGGAACCGGGCATATGAGAATGCAAAAATGTACAAAGATCAAGCAAAGAAATGGCAGGATCGACGTATTCAGAAGAAAGAATTTCGGGAAGGACAATTAGTACTGTTGTACAACTCCCGACTGAAACTCTTTCCGGGAAAGCTTAAATCAAAATGGTCGGGACCATTTGTAGTACATAAGACGTTTCCGCACGGAGCAGTCGAGCTGAAAAATCCAGCAAATGGAGACATTTTTAAAGTAAATGGTCAGCGTCTGAAACCTTACTACGAGGGACAACAGAAAGATCGAAACGATGTCGTTCATCTCACATGATACGATGACGGACCGTCGAGCCAGGCGACGTAAAACGAAGCGCTTCGTGGGAGGCAACCCACGTATTTCACCTTCACGCTTTCATTTTGTTTTTGTTTTAACAGGTTTTGATTAACTCGCAGTTCATCGGTGAAAGAAGAATGTCGGAGACCAGAGGAGAGGAAAAAGTTGAAAAACAGCACCCTGACACGGGTGACCGTGTTGCACAACACGGGCCGTGTCAGGCCTAGCATGGCAGGGATGAAAAACTTGGAAAAAATGTGGAGTCAGTGGAGCAACACGGGTGCCCGTGTTGTGCAACACGGCCCGTGTTGCAGGTTCGTGGCTTTGAAAAAAAATAAACTTCAGGAGGAGCAACACGGGTGCCCGTGTTGTGCAACACGGCCCGTGTTGCAAGGCACGATCTGTTTTTTTATTTTTACCCCGTGGGGCCCACCACTTTCACCCCCATTTATCATTAGCAACCACACATTTCAAATCATTTTTCATCTTCCTCCTTCTTCTCCCTCAAAAAACCCTTAACCTCCATAACCTTCTCTCCACAAAAGCTTCATTATCTACCACACCCACTCATCGGAAACACTTTTGTCCTTCACAAAAAACGTTCTACTCATCATTGTGCTTATTTCTACGGTCGTGTTTTTCACTAACAGTGATTTCGAAATTTTTCGAACCATCTGTGTTTTTTGTGTTGTGCAGGTTCAAGAATGCCTCCTCGTAGAGACACAGGAAAAGCAGTGGCGGAAACTTCGCGCCCAAAAAAGAGAGCACACCGGATGGTGAATCCTCACGGCATACTCTTTGAAGACCCGGATCATCAGAAGAAGTACTCTAACATCATCAAGCGTAAGCTCGCGCCCACAAGGTGTATCTGTAACACTACGCTTGATAATCTAGGGCTGAGAGTAGAGGTCCATAGGATGTTTCACACTCTGGGTATGCTAGAATTTATGCAATTGGAAGCGCCGACTTATGAGCGCATAACTGTTGAATTCTTGAGTACTTTAGAATTTCAGTTGAAGCATAGGTGGACAGGTGTGGAGGAGGAATATTATGGTACACTGAGGTTTAGGTTATTTGATATTGACCATAGCCGAATTGGGAGATATTTTGAAGCTCCCCAATTTTGGACCCGGAGCCCCTCCGGGAAATTTTAGTGCAGGGGACTTCTGGAAAGCTATTACAGACAGAACTGATTATGTCGCGAAGGCGGCAAAAGCCTCGTGTATCCATAACCCTTGTTTCAGGTACGCTCAAAAGGGATTGGCATATACACTGTTCGGCAGGGGTGACAGCACAGGAGTGGCGACTCAGAGGGAGTTGTACTTCATGTACGGCATGGCAAATCAAGAACTCATTAATGTAGCTGCCTTCGCAGCTGATCACCTGAAGAGGGTTGCGAATGCACCTTCCGGAAAAATAAGTGTAGGCGGTATGATTACTCAAATCGCAAATCACTTTGGCCACTGTGCTCTCTTGAGAGAGGAACCCACTGTTGCAGGTAAGACAAAAATAGATCTTGCCACACTGACTGCCCAAGGTATGATTCGAGTCTTTGATAATTACTACTCCTTGGTAAGCCGAAACAGTCATCTCCTTGCTTTACCTACCCCTGACTTTATTAGTATTCAAAATGTGAATAACTGGCTATATGAGAGCCCCATGCAGGATGAAGAAGACCAATTTTATGATGGTACAGGTACATAATTCTTTGAGGATGAAGGAGATCAGGTAGAAGAAGCGCCTATACCGCCTACTCGAGTCTCACCCCATCAGGAATCCGGCTCAGGCTCTTGGAGCTTATCTAAAAAATAATGGGATTGGATGGAGAATGAGATGTGTCATCTCCGAAGTGAGCAGACGAGGCAAGGCGAGGAGCAGACAAGACAAGGGAACGAACAAATCCGACAAGGCAGGTTGATCGGTGAGATGCATGAATGGATGCGGCAAATGATGTTGCGCGACCAACCTCCGCAACCATGAACTCTGTGAGTCCTCTGCTACTAGTGTTCCAACAGTGAGGACACTGTTGAATTCTAGTGTGGGGGTATTTTATTTGTGTTTTTATGTTATTTGTTTATGTTATTTGTGTGTTTTCAATTCTGTTTTAGTTATTTGTTTATTTAATTTCCAGTGTTAGTTTGAGAACATGATAGCAAGTCCACAGGAAGACCCCCCTGACATTGAGCTAATAAAATTAATAACATTGTTTGTTGGGGAACTGTTTAGTGAAGATGTTGAGTGAGGTGATGAGAAAGTATATAGAATACTCAGTAAAGAACCGTGAGGATGAAATCGGAATAATCTTGAGAGATAGGTAAAAGGCCAACACCCTGGGTTTCCCAAATAGGAATGAGTTCGACATGTAGATTTGTACCATAGTGATTTGATCTGAGAAGTACCCCTGAGTAGTTTATTTTGACAATCAGGTTTCATCAAAAATAATCGTGTGTGCAAGGGTAATGAAAAATATTGAGCTAAGGCACAGAAAAAAAAACAAACAAAAAGGGGCAATTAGGCGACTAATCCTTCTAAGTTGGGTATCCCTCACCCGGTTATTCAGCCCAACGGCGGTCGAACCTGAAAGCCATTCAAAAAGAATAACAGTGCCAGAAAAATAAAAATGTCATTGATAAATCTTGTGCACATGAGGAAAATCATAAAAGCCGTATAGTGATTGTCCGAATGAAAGGGAGGAAAATCGAAAAAGAAGACTTAAGTACAAAGCATAGTCGGAGAGGTTACCCATAGGGAGACTGAGGTCTGTGGTTTACCGCAGTCTAGTGTTTGCATGTTACCTGTTTTGCGGGAAAAGCCGAGATTAATCCTAGGGGACTTGGAATGAGAAGTTCAAGTATGAGTATTATCACCGTAACTCACAATTCTATGGACGGTTCCGTTACAAAAAAGATATTAAGTTCGGTTTGGCGAGCTTTTTGCTTGAGGACAAGCAAAAGTTCAAGTTCGGGGGATTTTGATCGGTGGATTTCACTTGTGTTTTCAAACGCTATTTGTTGTTAATTTCGCAATGTTTTTTATCTGTTTTCAAATCTTTAGTTGTTATTATCTGAAATACTCGTAGTTGTGTGTCTTCGAGTCTTATTTTTAAGTTTATATTACTTTTGTCGCTGGTGCGTTTGATTTGGTTTCTTTTAGTGTGTTTTTGGCAGGAATGGATAGCACGACAGTCGCACCGCTTTCGGAGGCAAAGAAAAGTCGGAAAAGGGAAGTTAGAGCTACAACACGGGTACCCGTGTTGCACAACACGGCCTGTGTCATGGAGGACACGGTTGGCAGACACGGGTAGACCAAAGCAGAAGAAAAGGAGACTCAGGCTTACAACACGGGTGCCCGTGTCATGCAACACGGCCCGTGTTACAGCCCTTGGAGATGAGACACGCCCTGAAGAAGTCAGCAGCCTGACACGGCCACCCGTGTTGTACAACACGGCCCGTGTCAGGGCCACTGAGAGTGAAATTTTTGTGTTTTCTGATTTTTTGCTGTCAGACCTATTTCGAAGGGCATTTGAGACATTTCGCGATGTAATTTGAATTTAGATATAAGAGTCACTTTTTAGAAAGTAGGGGACACTTTTGAACTGATATTAGGATTGACAACTGAGAGGAGAGTTCGGCTGGAAAACAAAGGATCGATCAAAAGCGGAAGCAATTGATGATCCAAGGATTTCAACTTGCATTGTAATGATCTTCTCCTTTTCATTTCTAATTGCTTTTATGTTTACACAGAACATGAGCAGCTAAACCCCAAGTTGTTAGGGGGTGGTCCTAAGTTGCGATGTAATGACTTTTGTTTAATGATTCTATGAGAACTATGTTATTACCTTTATATATATTTTATTTTGCATTAATCTTAATCGTATTCATATTGGAAAGTAGAATTCGAATTGTGCTTAGGCTTTAGTCTGGAAAGTGGTCGATATTGCTTAGGAATGAGGATATCTCGTATCACGTATTTTATGGTCGGAACTATTGCTTGATGATTTTCATGGACACTGAGGAATTAGTGTACAGGAAAATCATCAAAGGGTTTTCATTAAGGAATTAAGAAAACTAAATTGGCCAACTGATAAATTAAGGTTAATAACTAGTATAGCAGAATAATCTTACAGGGTCTTTACTCGCATCGTCTCCACTCCCCTAACATTGTTCTTAGATTGATTCATAAGTCCTTATTTACTTGTTATATTACTCTGCTACCAAACAAACCACTAGACCTTTTGTTCATTTGAATCCTTAAAATTCCGTTAATTACTACGCAGTCCTCGAGATCGATACTTGGGACTTTTCCCTTATTACTACAATTGGTAAAAATAGTACACTTGCTATTTTCCCGATCAAAGACAGTCTCCTCAGTATTCTATACGACATACATTTTTGATGGTATGAAGACTCATCCTCAGTGGAGTCATCTAAGGTATCTACTGAAAGTTACACTGCCACTTCTAACAAGCTTTCCTAAGATTTATATTTCCCAAGTGGAAGGGGTTTATTTCCCAGCGAACCTTCAGACGCCTTTGTTCTTTGAATTCAGTGTGATTCTTTACTTCCCTAGCGAGATATATATGCTTATCTATCTTTCCCCTTTGAGTCTCCAGATTCTTTGTCTTTCATTAGAGTCAGCTCTGGCATATCATTAATCGTTTGCATCATGACATATCATGTGCATCTATCTTGCCTCCGAGTTTTTGGTTGTTACCTTTGTCGTGTTAATTCCGGTTGTTATCGGCTGTCTTGTTTGTTAAATCCGTTTGTCGCGAGCATCCTCCGTCTTTTCAGGTTGTTGGTCGTCACCAATGTCTCTACTTCAGTAGTTACTGATTTTATTTTATGGTTGTGGTCTGTCACTTGTATCCCTTTCAATGTCTAGTTTTTACTAGCACCTTTAATCACCTCCATCTGCTACTGATATCGTTTTCCTGGTCGTTACCAGTCTTTCTCCTTGAAGTCTAGTCGTAACTAGAATTCTTCGTTAAAGTCCAATAGTAATTGGTATCCTCTTAAAGTCCAATGGTTATTGGCACCATTTCTTTTGAAAGTCCAATAGTGACTGGCATTGTTGAAAGTCCAATGGTAGTTGGCATTTCTTTTGAAAGTCCAGTAGTGACTGACATTTATTTTAAAGTCCATTGGTAATTGGCATTTCTTGTGAAAGTCCAGTAGTGACTGGCATTGTTGAAAGTCCAATGGTAATTGGCATTTCTTTTGAAAGTCCAGTAGTGACTGGCATTTATTTTAAAGTCCAATGGTGATTGCCATTTCTTTTGAAAGTCCAGTAGTAACTGGCATTTATTTAAAGTCAAATGGTAATTGGCATCTTTGTTTAAAGTCCAGTAGTGACTGGCATTGTTGAAAGTCCAATGGTAATTGGCATCTTTCTTTAAAGTCCAGTAGTAACTGGCATTGTTTGAAAATCCAATGGTTAGTGGTACCCAAAATCCATTTGTTTTGACGCTCTCATCCCTCTTTTGCTACTGTTATTCAGAGTTTATTTATTTCTATGTCTTTTCTGGCGTTTCTTGAAGATCCCGTTTGAACTCTTCATTTTAAGAAATTTCCAGAAAGTTTTTTTGTTTTCCAATATTTTCCTGATCTCTTGTAAGAAGATCATTTCTTAACCCCCTTGGTCTCTAGTTAGAAAACCACTTTCTTTAATTCTCTTGTTAGAAGATCAACTCCTTTTTTCAATTGTTACCCAATGGAGATCATACTTCTTTCTGGTTTTATCCCAATAAAGAGTTTGTCTTTGTCTTTATTCTAGCGTGTCATTTTGTCATGTCTGAACTCGATGATCCACTACTCTGGATTATTCCCTAGTGGAGACCATATCTTGGTTTTATCTACGGGAAGGATCCTTTTCTTCTAGAGTTTTAGCTGGTCATGCTTAAATCTGTTGCTCTCTCGCTCTAGATTTTTCCCTGTTTGTTTCAGCTTCCTCAGTGTCGTTGTCTTTCCCTAATGAGTGGTTACTCATCACTGTCTTTCCCCAGTGAGTGGTTACTCATTGTGTCGCTTCTTTCCCTATTTGCTTTCTTTGTCGTCTGCATTTCTTTGCATTTAGCATCTTATCATTTTCTTCATACTATAGTTCATTGCAAGTTAGGATTGCATAGTTCTCTATTGTCCCTAACATAGCATGTCATTGCATCTAAGGGAAAATATTTTGGTTATCTATACTTAAATACCTTCCACCATGATTCCATGAGGATTTTCATCACTCATGTTATCCAGTGAGGATATTTAAATAGGGGCAACTGTCATACCCTAAATTTTTCCCTCATATTATTTGATCGTTTGCATAAGAATCTTAGGTCAACCATCCTTGCATGATTAACGAATATATCAAGATTTGTGGTTTTACTTTTATGGAAATTAGGGCTTTGGTCAAGAAGTTTAAGGGAACTAGTCAATCAAGGTGTCGGGATGGATCACTAACCAAACAGATTCATCACCATCATCTTTGGATGAAGGAAGCAGATGGATTGACAAAAATGGGTTTTATCCTCATCAAGGCAGCATAATGTAGAAGCATGCTTCATCTCAAGGTTTCAAGGTTTTGATGACGAGAACAGCAAGACTCAAGCTCATTTCATCTGTGCAAAAAAAGTCAAAAGCTTTCAAAAGACCAAGATCAAAGTATTATGGAAGTGATCAACATTCAAGCTTCATGTACATTTGCTCGATCATCTTTCAAGACTTGGACACAAGCTATGGTATATCAAAATTCTCTAATTTAATTGATATACAAGTGTTCAAATAATTTATCATTTGATCATAATGCATGAACATGTTTTTGAAACAATTGGAATTGGTATAACATTGTTTTATTAAGTATTTTTCTGAAAAATAACAGTGTTAACCGATTAACCATATGGGTTAACCGGTTAACCATTTCAAAACTTAAATTTTCTGGCCTAACGTTCCGGTGTTAACCGATTAACCATATAGGTTAACCGATTAACACTGAACGTTTTCTGAAAAATTGCATTGTTTTGAATTCAAATGTTGTGTGATTGTTATACCATTTCATCTTTTGAATTACACATAATTATTCCTTTTTGAATGGGTATCTTTACCAATATAAATTCTGAAAAATTTCTTTTTGAAAAAAAAAAAAACACCTCCAACAATTTTCAAAAACAATCATTGAATCATATTCACTACTTTTCAAATAATTTCAAATACATTCAAAAAGTGTTCATACTTGCATAACCTTTCACATCCATTTGTTTGAACACTTGTATTGAGATTAAGTTGTGAATTCTGATTAAAGGAGAAGATCAATCTTTGTATTGATATCATTATTATTACTCTCATCAAATCATTAGACTTACTTGTATTTTGACTTGTGATCCAGGATTGTTGGACACAAGGGTGAGTGTTGCAAGAGGATTGTTCTTGCATCCTAAGTTTTTGAAATTGTTTGTTAGTAGGCCTCACCGGTTGATGGTGTGATAGGTTGTACTTTCTTAAACAATAGTAAAAACTCTCTTTCATGTTGAAAGGGGAGTGGAGTACTCTCGGATTGTGAGGGGAACCACTATAAATCTTGGTGTCCACTTTCTTTATGCTTTCTACTGCATCCATCACCAAGAACATAACCAAAGAAAAATTAAAGAACACCGAAAAATATGAAAAAGTTTCTATAAGCCTAATTGACCCCCCACCCCTTAGGCATACTCTGAACTTACAATTGGCATCAAAGCAGGTTAAGGTAACATGTTCCTAACGATTCAGTATGGCTTCCGCAAGTACCAACCCGGTTTTTAAAGATGGTGGAAGTAGTAACAAGCCACCACTATTTTCTGGAGAATATTTCGATTTTTGGAAAATCCATATGAAGGCACATCTTGAGGCTTAAGGAGACGGTATATGGGAAACCGTAGAAACTGGTCCACATGTTCCTACAAGTGTGGTAAATGGTGTTGGAACTCCAAAGATAAAATCCTCGTATGATGAAGATGACAAGAAGAGAATTTTGAATGAGAAGAAAGCAATCAACATACATCAAAGTGCTCTCAGTATGGATGAATTCTTCCGTATAACACAGTGTAAATCAGCAATGGAGATTTGGGACACCTTGGTAGAAACGCATGAAGGGACAGCCGAAGTAAAAAGATCAAGAGTTAATACTTTAAGTTAAGAGTATGAAATGTTCCGTATGCAGCCTGGTGAATCCATTGTTGCCTTACAAAAGAGATTCGTTCATCTAACAAATCATTTGATTGCTCTCGGTAAGACCTTCACCAATGATGATCTCAACTTGAAAGTCCTAAGATCCTTAACAAGAGAATGGCAACCGAAGGTGACCGCTATTTCGGAAAAGAAGAGTCTTTCAACGATGACATCCGCTTCCTTATTTGGCAAACTTCAAGAGCATGAACTAGAACTTGGAAGGCTTGAGAAGCATGAAAGTCAAGACAAGAAGTCCAAAGGAATTGCCTTGAAGATTGACACAAAGGATGACAAAAATGACGAATCTTCAGAAGACGAAAATTTCATGCTTCTAGTAAAGAAGCTTGGTAAGTTTTTTAATAATAATAAAAATTCCTCTTTTTCTAAAAAGAATAGACATTTCAGGAAAAAGGAAGTATCCACATCAAATCAAGAAGTTACATGTTACGAATGTGGGAAACAAGGTCACATAAAGCTGGATTGCCCGAAACTCGCAAATAAAGGAAAATTCAAAGGCAAAAAGGATTTCAAGAACAAAAAGGCTTATGTTGCGTGGGACGATAACAAGATAAGTTTATCATTGGAGTCGGAAAGCGATGAATGTGCTAATATGGCTCTTATGGCGTCACATCATTCCGACGAAGAAATTGATGAGGTTAGTAACGATTTTTCTATTTATGATAATGATGCACAAGAAGTCATAGATGAACTTCTAAAAGAATGCAAGACTTTGTATAAAAGCATTTCATCCCAAAAGAAAAGAATTTCATTTTTAGAAGAACAAAATACTGTTTTCATGAAAAATATCGAAAATGAAAAACAAAAATTGGTGGATGAAAAACAAAGTCGTGTATGCAAAAATTGTGAATCCTTATCTTTCCAAATTGTTCAACTTAAACGAGTTTTAGAAAGATACGAAAAAGGTCAAATTGGCTTGGAGGAAATTCTTGGGCATCAAAGATATCCTAATGATAAAAGTGGACTAGGATATTCTAAGTTTTCCAAACCAAGCACAAATGAAACCATTTTTGTAAAAGCAAGTGAACAAGTTATGAAATAAAAGACCGGCACTTCTAAAATTCAGCATCAAAGTCATAAAAAGAAAATAATTATTGAGAAAAAGAATTATGTTCCTAGATATAAAAGTCATTTTCAGCCTACATGTTTTTATTGTGGAATTAAAGGCCATACACCTAATGCTTGCTATATGCGCAATATTGGTGTTGCTAAAGGGCATTATGTGTGGGTTGAAAAAGGTACTAACTATAAAGGACCCAAAGCAATTTGGGTACCTAACACTACTTAATTTTGTGTTGTAGGTATGCTTCAAGACAACGTCTAATCAATGATATCTTGATAGCGGTTGCTCGAAGCATATGACGGAGACATAAACAAATTTTCAAGTCTATCATTAAAGGCGAAAGGATACGTCACTTACGGTGATGATAATAAAGGAAAAATTCTTGGAGTTGGAACCGTTTGTGCACCTCCATGTACAATCATCAAAGACGTTCTTTATGTGGAAGGCCTTAAACACAACCTACTTAGCATAAGTCAATTGTGTGACAAAGGGTTCCGAATCAACTTCACAAAGGAGGAATGCTTGATAGAACACAAAGTCACTCATGACATTTTGCTAAAAGGTAAAATATATAATAACATTTTTATGATTTCTTTTGATGACTCTTCCTTGAAGGTAAAGTGTCTTATGGCAAACAACAACGAGGCATGGCTTTGGCATAAAAGATTTGCTCACATCCACATGGAGCATCTAAACAAATTGATAAAGCATGATCTAGTTGTTGGACTCCCAAAGATAAAATTCATCAAGGATAAATTATGTGATGCATGTCAAAAAGGGAAACAGACCAAGACAACTTTCAAATCCAAGCAAGTGGTTTCTACATCAAGGCCACTTCAATTGTTGTATATGGATCTTTTTGGTCCATCAAGAACAAAAAGCTTCGGAGGTAACTTTTATGCTTTAGTTATTGTTGATGATTTCTCTCGATACACATGGACATTGTTTTTAGTGCAGAAAAATTATGCTTTCAAAGCATTCAAGAAGTATGCGAAGCAAATTCAGAATGAGAAATCACTCACCATAGCCTCTATAAGAAGCGATCACGGTGGAGAATTCCAAAACTCAGACTTTGAAGATTTTTGCGAAGAGCATGGAATTTCTCATAATTTTTCAGCACCAAGAACACCTCAACAAAACGGTGTCGTAGAACGGAAGAATAGATCACTGGTAGAGCTTGCAAGGACAATGCTTAGCGACGCAAATCTTCCTAAATATTTTTGGGCAGATGCAGTTAGTACAGCATACTTCATAAGCAACTGTGTCAATATTCGACCACTTCTCAAAAAGACTCTGTATGAGTTGTTCAAGGGTAGAAAACCAAATATAGCATTCTTCCACATATTCGGATGCAAATGCTTTCTTCTCAACAACAATAAGGATAATCTCGGTAAGTATGATGAGAAATCCGACGAAGGTATATTTCTTGGTTATTCTCTTTATAGTAGAGCATTTAGAATTTTTAATAAAAGAACTCTTACTATTGAAGAATCCATTCATGTTTCGTTTGATGAGACTAACCCCTCGAAAGAGGATAATATTATTTTGGATGATGATGATGATATGGTAGGTTCTTCACAACAACAAGAAGAGACTTCAAAGAATCAAGGAATATCACAAGAAGATGTCACTCAAATCATTGAAAAACATTAAGATCTTCCGAAGGAATGGAGAATGCATAGAGATCACCCGATAGATAAAGTTATTGGTGATATTAGCCAAGGTGTTGCAACTCGACTAAATCTTAAGGATGCGTGTCTCAACATGGCTTTTGTGTCTCAAATTGAACCAACCAAGATTGATGAAGCCTTAGGTGACGACCAATGGATTGTAGCGATGCAAGAAGAACTCAATCAATTCGAAAGGAATCAAGTTTGGAGTCTTGTACCAAGACCAGACCATAAGCACATCATAGGAACAAGATGGGTGTTCAAGAACAAACTTGACGAGAATGGGATCATAGTTTGTAACAAAGCAAGATTGGTCGCACAAGGCTACAACCAGGAGGACGGAATTGATTTTGATGAAACGTTCGCTCCGGTAGCAAGGTTAGAAGCAATTAGATTATTACTTGCTTACGCTTGTTCTATGAATTTTCAGTTGTTCCAGATGGATGTCAAAAGCGCTTTCCTGAATGGCTACATCAATGAAGAAGTCTACGTCAAACAACCTCTAGGTTTTGAAGACTTCAAGAATCCCTCGCATGTTTACAAACTGAAAAAGGCACTCTACGGACTAAAACAAGCACCAAGAGCATGGTATGACCGCCTTAGTAATTTCTTATGTGAGAAGGGATTTACAAAAAGAAAGGTTGACAAGACATTGTTCATAAAGAAGATCAAAGGAAACACCTTATTGGTTCAAGTCTATGTCGACAACATCATCTTCGGATCAACAAACAAAGAGCTTTGCGAAGAATTTTCACTTATGATGCAAGGAGAATTCGAGATGTCCATGATGGGAAAATTGAATTATTTTCTTGGACTACAAATCAAGCAAACAAAGGATGGCGTCTTCCTCAACCAATCCAAGTATTGCAAGGAATTGTTGAAGAAATTCGATATGGATAGTTGCAAGGTGATGTCCACTCCTATGGGATCCGGAACGTACGTTGATCAAGATGAATCTGGTACTCCAATTGATATAACAAAATATCGAGGTATGATGGGTTCATTACTATATTTGACGGCAAGTCGTCCTGACATTATGTTTAACGTTTGTTTGTGTGCACGCTTTCAAGCAAGTCCAAAGGAATCGCATCTCACAGCCGTAAAGAGAATCATAAAGTATCTCAAAGGGACAATGAACGTCGAATCATGGTATCCTAAAGGTAGTACTTGTTCTTTAGTTGGTTACTCTGATGTTGACTATGCAGGATGTAAGACCGATAGAAAAAGCACAAGTGGTACGTGTCACATTCTCGGGAATGCACTAGTGTCATGGGCCTGTAAGAAGCAAGCACGTGTGGCTCTCAGTACAGCCGAAGCGGAATATATTGCAGCAGGAAGTTGTTGTGCTCAAATTCTGTGGCTCAAGCAACAACTCCTCGATTACGGTGTAGATCTTGGTTGCATTCCTCTTCGATGTGATAACACAAGTGCCATCAACATCCAAAGAATTCGGTCATGCATTCAAGGACAAAGCATATAGATATCCGGCATCACTTCCTTCGAGATCACGTATTGAATGGAGATGTAGATGTTACTTTCTTCAACACACACAATCAACTCGCCGACATCTTTACCAAACCATTGGCGAAAGAACCATTCTACAAAATTCAGCGAGAACTTGGGATTCTTGATGAAGGTGACATCTGACCTTTTGCTATTTTATGTATGCATGATATTATGTATGTTCTCAATATGTTTTCAATTATTGTTTGCATTTTGTTTTTCACAATTTTTCCAAAATTCTCATGTGTTAACCGATTAACCTATATGGTTAACCGATTAACACTGTTCAAATTTCTAAAAATCAGAAACGAAAATTAATTAGAATTTTTGAAACATTGTATGTGTTAAATGCATTTTTTATGTGGTCAATATTCTCCTAAGTGTCTAAATTCATATCCTTGGAACTCTTCCCCCTCTCTGACTCATTATTGGATATTGGCCTTCCAACCCTAAAACGTTAAAACCCCACTCTCATCTCTCTCATATATATTGCCACACCTTTACCACTCTCTCCTCACAACTTCAAACACTAAATTCAGCAAACCTGAATCTCTCAACACCTCTCAAACTTTCATCCATGGCATCCTCACACAAGGGCAAGGGAAAACTTCCTGAATATGCTTCTGCCTCTGAAGACGACAGCATTCCCATGGACACTACCAAGAAGAGGCGAATGGACTTCAAGGTTCGTGTCTGACAACTTCTGCCGGTAAAGTATGTGAATCTTAAAGCATTTCCAGCATCTTCATTTGATTTCCCTGCACTGCGTGAGTATCAACACATAGATAAGTTTGTTTCAGATTCTGGTATCATTTATCCAGACTTGGTTAAAGCTTTTATGAATAAATTGGCTGTATATCTGGATATTGATGAAAATCATATGATCAGTTATGTGGTTAGAGAACATGAGTTTACTGAGAAACTGTCCACCATTGCTAGACACCTCAAAATACCTTCAAGAGGCTGTTTCTTAAGGAAGGGTGTCAACCATGTTGATGGATTATGGGCAAACTATGACAAAATGGAGTATTATTATCAAATCTGCCGGTTCCCCAAAGAGACGGTCATAGCAAACTCGCGGACCGCCCGCATGCTGTGTTATGCGAAAAACCTGACGGTTTCCGATAGAATGCTTCACTATGTGATCTGTTATGTTCTGATACCCAATGATTCAAATCATTCACAAATTAATGACTTGGAGATGCAACTTATGTTTGCAATCTAGAACAGAATTAGGGTGAACTGGATTTTGACTATCATGCACCATCTTTAGCAACAACTTCACTGCATAACAAGGCTGCCGTATGCACGGTTGATTTCAAGGATTCTGGAGTTGACAAAATTGGACCTCAACAGAGAACCGCCCACCAAGATGAAACCTACCACAAATGAAATCAACGAGATCACCATTGTTAAAAATACGGGTATCATCAAGGAAGCTAACGGAACATACCGATATGCAGATGATGGTCCTGCCAATCAAGCTTATCCTATTCCCGAAGGAGGACTAACCAATGAATTTCTCTATACTACAATTATGAACCAGCATAGGGAATCCATGAATATGCACCGCGAAACCTCCCGAGCCATTGCCTCTCTCCGCAACCTCATCCTTAATCCTCAACATTCAACCACCAGGGTCGTGGAAGACGAGATTGAAGAAGCGAATGATAGTGAATAAGAGGGAGAAGACGATGAGGATATGGTTGATGAGGACATTTAGAGAATATGCTGTTGTTGGTGTCTTTTATTGCTTTCTAGTCATTAAAGTTTTAAGTTTATGTTCTTAACTTTGTTTCATTTGCGTTGTACTCATACTCTATTTTCGTTGCACTCTGTTGCATGTTTAATTTTATTTCAGTATGCTTTTCTTACCTACTTGATTATTCTTTTGATTGCTTTCATAATTGTCGATACTTTCTAGTCTTGTTTGAAAGCTCCTTCCTTTTTGCTAATGACAAAGGGGGAGAAGAGCTTTGGCTTTCTAATGTCTATGTGTGCAGAATTTTTGTCTCTGTTTTAGATAGGGGGAGTTAATGGACATAGGGGGAGAAACAAGACCAGTACCAAACATCGTCAAAGTATTGCACAAGACTCAATTGGTTGTCATCATCAAAAAGGGGGAGATTGTAGAAGCATGCTTCATCTCAAGGTTTCAAGGTTTTGATGACGACAACAACAACACTCAAGCTCATTTCATCTGTGCAAAAAAAGTCAAAAGCTTTCAAAAGACCAAGATCAAAGTATTATGGAAGTGATCAACATTCAAGCTTCATGTACATTTGCTCGATCATCTTTCAAGACTTGGACACAAGATACAGTATATCAAAATCCTCTAATTTAATTGATATACAAGTGTTCAAATAATTTATCATTTGATCATAATGCATGAACATGTTTTTGAAACAATTGGAATTGGTATAACATTGTTTTATTAATTATTTTTCAGAAAAATAAAAGTGTTAACCGATTAACCATATGGGTTAACCGGTTAACCATTTCAAAACTTAAATTTTTTGGCCAAACGTTCCAGTGTTAACCAATTAACCATATAGGTTAACCAATTAACACTGAACGTTTTCTGAAAAATTGCTTTGTTTTGAATTCAAATGTTGTGTGATTGTTATACCATTTCATCTTTTGAATTACACATAATTATACCTTTTTGAATGGGTATTTTTACCAATATAAATTCTGAAAAATTTCTCTTTGAAAAAAAAACACCTCCAAAAATTTTCAAAAACAATCATTGAATCATATTCACTACTTTTCAAATAATTTCAAATACATTCAAAAAGTGTTCATACTTGCATAACCTTTCACATCCATTTGTTTGAACACTTGTATTGAGATTAAGTTGTGAATTCTGATTAAAGGAGAAGATCAATCTTTGTATTGATATCATTATTATTACTCTCATCAAATCATTAGAATTACTTGTATTTTGACTTGTGATCCAGGATTGTTGGATACAAGGGTGAGTGTTGCAATAGGATTGTTCTTGCATCCTAAGTTGTTGAAATTGTTTGTTAGTAGGCCTCACCGGTTGATGGTGTGATAGGTTGTACTTTCTTAAACAATAGTAAAAACTTTCTTTCATGTTGAAAGGGGAGTGAGGTACTCTTGAATTGTGAGGGGAACCACTATAAATCTTGGTGTCCACTTTCTTTATGCTTTCTACTGCATCCATCACCAAGAACATAACCAAAGAAAAATTAAAGAACACCGAAAAATCTGAAAAAGTTTCTATAAGCCTAATTCACCCCCCCCCCCCCCCCCCTCTTAGGCATACTCTGAACTTACACATAAGTCCTAAGGAAATTAGGGTGTGAGTTCCTGTAAGACTTCGGAATCAAGAAACCCAAAGCATCAGTCAGTTTACCTCTGATCATTTGTAGGGGATATGAATTATAAGTAGTCTTTACATGTGCCTAATTTAAAGCATTATTTGATCAAGATGAAGTTGTTGGATAATGGGCGTATATTTGTATGTCTTTCCACTTGATGGAGGTTTAAAGGGCATGAGGTCTTTGGTTTCAAGTTCAAAGGATCCCATGACCATGAAGTTTGTTCAAGTGTGAAGTTTGAAATATTTGTTATCCATTAAAAAAGGATGTGTAGAGAAAATTTCATATAGGATCAATTATCAAAATCCATTCAAGATTCAAGCTTTTAAACCTAAGTCCATTCTAAAAGAGCTCTATGACCAAATCACAATTTCGTGACTAAATTCTTTCCATTCATTTTCATTTTACTCTTTTGGTTGTTCATTGTTTGATTCATAACAAATCTATGTGCTACCATCCCTTGGATCATTTGAGACTTTGTGTTCATATTTAACTTTAATGCACAATCGAGATAGAATTCAGGAGGAAATGTCATAAAGTTGTTCAAATTTATGTCTTGGATATAATAAAGGAAATTCCAAAAGTTCTTTTGTTTTGTTCAAACACAATTGTACTTTGAATACAACAAAAAACTCCATTACTTCATTGTTTTTTTTCAAGTACAAGTTGGTTTTGGTGACCATCCAAGAAATTACCCAAAGTTTCAATGAGCCATTATACAAGTTAGTTACAAGGAAATACAAGTCAAATTCATGACCAAGTGTACAAAGATTTTAGGATTCCTAAAAGACTAAGGGGAAGTTTTGAGCCAAATCCAAGTCTTGAAATGTCGCGCCTCCTACATGTCTCGCGCAATTCTTCTTTGTCTTCATGCTTTGTCTTTGTTCAATGACCATTACCTTAAAGCCTTGCTTCACCTCCAAGGAACCCTACAAAACATAAACAATCCAAATTCAAACTCCAACTTTCAAACCAAACATAATCCATTCTGAAATTCATCACAAATAAAGTTTAATCATACCACATCCAATCCTTTCCATTCACATAAATCATTTAACCAAAAAACAAATTCAAGTCATCATTTCATTTTCAAACCTTTCCAATTCAATTCAATTCAAACTCATACCTAAACCAAAACCAAATTCGCATCATGTCATAGTTCAAATTCATGCCAAAATTCAAACCACATCCAAACCATAATCCTCAAATTCAATCAAACACAATCCAACCATTTTCAAAACTCTTTCAAATTTAATCAATACCAAAGAACCACATTCAAGCCAATTTCAATCCTAAACTGATTTCAAACACATCCTAAACCAATTCCTCCTATACAAAAATTCCAAATTAAATTTAAAACCTTTGTAACTAAACATCAAGCCATAAATCAAAATTCACATATTCCTCATGCCATAAACCATTCTTCATAAATAACTCTCAATCCAAATTCTCAACATACAATCCACAAATTCATGTCACATGCTCGTCATATATTATGCAGCATTTTCATATGTCACACAAAGTCAAAATTCAGAATATCTTCACAAGAGGACAAGGTTTCATAGCAAAACAGTCAATACAACAAATGAAACATGTTTTCAGAGTGAAAGGGACATTACAAGCATCATCATATTAGCTCAAAATTCATGAAAGAGGAAAGTCTCAGAACCTCAAACTTCACTCAAAAAAGTACCAACGTTATTTTTTAAAACAAACGCAAAATTCAGAAGTAGCAGAATAGGGTAGATAGGAAAGGAGCAGCATATTGACCGAATTGAAATAACATCTTCTTTGGTTTTTAGAAATTCAATAACAGGGCAGAAAAGAAGAAAAAGGATCAAAAGTTTTCAAACAAAAAAAGCCCTAGTTATTTATGATATATATCAAAGGTTCTGCAGTAGTTCAAAGGGAGGAGGACCGTCATACTTAGAGAGATTGAAAAACGGGCGACCAAAAAAGAAAAAAAAACACTAAAGGAGATTGGATTCAGACAAAAAAGATCAAGAGAACACCAAGAGGATATTTTGAAAGAACGTTCATACACGAAGAAGGAAGAGAGTCGAACCAATATTACCTGGAAACCGTGCTCAAGTGCTTGTCTAGAGTCAGTCTTCAAGAGGTATCCCTCAAACTTCACTCTTGCTCGCATATTTGTTGATAGGTGAGTCTCTAAAATCATTTTGTATTGTTTCATCTCGTTCTGCTCGAATGTGTTTCCATTTTTGTTTTGTTTCATCTAGTTTTAGTTGTGTCTGAACTTAGGGTTTAGGTTGAGAGTGAAAGCGATTTGAAGTTTTGAGTGAGTTTTAGATGAAATTGATTTGTGATTCATAATCAGGAAGGAAAAAGAGTAGGAGTTTGTTTTGGTTTTGTGGCAGTATGAGAGACCTTCGCCGGAGAAGACGGCGGTTTCCGCCGTGAATCTTCTTCTCCGACGACTTCATTAGGTTTCCGGCGAAGCACTTGTTTTCAGAGAGAGAGAGAGAGAGATTTTTTTTTGAATGGTGAGAAAGTTCATGTTTTATGGTGAAGCTTTTTGTTCGTTTTGGTTTTATGCTCTTTTCATTGCTAGTTGTTTCTCATTGTCACCGTGTTTTGTTTTGTTGATTTGTTTGGAAGACGGTGACACGTTTCACCGTCGCAGCCATGGGATCTTCATCACCAGGCTATCCAAAGTGGATCCAGTGTGTTGCCTTTTACGCATCCTCACCATATACTCCCGTTCGTATGAGCATCTTGAGTTGACTACATCAGATCTTAGGATCTGATAGTCACAAAGTTGTGGCACTTGGTAGACCTTAACGCATGTGCCCCAAAAGATCCTTGTACCCATGGTAGGCTTAGGCCTAGGCGTTTTGCTTATGATGCCCCCTTGGTAGAGCCCATTTGTTTTTAGCATTAGAACTTTTGTTGCATGCACCCCCTCCCTTTTTCCTTTTGTTTATTATATTTTCTCTTATTTATAACTTTGTTTTATTTACTATTTTATTATTTTCCAAATATACAAAATCACAAAAATATTTTTTAAACTTATTTATGTCTTAACTATATTATATTTTATTTTATTTTTTATTTTATTAAGTATTTTATTTTTTTATTTTTAATTTATTTTGTGTAGTAAGTTTTATTAAAGTACCCTAACATTTAGGATTTGTGTTTAGATGACTTCCACATATTTTTCTTAAGTTGATTTTTTTTTGCCAGTTCAATATAGACAAATATGGGATGTTTTAAGTGCTTTGTTGAGCTCTGATGTGCTTGTTTTACTGGTTTTTGTTTGACTTTTGTTAAGCCTCGTTTATCTTGATAACTTGGGCTTGTTAGTTGTTTTTGATTTAATTTTTGTGCCAAAATTCTGATGATATTTTGCACACTCATTCTTGAGGTTTTGGACTTAAGTTAGAGTCTCTAGTTTGATTTTACTTGGCCACTTTCCTGTTTCTGATTGGTATTATAAGTTGATAGCTTCTGTTATTACAAGTTGTATGCCCCGCACCCCAAAGGAAAGGTTTTCCCTGTTGATGTGCAAGTCATCTTTTGGATAGTTTAGTCTACTTCCTACCTAGCCTTATGACCTTGTTAGAGCTATCTTCTTTTCTTAACCCAACCTTAGGCTAAGGTTTGTTACCCTATGTGAGGATTATTGTTGTAAATACTTACCCTCTCTCCTTTTGGTCTTGTAACTCAGATTTAAGTTTAGAGTTTGTAAACTCTTTGTGAGTACCATTGTCATGAGTATTCATTCTCCCCTTTGACTTTTGTTAAAGTCAACCTTTAGTTAGTTTTTCAACTTAGACTTAGAGAGTTGGTTAACTCTATGTAAGTATTATGGTTATGGATACTTACTCCCCTTTGGAACCTTGATTGTTATCAAGAGTTCCTCATCCCTAGTTAGGAGAACTACGGTTGCTTTGATTCCATCCTAGTCAGGATACGTAGGCACGAGATACGATGTCTTGGCGAGCATACTTAGTGTATATACTCTAGGTCTTTACCTTAGCACTTTTTCCATTAGCACGCAAACAATAACATAATACAAATACTAACAAGAGGTTTCTGTAGAGTACTATAGATACTTAGGGTGCTAACACCTTCCCTAGGTATAACCAACCCCCAAACCTTAGATCTCTTAGTTGTGTTGTTACATAACGCACTTAGGGCTTTTCTTCGAACTTTACCCTTTCCTTTGGATAAATCAAAGCTCGGTGGTAAACTTTATGATTTGTGATTCAAGTTATATAATAACTTGATATCAGATTCTCACTGCAACAATAGTCCTCGAGATCGATATTCGGGAAATTTCCCTCATATTACTATATTGGAAAAATAGTACACTTGCTATTTTGCTGATCAGTTAGATAGAAATTGAGGAACTTGCCTGCTCGAACGCCGAAGGTACACTTCTCCTGGTTGAATCTCATTTTGCGCCTCCCCATCTGGTCAAAGACTCTCTTGAGGTGGAGCGTATGGTCAGTTTCCTCTTGAGACTTTACGATCATGCCATCCATGTAGACCTCGAGCATGTCTTCAATCTCACCTTGGAAGACCTTGTTCATCATACTCTAGTAAGTAGTGTCGACGTTTTTCAGGCCGAAAGGCATTACGTTGTAGTAATAGTTGTCTGGCCCGGTCATGAAGGTCGTGCATTTCTTATGCACTTTTGCCATGGGGATTTGGTTGTACCCCGAGTACGCGTCCACGAATGAAAACAGTTTGAAACCTGAAGAGTTATCAACCAATATATCAATGCTAAGCAAAGGATAAGTATCTTTAGGGTAAGCCCAATTAAGATCGGTATAATCAACACACATTCGCCACTTTCCATTATACTTTTTAACGAGTACAACATTTGAAAGTTAGGTTGTGTACTAGGCTTCCGAAATAAAATTTTCCTCTATGAGGTTTTTTACAGCTTTTTTAGCAGCCTCCGCTTTTTCGAGAGACTGCATATGCCTACGTTGTACTATGGCCCTAGCAGCGGGATCTATGGTTATCTGGTGACAGGCGACATTGGGGTCCAGTCCGGGCATCTCCGTAGCGCTCCATGAGAACAAGTCAGTGTTTTCTCTCAAACAGGCCTTCAGTTGCTTCCTCGCAAGGTCGAAGAGATCAGTTTCAATCTTCATGCCTTTATTTAGGTCATTGCCAAGGAAGAAGGCTTCAATCTCGCCGTCAGAAGTGGGGCGTCTCGGATGAACAGGCTCCTCGTTGACATCTGGTATCGGGGAGGTTTCTGCTGCTAGCTGGGCTCCTTTGTCTTTCTTCCTTTGCTCCTTCAGATCATCCTTAGTGAAATGGCTCTCAAGGTCGATCGAGTCGACGTGAGGCATTGGCTTCGCTCCTCAGAGGTTCTTGGTCGAGCTGGCTCATCGGAAGTTCTGGATGGCGCGTTGATAGTGTTTTGTCCCTTCGAGGCCGCTCCTAGATGCTTTAATGTCCCCGTGGAGGGTTTCGACAGCGCCTTTGGTCGTGTAGTACTTTATCTTTAGATGGACAATGGAAAGCACAACAATCAGTTCGTCCAGAGTTGGTATCCCCAAGATGCATTGATATATAGAAGGGCAATCTATGACCAGGAACTAGACTTTGATCGAGTTGGCAGTTTCAGCTACCCCGAATGTGGCAATCAGTTCAACGTATCCCCATGGCCTTGTGGTTGCACCATTGAAGCCCTATAGATCAGAGCCCACATAGGGTGTCAAGTGTGTTTCGTCAAGCTGTAAAGTTAAGAATAGTTATGAATACATGATGTCGACCGAACTCCCCTGGTCGACAAGAATGCGACGAATATCAAAGTTTGCCATTTGTGCTCTCATGAGCAGTGGGATGCTGAAGTTTGGGACTCTTTCGAAGAGCTCTTTGCAGTAGAATGCGATGGGATTCGAGCTTCCTCGACACTTGTCGAGGGTGGAGTTGTTGTTCGAGCTTGCATCGATGAGTTGCTCGATCTTCCTCTATACTGAACCCATAGTAAGTTTGTTGAACCCCCTGCCAGATATGACCATGGTGGAGGGCAAGGTCTCCCATACGCTATGTGCTATGAAGTATAGGGGGTTTTCGGTCTCGTCCCAGATGTAGAAGTCCTCGGGTCGAGAGATTGACATAGTGACTAGTAGGCTGGAGGCATTATCAAATGATGTCTTCTCTTCCTCGACTCTCTTTGCTTCTCAAGTGTCTTGTCGATGAGCCTCTCTCCTCTTGGTGTATTATTTCAAGTGTCAATCCCTGATGAGGATTTCGATCACATCCTTTAGATGGATACACTCTTCAGTCACGTGCTCATGGCTCTTGCGGAACCAGCAGTATTTCGTCATGTCGGCGTTAGGCTTGGCAGGTGTCTGTCTTGGGAAATAGACTTTGGCCTGGCAAAATTCAGAGTTCACACATTTGCACAGAATGTGGTTGCAGAAGCCTGTCGGCGGTGTGTACTCGACAAAGCGGCCAACATGTCCTTTGAACTCCCGTGAGTCACGGGGTTTGTCCTTCTTCCTTTTTCTCCTCCACGGCGGGGTGTCACATCGTCATGCCTCGAAACTCTGGCGTTTTCTTGGTGCCTCGAGTCTCGAGCATTGTTGGAAGCCTCTTTCTTCTTGTATTGGATGTAAGCATGGGCCTTGAGGAGGAGGAAGGCATCTAGTGATGCGGGTGTTTTTATGCCAACAGCTTTGGCAAAGTCACTGCGGGGGCACAACCTTTGCTCGAGCAGATATTTCTTCATGTTGTAGGTTGTGGAGACCTGGACAACTTTGCGGTTGAACCTCTTAACGTAGGCTCGGAGGGACTCGTCCTTCCCCTGCATGATCGTCTCGAGCGTCGCCTCAGACTTTCGACGACGGAGGGGGCAGTGAAGTGTCTCGAGAATTTCCTTCCTAGGTCCTTCCAGGAGGTGATGTACTCTTCGGCGAGGCTTTTGTACCATGCCATGACACCTTTCCTTAAGGTCGTGGGGAACAACCTACACTTGATGGCGCCTCGGACGCCGAGGTTCTCTATGTGCTCGTCGGGGTCTGTCGTCCCATCGTATGTTCCCAGGTTCAGGGGTATCTCCAGCCCGACAAAAAATGGAGCATCCATGATCGCTCGGGATAGTGAACCGTGGGGATCATCTTCGTCTCTCCTGAGTGGTGAGTGCAGCGGAGAGTAGTTGTACTTCTCTTTTCGGGAATTGTCATTGCAGCGTGACGTTGAGTTCTTCGGTCGGTTCTTTATTTTGTGCGGGGGTGAACGACGGTTTTCTTGTCGTTCTCCAACTTTGTTCCTCTTGGCAACTGCGGAGGGGCATTCCTCGCATGGAGGAGTATCATTGCGCTTCAGAGGTTATTCTCCAACTGTGTTTGGCGCCCTGGTCATTGTGGCAACAGGCTGCGAGACTTGTACCGTTGGTGTCTCTACGAGGGAGAGTGTGGGTGACAATCTCTTTCCAACACTCTGATCCTCTCGTTCTTCTGATAGATCAACGCATTGGTCTGGTTGAGGGTTACGACCAGGACTTCCACGGTCAAGTCGGCGTTATCCAGTACTGGGATTGGTTGGAACCTCTCTGGTGTCTTCTCCGGAGCCTTTTGAACTTTTCGAGTCTCAGCATATTGGATATCATCATCGGTTTCTTCATCGGAGAAGGGAGAAGCGGTGAGTCTATCTCTCTTTGTTGGAGGGATGTCTTCTAGAATCGGCATATCGTTGTAATCGCAAGTGCCATGCACGGGAGTGAAGGTAGTTTCGTGAATGATGTTGTCGTTTTGATCGATCATGATTGGTTTTTGGAGTTCTTCTGCTTTGATCTTTCGATTTCAGGGAAAGGATAGATGAGGGAGTAAGTTCCCACAGACGATGTCACTAATCTAACCTAGCGGATCAGACGTGACTGATAACATTTTTGCAACAACAACGATTAGCAATAGTGGATAGAGAGGGGGTACCTGCAGACACTTTGACACTCAAGTAAGTTTAGGCAAAGTGATAGCAAGTAAAATAAGGAATAGAATTGAATACCCGACCCTCCTTCAAAGGAGGGTAGTTATAGAGAGCCCTCAGCGCTGGAACAATGGTCCCCATTATGGGCTGACTGATCAGGGCCATAATGGATGACGACCAGGATTCCTACGAGGAGGTGGGGATGAGCAGTTCATACTCATCATCCTGGGTCAACTGCTCTGCATTCTCCGAAAAGTGGAAGACTTTCCCGTTACGAAAGATAGAACGTTTCTGCGAGATATACGAGATCATTTGGCAATGTGTCCTCGGGTGAGGAGCACGCGGGGAATGTGCTCCCCAACGACTATAATAGATTGGGCCTTTACATTGGGCCTTCTTTGACGCAGAGTTGGACTTGGCTGTGTTTGGCGGTGGGTCAGACCCAGACCCAATCAAGAATAATGGTCAAGGTGGAAGAATTACTACTTTTTAGTATTTTCCAAATCCATCCCATTGGACTCTATAAATATCTCAAACTTACGGTTGAGGAAAATATTTTGATATTCAACAAGGAAGACCTTTGTAACAGAGTTTCTCACTATAACACCGCAAATTTATTAGAATATTTATTTGATTTATTGAAATATGAATATTCATATTTTTAGTGATTTTCGGTGGTTGGTGTGAAATATTGAGAATTATGGATTTTAGGTTATTTATTTAAATAATAGTATATAATATGAATATATTGGTATTATTATTGATTTAAATAAATATAAGTTAACTAAGGGAAAATCGGATAATTAAGGAGGAGTTAGTGAGGGTAATATTGGAAAAGCTCAATTTATAGGCTTAAAGTTAGGTTTAACAGAAGGGGATTTTTTGAGGGAAGTTGGATTCATTCTTGTTAGACCGTGAAAAGAGAAGAAATAAAGGCCAGAGCTCTGAGGAAGTGGATTGAGGCAAAAGGTTCGTGAGGTTTCCACGAATCAAGGAGAAGGCTTAGAGTCGACAATTAAGGTATGGGGAGTATTGCCTTCATTATTTTCAATATGTGATTTCAATGTATTTAAAGCCGACTTAAGGGTTTAAGGGTAGAAGGTTTTGTGAGCATTTGTATTGTTGTTACCTTTCTAAGGTGTAAGAGTCTTAAGAATTTTAAACTGATGGCCTGATAGATTCGAGGCTGATTTGAGTTAAAGAAAATTAGGCATTCGTGGCCAAAGATCTGATTTGACATTTGTTTAACCCCATAGAGTAAAATAATTTATGAGAACTCGGTGAATGTGGGTACCTGTAATGGTGTAATTGTGTTAAAATTGTAGAGTTACTTGAATTAATTATAGTATTGGATGGGTTGTAATTTTTTGAGAGTTTAGATTGTTCCAGAATTGAAATCAGAGATCCGGAAGGTCTCTAACGGTGAAAAACGCATAAAATTCTACACATTGTCCGTCACGACTGTTCATGTTTTCGGTCGAAATCGTTTTAGACGTAACTTTTGATCCGTAAGTCCGTTTTGACCCTCGTTCAAAGCGTTGGAAAGCTAATGAATATGGCTATAGCATAGTATAAATAAGATAATTGATTTTCTAATATTTTTATGAGATTAAATACGTGATTGTATGATGAATTACCATGAGTATAACTATGATTCCGATGAGATTAATACATGATTGTATAATGATGATTCCTATGAGTAATGATGATGAGCTGTGATGATTGGTACCATATGCATGAATCTTGTTGCATTTTCATTTATGAGATAATTTGGTGTAATTAAGATATTATGACCATTGATGTTCCTTGATTACCCTATGTGACAATCTTGAGTAATTTATGATATTATAATCTGGGATGTTCCTTGATGACCCTATGAGGAAATCTTGAGTAATTTATGATGTTGTGGCCTTTGATGCCCATTGATGAATATGATGATGCATAATATGAAAATGACATTGTTTTATATATTGATTCCAATATTGATTATTATGAATCGTTTTACTTACCTTGCCTGTTTGAATGTTGCCTCCACATGGGTAACGTATAGTTGACCAGGTTTAGTCGTGGATGTCGTCGATGATCTTTTTGGAGTTTTGAGTTGTTGGTCATTTTGGTTAACTTAGTGGCTCTTGCTCTAATAGTGTAACATCGGGTTGGGGTCTTTGAGTTAAACCATGTTTTATTTGATTTTTGTTATTTTGATTATGTTTCCGTACAAGGAAAACTTTGGATTATGCATTTTTGAGTTCCGCTGCCTTTAGGGCAATTTTTGGTAACTTTTGGGAAAAGTTGTTGTTTACGGAGCCTTGACCTATATTTGATTTATTGGAAAATCTACGCCCTTTGAGGTGATTTTTGTGTTTAATTATTTTTTCTGATAAATGTGAATATTTTGCCATTAAAATTGTGAGGTAGAAATAGGGTATTACACTCACCCTTATGAGCTTACTTTTACCCCATAGAAAACACCACCAAAATAGGGCTCATCGCCCGCGTGAGCTTCCCATTAACATCTAGAAACACTAAATTCTCTAGCAATTCCTACCAGCATAAGGTTGCTACACATTTGTACTTTTTTTAGCAAATACATAATTTTTAAGTGGTTGGATTGGTTGGTAGGTCTTCCTAATGATCCTAGACTTCTTTTTTAGTATATCCTTTCTTTAGGTAGTAGAACAGGGATTAAGAATTATTTTTCTATAATTTGGCATGTCGTTGTTTGGTTAATTTGAATCGCTCAAAATGACATTATTTTTTTCAGGTTCTTCAACAAATGTGAAAGAAATGGTGGACACAAATATATTTATTGCTTAGAAAATGGTTTCTAGGAAGATCGGTGGTAAACTCAGATAGTTTATCTAACTGACTTAAGAATCTTATGATCTACCTTAATTAATAATGGATCGAGAGTTTTGTCTTAGCTCTAAAATTTATTAGTACTTTTGGTTCTTCTCTTCAGACTCTCAACTCTGTTGATGGTACCCCTAATGGTGTGAGATCTATATTATTTCTCTTTTGAGATGGGTTTGCTCTAAGGTGTTGTTTAATTTAATTTTTTTGCTTTTTTGGTGTTTTTGTTGCCTATGGTATTCTCTTTGTTTCAGTGATTTAACTTTGCTTTCTGATCTTATTCATATTGCACTTTGTAGAAATCTTTATTCTCATCTTTTATTAACATATTAATTTACCATTTAAAAAAATCAAATGTTGAACATAATAGAAAAAGAAGAAAATCACATGTGAATTGTGCATCATAAAATGTTTTCTTAATCTAATAAGTATCATTCCGATCATGATCATTTCAAAGCACATTACTTTTTATGATCGTCCTTTTTTTTCTTTTTTTGAAGTTCTTGATAGCCCTTTTCTAAAATAAGTAGATGAAGAGTTGTCGATAATGGAGTCGAGTTTGAACATACACTGCGATGATGCCATAGCAGAAGGAAGAAGAAGCGATAACAGAAAGAAGAAGAAGTAATGAAATGGAAAAAGTTTGTTATCATTCATCTTAACTAACTCAATACAGTAATGATGTCATTATAAATATATAAGTATTTGTGTGAACTGTCGCATCGCTGCCAAGAGGGAGCAGACAATGACAGAAGAGTCGCCACCATTCGTTATTTATCCCAAAAGAGGGAAAGGAAACGATCAGAGAAAACCTACAAAAAAAGGAGAAGACAGGTCCCTCACGTCCATTGTACTCGACGAGATCCATGCTTGTTGTCTAGTCTATGGGTGAAAAACAAACTATCTACGGCTGCTAATGCTAACGGAAAGAACTGACTCGATAGGACATCGCCGCCCTATGCCTACGTATTCCCTCATGCAATGGGAAAGTCAGAGCCAATGCAGTTCGGGAAACTACAAGGGGGATTGCTCGCCAAGACATCGCGTCTTGTGCCTACGTATTCTCGTCTGGTACGAGAAATCAGAGCAAAATGTAGTTCAGGCTAACTACGGGTAAACGGGGTGTTCTCGGTCGTTCGAGGACGAAAGAAAAGGTAGACGATACTAGCGCACGCATTCTAGCAGTTAGGTTATTGCTGCTCGACCATTGGAGACTTAGGAGTTACCTATTTGCGTTAGAACGGGCGTAGTATGTCATTGGTTTAAAGGTACGGGTTACCTAAAGGGAAGAGGGAAAAGTGCTCGCTAGGATTATCGCAATCCTATGCCTACGTACTCTCAACAGATATGAGAGATCAGAGCAACTGTAGTTCAGCTAACTACGGAAAACGATCTCGATCGCACGGAGGCGAGAGAAAAGGGGGTCTCAATTGCACGGGGGCAAGATAGGGGATCTCAATCGCCAGGATGTGAGAGAAAGGAGTCTCGATCGCACGGAGGTGAGAGAAAAGAGTTTCGATCGCACGGGGGCGAGAGAAAAGAGGAACTAGGCCAAGACACCTAAACGGGAAGGAACTCGGGACACACACGCTAGAACCTAAGGCGTAGGAGTGAATACGTCGCATATTGCCAAAAGGGTATGCGCTAAACAATCTAGACGAATGAGAGGAGGCCCCCCACTCATCATTTCCCACGTATCTATTGCTTAGAACTCACAACGCTCGGGGATTGATTAAAAGACTTGAATTAGAAATATGTTACCGAACGGAGTGCTTCCGTTGACCCTTGACATTGTGTGCAAGCTCCATTCCAATCTTCTCTTTTAATCCTTGATGATGCTTCGAATCGGGACCAATGTGATGCTAAACCGTCATAGCTCGACTTATAAGGGAAGTCAAACTTTAAGAGGTCGCGTATTGATTTCCATGTTATGGACAAGATATGGAAACGATATAGAGGATCATTCTCCAATTGAATCGTGTCGCACGGACCAAAGCAGAATGGGATCTCGTCTTACAGATTCAAGACTTCATCGGTCACCAAAAGCCAAAATAAAATCGGAAAGATGAAAAGAAATAAGGAGAGAAAAAGGGTGGTCTTGGATCCAACATTATTCATCAATAATTTGACAGATAATGAATTACAGAAATGTCGTCATTGACCCAAAAACAGATGAAATGGCATAAAGTCAAAAATGAGAAAGAGGAGAGAAAGTCGATCTCAGATCCATCGTTTTTCATTAATAATTTGACAGAAAAACAATAGAGGTCTCGTCATCGACCAAATCGGATGAAAATGGGACAACCTGTCCAATAACAAAAGAGAAATAGGATTTAACTTCTAAAGTAGAAAATAAAATAAAACTCTACAAAACAAACTTCTAGAAGAAAACGATAAAATCCAAAAATAATATTAATAAAACTAATATAGAAAATAATATAAAGTTCTAAAAGAAAATAAAATACTAATATATTTAAATATTCCAAAAGAAATAAAAAATATAAAACTAGAATAATATATATAATATAAACAACTTAATAACAGTAACAAAATATATAATACATATTTATAAAAAGAAAGTCTGTTTTAAAGAATTATAATATACAAAATAATAAACCAAAAAAGATATACAAATGTTTTAAAAAAAACAGGGGGTTTAAAGAATGGAAAAACGGGGGTATGGTCCAAATCAGGGGACACGGGCCTTACGCCCGTCAACAACCAAAAGCTAAAAAAGAACAATAACTGAAAAAAAACAAAATAAGAATCCTCTTCTTCACTCGATGGTTCCGCGGCATCACCCTTTCCATTTCTCTCTCTCAAATCTCGTTTTTTATTCTCCTTCTTTCGTCTCATATCCTCTTTCTCTGGTCTGTGCAGGTTTTGTTACAGGTTTGGATTGGAAGGTTTATTTCAGAGTGGGTCGGTGAAGGCGAGCGAAAGAGTGGAGGTTGAAGAGAGGAAGTAAGCTTGTTATGAGGGTTGAAGAGGATTAGATGGTGATGATGTAGGGTTTCAGTTTGAATGGTTATTCAGGGTGTGAATCTGGGTTTGATTCTCTATTTTTGGTTTGAGAAAAGGTTTTAGAGTTATTGGTTGAAATCTGGGTTTAGGTGGGTTAATGGTGGAAATGAGTTGACGTGATGAAGATGATGATGATCGTTGGCGAGATTTACGGTGATTTGGAGTGGCTTTTTTCGGAAGTTTGATGACAAGGGTTTTGGGAGGAAGTTCCGTTGGAGAATGAAGGTTATATTGAGTTTTTGTTGGTTATTTCGAAGTGATTCAATGTACAAAGAGGAACTGCAGTGTTTGAGGTTGGTGATGAAGGTGCGTTGGAAGAAGTTCTGGGTTGAGGTTAATGGTTGCAGAAGAAGAACAAGATTGTTGTCGTTGGTTTTTTAGCGAAAAAATAGAAGAAGGTGAGTTGGTTTTCGGATTGACGTTACGAATCTAGGTCGAGGTTCGATGGAGGCAGATGAAGGGAGTTCATGAGAATGGGTTATGGTGGTTTAAGGAAGGTGGGTCTGAGAATGAAGAAAGTTGAAACGGTTGCATTTGAGGTGTTTTGGAAGAGGCTAGATTGAAGGTGGAGGAGGTTAACGGTGATGAAACTCACCAATGGTGGAGGAGTGGCGAGTGTTTGGGTTGATAGAAACAGAAACTCATGCGGCGGTGAGTTGAGTTTGTTTGCAGCTGTTGAGGGTTAATGGTGGTTTTTTGAGAATGATGAAGTTTAAGGTGAAGGGTTGATGAAGAAAGATGAAGGCGTTGAGGTAGAAAATGGTGAAGATTGAGTGATGAAGATAATGATTTTCAGAAGTGAAGGTGGCTGGTAGGGTTAGGGTTCTTGGGGAGGTACTGTAACGGCTAAGGTTAGGGGGTCTGAAGGTTGAAGGCGATGAATAGTGCCTTTATATGCAAAATCGTGACACGTGGCATGCATGATTATGGCTTAATGATCCTGATTAAATGCAGATGCCAATTAATGAACCAGTTTAATAATGATAAAAACAATGCTGGTTAATATGAGTTAATGAACATGATTAATGAAGAAAAAATTAGTTAACGTAAAAATGATTTTGATTAAACTAAATTAATGAAATGATAAATCTAACTATTAAACAATTAAATATTAATTCCTAATTTAAATAACTAACTAATAATAAACCAAACTAAAGTTCTAATTTAAAAGAAAATAATTTCTAAAGAAAATTTAAATAAGTAAAATCCTATATCTAAAAAATGATTTAAACCAATTAAAATTCTAAATAAAATCAATTAAAAATCTATTTAAAAAACCAACTTCTAAAATCTAGAAAATATTTTAAAAACCTAATAAAAATCAAATTAAATTATATTCTGCAAATTAATAAAAAAAAAACTAACCAATAAAATCTATATTAAAAATAAAACATCTATTCCTATTTAAAATATTTTCTACATAATTAAATATAAAAGAAAAACTATTCTAAATAATTAAATAAGACAAAAAGAGAAATAAAAATGCAAAAATGCTATGAAAAATATACGAGCACTGAGATGCACCGATATTATTGATACATATTGAATTATCGAGAAGAGAGCGACTTTCGCTTGATTTCGACCCTGAACTTATTATTTGAATTGATTTGAAACGCTTGAAACGCGAGCAAAGCGGATAAATTCCTGATAAATTCAATTCGGATGGTAATACAGGCAAAATGCGACCTAAATGATATGCAGATGAAAACAAAACAAAAGCCAGTCAAAGCTAGAAAATTGGTGGACAAATTTTAGGGTGCAACAGCTGCTCCTTTTCAATCGACTTGGACCAGAAGGGATGAAAAGCAACCGCTTTCATACATTCATGGTAAAAGGTGATTGAATACAAAAAGAACCTAGAAATTTGCAGTCTGTTTAGGATGTAAATTGTAGAATCTGTCAATTAGGCTCGCCTGAGAAATGTATCTGAAAGTTGCAGGAAAATGAGCTAACTCATCACCAATATAGAAATCATCGACACGCAGTCGAAAGAGACATCTGCTAATCCAAGCAGGCATTCGCTAAATAAAAGCGAGCATCGAACCCGAAGGCCGGCTCAACACGAAGTTGAGAAGAACATCTGACTTCGCTGTCAGGCATCTGTTAAATAAAAACAGGCATCGAACCCGAAGGTCGACTCAACCCGAAGTTGAGAAGATCTTATCCAAAACTCGCATCGTCTAAGGATAGGCAGAGAGAAAACCAATATCCAAATCTTGCATCGTCTAAGGATAGACGGAGAGAAAACCAATATCCAAATCTTGCATCGTCTAAGGATAGGCGGAGAGAAAACCAATATCCAAATCTCGCATCGTCTAAGGATAGACAGAGAGAAAACCATATCCAAATCTCGCATCATCTAAGGATAGACAGAGAGAAAACCATATCCACATCTCGCATCGTCTAAGGATATACGGAGAGAAAACCATATCCAAAATCACATCATCTAATGGTAGACAGGAAGAAAATATCCAAAGTCACATCGTCTAATGGTAGACAGGAAGAAAAATCACATTCAAAACTCGCATCGTCTAATGATAGACAGAGAGAAGCATCATATCCAAATCACTCACATCGTCTAATGATAAACAGAGAGAAGCATCATATCCAAATCACTCACATCGTCTAATGATAGACGGAGAGAAGCATCATATCCAAATCACTCACATCGTCTAATGGTAGACGGAGAAAAGCATCATATCCAACTCACTCACATCGTATAAGGGTAGACGGAGAGAAACCATATCCAAAGTCACATCGTCTAAGAGTAGACAGAGGGAACCATATCCAAAACACCCACATCGTCTAATGATAGACGAGAAGAAAACCTGCTGGGGATGTCATCATCAGAGGGCTGACGGACAAAGAAAATATGCTTGGAGATGTCATCATTAGAGGGCTGACGGATAAAGAAAATCTGCTTGGAGATGTCATCATCAGAGGGCTGACGGACTAAAAATCTGCTTGGAGATGTCATCATCAGAGGGCTGATGGACAAAGAAAAGCTGCTTGGAGATGTCATCATCAGAGGGTTGGCGGACAAAGAACGACCGACGTACGATCTAAAACCCAAAAGAAAGTAGATGAGCCGACTGAACCAGGTTGTTGGAGTTATGCCACTGTCTTAATTGGAGAGTTGATTCAGGTTGCCACGGAAGGCTAACAAAAACTAGCTTATGCTTCGCATGCACATGTTTGAATCTTTTTTCTATGGCGTAATGCTCCATACGAAATGGAAATGCTACATATTTGAGGATGAAATGCAAAGATGATGCAAATATGATGACTATATGCAAAAATGCAGAAGCAGGCTCGAGCTGCTAGGGGAAAGCTAGATGTGAAAGAACCACTCCAGCAAAATAAATGCTGAAGAGGTGAAGCCAACTCCGTTGGGAATAACCGGATGTGCCAAGTATGATTGGACTTTTGCTGGGGAAGACAGGTGACGGGTTACGACTTCCCGACATTCATCTTGAACCTGAAGATTGACTGCACCTGCTTGAATAGCTCTGAGTAGCTATGAAGATATGGAGAGGAAAAGTTCCTTTATTTCCAAACTTGCCCCGGCCTGTGGGTTCTCTGTATAAATCTTCCTCGAAAGGAGATCTGAAAGGTCTGTACCCTGCTGGTTTGATATGAATTGCCTCAGCATTATGAACCTCGGAGAGGTGCTTCAGATTAACTGCCTTCTGGGTAAGGATAATATATGTACTCTTTGGGTGACCTGCCCCAGCCTTGTAATGACTTTGCCCTTGATTGGTTGATCTGTAGAGAAGTGCTCTTGGCTGACTTCGAGAGATTTATCGAATCTTGACCTGATTGCCCCAGATTAACTGATCTTCAGATGGCTAACTCCTTTTTATGATCATTTGATATGGCTTGCCCCTGCTCAACGGAGTACTCAGGCATTTTGCAGCTTATCTCGCCAAACTTTCCACTGTAGGAACTCTCCTGATGTCAAGTGCTTACTCGCGAGTAAAACAAATCGTTTTGCAAAAGATAATATTAATGCAATGCATATGACAAGTTTGAAATCCAAGTCTGTTCATTGGAAAAAAGATTTATGGCACATAGTGAATGAATCACTTATCAGAATGTCAATATCAATACCCATAGGGTAAGAAAATCCTTTTAGGAGTAAGTTTCAACGCGATCTTTACCGAAGTATGCTTTCGAAACAAACCTGCTTCAATTAGGTCTTTTGAAGGTTGTAACGTGTCCAGGTTCACGGTTTGAAAGAAAGGCTATAAGGCTCAAAGTTCTGTTTAACCCACCCACTCTCCTTGATGTTCTTCGGTCCTATGTTCAGCTAATTCGACACTCGCTCACCTCTCAGAGGTTGAATGACAGCAGTGATGGTTCAGGAAACCACAAGTTTTTAGAGTGATAGTCACTCGCTTTTCGTCTTTGGTGTCTGACTCACACGACTTATTCCTCATCATTTTTCGATTTCCCTATTTTTTCCTGGACTAACTCTTTTGAGTATATCTTCTGATTTCAAAGTCCAGCGGGATGCCCTAATTTTTTCCTAAGCCACTTGTTTTCAAGTTATCGACTTAGCGGGCTTCTTATTTTTCCTTTTCTTTTCTCTTTCTCTTTTTTTTATTGAACAAGTCGTGTGACTCCGGCTGGTCTGACTTGTTGAAGGGATTGTGACTGTTTCACTCCTTGGTCAGTAATGGATAACCACTGTAGTTTTTTAGGTACGACCTATAGAGGTGTGATTAGTCCTCGAACAGGAACACTCCTTTTGCAATTTGGATGTTTAGTCGAATTAACTGACACCTACCCTGCCCCAGGTTAAGATTGAGGGTTATTCGTTTTCAGAAAGAAACTCCTACTACTAGGTTCAAAGGGGTTGACAAGGGATTATCAACCTTATATCTCCGGTGTTTAGGAATTTGAAACAATGCCTGTACATCATCAGTAGAGGTTTTATTCAAAAGCATACAATTGGAAGTTCTGCGTCTTTCAATTTCGTCATCCTCCCTCGGATTCTGCTTAAACAAGCGTTTTGACATCAATAAAAAACATTGAGTGAACACGAATGAATTTGATCAAAACATGCATATTCATTTCATTATCATTATCAACTGAAAACAGATAATTTCTACAAATGAAATTTGCAAATAAGTTTGCACTCAAACAGAAAAGAAACTACAAATGCAAAGAAATAACATGATAAAAAGATTTCCAACTTCGGGGACTGGGGCTTCCAAGTCTTGATTTGTTGCTGAACCAGCTATCTTCAGAATTGCTCATCGAAGTCAGTCTAGTAATCTTCTGAACATCTGCTCTCGGTGCATTCCCCCATAACTTTAACAGCTGAACCCACATAACTGGATGAAGGAGGATCGTTGATCTGGATACCCTGAGGTGTGACGGAGAACATGTTGGAGTCAAGCAAAGTCTGAATCTTGCTTCTAAGCACCTTACAGTCTTCGGTTGAATGCCCCAGCATGGTAATCACAACGGGCATTGACATCAGAACTTAGAGGATGTGGAGGAATCTCTGGATCAATCTTCTTCGGCACTATCAATCCACCTCTGATCAAGTCTGGCAATATCTGATTGTACGACAACGGAAGCTGAGTGAAATGCCACTCTGGCTTCCTTGGTCTTCATCGGGCGTGCTGATGCGGCTGATGACGGTATGAATGTTGACTCTGTAAGGGAGCAGATATCTGATACACAGACCCAACAAGTTGCTGACTCTGAACACTCGAAGCGTCTGAAAAATGAATATGAGGTAATGGAGATTTCGAGATAGCGTTACTTTCTTTCTCCCATTCCTCTTTAGAGCTGACAATTGATTCGCTTTCACAAACAGAGCTATCTGGGATGTCTCAAATCTTTCCATTCTTGATTCCGCTCTCAATACATTCTCCCGCTATCACCAAGTCAGAAAAGTTCACTACCTTACTACCAATCATCTTATCAAAGTAATGGCCTTGCAAGGTATCCACGAACAGGTCAACCAATTCTCTGTCTAAAAGTGGTGGTTGAACATGAGCAGCTAACTCTCTCCATCTCTGCACGTACGCTCTGAAAGATTCATTGTCGGCCTGAGATAATTCCTGCAACTGCATGTGGCTAGGAGTCATGTTGAGATTGTAATTGTACTGCTTCACAAAGGCATTAGCTAAATCTGACCATGAACGGATGCAACCACTCTCAAACTGCATGTACCAACTCAACGATGCCCCGCTTAGACTGTCTTGGAAACAGTGAATCATAAGCTTGTCATCATGGACATATGAGGTCATTCTCCTGCAAAACATCACCAATTGCTGCTTCGGACAACTATCTCCTTTGTACTTCTCAAAATTTGGCGTCTTGAACTTCAGAGGCATCACAAGACCTAGCACCAAACACATGCTCGAAGCATTCAGATTAAGAGTATCCCGACTCATTAGGGCGTTAAGTTTTTCATCCAACAAATGATATCTTCTCATAAACTCAACAGTCTGTGGGTTCTTAGGATTAATCTTCGAAACAGCCCTTTGAGAATCTGGTACAAAGAAAGTGAAATTCTGATAGTCTGTATCATGGAGAGAAAATGAACCTCTATCTCTGACAATGGTATGCCCTTGATCTTCGACAGGAATCTGCACAGGCTGAGCTTGAGCAGCATTGTTCACGGGAGTCCTCTGAACATTGGCCTCTCCTCTTGTGATAGCTGTCATGGCTTCCATGAGCTGACTCAACTGGTTCTTCATCAATTCAAACTCTGCTCTTGTAACAACCTGATTCTTCTCTCCTGAGTCCATGATCCTTCTAGAAGCTAATTCAAGTATGGACAAAAGACGGGTAAGCTCTCTGTTCCGGCCAAGGATGGACATGCAAACATGAGATGCACATGAAATGCAATGCAAAATGCTGATGCAACAAACAAAGGATCAAAGATCCCACAAAGCTATGAACAAATGTTGTACTACTGACTAGACAGGTCCAAAAGTCCACTCTGAAGAGAAAACCAAAATACCGGGTTGGTTGGAGGTCAAGCTTCTTGCATAAACCAATCCCTCTCACAGGTATGGACCTAAACTGATAAGGTTCGACATCCTATGCGGTCTTCAACATCACAGACTTTCGAGAAACGATGATACATTCACCATTTCTGATTTGACATCATTGTCTCACGAAGCGGCCTCACTTAGCTGACTCCCAAGTGATCGGTCTCCAGAGTCGACAATTTTCAGATCCAACACCCCCGTCTTAACCAGCAGGATGAGATGTCTTCAAAGAAAACCTCGTCTGAATGCACATTTCGTGAGGACTAGTGCATGATGCCATACAGGTCCATCACTACTTTCCACTTCTAATGTTGTATGTATCCTCAAGCCTGGGTTTTGGCTTATATCTCAAAGGAACAACCACCCAACAACACAACAACAACAGATAATAATATAGTGCGGAAAATGTAAATACAGCAATATACAAAATACAACACACAAATATATACACACCCTAAGACAAGCAAACAAACGCTGGGATTGACTTACATAGGGGATGGGAAAAGTCCCTAGCAGAGTCGCCAGCTGCTGGGGAGCCTAGACACCAGGAAACAAACCAAGGTGAGACTGCAAAAGAAGTCCCCACCAGAGTCGTCAGTTGTCGCATCGCTGCGAAGCGGGAGCCGGCAATGACAGAAGAGTCACCACCGTTCATTATTTATCCCAAAAGAGGGAAAGGAAACGATCATAGAAAACCTCCGAAAAAGGGAGAAGACAGGTCATCACATTCAAATCTCGGGTTCGGGAGTCGGTTATGCAAGGGGAAGGTATTAGCACCCCTCACGTCCGTCGTACTCGACGGGATCCACGCTTGTTGTCTAGTCTATGGGAGAAAAACAAACTATCTACGGCTGCTAATGCTAACGGAAAGAACTGAAAAGAACGGAAAGAACTGACTCAATAGGACATCACCGCCCGATGCTTACGTATTCCCTCATGCAATGGGAAAGTCAGAGTCAACGTAGTTCGGGAAACTACGGGGGGGATTACTCGCTAAGGCGTCGCGTCTTGTGCCTACGTATTCTCGTTTGGTACGAGACATCAGATCAAAACATAGTTCATGCTAACTACGGGTAAACGGGGTGTTCTCGGTCGTACCGGGATGAGAGAAAAGGTAGACGATACTAGCGAATGCATTCTAGCAGTTAAGTGTATTGCTTCTCGACCATTGGAGACTTAGGCGTTACCTGTTTGCGGTAGAACAGACGTAGTATGTCATTGGTTTAAAGGTACGGATTACCTAAAGGGAAGAGGGAAAAGTGCTCGCTAGGATTATCGCAATCCTATGCCTACGTACTCTCAATAGATATGAGAGATCAGAGCAATTGTAATTCAACTAACTACAGAAAACAATCTCGATCGCACGGAGGCGAGAGAAAAGGGGGTCTCGATTGCATGGGGGCAAGAGAGGGGATCTCAATCGCCAGGATGCGAGAGAAAGGAGTCTCGATTGCACGAAGGCGAGAGAAAGAGTTTCGATCGCACGGGGGCGAGAGAAAAGAGGAACTAGGCTAAGACGCCTAAACGGGAAGGAACTTGAGACACACATGCTAGAACCTAAGGCGTAGGAGCGAATGCGTCGCATATTGCCCAAAGGGTATATGCTAAACAATCTAGACGAATGAGAGGAGACCCCCACTCATCATTTCCCAGGTATCTATTGCTTAGAACTCACAACGCTTGGCGGTTGATTAAAAGACTTCAATTAGAAAGATGTTACCGAACGAAGTGGTTCCGTTGACCCTTGACATTGTGTGCAAGCACCATTCTAATCTTCTCCTCTTTTGATCCTTGATGATGCTTCGTGTAACACCCGCTTCTATACCCCCAAATAAATAATAAATCACTTAAGCACATAATAAAATTTCATCAGAGTATAATTAAAAACATGGTATAAAAGGAGCATGTCACACAATACGTGAAATAAAACATACAACACCTGCTTAATAGAGATATGCAACAGTGGGGTAGCTTCAATAGAAGAACTTAGTCCTTACACCCACATCTCAATATTTAGAATTAAAAGCGTAAAATCTAAACATTGAATCATTTTAAACATGTAATCACATAATACATATTATCCTGTTTGATTCACCACATCATTCATGTTTACATAAACATTTGTCATCAGATACATATACAAATGTATCTCAAAAAAATGTTACACAAGCCTAACTACCCGGTGCTACATATCAGAGCTTAACCGACCAAAAGAATGAAGCTATACTTCACAAAAGACTTCCATCAAGCTAATCTGCAATGCCTCATAAAGCATTATAAAACACCAGAAGGGTGAGAAATATTATCATAATAATCAATGCATATAATTATATATATATATATATATATATATATATATATATATATATATATATATATATATATATATATATATATATATATATATATATATATATATATATATATATATATATATATATATATATATATATATATATATATATATATATATATATATATATATATATATATATATATATATATATATATATATATATATATATATATATATATATATATATATATATATATATATATATATATATATATATATATATATATATATATATATATATATATATATATATATATATATATATATATATATATATATATATATATATATATATATATATATATATATATATATATATATATATATATATATATATATATATATATATATATATATATATATATATATATATATATATATATATATATATATATATATATATATATATATATATATATATATATATATATATATATATATATATATATATATATATATATATATATATATATATATATATATATATATAAACAATTATGGATTAATCACCAAGCATATTATCATGCACACATCGATAATTCTCTTCAATTCACATAACATACACATATGAATACATTCACACAACATTTATCTCTATGCCATGTGACTCAATGCAACTCATGCCATGTGGTACAAACACTTGTTATCATTTTTTTGGTTTTTACATTTAAACCGGGTTCGTCCTCTAGACCGATAACAACAAAAGCCCGTCCTCTAAGCTTTCAAACCCACTCTTCTAAACTTGGGACAAGTAACTAGTCTCCACGAAACTAGCAAGCATTGCCTCTTGACAAAATGATGCATATTGTTGCACCCTAAAATTTTCCTAACCTTTTTTATACCTAGCTTGTGTTTCATTGCATTCATTCTAGCATTTTCATCTGCATTGCATTGACATGTGTGCAGGAGATCAAGAGGTATGGCTACCAATCAAGGGCTATACAAGGTTATGAGGTTGGCTAAGAGCCTTATTCAAGTATTCAAGGGTTGATATCCTCATCAAAGAAGTCAAAGATCCTCAGAGAGAGTGGTTGAAACCAAGTGCGTAGGTCTCCTAACTTGAAGGTTGTGGGAATATCATCAAATGATTCTGGAGCCATGAAGTTGGACCTGAGACTTTGGGAGAGCTCATGAGAGGTTTTGTAAGTCATTTGAACCCTAGATAGGTCATTATGCAAAGGATAAGGAGCTACAACCAAGATGGGTGCAATTAGGGTTTCATCTGGTCAACCCTGAGTCAACAGAAGATTTGAAGAAGGTTGAGACCTAGGTGCAAGGCCATGTGATCATGGATTTATGTCTTAAGATGCCCAAGGGATGATTCCAAGTTCAACGCATCATGAATCAAGAGTTTGAGGAGTTCCCCTGGTCTGGTGCCTAACTTCAAGACCACATAACTTAAGATGTGATTTTCATCTCACCTTGACCCCAACATGATTGTTGTAAATCATGAGAATAGCTTTAATTTTAGTACTAGAAGTCCTTGATAGGGTTTATAGAACTCAAGTTATGAGCCATACAAGTTACAAGTCATCAGAGGAATGTGAATTGGGAGCTTGAAAGTCAATCAACTTGCATGACATTTTTTACCTAGAAATATGATTCTCATGAACTTTTGGCCAACATGAATGTTGTTCCTTATCTTCTTAGCATTCTAGAAAGTACTAGAAGTCCATGATTGGATTTGTAGAACTCAAGTTATGAGCTTTACAAGATAAGGGTATTTTGGGAATTTGGAATTATAGGCCATTTTGATTATGGGTCAAGTTCACCATCTTACATACCTCAAATGGAATTTTGTCCAACTTGAAAGTTGTTCAAAATGATGTTATTTGTCCAACCATGAAACAAGAATCCATTGACATGGATTAGAATGAGAAATGCTTGAAGAAGAATTCATGAATGAATCATTAAAGGAAGCTTGAAAAGGGCCAGTTAAAGTCAATTCATTTTGGAACCAAATTAGGCCATATTTGTGCTTGTTTTGAGTCCAAGTGATGTTTTAAGAACATTGGAAAAATTATAAATCAAGTTTGAATTCACATGCTATGCCAAATTCATGGTTTCTTCACCAAAAAGCAACATAATGGAAATCAACCATAGATTCAATTCCAAGGCTTTAATCTCAGCCCTACATGTTCCTTGTATCATAAGAAATTGATATGAACAGAATTGGAAGCTTCCACACACCATGTTCATGGAGAATCCAAAGGAAAAAGTGAGAAAAATTGAAAAATTGGATTGATTGAATTGGGCCATAATTGGACCAGGTAAGGTTCCAAAACAAGTCTATATAAGTTTCTGGATGAATCCATAGCAAGGTTGGTGATTGGAAAAGCTTGAATGAGGTAAGAAGCACTTGAAAAAAGTTTGTTAGAGGTGAAAATTGAATTTCTACTTTGAAGCCATTTCAGAGGGAATTAAGGATTCAAGAAGCTTCTCCAAGCATCATTGAAAGATTTTGAGCAACTTTGATCAAGAATTCGTGCAAGAACACTTCGCCATTGAAGCTCCGAACAAGGTTCTTATTTGTCATCCATACGCTCTGTTCTTGATGAGTTATTGCGCCATTTTTACATAATTATGATCCTTGGAGTATGTAGAAGCTTTTAGGATTAGTTTGGTTAAGTTACATGAAACTTCAAGAATTGACACCCTAGGTTGTAGTTTGATTTTTTTCTCTTATTAGTGGATGAAAATAGAAAAGAATTTGATATTCATGATGTAGGAAGTGAGAGAAAGAGATTAGTATCTTAAATTTTGAGTTTTAAGAAATTTGGTAATTCTTGAAGATTCTTGGATGATATTGATTTCTGGATTTTAATGGAAGAAAGTGAAAACAAATTTGATATTTGGATTCTACACAAAAAATCATGCAAGATTGGTTCAAGAAAAATTCATTTTGGTGAAGAAATGAAGAAGTTAGGATTTTGGCAAGAGGTTGAAGATGACCGGAACAAATTCCGGCCACCGTCTGTAACTTCCGTCCGCCACCAGCCCCACCGTGTGTAGTTTCCCTCCGTTTTCATTTTGAAACAGCCAGATTCAATGCTGGCCGTTAGATCACGTGCGTGCAAGACCTGGTACGCCCATCCCACGGCTGGAATTGATCCGCGAGTTTGGCCTTCTCCTAGCACCAATGTTGTGCGTTTTGGATAAGTGATACGCAGCTGGGCCTAGCGCGTTTTGCTGTTGACACCCTACCCCACTGCGTGGCCCACTGTGATATATGCGTGTGAATATGTTACTGAATACACCTCCTTTCTATTCTTTTAATTCTTTTTCTTTTCATTTTTCTGTTTTGATGCGGTTTGATATTAATTCACAAAAAATATAAAATGATGTCATAAAATCATGAGAAAAATATTGGAGATATTTGAGAAGGTGTAGAAAATTTTCATATTTTTAATTGGAATTTTAATTCTTTTTTCAATTAATTTTGTATTTTTCTTTTATGTGCTTTTCCATGAATAGAAATAATACCATGTTAGTTTCTAGATTTTTGTTTCCATACCAATACTTGGATTTAATCTCTGATTTTTTACATGGTGAATGTTGACACATTGTAGGATATTGTAGGATTTTTCTTACATTTTTAGATGATTCTAAGTAGGAGTTAGAGATAGATCTTTAGGAGCATTCCATGATGGATTCCCTTTAGCACACCCTTAGAATTTAGATTTTATTAGAACCTTTAGGATTAGGTTGGCCCCTGATTTTTGTACCATAGATTCTTAACACATTTAGGATCATCTAGGATTTTCCTTAAGATTTTTAGAATTGATTTTCTATTATTCCCCCATTTTGCAAGTTGATTATGGTTTAGGTGACCCTAACTAGGATAACTTCATAGATTAGTCTTTTAAGTGAACATTAGTTAACTCTAAGTTTCAAATCCCTTCTTGATAGAATAGAACTTAGGTAGATACCTCATTAGAACCTTGTTGAAGCCTTGATAGAGCTTTCGATTCCCCTAGTTTAGGTGATCCTTGTAGCTAGTCTGTAGGGTTTCTTAGAAGTTGTTGTAGTGCCTTCTTTCCCTTATGTGATTTCTTCCCTGGGATTTGCCCTACCCTCTTTCTCCAAGTCTTGAAGAGGAGCCCTCCTGGGAGAGCCTAATCCTTCCTTTGGTTGGATTCTATGCATTCCTCAGAAGGTTGAGCCTTGAATTGACATTCATCAGTATAGTACATTCCTTTGGTCTGCACTATCTTTCTCTTTCAAGTCTTGATGAGGAGCCCTCCTGGGAGAGCCTAATCCTTCCTTTGGTTGGATTCTGTGCATTCCTCAGGAGGTTGAGCCTTGGATTGACATTCCTGGCATGGTATATTCCCTTGGTTTATATACTGCCATCCATCTCAAAGTCCTTCTCTTAGGATCCCTCTTGGGAGAGCCTAATCCTTCCCTTGGTTGGATTCTGTGCATTCCTCAACAGGTTGAGCCTGAGATGGACATTCTGTGTTGGTACACTTTAACCAGATACCTTAGATTGATATCTAGGACTAATACCCAGCTTTCTTTCCTATTGACATAGGATCCCTCTTGGGAGAGCCTAATCCTTCCCTTGGTTGGATTCTGTGCATTCCTCAGGAGGTTGAGCCCATGATGGATTCTTGTGTTGATACACATCCAACCTGATGTAGCCTGGGTTGACTTCCCTGTTGCTCATTTTGGTTTCATTTCTATTCCTTGTTTGACATTGCTTGATGCACTAGAATAGGTTCATATTTAGAATATTTTAGGCTAGGTGCATGACTGCATTGAGAGGTTGAGTGGGTCTCCCTCTGCTTGTTTGCATTAAGGGTTGAGGTGATCCTCCCCTTGCTTGTGTGTTGTTTTTATTTTTTTATCTGATGTGTTGCATTGAAAGGTCGAGCTGAGCTCCCTTTGCTTGTCTATTTTGATTGTTTTCTTTGCTTGAATGCTTAGAGGTTGAGTGAGTCTCCCTCTACTTGTATTGCTGCATTGCATTTGCATCTTTACTGTTTTCTTCTGTTTATCTGTTTTACTGATGTTTAGCTGATGCTTTATCTGTTGTCTGTTTCTCATTGACATGATCCCCTAGGATTCTCACTTCCTTTGATAAGGAAGTGATGATAGAACTTTAGGTTGAAACCTATGCATGATAACGTATAGGAGTTCCTTGTTTCAAAACTCAACCATAGGATGAATCCTTAGCATGACAACATTAGGGTTTGATAGTTTCCCTGTAGAGTTTGTTCTCTTCTCTCTCCCAAAACAACAGTAAAAAGCGTAATAAAGACAAGTTGGTACAAGCGCGTTACGAGCCTTAAGCTACTTGGGAAATGATAATTGAGCGGTCTCCTATCAATCGTCTAGAGTGTTTAGTATACGTCCTTTGGACGATATGCGACACGTTCGTTCCCAGGTCATAGTCTCTAGAGCTGTACGGACTATAAACAACCATAAAAAAAACACTTCTTCTGTAAAAGACAAAAAACAAACTTCAAACCTCTTTTTGCCCCGTGGGCCCATAACTCAAGGAAAACTTTTCTGAAAAAAAGAGTGTCGTTAACTCTCAGTTCTACCGCAAACGGTAACGCACGAGTCTCTGATGAGCAAGCTGCATACACCAAATTGCTGGAACTGTTTGTTAACCCTACTCGGAAAAACAGATGAATCTGAACCCCCATAAGCCGTAGTATCTCGAACTACGTAAGCTCTGATCTCTCATATCTGTTGAGAGTATGTAGGCACAATACTGACGTATTAGCGAGCCACCTTCCCCGTAACCCGTAGTTAGGTGAACTACGTTGACTCTGATTTCTCGTTCTCTGACGAGAATACGTAGGCACGAAGCGCAACGCTTTGCCGAGTCATTTTTCTTTTCTTTTCAGACCAGCCTTGATAGGTAGATAGATAAAACCAACCCGTTAGATAAACACAACAAGCATGGATCCCGTTGAGTACAACGAACGTGAGGGGTGCTAATACCTTCCCCTTGCGTAACCGACTCCCGAACCTAGACATGGTTGCGATGACCTTGTCTTATACCTTTTCGTCAGGTTTTTACGATCGTTCCCTTTACCTTTCTATGGGATAAATAACGAAAGGTGGTGACCTTTCTGTTTTGCCGACACCTTATTTTCGCGGTAGCGACAGCTGGCAACTCTGCTGGGGACGTATAGTTGTTGGGGACTTTTCCGATCCCCTATGTTGGGACCGTTTCCCATCCCTTAGGCGAGTCAATCCTAGCGCTTGCGTGTTTATCTGTTGGGTTTGCGTTTATTTATCGCACTTTACTTTCCGTACATTACTTTCAGTATAATATGATTATTTGCTGTGATGTTGTGGGAGGGACATTCTGATGAGTGAGAAGCCAGACGCAGGCTTGAGAGAAAATCTAACATTAGAGTGGATTAGTGGTGGACGTGCTTGCTTTGCTTGCATCAGTTCCCTATAATCCACACTCAGACGAGGTTCTCTTTGATGACTTCCTATCGGTCCTTTGGACTCGAGGGGATTTTGGATCTGAGGATTGTCGACTCTGGGGACCGATCATTTGTGACTCAGCTAAGTGAGGCCTCTTCAGGGAGTGATGATGCCAAACTAGAAATCGTGAACGTATCATCATTTCGTGAAAGTCTGTGACGCTGGGGAACGCATAGGATGCCATACCTGTGTTAGCGGATTAGGTCCATACTTGTGAGCAAGGCTGGGCTATGCAGGAAACTTTTACCTTCGGACAACCGGGTTTTCTTAACAGTGAATCAGTATTGTTGGCATCAGAGGGTTCTTATCATCAGAGTTGTGTTATATTCTCACCGAAGCAGAATTCTGGTCCTCTTCAGTCAACAGCACAACATTCTTGATCTCTTGCTGCATCTTTGCACTTGCATTTGCATCATCATACCATGTTTTCATTTTGCATCTTGCATTCTCATTTGCATTGCAGGTTGTTCCCGGTGGCTTCATGTTCTTATCTCTGCTTGGTTTGCAACAGTGAAGGAGTGAGCAGGTCAGATTCCACAGATATCCCACTCGAGGTAATCAACAAGGAGCAATGGATCAAGTTCAAGCCGAAGTGCAGGAGCTCAGGGCTCGCATGACTCAGTTCATGGAAATGATGCAGGGCGTCGCAGCAGGACAAGAACAGCTAAGAACCATAGTTCAACCGTTGATGGCATGGGTGAACGAAGAAGGTGTTGTCCAAGGAGGTGCTGGCGTTATCCCTCCTGTTGGTGGTTCTGTTCCACCTCATATCCCTGTTGTTTTTACACCTCCGGGCGGAGGCGCTGAGAATGGAAATGGAAATGTTGCTGGTGGGAGTACCCACCCTGGGCATATAATCGCAGGTCCTCGCTGGAAAGATCACCAAAGCGATATCTTTTCCATGAGAGATATGGAAGCGGCCATGCCAATTGAAGCTGAACAGAGGTTTAAGCTGATTGAAGAGAAGATGAAGGCCTTTGAGAATCAGAACTCTCTGGGCCTCGATATGTCTGATATGGGTCTGGTTCCAGGAGTCAGAATTCCTCCCAAGTTCAGGGTGCCAGAATTCAACAAGTACAAAGGGACAACCTGTCCTCGAGTCCACGTCCGAGCATACTTCCGAAGGATTTCTGCATATTCTGAAGACGAAAAGCTGCTAATGCATTTCTTCCAGGATAGTCTGACCGAGGCATCATTGGAATGGTATATGGGGCTTGAGAGAACCCACATCCGTAGTTGGAAAGAGTTGGCTGAAGCTTTTGTGCGTCATTATCAGTATAGTGATCTGGCACCAACCAGACTGCAACTTCAAAGTTTGTCACAAAAGAGTACTGAGAGCTTCATGGAGTACGCCCAGAGATGGCGAGACTTGGCAGCAAAAGTACAACCTCCCTTGATGGAGAGAGAGATGAATGACATGTTCACGACTACACTTCCTGGTGTGTATTATGAAAAATTGATAGGTTGCATGACTGCAAATTTCTCGGATCTGGTAATAGCAGGGGAAAGAGTCGAAAGCGGTATCAAATTGGGAAAGATCCAAGTCGCTCCTGTTTCTGCTAAAGATGCAAAGAAGTCGCATGTTGGAGAAACTAGTGTTGTGTCTACTCCAGTTGCTGGTCAATGTTCAGCCCGAAGCCAACAACCTCGTGCTCCTCGGCAGCAAAACAATCGGCGCCAGAATCAAGATAGGCCTCGTAACAACCTGAAAAGGAGGACTGCTCCTCTTCACCACGTTCCAATGCCGCTCAGCCAGATTCTGCCACATCTGATTCAGAACTCGTTGGTGGAGCCTAAGGCTCTCAAACCAAGGCTAGAGCCCTATCCTCTGGGATATGACCCCAGTGTTCAATGTGATTATCGTGCAGGATCCCGGGGGCACGCGACTGAAGATTGCAAGGCTTTTCAAGCCAAAGTGCAACACTTGATGGACCAAGAATACATTTCCTTTCCCGAAGGAGAATTGGTTGTGAACATCGACCTTTCATCTGATTGAGTTTGAAGACTTCAAGGGTTGCATCTCCCTAGTCAGTGGTTAAGATACAAGAAGCCCATTTCCCAGAAGCTGGCAACCTGCATTTTATCATGTCATCTCTTTACATTTGTAGTTTCTTTCCTGTTAGAATTGCAAATTTCGTTTGTAAAGCTTGTTGTTTTTCAATTGATATTGATAGTAAAATAAATATGCATGTTTTGAACTAATCCATTCGTGTTCACTCTATTGCTTTCTTTTATTTTAAACGCTTGTTTAAGTGGAATCCGGGGAGGATGACGAAATCCCATGATGCGTAAGCTTCCGATGCTATGCTTTTGAATAAAAACATGTTGATGATGTACATGCATTGTTTCAATCCACAAACACCGGAGATATAAGGAAGATAATCCCTTGTTTAACTCCTTTGAGCCTAGTTGTAGGAGTTTCTTTTTGAAAACGAAAAACCCTTTATCTTAACCCGGGGCAGGGTAGGTGTCAGTTAATTTGACCAAGCGTTCAAATTACAAAAGGAGTGTCCGTTCGAGGATCAATCACACCGCTATAGGTCGTACCTAAAAAACCATGATGGTTAAACCTGGCCGATCAGGAGTGAAACAGTCACAATCTCTTTAACAAGTCATGCGAGCCGATGCCATACGATTTGTTCAACAAAAAAAAGAGAGAAAAGAAAAGAATCAAAAGGAAAAAGCCCTCTAAGTCGAATCTTGAAAGCAAGCGACTTAGGCAAAAATTAGGGCATCCCGCTGGACTTCAAAATCGAAGAAACTCAAAAGAGTTAGTCCAGGCAAAAGTAAGGGAACGAAAAAACGAAAAAACAAAAAAGCGAAAAAGGATTATGAAAAGAAAAATCCTCAAACAAGAACGAAATCGTGTGGCTTCGGACGCCAAAAGACGAAAAGAGAGCGATTGTCACTTCGAAAAAGGGTGATCTCTTGAACTGTCACTCAACCTTTGAAAGGTGAACGCTAAGGTCGAATTAGTTGAACGTAGGATTGGAGAACATCAAGGAGAATGGGTGGGTTAAAATGAATTTTGAGCCTGTATCCTTTCTTTCTTAAACCGTGAACCTGACCACGTTACAACCTTTAAAAGACCTAATTGAAATAGGTTTGTTTCGAAAGCATACTTCGGTAAAGATCGCATCGGAACTGACTCCTAGAAAGGATTCCCATTACAGCGATGTATTAATGTTGTGTTGACATGTTGATGAATGATTTCATACATTTTATGTCATAAATTTTTTTTCCAGTGAACAGGAATAGATTTTCAAAAATTCCATATGTATTGCATTTGATATGTCTTTTATGCAGAACAATTTGTTTTACTAGCGAGTAAGCGCTTGACAGCGGGAAAGTTTCCACGATGGAAAGATTTAATCAGGATAGAATGCAGAACGCCTGAATATTCCGGTGAACCTGGGCAAGCTATATCAGATGATCACAACATGGGATTCAGCCATCCAGAAGTCAGTTAATCTAGGCCAATCAGTTCGAGATTCGGTAAATCTCTCGTAGCCAAAGGTACTGCTCCACGAACCAGTCAGTCAGGGGCAGGCCACCCTGAAAGCTCAAGAGCTACCCATGCCGAGAAGGCAGTTAAGCTGAAGCACCTCTTCGCGGTTTGAAATGCTGAAGTAGTACATGTCAAACCAGTGAAGGTATAGAAAGTACAGACCTCCTCACAAGAGAATTTTGCAGAAATCCCACAGGCTGGGGCAAAATTGGAAACGACGGAGTTGTCCCTATCCCTATCATCAGAGCCAGATAAGCAAGGATGAGTCCTTTTGTGATACTGATTCTGGGGCAAGTTGTCTCAAGTTTGTCTCATGGAAAGATTGCTTTATCTACGAGTTAAACTAAGCCGGGGCAGTTCCTCAAGCAGGTGTATTTTCTCCCCAGTCAAAGTTAAGCGTCAGAGAATCAGGTCGTCACCCTTATCAAATAAATTGAAACTTTCATGGCCCAGTCTTGTTTGGCTAACCCTTAAACTAGTTCTCGTCCAGTATATGTCAAAATGTTGAACCAGTCCCCGACTGGTCCCTTCTTTTGGCAGTTCGCTGTTTAACCAGTCCTCGTATGGAAAACACAGTTGCAAAGTCCAGTCCTTGTTTGGCAAACCCGAAGTCAATCATGTTTGATATTCAAACCAGATATCCAGTCCCTGTCTGATATCCATAATCCAGAATCAGTCTTGTCTGATCTCCCTACCCGAAGTCAATCCTGTTTGATATTCGAACCAGATATGCAGTCCCTGTCTAATATCCATAATCCAGAATCAGTCCTGTCTGATCTCCCTACCCGAAGTCAATCCTGTTTGATATTCGAACTAGATATCCAGTCCCTGTCTAATATCCATAATTCGGAATCAGTCCTGTCTAATCTCCCTACCCGAAGTCAATCCTGTTTGATATTCGAACCAGATATCTAGTCCCTGTTTGATATCCATAACCCGGAATCAGTCTTGTCTGATCTCCCTGCTCGAAGTCAATCCTGTTTGTTATTCGAACCAGATATCCGGTCCCTGTCTAATATCCATAACTCGGAATCAATCTTGTCTGATCTCCCTACTCGAAGTCAATCCTGTTTGATATTCGAACCAGATATCCAGTCCATGTCTGATATCATAATCCAGAACCAGTCCTGTCTAATCTCTCTATCCGAAGTCAATCATGTTTGATAGTTGAACCAGATATCCAGTCCCTGTTTGATATCATAATCCAGAATCAGTCTTGTCTGACCCCCAAACTCGAAAATCAATCCTGTTTGATATTCGCATCAGATATCCAATCCCTGTCTGATATCCGAGACCAGAAATCCATGCTTATACCGGAAAGTATTTCTTGTCTGAAGACTTGACCCGTGATACCAATTCTTGTCTGGTGGTTCACCCTTGAATGCTAGTACATGTCTAGTACTTCCCCGTTTAAATCCACTCTCGTTGGTAACCTTACGTTCGAGGTTCAGCTCCAGCTTGGAAAACCGTTTCAGAATTCAGTGCTTGTCTGACCTGCCATTCTTTTGAAGATTAATCCCCGTTTGATAAGCCCTAGACCGGTATTCAGTCCGCGTCTGAGCTACTCTGTTAAAACCCATTTCTAGTCTGATGTCCAAGTGGTCTATTCTCCCAAGCAGGATGATTCCTTCTTCCCCAGCAAGTTCAGTTGTGTTTCCCCACGGAATCTGAACATGGGACTGTGATCATTGATGTGTCTCCCCAAGCAGAGATAGATTCTCCCCAACCAGATGTATCCTAGGCAGGATCATCAATCCCCCAGCTGAGTCATGCGCAGAGGTATATACTCATTCCCAGCAGTTGGTCAACATGCAGTTTTCTCGTAGAAGACTATTCGTAAGTGTTCAGCTCCCGATAGTTCAGACTGAAGTCTCCGGCAGAATTGAAATTCCCCACAGAGTTGTATTCTCCCTGTCAGGTAGGAGTGATTCCAATGACTGGTTTCATATCCCCAGCCGAGTTTGGAGTTCTCCAAGAGAGTCGAGTCTTTGGAAGCCGTTCCAGCCATTATTGGTTTGAATAGTTGTTGCTACACTTCCCCATCGGAGTCCGTATCTCAAGGAAGATTCTATCTGCGAAGGCCGTGCAGGTTATTTCTGCGATTGACATTGTTTCCTCAACAGTTTGTGGTTTGTATACCCAGTTGAGCGAGTACAGGTTCTCGTAGAACTTTGTCCCCTGCAGAAAGTCGTCTAAGGTTCGCTTCCCCAGATTAAGTCCAATTGAGATTGGTGTGATTTCTTCTCCTCAGTAGGATGATTCCTTCTCCACCATCAGAGTGGTTCTTTCTCCTTGACAGGAGGGTTGTCCCTTCAACACTTATTTTGCTGATGGGGTCATAGCATTTTGCATGATTGCATAGCATTTACCCTAAACGCGTAGCATTTCCACCGTGTGGAGCATTACGCCATTGTCAAACATATGCATGTGAAACATGAGCTAGGTCGTTACCGTTCTTGTTTTGCAGGCGTTCCTCAGCAGAAGTTGTTTGCTTAAGATGATTCTTAAAATCCCAGTGAAGTGTCCAGAGTTGTTTGCTCAAGATGATTCTTAGAGTCCCCGACGGAGTTGTTTGTTCATGATGATTCTTGAATTCCTCAGCAGAGTTTATGCATCCAGGATGATTCCGAAATCCCCGAAGCAGAGTTACTTGATAGTTCTCCAGAATCCCCAGCGGAGATGCATCATCCCCAGCAGGTTTTGAAAAGAGAAGTTGAAATTCCCTTGAAGACTTGATGATTGAAGTTCGGTAGCAGTGACAAACTTTCCCTGACTTACTAGTGAAGTCCAACTGCGATGTCGAAGCAGTTCTCCCAGCTGACACGGAGTGCCTGATGGCAGAAGTTTAGATATCCCTATTGATTCATGAGTGATTAAGGATTCTATTTCCGACTTACTGACGAAGTCCGGCTGACGCCCGGGAATTTCTTTGAATGCCCGACGGCGTAATTATAGAGATTGTCAAAAGTTCCTAATGACCTGATGAGTCCCGAGGAATTCTTCTACTGTCGTGCCGCAGAATTCCTGACGGCAATATCAACTATGTGTCACCAGTTACCGTGTAACCAGTGGTCCCTTGATGACTTGAGGAAGAAGCTGCAGTGAAATCTGATGATCATCCTGATGGAGATTTGGGCCAGTTGCCGTGCAACTGCCATTTCAGACTTCAAAGATTGTCCTACCAATCAGAGTATCGTTTACTTGTGCGGTTGGCAAATTTTCGGTTACCGTGTAACCGATTCCCCAGCAAGTTGTCGTGCAACTGTCATTTCCGATTTTAAAGATGTTCCTACCAATCAGAGTATCGTTTACCTGTGTGGTTGGCAAATCACCAGTTACCGTGCAACCAGTGATCCCTTATTGACTTACTGATGAAGTCCGACAAAGATGTTGTCGACATTCCTAGCGACATGACGAGTCCATAGACAACGGTAAGGAATTCTTCTGCTGTGGCGCAGAATGCCTGACGGGAAAATCGGCCATCCTTCACCAGTTACCGTGTAACTAGTGATTCCTTGATGACTTGAGGATGCAGTTCTACAATGAATTCAGATGATCATCCTGACGGAGATCTGAGATTAAGCATTCACCAGCAAGTTGTCGTGCAACTATCAATATCAACCACCCTTCATCAGTTACCATGTAACCGGTGATCCCTTGATGACTTGAAGACGAAATTTTACAGTAAAATCAGATACGTCAGATCAGTAATTCTCCAGCTAGTTGCCGTACAACTATCATTCCAGTTTCCGAAGAGTTTGTCACCCCATCAGAGTACCGTGTACTTGTGTGGTAGGCAAATTTCCGGGTTTATTGGTATTCAACCGTCTTTTACCTTGATTGTTTGAGATTCATTCGCTCCTCACCCAATCAGGTCTAAGCCGTTTGAATAGGGGCAGCTGTTGCACCCCAAAATTTGCCTAACCTTTTTTATACCTAGCTTGTGTTTCATTGCATTCATTCTAGCATTTTCATCTGCATTGCAGTGACATGTGTGCAGGAGATCAAGAGGTATGGCTACCAATCAAGGGCTATACAAGGTTATGAGGTTGGCTAAGAGCCTTATTCAAGTATTCAAGGGTTGGTATCCTCATCATAGAAGTCAAAGATCCTCAGAGAGAGTGGTTGAAACCAAGTGTGTAGGTCTCCTAACTTGAAGGTTATGGGAAGATCATCAGATGATTCTGGAGCCATGAAGTTGGACCTAAGACCTTGAGAGAGCTCATGAGAGGTGTTGAAAGTCATTTTGAAGCCTAGATAGGTCATTATGCAAAGGATAAGGAGCTACAACCAAGATGGGGGCAATTAGGGTTTCATCTGGTCAACCCTGAGTCAACAGAAGATTTGAAGAAGGTTGAGACCTAGGTGCAAGGCCATGTGATCATGGATTGATGTCTTGAGATGCCCAAGGGATGAGTCCAAGGTCAACTCATCATGAATCAAGAGTGTGAGGAGTTCCTAGGCTAGGGTTGCTATGCTTGACAGTGTAAAATCCCATGATCTGGTGCCTAACTTCAAGACCACATAACTCAAAATGTGATTTTCATCTCACCTTGACCCTAACATGATTGTTGTAAAGCATGAGCATAGATTTAATTTGAGTACTAGAAGTCCTTGGTAGGGTTTATAGAACTCAAGTTATGAGCTAGACAAGTTACAAGTCATCAGAAGAATGTGAATTCGGAGCTTGAAAGTCAACCAACTTGCATAACATTTTTTACCTAGAAAGATGATTCTCATGAACTTTTGGCCAACATGAATTTTGTCCCTTATATTCTTAGCTTTCTAGAAAGTACTAGAAGTCCATGACTGGATTTGCAGAACTCAAGTTATGAGCTTTACAAGATAAGGGTATTTTGGGAATTTGGAATTATAGGCCATTTTGATTATGGGTCAAGTTCACCATCTTACATACCTCAAATGGAATTTTGTCCAACTTGAAAGTTGTTCAAAATGATGTTATTTGTCCAACCATAAACCAAGAATCCATTGACATGGATTAGAATGAGACATGCTTGAAGAAGAATTCATGAATGAATCATTAAAGGAAGCTTGAAAAGGGCTAATTCAAGTCAATTCATTTTGGAACCAAATTAGGCCATATTTGTGCTTGTTTTGAGTCCAAGTGATGTTTTAAGAACATTGGAAAAATTATAAATCAAGTTTGAATTCACATGCTATGCCAAATTCATGGTTTCTTCACCAAAAAGCAACATAATGGAAATCAACAATAGATTCAATTCCAAGGCTTTAATCTCAGCCCTACATGTTCCTTGTATCATAAGAAATTGATATGAACAGAATTGGAAGCTTCCACACACCATGTTCATGGAGAATCCAAAGGAAAAAGTGAGAAAAATTGGAAAATTGGATTGATTGAATTGGGCCATAATTGGGCCAGGTAAGGGTCCGAAACAAGTCTATATAAGTTTCTGGATGAATTCATAGCAAGGTTGGTGATTCGAAAAGCTTGAATGAGGTAAGAAGCACTTGAAAAAAGTTTGTTAGAGGTTAAAATTGAATTTCTACTTTGAAGCCATTTCAGAGGGAATTAAGGATTCAAGAAGCTTCTCCAAGCATCATTGAAAGATTTTGAGCAACTTTGATCAAGATTTCGTGCAAGAACACTTCACCATTGAAGCTCCAAACAAGGTTCTTATTTCTCATCCATACGCTTTATTCTTGACGAGTTATTGCGCCATTTTTACATGATTATGATCCTTGGAGTATGTAGAAGCTTTTAGGATTAGTTTGGTTAAGTTCCATGAAACTTCAAGAATTGACACCCTAGGTTGTAGTTTGATTTTCTCTCTTGTTAGTGGATGAAAATGGAAAAGAATTTGATATTCATGATGTAGGAAGTGAGAGGAAGAGATTAGTATCTTAAATTTTGAGTTTTGAGAAATTTGGTAATTCTTGAAGATTCTTGGATGATATTGATTTCTAGATTTTAATGGAGGAAAGTGAAAACAAATTTGATATTTGGATTCTACACAAAAAATCATGCAAGATTGGTTCAAGAAAAATTCATTTTGGTGAAGAAATGAAGAAGTTAGGATTTTGGCTAGAGGTTGAAGATGACCGGAACAAATTCCGGCCACCGTCTGTAACTTCCTTCCGCCACCGGCCCCACCGTGTGTAGTTTCCCTCAGTTTTCATTTTGAAACAGCCAGATTCAATGCTGGCCGCTAGATCACGCGCGTGGAAGACCTGGTACGCTCATCCCACGACTGGAATTGATCCGCGAGTTTGGCCTTCTCCCAGCACCAATGCTATGCGTTTTGGATAAGTGATACGCAGCTGGGCGTAGCGCGTTTTGCTGTTGACACCCTACCCAACTGCGTGGCCCACTGTGATATACGCGTGTGAATATGTTGCTGAATACACCTCTTTTCTATTCTTTTATTTCCTTTTCTTTTCATATTTCTATTTTGATGCGGTTTGATATTAATTCACAAAAAATATAAAATAATGTTATAAAATCATGAGAAAAATACTGGAGATATTTGAGAATGTGTAGAAAATTGTCATATTTTTTAATTGCAATTTTAATTCTTTTTTCAATTAATTTTGTATTTTTCTTTTATGTGCTTTTCCATGAATAGAAATAATACCATGTTAGTTTCTAGATTTTTGTTTCCATACCAATGCTTGGATTTAATCTCTGATTTTTTACATGGTGAATGTTGACACATTGTAGGATATTGTAGGATTTTTCTTACATTTTTTAGATGATTCTAAGTAGGAGTTTGAGATAGATCTTTAGGAGAATTCCATGATGGATTCCCTTTAGCATACCCTTAGAATTTAGATTTTATTAGAACCTTTAGGATTAGGTTTGGCCCCTGATTTTTGTACCATAGATTCTTAACACATTTAGGATCATCTAGGATTTTCCTTAAGATTTTTAGAATTTATTTTCTATTATTCCCCCATTTTGCAAGTTGATTATGGTTTCGGTGACCCTAACTAGGATAACTTCATAGATTAGTCTTTTAAGTGAACATCAGTTAACTCTAAGTTTCAAATCCCTTCTTGATAGAATAGAACTTAGGTAGATACCTCATTAGAACCTTGTTGAAGCCTTGATAGAGCTTTCGATTCCCCTAGTTTAGGTGATCCTTGTAGCTAGTCTATAGGGTTTCTTAGAAGTTGTTGTAGTGCCTTCTTTCCCTTATGTGATTTCTTCCCTGGGCTTTGCCCTACCCTCTTTCTCTAAGTCTTGAAGAGGAGCCCTCCTGGGAGAGCCTAATCCTTCCTTTGGTTGGATTCTGTGCATTCCTCAGGAGGTTGAGCCTTGAATTGACATTCATCAGTATAGTACATTCCTTTGGTATGCACTATCTTTCTCTTTCAAGTATTGATGAGGAGCCCTCCTGGGAGAGCCTAATCCTTCCTTTGGTTGGATTCTGTGTATTCCTCAGGAGGTTGAGCCTTGGATTGACATTCCTGGCATGGTATATTCCCTTGGTTTATATACTGTCATCCATCTCAAAGTCCTTTTCTTAGGATCCCTCTTGGGAGAGCCTAATCCTTCCCTTGGTTGGATTCTGTGCATTCCTCAACAGGTTGAGCCTGAGATGGACATTCTATGTTGATACACTTTAACCAGATACCTTAGATTGATATCTAGGAATAATACCCAGTTTTCTGTCCTATTGACATAGGATCCCTCTTGGGAGAGCCTAATCCTTCCCTTGGTTGGATTCTGTGCATTCCTCAGGAGGTTGAGCCCATGATGGATTCTTGTGTTGATACACATCCAACCTGATGTAGCTTGGGATGATTTCCCTGTTGATCATTTTGGTTTCATTTCTCTTCCTTGTTTGACATTGCTTGATGCACTAGAATAGGTTCATATTTAAAATATTTTAGGCTAGGTGTGTGACTGTATTGAGAGGTTGAGTGGGTCTCCTTCTGCTTGTTTGCATTAAGGGTTGAGGTGATCCTCCCCTTGCTTGTGTGTTGTTTTTCTTTTTTTATCTGATGTGTTTGCATTGAAAGTTCGAGCTGAGCTCCCTTTGCTTGTCTGTTTTGATTGTTTTCTTTGCTTGATTTCTTAGAGGTCGAGTGAGTCTCCCTCTGCTTGTATTGCTGCATTGCATTTGCATCTTTACTGTTTTCTTCTGTTTATCTGTTTTACTGATGTTTAGCTGATGCTTTATCTGTTGTCTGTTTCCCATTGACATGATCCCCTAGGATTCTCACTTCCTTTGATAAGGAAGTGATGATAGAACTTTAGGTTGAAACCTATGCATGATAACATATAGGAGTTCCCTGTTTCAAAACTCAACCATAGGATGAATCCTTGGCATGACAACATTAGGGCTTGACAGTTTCCCTGTAGAATTCGTTCTCTTCTCTCTCCCAAAACAATAGTAAAAAACGTAATAAAGGCAAGTTGGTACAAGCGTGTTACGAGCCTTAAGCTACTTGGGAAATGATAATTAAGCGGTCTCCTCTCAATCGTCTAGAGTGTTTAGTATACGTCCTTTGAATAATATGCGACGCATTCGTTCCCAGGTCATAGTCTCTAGAGATGTACGGACTACAAACAACCATAAAAAACACTTCTTCCGTAAAAGACAAAAAACAAACTTCAAACCTCTTTTTGCCCCGTGGGCCCATAACTCAAGGAAAACTTTTCTGAAGAAAAGAGTGTCGTTAACTCCCAGTTCTACCGCAAACGGTAACGCACGAGTCTCTGATGAGCAAGCTGCATACACCAAATTGCTGGAACTGTTTGTTAACCCTACTCGGAAAAATAGATGAATCTGAACCCCCGTAATTTGTAGTATCCCAAACTACGTAAGCTCTGATCTCTCATATCTGTTGAGAGTATGTAGGCATAATACTGACGTATTGGCGAGCCACCTTCCCCGTAACCCATAGTTAGCCGAACTACGTTGACTCTAATTTCTCGTTCTCTGACGAGAATACGTATGCACGAAGCGCGACGCATTGCCGAGTCATTTTTCTTTTCTTTTCAGACCAGCCTTGATAGGTAGATATATAAAACCAACCCGTCAGGGGTGCTAATACCTTCCCCTTGCGTAACCGACTCCCAAACCCAGACATGGTTGCGATGACCTTATCTTATACCTTTTCGTCAAGTTTTTCCGATCGTTACCTTTCCCTTTCTGTGGGATAAATAACGAAAGGTGGCGACTCTTCTATTTTGCCGACACCTTATTTTCGCGGTAGCGACACATATGCAATCAACAACCAAATGCACTTAAGACTGTTCTCACATCTTAATCTCATGTATTCTCAATAATTCATCACATAAGAATTATAACATGATTGCACACACAACATATTTCACATAATCAAAGTATTCATACTTTAAATCATCATCACCATATTTGTCAAGCAATGCACACATATTCACAATATGTTCTCATGCATCATCCACATACAATTACAAGTAATGCACACATATTCACAATATGTTCTCATGCACTTTTAATCAATTTAAACAATGCGTATATTATCAAATGACCACATTTCATAATCGATTCCACAACCTGGATTCACGCCATACGGCTACCCACAACATATCACACCATAGCACACAACTATTCATTCCGATAAGGATCGAACACAATCGAACCAAACAATCAACATCTGATGGAATCACAAATCAAATGAAATGCTATCACGCTCGCTGGCTTGCTCGCCTAGCGAATACTCGCTCTCTATTCGCCTAGCAAACAAGCTCGTGAAGGCAAACAGAAGCTACTGACTTCGTTCGCTACTTACTCGCTGCAGCGAGGCCATAGCGAATCCTTCACTACCTCACTCGCTACCCGCGAACAAGATCAAATACATTATGTCCAAGTCTGGGAGCACTCGCTAGATTGCCCGCTTAGCGAGTTGCTAGCGAACACTCGCGAACTGTTCGCCTAGCGAAGGTGCTAGTGAACGTCTGCGATGTTCAAAACCCTCACTGTCCAAATATCTCCAAAACTCCCAAAATCACCCGATTCAATTCCAACGAGTTCCAGTACTCTTAGTCTAACAACCCTCGACTAATCTATACCACTTATTCTGGATTCCAACCGTTAAAACCTTGATTCTACCGATTAAACTCATTTATGCCCTAGAATGGAAAAGAGAAAACATCCAAACAATCCAAACCAATCATACATAATCATAGATATTGATAGAATAACAACATTTCACACCCTTACCTTGATTAAATCGAAAGCTAGGATTTGTTCTTGATGATTCCAAGCTTTTTCCCTTTCTTCCTTCTCTTTTCTCCTCTTCTCCTTTCTTTCTCTTCTCTTTCTCTTATGTTTCTATCTTTTCCTTTTCTTCCCACAAAACAAAAGAGAAATAGGATTTAACTTCTAGAAGAAAAAACAATAAAATCCTAAAATAATATTAATAAAACTAATATAGAAAATAATATAAAGTTCTAAAAGAAAATAAAATACTAATGTATTTACATATTCCAAAAGAAATAAAAAATATAAAACTAGAATAATATATATATATAATATAAACAACTTAATAACAGTAACAAAATATATAGTAAATATTTATAAAAAGAAAATATGTTTTAAAGAATTATAATATATAAAATAATAAACCAAAAAAGATATACAAATGTGTTTTTTTTAAAGAAAAACAGGGGGTTTAAAGAATGGAAAAACGGGGGTATGGTCCAAATCAGGGGACACGGGTCTTAAGCCCGTCAACAACCAAAAGCTGAAAAAGAACAATAACAGGAAAAAAAACAAAATCAGAATCCTCTTCTTCACTCGATGTTTCCACGGCATCACCCTTTCCATTTGTCTTTCTCAAATCTCGTTTTTGATTCTCCTTCTTTCGTCTCATTTCCTCTTTCTCTGGTTTGTGCTGGTTTTGTTACAGGTTTTGATTGGAAGGTTTATTTGAGAGTGGGTCGGTGAAGGCGAGCGGAAGAGTGGAGGTTGAAGAGAGGAAGTAAGCTTGTTATTAGGGTTGAAGAGGATTAGATGGTGATGATGTAGGGTTTCAGTTTGAATGTGTATTCAGGGTGAGAATCTGGGTTTGATTCTCCATTTTTGGTTTGAGAAAGGGTTTTGGAGTTATTGGTTGAAATCTGGGTTTAGGTGGGTTAATGGTGGAAATGAGTTGACAAGATGAAGATGATGATGATCGTTGGCGAGATTTACGGTGATTCGGAGTGGGTTTTTTCGGAAGTTTGATGACAAGGGTTTTGGGCGGAAGTTTCGTTGGAGAATGAAGGTTATATTGAGTTTTTGTTGGTTATTTTGAAGTGATTTGATGTACAAAGAGGAACTGCAGTGGTTGAGGTTAGTGATGGAGGTGCGTTGGAAGAAGTTCTAGGTTGAGGTTGATGGTTGCAAAAGAAGAACAAGATTGTTGCCGTTGGTTTTTGAGCGAAAAAATGGAAGAAGGTGAGTTGGTTTTCGGTTTGACGTTACGAATCTAGGTCGAGGTTCGATGGAGGCGGATGAAGGGAGTTCATGAGAATGGGTTATGGTGGTTTAAGGAAGGTGGGTCTGAGAATGACGAAATTTGAAACAGTTGCGTTTGAGGTGTTTTAGAACAGGCTAGATTGAAGGTGGAGGAGGTTAACGGTGATGAAACTCACCAATGGTGGAGGAGTGGCGAGTGTTTGGGTTGATAGAAACAAAAACTCATGCGGCGGTGAGTTAAGTTTGTTTGCAGCTGTTGAGGGTTAATGGTGGTTGTTTGAGAATAATGAAGTTTAAGGTGAAGGGTTGATGAAGAAAGATGAAGGCGTTGAGGTAGAAAATGGTGCAGATTGAGTGATGAAGATCATGATTTTTGGAAGTGAATGTGGCTGGTAGGGTTAGGATTCTTGGGGAGGTATTGTAGCGGCTAGGGTTAGGGGGTCTGAAGGTTGAAGGCAATGAATAGTGCCTTTATATGCAAAATCGTGACACGTGGCAGGCATGATTATGGCTTATTGATCCTAATTAAATGCTGATGCCAATTAATGAACCAGTTTAATAATGATAAAAACAATGCTGGTTAATATGATTTAATGAACATGATTAATGAAGGGAAAATTAGTTAACGTAAAAATGATGTTTATTAAACTAAATTAATGAAATGATAAATCTAACTAATAAACAATTAATTATTAATTCCTAATTAAATAACTAACTAATTATAAACTAAACTAAAGTTCTAATTTAAAAGAAAATAATTTCTAAAGAAAATTTAAATAAATAAAATTCTATATCTAAAAAATGATTTAAACCAATTAAAATTCTAAATAAAATCAATTAAAAATCAATTTAAAAAACCAACTTCTAAATTCTAGAAAATATTTTTAAAACCTAATAAAAATCAAATTAAATTATATTCTGCAAATTAATAAAAAAAACTAACCAATAAAATCTATATTAAAAATAAAACATTTATTCCTATTTAAAATATTTTTTACATCATTAAATATAAAACAAAAACTATTCTAAATAATTAAATAAGACAAAAATAGAAATAAAAATGCAAAAATGCTATGAAAAATAGGCGAGCACCGAGATGCGCCGATATTATCGATACAGATTGAATTATTGAGAAGAGAGCGACTTTCACTCAATTTCGACCCTGAACTTATTGTTTGAATTGATTTGAAACGCGAGCAAAGCGGCTAAAGCCCTGATAAATTCAATCCGGATGATAATACGGACAAAATCTGACCTAACTGATATACAGATGAAAACAAAACAAAAGTCAGTCAAAGCTAGAAAACTGGTGGGCAAATTTTAGGGTGCAACAGCTGCCCCTTTTCAATCGACTTGGACCAGAAGGGATGAAAAGCAACCGCTTTCAGATATTCATGGTAAAAGGTTATTGAAACAGGTGGGCAAATTTTAGGGTGCAACAGCTGCCCCTTTTCAATCGACTTGGACCAGAAGGGATGAAAAGCAACCGCTTTCAGATATTCATGGTAAAAGGTTATTGAAACAGGTGTTATCATTGCCTTGGTATGATTCTGCATAATATGGCATGTGTTAGCAGGAAATTGAACAGAACATAGATCACTAGCAACAAGTTTAGCTATAGATATAAGGTTGACATTAAAGCTAGGAACATAAAGCACATTGTGAAGAGTGAGATAAGCTGATATAGCTACTGTGCCAGAAATGGTTTGGTTAGGGTTCCATCAATGAACTTCTCCTTGTTCTTGGAGATAAGCGAAATGTGCATAGGTCGAGCCCAAGTATGGTAATTTTTATCAGTGAGCAAAGGCGTAACAAGAACAAGAGCTCGATTCTCGTTTGGATCGAGATAATAGGGATTTGCAGAATTAGTTGCGAAATCAACGTAGCTCTGGTTCGCCATTGAATAACAGAAAAAAAAATGAAAGCGATCAAGAAAAAGATGAACGATGAAAAACAAAAAGAACTCACAAAGGAGATGAACAAAGATCGCAGAAGAAAGAACAATGGCTACCAGAGCTTTTGAAGCTCTGATACCATGTCGATAATGGAGACGAGTTTGAACATACACTGCGATGATGCCATAGCAGAAGGAAGAAGAAGCGATAACAGAAAGAAGAAGTAATGAAATGGCAAAAGTTTGTTATCATTCATCTTAACTAACTCAATACAGTAATGATGTCAGTATATATACAAATATTTGTGTGAAGCAATAATGGTATACCTGCCATACACTAAACTTATCTAGTTACATTAGAATAAGAAACTAAAGGTATAATACTGATAAGAGTACATTAATTTGATTTAAACAATAATATCTCTAAAAGGTATCGTTGTATTGCATGCATGCAAATTGAAAGTTTCAAAACGACAAATGTCAATCAAAATTATCAAAAACAAACGAAAAAATCTATCTGTCATTCACTATACAGCTAGCATTAATCAATGCCATGTCAAGCCATGAATGTTGAGACCATATAAGGAAGGAGAAGCTGCCCCGTAAGAGATATGGCAGAGCTGAATTACTCACCTGACCCCATCCCTTATCAAGTGGTCCAATACAGAACCTACATCAATCATAGTAACATCATTGCTAAATTGCATGAAAACATCTACCAATAATAAGAGGGTAAAATGGGAATAGAAAAACAGAAAATCACCACTATCAAAGCATTTTGTTGATGACTAGATTATCTTTTAGCTTACAAATCCCAAGAAGCTCTCTAAAGTCTAAACAATGACAAATAGAAAAAGGGTGTTATGGTAATTACAACAACAGAATCACTAATATAAAACCATGTCTTCGTTCCTTCACATAACATAATTTTGATAGTGTTACTTTTCGAGATGGAGAAAAAAAGGATGTGTTTGACATTTCTGCTTATGATAACGGCATTGTTGTTCTGCATGGCTAAGGTAAAGTGCTCCAAAACTTATAATCACTTGCTCTATATTTTTTTTTAATTAATAAAAATTACCTTTGCTGAGAATTTGAGCTTAATTTGCAGGTATCATGTGCTGATTCTAGTGTCCACATTCAAGAACAATTCAATGATTTTGAGGTTGCATTTGTATTCTTTGGTCTCTATTAGAAAAAATTTACTTTTTAAATTTATCTAATGATGAACGTATCTGATTTATATATAGATTCAAATACATTGATTATTTAATAAATTTAAAAATAGAATTTTCTAGGACCAAAGACGAGAGAAAACATTAATGTAATATTCTAACCTTAGAGTATTGTGTGTTGCAGGTGGTAAGAGGACCTAATAGAAGGCTTTTGTTATTTGTAGGTATGATTTCAATTTGCTTAATTTCTTCACTTCATGATTTTTCACACTTCTCTATCTTCCTTAATTTCTCACCTTTTTTTTTGTTGCGTTAAAGACTGTAGAACAAGGTGCAGTGTGAGGTGTAGTAAACATTCAAGGAAAAACGTTTGCATGAGAGCTTGTGGAACATGTTGTTTAAGATGCAAGTGTGTTCCTCCAGGTACTTATGGTAACAGAGACTTGTGTGGGAAGTGCTACACTGGTATGATTACTCATGGAAACAAGCCCAAGTGCCCGTAATTCATCTGGGGACGGGTTTCCCTGCAGTCAGAAAATCACGCATTCACACATTCAGAATATTAGTAGTGTTTTGATCAAGATTAGTTTCCTATGTATTATAAGTATAGTTTCTATGCATTATAAGTATTTGTATTAGTCTGTGTACTTTTTGAGTTATAGGTGTTATCCTTAATGAATTTGATATGTGGAATAACCATCTAGTGAATAAGTACTACACTTGTGCTTTATGAGTTTGTGGATTATGTGAGATAGTAATGAATTTTATGATGTATTTGTGAGAATTTTATTTTGATTACAAATGAAATTATTTTATCGAATGTTAATGATATAAAGAATTTATTCTAATCATTTGATTTTATTGAAGTTAGGTAGTGATAGATAAAGAAATTTTGATGTTTAGCATGATTTTAAGTTTGCAGTTGTTGTTGTTCTTGGTAAAAAAAGAAAAGTTTGGGGTTGATATGAGATAGCAACTTTCTAAACTCGGGTGGTTCTAAGATCGTACATCATAAAAAAGAGACCATAAAAAGAAAAAAAAAATGATAAAAATAGGTACGCAAAGAAAAAGTAAAATAATAATGATAATAAATGGGTGCCAAATGAATAAAAAGTCTTGAAATGTTTAAGAAAATTTAGTAACGAGTTAAAAGTGGAAAAGAGAAAGGAAATAATCATAATAAAGAAATTTAGTATCTAACTCCATTTAACTCAAGATACATTACAACCTTATGGCCTTAAAAAGTATATCTATAATATTGATTTGATAGACTATTTATATTTACTTTAAGACTATAGTAATTTTATATGTATATGTTGATTGAGTGAACAAATTTATTTGAGTGAAGTAGTGAGAAGAGAGAAACAGTTGAAAGATAAAATGTAGGAACAAAGTATTTTGAGTTATTTGTCTTAGATAAAATGTAGGAACAAAGTATTTTGAGTTATTTGTCTTAAGATATGAGAATGAAAGTGGAAATTAAACAAGATCGTGGGAGTATTATGGTAATAAAATTCAACTTATAAATTATTATCACATAAGTTAAACTCTTAACTTGTCTTATATCTCATTTTATAAGCATTTTCCTTAAGGATAATGAAATAAACTATTTTTAGAGTTGATGGAGACTCTGTTACTCTATGTTTTTAGTACATAAAATTTTTAATTTTAAGAGTCACATTATGTTTTTAGTACATAAAATTTCTATTTTTAAGAGTTTTTACTATTAATGTATTTTTATTTTATAGTTTTTAATAAATAATTTGAAGATTTGTAGAAACTGTAAGTGGTCTTGATTGGCTGCATTTTATGACAAAACTTTAGAGTGTGCATGTATGTCATACTGATTGTTGGGACATATTTAATAATGTGTGTGCAGGGTAAGTTAACTATAAGTTAACTTAGTTAAACTGAATGTCATACAGAATGTCATAACATTGAACGTATGACATCCAGCGGGCAAGGTTGTTTTTCTGGTGTCTATGAACTAGGAAACAGAATAAATGCTCAAGCTGGATATCAGGAGAATTTCTAGAAGCCCTAGACGAACTAGAAGATCCCTGAATTGAGTGGCAAGTGTGCAGTTCTTTGTGAATAGGTTTTGATATGGATAAAAGCTAATTAATGCACCAAGGCCCAAAAGGACTGATAGCTGCTATAAAGATCAGAAGATGCAATTCTGAACAGGAGCACTTGACAACAAAAGAAGAAAGAGTGCAGATTGCAGAGTCCCGTGGTAGTGAAGAAGGCTAGTTTTCACGTGTGAATTCTGTCTAGGAATACTTGTAATCCAAGCAATTGTCTGGTGGATGATTTGCATTGGATAGGTAGATTCTAGGCTGTGTCTCACTCGAAGCTTTGAAGCAAGAGTGTGTGTGTTCCTTGATCAAAGTTGTGAAGCAAGATCAAGGTGTGTATGAAGTGTCTCTTCATATTGTTTTCTGTAATTGTTTAATATCACTGTTGTGCGATTGAGGGAGAGTGAGTAGGTATACTCAGGTCTAGAGTGTCTCTAGGTTGAAGTGTCATTGGGTAGGGATTAAGTGAGGAGTGTAAACTGGAGGTTTAACTCTGAATTGATACTACTGATAGTGAATTTCCTCCCTGGCTTGGTAGCCCTCAGATGTAAGTGTTGTTGACACTGAACTGGGTAAATAATTGTTGTGTTCTTTACTGCTTTTATTATTACTATGTATTAGCTGTTAAGTAGCAGATGTCACAGTGGATGTTATAACCTTGGGAATAACATTAATCGTGTGCTTTCCAGAATTTTCAATTGGCATCAGAGTAGGCACCTGTAACGTCCCGTTTCCCAAAAATAAAATAAATGCAATTTAAATCAAAACAATTATCAGAGTTGCCACACCAAAACGGGATATCACAAAAGGAAACTCCAACAGAACGCTTCATTAAATGAATTCAACAATTAACAGCGGAAAAATATCATATATATATATATATATATATATATATATATATATATATATATATATATATATATATATATATATATATATATATATATATATATATATATATATATATATATATATATATATATATATATATATATATATATATATATATATATATATATATATATATATATATATATATATATATATATATATATATATATATATATATATATATATATATATATATATATATATATATATATATATATATATATATATATATATATATATATATATATATATAGACACACACACACACACACACACACACATATACATCATATTCGTCCATCCGTCCAAAATATACAAAACATCATCAATGGATCCATCAAAACATGATACGACACAGAATAAAAACAAAATCATCAGAAAAACAATAAACTCCCCAAAGCCCCGTGTTACGTATCAGAGCATCCCTACGACTCGACTCGTCATTATTTAAGCTAGCTATGCACTTGGATTATCTGTACTTCCGAAGAAGCACTGACCACAACAACAACAAAAGGGGTGAGAAATCACGATCAAAAATATAGCGGTAATAATGTACATGAATAAAAGGCAGCAATCATATGAATATCATTCAACATACATCAACTCGGACCTATTGTCCAACACCAACACAACACTCAATACAACACAAACATATGCAACTCAACACCATGATATGCGGTACCGATTCAACAACAACGATGGACACCGGGCCATCAACCCTCCACATGGGAGCACCGGATAATTCACATACACCCACCAATGGAAATGATCTATCCCACCATTCTCCACACAGGAGTACGGGTGAATCACTTACGCTCCATCCGAGACATGATTCAACCCCACCATCCTCCACAAAGGTGTACGGATGGATCACTTACGCTTCATCCGAGACATGATCCATCCCACCATTCTCCACACAGGAGTACGGGTGAATCACTTACACTTCATCCGAGACATGATTCAACCCCACCAAGACATCATGATATGCACGACACTAATGCACAACAACAATCCAAGCACACAAGGTGCACACGATCCTCCCAATCACATTTTATACATCGCACATACATATTCCACACATCACCATATTCATACATAATAACATACACCAATTGAATTATTCTAATTAAACGAATAACACGGAAATCACATTCCAACGCCACACATACACTCTTAACTGTTCAACACCCATCTTATCTTTAATCATGACCAACAAGGGTCCCACAACACAAGAGAACAGAACAGAACAACACAAAAACACAAAGTACTGTCATGCTCGCTGGCTCACTCGCATAGCGAAGCATCAGCGAAGACTCGCTACTTGCTCGCCCAACGAACTCCCTGGCGAAGGCAGATAGTGGCTACTGGAAGCACTCGCTACCCAGTTCGCCTAGCGAAACATCAGCGAATGTTTGCTATTCGCTCGCCTAGCAAAAGTGCTCGCGAATGTCTGCGATTTCACAACAACCCCACTGTTCAGAATCAGTAACACTCTCCTAAATCGCCCGATTTTACTAAAACCAGTTTCCGCAGCACTAGCTCAACATTCTACAACTTAGCTATATAATCTATTCTAGATTCCACCCGATAAAACCTCAGCTCTACTGATTAAATCATTTTCGGCTTAAAATGATGAACTACCAAAATCCCCAAATCATCCAAACAACCACATGCAACAAACATATCTTACCAGCAACAACTCAGAATTTAAACACATAATCAAACATGATCATCAATCTACCATGGGATTGGGGAAAATCCCTCTATCTAGAATTCATGCAACATACCGATTTCGACCCGTTTCTCCCCCCCCCCCTTACCTCGATAACTCGATCAAGCTGATGAAAAATCCGAAGAATGATAATCTTGGCTTCCCTTCTTCCTCCTCCTTGATTCTTCTCTTCAATTTCTCTCTTCCTCTTGACCTTGTTCTTCTTCTTCCCTTTCTATCGTGTTTCTCTTTTTTCTTACTTTCCAACTCACAAAAATACCCTTTCCTATTTTCTTATTCCCTTATTAATAATAATAATAATAATAATAATAATAATAATAATAATAATAATAATAATAATAATAATAATAATAATAATAATAATAATAATAATAATAATAATAATAATAATAATAATAATATTACCATTATCTATTAAATTATTATCACTAATAATTATATTATTATTATCAAAGTCCAAAGTTTAGTAACTAATCTCCACTTAAGGGCACTCACTATCGCACTCAACCACACCCCACACAAAAGGCACACCGAAAAATAAAATAACACATAAAAAGACTAGATAATTAAAATCGGTGTTACAACTCTCCCCCACTTTAATTATTTTCGTCCTCGAAAATTACCTGCTGGAAACAATTTCAGATACGCATCCCGCATCCTTCTTTCCAATTCCCAAGTCACACTGCCGCCTGCAGCACCAACCCAAACCACTTTCACTAGAGCTATCTCATTTCCTCGGAGTTGCTTCATATTACGATCTTTGATCCTCAACGGAAAGATTCTCCCGGACTTGCAGTTCATCTCTTCGAATCACATGAGATGGGTCCGCGATATACTTTCAAAATTGCGACACATGAAACACGTCATGCAAATTCGAAAGCTCAGGCGGCAACGCCACCCTATAAGCCACATCACCAATTCTCTGCAAAATCTGATACGGCCCAATAAACTTTGGATCCAGCTTCTTGGATTTCAACGCATGACCCACACCGGTCACTGGGTTAACTCTCAGGAACACGTGATCACCTTCACTGAATTCCAGCTCTTTTCTCCGATTATCATGATAACTCTTCTGCCTGTCCTGAGACGCTTTCATTTTATCACAAATCATCTGAATTGTCTCAATAGTCTGCTGCATAACCTCTGGTCCCAATACCACATTCTCACCCGACTCATACCAACACAGAGGAGTTCTGCACCTTCTACCATATAAAGCCTCAAAAGGTGTCATCCCAATACTAGAATGGTAACTGTTGTTGTACGTGAACTCGATCAATGGTAAATGAGTATCCCACGCACCACCTTGCTCCAACACGCAAGCCCTCAGCAAATCCTCCAACATCTGAATAGTCCTCTCTAACTGTCCATCAGTTTGTGGATGATAAGCTGAACTCAGCTTCAACTTAGTACCCAAAGCTTCCTGCAAACTCTTCCAGAATTTTGAAGTGAACCTCGGATCCCTATCCGACACAATACTCACCGGCACACCATGAAGCTTCACAATCACACGAATATAAATCTCTGCCAGCTTCTCCAACGAAAAACTTATATTAATCGGCACGAAATGTGCAATCTTCGTAAGTCGATCCACAATTACCCAAATGGCATCAAATTCTCTTGCCGTGTTCGACAATCTTGTAACAAAATCCATAGTGATACAATCTCACTTCCAAACCGGAATTTCCAACGGTTGCATAAATCCAGAGGGTCTCTGATGTTCCACCTTCGATTTCTGACACGTCAAACAGGCATAAACAAACTGGGCTATATCCTTTTTCATACCTGACCACCAAAATATCTTCCTTAAATCATGGTACATCTTCGTAGCTCCCGGATGAATACTCAAACCACTTCGATGTCTTTCACTCAGAATTGACTTCTTCAGCTCATCATTATCCGGCACACAAATCCTTCCTCGGAATCTTAGCACACCTACACTATCCAACTTGAAATCACTATCAGAGTCACTTCCTACTCCAGACATCAAATCCACTAGCTTCACATCTAGCTTTTGGCCTTCTCTAATCATATCCAAGAATTCGTTGTTTACTTGTAATTTTCCCAACATCACGTAATCTGCCGTAGTCTCACAAACCATGCTCAAATCTCTAAACTGCTCAATAAGTTCCATTTCCTTCACCATCATAGCCGACACATGAATCGCTTTTCTGCTCAAAGCATCTGCTACCACATTTGCCTTTCCTGGATGATAACTCAAACTGAAATCATAATCCTTCAAAAATTCCAACCATCTTCTTTGTCTCATATTTAGCTCTTTCTGATCAAACAGATACTTCAGACTCTTATGGTCACTGAACACCTCAAATCTTGAACCATACAAATAGTGCCTCCAGATCTTTAACATAAAAACTACCGCAGCCAATTCAAGATCATGAGTAGGGTAATTTTGTTCATGCATCCTCAGTTTCCGCGAAGTATACACCACCACCTTACCATTCTGCATAAGAACTCCGCCTAATCCCATCTTAGACGCATCACAGTACACCATAAACGGTTCGCTCGGAGTCGGCAACACTAACACCGGTGCCGTAGTCAATCTCTTTTTCAATTCTACAAAGCTCTCTTCACAAGCAGCATCCTGTTGCACCCCAAAATTTGCCCAACCTTTTCTTAACTTGGTTTTTGTTTCATTTCATTTCTTTATAGCATTTGCATTGCATTGCATATTTCATTTTACAGGGGATCAAGAGGTTGTGCATAGCAAGAGGAGCCTACTCAGAGGGTTGAGCCTAAGCAAGGGGTTTTACTCAGGTTTGAGTGGTCGTTAAGTCATCTAGAAATGGGCAATGGTCTTGTGAAAGGATTGATGGATGTATGTGGGTCAGCTCCTAACTGGGAGACCATGTGAAGATCATCAGAAGGTTTTAAAGCCATGATTATGGAGATAAGATGTTGAGAGCTCATTGGTTTCTTTGAGAGCCATTTGGAGCTTATTCAAGTTGTTGTATGAAGTGGAACAAGCCACAGTCAAGAAAGTTGCATCTAGGGTTTTCATCTGGTAAATCCTCAGTCCATTGTGAAATTGAAGGAGATTAAAACTCAATTCCAAGTCTCTATGGTCATGGGATGTTGTGTTAAGATATATGGGACATCATTTCAAGTTCAATTCATCAAGGATCAAGTGTGTGAGAAGTTACTAAATTAGGGTTCTCAGGGTAAAATCCCCTATTTAATGCCTAACTTCAAGACCACTTATCTCAAGATACATGTTTCATCTCAACTTTTAGCCAACATGGAACTTGTAGAGCATGTTATTAGCTTTCTTTTGAGTACTAGAAGTCCTTGATTGGATTTATAGAACTCAAGTTATGATCCAGACAAGTTACAGGTCATCAGATGAATGTGATTTTGGTCAACAAAAGTCAACCAACTTCCAAGCCATTTTTGACCCAGAAGGATGTTTCTCCTCAACTTTTGGTGGTCATGAAAATTGTAGGTCTTGTTCTTAGATTTCCAAAAAGTACTAGAAGTCTTTCATATGATTTGTAGAACTCAAGTTATGAGGGTTACAAGTCAGGGGTATTTTGGGAAAGTGAGATTATAGGTCATAAAATTATAGGTCCATTTCATCAACTTGCACACTTCAAATGAAGATTTTTCCAACATTAAACATGCTCCAAATGGTGTTATTTGTTTAAACAAGCATTGAGAAGTCATGTATTAGGCTTGGAATGAAGAATTGATGGGTGAATTATCATGGAAGCAAGCTTAGAAGGGCAAAATTGGATTTAATTCACTTTGGACCATTTTTGTGCAAATGAATGCATATTTTGAGTGAAAACTACATTTTAAACACATTGGCAATTTTAGAATTTGAGTTTGATGTGTTTTGGTGAGCCATTTCCAAGTTTACTTCATCATGAAGTTACACAACCAATATCATCCATTGATTGAAATCAAGGGATGAATCATGTCCCTTCATTCTCACCACCTTTCCAGCAATGAGTTTGAACAAAATTAGAAGGAAAACAAGGCCATTTTCGTGACTTTCATCAAAGCAAAAAGTGAGGAAAATTTTAAAATTGAATTGGATCATAGAGCCAATTTTGGGCCCCCATTTCAGCCCAGATCGATTCTATATATGTCTTAGAGTGGATTCATATCAAGGTTGGTGCAAGTTTGAGCAAGAACAGGTAAGAAACACTTTAGAGTTGTGAGGGATTTTCGAGTTTCAAGATTGAAGCAGTTTCTGAAGAAATTGAGGATTCAAGAAGCTTCTCCAATCATCACTGAAGCTTTCTGCATAGTTTGGATCAAGAATTCGTGCCTGAATACCTCACTGTTGAAGCTCTTTATCAGGTTTTTACATTTCACGATTACTCCTAAATTATGATCAATTAGAGTAGATTTTACATGCGGTTAGGATCAGTGAACTTACTAGATGGATTTAGGACTAGAATCGTGGCTGATTGTGATGATTTTCATGGAAGTGCCATTTTTGTTTGGCCTCGTTTTGGACTGTTCTTGGAGAGATAGTGAAAACAAATCATAGAATCATGATCTAAGTGAAGAGAGGAAGAGATTAGTATAAGATTTGTTGAGTTTAATGAAGATTTGAAATCTGGTGGTTGGTCCCCTCGCCGGAGAAGATGATCGGAATCATCTCCGGCCACCACTGGTTCTCCCTCTCATTTTTCAGATTTAAAATGGAGAAGATGACTCAGATACCGTTAGATTTTGTGGACTTCTTGACTTGGTATATGGATCCAACATGCATGAGTGAGTTTCAACTTCTTTGACCTTTGACCAGTGACATGGCAATGCATAGAATGTAGGATCTGATTACTTATTCAATGTGACCTTATGATTAAGACGCACGGTAGGCATTTGTTGACCAAGCCACACGTGATTAATCTGATTTTCTTTAAATTGTGAATTGGATTGGGCCACGCTTGCTACGCACACCCCCCCTGCTGGGCCCAACTTTGTTTTAAACTGATCTGCCTTGCTGTTTGCACCCCTACTCTTTATTATTTTAATTTCTTATTTCTTTTTTATTTTGTTTTAATTCTGTTTTCAATTTAAATCATTAAAAATAATTCCAATGTTCCTAAAATCACACAAAAATATTTTTTAGAGGTTTTGAGATGTCCTTTATTTTTAGGATGTTTTTATTTTATTTTTTGATTTTATTTTCAATTTAAAAAAGGATTAAATATTGGAATTGCTTTAAATGGATTAAATTGTGACATGGTTTGTTCTTTTAATTGTTTCTTGCATTTTATTTTTGATCCAATGAATAAAAATTGATCCTCATCTCAATGATGAGTTGATCAATTTTTTAGGACAATTTTTGCCCCTATTTGTTGACTTTTGTGGTTCTTCTTTTTGTCTTTGTTTCTCCCATTTCAAAGTGGTACATCTTGAATATTCTTTTCTTTTGATGGTGCTTTGAGGGGATATTTGCTTTGAGCTTTTGGCCTCTTATTGCCAACATGTTTAGCTACCTTGTGCATTTTGTTTGATTATTTTTGAACCATTTTCCTATTTTTGAGGTAACTTGCAATAAAGTTACCTCCAACGGAGGTTCACACATGCACCTTGATCTAGTTTGATTTGGATATGACATTTTTGGATCCCTTGAACCCTTAATGCCTTTTTTTTCATGTTGCTAACATGTTAAGGATGATTTTGGTTCAATTTTAGGTCATGATATTGTTTCTTGCTTGTTCATTTGTGTGTTTCCTTTTAGGTTTTCAACTTGAACTTCTATGTGATGTTTGCTTGCACTCTTTGAGCTTTTGCTTACATTTATTTTTGAATTGAATTGATATTGCTTTTGAGCTTTCTTATTTTCATCTCCCTTCTGTCCAATGACCTTGTAGTGTCATTTAAGGTGGCTTGGTCCCTCCTTTGGAGGTATTTGAAGCATACCTAGAATGATGAATCCTTGAGGACACTTTTGGTGCTTCTTTGCTTTTGATGAGTGATACTTATGGTTGAGCACCTATTATGGGGTCCTTGCTTCCCTCATTGGGTCTCCCATGCTCACTTGGCTTTGGGTTTTGTTTTACCTTTCTTTTGGTTTGATGTTGTGGTGTGGTTGATGTTGTTTGACTTAGGTCATTTCATCCCACCTTTGGTGCATCTTTGTGTGGTTTGCTTTTGTTGGATTGGTTTCTTCTTGTGCACTTATCCTTCTTCTCTTTTCTTGCATTTCCATATGCATGCTTGGTTGATATGAGCTTGTGGAGGCTAATGCCCCACGCTATTTTCCTCCCACTTTCATTCTATTTGTTGCATCTTATGTTTGCACGTTTGCATTTTCATTTGCATGTTTTCTCTTCTTCTTCTTTGGTTCTTCTTTGCCATGTTCCCCATAAGTTCTCTAACCTCTTGAGGTTATGATAGACATTAGGTGCCTGACTATACATGATAACATTATGTAGTTCCCTTTTGAATCCCAACTCTAAGTCCACTTTGCATGATAACTTTTAGGATTGATTAGTCTCCCATTAGTGATCTTTCTTCTCTTCTCATCTTCAAACATTCATAAAAAACTTAATAAAGAATGACAAGTGTAGCACGCTACGAGCCTTAAGTTACTTGAGAAATGGTAATTGAGGGGCCTCCTCTCAAGGACCTAGAGTGTTTAGTGGACACCCTTTGGGTGATATACGACGCATTCGCTCTTAGGTCATAGTCTCTAGTGCGACATGAGTTGCAAATCAAATTCAAAACACTTATTCTCTAAAAAACTCAAAAACATTTCAAACCTTTTTCATCCTTTGGGATCTTAATCAGGGAAATCATTTTCATAAACAAGAGTGTCGTTAACTCTTAGTTCTACCGCAAACGGTAACGCCTAAGTCTCCAATGGTCGAGCTGCATACACCAACTGCTAGAACTGTTTGTTAACCCTACTCGGACTAAAAAACTTTTGAACCAAACCTGTGGTCCTTTTAGCCCGAACTACGTTTGCTCTGATCTTTCATGCCAGATGAAAGTACGTAGGCACGAGACGCGATGTCTCGGCGAGAAACCTTCCCCTTTCTTTAGCTGTAGTTAGTCGAACTACGTTGACTCTGATTTTCCCATTGCACGAGGGAGTACGTAGGCACAGAGCGTCGATGCTTTGCCTAGTCACTTCTCTTCTTTTTATTTTGTACCTAAGCCTTTAGCTAGGTAGTTTCAACACACCCTTTTAGATAGACAACAATGCATGGATCTCGTCGAGTACGACGGACGTGAGGGGTGCTAATACCTTCCCCTTGTGTAACCGACTCCCGAATCCAGACATGGTTGCGATGACCTCGTCTTTCCCTTTTTCTTTAGGTTTTTCCGATCGTTTCCTTTCCCTCTCTTTGGGATAAATAAAGAAAGTGGCGACTCTTCTGTTTTTTTCCGCCGGTTGTTTTTCGCAGTTGCGACGCATCCCACACAAAAACTTGGTTCTTTCTCCTCAACTGAGTCAATGGCAACGCCAAAGTAGAAAAACCTTCGATAAACCTTCGATAGTACCCTGCCAAACCCAAAAAGCTTCTAACTTCCATTGCTGTCTTCGGCGGTTCCCACTGCAACACTGCACTCACCTATGATGGGTCTACCGATATACCATCACCAGATATTACATGGCCCAAGAAACTCACCGTCTTCAACCAGAACTCACACTTTGACAGTTTCGCAAACAGCTTATTATCCTTTAGTACCTGCAAAGCAATTCTCAAATGTCATGCATACTCTTCCTCAGACTTAGAGTAAATCAGTATATCGTCAATGAACACAACAATAAACTGATCCAAATAAGAATGGAAGATTCGGTTCATATACTCCATGAACACTCCCGGCGCATTAGACACTCCAAAAGGCATTACCGCATATTCGTAATGTCCATAACAAGTTCTAAATGCGGTCTTCTGAATATCACCTTATTTCACTCTGATCTGATGGTAACCCGACCTCAAGTCAATCTTACTGAACACCCGAGCTCCCACTAACTGATCCATCAAATCATCAATCCTGGGAAGAGGATATTTGTTCTTAATGGTCACTTTATTCAGCTGACGGTAATCGATGCACAAACGCATACTACCACCCTTCTTCTTTACCAACAGTACTGGAGCTCCCCACGATGACACACTCGGCCTGATAAACTTTCTATCCAACAACTATCCAATCTGAGACTTCAATTCGGCCAATTCCACTGCCGACATCCTGTATGGCGCCATAGATATAGGCCTCATACCAGGTACAAGATCAATTCTAAACTCAACTTCTCTCTTCGGAGGTAACTCTGTAATATCATCAGGGAACACTTCAGGAAACTCATTCACCACCGCCAACTCCTTCAGTGACGCTTTTCCATCGACAGCTAATGATGCAAATAAAGCAAACATTTTAGCTTCGTCCTCCAACAAGATCCTCAATTCCTTACTAGACAAGGAATCCGCCAATGCTTCTTCCTCCGGCGTAAGAAACAACAACACCTTCCAAAAACAATTGATGTAGACTCAGTTGAACTCCAACCAGTTCATACCCAGAATAACATCCAACTTACCAAGGGGCTAGCAAATTAGATCCACTCCAAAATCTCTACCAAAAATAGTCAGCGGACACTTCAAACATACCAAAGAAGTAGTCACTGAACCAACAGAGGGAGTTTCAAAAGTCATCCGCCGCTCAAGAGTAGTCGGCACCAAACCTAACCTCTTCACACAATCAACAGAGATGAACGAGTGGGTTGCACCCGTATCAATAATAGCAGACAAGGGAACATTATTGATGAAACAAGTACCTTGGATAGAACGCTCCTCACTGGCAGCTTGAGTTTCCACCACCGCAAACACTTTACCACTGGTCTGAGACACCTGAGACGACTTCGGCTTCTCGCAATGCGTATTGATATGACCCTTCTCACCACAGTTATAACAGGTAGGCATAGAAAACTGAAAATCAACTATCACATGGCCCGACTTACCACACTTGAAACACTTCTTCACCTCATGAGGACAATCATTGGCACGATGACCCGCGCCACCGCACCGAAAACACTTCCCACCAGCAGATGCTCTTCCTTCTCTGGGCTTCTTATCAGCAGCATCCTTAAACTTCCCCTTATCAGCAGGAACACTGTAAGGAGTACCACCAAACCTCTGCTTACCCTTATGGTCATTTGCAGCCTTGTAATGTGCAATCCTAGCCCGGTTATCATTATCATAAATCATGCTTCTGCTTATCAGCTCAGGATAATTCCTGATCTTCTGACAAGTGATCCCCATCTTAACTTTTGGACGTAGCCCATTCTCAAACTTCAAACACTTGGAGATCATCGCCCCGTCAGTATTGTAATGAGGACAATACTGCACCAACTCTTCGAACTTAGCAGCATACTCAGCCACCATCATATTGCCCTGCTTCAGATCCAGAAACTCTATCTCCTTAGCACTTCGAATATCCTCCAGAAAATACTTCTCCAGAAAGCCATTTCAAACCACATCCAGAGTAATCGCAGTCCCTGCAGTCTCCAATCTTTAGCGATTATTGTCCCACCAAGCTTCCGCTTCACCTTCCAGCATGTGGGTACCAAACCTCACTTTCTACTCATATCTACAACCCACCGTCCTGAAAATCTTCTCAATTTCCTTTAGCCACTTCTGAGTAGCTTCGAAGTCCAAAGTTCCTCCTTGAAACGTCGGCGACTTGTTACTCTGAAACTGCGCCAAATCCCTAAATTGCGCACCCGCAGCTTGGTTCTGATTAGCAACCACCTGCGCCATCGCTTGCATAGCCGCAACCAACGCATCATCATTCCTTCACGCCATACTACTCAATAACAACAACGCCAGGTTAACAAATAAACAAACTTTATCCTACAGACAGACTCAACTACTACACTGGCCGGACGGACCGACTTGCTCTGATTCCAACTTGTAACATCCCGTTTTCCAAAAATAAAATAAATGCAATTTAAATCAAAACAATTATCAGAGTTACCACACCAAAATAGGATATCACAAAAGGAAACTCCAACAGAACGCTTCATTAAATTAATTTAACAATTAACAACGGAAAAATGTCATATATATATATATATATATATATATATATATATATATATATATATATATATATATATATATATATATATATATATATATATATATATATATATATATATATATATATATATATATATATATATATATATATATATATATATATATATATATATATATATATATATATATATATATATATATATATATATATATATATATATATATATATATATATATATATATATATATATATATATATATATATATATATATATATATATATATATATATATATATATATATATATATATATATATATATATATATATATATATATATATATATATATATATATATATATATATATATATATATATATATATATATATATATATATATATATATATATATATATATATATATATATATATATATATATATATATATATATATATATATATATATATATATATATATATATATATATATATATATATATATATATATATATATATATATATATATATATATATATATATATATATATATATATATATATATATATATATATATATATATATATATATATATATATATATATATATATATATATATATATATATATATATACATCATATTCGGCCATCCGCCCAAAATATACAAAACATCATCAATGGATCCATCAAAACATGATACGACACAGACTAAAAACAAAATCATCAGAAAAACAATAAACTCCCCAAAGCCCCGTGTTACGTATCAGAGCATCCCTACGACTCGACTCGCCACTATCCAAGCTAGCTACGCACCTGGACTATCTGTACTTCCGAAGAAGCACAGACCACAACAACAACAAAAGGGGTGAGAAATCACGATAAAAAATATAGCGGTAATAATGTACATGAATAAAAGGTAGCAATCATATGAATATCATTCAACATACATCAACCCGGACCTATTGTCCAACACCAATACAACACTCAATACAATGCAAACATATGCAACTCAACACCATGATATGCGGTATCGACTCAACAACAACGATGGAAACCGGACCATCAACCCTCCACAAGGGAGCACCTGATAGATCACATACACCCACCAATGGCAATGATCTATCCCACCATTCTCCACACAGGAGTACGGGTGAATCACTTACGCTCCATCTGAGACATGATTCAACCCCACCATCCTCCATAAAGGAGTACGGATGGATCACTTACGCTCCTTTCGAGACATGATTCAACCCCACCAAGACATCATGATATGCACAACACTAATGCACAACAACAATCTAAGCACACAAGGTGCACATGATCCTCTTGATCATATTTTATACATCACACATACATATTCCACACATCACCATATTCATACATAATAACATACACCAATTGAATTATTCTAATTAAACGAATAACACGGAAATCACATTCCAACGCCACACATACACTCTTAACTGTTCAACACCCATCTTATCTTTAATCATGACTGTCGCTTCCGCGAAAATAAGGTGCCGACAAAACAGAAGAGTTGCCACCTTTCGTTATTTATCCCTCAGAACGGGAAAGGGAACTATCGGAAAAACCTGACGAATAGGTATAAGACAAGGTCATCGCAACCATTGTCTGGGTTCGGGAGTCGGTTACGCAAGGGGAAGGTATTAGCACCCCTCACGTCCGTCGTACTCGACGGGATCCACGCTTGTTGTGTTTACTGGACGAGTTGGTTTTATCTATCTACCTATCAAGGCTGGTCTGAAAAGAAAAGAAAATGACTCGGCAAAGCGTTGCACTTTATGCCTACGTATTCTCATCAGAGAATGAGAAATCAGAGTCAACGTAGTTCGCCTAACTATGGGTTACGAGGAAGGTGGCTCGCCAATACGTCAGTATTGTGCCTACGTACTCTCAACAGGCATGAGAGATCAAAGCTTACGTAGTTCGGGATAATACGGATTACGGGAATTCAGATTCATCTGTTTTATCGAGTAGGGTTAACAAACAGTTCCAGCAGTTTGGTGTACGCAGCTCGACCCTGGGAGACTTAGGCGTTACCGTTTGCGGTAGAACTGGGAGTTAACGACACTCTTTTCTTCAGAAAAGCTTCCTTTGAATTATGGGCCCACGGGGCAAAAAGGTTTGAAGTTTGTTTTCTGTCTTTTACGGAAGAAGTGTTTTTTATGTTTGTTTGCAACTAGTATCGCACTAGAGACTATGACCTGAGAGTGAATGCGTCGCATGTCACCCAAAGGGTACCATACTAAACATCCAGACTGTTGAAAAGAAACTCTCCAACAATCCTTTCTCAGATAGCTTAAGGCTCGTAACGTACGATGTCACTTAGCCTTTATTACTGTATTTTAATTTGTTTTGAGACGAGAAGAGAGAACGAACAGGTTCACCTACGGGGAGACTATCAAGTCCTAATGTTGTCATGCCAAGGATTCATCCTATGGTTGAGGTTTGAAACAGGGAACTCCTAAAAGTTATCATGCATAGGTTTCAACCTAAAGTTCTAATCATCACTTCCTTATCAAAGGAAGTGAGATTCCTAGGGGATCATGTCAATGATAAACCGAAACAGATAAAGCATCAGCTTAAACAGTAAACAGTAAACGACTGTAAAATGCATGCAATGCAAGTGAGGGAGGAAATGTGTGTGGGGCATCAGCCTCCACAAGCTCATCTCAACCTCAAGCCAGATATGAATAACTGCAATCATACAGAGGAAATAACATGCTATCAAGCAAAATAGAAATAACTGCAATCATATAGAAGAAATGAAATGCTATCAAGCAAACACAAACCACATAGGCAAGGGAGTTGGGCTCTGCCGAATACCCGCAAGCAAAGCCATACAGTAAAATACAAGCAGAGGGAGCCACTCAACCTCTAGTGCAGTCATGCTCCTAGCTTAGATTCAGTCTAGATATGAACTTATTCTAATGCATCAAGCAAGTCAAACAAGTCACAGCAATACAGTTGCATAGAAAGCAAACAGACAGGAAAGAAAGCAGATCAACCACTCCCACAGCTTCACAGCAAAGCTCCTCTGACAGCAGCTCAGTCTTCAGTCCTCAACCACCCTTCAAGGCTACCATCTTCAATGGCAACTGTCAACTTGCTTCTTCAAGCTTCTAACACACCAAACATAAGTATCAACTTATTCTTTCTTCTTCAAGCTTCAACTCTTCAGTCAATTCCACCTTCAGGCTTCACTCATAACTGCAAGTATCAACCTAACTCCTTCAGGCTCTCAATGCATCAACATAAGTGTCAACTTATCCTTTATTCCTCAAGCCTCAGCTCTTCACTCAATCTCAATTTGATCTTCTTCAAAAGTGTCAACTTGTTCTTCAAGCTTCAGCTCTCTCTCCTTTACCAGTATCAACTAGTTCCTCTTCATCCACAAGCTTCAGCTTCTCAGAGTAATCTTCAAACACAAGGAAGTATCAACTCCATCCTTCAATCTTCTTCAAGAAAGGAACCCCATCCTCTAATCAAGGGAGAAAGATGCATCTATCAAGAGCAAAGTTTGGATGATTGGTAGCAGAGTGAAGACCAAAGGTCACCACTGAGCATCCTGTCATCAGAGAAAGGGACCCTCAAAGGTTCTACCAATTTGCAAAGAGCCACACATCCTACCAAAGGAGGTATGAGGCCTTTACAAAGGGACCTTTCATCATAGGGAAGAATGGAAGTGATCAACATCATCCATGTTTATGAAGAAAGAGAACTATCTAGAAGCTCTGCCTACAAAACCCTAATCTTAACCTAATCAAAACTACACCAAAAGAAGGGAAGATCCTCAAATCCAAGCCTCTTCAAGCCATCCAATGCATCTTCGACTTGTCTTCATCATCATCCAAGAACAAGCAAAGCAAAACCCTAATCTAAGGGAACTAAAGATGTTAATCTAGTTGAGTTAGTAAGTTAGGATCACCTAAAACTTAGTACTAAAGTTAATCCTAACTAAAATACTAAAACCAATTGTAAAATCCTAAAAAAGTAACTATGGGAACCTAGGTCAATCATGACTCTACCACATTAATTCCAGAGATCAAATCATCAAATAAGACCTAGAAATAAATTCTACACTACAAGATACTAAACCTAAACCCTAAAAGGAAGCGCCTAAAGCTCAATCTAGAAAGCACACCTACTTTAATCAAAAAAATGTGAGAAAAATACTATGGGAGCCTACATGTCTAAGCTAATCACACACAAAAAATTAGCTCAAGAATCATCACCAATTAATCACACAAAATTCCACAAAATCAAACATCAAGCATGACTATTTTAATATCAATTAAAATGTAAAAATTCCCAAAAAATCAGAAAATGCATGAAATAAAAATATTTTTTCTCTAAAAAATACTAGACCCTATCCTGAATCTAATGCAAAAAGAATGGGGTTAATTGATTTATTTTTCCATTTTTTATGATTTTATCAAGAACCATGTATAAAATGAAAAAATATAAAGAAAATCAAAAATAAAATAACAAAACCACGGTGCAGATAGTAATAGGAATCATTTCATTTCATGGATTGTGCCATCAGGGGGGTGCAGGTATCAACCAATTCACTAAGCCCAAAATCAGCAACTAAATGAAACGATGCGTTTCATCACTCAGAACTCTTCACAAATTGAAATCCATTCGTGGTCATTGGATCTTCATCTGGTCAAAGGTCCTACCCTGATCCAAGGGCTCTGGGATCATCTTCAACCTTTTGAATCTCTGAACCTCGCGCGCAGCCACGGCCACCGCCGGTGGTGCTCCGGTCATCGTCCCCAACCCTAACTCTCTCTAGGATCCTCCATTGCAAGTGGTCTATACATGAAACTTGTCACAAATTTCCTCACGAATTCATTCATGCCCTTTATTCTCTCTGAAACCTCAAGATTCGTAATAACCAATTCTCAACCGAAAATGGCAACATCCCTAATTGGTCACTAATTCTCAAATTAACTATCTGAAAACCTTCCTACACCGTTCTACAATGCATCTAACATCCTAATTCCTATTGATTCTACCTAAAACAAGCCAGAGATCAAAGGTTACCAACCTGAAAATTTCGCGTGCACAGAAGTAGCAAGACCTCAAATCAAGCCCTCAAATGCTCCAAACTCCTTCAGTGAATCACTTCCAAGCTTCTGTATGCAATAGAATTGATTGAAATGGCTTCAACTCTTGGATTCGAATCTGAGTTGCAGGTGGAGAAATCTGAGCTCAAGAACACCAATCAGCCACGAATTCCCTTTAATTATGATCTGGAATCATTCCCTAGCATCCATGGAAGAGATTGCAATCAAGAAAATGGATGGAAAGTGAGTGAAATGATGTAACCGAATTCAGTTGCAAGCAATGAAGTTTCAATCTCAATCTCTGCCCTCTCCTTCAATCATCACCAACCTTTCATCTGAACCTCTTCTACTCAATATATAGAACATGTGTGGATGATCTAGAACCCTCTAGATCCTTCTAATGAGAAATCCAATCTCTCATGACATGAGAAATTCACTTATATGTCATGGTGTGCCTAATCCTGTTTAACAGCTTGAAATCAATCCCATTCCCTTCCAATTTCTCCCCTCATGACATTTTGGAAGTGTTTGGCTTGCAAGGGCCCTTGGTTATGCCTTGCATTTTGGTTTTGCAAATGTTACTTAAGATGTAAGTAACTACTTTTCAAAGCAAGTCCACAAATTAGACCTCAATTCAAAAATGTGGCTAAACCAATGTCCTTAAAATGCTTTTTAGAGTCAAAATGACTTATTACATGCCTTGGTTTGGATGTGTAGATCAAAAGTATCAATTTCCAACTTTGGTTCATTTAACTTATACCCTCTTTTTAGGTCATTTTTGCAACTTTGAGCCACAAGCAAATCCAACATCTCATGACCTCTTGACTAGCCTTAAAACATCATTTTGAACAAGTTTGATGTTGAACATTTCCTCATTTGAAGCTTGGGAATAGGAGTTATGGCCTAATGCTTGAAATGACCTATAATCTCCAAATGACCAAAATGCCCTTGACTTGTCAAAGCCATAACTTGAGTTCTACAAATCCTATCAAGGACTTCTAGTACTATCTAGAAAGATAAAAAGATAAGGAACAACATTCATGTTGACCAAAAGTTCATAGGAATCATCCTTCTAGGGTAAAAGTTTCATGCAAGTTGGGCAACTTTCAAGCCCCCAAATTCACATACCTCAGATGACCTGTAACTTGTCAAAGTCATAACTTGAGTTCTACAAATCCTATCAAGGACTTCTAGCACTCCAATTAAATCTAAGATCATGCTATACAACATTCATGTTGGGGGTAAGATGAGATGACAATCACATCTTGAGCTAAATTGCCTTGAAGACAGGGGTCAGACTAGGGGATTTTACACTGTCAAGCCTTAGAAACCCTAGCTTGAAACTTCTCAAACTCTTCAATCATGATGAGTTAACCTTGGAATCATACTTATCACATCTTAATGTATCAACCCATGATCACATGGCTCTTGGATTAGGTCTCAACCTTCTCCATGTCATCAGTTGACCTAGGGTTGACCCAGTCAAACCCTAACTGCACCACTCATGGCTGAGTCTTCTTAATCTTGCACAATGACCTGTCTAGGCCTCAAAGTGATCATCAACACTTCTCATGAGCTCTCTCAAGATCTCCAGTCAATCCTCATGGCTTCAGAATCATCTGATGACTTCCCACAACTCTCAAGTTAGGAGGCACACACTCTTTTGGTTTCAACCACCCTGTCTGAGGATCTTCTAACTTCTATGACAAGGATATCAACCCTTAAATGCTTGAATAACCTTCTTAGCTAGCTTCAAACTCTTGTGTAGCTCTTAATTGGTAATCATACCTCTTGATCTTCTGCATACATGTCAATGAAATGCAAATGATAATGCTAATGTGCATGAAATGAAACATAAGCTAGGTGAAGAAAAGTTGAGCAAATTTTGGGGTGCAACAGCTGCCCCTATTCAAACGGCTTGGACCTGACTGGGTAAGAAGCGAACGGCTCTAAAAAAATCAAGGTAAAAGACGGTTGAATACCAACAAACCCGGAAATTTGCTAACTGCACAAGTACACGGTACTCTGATGGGAACAAATCTTCGGAAACTGAAATATTAGCTGCACGACAACTAGCTGGGGAATCGGTCACATGGTAACCGGTAATACATGGTCGATCATGCCGTCGGGCATCAGGATTCCGCGGGACTCCTCAGGTCAACAATCAAGTTAATCATGCCATTGGGCATTCAAAGAAATTTGGGCGTCAGCCGAACTTCGTCACTAAGTCGGGAATAGAATTCTCAGTCAATCATGAACCAATTGGGGATATCCAAACTTCTACCATCAGGCACTCCGCATCAGCTGAGAGAACTGCTTCGTCAATACGGTTGGACTTCAATCATCAAATCTTCAAGGGAAGTTTCAACTTCGCTGTTCAGAAACCTGCTGGGGATGACACATCTCCGCTTGGGATTCTGGAGAACTATCAAGTAACTCTGCTTCGGGGTCCAGAAATCATTCTGGGTGAATCATCTCTGTTGAGGAAATCAAGAATCATCTTGAACAAATAACTCTGTGGGGACTTCAAGAATCATCCTGAACAAATAACTCTGCTGGAGATTTCAGGAATTATCCTGAGCAAACACTTTGTCGGGGACTCTAAGCATCAACTTGAGCGACCAACTCTTGCGACTTCACTGGGGATCTTAAGAATCATCTTAAGCAATCAACTTCGCTGGAGAATTCAACAGTCATCTTGAGCAAACCACTTTCGCTGGGGGATTCAAGAATCATCTTGAGCAAACCATTCTGCGGAGGAACACCTGCAAAACAAGAACGATAACGACCTAGCTCATGTTTCGCATGCATATGCTTTGGCAATGGCGCAATGCTCCACATGGTGGAAATGCTACGCGTTTTTTGGGTAAATGCTATGCAATCATGCAAAATGCTACAACCCCATCAGCAAAATAAATGCTGAAGGGAGAATCCTCCTGTCAAGGAGAAAGAACCACTCTGGGGGGATGGAGGAATCATCCTGCCGAGGAGAAACAGTCACACCAATCTCAATTGGACTCCGCCTGGGGAAGTGATCTTCAGTTGACTGCTGCAGGGGAACGAAGCTCAATGAGAACCTGGACCTACTGAGGAAAGCGATGTCAATCACAAAAATAAACTGCACGACATTCGCAGCAAAACCTTCCTGGAGATAACGACTCCGGTGTGGAAACACAACATCAGCTATTCAACATTTTACTGGGGAAAACCAATCATGGTCCCCCGGCTTCCAAGGACTCGGCTCTCTTGGGGGTTTGCCTATTCGGCTGGGGAGGAAGAAATCATCCTGCTTACTGGGGAGAGTACGAATCTGTGGGGAATTTTAATTCTCCTGGAGACTTCAGTCTGAAACTATCAATTGCTGCACACTTCAGTATGTGACTCAGCTGGGGAGATGGCGTTCCTTCAGAATGCATCTGATTGGGGAGAGAATCCTCTCTGCTTGGGGAGACATATCAATGCTTGACGATCTCATGTTCAAACTCTGCAGGGAGGTGCTGCTGAACTTGCTGGAGAGGAAGGAATCATCTCGCTTGGGAACGCATACGGCGTACTGCCCGGAACCTGCAACAACACAAACAAACAGACAAGATACCCTTCTCAAAAGGGACCTATCAAGGTTATCATCTTGCGACAATGTCCAAGTAATTTATTGTTTCAACAATCAGTGGCCTAGGCCAGTAAGTTTATGTATGCGCATTTTACCAAAAACATCGGCGTTCTTTTCCGCAAACAAAACAGGTAAATGCTAAACAAACAAACAGAATTGTTGAATAGTATACATTTTATTTATACGAACCCCTGAATGGCTAAAAATGTTTTACAACAGATGCAAGCTCCTGGAATGAGGAAGCTGCACAAATATAAAAACATAAATATACATCAGTATATACACATGTCGGCAACGAGGCGTAGACGAACACCATGAGTTGATCCCTCTATGACCCACTCGACTTCGATACTTCTCCGACGCTTCAGCTTCAGAAGAGATTGATTTAGATAAACGGCCCTCAGGTCTTCCAAACCACTAAACAAATACAGTCCACACGCGGAACGCAGTCATTTGCTTTTTCAAATCCCTAATTTTTGCCTGAATCGCCCTTCCGGATTTTCGATTCACCGGGATACCCTTTTTTGCCAAAGTCGCCCTTCCAGGTTTTCGACTTTGCGGGGGTACATTCTTTTCTTTATATCCCTAATTTTTGCCCGAACCTTTTTCCCTTTTTTATGGTTCACCGGGATGCCCCATTTTTGCCTGGATATTCTTTTTCTTTCCAGCGGGTCATTTTTTAAGCAAAGTATTTTTTTTAACTGCGTCCGCGTTCACCGGGGATGCAAAATCTTCGCCATCCATCGTGGATAACAACAAGGCTCCTCCCGAAAAGACCTTGCTAATGATGTACGGACCTTCGTAATTAGGAGTCCACTTGCCCCGGTGATCGGAGTGTGGAGGAAGAATCTTCTTCAAGACGAGATCACCCGTCTGAAAGCTTCTAGGACACACCTTCTTATCATAAGCTTTCTTCATTTGGCTTTGGTACATACGACCATATGCAATCGATGCTAACCTCTTCTCGTCCATCAGGCTGAGTTGGTTTAGTCGGTTCTTAATCCATTCTGCCTCATCGAGTTTCACGTCAACCAAAACTCGTAAAGAAGGGATCTCCACTTCTAACGGTAGGACAACTTCCATACCATACACTAAGGAGAAAGGAGTTGCCCCAGTTGATGTACGCACCATTGTACGATAACCGTGCAATGCAAATGGCAGCATCTCGTGCCAGTCCTTGTAGGTCACAACAATCTTCTGAACAATCTTCTTGATGTTCTTATTGGCCGCTTCAACGGCGCCATTCATCTTCGGCCGGTAAGGAGATGAGTTGTGGTGTTCAATCTTGAAACTCTGGCACAGCTCCTTCATCATCTTGTTATTCATATTCGAACCATTGTAAGTAATGATTCGCTCGGGAATTCCGTAACGACAGATGATGTCCCTCTTTATGAATTTAGCCACCACCTGCTTGGTCACATTAGCGTACGAGGCTGCCTCCATCCACTTGGTGAAGTAGTCGATAGCTACCAGAATGAAGCGATGATCGTTAGATGCAGTGGGCTCGATCTTGCCTATCATGTCGATGCCCCACATGGAGAACGACCACGGGGAGGACATGACATTCAATGGGCACGGCGGCACGTGAATTTTATCAGCATAAATCTGGCATTTATGACATCTCCTCGCGAATTTAAAGCAATCTGATTCCATCGTCAGCCAGTAATATCCTGCTCTCAGGATCTTTCTTGTCATAGCATGCCCGCCGGCGTGCGTACCAAATGTGCCTTCATTGACCTCTTCCATGAGCATACTCGCCTCTTTCTCATCTACACATCCTAGTAGCACGAGATCATGGTTTCTCTTATATAAAACTCCATCAGGATTGAGATAAAAATTTCCAGACAGCCTCCTCAGAGTCTTCTTATCCTGGGTTGACGCTCCCGCAGGATACTCCTTAGTCATAAGGAAAGTCTGGATGTCATGGAACCAGGGCTTGCCATCGGAGGCTTCCTCGATCGCAAAGACGAATGCAGGTCTATCAAGACGAGAAAGGACAATCCTTGGAGCTTCATTCTAGAAATTGACTTTATACATCGAAGCCAACGTGGCTAAGGCATCAGCCATCTGGTTTTCCGCTCTGGGCACATGATGGAGTTCCATGATCGCGACTTTCTATGTCTAATACAACCTAACTGCAAGTGCACAGTCTATCGCGTAGTAATAATAGATATCGATCCCACAGGGACTCGTAATCAAACTAGTGTTCTCGGGAGTTACTATGTTTAGCTAGGTAGAATATGTTTAAGGGAATAAGATTTGTCACTAAAGGGAACTAAGAATGTAATTAAAGTATAATTAATTGAATCGATATGCAGTGATTATATTCTTCGGGGATTTGACAAGTTACCGGTGTATGAAATAATTTTCAGAGTTTATTTAAGCAGAAAATGGTGATTTGAAGACTCTCGCCTCACGATGGTTATTGACGCTAATCATAATTCTAAGGGCCAAACGTACACTTTCGTATCCCATTCGGGGTTAAAATTTTTTTTTGGAAATCTCTAAGTTCTAATTCATTTTAAAGTGCTTTCGCTGTTATTAAAATGAATGACTAGTGTTTACTATCTGATCTTGCCGCAACTTTCGCTTGTTGGTTCGTATCTTAATTAATTTCCCACTTTCGTGGCAAAACTACTTTTAAATAAGTTCTCGCTTTCGCGACGAAGTTTATTCAGTAAATTAATTTTAAACACTCAGACCATAAACAACTTTTGAAAAAGACAATTTTCAACCGGTTATTATCAAATCCCTTTCGAATTATTACTACATATCGATTACTTTAATTTAGCTAGACATGGATTTGGGAAAGGTAAAACATAAATGAAAACAATAAATAATAGCATGCATCATAATAAAACTGGAATTACGATTGAAATGAGAAACCTGTAAATATTCCAATTGGCCTTTGGGCAGATCCTCCACAGTTGTTGGCAGGATTCTGGTCTTTATGCCAATTTGATCGTACAACGGAAATAGAAATTATAGAAGAATGAAAGGAATGCAGAAAAAGAAAGGAGAAACAAATAAGAATATTAAAAACTGGAAAGGTTGCTCTAAAAATAAATTGGGCAGCACTTCGTTGTATGAATGCGGCTCTCCTTCTGAGGTCCCCTTCTTCCCTTTTTATAGAAATGGAATTCTAACGGTTATAATTGAAGAGGGTGGACTTTGAGGCAGAATAATCAGGGAGTAGTGGTCCACTATTTGGGACTTGGAACTGCTTCTTTCACGTGCATTTGAAGTGGGGCGTTTTTGCCTGCATGACGGTCGTCACAAGGTGTGACGGTCGTCACCCGTGTGACGGTCGTCATGGAGCTGTGACGGTCGTCACAGCAGCAAAATCAGCATTCTGCACTTTTCATGATGTTTTCATCTGGTTTTCGTCCATATTTCATCTGAGATTGCTTCTTTTCTTCATATTTCCTTGTTTAGACGTGTTCATCAAATACCTGTAAAACATCAGACAAACAACACGGAAATAACCCGAAATCGGATCGAAAACAATTAAACTTTAGTTGAATTATGCATCAAAATATATATACAATTTCGTGTTATCAAACTCCCCTAAGCTTGAATCTTTGCTTTTCCTCAAGTAAAACATGAAAAAGTCGGCAAGCACGAGGCAGCTTCTTCGTTCGCAAAGTTGGGAAAAACCGGGATTCTTGGTAAGAACAAAACGAGTACCATGACGACACTGGACTACAAGTCTTCGGAGGTCTTCTTTTTATGCAAATCGGTCCCAGTCATGCTACTGTAGCTTGGTGTCAAGGTTCTCGCGGCAAGTTCACCCTGTTTGTTCTAGCGCAATCACATTAAGCCCGTTGTCCATACACTTTCATGGCAAGTCGTCCTGTTAGTGAATATGATCTCATTTCTGTTTTTGATCTTCTTCATTGATCATAAGCTTATTTCATTGATTTTTCAATGAGTTTTCGTGCCGTTGGGCTAAACGCTCGGGTGAGGAGCACCTAACTTAGAAGGAAACGTGTCTTTATAATTTTGGGCTATCTAGCTTTCTTTTCATGATTTTTCATCTTTTTGGAGATCATACACTTATTTGCATCGGTCGTTCGCTTAGAGGTGTTTTAGGATGGTGCTGACTGCTAGTATAAACTACTTGGGGCTGAGTTTGCGTAGACACTTGAGACTTTGGTACACGTAGGTAGTGAAACCGACTCGCATAAACCGGAGATCTAAGGTGCCAAGACGGTACTGGTTTTGTTAGAATTGTCGTCTCCTCGGAGTTTCAAAACTTGGTTTGAACTCGGGTGCATTCTCGTGATGCTTTTGCTTTTGAGGAACGAACGAAAAAATTTGTTGTTTACGTCGAATAACGTGGGGATGTTTGCGTAACGGAAAAAGGGTATATAAACGAGCTTTATTTGCTAAAAGTAGAAAATGTTTAAATAGAAATTACGAAATTCAAAGTACAATGGAATGGGAAATAAACGCTCCGCTCCCACACTATCTCAATCAGTGTCCCCACTGATTTGGAAGCATGCGAGAGGGAGATACAACAGAAACGAAAGCTCAAATAAACTGAAAATATAGTAAACAAATAAGGAAAATGATAACTAATCACGTCCGCTGCCTCGGTCACGTCCGCACTGGCGTCCTCTGGCTCTGGCCAGGGCGACTCGATCCTCATAACTCATAGCTCCGGTGTGGTAGACGGTGTCCCGGAGTCCTTCGACCTGCAAAGTCAGATTTGCCAAGTTCTCAGTAATGGTTGCTTGGCCGGTTTGAAGTTGTTGCATTTGGGTCCGATGCCAAGCTTTGAACTGCTCTGCTCGCTGATTCTGCTGCTGCGGCATAGCGAGTATCTGGGCCTGCTGGTCGAGAGAGCGGCGGAGGTCCTCTTCTGTGTAGTCGGGCACTGCACGATGGCGGCGACGGCGAGAGGATGTACCTTCAGAAGGAGGAGGCTGCGATGCCTCCGGTTGCTCCGGCCTGTCCAACTCAGCTTGGATTTCGTCGTCAGAACCTTGGGTGTGGTCCTGAGTTGGAGCAGCGGCAGCAGGAGGGGCAGTGAGGTCAAATAACCAGTTGGTACGATCCTCTGGGTGTGTCCGGGTGCGTGATGGAAGGATGATGCTTCTGACGGTTTTGCCACGCACTACCGGTGGTACTTGCTGTTGGCTCTGGAACGTATAAGGTGAGAGGCTCTACAGTGGTCGGTGTCAAGGAACACCGAGGGGATGGCATGGAGGTGCTGGAGGCGGTCGCCTAGGTTCAGCCCAAGTGCAATGGCAGTGATAATCCCGCCAAAATAAAATGGCTTGGAGCCACGGTTGCAGTTGGCCTGAATGTGGGCCAGGAGGAACGGAGCGGCGTTGATAGGCTCGTTGTTGAAGACGCAATGGAGGAAGAAGAGCTCTTTCGAGTTCACCTTATGGTTGCTGTCCCTGGCGAAGATTGTGTTGCTCAATGCTCGGTGGAAGTACCGGATGGTCGGGTTATGGATATGCGTAGCATGCAGAGAGTCCCAACCATCGGCATTTATGCCAGTCAACTGGTACCACAGCGCGAAGGCTTCGTGCTGGAACTGATCGATGAGGCGGCAGTGAGCATTATCGCCTCGAGGGAGTTGTAAGATGGCGGCGATCTGGTTCTGGTTCACCTGGTAGTTTGTGCCGAACATCCGGAAGCATGCGGCACCAGAGTGTTGGCTGAGGTCGCCGCTGGAAGTGACGTAGGTAAATAAACTCAGGAACTCGAGAGTGAGCTGTTCGTACGTCGGTAGTGGATTGGTGCATAGGTTCCATATGCCGGCTCTTTGAAGCATCCAAGTGACGCCTTCAAGGAGTCCGAGCTCCGTGAGTAATGGAATGTGTGGATAATGAGTCTACTGGAGCGACCTTTGATGAAATCCGATGTAGTTGGCCCACTGTCTTTCGCCCAAGTCACCTTCGCTGAACACAATATTACTGATGTCTGGGGTTTCGGTAGTTCTCGCCATTGTTGTAAGATTGAGGTGGTTCGGAGGATTGGGGTGGTTCTGCGAAGTGGGAAAAAATTGACAGAAGTGTGGTAGGAAGTTGAGATGGGAGTTGAAATATATGGTGCAATGTGGGGAAGACGAAAAATTGGAGTGGGGTGGGAGTGCTGATGATTGGAAGTTGAAAGGAGGGTAGTGGGAGAGAAAATGCAACCCCTGTTATATCAGATAGCAGTTTTGGGTTCGTGACGGTCGTCACCCGCGTGACGCTCGTCAGGATCCTGTGACGGTCGTCACAGCAGCAAAATCTGCAGAACGCAGAATTTTGCTCTGAGGGTGTTCTTGCAGTGACTTTCAGGCATAGTATTGATATGGCAATGTATTATAGCAGCCAATAAACAAAGAATAACGTAAAAACAAAATAATTGAATAAAGACTATAATTGAAATAACAAGAAATTGGAATGATTGTATGTAGTACATAAAGAAATTAACAATGCAAAAATCAAAACAATTGAAAACGGACGGAAAGTAGAAAAACTAAACTAAACTAAATCTAATGATAAAACTAGTATCTAGCATTTTCGTGCCTTCAACTCATCGAACTTCCGTGCGTAGTAGTCGAGCTGGTCACAGACTAAGTCCATGAAGACTACCAGTTCGCTGTGTATGCCTGTGATGTCGTCTTTTACAGTAGTCAGAGATGCATCAACGTTGTCCAATCAGAGTAGAACAGTATCCATTTTGTCGGTGGTCTCCTCAGGGATAGGCTCGGGATAGGTGTTGTAGTGCGGAGGAGTCATAGGGTCTACTTCAGCTTCTGATACAGCATCCTCATAGTACATATAGTCGTGTGCCTCAGAGATGTGGTCACTGTCGTACATATAGTTCTGTGGTGTTGACTGAGGTGAAGGAGGTCCCATAGGCTCATCCAATTCATAAATCCAGTTGTCCTTGTTGTGGATACTTGTCATCTGATGATCAGGCAGTGTGAATAGCTGGACAGGTTTTTCGTTAATGAGGTACTCATAAGGTCCAGGTCCCATAGTTCCTAAAATGCGCCTGTTAAAGCAGAACTGTATATTCATGGGTCGGATGGTGCCAAAACGAGTGTTTGCATTTAAGTGGAATCTAAGGCCAAGCTCGTGGGCAATCATTGTCACGAGGCCTCCTATAAGAATAGGTGACTAAGGTTCCTGAGTGAGGCGTCTGAAAGATCTTATCATGAAAGGCACTGCATTTACTGTATGTCCCTGGGAAGCACATAACATGATGAATAACTCCTCTTTAGATACTGTGGTAATATTTTCTTCTTTCCCGAAAAGGGTGTGAGCTAGTATCTTATGGAAGTATCTGAAAGTTGGGTTATGAATATCATCATTATACATTCTGTCTGGTTCAGGGTGATAGTCGCCTGTGATTCTACCCCAGAATTGGTCGAGTTCAAAATCAATATCGTCATCTTCTGCACTGATGAACACATGCGGTCCGATAGGAAATCCTAGGAGGTTAGCTAGTGACATCCGGCTATGGGTTTGGTCCATTCCAAACATTCGAAAGGTAATCAGCTCTGTGTTGGATCCAAAACCATAGTTGGGTATGTATCTGAAGGAACTAAGGAATTCATAGGTGAGATCCTTATAGGTAGCAAAACGTGTTTTCAAAGCAGTGTTCTCCCAACCCAGTTGATTGAACAGGTATTAAATGCTATCCGTGATTCCTAGTTTATCCATGGTAGACTTATCATAATACAGCGTTAAGGCGATTTCTCTTTCAGTTAGTGCTGCAAATCTTGCCTTTTGAGCTAGTCCTCGAAAATGAACCTTTGTGAAGTCGTACTCGGCCATACTCGCAAGTAAGTCGGAGAAAACAGGAGGAATGTTTTGAAGACTTTTAAAATCCTGAAAAGTTTAAAATAGAAGTTTGAAGTCAGGATTTTTAAAAACAAAAAGTGGTAAAAGCAAAGGACAAAAAGAGAAAAATAATAAAAATAAAAATATGAAAACAGACGAAAGTAGAAAGTAGTAGTAATTATAAGTTTAGAATTTTTGTTAAATTTTCAAAGTAAAATTTTAAATAAAAATGAAATACAGTAACGAGGAAAAATGCGGGAAAAGTTGGGTTGCCTCCCAGTAAGCGCTGTTTTTAACGTCTAAAGCCTGACGATAGCTTGGTGACAAGCTATTCGGGTGTTTGAGCTGGAAGCTCAAGCAATGCTATACTGCAGACTTGAGGGCTGTTTTCGTTCTTATTATAATGTTTTAGACGTTGCCCGTTTACGATAAACAGTGCATTCGTCTTATCGGTAATTTCAACAGCTCCACTCTGAAGTACTTTAGTCACTTCATAAGGTCCAGACCACCTAGATTTTAGTTTACCTGGGAAGAGTTTTAATCGTGAATTAAATAGCAATACGATGTCTCCCACATTGAATTGTTTCTTGACTGAACGTTTATCATGCCACTTTTTAGTTCGTTCTTTGTAGATACGGGCATTTTCGTAAGCGTCTAATCGAAGTTCTTCCAATTCGTGTAAGTTCAAGATTCGCTTTTCTCCTGCCTCGGTGTAGTTGAAATTGAGTGTCTTAATGGCCCAGAAGGCCTTATGCTCTAATTCTACAGGGAGATTGCAGGATTTACCGTAAAACTAATTTGTAGGGTGTAGTACCTATTGGTCTCTTAAAGGCGGTCCTATAAGCCCATAAAGCTTCTTGTAGCTTTGATGACCAATCTTTCCTTGAGGTAGCGACAGTCTTTTCCAATATCTGTTTTATTTCCCTGTTCGAGACCTCTACTTGTCCGCTAGTTTGCGGATGATAAGGTGTAGCTACTCGGTGTCGGACTCCATATTTAGAAAGAAGTTTATCAAATATTCGCGATATGAAGTGAGATCCGCCGTCACTAATGACGAGTCTGGGTACACCGAATCTAGGAAAGATTGTGTTTTTGAAGAGTTTGATTACTACTTATGCGTCGTTTGTTGGAGCAGCAATGGCTTCTATCCATTTAGACACATAGTCTACAGCGACGAGTATGTAGTTATTACCAAAAGAAGGTGGGAATGGTCCCATGAAATCTATTCCCCATACGTCAAAGATTTCTACCTCTAAGATTCCTTTCTGAGGCATTTCATCGCGTCGTGAGATGTTGCCAGTTTGTTGGCATCGATCACATTTTAGTACAGCGATGTGAACGTCTTTCCAGAGGTTAGGCCAGAATAAGCCGGCTTGGAGAATCTTAGTGCACGTCTTGGATGTACTAGCATGACCACCATATGGTGCTGAATGGCATTGGGAAATGATATTTTCTAATTCTTCCTCTGGGACACAGCGACGGTATATGTTGTCGGCCCCTCTCTTGAAGAGTAGAGGTTCGTCCTAATAATAGTGTTTCAGATCGTGGAAGAATTTCTTCTTTTGCTGATAAGTGAGATCCGGTGGAAGCACGCCTGCAGCGAGGTAATTGACGATGTCAGCATACCAAGGTAATGTGACTTGGGCATAGACGGCTTCTACAGCTTTTTCGAATTCTGGATCTTCCGAGATTGAGTTGGGCATGTCACTTTCTAATTTGGCTATCAGACGTTCGTACGGGAAATCGTCGTTTATCGGTACTGGTTCGTGTCTGATGCCTTCTATTCGGGATAAGTGATCTGCAACAACGTTCTCGGTTCCTTTCTTATCTTTGATTTCTAAGTCAAACTCTTGTAATAACAGGATCCATCTCAATAGTCTTGGTTTGGCATCCTTTTTGCTTATTAGGTACCTAATGGCAGCGTGGTCTGTGTATATGATAATTTTTGCTCCTACTAAATAAGAACGGAATTTGTCAAGCGCGAATATAACTGCTAGAAGTTCCTTTTCTGTGGTAGCGTAGTTCATTTGGGCAGGATCTAAGGTTCTACTAGCATAGTAGATGGCATGGAGTTTCCTGTCCTTCCTTTGTCCTAGAACTGCGCCTACGGCATAATCACTCGCATCGCACATGATTTCAAACGGTAGTCGCCAATCGGGTGGTTGCATAATCGGTGCGGTGATAAGGGCTGATTTTAATGTTTTGAATGCTTTTAGACAGTCGTCATCGAAGACGAACTCAGCATCTTTCATCAACAGGCCGGTCAAAGGTTTTGTGATTTTTGAAAAATCTTTTATAAATCTTCTGTAGAAACCGGCATGTCCTAGAAAACTCCGTATCTCTCGTACGGATTTTGGAGGTTGGAGATCTTTTATAATCACTATTTTAGCTTTGTCGACCTCAATTCCTTTATTTGATATGACATGTCCTAGAACTATTCCTTGTCGGACCATAAAATGTCATTTTTCCCAATTTAGGACGAGGTTCACTTTTACACAACGTTCTAATACCATTTCTAAGTTTTGTAGGCATCCTTCGAAACTTTGTCCGCATACTGAGAAATCGTCCATAAATACTTCCATGATGTCGTCTATGAAATCTGCGAAGATTGCCATCATGCATCTTTTGAAGGTTGCTGGAGCATTACAGAGTCCGAACGACATTCGGCGGTAGGCAAAAGTACCATAAGGACATGTGAATGTAGTCTTTTCTTGGTCGTCAGGATGAATGGGAATTTGGAAAAATCCTGAATAACCATCTAGATAGCAGAAATATGAATGTTTGGCTAATCTTTCCAACATTTGGTCTATGAAGGGTAACGGGAAGTGATCTTTTCGTGTGGCTTTGTTAAGCTTCCTATAATCAATACACATCCTGCTTCCAGTCACGACTCTTTTTGTTATTGATTCGCCTTTTTTGTTTTTGACTACTGTGACTCCTCCTTTCTTCGGTACGACGTGAACTGGGCTAACCCACTCACTATTGGAGATTGGATAGATGATTCCTGCATCTAGCAATTTCTTTACTTCATCTCTGACTACAGTGCTTAGGATGGGGTTCATTCTTCTCTGATGCTCTCTAGAGGTTTTAGAGTCTTCCTATATTGTAATTCGATGCATACAGATTGAAGGGCTTATACCTTTTAGATCGCTTATGTTATAGCCTAACGCGGTGGGGTACTTCTTTAGGACTTCTAATAGCTTTTCGGTTTCTGGTTGTCCTAAGTCGGCGTTGACTATCACTGGTCTCTTTAGTTCATCGTCTAGAAATTCATATCTGAGGTTTTTGGGTAGTGTTTTAAGTTCTAAAGATGGGTTCTTCGGACCTGGCATATGGTTTGGGGTCAGTGCTAAGCTTTCGCTTAGGTTGTCGTCTTTATACGGTTTACGCCAATCATCGTCTTCAGAAATATCAGGTATTTGAATCTTTATTATTTCTGAATACGTGGTCTCTTCATTTTCAAGTTCTCTTATGCATTCGTCAATTTCATCTACTAAATAGCAGGTATCGTCTATGGCTGGTGCTTGTAAGAACTTGGTGAGAATGAACTCTATCTTTTCTTCTCCTACTTCGAATGTTAGCCTTCCTTTCTTCACGTCTATAATAGCTCCGGTTGTAGCTAGGAATGGTCTTCCTAGGATAATTGGGGTAACAGTGTCCTCCTTGATGTCCATGATTATGAAGTCGGCTGGGATGTAGAATTGTCCTATGCGTACTGGAACGTTTTCCAGTATTCCGACGGGGTATTTTACTGATCGGTCAGCTAATTGTACGAACATTTTGGTTGGTCTGAGGTCTCCCATATTCAGCTTTTTGCATATAGATAAAGGCATAACACTGATACTGGCTCCTAAATTGCATAAAGCTTTGTCTATCACGAACTTTCCTATGACGCAGGGTATGGAGAAACTACCTGGGTCTTTTAATTTAGGAGGCATGCAATTTTGAATAATGGCGCTACACTCTGCAGTTAGTGTAACTGTTTCGTTATCCTCAATCTTTCTATTATTCTACAGGATTTCTTTGAGAAATTTAGCGTATGACGACATTTGAGTTATCGCTTCTGTAAAAGGAATAGTAATATTCAGCTGTTTAAGGAGCTCTACAAATTTCTTAAACTGTCCTGAAGTTTTGGAGTTTATTAGTCTTTGAGGATAAGGAATAGGTGGTTTATATGGCGCTGGAGGTGCTTGAGTTTTTTCACTTGCGGTATCCTCCTTCTCGTTGTCTTCCTTCTTCTCTGACTCGGATTCCTTTTCTGCTTGTTCAGTTGGTTTGTGTTGCATGGCTGAGTTTTCGGTCCTCGGATCGATCGGTTCGTCCAATTCTTTTCCACTTCTTAGTATTACAGCATTTGCTTGGCCTTTTGGATTCTGTTCGGGTTGTCCAGGAAATGTGCCAGCGGGTGCGGCAGCAGAGGCTTGTTGTTGAGCCACTTGTGATATCTGTGTTTCTAACATTTTATTGTGGGTGGCTAAAGCGTCTACTTTTCCGGTCAACTGTTTAATTTGCTCGCTAGTGTGTATGTTTTGATTCAGGAATTCTTTGTTTGTTTGAGCTTGAGTAGCTATGAATTTTTCCATCATCAACTCGAGGTTTGATTTCCTAGGTGCAGTCTGAGCAGCAACTGGTTTCTGATATCCTGGTGGAGCAGTAGGCATTTGCAATGCATTTTCACTTTTGTAAGAAAAGTTTGGATGATTTCGCCAAGCTGGGTTGTAGGTATTTGCGTAAGGATTTCCTTGAGCATAATTTACTTGGTCTGGTGGGATTCCGGCTAGCAATGGGTATTCAGGCGCATTATGAGTGGTGCTTCCACATAACTCGCAATTTGGAGTTACGGAAGCGACGGTTGCAGTGGGGTTGACGGTCAGACTGTCAATCTTCTATGCTAGAGCATCTACTTTAGCGTTGAACTTTTCAAGACTGCTGATCTCGTACATCCCACCTTTCGCTGTGGTTTTCTCTGTTGGAGTGTGTTCACCTCCCCATTGGCAGTGGTTCTGAGACATGTTTTCGATTAATTGATAGGCTTCGTTGTATGGCTTATCCATAAGTGCACCGCCCGCGGCAGCGTCTATTGTCAATCTAGTATTGTATAAAAGCCCATTATAGAAAGTATGGATTGTCACCCAGTCTTCTAGACCATGGTGAGGACATGTTCTCATCATATTTTTGAATCTTTCCCATGCTTCGTAAAGAGATTCAGTATCTTTTTGTCGAAATCCGTTGATTTGAGCTCTAAGCATAGCAGTTTTGCTTGGCAGAAAATATCTCGCTAAGAAGACGTTCTTCAATTGTTCCCACGTCGTAACGGAGTTGGATGGTAAAGATTGCAACCATGTCCATGCTCTGTCTCTAAGAGAGAATGGGAAAAGACGAAGTCTTATCGCGTCTGGAGTTACTCCATTTGCTTTCACCGTGTCTGCGTATTGTACAAACTTCGTTAGATGTTTGTTCGGATCCTCAGTTGCGTTTCCTGAGAATTGGTTTTGTTGTACAGCTGACAGCAACGATGGTTTCAGCTCAAAATCATTTCGGGTAATAGCTGGGGCAGCAATGCTACTTCTAGGCTCCATCTGAGAGGGTGTAGCGTATGCCTTCAGCGGTTTGTTTGGAGGTCCTTCAGCCATGTTTGATTCTTCTTCGGATTTGGGAATGGGAGTGAGAGGATCAGGAATGTTATGTTTGAGTTGGTACTCAATGATTCGGCTTCTTAGATGTAAGAAGCGTTCTAGCTCTGCGACTGAAGGTTTCAAGATATCACCTTGCGGGCGATCACTTGGCATACAATCGACAGTACTAGTAAAGGAAAAATGAGAATAATTAACCTAGTCTATACGGCGTAACAGAAGGTTACACTATTGACTAAACGGGCCCCCAGCAACGGCGCCAAAAACTTGATCGTGACTTTCTATGTCTAATACAACCTAACTGCAAGTGCACAGTCTATCACGTAGTAATAATAGATATCGATCCCACAGGGACTTGTAATCAAACTAGTGTTCTCGGGAGTTACTATGTTTAGCTAGGTAGAATATGTTTAAGGGAATAAGATTTGTCACTAAAGGGAACTAAGAATGTAAATTAAAGTATAATTAATTGAATCGATATGCAGTGATTATATTCTTCGTGGATTTGACAAGTTACCGGTGTATGAAATAATTTTCAGAGTTTATTTAAGCAGAAAATGGTGATTTGAAGACTCTCGCCTCACGATGGTTATTGACGCTAATCATAATTCTAAGGGCCAAACGTACACTTTCGTATCCCATTCGGGGTTAAAATTATTTTTTGGAAATCTCTAAGTTCTAATTCATTTTAAAGTGCTTTCGCTGTTATTAAAATGAATGACTAGTGTTTACTATCTGATCTTGCCGCAGCTTTCGCTTGTTGGTTCGTATCTTAGTTAATTTCCCACTTTCGTGGCAAAACTACTTTTAAATAAGTTCTCGCTTTCGCGACGAAGTTTATTCAGTAAATTAATTTTAAACACTCAGACCATAAACAACTTTTGAAAAAGACAATTTTCAACCGGTTATTATCAAATCCCTTTCGAATTATTACTACATATCGATTACTTTAATTTAGCTAGACATGGATTTGGGAAAGGTAAAACATAAATGAAAACAATAAATAATAGCATGCATCATAATCAAACTGGAATTACGATTGAAATGAGAAACCTGTAAATATTCCAATTGGCCTTTGGGCAGATCCTCCACAGATGTTGGCAGGATTCTGGTCTTTATGCCAATTTGATCGTACAACGGAAATAGAAATTACAGAAGAATGAAAGGAATGCAGAAAAAGAAAGGAGAAACAAATAAGAATATTAAAAACTGGAAAGGTTGCTCTGAAAATAAATTGGGCAGCACTTCGTTGTATGAATGTGGCTCTCCTTCTGAGGTCCCCTTCTTCCCTTTTTATAGAAATGGAATTCTAACGGTTATAATTGAAGAGGGTGGACTTTGAGGCAGAATAATCAGGGAGTAGTGGTCCACTATTTGGGACTTGGAACTGCTTCTTTCACGTGCATTTGAAGTGGGGCGTTTTTGCCTGCATGACGGTCGTCACAAGGTGTGACGGTCGTCACCCGTGTGACGGTTGTCATGGAGCTGTGACGGTCGTCACAGCAGCAAAATCAGCATTCTGCGCTTTTCATGATGTTTTCATCTGGTTTTCGTCCATATTTCATCTGAGATTGCTTCTTTTCTTCATATTTCCTTGTTTAGACGTGATCATCAAATACCTGCAAAACATCAGACAAACAACACGGAAATAACCCAAAATCGGGTCGAAAACAGTTAAACTTTAGTTGAAATATGCATCAAAATATATATACGATTTTGTGTTATCATTCCACTCGATCAAGGAACGGAAGCAGCCTTCTGTCATAGTTCATGTACGGCACCAAATTCGATTGACGAGTCTCCCACTCCCCTTTAATCTGGTTGATCACAAGTGCCGAGTCACCATATACATCTAGGTTCTTGATTCTCAAATCAATCGCTTCTTCTAGACCCATGATGCATGCTTCGTATTCCACTTCATTATTGGTGACCGGAAATGTCAGTCTCGTAGTAAACGGGATGTGGGATCCATGGGGAGTCGTGATGATCGCTCCAATGCCACTTCCGTAGGAATTAACCGCCCTGTCAAATATCAACTTCCACTGGGATTTCCTGTCTGGACCCTCGTCGGGCAACGGTTCATCGCAATCCTTCACTTTGAGAAACATGATATCCTCATCAGGGAATTCAAATTTCATCGGCTGATAATCCTCGATCGGCTGCTCGGCAAGGTACTCAGACAATACGCTTCCCTTGATGGCCTTCTGGGAAACGTACTGAATATCATATTCTGTCAACACCATTTGCCATATGGCAATCCTGCCCGAAAGCGCTTGCTTCTCGAAGACATACTTGATCGGATCCATCTTCGAAATTAGCATGGTTGTGTGATTGAGCATGTATTGTCGTAAACGTTTGGCGGCCCAGGCTAGTGCACAACACGTCTTCTCCAGCATCGAGTAACGAGATTCACAGTCCGTGAATTTTTACTCAAGTAATAAATGGCATGCTCTTTTCTGCCCGTCTTGTCGTGCTGACCGAGAACACACCCCATACTATTCTCAAGAACTGTCAAGTACATGATTAAAGGTCGTCCGGCCACTGGGGTTATCAAGATTGGAGGTTCCTGCAGATACTGTTTTATCTTATCAAATGCCTTCTGGAAATCCTCGTTCCAGATAATCGCCTGATCTTTCTTTAGCAGTTTGAACATCGGTTCACACGTGGCTGTGAGCTGAGAAATAAACCTGGCAATGTAGTTTATTCTGCCCAGGAAACCACGAACTTCTTTTTCGGTTTTTGGCGCTGGCATTTCTTGTATGGCTTTTATCTTCGCAGGATCAACCTCGATGCCTCTTTCACTCACGATAAACCCCAGTAGCTTTCCGGACCGTACTCCGAAAGTACACTTGTTAGGATTCAGCCTCAACCTGAATTTCCTAAGCCTCTCAAAAAGCTTCAGCAAATTGACCAGGTGTCCCTCCTCCGTTTGGGACTTCGCAATCATGTCATCAACATATACCTCGATCTCATGATGAATCATGTCATGAAACAAAGTGACCATTGCTCGTTGGTAAGTGGCCCCCGCGTTCTTCAGACCGAAAGGCTTCTTCAGACCGAAAGGCATTACCTTGTAGCAAAATGTTCCCCAGGGCGTGATAAACGTAGTTTTCTCCATGTCCTCTGGCACCATCTTGATCTGATTGTAACCGGAGAAGCCCTCCATGAACGAAAATATGGAGAACTGAGCTGTATTGTCGACCAACACATCAATATGAGGCAGCGGGAAATCATCTTTAGGGCTTGCCCTATTCAAATCCCGATAATCGACGCACATTCGCACCTTACCGTCCTTCTTCGGTATAGGTACTATGTTGGCGACCCACGGAGGGTAAGTAGTGACCGCTAAGAAGCCAGCATCAAGCTGCTTCTGCACTTCTTCTTTGATCTTAACGGCCATATTTGGTCGTGTCCTTCTAAGCTTCTGCTTAACGGGAGGACAATCTTCTCGCAGCGGCAAGTGGTGGACCACGATGTCAGTGTCAAGTCCGGGCATATCTTCGTATGACCAAGCAAAGACGTCCCTATACTCTCTCAGCATCTCGACCAATCTCTGCTTGACATCATTCTGCAATGCAGCCCCTATCCTGACATTCCTGACCAGTTCTTCAGAACCCAGATTCACAACCTCGATCTCTTCCTCGTGAGGCAGAATAACTTTCTCTTCTTGTTTCAACAAGCGGGACAACTCTTCGGGAAGGTCTTCGTCTTCATCAATCTCTTCTTCGGCTTGATAGATCGGGAAATCGGAGTCGAAGTGAGTCGTAGAAGGTCCAGAGTCGATGTCATCTGCTATGTGGATCCTGCAATAACAAGGGTTAAGCTTAAAACAAGGATATGCAGGTTAGCACAAACCCCATTGCCATTTTATTGTTTTTCAAAACAAATATAAAACAGGAATAACAGAGATCACAACATTTGAATACGAAGAAAAACGCCTTTTGATTTATTAGTAAAATGCATGTACATAATCAAACGAGGCCCTGACAATAAAACCACTATGCCCCGGGTAGGACATAGGGTTGTACAATGATTGGGAAAAGTAAATCATTACTCTTCGCTTGTCATCTGGATGATATCCTTGACGGACCAGTTGTTGAGGCTCTCGCCTGGCTTGCTTGGCTGGATCCAAGAGTCCAGATCGCAGTCGCTGTCTTCGCCGTTTTCAGACACTGCGTTGACGCTTTCAAATATCACCCCGCCGCTAGTGAACTGGATCGGCCCTTTACCTCGCGATGCAATGCTAGAAGAAGAGGAGGCTTCAGCCGCAGGAGAATACCCCAGCCCAAACTTGTCTTGCTTGTTAGGTATCTCCAAAATTTGCCCCCAGCCTGGGGTAGGTCCGGCCTGGACAACGGCCCGGGCTTCCTTGAAGGAGGGGAGAGTCATCTCTGGCTTCTCAGCGATTGCAGGAGCTACTCTTGACTTTAACAGCTTCGAACGCTTGGCATAGGGTTTCGTGGATTTCCCCATCCATCTCAACATACTTGAAGGACGACAAATGGCTCACCATTATATCTTCCTCGCTACATACAGTCACGATGCTACCTCCGACAGCGTACTTGAGCTTCTGGTGCAACGTGGAGGTCACGACACCCGTCGAATGGATCCATGGCCGGACCAAGAGACACCTGTAGGCAGGCATGATGTCCATAAAGTAAAAGATCGCGTCGAACGTTTCCGGCCCAAATTGGATCGGCAACGTCACCTCCCCGAAAACATGGCGTTTGGTTCCATCGAACGCTTTCACAACCAGATCACTGGGTGCGCAAATCACTCCGCGAGTGTAATACCCCAAATTTTGCCCTAAGATTTGTCGTCGCATTTCATTGCATTTTTATTGCATTTAATCAATTACTAACAAATTTGTGTAGTCGTTTGACTTTTTGCAGGTAAATATCATATGGCATGCATTTTTTTTCTAAAAAGTAAAAATGGCACAATTGGCAGGAGGACATGTGTAAGGAGTTATGAGTGTGAGAGGTTGGGAGTTCGAATCTCACCTTTGTCACTTTTTTTGTTTTTTATTATTTTTACTCTAAATTTTTCTATCTTTCATTAAAAAAATAACAAAAATAGTTTTTTATTATTATTTAATTATTATTTTCGTATTTTAATTAAATCATTTTTTAAAATATTATTTTTTTCACTTTTTTCTAAATTATTCATAAAAATATCCAAAAAATCATAAAATAAAAAATATTGAAAAAATTTTTGTTCTTTTTATAATATTTTTGATTTTAGGAATCAATAGGATTATTAGTTTTTATTTTAAGTTTATTTTAATTATTTTAAATTATTTAAATTTTATTTTTTCTTAACTAATTATTTAGTTTGGGCTTTAAAATGGGCTTTAGGGACATTATTGACAATTTGGTGTTAACCCTAATTTGTTCCCTATATATACATGTGTTGCCTTGTTGGAAAAGAGGGGAGAATGAAAAAAACCTAAGAGGAGTGAGTGTCGTTTGTCGTTATTTAGTTTTCTTCTTCATCCATTACTATTGTTTCTTTTTCTTCATCGTTTACCGTTATTTCTTTTCCTTCATCTATTACTGTTGTTTCTTTTTCTTCATCGTTTACCGTTATTTCTTTTCCTTCATCTATTACTGTTGTTTCTTTTTCTTCATCTTTTACCGTTATTTCTTTTTCTTCATCTATTACCGTTATTTCTTTTTCTTTATCTATTACTGTTACGTTTATATATATATAATTTTTAAATTGTTAGAGTTTATATATATAAGATTAATTTTTGATCGAATTATGTCGATACGATGTTTGCACATTTGTGTGCATGACGCGTGACATTTGTGTTAGTTCGATCTGGTTGCGATGATCGCATTTTTGTGTGAGCAATAATACTATTTTTTGCTTAATTTCTTTTTCTTTGCGATAAATTTTGTTTCGTCCGATTTAGATCTGGTTGCGATGAGCGCATTTCTGCGTTAGCAACATTGTTGGGTTATTTGGCACATTTAAAATTCATTATTGCTTTATTATTATTATTATTATTATTATTATTATTATTATTATTATTATTATTATTATTATTATTATTATTATTATTATTATTATTATTATTAGTATTATTATTATCATTATTTATTATTATTATTATTATCATTATTATCATTATTATTACCATTATTATTATTATTGTTATCATTAATTTATTAAAACTTGTTATAATATAAAAATCTGTTTTTTAAAATAAATAACATTAACATCTTTTCCAAATTAATATGAAAACCTATTATTTTTAAGAAAAACTTTTTTTTAGATAAATTTAAAATAATAACTAAAATCTTTTTTTAAAATAATAACTAGAACCGTTATTTATTTTATTTTATTATTGTTCAATTCAAATTTCATTATCATATTGTATCTGCTCCTCTCATGTAACCTCGCGAACTTAACAATCGCTCTTTAAATTCTGCCTTTAAATTTCTGCTTGCATGGTTTAAATTATGACATTATCTCTCTGTTTGCATGATTCAATTATCTCACGCGTTTACCATTATTTCTGTCACATTGCACACATCCGAAGGTTAGGTCTAACTGTTTGGCCGCCGCGCCAATAGTCCGTAAAACTTCACACATTCAATTTCAAATCCTCAAAACTACAAACTACAAACCCTAATTTTCACAAATGCCTCGCCGCAGGCAAATTTACAATTTTACCCCTAGCATTAGGTCAAAGAGTCGTCGCGCTCATTTTAGGGTTTCCCGCCGTGGAATCCCTTATTTAACCCTAATTACAACTTAACATTTCAACGTAGAGATTTGGAGTTTCTACACTCCACGTAAGCGTGTCCTTAAGATGCGTTTATTCCCCTTGAGACCTTGACCACAGTCAAGAAGTTTCTAACCTCCCTATTGAGGGGAACTACGATTACTCTGATTCCACTCCCGTAAGGATACGTAGGCACAAGATGCGATGTCTTGCCGAGTAAACTTAGAATTAACCCCTAAGGTCTTTTTTTTACTTTTAATCCTTTGTACATATACCTTAAGCAAATAAATAAAGCAAATAGTAAACATCTGAACAAAAGGTTCCTGTAGAGTACTACAGAAGTTTAGGGTGCTAATACCTTCCCTAAATTTAACCAACCCCCGAACCCTAGATCTTTCCCCGCATTGTGTTTACGATGAAAAATAGGTTTTCCCTCTTTTGACCTTTTCCTTCGGATAAATCAAAGAGCGGTTGTAAATTGAATTGCGATTCAAACTCATTAATAGTTTGTGATCCTATTTCCACCGCAACAGCGAGTATCTAACTTCATCAATGCCTTCTTCGGAAGAACATCGAGCGACGACCCTGTGTCCACCAACACGTGAGTCATAATTGTTCCCCTGCACTCTATCGAGATGTGCAGGGCGCTATTGTGGTTTCTTCCCTTCGGCGTCAGCTCTAGGTCAGTGAACCCTAACCCATTTCCAGCATTCACGTGGGCTATGACCTCTTCCAGCTGGTTTACCGATATTTCCTGCGGTACGTACGCGGCATTTAACACCTTCAGCAGTGCGTTGTGGTGTGCCTCAGAACATAGCAACAGGTTCAGGATGGAAATTTTCGAGGGTGTTTGATGGAGATGATCCACGATCTTGTAGTCACTCTTTTTAATCAACCTCATAAATTCCTCAGCGTCTTTAACAAGTAAGTCTTTGTCTACCCCACGAGGGATCTCTTCGACGACTTTACTCTTCCCTTTATCAGTTGCATCAGCTCTATCCGCTTTGTCCGCCACGACCTCAGGTGGTGCAAATACTCTTCCGCTGCGAGTAATTCCGCTAACGGCCGCTAGGTTCTCCACACACGACCCAAATGGTTCTAATTCCAACTTCTGTCCGTTGCAGTAGACCTCTGCCCCATAGTGCCACGGGACAGCGTTGGTGCTCTCGAAAGGTATTGGCCCGGCTTTGGTGATGGTAATCGTCGGCGGTCTGGGTGCAGAAATAGTTATCGTCTGGCGAGGGATGGTGATGGTGGCAACCTCATCATCTTGCTTCAGCATTACCTCTCCTGATCCGCTTTCGGCCCTTCGGCTAAATTGCAGGATTCCTTCGGCCATCAGACTTTGAATCCCCTCTATCACCTGTTCACATCCATCAGGACTCGTTGCACATCCCATACACAGCTTTCCACAACCTAGAAAGAAACCTCTTTTCATCAGCTTAGCCTTAACGAAGCTAAGCGGTGTCTTCAGATCTTTGACGCCAGTCAACAAATCCCAACTCTCGTCTTCAAAAATGGCATTTACTCCACCTCCCCTATGATTCGGCATAGGGTTCTTCGTGACGTTTGGCACATTATCTGAGAAGTTGATGATCTTAGCGTTCACCATGTCCTGCACCTTGTGCTTGAAGGCTTTGCAATTTTCTATTGTGTGGCCTGGTGCCCCTGAGTGAAACTCACAAGTCGCATTCGCATCATAACCTGGCGGAGGTGCCCCTGTCAAGGGAGCCAAGGTTCTCTTCTAGATCAACTGTAACTGGAGCAGAGTCTGCAATAGTTGAGCGTAGGACATGGGCGGTGTCTCGAGGTGACGGCTCGACAGAGCTGCCCGGTTCTGATACTTTCTGTACCCTTGTTGATTCGGCTGCTGCTGCTGTGGCTGTTGAACTGCCGGGATAGTTATGCTGGCCACCTGCTGGTGAGGGCCTTTACTCTTCCTTCGAGCGTCGGTCACGACGCTCGTTTCTCCTTCCCGTGTTTTGCCACCATAAGGTTTCTTGCCTCCTCCAGCTGAGGATGAATCACCTTGAATTTTCCCCAGTTTAATCCCATTTTCGATGTGCTCACCCGTGATAATGAGATCTGAGAAGGTTCCGGACATACCACTGACCAATTTCTCATAATAAACCCCTGGGAGGGTGGCTACGAACATTTGCACAAGCTCATGTTCCACCATCGGCGGCTGAACCCTGGCTGCCAATTCACGCCACCGCTGGGCGTATTCCTTGAACCCCTCGTTGTTCCTTTGCGACAGATTCTGCAGTTGGAATCGGTTCGGGGCCAAGTCACTGTTGTATTGGTAGTGGTGCACAAATGCTTCAGCAAGTTCCTTCCACGTGCGCACACTGGTAGGTTCCAGACTCATGTACCATTCGAGGGAGGGTCCGGACAAACTGTCCTGAAAGAAGTGCATCAGCAACTTCTCGTCCTCAGAATGAGCGGACATTTTTCTGTAATATGATCTCAGGTGGACGCGAGGGCAAGTGGTGCCCTTGTACTTTTCAAAGTCAGGTACCTTGAACTTGGGAGGTACCTTGAAATCAGCAATTAGTCCCAACTTGGGCATATCAACACCCAGGGTGTTCTGGTTCTCGATATTCTTCATCTTGTCCTCGAGTGCCTTGAACCTAAGCCGTGTTTCAGCAATCAGCTCCCCTTCAGCACCTCTCTGAGAGAACACATCGTCTTGACGGTCTTCTAACCATGGCTGAGGCCCAAGCAGATTTCCAACACCCGCAGTGCCGTTGCCCAGCCCAACATTGACGTTATCTTCAAAATTCCCATTACCGACGCCTGTCGTATTGTCGTTGAGTCCCATGTTAGCTATCACATTGCCGTTGGCACTGCCATTCCCCCCAGTCACGGGGACGCCATTCTGAGGAGTTTCAACAGGTGGAGGAGTAGGCATAGTCCCACCATGGAGTACGCCATTGCTATCAACCCTTGAAATCAGAGGCTGAACCAAGGTTCTGAGCTGATCCTGGCCATTGGCGACCGCTTGCATGAGCTCCATGAAGCGGTCCATTCTTTCGCGGAGTTCTTGAACATCAGTTTGCACTTGCTCCATGATTCTGGTTTGATTTGCTCTGGTCGGATAGCGGTGGATAGGTCTCTGATCAATCCTGGAATAACCTGAAACAACCTGAAAACACAAAAGGGTTAGGAAAAACGACAAAGTGCTCGTTATGCAAATGCTACATGCAAATGCAAACATGTGTTTGTGCGTTAGGGAGGTATCCCCCGATCCTAGTGCCTGAGTGTCAGTGCTGATAATAAGAAGTCCGAGTCCAGTCGTGGAAATAACATCTCATATATCAAGAAAGCCCATCAAGGCAGTACATAACGTCACTGAGTACAAGCTGAATCAATAGCATGACCTCAACCAACATGCCTGGTGATGGTCAGCATACAACGATGATCAAAACAAAAGGAATACAAATAGTCAAGTACGACCACGAGCGTGAAACTCTTCTAACAACCCCTTCGTTTCTGGATGATCAGGCCGAGTGAGTAACCCTTCGACAAGTAACTCCCTCTGCATAATGGTGTACTGAAGACCTTCAACCGAATCTTCCCGTGCTCCTTCGCCGAAACAATCTTCCAACTTCCGCTTCTTGGATTCAAACAGCAGCTTGCGCTCCTTCAGGTTAGCAAAGGCCTTGTTGAGCTGGCCTTCGGCGGCATATCTGCGAGCGGTTTCTTCATCAAACCTCTTCTCACTAGCCTTCACCTGGGCTTTCAGCTTGGAGATCTCTTGCATCAGCTTATCCTCCCGCTCTTTCCTGTTGGCTAGGGAGGCCTTCCAGTGCTGGTTAAACTTGGATATCCTCCGATACGCTTCGTCCAAGTGCTTCTTCTTCGTGGCCAGCACATCGTTGACAGCTTTGAAGTCTCGACCCATGCGCTCACGCTCAGCCATCTGCTTAGTCAAATCTGTCCCCAGCTGGTTCACCAGCTCGGTCTGCCTCTTGAAGGAATGAACGGCTTCGCTTCTCTCGCTTCTGAGTTGCGCCAATTCTTTCTCCAATTCCTCATTTGCCCTCCTCAATTCATCTCTCTCGGCTAACACCTGATTATGCTGCTGAATGGGCACGGCGGTAGGATCTTCGATCACTGGAGGGCTTTCTGGCTTGGCGGGTGGGAACGGCATCCCTATAGCGTCTGCTCTGGCTCTGATCCACGTCACGTATGGAGTGTAGGCTTGACTATTACTTTTCCCCGCAAGGGTTTTCCCCGCTTACTGATACCATTCCAAGCGCGCTGAAGCTTAGATAACATATCCCCCTCTAGAAGACCAGTGAGGTACAAAGATTCCTGCACCTCTTCATCCTTCGGCGGAGCTCTCAAAGCGTAAGCAAACTGTCGGACCAGCAAAGATGGATTATAGTTTATACATCCCTTCCTGCCTATCAAAGGCACATTCAAAAACCCGCTGCAGCTGAAGATAATCTTAGTACCCAACCTATCTCTGTCGAACCAGGCAATATCCTCCGCTGACAGACTCATCAAACGCTCAGACCACTCAGCTGTGGTTGCAAACGAAGCAAAGGGACCCTTCTTGGGTAGATGACTATCAAGCCATCTATAAAGCAAGGGCACACAGCACGAGACATTCTTACCCCTTCTGTTCTCGTTTTTGTAGTGGACGGAATGGTAGACATCTCCTATCAAGGTAGGGACTGGATTCCCTGAAGCAAAAATGTGGAAGGCATCGAAGTCTACAAAATCGGGTATATTGGGGAACAGAATGATGCCATATATGCACAGAGCGAGAATGGCGTTGAACACGACCCAACATCCGTCTTTGGCGCACTGCTGAGCCTTTCCCACTAAGAACTGTAAGGAGAAACCGGGAACCTTGTTCCAACTAGATAATACCAACTCGGAGGCATCCAGATGAAGTGAGGGAGCTAGACTAGCCAGATTAGGCTCAGCATCCATATGAACAAAGGGCATCTGACTCTTGATAGGCACACCTAACAAATCAACATACTCCTCTAGCGTGGGTGCGAGAATAAAGTCCTGGAAAGTAAAGCATCTCAACGGAGGATCGTAGAACTGCAACAAGGCGTGCAACCCATTCAACTCAAACGCAGAAGGTTTACGAACCAAACTGAGAAATTTACCATAAGACTTTCTGAATTCATCTTTCACAGAATCATCTGCCAAAGAAATCAAACCAGTCAGCTGAACAACATCAGGATTAGGGAGCTTGTAAGCCACGGTCTTCCTCAGAGAACCCATAATAACACAGTAGAAGGCAAGAAATCCTGAATCGGGGGAAACGGTATCTGCAACACAGACACACGTTAATGAAATGCAAATGATTATGCAAGGCAATGTAAAATGCGGTCATGCAGCAGGAGATCAAGACAATTGTGTTGTGGAGATTCTGTATCAACAAAACCATAATCCTGCTCTATCAAGAACAACCATTATATCTGATAAGAAGAAAACCCGGGTATCGGACCACAAATCTGCTCTGTCAAGAACACACACACCTAGGACCATAAATCTGCTCTGTCAAGAACAAACATCTGATAACAAGGACCTCTGATACAGGACCATCAATCTTCTCTGTCAAGAACAAACGCATATCTGATAATAAGGACCTCTGATACAGGACCATCAATCTGCTCTATCAAGAATATACATCTCTGAAGATAAGATCCTCTGATACAGGACCATAACTCTGCTCTGTCAAGAACAAACATCTGATAACAAGGACCTCTGATACAGGACCATCAATCTGCTCTGTCAAGAACAAACGCATATCTGATAATAAGGACCTCTGATACAGGACCATCAATCTGCTCTGTCAAGAACATACATCTCTGAAGATAAGGTCCTTTGATACAGGACCATAACTCTGCTCTGTCAAGAACAAACATCTCTGAAGATGAGGTCCTCTGATACAGGACCATAACTCTGCTCTGTCAAGAACAATCCTCTGATGATGAAAACCTCCGATACCAACAAAACTGATTCACTATCAAGAAAACCAGGTAGTCTGAAGGTTAGGGTTTCCTGCAGCAAACCCAACCTTGCTCACAGGTATGGACCTAAACTGACACAGGTTCGGCATCCTATGCGATCATCAGCGTCACAGACATTCAAGAGGGGTGATACGATACCCAGAAGGTGTGGCATCACCGTCTCCTGAAGCGGCCTCACTCGGCTGAATCCCAAATGATCGGTCCCCAGAGTCGACAATCCTCCAAACCAGCAACCCCCTCAACCCAAAGGGTTGAAAAAGAAGTCAACTGGGAGAACCTCGTCTGAGCGTGGATTTCATGAGACACTAGTGCCTGCCAAGCAAGCATGCGCCCACTAATTTCCACAACTAATTCTAGGTTCACTCAAGCCTGGGTCTGGCTTCTCACTCATCAGAATGCCCCTCCCACGACAGCACAGATAATCATATCATACTGAAAATAAATTGCGGGAAATAAAAATGCAATAAATAAACACAACCCAACAAGTAATCATACAAGCGCTAGGATTGACTCTCGCAGGGGACGTTGGATCCCCAAATTGACTCGCATAAGGGACGTTAGATCCCAGGAAACTATCAAGTCCCCAGCAGAGTTGCCAGCTGTCGCTTCCGCGAAAATAAGGTGCCGGCAAAATAGAAGAGTCGCCACCTTTCGTTATTTATCCCTCAGAACGGGAAAGGGAACGATCGGAAAAACCTGACGAATAGGTATAAGACAAGGTCATCGCAACCATTGTCTGGGTTCGGGAGTCAGTTACGCAAGAGGAAGGTATTAGCACCCCTCACGTCCGTCGTACTCGACGGGATCCACGCTTGTTGTGTTTACTGGACGAGTTGGTTTTATCTATCTACCTATCAAGGCTGGTCTGAAAAGAAAATAAAATGACTCGGCAAAGCGTCGCACTTTATGCCTACGTATTCTCATCAGAGAATGAGAAATCAGAGTCAACGTAGTTCACCTAACTACGGGTTACGGGGAAGGTGGCTCGCCAATACGTCAGTATTGTGCCTACGTACTCTCAACAGGCGTGAGAGATCAGAGCTTACGTAGTTCGGGATAATACGGATTACGGGAATTCAGATTCATCTATTTTATCGAGTAGGGTTAACAAACAGTTCCAGCAGTTTGGTGTACGCATCTCGACCCTTGGAGACTTAGGCGTTACCGTTTGCGGTAGAACTGAGAGTTAACGACACTCTTTTCTTCAGAAAAGCTTCCTTTGAATTATGGGCCCACGGGGCAAAAAGGTTTGAAATTTGTTTTCTGTCTTTTATGGAAGAAGTGTTTTTTATGTTTGTTTGCAACTAGTATCGCACTAGAGACTATGACCTGAGAGTGAATGCGTCGCATGTCACCCAAAGGGTACCATACTAAACATCCAGACTGTTGAAAAGAAATTCTCCAACAATCCTTTCTCAGATAGCTTAAGGCTCGTAACGTACGATGTCAGTTAGCCTTTATTACTGTATTTTAATTTGTTTTGAGACGAGAAGAGAGAACGAACAGGTTCACCTACGGGGATACTATCAAGTCCTAATGTTTTCGTGCCAAGGATTCATCCTATGGTTGAGGTTTGAAACAGGGAACTCCTAAAAGTTATCATGCATATGTTTCAACCTAAAGTTCTAATCATCACTTCCTTATCAAATGAAGTGAGATTCCTAGGGGATCATGTCAATGATAAACCGAAACAGATAAAGCATCAGCTTAAACAGTAAACAGTAAACGACTGTAAAATGCATGCAATGCAAGTTAGGGAGGAAATGTGTGTGGGGCATCAGCCTCCACAAGCTCATCTCAACCTCAAGCCAGATATGAATAACTACAATCATACAGAGGAAATAACATGCTATCAAGCAAAATAGAAATAACTGCAATCATATAGAAGAAATGAAATGCTATCAAGCAAACACAAACCACACAGGCAAGGGAGCTGGGCTCTACCGAATACCCGCAAGCAAAGCCATACAGTAAAATACAAGCAGAGGGAGCCACTCAACCTCTAGTGCAGTCATGCTCCTAGCTTAGAGTCAGTCTAGATATGAACTTATTCTAATGCATCAAGCAAGTCAAACAAGTCACAACAATACAGTTGCACAGAAAGCAAACAGACAGGAAAGAAAGCAGATCAACCACTCCCACAGCTTCACAACAAAGCTCCTCTGACAGCAGCTCAGTCTTCAGTCCTCAACCACCCTTCAAGGCTACCATCTTCAATGGCAAGTGTCAACTTGCTTCTTCAAGCTTCTAACACACCAAACATAAGTATCAACTTATTCTTTCTTCTTCAAGCTTCAGCTCTTCAGTCAATTCCACCTTCAGGCTTCACTCATAACTGCAAGTATCAACCTAACTCCTTCAGGCTCTCAATGCATCAACATAAGTGTCAACTTATCCTTTATTCCTCAAGCCTCAGCTCTTCACTCAATCTCAACTTTATCTTCTTCACAAGTGTCAACTTGTTCTTCAAGCTTCAGCTCTCTCTCCTTTACCAGTATCAACTAGTTCCTCTTCATCCACAAGCTTCAGCTTCTCAGAGTAATCTTCAAACACAAGGAAGTATCAACTCCATCCTTCAATCTTCTTCAAGCAAGGAACCCCATCCTCTAATCAAGGGAGAAAGATGCATCTATCAAGAGCAAAGTTTGGATGATTGGTAGCAGAGTGAAGACCAAAGGTCACCACTGAGCATCCTGTCATCAGAGAAAGGGACCCTCAAAGGTTCTACCAATTTTCAAAGAGCCACACATCCTACCAAAGGAGGGATGAGGCCTTTACAAAGGGACCTTTCATCATAGGGAAGAATGGAAGTGATCAACATCATCCATGTTTATGAAGAAAGAGAACTATCTAGAAGCTCTGCCTACAAAACCCTAATCTTAACCTAATCAAAACTACACCAAAAGAAGGGAAGATCCTCAAATCCAAGCCTCTTCAAGCCATCCAATGCATCTTCAACTTGTCTTCATCATCATCCAAGAACAAGCAAAGCAAAACCCTAATCTAAGGGAACTAAAGATGTTAATCTAGTTGAGTTAGTAAGTTAGGATCACCTAAAACTTAGTACTAAAGTTAATCCTAACTAAAATACTAAAACCAATTTTAAAATCCTACAAAAATAACTATGGGAACCTAGGTCAATCATGACTCAACCATATTAATTCCAGAGATCAAATCATCAAATAAGACCTAGAAATAAATTCTACACTACAAGGTACTAAACCTAAACCCTAAAAGGAAGCACCTAAAACTCAATCTAGAAAGCACACCTACTTTCATCACAGAAATGTGAGAAAAATACTATGGGAGCCTACATGTCTAAGCTAATCACACACAAAAAATTAGCTCAAGAATCATCACCTATTAATCACACAAAATTCTACAAAATCAAATATCAAGCATGACTATTTTAATATCAATTAAAATGTAAAAATTCCCAAAAAATCAGAAAATGCATGAAATAAAAATATTTTTTCTCTAAAAAATACAATACCCTATCCTGAATCTAATGCAAAAAGAATGGGGTTAATTGATTTATTTTTCCATTTTTTATGATTTTATCAAGAACCATGTATAAAATGAAAAAATATAAAGAAAATCAAAAATAAAATAACAAAACCACGGTGCAGATAGTAATAGGAATCAGTTCATTTCATGGATTGGGCCATCAGGGGGGTGCAGGTATCAACCAATTCACTAAGCCCAAAATCAACAACTAAATGAAACAATGCGTTTCATTACTCAGAACTCTTCACAAATTGAAATCCATTCGTGGCCATTGGATCTTCATCTTGTCAAAGAACATACCCTGATCCAAGGGCTCTGGGATCATCTTCAACCTTTTGAATCTCTGAACCTCGCGCGCAGCCACGGCCACCGCCGGTGGTGGTCTGGTCATCGTCCCCAACCCTAACTCTCTCTAGGATCCTCCATTGCAAATGGTCTATACATGAAACTTGTCCCAAATTTCCTCACGAATTCATTCATGCCCTTTATTCTCTCTGAAACCTCAAGATTCGTAATAACCAATTCTCAACCGAAAATGGCAACATCCCTAATTGGTTACTAATTCTCAAATTAACTATCTGAAAACCTTCCTACACCGTTCTACAATGCATCTAACATCCTAATTCCTATTGATTCTACCTAAAACAAGCCAGAGATCAAAGGTTACCAACCTGAAAATTTCGCGTGCACAGAAGTAGCAAGACCTCAAATCAAGCCCTCAAATGCTCCAGACTCCTTCAGTGAATCACTTCCAAGCTTCTGTATGCAATAGAATTGATTGAAATGGCTTCAACTCTTGGATTCGAATCTGAGTTGCAGGTGGTGAAATCTGAGCTCAAGAACACCAATCAGCCACGAATTCCCTTTGATTATGATCTGGAATCATTCCCTAGCATCCATGGAAGAGATTGCAATCAAGAAAATGGATGGAAAGTGAGTGAAATGATGTAACCGAATTCAGTTGCAAGCAATGAAGTTTCAATCTCAATTTCTGCCCTCTCCTTTAATCATCACCAACCTTTCATCTGAACCTCTTCTACTCAATATATAGAACATGTGTGAATGATCTAGAACCCTCTAGATCCTTCTAATGAGAAATCCAATCTCTCATGACATGAGAAATTCACTTATATGCCATGGTGTGCCTAATCCTGTTAACAGCTTGAAATCAATCCCATTCCCTTCCAATTTCTCCCCTCATGACATTTAGGAAGTGTTTGGCTTGCAAGGGCCCTTGGTTATGCCTTGCATTTTGGTTTTGCAAATGTTACTTAAGATGTAAGTAACTACTTTTCAAAGCAAGTCCACAAATTAGACCTCAATTCAAAAATGTGGCTAAACCAATGTCCTTAAAATGCTTTTTAGAGTCAAAATGACTTATTACATGCCTTGGTTTGGATGTGTAGATCAAAAGTATCAATTTCCAACTTTGGTTCATTTAACTTATACCCTCTTTTTAGGTCATTTTTGCAACTTTGAGCCACAAGCAAATCCAACATCTCATGACCTCTTGACTAGCCTTAAAACATAATTTTGAACAAGTTTGATGTTGAACATTTCCTCATTTGAAGCTTGGGAATAAGAGTTATGGCCTTATGCTTGAAATGACCTATAATCTCCGAATGACCAAAATGCCCTTGACTTGTCAAAGCCATAACTTGAGTTATACAAATCCTATCAAGGACTTCTAGTACTATCTAGAAATCTAAGAGGATAAGGAACAATATTCATGTTGACCAAAAGTTCATAGGAATCATCCTTCTAGGGTAAAAGTTTCATGCAAGTTGGGCAACTTTCAAGCCCCCAAATTCACATACCTCAGATGACCTGTAACTTGTCAAAGTCATAACTTGAGTTCTACAAATCCTATCAAGGACTTCTAGCACTACAATTAAAGCTAAGATCATGCTCTACAACATTCATGTTGGGGGTAAGATGAGATGACAATCACATCTTGAGCTAAATTGCCTTGAAGACAGGGGTCAGACTAGGGGATTTTACACTGTCAAGCCTTAGAAACCCTAGCTTGAAACTTCTCAAACTCTTCAATCATGATGATTTAACCTTGGAATCATCCTTATCACATATCAATGTATCAATCCATGATCACATGGCTCTTGGATTAGGTCTCAACCTTCTCCAAGTCATCAGTTGACCTAGGGTTGACCCAGTCAAACCCTAACTGCACCACTCATGGCTGAGTCTTCTTAATCTTGCACAATGACCTGTCTAGGCCTCAAAGTGATCATCAACACTTCTCATGAGCTCTCTCAAGACCTCCAGTCCATCCTCATGGCTTCAAAATCATCTGATGACTTCCCACAACTCTCAAGTTAGGAGGCACACACTCTTTTGGTTTCAACCACCCTGTCTGAGGATCTTCTAACTTCTATGACAAGGATATCAACCCTTGAATGCTTGAATAACCTTCTTAGCTAGCTTCAAACTCTTGTGTAGCTCTTAATTGGTAATCATACCTCTTGATCTCCTGCATACATGTCAATGAAATGCAAATGATAATGCTAATGTTCATGAAATGAAACATAAGTTAGGTGAAGAAAAGTTTAGCAAATTTTGGGGTGCAGCAATGACCAACAAGGGTCCCATAACACAAAAGAACAGAATAGAACAGCACAAAAACACAAACTACTGTCATGCTCGTTGGCTCACTCGCCTAGCGAAGCATCAGCGAAGGCTCGCTACTTGCTTGCCCAGCGAACTCCCTAGTGAAGGCAAACAGTGGCTACTGGAAGCACTCGCTACCCAGTTCGCCTAGCAAAACATCAGCCAATGCTCGCTATTCGCTCGCCTAGCGAGAGTGCTGGCGAATGTCTGCGATTTCACAAAAACCTCACTGTTCAGAATCGGTAACACTCTCCGAAATCGCCCAATTTTACTAAAACCAGTTTCCGCAACACTAGCTCAACATTCTGCAACTTAGCTACATAATCTATTCTAGATTCCACCCGATAAAACCTCAGCTCTACTGATTAAATCATTTTCGGCTTAAAATGATGAACTACCAAAAACCCCAAATCATCCAAACAACCACATGCAACAAACCTATCTTACCAGCAACAACTTAGAATTTAAACACATAATCAAACATGATCATCAATCTACCATGGGATTGGGGAAAATCCCTCTACCTAGAATTCATGCAGCATACCGATTTCGACCCGTTTCTCCCTCTTACCTCGATAACTCGATCAAGATGATGAAAAATACAAAGAATGATAATCTTGGCTTCCCTTCATCCTCCTCATTGATTCTTCTCTTCAATTTCTCTCTTCCTCTTGACCTTGCTCTTCTTCTTCCCTTTCTATCATGTTTCTCTTTTTCCTTACTTTCCAACTCACAAAAATACCCTTTCATATTTTCTTATTCCCTTAGTAATAATAATAATAATAATAATATTAATAATAATAATAAAAAATAATAATATTAATAATAATATTACCGTTATCTATTAAATTATTATCACTAATAATTATATTATTATTATCAAAGTCCAAAGTTTAGTAACTAATCTCCACTTAAGGGCACTCACTATCACACTCAACCACACGCCACACAAAAGGCACACCGAAAAATAAAATAACACAGAAAAATACTAGATAATTAAAATGGGTGTTACACACCCTGCATGTTTATTCTGGGTGAGATCTAGGAAAAACAAATTCTGGTACAATGGATAAAGATATAGGCTTCACTAATAGACCTCCAATTCTGGATGGATCTAATTATGATTATTGGAAACCAAGGATGATTGCATTCTTGAAATCTATAGACAACAAGGCTTGGAGAGCTGTGAATTCAGGCTGGAAACATCCTGTGAAGACTGGCAAAGATGGAGTATCTGTGCAAATTCCTGAAGAGGAATGGACCAAAGAGCAAGAGGCATTGGCTCTTGGAAACTCTAAAGCATTGAATGCTCTATTCAATGGCATAGATAAAAACATCTTCAGGCTTGTACACCACTGTAAACTAGCAAAGGATGTCTGGGATACTCTCAGAACTACTCATGAAGGAACCTCCAAGGTCAAAATGTCAAGACTTCAAATGCTGACCACCAAATTTGAAGGTCTAAGAATGAAGGAAGATAAGACCATTCATGAGTTTTACATGAATGTTCTTGAACTTGAAAACACCTCAGGAGCTTTGGGAGAAAAGATGGCTAAAGAAAAGCTTGTAAGGAAGATTCTAAGGTCATTACCTAAAAGGTTTGCCATGAAGGTAACAGCCATTGAAGAAGCTCAAGACATATGCCACATGAAGGTGGATGAACTCATTGGTTCCCTTCAAACCTTTGAGATGGGGATGTGTGATCAGGCTGTGGAGGAAAATAGTAAAAGTATAGCTCTTGCCTCAAACACTGCTGAGGATTCAAATGATGAAAAAGAGGAGAATCTATCAGAGGCAATAGCCATGCTTGGAAGACAGTTCAACAGACTAGTCAAAATGATAGATGATAAGCCTAAACCTTACTCCAAAAGCTTGCCTGCTGACAAAGAGAAATCTGAGGAGAAATTCAGTAAAGTACAGTGCCATGAATGTGAAGGATATGGACATATCAGAAAGGAATGTCCCACATACCTCAAAAAGAAAAGAAAGGGCTTAACTGTCACCTAGTCTGATGAAGATTCAGACAGTGGATCAGAAGAGGAATCAGCTAAACATGTCACAGCCTTGAACAGTGTGTGCATATCTGATGATGATTCAAGTGATGAAGAGTTGTCTTTTGAGGAGCTTGCAGCCTCATACAAAAAGCTTCACATCAGAAGCACATAACTAGTTTAGCAAGGGGAACAACAGAAGAAAATCATCAAGGAGTTAGAAGCTAAAAAGAGGAAGCATCTGGCCATAATTAACACACTCAGGAAAAGTAAGAAGGATCAAATGACAAAATCTATAAGGATGCTAAATTTTGGGACTGACAATCTAGAGGAAATTCTCCAGAGTGGACAAACCTCAGGAGATAGATCTGGACTAGGATATGCTGATAAACAAAATCCTGTGCTAAATCTCAAGAGATTACAACTGAAGGTCCAGAAGCCAAAGATGATGTCACGACCAATGTCACAACATCCAACAAACAGAAACTGGAATCTAGTCAAGAGTAGATTCCAAGGGTACAGGTGTTACCACTGTGGAAAATTTGGTCATATCAAATCTGTGTGTTTTTGGCTGCATGGATTTCCTAGTCATCCTAATCAAAAATAGAGAGCTCATCAAGCAAGAGCAAAGAAGGCTGCTCCTAACAGGAAAAGACATTGGGTTACCAAGAATATGGCCTTAGCAGCTCACACTGATCTAAGGATGCCAACCCAAGAGGACTGGTACTTTGACAGTGGTTGTTCCAAACATATGACTGGAATTAAGGATCTCTTAACAAAGCTCAACCTTCATACATCCAGTCATGTAACCTTTGGTGATGGAGTTAGAGGAAAAATCACAGGTATTGGACAACTTGATAGTCTTAAAGCCCCAAAATTGAAGGATGTCTTGCTGGTTAAAAGACTGACAGCAAACCTAATAAGCATAAGTCAACTATGTGATCAAGGCTTAAAATTCCAATTTTCAAAGGATAAGTGTGTAACAGTCAATGAAGAAGGTGGGATAGAAATGAGGGGATCCAGAGCAATGCAAAATTTCTACCTATGGGAGCCCAGAAGTATCTTAAATAACCTAGAGAAAAAGGAAACTATGGAAAAAGTATTGTCGGTGAAGGACAGACAACAGAGAAGATCCAATACACCAGCAAGAAGATCCTCAAAGTATGCCTCAGAAAGAAGGACAGGATGCAAGAAACCTCATGGAGGGAAGCAAGCCAAGAAGGGATACCCATACATTAGTCATCAGGGAAAGCTAGATAGGCTATACTGGAACCTAATGGAGTCCATTGATGCTACCTTTCCTAAAAGAAGCCATGTCACAACTGATGTCATGATCGTGTTCTGTGACATCCAGCGCACTATTCAAACAAGTCCTGGTAAGTTCAAAAGAGGCATGCTCAGGGGTCCCTCGTGTAAATGGAAAGGGAGTGGCGCAATACCTGATGAGGATGCAATAAACAGGACTGAAATTGGTGCATGGAAGGTCAAGGCCCATAAAAGGGATTTACAAAAATTGAGGCCTTTAAGTAATGGTGAGTTATAGCAATTAATGAGAATAGGGAATTGTATTTTAAAATTCAATCATTTACTGATTGGTCAACACATTAAGTTCCCTCCTCATTTGCCATATCACCTAGTGAGCCTCTCCATATCTAACTCCCTCACCACTTGGTTAACTATCAAACTATTCATCTTCCCTACAGCCTCCAATAAATGAGAACCCCTGCTCACACGATCAACGTCCTGTACAATGTCTCAACATTCACCAAAATCCTCTCCCTCCAAGAACATACCTACCAATGAGTCTGAGATAAGAACTGAGTCAAGCAACGCTAACTCAGTGCTTGAAATAACACCCCTGCGCATGATGACCCCAGAAGGGGTTCTGGTAAAAAATCCAAGGAGCCAACATGCAGGAAGATCAAAATACATTGTCTCAGGTAAAACTCCTACTCCTACTACTACTAATGTAAATAATGATGAAGCCAAGGCAACGCACAACATCATTGCTGACATGGTGGCTAGGGCTCTGAACATCCCCATTCTACCTAGCAATGAGGGGTTTGGCCCAACTGTGCATGATCAAAGTGATGTTATGCCCAATGTTGGAACATTGAATGATCGTACCTCAAAAGAGAAGAACAAAGGAGTAGTCTCTGATGGGGGAGGTGATGATATGCAAGGCAACAAGAATGCGGAGTTGGTGGACCTTGATGAATATTCGGATAATGACTTAATAGCAAACATCAATCCTGGCATAGCCAAAAGACTCATGACAAGGAAAGGTAAACAGGTAGCTGAACAAGGTTCCCCCAAGAAAAAGGTAGTTGAACAGGTTGTTGCGCAAGACAATCCCACAAAGAAGAAGACAGATGATCATGATACTCCCTCAAGGAAGGCTAGAACTAAAAGAAGACCAGTTGGACCTCCCAAAGCCTGGAGCAAAGTCATCACCAAGAAGAGAAAGGTTGAACCTGGTACTGAATCAGAGACTGAGTCTGATGTTGCTGAAGATGTCACTAACATCCAAAACAAGAAGAAACCCTCCAAGAGAAAACTGGATGTAAGAGTCCCTGAAGTTCCAATTGACAACATTTCATTTCATTACCCCTCGTGTGTTAATAGGTGCAAGTATGTTGTTTAGAAAAGGCTGGTTGTGGAAAGGAAGCTGGCACAGAATGCTCTTGAGAGTAAAGAAATCATGAAACTCATTAATGATGCAGGATTAATGAAAACAGTTAGTGAATTCTCTTCATGCTATGAGTTACTTGTCAAAGAATTCATAGTTAATCTCTCAGAGGAATGTGCTGACAGGAAATCTAAAGAGTTTGGTAAGGTGCATGTTAGAGGGGAATGTGTTGCTTTTACTCTAACAACAATCAATAAATATCTGGGAAGATCAAATAGAGCTCGTCCTGATGTAAATGTTTCAGAAAACAAAATATGCCAAGTGATAACAGGCAACCAGGTACAAAAATGGCCATCCAAAAGAAATCTAGTTGCATCAAATTGAGTGTCAAATATGCCATGTTGCATAAGATTGGAGCAGCAAATTGGGTGCCCACAAACCATAAATCTACTGTGGCAACTGGACTTGGAAAGATCATCTATGTTATTGGGACCAAGGCCAAATTTGATTTTGGAACATATGTTTTTGATCAAACTATGAAGCATGCAGGCAGCTATAGCATCAAGGGCCCCATTGCATTCCCTTCACTCATATGTGGCATCATTTTGAAACAGTATCCCAATATTCTCAAAAAGAGTGATGCTGTGAGCAAATGAGAAAGCCCCTTGTCATTTCATCCCAAGCTGTTTCTTGGAACTCATGTTCCTGACATTGTTGCAACATCAGCTGAGACATCCCAGTCTACATCAACAAAAGCAGAAGTGATTTCCAAGCTAAAGGAAACATGTCAGGAGCTAGATGCGAGGAAAAGAACTTTTGAAGCATTAATCAGGACCCTTGAGCAAAATGACAATGTTGAGTTCATTGATGAGGACAGGCAAAACAATGGTGCTGAAGAGAGTGATAACCAGACAACTGATTCAGAGAAAGAGAGAGAGAACAGTGATGAAGATGGATCCACTAAGGATGAGGAGACTAGTGATGGAGAATCTGATAGAGGTAGGTCCAGTTCTGCATCTGAAGAAGAAGAATGACATGTGCTAATAAAGTGTTGTGAAGCTCAAGCTGATTGTTGTTGAGCTGGTTTTGTGATCTGGTGTGGTGTGTTGATGTTTTTGAGTTATTTTGGGCAGACCTATTTGACAGCAAGAATTGCACCGGTTGTGTGAAGCTCTCTATGAGCAGTTAGTTTAATGTGTACTTAAAAATTTGTTATGTTACACTTTTGATCTATGTTAATGCATTAGTTAGATCTAAATTTATGGCTAAAAAGGGGGAGAGTAATAGAGTACAGCAGGTGGAAGAACAGAACAAGGAGAACTAGCTTGAGCACACATGTGCCAACGTGCATATGATATTAGCATATGATATTAGTCTTTGCTATTTGCAGGTGCAGCTGGTGAAAGGTGTGATGACAGCTGACAATGCTATTAGTAATAAAGTAATATGCATGTCTAGCCTAGATAGGAATGAATGTATGCTAGAACTAGGAGAAAACCTTGTGTGTGTACTTCAGGATGTTAGCCTGAAGGTCATAACATCCAGAGCAGACTGGATGGATATGTGCAGAGAGCCATGTGCAACTCTTCAGGGGGAGTAGCATAGGTATGTGTGACCTCAGAAGGGTATTCTGAATGTCTAGACATCCATAGGATGAAAGCTTATATTTGTAACTGCAGGGGGTGCAGGTGAAGTGTTCAACTGATAAAGCCATGATGAGTTGAGGGAGAGAACACAAGAGTGTTACTTAAAAGATGTGACATCTGTAGTGATAACTACCAGATGATTAACAGAATGAGCCAACAATGAGAGCTAACTGTGAGGACTCTGAGTGGCTTGAGCTAGAAACCAGATGCATGATTGAACACATCATAAGTCTTCTGATGTGTGTAAACTCTGATATGCTAACAGGTTGTTTTAGCCAAAAATTTGCCAAAGGGGGAGTTTGTAAGTGCTCTTGATTGGCTGCATTTTATGGAAAAACTTTAGAGTGTGCATGTATGTTATACTGATTGTTGGGACATACTTAAGATGTGTGTGCAGGGTAAGTTAACTATACGTTAACTTATTTAAACTAAATGTCATACAGAATGTCATAACATTGAACGTATGACATCCAGCGGGCAAGGTTGTTTTTCTGGTGTCTATGAACTAGGAAACAGAATAAATGCTCAAGCTGGATATCAGGAGAATTTCTAGAAGCCCTAGACGAACTAGAAGATCCCTGAATTGAGTGGCAAGTGTGCAGCTCTTTGTGAATAGGTTTTGATATGGATAAAACCTAATTAATGCACCAATGCCCAAAAGGACTGATAGTTGCTATAAAGATCAGAAGATGCAATCCTGAACAGGAGCACTTGACAACAAAAGAAGAAAGAGTGCAGATTGCAGAGTCCTGTGGTAGTGAAGAAGGCTAGTCTTCACGTGTGAATTCTGTCTAGGAATACTTGTAATCCATGCAATTGTGGTGGATGATTTGCATTGGATAGGTAGGTTCTAGTTTGTGTCTCACTCGAAGCTTTGAAGCAAGAGTGTGTGTGTTCCTTGATCAAAGTTGTGAAGCAAGATCAAGGTGTGTATGAAGTGTCTCTTCATATTGTTTTCTGTAATTGTTTAATATCACTGTTGTGTGATTAAGGGGGAGTGAGTGGGTATACTCAAGTCTAGAGTGTCTCTAGGTTGAAGTGTCATTGGGTAGGGATTAAGTGAGGAGTGTAAACTGGAGGTTTAACTCTGAATTGATACTACTGATAGTGAATTTCCTCCCTGGCTTAGTAGCCCCCATATGTAAGTGTTGTTGACACTGAACTGGATAAACAATTGTTGTGTTATTTACTGCTTTTATTATTACTGAGTATTAGTTATTAAGTAACAGATGTCACATTGGATATTATAACCTTGGGAATAACATCCATCGTGTGCTTGCAAGAATTTTCAGAAACAATGAAGGATAGGAATATAACGGGAATATAACACAAAATACGAAGTAAAATCCAAGAAAACTACAAAAAAAAATGAAAATTGTGGTGCACTTATACCTTAGAGCAGCGCGGTTCAACTTTAAAAGGCCAAAGCAACACGATCTCAAGAAAATGACATGATACAAACTTTATGCTTGAAGTGAAAAAAATTAAAATATCAAATCACAAGGTGTCCAAAAACACAATGGCACAATCTCATCTCTCTATTGGTATTAGAGTTTGGCCTAACACAACCTTACAAAAACGGTTGGTAAGGTGAGGGGTGTCACTCTATATAAACTATTTCAATGCTCTATCTCTAACCAATGTGGGACTTTAGGATCTTTCTAATACACCCCCTCACGTCCAGTACTCTTTTTGGGCTTGGTACGTGGATTTTAAATAGTGGGTTGCCCAAGGTCCGATCGATAGGCTCTGATACCATATTAGAGTTTGGCCTAACACAACCTTACAAAACCGATTGGTAAGGTGAGGGGTGCCACTCTATATAAACTATTTCAATGCTCTATCTCCAACTAATGTGGGACTTTAAGAGCTTCCTAACAATTGGAGCATGAAAGCATTTTAAATTATCAATCAGAGCATAGCTAGGGCATGATGTGGTGTGAATGCGCAAATTCAATGTTTAAGTTATTTTTCTGAGTTAATAGAAAGTGAAAGCAAAGGCTATCATTAGGAGCATGTTCTTCATCATTGAAAGTCTTTATAATTTTTTTTCAATTGTAAAACAATGAATCTCCTAAAAATGAGTGTTCAGTCCCTTAGATTAGATTTTATTTAGACAATTATATCATGAACATATGATTTAATGTAATCTTATGTGAATACTTTTGTAATGATTTTCTAATTATAATTATATAGTTTTATTTGAACTAAATATTTCTCCCGTCTACGAAATTGAGAGAATTGATCTAGAGGAAAATGAGACTCTGCAGTAATTTTTTCATCTGATTGCTAGAACTATGATATTATAATGATTGTTTGTATTTTGACGGGAAAAATCACGATCATGAGTCTAGTTGCGGTATAAAATATCTGTCGTTGCAATTAAAGACTCCTAATATATAGGGGGTTGCTTTGACGAAACTGGTCACCTTTCGATTGAAGTTCCCTAACATTTAAGGGGTTGCAAGGTTGTAATTACGTGTTTTGTAAAGGTCGTAATTATATCATATTTATTATAGGATTTATCACATTCATAGTTAAAAATTATCTACTTTACAATTACATAAAACCCAATCAATAACGCTCTACGCTCTGTTTTAGTACTAAGACATTGCGCTGATTTTACAAGTGCATTCATCTTTTCCTTGAATAAGGTTAATAAAATTATTGTGGATACGATGATTTTACTTGTCACTTTATGGTTTTTGTTTGCACAATTACTATGATAACAATTTTTAATTTAATACTTTCTTGCTGGATTGGTTCCACTACTACAAATAATGCTTATAACATCGCACGCAAAAGAGATGTAACCTCGGCTACCGAGCCGACGTAATAAACGATGACATGAAAAGTTTCCACTTAACACCTCAAACCTCAGCTTCTGCATTTTTATTATTTACACAAACAGCGCTTCAAACCTCTCGGTTTATTTAAAAATCGAGGGGTTATATAGTTTTTTTAGAAATAAATTCATTACAATATTTACGTAGAATATTAATAAATTAATTTGTTTACAAACTACACTGTTTACACAGAATATTAAAGTAAAAATGTTGTTCTTCATCATCATCATTTTCGGTGAAGAACAAGTGTTGGATATTTTGGAGAAGAGAAAATATTAAGGATTCTTGTTTCATTGATCTTGAGGAAGAATAAATGTTTAATGCAATATATTTTATATTGATTTTACATTCATTTGTTTATGAAATAAATAAAAAGTTAGCTAAATAAAATAAATATTCATTTATATGATTATTTAAGAACACAAATCTTAAATCCGGATAATTTTCTGCACTTGCAATACATGGCTAAAGTTAAAATGGAGGATGTAGATAGTTTCAATTGCTTCATGACGTTCTTTATCAATTTTAGATATCAAAAGCCTTTAGAATAGAAATTTTTTAGGAATCACGCGAATCACTAATGGTAGTTTCTTGAGCGTTGATAATCTTGAAATGAACAGTAAAGATTTGTTTAAGAATGCTAAGTTATCCCCACGGTTTCTAAAAAACGAGGTGAACATCTTTTTTTTAATTATATTGTTTACACAGAATATTGAAAATAATAATACAGTAAAACCAAAATCGTGGTGTAAGAAGTTATCTGGTCCCAACATTGAACGCATCCAACTTCTATTGAAAAAATATCTTCCTGCACTTGCGATCCATCATAGAGAACTTTTACAAACTTCTAAATACAACAACAACATCAACACCATTTTTTGAGATGGATGCCAAAAGAATGATGTGATTTCTACTTATAACGAGTTTGGACCGCCTACATATAAGTTATGATTAGGGTAAAATTTGTCTAACGAGTACTTTTATAGTAAAATGTTACGTATCTTATACCTCGGTTATTAAGAAAACTGATGAGATATATCATTTAGTTTATAAAAAAATTATAATTACATAAAAATAGTTTCCTGAATTGTTTTTTCCCTCGGAGTATTTGAAAAATGGAGGTAATATGTTATTTATATTTCTAAAAAAACCATTATGGCGCGCATTGAAATCAAATCCACTAGAGTAGCAATGATCATTCATATTCAAAAATGTAACATATCTTTTGGATTTTCAAGGCGTTTTGACTTCTCTGATTGTTTCACTTCTTATTCTCATATCCACTTTATTTAAACATTATTTTTTGTTTTAACGTCTCATTTCCAACTCTTTATTTCTTCAAACCTAGTTTCAAGGTATCTTCTTTTCTTCAAAAATGTCTTCACCAACCTTAGATGAAATTTTTTTGTTTAAAATCAATGAAAAGTTTGTTGATTTTGATGATTTGAAAGACAAAGGTTTTGGTCTAAGGAAAATTATTTGCAAAATAAAAGTTGAATGGTTACTTTAACATTCTTAATGGACCCATCTACATTAATTTCGTTGAAGAGTTCTGGTTAAATATCTTCGTTGGGCCATCTGATCATGATGTTAAGTCAATTCAGTCCTATGTCAATGGCTTTCCTGTCACAATTACTCAGTCACTCATTTCTCAAACAATAGAATGTGAAGAGGAGGGTGTTTGTGTTGAACATTATAGACTCAACAATGTCTATAAAAATCACCTTCACCTAATATATGCAACCAACAATAAGCTCATCAATCCTGCTAGTCTACGACCAATTGGAAAAAACTAGTATCAACTTCTAGTGTCAAATCTCTGTTCGAGAGAGAAATAGTTAGAAACGCTTACATGGAATGACAAATATCTCTTGTTATTCCTTACCAAGAACATCATAGTTAATCTTCCTCTTACCATTTTTAATTACTTAAAGGAAATGATAATCATCTCTAAGAATGAAATGACTTTCCTCATACCATATGGAAGAGTTATTTCTGAACTTTTCTCTAAGTTAAGGATAGTTAATAGTGATACTATTGAAGTTGAGTGGAGTCAGAAATTTGAAAATGTGTAATAGTTATTTGTTGTCCCGTTTTTAATTATTGAAATATTCTCTTTCATATTATTTCCTTTTCGTTTTTATTGATAATAATTTTTTTTGAGAATTACTAATTACAAAGAAAATTAACTAAGAAAAAAAGGGAAGATTGGAAGGTGCGAAGTGAGAAATCACTGAAAAAAACCTTAAATGAATTTACTAGGATTCAAAGTGGGTTCCCTGATAGAAATGTTATTTCATTTTTTTAAAAACACCGAGGTACTATGTTTAATATTTTTTTCCCAAAGAGTTGGCTCTCACTTATTGCTATATTACATATAAAACCGAGGGAAAAAGTTGTTTTAAAAAAAATCAAACTTGTCGCTCCCAGGACCTATATGCTTGGTGGTTGGCATGTTCGAGGTGAAACCTTCGTCATAAAATGTATTATTTGTAGTAGTGTTCAGACTTCTTTTTTACCTTCGCCTTTTTTCTCAGCCCCTTGTCGGGTTTCCTCATTTTCTGTTTTGCTAGTTTCTCACATCTAGAATCCTCCTTGATAGACTGTCATTATTGTTTTCAACTTTTTCTCGTATTGAATATATTTTATTTCTCTAGCTAACAAACTGTTGAAGTTTGAGGGGCTCTGATGTTAATGTTTTTAGAAAACTTGGATCTCTATTATAGTATGAGATTGAGTAGGTTTTTCTTCATCTTTTCATCAATATATTTTACAAGTATCACTTCCCTATTGAACCTTTCAATATAAGATTATAGTGTCTCATATTTCATTTGTCTAATAGATCCCAAACTTTCCATTGAATTTGGTTTCCTTTGAAATGCCATAAAATGCACAGAAAAGAATTTGTGAAGCTCTCTCACGAACCGGTAGACTATTTCCTAAGCCCTTTAAATTAAGCCATGGCTCGAGGTACCAAGGTGAGGACAAACAACTTTCATTATTCAGGGGTTCTTTGTAATGCCCCGATTTAAATATTCACTTATTTATTTATTTATTTAATTTAATTGAGTATTTTATTTAAATAATTATTTTTGTGAATATGTGACATGTTTGGTCGGTAACGGTATTTGTGGTGTTTTGTGTTAATTAATTAGGTTAGTGAGAATTAATTACTTAATTAATTAGAAATTAGAGAGAATTTGTAGAATTGGGCTAACTTTGGGAAATTGAGAGAGTTTAGTGGTGAGTGGGGAAAAATTGAATTTGAGTTGGGTAAAAAGTGTAATTTAGAGAATTAAAATAAAATAGTATATATTTTAAATTTAGACAAAAATTAGGTTTTTGGAGTTTATTTCTTCAATACGTGAAAACAAAGGAAAAGGAGAGAAAAACTTGAGAAGAAGTGTTAGGGCTTGAGAGAATAGGTCTTAGGGAGCTTGGTTTGCTTTTTTTTTTGGTTAGAATTACAAGTGAACTGGGGATTCTTTATCTATGGGTGCTTATATCATGAAAAGGTAGATAGGTTTCCCTTAACCTCGAATATGATTTTCTCCTTTTGTTGATTTATGTTATATGTTGAACAATTTTTTGCAATTATATTTATATGCCATGATATACTTGCAAGTTCACGAATTGTAATTGATGTGGTTATTGCATATGTTATGTGTTCATAAACATGAGTTTGGATGTGAAATGTGGGTTTTTGAAACATGATTGAATTCTGAGTTTTGTTGATAAATCCAAGTAATAACATGTTAGAATAATAGGAATCAACATGCTATTGTGTTATAATCATATGGGTTTTGTTTCTGTATTGTTTACAAGTGTTTTGGGGTTGTTTTTAAGTGAAATTCGCAGGTTCTGCCATAGCAGAACATATTTCTGCTTCTGTTACCAGGGTGATGGGCATCACCCATATGACGACCTAGGCGTCACATATTGTGGGGTGTTGACGGGCGCCATCCAAATGATGGGGAGGCCGTCATGAACTTCAGGCAAGCACAGTCTTTCTAAATCGTCACAATCTGACGTATTGGGTGCTAGGAAGGATGACGGGTGTCATCCTGGTGACGGGTCACCTGTAATTGAGTTAAAAGGTGTGTTCTAACTTACTGAGTTTGGTTTTAAGGATGTTTTCTTCGGGCGATCGAGTTTTTAGGTGTTGTTTGATGCTATGTGATGAGTATGATTTGATTAATTAATTGAGTAATATTATGCATACATGTGAGTTATGTGTAATTTGTGAATATGTGTGATAAGAGTGAAAGTATGATGTGATGTTGATTGTGTTAATGAAATGTGTATGAACTATTATTGATGCATTAACAATATATTTGTTTGCATTCAGAATGAGGTTGTATTGCATCTGCTGTATTGAGTATTCATGTATAGTCTGAGTAGGGTTGTACTGCATTTTTCATTACATTCATCATATGTTGTCATTATTGTGTCATAGACATGTTACTATTTTAGAGTGGGAACTAGTGACTTGTTCCAAGCTCAAAGTGAGGGCTTAGAGCTCAGAGTGGGGGCTTGGAGCTCAGAGTGGGGGCTCATGGTTCACAGAGATTTGAAATTGGTTCATATGAAGAACCAATTGTTGAGTTGGTACCTAGAGTTGAGTTGTGAGTCTGGTTTTGAGTGGGGACCGAGACGAGCTAGTGTTGAGTCAATTGTTGCATTGCATTACATGATAATGAGATGTTTTTTTAATGATGTATACTCTTGTAGGACTTGTACATTTTGTTATTGATTGTGATGTAGGGGAGATGTGAATACATGGTGTGGATGTGCATTATTGATATATGGGTGATTTAGTAGTGTATGAATCTATCCTCATTGTTTATGCACTATTTATAATTTGAATGTATTCTCACCCCTTTTTATGTTGTGGTGTATGTGCTCCTCTGGAGTATAGATAATCAGGTACCTGAGTAGGAGATCGAGATTGAGGACGGTGTTAAGCCTCTTTAGTGTTTTGTTGCATACTTTCATGTTTGCTTTTATTCTGTGACAAATCATTTTTCAAACTAATAATTCATTTGATCCTTTTCTGCCAAGTGTTTTGTGATTTCTCTGCTTATCAAACACGTTGTTTTTCATTATTATGTGATTCTAAATGTTTTGGATTGTGCAAGTAATATCCTGTTTAATGATTATTGATGTTTTATACATGTTTTATTATTAAATTGTTGAGTCGGGAAGTAGAGTATTACATAGTGGTATCAAAGCAGGTCGGTTCATCCGACCTAGTTTTGACATGTTAATGGTTCCCTAGTATCATACATGTGTGCGTACATTTTCGATGCATTGTTTCTTCTAATGTATGTTTGATGGTATGCAAAATGGCTGGAAGAAATGATCGCGCAATTGTTGATGCTTTGAAGTTAGTGATTCAGGTGTGCATGAATAGAAAAATCAGTCTGGTGATGAGTTTTGTGGACTGGGAAATTTTCATAGGAATAATCCACCGACTTTCAAGGGAGGGTATGACCTGGAGGGTGCTCATGCATGGCTGAAAGAGATTGAAAATATTTTCTGAGTGATACTTGTAATGTGGAGCATAAGGTTTTGTTTCGTACTCGTATGTTGTCTAAGGAAGCTGAGGATTTGGTAGGATAATACATAACTGGCTAGAGGTTATAAGTACTGAGGTTACCTAGGCCGTGTTCAAAGCTCCGTTTCTGGAGAAGTACTTCCTTGAAGATGTGTGTAGCAAGAAGGAGATTGAATTCCTTAACTTGAAGAAAGGAAATTTGACACTTATAAAGTATGCTGCCAAGTTTGAGGAGATAATGAAGTTTTGTACGCATTATAACAGTGTTGCTACTGAGGGTTCTAGGTGTATCAAGTTTGAGAGTGGGCTACCTCCCAAGATCAAATAAGCCATTGGTTATCAGGAGATCTGACGCTTTTCTATATTAGTGAGTAAGTGTTGAACTTATGATGAGGACAACAGAGCTCGATGTGCTCACTACAAGAGTGTTAGTGAAAGGAAATGGAAGATTCAAATTTGCAGGAAACCATACGATGTTCAAGCTGACAAAGGGAAATAGAGTGTTTCATTGAGAATAAAAAAAATGGGGGGACTCCTACTTCTGTGAGATGTTTTAAGTGTGGTGAGTTTGGACATCGTTCTCCTGAGTGAAAGAGTACAATAGTGAATTGCTTCAAGTCTGGGAAGTCATGTCACTGCACTGTTGGCGATAGGAATAATAATCTGACATGCTTTAAGTGTGGATAACAGTATCATATTAGTACTCTGTATGAGAATTCTAAGAATGCTCAGTCTAGAGGGAAAGTCTTTGCGTTGTCTGGAGTAGAATCTATTGCGTCAGATAACTTGATTCAAGGTACGTGCTTTATCAATAATATTCCTTTGATTATTGTCATACCCCAAATTTTACCCTTAGATTTAGTGGTCATTTGCATTTCATTTAGTTCATTCTTTTGTCTTAGCTAACCTTTTATCCAGTTGTCTATTTGTGATGTGAAGTTAGGTTACTGTTGGAAGTTCAAGAAATCATGGAAGCTTTACATGTACCTCTTATCTCTTTCGGACTCCTCAGTCAATACAAGATTGTTCCCTTCAAAATTTCTCAGAGGTTCCCCATAAGGAGAATTTAATTTCCCTCGTCCGTTAGTATGAAGTATTAAGTGTTGTTGGAAAAGTTGTGTGCTTGGCTTCCTAAGAGGAAATTCAAGGATGTATTCTTTACAAGAACTCGAATTGGTTTGTTAATATCTCTACAAAGTTAAAAATTAATATGTTGTTTTTTCTTGTCAAGCCCGTGAACTTTAGTGAATAATGATTCCCATCACGAACTCGTGAAGTATATGCCCAAAATCCCAAAACTTCAAACCATAATTGACCCATCTGTGTGGTTTACATCATGTTTCATTTCAAGAAGTTGAGATAATGCAAAGCGTGGAAATTTATTCACTAATTCAATCCTCCATGACTCACACATGATTCAGAATCCAAGGTTACAATCTTTATACAAATGCCAAGCACAGTGGGAGACCATATTGATTTAATCAATTTCCTTCAGAAAGCATTGCCACGTGTTATAAGTAATCTGAAGGAGAAATCAGAGAATCCTTCTCTGGAAAATACGCGGCAGATTGAAAGATCACTTGTTTAGTAGTTAACTTTCTTTCTCTTGTTAGAGATGAAAAAAAAAAGCTATTATATTGCCCTTGTTGCCTAGCCTCTTTTATATGCTAAAAGGTGCCGGAGTTTGGTCTAAATTTTGCCAGTGATAATTCCCCATGTACCTTTTACGCTAACATTGATGAACACATCCCCGTTTATTTTCCTGATTACATGAAGATGATTTCAAACCTTAAAACCATGATTAATTATACTTTGGTCCTGTAATGAAGTCACAAGAAGATCAGGCATAAACATTTACTTTTTACAGCAGGAGCTAATGCATCCGTCTCATTTATATTAGAGTACAATTTGAGGATGCAACTAGAACATGATATCCAATAAAGTGTTAGTGCGTTTAATTACAAGAGGATTTTAAACATGAAGCCAAGCTAAGATTAACATGAGAGTTTACATTGTTTGAAGAATGCAACATGCTTAAGAAAACAAATAGATGAAATTTCCAAGTAATGTCGCTATAATGAGCCAAAAATTGAGAACATTGATGATACTTAAACTACATAAGGCAGCATCATTGCTCAAGGAAGCGAAGCAAATCTTTCCCTCTATTCTTTCCCGAAGCTTGCTCTAGCATAAAGGTCGTCATGCCTCCGTTACCATGCCGAAGACAAGTATGCCAAAACAAAACAATAAATGTTAGATGACTATGGCCAAGGCTTTGAATCATTCTACATTGATCTCTATCATAAAAAAATGGTTCATCCACTTCTGGTATCAAACATGGACAATAATATCTGGGAAGACATTTAAATTTGTACTTCAACCAACAATACCTGGGCCAACACCCAAGGATGCCTGTTCAAAAGGAGAATTTAAGCCAAATATCCAATTTGGTGACAGAGTGGATAGAAAGCTCATCTGTTAATTACAAAAGGCCACGCGAAAATTGAAGAATTCAGGCGGTCATGAATTCTTTCTAAACCCTTCATCAAGCAGTGGATTTCTCATTGGTATTTTCCGACATTAATCAACAATTTACGACCATGTTCTTTCCTGAAATAAACAAAACAGGCACAGTAAGACAAAAACGAAAGTTCCCTCAGATTATGCATTAAAAAAAACAAGAATCATAAGTATAGCCAGAACACCATCAGACATGTTTTTAACAGTTTCAATACAGTTTCTAAAAACAACTCACAAGCAATATGAAAGGAAAAAATGTCTTTATGACAAGTAATTGTAGGACTTAACTTTCTTTCAAAATCAGTGGCCATTGAAATAAAAGCGGCAAATGAATAAAATTGGGATCCGAATACGGCAAGAAATCATTTGAAAGTTAACAACCAGGGGAGACAGTAATATTTGATTTCTAAAGCCAGAAAAAAACATACCTAACATGTCTGATCAAAAATGGAAATTGTGTTCGATAATTGAAATCTCAATGCTTTCTAAAGGCCTATAAAAATGGACGGACAACACCCACAAATGAACAGACAGAAGAATTCAAAAACACTGAAAAATTCACAAACTCTAAAATCAAAAAGAAGAAAGTTTTGACGCTTACCTTTTCGTGGAGCTTCCGACGTCGCCGTCACCAAGATATTTTTCGTCTCGTTGCGATTCACCCTTCGCCGGAATCAGAACCATCACCGACAACACCGCCGCCCCATTTAGGTGATCCCGTTGTGCTACTAACCGGCTATTTTGTTTGTTCTTGTTTGTTTGTTTTGCATAAGAAGTGAAGACAATGGGAGAATAAGGAAGACGAAGAGGCAAGAAAAAGAGGGATCGGAGCAAAGCGGAGGAAATAAAGGAGGAAGAAGGAGAAAGAAATCAAAGAGAAGAAGGGAGAGCGAATCGGAGACAGAGGAATTAGAGACGGAGAAAAAGTGAATTATGGAGAGAGGAGAAGGAAGGGGGCGGTGGCCGAATTGGGATTAGGGTTCATCAACCCTAATTTTATTTTTTTCCTAATGATGGGCTGATGGGCAGAACCCGGGTCCGGTGGGTTTAATCACCACTGGCCCAATTTTGTTTTTCACCTTTAAAAATCTGAAAATTAGTTCAATTAGTTCAATAATTTAAAAAACGAATTTCTTAAAAAAAAACTTTTTTTAAATTTAATTTCACCTTTAAAAAACATTTAAAATAATAAAAAAAAATAAAAAAGATATTGATTTAAGTTTTGATTTAATTTCTTTTTATAATAATTAAAAACATAAAAAGTAGTTAACTTTTCTTTTAGGATTAATTAGTCTAGCCATTTTTTTATTTAATTATAGTTCAAATCCATTTCTAAAACTCACAAAAACCATATTTGATTAATTCTAACATTTTTGTCTAATTTGTCACTTAATCATAAATAATTACCACCTAACTTCTAAGTTAAAAGCAATCAACTTTTTCTCTAATATTTTCTAAGTTCTTAACTAAAAACAATTTCACCACTTATTCCACAATCACGCTTAATCACATCTAATTCATCTTAATTCAGTTCCTAATCATGTTTACAATTTATCCTTACATTTCAATATACCTTTGCTATCATCACATTGCTAGTATCATTTGCCATTATCAACTCCATTATCCATTGTGCCTTATTTTATCTCTTATTCCCCCCGAAGGAAAGGTTACCCAATTTGATCGCCGAGTCAATAACCCACATCCATACATTCTCCCTAAACCTTAAGACTTTGAGTCTCCATACTCATGCTTATGCGTCCCGCCGTGGACATCCACCCCTTTATCCTAGCCTTAGGATCAGGATCGTCGTACTCCATATAAGTTTTCTGCCGTGGAATACTTATCTCACACTCTTTTCAATTCAACCTTACAATGTAGAATTAGGAGTCGCTGCACTCCAAAGTAAGCACTTCCCTATGAACGTTTACTTCCCCCTGGAACCTTGACCACAGTCAAGAAGTTCCTCTTCCTCCCTCGTTGTGGGGAACTATGATTACTCTGATTCCATCCCCTACCTAGGATACGTAGGCACAAGATTGAATCTTGGCGAGTAAACTTAAAACTAACCCCTTAGGTCCTTATCTTTACCTTTAACCCTTAGCATTACCCCTTAAGCAGATAACTATAGCAATAACACATTTAAAACAAGAGGTTCCTGTAGAGTACTAAAGAAGTTTAGGATGCTAATACCTTCCCTAAGCTTAACCAACCCCGAACCATAGATCTTTCCCCGTATTGTGTTTACGATGCAAACTAGGTTTTTCCTTTCTTTAACCTTTCCTTCGGATAAATCAAAGACCGATTGTGAATAAAGATTGTGATTCAAATTAATCAATAATTTGATATCATATTCTCACCGCAACAGGAAATGGCGACTTCACTAGGGAGATCTATCTTTATCTTTTGAGGGTTATCCCTATCTTGTTTTTTATGCTTACTTTTGCTTATTATCTGCTTACATGTAATTGGTGTACCTTGCTTGGGGTATCATTGTTTTGAGACAAGTCCTACACCCGGACTTGAGTGCAATTATCATAGGAAGGTGATATATTCGACGAGGCTTATAGGGAGTGAGTCCCGACCAAGTTGACTTGAGAATCACCGCTCAGTTGAGGCCCTTTTGAAAACTAGTATTGTTGAACGAGTAGTCGTGAAAACATTTACTATTTTCAACCAGAGCATGTGATACTAGGGATCGTAGTTACCTAAACATAACTTTGGCCTTACTAGGATGTAGTGCAATGACTATGAGGGAGTAGTCCCGAAATATTTGCTACGCGATACTACACTCAAAAGAGGTTCTCTTGAAAATATTATTAACCACCGAGTTTCTCGGGAAATTGATAATATCCGAAAGATGAACTGATGACTTTGGGCACCGTTTAGAACCTTGTTCTGTAGGTACAATTAACCCATAGTACTTACCTTTCGGGATGGGTAGTCCTTGGCTCCGCTCATGTTCCTCTAACCTAGGACCTTTGTGTGCTTGTGTGTTTGTGCATTGCATCCAACATCATAACATTCCTGGTTTCAAGGAATTCAACCGTCCTTTGCAAAAAAATCTTGAATTTCAAATCTAAAACTTTTTCCAGCTTTCCTAGAAAACAATTTGCAACCAACCATTGAAATCCATGAAACCATTGTATTGCATTGCATCCTATTTTTTCATTTGCATTTTCATTCCGGTTTCTCATCGTCGGTTCTCTCGCTTCCAGTTTTGTCACCACGAGTCCTCTACATTGGTACGACACCAGAGCTCGAGCTTGGAAAAAGATGGCTGAACAAAATCAAGAGCTTGATCGTGTCAGTAATGATCTTGAAGACCTTCGGGAAAGTGTTGGGCAGATAATGGAGATGCTTCAGGCTATTAATGCAAAGATGGATATTCAGTCCACTGTTGTCTCTGAGATTACCAGTACTGTTGTGGATCCTCAAACATTTGTTACTACTGCAAGTCTACCTCCTTATGGTCTCCCACCTGGTTTTATGACGACTCCTTCCACGGTTCCTATTGCTCAACCAATTCAACAAGTTGTTCCTCCAAAGTTCAAAACTCCAAGCTTTGACCATTATGAAGGTGCTACTTGTCCGAAGAGTCACTTGACCATGTACTACTATGAAGTGGATGCTCATCAACCTTGGCAACATCAGCAAAATTATGTTCAGCAACAAGGTTATCCGATTCAGTATGCTCAACAACCATATGTGGCTACTTTTACACCGGCATTCAATCAACAAGTTCCTATATATCAGCCTGTGCAACCGGCTCTTGTCTATCAGCCTTCGGTCTATCAACAACCTCCTGGTTATCAGCCTGCACAAGCTCCTGCCAGCTAGCAACGAGCGCCCAACACTCCTGCTTATCAACAACCAAAGAATCAGGCACCTCGCCAAAATGGTCCGATAGGAGACAGTACAAACCTTGTCCTCCTATTCCAATGACTTTCACCGAGTTGTACCATTCATTAGTGCAACAAGGTCTGATTACTACAATTGCTTTGGGTCCACCTCCCAACCAGCTACCTGCCAATTACAACGCCGCCGCTCATTGTTTATTTCATGAGGGTGTGTCTGGCCATGATTTAGAAAGCTGCTACACTCTCAAGCACATTGTCAGGGAGTTAATGGAAAAGAAGATCCTGTCCTTTAATGATCCTCAGCCGAACGTCAAAAACAACCCTTTACCAAATCATGGGGTTATTAAGGATTCTCAGATCAGGACTACTCGCAGGGTTTCCCACTTGCCAAGATCAAATTCTGCAAAACCATTGTTCAGCATATCTAAGCCAGTTACTTCTACAGTGAATCAGCCGAAGCCGGTAGTTATTCAGAAGCCTAACCCATCTCAGTTCAGTGATTCTCAAGTTGTACCTTGGAAAGAATCTGGGAAGATTATTCCAAGGGAAGAATTGTAGACTGTTAATGAAGATGTGACAAACATAGCTTGGGCAAGCAAGACGACACATTCCAATGAGACTCCGCTAGAAGAAACCACTACTATTGTGTCGGTCTTGAATACAGAGACTTAATAAGCTCTTCTAGGAGGCTTTATCAGATAGTTCATTTTGTTTATCTATATGTATTTTGTTTCTTTGATCATAAAAGCATAATTAGCATGTACGAATTTGTTTGTTTTGAATAATTAATGCAATGCATATGTTTGTCTTTAAGAGATCCATTCGTATTCACTCATAAAATTATTTTTCATAATTTATAATGCCAACTTTACCCGATCTCTTGGTTTTGATAGAGAATTGGGAGGAGGATGATGAATCAAAACGCAAGATCTCTTGTCATATGCTTTTGAGTGAAACCCTACTGATGATGTAAGGCATTATTTCAAATCCTAAACACTGGAGATATAAGGAAGATAATCCCTCTTTAACCCCTTTGAGCCTTGACGTAGGAATTTTTCTTTTCAAATAAAAACCCCCAAATTGTTAACCTGGGGCAAGGTAGTTTTTCAGTTAAACTGATCGAGCGCTCAGACTCTTAAAAAGGAGGAGTAAACATTCGAGAACCCATTTTATCCTTAACATATTAGGAGGCTGGTAGTCAAAAGACACAAATGATTATCCCTCGACTATCTAAAGAGTGGGGCAGTCACAAGCCTTCAAAAGAGTCACACGACTTATGCAGAAAATAATGAATGAAAAAGAGCCCGCTTAGTCAAAACCTATGAAGGAGACTTAGGCAAAATTGGGGCATCCCACTGGACTCCTAAAGTCAAATTCAAAAGACTTCGTCCAGGAAAAAGTTAGGGAATAAAACGTGAAAGGAAAAAAACAAAGGATTACAATGAAGAATCCCAATAAAGAACAAAGTCGTGTGATCAAACACCAAAGAAAATAGGTGAGTGACTGCCATGTCCAAAGCCTTGATGGGTTCTTGACCATATCGAAACTGCTTGAGAGATGAGTGCTCGTATCCAGTTAACTGAATATAGGATTGGAGAACATCACAAAGAATGGGTGGGTACAAATAAAAGTTGAGCCTTTATCCTTTGTTTCTTAAGTCGTGAACCAAGCCACGATACAATCCTTAAAAATACCTAATTGAAGTAGGGTTCACTTTGAAAGCATACTCGATGAGAACGTTTCCTGACTCCTACGAGTTATGCTCAATTTGATGATGGCTTTATAAATTAAGTTCATATCCTAACTAGTGATTCGGTCACAAGTTATTGTGATATCTTTTTCAAAACAAAGAAAAAACAACTTCAAGACAAATATATATGTTGCATTAACAATTTCAGGATTAGCAGTTCATGCGTGCTGATTTTACCTGATTGCTTTAGAAATTTACATATAGACATCAACAATAGAACTTGAAGATTCTGCTAGACAGGGGCAGGTGGCTCCCAAATCGCTTATTGATGCAAACCTGGCATTCTTAAGAACTATTTCTTGAAGACTCTGTCATAACACTGTTGATCCGGGCCAGTTACGTCGAGATCCGACAAATCTCTCCAAGAGTTTGAAAACAGTGGGGCAATTGGACTCCATGTTTTCTGTAAAATCCTCCTGAGATAACTCTTTCTCACAAAGCAGGTACTCTGGGGCATTATGTTTTTCAAATTGGTGACTATTACGCTCTTCATCTCGATGAATTTTACTTCAGGTGGTCTTCGTTCCCTAGTAAGTCTCAATGTTGCAGAAGCACTTTTAAACCGTTGCCTCAGTGCAAGTCCCCAGCGAGACTATAAGCTAACAACACTTTTAGAATGATCCAATAATCTCTAGTGACCTTCAAGACTGCAGAGATCTCCCCAGCATCTTCCAAGTGATACATATTATTTGAGGACCCACTCTCAGTGGAACCATCTTTTCCTCACCGAAGTTTCCATACTTTTCTCAGGAAATGTTCCCTAGGAGATTACCATATTCTCCCCAAGAAGTCAAGTTACTTTCCCCAAGGAAGCTGATGTACTTTCCCCAAGGAAGCTGATGTACTTTCCCTAGGAAGTTTATGTACTTTTCCAGGAAGTTGCTACATTTTCTCCATGAAGCTGCCTAGCCCAGCACTTCCCCAATGAAGCGGATATTTATTTTATCCCCGAAAGTCTCCACTCCTAAGATGACGCTCCCAACAAATAGATTTTCCTTGAGCAGAACAGAGATTCATGATGGCAATCCTACCAATGAAGTCATGATATCTTATCCATCAAGTGGAATTTTGTTCTCCCCAGAGAATTTGGAACTTTGAAGCAAGATTCGGTTCCGTCATCAACTTCCCTATCCCCTGATAGATGTACTTTTGCGGAGGTCGCCAGGTATCCCCGTCGAGATATTTATTTCATCTCCTGTTTCCTCCTCCGCTCGTCTGTTTTGTCAGCATGTGCATGAGCATAAGCATGAGTATCAGCATACTCATTGCATTAGCATTTTCATACGCATTGACATATGCATTAGAATCTGCGTGCTTGCTACCTTCTTTGTCCTTTGTCGTTGCTTTGGCTATGGTCACCACCAAGTAACTAGGTTCGTCCGTTCTCTCCAAGTAGATCGTCAACCTTAAGCATAAAATACTTACTATGTTTCAATTTCCACACACAGTTCAACCCTCGTGGACGACGGATATTTCAGTTATCTTTTCCGTGCCTAGGATAAGATAATCCCCATTTGAGCTCATTCTCTCAATGGAGTCTTGTTTGACAGTTTCTTTCTAGCTCGATCCTAGATTGAACTTTGGTCCCCGTCGGTCGCCGAACCTACCTGGACGTGCATTTATTTTGCACTATCTATCAAGAAAAGCTCTTTTACAACCTTTGCAGATAAGCAATAGTTCTCATCCTAAGAAGCTTGTCACTACACCAACGGTATACGACAGTTCTCGCCCGAGAAGCTTATCATTATATCAGACATGCGACAGTTCTCGCCTAAGAAGCTTATCACTACAAACAACGGTATGTGATAGTTCTCGCCTGAGAAGCTTATCATTATATCAGACAAGAAACAATTCTCATTGCTACCCTTGCAAATAAGTGGCATTTCTCGCCTGAGAAGCTTATCCTATCTTCATTATGACTAGCAACAAGTGGCCCTCTCCCTCGAAGAGTTTGTTTCCATTACCCTAAACCTTAAGACGTTGAGTCGCTGTACTCATGCTTAGGCGTCCCGCCGCGGACATATCCTTTCCTAAACCTTAAGATGTTGAGTCACCGTACTCATGCTTAGGCGTCCCGCCGCTGACATATCCTTTCCTAAACCTTAAGACGTTGAGTCGCTGTACTCATGCTTAGGCGTCCCGCTGTGGACATATCCATATCCTTTTCCAAAACCTTAAGACGTTGAGTCGCTGTACTCATGCTTAGGCGTCCCGCCGTGGACATATCCTTACCTTTTCCTAAACCTTAAGATGTTGAGTCGCCGTACTCATGCTTAGGCGTCCCGCTGTGGACAATTTTTATCCTTTTCAAGTAAAATAAGAAACTGAGACCCGTTCATGGCATACAAACTTTGAAGTATGAGGGAGGTTTATTTTACCCTTTAATTAAAGAAGAAACCGAGACCTGTTCATGGTATGCAAACCTTGAAGTATGGGGGAGGTTTATTTTAGCCTTTAGTAAAAGAAGAAACTAAGACCTATTCAGAGCATACAAACTTTGAAGCGTGGGGAAGTTTATTTACCCTTTCTAAATGAGTCATTTGGTTAAAGAAGAAGCTGAATCATATTTTGATAATGGAAGCTTATCCAATTTTGGCATGTAAGTCCCTTTCAGCGATAAGTGTCAGTCTTTCTCGAGAAGCTTATCAGGGCATTTCCCCTTGAAGTCCATCTATTTTGGCATACAACAGGTTTTTACCCTGTATATTTTCTAATGAGTCCTGAAGATCCTATTTCCAGAAGCTCGGATGTTATTCTTGCTCAATGCTCCAACATTCTATTTACTTGATCCTACCGCCGTGTGGATCCTGTGTTACCTTTTGATCCTAGAGTGTCAACCAGTCATGCTTGAACCTGTTAAGCAGTTACTCTTGGATATTTCCCTAGTGGAGGCTGTCTTGCCGGTGCCATCTCCATCAAAGATCCCGTTTGATCTCTTCGCTCGAGAGTTTCTAGAAGCTCGGATATTATTCTTGCTCAATGCTCCAGCATTCTGTTTACTTGATCCTACCGCCGTGTGGATCCTGTGTTACCTTTTGATCCTAGAGTGTCAACCGATCATGCTTGAACCTGTTAAGCAGTTACTCTTGGATATTTCCCCAGTGGAGGCTGTCTTGCTGGTGCCATCTCCATCAAAGATCCCGTTTGATCTCTTCGTTCGAGAGTTTCTAAAAGCTCGGATGTTATTCTTGCTCAATGCTCCAGCATTCTGTTTACTTGATCCTACCGCCGTGTGGATCCTGTGTTACCTTTTCATCCTAGAGTGTCAACTGGTCATGCTTGAACCTGTTGAGCAGTTACTCTTGGATATTTCCCCAGTGGAGGCCGTCTTGCTGGTGCCATCTCCATTGAGGATCCCTTCTTGTCTTCCTTTCTAAAGTGGCAATTGGTTATGCCTGAACCTGTTGGTCCATCACTTTAGATTTCCCCAGTTCCATGTTGATTCCCGAGTGTGTGTTTGCTCATTGCGTTGTTCCCCTGTGTCGTCGTTTCGTCCGTATTCTTTCATTTTTCATTTTTCATCATATGCATCATTTTAGATTCATAGTATCGTTAGCATCGTTATTTTGTCCATAGCATTGCATATCACTACATCTAAGGGCAAAATTTTTGGTTATCTATATTTAAATCCATTTCACCATGATTTCTCGAGCCTCCATCGCTCAAATCATCCGGTGAAGTTATTTAAATAGGAGCAACTGTCATACTTCAAATTTTACCCTTAGATTTAGTGGTCATTTGCATTTCATTTAGTTCATTCTTTTGTCTTAGCTAACCTTTTAACTAGTTGTCTGTTTGTGATGTGAAGTTAGGTTGCTGTTGGAAGTTCAAGAAATCATGGAAGCTTTACATGTACCTCTTATCTCTTCCGGACTCCTCAGTCAATACAAGATTGTTCCCTCCAAAATTTCTCAGAGGTTCCCCATAAGGAGAATTTAATTTCCCTCGTCCGTTAGTATGAAGTATTAAGTGTTGTTGGAAAAGCTGTGTGCTTGGCTTCCTAAGAGGAAATTCAAGGATGTATTCTTTACAAGAACTCGAATTGGTTTGTTAATATCTCTACAAAGTTAAAATATAATATGTTATTTTTTTTGTCAAGCCCGTGAACTTTAGTGAATAATGATTCCTATCACGAACCCGTGAAGTTTATTCCCGAAATCCCAAAACTTCAAACCATAATTGACCCATCTGTGTGGTCTACATCATGTTTCATTTCAAGAAGTTGAGATAATGCAAAGCGTGGAAATTTATTCACCAATTCAATCCTCCATGACTCACACATGATTCAGAATCCAAGATTACAATCTTTATACAAATGCCAAGCACAGTGGGAGACCATATTGATTTTATCAATTTCCTTCAGAAAGCATTGCCACGTGTTATAAGTAATATGAAGGAGAAACCAGAGAATCTTTATCCAGAAAATACGCAGCAGATTGAAAGATCACTTGTTTAGTAGTTAACTTTCTTTCTCTTGTCAGAGATCAAAACAAAATAGCTACTATATTGCCCTTGTTGCCTAGCCTCTTTTATATGCTAAAAGGTTTCAGAGTTTGGTCTAAAGTTTTCCAGTGATAATTCCCCATGTACCTTTTATGCTAACAATGATGAACCCATCCCCGTTTATTTTCCTGATTACATGAAGATGATTTCGAACCTTAAAACCATGATTAATTATACTTTGGTCATGTAATGAAGTCACAAGAAGATCAGACATAAACCTTTACTTTTTATAGCGCAGGAGCCAATGCATCCGTTTCATATATATTAGAGTACAACTTGAGGATGCAACTAGAACATGAGATCCAATAAAGTGACAGTGCATTTAATTACAAGAGGATTTTAAACATGAAGCCAAGCCAAGACCAACACGAGATTTTACATTGTTTGAAGAATGCAACATGCTTAAGAAAACAAATAGATGAATTTTCCAAGTAATGTCGCTATAATGAGCCAAAAATTGAGAACATTGATGATACTTAAACTACATAAGGCAGCATCATTGCTCAAGGAAGCGAAGCAAATCTTTCCCTCTATTCTTTCCCGAAGCTTGCTCTAGCATAAAGGTCGTCATGCCTCTGTTACCATGCCGAAGACAAGTATGCCAAAACAAAACAATAAATGTTAGATGACTATGGCCAAGGCTTTGAATCATTCTACATTGATCTCTATCATAAAACAATGGTTCATCCACTTCTGGTATCAAACATGGACAATAATATCTGGGAAGACATTTAAATTTGTACTTCAACCAACAATACCTGGGCCAACACCAAAATGTGGGAATGATTCGTTCAAAGCATCAGCCGCAGATCTGGTTTTAGCCAGCAGTAATGCTTGATTTAGTCTAGGCAACACTTGGTACCTAAATTTCATAAGAGAGTGAGATGATTAGCAAGAGACTATATCATGGGATAATGCTACGATCACATAAATTGAGGTGCATAAGATAAAGTCTATTGATACAATTATGACAAAGTTCTAGCAACAATAACATGTAGTCGTTTCTATACCTGATGCTTGATTTATCATTTTTCTTCCTTTCCTTAAAAGGGATCCCATGTTCATTCCACGACCTATGTATATATGACGAATCTAGGATAAATCTGAGTCACCGGCACAAGCTCCACAATCTGAACAATAAACATCAAGAAGGATGCCTGTTCAAAAGGAGAATTTAAGCCAAATATCCAATTTGGTGACAGAGTGGATAGAAAGCTCATCTGTTAATTACAAAAGGCCACGCGTAAATTGAAGAATTCAGGCGGTCATGAATTCTTTCCAAACCCTTCATCTAGCAGTGGATTTCTCATTGGTATTTGCTGACATTAATCAACAATTTACGACCATGTTCTTTCCTGAAATAATCCAACAGGCACAGTAAGACAAAAACAAAAGTTCCCTCAAATTACGCATTAAAAAAAAACAAGAATCATAAGTATAGCCAGAACACCATCAGACATGGTTTTAACAGTTTCAATACAATTTCTAAAAATAACTCACAAGCAATCTGAAAGGAGAAAATGTCTTTATGACAAGTAATTGTAGGACTTAACTTTCTTTCAAAATCAGTGGCCATTGAAATAAAAGCGGCAAATGAATAAAATTGGGATCCGAATACGGCAAGAAATAATTTGAAAGTTAACAACCAGAGGAGACAGTAATATTTGATTTCTAAAGCCAGAAAAAAACATACCCAACATGACTGATCAAAAATGGAAATTGTGTTTGATAATTGAAATCTCAATGCATTCTAAAGGCCTATAAAAATGGACGGACAACACCCACAAATGGACAGATAGAAGAATTCACAAACACTGAAAAATTCACAAACTCTAAAATCAAAAAGAAGAAAGTTTTGAGGCTTACCTTTCCGTGGAGCTTCCGACGTCGCCGTCACCAAGATATTTTCCGTCTCGTTGCGATTCACCCGCCGCCGGAATCAAAACCATCACCGATAACACCGCCACCCCATTTAGGTGATCCCGTTGTACTACTAACCGGTTATTTTGTTTGTTCTTGTTTGTTTGTTTTGCAGAAGAAGTGAAGACAATGGGAGAATAAGGAAGACGAAGGGGCAAGAAAAAGAGGGATCGGTGCAAAGCGGAGGAAATAGAGGAGGAAGAAGGAGAAAGAAATCGAAGAGAAGAAGGGAGAGCAGATCGGAGACAGAGGAATTAGAGAGGGAGAAAAAGTGAAATTATGGAGAGAGGAGAAGGAAGGGGGCGGTGGCCAAATTGGGATTAGGGTTCATCAACCCTAATTTTATTTTTTCCTTATGCTGGGCTGATGGGCGAAACCCGGGTCCGGTGGGTTTAATCACCACCGACCCGGTTTTGTTTTTTTATTTTCCTTATTTTTATGTTTTTGTATCAGTTAGGTTGGGCCTAGTTTTCTTGATTTCTATTAATAAAAACTAATTTAGTAACCTACTAACATTTAACTAACTAAAAATCTGAAAATTAGTTCAATTAGTTCAATAATTTAAAAAAGGAATTTCATAAAAAAAACTTTTTTTAAATTTAATTTCACCTTTAAAAAAATATTTAAAATAATAAAAATAATAAAAAAGATATTGATTTAAATTTTGATTTAATTTATTTTTATAATAATTAAAAACATAAAAAATAATTAACTTTTCTTTTAGGATTAATTAGTCTAGCCACTTTTTTTTTTATTTAATTATAGTTCAAATCCATTTTTAAAACTCACAAAAACCATATTTGATTAATTCTAACATTTTTGTCTAATTTGTCACTTAATCATAAATAACTACCACCTAACTTCTAAGTTAAAAGCAATCAACTTTTTCTCTAATATTTTCTAAGTTCTTAACTAAAAACAATTTCACTACTTATTCCGCAATCACGCTTAATCACATCTAATTCATCTTAATTCAGTTCCTAATCATGTTTACAATTTATCCTTACATTTCAATATACCTTTGCTATCATCACATTGCTAGTATCATTTGCCATTATCAACTCCATTATCCATTGTGCTTTATTTTATCGCTTATTCCCCCCGAAGGAAAGGTTACCCAATTTGACTGCCGAGTCAATAACTCACATCCATACCTTCTCCCTAAACCTTAAGACTTTGAGTCGCCGTACTCATGCTTAGGCGTCCCGCCGTGGACATCCACCCCTTTATCCTAGCCTTAGGATCAGGAGTCGTCGTACTCTATATAAGTTTCCCGCCGTGGAATACTTATCTCACACTCTTTTCAATTCAACCTTACAATATAGAATTAGGAGTCGCCGCACTCTAAAGTAAGCGCTTCCCTATGAACGTTTACTTCCCCCTTGAACCTTGACCACAGTCAAGAAGTTCCTCTTCCTCCCTCGTTGAGGGGAACTACGATTACTCTGATTCCATCCCCTACCTCGGATACGTAGGCATAAGATGCGAATCTTGGCGAGTAAACTTAAGACTAACCCCTTAGGTCCTTCTCTTTACCTTTAACCCTTAGCGTTACCCCTTAAGAAGATAACTATAGCAATAACACATTTAAAACAAGAGGTTCCTGTAGAGTACTACAGAAGTTTAGGATGCTAATACCTTCCCTAAGCTTAACCAACCCCCGAACCCTAGATCTTTCCCCGCATTGTGTTTACGATGCAAACTAGGTTGTTCCTTTCTTTAAACTTTCCTTCGGATAAATCTAAGACCGGTTGTGAATCAAGATTGTGATTCAAATTAATCAATAATTTTATATCCTATTCTCACCGCAACAATTACTATTATTGATACGGGTGTGACACTTTGATTATATCTGATGAGTGTGTGTCGAAGTTGAATTTGGAAGTGTCTGCTAATAATGGCAGCATGGTTATTGATACCCCTACCAATGGGTCAGTAACTACTTCATTGGTGTGCTAGAATTGTCCTTTGACAATTTATGGTAGAGATTTTGGGATGCATTTAGTGTGTTTTCCTCTGAGTCAGCTTAACGTTATTTTGGGAATGAATTGGTAGGAATTCAACCATGTTTTTACCAATTTATTTGATAAGTCGGTGCAGTTTCTTGATTTCAAAGAGATTACATAGTCAGATTTTATGACCGTGATGCATGTAGAGATTTCCTTGAGTGAGAACGATCAAGTATTCATGGCACTCGCGTCCTTGAGTAGGGGGAATACAGGGATGATTATATATCTATCTGTAGTATGTGATTTTCTTCAGGGATTCCCAGATGACATCAGTGAGTTTTCGCTAGAGTATGAGGTGGTGTTTGCTATAGACTTAGTACTTGGTACCAGTCCTGCGTCGATGGATCCTTATTGGATGTATGGTTCAAAGCTGAGTGAGCTGAAGAAACAGTTAGAGGATCTTCTTGAGAAGAAGTTTGTTCGACTTAGTGTTTCACTGTGGGGAGCGTCAGTGTTGTTAGTCAAGAAGAAAGACGGTAGTATGAGACTGTGCATTTGTCGCTACTGCAAAAATCGGCACCGACTATGACAGAAGAGTCGCCACCGTGCGTTATTTATCCCACACGAGGGAAAGGAAACGCTCAGAGTAAACCTAATGCAAAGAGGGAAAGGAATGGTCATCGCAACCAAATCCTGGATTCGGGAGTCGGTTACGCAAGGGGAAGGTATTAGCACCCCTCACGTCCGTCGTACTCGACGGGATCCACGCTTGTTTTCTATCTAGGGTATGTTTATCTATCTACTCTAAAGGTCTGGGTTAAAAGAAAAAGAAAATGACTCGGCAAAGTATCGCACTTTATGCCTACGTATTCCCGTCTGGAACGAGAAATCAGAGTCAACGTAGTTCGCCTAACTACGGGTTATGGGGGAAGGTTGCTCGCCGAGATGTCGCATCTCATGCCTACGTAATTCCATACGGCATGAAAGATCAGAGCAAACTTAGTTCGGGCTACAAAGACACAGGTTTGTCTGACAGTTTTTTATCTCCTTCTAAAAAGGGTTTTCCAGATTAAGGGTCCAAGAGGACAAAAACAGAGTTTGAATGTTTGTTTGAATATTTTACGAAAGAACTATTTTTTAGGATATTTGCAATCTCAGTCGCACTAGAGACTATGACCCAGGAGTGAACGCTTTGTATGTCACCCAAAGGGTACCACACTAACATCCAGATTACTGGAGAGAGACCCTCCACCAACCTTTTCCCAGATAGCTTAAGGCTCGTAACGTACAACTTCAATTAACCTTATTATTGTGTTTTTGAATTTGTTTGAGATGAGAAGAGAAAGACACCCTAAAACTATGGTTGAAAGGGGAATCTACCTACAGTTATCATGCATAGGTCAAAACCTAATGTCTGTCATAATTCCCTCTTGCACAGAGGAAATCAGAGATCCTAGGGGAAACAGCAAAAGGAAGCAAGCAGCAAACAGTAAACAGTAAACATGCATGCTATGCAACAGTATCAGTGAGGCAAGAGAGAAAACACCAGGCAAGAGGAGCCAAGCTCCACCTCAAACCTAAAGGTAATCAACACAAGCAAAAAGACAATGCAGAGAAAAAGAAACAGAGAAAGCAACCCAAACAACAACAACAAGCTCTAAACAGCACAATTGAAAAGACAGCAAGACTTCATCTTCAAGCTAGCTTCTATCTCAAGCTTCTTCAACTTCATCTTCAAGCTCTAGCAGGCACACTCCAAGCAGAGGAACAATCACCAAGATCAGGGTTGAAATGTTGAAAACTTAATGAAAACTAAAGGAACTCATCAAGTACCAACATTGAAATTGAAGGGTATCCTCAAAGTTCTACTCAACTATGGGTATACCACACATCCCTCCAAAGGAGAGATGGAGTTTCCCTAGGAGGACTTCATGTCATTGGATGGAATAGAAGCACACAATGCATTCTATGTTTAATGAAGAAATCAAAACTAGCTCTAATGGCTCTTTCTAAAACCCTAATTCCTAAGCTCCTAAAAACAACTCTCAAAAGAAAAGAAAACTTCAACTCCAATCTTCAAGACATAGCACCTACACCAAATCCAAAAGACCTCCCAAAAAGGATTCCAAGCCAACAAAGCTCCAAAGTCACCAACCAAGCCAAACAAGCAAAGGTACTCAAGAGAGAACAACACAAACACAATCAACTTGCAAAATTCAACAAAAATAGGAAACAAAGTTGTAAAATTCTAATTAAATTCCTAGAGGAACATGAATGTTTGAACAACCTAGGGTTAAAATATTAAAGCCTAATTCAACTTCTAAGTAACCTAAATAAATTCTAGATTGAAAGGTATCAAGGTAATCAACAAGTTTGGGAAGGCTCTAATCTCAATACCTAAAACAGAACCTAAATTTGTTTTAAAATTCTAATAAAACTCCCAAGGTAACATGAATATCTACCCTAAAACATAATAAAAAATCAAAGCCAAATTCATCACCAATTGGAAGAACAAAATTCTACAAAATAGATGGTCAAATATGAAAAACAAAGGACATTAGCACAAAAGAAAAATCATAACTAAATCAAATTAAATCCTAAAAATGTAAAATCAACGCCTAAAATTTCTTAAGACATTCAGGAACTACAAAAAAACATTTCATAATTTTTTGATCAATTTTACTATTTTTTACGTAATTAATTCAAACAGCTACCAAAACAGAAAAATAAAAGAAAAAAGAAAATTAAATGGAAAATGGAAATGGTGAGTTAGTGAAAATTCAAAGCAGAAAAAATGAAAATCACGCTTGGTGGGAATCGAACAGGCGAGCGCTTGGTCCTCCACCCGGCCAAAACGACGCCGTATTGCACTTGCACATGTGATGCGCGCACAGCCGCTTGATGCGCGGAAGATGTCAACACAAGAGTGGCGATCAGACGGTGCAAAACTCATCTTCTCCAATTGAATTTTCTGAAACGAAAAACCAGTCCCGCGCGCACAGTACCGGTCGGAGCAAATCGGGTGAGCTTCAATCAAGCACAACTCTCTCAAATCTTGACCGTTTTGCACGAAATTTGGACTGAAATTGAAGGATTTTTCGCAAGGATTCCAAATCCATCAACAAAAATCATTAATAATGCAAGATCAAAGAGAAACGAAGCAAACAAAGTTTGACACCTAAAACTCAAGTTCATCAAAACCTCTCCAAATTAATTCTAAACTCATCCTTATGTCATGGAGGTTATAGATCAAGCAAAAACTAAGCAAAATCATGCCAAAACAGTCCATACAACATCTCACAAGTTTGGAGCTCCAAATTTCGAACGTCATAAACATCAACAATTATCATCCAGAAATGATCTACATAATTCAAGGAGTGCAAAGAAACAAAAATGGCAAAGAATCATCAAGTATTAAGAGAGATATGTTGAAATTCAAGTACCTAGTGGAGAACTTCCACTGAGCCTTTAATCCTTGATGAAGCTTCGCAAAACTCTCCAGAATCGTTCAATGATCTTCAATAAAGCTTTCTCAATTCACAATTTGGCTTGAAACGATCTAGATCTTAGAATTCACTTTTTGAATTTTCTTCACTTTTTCAAGCTTGTTCTTGATCAATTCTGCTCCAATTTCCAAAACTGATGATTTGTGAAGGTTAGAAATGTTATATACAATGGATATTGATCAAGAGAAAGCCCAATCCTTGCCTCTAGGCCCAAAATGAATTTTCAAAATTTCACCACTTTTTGCTCTTGAGTGTACACGAAAGTGGCAATGTTTTGGCTCCAAAATGGTTCAATTCAACTAATAGCAGCATGTGGAGTGTGAATGGCTGGGATTTGATCCTTGTATTTGATCCAATGGCTATTTTTGATTATGGAACTTCATGGTGAAGTAATTTAAATGACAACTCCCAAAACTTAGCCTATGCTCAAAATTCTGCCAATGCCAATGTGTTTAGAATGTGATTTCCATTCAAAAAATGTACTCACATGACATGTTTTTGTCCTCTAACTCAAAAAGTCAATTTTCCCTCCTTAATCCATTTGAAAAATTCCCTTTTTTAGGCCATTTTAAGTGAATTTTTGCTACAAGCCAAATCAATTCCACATGACCACTTGGTTGCACTTAAAATCATGTTTTAAGCAAGTTCCATGTTGAACAAATCTCCATTTGAAGAGTGCAAGTTGGAGATTTTGACCTATGATTGAAAATGGCCTATAATCTCACTTTCCCAAAATACCCCTGAGTTGTAAACCTCATAACTTGAGTTCTACAAATCATATGGAAGACTTCTAGTACAATTTAGAAAGATAAGACCATGAGGAACAACTTTCATGTTGTCTAAGAGGTCAGGTGAAACCTCATTCTAGGTCAAAAATAGCTTTGAAGTCAGATGATTTTCAGAGACAAATTTCAGTGGCATCTGAGGACTTGTAACTTGTCTGGACCATAAATTGAGTTCTATAAATCCCCTTGAGGACTTCTAGTACTCAAATTAAAGGTATTGAGATTCTATACAAGTTTCATGTTGGCCAAAGATCCATTTGAAACTAGTATATTGACTTATGTGGTCTTGAAGTTAGGCATTAAACAAGGGATTTTACACTAAAACCCTAACTTAGCAACTTCCCACACTCTTGATTCTTCTTGATTTGATCTTGGCACAACACCACAAGTGTCTTAACATGTCATTTCATGAACTCCATAACCTAAAAGTAGGCCTTGATACTCTTTAATTGTCCAGTTGACCTAGAATTGATCCAGATGAAACCCTAATTGCTTGCACCTCAACTGTGACTCTTGCATTTGACACCATGACTTGATTAAACTCTCCCATGGCCCTCTAGGAATTCTATGAGCTTTATACACACCCTCTTCTAACATTCAACACTTCACAACCCTCTGATGGTCTTCAGTTGATCCTCAAGTTAAGAGAAGATTCACACTCAAACATTTAAACCCTTAGGCACTCAAACCACCTTCTGATGACTTTGATAACTCTCAATCTTGAATGAGACCTCTTGCTAGGCTTCTTTTGACAAGAACAACACTTGATCCCCTGCTATATGAATAATATCATGATATGAAAATGATATAACTATGCAAATGATAATGCAATGAAACATAAACCAGGTAAGAAAAGGTTGAGCAAATTTTGGGGTGCAACAGCTGCCCCTATTCAAACGGCTTGGACCCGACTGGGTGAAGAGCGAACGGTCTTCAAACAATCGAGGTAGAAGACGGTTGAATACCAAGAAACCCGGAAATTTGCCAACCGCAGAAATACACAGCAAAAACTGCTTGGGGAACACCATCCGTTGCGCTGAACACAGTTGTTACGGCAACAACGGATCAATCATCTAATAAAACACTTTTGATTTCAACATTAACTTCCTGTGTGACGCCACATGTATCGCATTAACTTTGCAAGAAACAACTTCATCCACAACTAGGCTAAGCTTCGTCAACATGAGGAAATACTCCATCAACATATGGGTACAATTTCGTCCATAATAGGAGTAACGATCTCTGTCAATCACGGGTAATGACTCCATCAACACGGATAACAATCATTGTTAACTTTACTGGGGACAACTCCGTCGGTCACGGGTAACGACTCCATCCACATGGGTAACAATCACTGTCAACACAGGTAACACTTCCATCAACACGGGCAACAATCGCTGTCAACACAGGTGCAATCTCTGTCAGCCACAGGTAACCATCTCTGTCAACACACGCGTAAACTCTGTCCAGTACAGGTAACAATTTTTGTCAACACATGGAAGAATTCCGTCAACACGGATAACAATCTACGATGATTTCACTGGGACAACTACGTCAATCACGGGTAACGACTCCATCCACATGGGTAACAATCACTGTCAACACAGGTACGATCTCTGTCAGCCACAGGTAACAATTCCGTCAACCTGGATAACAATATCCGGCGCACGGGTACGATTCCGTCAATATAGAGAACAAACTCTGTCCATCACAGGTAACAATCTCTGTCAACACAGGCGCAATCTCTGTCCATTACAAGTAATAATTCCGTCAACACGGACAATAATCATTGTCAACACAGGTAACAAATCCGTTAACACGGACGCAATCTCTGTCAATTACAGGTGCAATCTCTGTCAATCACAGGTAAAATCTCTGTCAATCACAGGTGCGATCTTTACACGGATAATAATCACCGTCAGCACGGGTAGCAATCACTGTCAACACAGGCGCAATCTTTTTCAATCACAGGTATAAATCACTGTCGATCACAGGTAACAATCTCTATCAACATAGGGAAGAATTCTGTCAACACGGACAACAATCACTGTCAACATAGGTACTATTCCGTCAACACGGATAACAATCACTGTCAGCACGGGTAAACATCACTGTCAACACAGGTACAATTCCGTTGATACGGATAACAATCACCGTCAGCATGGGTACAATTCCATCAACACGGATACCAAACTCTGTCAACACAGGTACGATCTCTGTCCATCACAGGTAATAATCACTGTTAACACAAGTACATTTGAATATCTAGAGATCCTTCTGAGCAAGAATCCCACTCCTCTATAGGGAACAACACCTGAAACCGAAGAGGTAACCGACCTGGCTTATGTTTCAAAATGCATATGTTTGACAATGGCGTAATGCTCCATACAGCATGGAAATGTTACGCGTTTAGATAGATGCAAATATGATGATATATGCAAAATGCAAAGATGCCAAGAGGCGCTTCAACAAAATAAATGCCGAAGACAAGACCCAATCAGCTGGGGATGACCAGGTATGACAGACGTATTCCAGCAAAATAAATGCTGGAAAGATGCAACCAACTCCGTTGGGGATAACCATCCTATCAGGGAATGGCTCACAAGCTTGTGATTACGAACTCTGATGAGGATGTTCATCCTGTTGGAGGAAAAACAACCTGCTGGGGAGAAAAACAATCCTGCGTGGGGATAATCTTTCTGAACCAAAGACGACTTGATTACACCATGCGGGAATTACCCATGCTGGGTATTGAGTGTGTACATACTCACTACTGGGAATGCGCTCTCTGTTGGGGACATCAAAATCCACTGAGGATACTCTTTTGGCAGCTTTCCTGGGGATACTTTTCTGGGGAGAACCACCCACGTCTAATTGGGATAAGTGCCATCTCAAATCTTCTGAGATAAAATGTGACTTCCATCTGCTGAGGAATGATACTATCAATATGTGACAGGACTCTAGCTGGGGAACACAACTTCCCTGAATGTTTGCTTCAAAGGTGAGAACCTGCAAAACACAAACGAGGCAAAATAAATCTATACAACAAGATCCATCCCGGTTAGCAGTCGTGACATTCGTTTAGTCAATTCGAAGTTTTAGCAATTATTGGCAAGGGCCAGCAAGTTTATGCACATATAAGTTTATCAAAAACATCGGCGTTTTTCACAAACAAAACAGTAAAGAACAAGCATCAAGGACTGAATAACATGCTTTATTGATAACAGGCCTGTAAATAGGCAAAATTTTGTACACTGGATGCAACACATGAAAAGAGGAAGTTACGCACAAGCAAAGTACAAATATTACAGAAGCACAAAGAAAATTTGTATACATGTTGGCAACGTGGTACAGACGAACACCATGAGCTGATCCTCCTATGACTCGCCTGACTCTGACGCTTTCCCGATACTCGATCTTCGGAAGAGATTGTTTTGGATATACGACCCTCAGGTACTCCCAAACCACTTAAGCAATGCAATATCAAACTCGGATCGCAGTCATTTGCTTTTTCAAATCCCTAACTTTTGCGTGAACCGCCCTTTGCGGGTTTTCAATTCACCGGGATACCCTTTTTTGCCGAAGTTGCCCTTTTCAGGTTTTCAACTTCGCGGGTGTACATTTTTCAATTTTATCCCTAACTTTTTCCCGAACCTTTTATTCTTTTTTATGGTTTGCCGGGATGCCCCATTTTTGCCTGGACACTCTTTTTTCTGCCCAGCGAGTCTCTTTAAGCAAAGTATTTTTCAACTGCGTCCGAGTTCACAGGGGATGTAAAATCCTCACCATCCATGGTGGACAACAGTAAGGCTCCTCCAGAGAAAACCTTTCTAACGACGTATGGACCTTCATAGTTGGGAGTCCATTTGCCCCTGTGATCTGATTGTGGTGGGAGAATCTTTTTTAGCACAAGATCACCCGTCTGAAAGCTTCGAGGGCACACCTTCTTATCATAAGCTTTCTTCATCCGACTCTGATACAACCGACCATATGCTAGAGAAGCCAGTCTCTTCTCATCCATTAAACTGAGCTGATTCAATCTATCTTTCACCCATTCTGCCTCATCTAATTGGACATCACGCAAAACCCTCAGAGAAGGAATCTCAACCTCCAATGGTAGGACAGCCTCCATACCATACATAAGTGAAAAAAGAGTTGCCCCGGTTGATGTGCGTACCGTCGTACGATAACCATGCAAAGCAAAAGGCAACATCTCATGCCAGTCCTTGTAGGTCACAACCATATTCTGAACAATTTTCTTTATGTTTTTATTGGCCGCTTCAACAGCGCCGTTCATCTTGGGCCGATAAGGAGAAGAGTTGTGATGTTCAATTTTGAAATTCTGGCACAATTCCTTCATCATCTTGTTATTCAAATTTGAGCCGTTGTCAGTGATAATCCGCTCCAGGATTCCATATCTGCAGATAATATCCTTCTTGATAAATCTGGCTACCACCTGCTTGGTAACATTAGCATACGATGCCGCTTCAACCCATTTGGTGAAGTAATCAATAGCTACCAAGATAAAACGATGTCCGTTGGATGCCGTGGGCTCAATATTTCCAATCACATCAATTCCCCACATGGAGAAAGGCCAAGGCGACGACATAACGTTCAGAGGGCTCGGAGGCACATGAATCTTGTCCGCATAAATCTGGCATTTATGGCATTTCTTTGCAAACTTGAAACAATCTGTTTCCATTGTTAGCCAGTAATACCCTGCTCTTAATAGCTTTCTTGTCATTGCATGTCCGCCGACATGCGTGCCAAATGTACCCTCATGTATTTCTTCCATGAGCAACTTAGCCTCTTTCTCATCCACACACCGCAACAACACCAAGTCGTGGTTTCTCTTGTACAAAACCCCATCCAGATTTAGATAGAAATTGCCAGCCAATCTCCTAAGAGTCTTCTGATCACGACTGGATGCCCCAGCCGGATACTCTTGGTTCTTTAGGAAATTCTGGATATCAAAATACCACGGTTCGCCATCGGAAGTTTCCTCAATGGCGAATATGAAAGCAGGCCTATCGAGGCGAGAGATAACTATCCTAGGAGCCTCATTCCAGAAGTTAACCTTATACATCGAAGACAAAGTCGCGAGAGCGTCTGCCATCTGATTTTCTGCTCGTGGTATATGGTGCAATTCCACCTTGTCAAAGAAAGGTAACAACCTTCTTGCATAATTCATATAAGGTATCAGATTGGGCTGACGAGTCTCCCACTCTCCCTTGATCTGATTCACAACTCGAGCGGAGTCTCCGTACACATCAAGATTTTTAATTCTCAGATCGATAGCTTCTTCAAGCCCCATAATACACGCTTCATATTCGGCCTCATTGTTGGTAACTGGAAAGGTCAATCTAGCAGTGAATGGGATATGCGACCCATGGGGAGTAGTAATGATTGCACCTATTCCACTTCCATATGAATTGACGGCACCGTCAAATATCAATTGCCATTTGGAACCCAACTCTGGACCTTCATCCGGCAACGGCTCCTCACAGTCCTTCATTTTTAAGTACATGATATCCTCGTCAGGAAAATCAAAACTCATCGACTGGTAATCATCAATTGGCTGCTCAGCTAGGTACTCTAACAAAACACTACCTTTAATAGCCTTTTGAGAAACATACTAAATATCGTATTCTATAAATACCATTTGCCATCGGGCAATCCTTCCGGAAAGTGCTTGCTTTTCAAATACTTATTTGATCGGATCCATCTTTGAAATTAGCATGGTTGTATGGTTTATCATGTATTGCCTCAAACGTTTGGCAGCCCAGGCTAGCGCACAACACGTTTTTTCGAGCATTGAGTAACGGGACTCACAGTCTGTGAAATTTTTACTCAAGTAGTAAATCGCATGCTCTTTACGTCTAGTCTCGTCATGTTGACCGAGGACACAACCCATACTTTTCTCAAGAACCGTCAAATACATAATCAATGGTCTCCCTGCTACTGGGGGTATCAATACTGGAGGTTCCTGCAAATATTCTTTTATTTTTTCAAACGCCTTTTGACAATCTTCATTCCAGGTCATGGCCTGATCTTTTTTCAACAACTTGAATAATGGCTCTCACGTGGCCGTTAGATGAGATATGAACCGACCAATGTAGTTCAATCTCCCTAAAAAACCACGAACTTCTTTTTCTATTTTCGGCGTTGGCATTTCTTGTATTGCTTTTATTTTAGCAGGATCAACCTCAATTCCTTTTTCGCTTACAATAAACCCCAATAGCTTACCAGATCTCACCCCGAAGGTGCACTTGTTAGGATTCAGTCTCAGCCTGAATTTCCTAAGCCTCTTGAACAATTTCAGAAGATTGACCAAATGCTCGTTCTCCGTCTGTGATTTGGCAATCATATCGTCAACATAGACTTCGATCTCTTTATGCATCATGTCATGAAAGAGTGTTGTCATAGCTCGCTGATATGTTGCCCCGACGTTCTTCAAACCAAAGGGCATCACTTTGTAGAAGAACGTTCCCCACGGGGTAGTAAAAGTTGTTTTCTCCATATCCTCCGGCGCCATCTTTATCTGATTATAGCCCGAAAAGTCGTCCATGAAGGAAAACACAGAGAATTGAGTTGTGTTGTCGACCAGCACATCAATAAGAGGAAGCGAAAAGTCATCTTTCGGGCTCGCCTTATTCAAATCTCGATAGTCCACGCACATCCGCACCTTACCATCTTTCTTTGGTACAGGTACTATATTGGCGACCCAGGAGGGATAAGTTGTAACAGCCAGAAAACCGGCGTCCCATTGTTTCTGAACTTCCTCCTTAATTTTCACAGCCATATCTGGTCGAGTTCTTCTGAGTTTTTGCTTAACCGGCGGACATTCCTCACGCAATGGCAGACGGTGAACCACCATATCAGTATCCAACCCAGGCATATCTTCGTAAGACCAAGCAAAGATATCACTGTACTCCCGCAGCATCTCGATAAGCCTTTGCTTGATATCACTTTGCAGTGCAGCCCCTATCCGGATATTCCTGACAACCTCTTCGGACCCTACGTTGATAATTTCAATTTCCTCCTGATGAGGCAGAATGATTCTCTCTTCTTGTTTCAAAAGTCGAGTCAGCTCTTCTGATAAGTCACTATCCTCAACAATCTCTTCTTCTGCTTGAAATATCGGGTGCTCGAAGTCGAAGCGAGTCATAGGAAGTTCGAGATCGGTGTCGTCTGAAATATGAATCCTGCAATGAGAATGGTTAAATGTTTCAAATAATGCAAACAAAGCACATAACCACGTTGCCATTTTATTGTTAAACAAAAACAGGAAAAACAAGGATCACAAAATTTGTATGAGATAAACGCCTTTATTAATGATTAACCAAAGTACATACATAAGCAGGTAGCCTTAAAAACAAAATCACTATGCCCCGGGTAGGACACAGGATTATACAATAATTGAGAAAACAAATCATTACTGTTTTGTAGTCACTGGGACAAGTTCCTAGATAGACCAGTTGCACAGATTCTATCCTGGCACGCCGGGCTTGATCCACGAGTCCATATCGCAGTCACTATCTCCGTCTTCAGCATCGGAAATAGCATTGATTGTTTCATAGCAAACCCCACCTGGAGTGATCACCACTGGTCCTTTGAACTTTGGCACGCCTGATGCGGAAGGTGACGATGTCGGGCGATACCCCAACCCGAACTTGTCCATCTTGACAGGAATTTCCAAGACTTGGCCCCATCCTTTGGTTGCTCCAGCCTGAACCACTGCCTGAGCGTCTTTGTACGAAGACATGGCCACTTCTGGCCCTTTGACGGGAATATGAGACTTGTCCTTGATCTGCAACCCCTCGAAGGCTTGGCATGGCGTCTCATGGATCTCCCCATCCACTTCGACGTACTTGAATGACGAGAGATGACTAACCAGAATGTCCTCCTCTCCGCAAATAGTAACAACACTGTCACCAACCATGTACTTAAGTTTCTGATGCAGCGTGGATGTTACAGCCCCTACAGAATGTATCCATGGTCGCCCAAGTAGACAGCTGTAAGCGGGATGTATATCCATGATATAGAACACTGTGTCAAACACTTTCGGCCCGACTTGGAGCGACAACTTTATGGATCCAAACACCGACCTTCTGGTCCCATCAAAAGCCCTCACGACCAAATCACTTGGCGTGCATATAATTCCTCGGACATCTAGCTTCATCATAGCCTTCTTTGGCAACACATTCAAAGATGATCCGGTGTCTACAAGAACATGCGACATAACAGTGCCCCGACACTCCACTGAAATTTGCAAAGCCATATTATGGTCCCGACCTCTAGGTGTCAAATCAAAATCCGTAAATCCCAGGTTGTGGCCGGCATTCACATGCGCCAGTACCCCCTCAAGCTGATTGACAGTTACTTCCTGAGGTACAAAAGACGTGTCCAAGATTTTCAACAAGGCATTCCGATGGGCCTCGGAACAAAGCAACAAGGATAGTATTGAAATTTTGGAGGGCGTCTGCTGCAGGTGCTCCACAATCTTATAGTCACTTTTGCGAATCAACCTCATAAACTCTTCTACATCCTTGACCGATGTTTCTTTCTCTTTTGACTGGGAAGGTCCTCCTTCATTCACTTTGGCTTTGCCTCTAGCAATCCTCTCAGCCTCGATTTCAGGTGAAGTGAAGATTCTACCACTTCGGGTCATACCTCCCGCTCCAACAAGACTACCTACTGCCCCTGCTAGCTGGATATCCACATTAATCTTTTCCCCGTTGCAAAAAGCTTCCAACCCATAATTCCACGGAATGGCTTTCGTACTCTCATAAGGAACGGGTCATGCTTTTGTTATTGTAATGGTTGGCCGCTTGGCAGGTGCTGATATCGTAATAGTCTTTCGTGGGATTGTAATTGTTGCGACCTCACCCTGCTTTTCACATGTTACCTCATCAGGTTTCTCAATAGCAGTGCGGTCAAACTGCAAATTTCCCTCATCAATCATGGCCTGAATACCTCTCTTCAAATCAATACAGCCCTCTGGTCAGGTCCAACAATCCAAACAGTACTCATCACATCTGGGGAAGACCCCTTCTTTCAGCAATCTGCTTTTAACATAGCTCAAAGGTGTCTTTAGATCGTTTACACCCATAACCAAATCCAAATCCTCTTCTGTCAAAACAGCATTCGCTCCATGATTCGGCATTGGTTTTTGTACAATATTGGGACCATCATTACTGAAGTTGATGACTTTACTATCAATCAAATATTGGACTTTATGCTTAAAGGCATGACAACTCTCGATATCATGTCCGGGTGCCCCGGAATGAAATTCACACTGCTTACTAGTATCATACCCATAAGGAAGCGCTCCTGTGGGTGGGTCCAATGTTCTCTTCTCAACCAGATTCAAGCTTAACAGCGTCTGAAGCAGTTCTGCATACGTTGACGGAGGTGTATCAAATACCCTCTTCGGCTTCCCATTTTGGATCCTTCTCTGAGCAGAATTATACCTTTATTGTTGTTGTTGTTGCTATTGTGGTTGTTGTCGTTGTTGTGGTATAGGGATCGTCACACTAGCAACCTGTTGTTGAAGATACTGATTCCGACCTCTACCTCGTCCTCGACCATCATACACTGCACTGGCGTCTCCTTGTCTTCTACCACCAAAGACCTTTTTCGCACCTCCAGCTTAGGTTGATTCATTGGCTTGAATCTTACCAATTTTGATGCCATTTTCAATTCGTTCTCCCATGAGTATCATGTCAGAGAAACTACCCATCGAGCAATTGAGCAATTTATCATAATACATCCTAGAGAATGTTCCAACAAAAATATCAATCAATTCCCTTTCAACCATAGGGGGGTGGACTCTTGCCGCCAGATCGCGCCAACGATCAGCATACTCCTTGAAACTTTCCCCGTTCTTCTGTGAAAGACTTTGAAGTTGGACCCTATTTGGTGCAAGGTCACTATTGTATTGGTAATGTTTGACGAAAGCATCAGCCAATTCTTTCCAACTTCCGACCTGTGCAGGCTCTAGTCCCATGTACCATTCCAGCGATGGTCCTGACAAACTATCTTGGAAAAAATGCATAAGCATCTTTTCATCATCAGAGTAAGCCGACATCCTCCGGTAGTATGAACGCACATGAACCCCTGGGCACGTACCCCCTTTATATTTATCGAAAGTAGGAGCTTTAAACTTCAATGGTACTCTCAACCCAGGAACTAGCCCCATGGTAGCCATGTCCAAACCTGCAGAATTTTGATTGGCTATACCTCTCATCTATTCCTCCAGCATCTTAATCCTCTGATCACTATCAGTGGGACCCTCAAAACCCATACCTTGCCCAGAAAAGGCATCTTCCTGACGATCTCTATTCCAATACGGACCCTCATTACCATATCTGTCATAAGCAGCATTACGACCATGACCATGACCACTTTGGAAGAACCTGGGGTCATACCTCAGATTACCAAGCTCTTGATTAGCAGCCACTGTCCCAAAACCAGTATTTAAAGGACCCATCCCAGCACCATTGGTATTCACATTGCCAAACCCAGCATTGCCGTAGCCATTATTACCAAGACCTTGATTGTTATCACCAAACCCTCCGTTGCCGAGGCCCTGATTATTGAAACCATCATTGCCATCCCGATTGCCAAAGCCAAGACCCTGATTGTTGTCACCGAAACTAGTATTGAAACCAACATTATTGTTGATTTCCACGTTCCCATTAACATTATCAACATTTCTATTGCCAGTGTTGCCGTTGTCGTTGCCAATATCAGTCTCACCAGCATTTGGTATCACTTCCTCCCTGCGAGGAGTCTCAACATGAGCAAAGTTGTATTCAGTATTACCAGCTGCTCGTGCCAGCAGCGGTTGCACCAGAGTTTGAAGATGTTCCTGGCCTTTAGCCACAACTTCCATGGTCTGCATGAATTGGGCCAACCTATCCCGAATCTCCTGCATCTCAGACTGTACTTGATCCATGATCTTCTTTTTGTTGCTTCTTGTAGCGTACCGGTGAATTCTCTGTTCGTCAATCCTGAAGCAACCTGTAAGACGCAGGAGATAAGATTCGAGCTCAAAAAAAGGTACCTGCCATGCAATATGAATATGCAAATGCACACGTGTAAATATGCAAAAGGTTAATTTCCCCCCCGATTCTAGTTCCGGAGAAGAAGCTATAATGACAATGGAGTCCCAAGTAAGCAAGCGCATAAACAGAAACCTCATACATAAAAAAACGCCAAGAGGCAGGGTACAAAGGTACAACTGAATACAACTGAAAAGACCTCGGCCAACAAGCCTGGCGATGGTCAAAATACAAATACAACTAATAAGAGCAAAGCAAAGATAAATCAGGCCAAATGACGCACCCTGACATCTTCCAATAGCCTCAACGTCTCTGAATGACCTAGCCTGGAGATTAGCTCCTGTATCAGTAATGCATGCCGCTCAACAGTGGATCTCAGCTTTTTGGCGTCCTCTTCACGGGCTCCCTGCCAGAACACTCATCAACCCTGCATCTCTTGGAGCCAGCCTTCAATTCACCACCCCTAGTCTCTTTGACCATGCTACTCACTCTAGACTCAGCGTCACATCTAAGAGATGCCTCTTCAGCAATCTTCGCCTCCTTAGCACTGAGCTGCTCGTCTAACCGGGAAATCTGAAGCTTCAGCTCATCTTCACGCTCCTTCCGTTTGGTAAGCGTTGTATTCCACAAAGATTCCCATTTGGAAAGTCGAGAATCAGCCTTGTTCAGAAGTTCTTTCTTAGTAGCAAGTACACTACTAACACCATTCAAGGCTACTTCTACTTTCTCTCTCTTGCTGGTCTCTTCGGTCAAATCTGAACCCAAGATATTAATCATCTCAGTCTGCTTCTTCAGAGTGAAAGTTGCCTCATTCTTCTCATGCCTAAGCTGGAAAATCTATTTCTCTAACTCTTCATTGGCTCTCTGCAACTCTTCTTTCTCAGCCAGCAGCTTGTTATACTTCTCAATCTCTACTGAAGTAGGTTCCTCGATCACCGAAAGATACAAAGGTTCGGCAGCAGGATATGGCATCAAAGAAGTCCTAACTCTCTCATGGATCCAGAGCCGATAAGGATTATAAGCTCGACAGTCACTCTTACCAAGCAATGTCTTTCCTCTTCTGTGAATATTACCCCAAGCACGCCTCAATCTGACCAAAACATCTCCGTCTAATAAACCCGTGAGATACAGAGATTCCTGTATCTCGTCTTCAACCGGAGAGTCACTCAAAGCATAGCCAAATTGCCTCACAAGCAGAGAAGGGTTATAGTTAATACAACCTTTTCGTCCAATCAAAGGAACGTTTGGAAAGCCACTGCAACTATGTATAATATCCACTCCGAGCAGGTTCCGATCAAACCATACAATTTTCTCAGCACATAATCCCATCAATCTGGAAGACCAATCTAAAGTACCAGCAGTATCAACAAAAGGTCCCGTCTTAGGAAGATGTCGCTGAAACCACCTGGATAGAAGAGATACACAGCAAGAAACATTCTTTCCCCGACGCTTCTCATTCTTATAGTGAATAGAATGATAAACGTCACCCAAGAGAGTAGGCACCAGATTCTTCAAGGCAAGAATAAAGAAAGCATCTGAATCAACAAAATCAGGCAGGTTCGGGAACAAGACAATCCCATAAATGCAAACAGCCAGAATAACACTGAAGGCAATCCAACATCCATCCTTTGCACACTGCGTAGCCTTCTCAACCAAGCAAGAAAGATGAAAACCATAAGCTCCATTCAGCTTGACCAAACCTCCGGGGAGCTCAGAAGCATCTAAACTGACAATTTCAGCAAGCTTAGCCAACTCAGGCTCAGTATCCTCGTGAACAAAAGGCATCTGATCTAACACAAGAACTCCCAGCATATCAGAATACTCCTCCAAAGTAGGAGCCAGAATAAAATCAGGGAACAAGAAGCATCTCAACTGAGGCTTGTAAAACTGCATCAAGGTATACAATCCAGTCATCTCAAACACAGAAGGTTTGTACAAAAAATTGAGCAGTTTCCCATAAGACTCTCTAAACTCAGCCCTCACTCTCTAATCTGCTAGAGCAACCAACTGCAATAAGGAACTGATATCTGGAGAAGGCAACCTGTAAGCAACTGTTCTCTTCATGGACTCCATGTCTGGCAAGAAGAACACTAGAATCTGAGGGAAAAAACACACCTGCAACATAAATACACGTCAATGAAATGCAAACATGAAAATGCAAATGCATATGCAAACAGGGGATCAAGTGCAATGATGAAGAATTGTGTTGTGCTGTACTGCCACTTGAGAACCATCAGATCTTCTCCTCAAACCAAACCAACCACACAAGAACCCTCATAACCAATTCTCACTGACAGAGACAAACCAGGTGTTCTGAGAACAGAGTTTTCTTGCAAAAAGACCCACCTATCCTCTCACAGGTATGCACCTAACTCGCAGACGAGGTACGACATCCTATGCGGTCATCAGCGTCACATACTTTCCAGAGTGATGATACGATACCCAGAAGGTGTGGCATCATCATCCCTTGAAGAGGCCTCACTTAGCCGAATCCCAAATGATAGGTTCCCAGAGTCGACAGCCCTCAAATCCAACAACCTGTCGAGCCCAAAGGGCCAGGCAAGATGCTATCAAAGAGAATCTCGTCTGAGTGTAAATTTCGTAGCTAGCTGGTGCAAGCAAAGCAAGCAGGCTAACCACTACTCTCTACTTCTAAGTCTATGTGCACTCAAGCCCAGGTCCAGCTTATCTCTCAAACTAACCCTCTACCCACAGCACAACAACAAATATATACAATACAGAACGTAAAGACAGAAAAATAAATACAAAACCCTAGAAGGGAAAACAAGCGCTAGGATTGACTCGCATAGGGAACCAGAACATCCCCAGCAGAGTCGCCAGCTGTCGCTAATGCGAAAATCGGCGCCGGCTATGACAGAAGAGTCGCCACCGTGCGTTATTTATCCCACACGAGGGAAAGGAAATGCTCAGAGTAAACCTAACGCAAAGAGGGAAAGGGATGGTCATCGCAACCAAATTATGGACTCGGGAGTCGGTTACGCAAGGGGAAGGTATTAGCACCCCTCACGTCCGTCGTACTTGACGGGATCCACGCTTGTTTTCTATCTAGGGTGTGTTTATCTATCTACTCTAAAGGTCTGGGTTAAAAGAAAAATAAAATGACTCGGCAAAGTATCGCACTTTATGCCTACGTATTCCCATCTGGAACGAGAAATCAGAGTCAACGTAGTTCGCCTAACTACGGGTTATGGGGGAAGGTTGCTCGCCGAGATGTCGCATCTCGTGCCTACGTACTTCCATACGGCATGAAAGATCAGAGCAAACGTAGTTCGGGCTACGAAGACACAGGTTTGTCTGACAGTTTTTTATCTCCTTCTGAAAAGGGTTTTCCAGATTAAGGGTCCAAGAGGACAAAAACAAAGTTTGAATGTTTGTTTGAATCTTTTACGAAAGAACTATTTTTTAAGATGTTTGCAATCTTAGTCGCACTAGAGACTATGACCCAGGAGTGAACGCTTCGTATGTCACCCAAAGGGTACCAAACTAACATCCAGATTACTGGAGAGAGACCCTAACAACTTCAATTAACCTTATTACTGTGTTTTTGAATTTGTTTGAGATGAGAAAAGAAAGACACCCTAAAGATATGGTTGAAAGGGGAATCTACCTACAGTTATCATGCATAGGTCAAAACCTAATGTTTTTCATAATTCCCTGTTCAACAGGGAAATCAGAGATCCTAAGGGAAACAGCAAAAGAAAGCAAGCAGCAAATAGTAAACAGTAAACATGTATGCTATGCAACAGTACCAGTGAGGCAAGAGAGAAAACACCAGGCAAGAGGAGACAAGCTCCACCTCAAACCTAAAGGTAATCAACACAAGCAAAAAGACAATGCAGAGAAAAAGAAACAGAGAAAGCAGCCCAAACAACAGAAACAACAAGCTCTAAACAGCACAATTGAAAAGACAGCAAAGTTGACAGCAAGACTTCATCTTCAAGCTAGCTTCTATCTCAAGCTTCTTCAACTTCATCTTCAAGCTCTAGCAGGCACACTCCAAGCAGAGGAACAATCACCAAGATCAGGGTTGAAATGTTGAAAACTTAATGAAAACCAAAGGAAATCCTCAAAGTTCTACTCAACTATGGGCATACCACACATCCCTCCAAAGGAGAGATGGAGTTTACCTAGGAGGACTTCATGTCATTGGATGGAATAGAAGCACACAATGCATTCTATGTTTAATGAAGAAATCAAAACTAGATCTAATGGCTCTTTCTTAAACCCTAATTCCTAAGCTCCTAAAAACAACTCTCAAAAGAAAAGAAAACTTCAACTCCAAGATCCAATCTTCAAGCCATAGCACCTACACCAAATCCAGAAGACCTCCCAAAAATGATTCCAAGCCAAGCAAGCTCCAAAGTCACCAACCAAGCCAAACAAGCAAAGGTACTCAAGAGAGAACAACACAAACACAAGCAACTTGGAAAATTAAACAAAAATAGGAAACAAATTTTTAAAATTCTAATTACATTCCTAGAGGAACATGAATGTTTTAACAACATAGGGTTAAAATATTAAATTTTAATTCAACTTCTAAGTCACCTAAATAAATTCTAGATTGAAAGGTATCAAGGTAATCCACAAGTTTGGGAAGGCTCTAATCTCAACACCTAAAACAAAACCTAAAGTTGTTCTAAAATTCTAATAAAAATCCTAAGGGAACATGATTATCTACCCTAAAGCATACTAAAAAATAAAATCCAAATTCATCACCAATTGGAAGAACAAAGTTCTACAAAACAGATGGTCAAATATGCAAAACAAAGGACATTAGCACAAAAGAAAAACCATAACTAAATCAAATTAAATCCTAAAAATGTAAAATCAACACCTAAAATTTCTTAAGACATTCAGGTACTACAGAAAAAAATTTCGTAATTTTTTGATCAATTTTAATATTTTTTACGTAATTAATTCAAACAGCTACCAAAACAGAAAAATAAAAGAAAAAAGAAAATTAAATGGAAAATGGAAATGGTGAGTTAGTGAAAATTCAAAGCAGAAAAAATGAAAATCGCGCTGGGTGGTGTCGCTTGCGCGAAAATAAGGTGCCGGCACAACAGAAGAGTCGCCACCTTTCGTTATTTATCCCTCAGAGCGAGAAGGGAAACGATCGGAAAAACCTGACGAATAAGGGTAAGACAAGGTCATCGCAACCATTGTCTGGGTTCGGGAGTCGGTTACGCAAGGGGAAGGTATTAGAACCCCTCACGTCCGTCGTACTCGACGGGATCCTCGCTTGTTTGTTTACTTGGACGGGTTGGTTATAATCTATCTACCTATCAAGGCTGGCTGAAAAAAGAAAAGAAAAATGACTCGGCAAAGCATCGCGCTTTATGCCTACGTATTCTCATCAGAGAATGAGAAATCAGAGTCAACGTAGTTCGCCTAACTACGGGTGAAGGTGGGGAAGGTTACTCGCTAGGATATCGCATCCTATGCCTACGTACTTTCATCTGGTATGAAAGATCAGAGCAAACGTAGTTCGGGAAACTACGGGTTATCTCCTAAAAGAAGTGTTTTTTATTATGTTTGCGATCTCGACCGCACTAGAGACTATGACCTGAGAGTGAATGCGTCGCATGTCACCCAAAGGGTACCATACTAAACATCCAGACTGTGAGAAAGAAACTCTCCCACAATCCTTTCTCAGATAGCTTAAGGCTCGTAGCGCACGAAAGAAATCATTCATGATTACTGTGTCTTAAACTGCGTTGAGATGAGAAGAGAACAGGCCCAACTAGGAGGGAGACTATCAAGTCCTACTGTTATCATGCCATGGATTCATCCTATGGTTGAGGTTTGAACAGGGAACTCCTAGATGTTGTCATGCATAGGTTTCAACCTAAAAGTCTATCATCAAATCCTCATCAGAAGAAATGAGAGTCCTAAGGGATCATGTCAATGATACACCAACACAGACAAAAGCATCAGCTTTAACAGTAAAATGCATGCAATGCAAGTGAGGGAGGAAATGTGTGTGGGGCTTCAGCCTCCACAAGCTCGTCTCAACCTCAAGCCAGTCATGAAATAACAGTAATCATACTGAAATATAAACAACATGCTATCAAGCAATAGACAGTAAACTGCAATCATACAGATAGAGGAAATGAAGTGCTATCAAGCAAAACAAGCCACATGGGCAAGGGAGCTGGGCTCTACCGAATACCCGCTAGCAAAGCCAAGTAGTAACAATACAATCAAATGTACTCATGCTCTTATACTGAACTTATTCTAAATGTGCTTAGTCTAATGCAGCAGACAAATCAGACAAAACACACAATACATCAAAGAAAACAGAAGAAAGCCTCAGCTCCTCCAGCAGCAACCCAGTCTTCAGACTTCAGAGATCACTTGCTTTCCAGGCATCAACCCTACAACCTGAGTATCAACTCATCTTCTCCCCTGAGCTTCAGCTCCTTTGATCAGCTCCACCTTCAGGCTTCACTATCTCCAGGGATCTCCAAGCATCCACTTGATCTTCACAAAGTCTTCAGACTTCAACAATCTTCAAGGAATCATCCTCTTCAAAGCTTCAGCTTCTGTCTTCAATGGCTCTAATGCTCCAGCAAACAAGATTCAGTCAACAAGATGAGGTGAGGATGTTACAGTGCTCACTGACTTCCAAAGGATGCCATTGAGGACTTAACCTCAAAGGAAAGGCTCTCTCAAAGTTCTACCTCAGAGGGCAAGGTCACTAATCCCTCCAAAGGAGAGAGGTGAATACCCTTAAGGGACTTTATGTCACAGAGAAGAGAGGAGGTGACCAAAACACTCCTGGTTTATTGAACAAAGTATTCTATTTAGGGCTCTGCCTATGCACCTATAAACCTATAACAACAAACAAAAGCTATGCTAAACTCCTCTGCAAGGTCTTCAAAGCTTCCATGATGATCCATAAGGTCTTCAACTCAATCTTCAAAGCTCACACACTCAAAAGAGAAGGAGAGAAAACAATACAATACAAACTTATGCCTTCAAGCAACACACATACTATCCATACATTCAACAATCGATGAAAAATGCTAAAACACCATGCAATATTCTAGCAAAATTCTAGGGGATTCTATACACACTTACCCTTAACCCATATATTCCCCATACACTAATTTGGCCTATAAACCCCAAAACAAATTTGTTCAAGTCTACTTATACAACCTAAAACCCTAATTAGAACACCTAAATGTCTAACAATCAAACTACATCAAATTTTAATCTACAAATTGAGAATTAAATTCTATATGAAACTAGGGTTCAATACCTAACTATGCCAAAAAGAATGGCTCAAAAACCCTAAGGGAAAGTCCTAAAACAAATTGTACAAAATCAAGCGTTAACCAAAATCAATTAAATGTACTATTTACAAGAAAATATGCTAAAAAATATTAAACTAAAAATAAAAATGGAATTTTATTTTTTATTAATTTTCTAGACACAATCATGGTTATGTGAAAAAAGGAAGAAATGAAAAATATTTATTTTTATATTTTTTATGAATTTTATAAAATGCCAAGAATTAAAATAAATTAAAAAATAAAAGAATAAAAAATAAATGGGAGGGGGTGAGAAAAGTAAAGCGCCACAGTTATTTCTGAACATTGGGCCAAGTCTGGGGGTGGGAATAGGAATAAATGCTGAGCCCAGTTCCACTATTGAACCAAAACGGTGCGTTTGGTTAAATGATACGCTGCGTTTTGCACGCTTCAGTCTTCCCTCCGTTTTGAAATCAAATGATGGCCGTGCGATGGATGGAATTGGTCAAGGATCTGAGGCGATCCAATGGTGGACCTTCATCGTCCCCAACTGAACCCTAGGGTTTGCAGAAACCCTAACCCCATGCAAGGATCTTCAACCTGATCGTTCTCACTGATTTCTCCATGAATTCATGAGCTTCCAAAAGCAAAGTTGCACTACCAATCACCCTGAACACGATACTATCCATAGTTTTCCCTGAAACCCCTTGAATCATCCTAACAGAAAGCTTCATCATCAAGGTTCCATTTCTTTCCTCTGCTATCAAACTTAATGGAACTTCAAACCAATGATCCAGAATTATTCTACATGTTTCCCTAACCATTCTACACCATCTCATATCCATTGATGCACACAAAATTGCTTGTTATTCATTCTGCAAGAAATTGTACCCTGCCTCGAAACCTCATGATCCTCCCCCTAATTCTCAGAAAATGGTCCTCTACCCTAGCTTAACCAGTCTAAACCTATAACTATGGTAGAATGCACATAAATTAGGAGATTCGAGCAAGATTACCAACCTGTCAATCTTTAATGGTGGCTATGGTTTCTCCTCAATTCAGTGGCTGCAAGCTTCCCTAATTGATCCTCAATGGCCAATATGAGTTCTGTATGCAGCAAGATGAATGAACAAGGCTTGAATCTTGTGTTTGATATCAAAATGCACTTCTTGCAATTTCCTCCAAACAGCTTCAAACTTCCATGGATCTTCTTCTACCTCAGCATGAAATCAGTCACAATGATCAGAAGAATAGGTTTGTGGAGGAGAAATGAATGGAGATTGAAGAGAATGAAGGTTTGATGTGAAATTGCAAATGGAAGGATCTTACTTTTTCACACTCTAATCTCACTACTCACCAATAATGATCACCAACCTTGGCCATATGGTAATTCACCTTTCTTATAACAATCAAGAGAATGATCTAGATCCCTCTAGAAACTTGTGGAAAGTGTTAGAAAGTTTGAGAACTTCTCATGGAATGATACATTGGATCTCCATCATCTCATGCCTTAGCCTTGCCAAATGGACTTTAAAATCTCCTTACAAGAGATATTGAGAAAGAATGAGTGGAAAACAAGCTAAACTTTGCTCTTTGTGAGGTTTTGTTTAGGTGCCTTATTATGCAAGAATGAGAATTACAAAGTAACCCCCATTCCTAAGCTTCAAATCAAAATTCTACTTGAACCATTGTTTTTAAAATGATGTTTCCAATCAAAATGATATATTGGATGACCTATTTTGGATTTGTGGATCTCCCAAACCAAACTTAAATTTCAACTTTTTCAACTTATAAGCCATTTTAGGTCATTTTCACCCAATCTTGTAAACCCTAGCTACAAGCTCTTTCAATAACTCATGACCACTTTTCTAGACTTAAAATCCCATTTTGAACAACTTTCATGTTTTGAGTTTTTCCATTTGAGGCTTGGAAATAGGAGATATGGCCTTTGCTTAAAATGACCTATAACTGACAAATGACCAAAATACCCCTGTCTTGTTCAAACCATAAGTTGAGTTCCACAAATCCTATCAAGGACTTCTACCACTCAAATTAAAGCTAAGAAGATGCTCTTCAACATTAATGTTGACCAAGAGATCATAGGAATCATCCTACTAGGGCAAACGTTGTCTGCAAGTTGGGTGACTTTCAAGGACCCAGATTCACACACCTCAGCTGACCTGTAATTTGTCAAAACCATAACTTGAGCTATACAACTCCTATCAAGGACTTCCACCACTCAAATTAAAGCTAAGAACAAGATCTACAACATTCATGTTGTGGGGAAGATGAGATATCAATCACATCTAGAGCTAAAACTGCCTGGAAGATAGGGATCAAATTAGGGTTTTTCACTGACAATCCTCAGAAACCCTAACTTGAAACTTCCCAAACTCCTCAACCATGATGAGTTGGTCTAGGAATCATCTTTATAACATCTCTATGCATCATTCCATGATCTCATGGCCCTTGGATTAGGTCTCAACCTTCTCCAAATTTTCAGCTGATTTAGGGTTGACCCAGTCAAAACCCTAATTCTACCATTCATGGTTGAATCTTCTGAATTCTTGCATAATGACCTCTCTGGGCTTCATGATGGCTATCAAGACATCTCATAAACTTTATCAAATCATCAAGTTCATTCTCAAGGTCTCAGAATCATCTGAGGAGCTCCCACAACTCTCAAACTATGAGGCACACAGCTCTGGTTTCAACCAATTCTTCTGAGGATCTCTTGAACTCTCTGATGAAGGTATAAACTTTCAAACACTCAGTGAATAAATAATTGTTGGTCAAATTTTGGGGTGCAACAGCTGCCCCTATTCAAACGGCTTGAACCTGACTGGGTGAGAAGCGAACGGCTCTCAACCAATCAAGGTACGAGACGGTTGAATACCGGTAAACCCGAAAATTTGCCAACTGCGCGAGCACACGGTACTCTGCGAGGAACAAATCTTTGAATACTGCAACACTAGCTGCTCAACAACTAGCTGGAGAGATACTGAGCTGACATCGCCGTCAGTCATCCACATTAACTTCTTCTGATATTGCCTTCAGACACCCAACCTCGCCGCTGGAGAACTGAATCTGACATCGCCGTCGGAAACAAACATCGCTCTGAGAGACACTCGACATTGCCGTCGTACAAACATCATCTCTACTGGGGATTTGAAGAGTCTGACCTTGCCGTCAAACAAATATCCAACCTCGCCGTCGAACAAACATAATCTGACCTCGCCGTCAAATCCAAACGTTCAACCTCGCCGTCGAACAAACATCCAACCTCGCCGTCGGACAAATGATGATCTGACCTCGCCGTCAAATCCAAACGTTCAACCTCGCCGTCGAACACATTCAACATCGCCGTCGAATAAACATCCAACCTCGCCGTCGAACAAACATCCAACCTCGCCGTCGGACAATACATGATCTGACCTCGCCGTCAAATCCAAACGTTCAACCTCGTCGTCGAACAAACATCCAACCTCGCCGTCGGACAAATGATGATCTGACCTCGCCGTCAAATCCAAACGTTCAACCTCGCCGTCGAACAAACATCCAACCTCGCCGTCGGACAATACATGATCTGACCTCGCCGTCAAATCCAAACGTTCAACCTCGCCGTCGAACAAACATCCAACCTCGCCGTCGGACAAATGATGATCTGACCTCGCCGTCAAATCCAAACGTTCAACCTCGCCGTCGGACAAATGATGATCTGACCGCGCCGTCAAATCCAAACGTTCAACCTCGCCGTCGAACACATTCAACATCGCCGTCGAATAAATGATGATCTGACCTCGCCGTCAAATCCAAACGTTCAACCTCGCCGTCGAACAAACATCCAACCTCGCCGTCGGATAAAATGCAACACTGAACAACTCTGACCTGGGGTTCACCCCCGGTAAATGGAACAAAAGGTACACTTGCGTATTTGAAACTACTCCGCTGAGAATGAGAGACTTAACCGAGCACACTCTGATCTGGGGTTCACCCTCAGAACCATAACGAACATCGGAATACTGCTGCACAACTGACCCACCGTAGAACTTCAACATTAAAGATATATGAAACCCTGGCCCCTGGCCATTTCCAGCTTCAGCTAGAAAAAATCTTCAAGTACTTCTGAAGATAGAATCCTTGGCCTTCAAGGATAGATGAAACCCTGGCCCCTGGCCACTCCAGATCCGCTGGAGAATCTTCAAGTTCTTCTGAAGATAGATGAAACCCTGCCCGTCGGCGATTCCAGCTTCAGCTAGAAAAGATCTTCAAGTACTTCTGAAGATAAACATCTTTGACCTTCAAGGATGTAAACTTTTCCCGTCGGCAACTCTGCAGGAGGTATCTTCGACTTCAGTCTGAAGAAATGGTCCTTGGCCTTCAAGGATACATGGATCTGCCTTCAGGCAACTCCACCTCTGCTATAGAGCATCCGTGACTTCAGTCAGGGATATACTTCGGCCTTCAGTCCGAAAAATTGAACCCTAGGTCATTCATGACCTTGGGGGATAACCTTGCCCTTAGGAACCTTCGCTTCAGCTTAGGAAATCTGTGACTTCAGTCAAAGAAATGGTATCCTGAGCCATTCATGACTCTACGGGGATTCAAACACTTTGCCTTCAGGAAAAACTCCGCTTCAGCTGGAGAAACATCTTCGACTTCAGTCAGAAGAAAAACTATCCACTTGATCGCAATCAATCATCTCCTCAGGACAACTGACTTGGTCCTCAGACCAACACGGATCATCTTGTTATATCTACAAACTTTGGAACCTTGTCTTCAGCCACACGTTGATTCATCAACAAGGAAATCTGAATCCATAGGAACCTTCTGATATCGCCTTCAGGCGTTTACAAAGTCAATCTTCAGATTAGACATCACTGTTGGAGCAGACATATCACGCTGCTAAGAACTTCAAGAATCACCTTGAACAAATAGCTCCGTCGGGCACCTTCAAGAATCATCCTGAACCGATAACCATTCTGGAGACTTTATTCTGCGGGGTATTCCAGGAATCTTCCTGGGCAACTCTTGCTGGGGACGCTATTGGGGAGCTCAAGAATCATCCTAAGCAAACAACTCGGGAAGCTGCACTGAGGTCTTAAGAATCATCTTAAGCAAACGGCTCTGCTGAGGAATTCGAGAATCATCTCGAACTGAAGACTTCGCTGGGGATCTCAAAAATCATCTTGAGCGAGCGACTGTGGGGATTACACCGGGGTCTTAAGAATCATCTTAAGAGCGACCTTGTTGGGGAGAAAGTCAGGAATCATCCTGAACAACTGGTCTTTCGGCTGAACACCTGTAAACAAGAATGATAGTGACCTAGATCATGCTTATGATGCGTATGCTTCTGCGCTATGCCCCACACGGTGGGAATGATATGCATTTATGCTAAATGCCATGCAATCATGCAATATGCTATGCAATCCCGTCAGCAAAATAAATGCCGGGGGAAAAAATCCTCCTGTCAAGGAGAAAAGCACTACTCAGACAGAGGAATCATCCTGCTGAGGAGAACGCGGACGCGCCAATAGCAATCAGGCTCTGTTTGGGGAACTGATCTTCCGCGGACTGCTGCATGGAAAACAACTTCCGTTGATTACCTCAGAGGAACGAAGCTCTACGAGAACCTGGACCTGCTGATATCAATCGCGAGAGTAGACTGCGTGGCCGTCATGGCTACTTTTCTGGGGATAATCACTCTATGGGGAAACAACTTCAGCTGCTCCATACTCCACTGGGGAAAATCAATCATGATCTGATCAACTTCCAAGGACTCGGCTCTCTTGGGCATCTGCAAACTCGGCTGAGGAAGGAGAAGTCATTCTGCTTTATTGGAGAGAGTGCGACTCCGGGGAAATACAGCATCAACTGTTCACTATCTGTTAGGGAACATCCACTCATGATCTCAACTGCTTCCAAGAATTCTGCTTTTCTGCAGACTCAGCCGGGGAGAGAAATCATTCTACTTCACTGGAGAGTACGACTCTGGTGCGGACTTTCAATTTCGCTGGGGAAGAAAGAATCATCTGACTTCGGGGAAGAGTACAATTCTGCAGAGGAATACAACACCAGCTGTTCCAACACTCCACTGGGGAAGAGGGAATCATCCAACTTCAGGGGAGAGCATAACTCTGGTGGGGAATCTCAATTCCGCTGGAGACTTTACTGGGGAAACACGAGCTTCGGCACCCGAACACTTCTATGAAATCTGCACTTGTGACCCGGCGCTGGGGAAAGACGACATCATTCTTCGGTGCTTGGCTCAGCTGATGGGGTGACGCTCCTTCAGGATGCGTCTGCTTGGGGAAGAGAATCATCTCTGCATGGGGAGACATATCAATGCTCACTATTTGCGTTCAGATTCTGCGGAGGAGAGACTACTGAACTCTGCTGGAGAAGGAGGGCTCGCCCTGCTTCGGGGATGCGCACGACACATCTTTGGGAAGGTGCTACACCTGCAACAACACAAACAAACAGACGAGATACCCTCCTCAAAGGGGCCTATCCAGGTTATTATTTCGTGACAATATTCAGTTAATTAATTGTTTCAACAATCAATGGGCCTAGGCCCGCAAGTTTATGTATGCGCATTTTATTAAAAACATCGGCGTTTTCATTCGCAAACAAAACAGATAAATGCTAAACAGATAAGCAGAATTGCTGAATAATGTGCATTTTATTGATGATGAACCCCTGAACGGGCAAAAATGTTTTACAACAGAGGCAAGCTCCTGGAATGAGGAAGCCGCACAAAAAGAAAACATAAATATACATCAATATGTACAAATGTCGGCAACGAGGCATAGACGAACACCATGAGTTGATCCCTCTAAGACCCACTCGACTTTGATACTTCTCTGATGCTTCGGCTTCGGAAGAGATTGATTCAGATAAACGGCCCTCAGGTCTTCCGAACCACTAAACAATGAAAGTCCACATGCGGAACGCAGTCATTTACTTATTCAAATCCCTAACTTTTGCGTGAACCGCCCTTTACGGGTTTTCAGTCCACCGGGATACCCTTTTTTGCCGAAGCCGCCCAGTGTAGGTTTTCGACTTCGCGGGTGTACATTTTTTCAATATATCCCTAATTTTTGCCCGAACCTTTTATTCTGTTTTTGGTTCGCCGGGATGCCCTTTTTTTTTGCCTGGACTCTTCCTTTTTTGTCCAGCGGGTCTCTTTCAAGCAAAGTATTTTTTAACTGCGTCCGCGTTCACCGGGGATGCAAAATCTTCACCATCCATCGTGGATAACAGCAAAGCTCCTCCCGAGAAGACCTTGCTGACGACATACGGCCCTTCGTAATTCGGAGTCCACTTGCCCCGGTGATCGGAGTGTGGCGGAAGAATTTTCTTCAGGACGAGATCACCCGTCTGAAAGCTTCTAGGACGCACCTTCTTATCATAAGCTTTCTTCATTCGGCTTTGGTACAGGCGACCAAATGCAATCGATGCTAACCTCTTCTCGTCCATCAGGCTGAGCTGGTTCAAGCGATTCGTAATCCATTCTGCCTCGTCGAGCTTCACATCAACCAAAACTCGCAAAGAGGGAATCTCCACTTCTAACGGCAGGACAACTTCCATACCGTACACCAAGGAGAAAGGAGTTGCCCCGGTCGACGTACGCACCATCGTACGATAACCGTGCAAGGCAAACGGCAGCATCTCGTGCCAATCTTTGTACGTCACAACCATCTTCTGAACAATCTTCTTGATGTTCTTGTTGGCCGCTTCAACAGCGCCATTCATCTTCGGCCGGTAAGGAGATGAGTTGTGGTGTTCAATCTTGAAGCTCCGGCACAGCTCCTTCATCATCTTGTTGTTCAAATTCGAACCATTATCAGTAATGATTCGCTCGGGAATTCCATAGCGACAGATGATGTCCCTCTTTATGAATTTAGCTACCACCTGCTTGGTCACATTAGCGTACGAGGCTGCCTCCACCCATTTGGTGAAGTAGTCGATAGCTACCAGAATAAAACGATGACCATTGGACGCGGTGGGCTCGATCTTGCCTATCATGTCGATGCCCCACATGGAGAACGGCCAAGGGGAGGACATGACATTCAATGGGCACGGCGGCACATGAACTTTATCGGCATAAATCTGGCATTTATGACATTTCTTCGCGAATCTGAAGCAATCCGACTCCATCGTCAGCCAGTAATACCCTGCTCTCAGGATCTTTCTCGTCATGGCATACCCGCCGGCGTGCGTACCAAATGTGCCCTCATGGACTTCTTCCATGAGCATACTTGCTTCTTTCTCATCTACACATCTGAGTAGCACGAGATCGTGGTTTCTCTTATACAACACTCCATCAGGATTGAGATAAAAGTTTCCAGATAATCTCCTTAGAGTCTTCTTATCCTGGGTTGACGCACCCGCAGGATACTCTTTAGTCATAAGGAAGGTCTGGATATCGTGGAACCATGGCTTGCCGTCATTGGCATCCTCGATTGCAAACACAAATGCCGGTCTATCAAGACGCGAGAGCACAATTCTCGGAGCCTCATTCCAATAATTGACTTTATACATTGAAGCCAGCGTGGCTAAAGCATCAGCCATCTGATTTTCAGCCCTGGGTACATGATGAAGTTCCACTCGATCGAAGAATGGAAGCAGCCTCCTAGCATAATTCATGTACGACACTAAATTCGCTTGACGAGTTTCCCACTCCCCTTTAATCTGATTGATTACAAGCGCTGAGTCACCATATATGTCTAGATTCTTGATTCTCAAATCAATTGCCTCTTCTAGACCCATAATACATGCTTCATACTCGGCTTCATTGTTGGTAACTGGAAACGTCAGTCTCGCAGTAAACGGGATGTGGGATCCGTGAGGAGTCGTGATGATAGCCCCGATACCACTTCCATAGGAATTAACCGCTCCGTCGAATATCAACTTCCACTGAGACTTCCTATCTGGCCCCTCATCGGGCAATGGCTCATCGCAATCCTTCGCTTTGAGAAACATAATATCCTCGTCATGGAATTCGAACTTCATCGGCTGGTAGTCTTCGATTGGCTGTTCGGCTAGGTAATCCGACAATACGCTCCCCTTAATGGCCTTCTGAGAGACGTACTGAATATCATATTCTGTTAACACCATTTGCCATCTGGCAATCCTGCCCGAAAGAGCCTGCTTCTCGAAGACGTACTTGATCGGATCCATCTTCGAAATTAGCATAGTGGTGTGGTTGAGCATATACTGTCGTAGACGTTTGGCGGCCCAAGCTAATGCGCAACACGTCTTCTCCAGCATCGAGTATCGAGATTCACACTCAGTGAACTTTTTACTCAAATAATAAATGGCATGCTCTTTTCTGCCTGTCTCGTCGTGCTGACCGAGAACACACCCCATACTATTCTCCAGAACCGTCAGGTACATGATTAATGGCCGTCCCGCCACTGGGGGTATCAAGATTGGAGGTTCTTGAAGATACTGCTTTATTTTGTCGAATGCCTTCTGGCAATCCTCATTCCAAGTAACCGCCTGATCTTTCTTTAAAAGCCTGAACATCGGTTCACAAGTGGCCGTGAGCTGCGAGATAAACCTTGCAATGTAGTTTATTCGGCCCAAGAAACCACGAACTTCTTTTTCTGTTTTCGGCGCTGGCATTTCTTGGATAGCTTTTATCTTCGCAGGATCAACTTCAATACCTCGTTCACTAACGATAAACCCCAATAACTTTCCGGACCGCACTCCGAAAGTGCACTTGTTAGGATTCAGCCTCAGCCTGAACTTCCTAAGCCTTTCAAACAGCTTCAACAAATTGACCAGATGCTCTTCCTCCGTTTGGGACTTTGCAATCATGTCATCAACATAGACCTCGATCTCATGATGAATCATATCATGAAACAAAGTTACCATTGCTCGCTGGTAAGTGGCCCCTGCGTTCTTCAGACCGAAGGGCATTACCTTATAGAAGAATGTTCCCCATGGAGTGATAAACGTCGTTTTCTCCATGTCCTCCGGTGCCATCTTAATCTGATTGTAACCGGAGAAGCCATCCATGAACGAAAACACGGAAAACTGGGTTGTATTGTCGACCAACACATCGATATGAGGCAACGGGAAATCATCCTTAGGGCTCGCCCTATTCAAATCCCGATAATCGACGCACATGCGTACCTTACCGTCCTTCTTCGGTACAGGCACTATGTTGGCGACCCACGGAGGGTAAGTGGTAACGGCTAGAAATCCTGCGTCCAACTGCTTCTGGACTTCTTCCTTGATTTTTACAGCCATGTCTGGTCTCGTCCTCCTAAGCTTCTGCTTGACTGGAGGGCAATCTTCTCGCAACGGCAAGCGATGAACCACGATGTCAGTGTCAAGTCCGGGCATATCTTCGTATGACCAAGCAAAGACGTCACTGTACTCTCGAAGCATCTCGACCAGTCTATGCTTGACATCATTCTGCAGCGCAGCCCCTACTCTGACATTTCTGACGAGTTCCTCAGAACCCAGATTTACAACCTCAATATCCTCCTCGTGAGGCAGAATAACCTTTTCTTCTTGTCTCAACAAGCGGGCCAACTCTTCCGGAAGGTCCTCGTCTTCATCAATCTCATCCTCGGCTTGATAGATCGGGCAATCAAAGTCGTAGTGAGCCGTAGAGGGTCCAGAGTCAATGTCATCTGTTGTGTGGATCCTGCAATAACAAGGGTTAAGTTTAAAGCGAGAATATGCAGGTTAGCACAAACCTCGTTGCCATTTTGCTGTTTTTCGAAATAAACATAAAACAGGAATAACAGAGAACACAATATTTGATTACGAAGAAAACGCCTTTTATTTATAAACAAAATGCATACACATAATCCAACAAGGCCCTGACAGTAAAACCACTATGCCCCGGGCAGGACATAGGGTTGTACAAAGATTGTAAAAAGCAAATCATTACTCTTCACTTGTCAGCTTGATAATCTCCTTGATGGTCCAATTGTGGAGGCGCTTGCCCGGCTTGCTCGGTTGAATCCAGGCGTCAAGATCACAATCACTATCCCCGCTGACCTCGGACGCAGCGTTGATGCTCTTGAAAATTACTCCCCCCTTGGTGAATAGGATCGGCCCTTTCCCACGAGACGAGCTGCCAGAAGAAGATGAAGCTTCAGCTTCAGGAGAATATCCCAATCCAAACTTATCCTGCTTGATTGGTATATCCAAGACATGCCCCCAGCCTGGGGTGGAACCGGCTTCGACGACGGCCCGAGCTTCCTTAAACGAGGAGAGATTCATCTCTTGCTTCTCTGCGACGACAGGAGCTACCTCTTTCACCCTGACGGTTTCAAATGCTTGGCAGAGCGTTTCATGGATCTCGCCGTCCATTTCAACATATTTAAAGGACGACAGGTGGCTCACCATAATGTCCTCCTCACCACAGACGGTTACTATGCTGCCCCCGACAGCATATTTAAGCTTTTGATGCAGCGTGGACGTCACGGCACCCGCAGAATGGATCCATGGCCGACCTAAGAGGCAACTATAGGCGGGCATGATATCCATGATATAGAAAACCGTATTGAACGTCTCTGGACCAACTTGAATTGGCAGGGTCAACTCTCCAAAGACGTGGCGCTTAGTCCCATCAAAGGCTTTCACTACCAGATCGCTGGGCGTGCAAAGCAATCCACGGGTATCCAACTTCATCAGTGCCTTTTTCGGAAGCACATTAAGCGAGGAACCCGTATCCACCAGGACATGTGACATAATCGTGCCTCTGCACTCTATTGAGACGTGCAAGGCGTTGTTGTGATCTCTTCCCTTGGGAGTCAGCTCTAGATCTGTAAAACCCAGCCCATTACCAGCATTAACATGGGCCACCACCTCCTCCAGTTGATTCACTGATATCTCCTGCGGCACGTATGCAGCATTCAATACCTTCAGCAAGGCGTTGCGGTGCGCCTCAGAATACAGCAACAAGTTAAGAATCGAAATCTTTGACGGAGTCTGATGAAGATGATCTACAATTTTGTAGTCACTCTTCTTGATTAGTCGCATGAACTCTTCAGCATCTTTAACCAGCAAATCTTTTTCTGCCCCAGAAGGGACCTCTTCGACAGCTTTACCTTTACGCTTATCCACAGCGTCAGCCCGGACCACTTTCTCTGCTGCAACCTCTGCTGGCGCAAACACTCTACCGCTTCTAGTGATACCACTGACTCCGGTAAGATTCTGCACAGTCGATCCGAATGGCTCTAGCTCTATCTTCTGACCATTACAATAAACTTCGGCGCCGTAATGCCATGGAACGGCATTAGTACTCTCGAATGGGATTGGTCCGGCCCTGGTGATAGTGATAGTAGGCGGACGGGGCGCAGAAATAGTAATAGGGTGACGAGGAATAGTAATGGTGGCAACTTCATCTGCCTGCTTCAGCATGACTTCCCCTGATGCACTCTCAACGCTCCGGCTGAACTGTAAAATACCCTCATACATCAGACTTTGGACACCTTCGATCAGCTGCTCACACCCATCAGGAAGTGTAGCACAAGCCATACATAACTCTCCACATCCAGGAAAGAAGCCCTTCTTCAGCAACTTAGCCTTGACAAAACTCAACGGCCTCTTCAAATCTTTGACATCAGTCAGCAAGTCTGAACTCTCCTCGGTGATAACGACATTCACTCCGCCCCCCTTATGATGAGGCATTGGATTTTTGGTAACGTTGGGCACATCGTCAGAAAAATTAATAACCTTGGCGTCCACCAAGTCCTGGACTTTGTGCTTAAAAGCTTTACAATTCTCAATCGTATGGCCAGGTGCCCCAGTATGGAACTCACAAGTAGCATTGGCGTCATACCCCGGTGGTGGTGCCCCTGTTAAGGGAGCCAACGTCCTCTTTTGAACTAGCTGAAGCTGCAGCAAAGTTTGCAGAAGCTGCGCATATGACATAGGTGGAGTTTCAAAATGACGGTTTGTCAGGGGAGCCCGATTCTGATATCTTTTATACCCCTGCTGATTCTGCTGCTGGGGCTGCTGCTGTTGCTGCGGCGGGGCAGCTGGGATATTTATGCTAGCAATCTGAGGCTGAGGGCCCTTGCCCTTTCTCCGAGCATTAGTGACAGCACTGGCATCTCCCTCTCGACGCTTGCCAGCGTAAGGTTTCTTGCTACCTCCTCCAGCTGAGGATGATTCTCCCTGAATTTTTCCGATCTTTATACCGTTCTCAACATGCTCGCCCATAGTGATGAGAGCCGAGAATGTTCCAGACATGCCACTGACCAGCTTTTCATAATAGATTCCAGGAAGGGTAGCCACGAACATTTGCACTAGCTCACGCTCAACTATCGGCGGTTGAACCCGAGCAGCCAATTCACGCCACCGCTGGGCGTACTCTTTGAAGCTTTCATTGTTCCGCTGTGAGAGGTTCTGAAGCTGAACCCGGTTGGGAGCCAAGTCGCTATTGTATTGATAGTGGAGGACGAACGCTTCTGCGAGGTCTTTCCAGGTACGCACAGTAGCGGGCTCCAAACCCATATACCATTCGAGTGATGGACCAGAAAGACTATCCTGAAAGAAGTGCATCAGCAACTTCTCATCGTCAGAATAGGCGGACATCTTTCTATAATAAGATCAGAGGTGGACCCGGGGGCAAGTAGTACCCTTATACTTCTCAAAGGTAGGCACCTTAAACTTGTGAGGTACTTTAAAGTCAGCAATCAATCCGAGGTTGGACATGTCAACGCCCAATGTGTTCTGATTTTCTATGTCTCTCATCTTGTCTTCCAGCGCCTTGAACCTGAGTCGAGCTTCAGCATTCAACTCTGCATCTACACCTCTCTGAGAGAATACGTCATCCTGATGGTCTTCCAGCCATGCCTGAGGCACCAACAGATTTCCTGCACCAGCGTTGCCGTTGACCGGCCCTATGTTAACATTGGCTCCCAAACTACCATTGCCGACGCCTGCTGCATTGAGTCCGGGATTAGTCATCAGATTGCCGTTAGCGCTGCCGTTGCCCCCGGCAGCAGGAACAACGTTTTGTGGAGCGTCCACTGGAGGAGGAGTAGGCACGACCCCTCCATGCAGTATGCCATTACTGTCGACCCTGGAGATCAGAGGTTGAACCAGAGTACGGAGCTGGTCTTGACCATTCGCGACCACCTGCATCAGCTCCATAAAACGATCCATCCGTTCCCGGAGCTCTTGGACGTCTGACTGCACCTGGTCCATTATCCTTGTCTGATTAGCGCGAGTTGAGTAGCGGTGAATGAGTCTTTGATCAATCCTGGAGATCGAAAGCAGCTCGGAACCTGAAAAACCTGTCAAGAATAAAGGTTAGGAAAAGCAATAAGATATACACCATGCAAATATGCTTCATGCAGATGCATGCGTGTGTCTGTGTGCGTGGGAGGTTTTCCCCCGATCCTAGTGCCTTAGTGCCAGTGCCGATAATAATAAGAGGGATAAGAAATCCGAGCCCGATCATGGAAACATCAATCTCATATATATATGGAAAGGCCTGTCAAGGCAGTACACAGTATTAGCGAGTACAAACCAACAGCATGACCTCAGCCAACAAGTCTGGTGATGGTCAGCATACATCAAAGATCAAAACAACAGGAATACAACTAGTCAAGTACGACCACGGGCGCGATACTCTGCTAATAACTCCTTTGTCTCTGAATGATCTGGCGAAGTGAGCAACCCCTCGACGAGTAGTTCCCTCTGCCTGATAGTATGCTGAAGCCCCTGAACTGAACTCTCCCAAGCGCCTTCGCCAAAGCAATCCTCCAGCTTCCGCTTCTTAGACTCAAACATCAGCTTATGCTCCTTCAGGCTAGCAATAGCTTTGTTGAGACGGGCTTCAGCGGAGTACCTGCGGGCGGTCTCTTCATCAAACCTCCGCTCACTGTCCTTCACTTCGGTTTCTAGCTTAGAAATCTGCAGCATCAGCTTGTCTTCTCGCTCTTTCCTGGTGGCCATGGAAGTCTTCCAATGCTGGTCGAACTTAGATATTCTCCGATACGCCTCCTCCAAATGCTGCTTCTTCGTAGCTAGTACATCATTAGCAGCCCTGAAGTCTTGACCCAGGCGTTCCCGATCAGCAATCTGCTTTGCCAAGTCTGCACTCAGCTGGCTCACCGACTCTGTTTGCATTTTGAGAGCATGCACGGCTTCGTTCTTCTCACTTCGAAGCTGAGCTAACTCCTTCTCTAATTCTGCATTTGCCCTCTTCAGTTCATCACGCTCAGCTAATACCTGGTTGTGCTGATGAATGGACACAGTGGTAGGCTCTTCAACTGGTGGAGGACTCTCTGGTCTGACATGAGGGAATGGCATCCCTATAGTACTGGCTCTGGCTCTGATCCAATCTGAATAAGGAGGGTAGGCTTGGCTGTTGCTCTTCCCCAACAAAGGCTTTCCTCTCGTGCTGATATTGTTCCATGCATACTGAAGCTTGGACAACAAATCCCCCTCTAGAATACCCGTGAGGTACAGAGATTCCCGTACCTCTTCTTCCTTCGGTGGAGTCCTCAAAGCATATGCAAACTGACGAACTAGCAATGATGGATTGTAGTTGATGCAACCCTTCCTACCTATCAGAGGTACGTTAGGAAACCCACTACAACTGAAGATCACCTCGGTGCCTAACCTGTCTCTGTCAACGAACCAATCAATGTCTTCTGCCGACAAACTCATCAGACGCTCAGGCCACTCAGCTATGGCTGCAGACAAGCCAGAAGAACCCCTCTTGGGCAAATGACTATCAAACCACCTGTACAGCAATGGTACGCAGCATGAGACATTTTTCCCTCTCCGGTTCTCATTCTTGTAATGCACTGAATGGTAAACGTCTCCGATCAGAGTAGGGACTGGATTCCCTGAGGCAAAGATATGGAATGCATCAAAGTCTACGAAATCAGGCATGCTGGGAAATAGGATAATGCCATATATGCATAAAGCAAGGATGGCGCTGAAGGCGTCCCAACATTTGTCCTTAGCACACTGCTGAGCCTTAGCTATCAAAAACTGCAGAGAGAACCCCGGGACCTTGTTCCAACTCGTCACCACTAACTCTGAAGCGCTCAAATGGAGTGAGGAAGCCAAACCAACCAGATCAGGCTCAGCATCCATGTGGACAAAAGGCATCTGCCTTTTGATAGGCACACCCAACATATCAGCATACTCTTCCAATGTCGGCGCGAGAATGAAGTCATGAAAGGTGAAACACCTCAAGGGAGGGTCATAAAACTGCAGAAGAGCATGTAACCCATTCAACTCGGACGTAGAAGGTTTGTAAACCACGCTAAGCAACCTGCCATAAGACTTCCTGAACCTATCCTTCATAGAATCCCCTGCCAGGGCTATCAAACCAGTCAGCTTCGACACATCAGGGGTCGGGAACTTGTACGCAACAGTCTTCCTGAGGGAGGCCATAATAACAACAGAAGGCGAGAAATCCGGGATCGGGGAAACAGTACCTACAACACAGACACACGTTAATGGAATGCAGATGAATGCGCAAACTAATGCAAAATGCAGGCATGCAATAATATATCCAGGTAGCTGCTATGGAGATTCGGTATCAACAGTCGCTGATGAGAAGGAAACCCCGGTGTAAAGCCACTAATCTGATCTGCTGAGCATAACCATCTGATAGGACCGAGATCAAAATTCTGCTCTGACAAGAATAAGTGCCTGATAATAAGGACCCCGGATGCAAGATCAAGAAACATCTGTTGATGAAGTCTTCAGACCCCACTCAAAATCTACCCTATCAAGAAAAAATAACATCTGCTGATGAGATCTTCAGACCTCACTCAAAATCTGCTCTATCCTGAACAAACCACTGATGATAATACACTGATCGTAGCCTGCTCTATCAAGGACAGACAAACACCCGATGATAAGATCCTCTGATCAAACCCTTGCTCTATCAAGAACATATCTGCAACTAAGAACCCAACATAACTGATTCACTGTCAAGAAAACCAGGTAGTCTGAAGGTCTAAGTTTCCTGCAATAACCCAGTCCCGCTCACAGGTATGGACCTAGACTGACTCAAGGCACGGCATCCTATGCGTTCATCAGCGTCACAGACTTTCAAAACTGATTATACGATTCCCAGAAGGAGTGGCATCATCAAGTCCTGAAGAGGCCTCACTTAGCTGAATCACAAATAATCGGTCCCCAGAGTCGACAGTCCACCAAACCAGCAACCGTCTCAACCCAAAGGGTTGAAAGTGAAGCCAACCGGATGAACCTCGTCTGAGCGTGGATTTCATGAGACACTAGTGCCTGCAAAGCAAGCACGCGCCCACTAATTTCCACTCTAAGTCTATGGTGCACTCAAGCCTGGGTCTGGCTTCTCACTCAATCAGAACTCCCATCCCACAACAGCACAAATAATCATATTATACTGAAACATAAAATGCGGGAAATAAAGTGCGAGAAGTAAAAAATGCGATAAATAAACGCAACCCAACAAGCAAACACACAAACGATAGGATTGACTCACACAGGGAACCGTTGGAGTCCCCAGCAGAGTCGCCAGCTGTCGCTTGCGCGAAAATAAGGTGCCGGCACAACAGAAGAGTCGCCACCTTTCGTTATTTATCCCTCAGAGCGGGAAGGGAAACGATCGGAAAAACCTGACGAATAAGGGTAAGACAAGGTCATCGCAACCGTTGTCTGGGTTCGGGAGTCGGTTACGCAAGGGGAAGGTATTAGCACCCCTCACGTCCGTCGTACTCGACGGGATCCTCGCTTGTTTGTTTACTTGGACGGGTTGGTTATAATCTATCTACCTATCAAGGTTGGCTGAAAAAGAAAAGAAAAATGACTCGGAAAAGCATCGCGCTTTATGCCTACGTATTCTCATCAGAGAATGAGAAATCAGAGTCAACGTAGTTCTCCTAACTACGGGTGAAGGTGGGGAAGGTTGCTCGCTAGGATATCGCATCCTATGCCTACGTACTTTCATCTGGTATGAAAGATCAGAGCAAACGTAGTTCGGGAAACTACGGGTTATCTCCTAAAAGAAGTGTTTTTTATTATGTTTGCAATCTCGACCGCACTAGAGACTATGACCTGAGAGTGAATGCGTCGCATGTCACCCAAAGGGTACCATACTAAACATCCAGACTGTGAGAAAGAAACTCTCCCACAATCCTTTCTCAGATAGCTTAAGGCTCGTAGCGCACGAAAGAAATCATTCATGATTACTGTGTCTTAAACTGCGTTGAGATGAGAAGAGAACAGGCCCAACTAGGAGGGAGACTATCAAGTCCTACTGTTATCATGCCATGGATTCATCCTATGGTTGAGGTTTGAACAGGGAACTCCTAGATGTTGTCATGCATAGGTTTCAACCTAAAAGTCTATCATCAAATCCTCATCAGAAGAAATGAGAGTCCTAAGGGATCATGTCAATGATACACCAACACAGACAAAAGCATCAGCTTTAACAGTAAAATGCATGCAATGCAAGTGAGGGAGGAAATGTGTGTGGGGCTTCAGCCTCCACAAGCTCGTCTCAACCTCAAGCCAGTCATGAAATAACAGTAATCATACTGAAATATAAACAACATGCTATCAAGCAATAGACAGTAAACTGCAATCATACAGATAGAGGAAATGAAGTGCTATCAAGCAAAACAAGCCACATGGGCAAGGGAGCTGGGCTCTACCGAATACCCGCAAGCAAAGCCAAGTAGTAACAATACAATCAAATGTACTCATGCTCTTATACTGAACTTATTCTAAATGTGCTTAGTCTAATGCAGCAGACAAATCAGACAAAACACACAATACATCAAAGAAAACAGAAGAAAGCCTCAGCTCCTCCAGCAGCAACCCAGTCTTCAGACTTCAGAAATCACTTGCTTTCCAGGCATCAACCCTACAACCTGAGTATCAACTCATCTTCTGCCCTGAGCTTCAGCTCCTTTGATCAGCTCCACCTTCAGGCTTCACTATCTCCAGGGATCTCCAAGCATCCACTTGATCTTTATAAAGTCTTCAGACTTCAACAATCTTCAAGGAATCATCCTCTTCAAAGCTTCAGCTTCTGTATTCAATGGCTCTAATGCTCCAGCAAACAAGATTCAGTCAACAAGATGAGGTGAGGATGTTACAGTGCTCACTGACTTCCAAAGGATGCCATTGAGGACTTAACCTAAAAGGAAAGGCTCTCTCAAAGTTCTACCTCAGAGGGCAAGGTCACTAATCCCTCCAAAGGAGAGAGGTGAATACCCTTAAGGGACTTTATGTCACAGAGAAGAGAGGAGGTGAACAAAACACTCCTGGTTTATTGAACAAAGTATTCTATTTAGGGCTCTGCCTATGCACCTATAAACCTATAACAACAAACAAAAGCTATGCTAAACTCCTCTGCAAGGTCTTCAAAGCTTCCATGATGACCCATAAGGTCTTCAACTCAATCTTCAAAGCTCACACACTCAAAAGAGAAGGAAAGAAAACAATACAATACAAACTTATGCCTTCAAGCAACACACATACTATCCATACATTCAACAATCGATGAAAAATGCTAAAACACCATGCAATATTCTAGCAAAATTCTAGGGGATTCTATACATACTTACCCTTAACCCATATATTCCCCATACACTAATTTGGCCTATAAACCCCAAAACAAATTTGTTCAAGTCTACTTATACAACCTAAAACCCTAATTAGAACACCTAAATGTCTAACAATCAAACTACATCAAATTTTAATCTACAAATTGAGAATTAAATTCTATATGAAACTAGGGTTCAATACCTAACTATGCCAAAAAGAATGGCTCAAAAACCCTAAGGGAAAGTCCTAAAACAAATTGTACAAAATCAAGCGTTAACCAAAATCAATTAAATGTACTATTTACAAGAAAATATGCTAAAAAATATTAAACTAAAAATAAAAATGGAATTTTATTTTTTATTAATTTTCTAGACACAATCATGGTTATGTGAAAAAAGGAAGAAATGAAAAATATTTATTTTTATATTTTTTATGAATTTTATAAAATGCCAAGAATTAAAAGAAATTAAAAAATAAAAGAATAAAAAATAAATGGGAGGGGGTGAGAAAAGTAAAGCGCCACAGTTATTTCTGAACATTGAGCCAAGTCTGGGGGTGGGAATAGGAATAAATGCTGAGCCCAGTTCCACTATTGAACCAAAACGGTGCGTTTGGTTAAATGATACGCTGCGTTTTGCACGCTTCAGTCTTCCCTCCGTTTTGAAATCAAATGATGGCCGTGCGATGGATGGAATTGGTCAAGGATCTGAGGCGATCCAATGGTGGACCTTCATCGTCCCCAACTGAACCCTAGGGTTTGCAGAAACCCTAACCCCATGCAAGGATCTTCAACCTGATCGTTCTCACTGATTTCTCCATGAATTCATGAGCTTCCAAAAGCAAAGTTGCACTACCAATCACCCTGAACACGATACTATCCATAGTTTTCCCTGAAACCCCTTGAATCATCCTAACAGAAAGCTTCATCATCAAGGTTCCATTTCTTTCCTCTGCTATCAAACTTAATGGAACTTCAAACCAATGATCCAGAATTATTCTACACGTTTCCCTAACCATTCTACACCATCTCATATCCATTGATGCACACAAAATTACTTGTTATTCATTCTGCAAGAAATTGTACCCTGCCTCGAAACCTCATGATCCTCCCCCTAATTCTCAGAAAATGGTCCTCTACCCTAGCTTAACCAGTCTAAACCTATAACTATGGTAGAATGCACATAAATTAGGAGATTCGAGCAAGATTACCAACCTGTCAATCTTTAATGGTGGCTATGGTTTCTCCTCAATTCAGTGGCTGCAAGCTTCCCTAATTGATCCTCAATGGCCAATATGAGTTCTGTATGCAGCAAGATGAATGAACAAGGCTTGAATCTTGTGTTTGATATCAAAATGCACTTCTTGCAATTTCCTCCAAACAGCTTCAAACTTCCATGGATCTTCTTCTACCTCAGCATGAAATCAGTCACAATGATCAGAAGAATAGGTTTGTGGAGGAGAAATGAATGGAGATTGAAGAGAATGAAGGTTTGATGTGAAATTTCAAATGGAAGGATCTTACTTTTTCACACTCTAATCTCACTACTCACCAATAATGATCACCAACCTTGGCCATATGGTAATTCACCTTTCTTATAACAATCAAGAGAATGATCTAGATCCCTCTAGAAACTTGTGGAAAGTGTTAGAAAGTTTGAGAACTTCTCATGGAATGATACATTGGATCTCCATCATCTCATGCCTTAGCCTTGCCAAATGGACTTTAAAATCTCCTTACAAGAGATATTGAGAAAGAATGAGTGGAAAACAAGCTAAACTTTGCTCTTTGTGAGGTTTTGTTTAGGTGCCTTATTATGCAAGAATGAGAATTACAAAGTAACCCCCATTCCTAAGCTTCAAATCAAAATTCTACTTGAACCATTGTTTTTAAAATGATGTTTCCAATCAAAATGATATATTGGATGACCTATTTTGGATTTGTGGATCTCCCAAACCAAATTTAAATTTCAACTTTTTCAACTTATAAACCATTTTAGGTCATTTTCACCCAATCTTGTAAACCCTTTCTAAAAGCTCTTTCAATAACTCATGACCACTTTTCTAGACTTAAAATCCCATTTTGAACAACTTTCATGTTTTGAGTTTTTCCATTTGAGGCTTGGAAATAGGAGATATGGCCTTTGCTTAAAATGACCTATAATTGACAAATGACCAAAATACCCCTATCTTGTTCAAACCATAAGTTGAGTTCCACAAATCCTATCAAGGACTTCTACCACTCAAATTAAAGCTAAGAAGATGCTATTCAACATTCATGTTGACCAAGAGATCATAGGAATCATCCTACTAGGGCAAAAGTTGTCTGCAAGTTGGGTGACTTTCAAGGACCCAGATTCACACACCTCAGCTGACCTGTAATTTGTCAAAACCATAACTTGAGCTCTGCAACTCCTATCAAGGACTTCCACCACTCAAATTAAAGCTAAGAACAAGCTCTACAACATTCATGTTGTGGGGAAGATGAGATATCAATCACATCTAGAGCTAAAACTGCCTGGAAGATAGGGATCAAATTAGGGTTTTTCACTGACAATCCTCAGAAACCCTAACTTGAAACTTCCCAAACTCCTCAACCATGATGAGTTGGTCTAGGAATCATCTTTATAACATCTCTATGCATCATTCCATGATCTCATGGCCCTTGGATTAGGTCTCAACCTTCTCCAAATTTTCAGCTGATTTAGGGTTGACCCAGTCAAAACCCTAATTCTACCATTCATGGTTGAATCTTCTGAATTCTTGCATAATGACCTCTCTGGGCTTCATGATGGCTATCAAGACATCTCATAAACTTTCTCAAAGCATCAAGTTCATTCTCAAGGTCTCAGAATCATCTGAGGAGCTCCCACAACTCTCAAACTATGAGGCACACAGCTCTGGTTTCAACCAATTCTTCTGAGGATCTCTTGAACTCTCTGATGAAGGTATCAACTTTCAAACACTCAGTGAATAAATAATTGTTGGTCAAATTTTGGGGTGCAACAGGTGGGAATCGAACAGGCGCACGCTTGGTCCTCCACCAGGCCAAAACGACGTCGTATTGCACTTGCACATGTGGCGCGCGTACAGCCGCTTGATGTGCGGAAGATGTCAACACAAGAGTGGCGATCGGACGGTGCAAAACGCATCTTCTCCAATTGAATTTTCTGAAACGAAAAACCAATCCCGCACGCACAGTACCGACCGGAGCAAGTCTGATGAGCTTCAATCAAGCACAACTCTCTCAAATCTTGACCGTTTTGCACGAAATTTGGACCGAAATTAAAGGATTTTTCGCAAGGATTCCAAATCCATCAACAAAAATCATTAATAATGCAAGATCAAAGAGAAACGAAGTAAACAAAGTTTGACACCTAAAACTCAAGTTCATCAAAACCTCTCCAAATTAATTCCAAACTCATCCTTATGTCATGGAGGCTATAGATCAAGCAAAAACTATGCAAAATCATGCCAAAACAGTCCATACAACATCTCACAAGTTTGGAGCTCCAAATTTCGAACGTCATAAATATCAACAATTATCATCCAGAAATGATCTACATACTTCAAGGAGTGCAAAGAAACAAAAATGGCAAAGAATCATCAAGTATTAAGAGAGATATGTTGAAATTCAAGTACCTAGTGGAGAACTTCCACTGAGCCTTTAATCCTTGATGAAGCTTCGCAAAACTCTCCAGAATCGTTCAATGATCTTCAATAAAGCTTTCTCAATTCACAATTTGGCTTGAAACGATCTAGATCTTAGAATTCACTTTTTGAATTTTCTTCACTTTTTCAAGCTTGTTCTTGATCAATTCTGCTCCAATTTCCAAAACTGATGATTTGTGAAGGTTAGAAATGTTATATACAATGGATATTGATCAAGAGAAAGCCCAATCCTTGCCTCTAGGCCCAAAATGAATTTTCAAAATTTCACCACTTTTTGCTCTTGAGTGTACACGAAAATGGCAATGTTTTGGCTCCAAAATGGTTCAATTCAACTAATAGCAGCATGTGGAGTGTGAATGGCTGGGATTTGATCCTTGTATTTGATCCAATGGCTATTTTGGATTATGTAACTTCATGGTGAAGTAATCTAAATGACAACTCCCAAAACTTGGCCTATGCTCAAAATTCTGCCAATGCCAATGTGTTTAGAATTTGATTTCCATTCAAAAAATGTACTCACATGACATGTTTTGGTCCTCTAACTCAAAAAGTCAATTTTCCCTCCTTAATCCATTTGAAAAATTCCCTTTTTTAGGCCATTTTAAGTGACTTTTTGCTACAAGCCAAACCAATTCCACATGACCACTTGGTTGCACTTAAAATCATGTTTTGAACAAGTTCCATGTTGAACAAATCTCCATTTGAAGAGTGCAAGTTGGAGATTTTGACCTATGATTGAAAATGGCTTATAATCTCACTTTCCCAAAATACCCCTGACTTGTAAACCTCATAACTTGAGTTCTACAAATCATATGGAAGACTTCTAGTACAATTCATGAGGAACAACTTTCATGTTGACTAAAAGTTCAGTTGAAACTTCCTTCTAGGTCAAAAATAGCTTTGAAGTCAGATGATTTTCACAGACAAATTTCAGTGGCATCTGAGGACTTGTAACTTGTCTGGACCATAACTTGAGTTCTATAAATCCCCTTGAAGACTTCTAGTACTCAAATTAAAGGTATTTAGATGCTATACAAGTTTTAAATTAGCCAAAGATCCATTTGAAACTTTTATCTTGACTTATGTGGTCTTGAAGTTAGGCACTAAATAGGGGATTTTACACTGAAACCCTAACTTAGCAACTTCCCACACTCTTGATTCTTCTTGATTTGATATTGGCACAACACCACAAGTGTCTTAACATGTCATTTCATAAACTCCATAACCTAAAAGTAGGCCTTGATACTCTTCAATTGTCCAGTTGACCTAGAATTGATCTAGATGAAACCCTAATTGCTTGCACCTCAACTATGGCTCTTGCATTTGACACCATGACTTGATTAAACTCTCCCATGGCCCTCTAGGAATTCTATGAGCTTCATACACACCCTCTTCTCACATTCAACACTTCACAACCCTCTGATGGTCTTCAATTGATCCTCAAGTTAAGAGAAGATTCACACTCAAACATCTAAACCCTTAGGCACTCAAACCACCTTCTGATGACTTTGATAACTCTCAATCTTGAATGAGACCTCTTGCTAGGCTTCTTTTGACAAGAACAACACTTGATCCCCTGCTATATGAATAATATCATGATATGCAAATGATATAACTATGCAAATGATAATGCAATGAAACATAAACCAGGTAAGAAAAGGTTGAGCAAATTTTAGGGTGCAACAACATTAACTATCAACAGCTGAATAAAGTGACAATCAAGAACATGTGTCCACTTCTGAGGTTTGACGATTTGATAGACAAGTTGGTAGGTGAATATGTATTTAGAAAGATTGATTTGCATTTGGGTTATCAGCATATTTGTGTAAAGTTTGACGATATTCCAAAGACTTCATTCAGAAAAAGATATGGTTGAATATTCAGTAATGTTGTTTGGTGTGTCTAATGTGTCTAGAGTGTTCATTTAATACATGAATACAATATTCCATTTGTACGTAGATCATTTTGTGGTCGTGTTCATAAACAACACTCAGATATATTCAAAGTTTGAGGAAGAGCATGTGGAGCATCTCATAGTTGTCCTACAGATCTTATGGGATAAGAAATTATATACAAAGTTATCGAAGTGTGAGTTTTGGCTGAAAGAACTGATTTTCCTTGATCACGTGATTTCTAATAGTGGTATTGCTATGGACCCATTAAAGATCGATGTTATGTTGCAATGGGAGACTCCGAAGTCTGTAACTCAGATAAGGAGCTTTCTTGGGTTGGCTAGTTACTACAGAAGGTTCATCAGAGGCTTTTTAGAGTTGGCCTTGCATTTAACGCAATTGACTCAAAAGGGTCAACCCTATGTGTGAAGCGTTCAGTGTGAAGAGATCTTCCAAGAACTCAAGAAGAAATTGACATCAACTCTAGTTTTGATTTTTTTGAATCTGGGTGTGTCCTTTATGGTATATTGTGATGCTTCGAATATGGGTATGGATGGTGTGTTGATGCAGACTAGTCATATTGTGGCCTATGCTTCTAGATAGCTGAAGGTTCATGAGAGGAACTATCCTACGCATGATCTGGAGTTAGCATATGTAGTGTTCGTATTGAAGATTTGGATACATTATCTGTTTGGTTCCAAATTCCAGGTGTTTAGTGATCACAAGAGTTTGAAGTATTTATTCTATTAGAAGGAGTTAAATATGAGATAGAGGAGATGGCTTGAATTCCTAAAAGATTATGATTTTGGCCTGAGTTACCATCTTGGTAAATCCAATGTCATAGTCGATGCTTTAAGCAGGAAGTCGTTGCATATGTTAATGCTTATGGTTCGAAAGTTAGAATTGATTGAGCACTTCAAAGATATGAGTTTGGTATGTGAAGAAATTCCGAGTAGTGTGAAGTTGAACATGTTAAAGCTGACTAGTGTTACCATTGAAGATATCAGAGAAGGTAAAAAAGATGATTTGGGATTGGTTGCCTCCTTGTGTTAACCAATCAGGGCAAAAGAGGTGACTTCAGAATCAATGAGATTAGTGTGATGAAGTTTAGAGACCAGGTTTCTATATCATATGTGCTAGAGCTTAAGATGAGTGTTCTTGAGAAAGGTCATAGAAGTGGTTTAAGTACTCGTCCCAGTGCAACAAATATGTATCAAGAGTTGAATAAAATATTTTAGTGGCCAGGAATGATGAAGGAAGTAGCTGAGTGTTAGATGCCAAACTTTGCTTATTTGATCTATCAAATGTTGGCATCTTTCATTCTTTTTGTAGGTGAAAGTGATTATAATCACTCATGTTTTAGATGATATGCTTCATTGTTGGAAAATGCCTTGGTTGCTTTGATTTGTGTGTTATTGTACAGGAACTATGCACAAAACAAAAAAAGAGTAAGACATAAGAAATTGGGCAAGGAAACCAAGACAACAGAAAATCATCAAGAAGTTTTCCGTGAGAAGCTCCTAGCGAACTTCCCTAGAAAAATAATCAGCAACTTTGCACAGCGAACTTTCCAACAAAGACCCTTGGGAACTGGGTACTGTTCACTCAGAGAGAAAAGGGACTAAAACTCGTTGTGCGAAGAAGCTAGCAAAGGCTTCGCAGTGCGAAGAATTGCTCACACAATGATGTTTAGGTATTTTTTAAGGGCGGTTTAACTGTTCAGAGGCACCTCAGGTGCCTAATTTGATGTTCTCTAGGCGAAGGATTTGTTCGCAGTGCGAACAAGACCGATCCTGAATGTACTATATAAGTACTTTTCTTGATTTTAAGGTTAGAAAGGTTATATTTTTTACATCAGAGCTTATCTCTCTTCATTTCAAGTTTATTTTAGAAATACAAAACCCTAGGAGGGAGGAGGTAAGATCTTTGATCTCTTGTTGGGGTTTGGATGTAATCTTTTAATACCTTATGTATTTCATCTAATTTATGTTTGTGAACTAGTTTGGATTCTTTATTGATTGATTATCTTTGATTGCTTATTTGTGGGTCTCGACAAAACATTTTCACATCTTTGATCTAAGATTTTCATCTATCAATGAACAAACTTTTGACATGGTTTTGTAATTTTATATCCATTGTATCTTCTATTTTATTGTGCTGATTAAGTAGCATGAGTAACATGAGTAGGATCAATACGATATTGTGCGGGTGCGTGATAATAGTGATGAAGAACGATGTTCACAACCATTTGGCAGATTAGGTGAATACATGTAAAAAGGGTTAAGCGTATGTACGTATTTTGGTCATAATGTTTTATATAAAGCAATCGTTTATCCGATATGGGTGTCATCTTTGTTTACCTGTTTATCTTTGATTTGAACCACTATAGACAGGTACTCTTCAAATCTGGATCTAGGATGATTACCTGTTAAGTCCTAAACTCTAGACTTAGATTTAGGCTTAGCATTTGCGTGAGTATCAGTTCTTAATGCTCTGTGTTATGTTTTTGTTGCGTGAGACATCACCAATGAGACAATACGGTTGTTCTCTCGATGTTGTGTTAGAGATGACCCCTATTGTGGGTGATACGTGAGGATATTAGACGAATGATTGAGTTGTGTTTAACATGATCAGAAGAATGCATGTGTTATTAATTGATGAGATGCAATCCCAACAAGGCTCCATTTATATTTCAGTTTTTACTTTATATTTTTTCGTCTTTGTATTTTATGCCTTTTATTCATGGTTCCTTCAACCTTTTAAACCAAACCTTTTGAATAACAAGCTTAGAAATGTAGAGACCGTTGAACAACGTTCTTTCATCACACCGATCCCTGTGGAGACGATATAAATCCTGGAGGGAATTCCTTCAAAACTAAATTTTTGCTTCTTGCCGCTTTACTACAGTTCGAATAAAATGGCGCCGTTGCCGGGAATTGGTGTTGAGATATTGAAGTGTATTGCAACTGTTTCTATATTTTTAATCTTTGTATATTTGTTTATATTGTATATATTTGTTTCCTTTTATGTTTTCTCTAATATGATCAGGAATGATGAGAACTCCTTCTAGAGTGGTTGCTATCTGTATAAAAGCATTCAATGAAGTTTCGACCAGGTTTGGATGGCGATGATAGTATGGAATAATTGAATATTGTCAAGGTACATGGTTACCTTTGTTTAGAATTTTAGAATGCTTAAGAAGTTAAGTCTTTGTGCAAATGAAATTTGTTCTTTTAGCAACTTGTTTGAATGATTGTTTGACTTAGGGCCAAAAACCACAATTTATGAGAAAGTTTCCATTGTTTACTAAATGCTGGATTTCTGATAAACTTTGTTGATTCATTTGATTCATGCTTTATCTTGTTATTATTGTGAATTTGTGGAAGCATTAGAAATGATCAAGATACTTTTTTATATTAAGCACATCCATGTCTAAAAGTAACTTACCAGTGAGTAAAGAGAATTCGTTAACCCCTTTGAGCCTAAATAATGTGAATCTCAATATGAATTTTGTGAGATTATAAAAAAAATTTCTTGACCCCTTGAAATTTGTTTTAATTGTCCTCTTCTCCTTAAAAAGTAAAGAGCATTCACTTGAGGTTTGAGTAAAAGTCAAGTTGGGGAGAATGAAAAAGAAGGATGGTAGGTTGTTATAACTTTTGAAAAATTCATGCAAGCATTGGAAAAAATTGTGTGAATATGAATGTAGAAAAAAAGAGAAAAATAATGCTTGCTTGGAAAAGAAAAATAGTAAAAAAATAAGTTGTGAAATAAGAGTTAGGAAGGTTTGCAATTGAGAAACAAATGGAATGAAGTTGGGATGTGTAAATAATGTGTACAGTGAATGTCTCCTTTGCGTCTGCAATTTTGTTTCAATGGCCTTAGAAATATCCCTTGTTTGTAAACCCGACCAAGCTACAACCTTAAAGACCTTAGTGATCTTCTTGCTTCCATATTTTCACTTTTTGTTGTTAGATGTTGTATGAATTGGATTGATATTGGAATTGTTTGTTAGGTGAGTGAAATTTTCCCCGCAGTTGCTAACGCGTAATTTCTTCAACCCTTATTCAAAGAGAAGAGATAGAGTGATTCATTCATGAAAAACTTAGTTGTTCAATGATGCATGGCTTAATATATGCTTTAAGAATTTAGTTCTTATGCATTGTTTGATTCTCAACCTTTGAAACCATTGTTTGTTTGCATTCTTTGTGTTTGAGCCATTTTATCCATTCCTGGGTCAATTTTAATCTTGAGCAAATCTTCTTGTTGCGAAATGAGAGGCATACTTTGCTTGAGGACAAGCAAAAATCTAGAGCTTAAGATGAGTGTTCTTGAGAAATGTCGTAGAAGTGGTTTAAGTATTCATCCTAGTGCAACAAAGATGTATCAAGAGTTGAAGAAAATATTTTGGTGGCCAGGAATGAGAAGGAAATAACTGAGTTCTATTATGCTTGTTTGATTTGTCATAAGTCAAAAATTGAGCTTCAGAAGCCACCGGGTCTGATCCAACCGTTGAGTATTCCTGAGTGAAAGTGGGAGAGCATTTTCATGGATTTTGTAACAAGTTTGCCAAAGAAAACATAGGAATGTGATTCCATTAGGGTTATTATGGACAGACTGGATAAATCCAAGCATTTCATATCAATTAAGATCAGTTAGCCTTTTCAAAAGTTGGCAAAGTTGTACATTGAAAATATTGTTAGCCTGCATGGTATTCCGTCAACTATTATATCAGATAGAGATCCAAAGTTTACATTGAGGTTTTGGCAGAGTTTGCAAGAAGTGATGGTGTCGCTACTGCGAAAAAAGGTGCCGGCAAAGACAGAAGAGTCGCCGCCTATCTTTATTTATCCCAAAGGAGGGAAAGGAAACGATCAGGAAAAACCTAGCAAAAAGGGATAAGATCGGTCATCGCAACCAAATCTCTGGGTTCGGGAGTCGGTTACGCAAGGGGAAGGTATTAGCACCCCTCACGTACGTCGTACTCGACGGGATCCATGCTTGTTTTGTTTATCTGACCGGTTGTTTATCTATCTATCTAAGGGTCTAGTCAAAAGAAAAGAAAAAGGACTCGACAGAGCGTTGCTGCTCTGGGCCTACGTATTCCCTCGTGCAATGGGAATAAGTGTTTTTTGATGAATGTTTGTAATTCATATTGCACTAGAGACTAGGACCTAGAAGTGACTGCGTCGCATGTCACCCAAAGGGTGCCACACTAAACATCCTGGATACTGAAAGAAAACTCTCCAATAACCATTTCCTGGGTAGCTTAAGACTCGTAACGTACAATACTCATTAGCCTTTATTAGTTGCTTTGAAATTGTTTGAAGATGAGAAGAGAGAAGGACTCTACAGGGGGAGTAATCAAAACCCAAATGTTGTCATGCAAGATGGTCCTGATGTTGAGTTTGAATGGGAATCTACCCTACTGTTATCATGCATGGGTTAAAACCTAATGTCTATCATCATCATCCTTAAACAAGGATGTGAGAATCCTAAGGGATCATGGCAATAGGAAAGCAACAACAAAAAGCAAATGAATAAAGCTATCAAGCAGATAAAATGAGTACAAATGGGATACAATGCAACAATACAAGCAGAGGGATGAAGCATCAACCTCTAATGCAAACAAGCAATCATAGAGGATAAAAGAAACAACCAAGCAAAGTGAGGAACACCTCAAACTTTAATACAACCATAAAAGGAAAAGAAACAGCCAAGCAAAAGGAGGCACACCTCATCCTTTAATGCAATCATGCACCTAAGCCTAAGGGTATCTACACATGCAAGTCTATCCTAATGCATCACAGCAAACACTCAATCAATCATGAAGGAGAGAGGTAAACAAGATGAGGAGCAAGGAAATTATTCCAGGAATTCATCAAGTTTAGATGTTTATCAACACAATAGTGTTGCACCCTAAAATTTGCTCAACCTTCCTCATTTGGTTTATGTTTCAATTGCATTAGCATTTGCATATAGAGTCATGTACAAAGTCTAATCATCTGCATAGCATAGCATAGCAAGTTATCCAACAGGGGACCAAGCATTATTCTCATCTTTATGAGCCTATCAAGAGGTTATTATTCAAATTCAAAGAAGTCAATGGATCAAGCAGTACATCTATCTCCTATCTGAGGGTATCTGAGGATCAACAAGGAAGGTATGAGCTGTGAATTGAGCATGGAGAGTATCTGGACATCATAGAGGACTGAGAAAGTCATTTGGAGAAGGAGACAAGTCATTGGTGTGATCACAAGATTTGCAGTTGAAGACAGTCAACTAGGGTTTCATCTGGGGTCAACTCTGGGTCAACTCTAGGTCAATTGACTGATTGAAGGAGATTAAGGGCTATAGGAGAGATGTTGGGTTAATCATTTGACATGATAAGAAGGATATGGTGATGTGCCAAGAAGAAATCAAGAGAAATCAAGGAGAAGAGGAGTTTCTAAACTAGGGTTTTCATGTAAAATCCCCTAATTTAGGTCAAATTTCCAAGCAAGATAAGTCAACATGAAAGCTTCAAATGGATCCTTGGCCAACATGGAACTTGTATAGGATCTCAATACCTTTAATTTGAGTGGTGGAAGACATTAAGGAGATTTATAGAACTCAAGTTATGGTCCTTGCAAGTTACAGGTCATCTGAGGTATCTGAAATTTTGTCTGTGAAAGTGACTTGTCTTCCAAGCAATATTTACCCCTCAAGGAGATTTCAAATGAATTTCTGGTCAACATAAGAATTGTTCCTCATTGTCTTAGCTTTCTATAATGGTATGGCATGCCTTCATATGATTTTCTTAACTCTACTTATGGTCTTGGCAAGCAAAGGGTATTTTGGTCATCTGAGAATTACAGGTCATTTCAAACCTATGCCCAAAACTCATACAAGGAAGCTTCAAATGGAAAACTTCACAACATCAAACTTGCTCCAAATGACATTTTGAGCCTGGAAAAGTGACCATGAAATATTGTAAAGGCTCATAGCTCAAGGTTTCAAAATTGGTGGATTTAATGAATAAAAAATGACCTAAATTTGAGATTTTTCATACTTTGGCCAAATGAGGTGAAATTATAGGTCATTTTGATTGGAAAAATCATTTTGAGAACATTGGCAAAAGTAGAATTTTGAGTTTGGTTCAAGATTTAGGAGTTATGCATGGTTACTTACAATGAAAGTTACATAATCCAAAATGCAAGGAAAGAGTGCATGGGAAGCTTCTCCAAACTTCTAGGACTTTCCAATGATGTCTATATATTGTATTGAAGAGCTTCATGCATGGGTTGGTGAATCACATTGCTCATAACACCAATTTTCACACATTTTTTCCCACTTGCAAAAGCTTTTCAAACTACCTCAAATCTTCACCAATTTTCACAATTCTTGATCTGATCTTCATCACCATCATTCCTAGATCATAACTCACACAAGCATTTGGTAGAATTGAGGAGGATTCGTGCCATACACTTCCATCATCCAAGAAGCAATAAAATTGGAATTGTGAGATTCAAAGCATTGGAGCAAGATTTGTTGCATACAGAATTCAAGAACAAGGTCCCTGATCAATTTCCACTCATTGCAAGCATTGGATCAAGAGGTTTTAGCATCTGTTTTCACCATCACACCAGGTCGGTATCTTCATTCGAATTGCATGATTTGGTTAGAATTATGGAGATTTGTTAGCATAAGAATGTTAGGATAGGCTAGATGACTGGTTTTGGTGAGTTTGAAGAGATTCCATGAAGGTTGTTAATGGTGTGCACAAACTGTTAAGGCTTGTAACTCATGATTCAGTGCACGATGATCTTAGGTTATTAGCTCATAATGATCAGTGTGAGATGTAGATATTGTTAGGATAGAACTGAGCAAGCATTGGGAGATTTGATGTCAGGTGATCATGGTGGATTCCAACCGTTATGCGTATCAGGTTCCATTGTTGGTTGAGTTTTAGAGGAAGTTATTGATATGGTTGTGTAGAGGGGAAGAGGTAGATCATCTTTGCTTTTGGAATCGTTTGATTTCGTGGAGGAACAAGAGAGAACAGAATGGTGGAAGTTCGTTCATGGCGAGAAGAGTTCCAGAAACCCTAGGGTTTCTAAGGTTGAAGATAACCTTTGAACCGTTTGATCTCTCGTTTGACTTTGACTGGGAGACTCAACCAATGGCCACGATTAAAAGATGGAGACGAAGGGAAATTCAAATGGTGCAACGCACCGTTTCACTTATTGTGTCAAACTGGGCTAAGAAATTATTTCTAATGACACCCCCAAACGCATGGCCCAATTGGAAATGAACTGAAATAATTGCTTTATGCACCGTTTTCTGTTTTTTTTTTAATTTTTGTTTACTTTTTGAGTGCATGTGGGCCCAGACGCGCTTGCTATGCGCGCCCCCCAGTCTGGGCCCAGTTTATTCTTTTAACTGATTTCATCTACTTTTCACACCCCTTTCCATATTAACTCCATTTTATTTTCTTTCAAAAATATTAATTCTTTAAAAATTCATAAAAAAACAGAAAAATGCTAGTTTTTAATTGGTTGTTTTTTCATATTGTTCATATTTTTGTCAAGAAAAAGATCATACAAAAAAATTCCAATTTCATTTTATTTTAATATTTTTGGCATATTTTTCTTTTAAATAGGTGTAAAAATCATTTTGTTTGATACATGAATTTGGCAATTTTAGTTTGAATAGATGCTTCAATATTTTTAATCCATTCTTTTTAGGTTGGTTAGTCTAGACATTTATCTTGCATACAATTTAGTTCATATTTTTAGGACTTAATTTTAGGTGATTTGTTTAGGTGTGAATAACATGACCAAAATTAGGGTTTAGGTGATAACATAGGTGAATTAGTTCATTTCCCTTAGGAGTTAGAAATTGAATTTTTGGGGTATGGGACTATAGGGACTATGGGTAGTAATTAGATCCCTTAGAAAATGTTAGGATTCCCCTACTGCTATTAGTACTGTCTATATTTGCTTGACTGGTGTGGTGTGCCCTCTCTGGGGATTATGATTTGTCTGTGTGGGTATTGGGTTTGCTTTGGGGATTGGGAGAGCTGAAGACTTGTGATGATGAAGCCATTGGAGATCCAGAGATTGAAGACCAACTTCCAGAGTTGATGAGGAGGTTCCTTTGCTGGCAGCTGTTGAGGAGTGTAGGGTTTAGGAGTTAGGCAGAGCCCTAGAGTAGTAAGATTGATTCTCAAACATGGAAGGCCTTGTCTGCCTCCATTCTTTCTCTATGATTCAAAGTCTCTTTCAAATATCCACCTCCTTCCTTTGGAAGGATCAGTGAATGTATTCGAAGGATAGAACTTTTGAGAGAAAATTGTCTGTATAATGTTAACAGCTAATGAGCCACCATTGGTAGGCAGTTTACTGTTTAACATTCATTTTCTCTTGTTGACTGATATTCCTTTTGGAGATTGAGACTTGAAGAAAAGCCATTGCAGATGGAAGACTGATAATCAAAGACCTTGCTTGAAGGCTGTGGAGATGGAGATTTATGCTTGCTGAAGCTTGTAGCTGTTTGAGGATGGCTTGAAGTCAGATGGGGATGCAGAGCTGCTGTGGCTGTTTATTTTTTTTTTGTTGTTTATCATTTCTGATGTATTGATTGGTTTTCCCTGACTGTATTGCTTGCTGTTTAACCTGTTGGGTTGAAAGTGAATCCTGTTCACTTTTGCCTATTGTTTTCTAGGTTCGAGGTTGAGTGGGACTCCCTTGCCTCGCTTGTATTGTTGCATCCATGCATTTTACTGCTTTACTATATATATCTGCTATTGTTTCTGTTTCCGTTTATCCCTTAGGATCTTTGTTTCTCTCTGCGCAAGAGAGGAGCATGATAGACACTAGGTCTTAACCCATGCATGATAACATTAGGGTAGTTTGATTCCTTTTGCAACCGTAGGTTAGAGTTCTGTCTCTTCTTTCTCAAAACAAACAGAAAAACACAATAAAGATTTCAAACACAATAAAAGACACTTCTTCCGTAAAAGAATGTGAACTCATCAAAACGTCATTTTTGTCCGCTTGGACTGTTACTCAGAAAAAACCTTTGTCAGAAGGAATAAAAACAACCAAGACAGACCTGTGTCGTGCGTGGCCCGAACTACGTTTGCTCTGATCTTTCATGCTGTATGAAAGTACGTAGGCATAGGATGCGATATCCTAGCGAGCAACCTTCCCCTCCTTTCCCATAGGTAGGCGAACTACGTTGACTCTGATTTCTCGTTCCAGACGGGAATACGTAGGCATAAAGTGCGATACTTTGCCGAGTCATTTTATTTTCTTTTTAACCCCTGACCTGTAGTTTAGATAGAATAACAATCCATACCCGAAAACAAGCGTGGATCCCATCGAGTACGACGGACGTGAGGGGTGCTAATACCTTCCCCTTGCGTAACTGACTCCCGAATCCAGGTTTTGGTTGCGATGACCATTCCTTTCCCGTCTTTGCGGTAGGTTTACTCTGAGCGTTTCCTTTCCCTCCTGTGGGATAAATAACGCACGGTGGCGACTCTTCTGTTCAGCCGGCGCCGATTTTCGCAGTAGCGACAGCTGGCGACTCTGCTGGGGACTTGCGATGGTTCCCTATTCGAGTCTCGCCTTAGGTTTTTTCCTAGCTGTTTGGGGCAATCCCCAGCAGCTGGCGACTCTGCTGGGGACCCAACGTCCCCTGGCTGCTAAGGACTGCGATAGTCCTTATGCATTTGGGATCCAACGTCCCTCTAGAGAGTCAATCCTAGCGCTTGTTTTCCCGTCGAGGATTTTGTATGGATTTATATTTCTGACCTTTATTTTTCAGCATTTTATTATTATTATTATTGCTGTATTGTGGGGTGTGACGGGTGTTCCATGATTAAGAGATAAGTCGGACCTGGGCTTGAGTGCACCTAGAATTAGAGTAGAAAGTAGTGGGCGCGTGCCGACTTTGCTTGCATTAGTGTCTCATGAAATCTACACTCGGACGAGGTTCTTCTGGTTGGCTTCTTTTTCTACCCTTTGGGTCGAAGGGGTTGTTGGTCAGCTGAATTGTCGACTCCGGGAACCGATCATTTGGAAGTTGGCTAAGTGAGGCCTCTTCAGGGATTGATGATGCCACTCCTTCTGGGAATCGTATCATCAACCCTGAAAGTCTGTGACGCCGACGACCGCATAGGATGTCGTACCTTTGTCAGTTACTAGGACATCCACCTGTGAGAGGGTTTGGGGTTATGCAGGTAACTAGACCTTCAGATACCGGTTATTTCTTGATCAGAAATCCTGGGTATTTATGGAGAGTTTTGAGGTCTGTCAGAGACCAGTTGGAGAGTTCTGAGGTCTGTCAGAGACCAGTTGGAGAGTTCTGAGGTCTGTCAGAGACCAGTTGGAGATATGATATGAGGTCTGTCAGAGACCAGTCAGAGTTATATTGTGGGTCTATCAGAGACCAGTATTGGAGCTTTGTTTTAGGTCTATCTGAGACCAGGGTTTGAGGACTTCTGAAGGGTCTATTTGAGACCTCTTGATATGGTTCAGGCTATTCAGCTATGGCATTTGGTCCCTGTTGCATGCATTGCATTGTTTGCATACCCATTATCATTGCATCCCATTAACGTGTGTCTGTGCTGCAGGTGCATTTGCATATCCCCCGGTTCTAGTGCCCAGACTTCTGAGTTTTGATCATGGCTGGTTTGAGGAACACAGTGGCGTATAAGCTACCGACGCTTGATATTACTCCTTTGCTTGGTCTGATGTCGCTTGCTGATGAGGAGGTTAGGAGAAACTTCAGAATGAGTCATGGAAGGTTGCTGAGATTAGTCTGCAAGCCCACTGCTGATGAGATGAATGGGCTATACACCTTGATGCAATTCTATGATCCTGTGTTGAGATGTTTTACATTTGCTGACTTTATTCTGGGGCCTACTATCGAGGAGTATGTAGAGTTTACTGAGCTACCGGTACAGAATAAGGTTCCGTTCATTCACTCTGCCGCTGAGCCCAAGTTGGAGGACTTAGCTAAAGCCTTGCATATGAACGCTGCAGAACTATTAGTGACTTCTTGGCTTGGGGTTTCAGGCTTCTCTCTTGATTTTCTGGTTGGCAAGGCTCAGGAGTACGCCAAGAGCGGATGTTGGGTGGTTTTCAATGCTATTTTGGCTCTATGCATCTATGGAATTGTGCTGTTTCCTAACTTGCCCAACTTCGTGGACTTGGACGCTTTCCATCTGTTTGCTGCTGGCAACCCAGTGCCCACGTTGATCGGAGACTTCTACCACTCATTGCACTACAAGAATGAAAACAGAAGGGGAAAGGTTGTTTACTGTTGTGCGCCGCTGTTGAGCATGTGGTTCAAGAGTCATCTTCCCATGAAGGGATCTTTTGTGGATAGTGTAACTACCGCTAGCTGGTCAGAGCGCCTGATGAGGCTATCTTCTGAAGACATAAAGTGGTTTGATCGAGACTTGCTGGGGTCTGAGCTTATCGTCAGTTGTTTTGGGTACCCTAATGTTCCGTTGATAGGAAGAAAAGGGTGTATCAATTACAACCCTTCTCTGTTCGTTCGCCAGTTCGGATATGGGTTGAAGGGCCCACCAAAGGAGGAAGAAGTACAAGAATCTTTGTACTTCACCGGTGATTTGAAGGGAGAGTTATTGGCCAAGCTGCAGCATGCCTGGACGCGTATTAACAGAAAAGGGAAGCCGCTGTTAGGGAAGAACGATTGTCAGGCTTATGCACCTTACAGGGCTTGGATTCAGGAGAGAGCAAGTCAGTTGCTGATGCCATTTCCGGCAGCACCAGTCCCTGTTCATACTCCGGTAGAAGAGCCAACCACTGTTTCTAGGGAAGCCTACGAGCAAGTGGTAAAAGAAAAAGAAGCCTTGATGAAGATCAATGAAGGGTTAGAGCAGGAGCTAGCTCAGATACGCAGCGAGAAAAACAAGGCTGTGCATGCTTTCCAACAGCAGATTGAACTAGTAAACAGGCTAGGGGCTGAGTTGACTGAGGAGAAAAAGAAACGCGAACGTCTGGGGCAAGAGTTCAGGAGCTCCCATGACATGCTGGAATCCAAAAAGAAAGCACTCGATGCAGCACACCGAGAAATCTCTTCTTGCAATAAGACTTGGAATGCTACGCTCACCAACAATAAAAAGAGGGAAGATAAGTTGAAGCAGCAAATTTCCGACCTCGAAGAGCAGTTGAAGTCTAGCATCAAGAAGTATGAAGAAGAAGTAATGACCCGGTATAGTCTCCAGAATGCACTGAACAAGGCCATCAAAGGCAGAAACGAAGCGGTGTCTCAGAAGCGGAAGCTAGAGGATCGCTTCGGAGAAGGGGCATGGGAAGAAACCGCTGGTGACGTACGACATGTTCTCAAGAGAAGAAACCTACTTGTCGAGGGTCTGCTTACCCGACCAGGTCATCTAGAGACCAAGAAGTTAATAGAAGAGTACCAGGCTTATGGGAGTACTTGATCATTTCATGTATTAACTTGTATGCTTTATTTGCATAGCGCTGACCATCACCAGGATTATTGGTTGAGGTCATGCCTTCTTATTGTACTCAGTGATATTGTATTCTTGGCTTATTGGATTTCTCTGCAATATATGAGGCTTTCTTTGATTCAGCTCCGATCTTCATATTGCTAGCACTGTCACTGCACTGGCACCTTCACACTAGAATCGGGGAATGCCATTCCCTAACGCACAGACACATATTGCATTGCATTCCCCTTCATATTGCATTACAGGTAATTATTAAACTGTATCTCATCTCCTGTATCTTCCAGGTCCTCCAAGATTAGCGACCGAAGAATTCCCTGGCATTCAACCAGAAGCAGCAGTAAGGAAGTCATGAGTCAGGATCAGACTGAGATGCAAGAGGTGCACAACAACATAATGCGGCTCATACAGGTAATGGAATCCATGGCCGAGAGTCAGAAACAGTTGCAAAATATGGTGCAGCCTCTGATTGTACGGGCTAATGATAGGGCTGCCGATTTTGCTCAGCAAGAGAATCAAGGTTTTCTCCCAGGCCTCAGACGCCAACTTGTGGGGATAGACATCGAGCAGGTTCAAGCAGAATTAATGGATGTTCGAGGCCAGCTGGGGCAGTTCACGAAAGATATGCAAGTGTTGCGCTCGAATCAAGAGACGCTAGAAGAAGAGAACTGCCGATTAAAGGCACAGGTAGGATTGATGGCTGAAATATTAAGGAACGTACTCAGAAGAGAAGGAGGGCAAATGACGGAAGACGCGGCTGGCTTATCTGCTCCTCAGGGGTCTGAAGAACCATTACCCACGCATGATAGGCGTAAGAGACCCTCTCCATGATTCGAAGCTCAGGATTCTCCTCGTCAGCAGTCGCAATTGATTTTGCAGGATAACTCAAGGAGGTGTGGTAAGAGGATGAGGTTGTCTAACAGAATATTTGATGAGATCCCAGTGGATTATGATCAGCTGGTGCAACTCTTGTTCCAACTTCAACTGGTTGAGCCCCGCATTTTGGTTCCATTGACAGGGCAGCCGCCACCAGACTATGACCTGAACGCCCATTGTGCCTTCCACTCCGGCGCACCAGGGCATAACATTGCAAACTGCAAAGCTTTTAAGCATAAGATTCAAGACTTGCTGGATGAGAAAACAATTGAGTTTGTACCAGGGGGTATAAAAGTTTCAGGGACTGATATTCCCATTTCTCCGACAGAGGTTGCAGACGAATCGAGGTATATCCCAGAGCCACTAGAAGCTAAGTCCCCATGTCTACAACAGTTGCCGATTCCAGGGTTGAACTTAAGGATGATAACGCGTGAGCCTAAGGAATCGTCCGAGCAAAACCAGCAGCATACGAGATGCCAGTATCCGGTTCAACAAAGAATTCGGGGAAAGAAGCCAAGGAGGGTGTTTGAAAAGCCTCCCTCAACGTACGCAGATTTGTTACAGACACTACTAGAATTGAACTTGGTGGAGAAAAGAACTCTGGCGCCAATAATAGGCACTCCTCCGTATGGCTATGATGCAAGCAGGCACTGTGAATTCCACTCTGGGGCTCCCGGACATGATATTGAGGGTTGCCACGCGTTCAAGCATAACGTCCAAGATTTAATCGACAGCAGGGTTATTACCTTCTCTGGTATGGTCTCCAAGGTGGTGCAAGGCCATAGACAAGCGAAAGCCGGGGTGATGAAAAAGTTTCCCAGGTTTGATCGGGCCGTTGAAAGAAGATCGAGACAGCAGTAGACTACCCCTGATAATAGTTTCTGAGGATGGTTGACTCGCCAATAAGTCAAAGTGCAGGAAGTCCAGTTCTGAGACACCGACATTTTTCATGTTATCTTGTTCATGTCTTCGCATTTGTAGTTTCTTTTCTGTTTAATTGCAAATTTCGCTCTTAAAACTTGTTGTTTTTTCAATTGATATTGATAAACGAAATGAATATGCATGTTTTGAATTAATCCAGTCGTGTTCACTCTTTGCTTTCTTAATGCTTAATGCTTGTTTTAGCAGGAATCCGGGGAGGATGACGAAAACAGATGACGAATAATATTCCGATTGTATGCTTTTGGAAAAAAAACTTGTTGATGAAATACAGGCATTGTTTCAATCCATAAACACCGGAGATATAAGGAAGATAATCCCTTGATAACCCCTTTTGAGCCCAGTAGTAGGAGTTTCTTTTTGAAAATGAAAAACCCTAAATCTTAACCCGGGGCAGGGTAGGTGTCAGGTAGTTTGACCAAGCGTTCGAATCATGAAAGGAGTGTCCGTACAAGGATCAATCACACCTCTGGAGGTCGTGCCTAAAAAAAAACCACAATGGTGAAACAGTCACATTACTCCACAAAAAGTCAGATAAACCAGTGTCACACGACTTTTTAAAAAAAAACGGAAAAGCGAAAAGAATCAAAAGCCCGCTAAGTCAAAACTTGAAAACAAATGACTTAGGCAAAAAACAGGGGCATCCCGCTGGACTGGAAAATCAAAAGAATCTCAAAAGATACTCAGTCCAGGCAAAAGTTAGGGAATGAAAAAAAAACGAAAAGACGGAAAGGATTGTCAAAGGAAAAATCCTCGAAAAGGACAAAGTCGTGTGACTCTAGGCACCCAAAGACGAAAAGCAAATGACTGTCACTCAAAAAGAAAAAATGTGTGGTATCCTGAACCATCACTCCTATCATTCCACCTCTAATAGGTGAACGCTGAAGTCAGATTAGCTGAACATAGGATTGGAGAACATCACGAAGAATGGGTGGGTCGAAATAAATTTTGAGCCTGTATCCTTCCTTGTTAACCGTGAACCTGACCACGTTACAACCCGAAAAAGTCCTAATTAAAACAGGTTTTGGTCAAGAGCATACGTCGGTAAAGATCGCATCGGAACTGACTCCTAAAAGGGTTCCTCTTACCAGTTTTCATATTGACATTTTGATAATTGATTCATTACATGTCGCAAAATTTTTTCCAGTGAACAGACTTGGATTTTGAAACTGTCATATGCATTGCGTTTAATATATCTTTTATGCAGAACAACTTGTGTTACTTGCGAGTAAGCGCATGCCGACAGGAAAGATTCCTACAGTGGAAGGTCTGATCAAGATAAAATGCGGAATGCCCAAATGTTTCGTGAATTGGGGCAAGCTATACTGATTAATTCAGGTAGGGTCAGTCATCCTAGAATCAGTAAATCTGGGGCAGTCAGGTCAAGATTTGGCAAATCTCTCATAGCTATGGGCATTTCTCCACGAATCAGTCAATCAGGGGCAAAGGCATTACCAGACTAAGGTCACCCTAAGAGCACGAGAGCTATTGTTGACAGAGCACCTCTTCGAGGGTCGAAATTGTAGAAGCGGTCCATTCCAAAATTGTTGCAGATTCAGGGGCAAGCTATTTCAAGAAAGAGTCCTGACTAGGATTTCCCTTCGAGAAAAGGTGTTCAAGAATACAGACTGGGGCATGGAAGTATCCCCGAAGCGGAGTTCCGAGAAGGTGGGCTATCAAAAGATTGCAGTATGGACCAGGAGTTCGATCCCCGCGCAGGTCGCGCTTCCGAGATAACAATGTTCCTCACTGAAGAATGATCGAATTTCCCAGCTAGTCGCAGCTTATCCAAAGGACATTCTCCAGCCAAGTCATTTATCTTCAGCAGAGTTGGCGGATTCCTTATCTCAAGCAGAGTGGCTCAGCCGCAGAAGATTAATATTTGTGAGCCGAATTCAGACAGTTCACCTTTCCCCGCAGGGTCATTTACTCTCCCCAAGTGGAGTCAGTTGATTTTCCCCAAGAGAATTAGTTCGTCCTCAACGGAATTCTATTTCCAGCAAGTGTTTTCCTTCCGCCCGGTGGAACTCAAAGACTAAGACTGTCCCCGACAGAGTTGGTTGTGTGTCCCGACATTTATTTTGTCAGAATACCGTGGGATACCTGTTCACTCTCCAGCAGAAATCCAATCATACTGTGCACATCTACTATTCCCCAGCAGAGTTATATTCCCCAGCAGGGTGTTACTTCAACGAGGTGCTTGGTCAAGTTCCCAGGTTCCCAGCAGAGTTGGCTTCACTCCTCCAACATTTATTTTGCTGGAATGATTCTGTAGCGCCTGGCTATCCCCAGCGGAGTTGGCATCATCTTCAGCATTTATTTTGCTGAAGCAGTTTCTGTATTCTAGCAGTTCAGATGGGGAGAGCTCTTGCTCAAATGAACTACCAAACATTCAAGATCTCGGCATGAGACATTCAATGATAATGTCAATTTCGGCAGTATTCCCCACAGAGTTATCAGGATAAGTTTCTCTATTCCCAAGCAGAGTTATTTGTCATCAAAGGGTTTCGTGGATCAGAATTTCAGAAGTTGCAGCCGGTTATCAGAGCAGACGTCCGGTAGTTTGGTTTCCAAATATCCCCAGTAGAATCCGCCCCCAAAGTCGTTGTCACGTCAGTGCTAAGAAGTTTATGGGTTGGGATCAATGGAGAAATGGGTCCTGACGTGGACAATCTATTCCTATGTTGACGGATTTTCTTCGTTCTAGAGAAGTGGGTGTCCTAACGCGGACAGATTTATTTCCTCGGGTTGATAAGAGGTGCTAGTCCTAACGGGGGCAGATTCGATTTCTCAGTATTGGTGGAATGTGAAGTCATGACGTTGACAAAATTGATTACTCTTTGTGTTGGTGTCCTGACGTGGACCATTTATTCTCAGCAGTTATCTTTCTTCGTGTTGGTGAAGCGGGGGTCCTGACGTGGACAAATCAGACGAAGATGTGAGTCCTGACGTGGACAAGTTTTATTTTCTCAGCAGAGGAGATGTGAGTCCTGACGTGGACAAGTTTTATTTCTTCAACAGGTTGAGATGTGAGTCCTGACGTGGACAAGTTATTTCCCCAGCGGGTCGAAGATGCCTGAGTCCTGACGTGGACAAATCAAGACGAAACATGGGTCCTGACGTGGACGAGTTTATTCCTTACGTGGAAAGATTGAGTCCTTACGTGGACATATCAAGTTGGATTCCTTACGTGGAAAGATTGAGATTCCTTACGTGGAAAGAGGAGATTCCTTACGTGGAAAGAAGATGGTTTCCTTACGTGGAAAGACATAGATTCCTTACGTGGAAAGAGGAGATTCCTTACGTGGAAAGATTGTATTTCTTACGTGGAAAGAATGAGGTTCCTTACGTGGAAAAGAAGTTGATTCCTTACGTGGAAAAGAAGTTGATTCCTTACGTGGAAAAGAAGTTGATTCCTTACGTGGAAAAGAAGTTTTAGTTCCTTACGTGGAAAAAAGAAGCTATTCCTTACGTGGAAAGATGGGTCCTAACGTGGACGATGTAGTCCTAACGCGGACAAGTTCATTCCTTACGTGGAAAAGTTAGATTCCTTACGTGGAAAGTTTGGATTCCTTACTGTCGCTACTGCGAAAATCGGCGCCGGCTGAACAGAAGAGTCGCCACCGTGCGTTATTTATCCCACGGGAGGGAAAGGAAACGCTCAGAGTAAACCTCGCACAACACGGGAAAGGTATGGTCGTCGCAACCAAAACCTGGGTTCGGGAGTCGGTTACGCAAGGGGAAGGTATTAGCACCCCTCACGTCCGTCGTACTCGACGGGATCCACGCTTGTTTTCGGGTATGGATTGTTATTCTATCTAAACTATAGGTCAAGGGTTAAAAAGAAAATAAAATGAAAATAAAAATGACTCGGCAAAGTATCGCACTTTATGCCTACGTATTCCCGCCTGGAACGAGAAATCAGAGTCAACGTAGTTCGCCTACCTACGGGAAAGGAGGGGAAGGTTGCTCGCTAGGATATCGCATCCTATGCCTACGTACTTTCATACAGCATGAAAGATCAGAGCAAACGTAGTTCGGGCCACGTACGACACAAGCTTGTCTTGGTTGATTTTATTCCTTCAGAAAAAGATATTCTTGATTAACAGTCCCGGCGGACAAAAATGACGTCTTGATGAGTTCACATTCTTTTACGGAAGAAGTGTCTTTTATTGTGTTTGAAATCTTTATGGTGTTTTTCTGTTTGTCTTGAGGAAGAAGAGACAGAACTCTAACCTACGGTTGCGAAGGGAAACAAACTAACCTAATGTTATCATGCATGGGTTAAAACCTAATGTCTATCATGCTCCTCTCTTGCACAGAGAAAAACAGAGATCCTAAGGGATAGGCAGAAACAGAAACAATATCAGATATAATAAAGCAGTAAAATGCATGGATGCAACAATACAAGCGAGGCAAGGGAGTCCCACTCAACCTCGAACCTAGAAAACAATAGGCAAAAGTGAACAGACTTCACTTTCAACCCAGCAGGGTAGACAGCAAACAATACAGTCAGGAAAACCAAACAAGTACATCAGGAATGAAATACAACAGCAAAAGAAACAGCATCAACAGCTCTGAATCAACATCTGGCTTCAAGTAATCTCCAATCAGCTACAGGCTTCAACAAGCATCAGTCTCCATCTTCATGGCCTTCAGGCAAGGGCTTTGATCATCAGTCTTCTATCTGCAATGGCTTTTCTTCAAGTTCAAACCTCCAGGATGAGGGACCAGTCACAAGAGTGAATCGGGTGTTAAGCAATCAGTTGACTACCAAAGGTGGTGAACAGACTGCTTCTAACACATATGACATTTTCTCTCAAGAGTTCTATCTCTTAGACACCATCACCAAGCCTTCCAAAGGAAGGGGGTGAGTGTCTTAGAGAGACTCTAAATCACAGAGAAGAATGGATGCAGACAAGGCAATCCATGTTTGAGAAACAAACTTTCTAACCTAGAGCTCTGCCTAGCTCCTAAACCCTAGTCTCTTCAGCATATGCTAGCAAGAATCTCCTCTTCAACTCTGGAAGTTGTCCTCCAATCCCTGGATCTCCAATGACTTCACCTTCCCAAGTCTTCAGCTCTCCCAAGTCCCCAGACAAACCCAATACCCACACAAGCAAGCAATAATCCCCAGAGGGCACACCACACCAATCACTTAGATATACAGTACATTAATAGCAGTAGGGGAGTCCTGACTTTTTTTCTAAGGGATCTAATAACTACCCATAGCCCCTATAGTCCCATAACTAAACTAGTCAAACCCTAAGTCCTAGGGGAAAAGAATCTATTCTCCTAAGTCATCACCTAAAAACCCTAGTTTATTCATGTTATTCACACCTACACTAAGCACCTAAAATTAATTTCTAAAAATGGGAACTAAATTGTATCTACAAGTTTAATGTCTAAACTAAACAACCTAAAAAGAATGGACAAAAAATATTGAAGCAATTAATAGAACAAAAAATAACAAAATCATGTATGAAATGACATTATGTAAAATGTGATTTATTTAGAAAATATGGGAAAAATATCAAATAAAAAATAAAATGCAATTTTTATTTTTTATAATTTTCTAGACATCCTAAAGAAAAATATGCAAAAAGAATGAATTAAAAATAATGATTTTTCTATTTATTATGATTTTTATGAGATGAATGAAAAATGAAAAGAAAATAAAAAGAAAATATAAAGAAATAGTTGAAGGGGGTGAGAATAGCAGGAAAACCAAGTTCAGCGCGTTGGGCCTACTAAATTGGGGGGTGCGAATAGCTGTCTGAGCCCAATCCCCCCAATAAGTGAAACGGTGCGTTTCAACTTTGAAATTTTCCCTCCGTATCCAGCTTTAAATGTGGATCGTCCGATGCCACACTCCAGTCCAAGGTCAAACGTGCATCCGACGGTGTTGGAGTCATCACCAACCTTGGACTCCCTAGGGTTTCAGATAACCCCATGCACGATTCCATCTTCAAGCACTCGGTTCTTCCTCATCTCTTCATGAAAATCAAAACTACAAACACCAAACTTGCTTCATTTTTTACGTAGAATGCAAATACATCATCAGTTCTTGTTAAAATTCGCCCAATCACTAAACACGATAGCTTCCCTTCCATGGCTGCTTCAATTCTGACCTTCACTAAACCCTAATTTCTTGCTAACAGAACACTCATCAAACATCACTGATCATTCTACACTAATCCAAATGAACTATCACTCACTAATCTCTTAGTTATGGATCAAAACAGTTTTATGGCTCATGCAAAAATCTTCATCAATTCACACCAAAAGCTTCAGGATTACTCCTCTAACCACCTAGGTCACTATTATCCTAACAAACCTATGTCATGCTAACTAAATCAGGCCAATTTGAATGGAGAATGTACCTGGTATAATCTTGAAAACAGAATGGTGAATCTTCCACTTCGAGCTCAACAATGTCTTAAACTTGATCAATGTGCTTGGGTCTTGATTCTGTATGCATCTACACTTGCTCAAACACTCTGAATTCTTGTAATGGATTCTTCTTGCACTTTTGAGGATGAACTTACAACACACGAATTTGGAACTATTTCAACTGGATCTTGCTTGAAACTGGTTATATGATGATTGTAGAGAATGATGGGATCAAGAATTTTGCAAAATGATCAAGATTTGAGGGAGTTTGAGTAGCTTATGCAAGAATGGGAAAATGGATGAAAATGGAGGGTTTAGAACAAATGGGAGCACCAACCCTTGCATGAACCAACTTGTATGAATATATAGGTTGCATTAGAACCTCCTAGAAACTTGGAGAAGTTTCCCTTGCACTTTTCCCTTTCAATTTGGTTTATGTAACTTTCAATTCAAGCAACCATGAATAACCATCAAATTATGAACTAAACTCAAAATTCCACTTTAGCCAATGTCTTTAAAATGCCCTTTCCATTCAAAATGACCTATAATTTTGCATCATTTGGCCAAGATATGAAAAATCTCATTTTTTAAGCCATTTTTCTTCATTAAATTCAACAATTTTGAAACCTTGTGCCATGGACATTTCCAATCTCTCATGGTCACTTTTCTAGACTCAAAATGTCATTTGGAGCACGTTTGATGTTGTAAGTTTTTCCATTTGAGGCCTCCTTGTATGAGTTTTGGACATAGGTTAAAATGACCTGTAATTCACAAATGACCAAAATACCCTTTGCTTGTCAAGACCATAAATTGAGTTCCACACATCATATGAAGGCATACTATACCATTCTAGAAAGCTAAGACAATAAGGAACAATTCTTATGTTGACCAGAAGTTCATTTGAAATATCCTTGAGGCGTAAAAATTGCTTGGAAGTCAAGTCACTTTCACAGACAAAATTTCAGATACCTCAGATGACCTGTAACTTGCAAGGACCATAACTTGAGTTCTATAAATCTCCTTGATGTCTTCCACCACTCAAATTAAAGGTCTTGAGATCCTCTACAAGTTTCATGTTGTCCAAGGATCCATTTGAAGCTTGCATTTTGACTTATTTTACTTGGAAATTTGACCTAAACTAGGGGATTTTACATAGAAACCCTAATTTAGAAACTCCTCTTCTCCTTGATTCCTCTTGAATTCTTCTTAGCATAACAACATATCCTTATTCTCCCTGTCAAATGATGAACCCCACATCTCTCCAATAGTCCTTAATGCCTTTCAATCAGTCAATTGACCTAGGGTGACCCAGGGTTGACCCAGATGAAACCCTAGTTGACTGTCTTCCACTGCAATACTTGTGATCACATCAACAACTTGTTTTCTTCTCCAAATGACTTTATAAGTCCTCCAAGATGTCTAGATACTCCCCATGCTCTCAATTCACAACTCATAATTCCCTTGTTGATCCTCAGACACCCTCAGTTAGGAGATATACTCAGTGCTTGATCCATTGACTTGATCAACTTTCAAATTCTTTTCTGATGACTTGAATGAGATTGAATTTGGATAATAACCTCTGGATAGGCCTCTAGAGATGAGAATAATGCTTGATCCCCTGTTGAATGACTTGCTATGCTTATGCTATGCAGATGGTTAGGCTATGTACATGACTCTATATGCAAATGCTGATGATATTGAAACATAAACCAAGTGAATAAGGTTGAGCAAATTTTAGGGTGCAACAGCTGCCCCTATTCAAGCGACTTGGACCCGATTGGGTGAAGAGTGAACGACCTTCAAACATTCGAGGTACGAGACGGTTGAATACTAAGAAACCCGGAAATTTGCCAACCGCAGAAATAAACTGCACCCCTGTTTGGGTAACGACATCCATGAAGGTGAGAAAATACTTAGAAGGGGGGGTTGAATAAGTATGACAGAAAATAATCAAAGATAAAAACTCAAGTATTTTTATCCTGGTTCGTTGAACTCAACTACTCCAGTCCACCCTTTTCAAGAGTGATTTGCCTTTCTCAACAAGGACTTAATCCACTATTCAAATCAACTGATTACAAATAGCAACACCTAAGAACAACTGTTCTTAGTCTTCTCAAGAGCTACTGATCTAACCTAGATCCTCTTAAGGAAAACTTCCTTTACAAATTAATGTAATACAATGTAAGAGTAAGAAATTGCTTTAAGAAAGCTATAAACACAACTGTGTTATTTCTCTAAGTTAAGAACAATGTATGAACAGCAAAGAATATGAGAGCTTGAGAGTTTTTCGCGTGAGAGAGTTCTTGCAATAATTTTCGTCTTAATTCGTCACTAGAAGAATGAGCTATGATATCCTTTATATAGCCACTTGAATATTGGAGAGAATATTTTACCGTTAGAGAAGATATTTCCAATATCAAATAGTACTGTCCTTTGTACTATTGCAGCAGAGAGACGGCGCACAAAATGTGGGTGTAGCAATTGTCTGCTGAGCTGTGATTATACCATATAAGGAATGTATCAGAGGAATAATCTTCTTGCAGAGAATTTTGTCTATCCCAATTAAGGAAAGATTTGCTGGCATATTCCAACGGATATATTAAAATAATCTTCTTCAAATAATTCTTCAGATAGTTCAGATCAACAATCAATATCAGAGTCTTCAGTCTTCAGATTCTTCTGGAAACTTCAGAGCCTAAGATGTTCTTCAGATGTTGATGAATCAGAGTCTGGTGCAGCTGTGTGCTTGAAGCGTAACATGCTCTTAGATCAGAGTCTTCACTCAGATCAGAGTCTTCTCTCATTCAGAGTCTTTTCACTCAGAGTCTTCTTTCATTCAGATTCTTGATAATATATGCAGCGTGTTGTATCTTCAGAATCTTGATGACTAAGCTCTTATACTTCAGATTCTTCAACTCTTCAGCTGCTCTTGAGCCATTCAGAATTTATTGTTCACATCAAATTTGCTCTTAAAGATTAAAATCTTTTGTGCCTGTAGAAAACAGTTTAGAACAAATTTAGAGAGTATAATTCTTGTATACAAATTATCATTAATGTTATCATCAAAACATAGAGATATTACTAAGACACAATCTGTGCTCTTACAATCTCCCCCTTTTTGATGATGACAAAACATGAGAAATTTGTTCAATAAAAAATATGAATTAAAATTACTCCCCCTGAGATTAACAATCTCCCCCTGAAATGAATACTCTAATGGAATTAGATACTTCCCTTTCTGGTTGAGTACATTTCAGATTTAGAGCCTGATTACATTTCAGATTCAGAGCCTGATTGAATCCTGGTTAACATCCTGATTGGAGCCTGGTTGACATATGTTTGACTTCTAGAGTCAAAGCTTGATGCCATATTAAAGCTTGATGCCAGATGAACAAGTTCAGAACACTTGGTTGTTTATCTTGCCATATCCTGTCTTGAGTTATCTTTTAGATCATAGTACTCAAGGTTAGATATCAGAGTCTGGTCTACTCAGATTTAGCTATTTTTGATCAGGTTCTGAAAAGATAGATCTCAGGAAAAACTTCAATGAAATTTGTCAGAGTCTGGTTAGATTCAAAGAATGTTAGTAACATGTCTGACTTAGTTCAGATAATTGCTTATAGATTTGAACAATCAGATTCTATTTTGTTTCTCCCCCTTTTTGTCATAATCAAAAAGAATTTTAAAAGACAGTAAAGATGCAGAAGAAACACATATCCAGATAAGCAAAAAGATCATTGTCATTAAGTCATGAGAACATTCAGATTCAGATAAAAACAAACAAAACATATCAGAAGAAAATCAAAACAAAGAAGAACAGAAAAGCTTGTGCAAAACATCAAGTAGGTTTGGCAGATGAGGCTTGTTGAGAAGCAATGAGTTGCAGCAGTGCTGTAATCCTTTCTGAATTTTCATCTTGCTTAGCCATCCAAGTTTTCATTTCTTCATTTGTTTTCTTTTGATCAACCATAAAATCCTTAAGTTCTTTGACATCCTTCTGAAGATCTGTAGATTCTGAAATAGCAGATTCTGAAACAATAGATTCTGAAACAATCTTAGTAACATCAGGTGCAGGAATTTCTGGAGGTGGAGGAGCTTCTAGAAGAAGAATAGGAGGAGGGTTTCTCTTAATCCGTTTTTGATAAGCAGCAAGCCTTACTTTTGACAATCTAAGACATTGAGTCCTGATTTTCAAAGCCTCCCTATTCAGTCTGTAAAGATATTTCTTCCAAACAGCGTTAGCAGCCTCTTTGTCCATAGTAGTCATGCAAACATCCATAATGTCAGCAAAGTCTGAGACATTATCCTTATCAAAATCTCTTAACAGAGTATAAACACTTGATCCCAATTCTGCTTCATCAGGGATTCTGGGTTGGGTTGGTTGTGTTTGTGGTGTTTGTTCAGAAGGTTTAGGTTGTGAAGATGGATGTTCAGATGTTTGTGGTTCAGAAGGTTGAGGTTGTGAAGATGGATGTTCAGATGTTGGTTGGTTGTTTTGTGGTTCAGATGTTTGTTGGGTTTCTGTTGGTTGTGGAGTGTTTTGAATTTCAATAGGTTGTGGAGTGAGAGTTTGAGTTGGGGAATTTTGTGGAGAAGGTGGATGTTCAGAAGTTGGAGATTTAAACAGCTGTTTCCAAACACTCTCAGAACGAGGTTGTTTGAGATCATTCAAGCATTCATTAATGTAACTAGATGATTCATCATCAGATGATGTATCAGAGTGGTTAGATTTTTCAGAAGTTGAAGATAAAATGACAGACTGGTTTAAAGGTGTGATATCTAATATCTCATTAGGATTAATGAGATTTTCAGGTTGGTCAGAGTGTTCAGGGTGAACATCCTCTGGAATGGTATATTCTGGGATAGTGTTTTGTGGTTGTGGTGTTGTTTGTTGAGTTTGTTGTGGAATTTCTGTTTGTATGTTTGTTGGTTGTGGTGTATGAGTCTCAGATGGTCTAGATCTTTTAAATATAAGGGGTGAGTCAGATGGTGTGGGGGTAGCAGAATGATGAACAGGATTAGAATCAGTGTTAAATACCTGTTTCAGAGTATCTCTAATCTCTTCAAAAGTTGCTGCAGGAGGATTTTGTTGAACCTTCTTCAGCTTCTTCCTTTTCTTCTTCTTTTCAGCATCTGAATGCTTCCTTTTCTTCTGATGACCTTCACTATCAGATTTTCTCTTTCGTCTTCTTTCCCTTGTCAAATCAGGAAGAACTTGGCCTTCCTTCTGCACAAGATTGGCAGGAATCTCAACACCATCTCTTATGCAGCGAGCAACATACTCAGCAATAAGTTCTCTAGGTTCATCTGAGGTGAATAAAGGAAAATCCTCAATAGGAATCCTTCTTCCCTTAACTTCTTCAGAGTTAGTTTTCCTTGGTTTCTCAGATAAATCATCAACCAGTTTCATCCTTCTCAGAGTTAAACCGTTTATTTCAGAGCCAATGATATAATTCAGATCTTCTGTCAACCCAGCCTCTTGCAGATGCGCCACAAGTTGGTTTTCTATCAGAATATCTGAAATCAGCCTTCCCATAGGAATCCATGTTCTGACTTTTCCAGATTTATCTCTGGCTGTTTCCCTTGTTTCCTTGACGTGAGACACCAGATGATTAAACAATAAATATGGAAGATCAATCTGAATGTTTTGGTGTAAACAATACATGAAGTAAAGTTGTTCAGCATTAACATAATCAGATGAGTTTGAAGAGGGTCTGTGAAAGATGGTGTTCATGAAAATCTTAGCCCATATCTTGTAAGTGGGTTTCAAGAACTTAACCTTCTTACAAGGTTCACCAGTAGTGCAGATTTCTTGACAAACATCTTTCAGGTCTTCACGCGCAGAAGACAGAGAGGTTACTCCATCAGTTGCCTTAAAACCTATGAGTTTCCTTATCAGATTTTCAGTGATAACAATCTTTTTACCCAGCACAGAGGAGTGAATGAACTTTGGAGTAGCAAATGCATGGATCCAGAATTCCTTCACTAACTTTGGATACACAGGACCCATAAGCCTATCAAAGTAACCGTCCCAGCCTTGTGCTTTGATTGAAGAAATCAGATCAAACCCATTTTCAGCAAGATCTTCTAAATCCACGAAACTTTCACACAGTACTTCAAGTGAATCAACAGGAGTTAGGAGAGTGCGTACTGGTTCTATGACAGTGGTAGCATCTTTGGTAGTAACTGCTTTTGAAGTGGATGCCATTGTTGATGATGATGAAGAAGATGAAGGTTTCTGAGTTCTTTTAGGGTTTGAAAAGAGAGAGAACAACAGACAAAAGCGCATATGTGTTTGAGAATGTGAAAAGTGTGAATGTGTTAAGAGAGTGGTTTATATAGACAGATAAAGCACGCATGGGAAACACAACAGATACACATAGGACACATACGCACGTTTGCATTAAATGAAAAGTAATCATTTTTAATTATGATATGACATTTGGGGGAAAATCAAGACAGATTGAGATTTTCAAAGCAATACCTTAAACGTCATAATCAGTAGGTGTACTCCATCTTTTCAGATTCTGAGTGACACGTGTTTGCTTGCATGTGATTCTGTAACTCTTAAGAAATGAAACGTTTTCAACTTTCAGATCCTCTGAGATGGTCAGTTCAGAGTTTCACACAAAAAAAAATAATTCACAGATAAATTAAACAAGCAATACAGATGAAATACTTCAGAGTGTTAAACACTTAGCATCTGAGAAGTTGACTCTGAGAAATATTACTCTGGACAAAAATCCATACAAATATTTTTCAGAATAAACTTAAACCTATCTTCAGCAAGGGGTTTTGTGAAAATATCTGCCCATTGATGATCTGTATCAACAAAGGCTAAATTTATTACACCCTTCTGAACATAGTCTCTGATGAAATGATGTTTAATCTCTATATGTTTGGCCTTAGAGTGTAAAATTGGATTTTTGGATAAACATATAGCTGAAGTATTGTCACAGAAGATAGAAAGATTACTCTCATAGATTTGATAATCTTCTAGTTGACTCTTCATCCAGAGCATCTGAGTGGAACATCCAGCAGCAGCAATGTATTCTGCCTCTGTGGTTGATAGTGCAATTGTTGGTTGCTTCTTGCTGTACCACGAGATCAGATGACTTCCAAGAAACTGACAGCTTCCAGAAGTACTTTTGCGCTCAACTCTATCTCCAGCATAGTCAGCATCACAGAATCCAACTAGTGAATATTTGTCAGATCTTCTGTAACACAAACCAACATTAGCAGTACCTTTCAGATACCTTAGAATCCTCTTAACAGCAGTTAAGTGTGATTCTCTAGGATCTGATTGGAATCTAGCACATAAACAAACACTAAACAGAATGTCTGGTCTAGAAGCAGTCAAATAAAGAAGAGATCCTATCATACCTCTGTAGAGTTTCTGATCTACCTTCTTACTTACCTCTTCCTTACCTAGAGTGCTTGTAGGATGCATTGGAGTCTTTGCCATTTTGCTATCCAGCATGTTAAACTTCTTCAGAAGCTCTTTAACATACTTGGTCTGATGTATGTAGGTGCACTCTGGAGTCTGATTTACTTGGATTCCCAGAAAGAATCTCAGTTCTCCCATCATGCTCATCTCAAATTCTTCCTGCATACATTTAGCAAACTCCTTTCCAAGCATAATATTTGTTGATCCAAAAATAATATCATCTACATAAATTTGACAAATCAACAAATCTTTCTTAATGGTTTTACAAAATAGTGTGGTATCCACTTTTCCTCTGATGAAATTTTTCTTCAGAAGAAAATTACTCAACCTCTCATACCAAGCTCTGGGAGCTTGTTTTAGTCCATAAAGAGATTTTTTCAGTTTGTAAACATGATCTGGAAAATTTTCATTTTCAAAACCAGGAGGTTGGTGGACATACACTTCCTCTTCTATAATTCCATTAAGAAAAGCACTTTTAACATCCATCTGATAAAGAGTGATGTTATGTTGTGCAGCAAATGAAATAAGCAAGCGTATAGACTCTAACCTTGCAACAGGAGCATATGTTTCTGTGTAGTCTATGCCTTCTTGTTGACTGTAGCCTTGAGCAACCAGTCTTGCTTTGTTCCTTTCAACTTCTCCTTTCTCATTAAGTTTATTTCTGAAAACCCATTTTGTTCCAATGACATTGAAACCTTTAGGTCTTGGAACCAGATCCCAGACTTCATTCCTTGTGAATTGATTCAGCTCCTCTTGCATAGCTAAAATCCATTCATTATCTTCCAGAGCCTCATCAACAGATGTTGGTTCTATAATTGACACTAAGCCACAGAAGGAAGATTCAGAAGTTCTGAGAAATGCTCTTGTCCTTATTGGATCATCTTTCTTTCCAATTATCACATCCTCTGGATGAGAAGCTTTCATTCTGGAAGAAGATCCTCTGACTGTTGGTCTTTCAGAAATATGCAGATTGTCAAGTTGGGAAGTTAGAGGCGTAGCATCTGGATTTGCTTCAGAGTCTTTGTCTTCAGTCTTGTCTGCCTCTGAGCCTTCAGAGTCTGTGAGAATAACTTCTCTATCTGCAGAACTTTCAACTTGCTTTGGCTTTTCAGAGCCAAGCTTATCATCAAATCTAACATGAATAGATTCTTCCACAATCTGTGTTTCAGTATTGAATACTCTGTAGCCTTTAGAGCGTTCAGAATAACCAAGCATGAAACACTTCTGTGCTTTGGAATCAAACTTGTTCAGATGATCTTTAGTGTTAAGCATATAACAAATACATCCAAATGGATGAAAATAAGCAATGTTGGGCTTTCTGTTTCTCCACAATTCATAGGGAGTCTTTTCCAGAAGAGGTCTTACAGACACTCTGTTCTGAATATAACATGCTGTATTTATTGCTTCTGCCCAAAAGTATTTTGCCAGATTTGTCTCGTTGATCATGGTTCTGGCCATTTCTTGCAATGTTCTATTTTTCCTCTCTACAACTCCATTTTGTTGTGGAGTTCTAGGACAGGAGAAATCATGTGCAATTCCTTTTTCAGAAAAATATTTTTCAAAATATTTGTTTTCAAATTCACCACCATGATCACTTCTGACTTTAATAATTTTGCATTCTTTTTCAGTCTGGACTTGATTGCAGAAGTCAATGAACACAGAATGAGACTCATCCTTGTGTTTTAGAAACTTTACCCATGTCCATCTGCTGTAGTCATCTACAATGACTAACCCATACTTCTTGCCTCTGATGGATGCAGTTTTCACTGGTCCAAACAGATCAATATGAAGTAATTCCAATGGTCTAGAGGTGGAAACAACATTTTTTGGTTTAAAATGAGATTTTGAAAATTTACCCTTTTGACATGCGCCACACAGAGCATCTGAATTGAACTTCAGATTAGGGAGTCCTCTGACCAGATTGAGTTTATTAATCTGAGATATACGTCTCATATTAATATGTCCCAATCTTCTATGCCAGACCCATTGCTCATCATTCACAGATAAAAGGCATTTTACATTTTGAACTTTAAGTTCTGAAAGGTTAATTTTGTAAATGTTGTTTTTCCTCTTTCCACTGAATAGGATTGAACCATTCTTTTGACATACATCTTTGCAACATTTTTGATTAAAGATGATATCATAACCATTGTCACTTAATTGACTTATGGACAATAGATTATGTTTCAATCCTTCAACTAACAGAACATTAGAAATAGAGGGTAGGTTACCATTACCTATTGTACCAGAGCCAATGATCTTGCCCTTCTGGTTCCCTCCAAATTTCACGTCCCCTCCAGATCTAAGTTCCAGGCTTTGGAACATAGACCTTTCGCCCGTCATATGTCGTGAGCATCCAGAGTCCAGGTACCATGATTGGTGTCTGGATTTTGCTGCTAAGAACATCTGCAACAGGTATTATTTGACTTTTAGGTACCCAGATCTTCTTGGGTCCTTTGGGGTTAGATGTTCTGTGGTTTTGCCTAAACTTCTGTTTTTCAACATAGTGTTTATTCTGGCTAGCCCTTGGCTTAAACACATAAGTACTCTTTTCAGAGCTTGTATGTTTAATATCATTCAGATGACCAAACTTAAAATGAGAATACAGAGGAGTCTTCTTGATGAAGAGTTTATCAACAGACTTTGGATTGCTTCCAGAGGAGGATTCACATCCAATGCCTTTTCTGTTGTTCCCACTAACACCATAGATCATAGAAGCCATTTTGCTTCTGTCTATGCTTTTAGTGAGGAATCTTTTAAAACTGGAGTCATATTTTTCTAAAATATTTTCACTTGACTCTGTTTCAGTATCAGATTCTTGTTGAGTTGTTTCTAAATCATTTTTGAGTTTTAAATTTATTTCTTTCTGCTCAACAAGTTCTGTTCTCAGAAGATCAATCTCAGATTCAAGATTGCTTTTCAGCTTCTTGTATTTGAGTTTAATCTTGCTGTAGCTTTCCAACATGTCAGATAAACTTTCAACAAGTTCAGCTCTGGAGAGTTCAGAAAATACCTCTTCAGAGTCAGAGTCTGATTCTGACTCAGATTCAGATGATGACGTTCCTTCATCTTGATCATTTGTGTTGGCCATCAGCGCAACATTTGCACATTCTTCCTCAGATTCAGAAGATGATTCAGATTCATCTGAGTCATCCCATGTAGCCATCAGAACCTTTTTCTTTTTATCAAACTTCCTTTTGGGTTTTTCCTTTTGAAGTTTGGGACATTCACTCTTGTAGTGTCCAGGTTCTTTACATTCATAGCAAGTGACCTCTTTCTTGCCAGATCTTCTGTGTCCAGAAGATTCTCTCTTTTGATCAGATCTTCTGAAGTTGTTGAACTTCTTCCCTTTGTGCATCCAGAGTTTGTTGATCCTTCTGGACAGCATGGATAGTTCATCTTCTTCTTCAGAAGAAGATTCCTCAGAGCTTTCTTCATTTACCTGCAAAGCTTTAACAGATTTGTTAGATTTAAAAGCTAAGGATTTACCTTTATCTTTCTTCTGGGGTTCATCTTCCTCCAGCTCAATCTCATGACTTCTCAAAGAACTGATGAGTTCTTCTAATGAGATTTTGTTCAGATCCTTGGCCAGCTTCAATGCAGTCACCATAGGTCTCCATCTGGTAGGAAGACTTCTGATGATCTTCTTGACATGATCAGATGTTGAGTAGCCCTTGTCCAGAACTTTCAACCCAGCTGTTAGAATCTGAAATCTGGAAAACATAGTCTCAATGTTCTCAGATTCTTCCATTTTGAACGCTTCATACTTCTGTATCAGCGCCAGAGCCTTTGTTTCTTTCACCTGAGAGTTTCCCTCATGAGTCATTTTGAGAGACTCAAACATATCATGAGCAGTGTCTCTGTTGGTAATCTTCTCATACTCTGTATGAGAGATTGCATTAAGAAGTATGGTTCTGGCTTTGTGATGATTCTTGAATTCTTTCTTCTGCTCCTCAGTCATTGATTTTCTATCAATCTTTTTGCCATCCTTAGTAGGATGTTCATATCCATCAATGACTAAATCCCAGAGATCAGCATCATACCCCAAGAAAAAACTTTCAAGTCTATCTTTCCAATAATCAAATTTTTCTCCATCAAACATTGGAGGTTTGGTGCTGATTCTGTCTCCTTCATATTTGTTGCTTGATGTAGGAATATCACCCATATTAGCAACCAAATAAATAACAGAGTATTCTTCTCACTGGATCTTTATCTGTCACGGTTAAGTGAATGCACACTCAGAACCGGAGCTCTGATGCCAACTGAAGGTGAGAAAATACTTAGAAGGGGGGGTTGAATAAGTATGACAGAAAATAATCAAAGATAAAAACTCAAGTATTTTTATCCTGGTTCGTTGAACTCAACTACTCCAGTCCACCCTTTTCAAGAGTGATTTGCCTTTCTCAACAAGGACTTAATCCACTATTCAAATCAACTGATTACAAATAGCAACACCTAAGAACAACTGTTCTTAGTCTTCTCAAGAGCTACTGATCTAACCTAGATCCTCTTAAGGAAAACTTCCTTTACAAATTAATGTAATACAATGTAAGAGTAAGAAATTGCTTTAAGAAAGCTATAAACACAACTGTGTTATTTCTCTAAGTTAAGAACAATGTATGAACAGCAAAGAATATGAGAGCTTGAGAGTTTTTCGCGTGAGAGAGTTCTTGCAATAATTTTCGTCTTAATTCGTCACTAGAAGAATGAGCTATGATATCCTTTATATAGCCACTTGAATATTGGAGAGAATATTTTACCGTTAGAGAAGATATTTCCAATATCAAATAGTACTGTCCTTTGTACTATTGCAGCAGAGAGACGGCGCACAAAATGTGGGTGTAGCAATTGTCTGCTGAGCTGTGATTATACCATATAAGGAATGTATCAGAGGAATAATCTTCTTGCAGAGAATTTTGTCTATCCCAATTAAGGAAAGATTTGCTGGCATATTCCAACGGATATATTAAAATAATCTTCTTCAAATAATTCTTCAGATAGTTCAGATCAACAATCAATATCAGAGTCTTCAGTCTTCAGATTCTTCTGGAAACTTCAGAGCCTAAGATGTTCTTCAGATGTTGATGAATCAGAGTCTGGTGCAGCTGTGTGCTTGAAGCGTAACATGCTCTTAGATCAGAGTCTTCACTCAGATCAGAGTCTTCTCTCATTCAGAGTCTCTTCACTCAGAGTCTTCTTTCATTCAGATTCTTGATAATATATGCAGCGTGTTGTATCTTCAGAATCTTGATGACTAAGCTCTTATACTTCAGATTCTTCAACTCTTCAGCTGCTCTTGAGCCATTCAGAATTTATTGTTCACATCAAATTTGCTCTTAAAGATTAAAATCTTTTGTGCCTGTAGAAAACAGTTTAGAACAAATTTAGAGAGTATAATTCTTGTATACAAATTATCATTAATGTTATCATCAAAACATAGAGATATTACTAAGACACAATCTGTGCTCTTATAATCTCCCCCTTTTTGATGATGACAAAACATGAGAAATTTGTTCAATAAAAAATATGAATTAAAATTACTCCCCCTGAGATTAACAATCTCCCCCTGAAATGAATACTCTAATGGAATTAGATACTTCCCTTTCTGGTTGAGTACATTTCAGATTTAGAGCCTGATTACATTTCAGATTCAGAGCCTGATTGAATCCTGGTTAACATCCTGATTGGAGCCTGGTTGACATATGTTTGACTTCTAGAGTCAAAGCTTGATGCCATATTAAAGCTTGATGCCAGATGAACAAGTTCAGAACACTTGGTTGTTTATCTTGCCATATCCTGTCTTGAGTTATCTTTTAGATCATAGTACTCAAGGTTAGATATCAAAGTCTGGTCTACTCAGATTTAGCTATTTTTGATCAGGTTCTGAAAAGATAGATCTCAGGAAAAACTTCAATGAAATTTGTCAGAGTCTGGTTAGATTCAAAGAATGTTAGTAACATGTCTGACTTAGTTCAGATAATTGCTTATAGATTTGAACAATCAGATTCTATTTTGTTTCTCCCCCTTTTTGTCATAATCAAAAAGAATTTTAAAAGACAGTAAAGATGCAGAAGAAACACATATCCAGATAAGCAAAAAGATCATTGTCATTAAGTCATGAGAACATTCAGATTCACCTTTCCACGTTAGGACTCACCTTTCCACGTAAGGAGTACATCATTCTTCCACGTCAGGAATCAACTTTTCTTGAATCCGTCCACGTAAGGACCCCAATCTCTCCACGTAAGGAAACCAACTCTTTCCGATTTGTCCGCGTCATGACTACATTTTTCCACGTAAGGAATGCCATCTTAATCTGTCCACGTAAGGACTCCGCTCTTTCCACATAAGGAATCCTCCTCCTATGTGTCCGCGTAAGGACTCAATCTTTTCCACGTAAGGAACACGATCTCCTTTCCCCGTAAGGAACCATTTTTCTGATTTGTCCACGTAAGGACTCCCATCTTTCCATGTAAGGACCTGAAGTTTCTCTTTCTCTTCCACGTAAGGAACACGCCTTCTTTCCACGTTAGGCATACTTCTTCTTCTGAATCCGTCCACGTCAGGACTAAATTTTCCACGTAAGGAATCTATCTTCTTCTTCCACGTTAGGAATAACTTCTTTGATCTGTCCGCGTCAGGACTAAACTCTTCCACGTCAGGAATAATCTCTTTCTTTCCACGTCAGGAATCAATCTTGATATGTCCGCGTGAGGACTCAATCTTTCCACGTAAGGAAACCCATTCTTTTCCACGTAAGGAATCTCATCTTTCCACGTAAGGAATGAACTCGTCTTTCCACGTAAGGAGAACATCGTCCACGTTAGGACCCACCTTTCCACGTAAGGAATCACAATTTTAATCTGCCCACGTAAGGACTCCCATCTTTCCACATAAGGAATGAACTTGCTCTTCCTCGTAAGGAACTGAAACCTCTTTTCCCACGTAAGGAATAAACTCGTCCACGTCAGGACCCATGTTTCGTCTTGATTTGTCCACGTCAGGACTCAGGCATCTTCGACCCGCTGGGGAAATAAAACTTGTCCACGTCAGGACTCACATCTCCTCTGTTGAGAAAATAAAACTTGTCCACGTCAGGACTCACATCTTCGTCTGATCTGTCCACGTCAGGACCCATGCTTCACCAACACGAAGAAAGATAACTGCTGAGAGTAAATGGTCCACGTCAGGACACCAACACAAAGAGTAATCAGTTTTGTCAACGTCATGACTCCACATTCTACCAACTCCGAGAACCCGAATCTGTCCACGTTAGGACTAACACATCTCATCAACCCGGGGAATAAATCTGTCCATGTTAGGACACCCACTTCTCTAACACGAAGAAATCCCGTCAACAAAAATGTCCACGTCAGGACTCATTTCTTTATTGATCCTAACCCACAAACTTCTTAGCACTGACGTGACAGCGACTTTGAGGCGGACTCTACTGGGGATATCTGGAAACCAAACTACCGGATGCCTGTTCTGATAACCGGCGGCGGCTTCTGAAAATCTGATTTCATGAAACCCTTTGATGACAAATAACTCTGCTTGGGAATAAAGAGAAACTTATCCTGATAACTCTGTGGGGAATACGGCCGAAACTGACATTATCATTGGATGTCCCATGCCGAGATCTTGAATGCTTGCTAGAGTACAGAAACTGCTTCAGCAAAATAAATGCTGAAGATAATGCCGACTCCGCCGGGGATAGCCAGATGCTACAGAATTATTTCAGCAAAATAAATGCTGGAAGGGTGAAGTCAACCCTGCCGGGAAATTGGGAACTCAAACCAAACACCCTGTTGAGGTAACCCCCTGCTGGGGAATATAACTTTGCTGGGGAATAGCAGATGTGCACAGTATGATCGGACTTTCAGCTGGAGAATGAACTGATATTACACAGTATCCCTGACAAAATAAATGCCAATGCCCCACCCCAACTCTGTCGGGGAGAGCCTTAATCTTTGAATTTCACTGGGAGGAATACTTACTGAGAAGAGAATTCCGCCGGCGATGGGGTGATTCTCTTGGGAAAAAATCAAATGACTCCACTTAGGAGAGTAAATGACCCTGCGGGGAAAGGTAAGCTGCCTGAATACAACTCACAAATGTTAATCTTTTGCGGCTAACCCACTCGGCTCGAGATACACTGTCTGAATACAGCCTACCATCTTGGAATCGCCAAATTCTGCTGAGGATGAACGACTTTGCCGGATAATCCTTTTGCACAAGCTACGACTAGCTGGGGAGTTCGATCCTTCTTCAGGAAGAACCTGCATGACCTGCGTGAGGGCCGAGTCTTTCGTTATTGCAATCTTTTGATCGTCTTCCTCGTACGGTTATGAAACCTGCAACAACACAAACAAACAAGACAAGCCTATACAACCAAATCGATTCAGGTTAGTGACGTTATTTTCAGTTAATTCAAAGCTTTAGCAATCGTTGGCAAGGGCCAGTGACGTTATACACATGCTAGCTCCAGTAAACTTAGGCGTTTTATCATGCACAAAACAGTAAAGAACCATCATTAAGTACTGAATAACATATTTTATTGATTGGGTCCCTGAATGGGCGGAGTTTTGTACACGGGACGTAACTCCTGAAATGAGGAAGCTACGCAAAGCAAATACACAAGTATGCACAAGAAGCATAAATGAAATTTTGTACACATGTCGGCAACGGGCTGCAGACGAACACCATGAACTGATCCTCCTATGACTCGTCCGACTCTAATGCTTTCCCGGTATCCATACTTCCGAAGAGGTTGTATCCGATAGTCGACCCCTCAGGTATATTCTCCCGCATTGATGCTCAGTGCAATATCAGATTCGGACCGCCGTCATTTGCTTTTCAAATCCCTAACTTTTGCGTGAACCGCCCTTTACGGGTTTTCAATTCACCGGGATACCCTTTTTTGCCGAAGCCGCCCAGTGTAGGTTTTCAACTTCGCGGGTGTACATTTTTTCAATTTTTATCCCTAATTTTTGCCCGAACCTTTCATTCTGTTTTTGGTTCGCCAGGATGCCCTATCTTTGCCATGGACTCTCTTTTTTCTGTCCAGCGGGTCTATTTTAAGCAAAGTATTTTTTTAACTGCGTCCGAATTCACAGGCGACGTGAAGTCTTCACCGTCCATAGTGGACAACAACAATGCTCCTCCTGAAAAGACCTTCCTGACCACGTATGGCCCTTCGTAGTTGGGGGTCCACTTGCCCCTGTGATCTGCTTGCGGCGGGAGAATCCTCTTCAGCACAAGGTCGCCCGTCTGAAAGCTTCGCGGATGTATCTTCTTGTCATACGCTTTCTTCATTCGGCTCTGGTACAAACGACCGTATGCTAGAGAAGCTAGTCTCTTCTCATCCATCAAACTCAATTGATTCAACCTGTCTTTCACCCATTCTGCCTCGTCCAGCTGAACGTCTCGCAATACCCTCAGAGAAGGGATCTCAACTTCCAATGGTAGCACTGCTTCCATTCCGTATACTAACGAGAACGGAGTTGCCCCGGTTGATGTGCGTACCGTCGTACGATAGCCGTGTAAAGCGAAAGGTAGCATCTCATGCCAGTCCTTATAGGTCACCACCATTTTCTGAACGATCTTCTTGATATTCTTGTTGGCCGCCTCGACAACGCCATTCATCTTGGGTCGGTAAGGGGAGGAGTTGTGATGTTCGATCTTGAAATTCTGACAGAGCTCCTTCATCATTTTATTGTTCAGGTTTGAACCATTATCCGTGATTATCCCCTCGGGAATCCCATATCGGCAAATGATATCTCTTTTGATAAATCTGGCCACCACATGCTTGGTTACGTTTGCGTAAGACGCCGCTTCTACCCACTTGGTGAAATAATCGATTGCTACTAGGATGAACCGATGCCCGTTAGAAGCTGTCGGCTCGATCTTTCCAATCATATCGATTCCCCACATCGAGAATGGCCATGGCAATGACATCACATTTAGAGGACTCGGAGGCACATGGATCTTATCAGCATAGATTTGGCACTTGTGACACTTCCTCGCAAACTTGAAACAATCAGTTTCCATGGTCAGCCAAAAATAACCTGCCCGCAGCAGCTTTCTCGTCATAGCATGCCCGCCAGCATGCGTACCAAAGGTACCTTCGTGTATTTCCTCCATGAGCAACTTTGCCTCTCTTTCGTCTACACAACGCAATAGCACCAAGTCGTGGTTTCTTCTGTATAAGACGTCATCCGGGTTCAAATAGAAATTGCCTGCTAATCTCCTGAGAGTCTTCTGATCTTGACTGGATGCCCCAGCCGGATACTCTTTATTCTTCAGGAAATTAAGGATATCGAAATACCATGGTTTGCCATCAGATGCTTCATCAATAGCGAATACATAAGCTGGCCTGTCAAGCCGAGAGATGACGATTCGGGGAGCCTCGTTCCAGAAGTTGACTTTGTACATGGAAGACAACGTGGCCAGGGCGTCAGCCATTTGATTCTCTGCCCCCGGTACGTGATGCAATTCAACCTTGTCGAAGAAGGGCAACAATCTCCTTGCATAATTCATGTAATGTATCAAATTGGGCTGCCGTGTCTCCCATTCCCCTTTGATCTGATTCACCACCAGAGCTGAGTCTCCGTATACGTCTAAATTCTTGATTCGCAAATCAATGGCTTCTTCAAGCCCCATTATACAAGCTTCGTATTCGGCCTCATTGTTGGTAACAGCAAAGGTCAATCGGGCAGTAAACGGGATGTGCGACCCGTGTGGCGTAGTGATGATTGCCCCTATTCCACTACCGTAAGCATTCACAGCTCCGTCAAATATCATCTTCCATTTGGAACCCAACTCTGGTCCCTCGTCTGGCAATGGCTCTTCACAATCTTTCATCTTTAGGTACATGATATCCTCGTCAGGAAAATCAAACCTCATCGATTGGTACTCTTCAATAGGCTGCTCCGCCAAGTACTCAGACAACACACTCCCCTTTATAGCCTTTTGCGAGACGTATTGGATATCGTATTCGGTCAAAACCATCTGCCAACGGGCAATTCTACCTGACAACGCCTGCTTTTCAAATACATACTTGATAGGATCCATCTTCGAGATGAGCATGGTTGTATGATTCAGCATGTACTGCCTCAAACGCTTGGCGGCCCAGGCTAGCGCGCAACAAGTTTTCTCCAGCATTGAATATCGAGATTCACAATCTGTAAATTTCTTACTCAGGTAATAGATTGCATGCTCTTTTCTCCCTGTCTCGTCGTGTTGACCGAGAACGCAACCCATGCTTCCCTCAAGAACCGTCAAATACATTATCAAGGGTCTACCTGCCACTGGGGGTATCAGAATGGGAGGCTCCTGCAAATACTGCTTTATTTTATCGAACGCCTTTTGACAATTTTCGTTCCACGTTACAGCTTGATCTTTCTTTAACAGCTTGAATAATGGTTCACACGTGGCCGTTAGGTGAGATATGTACCGGGCAATGTAGTTCAATCTCCCTAAAAACCCGCGCACCTCTTTCTCTGTTTTAGGCGTCGGCATTTCTTGAATTGCTTTTATTTTAGCAGGATCGACCTCTATTCCTCTTTCGCTTACAATAAACCCCAGCAGCTTACCCGATCTCACCCCGAAGGTGCATTTATTAGGGTTCAGCCTCAGCCTGAACTTCCTAAGCCTCTTAAATATCTTCAACAGATTCACCAGATGCTCTTCCTCCGTCTGGGATTTGGCAATCATATCGTCAACATAAACTTCGATCTCTTTATGCATCATGTCATGGAAAAGAGTCGTCATCGCACGCTGATATGTTTCCCCAACATTCTTCAAACCAAAGGGCATCACTTTATAGCAAAATGTTCCCCAAGGCGTTATGAAAGTGGTTTTCTCCATATCCTCTGGTGCCATTTTAATCTGATTATAGCCTGAAAAGCCATCCATGAAGGAGAATACGGAGTATTGAGCGGTATTATCAACTAACACGTCAATGTGAGGAAGTGGAAAATCGTCTTTTGGGCTTGCTTTATTCAAATCTCTATAATCCACACACATTCGAACCTTGCCATCTTTCTTTGGCACTGGTACGATGTTGGCAACCCATGAAGGATACTTTGTCACAGCCAGGAAACCAGCGTCCCACTGTTTTTGGACTTCCTCTTTGATCTTCATTGCCATATCTGGTCGAGTTCTACGAAGCTTTTGTTTGACCGGCGGGCAATCTTCTTTCAGTGGCAGGCGATGCACAACCATGTCTGTATCGAGCCCCGGCATATCTTCATATGACCAAGCGAATACATCATTATACTCCCTGAGCATTTCAACCAGTCTTCGCTTGATATCACTCTGTAGTGCGGCTCCGATACGAATATTCTTCTCAACCCCTTCCGACCCCAAGTTGATAATTTTGATGACCTCATCGTGAGGCAGAATGGCTCTTTCCTCTTGCTTCACCAACCAAGACAGTTCTTCAGGAACGTCACTATCTTCGACAACCTCTTCTTCGGCCTGAAATACCGGGTGTTCAAAGTCGGGACGAGTCATAGGTGGTTCAAGGATGTCATCTGAAAATGTTATCCTGCAAAAGAATGGTTAAATGCTTCAAAATGCGTATAAAGCGAGTAACCACGTTGCCATTTTATTGAAAAATATAAAACAAGAAAGACAGGGATTACAGTATTTGCACATGAAAAAAAACGCCATTTATTTAATGATTAACACGCAATGTTCATAACAACACAGCCCTAAGCAAATCCTGATGCCCCGGGCAAGACATCAGATTATTCAACAATTAATAAAGCAAAGCATTACTGTTTAAAAGTCACAGGAACAAGCTCCTGAATAGACCAGTTGCACAGTCCTTGTCCTGGCGTGCTTGGCTGAATCCAGGCATCCATATCACAGTCGCTGTCTCCTTCGTCAGACTCCGAAGCAGCATTGACAGTCTCATGACATACTCCACTGGCAGAGATGGTGATTGGCCCTCTGAAACGGGGGGCCCCCATGGAAGGAGTTGATGACGACGGTTGGTATCCCAGCCCGAACCGGTCCATCTTCACAGGAATGTCCAGCACTTTGCCCCAGCCCTTTGCTTCTCCTGCTTCCACTAGAGCTTGAGCTTCTTTATACGATGAGACGGCTATCTCTGGCACTTTGCTCGGCCCGGGACCTTTGTCCTTGATGCGCAAACCTTCAAATGCCTGGCAGGGCGTTTCGTGGATCTCTCCGTCGACTTCCACATATTTAAATGACGATAGATGGCTGACCAGGATGTCTTCTTCTCCGCATACAGTGACTACGCTGTCTCCGACCATATATTTCAACTTCTGGTGTAGGGTAGACGTGACTGCCCCCGCCCCATGAATCCAAGGTCTTCCAAGCAAGCAGCTGTACGCAGGCTGTATATCCATGATATAAAACTCAGTTGCAAACACCTCCGGCCCTACTTGTAGAGGCAATGTGATCGATCCAAAGACTGTTCTCCGCGTGCCGTCAAACGCTCTGACTACCAAATCACTGGGCGTACACAAGATTCCTCTAACATCCAGCTTCATCATCGCCTTCTTGGGCAGCACATTCAAAGACGACCCGGTGTCAACCAATACGTGCGACATTACTGATCCTCTACACTCGACAGATACGTGCAGCGCCATATTATGGTCTCTCCCTTTCGGGGTCAAATCAAAGTCGGTAAAGCCCAAGTTGTGGCCTGCATTCACATATGCCAACACTCCTTCTAGCTGATTCACGGAGACGTCCTGAGGTACAAAAGAAGTATCCAGGACTTTCAGCAAAGCATTTCTGTGAGCTTCCGAACACAACAGCAATGACAGGATAGATATCTTGGACGGCGTCTGCTGCAGATGCTCCACAATCTTATAATCACTTTTTCGGATCAAGCGCATGAATTCTTCTACGTCTTTCGATGCCGATTCCTTGTCACTTACTTGCGCTGGGACATTCTCAACTGCTTTTCCTTTTCCTTTAGCTAGTCTTTCGGCCTCCACTTCAGGGGATATGAAGATCCTACCACTCCTTGTCATACCTCCCGAACCAACAACATTATCCACAGTCTCAGCTGGCTGCTTGGTGACATCAATCTTTATTCTGTCACAATATACTTCCAACCCATATGACCATGGGACTGCTTTCGTGTTCTCGTACGGGATCGGCCCGGCCTTAGTTATGGTAATCGGTGGTCGCTGAGCTGGTGCTGCGATAGTGATTGTCTTTCGAGGAATTGTTACCGTGGCCACATCAGTCTGATCATATGCTACTGCCCCTGCGGGCTCTGCTTGGTCAAACTGCAATAAACCTTCATCAATTAAAGCCTGAATGCCTTTCTTCAAATCATCACACCCCCCAGCTAGGGTCCAACATTCTAAGCAATACTCGTTACATCCTGGGTAAACACCCCCTTGTAACAGTCGGCTCTTTATCTCGCTCAGCGGCGTCTTTAAATCTTCAACATTCATAATCAGATTCAATCCTTCCTCAGTCAGAATGGCGTTTGCCCCGTGATTAGGCATGGGTTTCTGCACTATATTCGGACCTGCCGTTCCGAAATTGATAGTCTTATTGTCCAAAAGGTCCTGCACAACATGTTTAAAAGCATGGCAACCCTCTATATCGTGGCCCGGGGCCCCAGAATGAAACTCACAGTGCCTGCTTGCGTCATAACCAAATGGGGGAGCTCCCGTTATCGGTGCCAGAGTTCTTTTCTCTACCAGGCTCAAACCCAACAATGTCTGCAACAAATCAGCATATGTCGAGGGAGGCTTCTCAAACACTCTTCTTGGTTTACTACCCTAGAATCTTCGCTGAGCCTGCTGTGCCCCCTGCTGAGGCTGCTGCTGCTGTTGCATTGGCTGTTGCTGAACCGGTTGTTGTTGCTGGAGTGGTTGTTGTTGATACGGGATAGTAACACTCGCCACCTGCTGCGGCTGACGATATTGACCTCGTCCCCTGCCTCGGCCTCGGCCTCGGCCTCCAAATACTGCACTTGCCTCGCCCTGACGGCGCCCACCAAAAGCCTTCCTATTACTGCCAGATGCAGTTGATTCCTCAACCTGGAATTTTCCTTGCTTAATGTTACGTTCAATCTTTTCTCCCATCAGAATTAGGTCTGAAAAGCTGGCCAGAGACGTGTGAAACAGCATTTCATGAAACAAGCCTGTGAATGTGCCGACAAACATGTCATTCATTTCCTTATCTTCTACAGGAGGACGGACCCTGGCAGCCATATCGCGCCACCTTTGCGCGTACTCTTTAAAGCTCTCCCCCTTCTTCTGAGACAGCCCGGCCAATTGGACTCGATTGGGCGCCAAATCGCTATTATACTTGTAGTGAGCTACAAACGCCTCTGCTAATTGCTTCCATGTCTTGATATCGGTTGGCTCCAACCCCATGTACCACTCTAGGGAAGGACCCGACAGACTATCTTGAAAGAAATGCATTAGCATTCTTTCATCAGTTGAGTACGCAGACATCTTTCTGTAATAAGCTCGTACATGCACTTTCGGACATGTGTCCCCTTTGTACTTGTCAAACGCAGGAGCTTTGAATTTAATTGGCACCCTCAAGCCAGGTACCAGCCCCATTGTTGCCATGTCCAAACCCACAGCACTTTGGTTCAGGACTCCCCTCATCTGCTCTTCCAGCATTCTGATCTTCTGGGAGTCATCCATCGGCCCTTCGAAACCTCCGCCGGAGAAAGCGTCCTCCTGCTGGTCTTCTTGCCACATACCATTTCCAGCCCCATACCCATCATATCCATTATTACGTCCAGCTCTGATCTGATTCATGCCCGGACCTCGGCCTCTGTTGCCGTACCCTTGAACTCCTCCAGCAGGACCAAAAGCCATAAATCCCGCGCCGTTTCCATTTCCAAAGCCTCCGTAACCCTGATTGGTCACACCATAACCCTCCTGCCCAAAGCCTTGAGCATTAAAGCCATATTTCCCAGCGTTATCGAATCCCTGATCGTTGAATCCGAATCCAGCATTAACAAAGCCGTTGCCTCCCATATTATCTCCCAAGTTGACATCACCCAGCCCAACGTTATGGACAGCAGCCTCATTCCCAACTCCGACGTTACCATTCACAGCAGCGGTAGCGTTGTTGATGTTAGCAGCAGGTATATTGACTACGGGTGGAGCCACTGGCGTGGGAGTGCCGTCTCCATGAACAGTATCGACCCGTACAGACTGATGATCTTCATTACCGTGACCAGCATTTCGGGCCAACAGAGGCTGGACCATGGCCTGCAAATTCTCCTGACCCTTTGCAATAGCTTCCATGGTCTGCATAAAGAGAGCGAGCTTCTCGCGCACATCTTGCATCTCGTTCTGCATTTGATCCATGATTCTTCGACAGTTGGTGCGGGTAGAGTAGCGGTGCGGGTGTTGATCTGCAATCCTGAAAAGTACCTGGTACAGAGCAGGAAATAAGGCACTTATTCAAAGATTACCTGTAATGCAATATGAATATGAATGCAATGCAATGTGTCTGTGCATTGGGGAAGTTCATTCCCCCAGTTCTAGTGTGAAGGTGCCAGTGCAGTGACAGTGCTGACAATAGGAATATCGGAGCTGAATCATAGAAGGCCTCATATATTGCTAAGGAAACCAGAATACAGTGTCGCTGAGAGTACAACAAGAAGGCATGACCTCAACCAACAATCCTGGTGATGGTCAGCACTATGCAAATAAAGCATACAAGTTACTACATGACATGATCAAATCTTCCCAAAAGTCTGGTACTCTTCTATCAACTTCTTGGTCTCTGGATGACCTGGTCGATCAAGCAGCCCTTCAACAAGTTGGTTTCTTTTCTTGAGAACCCGTCGCACGTCTTCAGCAGTTTCCTCCCATGTCGCTTCTCCGAAGCAATCTTCTAATTTTCGCTTTTGAGACACAGCTTCATCTCTGCATTTGATTGCCTTGTTCAGTGCATGCTGGACACTATACCGGGTCATCACTTCTTCCTCACACTTCTTGATGCTAGACTTCAACTTCTCTTCGAGGTCGGAGATTTGCTGCTTTAGCTTATCTTCCCTCTTCTTGTTGTTGGTGAGTGTAGCATTCCAAGTCTTATTGCAAGAAGAGATCTCTTGGTGAGCGATGTCAAGCGCCTTTTTCTTGGATTCAAGCATGTCGTGGGAGCTTCTGAACTCTTGCCCCAGACGTTCGCGCTTCTTCTTTTCCTCAGTCAACTCAGCCCCTAACCTGTTTAACAGCTCGATCTGTTGTTGGAAAGCATATACGGCCTTGTTTTTCTCACTGCGTACTTGAGCTAGCTCTTGCTCTAACCCTTCGTTGATCTTCATCAAGGCTTCCTTTTCTCTCACCACTTGCTCGTATGCCTCCCTAGAAACAGTAGTTGGCTCTTCTGCCAGAATAAGAACAAGAATTGGTGCGTTTGGAAATGGCATCTTCAACTGACTAGCTCTTTCCTGGATCCAGACCCTGTATGGAGCATAGGCCTAACAGTCATTCTTTCCTAACAACGGCTTCCCTCTGCGGTTAATACGCGTCCAGGCATGCTGCAGCTTGGCTAGCAGTTCTCCCTTCAAATCACCTGTGAAGTACAGAGATTCCTGTACTTCCTCCTCCTGAGGTGGATTCTTCAGTGCATATCCGAATTGGCGAATGAATAGAGAAGGGTTGTAATTGATACACCCTTTTCTTCCTATCAACGGCACATTAGGGTACCCAGAACAACTGAAGATGAGCTCAGATCCCAACAGGTCTCGATCAAACCACTCCATATCTTCCGACGATAGCCTCATCAGGCGCTCTGGCCAACCAGCTGGGACTGTAGTCTCTGCAACATATCTTCTCTTAGGAAGGTGACTCTCAAACCACCTACTCAACAGGGGTACACACAGATGAACATTCTTCCCCCTCCCTTTCTCATTCTTGTAATGCAGTGAGTGATAGAAATCTCCGAGTAAGGTAGGTACAGGATTACCAGCGGCAAACAAGTAGAAAGCATCGAAGTCCACAAAATCCGGTATGTTGGGAAACAAAACTATGCCATAGATGCACAAAGCCAACACAGCATTGAAAGCAACCCAGCACCCGCTCTTGGCATACTCCTGGGCTTTACCAACTAAGAACTGAAGTGAGAAGCCTGGAACTCCACGGGAAACAGTAGTTAATATCTCAGAAGCATCAATATGCAAAGCTTTTGCCAAATCCTCAGGCTTGGGCTTGGCGTCATAATGAATGAATGGAACCTGGTTCTGCACGGGCAGCTCAACATACTCAGCGTATTCCTCCAGGGTTGGTCCCATAATAAAGTCAGAGAACGTAAAGCACCTCAAAGCAGGGTCGTAGAATTGCATCAAAGCATACAGCCCATCTAACTCTACCTCTGTAGGTTTGCACACCAATCTCAGTAGTCTACCATAGCTCATCCGGAAGCTCCTACGAACACCCTCGTCAGCAAGAGAGATCAACCCAAGTAGAGGAACAATATCAGGAGTAGGCAATTTGTAAGCAACTGTTCTCCTTAAGCTAGTCATGATCAAACACTCAGAAGTCTGGGTACTAGAACTAGGGAAATGCAAATGCGCCTGCAGCACAGACACACGTTAGTGAAATGCAAATGGTAATGGATATGCAGTGATGCAATGCAAGTAACATGCAACAGGGACCAAAGCTGTAGCTGAATAGCCTGAACCCAATCAAGAAAGGTCTCAGATAGACCATCCAGAAGTCCTCAAGCCCTGGTCTCAGATATACCTCAAACAAAGTTCCAATATTGGTCTCTGATAGACCCCATAATCATAACCTGAATGGTCTCTGACAGACCTCAAATCACATCTCCCACTAGTCTCTGACAGACCTCAGAACACATCTCCAAATAGTCTCTGACAGACCTCGGAACACACCAACTGGTCTCTGACAGACCTTAGAACCCTCCATAAATATCCAAGATCCTGATCAACAAACCGGTGGTCTGAAGGTCTAGTTACCTGCATAACCCTGAATCCCCTCACAGGTGGGTGGCCCTATAACTGGCACAAGGTACGACATCCTATGCGGTCGTCGGCGTCACAGACTTTCAGGGTTGATGATACGATTCCCAGAAGGAGTGGCATCATCAATCCCTGAAGAGGCCTCACTTAGCCAACTTCCAAATGATCGGTCCCCAGAGTCGACAATCCAACTAACCAGCAACCCACGCCAACCAAAGGAAGGGGCAGGAGGCCAACCAGAGGAACCTCGTCTGAGTGTAGATTTCATGGGACACCGAAGCAAGCAAAGCAAGCGGGCGCCCACTAATTTCTACTCTAATTCTAGGTGCACTCAAGCCCAGGTCCGGCTTATCTCTCAATATCAGAACACCCGTCACACCCCGGATACAGCAATAATAATCAATATATAAAGCTGAAAATACAAGGTTAGAAATATAAAATAACTCCATACAAAATCCTCGACAGGAAAACAAGCGTTAGGATTGACTCTCTTAAGGGACGTTGGATCCCAAATGCATAAGAACTATCGCAGTCCTTAGCAGCCAGGGGACGTTGGATCCCCAGCAGAGTCGCCAGCTGTCGCTACTGCGAAAATCGGCGCCGGCTGAACAGAAGAGTCGCCACCGTGCGTTATTTATCCCACGGGAGGGAAAGGAAACGCTCAGAGTAAACCTTGCACAACACGGGAAAGGTATGGTCGTCGCAACCAAAACCTGGGTTCGGGAGTCGGTTACGCAAGGGGAAGGTATTAGCACCCCTCACGTCCGTCGTACTCGACGGGATCCACGCTTGTTTTCGGGTATGGATTGTTATTCTATCTAAACTATAGGTCAAGGGTTAAAAAGAAAATAAAATGAAAATAAAAATGACTCGGCAAAGTATCGCACTTTATGCCTACGTATTCCCTCCTGGAACGAGAAATCAGAGTCAACGTAGTTCGCCTACCTACGGGAAAGGAGGGGAAGGTTGCTCGCTAGGATATCGCATCCTATGCCTACGTACTTTCATACAGCATGAAAGATCAGAGCAAACGTAGTTCGGGCCACGTACGACACAAGCTTGTCTTAATTGATTTTATTCCTTCTGAAAAAGATATTCTTGATTAACAGTCCCGGCGGACAAAAATGACGTCTTGATGAGTTCACATTCTTTTACGGAAGAAGTGTCTTTTATTGTGTTTGAAATCTTTATGGTGTTTTTCTATTTGTCTTGAGGAAGAAGAGACAGAACTCTAACCTACGGTTGTGAAGGGAAACAAACTAACCTAATGTTATCATGCATGGGTTAAAACCTAATGTCTATCATGCTCCTCTCTTGCACAGAGAAAAACAGAGATCCTAAGGGATAGGCAGAAACAGAAACAATATCAGATATAATAAAGCAGTAAAATGCATGGATGCAACAGTACAAGCGAGGCAAGGGAGTCCCACTCAACCTCGAACCTAGAAAACAATAGGAAAAAGTGAACAGACTTCACTTTCAACCCAGCAGGGTAGACAGCAAACAATATAGTCAGGAAAACCAAACAAGTACATCAGGAATGAAATACAACAGCAAAAGAAACAACATCAACAGCTCTGAATCAACATCTGGCTTCAAGTAATCTCCAATCAGCTACAGGCTTCAACAAGCATCAGTCTCCATCTTCATGGCCTTCAGGCAAGGGCTTTGATCATCAGTCTTCTATCTGCAATGGCTTTTCTTCAAGTTCAAACCTCCAGGATGAGGGACCAGTCACAAGAGTGAATCGGGTGTTAAGCAATCAGTTGACTACCAAAGGTGGTGAACAGACTGCTTCTAACACATATGACATTTTCTCTCAAGAGTTCTATCTCTTAGACACCATCACCAAGCCTTCCAAAGGAAGGGGGTGAGTGTCTTAGAGAGACTCTAAATCACAGAGAAGAATGGATGCAGACAAGGCAATCCATGTTTGAGAAACAAACTTTCTAACCTAGAGCTCTGCCTAGCTCCTAAACCCTAGTCTCTTCAGCATATGCTAGCAAGAATCTCCTCTTCAACTCTGGAAGTTGTCCTCCAATCCCTGGATCTCCAATGACTTCACCTTCCCAAGTCTTCAGCTCTCCCAAGTCCCCAGACAAACCCAATACCCACACAAGCAAGCAATAATCCCCAGAGGGCACACCACACCAATCACTCAGATATACAGTACATTAATAGCAGTAGGGGAGTCCTGACTTTTTTTCTAAGGGATCTAATAACTACCCATAGCCCCTATAGTCCCATAACTAAACTAGTCAAACCCTAAGTCCTAGGGGAAAAGAATCTATTCTCCTAAGTCATCACCTAAAAACCCTAGTTTGTTCATGTTATTCACACCTACACTAAGCACCTAAAATTAATTTCTAAAAATGGCAACTAAATTTTATCTACAAGTTTAATGTCTAAACTAAACAACCTAAAAAGAATGGACAAAAAATATTGAAGCAATTAATAGAACAAAAAATAACAAAATCATGTATGAAATGACATTATGTAAAATGTGATTTATTTAGAAAATATGGGAAAAATATCAAATAAAAAATAAAATGCAATTTTTATTTTTTATAATTTTCTAGACATCCTAAAGAAAAATATGCAAAAAGAATGAATTAAAAATAATGATTTTTCTATTTATTATGATTTTTATGAGATGAATGAAAAATGAAAAGAAAATAAAAAGAAAATATAAAGAAATAGTTGAAGGGGGTGAGAATAGCAGGAAAACCAAGTTCAGCGCGTTGGGCCTACTAAATTGGGGGGTGCGAATAGCTGTCTGAGCCCAATCCCCCCAATAAGTGAAACGGTGCGTTTCAACTTTGAAATTTTCCCTCCGTATCCAGCTTTAAATGTGGATCGTCCGATGCCACACTCCAGTCCAAGGTCAAACGTGCATCCGACGGTGTTGGAGTCATCACCAACCTTGGACTCCCTAGGGTTTCAGATAACCCCATGCACGATTCCATCTTCAAGCACTCGGTTCTTCCTCATCTCTTCATGAAAATCAAAACTACAAACACCAAACTTGCTTCATTTTTTACGTAGAATGCAAATACATCATCAGTTCTTGTTAAAATTCGCCCAATCACTAAACACGATAGCTTCCCTTCCATGGCTGCTTCAATTCTGACCTTCACTAAACTCTAATTTCTTGCTAACAGAACACTCATCAAACATCACTGATCATTCTACACTAATCCAAATGAACTATCACTCACTAATCTCTTAGTTATGGATCAAAACAGTTTTATGGCTCATGCAAAAATCTTCATCAATTCACACCAAAAGCTTCAGGATTACTCCTCTAACCACCTAGGTCACTATTATCCTAACAAACCTATGTCATGCTAACTAAATCAGGCCAATTTGAATGGAGAATGTACCTGGTATAATCTTGAAAACAGAATGGTGAATCTTCCACTTCGAGCTCAACAATGTCTTAAACTTGATCAATGTGCTTGGGTCTTGATTCTGTATGCATCTACACTTGCTCAAACACTCTGAATTCTTGTAATGGATTCTTCTTGCACTTTTGAGGATGAACTTACAACACACGAATTTGGAACTATTTCAACTGGATCTTGCTTGAAACTGGTTATATGATGATTGTAGAGAATGATGGGATCAAGAATTTTGCAAAATGATCAAGATTTGAGGGAGTTTGAGTAGCTTATGCAAGAATGGGAAAATGGATGAAAATGGAGGGTTTAGAACAAATGGGAGCACCAACCCTTGCATGAACCAACTTGTATGAATATATAGGTTGCATTAGAACCTCCTAGAAACTTGGAGAAGTTTCCCTTGCACTTTTCCCTTTCAATTTGGTTTATGTAACTTTCAATTCAAGCAACCATGAATAACCATCAAATTATGAACTAAACTCAAAATTCCACTTTAGCCAATGTCTTTAAAATGCCCTTTCCATTCAAAATGACCTATAATTTTGCATCATTTGGCCAAGATATGAAAAATCTCATTTTTTAAGCCATTTTTCTTCATTAAATTCAACAATTTTGAAACCTTGTGCCATGGACATTTCCAATCTCTCATGGTCACTTTTCTAGACTCAAAATGTCATTTGGAGCAAGTTTGATGTTGTAAGTTTTTCCATTTGAGGCATCCTTGTATGAGTTTTGGACATAGGTTAAAATGACCTGTAATTCACAAATGACCAAACTACCCTTTGCTTGCCAAGACCATAAATTGAGTTCCACACATCATATGAAGGCATACTATACCATTCTAGAAATCTAAGACAATAAGGAACAATTCTTATGTTGACCAGAAGTTCATTTGAAATCTCCTTGAGGGGTAAAAATTGCTTGGAAGTCAAGTCACTTTCATAGACAAAATTTCAGATACCTCAGATGACCTGTAACTTGCAAGGACCATAACTTGAGTTCTATAAATCTCCTTGATGTCTTCCACCACTCAAATTAAAGGTCTTGAGATCCTCTACAAGTTTCATGTTGGCCAAGGATCCATTTGAAGCTTGCATTTTGACTTATTTTACTTGGAAATTTGACCTAAACTAGGGGATTTTACATAGAAACCCTAATTTAGAAACTCCTCTTCTCCTTGATTCCTCTTGAATTATTCTTAGCATAACAACATATCCTTATTCTCCCTGTCAAATGATGAACCCCACATCTCTCCAATAGTCCTTAATGCCTTTCAATCAGTCAATTGACCTAGGGTTGACCCAGGGTTGACCCAGATGAAACCCTAGTTGACTGTCTTCCACTGCAATACTTGTGATCACATCAACAACTTGTTTTCTTCTCCAAATGACTTTCTAAGTCCTCCAAGATGTCTAGATACTCCCCATGCTCTCAATTCACAACTCATAATTCCCTTGTTGATCCTCAAACACCCTCAGTTAGGAGATATACTCAGTGCTTGATCCATTGACTTGATCAACTTTCAAATTCTTTTCTGATGACTTGAATGAGATTGAATTTGGATAATAACCTCTGGATAGGCCTTTAGAGATGAGAATAATGCTTGATCCCCTGTTGAATGACTTGCTATGCTTATGTTATGCAGATGGTTAGGCTATGTACATGACTCTATATGCAAATGCTGATGATATTGAAACATAAACCAAGTGAATAAGGTTGAGCAAATTTTAGGGTGCAACACTTACGTGGAAAGATAGATTCCTTACGTGGAAAGATGGAGATTCCTTACGTGGAAAGATTGATTCCTTACGTGGAAAAAAGATAGATTCCTTACGTGGAAAGAGGTGATTCCTTATGTGGAAAGATTGTGTTCCTTACGTGGAAAGATTGGAGTCCTGACGTGGACGAATCAAGAAGAAGTTGTATTCCTTACATGGGAAAGTTGTATTCCTAACGTGGAAAGAAGTTGATTCCTTACGTGGAAAAGTTATGATTCCTAACGTGGAAAGAAATTGATTCCTTACGTGGAAAAGTTATGATTCCTAACGTGGAAAGAAGTTGATTCCTTACGTGGAAAGATTTATTCCTTACGTGGAAAGTTTGTGATTCCTTACGTGGAAAGATACGGTTTCCTTACGTGGAAAGATTGATTCCTTACGTGGAAAGATGAGTTTATTCCTTACGTGGAAAAAGTTTGATTCCTAACGTGGAAAGATTGGATTCCTTACGTGGAAAGATTTATTCCTTACGTGGAAAGTTTGTGATTCCTTACGTGGAAAGATACGGTTTCCTTACGTGGAAAGATTGATTCCTTACGTGGAAAGATGAGTTTATTCCTTACGTGGAAAGATTGGAGTCCTTACGTGGACATATCAAGTTGGATTCCTTACGTGGAAAGATTTTGATTCCTTACGTGGAAAGATGGCATTCCTTACGTGGAAAGATTGGAGTCCTTACGTGGACAAATCAAGATGAGTTGTATTCCTTACGTGGAAAGAAGTTGGATTCCTTACGTGGAAAGATTGTGATTCCTTACGTGGAAAGATGGCATTCCTTACGTGGAGAGATTGGAGTCCTTACGTGGACAGATCGAGATTGTGTTCCTTACGTGGAAAGATTGGAGTCCTTACGCGGATAGATCCCGATAAGATTGTGATTCCTTACGTGGAAAGGTGAGTCCTAACGTGGATGATGTATTCCTTACGTGGAAAGGTGGGTCCTAACGTGGATGATGTATTCCTTACGTGAAAAAAAGATGTATTCCTTATGTGGAAAGGTGGGTCCTAACGTGGACGAGGTATTCCTGACGTGGACGAAGAGAGGCATTCCTTATGTGGACAGAAGTTTAGTCCTAACGTGGACAGATCCAGACGAAGTGTTATTCCTAACGTGGAAAGGAGAGTTTATTCCTAATGCGGAAGATGTTATTCCTAACGTGGAAAAGTTATTCCTAACGTGGAAAGGGGAGTCCTAACGTGGACGATGGAGTCCTAACATGGACGGTGTTATTCCTAACGTGGACAAGAGTTTACTCCTAACGTGGACGATTTATTCCTGATGAAATGCAGACGAGTCATCCCCAGCACGGTCGCTAATGGATCAGTTGGTTGCCGTAATAGTTAGATTCAGTTGATGAATGTCGTCCTCCAAGCAGTGGTGCAGTTTATTTCTGCGGTTGGCAAATTTCCGGGTTCTTAGTATTCAACCGTCTCGTACCTCGAATGTTTGAAGGTCGTTCGCTCTTCACCCAATCGGGTCCAAGTCGCTTGAATAGGGGCAGCTGTTGCACCCTAAAATTTGCTCAACCTTCCTCATTTGGTTTATGTTTCAATTGCATTAGCATTTGCATATAGAGTCATGTACATAGTCTAATCATATGCATAGCATAGCATAGCAAGTTATCCAACAGGGGACCAAGCATTATTCTCATCTTTATGAGCCTATCAAGAGGTTATTATTCAAATTCAAAGAAGTCAATGGATCAAGCAGTACATCTATCTCCTATCTGAGGGTATCTGAGGATCAACAAGGAAGGTGTGAGCTGTGAATTGAGCATGGAGAGTATCTGGACATCATAGAGGACTGAGAAAGTCATTTGGAGAAGGAGACAAGTCATTGGTGTGATCACAAGATTTGCAGTTGAAGACAGTCAACTAGGGTTTCATCTGGGGTCAACTCTGGGTCAACTCTAGGTCAATTGACTGATTGAAGGAGATTAAGGGCTATAGGAGAGATGTGGGGTTCATAATTTGACATGAGAAGAAGGATATGGTGATGTGCCAAGAAGAAATCAAGAGAAATCAAGGAGAAGAGGAGTTTCTAAACTAGGGTTTTCATGTAAAATCCCCTAATTTAGGTCAAATTTCCAAGCAAGATAAGTCAAAATGCAAGCTTCAAATGGATCCTTGGCCAACATGGAACTTGTATAGGATCTCAATACCTTTAATTTGAGTGGTGGAAGACATTAAGGATATTTATAGAACTCAAGTTATGGTCCTTGCAAGTTACAGGTCATTTGAGGTATCTGAAATTTTGTCTGTGAAAGTGACTTGTCTTCCAAGCAATATTTACCCCTCAAAGAGATTTCAAATGAATTTCTGGTAAACATAAGAATTGTTCCTCATTGTCTTAGCTTTCTATAATGGTATGGCATGCCTTCATATGATTTGCGTAACTCTACTTATGGTCTTGGCAAGCAAAGGGTATTTTGGTCATCTGAGAATTACAGGTCATTTCAAACCTATGCCCAAAACTCATACAAGGAAGCTTCAAATGGAAAACTTCACAACATCAAACTTGCTCCAAATGACATTTTGAGTCTAGAAAAGTGACCATTAAAGATTGGAAAGGCTCATAGCTCAAGGTTTCAAAATTGGTGGATTTAATGAATAAAAAATGACCTAAATTTGAGATTTTTCATACTTTGGCCAAATGAGGTGAAATTATAGGTCATTTTGATTGGAAAAATCATTTTGAGAACATTGGAAAAAGTGGAATTTTGCGTTTGGTTCAAGATTTAGGAGTTATGCATGGTTACTTACAATGAAAGTTACATAATCCAAAATGCAAGGAAAGAGTGCATGGGAAGCTTCTCCAAACTTCTAGGACTTTCCAATGATGTCTATATATTGTATTGAAGAGCTTCATGCATGGGTTGGTGAATCACATTGCTCATAACACCAAGTTTCACACATTTTTTCCCACTTGCAAAAGCTTTTCAAACTACCTCAAATCTTCACCAATTTTAACAATTCTTGATCTGATCTTCATCACCATCATTCCTAGATCATAATTCACACAAGCATTTGGTAGAATTGAGGAGGATTCGTGCCATACACTTCCATCATCCAAGAAGCAATAAAATTGGAATTGTGAGATTCAAAGCATTGGAGCAAGATTTGTTGCATACAGAATTCAAGAACAAGGTCCCTGATCAATTTCCACTCATTGCAAGCATTGGATCAAGAGGTTTTAGCATCTGTTTTCACCATCACACCAGGTTGGTATCTTCATTCGAATTGCATGATTTGGTTAGAATTATGGAGATTTGTTAGCATAAGAATGTTAGGATAGGCTAGATGACTGGTTTTGGTGAGTTTGAAGAGATTCCATGAAGGTTGTTAATGGTGTGCACAAACTGTTAAGGCTTGTAACTCATGATTCAGTGCACGATGATCTTAGGTTATTAGCTCATAATGATCAGTGTGAGATGTAGATATTGTTAGGATAGAACTGAGCAAGCATTGGGAGATTTGATGTCAGGTGATCATGGTGGATTCCAACTGTTATGCGTATCGGGTTCCATTGTTGGTTGAGTTTTAGAGGAAGTTATTGATATGGTTGTGTAGAGGGGAAGAGGTAGATCATCTTTGCTTTTGGAATCGTTTGATTTCGTGGAGGAACAAGAGAGAACAGAATGGTGGAAGTTCGTTCATGGCGAGAAGAGTTCCAGAAACCCTAGGGTTTCTAAGGTTGAAGATAACCTTTGAACCGTTTGATCTCTCGTTTGACTTTGACTGGGAGACTCAACCAATGGCCACGATTAAAAGATGGAGACAGAGGGAAATTCAAATGGTGCAACGCACCGTTTCACTTATTGTGTCAAACTGGGCTCAGAAATTATTGCTAATGACACCCCCAAACGCATGGCCCAATTGGAAATGAACTGAAATAATTGCTTTATGCACCGTTTTCTGTTTTTTTTAATTTTTGTTTACTTTCTGAGTGCATGTGGGCCCAGACGCGCTTGCTATGCGCGCCCCCCAGTCTGGGCCCAGTTTATTCTTTTAACTGATTTCATCTACTTTTCACACCCCTTTCCATATTAACTCCATTTTATTTTCTTTCAAAAATATTAATTCTTAAAAAATTCATAAAAAACAGAAAAATGCTAGTTTTTAATTGGTTGTTTTTTCATATTGTTCATATTTTTGTCAAGAAAAATATCATACAAAAAAATTCCAATTTCATTTTATTTTAATATTTTTGGCATATTTTTCTTTTAAATAGGTGTAAAAATCATTTTGTTTGATACATGAATTTGGCAATTTTAGTTTGAATAGATGCTTCAATATTTTTAATCCATTCTTTTTAGGTTGGTTAGTCTAGACATTTATCTTGCATACAATTTAGTTCATATTTTTAGGACTTAATTTTAGGTGATTTGTTTAGGTGTGAATAACATGACCAAAATTAGGGTTTAGGTGATAACATAGGTGAATTAGTTCATTTCCCTTAGGAGTTAGAAATTGAATTTTTGGGGTATGGGACTATAGGGACTATGGGTAGTAATTAGATCCCTTAGAAAATGTTAGGATTCCCCTATTGCTATTAGTACTGTCTATATTTGCTTGACTGGTGTGGTGTGCCCTCTCTGGGGATTATGATTTGTCTGTGTGGGTATTGGGTTTGCTTTGGGGATTGGGAGAGCTGAAGACTTGTGATGATGAAGCCATTGGAGATCCAGAGATTGAAGACCAACTTCCAGAGTTGATGAGGAGGTTCCTTTACTGGCAGCTGTTGAGGAGTGTAAGGTTTAGGAGTTAGGCAGAGCCCTAGAGTAGTAAGATTGATTCTCAAACATGGAAGGCCTTGTCTGCCTCCATTCTTTCTCTATGATTCAAAGTCTCTTTCAAATATCCACCTCCTTCCTTTGGAAGGATCAGTGAATGTATTCGAAGGATAGAACTTTTGAGAGAAAATTGTCTGTATAATGTTAACAGCTAATGAGCCACCATTGGTAGGCAGTTTACTGTTTAACATTCATTCCCTCTTGTTGACTGATATTCCTTTTGGAGATTGAGACTTGAAGAAAAGCCATTGCAGATGGAAGACTGATAATCAAAGACCTTGCTTGAAGGCTGTGGAGATGGAGATTTATGCTTGCTGAAGCTTGTAGCTGTTTGAGGACGGCTTGAAGTCAGATGGGGATGCAGAGCTGCTATGGCTGTTTATTTTTTTTTTTTGCTGTTTATCATTTCTGATGTATTGATTGGTTTTCCCTGACTGTATTGCTTGCTGTTTAACCTGTTGGGTTGAAAGTGAATCCTGTTCACTTTTGCCTATTGTTTTCTAGGTTCGAGGTTGAGTGGGACTCCCTTGCCTCGCTTGTATTGTTGCATCCATGCATTTTACTGCTTTACTATATATATCTGCTATTGTTTCTGTTTCCGTTTATCCCTTAGGATCTCTGTTTCTCTCTGCGCAAGAGAGGAGCATGATAGACACTAGGTCTTAACCCATGCATGATAACATTAGGGTAGTTTGATTCCCTTCGCAACCGTAGGTTAGAGTTCTGTCTCTTCTTTCTCAAAACAAACAGAAAAACACAATAAAGATTTCAAACACAATAAAAGACACTTCTTCCGTAAAAGAATGTGAACTCATCAAAACGTCATTTTTGTCCGCTTGGACTGTTAATCAGAAAAAACCTTTGTCAGAAGGAATAAAAACAACCAAGACAGACCTGTGTCGTGCGTGGCCCGAACTACGTTTGCTCTGATCTTTCATGCTGTATGAAAGTACGTAGGCATAGGATGCGATATCCTAGCGAGCAACCTTCCCCTCCTTTCCCGTAGGTAGGCGAACTACGTTGACTCTGATTTCTCGTTCCAGACGGGAATACGTAGGCATAAAGTGCGATACTTTGCCGAGTCATTTTATTTTCTTTTTAACCCCTGACCTGTAGTTTAGATAGAATAACAATCCATACCCGAAAACAAGCGTGGATCCCGTCGAGTACGACGGACGTGAGGGGTGCTAATACCTTCCCCTTGCGTAACCGACTCCCGAATCCAGGTTTTGGTTGCGATGACCATTCCTTTCCCGTCTTTGCGGTAGGTTTACTCTGAGCGTTTCCTTTCCCTCCTGTGGGATAAATAACGCACAGTGGCGACTCTTCTGTTCAGCCGGCGCCAATTTTCGCAGTAGCGACAAATAGGTCGTCAAAGGTTAAACCTCTTCATGGAATGCACTTTAATTCTTCCAAGGGAAGAACTAGGCTCTCACAAGAGGTATCCTAAGATTGTAGGACAGATGAGTGAGGGGGAACCTAGTAGAGATCTAAGGTATTGTTAATGTGTATCAACACAGGAGTCCTCAAAGGCTCAACCTCTTTATGGAATGCACTTTAATTCTTCCAAGGGAAGAACTAGGCTCTTACAAGAGGGATCCTGAGATTAATGGATAATGAGGAGGGAATGATGATGGGAAGCATGGTGTAGACCAAGGGAATCCACCATGACACTCAACCAAAATCTTTAAGAGATATCCTCAAGAGTTCTACCATTCATGGAATGCACTTTAATTCTTCCAAAGGAAGAATCAGGCTCTCATAAATGGGAACTCTAAATCATAGGATATAGGAAAGTGGGGGAGCAAAGAAAAGCAAAGGAATCACACAAAGGAGGAGAAATCAATCACCTAAAAGCTTCTAAGGAACCCTAAAAGTTAAGCTCTAAAGGAAGTCTATCCTAATCAAGATATGGACACCATAATGACTTGGAAATTAACCTACAAAGGCTTCAACCTATGTACTATGGGATCATGCAAGGATTGGGTGCCTAAGGATTGCAAAAATGTCACTTATAATTCAAAACTAGGTGAAGGTTCAATTGGGAACACACTAACAACAACCAGAATGCAAAATCTATTAAAAAAAATAGGAAAACAATCCTACAAATTCTAATAAAAATACTATGGGATCCTCATGATGTTAGGAAGCTATGGTTAAAATATGGGAGCCAAAATCCAAGCCTAAGGGTGTTAATAGAGAGCAAAACCTTAAAGTGTTTTATGAATAAGGCAAAGGGGAAGGGTGCTAAAGATCTACTCAAAACCCTAACTAAATGAAACCTAAAAATTAGAACAAAAATACCTAAAGATCACTTAAGGTACCTAGAGTCATCATACCAAAAATCAGAAGTTTATTCTATGCTTTGGTAAGGAAATAAAATTCTAGAAGCAAGCATGTATATTTTGCATATTTAAAGAACCAACAATCATGGAAAATTCACATTAAATTGAAAAATGATCTAACAATTAAACTATAAAATTGTAAAATCAATTAACATGCTGAGGGATATTGGGAAAACATTTCATGAATTTTGAAAGTATTTTACTTTTTTTTTATCAATTAAAAGTAAACAGCCATGAAATAAAATAAAAAAATGGAAAAAGAAATGAGAATGGAAAAACCCTGTGGTAAATAGCAATTATTCCATGTTATTTCTTGGGCTCGCTTAGTTAGGGGGGTGGGAAGAGCAATCAAGCCCAGTCCACTTCAGCGTTTTAAGTGAACTAAGGGTTTCTATGTGCTTCAGTCAACGCTCGCCTATGGTAGGTCTTAATCCTATCCGCTCATGGTATAAGTCATCTCATCCAATGCTCCTAACTCAACCATGTAATTAAATGAAGTCAGCCTAAGCTGAGACTAAGTCTGGGCCATGAGATGAAGGGAAAAGGTCAAGGAGCCTCTTAAGATCCGAGGCCTGTTATTCAACCTGGGGTTTTAAATGGGAAATGGTGGGAACAAACCAGACGGTGGCCGAAGAGACCTCTGGTCGTCTTCTCCGACCACAATGAACAGTGACGCTCCTTAAAACTTGCCAAAACTCTACACTTTATATATCAATCTCTTCGTCTCGTTATGTACATCATCATGGCATCATTCTTTTTAATTTTCCTTGCCTAAATCATCTAAACCGAAGCTAAACCAAATTGAAGGTCATTTCAAGAATCATTGCAAACGGCGATACAAACTATCCTAAATCCACATAGGTATCTTTAGGAATGAAAATCCACAAAAATGGCGCATAATTATATCTTGAACAGAGAGTATGGATGAAAAGTAATTTACCTATTGGAACACCTCCAATGGGTCTTCAAATGATGCCCAACCTTGCTGAAAGAGTGCAGAATTCTTCCTTGAATCCTCCTTAAGCTTCTAGCAATCTTGGTTTGGCTTCAAAGTCGTTGATTCTCCAAATTCAATTTTCAACTTTCAACCACTTTTTCTAACCGTTTTTTTGTTATTTCTCCATCCAAATTCTGTTATGAGTGATTGTGAATGATGAAATGATTATATACAATGGATATTGAGGGTTAGAAAGCCCAATTGAAGCCCATGGAGTTCAATCCCAAAAATCCAACTTTTTCATTTTGAAGCTTTGTGGTTTTGATGAAAACAGAGCCAAAATGCTTGTAACTTGGCTCATTCTAGTTGCCTGAGATGCAAGGACCATGAATGGCTGAGATTGAAGCCTTGAAAGTAAACCAATGGTTGATTTTGCTTTTGTTACTTCAAGATGAAGTAACCTTGAATTTGGCCATGTAAATGACCCCAAAGTTCAATTTTGGTTTTGGCATTGTTCTTAGAACATTATTTGGACTCAAAAAATGCACACATATGACGTGAATTGATTTAATTTGAACTTGATCCAAACTAGGCCTTTTCAAACTTCTTTTCATGGAAATTTCTTCAAGCATTCTCATTTCCAAGCCAAAGAAATTATACCTTGATGTTTGGTTGAGAAAATGAACTCATTCTAAGCAACTTTCAAGTTGGAAAGATTTTCATTTGAGGTATGCAAAGTGGTGAACTTGACCTATAATGAAAATGACCTATAATCAAAGTTTCCCAAAATACCCTTTCCTTGCAAGCTTCATATCTTGAGTTCTATAAATCCAATCAAGGACTTCTAGTACTCTTTGGAAAGCTAAGATTAAGAGGAACAACATTCATGTTTGGGTCACGATAAGGAGAGACATCCTTCTAGCTCAACAATGTCTTGGAAGTTGGTTGACTTTCAAGTACCAAAATCACATTCATCTGATGACTTGTACCTTGCCTGCTTCATAACTTGAGTTCTACAAATACAATCAACGATTTCTAGTACTCAAAAGAAATCTAAGAACATGCTCTACAAGTCTCATGTTGGTGTCTAGATGCGATGAAACTTGTATCTTGAGTTATATGGTCTTGAAGTAAGGCACTAAACTAGGGGATTTTACACTATCAAGCTTGGAAACCCTAGTGTTGCACCCCAAATTTTGACCCCTTGGATTCTCATTATCACTTTAGGAACATTCTCATGAATTATCTAACCTTAACCCAGTACAAGTTTGTCTTTGTCAAGTTACAGATGAATCAGGGTTTGGTGCAGTCTAATCGAAGCTTCAGGGTTTGTGACCAATCAAAGTTCTAGGCTAATTAAATTATGAAACAAGGTCAAGGGTATCATGTAATGTCAATTGAGAATCCAATTTGAGGTTGTTACCCCAGAATCAAGAACAGTGTATTTCAGGGCACCTGATTAGGGTTTTTGACTAGTAAAAGTCAATTGTAGTTTGACTTTGATGTTGGAAGGTGTTTTAATGGTGGGATTATGATCCATGAAGTTCATATAGCTTAATAAAGTTCATTCAAGAAGTTTCAAAGTCTTAGGAGGTCCAAAGTGTCAACAGACGACTCGGTAGTCACCGATCGATCGTACGGTTGACCAAAAAGTCAACTCTTCAAATTTAAGGAATTGGACTTCAAAGTGTGAATCAAAAATGTTCCTTATATCATATTGCACTTTACTATCAATTTTCATGACCATTGGATCAAGGATGAAGGAGTAATCGAAAAATCGGGAAATTAGGGTTTTGAAAGGGGATAAACCATAACTCCTTAACCACACATCCAATTGAGTTGGTTCAAAGCTCATTTGAAAGCTCTTGGCAAATCCTACAAAAGTCCCTAAGTGGTCCATGATCATAAAATGCATGGATTTGGAGTTATGATCAAATTCATTTCAAGAAGGGAAAAAGACTTAGAAAAATTTCACTTTTAAGTTCATTTTTTAGCAACTTTGAGAGACGTTTTGACCAAGTTCCTTTGGGAAATTGAAACTCATGAAAACATGAATGTTTTAGAGCTATTTTAGGGCTTTCTAAAAAGTACTATCACATCTCAAAAGGATTTGTGAGCTGAAAAGTATGGTTATGGCAAGTTGGTGTTTTCACACTTTAGTCCCACATTGTCAAATGTTCAAAAATCATTCTTTCCTCAAATCTGACCAAACTCAGCCTTTGAATGTTGTTGTTTCTGATATGTAGAGGGTTTGAAGCATAGAAATGTGAAGAAAATGCATAGGAGATGGAATTAGCCAAACTTGCAAGTGGGCTTGCAAGTGGCTTTACAACTTGCATTTGAAATCATAAGGCAAGCATGAGGTGGAAAAGTGAATCTGAACCAGCCATCAACCTACACCCTCTAGCCTGCATTTAGCCACTTCAAGCTCATCATTTTGCTTGACTATTGGGCTTACCAATCTGCCAAGAAAACCCCTTTGTGGAGGTTTGATCCAAAAGTGGAAAACCTTTCTTCCATGTGAAGAAATCTCCAAATCTGCCCCCTCTCTTCATTTGCCTATAAAAGGGAACCCTCATCACTTCATTTTACAGAAAATATAGATTCTAAAAACCAGAGAAACACAAATCTCTCACACTTTCACATCTTACTTCAAAAATCACCAAAATCACAAAATTGTCAAAAACCACCAAAAATCTGTCTTGGTAGTTTTACTGCCAAACTCAGTTCTCTACATTCAAACACCCCAAAAATCATCCATACAATCTCTAAATATGATATAGAAGGTGTCCAAGACCTTAGACCACTCAAAAACCTCACCATTCAAAAAGTCAACTTCCATACCAAGTTACTTTGACCAAAAGCCATAAAATCTGCCAAAACTTGTTCTATGCATTTTCTTGGGGTTTTAATCAATCAAACACCTCTCCTATATCATTTCTCAACTGTATAAAGTGTTAAAGATCATTGGTGGAGTTTATTTCTCCAACTGTCTCAAAGATTGCATTCTTGCTTCAAAAAGAAGAAAGTTTCAAAGCTAGTGTTATTTGGAAGTCTCTCTGGGTTTTTTGGTGTACTAACCTACTCAACACAGTCCACTAGAGGTATGTAAACTCTACATCTTTGCTTTGCTCCATAATTTCATGTTCTAGCCTTTTGGTGCATTATGTTGGAATTATGTCATGTCTTGTATCAAAACTCTACCATGAATATACCATCTGTGATCTCAGGTCTAGAAGTGGTTAAATTTGTGCTCAAATTCATCCAACATCATGTATTCAATATGTGTGTGGAGTTAATTTGGTCAATATTGCTTAAAATGATGAACTGCATTTTTCATGTCTTGTATCAAAATGGCCAAGTTTTCACTCAAACCCTCATTTTTCATGACAGTCCTATGTTAGTCCTAAATTGTGTTTGAACTTACTCAATATCATGTATGTATGCTATGTGTGTGATTAATTGAATAAGAAAGTATGTGGAATTGAAAATTCATATCCCATGCCTCATTTTCATAACAACTTGCATTTTGTGAATCACTTTTCATGACAGTCTTGCTTCCAACTTATTTTGGCGTTTGAATCCACTCAATATCATGAATATAAGATGTGTATGTGTTTGAATTGGCCTGAAATTGCTTTGAACAGAAATTGAACATGTTCATGCATCTCACTTCACAAAACTTGCACTTAACTCACCAAATTTCATATCAGCCATGTTTGAACCATTTTCTTTGTTTGAACTCACTTGTTTGCATATATTAGAGATGTGTATGTGATTCATATGGTCAAAATATGCTTGAGTTTGAGTTTGAGTTTGAACATCCTACTGCATCACAATAAATGCCAATTTGCAGCACACACCTCACTTTGCATTCCAAAGCATTCTGGTCTGGTTTCTTTGTTTGCACTCATTCATTATCAAATATGTGAGATGTACATATGGTTTATATGACCTAATTTTGCATCAATTCTGACTTGGTTCTCCAATTGCATTATATCATGTTTTAACACCAACACCTGTTTGGATCCACTCCATAACACATTTATAGCATGAACACATGTTTTGATTGACCTAGAAATGTTTGGGACTCAAACCTGACTTCACACCACACTTCGCAAGCACATTTGAGCAGCATGAGCACCAATTCTCACAAAAGCTTGCCCTGCACCAATTTGGTCATTTGAATCCACTTAAATGTACATTTGCAACATGTGTGTATGTTTGACTTGAACTGAAATGAGTTGTAACCTTGAACTGATATCTTCATGCCTTGAACATGCCGTGATTGCAATTCCAAATAACACTTTGCACAACAGTCTGTTTTAAAACTTGGTTTTTGCTTGATTCTCACTCTATACCATATGTGTGATGTGTACACATGTTTAATTTGATCTGAATTGGTTTAAAATTATATTCTCACATTATCATGTCTCTTCATGTTAAAAGTTGCAACTTGAGTGTCAATCTGAGTTACAGCTTGTTTTGAATGTAATCATGTGTTTGGACTCACTTATTAGCTCATATGTAATATTTTTGCATGATTGTTTGAACTTAAAGTTGACTGGAACATGACATACACTTCATCATGCATCATGTCCATATGATTTGCAACTTGAACACTATTTTTCATAAACAGTTGGTTTTCAACCTAAATTTGTGGTTAGAATCATTCATTATCAATTTTATGGTGTGTGTGCATGATCATTTTGATTTAGAACTAGCTGCAACATGAGCTTCATATCAAATTGCATTTTCAAAACTCAAAAGGCATGTACTATCGGGTTTTCAAATAGGATGAGAATTTCAAAAAAACTAAAATTTCCATTTTGTTCCTTGTGAAATTCTACACAATTTAGACCTAAATTTTGTCAAAAAAACATTAAGATTTGAGAAAGTTGTGATGAAAATGCAATCCTGAGTTTTGACTTTGTTTTATGCCCAGCCTGGTTGTGAAATACCCCTCATATATTTATGGGATGGCATTTACAAACGGATGTATAGCCACCCCAGTGGTAAGAACATTAGCCAAAACACGCATTTGACCATGCAAGCCTGGGTTCGACCCCTGAGGAGGGCAACCCTTTTGTTTATTTTTGTTACTTTTGCTATTTTTTTTAACCAAACTTCAAAAAATCATATCTCTCTCAATTTTAATCATTTTTCACCCATTCGTTTTTCATTTTGTTCATCTTGATGTCTAATTTCATGTCATATTCTTTATTTTCATGTTTTCCTAATTTTTTCATCTCTTTTGACCATGTGCAAGTTATGTATATTTTGTGATCGTTGCACGCATGCAGATGAATTTTTCCTTGTTATACTTGTGATTGTTTGTGATACTTTCTTGCATTCATATTCTTAAATGATTAGTTAACATGCTAGGATTTCATCTTTGGTTGTTACCATGTTCATTTTAATTTTACTTAAGCTTGATCTGTTGTCACACTTCCTGCTTAATCAACTGCTTTGATTGTTATCAATACATTTTCATTTTTTATCATTTTACATGCTCACTTAATGGTTGTCACCATGGATGTATTTATTATGTTGTTATCTTGTTTAAATTTTTTCTTTCCCCCAAGTGATGAAGCTTGTTAGCTCTCATCCAAGTTGTCTCTCCTGTCCTCTCCAAAGGAAAAGATCTTTCTATTAACTCTTATGTTATGGATAACTCATTCACCCATTCTCTTGACTTTGTTAAGTCATTTCAACCTTAGTTTAGAAACCATTAGACTTTTATTTAAGTCTAAAAAACCCACCTGTACTAGGAGAGTTCTTCAACTAGAACCCTAGGATAGAGTTTGTTAACTCTATGTGAGAATCATCGTCATGATTTCTTACTTTCCCTTTTGAGTATTACAACTTAGAATAGGGAGTTTTTGTCAAACTCCACACAAACATTGTCATGTTTGTTCCCCTTTGAACCTTGATCATAATCAAGTGTTCTTTATCCCTTGTGAGGTGAACTACAATTGCTCTGATTCTATCCTAGTTAGGATACGTAGGCAGAAGATGCGATATCTTTGCGAGCAAACTTAGAAAACCATCTAGGTCTTTACCTATCCCCAATCCATATCCTAATCCATAGTGCATATTCACAAACTTAGCAAGCAAGCAAACAAAAGGTTCCTGTAGAGTACTACAGATGCTTAGGGTGCTAACGCCTTCCCTAGGTATAACCAACCCCCGATCCCCGAATCTCTTAGCGTTGTCGTTACATCGCGAAAAAGGTTTTTCTTTCTTTATACCTTTCCTTTGGATAAATTAAAGTTCGGTTGTAAAAGAATTAAGGTTCAAGTTAATTTAAATAGCTCGATATCCAATTTTCACTGCAATAGAAATGGCGACTTCACTGGGGAAAAAGGCCTTTTTTATTGGTTTGAGGGTTTAGCCTATCTTGTTTGATTACTTGCTTATTTGTGAATAGTTGTAAATATGTACATATGTGCTCTATTGGATCTTGGGAACTATGAGTGGTGAACCAACACTATACCCGTGTTCGAGCATACTTATGATAGGATGGTGGTATATTCAAGGAGACTTATAGGGAGTTGATTCCCGACCAAGTTGACTTGAGAAAACTGCCGCTCAATAAAGGTCCTTCTGAGAGTTAGTATTGTTGATCGAGTATTCGTGAAAACAAAGCTACTTTCTACATGGGAGCCCGTGATACTGAGGACCTTTAGGTTACCTTTTTCCCCACTATGACTTTATTAGGATGTAGTGCGATGACTATAAGGAAGTAATTCCAAAATAGTTGATACGCGATACTACACTCAGACGAGACTCTCTTGAGAATATTATCGACCACCAAGTATTTGGGAAATTGATAGTATCCGAAAGACGGGTCGAGGACTCTGGGAACTCTTTTAGAACCTTGTTCTGCAGTTTTGAAAGCCTTAGTACATACCTTTGGGGTGGGTAGACCTTGACTCCATACTCATGTTCTGCAAACAAAAACCTTTATTTGTTTACCCATGTGTATATGTGAAATCTATGCTTACCTGTGTTTGTGCATTCATGCATTCATGAACATCATATCATAAAAGTTTCATGGAACTCAGATCTTTTATTTGTAAACATTAGAATCATCATGGATAGTGGAAAAAAGAAAACCATGAAGTACACTTACAAAAGTCCTAACTTGGATGACATAGAAAGGTTGAGCACTTTGATAACATATCTAGAAGGATTCAAGAGCAGGTATGGGAACATATTGTCATTGTTGAGGGTAAAAAATAAGATGGATCTTGGACTTCTCTCCACACTTCTCCATGAAGAAGAAACTGTTTTCAACAAAACTGAATTTTTGATCGTTACACGCATGCAGATGAATTTTTCCTTGTTATACTTGTGATTGTTTGTGATACTTTCTTGCATTCATATTCTTAAATGATTAGTTAACATGCTAGGATTTCATCTTTGGTTGTTACCATGTTCATTTTAATTTTACTTAAGCTTGATCTGTTGTCACACTTCCTGCTTAATCAACTGCTTTGATTGTTATCAATACATTTTCATTTTTTTATCATTTTACATGCTCACTTAATGGTTGTCACCATGGATGTATTTATTATGTTGTTATTTGTTTAAATTTTTTCTTTCCCCCAAGTGATGAAGCTTGTTAGCTCTCATCCAAGTTGCCTCTCCTGTCCTCTCCAAAGAAAAAGATCTTTCCATTAACTCTTATGTTATGGATAACTCATTCACCCATTCTCTTGACTTTGTTAAGTCATTTCAACCTTAGTTTAGAAACCATTAGACTTTTATTTAAGTCTAAAAAACCCACCTGTACTAGGAGAGTTCTTCAACTAGAACCCTAGGATAGAGTTTGTTAACTCTATGTGAGAATCATCGTCATGATTTCTTACTTTCCCTTTTGAGTATTACAACTTAGAATAGGGAGTTTTTGTCAAACTCCACACAAACATTGTCATGTTTGTTCCCCTTTGAACCTTGATCATAATCAAGTGTTCTTTATCCCTTGTGAGGTGAACTATGATTGCTCTGATTCTATCCTAGTTAGGATACGTAGGCAGAAGATGCGATATCTTTGCGAGCAAACTTAGAAAACCATCTAGGTCTTTACCTATCCCCAGTCCATATCCTAATCCATAGTGCATATTCATAATCTTAGCAAGCAAGCAAACAAAAGGTTCATGTAGAGTACTACAGATGCTTAGGGTGCTAACACCTTCCATAAGTATAACCAACCCCCGATCCCCGAATCTCTTAGCGTTGTCGTTACATCGCGAAAAAGGTTTTTCTTTCTTTAGACCTTTCCTTTGGATAAATTAAAGTTCAGTTGTAAAAGAGTTATACTAAATAGCTTGATATCCAATTTTCACCGCAACAGAAATGGCGACTTCACTGGGGAGAAAGGCCTTTTTTATTACTTTGAGGGTTTAGCCTATCTTGTTTGATTACTTTCTTATTTGTGAATAGTTGTAAATATGTACATATGTGCTCTGTTGGATCTTGGGAACTTTGAGTGGTGAAACAACACTATACCCGTGTTCGAGCGTACTTATGATAGGATGGTGGTATATTCAAGGAGACTTATAGGGAGTTGATTCACGACCAAGTTGACTTGAGAAAACCTCCGCTCAGTAAAGGTCCTTCTGAGAGTTAGTATTGTTGATCGAGTATTCGTGAAAACAAAGCTACTTTCTACATGGGAGCCCGTGATAGTGAGGACCTTTAGATTACCTTTTTCCCCACTATGACTTTATTAGGATGTAGTGCGATGACTATAAGGAAGTAATTCCAAAATAGTTGATACACGATACTACACTCAGACAAGACTCTCTTGAGAATATTATCAACCACCAAGTATTTGGGAAATTGATAGTATCTGAAAGATGGGTCGAGGACTCTGGGAACTCTTTTAGAACCTTGTTCTGCAGTTTTGAAAGCCTTAGTACATACCTTTGGGGTGGGTAGACCTTGACTCCATACTCATGTTCTGCAAACAAAAACCTTTATCTGTTTACCCATGTGTATATGTGAAATCTGTGCTTACCTGTGTGTGTGCATTCATGCATTCATGAACATCATATCATAAAAGTTTCATGGAACTCAGATCTTTTATTTGTAAACATTAGAATCATCATGGACAGTGGAAAAAAGAAAACCATGAAGTACACTTACAAAAGTCCTAACTTGGATGACATAGAAAGTTTGAGCACTTTGATAACAGATCTAGAAGGATTCAAGAGCAGGTATGGGAACTTATTGTCATTGTTGAGGGTAAAAAAGAAGATGGATCTGGGACTTCTCTCCACACTTCTCCAGTTTTATGATCCACTCTATCATTGTTTCACTTTTCCTGATTATCAGCTGGTAGTTACACTTGAGGAATATTCTTGCTTGATTGGTTTGCCTATTCTTGAAGACTCTCCTTTCCCAATCATGGAGAAGGACCCTAAGGAGGAAGAAATTGTTAAAGCTACACGTCTGGGATTGGTAGATATTCAACGAAATATATGGTTACTAAAGGAGGAGTATTTGGTTTAACTTCCGAGTTCTTGGTTGGGAAAGCAGATGTTCGAAATCCAATTGTCATTGGTATCTTGTTGAATGTCACCAACCTTCCCCATGAAGTTTAGTCGTAACTGGAGTCACTTTAAATCCGATCGTTATTGGTATCTTTAGGTTTGGTCGTTACCAACCTCCCCAGCTGAAGCCTAGTAGCTTGCTAGCATTCTCATAACCACATGTGGTCGTCACCATGTTTTCTTTTTTTTAAAAAAACAGTCGTAACTGGCATTACTTGAAATCTAATTGTCATTGGTACCCGGACTTGGTCATTACCAATCTCCTTTAAAGTCCAGTAGTTACTGGCATTTTTTTGAAATTGGGTCGTCACCAATTTCCCCAGTCGAAATCCTATGTGTTACCGACTGGATTGGAGAAATCTTATTTGTTGATCGTTACCTTTACCCCCAGGAAGTCTAGTGGTTACTAGCACTGTTTTGAACCATTTGTTAAAACTGGGTGACATCATTATCCCCAGCGAAACCTTTTTCCCCAGACAAGTCTCGGAGATCTAGTCGTCACTAGTATCCCAATATGTTTTGTCTTTGATTCTAGTCCATTCCTGAAGATCCTGTTTGAACTCTTCACTATAGGAAGTTCCTCATCTGATCATCTCCAGCGAGGTTCGTGTTTCTAGTTCTTCACTTCCCCATTATAAAGTCGCTCTTTTCCCCGGTGGAAATTTACGTCTCTCCCCAGTAGAGTTTTTGTTCTTCCCCAGTGAGATGCTCATCTTCATTGGATTTCTTGCATCCTCATGTGAAATTTTCCTCCCAGTTATCACTAGTCATATCTGAACTATTGATTGTTATATCTCAGTTTTCCCCAGTGTCGAATCCACAATAATAGGTCCCCATGAGTAGTTACTCGTTGTTTTGTTTTTCTTTCATCTGCACATGTGTTGCATCCAAGCATCACGAAGCATCATTTAGAATTCATGGCATATCATGACCTGTCCTTTTGCATATCATCGGATCTAAGGGACAAATTTTCGGTTTTCTATATTTAAATACCTTTCACTACGATTCTACGAGGATTGTCATCTCTCAGTTCCATCTAGTGAAGATATTTAAATAGGGGCAACTGTTGCACCCTAAATTTTGACCCCTTAGATTCTCATTATCATTTTAGGAACATTCTCATGAATTATCTAACCTTAACCCAGTACAAGTTTGTCTTTGTCAAGTTACAGATGAATCAGGGTTTGGTGCAGTCTAATCGAAGCTTCAGGGTTTGAGACCAATCAAAGTTTTAGGCTAATTCAATTATTAAACAAGGTCAAGGGTATCATGTAATGTCAATTGAGAATCCAATATGAGGTTGTTACCCCAGAATCAAGAACAGTGTATTTCAGGGCACCCGATTAGGGTTTTTGACTAGTAAAAGTCAACTGTAGTTTCACTTTGATGTTGGAAGGTGTTTTAATGGTGGGATTATGATCCATGAAGTTCATATAGCTTAATAAAGTTCATTCAAGAAGTTTCAAACTCTCAGGAGGTCCAGAGTGTCAACAGACGACTCGGTAGTCACCGATCGATCGTACGGTTGACCAAAAAGTCAACTCTTCAAATTTAAGGAATTGGACTTCAAAGTGTGAATCAAAAATGTTCCTTATATCATATTGCACTTGCCTATCAATTTTCATGACCATTGGATCAAGGATGAAGGAGTAATCAAAAAATCGGGAAATTAGGGTTTTGAAAGGGGCTAAACCATAACTCCTTAACCACACATCCAATTGAGTTGGTTCAAAGCTCATTTGAAAGCTCTTGACAAATCCTACAAAAGTCCCTAAGTGGTCCATGGTCAAAAAATGCACGGATTTGGAGTTATGATCAAATTCATTTCAAGAAGGGAAAAAGACTTAGAAAAATTTCACTTTTAAGTTCATTTTTTAGCATCTTTGAGAGACTTTTTGACCAAGTTCCTTTGGGAAATTGAAACTCATGAAAACATGAATATTTTAGAGCTATTTGAGGGCTTTCTAAAAAGTACTAGCATATATCAAAAGGATTTGTGAGCTGAAAAGTATGGTTATGGCAAATTGGTGTTTTCACACTTTAGTCCCACATTGTCAAATGTTCAAAAATCATTCTTTCCTCAAATCTGACCAAACTCAGCCTTTGAATGTTGTTGTTTCTGATATGTAGAGGGTTTGAAGCATAGAAATGTGAAGAAAATGCATAGGAAATGGAATTAGCCAAACTTGCAAGTGGGCTTGCAAGTGGCTTTACAACTTGCATTTGAAATCATAAGGCAAGCATGAGGTGGAAAAGTGAATCTGTACCAACCATCAACCTACACCCTCTAGCCTGCATTTAGCCACTTCAAGCTCATCATTTTGCTTGACTATTGGGCTTACCAATCTGCCAAGAAAACCCCTTTGTGGAGGTTTGATCCAAAAGTGGAAAACCTTTCTTCCATGTGAAGAAATCTCCAAATCTGCCCCCTCTCTTCATTTGCCTATAAAAGGGAACCCTCATCACTTCATTTTACAGACAATATAGATTCTAAAAACCAGAGAAACACAAATCTCTCACACTTTCACATCTTACTTCAAAAATCACCAAAATCACAAAATTGTCAAAAACCACCAAAAATTTGTCTTGGTAGTTTTGCTGCCAAACTCAGTTCTCTACATTCAAACACCCCAAAAATCATCCATACAATCTATAAATATGATATAGAAGGTGTCCAAGACCTTAGACCACTCAAAAACCTCACCATTCAAAAAGTCAACTTCCATACCAAGTTACTTTGACCAAAAGCCATAAAATCTGCCAAAACTTGTTCTATGCATTTGCTTGGGGTTTTAATCAATCAAACACCTCTCCTATATCATTTCTCAACTGTCTAAAGTGTTAAATATCATTGGTGGAGTTTATTTCTCCAACTGTCTCAAAGATTGCATTCTTGCTTCAAAAAGAAGAAAGTTTCAAAGCTAGTGTTATTTGGAAGTCTCTCTGGGTTTCTTGGTGTATTAACCTACTCAACACAGTGCACTAGAGGTATGTAAACTCTATATATTTGCTTTGCACCATAATTTCATGTTCTAGCCTTTTGGTGCATTATGTTGGAATTATGTCATGTCTTGTATCAAAACTCTACCATGAATATACCATCTGTGATCTCAGGTCTAGAAGTGGTTAAATTAGTGCTCAAATTCATCCAACATCATGTATTCAATATGTGTGTGGAGTTAATTTGGACAATATTGCTTAAAATGATGAACTGCATTTTTCATGTCTTGTATCAAAATGGCCAAGTTTTCACTCAAACCCTCATTTTTCATGACAGTCCTATGTTAGTCCCAAATTGTGTTTGAACTTACTCAATATCATGTATGTATGCTATGTGTGTGATTAATTGAATCAAAAAGTATGTGGAACTGAAAATTCATATCTCATGCCTCATTTTCATAACAACTTGCATTTTGTGAATCACTTTTCATGACAGTCTTGCTTCCAACTTATTTTGGTGTTTGAATCCACTCAATAGCATGAATATAAGATGTGTATGTGTTTGAACTGGCCTGAAATTGCTTTGAACAGAAATTGAACATGTTCATGCATCTCACTTCACAAAACTTGCACTTAACTCACCAAATTTCATATCAGCCATGTTTGAACCATTTTCTTTGTTTGAACTCACTTGTTTGCATATATGAGAGATGTGTATGTGATTCATATGGTCAAAATGTGCTTGAGTTTGAGTTTGAACATCCTACTGCATCACAATAAATGCCAATTTGCAGCACACACCTCACTTTGCATTCCAAAGTATTCTGGTCTGGTTTCTTTGTTTGCACTCATTCATTATCAAATATGTGAGATGTACATATGGTTTATATGACCTAATTTTGCATCAATTCTGACTTGGTTCTCCAACTGCATTATATCATGTTTTACTTGCATTTGAAATGTCATTTTTCATGTTAACTTGTTTTTAACACCAACACCTGTTTGGATCCACTCCATAACACATTTATAGCATGAACACATGTTTTGATTGACCTAGAAATGTTTGGGACTCAAACCTGACTTCACACCACACTTCACAAGCACATTTGAGCAGCATGAGCACCAATTCTCACAAAAGCTTTCCCTGCACCAATTTGGTCATTTGAATCCACTTAAATGTACATTTGCAACATGTGTGTATGTTTGACTTGAACTGAAATGAGCTGTAACCTTGAACTGATATCTTCATGCCTTGAACATGCCATGATTGCAATTCCAAATAACACTTTGCACAACAGTCTGTTTTAAAACTTGGTTTTTGCTTGATTCTCACTCTATACCATATGTGTGATGTGTACACATGTTTAATTTGATCTGAATTGGTTTAGAATTAGATTCTCACATTATCATGTCTCTTCATGTTAAAAGTTGCAACTTAAGTGTCAATCTGAGTTACAGTTTGTTTTGAATGTAATCATGTGTTTGGACTCACTTATTAGCTCATATGTAATATGTTTGCATGATTGTTTGAACTTAAAGCTGACTGGAACATGACATACACTTCATCATGCATCATGTCCATATGATTTGCAACTTGAACACTATTTTTCACAAACAGTTGGTTTTCAACCTAAATTTGTGGTTAGAATCATTCATTATCAATTTTATGGTGTGTATGCATGATCATTTTGATTTAGAACTAGCTGCAACATGAGCTTCATATCAAATTGCATTTTCAAAACTCAAAAGGCATGTACTATCGGGTTTTCAAATATGAAGAGAATTTCAAAAAACTAAAATTTCCATTTTGTTCCTTGTGAAATTCTACACAATTTAGACCTAAATTTTGTCAAAAAACATTAAGATTTGAGAAAGTTGTGATGAAAATGCAATCCTGAGTTTTGACTTTGTTTTATGCCCAGCCTGGTTGTGAAACACCCCTCATATATTTATGGGGTGGCATTTACAAACGGATGTATAGCCACCCCAGTGGTAAGAACATTAGCCAAAACACGCCTTTGACCATGCAAGCCTGGGTTCGACCCCTGAGGAGGGCAACCCTTTTGTTTATTTTTGTTACTTTTGCTATTTTTTTAACCAAACTTCAAAACATCATATCTCTCTCAATTTTAATCATTTTTCACCCATTCTTTTTGCATTTTGTTCATCTTGATGTCTACTTTCATGTCATATTCTTCATTTTCATGTTTGCCTAATTTTTTCATCTCTTTTGACCATGTGTAAGTTATGTATATTTTGTGATCGTTTCACGCATGCAGGTGAATTTTTCCTTGTTATACTTGTGATTGTTTGTGATACTTGCTTGCATTCATATTCTTAAATGATTAGTTAACATGCTAGGATTTCATCTTTGGTTGTTACCATGTTCATTTTAATTTTACTTAAGCTTGATTTGTTGTCACACTTCTTGCTTAATCAACTGCTTTGATTGTTATCAATACATTTTCATTTTTTATCATTTTACATGCTCACTTAATGGTTGTCACCATGGATGTATTTATTATGTTTTTATCTTGTTTAAATTTTTTCTTTCCCCCAAGTGATGAAGCTTGTTAGCTCTCATCCAAGTTGCCTCTCCTGTCCTCTCCAAAGGAAAAGATATTTCCATTAACTCTTATGTTATGGATAACTCATTCACCCATTCTCTTGACTTTGTTAAGTCATTTCAACCTTAGTTTAGAAACCATTAGACATTTCTTTATGTCTAAAAAACCCACCTGTACTAGGAGAGTTATTCAACTAGAACCCTAGGATAGAGTTTGTTAACTCTATGTGAGAATCATCATCATGATTTCTTACTTTCCCTTTTGAGTATTACAACTTAGAATAGGGAGTTTTTATCAAACTCCACACAAACATTGTCATGTCTGTTCCCCTTTGAACCTTGATCATAATCAAGTGTTCTTTATCCCTTCTGAGGTGAACTACGATTGCTCTGATTCTATCCTAGTTAGGATACGTAGGCAGAAGATGCGATATCTTTGCGAGCAAACTTAGAAAACCATCTAGGTCTTTACCTATCCCCAATCCATATCCTAATCCATAGCGCATATTCACAAACTTAGCAAGCAAGCAAACAAAAGGTTCCTGTAGAGTACTACAGATGCTTAGGGTGCTAACACATTCCCTAGGTATAACCAACCCCCGATCCCCGAATCTCTTAGCGTTGTCGTTACATCGCGAAAAAGGTTTTTCTTTCTTTAGACCTTTCCTTTGGATAAATTAAAGTTCAGTTGTAAAAGAATTAAGGTTCAAGTTAATTTAAATAACTTGATATCCAATTTTGGCTGTGGCCTGTTGTATCTTGCATAATAGCTTGCCCAAGCTCTAAAATGACTCTCAAGGTGTCCCATGATCTCTTTCAATGCTTTACCACCCATAAACATGGATTCAATATCACTTGATGACCTTCATAGACCCCCAAGATACGAGGTACACCATTATTAACCAACCACTCCTTCAACGAGCTTTGACATTCTTCTGAGGATAATAATAACCTGATAGCCTGAACACAACCCCTTGATTAGGATTAGAACTTGGTATCCTTCTCTTGATAAGGACATCCCTCTCAATCCCCTGCAAATGGGTTATGATATGCAAATGCTAATGATAATGCTAATGTTATGAATGCAATGAAACAAAAGCTACGTAAAGAAAAAGGTTGGGAAAATTTTGGCGTGCAACAGTTGCCCCTATTTAAACAGCTTGGACCTGACTGAGTGAGAAGCGAACAACTCTCAAACAATCAAGATAAAAGGCGTTTGAATACCAATAAACCCGGAAATTTTCCAACCGCAGAAATAAACTGCACACTCTAATTGGTAAAACTCTTAGGAGATTGAAATGACAGTGGCATGGCAATAGGCTGGTGAATTACTATTTCAAATCTTTGTCTGACTTTGTCATCAAGTCGGGAAGATCATCTTATTTCGCCATCGGACTTCATCATCAAGTCGAGAAGAAACCATTGATTATTCAATCATTGATAAAGGAGGGCTGATTTTGCCGTCAGGCACTCTGCATCAACTGGCAGAATTTCTTAACATCGCATCCGGACTTCCTCATCAAGTCGGTAAGGAAATTTGACATTGCTGTTTGACTTCATCATCAAGTCTGGAAGAAACATTTGACATTGCTATTTGACTTCATCATCAAGTCTAGAAGAAACATTTGACATTGCTGTCTGACTTCATCATTAAGTCTGGAAGGAACATTTGACATTGTTGTCTGACTTCATCATCAAGTCTGGAAGAACGTTTCTGACATCATTGTCGAACTTCGTCATCAAGTCTGAGAAACATTTGTGGCATCACTTCCGGACTTCGTCATCAAGTCGAGAAGAAAACTTTGTCGAACTTCGTCATCAAGTCGGCAGGTATACTTCTAACATCGGTGTTGGACTTTGTCATCAAGTCGGAGAAACCATGGTCGTGGTCAAACTTCGTCATCAAGTCTGAGAAACATTTGTGGTCGTCAGTGGGACTTCATCATCAAGTCGTTGTCAGACTTTGTCATCAAGTCTGTAAGAACGCTTCTGTCGTTGTCAGACTTCATCATCAAGTCTGAGAAACGTTTGTCGTTGTCAGACTTCATCATCAAGTCTGAGAGAAAATCATCGTCGTTGTCGGACTTCGTCATCAAGTACTTAAGAAACATATTTGTCGTTGCTGCCTGAAACCTGCTAGGAATAGAACTTCCTGACATCTCTATATGACCTCCTCATTAAGTCTAAGGGAAATCTCTGACTCCGCTGGGGTTTCTGGAGAACCTCCTCAAGTAACTCTGTCAAGTATCGACCTCAAGTCGAAGGGACCCATCTTACATCACCGTCAAGTATCGACCTCAAGTCGAAGGGAAACATCTGACATCACCGTCAATCTTTTGTTAGGGACAATGTTCCTGATCTCGTCACCAGGTTTCCGCTAAGTTGATAACAACTAATGACATCACCGCCAAATAAAACACGAAGCTGATGAACCACTGGCCTTGCCGTCGAGCAAACCATCCTCCAATAACATCCTGACATCACCGCCAGGTAAATAGAGAACCACAATCTTGATAAATGTTTAACATCACCATCAAAACTCCATCGATAAAATTCCAACCTCACCGTCAGGTAAACTCGTTACCGAGAACATACCTGACCTCACCGTCAAGATAGAGCATCTGACTTTATCGTCGGACAATCATATATCTGATACACGCCTGACTTCACCGTCAAGATGGAGCATCTGACTTCGTCGTCGGACAATAAAATATCTGATAAACACCTGACCTCACCGTCAAGATTGACAATCTGACTTCATCGTCGGACAATCAAATATCTGATAAACACCTGACCTCACCGTCAAGATTGAGCATCTGACTTCGTCGGCGGACAATCAAATATCTGATAAACACCTGACCTCACCGTCAAGATTGAGCATCTGACTTCGTCATCGGACAATCAAATATCTGATAAACACCTGACCTCACTGTCAAGATTGAGCATCTGACTTCGTCGTCGGACAATCAAATATCCGGTACACACCTGACCTCATCGCCAAGGTGGAGCATCTGACTTTTTCGTTGGACAAAATATCTGATAAACACCTGACCTCACTGCCAAGACTCCCTAATCAATCGGAAGAACTCATCTGACATCATCGTCAATCCTCTAATGGGGATAACATTCCTGATCTCGTCACCAGTCATCTATAAAGTTGGTAACCAACTACTGACATCACCGCCACATAAATGGAGAATCACAATCTTGGTAAACTTTTGACATCACCGTCAGATATCCATAAACACATCATTTGAATTGGATAGCCACTAACATCGTCGTCAGACCCTTGCAAAGAGAAGCTTCAATCATACTACTCTGAGGGGAAATAAGGAGAAATTTAACCAAACAACTCTGCTTTGGGAGTTCTGGAGAACATAACCGAATAACTCCGTTGAGATTCCGGCAAACTTAACCGAGTAACTCCGTTGGAAAATACACCTGCACACAAGAACGGTACCCACCTAGCTCATGTTTCATGTGCATATGTTCGATAATGGCGTAATGCTCCACACAAAATGGAAATGCTACGCGTTTAGGCTAGATGCTATGCATGCATGCAAAAATGCTACGGAACCAAATTAGCAAAATAAATGCTGAAGGGAGAACCCCCCTGTCAAGGAGAAGGAATCATCCTGTTGGGGAGGTGAACCACACCAATTTCAATTGGACATAACCTCGGGAAACGAACCTCAGAAGACTTTTCCGTTGGGAAACAAAGTTCTACGAGAACCTGTACCTGCTCAACTGGGTATACGAACCACAAACTGCTGAGGAAAAGATGCCAACCGCAGAAATAAACTGCACGGCCTTCGCAGATAGAACTTTCTTGGAGATACGAACTCCGATGGGGAAAATATAGCGACAGCTATTCAACTACTCTCACCTGCCGGAGAAGACAAACAATGGCCTGAACGGCATTCCCGGATTCAGCTCTCTTAGGGGAATATAGCAACAACTATCCAACTACCAGGGATAAGGGCACACTCTTAACTACTCCTTTTATCCTACATACCACTCTACTGGGGATGGAGATACCAACTCCAATTGCTGGGGAATGGACTCTGGTTGGGGAGAATCTATCTCCGCTTGGGGAGACAAATCAATACTCATAGTCCAATGTTCAGACTCTGTGGGGAGACACAACTGAATCTGTTGAGGAGTAGGCTCAATACTCCGCATGTGCCCCTACTGATGGTATGACAAGGGTACATTTCTGACAGATGCCCCAAGGGTAATGACCTTGTAAAAATGATCTCTAGGACATTTTATCCTGAACAGAAAAACGTTTGTCATGAAGCGAACTCGAGATGGCTTGCCCCAGAATCTGTAACAACTTTTGATAAACTCTGCAGATATGGAGAGGAAGGATTCCTTCGCTCTCAACTTTGTCCCAACCTATGGGATCTTCGTAACATCCACTCGAAAGGAAACCAGAAATTTTCTGTACTCTGGCGGTTTGATACGAACAGCCTCAGAGTTTTGAACCTCATAGAGGTGCTTCAAGTTAATCGTCTTCGGGATAAGGATAGCTTTGGTGCTCTCGGGGTGGTCTTCCCCAGCCTTGTCATGACTTTGCCCCTCATTGGCAGATTTGTGGAGCAGTACCCTTTGGCTGCGAGAGATTCACCGAATCTCGACTTGATTGCCCCTTATTACTAACTTTTGGATGGTTGACTCCCATGTTGTAATCATTTGATATAGCTTGCCCCGATTCACCGGAATGTTCAGGCATTCTGCATTTTGTCCTGATCAATCTTGCCACTGTAGAGACTTTCCTGCTGTCAAGCGCTCACTCGCCAGTAAAAAAAATTGTTCCGCATAAAAGATATATTAAATGCAATGCATATGACAGTTTTCAAAATTATTCGGTTCACTGGAAAAACTTTTGTGACATAAAATGTTTGAATCATTCATCAATATGTCAACATTAATACAACGCTGTAAGGGGAATCCTTTTGGGAGTCAGTTTCAGTGCGATCTTTACCGAAGTATGCTTTCGAAACAAACCTGCTTCAATTAGGACTTTTACAGGTTGTAACCTGGTCAGGTTCACGGTTAACAAGGAAGGATATAAGGCTCAAAATTCATTTTAACCCACCCATTGTCCTTGATGTTCTCCAATCCTATGTTCAGCTAATTCGACCATAGTGCTCACCTTTCAAAGGTTGAGTGGCAGTTCAAGAAATCACACTTTTTGACGTGACAGTCACTCGCTTTTCGTCTTTTGGCGCCTAGAGTCACACGATTTCTTTCTTTCTTGAGGATTTTTCTTTTGTAATCCTTTTCGCTCTTCATTTTTCGTTTTCCCCTAACTTTTTCCTAGACTAACTCTTTTGAGTTTCTTCGATTTTGAAGTCCAGCGGGGTGCCCTAATTTTTGCCTAAGTCGCTTGTTTTCAAGACTCAACTTAGCGGGCTTTTCCTTTGATTCTTTTCTTTCTCTTTTTTTTAACGAGTCTCGTGACACCGGCTCGTCTGACTTGTTTGAAAAGAGATTGTGACTGCTTCACTCCTGATCGGCCAGGTTTAACCATCATGGTTTTTTAGGCACGACCTATAGAGGTGTGATTGATCCTCAAACGGAAACACTCCTATTGTAATTTGAACGCTTGGTCAAAATTAGCTGACACCTACCTTGCCCCGGGTTAAGATTGAGGGTTTTTCGTTTTTCAGAAAAAACTCCTACTTCTAGGCTCAAAGGGGTTGACAAGGGATTATCTTCCTTATATCTCCGGTGTTTATAAGTTTGAAACAATGCTTGTACATCATCAACAGGTTTTATTCAAAAGCATACAATCAAAAGCTTACGCGTCTTTTGATTTCGTCATCCTCCCCGGATTCCACTTAAACAAGCGTTTGAAATAAATGAAAGCAATAGAGTGAACACGAATGGATTAATTCAAAACATGCATATTTATTTCATTATCAATATCAATTGAAAAAACAACAATTTTTACAAACGATATTTGCATATAGAGATGAAAGAAACTCCAAATGCAAAGAAATAACATGATAAAATGCAGATTGCCGACTTCTGGGAACTGGGCTTTCGAACTTGATTGGCAACTGAGGCAGCCATCTTCAGAATTGTTTGTTGGAGGTAGTCTGATACCCTTCTGATCTACTTCCAGTGAATTCTTCCACAACATGAACTGTTGAGCTCCCACGACTGGATGAAGGAAGATCATTAATCTTGAATCCCTGACGTGCAATAGAGATCATACCAGAGCCTAGCAGGGCATAAATCTTGCTCCTGAGCACTTTACATTCTTCGGTCGAGTGCCCCTGCGCCCCAGCGTGGTACTCACAACGGCCGTTGACATCAAAACCTGACGGATATGGAGGGACCACTGGACAAATCTTCTGTGGCAGTATCAGTCTGGCTTGGATTAGATCAGGCAACAACTGACTGTACGACACCGGTAACTGAGTAAAATGCCTTTCTGGCTTTTTCTTGGCCTTTTCTTGGCGTGCCGTCCCTGTTGATGGCGATATGGCCGTTGGCTCTGACGTGTGGACCTTGGAGATTTCTGACCCTGACCAATTGTAATGTCTAGAGGATGAGTCTGAGATATCAGGGACTCCTTTTGCTCAGGAACTTTCATCCTTAGGCTTGTCCCAGGTAAGGGCAACAACTGCGGGCAAGGGGACTCTGAGATCATAGATTGCAGCATATACTCTTGACCCGATGTAGCTTTAGGGGAGAGAGCAGGAGTATCCACCTCTTTTGTAATACATGGACTAACACCCCCTGGTATGCTCACGCCGCCCGACGCGAATTCGATTGTCTTTGAGTCAATTAAATCTTGGATCTGGTGCTTAAAAGCTTTACAATCCTCAATGTTATGCCCCGGTGCCCCAGAGTGGAAATTGCACTGGGCACTTGCATTATAGCCTGGTGGTGGGGTCCCCGTAAGCGGAGACAGGGTTCAGAGCTCAACCAAATGAAGATGAAGCAATAGTTGCAACACCCGAGCATAATCTATAGGGATCTCATTGAAGATTCTGTTGCATGGTCTCGTCTTTTGGGCATATCTTCTAGGATCCTGACGTAGCTGCCGACGGGAAAAGTCTTGAGCTCTGAGTTGTGCAGAGGATCTCTGACGTACATTACGCTCTGGTATAGGTTTCATAGATAAAAGTGGAACAAGCATCTTTGCTGCAGCTTCAGGCACCTGATCATCTTCTTTTCTGAGCACCTTCCTTACCACTTCCATAATCAAGCCTACCTGAGTCCTTAACTGCTGGTTTTCCTCTCTGAGCATCTTCTGATCCAGGTGCAATGCTTCCATGTCCTTTATGAACTGCCCTATCTGGCCGTGAACTTCCCTCAGCTCTGCTTTCATCTGTTCCATAGCCATCTTCTATCTTCCCCACAAGTTGGTGTCTGAAATTCTGAAGAAAACCCGGATCAGGACAATAAATCCCAGCCATGAACACCTGGTATGCAAATGGAATGCGAATGTTATGTTCGAGTATTTCCAAGGAACCTGTCTGCTTCGATTCATGTTTTACACAGACGAACCACAAGGAAAAGATTTAATGCTCAACAGCGAGTCTCGAAGTCAAGATCCTTGGAAATAACAGAATACGTATGTCAAAATGCAAACATGTTATGATGATGCAAATGCAAATGCAAAGATGCAACAAGGGATCAAGATTGATGCGCTGTCGACTGAAGGACCAAAGTTCTACTTCGGCGAGAACATAACACAAATTTGATAATAAGGAAACCTCTGATATCAATGTCACAGATTCAAACTGTACAGAGAAAACCAGGTTGTCTGAAGGTCAAAGTCTCCTGCATAACCCAGTCCCGCTCACAGGTATGGACCTATCCAGTGATACCGTTCGGCATCCTATGCGTTTCTCAGTATCACAGACTTTCACGAAATGATGATACGTTCACCATTTCTGGTTTCGCATCATCACTCCCTGAAGAGGCCTCACTTAGCTGAGTCACAAATGATCGGTCCCCAGAGTCGACAACTCGCAAGTCTAATATCCCCTCAAGCCCAAGGGGCTGGAAAAGAAATCATCCAGGAGAATCTCGTCTGAGCGTGAATTTCATGGGAAACTAGTACATGCAAAGCATGCACGGCCCCACTACTCTCCACTACTAATGTTATGTATGCTCTCAAGCCTGAGTTTGGCTTACCACTCATCAGAATCACCCCTCCCACAAACAGCAATACTAATAATGATATATAATGCTGAAAATAAAATGCGGGAAAATAAAGTGCGGAAGCAAATAAAGTACAACACGTATGTACAAACTCAAAAAGATAAACAAACAAGCACTAGGATTGACTCACATAGGGAATGGGAAACGGTCCCAGCATAGGGGATGGGAAAATTCCCCAGCAGCTATATGTCCCCAGCAGAGTCGCCAGCTGTCGCTACTGCGAAAAAAGTGCCGGCAAAGACAGAAGAGTCGCCACCTATCGTTATTTATCCCAAAGGAGGGAAAGGAAACGATCACGAAAAACATAGAGAAAAGGGATAAGATCGGTCATCGCAACGAAATCTCTGGGTTCGGGAGTCGGTTACGCAAGGGGAAGGTATTAGCACCCCTCACGTCCGTCGTACTCGACGGGATCCACGCTTGTTTTGTTTATTTGACGGGTTGTTTATCTATCTATCTAAGGGTCTGGTCAAAAGAAAAGAAAAAGGACTTGACAGAGCGTCGCTGCTCTGGGCCTACTTATTCCCTCGTGCAATGGGAAAGTCAGAGTCAACGTAGTTCGGCTAACTACGAGTAAAAGAGGGAAGGTTTCTCGCCAAGATATTGCGTCTTGTGCCTACGTACTCTCAACAGGTATGAGAGATCAGAGCGAACATAGTTCGGAATAAAATGGAACACAAGTTTGTTCGTCTATTTTTTACCCGAGTAAGGTTAACAAGTAGTTCCAGCAGTTAGGGACAACGCCTGTTTGCAGTAGAACTAAGAGTTAATAACACTCTTTTGTCTGAAATGATTTTCCTGGATTAAAGGGAGCCCCAAAGGGAAAAAAAGTTTGATGTTTGTTTTTAGTCTTTTAGGAGAAGAAGTGTTTTTTGATGAATGTTTGTAATTCATATTGCACTAGAGACTAGGACCTAGGAGTGAATGCGTCGCATGTCACCCAAAGGGTGCCACACTAAACATCCTGGATACTAAAAGGAAACCTTCCAATAACCATTTCTTGGGTAGCTTAAGACTCGTAACGTATAATACTCATTAGCCTTTATTATATGCTTTGAAATTGTTTGAAGATGAGAAGAGAGAAGGACTCTAGAGGGGGACTAATCAAAACCCTAATGTTGTCATGCAAGATGGTCCTGATGTTGAGTTTGAAAGGGAATCTACCCTACTGTTATCATGCATGGGTTAAAACCTAATGTCTATCATCATCATCCTTAAACAAGGATGTGAGAATCCTAAGGGATCATGGCAAAAGGAAAGTAACAGCAAAAAGCATATGAATAAAGCTATCAAGCAGATAAAATGAGTACAAATGGGATGCAATGCAACAATACAAGCAGAGGGAGAAAGCCTCAACCTCTAATACAAACAAGCAATCACAGAGGATAAAATAAACAACCAAGCAAAGGGAGGAACACCTTAACCTTTAATACAACCATAAAAGGAAAAGAAACAGCCAAGAAAAGGGAGGCAGACCTCAACCTTTTATGCAATCATGCACCTAAGCCTAAGGGTATCTACACATGCAAGTCTATCCTAATGCATCACAGCAAACACTCAATCAATCATGAAGGAGAGAGGTAAACAAGATGAGGAGCAAGGAAATCATTCCAGGAATTCATCAAGTTTAGATGTGTATCAACACAATAGTCCATCAAAGGTTCAACCTCTTCATGGAATGCACTTTAATTCTTCCAAGGGAAGAACCAGGCTCTCACAAGAGGGATCCTAAGATTGTAGGACAGATGAATGAGGGGGAACCTAGTAGAGATCTAAGGTATTGTTAATGTGTATCAACACAGGAGTCCTCAAAGGCTCAACCTCTTTATGGAATTCACTTTAATTCTTCTAAGGAAAGAACCAGGCTCTCACAAGAGGGATCCTGAGATTAATGGACAATAAGGAGGGAATGATGATGGGAAGCATGGTGTAGACCAAGGGAATCCACCATGACACTCAACCAAAATCTTTAAGAGATATCCTCAAGAGTTTTACCATTCATGGAATGCACTTTAATTCTTCCAAAGGAAGAATCAAGCTCTCATAAATGGGAACCCTAAATCATAGGATAGAGGAAAGTGGGAGGAGCAAAGCAAAGCAAAGGAATCACACAAAGGAGGAGAAATCAATCACCTAAAAGCTTCTAAGGAACCCTAAAAGTTAAGCTCTAAAGGAAGTCTATCCTAATCAAGCTATGGACACCATAATGACTTGGAAATTAACCTACAAAGGCTTCAACCTATGTACTATGGGATCATGCAAGGATTGGGTCCTAAGGATTGCAAAAAGGTCACTTATAATGCAAAACTAGGTGAAGGTTCAATGGGGAACACACTAACAATAGCCAAAATGCAAAATCTATTAAAAATAGGAAAACAATCCTACAAATTCTAATAAAAATCCTAAGGGATCCTCATGATGTTAGGATGTTATGGTTAAAATATGGGAGCCAAAATCCAAGCCTAAGGGTCCTAACAGAGAGCAAAACCTTGAAGTGTTTTATGAATAAGGCAAAGGGGAAGGGTGCTAAAGATCTACTCAAAACCCTGACTAAATGAAACCTAAAAATCAGAACAAAAATACCTAAATATCACTTAAGGTACCTAGAATCATTATACTAAAAATCAGAAGTTTATTCTATGCTTTGGTAAGGAAATAAAATTCTAGAAGCAAGCATGTATATTTTTCATATTTAAAGAACCACCAATCATGGAAAATTCACATTAAATTGAAAAATGATCTAACAATTAAACTAACAAATTGTAAAATCAATTAACATGTTGAGGGATCTTGGGAAAAAATTTCATGAATTTTGGAAGTATTTTACTATTTTTTATCAATTAAAAGTAAACAGCCATGAAATAAAAGAAAATAATGGAAAAAGAAATGAAAATGGCAAAACCCTGTGGTAAATAGCAATTATTCCATGTTATTTCTTTGGCTCGCTCAGTTAGGGGGGTGGGAAGAGCAATCAGACCCAGTCCACTTCAGTGTTTTAAGTGAACTAAGGGTTTCTATGTGCTTCAGTCAACGCTCGCCTATGGTAGGTCTTAATTCTATCCGCTCATGGTATAAGTCATCTCATCCAATGCTCATCACTCAGCCACGTAATTAAATGAAGTCAGCCTAAGTTGAGACTAAGTCTGGGCCGTGAGATGAAGGGAAAAGGTCAAGGAGCCTCTTAAGATCCTAGGGCTGTTATTCAACCTGGGGTTTTAAATGGGAAATGGTGGGAACAAACCAGACGGTGGCCGGAGAGACCTCTGGTCGTCTTCTCCGACCACAATGAACATGGCGCTCCTTAAAACTTACCAAAACTCTACACTTTATATATCAATCGCTTCATCTCGTTATGTACATCATCATGACATCATTCTTTTTCATTTTCCTTGCCTAAACCATCTAAACTGAAGCTAAACCAAATTGAAGGTCATTTCAAGAATCATTGCAAACGGCCATACAAGCTATCCTAAATCCACCTAGGTATCTTTAGGAATGAAAATCCACAAAATTGGTGTATAATTATATCTTGAACAGAGAGTATGGATGAAAAGTAATTTACCTATTGGAGCACCTCCAATGGGTCTTCAAATGATGCCCAACCTTGCTGAAAGAGTGCAGAATTCTTCCTTGAATCCTCCTTAAGCTTCTAGCAATCTTTGTTTGGCTTCAAAGTGGCTGATTCTCCAAATTCGATTTTCAACTTTCAACCACTTTTTCTAACCGTTTTTCTATTATTTCTCCATCCAAATTCTGTTATGAGTGATTGTGAATGATGAAATGATTATATACAATGTATATTGAGGGTTAGAAAGCCCAATTGAAGCCCATGGAGTTCAATCCGAAAAATCCAACTTTTTCATTTTGAAGCTTTGTGGTTTTGATGAAAACAAAGCCAAAATGCTTGTAACTTGGCTCATTCTAGTTGCCTGAGATGCAAGGACCATGAATGGCTAAGATTGAAGCCTTGAAAGTAAACCAATGGTTGATTTTGCTTTTATTACTTCAAGATGAAGTAACCTTGAATTTGTCCATGTAAATGAATCCAAAGTGCAATTCTGGTTTTGTCATTGTTCTTATAACATTATTTGGACTCAAAAAATGCACACATATGACATGAATTGATTTAATTTGAACTTGATCCAAACTAGGCCTTTTCAAACTTCTTTTCATGGAAATTTCTTCAAGCATTCTCATTTCCAAGCCAAAGCAATGATACCTTGATGTTTGGTTGAGCAAATGACCTCATTCTAAGCAACTTTAAAGTTGGAAAGATTTTCATTTGAGGTATGCAAAGTGGTGAACTTGACCTATAATGAAAATGGCCTATAATCAAAGTTTCCCAAAATACCATTGCCTTGCAAGCTTCATATCTTGAGTTCTATAAATCCAATCAAGGACTTCCAGTACTCTTTTGAAAGCTAAGATTATGAGTAACAACATTCATGTTTGGGTCAAGATGAGTAGAGACATCCTTCTAGCTCAAAAATGTCTTGGAAGTTGGTTGACTTTCAAGTACCAAAATCACATTCATCTGATGACCTGTAACTTGTCTGCTTCATAACTTGAGTTCTACAAATCCAATCAAGGACTTCTAGTACTCAAAAGAAAGATAAGAACATGTTTTACAAGTCTCATGTTGGTTTCAAGATGAGATGAAACTTGTATCTTGTGTTATGTGGTCTTGAAGTTAGGCACTAAACTAGGGGATTTTACACTGTCAAGCTTGGAAACCCTAGCCTAGGAACTTCTCACACTCTTGAGTATTGATGAGTTGATTTTGGAATCATCCCTTGGGTGTCTCAACACATCATTCCATGATCATAGTTCCTTGTAATTGAGTCTCAATCTCCTTTAATTCAACAGTTGACTTAGGGTTGACCAGATGAAAACCCTAATTGCACCATTCTTGGCTGTAGCCTCTTGTATCTTGCATAATGGCTTGCCCAAGCTCTAAAATGACTCTCAAGGTATCCCATGATATCCTTAAAATCTTTACCACCCATAACCATGGATTCAATATCACTTGATGACCTTCATAGACCCCCAAGATAGGAGGTACACCATTATTAACCAACCACTCCTTCAATGAGCTTTGACATTCTTCTGAGGATAATAATCACCTGATAGCCTGAACACAACCTCTTGATTAGTATTAGACCTTGGTATCCTTCTCTTGATAAGGACATCCCTCTCAATCCCCTGCAAATGGGCTATGATATGCAAATGCTAATGATAATGCTAATGTTATGAATGCAATGAAACAAAAGCTAGGTAAAGAAAAAGGTTGGGCAAATTTTGGGGTGCAACAGATGGGTACTAAGCTAAAATCGAGTTCTGCTTATCATCTACAAAAATATGGTTAGACCAAAATGACTATGCAGTCTTTGGAAGATTTGATAAGAGCTCGTGTTTTAGAGCAGGGAGGTAACTAATAAGTGCCAAATTGTGTTAAATTTTTGTGGCACTTATTGGCTTAACTCATTCGTTTTACCAGTGAAATCCTTAACTCCAATGTGAATAGGTAACCGTTTAGTATATTAGTGTATTATTTTTGTTGGTTTGTGTAAATATCGTTTCGTTTTATCCAAAGGAACATATTGCTGCAATTTGAAGAGGTAATGTGGAGATAGAAAAGTAGGGCCGTTTGGTTGCAACGCGGTGACAAAATCAACAATTTTTTCCATAAGAAGGCAGAACAGAGGAGGAAGACTAATATTATCAAGAAGTTGAAGGATGAGAATGGATAATGGTGGAGGGAGAGGATAATTATGAAATATTGTTAACTAATTACTTTGAGGGTCTTTTTACAACTTCAAGTCTAGCCGACATTGAGGAAGTCTATAGTGTAGTACAAGGAAAGTTAAATCCTTGTCATATGAGCTGGTGTGAGGAGCCTTTCTCTATCCAAGAAGTCAAGGAAGCTCTCTCTCAAATTCACCCTCTCAAAGCTCTAGGCCCAGACGATTTTCCAGCCTTTTTCTATCATACGTACTGGCACATTGTGGGCTAGGAGGTTAGCAAGCTCGTGTTGGACATATTGAATCATGGTAAGGACCTGAGTTATATAAATTCCATACACATTTCCCTTATCCCCGAATGTAAAAACCCTCCACACCAAAGGATTTCATACCCACCATCCTTTATAGCATAGTTATGAAGTTTGTTACAAAGACCATTGCCAATAGAATTATGTGCATTCTCTTTAAGGTCATTGATGAAGAGCAAAGTGGTTTTGTGCAGAGCCATATGATAACTAATAACTCTTTGGTGGCCTTGAAATGTTTTCATTGGCTAAAGAAAAATAAGAAAGGGAAATGTGGTCACATGGAGCTCAAATTGGACATGTCAAAGGCTTATGATCGATTGGAGTGGAAATTTTTAACAAAGGTGCTCTCTCTGATGGGCTTCCCAAGTCATTTGGTGAATCTTATTGAGAGATGCATTTCCACTGTCTCTTATAAGGTCCTTCTTAATGGGAAGCAATGTAGGACTTTTACTCCAGGCTGGGGTCTCCAACAAGGAGACCCACTCTCACCTTATCTTTTTATTCTTTGTATAAATGTTCTCTCTGGGTTTATCAAGAAGGGGGTAAAGGATGGAAAGATCCATGATTTGAGGATTGCGCGTAAAGCTCCGACGATATCAAACTTATTCTTTACAGATGACAGTCTACTGTTTTCCCGTGCCAATGTTAATTAAGCTTCAAAAGTGTCAGAGGTTCTTCATAGGTACCAATAAACGTCAGGCCATATGGTTAATCTAGATAAGTCCGAGGCATTGATCAGTCAAAATATGACTCTAGAAGACGGAGAAGCGATTTGGTCAAGGATGGGAGTAAAGACAGTGACATGCCATGATAGATATCTAGGTTTACTAGTGGTTTTTGGGAGATCCAAAAAAGAGGTTTTTGCTATGGTAGTGGAGAGAGTTTGAAAGAAAATTAAAGGATGGAAAGAGAAGTTTTTATCATGAGAAGGGAAGGAAGTTCTCATCAAGGTGGTGGCTCAAGAAATTCCAAGCTATATAATGAATTGCTACAAGATTCCTGAGGGAATTTGCAATGAAACTGAGAGCTTGATAGTGAAGTTTTGGTAGGGATCAAGGAATAGATAGAAGAAGTTGCATTGGTTAAGGTGGGACAAATTGGCTAGGGAAAAGAATGAAGTAGGTATGGGCTTTCATGGTATAAGTGAGTTCAACACTAGCTTATTGGGGAAAAAGTATTAGAGGCTGTTAACAAAACAAGATTCTCTAGATGGAAGAGTTTTAAAAGGAAGATACTTTCCTAAATGAGACATTGATGGATGTCAATCTAGTTTTAATCCAAGTTATGCTTGGAGGAGTATTTTGAGTTCCAGATAGCTTGTCTATTTGAGATTGCATTGGAGGATTGGGAATGGTACTAAGGCAACAACACTTAGGGATAGGTGGATCCTGGCATACCTGGTATCAAAATCCTAAATTAGTATGGCAATTTAGACAATGAGATGAAAGTTAGTGATATGATTTATGAGGAGGTGTGAGGGTGGAAGATTTGGCTTGAACCTTGGTCCCTCTAGTGATCCTCACAACAACCTCTGGAAGTTCATTTGGAAAGTTCCACTCCTTACCAAAATCGGGAACTTCTTATGAAGATTGGCAATGGACATTCTACCTACGAGGAACAACTTATGGAATAAAGGTATGGTTATTGATCCAACATGTCTTTTCTATCACTCTACTTCTGAAAAAGTGGACCACCTTTTCCTTGAGTGTGATTTTGCAAGACAAACCTTTTTCTCTTTTGTCCTTAGTATCAAAACTCCTTCAAATGTTGGAATCTGCTCTTGGCTTGAAAACATACTCTCTAGGAAAGATTCTTTTATAAGCCAAATTTTGGGTTCTTTTCTCTACAAAATTTGGTTGGCACGAAATCTTCTCCCATTTCAAGCGCGGATGTCTCAACCAATTCAGGTTGTTGTTGAGGTTGTTAACTTGGTGTAGGAATACAACACTTGAAACTTGAGGAATGAACACAATAAACCCCCCAACAAGGATTCTAAATAAATTAGTAGTGATCTCAACGTTCTTTAGGTGGACGCGGGAGTTTTTGAAGATGGAGTGATGACTTTTAGTTGCATTGTGAGAGACCCTGCAAACGGCATCATCTTGTCAGCTTGCAAGTCTGAGAGATTGAAGGTGGATCCTTCTGTTGCAGAAATATTGGCCATTATATGGGGCATTTAACTTGCAATAAACATCAACGACAAGAAACCCATAATCCAGTCCGATGCCTCCATTGGTGTTGATTGTATTAATTTGTGTAGGGAGCTTGTTATGTTAGAACCTATTGCTGAAGTCTGTAGAGTTCTTCTTAGGACTTTTTCTTTGTTTTCTGTTATGCATATTAGTATGGACCATAATGGTCTTGCTCATAGTCTTGTGACAGTTGCAAAGTTTTTGGTTCCAAGACTTGGTTGGGGGAATTCCCATTGCTGGACCCTCAGGGTTCATTTGTTCAGCCTTTAGCTTCTTAATCGAAATCTTTATTTCATCAAAAAAAAATATTGTTTTGTTTGAATTATTTTAATCTCTTTTTGTATATTTTCATTCATAATTGAATCATTGGAATCAAATTCAAAAGCATTTTATTTAGTCATTATAATATAGGGCATTGAATAAGTTTTCTGAAGCTTCTGATCGTGCGTCGATCGGGGTCACGGTTCTCAAGTTATGGTGAAATCAAAAAACTAGTTTTTCTCTTTGTTGTCAGGCCGCTCTGAGCACCCTCTGATGGGGCTAAGCATGATCTGCAATTTCCAGCCCCTATTTATTCATTTTTACAAAGATTTTTAGGACATTGTTTTTGGAACTTTTAACCCAATTTCCATCAGAATTTTTTTTAGAGATTGAGGCTTAGAAAACAACATTAGGGGTTGCATCTAGATGATTCAGAGTTGGATTTGAATCAATCGTCTTGACAGGGTGAGAGATTCTTCTTCATCTTCCTTCTTCTCTTTGTACCTTTCTTGTTGAGGTTTGGTATGTAAGTTTACTTTGATAGTATATATATTTATTCATCATGGCATTTTGTATTATATATTCATGCGTTTGTATTTGATGTTATCCTCGTTTACCTGTTTACTTTTGATTTAAATCGTGGTTGAGAAACACTCTTCAGATCTAGATCTAGAATGAACATTTATTGGATGCTAAACTCTAGACATAGATTTAGATTTAACATTTGCGTGAGTATCGAGTCTTAATGCTCTGTGTTGTTTGATAGATTGAGAGATCGTCGATTAGATAATACAGTAGAACTGTCGTCAGCGTGGCAGACATGCACTCTGATGTGAGCGATACATGATGATATTGATAAGTGTTTAGATTTGAAAATTGCATGTTTGATCGGTGGATGAAATTCGATCCTGATAAGCTCTCATATCTCTTCGAAGCTTTATTTTTCATTCATTCATTTTACATAGTGTAGCTTTAAATTCAACCCTTACAAACCCTTGCTTAAAATTATAGAGATCGTTGAACGGCAGCTGATGTCGCACCAATCTCTGTGGAGACGATAAAACCATATACTTACCTACTTTTGCTTGTCGCTTTATTGCAACAGTAACTAAGATAGTTACTTACCATTGGTTGAGTTCACTTACAACAACCGATTCCATTCTAGCACTGGGATGGCATCATTTGAAGCATGTTATGATAGGAGGTGTAGAGCACCTTTGTGTTGGTATGATTTTGGAGAAAGTGTTGTGCTTGGACTTGAGATAGTTTAGCATATTACTGAGAAGATCAAGATGATCCAAAAGAAGATGAAAAATTCACAGAGTCATCAAAAATGCTATCATGATAAGAGGAGGAGGAAATTTGAGTTCCAAGAGGGAGATCATATGTTCCTGAAAGTTATCTGGTGATTGATGTTGGTCGTGCGCTGAAGTCTAGAAAACTTACGCATATTTCATTGGTTTGTTTTAGATTCTTCAGAGAATAGGAGAGGTGGCCTATCGAGTGGCATTGACATCATACCTTTCGAATCTTCATGATGTATTTCATGTGTCTTGGATGAGGAAATAAATTATTGATTCGTCTCATATGATCCATTTGGATGATGTTCAAGTTAGAGAGAACTTGATAGTGGAGACTTTGTGGTTGAGAATTGAGGATCGTGAAGTGAAAAGCATGTGAGACAGGGAAATCGCTTCAGTGAAGGTTGTTTGTGGCGGTCCTGCTGGTGGCAGTGTGACGTGGGAGCTCGAGAGTAGGATGAAAGAGTTATATCCAAAGCTTTTCTTGTTAAATATTTTAAGTGGCGGAGAGTTGTAATTTTTAGGGCAAAAATTATTTTAAATGGGGGAGAGTTGTAACCCCCCGATTTAAATATTCATTTATTTAATTATTTTTTAATTTAATTGAGTATTTTATTTAAATATTTATTTTTGTGAATATGTGACATGTTTGGTCGGTGACGGTATTTGTGTTGTTTTGTGTTAATTAATTGGGTTAGTGGAAATTAATTAGAAATTAGAGAGAATTTGTAGAATTTGGCTAGGAAATTGAGAGAGTTTAGTGGTGAGTGGGGGAAAATTAAATTTGAGTTGGGTAAAAAGTGTAATTTAGATAATTAAAATAAAATAGTATATATTTTAAAGTTAGACAAAAACTATGTTTTTAGAGGTTACTTCTTCTATACGTGAAAACAAAGGATAATGAACGAAAAGCTTGAGAAAAAGTGCTAGGGCTTGAGAGAAGAGATCTTACGGAGCTTGCTTTGCTGATTTTACTTCTTCTTCTTTTCTTATTTTTGTTGCTAGAATTATAAGGTAATGGGCAATTCTTCATCTATGGGTGCTTATATCATGAAAGGGTAGAGAGGTTTCCCGATACCTCCAATAGGATTTTCTCCTTTTGTTGATTTGTGTTGTATGATGAACAATTGATTACAGCTTTGTTTATATGTCATGATCTACTTTAAAATTCGTGTATTGTAATTGGTTTGATTATTGCATATGATATGTGTTCATAAACATGAGTTTGGATGTGAATTTGGGGTTTTGAAACAGATTGAATTTTGGGTTTTATGGATAAATCAATGTAATAACATGTTAGAATAATAGAAATTAACATCCTATTATGTTATAACAATAGCAGAACGTATTTTTTCTTCTGTTACTAGGGTGACGGGCATTACCCATATGATGCATTTGGCGTTATGTGTTGTGAGGCATTGACGCGCATCAGCAAAATGACGAGGAGGTCTTTATGACCTCCATGCAAGTTCACTTTTGCCAGATCGTCACGGTGTGACGTGTTAAGTTCTAGGAAGAATGGTGTCGCAACTGCGAAAACACCCGGCAGAAAAATAGAGAGGGAAAGGAAACGATCAAAGAAAACCTGAAAAACGAGAGAAAACAAGGCCATCGCAACTAAATCTTGGGTTTGAGAGTCGGTTATGCAAGGGGAAGGTATTAGAACCCCTCACGTCTATTGTACTCAACGAGATCCATGCTTGTTGTCTAATCAAAGGGTGTGTTTATCCATAAGCTACTGCTAAACGGAAACGAGAACAAAAGAAAAAGAAAGAGACTAGATAGGACATTGCCGCCCTATGCCTACGTATTCCCTCGTGCAATGGGAAAGACAGAGTCAACATAGTTCGGAAAACTACGGGTGATGGGGGGAAGGTTGCTCCCCAAGACATCGTCGTCTTGTGTCTATGTATCCTCATCTTGTATGAGAAATCATAGCAAATGTAGTTCAGGTAACGAAACCACAGGTTAGTTAGGCATTTTTATGAGTGATGCTAAACTCCCATTCCAGCAGTTAAGGTCGATGCCTGTTTGCGGTAGAAAGGAAAAGCAACATACTCTTTTCTGAAAATGAGTTTGAAACACAAATCTTGAAGGATAAGAAGTTTGATTTGGTTTGTGAGTTTTAGTGAAGTGAATTGGTTTGCTTTGTGATTCACGTTGCACTAAAGACTATGACATAGAAGCGAATGTGTCGCATATCGCCCAAAGGGCATACGCTAAACACTCTAGACAAGTGAGGAGAAACCTCTCACTCATCATTTCCCATGCGCTTAAGGCTCATGGCGCACAATCCTCATCGTATTTATTAGATGAGTTAGAATGTATTTTGAGATGAGAAAAGAGACGCACGAAAGGTCTAAAGGAAACTCGGCCCTAACGTTGTCATGCAAAGTGGTCCTAAGGTCAGGATGCGAAAGGAGATTTTATCCTAATGTTAGCATGCAAACTATGGACCTAAGGTTGAGGTTAAAAGGGAACAGCCTACTTGTTATCATGCATGAATTAAACTCCTAATGTCTATCCTACTCCAAATTTAATCGAAGATTAAATTGGAATAAGAAAGCTAAGGGAATATGCAAAGACAAAGCAAAAAGCGAAGAGACAAGGTAAAACCAGCAGCTACAACAGCGCCTCCTGCATAAAACAATAATAAAATCCAGCATACAAGCAAGACAACCTATAACAGCACATGTTTCAGCATAAAAGTAAGTGTAAAAGGCAGTCAGGCAGCAAGCAAGGCAAAGATAGCATGCAAGTTCAGAAAAAGAACAGTTGTGAAACGCAGGCAGCAAGCAAGCTTGAATGCAATTAATCATAAACAAACACCAATCATGGATAAATATCATGCAATCATGAACATGCTTCGACAATCCAACATAATTGATCAACAATAATGCATCAACAAGAATCATTAAGAATCAACATGTTCTTCTATTCAAATCAAATAATCAAACGATCAAACGAACACACAACAAAGCGGAATCGGAAATAAATGCAAATGTGTATCAAACATCTAGCAAAGCAAGCATTCATGATAACATGATATAAGCAAGCAAAGCACGTGATCATTCATTAATCAAGCAACATTAACATGTTATGCATTCAAACAAAAATCGGATGTTACGCGTCGAAGAATCCAAATCAAACATTCAAGAATGATGAAATACGTCAAAAACAATCCACAAAAATGCATCCTATCAAATCATGAAGTTTACATGTGAGAAGGAACCTCAAACAAGCAAGCAAATGCAAAAACAAGGCACTCTATTCAGCGGTAACCGTTTACTCATATCGGGTAACCGGTTACTCATATCAGGTATCCGATTACATATTGTAAAAATAGCCTGTTATGTGGCAACTGGTTACCACTGAACCAAAAACAGAATAAAGGCCTCCAAAATCAGTTTTTAGTACCAAACAACTTATCCAGTCGATCACATTATCATGTTATCAAATAAGCACGAATTTATCATCAAGAATCAGTAATCAAGAATCATGTAAACACAATCAAACATTGAAATCATAAATCACAAAGATCCAAATCATCCAAATGGATCAAAATGCATAAAAAACCATGGATCTACATTGTGATTATGTAAATAAGCTTAAAACTGAGTTAGATCTAGAATTATCAACCTTCAAAGCTGAGATTTCCTTTGGTGAGTGTTGATTCACTTGAAATTAACAGATCCAAGCTAGAAACCCAGAGAATCTTCAAGATCCAAGAGCTTCCTTATGGTAGAAATGAAGAACAAGCAAAATCAAGCAAAATTGACTCAAAAAAGCACTTCCAATCTAGATTCCAAAATCAGATCTCAATTCAAACGAAAATTGAATGGTGAATTGAAGATAATGGAGATGAACGACGGAGGTTTAGCTCTAGAATTCAAGGATTCCAATGAAGAATCAAAGAACTCAAGTGAAAAGAGCTTAATAGAGGTTTTGGGAGTGAAAAAGTGGAGAGAAAGTTGAGAGCAAATTCTCAAGAATGAGTGTGAAATATGAAAATGAAGGTTCTCGTTTTGTGAGGTTTGGAGAAAATTCATATAAATAAGCTATAGGTTTGGAATCAAAATGTGGTTTAGAATATGGATTAGCATTTGGAATGGAAATTAAGAGTGGAATTAGGAATTGAGTGTTTGAAATTTGGAGGGAAATGGTGAAAATTGAAACAATTCTAGATCCTTCCAATGATGAACATGTGAAATCAATGGTTGAAAATGATTGGAAAACTTGCAATGCTGAAAATTTGACATTCCTAGAAAAATGCGCTTGAGGTAACCGGTTACCCATATGTGGTAACCAGTTACCACATTCAAAAAATGTCCAATTTGGCACCAGATGGAGGGAATCCTGCATAATTACCCGTTGCCACCTGTTCTAAGCTCTGTTGATTCTCTGAAACATGCCCTTGGATATTATGATTGTGAGAATGCTTGAGATAGCTTGTACATCATCTCCTGAGCTGAAAATAACCTGCTGAATAAAATCAAATCAAATGCTCGATCGTGGGAAAAATAAATGTCGAAGCCTCTGATACTCGTTGTTTAAACTTTTTCACTAAAAGGGAACTTTGAGCCACATAAATACCTTGATCCCATGTCTCGAGAACCAACGTTATGATATGCGGAAATGCAAAATGAAAGGGGAAAATTTTGGGGTGCTACAGCTGCCCCTATTCAATCGACTTGAACTTGAAGAGATGATAACAACGACTTTCAAACATTCATGGTGCACGGAGATTGAATATCAAAAGAACCCAAAAATTTGCAACCTGCAGGATGCAAAACAATGAATACCAACCAAAAGTTAGGATGCGACATGCTGAGGATAACAATCCAAGATGAACAAAATAACAACCAAAAGTTGGAATGAAGCAAAGGATACCAACCAAGTGTTGGATTAATAATCAAAGGATACCAACCAAGAGTTGGGATAAAGAGAATGTCGACCAAAGGTAACCTTCTGGGGGAAAAAATTCAAATCAAGAACCTGTAGGACGTACAATCAACGAACTTATAACCTGAGGAAAAAGACAACTCCGTTGGGGACGAAGAGAAGCATAAACAGACAACTCTGCAGGGAAGGATATCTATCAGAAGATAATAACCAAAGGATACCAACCAAAAGATGGGATAAAGGTTACTCCCTGGGGATAAAACGCCAAACACTATCAACCAAAAGTTGGAATCACCACAATGTCGACCGAAGGCGAAATGACGGGGAATAACATCCTAAAAACAGTAACCTCGTCGGGGAGCATACTAACCAAAAGTTGGAATACAACGAAAGGTAATAAACACAAGATACCAACCAAAAGTTGGAATCATTTCAAATCTGCAAGGGATAACATCCAGCCCAAAAGCTGAGGAACAAGGCTACTAACCCAAAGTTAGGATCGCCATAATGCTGACCGAAGGCGAACTCTGAGGGAGAAAGATACCAACTCCAATAGTTGAACCAACAAAGGAAGACTACCAATCAAAAATTGGAATCACCTACCCAAAACAAAGACTACCAACCAAAAGTAAGGATCGTCAACCAGGAAACGAAGGTTACAAACCAAAAGTTGGAATAACGTCAACAAGACGACTAAGCTAGGGATTACCAACCAAGAGTTGGAATCAAGCAAAGGCTACCAACCAAAAGTTAGAATCGTCAGAACATCGATCGAGGGCAAACTGACCACAACGACGACTACCAACCAAAAGTTAGAATAACAGACTCCGTATGGGAAACCAAGGACTACCAAACAAAAGTTGGGATAACGTCAACAAAATTTTACCAACCAAAAGTTGGAATCAAACCAAGGCTACCAACCAAAAGTTGAGATAACACCTAAAAGATGAAGACTACCAACCAAAAGTCGGAATAACTACCGGGGAAAAAGGATCTCACTGATGGATTACCAACCAAAAGTTAGGATCGAGGCAAAGGTTACCAACCAAAAGTTGGAATAACTACCACAAATTGAAGATTACCAACCAGGAGTTGGAATAACCTCAACAAAACCTTACCAATCAAAAGTTGGAATAACATCCAACAAGCCACGGATTACCAACCAAAAGTCAGGATAACAACTCTGTCGGGGAATAGAAGAGGACTACCAACCAAAAGTTAGGATGACAACTAACCACCAATGGACTACCCACCAAAAGTTGGAATGAAGCAAAGGTTACCAACCAAAAGTTGGGATAGCACTCACGAAATGAAGATTACCAACCAAGAGTTGGAATAACGTCAACAAAACTTCACGAACTAAGCTGGGGGTTACCAACCAAGAGTTGGAATGACACACCCAGAACAGGCAGGGAATAGAATCAACCAACTCATAACCTGCAAAGAATGCTCCGACGGGGAAAGAGAAGTTTAAACGAACTACTCTGTTGAGGAAAATAGCGTTTAAAAAAATGACTCAGCTGAGGAAAGAGAAGTTAAACGAACAATTTTGTTGAGGAAAAGACGTTTAAACAAACGAATATGTTGGGAAGAACCCAATAAGATGAATGACCAAAAGATCTACTTTGATGGGGATAACGTGAAAATATCCTGAATAAAACCATCATCTTCCAAAGAGACAACTGGCACCAAGGGTATCAAATATGGCTTATGCTTCAGATGCATATATTTGAACATGGCATAATGCTCTATACGAAATAGAAATGCTACGCATTTGGGAGGATACTATGCAAAATGCAAATGCAAAGGAACACAACCCAAAGGAGTGCTGAGAAGACCAGCAAACCAACCTTGCTAAGGAATACGCCCTGGATGGCTTTCTTGGAAAAACTTCACCCAGCTGAGGAATACGCCCTGGATGGCTCTCCAAAAAAATTCACCCTGCTGGGGAAAACACCAAAACTCCACTTAGTGGGGAATCAAGAATAGCGCTGAAAAATCCAACCTGGTGAGGATAACAAGCTGTTGCTGAAGGTTCCACTATGCTTGGAATACAAGAATAAAAATCCGCCCTGTCGGGGACATACAAATAACAAACCGCCCTGCTGGAGATGTCAGAGACTTCTACTGAAGATTCCATCCCGGCAAAGAGAAGGAAGTAACCTCTGTTAACGATTCCCTTTCAAAGGGAATGTAATGAACATCTACAGAGAACTCAACTCTATTAGGGAATAAACAAGCTCTGCTTAAACATCTGCCCTGAGAAAAATGAGAATACCATATGTTGGGAGCTCGTCCTGAAAACTAATCCTGAAAGATGCCAATGATCATTGGACTTTTCTGGAGATATCAACCTGCCGTTGATATACCTGTCGAGGGAATCACCACTAATCTCTACTCAGGGAAGAAATTCTTGAATACTGATCTTGTTGGGGAAAGGACGTCAAGGACGTCGACTCTGCTAGAGAGTAATACTGAATTGAAATCCACCATGATGCTGAGAGAATATCCTTTAACCTTACTCTGCTAGGAATATGATGAGAATAAGTCCATCCTACTGGGGATTAGCCTTTGTGGGGAGACAAAAACACTGCCCTACTGAAGATACGCTACACCTCCGCTGGTGACAGCACTTCTAATTTGATAACATGATTTTGTGGGGAAGACAAAATCTCTGTTGTGGGGAAGCAAAAATCTTCGTTGAACAAAATGCATGACTACATTCTATCTGAAGTAGTCAACCTCCGAACACTCACTGGGTAGTATAGATCCATTTCTGCTGGGAAATACAACTGTAAACTCCTGCTAGGGGAGGAATAATTCACCATGCGTTACTGTTAGAACTTCATCCTTGGGGAGAAAAGCTCTACTGGGGAGAGGATCCTGCCATCCTGCAACAAACAAGAAACAATAGGATGCCCCATGTGTGAAATGGCTACCTAGGTTACCATTCATGACACTTATCGTTCAAGCAAATCATTGCTTTCATTATGCTCTGTAAGGCCTCATGTTTTCCCCTGTAATGTTTATCAAAAATATTGGACGTTTTTGCAAACAAAACAGTGTAAGTAAAAACAAGAAATGAAAAGCTCTTTGACTGAAATGAATACTTTATTGATGAAAGACCTGTAAATAGGCGAATTACAATTTAGATGCAATTCTTGAAAAGAGGTCATTATGAAAAAAGGAAAAAAGAAAATATACAAATGTCGGCAATGTGGAAACAGACAACCACCATGTGTCGATTCAGCTATGCCCTGTATGTCTTTGATGTTCCCCCATGTTTCACCTTTTGAAAAGACTGGTTGGACTGATTCCTTTCCTTCGAGGTAACCATGTATCGGATAAGCTCACAGATCAAACGTAGACCGCATTCATTTGCTTTCAAATCCCTAAATTTTTCTTGGATCGCCTTTTAGGGTTTTCAGTCCACTAGGATACCCAATTTCGCCAAAGTTGCCTTTTCAGGTTTTCAACTTTGCGGGTTTATTCTTTTCTTTTATCCCTAATTTTTTCCCGAACCTATTATTTTTATGGTTCCCAGGGATGCCCCATTTTTACCTAGACTTTTCTTTTTTTGTCCAGCGGGTCTCTTTTAAGCAAAGTATTTTTTAACTACGTATGCATTCACAGGGGACGAAAAATATTCACCATCCATGGTTGATAGTAATAAGGCTCCACCAGAGAAAACCTTTCTTATCACATATGGACCTTCATAGTTGGGAGTCCATTTCCCCTGTGATCTGTCTGAGGAGGAAGGATCATTTTCAACACCAAATCACCTGTCTAGAAGCACCGAGGACGCACTTTCTGATCAAAGGCTTTCTTCATCCTACTCTGGTACAACCGACCATGAGCAATGGTCTCCAATCTCTTCTCGTTGAACAGGTTCAACTGATTCAATCTGGTTTGCACCCATTCAGCTTCAGCAAGCTTCACATCAGATAACATCCTTAAAGAAGGAATCTCAACTTCCAATGGTAGGACCGCCTCCGTACCATACACCAGTGAGAAAGGAGTTGCCCTAGTTGACGTACGCACCGAAGTACGATAACCGTATAGAGCAAAGGGTAACAGATCGTGCCAGTCCTTATAGGTTACCACCATCTTCTACACAATCTTCTTGATATTCTTGTCAGTTGCCTCAACAACACCATTCATCTTCGGATGATATAGAGAAGAGTTGTGATGCCTAATCTTGAAACTCTGGGACAGTTCCTTCATCATCTTGTTATTTAAATTTGAACCATTATCAGTAATGATTCTCTCCGGAATTCCATAATGACAAATGATGTTCTTCTTTATAAATTGGGCGACCACCTGTTTCGTGACATTAGCAAAGGAAGTTGCTTCTACCCATTTCGTGAAGTAATCAATGGCCACCAAAATAAAGCGATGCCCATTGGAAGCAGTCGACTCAATATTTCCAATCATATCAATTCCCCACATAGCAAAAGGCCAAGGACATGTTAACACATTCAGAGGGGTCGGTGGCACATGCACCTTATCAGCATAAATCTGGCATTTATGGCATTTTCTGGCGTATTTGAAGCAATTGGATTCCATAGTCATCCAATAATACCTTGCTCTTAATAGTTTTCTAGACATGGCATGTCCACCGGCATGAGTACCAAAAGAACCCTCGTGGACTTCATCCATCAACAGGCTTGCCTTTTGTTCATCAATACAACGCAGCAAGACCATGTCAAAGTTTCTCCTGTGTAACACATCATCCTTGTTCAGACAGAAGTTACCAGCTAACCTTCTCAAAGTCTTCTTATCTTTGTTGGATCCCTTAGATGGGTACTCTTGAGTCTCGAGAAAATGCTTGATATCAAAATACCATGGCTTTCCATCTGATACCTTCTCAATTGCAAACACAAAGGCGGGTCTATCACGACGCATGGTGGTGATAGTTGGAGCTTTATTCCAGAAATTAACTTTGTACATCAATGATAACATGGCCAAGGCATCTACCATCTAATTTTCAGCCCTAGGCACATGATGGAACTCAACTCTATCAAAGAATGGCAACAGTCTCCTTGCATAATTCTTGTAAGGCACCAGGTTGGCCTGACGACTTTCCCACTCTCCTTTGATTTGATTGACGACTAACACTGAATCACCATGCACATCTAAATTCTTGATCCTCAGATCAATGGCCTCTTCTAAGCCCATAATGCACGCTTTGTACTCAGCTTCATTATTGGTGCAGGTGAATATCAATCGGGAAATGAACGGTATGTGAGAATTGTGAGGAGTTGTAATGATTGCACTGATTCCATTACCATATGAATTAGCGGCTCTGTCGAAAACCAGTTTCCACTGAGATCCAATATCAGGACCCTCGTCAGGTAAAGGCTCATCACAGTCTTTCATCTTCAAAAACATGACGTCTTCATCTGGAAATTCAAACTTCATCGACTAATAATCCTCAATTGGTTGTTCATCTAGATATTCTAACAGAACGCTTCCCTTTATGGCTTTCTGGGAAACATATTGAATATCATACTCTTTTAAAACCATTTTCCATCAGGAAATCCTTCCGGAGAGTGCTTGTTTATCAAAAATGTACTTGATCGGATCCATCTTCAAAATCAATAGGGTTGTGTGTTTTAACATGTACTTCCTCAAACGCTTAGCAGCCCAAGTGAGTGCACAACATGTTTTCTCCAGCATTGAGTATCTCGATTCATAATCAGTGAACTTTTTACTCAGGTACTAGATGGCATGCTATTTTCTACCTGACTTGTCCTATTGACCGAGCACACATCCCATTGAATTCTCAAGAACCATGAGATACATGATCAGAGGTCTCCCTGCAACTAGAGGCATGAGTATTTGAGGTTCTTGCAGATACTCTTTTATTCTTTCAAATGCCTTCTGGAAATTTTCATTCCACCTTACCGTTTGATCTTTTCTTAGCAATTTGAATATTGGTTCACAAGTGGCTGTAAGATGAGATATGAACCTTATAATGTAGTTCAATCTCCCCAGGAAACCACGAACCTCTTTTTCCGTCCTTGGCTTAGGCATTTCTTGTATAGCTTTTATTTTGGCAGGATCTACCTCAATACCCCTTTCACTGACAATGAACCCCAGTAGCTTTCCCGATCTCACCCCGAAGATGCACTTGTTAGGATTCAACCTTAGCTTGAACTTCCTTAACCTTTCAAACAATTTCAGAAGATTGACCAGATGTCCTTCCTCCATCTATGACTTTGCAATCATGTCATCGACATATACCCCAATCTCATGATGAATCATATCATGAAAGAGAGTCACCATTACCCGCTGATAAGTTGCCCCGATATTCTTCAATCCAAAGGGCATCACCTTATAGCAAAAAGTCCCCCACGGTGTAATGAAAGTAGTTTTCTCCATGTCTTCTGGGGCCATCTTGATTTGGTTATACCAGAGAAGCCATCCATGAAGGAAAACAAAGATTATTGAGTGGTGTTATCAACCAACACATCAATGTGGGGGAGCGGGAAATCGTCTTTGAGCTCGCTCTACATAGATCTCTGTAGTCAACACACATCTTAACCTTTCCATCTTTCTTAGGTACAAGAACACTATTAGCAACCCACGGAGGGTAATTCGTGACAGCAAGAAAGCCATCATTCAACTGCTTCTGAACTTCTTGTTTGATTTTGGCTACCATGTCAGGTCTCGTTCGTCTCAACTTCTGCTTGAATGGCGGACATTCGTCTCGGAGAGGTAACCGATGTACCACAATATCTATATCCAGCCCAGGCATGTCTTGGTAAGACCAAGCGAAGATATCCTTATACTCACGGAGCATTTCAACCAATCTTCTCTTGATACTGTCTTCCAATGCAGCCCCAACTCTAACCTCTTTCTTGTCGTCTTCGGTACCTAGATTGATAACTTCAATATCCTCCTGATGAGGTACAATGACCCTTTCCTCCTGCTTGAGAAGTCTGGATAACTCTTCGGATAGTTCACAGTCTTCATCAGCCTCTTCTTCAGCTTGATAAATGGGATTATTAAATTCATACATAGCCATAGCTAAATTTGAATCGATGGTATCTGATAGAAAAGACCTGCATGATGATGTTTATGTTTATTATGTGATGCAAACAAACACATTGCCATTTTCTGTTTAATATAATGCAAAAAACAAAAACAAGAAAAATAGGGATCACAATATTTGAATGCGAAAACGTTCTTTATTTATGATAAAGTGCAAATAACAAAAGGGCCCCACAAATTGGGTCACTACACCTTGGGTAGAACGTAGGACTGAACATAATCAAAATAATGAATATTACTCTGTAGTAGTAACATGAATGACTTCTTCAGTAGTCCAATTGCACAGCTTCTGGCCAGGAGTACATGGACGAATCCAGGCATCCATATCGTAATCATTGTCACCTTCGTCACCTTCAATGGCATTAATCCTGTCAAATATCACACCCCCTGGTGAGTTGAACAGGTCCCCTGTATCTCGGAATGTCTTGAGAAGAACTGGAGGGTTTGTATCCCAGGCCGAACTTGTCCTGCTTGACGGGAAAATTTAGAACTTGGCCCTACTTCTGTGATGAACCAAACTCTACGATAACACGGGCTTCCTTGAACGATGACATGGGAACCTTTAGGCTTTTTGCTTCTACATGAGGCTTCTCTTGAATCTGAACGGTTTTAAATGCTTGGAAGAGTGTTTCGTGGGTCTCCCCATCCAATTCCACATACTTGAAGGATGACAAATGGCTAACCATGATATCCTCTTCACCGCATACTGTAACAACTTTCCCTTCCTCCACGTCTTTCAAGAAACATCATTACCAACCTGTTTTTGGATGTTCTCCTCAATCACTGCCTTACCCTTCCATTTGTCATTCCTATCAGTATTAACCTCCGGTGGGGAAAAAATCCTACCACTTCTTGTGATACCGCCAGCACCAGCTATATTCTCAACCGAAGAACTTCTGCATGAAGATCGTGTCAATTCTTGGCTATGCCCATTACAGAACACCTCTGCCCCATAGTTCCATGGGATGGCTTTAGTGCTTTTGTACGGCACGGGTCTAGGAACAGTAATGATAACCGGCGCTGGCCTAGCAGGCGCTGAAATATTGATTGTCCGGTATGGAATAGAGATTGTAGCAACTTTGCTTCCATTGTTACTCACCTTATCCTTAACGTCTTCTCTTACAACCTTGTCAAATTATAAACAACCCTCATCAATCATTCTCTGAATACCCTTCTTCAAAAGATCATAGCCCTTAAGTTGTGCTTCACATTCTGAGCAGTCAATAGAAATCTCGGAAACACTCCCTTCTTCAACAAATTAGCCTTCATGAAACTCAACGGAGTCTTCAAATCCCCATAGTAGTTATCAAATTCAACTTTTTTCCCTCAATAACGGCATTAGCTCTTGCCACCCGGTGATTAGGGATCGGGTTTTGATTCACATTAGGCCCCTCGTTGGTGAAGTTGATAGCCTTTGAGCCAAGCAAGTCCTGAACTTTATGCTTGAAGGCTTTGCAATTGTCAATATTATGTCCCAAGGCGCCTGAATGAAAATTGCATTTGGAACTTGCATCATCACCAGGAGGCGGTGTACCAGTGAGAGGTGCCAAAGTCCTCTTCTGAACCAATTGCAACTGCAATAAATGTTGTAATAGTTGAGAATACGGCATCAGAGGAGTCTCATACTGCCTGACATCCATTCTTGGTCTAGCAGCATATGGTCGTGGTGCATTAACTCGTTGCTGAGGTGCGGCTAGGATGGCCATGGTAGCAACTTGTTGATGATAATGAGACTGCGTCTACCTTTACCCTTGTGAGAAATAGCATTTGCATCCCCTTCCCTCCTCTTAGAGTTTGCTAAATATGGTTTCTTTGCTCCTCTCAGTGACGATCCACCACCATTTGGTTTACCATAACTGACTTTTGTTTCTCTGCATTTTTGTATTTCTGCATATCATAACATTGGTTCTCGGGACATGGGATCAAGGTATTTTTGTGGTTCAGGGTTCCCTTTTGTTGCAAGAGTTTAAACAGCGAGCATTAAAGGCTCCGGCATTTATTTTGCCCAGCGATCGAGCGGTCAATTTTTTTTTCAACAAGTTACTTTTGGCTGAGGATATGGTGCACAGGCTATCTCAGGCATGCTCACAATCATAATATCCAAGGGCAAGTTGCAAAGGCTTAACAGAGCTCAGAACAGGTGACAACAGGTAATTATGCAGGATTCCCTCCATTTGGCGCCAAAATTGGCATTTTTTGAATAAGGTAACTGGTTATCTGATATGGAGTAACCGGTTAATTCAAGCGAAATTTGCCAAGAAATTTGAATTTTTAGCATGTGCAATTTTCCAATCATTCTCAACCATTGATTTCACATGATCATCATTGGAAGGATCTAGAATTGCTTCAATTTTCACCATTTCCCTCCAAATTTCAAACACTCCTTTCCTAATTCCACTCCTAATTTCCATTCCAAATGTTAATCCATATTCCAAACCACATTTTGATTCCAAACGTAGAGCTGATTTAAGTGAATTTGCTCCAAACCTCACACGATAACCTTCATTTTCAGATTTCAAATTCATTCTTGAGAATTTGCTCTCAACTTTCTCTCCACTTTTTCACTCCCAAAACCTCCATTAAAGCTCTTTCATTTGATTTCTTTGATTCTTCATTGGAATCCTTAAATTCTAGAGCTAAACCTCCATCATTCATCTCCATTGTCTTCAATTCACCATTCAATTTTTGTTTGGCTTTGGATCTGAATTTGGAAGTTAGATTGGAAGTGCTTTTTGTGGATTATTTTGCTTGATCTTGCTTGTTCTTCATTTCTACCACAAGGAAACTCTTGGATCTTGAAGAATCTCTGGGTTTATAGTTTGGATTTGTTAGTTTCAAGTAAATCAACATATACCAAAGCAAATCTCAGCTTTGAAGGTTGGTGAATTCTAGATCTAATCCAATTTTGAGCTTATTTGAATAATCACAATGTAGATCCATGGCTTTTGTTTCTTTTTGATACATTTTGATGATTTGGATCTTGGTGATTTGTGATTTCAGTGTTTCATTGTGTTTACATGATGTTTGATCGTTGTTTCTTGATGATAATTTCGTGCTTGATTGACATCATGTTCATATGAATGATTGGATAAGTTGTTGGTTGCCAAAAACTGATTTTAAAAGTTGTTTTTCTGGTTCTGGTTCAGTGGGAATCGGTTACCTTATATAGGTTAACCGGTTACTCAGTACGAATTTCACGTTTTTAGTTGTTTTTCAATAGAGTAATCGGTTACCCTGTATTGAGTAACCGGTTACCATAGAGCAGAATGTTGGGTTTTTTGCATTTTTCTTGCTTGTTTGAGTTCCTTTTCACATGTAAACTTCATGGATTGTTATGATACATTTATGTGAATTGTTTTGAACATATATCATCATTCTCGAATGTTTAATCTCGATTCTTTGACAGGTAACTTTTGGTTCCCGTTTTGAATGTTCAACATGTTCATGTGATTTGTTTGATGGATGATCATTTCACTTGTTTGTTTATAGCATGTTAATTGGTGACCATTGATGATTATGTTGCTGAATATTGTGATGCATGATTGCATTTGTTTCTGATTCCGCTTTGATGCATGTGTGTTTGATCATTCGATCGTTCATTTTAAATGGAAATACATCTTGGAGGAGTTTACAGGAAGCTTTGGGTACTAGGTTGCATTTGAGTTCAGCCTACCATCCGCAAACCGATGGTCAGCCAGAGAGGATTATTCAGTTGCTGGAGGATTTACTAAGAGCTTGTGTGTTGGAAAAAGGTGGTGCGTGGGATACTCATTTCCCGTTGATCGAGTTCACGTACAACAATAGTTACCATTCTAGTATCGGAATGGCACCGTTTGAGGCTTTATATGGTAGGAGGTGCAGAACTCCTCTGTGTTGGTGTGAGACAGGTGAGAATGTGGTATTGGGACTAGACATTATGCAGCAAACTACTGAGACAATTCAGATGATTCATGAGAAGATGAAAGCGTCGCAGAGTAGGCAGAAAAGTTATCATGATAACCGAAGAAAAGAACTGGAGTTCAGTGAAGGTGATCATATGTTCCTAAGAGTTAACCCAGTGACTGGTGTGGGTCGTGCATTGAAGTCCAAGAAATTGGATCCTAAATTTATTGGACCATACCAGGTTTTGCATAGAATTGGTGTTGTAGCTTATAGAGTGGCGTTACCGCCTGAACTTTCGAATTTGCATGACGTGTTTCATGTGTCGCAACTTCACAAGTATGTCTCGGATCCATCTCATGTAATTCAGAGAGATGAAGTTCAAGTCTGGAAAAATCTTACTCTTAAGACAATGCCGTTGAGGATCGAAGATCGTAAAATGAAATGACTCCGAGGGAAGGAGATACCTTTGGTGAGAGTGGCTTGGAGAGGTGTTGCAGGGGGCAGTGTGACCTGGGAATTGGAAAGCAGGATGCGGGAGCGTATTCGGAATTGTTTCTATCAGGTAATTTTCGAGGACGAAAATAATTAAAGTGGGGGAGAGTTGTAACACCCATTTTAATTATTTAGTCTTTTGGTGTTATTTTATTTCGGTGAGTCTTCATGCGGGGGTGTGTCTGAGTGCGCTGGTGAGTGCCCTTAATTATGGAGATCATTTAATAAACTATAGAATTTAATATTAATATAATATAATTAATAATGATAATAATTTAATAATAATAGTAATATTTTTATTCTATTGTTATTATTATTATTATTTGTATTATTATTAAATTAAGTAAAGAAAATATGATGGAAGGGAGAGGATAGAAAATGATATAAGAGAAAGTGGAAATTGAAAGGAAAAAGAAAGAGGAAGAAGAGAAAAGAAAAGGAAAAGAGAGGAAAGTTGGGATTCTTCAAGATCAGCCCTGAGGAATCAATTAATCGAGGTAAGGGTGTGAAACTTTGTGATTCTATCCATGCATGCGATTATGTAGGGATTGTTTGGATTGTTTGGATGTTTTTGTGTAGTTTGCCATTTTAGGTCGGAAATGGTTTAATCGGTAGAATTGATGTCTTATTTGGTAAAATCTGGATTAAGTCGTGTAGTTTAGTCGGGAAATGTTGGGCTAAGACTACAGGAACTGGTTTGGTGAAAATCGGGTGATTTGTGAGCTTCTGATGATTTTTGGGACAGTTGGGGTTTTGGTGTATCGCAGAATTCGCTAGGCGAGCAGCTAGCGAGCGAGCCAGCGATTGTTCGCTAAGGCTTCGCTAGGGTTTTTTCATTTAACTGAAAACTACCCCGCCCCAGGTTAAAATGAAGGGTTTTTTCATGTTTGGCAAAGAAGAAAACTCCTACTTCACGGCTCAAAGGGGGTAAAGAGGGATTATCTACCTTATATCTCCATTGTTTGGGATTTGAAGCAATGCCTTACATCATCAGCGGGTTTCAATAGAAAGCATACGATAAGAGATGAGATGTTTTTGGTTCATCATCCTCCTCCCAATCAAAGCAAGAGATCGGGTAAAGTTGGCATTATAAGTTTATGAAAAAATATTTTTAATGAGTGAAACGAATGGATATATTCAAGACAAACATATGCATTAATTAATCAAAATAAACGAGTTCATACATGCTAATTATACTTAATCAAAGAAAACGAAATACATATAAATAAGCAAAAATGAACTGTCTCGAAGTCTTTCGACATGTGTTCATGAAGTCTTCACATTCAAAGTCGGCATGGTAATGGTGGTTTCCTCTGGCGGAGCCTCAATGACATGGGGAGTATGATCACTTCAAACCACCTTGCTTGCCCCAGCTATATCTGTCATTACTTCATTATCAGTCTTCAAATCTTCACTCAGAATAACTCTCCCAAATTCTCTGTTGATCTGGGTCGTCTCATCTTGAGGATTGCTGAAATGAAAAGGACTAGGCATTTGAAGAATTGTCGGCTTCAGCTGATTCACTGGAGAAGTAACTGGCTGAGATATGTTGAAAACCTTGAGAGGAGTCTTGATCTTTGGCTGAGGATCATCGAAAGACAATATCTTCTTTTCCAACAAATATCTGACGATATCGTTCAGAGTATAGCAATCCTCCAAATCATGTCCGGGCGCCCCCTCATGAAATAAACAATGAGCGGCGGCGTTGTAATTGGCAGGCAAAGGATTACAAAGCGGACCCATTGCTCGGGTAGTGATCAAACCTCGTTGCACTAAGTAAGGAAACAACTCGGTGAACGTCATTGGAATCGGTGGACAAGGCTTGTATTGCCTCCTAATCGGAGCATTCTGACTAGGTGTTTGCTTCTTAGGCTGTTGATAAGCAGAAGCATTGGGCGCTCGTTGACAGTTGACAAAAGTTTGTGTAGGTTGATAACTCAGAGTTTGTTAATAAATCGGAGACTGATAGACCGGAACCGGTTGCACAGGCTGATAAGTAGGAAACTATTGGCTGAAAGGAGGTGTGACAGTAGCTACATAGGGTTGTTGAGCATACTGAACCGGATAACCTTGAACATAACTCTGTTGATGTTGAAGAGCGGCCATCGAGCGATTCCTCTGACGTGTAGATCATTTATGGGGGTCAGAGCTCGGAGTTTTGCACTTCGGAGGAGTAACTCGTCGAACGGGTTGAGCGATGGTAGGATGCACCAAACTGGATTGACGACCTTGATGAGGTATGTTCTCGGCAGTGACAGCTGGTTGAAGACCCACAACAGTGTTGGTAATCTCAGAAACAATAGTAGGTTGATTATCCATCTTCACCTTAAGGGCTTGCAGCATCTCCATAATCTTCCCCACACTTCCTCGAAGATCTTCGAGTTCATGGCTGACACGGTCGATCTCTTGAGCTTGTTCTTCCATCCTCTTTCGAGCTAGGGCTCTAGTATTGTACTGATGCGGAGGACCCAGGGTGACGAAACTGGAAAGCGAGAGAACCGAGTATGAGAAACCCGAGAGACTCAAGAAATGCAAAATATGATGCTAGGATGCGAATGAAATGATTTCATGGAATTCAAACATTTACAAATATTGCGGAATAAAAGAAGTTTTTATTGATTGATTTGAAAAATTGGATTACAAGTAAATATAAAGTCTTTAATGGAAACGACTAAATATAAGCTAATGAAAACCCTAAGGAAGAAAGGTCCACAACTTCAAGGAGTAGGCGGATATTCAGAGGAAAATAAATCCTCGTAGATTCTTCTCTTCTTGTAGGAGAGTACCTCTTCATTCTTTGACTGAAGTTGTTTTTGAAGTTCGTCGTACTCGCTGACCGTCACCTGGTATTTGTTCTTCCATGCTTCGGTTTCGCGTTGTGACTTTTCCAAAGCGACCTTCAACGTCTCAGCTTCGGTCATGAAATATTGGACAGGTTCTTCTCTTGGAGGTAAAGGATATTGGCGATGATAAAGCATTTTCAATTTGATAGCTCTTTCTCGAACCCACTGAAGGTATGGCTCCATAGAAACACAATTCGGCCTTCCCAAACTTTCTCGTCTTTTCCTATGCAGATGCTTCCAAGAGGATATAATCTATTCTTGAAGTTCTTTGTTGTCTTGGAATAAGATCTTCTCTACGTAGATACTTTTAGGCAGTTCCTTCAAGGGGTATCCCAACTGTCGGCGAGCTAGGACTGGATTGTAGCTTATTCCTCCATTAAAACCGTGCAAAGGCATGTTAGCAAAGTCTCCACAACCATAAATGAGCAATATTCCATCATACATGCGGTTATACCAATCAATATCAGAATGAGTTAAGGCCATGACCCTTTGTGACCAAAGGCCTTGGGTAGGACTCCAAAAAGGACCGGACTTAGGCAAGTGCGAAATAAACCACTTGTACAGTAACGACACACAATAGGTATTCATCCCTCCACCACGGAGGTTTTGGAGATGTACAGAATGATAGGTATTACCCAATAAGGTTGGTACTGGATTCCTTCGCATGAAGATCTTGATGGCATTAAGGTCCACAAATCCTTCAAAATTAGGGAAACACTCTATAGATAAGCAAATCAAGGATCATCTCAAAGGTAGGCATACTTAAATGATCAGCATAATATTAGGCTTTCTCCATTAGGAACTTTGTAGGTAACCCAAAAATTTCACCCTTATGAGTCATATTCTCCTTAATGTCAGATACCTTCAAACACGTGGCTTTAACAATATCCTGTTCTTTGGGGTCCTTCTCCAAGAAAGGGAAAGGATACTTATCCAAAATGGGCACTCCCACAAGCTGAGAATACTCTTCCAAAGTAGGTAATAACTGATAATCGGGGAATGTGAAGTAATGGTAGTCGGGATCGTAGAATTGTAGCAAAACCGAAAGGAGTCCTTCGTTCAATTTATATTCCAACAGAGATAAAATCTTCCATACCGGTTACAGAATCCTTCTCGATCTCGGTCATCTAGCTTAGGACTTTTAAAAGTATATTTCAAAGTTTTCCTTCGATTGTAATCCATAGGATCCTGCAATATTCATAAATAAGGTTTGAATTCCATGATATGTGATGCAATGTGATGCTTTATGGATGCAATGCACATATATTCACAAGTCCTGGGTTAAAGGTATGTGCAAGGAGTTAGGGTCTACCCATCCCCGTAGGGTATGTACTAAGGTTAGTTGTACCTGCCAAACAAGGTTCTAAAGGAGTGCCCAAAGTCATCAGTTCATCCTTCGGATATTATCAACCTTCCGACTGACTTGGGGGTCGATAATATTCTCAAGAGAACCTCTTTTGAGGGTATCATCGCGTAGCAACTATTGTGGGACTACTCCCACATAGTTCCCGCACTACGTCCTATATAAGGCCAAAGTGGTGTTAAGGTAACTATGGTCCTCAATATCACAGACTCCAGTCGAAAATAGTCAAAGTTTTCACGACTAACTCGATCAACCGAACCATTTTCAAAAGGGTCTCAACTGAGCGGTGATTCTCGAGTCAACTTGGTCGGGACTCACTCCCGGCAAGCCTCGTCGAATATCTCACCTTCCTATAATAAGGTCACTCAAGTCCGAGTTAGGACTTATCTCACAATAACAGGGTACCCCCCAAGCAAGGCACAATAATAATATATACAAGAGAATAAATAATGAAAAATATCATACAATAAACAAAATAGGGGTAACCCTTAAAAGTTTAGATATTCCCCAGTGAAGTCGCCATTTTCTGTTGCGGTGGAAATAGGATATCAAACTATTAATTAGTTTGAATCACAATTCTTGATTCACAACCGCTCTTTGATTTATCCGAAGGAAAAGGTCAAAAGAGGGAAAACCTATTTTTGCATTGTAAACACAATGCGGAGAGAGCTCTAGGTAAGGGGTTGGTTAAGTTTTAGGGAAGGTACTAGCACCCTAAACTTCTATAGTACTCTACAGGAACCTTTTGGTTATTGTATGCTTTTTTTATTTTATTATCTACTTAAGGTATATATTGCTAAGGGATAGAGTGACCTATAAGATCTAAGGGTTAGTCTTAAGTTTACTCGGCAAGATTCGCATCCTGTGCCTACGTATCCGGGTAGGTAATGGAATCAGAGTAATCGTAGTTCCCCTTGAAAGGGAGATTAGAAACTTCTTGACTGTGGTCAAGATTTCAATGGGGAGTAAGCGTTTCTTAAGGACGCGCTTACGCGGAGTCCTTAAACTCCTATTTATACGTTGAAAATTTGAATTGAAATTAGGGTTAAATTAGGGTTGACTAAATATTCCACATCGGGAAACCCTAAAACAGAGTACGACGACTCTTTGACCTAAAGCTAGGGTAAAGGGCGTTTTCGTCCACGGCGGGACACCTAGGCTATTAGGGTTTTTGAAACGGTCAAGGGTTAGGACTATTGACTCGGCGGTCAAACTGCTAGACCTAATTCCTTCGGAGGGGAAATTAACGGTAAAAACATACAAACAACGGATATCATCACAAGACAGAATTAAAGTACGAAAAATAAAGAAAGTTGTAAAACAAAAGCATCGCGACGATAACTCGCGTAAATTACAAGTCCGAAAAAGGATGCGGAAAATAAATAACTTGCGACAATTACTCGCATGATTACAATTGAAAAAAAAATGAAATACGGAGAAATAAAGGGATTAATAACAGTATAAATGAGAAGTATGAAAGGAACGACATAAAAATTAGACGAACAATAGACCGGGCAAGGTTAAGGGGTCAATTTCGTAATTAGACAACGGTTCAATTCGAAACCGACAGCGAAACACTTGAAAATTCGGCTGAGCACGTCTTTAAGAAGAAAAAAGTATTAAAATTAATTAAAGATCAATCTTAACATTAATGTTTTTAAAAAAGTCGTTAATAATTAATTATTTATTATTTATTTATTTAAAAAAAGCTTTAGTATAAAAAAAATTAATTTATGAAAAGAGATTGATTTTTTATATAAAAAAATAGAAAGCTAATTTTGATAAAGAAAGAGTTTTGGTTTATTAAAAAAAGTTTTAATAGTTATTATAAACTTACGTTAACCTTGTCTTTTTTTTTGTTAGAATTTATTTCTTTTTCAAAATGTTAAATTTTAAAATTTGAATTATAAATTGAACTTCCAATTCATCCCTTAAATTATTATACCATTATTAATTAGAAAAAGACACTTTAAAATTCTTTAAAAAACCTATCCAGTTCATTGGAAACTATATAGGACAACCTGCTGCCGTTGAAGGATCCTCGCCGAGTATTTAACTAAATAGAACTTTAGCTTTTAAATTGAATTTTAAAAACAGTACTTACATCTTTTTCTTTATACTGGTTTTTTTTTAAATTAGAAAAAGTATCAATAATTACTTTTGTTTAAACAAAATTTAAGGAATTAATAGACTAACCTAATAGAACTGAAAGGTCATAATAATAAAAAAAGGTAGTGGGATAAATAAGAATGGAAGGGTCAAAATTGACAGTGGCTAGGGTTTGCCAACACCCTCTTCTCTTTTGCATGTGGCGGCAGACATTGATGAGTGCTTCGAGCTTCTTCTCGTCCATTTTTACCTTCTGGCATGTTAATTGCCTTATTTCTTCTTCATTTTCCTGTACCTGAAACAACACACCATAACGTGAATAAAAAAGAGCGAATTTGTTCACCTGTGACGGGTTCGAGGTAGCTTTCGCGGACGACAACGCTTCGAAGTCAATGGATTTACGGATGGGGCCAATGATGTTCAGCTGAGGCTGAAGGTTTGATTACTCACCGTTTGTGATGAACGGCACCGGCGGTCTCTCCTCGGAGCTCGCGATTTGGTTCTTGAAGAACTTCTTTAGACCTCTCTCTCACAGATGGGGGTAATGATGAAGGCCTTCGGGTTTTCTGAATCCCTTCGTTTTGGATCCACCGTCGTTGTTTTTCATGTAAGCTTAGCGTTCTTTCTGGATCTGAAAACTATTTATATCATTCTCCTCTTTGATTTTGTGGGCTTTGATTTTGTTCTTGTGGGATTTGCATCTTTCGGCGGTTTTGTTGGCTTGACTGTTGCGAACATCTTGTTGCTTTGCTTGCTGGTATTGTGTGATGTAACCATGACTTTGTTGTTACAATTTCGAGATTTTCCAGGAACTTCTTAAGACTTCTTGGTTTTGACATGTTGATAATTTGTGGCAGAATCACTGCGTTTTCGTGGCTGACTGTTTGAATGGCTTTACTAGCTTGTGACCCCTTGTTCGTTGAACCAGTTTGTGGGACTGAACTGGTTTTGAACTGGTTTTCTTAAATTGGTTTTGAACTGGTTTTCTTGAACTGAATTTATTTGTTTGAACTTGTTGGATTTTTGTTGAAATTGGTTTTTCAGGAAGATTAGCGTTAAGGCCTGGTTTGGGCAAACCGTCTTCCTGGAAAAAACCACTTTTCTCAAACCGACTTTTCAAATAAGCACTTTTCGGTATAATCTCTTTTTGGCCAAACAGCTTATTTCAAAAGCAATTTTCCTCTTCTTCTTTCTCGGTTGCCCCGAAAAGAACAGAAATTTACCGATCTTGGACATTGGCCGAGGATTGGATCGGGAGCCGGAGACGGAGAAATTTGTTACCCTCCCGACACCCGATGATGACACTGCTCTGAGGGTGTCAAACTAACTGATAAAACTGTATTGTTTGGTTGTTTTGTAGGTTCGAAGGAAAACGTCGAAAAAAATCGGAAGAATCTTAGGACTAGGAATTTAGAACATGTTTAGGAAAAATGTAATCTTTATTTTTGTAATTTTATTTATTTACTATTTTTTTTGTAGAGAACCAAAATTATTAATAAAATTCTTTATTTGAATTAATATCAATAATAAAAGTCTTTAATTTATTTATTTATTTATTTGTAATTTTTGTTTATATTTTTGTAAATAATGAATGTAAAGTATTTTTTATTTATTATAATAATAAAATTATTCTTTTTATATATTATAGTGAAATAATAATAAAAATGGAATAAGATTACTATTAAATAGAAATCTAATATAAATAACAATTAACATCATTTTTAACAATAAAACTAAAATGAAATTTTGTTTAAATGCAATGAAAATCAAATGAAAATGAATTTTAAAAAGATAAGATATGTTTGACTAAAAAAATGAAATTCGACTGAAATTGAAATCATGTTGTTTAAAAATGAGATGAAATTAGAAGAAAAACAATTATTAAAGGCAATGAAATTATTTTTATTATTTTGATTTAGAACAAATGCAATGCAAAGACTACTAAATGTTATATTTCTATTAACTTCTGATTCATCTGTCTAACCCGGTCTCCAACACACTTTCAATCCACCTCTGGCGATTCTCAAATGAACAGCTTTATCCGGATAAATCTCACTACCCGATTAAACTCAAATGCTCGTAATCTCCGGCTAACAACAATCCACAATCGAATCGGTTTAGTTCAACAGCTCAAAATCTCTCATAATCAAACCATTCCAGCCAGCTCGACCCTGATTCACATCAACCAAAACAAACGGCCCAAATTCTCTGATTACAACCCAAAATTCGTAATTTGACAGTCGGCTGCAGGAAAAAGACCGTTTTACCTTTCATGCACTAAAGAGCGTGCCACATGATATTTTCCTGCAAAATCACCCAACTACACGAACTTGTTAGTGACTGGTTAAATGCAATGCAAAAATACAATAGAATGCGAGATGATTCGACTAAATCTTAGAGCAAAATTTGGGGTATTACAAATATGTTGTGGGTAGCCGTATGGCATGAATCCTAGATTGTAAATTGTGAAGTGTGAAATGTAGCCTTTTGGCAAATTGATCCCTTTGATCATGATGGGTATAGATATGGTGTTTAATGGTGAAGAGTGTATACTTGGTATTAAGATGTGAATGTCCTAATATTTAATGTAATTAATATAATTGATTGGTGTGTAATATATATATGATGCATGGTGATGTGATCAGGAGGATCGTGTGCACTCAGTGTGCTTGAGTTTATTCGTTGTGCATATGGTGTCGTGCATATCATGGTGTTTTGGTGGGATGAATCGTTGCTCAGGAGGAGTGTATGCGATTCACCCGTACTCCTTTGTGGAGAATGGTGGGATGGATCGTTGCTCAGGAGGAGTGTATGCGATCCATCTGTACTCCTTTCTGGAGGATGGTGGGATGAATCGTTGCTCAAGAGGAGTGTATGTGATTCACCCGTACTCCTTTGTGGAGAATGGTGGGGTGGATCGTTGCTCAGGAGGAGTTTATGCGATCCACCAGAACTCCTTTGTGGAGAATGGTGGGATGAATCTTTGCTCAGGAGGAGTGTATGTGATTCATCTGTACTCCTTTATGGAGAATGGTGGGGATAGATCATTGCCAAGGAGGGGTCTATGTGATCTATCCTGGGTTCGATTGAATGGACCAATGAGTCGGTACCGCATGCATGGTGTTGAGTTGCATGTTTGCATTATTGCATGTTGTGTTTGATATTTGGACAGTAGGTCGTGGTTGGTGCCTGTTGGGTGATATTTTATATAATTACTACTTTTGATCATGTATCTTATTACTGATAACTTTTATCATGTTTCTCACCCCTTTGTTGTTGTGGTGGTCTGTGCTTCTTCGGAAGTACAGATAATCCAGGTACATAGCGAGCTTGGATAGTGGTGTGCAGGTCGAGTCTTAGGATGCTCTGATACGTAACACGGGACTTGGGTGTTTACTTTTATTATGTTGAATTTGTTTTATTCCTGTGACGTATCATATTTTAGTGAACCTTGTTAATGAATGACTTTATGTAATTTGGCGGATGGCCGAGGATGTTGAATTAATGATTACTTCCACTGTTTTATTTTGAAAACCATCTATTGATGTTGAATTATTGAGGTGATATCCCACTTTTGAGGAGAAACTCTGATGTTTACTTGAATTAATTGTATTTTATTTTAAATTTGGGAAGTGGGGTGTTACAATTGGTATCAGAGCAGGTCGGTCCGTCCGGCCAGTGTAGTAATTGAGTCTTTCCTTAGGATAGAGATTGTGTACCTTTTAACCTAGTGTTGTTATGGTTGAGCAGGATGGCAGGAAGGAATGATGCTGCTTTGGCTGCAGCTATGCAAGTGATAGCGCAGGTGGTGACTAATCAGAATCTAGTCGCGGGTGCGCAATTTAGCGATTTAGCTCAGTTTCGGAATAACAAGCCACCAACGTTTAAAGGAGGAATTCTGGATCCTAAACCTGCACAGAAATGGCTGAAGGCAATTGAGAAAATTTTCAGGGCAATGGGTTGTAGTGATGAGCAAAAAGTGAAGTTTGATACTCACATGCTGGAAGGAAAGGCTAAGGCTTGGTGGGACAACAGTCGCCAAAGATTGGAGACTGCAGGAACTGCGATTACTTGGGATGTGGTTCGAACGGGTTTTCTGGAAAAGTATTTTCCAGAAGATATACGAAGTGTTAAGGAGATAGAGTTTTTGGAGCTGAAGCAAGGTGATCTAACTGTAGCGGAGTATGCTGCTAAATTTCAAGAGTTGGTACAGTATTGTCCTTATTACAATACTGAAGCGGCAATGACCTCCAAGTGTTTGAAGTTTGAAAATGGGCTGCTTCCGGAAATTAAGATGGGGAACGCTTGTTAGAAGATCAGGAATTTCCTGAGCTGGTAAGCAGAAGCAGAATTTATAATAATGATAACAGGGCCAGGATTGCACCTTATAAGGCTGTGAATGACCGTAAAGGTAAGCATAGATTTGGTGGTACTCCTTACAGTGTTCTTGCTGATAAGGGAAAACTTAAGGCTGCTGCTGATAAGAAGCCTAGAGAAGGGAAAGCATCTGCTGATTTGAAATGTTTCCGGTACGGTGGCGCAGGACATCGTGCTAATGATTGTCCTAATGAGGTAAAGAAGTGTTTCAAGTGTGTTAAGCCAGGACATGTGATGGCGGATTGCAGGGCCACTATGCCTACCTGTTATAACTGTGGTGAGAAAGGTCATATCAGTACACATTGCGAGAAGCCGAAGAAGTCTCAGGCATCTCAAGCCAGTGGTAAAGTATTTCATGTGGTAGGAACTCAATCGGCCAACGAGGAGCGTTCTATCAAAGGCACTTGTTTCATCAATAATATTCCTTTGACTGCTATTATTGACACGGGTGCAACCCACTTGTTCATTTCTGTTGATTGTGTGAAGAGATTAGGATTGGTTTCATCTACTCTTGAGCGACGGATGACTATCGAAACTCCCTCTATTGGTTCGGTGACTACTTCTTTGGTGTGTTTGAAGTGTCCCCTGACTATTTTCGGAAGAGACTTTGGAGTGGATCTGATTTGTCTACCACTTGGTAATTTGGATGTTATTCTGGGTATGAACTGGTTGGAGTTCAACCGAGTCTATATCGATTGTTTTCGGTAGGTGTTGTTGTTCCTTACTCCAGAAGAGGAAGCGTTGGCGAATTCCTTGTCTAATAAGGAATTGAGGACCTTGTTGGAGGACGAAGCTAAAATGTTTGCTTTATTTGCATCGTTATCTATTGACAGTAAAACGTCAATGAAAGAGTTGGCAGTGGTGAAGGAATTTCTCGAAGTGTTCCCTAATAATATTACAGAATTACCTCCAACGAGAGAAATTGAATTTAGCATTGATCTTGTTTCTGGTACAAGGCTTATATCTATGGCGCCGTACAGGATGTCGGCGGTGGAATTGGCTGATTTGAAATCTCATATTGGAGAATTGTTGGATAGAAAGTTTATCAGACCGAGTGTGTCGCCGTGGGGAGCTCCAGTCTTGTTGGTAAAGAAGAAGGATGGTAGTATGCGCCTGTGCATCGATTACCGTCAGTTGAATAAAGTGACCATTAAGAATAAATATCCTCTTCCAAGGATTGATGAGTTGATGGATCAGTTGGTGGTAGCTCGTGTGTTCAGTAAAATTGACTTGAGGTCGGGTTACCATCAAATCAGAGTGAAAGAAGGTGATATTCAGAAGACGGCATTTAGAACTCATTACGGACATTACGAATATACTGTAATGCCTTTTGGAGTGTCTAATGCGCCAGGAGTGTTTATGGAGTATATGAACCGAATCTTCCACTCTAATTTGGATAAGTTTATTGTTGTGTTTATTAACGATATACTGATTTATTCTAAGTCTGATGAAGAGCATGCAGGACATTTAAGAATTGCTTTGCAGGTGCTGAAAGATAATAAGTTGTTTGTTAAACTATCTAAGTGTGAGTTCTGGATGAAGATGGTGAGTTTCTTGGGGCATGTAATATCTGGTGATGGTATAGCGGTGGACTCATCGAAAGTGAGTACAGTGTTGCAGTGGGAACCGCCAAAGACAGCAACAGAAATTAGAAGCTTTTTGGGATTGGCAGGATATTACCGAAGGTTTATTGAAGAGTTTTCTAATTTGGCGTTGCCATTGACTCAGTTGACGAGGAAGGATCAAGTTTTTGTGTGGGATGCTGCTTGTGAAAAAAGCTTTGAGGAACTGAAAAAGAGATTGACTACGGCACCGGTGTTAATATTGCCAAATTCGAGTGAATCTTTTGTGGTGTATTGTGATGCGTCTAAGATGGGATTAGGCGGAGTTCTTATGCAGAATGGTAAGGTAGTTGCGTATGCTTCACGGCAACTGAGGGCACATGAAAGGAATTACCCAACCCATGACCTTGAATTGGCTGCGGTAGTTTTCGTGTTAAAGATGTAGAGGCACTATTTGTATGGTTCGAGATTTGAGGTGTTCAGTGACCATAAGAGCCTGAAATATATGTTCGATCAGAAGGAACTAAATATGAGACAGAGAAGATGGTTGGAATTCTTGAAGGATTATGATTTTAGCTTAAGTTATCATCCAGGAAAGGCAAATATAGTGGTTAATGCTTTGAGCAGAAAAACAATTCATATGTTGGCTTTGATGGTGAAAGAAATGGAACTAATTGAGCAGTTCAGAGATTTGAGCATGGTTTGTGAGTTTACGGCAGATGGTGTGATGTTGGGCAAGTTACAAGTGAACAATGATTTCTTGGATATGATTAGGGAAAACCAAAAGTTAGATGTGAAGTTAGTGGATTTGATATCGGGAGTAGGGAGTGACTCCGATAGTGATTTTAAGTTGGATAGTCCAGGTGTGCTGAGATTCAGAGGCAGGATTTGTGTACCGGATAATGACGAACTGAAAAAGTCAATTCTAAGTGAAGGACATCGTAGTAGTCTGAGTATCCATCCAGGAGATACGAAGATGTACCACGATTTAAGGAAGTTATTTTGGTGGTCCGGTATGAAAAAAGATATAGCTCAATTTGTTTAAGCCTATTTGACATGTCAGAAATTGAAGGTGGAACATCAGAGACCCTCTGGAATGATGCAACCGTTGGAAGTTCCGGTTTGTAAATGGGATTGTATAACCATGGATATTGTAATGGGTTTGTCGAACACAGCGAGAGGATTTGATGCTATTTGGGTAATTATGGATCGACTTACGAATTCTGCACATTTTGTGTCGATTGATATCAGTTTCCCGTTGGTGAAGCTAGCAGAGATTTATATTCTAGTAATTGTGAAGCTACATGGTGTTCCGTCGAGTATCGTTTCGGATAGAGATCTGAGGTTTACTTCAGAATTTTGGAGGAGTTTACAGGAAGCTTTGGGTACTAGGTTGCAGTTGAGTTCAGCCTACCATCCGCAAACCGATGGTCAGTCAGAGAGGACTATTCAGTCGTTGGGGGATTTACTGAGAGCTTGTGTGTTGGAAAAGGGTGGTGCGTGGGATACTCATTTACCATTGATCGAGTTCACGTACAATAATAGCTACCATGGAATGGCACCGTTTGAGGCTTTATATGGTAGGAGGTGCATAACTCCTCTGTGTTGGTATGAGACAGGTGAGAATGTGGTATTGGGACCAGACATTGTGCAGCAAACTACTGAGACAATTCAGATGATTCATGAGAAGATGAAAGCGTCTGAGAGTAGGCAGAAAAGTTATCATGATAACCAAAGAAAAGAACTGGAATTCAGTGAAGATGATCATGTGTTCCTAAGAGTTAACCCAGTGACTGGTGTGGGTCGTGCATTGAAGTCCAAGAAGCTGGATCCTAAGTTTATTGGACCATACTAGGTTTTGTAGAGAATTTGTGTTGTAGCTTATAGAGTGGCGTTACCACCTGAACTTTCGAATTTGCATGACGTGTTTCATGTGTCGCAACTTCGCAAGTATGTCTCAGATCAATCTCATGTAATTCAGAGAGATGAAGTTCAAGTCTGGGAAAATCTTACTGTTGAGACAATGCCGTTGAGGATCGAAGATCGTAAAATGAAACGACTCTGACGGAAGGAGATACCTTTAGTGAGAGTGGCTTGGGGAGGTGCTGCATGGGGCAGTGTGACCTGGGAATAGGAAAGCAGGATGCGAGAGCGTATCCGGAATTGTTTCTATCAGGTAATTTTCGAGGACGAAAATAATTAAAGTGGGGGAGAGTTGTAACACTCATTTTAATTATTTAGTCTTTTGGTGTTATTTTATTTCGGTGAGTCTTCATGCGGGGGTGTGTCTGAGTGCGCTGGTGAGTGCCCTTAATTATGGAGATCATTTAATAAACTATAGAATTTAATATTAATATAATATAATTAATAATGATAATAATTTAATAATAATAGTAATATTGTTATTCTATTGTTATTATTATTATTATTTGTATTATTATTAAATTAAGTAAAGAAAATATGATGGAAGGGAGAGGATAGAAAATGATATAAGAGAAAGTGGAAATAGAAAGGAAAAAGAAAGAGGAAGAAAAAGAAAGAGGAAGAAGAGAAAAGAAAAGGAAAAGAGAGGAAAGCTGGGATTCTTAAAGATCATCCCTGAGGAATCAATTAATCGAGGTAAGGGTGTGAAACTTTGTGATTTTATCCATGCATGCGATTATGTAGGGATTGTTTGGATGTTTTTGTGTAGTTTGCCATTTTAGGTCGGAAATGGTTTAATCGGTAGAATTGATGTCTTATCGGGTAAAGTCTGTATTAAGTCGTGTAGTTTAGTCGGGAAATGTTGGGCTAAGACTACAGGAACTGGTTTGGTGAAAATCGGGTGATTTGTGAGCTTCTGATGATTTTTGGGACAGTTGGGGTTTTGGTGTATCGCAGAATTCGCTAGGCGAGCAGCTAGCCAGCGAGTGTTTGCTAAGGCTTCGCTAGGCAAGTTGGGTAGCGAACCCTTCCTGTAGCCACTATCTTCCTTCGCTAGCGAGTTCGCTAGGCGAGTGAGGCAGCGAGCATTCGTTGAGGCTTCGCTAGGCGAGTGAGCCAGCGAGCATGACAGCAACTTGTTTTATTTTTGTTGCTTCCATCCAATGTTGATGTTTTCGATATATATAATGTATAGCTTGTGTGTTGTATTATAATATATTGTGGGTAGCCGTATCGCATGAATCCTAGATTGTAACTTGTGAAGTGTGAAATGTAGCCTTTTGGCAAATTGATCCCTTTGGTCATGATGGGTATAGATATGGTGTTTAATGGTGAAGAGTGTATACTTGGTGTTAAGATGTGAATGTCCTAATATTTAATGTAATTAATATAATTGATTGGTGTGTAATATATATATATATGATGCATGGTGGTGTGATCAGGAGGATCGTGTGCACTTAGTGTGCTTGAGTTTATTTGTTGTGCATATAGTGCCGTGCATATCATGGTGTTTTGGTGGGATGAATCGTTGCTCAGGAGGAATGTATGTGATTCACCCGTACTCCTTTGTGGAGAATGCTGGGATGGATCGTTGCTCAGGAGGAGCGTATGTGATCCATCCGTACTCCTTTGTGGAGGATGGTGGGATGAATCGTTGCTCAGGAGGAGTGTATGTGATTCACTCGTACTCCTTTGTGGAGAATGGTGGGATGGATCGTTGCTCAGGAGGAGTGTATGGGATCCATCCGTACTCCTTTGTGGAGAATGGTGGGATGAATCGTTGCTCAGGAGGAGTGTATGCGATTCATCTGTAATCCTTTGTGGAGAATGGTGGGGATAGATCATTGCCAAGGAGGGGTGTATGTGATCTATCCTGGGTTCGATTGAATGAACCAATGAGTCGGTACCGCATGCATGGTGTTGAGTTGTATGTTTGCATTATTGCATGTTTTGTTTGATGTTTGGATAGTAGGTCGTGGTTGGTGCCTATTGGGTGATATTTTATATAATTACTACTTTTGATCATGTATCTTATTATTGATAACTTTTCTCATGTTTCTCACCCTTTTGTTGTTGTAGTGGTCTGTGCTTCTTTGGAAGTACAGATAATCCAGGTGCATAGCAAGATTGGATAGTGGTGTGCAGGTCGAGTCTTAGGATGCTCTGATACGTAACACGGGACTTGGGTGTTTACTTTTATTATGTTGAATTTGTTTTATTCCTGTGACGTATCATATTTTGGTGAACCTTGTTAATGAATGACATTATGTAATTTGGCGGATGGCCGAGGATGTTGAATTAATGATTACTTCCGCTGTTTTATTTTGAAAACCATCTATTGATGTTGAATTATTGAGGTGATATCCCATTTTTGAGGAGAAACTATGATGTTTACTTGAATTAATTGTATTTTATTTTAAATTTGGGAAGTGGGGTGTTACAGGAGGGTTGTCGTAGTCGTTGTTTTAGCCTTGTTTCTTGTTTTTATCTTCCTTTGCATGCTCCCTTAGGGTTCTTATTCCAATTTAATTTCTGATTAAATTTGAAGTAAGATAGACATTAGGAGTTTAATCCATGCATGATAACGAGTAGGCTAGTCCCTTTTAACCTCAACCTTAGGTCCATCTTTTGCATGCTAACATTAGGATAGAATCTCCTTTTGCATCCCGACCTTAGGACCACTTTGCATGATAACATTAGGGCCGAGTTTTCCCTTAGACCTTTCGTGTGTCTCTCTTCTCATCTCAAAACACATTCTAACTCATCTAATAAATACGATGAATGTTATACGTTATGAGCCTTAAGCACACGGGGAATGATGAGTGAGGGGTATCCTCTCGCTTGTTTAGAATGTTAGTGTACGTCCCGTATAGGGGAGATATATGACGCGTTAATTTCCTATGTCATAGTCTTTAGTGCAACATGAATCACAAAGTAAACTAATTCACTTCACTAAAACTTACAAACAAAAGTCAAACCTTTTATCCTTCAGGATTTGTGTTTCAAACTTCATTTTCAGAAAAGAGTACGTTACTTTCCCGTTCTACCACAAACAGGCATCAACCCTAACTGCTGGAATGGGAGTTTAATGTCACTCATAAAAAACACTTAACCAACCTGTGGTTTTTGTTTACCCAAACTACGTTTGCTCTGATTTCTCATACCAAATGAGGATACGTAGGCATAAGACAGTGATGTCTTGGAAAGCAACCTTTTCCCATCACCCGTAGTTACCCGAACTACGTTGGCTCTAACTTTCCCATTGCGCGAGGAAATACGTAGGCATAGAGCGGCGATGTCCTATCGAGTCTTTTTATTTTGATCTTGTTCTCGTTTCCGTTTAGCATTAGCTTATAGATAAACACACCCTTTGATTAGACAACAAGCATGGATCCCGTTAAGTACAATGGACGTGAGGGGTGCTAATACCTTCCCCTTGCGTAACCGACTCTCGAACCCAAAATTTGGTTATGATGACCTTGTCTTTTCCCGTTCTTCAGGTTTTCTTTGATTGTTTCATTTCCCTCTCTTTGGGATAAATAACATTCAGTGGCGACTCTTTTGTTTTTCCGTCGGGTGTTTTTTGCAGTTACGATAATTTGCTCCAACTCTTATAAGTCAATTATTCTGCTGTCTTCGAAATCAAGGATCTTCTGAAGTGAGTTGATGTCTTAACCATTCCCCCTGAATTTGCATACGTACTTATAGATCTTGGATTGTTAATTGATCAAATAACTGCATATATAAACCACCAAAGAGACATTGCAAGCAAAACCTAAAACAAGATAAATACCCAAACAGCTGAATGAGAGGCTGCAACTGAATCTAACAAAAAAGTTGTTGTGTTGGAGAAAAGTTTCAACCAAAATCGAGAGAGACTCACAACTTTCTCTAACAACATCGCTGCTTGGGAGAAGCAAATTAAAGAATTTCAAGCAAAGATTAAGAAATAAAAAGAGCTTGGACAAGAACTTCAGGGACTCAACTTCCAGAAACTCGACAAAGAAATTCAAGTCGGAGTACACCATGTCGACAGAGCTTAAACTTTGGGAGAAAAGATTGAGACTCTTACTTCAAATAAATCTTTAATTGACCATCATCTATTTCTCTCAAAGTTGAAGTATGAACAAATGAAGGCCTCTTTACCCTTTTGATAATCTTGCTTGTTTATTTGTAATATAATTTGCTGAACTTCATTTTGATTTTGGATGTTGTGGTTGAAAGTAAGAAAATACTTAGAAGGGGGGTTGAATAAGTATGAAGATAAATACTTAGAAGTAAAAAGTCAAGTATTTTTATCCTGGTTCGTTGAACTCAACTACTCCAATCCACCCTATCTAGAGTGATTTGCCTTTCTCAAACAAGGACATAATCCACTATTTAATCAACTGATTACAATAGTAAGCACTAAGAACAACTGTTCAAAGTCTTCTCAAGAACTCCTGATCCCAACTGGATCTTCTTAAGGAACTATTACAATAAAATTTAAGATTAATACAAGTGTATGAATGCTTCTAACAAGCTTTATCACAACAGTGATTTTTTCACTTAATGTTAAGAACAAAAGAATAAACTCAGCAATAAGAATATTTTATGAGAGCTTGTAAGAGTTTCTTTCAGAGATTCGTTGGTTCTTGATTACTACTGAAGAAGATGATGAAGACTTGCTTTTATATGCACAGTAGTCCACAAAGTCTTGACATTGGAGGCTGTGTACTGAAAAGGCTTGAACCTTTTTGTCTTTACATCACATGACTTTTCCTGGAAGTAGAATGCACAGAGAAATGCTTTTGGTCTGTGTTATAGTGTCAAGCATGAAAGAGGAAAGAGTCGTTGAGCTAAATCAAAGGATATTACTTTGAATTCTTCTTCAATAAGTATTTCTTTTCAGCAGGGTAACCATCAGATTTTGCATGATCAGAGTCTTGGATACCCATCAGATTTTGTTGAATCAGAGTAAGGCAGCAAGTGTGCTTTAGCGTGTAGTTCTGTCAGAGCAGAGTTTTATGAATCAGATCATCAATACATGCAGCGTGTAGTACTCTCAGAGTCTTCTGAAAAACTGAGCTTCTTAACTCTCATACAAAGTTCTTTAATGCTTCAGAGTCTTCAGATCTTATTAGAGTCTTCTGCTTCAGATTCTTCTGCAGCTTCTGCTTCAGATCCTTCTGCAGACAACACTTAGATTCTTCTATAAGATGATTCTGACTCTTCAGAGCCTTCAATAGTTCCAAGTTCATATTAATTTGTTCTTGAATGTATATATACTTTAATTATCTACAGCAAATATTCATGAACCAATTTTAGAGTATATAATTCTTTAATACAAAATTTCATAAGAGTTATCATCAAAACATAGAGATATTACTAAGAGACGATCTGTGTTCTTACAATCTCCCCCTTTTTGATGATGACAAAACATGAGAAATTTTGTTCAATAAAAAAAACAATAATTATAACTCCCCCTGAGATTAAGAATCTCCCCCTGAAATGAGTATTCTAAGAAAGAGAATACTTCCCTTTTTGCTTGAGTGTATTTCAGAATCAGAGTCTGATGACTTCTTTCAAACACGGAGTCTGGTTTTGCGTTTAGACAAGGAGTACAATTTGCTTCAAGAATCAGAGTCTGGTTGGGTAATTCTCAGGATAACTTCAATGAATTTATTTTGTCAGATGAAACAATAGAATCTGAAAGACTTAAATTCAAATATAGTTAATAATATGTCTGAATTTTGTTTTAGTATTTGCTTATGGATTGGACACTCAGATTCTTTTTCTCCCCCTTTTTGTCATAATCAAAAAGATTAGTAAAGACAGAAAAGATAATAGAAGAAAAGCAAAGCAAACAATTTCATTCATTCAGATGGTTCACATAACAGATAAAAAAAAACAAATAAGAGAAAACAGATGAAAACAACAGTGCAGAAACATGAAAAGAAACTAAGGTTGACGAGATGCAATCAGGGTCAGAAGATCTGTGATCTTTGTAGTAAACTCTTCTTGCTTGGCCATCCAAGTTTTAATCTCTTCAGTGGTTTGTTCTTGTTTGATCATCCAGGACTTGATTTCCTTAACTTCTTTTACAAGTTCTGAATTGCCAGCCTTTACTTCAGGTGCAGATGCATCAATGTCCATATCAGATGCAACATCTTCAAATGGAGAGTCTTCAGCAGGAGCAGCTTCCAGAAGCAGCACTGGTGGTTTGGGAATGCTCATCAGAGTTTGTCTTACCAACTCAGCAAACTTTGCCTTAGCATCTTCAGCACAGACTGTCTTGAGATGAGAGGCCACCACGTTGATCTTAGAGATAAATTTATCCTAAGCAGCTTCAGACTTAACAGGATCTATACTGAACAGACACTCTTCTTCCACACGTGCAATCCCCATACGAACTTCCTTTTTGAAATTATCGAACAGTTTATCAACATCTGATCTAGGGTTGGGGTAAAGAAATTTCTCAGGGGTCACTTTCTCAGCAGATTCAGAGTTTGGCTGAGGTAGTTCACAAGTGATATTAGGAGGTGTTGGATCAGATGGTGGTTGGTCAGATGGTTGAAATGCAGATGGTTGAGGTTTTGTGAGTTGAGGTGTAGGGGTTGGGGAAATTTCAGCTTCAGATGATGAAGGTTGAAAATCTAAAAGGTTGAACTTTGAACGAAGTGAAATTCTACGATTGATTTGGTCAGATGCTGATAGGTCAGAAAATGCAGGTTTGAGTGGATCAGGAATGTGTAAACAAGAGGGTGAGGGAACTTTTGATTCAGAATTAGATGATTCAGTGGAGTGACATGAGGTGGATGACAAGACAACCATGGTTGCAAGTGTTTCCAAATCATGAATGTCATTTGAAGGTTCTGGAATAGGTAACGGTTGTTCTATTATTAAGGGATGTTCAGATGGTTTTGATTGGTGAGGTTCAGAGGAAATGGGTTGAGATTGATGTTCTGGTGATTGTTGTTGTGGTTGAGATTCTGGTTGTTGTTTTTGTTGAGGTTCTGGTTGTTGTTTTTGTTGAGGTTTTGGTTGTTGTTTTTTTTGAGGTTCTGGCTGAGATGGTTCTTGTTGTTGTTGAGAAAGTGTAGTTTGAGATGAAGGGAGTTCAGATGTATGAATTCCAGATGATGGTGGTACAGATGATTGTGGTCTAGAAGGTGATGGAGGAGGTGAAGGTAATGGAAAGTGAATGGTTGGAGTTGGATCAGATGATAATACCTGTTTGATAGTTTCTTTTATCTCTTCCAGACTTGCCTCTGGAGGAGTGGGTTTCACTTTCTTTACCTTCTGAGGCTTAACAGCAGCTTCAGAGGCTTTTCTCTTTGGCTGAGCCTCAGATCCTTCTTCAGCAATCTTCTTTGAACGCCTTTCTCTAACAAGATTAGGCAGAACTTATCCTTCCTTCTGGATGATGTTCACAGGTAGAGGAACACCATTTAACAGACAATCAGCTATGTAGGATAAGATGATCTCCCTTGGTTCGTCAGCAGTGAACATTGGAAAATCTTCAATAGGAATCCTTTTGTTGCTTACATCCTTAGTAGCAATTTTCTTAGGTTTGCTGGCAAGCTCTGTGATGACCTTCATTCTCTTCAGAGTATTGCCATTAATGACAGAACCTATGGCATATGATAGATCCTCTGTCAATCCAGTATCATACAGATATTTCACAAGACCATTCTCTGTTAGAATGTCTGATATCAGCCTACCCAGAGGAATCCAGTTCCTAACTTTTCTAGCTTTGACTCTTACATCTTCTCTTGTTTCCTTTACATGATTCAGAAGGTGGTTGAACAGAAGATAAGGCAAGTCCACCTTCTTTCCCTTGCTCATACAGAACATTAAGTATAGTTGTTCAACATTGACATAATCTGGGGAATTTGATGATTTTCTGTGAAAGATGGAACTCATGAAAATCTTGGCCCATATCCTGTAGACTGGCTTTAGTTCCCTTACTTTGCTAGTTGGTGCCCCAAAAATAGTAACTTCTTGAAACACATCAGCAAGATCCACACGAGCAGATTGTAGACTGGTTTCACCATCAGTTTCAAAGTATCCAATAAGTTGTCTGATCAGCTTCTCCGTAATCACAATCTCCTTTCCAAGGACAGAAGAATGGATGAACTTAGGGCACACCTAAGCATGTATCCAGAATTCTTTCACCAAAGTTGGATAAACAGGACCCATAAGCCTGTCAAAATACTTTGTACAACTCTGAGTTTGAATGGTTGAAGAAAGATTAAACCCATTTTCTTTAATGGACTCAAGGTCTATGAAGCATTCACTCAGAACTTCCAGTTCTATGGTTGGAATGAGAAGAGTTCTCACAGGTTCTTTGTAAGCTTCAGCATTAGGAGCAGAAATAGCAATGGTTGATTGCATCTGAGCAGATGTTGATGAAGAAGATGCCATTGATGTTCTTGAGAGAGAGGTTTTAGGTTTAGGGTTTTGGTGAAGAGCAAAGAGAAGACAAAAATGCATAAAAGGTTCGTGAAGTGAAAAGTGTGAAATGGTGTGATTTGTGGTATTTATAGATAAAATCAGGCACACAAACAATCACATAAGCACGCTTCACATAGCATTAAATGAAAAAGTAAAAACATCATTGCACAGCAATTATGATTCTGACAGATGGGGGGAAAATCAAGAAAAATCATATTTTCAAAGCAGCACTTCAAACGTTAATTCAGTAAAGTGCACTCTACCTTTTCAGTTTCTGAGCTACACGTGTTTGCTTTCTTGTGCTTCTGAAATCTCTTGAGAAATGAAATGTTAGACAACGTTCAGAGCCTCTGAGCATTGTTGGTTCAGATTAACACAAGTAAAATAATTCAAGAAAATAAATAAATTAACAAATGAAATACTTCAGAGCATTAAACATTTTGCATCTGAGAAGTTTGCCTCTGATAAATATTATTCTGGACAAAAATCCATACCAATATTTTTCAGAATAAACTTGAACCTATCTTCAACAAGGGGTTTTGTAAAAATATAAGTCCATTGATGATCTGAATCAACAAAGGCTAAGTTAATAACACCCTTCTGAACATAGTCTCTGATGAAATGGTGTTTAATTTCTATATGTTTTGCCTTAGAGTGTAAAATTGGATTTTTAGACAAACATATAGCAGAAGTATTATCACAGAAGATAGATACATTACTCTCAAAGATCTGATAGTCCTCTAATTGACTCTTCATCCAGAGCATCTGCGTGCTACATCCAGCAGCAGCAATGTATTCTGCCTCTGTTGTAGAAAGTGTAATTGTGGGTTGCTTCTTACTGTATCATGAGATCCGATGACTTCCAAGGAACTGACAGCTTCCAGAATTACTTTTATGTTCTACTCTGTCTCCAGCATAGTCAGCATCACAGAATCCAACTAATGTATATTTATCAGATCTTCTGTAACACAGACCCACGTTAGTAGTACCTTTCAGATACCTTAGAATCCTCTTAACAGCAGTTAAATGAGATTCTCTAGGATCTGATTGGAATCTTGCACATAAACATACACTGAACAGAATGTCAGGTCTAGAAGCAGTTAAGTAGACAAGGGATCCTATCATACCTCTGTAGAGTTTCTGATCTACTTTCTTACTTACCTCTTCCTTGCCTAATGTACTAGTTGGGTGCATGGGAGTCTTTGCCATCTTACTATCAGTCATGTTAAATTTCTTCAAAAGTTCTTTAACATATTTGGTCTGATGAATGTCAGTGCACTCTGGAGTTTGGTTGACTTGAATTCCCAGAAAGACTCTCAATTCTCCCATCATGCTCATTTCAAATTCTGCCTGCTTACATTGAGCAAACTCCTTTCCCAGCATAGTATTGGTAGATCCGAATATAATATCATCCACATATATTTGACATATTAGAAGATCTTTCTTAAATGTTTTACAAAAGAGTGTTGTGTCCACTTTGCCTCTAATGAAATTCTTTTCCAGAAGGAAATTACTTAATCTCTCATACCAAGCTCTGGGAGCTTGTTTTAAACCATACAGAGATTTCTTTAGTTTAAAAACATGTTTTGGAAATTTTTCACTCTCAAAACCAGGAGGCTGGTGAACATAAACTTCTTCTTCTATAATACCATTTAGAAAGGCACTTTTAACATCCATCTGATATAGAGTGATGTTGTATTGTGCAGCAAATGAAATAAGAAGGCGTATAGATTCTAACCTTGCCACTGGAGCATAAGTTTCAGTGTAATCAATACCTTCTTGTTGACTGTACCCTTGAGCAACAAGCCTTACCTTATTTCTTTCAACTTCTCCTTTTTCATTAAGCTTGTTTCTGAAGACCCATTTAGTTCCAATTATGTTGAATCCTTTTGGTCTTGGAACTAAGTCCCACACATTATTTCTAGTGAACTGATTTAGCTCTTCTTGCATGGCAATAATCCATTCATTGTCTTGCAGAGCTTCATCCACAGTGGTTAGTTCAATTACTGACACCAGTCCAAATAATGATGCTTCAGAGGATCTGAGAAAGGATCTTGTTCTGATAGGGTCATCCTTCTTTCTAATGATCACATTCTCTGGATGAGAAGCTTTGATTCTGGAAGATGATCCTCTAACAGTTGATTCTTCAGAAATGTTTAAGTTGTTCATCTGAGAAGTCAAAGGAATTTCCTTTGGCGTTGCTTCTGGTTCCTTCACTTGAGCTTTGTCTGCCTCTGAGCCTTCAGAGTCTGTGAAGACTACTTCTCTATCTGCAGAATTTTCAAACTGCTTTGGCTTTTTAATGCCAAGCTTATCATCAAATCTAACATGTATAGATTCTTCCACAATCTGTGTTTCAGTATTGTATACACTGTAACCCTTAGAGCGTTCAGAATATCCAAGCATGAAACACTTCTGTGCTTTAGAATCAAACTTGCTAAGATTCTTTTTAGTGTTCAACATATAAGAAATACATCCAAAAGGATGAAAATAAGCAATGTTGGGCTTTCTGTTCCTCCATAATTCATAGGGAGTCTTTTCCAGAAGAGGTCTTACAGACACTCTGTTCTGAATGTAACATGCTGTGTTGATTGCTTCTGCCCAAAAGTGTTTTGCCAGATTAGTCTCATTGATCATGGTTCTGGCCATTTCTTGCAGAGTTCTATTTTTCCTCTCTACAACTCCATTCTGTTGTGGAGTTCTAGGACAGGAAAAATCATGAGCAATGCCATTTTCATTAAAATATTTTTCAAAATATTTGTTTTCAATTTCACCACCATGATCACTTCTGACTTTCATAATTTTGAAATCTTTTTCATTCTGGACTTGTTTGCAGAAGTCAAAGAACACAGAATGTGACTCATCCTTGTGTTTTATGAACTTTACCCATGTCCATCTACTATAGTCATCAACAATGACTAATCCATACTTCTTTCCTCTGATGGATGCAGTTTTTACTGGTCCAAACAGATCAATATGAAGTAATTCTAATGGTCTGGAAGTAGAAACAACATTTTTTGATTTAAAAGAGGATTTTGAAAACTTCCCTTTTTGACATGCTTCACAAAGAGCATCTGAGGTGAACTTCAACTTAGGAAGTCCTCTGACAAGATTAAGTTTATTAATCTGAGATATATGTCCCATATTAATATGCTCTAATCTTCTGTGCCAGACCCATTGCTCCTCATTAACAGACAAGAGGCATTTAATATTCTGAATCTTAAGTTCTGAAATATTTATTTTATAAATGTTGTTCTTCCTCTTTCCACTAAATAGGATTGAGCCATCCTTTTGACTAATAGCTTTACAACATTTTTGATTAAAGACTATGTCATAACCATTGTCACTTAATTGACTTATGGACAATAGATTATGCTTTAGTCCTTCTACAAGTAAAACATTAGTGATAGAGGGAAGGTTACCATTTCCAATAGTGCCAAATCCAATGATCTTGCCCTTCTGATTCCCTCCAAATTTCACGTCACCTCCAGATCTAAGCTCCAGACTTTGGAACATAGACCTTTCTCCCATCATATGTCACGAGCATCCAGAGTCCAGGTACCATGACCGGCGTCCTGACCTTGCTGCTAAGAACATCTGCAACAGGAATTATTTTACACTTAGGTACCCAGATCTTCTTGGGTCCTTTTGGGTTAGTTGTTCTGAAGGTTCGTCTAAACTTCTGTTTTTCAACATAAGTTTTATTCTGACTGGCCTTAGATTTAAACACATGAATGTTCTTTTCAGAACGAGTGTGTTCAATATCATTCAAGTGACCAAATTTAAAATGGGAATATAAAGGAGTTTTCTTGATGATAATTTTATCAACAGGTTTTGGATTTAAATCAGAGGAAGATTTGTATCCAATTCCTTTTCTGTTATTTCTGCTAACTCCATAGATCATAGAAGCCATTTTGCTTCTGTCTATGCTTTTAGCAAGAAACTTCTGAAAGTTGTAGTCATATTTTTCCAAAATACGTTTGCATTCAGACTCAGTTTCAGAGTCAGAGTCTTGTTGAGCTAATTCAAAATCATTTTTCATTTTTAAGTTCTTTTCATTTAGCTCAGCCACTTCTGATTTGAGAATATTATTCTCAGATACAAGATTGCTTTGACGCTCCTTGTATTTGAGCTTAATATTATTATAGCTCTTCAGAACCTCTGATAACACTTTGATAAGTTCATCTTTAGTGAGTTTAGCCATTACCACTTCTGCGTCAGAGTCAGATTCAGAGTCAGATTCAGATCCTGAAATTCCTTCCTCCTGATCTTCTATGTCTGCCATCAATGCTACGTTGGCACATTCTTCTTCTGCTTCAGATTCAGATTCAGATGTATCTGAATCATCCCAGGTTTCCATTAGAACCTTCTTCTTCTTATCAAACTTTCTTTTAGGATTTTCTTTCAGAAGCTTTGGACAATCATTTTTGTAATGCCCAGGTTCTTTACATTCGTAGCAGACAACCTCCTTTTTGCCAGATCTTCTGTGTCCAGAAGATTCCTTTCTTTGGTCAGACTTTCTGAAGTTTTTAAACTTCTTTCCTTTATGCTTCCAGAGTTTGTTTATTCTTCTGGACAGCATGGATAATTCATCTTCATCTTCATATGAGGATTCTTCAGAGCTTTCCTCTATTACCTGCAACGCTTTGGCAGATTTATTAGATTTTAAGGCAATTGACTTACCTTTCTTTTGAGGCACATCTTCCTCAAGTTCAATTTCATGGCTCCTTAGTGAGCTGATTAGTTCCTCCAAGGAAATCTGGTTCAGATCTTTAGCCATTTTCAGCGCAGTCACCATAGGTCTCCATCTGGTAGGTAAGCTTCTGATGATCTTCTTCACGTGATCAGCAGTAGAGTAACCTTTATCCAGAACCTTTAGTCCAGCTGTAAGTATTTGAAATCTAGAGAACATGGCTTCAACAGATTCAGCTTCTTCCATCTTGAAGGCTTCATACTTCTGAATTAGAGCCAGAGCCTTTGTTTCCTTGACTTGAGAGTTTCCCTCATGGGTCATTTTCAAGGACTCAAACATGTCAAATGCAGTTTCTCTATTTGTGATCTTTTCATACTCAATGTGAGATATTGCATTTAACAATATTGTTCTAGCCTTGTGGTGATTTCTAAATTCCTTTTTTTGGGCTTCTGTCATAGATTTTCTATCTACTTTCTTTCCATTCCCATCAATAGGATGAACATATCCATCTATAACCAAATCCCATAAATCAGCATCATAACCAAGGAAAAAACTCTCAATCCTGTCTTTCCAATAATCAAATTTCTCCCCATCAAACATAGGGGGTTTAGTGTTGATTCTGTCTCTTTCTTCATACTTGTTAGATGTTGAAACATCAGCCATTGTAAACAACCAAATAAAAGTATCAAAGTTTTTCTCACTGGATCATTTATGTCACTGTGAAGTGGTAGCACACACGGAACCGGAGCTCTGATGCCAACTGAAGGTGAGAAAATACTTAGAAGGGGGGGTTGAATAAGTATGAAGATAAAAACTTAGAAGTAAAAAGTCAAGTATTTTTATCCTGGTTCGTTGAACTCAACTACTCCAGTCCACCCTATCTAGAGTGATTTGCCTTTCTCAAACAAGGACTTAATCCACTATTTAATCAACTGATTACAATAGTAAGCACTAAGAACAACTGTTCAAAGTCTTCTCAAGAACTTCTGATCCCAACTGGATCTTCTTAAGGAACTATTACAATAAATGTAAGATTAATACAAGTGTATGAATGCTTCTAACAAGCTTTATCAAAATAGTGATTTTTCACTTAATGTTAAGAACAAAAGAATAAACTCAGCAATAAGAATATTTTATGAGAGCTTGTAAGAGTTTCTTTCATAGATTCGTTGGTTCTTGATTACTACTGAAGAAGATGATGAAGAATTGCTTTTATATGCACAGTAGTCCACAAAGTCTTGACATTGGAGGTTGTTTACTAAAAAGGCCTGAACCTTTTTGTCTTTACATCACATGACCTTTCCTGGTAGTAGAATGCACAGAGAAATGCTTTTGGTCTGTGTTCTAGTGTCAAGCATGAAAGAGGAAAGAGTCGTTGAGTTGAATCAAAGGATATTACTTTGAATTCTTCTTCAATAAGTATTTCTTTTCAGCAGGGTAACCATCAGATTTTGCTGAATCAGAGTAAGGCAGCAAGTGCGCTTTAGCGCGTAGTTCTGTCAGGGCATAGTTTTATGAATCAGATCCTCAGTACATGCAGCGTGTAGTACTCTTAGAGTCTTCTGAAAAATTGAGCTTCTTAACTCTCATACAAAGTTCTTTAATGCTTCAGAGTCTTCAGATCTTATTAGAGTCTTCTGCTTCAGATTCTTCTGCAGCTCCTGCTTCAGATCCTTCTGCAGACAGCGCTCAGATTCTTCTATAAGATGATTCTGACTCTTCAGAGCCTTCCATAGTTCCAAGTTCAGATTAATTTGTTCTTGAATGTATATATACTTTAATTATCTGCATCAAATATTCATGAACCAATTTTAGAGTATATAATTCTTTAATACAAAATTTCATAAGAGTTATCATTAAAACATAGAGATATTACTAAGAGACAATCTGTGTTCTTACAGTGGTTTGTAATGACTTAGCCATTTTCGAATTTAATTTAATTTACCATTTTGGCTATAAATTTTACATATAAACTATTCTGAAATATCTTAAGTTGCTATAGAATAAGCCTATATATCTGTAGATATTTACCATTTACTCTCAGGAGTCTTCGATCTTCAGCTAATTCTTTAATTTCATATGCGTTATTTCAAAATAATTACAAAACTTCGAATGGACCTTCCCATTTAGGAGACCACTTACCCAAAGTTCTATCTTTCTTGTCCATAGGCAAAACCACTTTGCAAACTAAGTCTCCAGTCGAAAAAGACTTGACTTTTACTTTCTTATTGTACGCCTTCTCTACTCTCTTTTTTTTCCTCTTCACTAATTCCAAAGTATTTAACCTTTCTTCATCTAAATCAATCAGTTCATCCATCACCATGCTCCAATAAGCTTTATATGGAAGTTCACTTTTTCTTTGGATCCTAGTTGATTGAAGATAAACCTCGACTGTTGTTGCAGTGAGAATCTTGATACTAAGCTATTGATTAACTTGAATCTTAATTCTTAAAGTTCACAACCGGACTTTGATTTATCCAAAGGAAAGGTTAAAGAAATAAAAACCTTTTGCGCGATGTAACAATAATGCTAAGAGATCGGGGATCAGGGGTTGGTTATGCTTAGGATAGGTATTTCACATCCTAAACATTTGTAGTACTCTACAGGAACCTTATGTTTGTTTGTATGCTATGCTTGCTAAGTATTTGCTATGGTTTGGGACTAGGGTTAAGGTAAAGTTGTAGGTAAAAACCTAGGGATAGTTTCTAAGTTTGCTCGCAAAGATGATGCATCCTCTGCCTACGTATCCTAACTAGGATATAATCAGAGCAATCGTAGTTCACCTCACTAGGGATGAAGAACTCTTGATTATGATCAAGATTCAAATGGGAACAAACATAACAATGCTTGTGTAGAGTTTAGCAAACTCTATATTCTAAGTTGTACACTCAAAAGGGTATGACTTCGAAAAAAGCCAAGAGGGGAGTACTATAATTCTTACATAGAGTTAACAAACTCTATCTTAAAGTTCTAATTGAAAGATACTCCTAACAAAGGGTAGGTCTTCTAGACTTAAAGCAAAATCTAATGGATATGGGTTCTAAACTTAACTAAGTTCAAGATGACTTGACAAAGTCAAAGGGAGTGTTATGAGCTATCTGTGACCTCAAGGGTCAATAGAGAGACTTTCATTTGAAAGGGAAGAGATGAGGCAACCTGGATGAGAACTAAAGAGTTCCATCACTTGGGGAAATATTCTTAACAAAGCATAAACATTCAAACATGATGAATACAAGAGATATGGTTACAAACAAGATTATGCTAGCATATAACAATATCAAGCAAGGAGTATAACAAGGAAAATGGTTACTACCAAAGTATGCTTTAAAGATATTTCAATACCTAAAGGTAAGTTCTTACAAGACTCAAGATGAAAGGTGAAAACCAATGGCATATCTTAACAAAGATGGGGATATATCTTAACAAAGATGAAGGTGTATCTTGACAAAGATATGGTTTTCTAAGGTTAAAGGTTGTCATATGTAACTACATGAGCCAACATCATATATTTGATGACAATCAACCATAGACAACCTAACAATGTCACAACAATGTAAGCAAAAGGTTTAGAATTTCATGGGGATTCCAAAAAGTTCAAGAAATGAATCACTTAGATGCTTACAAGAAAACGTTTTGAAATCCAGATTCAAGCACACAAGGAAGCTAACAAGTTAATCCTATATAAATTTCAACTTAAACTTAAAAGGGAATGAAATCAAAAGTTGAAATGAAGTATGAGAGATAGGAGGATGAAAACCCTAAAGTGAATCACTACTTTCCTTAATGTAAAGTGTTTCTAAAATGGTATTTTTAGAATTATTTAATCATTTTATGAAAGTATGCAATAAAATAAGAATTTAGCAAAAAGAATCATTAAAAAATAATTATAATTGAGAAAGTTATGCTACTTTGAAAATTTAATAAAAATTAAATAAACAAGTGATTAAAAATAATGAAAAGAGAATCATAGATGGAAAGAGAAGAAGAAATATCAAAAACATGAAAAATCATGAAAATGAACAAAAAATGCCCTCGCTGAGGGTCGAGCTCGTGTCATTGGGCATGGCAAGTTCTTATGGCAAGGCAATAACCACTGGGGTGGTGATACATCCATTGTATCAAGTCACCCCATTTGAATATGTACCAAAGGGGCATGTTTTCTGGGTAATTCTCATGGCAAGCTTAAGTAAAAAAAAACTCCAAAATGACTTCAATCTAATTCCTTCAATTCTCAACCAAAATTGATGAAATAAAAGTCTATCATCCTTGATTTTTCATGAGGAAGAGAATGGTATCAACCAATTTTCAAAATATTACTCACAGTGAAAAACATGAAGGATCACGCAAGCCATGTTTTTAAAGTGCAAATGGAATTCAATAGATCAAAATATGTGCATTTGAAGATAGGTAATAATCTGAGCAAGCTTCAAACGTGATATGGAATAGGTTCCAATAGAAGCATTTGTTTAAAACTCAACAGAGCAAAATGTGAATGGTGGTTGGTGAAATTGGTGTTAATTTGAAGTTTGTGTTCCATCAGTTTTTTTAAACAAACCTCATGACAACAACTGCCATCAATCCATACTGGTATAAGCTGCAAACTTCACACACACCAATTGCAAAGGAAAGTGAAAAAAAACAGAGATTGTCAAGCCTTAAGAACTGATAGTACACCCACCAATGGTTTAACAGTAGCAAAAATTATATGGAAATCTTACAACCAAGTTATCCTAACTAGACATAAGGCACTGAACTGATCCTAGATGCAACCTGATAAGGATCTTAAATTGATAGATTCTCAATAGAGTTGTGGACAGCAATAAGAGCATCAAAACAAACTTTAAACCATGTCAACAATACTTGACAACAAACCTGGCCTGAGTTTAAACAAAAAACAGCAACAACACCCTCCTCCAAAACTCAAACAAACAAAGAACCCTACTGATTCCTAACACTCTAACTCTCTAATCTAGCCTACCTAGAACAACTCTTACTAATGCCTAGCAAACTTGAAACACACCACAGTTCTATCCCATGCAGAGGGCTGATTGCCCTAACTAGTCAAAACCCTCATGGCAGCACCAAATTGGTTACGTATCTCTCCTAGACTGTCTAAGACTTGCCTTCATAGATTAGCCAACCCTGATGTACTATAGGTCTAAGACCTGATGACAACAGTCAATCCCCCTATCTCATGACAGTACCAGCTTTGATCATCACAATACCAATCTCACACACTAATTCCAAAAACCAATTTAGATGAAAGCTACCAATTTTGTTAAAACAAAATCACAAACCAAACTTAGCATGAGCAACAAATTTAAATAACCATCAACCAGGAGTTGATAACCTCACACTTCAATAATACAGTTGTGAATCCAATCAATGACAAAGGACATGTTTATGACTAACAGCAACCCTAATGTAAGCCTCTAATGACAGTCATATGCACATTACTAAATGCTAGACTAATCCAAGTATGCACTAAGTGGAAAATCAAAAACCACAAACATGACCAGGTTTAAGCTTGAACCACCTAAATCTAGGCCTAAACCAAAATCCTAAAATTGATATTACAATGCCAATTCTATAAGAGATCCAGACCAACATGAATAGCTAACCACTATAAGCATCACCATGCTTGACAGATCTAAAACAAAACTCCAACAGCAGACCTAAACATTGGCCTCAATCCTACTTAGAAACAAGCTACACATAAGTGGAATAAAACTCTCCAATAAACCTGGACAGCGGGAAAAGCATCCACCCAAAGTGTCCACAAAACTGAAATCCTAATCTGTCAAGAACTCCAACAGGCTCATGATGATAGCCTCTAAACAATAAAACATACTAACAGGGAAAACTCATTGATTCCTATCCCTCTAGCCTCCAACAGCCTGATAGAATCTAAACCTAAGTTGACAAACTCAATTCTTAGGCACAGACAAAGACATCAAATCAACTTATTCTGAATATGTTAAGAAGCCAACCTAAACCAAACAACTAAAACCTAATGCCACAGCTCAAGGGAACCTACCTAAGACTGAGTGGAACCAAAACTACCATTACAAAGCCTAGGACACTAATACAAGGAGTCAACAACTCTGAGTATCCTACAAGAGTCAACAGGCCCAGCCTATTAGAACACAGATTGGGGTTTAATATATCTCATAGTTTTGATGATAACATTAATGAAATTTTGTATAGAGAATTTATATACTCTAATTTTGTTCAAGTGTTTATTTGTTTCAGATATCAAAATTAACATTATTCTGGAAGCAAGAACGCCTCTAAACATTAAAGAACGAGAAATCTCTGAGCGTCAGAAGAAACACATCAGAAGACTCTGATCTGCTACAATGACTCTGAGCGAAGCTAGGAAGAACTTGAGTGAAGAACATACGCAAAGCTTCAAAAGACTCTTAAAGTACTCAACGCTGCAAGTACAAAAGTTCTGATAAGCAAGTATGCTCTGATAAGGATTTCACGCTTAAAGCACTTTGCTGCAAACTCTGATAGAGAAACTCTGAGTGAGTTAACTCTGACCTGAACAACTAGGAACATCATCAGAAGTTCTAATGTAAGACATTCTAAAGTTGGTGAAGATGATGTTGTTCAAATAAAGATTTGTTGGTATATTCTTTGTCTTATCCTAAACGGCTCTGTAAGAGCAAGATTTGTCTCTACAGGATTATCTCTATCTTTTGATGATAACAATTAAGTATTTGTGAAAGAACCATTTTATATTCTAATATTTGTTATGTGCAGATCATGATAATTAAATATATAAGATCAAACAAATAACATCAACGTGTGCAGCTAATAAAATATGAGAGTTACTATGTGTGATGTATCATAAAGCGCTTATGGGAGAAGCTAGTTTGCTTATGCATCTGATCACAATCAGAGAGATCCAAGGATGCTGGATATTGCAGTTGCAATGCTCCCGTGGATTCTGCTTTGAAGTAGTGCATCTGATTTGAAAGAAAATAAAGCATATTGAAGAAGCAAGTATGCATCTGTATCTGGTCACAATCAGAAAGATCCAAGGACGCTAGATATTGCAGTAACAATGCTCATGTGGATTCTGTTATAAGAAGTGTATCTGATTTGGAAGCTAACAAGCATCTCTAAAGAGTGAGTCCTCTGAAGAACTAAGTGCTGAAGACTCTGATGACTTGAAGTTCTGAAGGTTGAAGGCTCTGAAGACCAAGTGCAGAAAGACTCTGAAGACTTAAGGGTTATGAAGATCAAGACTCTGAAGACTATGAAGATATAATCCTCTGAAGAACTACTCGGAAGACTCTGATGACTTGAAGTTCTGAAGGCTAAAGGCTCTGAAGACCAAGTGCAGAAAGACTCTGAAGACGTGTTCTGAAGATCAGGACTCTGAAGATTATGAAGACATGATTTCTGAAGAATCAGTCATGAAGATTCTCAAGACTGTTTCAGAGGAAACTTAGATCTTGGAATGCTGAAGACTAGATTCTAAATTTGAAGATTGTGTCAGAAGAAGATTCACCCAGACAGAGCCGTATTACTCATCAGATAAGTTGTTGCTATTAAATCTGATAAAAATGTGCTTAAACAACTCTGATGCTGAAGCTGTCATACCAAAGTAGTTGTTGAACTACTCATCAGATGAATCATCAGAAGAACCAAGTCAAGAAGACTACAGTATAACGCATGCAAACATTTCACTATGACAAAGACGTTGGTACTATTCATAAGCGTGGTTTCCAATGTTGAGATATTAAAGCTATAAGCAAAGGTCACTGTCCAACACGTAAGCTTATTCTATCCGTTGGGATATAACTGTTGGAATTAAGAGATGACACTTCTACCTTCACAAAGCTGCACTATAAAGGAAGAATATTTGATTCATTTAAATGTTAAATAATTACATAGTAAGAAAGCTCATTACAAAGCATGTCAGCTTATTACAAAGCAATGATGATGACGAGTGAAGCAAGGAGTATTATGAAGCAAGGAGTTGTTGCTCAATACTTGCTATGTACTTAATTAGGAGTAATCTGCTTGACAAGAAGCACTCATGTAATCTCCGACAACACAAATTCATTTTAGAATTAGTGGCTCCTCAAGTGATATTGTGAAGATCAGAATACTTGAGATGACAAGTGACAGTTATCATTTGTGATAACTAATAGGAGATATTAATTGATCGGATTCTATTAGGTGTCAATGAACGTTATATCCTAAGGGATCCCTGAACGTGTCATTGTCTGTTTGTTAGTCACCTGCAATTAGCTTGTGAAACTGTAATCAGTTTGGTTATAGTGGATTAAGTCCTTACTTGAGTAAGGCGAAATCACCTTGGAAGGGTGGAATAGATTAGCTTGAGAGTTGCTCAAGTGAACCAGGATATATCATGTGTTCTTTACTTGTGTTATGCTTTATTATCTATGCTTCCGCAATGCATCTTAAAGAACTCTATAGAAAGCAACAAGTGAAGAAAAGAGAAAAAGTATTAATGGAGCAAATACCCAATTCAACCCCCCCCCCCCCCTTTCTTGTTTATTTTTCACACCTTCAGTTGGTATCAGAGCCTGGTTCTGTTACTGATGGATATCAAACACCTAACAGTGTCAGATAAAGATCCATAAGCTGTGTGAAGAAATACTCTTGGGGATTTTTCACCTCTCTTACAATTTCAGTCTCATATCAGTTTTTGAGAATGATGAGTACTAAAATTGTAATCTAATGGGTTATCTTGACCAATTCAGTGATTAGTTGAAGTTTGGATTTTTGAAGTTTTCAACAACAAAATCTTCTCCGCTAGAGCTTGGAAGAAGATTGAAGAATCAGCTGACAAGAGAGATTCATCAGATAAGAAGTTTTCTGTTGAATGCTTATCTTGTAATACGTTTGGATATACAACGTATTCGCTCAAAAAGATCAAATCATCAGAAAGCAAGAAATCTTGTTTGCTGAAGATTATTTCTATGTGAGTATGAGATGTTTTCAAGAAACGGATTAGTCCACTCTTGACTTTCTCATGAAAAGCTTATTGGGAATTATCTTTAGTAAGTAAAGAAATATTGTTGGCTAATGAATTTGACTCATAGGAACTTCAGAATAAAAGTCTGCAGAAAAGGGATGGAACAGAGATAGTTCAAATTTTGAAGCAATGATCCTCTGGATTCAAGGCATCAGAATGTTGTTGTTCTTGAGAAGCTTCAAAGAAACCTGTAGATGTTTCGTGTAAAGAAGTTCACTAACTCATCATGGATATGATGTAAGATGAACTCTGTAAGTTCATTAGAAGTAGCATGGATAATTAAGTTCTGTTAACTTGAGATTTTATCTCAGTTGAACAAACTGTAATTTGTCAGATGTTACCAGACATTCTTTATCAGAAGTTCATAATTATTGGATCCTGAAGTCTAGCTGTTCATAAAGATACATTGACTGAAGTCATTCAATCTGCTTTTAAAAAGGGATTTAAGTCTCTGGTGTTATTCAGAATGAATAAGTCAGTAGACATCCTCTTTCAGAAGCAGATGCTCTTGATGAACTAACTCCTCTAGTTAGCTCAGCATTGCAAGAACAGAATTGTCATTTAGACTGTGTCATTTGATGCATCCAAGTTTGACAATAATTGTATCTAGAATGGATCTGCATATGATTCAATCAACAAAATCAGTAGATGAAGCCTGATGGAAGTTAGATGCTCTATATCATGAAGATCAGAATATATGTGCTTTGAAGATGTCTCTTAGAAATCAGATGGATGATATGGTGATGAAGATGCTACAGAACGCAACCAAATGATTTGTGATCAGCTCAAAAGAGAAATTCAGAAGATCATACTTCAGATGTTATTACTGGCTCCTCTCATAAGAACAAGAAGGTTTTTCCTCATATATTTAAGGTTAGTCAGTAAGAAGGCTTTGACTACACATAAGACATATGCTTCTGTGACAAGATTTATGTTGATGATATTTTTCTTTGGAAACAAATATTACGCTTGGAAAGGAGTTTGCTAAGTGTATGCAGACAGAAGCTGAAATAAGCACTCTGGGAAAAGGAGAAAAAACCTTGTCAAAGAAACCCCCTCTGCTGTACTTGATCTTAAGTTGATGACTCTAAGCTAAGAGTGTAATGATTCAGAAACTTCAGAAGACTCAGAAGAAAGGCTATAGAAGTGAAGCCTCAGAAGCGAAGCTACAGAGGCAAGCTACAGAAGCTACAAAGGACTCTGAGGAAGAAAAGCTACAGAAGATTCTGATCATTTGATGAGAAGCAACTCTACAGAAGACTCTGAGCGAAGAATGTAAAGATTTAGTTATTTCAGAAGACTCTAAGTGCACTGATCTCAAATGTTGCAACTGCAGAGGCTATGAGAATCAGATTACGCATGACTCTGAAATGTCAACAACAAAGCTTACATCTGGATGAACTGTTTACTGAAACATTCGCTAGAGCTAAGCTGCATAGATCTGAAGCTTACTCTGGAACTTCATCAGAAGATCTGAGGATCACTCTGATAAGGGGAGAGATAGAACTTCATCAGAGGATCTAATGCAAGGAAACATTTCCATGTTTGCTCACTCAATAGATGCCAATCAAGATAAGTAGAATTGCAACTTCATAGTCTGAAGAAACTATTCTGGAAATCCAAATTGGTATCAAGGACTCAAAATTAAAGCACTGTTACTAAGACTCGAGTCATGATTGATTTGATAACAAGCTTGGAATCATAAACCAAAGGTGGATTAGCAGAAGCTCTCACACCTTCATTGGTACGAGAATTCTAGCAGAAGAAGTCACCATCAGATGATCTGATGCTGGTTGATAAAGAGCAAGATTGTCATTCAAACAGATGCTAGAAATACATCTTAGGTTGATGATAGTTTGTGATGATTAACTACGTCTATTCATAGGATAAGTTCTTATGATGCAAGATGTCAACAAGTTTCCTCAGCTCATAACCTTCCTTGAAGCTTATGCTTTTTCTGAGAAACTAGTGTTCATCAGAAAACAAGTTGTCTAGAAGAAGATAAAGAGGTGTGATCATTGGTATAAGAAGATGGATGATCAGAAGATGAAGACCAAAGGAAGAATCTGGAATTCATAACTATTGTTTAAGATGATACAAACATCAGAGGAGATATGTTTCTATTCAAAAGAAAGGAAGTTGAAGAAGTCATTATGATTCAAAAGAAGAATATATCTGAAAGAAGACCAATCTGTCAGAGAGTAGCCAGCTAAGACTCTCATACATTCAACGTACACCCTGGGGAAAGAAGAGGTTAGTAAAAAGGTAGATGTAAAGTTGTACAGAGGTATGAATTGTTCTCTTCTTTATTTTACTACTCCTAGACCTGGCATTCTTTCCAGTATATGTTTATGTGCTTGATTCCAATCAGATCCTAGAGAATCTCACTTAACAGTTGTTAAGAGATTTCTGAGGTATCTGAAAGGTACTACTAACATGGCTCTGTGTTACAGAAAGTTAGCTGAATATAATTTAGTAAGGTTTCTGTAATAATGATTTTTCCAGAGACATAGTTGAATGCAAGAGTACCTCTGGAAGCTGTCAGACAATCTGATCCTTGTTATAGCAAGAAGCAACTCAAAATAGCACTTTCTACTGCAGAAGAATAATATGTTGTTGCTGCTTGTTGAAGTATCAGACGCTCTGGATAAAGAATCAGCTGGAGAACTATCATGTGCATAATACTGAAGAATCATAACGCATTTTTTGCACATTACTTTTTATTGGTGTCAAAGATGCTCTTCTAAATATCTGAGCAAATTTGAAGTCGTAGATCATCTAAAGATTTGGTTTATCTGGAGATCTAGATAAAATATTCAATTAGAAGAAGTTCTATCAAATCAAACTCTGATACTTCTAAAGTATAGTGTTTTGATGTTAAAGAAACAAGATGAAGAAAGATAAAAGTCAGAATGGAAAGCACTCAGAGAAAGAATAACTCAGAAGATCTCAGAATCTCAAAGATATATGAGCTTTCTGAAAAGTGAAAGTCTTGATTCTGAAATCTCCTCTCCATCTGCATCTACTCCATTAAAAGAGAATATGGTTTCAACAATTTCCTACACCTCCTTTAATTAGTATTCCTCAGGAAACCAACTCTGATGAAGTCATCTTACCACTTCACCATTCACACCTTTAGTTGGAAGCGTGGTGGGCCCATAACCCACAGGTCCCTCTTCAAAGCAACCAGATGATGCAAACCACTCTGAACCTTTTCCTCTGTCCTTTCACCACATCACCTCTGAGCACTATTCATTTCTCTGAGTATGTTCATGTTTCTGAAACCTCTCCTCACACTCAATAAACCTTCATCCTCTAGAGTTTGAGACTTTCTGAAACGGCTCTCAGAAGTGGTTGAACCTTGAATCTGGATGTTTTTTAAGTCACTAGAAGCTGAAGTTCAATTGGTTAAGGAAAGAGAAGACAAGCTAGAAAGGATAAGAAACTTCAAACTTCTTAAAAGCAAAAAGAAGCTGAAGAAAGAGCTGCTGAAGAAGTGAGAAAGTTTAGCATAGAAAGATTCCAGAAAAGAAACTATCAGATTGAAGCAAGAAGTTGTAGATGCTGAAAAGGCTAGGCAAGTTGCTATAGTTGGTTCTTCTTCTGAAACTACTATTGTATGTTGAGAACATGACGTTAGGGAGATTCAAGAAGATCAACAAGCTATGAAGAAAGAATAACAAGTTTTCAGAGAAAGCTTTGCTAAGCAGAAACTTGTCAACAACTCTCTTCTGTGCATGCTTCAACAAATTCTGGAAAAGATGTCAATCTATAAGAATTAGGAACTCAGGTTTTGTTTCTTGACTCTCTTAATTTTATTTTTTATTCGGATATAAAAGAGGGAGAAACAGAATATATTTTAAACCTTGTTTTTAATGAAAACTCACCTTTTTGATGATGTCAAAAGGGGGGAGAAAGAGAATATGATTTTGATATAATCTGGAGAAATAGAATATGTAAAGAGAATGCAAAACATCAATTCTGATATAAACTGTGTTTATCACTAACTGTATGTTTGATGTTTTACCGAGGAACTCTGAACAAGTTCACTAGGCATTCCAAAGATAGGTCAAATGAATGAACTCTGAGTTCAAATGAACTGGTTGTTCATAGAAGCAAGAATTAGTATCAGACTCAGTATTAAACTAATTGATATCAGACTCAGTATTAAATTAATTGATATCAGACTCAGAATCAATTAGCTTCAAGAGACCAAGGATCAAGACTGTATAAAGTTCTGAAGATCTAAATATCTGACCTATTGTAGCCAGGGGGAGTTCTCCCAGAAAGGTTCACAAGTCAGAATATTTGATATTCACCCAGTCTGAAACTCAGGGGGAGTTTCTCATCTGAAAGACTAGTTCTGCTTCAGAAAAGAATTGTCAAGCTGCTATGCTACAGATGTTCTGATGAACAATAGAAAATGCTTCAGAAGGCTCTGAAGTTATATGGCTCTGATAAGATGTTTAGAGAAAACAAGTTCTAAAGATCTAAAGATGGAAGTTCTGCTGAACTAGTCGAGATGCTGAAGACTTATGCTCTCTTATATCGTAGTGAAGTATGCCTAATCTTCTATTTGATTTGTGTTTTTAAATACTTCTATTTTGTGAGTCTTGGGATCAGAGAAAGTCTCTAAACAAGCATAAAAATAATTTTTAAGGTTAACACATTCAGGGGGAGTTGTTTCTTGAAACTCAGAATATGTTAATGCTTGGTGATTACCCTATATAAAATGTTCTATCAAAATACATGTTTTTGTCATCATCAAAAAGGGGGAGATTGTAAGAGCAAGATTTGTCTCTACGGGATTATCTCTATGTTTTAATGATAACAATTAAGTATTTGTGAAAGAACCATTTTATGTTCTAATGTTTTTTATGTGCAGATCATGATAATTAAATATATAAGATCAAACAAACAACATCAACATGTGCAGCTAATACAATATGATAGTTACTATGTGTGACGTATCATAAAGCGCTTATGGGAGAAGCTAGTTTGCTTATGCATCTGATCATGATCAGAAAGATCCCAAGATGCTGGATATTGTAGTTGCAATGCTCCCGTGGATTCTGCTTTGAAGTAGTGCATCTGATCTGAAAGCAAACAAAGCATATTGAAGAAGCAAGTATGCATCTGTATCTGGTCACGATCAGAAAGATCCAAGGATGCTGGATATTGCAGTAGCAATGCTCCTGTGGATTCTGTTCTAAGAAATGCATCTGATCTGGAAGCTAACAAGCATCTCTAAAGGGTGAGTCCTCTGAAGAACTAAGTGCTGAAGACTCTGATGACTTGAAGTTCTGAAGGCTGAAGGCTCTGAAGACCAAGTGCAGAAAGACTCTGAAGACTTAAGGGTTCTGAAGATCAAGACTCTGAATACTCTGAAGATATAGTCCTCTGAAGAACTACTCTGAAGACTCTAATGACTTGAAGTTCTGAAGGCTCTGAAGACCAAGTGCAGAAAGACTTTGAAGACGTGTTTTGAAGATCAAGACTCTAAAGATTCTGAAGACATGATTTCTGAAGAATCAGTCACGAAGATTCTCAAGACTGTTTCAGAGGAAACTTAGATTTTAGAATGCTGAAGACTGGATTCTGAAGTTGAAGATTGTGTCAGAAGAAGATTCACCCATACAGAGCCGTATTACTCATCAGATAAGCTATTACTATTAAATCTAATAAACATGTGCTTAAACAACTCTGATGCTGAAGTTGTCATACCAAAGTAGTTGCTGAACTACTCAACAGATGAATCATCAGAAGAACCAAGTCAAGAAGACTACAGTACAACGCATGCAAACATTTCACTATGACAAAGACGTTGGTACTATTCATAAGCGTGGTTTCCAATGTTGAGATATTAAAGATACAAGCAAAGGTCACTATCCAACACGTGAGCTTATTCTATCCGTTGGGATATAACCGTTGGAATTAAGAGATGACACTTCTACCCTCACAAAGTTGCACTATAAAGGAAGAATATTTGATTCATTCAAATGTTAGATAATTACATAGTAAGAAAGGTCATTACAAAGCATGCCAGCTTGTTACAAAGCAATGATGCTGACGAGTGAAGTTAGCAACATAGTTGATTAACAAGGAAAGCTTTTAAGCAATATGGAAACTATTGTTCTAATAATCTCTTAGAGATTTATCCTTAGATTAGTTTCTGTATTATGAAGCATGGAGTTGTTGCTCAATACTTGCTATGTACTTAATTAGGAGTAGTTTGCTTGACAAGAAGCACTCATGTAATCTCCGGCAACACAAATTCATTTTAGAATTAGTGGCTCCTCAAGTGATCTTGTGAATATCAGAATACTTGAGATGACAAGTGACAGTTATCATTTGTGATAACTAATAGAAGATCTTAATTGATCGGATTCTATTAGGTGTCAATGAATGTTATATCCTAAGGGATCCCTGAATGTGTCATTGTCTGTTTGCTAGTCACCTGCGGTTAGCTTGTGCAACTGTAATCAGTTTAGTTATAGTGGATTAAGTCCTTACTTGAGTAAGGCGAAATCACCTTGGAAGGGTGGACTGGATTAGCTTGAGAGTTGCTCAAGTGAACCAGGATATATCATATGGTCTTTACTTGTGTTATGCTTTATTATATATGCTTCCGCAATGCATCTTAAAGAACTCTATAGAAAGCAACAAGTGAAGAAAAGAGAAAAAAGTATTAATGGAGAAAATACCCAATTCAACCCCCCCCCCCTTTCTTGTGTATTTTTCACACCTTCAGGCTCTTTCCCCATTCGTGCATGACACAGGATTTCAGACAAAAAGGATTTGTCAGAACATTCCTCATCTGAGAAAGGAAAAGTAAATAGAAGACAAAAAGAATAGAATGCACAGATTGCACAGTCTTTGAGAAATGGATTTCAAAGTACTATAAAAGCAAGTCTTAGCATCACTTCAATGGTAAACGATTTATTGACAAATTATTCAACAAGCTCTCATACAAACTTTCTTCCAAAGCTGAATAGTTTTATTTCGTTCTATAAACTTGTGTAAGAATCACTGTTGTGATATTGCTTTCTAGAAGCACATCATAAACACAAATTGTTAGTTTATCTTTGTAAAAGATTTCCTTAAGAAGACCAAGTTATGGTCAGAATTTCTTGAGAAGACTAAGACAGTTGTCTTAGTGGTTTACATTGTAATCAAGTTTGATATAGTGGATTAAGTCCTTGTTGAGAAAGGCAAATCACCTTGGTAGGGTGGACTGGATTAGTTTGAGTTCAAATGAACCAGGATAAAAATATTGTGTTATTTTTCAATCAACTAAAGTTGTTTTAAAACCCTTATTCAACCCCCCCCCCCCCCCCTCTAAGTGTTTTTCTCACCTTCAGTTGGCATCAGAGCTCCGGTTCTGTAAGTGCTCTCACTTAACCGTGACAGAAAAAGATCCAGTTGGGAAAAACTCTTAATCTCTTGTTCTTTATTCATCATGGCTGCTGAAGCTTCAACTTCAACTTCATACAACGACAGATACGATGATAGAGACAGAATCAGCACCAAACCTCCCATGTTTGATGGTGAGAAGTTTGATTACTAGAAAGATAGAATAGAAAGTTTCTTTCTAGGCTATGACGCTGACTTATGGGATTTGGTAACTGATGGTTACATTCATCCTACTAATGATGAAGGGAAAAAGGTTGACAGAAAATCTATGTCTGATCAACAAAAGAAGGAGTTTAGAAACCATCACAAGGCAAGAACCATCCTATTAAATGCAATATCTCATACTAAGTATGAGAAATAACAAATAGATATACTGCATTTGATATGTTTGAATCTCTAAAAATGACGCATGAAGGAAACTCCCAAGTAAAGGAGACAAAAGCCTTGGCCCTCATCCAGAAGTACGAAGCCTTCAAAATGGAGGAGTCTAAATCTGTGGAAACTATGTTCTCAAGATTTCAGATCCTAACTGCTGGGTTGAAGGTTCTGGATAAAGGTTACTCCACTTCTGACCATGTCAAGAAGATCATCAGAAGCTTGCCAACAAGGTGGAGACCAATGGTGACAGCTATGAAGCTTGCAAAGGATCTGAATAAGATCACTCTAAAGGAACTGATCAGTTCCTTAAGGAGTCACGAGATTGAGCTGGAGGAAGACGAGCCTCAGAAGAAAGGTAAGTTTGTTGCTTTAAAATCTAACAAATTTGCTAAAGCTTTGCAGGTTATTGAAGAAAGCTCTGAAGAATCTTCAGAAGAAGAAGATGAACTATCTTTGTTGTCCAAGAGGATAAACCAACTCTGGAAGCATAAGCAAAAGAAGTTCAGAAACTTCAAGAGATCTGATCAGCGTGGTGATTCTTCTGGACATAAGAAATATGGAAAGAAAGATATAGTGTGCTACAAGTGCATGGAGCCTGGCCACTATAAAAATGAATGTCCCAAACTTCTAAAGGAGAAACCCAGAACGAAGTTTGAAAAGAAGAAGAAAGTCTTAATAGCCACGTGGGATGATTCAGATGCTTCTGAATCTTCATCAAAATCAGAAGATGAATGTGCTAATGTAGCACTGATGGCTGACATGGAGGACCACGAAGAAACTGTTGAATCTGGATCAGAATCAGATTCTGAGGAGGTACTTTCTGAACTTTCTATAGCTGAACTTGCTGAGAGTTTATCTTGAATTCTTGAAAGCTACAGCAAAATCAAACTCAAATACAAGAAGCTTCAAAGCTGTCTTGCATCTGAGAATGATCAGCTGAGATCAGAAGTTGCTGAGCTTAAAGCAAACAATCTTAAAATAAAAAATGATTTAGAAAAAGCTCAGAAATCTGACTCAGATCTTATATCATGCTTTAAAAATATTTTAGAAGAGTATGATTATAGCTTTCAGAAGTTTCTGGCCAGAGGCCTAGATAGAAGCAAGATGGCTTCAATGATCTATGGCGTAAGCAGAAACAACAGAAAGGGAATCGGATATGAATCACCTTCTGGAAAGGATTTCAATCCAAAACCTATTGATAAACTGATCATTAAGTATTCTCCTCTGTATACTCATTTCAAATTTGGTCATTTAAATGATATTAAACACACACGTTCTGATCAGAACAAACCTGTGTTTAATAAACCAAAATTCCATCAGAACAAGGATGCTTTTAAGGGATGGAAATTCAGAAAGAATTTCAAACCTACTAACCCCAGAGGACCCAAGAAAATATGGGTACCTAAGGACAAAATGATTTTTGTTGCAGACATCCTTAGCAGCAAAGTTGAAACACCAATCATGGTACCTGGACTTTGGCTGCTCACGTCACATGACGGGAAGAAGGTCTATGTTCCAAAGCCTGGAACTTAGATCTGGAGGTGACGTGAAGTTTGGAGGGAACCAGAAGGGCAAAATCATAGGCTCTGGAACTATAGGTAACGGTAACCTCCCTTCCATATCTAATGTTTTACTTGTTGAAGGATTAACACATAATCTATTGTACATAAGTCAATTAAGTGACAATGGTTATGATATAATCTTCAATCAAAAATGTTGTAAAGTTGTTAGTCAAAAAGATGGTTCAATCCTCTTTAATGGAAAAAGGAAGAACAACATTTACAAAATTAATCTTTCAAAACTAAAGGTTTAGAATGTAAAATGCCTTTTGTCTGTGAACGATGAGCAATGGGTCTGGCACAGAAGATTGGGGCATATTAGTATGAGACGTATATCTCAGATTAATAAACTCAATCTGATCAGAGGACTTCCTCAGTTGAAGTTCAACTCAGATACTTTTTGTGAAGCATGTCAAAAAGGAAAATTTTCAAAATCTTCTTTCAAAACAAAAAAATGTTGTTTCAACCTCTAGACCATTAGAGCTGCTTCATATTGATCTGTTTGGACCAGTGAAAACTGCATCCATCAGAGGCAAGAAGTATGGATTAGTCATTGTTGATGACTACAGCAGATGGACATGGGTAAAATTCCTGAAACACAAGGTTGAGTCTCATTCTGAATTCATTTACTTCTACAAACAAGTCCAAAACGAAAAAGAATTTAAAATTGTTAATGTCAAAAGTGATCATGGTGGAGAATTTGAAAACAAATACTTTGAAAAAAAAATTTAAAGAAAATGGCATTGCACATGATTTTTCTTGTCCTAGAACTCCTCAACGGAATGGAGTTGTAGAAAGGAAAAATAAAACATTGCAAGAAATGGCCAGAACCATGATCAACGAGACTAACATGGCAAAACATTTTTGGGCAGAAGCAGTGAATACAGCTTGTTATATTCAGAACAGAGTGTCTGTAAGACCTCTTCTGGAGAAGAATCCTTATGAACTATGGAGGAATAGAAAGCCCAACATTTCTTATTTCCATCCTTTCGGATGTGTATGTTTTATGTTGAACACTAAGGAAAATTTGAACAAGTTTGATTCTAAAGCTCAGAAGTGTTTCATGCTTGGATATTCTGAACGCTCTAAAGGCTACAGAGTATACAATACTGAGACATAGATTGTAGAGGAATCAATTCATGTTAGATTTGATGATAAGCTTGGCAATCAAAAGCCAAAGCAGCTTGAAATTTCTGCAAATAGAGAAGTCCTTCTCACAGACTCTGAAGAATCAGAGGTAGACAAAGCTCAAGCAAGAGCACCAGAAGCAACGTCAGATGCTACTCCCTTGACTGCTCAGATGGATAGCTTGGCAATTTCTGAAGAACCAAATGTTAAAGGATCATCCAGAATCAAAGCCTCTCATCCAAAGGAAATGATAATTGGAAAGAAGGATGACCCTATCAGAACAAGGTCATTTCTCAGATCTTCTAGAACGTCACTATTTGTTTTGGTGTCTATCATTGAACCTACTCTGTGGATGAGGCTCTGAACAATAATGATTAGATACTTGCTATGCAAGAAGAGCTTAACCAATTCACTAGAAATGATGTTTGGGATCTGGTTCCAAGACCAAATGGTTTCAACATCATTGGAACAAAATGGGTCTTCAGAAACAAGCTGAACAAGCAAGGAGAAGTAATCAGAAACAAGGCTAGGCTGGTTGCTCAAGGATACAGTCAGTAAGAAGGTATAGATTACACAGAGACATATGCTCCTGTGGCAAGGTTAGAATCTATTTGCTTGCTTATTTCCTTTACTGCACAAAATAACATCACTATGTATCAGATGGATGTTAAAAGTGCCTTCTTAAATGGTTTCACAGAAGAGGAAGTGTATGTTCATCAACCTCCAGGTTTTGAAAATGAAAAATTTCAAGAACATGTTTTTAAACTTAAGAAATCACTCTATGGCTTAAAACAAGCTCCTAGAGCTTGGTATGAAAGGCTGAGTAATTTCCTTCTGGAAAATAATTTTGTCAGAGGAAAAGTGGACACTACTCTCTTCCATAAATCAATTAAGAAAGACATTTTAGTCTGTCAGATTTATGTTGATGATATTATATTTGGAACTACCAATATTACGCTTGGAAAGGAGTTTGCTCAATCTATGCAGGCAGAATTCGAGATGAGCATGATGGGAGAACTCAGATTCTTTCTGGGAATTCAAGTGAATCAGACTCCAAAAGGTACCTACATACATCAGACAAAGTATGTAAAGGAACTTCTGAAGAAATTCAACATGTCAGAAAGCAAGGTAGCAAAGACTCTAATGCATCCTACAAGCACACTAGGTAAAGAAGAGGTAAGTAAAAAGGTAGATCAGAAGCTCTATAGAGGTATGATTGGTTCTCTTCTATACTTGACTACTTCTAGGCCTGATATTCTCTTTAGTGTCTGTCTTTGTGCTAGATTCCAATCAGATCCTAGAGAATCCCACTTAACTGCTGTTAAGAGGATACTAAGGTATCTGAAAGGTACTACTAACGTGGGTTTGTGTTACAGAAAATCTGATGATTATAAATTAGTTGGATTTTGTGATGTTGACTACGCTGGAGACAGAATAGAGCGTAAGAGTACATCTGGAAGCTGTCAGTTTCTGGGAAGTCATATGATCTCTTGGTTCAGCAAGAAGAAACCCACAATAACGCTATCAACAACAGAAGCAGAATACATTGCTGCTGGTGGTTGTAGCACACATATGCTCTGGATGAAGAGTCAACTAGAAGACTATCAGATTCATGAGAGTAACATTTCTATTTTCTGTGATAATACTTCTGTTATTTTCCTTTCCAAGAATCCTATTTTACATTCTAAGGCAAAGCACATAGAAATTAAGCATCATTTTATCAAAGACTATGTTCAGAAGGGAATTATTAGTTTGAACTTTGTTGATACAGACCATCAATGGGCTGATATCTTCACAAAACCCCTTGCTGAAGATAGGTTTAAATTTATTCTGAAGAATATTAGTATGGATTTTTGTCCAGAATAAAACTATTATTCAGAAGAAAATTTATTCTGACGAAATATGAATAATGTCTATATTCTGAAGTAATTCTTCTGATTATTTCTTTTAGTACATTATTTATTCTGTGAAACTCTGATCTAACAAGTCTCAGAAGATCTGAGCGTTGTTTAACATTTCTTATTCTTAAGAGATTCAAAGCGGCATCCACATCAAACACGTGTCACATGATATCTGAAAAATTGGAGTGTACTCAATGAGACGTTGTTCTGAGGTATTGTTTGTATTCTCAATTTCTCGTTTTCCTCCCCACGCTTGTCAGAATCATTAATTGCTTTTCATTATTATTCTTTTTTATGTGACCTTTTGTTTTCTTTTTAATTTATTAAATGTTGAACGTGTGTAAGTTGCCCTAATTGTTGCCCTGTAAATGCCACAAAACAACACCATTTCACACTTTACACTCCCTCTCTCTCTCTCTCTCTCTCTCTCACGTTTATGCATTTCTGTTTGCTCCATTGTTTCTTCATCTCCTCCAAACCCAAAACCCAAAGAAGCGTTGGTTATCTCACTTTTTCAACAATGGCAACCTCATCTTCAACATCTCAATAATTTGAATCAACTATGGTTGTTGTTTCTTCTTCCGCAATGGTTCGTACTCCATTCAAAGAACCAGTAAGAACCCTCCTCACACCCGTTGAACAACTGGAAGTTTTAAGTGAGTTTTTGATTGATTTTGAAAGCATCACTGAAAATGGGTTTGATTTACATCCAACTGTGTCATCACAAGGATGGACAAAGTACTTTGACAGACTGGTTGGTCCAGTTTATCCTTGCTTGGTCAAAGAATTTTGGATTCATGCAAGTGTTTTCTCCAAATTTATCATGTCTTCAGTTCTGGGCAAAGAGATCATCATCACTGAAGATCTGATTCGCAAACTGATAGGGTATCAAGAATCTGATGGAGTTAATCATCTGCCAGCAAATCATTTGGATATGGATGAAGTATAGAGTGAAGTGTTTACTTCTGGGGAAGCTTCCAGCAAGATAAAGGATCTGAAAGTTCAATAAAAGATCTGGGCTAAGATCTTCTTGGGTTGCATTCATCACAGAAAGTCTACAAATTCTCCTGATTACATCAACTCTGATCAGATGTACTTCATGTATTGCTTGGGTAAAGGCATCGAAGTGAATCAGCCTTACTTGATATTCAATCATCTGTGGACTCATGTGAAACAATCTAGAGAAGAAATCAGAACCAAGCACCAAAAGAAGAGAAATTGGATACCTATGGGACGACTCATCTCAGATATTTTGACTGAGAATGGCTTAGTTGGTCATCTAACAGAAGCTGGTATGAGAGAAGAATTAGCTTGAGTGGTTGGAAAACCTTTGAATGGCAAATGTTTGCAGAGAATGAGGATTGTAGAAGAACTTACTTCTGCACCAGATCAGATCAACTCTGAAGAAGTAAGCAAGAGAAGAATACCTATAGATGATTTTCCTCTGTTCCATGCTAACGAACCAAGGGAAATTATTCTGGCTTACATAGCAGAATGCTTAGCAGATGGAACTGCAATACCAGAACATCTGATTCAAAGAGCAGATGAACCTGAACCAGACTTTTATGGGGACAGACAAAGGAAGAAAAGAAAGGTCTCGGAAGAAGGATTATCTAAGCCCAAAAAGAAAGCCTCTGGAGAAGCATCTTCTGCAAAGCCAAAGCGTGTCAACAAAACAGAAAGGTAACCCTGCTTCTGCTAGTTTAGATTCTATTTTAGAAACAGTTAAAGAAGTACTAGCATCTTATGAACCTATTCCCTCACCTTCTCCTCCTCACGACTCTGAACCTATTCCATCTGAACCAGAACAATCTCAACCACTTCCTTCTACACCTAAACCACATAAAACTTCTGAACCTCAACCATAATCATTTGAACCATAATCTTTTGTACCATCCACACCTTCATTCAACATACATCAGAAAACCACTCCTGATAAAACCCCAACTTCTGCTCCTCAAACTTCTAAACCAACACCCTCTCTAAACCAACCTTCTGAAATTCCCCCATCTGAAAAACAAACTTCTGAACAACAATAACCTGAAACCATCCCTTCTGATCCTGAACCGATGGTTCTTGATCTTCAACCTCTTATGATTGTCTATCCAATTCCCTCTGGATCATCTTAATCTTCTGATTCTTCAGATTCATCTGACTCCATTGACTCTGATAGATCTGATTTCATTTCATCTATTCTCAAACCGTTTGTTTCCATCCCTTCTGACCCTGATAATGAATCTTTACCATCTGAACCACAGTTTGTTAAAACATCATATGTCCTCACTCCATCTTCATCATACCCACATGTCATTTATATCCCTTCTTTTTCCATACCCTCAACTTCTGAAACCACCAAAACACCTTCACTAGAAACCTATCTTAACCTAAACCTAGGCTGGATGTTGATACGTTATTTACTGGTTTTGATAAAGAATTAAACATGTGGTTATTGACTGTCAAAAAGGAATGCATGTCTAGCTTGAATCCTGATGATTCTGAGGCTATCTAGAAGAGATTCAAGAATAGATTCAATTTTGTTGCTTCAAATCTTCAAGAGATTTATGCTGATGATGCAAAGGTCAGATTTACGGAGGCTGTTAGACAAAATCTTCTGAGAGTTAGCAGAAACCCAACCTTGCTTCTGGAAAGCACACCTGCAAAGGACGTGTGTATTCCTTCTAAAGTCTTGGTTGCTTCTGAGACTGCTGCAGTGGTTAGACCCAAAGTAGTAGCTCCAGAAGTTTCTGCTCCTGCTTCTGAGACTCTTGACTCTACTCAACCTGCTGACATGATCGTTCAGAATGCTTCTGCGTTCTTGGTTATTCATGATGCTTCTGCTTCTGCATCTGCTCCAGAGTCATCTGAAATGAAGAAAGAAGACGAAGATTTACATGCTCAGATTGCTGAACTCAAGGCTAGCAACACTGAGATGAAATCTTGGATGGTTAAACAAGAAAAGACAACTGATGAAATCAAGACATGGATGGCAAAACAAGACGAATCTGCATCTGAGATAACGAATCTTCTGAGGATGTTGGCTTCTCGTCCTTCTTAGTTTGTTTGTGTTGTTTGTGCACTTGCGTTATCTGTCTGTCTGTTTTTATCTTGGATATTGTTTCTTGGATTATCTTGATTAATGCATCTGAATGATATGTTCTTCTGGATGAATTTATCTTATGCTTTATTGTTTTTTCTTCTGTTATTTTTTTCTGTCTTAAAGTTTTTCTTAAAGATTTTCTTTTTGATATGACAAAAAGGGGGAGAAAATGGTAATTTTGATAATTCACATAAACAGTTACCAAAGGCAACTCATACATGATAATTGTATCTAATCATATTTTTTTGAGTGTTTTAGAGCTAATAATTCTCATCTGATAAATTCTAAGAATTAAATCTGAACTAAAGTCTGAGAATATACAAGTTTCCTCTGAAGCTGAAAAGAAAACAGAAGCTGAAAGGGAAGTATTTAATCTTTTCAGAAGTATTCATTTCAGGGGGAGATTAATATTCTCAGGGGGAGTGATATTCCTTTTCTATTTAAACAAAATTTCCCATAGTTTTTGTCATCATCAAAAAGGGAGAGATTGTTAGAACACAGATTGGTGTTTAATATATCTCATAGATTTGATGATAACATAAATGAAATTTTGTATAGAGAATTTATATACTCTAATTTTGTTCAAGTGTTTATTTGTTTCAGATATCAAAATTAACATTATTCTGGAAGCAAGAATGCCTCTGAACATTAAAGAATGAGAAAGCTCTGAGCGTCAGAAGCAACACATCAGAAGACTCTGATCTGCTACAATGACTCTGAGTGAAGCTAAGAAGAACTTGAGTGAAGAACATACGCAAAGCTTCAGAAGACTCTGAAAGTACTCAAAGCTGCAAGTACATAAGTTCTGATAAGCAAGTATGCTCTGATAAGGATTTCACGCTTAAAGCACTTTGCTGCAAACTCTGATAGAGAAACTCTGAGTGAGTTAACTCTGACCTAAACAACTAGGAACATCATCAGAAGTTCTGATGCAAGACGTTCTAAAGTTGGTGAAGAAGATGTTGTTAAAATAAAGATTCGTTGGTATATTCCTTGTCTTATCCTAAACGGCTCTTTCCCCATTCGTGCATGACACAGGATTTCAGACAAAAAGGATTTGTCAGAACATTCCTCATTTGAGAAAGGAAAAGTCAATAGAAGACAAAAAGAATAGAATGCACAGATTGCACAGTCTTTGAGAAATGGATTTCAAAGTACTATAAAAGCAAGTCTTAGCATCACTTCAATGGTAAACAAATTATTGACAAATTATTCAACAAGCTCTCATACAAACTTTCTTCCAAAGCTGAATAGTTTTATTTCGTTCTATAAACTTATGTAAAAATCACTGTTGTGATATTGCTTTCTAGAAGCACATCTTAAACACAAATTGTTAGTTTATCTTTGTAAAAGATTTCCTTAAGAAGACCAAGTTATGGTCAGAATTTCTTGAGAAGACTAAGACAGTTGTCTTAGTGGTTTACACTGTAATCAAGTTTGATATAGTGGATTAAGTCCTTGTTGAGAAAGGCAAATCACCTTGGTAGGGTGGACTGGATTAGTTTGAGTTCAAACGAACCAGGATAAAAATACTGTGTTATTTTTCTATCAACTGAAGTTGTTTTAAAACCCTTATTCAACCCCCCCCCCCCCCTCTAAGTGTTTTTCTCACCTTCACAGCCCTCACACACAAACTCTAGAAACAACCCTAATGTATAAACTCTAATGACAACCACATAGAGATGTTCAACCACATAGCCACAAATATTACCAAAGCAAACATCAATGCAAATTTTCCTATATCCACACTACTAAGGTAAAACATCAATACACTCAAAATCATTCTTTCCATATCATTACAAACTTGCAGCAGCCAACATAACAATGTTGCTCATCAATAGATTTATTATCACAATAATGAACCAAAATTCAAATACAAGCTAACAAGAAAAACTCAATCATGTTTTAATGACATTTAAACCTATAAAAGAGAGAGTTTAAAAGCACCAACCTCTTGTAGACTCCTCACAGCCAGCTACCAATAAAACCATAGATTCTTCCCTTTGAGCAAACTTGTGAGAGTTACTTCCTCTTGAAGAAAGAAAGCAACTTTATGGACAGTTAGAGAAAACGAGATTACAGCTGTGATTTGAGATTATAGACAGCTAATACATCATTAACATGAATTATTCCAAGTGTTATGTTGAGGAAAATAGGTTTGTGTAGTGACTTAGTGTGGAATGTGCATAAAAGTCAAAGTGAGGTGGTATGAAGGTTGACTTTTTGCTCTATGCTTCTTCTGATGAAAGTAAGGGTGGGAACAGCTTCAAATCACCATTTTGAGCGTGAGTGTGTGTGTGTATGGTTTTTTGAAGTGGTGGAATGTTTGGAAAATGGACTGGTGTGAAAAATGCAAAAGGAGGAACTTTGTGTTTTTGAGATTTTCTTTACTTACAAGCAAAGAGAGTAAGAAGGATAGCTCTGTATTTCAGGTGTATTGAAAGCTCTTATGTATTAAGAAAAGTGGAATGAGCCTTCTATTTATAGGCCAGGTGAGGGTTGGGGCAGAATTGGAATTGCAGTGCAAACTTGCGCTTTGGTGGGAAAAGTCTTTAGCATTTCAAACGGTCACTTGCATCTGCTGGTTTTATCTCTTTTCCAATAGTTAATACCCTCACTAACAGCTGCCTTCATGCTAGTTTGTAGGGGATACCGAGGAGCTAAAGCAAACCTAGCAAAAACCACACTCTCTCTCTCAAGTACACTTTTGTACTTTTTATAATAAACAAAAGGGATTATGGCTAGATTATTGGCTTTGCTTGATTCACTTAAGATTTGATTCAATCCTCCCTCTAACATATCACATCCATTGCTTTCTCATGGTTGGAAATGAGCTACATGGTTGGAAACCAAGTCCATGTTGAGTTTTGACAAGTTGACAAACTAGTGCACAGGCCCAACTTGCTCAATTCGAAACTCTCAGCTCACAAGGGCTATAGAAGAGTTCTAGTATTTTTTGGAAAGCCCTCATGGAGATCTAAAAATTTCATGTTTACTTAATTTTCAAACTCCAAGTGGAACTAGGTCAAAAAAAACACTCAACGTTGGCTGGAAACATGCCTAAAATGGTCAGAAACTTAGAAATTTTCTAAGTGTTTTCTCCCTCTTATGATGATTTTGACTATCACTCTCAATCTATGCATTTTTTGAAAATGGAGCACTGTGAGACTTTTGTAGGACTTGTCAAGACCTTTCCAACAAGCTTTGAACCACCTCATTTGGATGTGTGGTTAGGAACTTATGGTCTTGCCCTTTTCCAAACCCTAATTCCTAAATTTTTTTATTACTCCTCAATCCTTGACCCAATGGTCATGAGACTTCATGGGTAGGTGTAATATTTTATCAGGAACATATTTGCTTCAAACTTTGAGGTCAAATTCCTTATGGTCAAGGAGTTGACTTTTCGATCAAACGAACCGATCGATCGATAACTACTGGATCGACTGTTGATGTTCTGGGTCTTTTGAGGTCTTGAAACTTCTTGAGTAGAATTCACTAAGCCATATGAGCTTCATGGACCATGGTTACATCATTTTAATACCTTTTAAATCAAAGGTCAAACTACAATTGACTTTTCCTTATCAGAAACCCTAATCTGGGGTCCTGAACTGCATTGTTCTTGATCTTTGAGTGACAACCTCAAATTGGATTCATACTTGACCCAATGTGGTATATTTGATGATGTAGAGACTTGTTTCATGGACAACCAATCTAAGGCATTGACTGATTAAACCATCGAAACCTCGATTCCTGACTGTACGAAACCATAATTCACCTGTATCTTTACAAAGACAAACTTGAAATAGGTTATGGTTAGATAATAAAATGAAAATGATCCTAGAATGATGATGAAGATCTAAGGGGTTAAAATTTGGGGTGCAACAATTGGTAACACAGCATCATGTCCAAACGTCAGTCGAAAAGGTGTAGCATTTGTACCCTCTTTAAGAGATGTTCGACAAGCCCATAAAATTTGGTCTAGAGTCTTATGTCAATTTCTTGGCTTACTCCCCACATGATTTTTTATTAGTCCATGACTACCTTATTTGTTACCTCAACCTGACCATTCGCATGAGTATAATAAGGTGTCGATGTTAACAACTTGATCCCAATATCTTTGGAAAACTCTAGGACCTTCCGACCAGTAAACATTGATCCTTGGTCAGTTGTAATTGTCTCTGGGACCCCAAACCTATATATTATATGCCTTTATATGAATTTAATCACTATATCATTATCAACTTTTACCAAAGGAATGGCTTCAATCCACTTAGTAAAGTAGTCAATACCAACTAAGATATACTTGTGACTCTTTGAAGATGTTGGTCTAATATCCCCAACTAAATCCAACACCCAACCCCTGAAAGTCAAAGGCTTCATAATGGAGTGCGATTCGCTCGTAGGAACATGTTGCATACCAGCATGCTTTTGACATTCTTGGCATCCTTTGGCAAACTTAATGCAATCTTTCAACATAGTAGGCTAATACATTCCTTGTCGAAACAAGAGCCATTTCATTTTATGGCTTACTTGGTGAGCATCACATGCCCCACTATGGACATTCGACAAAGCTAGATAGGCTTCAGCCTTACTAAGGCACTTAAGTAAGATTCTCTCAGGCGTCTTCTTGTAAAGCTCATTCCCCATCAAAGTATAACTTAAAGATCTATACTTTATTTTTTTTGTTCCATGGATGCAATTGGATATCTCAAATAATCCACAATAGGCTTCCTCCAATCTGAGTCTTTCAAGCTTTCAGTTCCTAAGATTTCAAAATTCTCATCATCTACATAGCCCAATTTTGTTGCTTCTAAGTCCGTTGGAGACAACCTCGTTGCCATCACTTTTCCCCAAACTTCGATCATATCTTCTAACTTCTCTTCTGAAACCTTATAACCAGAAGAAACATGGGCTAAGTCATTAGCCTTCTGGTTCTCCAATCGAGGGATATGTTTGATATTCTCCATGTCGAACCTTCATAATAGTCTATTGGATATTAAAAAATAATTTATCAAATTCTCTTTAATACATTTATATTCCATGGTTATCTCATTCACAACCAATTCAAAGTCACCAATAATTTCGACTCTAGTTGCCCTCAATTCCAACAAAATTTCAAGACCATCTATTAAAGCCTCATATTCAGCCTCATTATTCGAACAAGGCCTTTTGATTCTGGATTTGAATTTATCAGGAGAGATAATCAATATCCCAATTCTTGTTCCATCTTTATGATTCGAACCATCGAAATATAATTTCCAAGGTTCAAGTTCAAGATAATTTTGGGGACTTTCGACTACAGAGTGGTTGACTATAAAGTTTGTCACCACTTGTCCCTTCATGGCCTTTATAGCCACATTCCTAAAGAAAATAATTCCAAACAGCGACTGCAATTCCTTCTTCGTCGAGGGCGACTTCGCCTCCAAGATAGCCTTTGCCTTTTCTAGTTTATTTCAATTCCATTCTTATGAACTGCAAAGCCTAAGAAGTCTCCAACTTGTACACAAAATTCATACTTTAGTGGATTCATTTTTAGACCATGCTTTCTCATTCTTTCAAATGCCTGTCGAAGATGGTGTAGGTGACTGACTACTAAAACAGACTTAACAACAATATCATCAATCTAAATCTGCATAAAAGTTTCTATGAAGTCATGAAAAATTGAATTCATTTTCCTTTGATAAGTTGCCCAACATTTTTTAAGCCAAAAGGCATCACCACCCACTCATAGGTGCCTAAGGCTCCACCAAGGTATCAAAATGCCGTTTTTGGCACATCTTCGTCAGTAATGAAAATATGATTATAACTAGAGCATCCATCGAGCATACTGAGATACTCATGGCTTGCAGCGGAATCGACAAGCATGTCTGCAACAAGCATGGGGTACTCATCTTTTGGGGTTGCAACATTCGTATCCCTGAAGTGAATGCAAACCCTTAAAGTTCCATCATTTTTAATAACATGGACTATGTTAGCGATCCCCTCAACATATCTAGTTGTACGAACAAACTTACATTTGAGAAGTCTTTCGACTTCTTGCTTGATCTTCAACAAAATCTCTAGTGCAAATCTCCTTAGATTTTACTTTAGTGGTTCCCTACTGAATCCTGGCATTTCGTCATAATCCCAAGCAAAGAAATCTTTATACTCCTTCAGAAGTTGGATCACTTTGACCTTAAGCTCTGGGCCAAGGTTCGCACTAATGCACATTGGTCTTTGTCTTTTCCTTCTCCTAAATTGACTTCTTCTAAAGGATCATACGGTAGCATCTTTATATTGGGCGCCAGCGGGTCTCTTTTGAATCCCAAAGTCTCTTCGTCATAAATTACGTCGAGCCTCTGGCCTTGCATTTCTTATTTATCCTTATCAGGTGGCTTTGGTTCAAAGTTTATGACAGGACCCTTAAGGTTCTCTTTATTTTCTTTGGCTTTGACAGCCAAATATTTAACTTCGGCCTCTAAGGACACTTTTAATCTGTTTTCGGCTACATAAGCCGAAATCCTTTCCATTGTTTTTAACTCAGACATGTTCATAAAACTCATCTCCCTAGCCAGTTGGTTGGATATATGATGTCCCTTCAAATTTGAGGTCTTGACCCAACAACCTCTCTATCCCATTGGAACCCATAGGTTAGGTCTAAGTGAAAGGAATAATAAGACACATCTGTAGGGTCGATTGCAAAGTCTGCATGTCAACAAGGGACAATATTTTCCAATTTCTTGTCAAAGTTCCTTCTTTCTACATGATTTACTTCAGCTAAGACAAAACTCTGATCAGCCTCGATATTCTCCACGATGTCGTCATTTTGCCATATGGTTATCCTATGATGCATTGAGGATGGTATGACACATATACCCTGGATCCATTCTCGACCCAACAGCAAACTATAGTTAGCCTTCGACTCGACAAACATAAACGTTGTCGGTTTATTTATTGTTCCAATAGTTAACTCCAATTGAATCACACCCAGAGTGCGTCCAGTTTTCCCCTCATAATTTGATAAGACCAGGTTTAAGGTTCATATCAAATTTTCCTACCTTTTGTAACATAAAATATGGAATCAAATTAAATGTCGCTCCACCGTCCATAAGAATACTACTAACTACCACATTCTCAACCTTCCCTCTAATAAAAAGAGGCTTAAGGTGACTCCTCATAGCTTCATCTGGCCTTTCGAATAAGGAAGTTTGCTCTTCAACGCAACCATTATTCATAACATAATAAAAATAGTGGCTTATGCTTATCCATTTCATTTTCCATTACATCATCAGGTTCTTCGGCCTTAGTAATCTGGTTGTACTCTTTGGGCAGAACAGAAACCACGTTGCAAGTTATGTCCAACGAAGCTCCTGATTTTTTATCTAAGAAATTGTCAGTTAACATGCCCTCGTCATTTGCTATATCCTTTGACTTACTCTTGAGATATTCTAGTTGATTGGGAAACAGTTTTCTTTCCCATAGGCTTCTTTTCCTCAACAATATTTTTCTATAGTGGCACATTAGTACTTGATTCAGCCATCGCTTTTTCATTTGCCTCCCTTTCAGCTTTCCTCCTTTTTTGTTGTTTGTGCCACTGCAACCTTGACATAGGTTTTTTTCCCTTGTATTTTTTAGGCCAGTAAGATTTTTGCTTCAACACCTGAAACTCCTTCCTATAAGCCATCGAAGAAACTCTCTCCACCTCGAAGCGTTTCCACTTTTCTTGGCCTTTTTCTCCTCTTTCAGCAGGTTTTATCCATTTTCCTTTGGATGCATCAATAGTTAGCTTAAAAGTATAAGGCTTAATTGGTTGTAGACTTGGGCCTCCCTGCTCTATTCTTCGAGGGACTCCCCTCTTGTCAAAGGTAAAATTGATGCGAGTATCTTTCCAGTTTCACCTGGGGCACAACATAACCTCATATCTTTTCTTCTGACAATGTTGAAGGAATTCTAGCAAGGTTTCATCATCTTTAGGGTAGGCCACCCCCCATTTATTGCCCATTTCAACGATCCCTCTCTTCTCCAACATGTCTTTCACCACTTACTTCGATCATATGGATCTCCAAGCATCATTGATCTTCAGCCATTCTAGCTTAACCCTAAGGCCCTCAGTGGCTTCATTAATGTTCTCAATTTTAAGGCCCTCGGTAGCCACAATTTCCTCACCTTTAAGGCCTTCAACAGCCTCATCTGTTTCTTTGATATCAATGCCTTTAGTGGCCTCTATTTTCTCCTCACTCTTAAGCTTTCAGTAGCCTCAATCTTATCTTTAACATTAAAGCCTTCAACAGCTTCATTCACGTCTTTGACCACAAGGCCTTCAATAGCCTTAGTCTCATTCATCTCTTTCTTGAAACCTTCAGTAGTTTCGACCTTGTAGCAGCCTTTAGAAGTTTCAACCATGTTAATGATGGTCAGCTCAGTGTAGTGTGCATCTCCTACTTGAAGTGGGTCTGAATCAATTTTCCTTTGAGACTCTGTCTTATCTCCGAACTTCATCCTTACCTCTTTAATATCTTTTTGCACCAAATCCCTGAAAAGGAAACATTGTGAAGTTTTATGGCCAAGAAAATTATGATATTTACAAAAGCCATGTTTCTTTCGTTGCTCTAACGGAGGCATTTTAGCGCCAAGAGGCACTATCATTTGGCCATCTTTAACTAATAAGTCAAAAATCTCGTCATATTTGGTGACGTCGAAGGTATACATTCTCTTAGGGAAATTATCGTTGACGATATTTTTCCCATTCGAAGGCACAAGGACCTTGGAAGAATAAGATGGCCCTTGCTTTAATTCAGCCAGATCAATTTGATTTCCGTCGAAGTCTACAGGGTCACTATATATTTTTTGATCATTTTCATTTAAGTCAATGTAAGCTACCCTTTCTCACATATTGTTCTTAGTTGCTTGGACTTTCAATCCCCTTGGAAAAGGAGATTGTAAAATGTAATCAGATACTGGGGAAATATAATTTGGCCTATGAAGGCCAACATTTACCCTATTTCTCTCCATAATCCTTTCGACCATGGCAGCCAAATTATTATCTCTAGCCAAACCATCATTTTGAACTTGATGTATGACTTCATCTGCATTTTGATTCATATTTACTATCACCACCCTTGGTTCTTGTTCCTTTAGAACTGGTTGTTCGACCCTAGGAGGTTTGAACCTAACTCCTTGGTCAACCACTTCGACGCGGGGTCCATTTTGCTGAACTTGGTTAATTGTGGGGTCTTCTTCAAGGACTGGACCCTGGTTTTCGACTATCACATCCCTTTGAATTTTTCAAGGGGCTTGTGGAACTCCAAAGAAATTTGTAATTCTTGTCATATGTGCTGCCAATTGATGATTCGTTCGAGTGGTGTTCTCAATCAACAGATGGAATATAGTGCCCACTTGTTGGGCTAGCATATGGACCATGCCATGGTTACTTTCGTCCATTTGATGTCTCAACACCTCTGCAGAATTCGTAGTAAAATTAGGCATCTAGGTGGAGAATCTCATGCCTGGGGTGGATTATTTCGACCCATATTGTTCACAGCAGAACCAGACCCCTGCATTAGCAAAAACGTATTCACCACTAGGTAATCGAACGCTGCAGTTGTGTTATGTAAATTAACCATCATTGAAGTTGGCATGCCATATGCTTGTTCTCTACCATTTAAGGGCATTGTGAATCCATAAATAAAAAGTACGAATGAACCAGTGCCCACTGGAGGAGGAGTAAATGGCTTCCCCCCGAGTTCTCTCAGAGGACAAGATAGGTCCACTATAAGCATTTGACGATATTGTCGTCGTACTTATTGTGGATGGAGCCACTTCAGCCCCAGATGTTGTGGTTGTAGTTTCTCCTGTCGAAGGAGGGGTGGTTCATTACTACTTGGTTGATTAGCCATTGTTACACGTACACGTCTCCTTCTTGGTCTCGCTTCTTTATTAGTGGTTGCTTTACCACTTCTTAATCTCATGCAACGAAACTACTTAAAAACAAAAATGAAGAACTTTTTAAATATTTCTACAAATTCTAATTAACAACACAGGTTCCACTGGTGTTTACAATTCAAATTGGTAAACAACCGCTGGTCTTCCAAAATTTTGGTTTACTTGCAGGAACAACCAGTGAATCCTAAGGACATAGCTATTGTATTAATCTATTTCTAGAAAATTGAAAAACACTACGACAACATTCATTTGTATAAAAAGATTGTTTTGATTTTTGTTGAAAATATTAAACTTTATAAAAGTTGATAAAGGAAATGCAATGAAGAAAAGAACTTTAAAGTAAAAAGTGCAGCCAGAATAATTGATAAAATGAAAGTAAATTTCTATTGAATAAAATATGGTGTTTCAAACGTGCATTTCTCAATAGCAACTCTTTTCTCACTTTGACTTGGATACTTTGAGTAAATTTTTTAGTATAGTACAACAATTAAACACATAGAAATCCTAATATTAAGACCCTATTTATAATACGTCGAAATAACTGTCTCCAACGAGCATTTCTCCAAAAGTTGACATGTTTCATCTTGCATGCCTTTGTTTCGCCATAGTTCTCCATGCGTCTCTCCTGAGAAACAGATAAGGATAAAAGACGGTTATTTATCCGTATTTTGAAATTCAAACTTATGTCGAAGGAAGGCTTCAAAACATCCCTTCGTCAAAATGACTTCCTACACTTAGAAAATATTCCTAAGTATTTGTTCAAACACATTTACTTTATGAAAACCACTTCGACAAAGCTTCATACCAGCTTCTGTCAAAGTCAGACAGATTTAAGAAACTTCTAATTTTCACTTAGTTTCTCAAATGAAAACATGATGTCGGAATTCCAGGCCAACAAATTGCCCCCCAAAAATGTAATTTTCGACTAAAATGGAGAAAAGGGCATTTTTTGAAGTTCCATATTCGACGCCAGAAACCTTTGGACTGCTATGACATCGTCATCATCATGAAAACTTTCCCCAAAACGTCTCCTCAAACCCATGTGTGAATATTTTCAATCATCACACATCTACTCCCTAGGAGATCATAGGTCAGGTTTTAATTGTTACCGTCTTATCACACAACCCACACATGACACGCGTCCCACGATTTTTGTCACCATTAATGTTGTACATTAATCGCTCCACTTCATTCACCTATAAAATAGTGAAAACCACCATTTTCACACCTTTCACTCTCTGAAGTCTCTCAAGCATATTTCCTCAAATCTTCATCTCTTTTAAATCTTCTTTCTGCAAACCCACCACAACAATTGCTTCTTCATCAAATATCTCCAAAGAGACAAGAAAAAATACAAAGAGTCCAAGAAATCCAAAGAACTTGCTCCAGTCCATAGAATACTGGGTCCAAATGTGGTAGGCAACCAGCAATATATCCCTGAACCTCCAAATGAAGAGGAGAAACGCATGATATACCAATCACGGGTACTCATTCCTGTTCTTGTTTCTGGCAAGACCAATGCTATGTTAGGTCCTCTCCCTGATCTTGTTGCTAACCCTGCCAAGGTTAAATAATTCTTTCCCGCTTACCACTGTTACAAACCTATAGCGAATGGTTTAAAACCTAGGACTAGTGAAGATATTTAGATTAATGAGAAAGAAAAGGCTGATGGTAAAGGTTCTCCTTCGACCGTAGCTTCTATGGACCCAATCACTTAGTGTTCATGAACACTAGTTTTAGGGTTTTCAGGTAATGTCCTTTGTCTAAAGACCCCTCTGATTACTTAGCTTGGTTAGAAAAAATAAAAAAAAGCAAAGTCACAAGTCTGGAAAGACATGGGTATCTTCGACCTAATTCAGTTGTCGAAGGTGAGGCCTGGTTATTGCCCATCTATGTTTATTGCTTCCCTCTATTTTTGGGATAGCACCCACAATAACTTCTAACTCCCTTGTGGAATGGTTACCCCTACTATGTTCGACGCCGCTGCCATTACAGGCCTTAAACCTATTTGGAGTAGATTATGATTCTACCCTTTTAGCTAATGACTCAATAGGTTCCGGCACCAACAAGGCAGCTTTTACCACCTACATTGCCTACTACCATGACAAAGAAACCAAAGAAGTTTATGATCAAGAGCACGTTGCTTTCCTAGCTCTTTGGCTTTCTCGCTGTATTTTTTGTTCAAGGTCCCTTCAAGTGGCGAAAAGGTACCTGACCATGGCCAACCAAATGCATGTTGGACATGATCATTGTCTTAGTGAAATGATTTTAGCCAGCCTTTGCGAATCCCTTGGTGAAGGGGTCACAGCACTGAAGACAATCAAGTCGAGAGGAAGCTTACTCCTTTCTAGACCCTTCTGACTGCTACAACTATGGCTAAATGCCACTTTTGAAGCATCCCTTCCTACTCAAAATCCTATCAATGCAGCATCCGTTGAAGTGAAGAATAAGAGGGTTGAAAGGACAAGGCTTGCTCTGTTAACTCCCAGTGACGAAGGAATGAACCTTCAACAGATATTCACCAACTTTGTGGTGATGTTTGCAAAGCGTGACAATTTTTATCCCAGCATCGCCCCTTTTGCAGATAGGAAAGTAGGTCTTAAATGGTTCACAAGAAAGTTTCCTCCTGAGTCGAAAGAAGAGGAAACGGAATCTCTCAACAACTGGGAATATTTTCTTTCGCCAAGATTGCTCGCTTCGAGACTCAACCCTTCAAAACTTTGAATCTCTCTTGTTAGTTACCAACCAAATCTCGTCGCTCGACAGTTTGGTCTCATTCAAATTAAACCTAAACCACTCTTCCCCAAAACGGGTTCACTAGTTCATTACAACATGTGGCACAATGAGGAAGAATTTACCAAGTTTCTAGCCAAGTATTCTGACCTCACAGAATTCAATCATGTGGCTTTTAAACCATCATTTTTCTGCACTAGAGAGTTCGACAATTGGTGGAGAGAGTATTATACTGCAGAATTATTTGATGTAGTTGCCTTCAACCTCCAACTAACTCGAGATTTTGCCCTTGTGCATGACAAAGTGAAGAAAGGCACTTCAATGTACATCAAAGAGATCCAAGAATGCTAGAAGCACTTTGAAACTTCTTACAGGCCAGATGATCTTAGTCGAACCATTAGCGAAGCAGCAGTGACATTAAAAGAAAAATTTACAAAGAAATTAGAGGATTTAAAACCTCCTGCGTACATTCGACGTGATCAATGTTACAAGTTAGCTTTTAATTTATATCCTCCGAAATTCCCTCGACTTCCAACTGTTGACTTTGGTGTGGCCTTTAGCCCTCCATTTCTAGACTGGTTTGTCTATGGGGATTTCGTGAAAATCTTTTACCAAGAATCACAAAAGTGTGATAAGCGAATGGTTCCGACTAACTACACTCTGGACAATTTCAAAGGTCACCTTCATATTGGCATAGAACACGTTCGCATGGAGTCTCCAATATATGAAGGTGTGGAATGGGAGGTTCTTCGACACCACTTCTCTTATCCATTTCTCTTTATTTATGTTTTGTACTTGGCATATGTTAATTGCATTAATTTCTTTTGCAGCCATAAAAATTCCAGCCAAGAAACCTACTCCTGTTGAAAAAGCTTTCAAAGAAGAAGATGAAGACAACTCCAAGAAAACCACAACAAAGGTAAACTTTGTGATTATTATTCTATTTATATATTTCCTTCCCATTCTATTATTTGAAGTGTATTATTTTTTTCAGGGATGTCGAAGACCACCTCTGACACCAAAAAATAGAAAGCAAAAGGAACTTGAGGTTCAAATAGTTGAATCCGATGATGGGGATCTTTCTCCAGATCAATCTAAACAACCCAAGAAAAAGAAGAAGCATGTGAAAATCATTAATGCCAGTTTTCGATCTCAACCAAAAACAATCAAAGAACCTGCGAAGAAATCTTCCACCTCAAAGGTGGTAGAGATTGATACCATTCCTGGAACTAAAAATCCGACTAGCAAAACAAATCCTGATCAAGTGGAGAGTGACAACTCCAGCCTTGGGGCTGATGGCCCTAAGGTACACAAATTTCTTCTCTATCCTTGGATTTCTTGATTATTTTCGAGTAACTTGCCTCTAATCTTTCTCTTGATTTCTCCCTCTTAGGGTGCTAAGGATAACCAAGGGCAATCCCTTGTTCAACAAATCCTTCCTACCACTAGTAGTGATCCCTCTTATCATCCAACAAGTGCTTCCTCTCTACAACAAACCTCTCCTAAGGATTCCATCAAAGAATCCACAGACGAAGTAAGTCAAAAGAAATCATCATCCAAGGTTACGACTGAGCTTTCATAAACTAATAAATTTGATCATGAGAAGAGCCCACCAAAAGAAAATGCCCTAGTTGATGCAGGAGATGACACAGAAATGACATATGCAGAAAATATCGTTGAAGACAAATCTGGAGATGACTCTCCAATCAAAGCACAATAGGATGCTAGCCGTGAAAGAGACGAAGAGGAAGACAAAGATCGCTCCATGTTCGACTATGAAGAGGAAATTGTTGTGAAAGATGGAGAAGAGAAGAAAGACAATAAAAATGACAATGAGAAGAGTGAAGAGCAACAAAATAATCATCCAAAGACTTATCCAAAGCCTGATGCTTCGAATGGGAAAACTATTACCAGTCTTTCTCATGAAAAGCTAGAGTCACTGAAGGTGCAGAGGCCCTTCGAATATCTGAAGGCTATGATTAGCTCCGAGTATAATTTTACTGACAAGAGCACCAGCACTTTGACTGCCTCAGACAACCAGTCTGTCAATAAGCCTGAGGATGACTTGCTTCCCCAAATTAAAGATAGGGTTTTTAATGGTGATTTGTTCCAACTCTTAGATAAAACACTTCAGCTAATTTTGGGATCAAAAAACTCTTGAAGCAAGTCAATGTCTTAGGGGTTCCTCCAGAAGTTGCTGACGCCATAATGGAATTGGGCTCGTTGATTGATCTTGTTGTTGTTGATCTCAATCGTCTTAAAGATTTTTCGAATAAAATTCAAAATAAAACAGAGACACAATTGGCTGAATAGGATGCAACCACTGAATCCACCACAAAGGTTGCAGATCTGGAAAAGGTTTCTGAGCAAAATAAGAAAGAGATTGAAAGCTGCGACAAGAATATCGAAGAATAGAAGCAACAAATCAAGGATTTACATACCAAAATTTCTCAGGCCAAGCAATCCAAAGACGAACTTCTCAAGTTTGATCATGAAGAAGTGGCCAAAGAACTTAAAGTCAGGATGTATCACGTTGGCAGAGCTTAGCAACTTGGAAAGGAAATTGAAGACCTTTTGACTAACAAGACTATCTGTGAGTGGCGCTTGGTGGCATTTATTATAATGACTTATCCATTTTGGAAACCATTTACTTTTGATTCCCATTTTGGCTTTGACTATCCTCTACTAGGGGTGGCAAAATGGATGTGGATTGGATGGATATGGATTGGATTGTTAATGGATGGATTAAAACAATTCATTAGTCCATTAACAATCCGCTAAAATTTTCTTAAAATTATCCAATCCAATCCAATCCATCCATTAAGAATAAAATCCATACAATTCATCCATTAACATATTTTTAATGGATGGATATCCATCCATCCAATTTTTTTTTATTTCGTAAAAATAAATATATTTTTTTATTTTTAAAAAATTGATTTTATTTTATTTTTTGTTTTTTTTAAAAAAAACTATTTTTTAATATATTTATTAAAAAACTGAATTTTTTCTATTTTCAAAAAAAAATTTATATTTTAATTTTTTTAAAATATCGATTTTTTTCCAAAAAAAAAGTCGGTTTTTTTCGAGAAAAAATTTTATTTTTTTTCGAAAAACAAATCAGTTTTTTATTCTGAAAAAAAACGACTTTTTTCGGAAAAAAAAATCGATTTATTTTCCAAAAAAAAATGTCGGTTTTTTTTTAAGAAAAAAATTTATTTTTTTTCGAAAAACAAATCAATTTTTTATTCTAAAAAAAAACGATTTTTTTTCCAAAAAAAGAAGTCGGTTTTTTTTTCGAGAAAAAATTTTATTTTATTTTTGAAAAACAAATAAGTTTTTTATTCTAAAAAAAACCGATTTTTTCGGAAAAAAAAAACATTTTTTTTTCAAAAAAAATTAAACTTTTTTTTTCAAAAAAAATATATAGTTTTTTAATTATTTTTTAAAAAAATTATTTTTAAAAAAATAAATCTAACGAAAATAAAAATAATTCATCGGATTCTTAAAATATGTTGGATGGATTGAATTCATCCATGCATATAAATTGATGAATTTAATTCAATCCATTAACTTATTTTTTTTGTGGTAGATGGATTAGATGGATTTTTTGATGGATGGATGGGATGCATTTTGCTTTAATAGATTCAATTGCCACCTCTATCCTATGCATGAATTATTTGTTATTTATCTTTATTTCTTGAAATATAGGGTTATATTTCTTTAAATATTTACCATTCACTTTCAAGATTCTTCTATTTTTATTTAACTCTTCTATTTCATATGCACCATTAAAAAAGTCTTTAATAATTTGTCCCTTAATGTCACTCTATCATAAATATCTTGGGTTTCCATAACTATATATGAGTCATTCTCGTTGGATCAAATTTGATATTGAAACTGATTGGAATATTAATCAAAAAATTTATAAATTAATATTTAAAGCATCAACTAAAAATATAATATACTTTGAAAATATAGTATTATAAAAATTTGGTTTAACATAATAGACTAAACATTTATAATATGATGAATTAAGACTTGAATTCTAATTGAATAATGTGTTCAAATTTAGCCATCGACAGTGTTTAAGGTTAGATTGATTCCAATGGAATCTTTAAAATTATAAAATTATAAAATTATATATAATTCATCAAATGACATTTTATATTGTTCGAGGTTTCTGGAAAACTTGTTAATTAAACAATTGTAGCTTAATTGTCAAGTGATAATTGATGTATCACATGTATGGATTCACCAACAGAAGTAGACTTTAAAGCCTGAGGAATATAAAAATGTCACATTTGCTCCTAAAATCAGAATCAAAATAAAAGGCTTAGTAATTAGTTTTGTTGAGAGAGATTTACTGTAAAATATAAATCCAGTAAAAGTAAAAAGGCTTTTGTGAGTTGACTATATGGCCTAATGGATAAGGCGTTGGTCTATGAAATCAGAGATTTTGTGTTCAATCCTCTATTTTCGAACGGAATTCGTGCATACAGCCTTTCGTTTTTTTCTTTAATGTTTTCCGTTTTTTTTGCACAATGCTTTTCGTGTTTTTATCAAATGATTTTGTTTTTTTCAATATATTTTCAACAATTATTGACAAATAAATATTTACAAAAAAAATTATGGAAATTAAACTAAAAAAAGTGGTATCAATATAAATAAAAAGTAATTAAAAATAGGCGAAATTTTTGCACAATGAAGTTGTTTTTCGCACATAATTCATATAAATTTTTATTTTCGAACGGAATTCGTGCATACAGCCTCTCGTTTTTTTCTTTAATGTTTTCCATTTTTTTTTCACAATGCTTTTCGTGTTTTTATCAAATGATTTCGTTTTTTTCAATATATTTTCAACCAATTATTGACAAATAAATATTTACAAAGAAATTATGGAAACTAAACTAAAAAAAGTGGTATCAAAAGTAATTAAAAATAGGCGAAATTTTTTTTACAATATTGCTGTCTATAAATTAAGCTTTTTATTTAAACATTTTTTTAATATGTGTTAATTTGTCAAAAAGTTATTATTGTGAGTTAAAAAAAACTAATGATCTTGAAAATATAAATATTATAATTCAAAATATATTTGATAGATTATTTACTATTAGGAGAAAGTTGTACGTCTTATTATTTAATTTTGATGAAAAATGAGAGATTGAAAATTTTAAATTAGTTTTTGAAGAGAATTCGATAAATTGGGAAAAAGAAAGTGTGTACGGTGTATATTGATACACGCTCAAATGAAATTTTTGAATCAAAGGAACAGTTTTTTGAACATGGTCGAACAATTTAGGAGGTCCCTCAAATATAAACGGGGTAGATTAAAAATTTTTCTTAAAAAATTAGGTAAGTTAGATTTTGAAAACTCATCAAGGTTAGAGAAAGTCGAGGCTTAAAGAGGGCTTACATAGAAATTTTCTTCCTCACACTGCTCTTAAATATAATTATCTAGGAGTAAGAGTAAAGCTTTAATAAAGAGACTAAAAAATAAAGAATCTCACTCTCAATATGTGAAAGGACAAATAAAGCTACATATAATGGTAGGTGGACCTCAATCCTTAGTTCACCATCGAGGAGACGAATGGTTGTCTTTGAGAAATCCACCTTTCGTTCAAGATCGAAATCTAGACTAAGTGGTAGTCAAAGGGTATTCATTTGCCATGAACGACTAATTGTGTATATTGCAGAATGTCATCACAACAAGAAACGACGATAATAAACATTAGACGCAATGAAATCAAATCATTTTCAAGAAAGATACACAATTTTAAGCAAATACAATAAGGGAAATAGGGTGGAGTGAAGCAATAAAATGGGTTTGAGTTTTTAGAAAACAAATCATGCCACAATTATTCAAGAAGCAAAGCATATAACGGGAAGAAAAAAAGTAAATCGACAAATTTAAACATAAACCAGTACGTTACCTGCAAAATTATGTTTTTATTACAAAATTTAGAACTTCATACACAAACCTCAAAGGCGCCTGGAATAAAAAACTAACACATGTATTCATTCAATCTTACCATCTACCACGCTTTTTCAAACATTTAAACATGTAGTATTCAAAGTTATACTAGAGTTTAACACCTGAATTTAAGCAATGACAATTTGGAAGATTTGGACACTAATGGCAGTAATCTCTCTCATATTCAAAATGTAACTAGAAAGTCTTTTGATAAACCTTTTTTTAATTATTTATTCTCTATAATATGCGAAGCAGTTTTGTTTTTTAGCTTCCTTGAATCTGAATTGGCCAGGATGTTTCTTCAGAAACGCCTTTTCCAGGTTAAGAAAAGCCATCATTTTCTTTGAAGATAACAGTTGAGCTTTCATTATCTTTTTCTGCTTAATAGTAAAGGATTATATGGTTTCAGACCTACTTTTCTCTTTGTTGAGAAAATATATGTTCCCTTAGATACTTTTCGATCACCTAATGATTCTCCACGACCACTTCCAAATTCTTGTAAGAATGTCAATGCTTCATGTCTCGTTGTCTAAATCTCTTATTTGTTTAGTCCAGTCTACCTTAAGCCTATAGAAAATTATTAAGACTTTCTTGAGCCACCAGCTGAACCTAATTTAACTCTTCGAAGAGTTATTTTTCCCTTAGTGATTGAGTAGTGTCTGGCTTAAGGGAATAGAAAGTTAAAGCCATTAATTTAGCCATGTAAAAAATATATTATGCAAGCTCAGATGAAGACCCATAGGCTCTAATCGGTATCCACTTCTAGGACAATGGCTCAAATATTTGACAGATGTACGGGAAGATGAGTTACAATCAAAGGGAAAAACATGGAGCCTCTTTCATCATCATAAAACACCATGTTAAGATGCTCTTCGGCGAATAAGACCACACCATTTTTTCGCTCATTTGGAAGGAGGGGGAACCTTTCGCCTTTCTCATAAATTGTTCTTCACTCCTTCTATAGATTTAGGGTTTATGAGGCATATTGAAGGAACAACAAACTTAAACCTCGGGAAGCAGCTTCCTGCTCCATAATCCTTTTAAGTATGTTTTAATCTATCATGTCAGCTCCAAAATAGTATAAGAAAACAGATAAGAGAACAATAAAATTCAAGATGTCATAAAACAAAAACCAACACGCACCTAAAATAGCAGAAGTAAAATGTGGTTTACAAGGCTTATCAATTGTTAGCATCTACTCATATGAGGCCTTGACAAGATCAGATGGAATTACATACGGCTAAAGAAAATTATCAGAAGAATGCAATAAGAGTTTAAAATTAGAAAAACCTAACATAAAATAATTAAATTTTAGGGATGTTCATTGGATGTGAAATATGGTGTAGAATATCGAAGCATGGGATTTATTTTAATATAAGTGCACAAATGTTGAAAAGCTCGAATATGGTTCTAAGATGGAAGATATATCATTGTGGGAACAATAATAAACTTGATGAAATGAAACTAAAAGTCATAATCTTGAAAGATAACATCATACATATAAAATTGGAAATTGGAAATGGAGATACTGCCCACAAATACGATCATCAGCACCAGAAGAATCACAGCCCAGGGATTCCTAAAATTTGATTGGGATTCAAAGTATTGCATGTCGTCGGGAACAAAATAAATGAACCGAAAACTGAGATTCAAGAGAGGAATATCCTAAAATAGCCATGACCAATATCGGAGTTTCCATACGATGAACCATATGGGCCGACAAAGCCAAGTTCATGCAAGCAGACAAGATAAAAGAAGACAATTTAAAGTAAGTGAGGAGAACCTCAAGACTATATATAGATTAAGGATATTTAGATTCATGCCTGTGAACCATTCCATGAAAATCACAAAGACTAAACCTCGACTCGGTTTCACCAAATCAGACTTAAAGAGCTATTGTTCCTTCCTGGATGCAAGACTCGTGAATAGGCATGGTTCAGTCCAAATATGAAATCCCCTAAAAAAACAAGGATGCATATTTATGAAGACTACACGTTGTCCAATCAAGAGGAATGTTTATAATGAAACATTATGTCAATGATGACAAGCTAATGATGATAGGACGAGGATGTCACTTATGCATCTATGAACTCAAAGAAAGTTTTAGGATCTTGGGAACAAGCATGTATCTCTCCTAAAAAAAACACTTGGTCAAGGTAAATGATTGAAGGAAGACTATCACATCATGAAATGAACAATATTTTGAAAATTGTCTCTTTTGATAGTTATTCTGCATAGAAGGTTCTAGGTCTCCAAAACTCTAAAATCCTAGAATTTGACTATAAAAAAAATGATAATACATCAAATTAAGGTAAACACTTTTTTCTAACATTAAATACCCTCGAATAATAATATTAAATACCCTCGAATAATAATTTGGTCGTTGAAGTGTTTACAAAAGGAATCATCAATAAAAGATAGTGTTGATAGACTGAAACTCTATTTGATGATAGCATAAAACAATTTCAAGACATTGATTATGATATAAATTATTGATAGTTGAGCCAATTGTTGAGTGATTTTAATTACAAGAATTATTTTAATTATAACATTGAACAATATGTAATTTGAACATCTATTTATAACCGAAGTCAATTTTTCCCTTTCAAATCACTTTTATTAAGTTGAATTAGACTATGATGAAATAAGAGTTTACCCAAAATTTATTAAATCATTTGATATCAAATTACCCACCATTTATATTCATGTATCAACCTAATATATTTTGTCATTGTTTATATCCTGTTCTTTTTTTTCTTGGATTCGGGATTATTTCTGAGTGACATTTCACTGTTTGTATCTTTCCTATTGTCATTCAAATTTTATTTTCCATCCATTTATATTACAAAATAAAAATCTTATTTGATCACTAAAAAAAAGGTGAATTACATTTCTAATTCATTAAAAATACATAAATTATATCATATTGATTATTGTAATATATAATACATCAAAACTAATATAAAACATATGTTTTTATCTAAGATTTTGCTCTCATAGTTAACAGAATCTAATTGTGGTGTTCAATGATGAAATAGTCTGTGTACTATAAACAAACACTAAGAATGAAAACTAGCTCAACATAGTGAATTTTTTTAAAGATAGACTAATTACAGACAAAAATTAAATAAAGAACTTGTTTCAAACTTTATATCAAGTTAAACTTCCCTGCTACCGTTTTGCCTATATATGAATTTACCTATTGACCACCAGGAATTTACTTGTTTCGTATCAACTCTCAAATACGATATATTCCAAATCTGGTACTGAATTTCTTTTTAAAAAAGAAACTTAAAATCTGAGAAGAATAAAAGCAATAAATAGAAATTGAAAGATCAAAACTATCAATGGTGGATGACATTGCGGTGCTGTAGAAATATATACTGGTTAGCCTTTGCCAATAAGAGTTGTTGCAAAGCACTAGGGAGAAGCTGGAGCATGGATCAGAGGAAGTAGTCGGCGTCGGAGAACAGGAGTTCGGGGGAGGGAGGAGAAGCCAGTGAATATGTCATTAGATGGTCTTGCCTCTTAAATTGAGTTATAATCATACGTAATGAAGAGATAAGATAGAGAATAGTATACTCTTCGTAATAATTTACACGATGGAAGAGGAAAGAACAAAGTTATCAGTTACTAGTGAGCACATTATCTTTCTGGAAGATGATAGAGACAAAAATGTAACAATCATATCTATAAACTTACACAATCCCTTTAGAATGTTAGGATTCAATATATGTGATGTTGCACCTGTGCCATTTTCTGACTTTCGTGCAACGACCTTGTGTTCTCTCAAGCTGTAACACTCTCTTCAATGGCTGCTGAATCTCTAACTTTGTCAGCATTAGCTACAAATACAAAATGATGGTTAGGTCAAGTTTCATATCATTGTTGAAGTAGTTAAACATCAATATATTATCACTTAGCAAATATATGCATAAAATATATATTCATGCAAGACATTGATTTTTAAGCTCGGTGGAATCAAATATTAAACTTTACCTTTCTTTTTAAGCTTGTTACGGAAGCTTCTTTTCCTGCTAAATGCGGTCTCCTGCATTAATATATTACTATTAATCCAAATTGTTGGAATCTATCAAAGATCAATGACTTGCATTAGATGGAATTACGTGTTTTGTTATTCAGCCCATAGTTGGTGCTCGTATCATGCATCTAATTTTACCAATTAAAGTATGTTTTTTATACATTTTTTTGAATATATAGAAACTATCCAGGTTTAAGGCCCTTAAATATAGTTTAAAAATTTACCACAGGTAGACCGAGTTCCCCTGCTTGACAAACTGCCTGTACAAGCTCCCTGTTGGACTCTGTGTACATGCTAGTAACTAGTCCGTTTTTACCAGCTCTGGCTGTACGACCGATCCTATGCAAAAAGTCTACAGCAGAAGTAGCAAAATCTGCCTGAAATACATGCACCGCATTAAGAATGAACACATATAAAACAACTAAGAATATATAAACATTAAACAAACAGAGTAAAAAAAAACAGTACAGTAGAAAGCAAGGTCATAATATTAGCATCACCGTGACACTGTATCAAAGGTCATAAGATGAAAATAAGATGAACTAACGGCTAAACAAACCATTTAATGTACACTAGATAATATGCTTAGAGGTTTGAACACAAGAAAAAACACTCCAAAAGAGAATATCATCAGGTGAAAATGACTAAAGTGCTGATTAAGCTGGCATTCTATACAAGATCTAATAAAAGGTCTTGTAAAAGATCTTGTACAGCGTTTCCCGTCTTTTTGCTTCCACAGCATTTCCCTCCTAAGTGCGAGTTTAACAGAATTGACTTGGCCTAGTCCAAGCACTGACACAGCTGCGTTGGAATGTGTCCAACTGCAGAGACAAAATGGCATTGGTGCAAATAGGAAAACTTGTATCGAGGGAAGGGAGTAGGGAGCTGGGAGAGCTTACCTATTTTCCCTATGTAGGAGACATTTTCCTATTAAAAACACATGTGCTGTGAAATGATAGCAAGTGTATAATCGAGATATTTATTGGTGTCATACTAATGAAGAACCGATGATTTATCTTCACAAATAATGTATATGCATGTGAAAAAGGTGTAGTGTTCGTTGGATGGAACTTTGCTTCTGTCATGTTTATGTGCATACTTTCTAATTTTCCAAGTATAATGTGACATTTTCATTTCATAGACATACTTTCATATTCTAATTGATATCTGATCCTCCCTATTTCTGTTTGCTTTGAAACATAGGATTTATAAACGTTTTGCTATTCCGTAAAAAATTATAACATGTAAAAGGAGAAGTATACCTGAATAACATGCAAGACGTTTGGAATATCCACACCACGAGCAGCTGCATCAGTACATACAAGAACACCACCTTTCTCATGGAAATCAACTAATGTCTGTGCTCGCTCTTCCAATGTGCAATTCTTATGATAACGTAAACATTCAAGCCCAGTATAGTTCAATATCTTTGCCACAGCTTCAGCAGCCTCAACAGTGTTGGCAAACACCATTGTTCTACAAATGCCACCATCACTATCCAAATCTTCAGATTCTAAACCGTGATTCACAGCCTTTATGAGTTCTTTCACCTGTGTATCAACGCTGACTTCTATCCATCTTTGCTTCAATCTGAAAATTGAAAATTCACAACAAATGAAATCACAAACAGATAGAAGCATACTACTTAGCTATATAGGACAGAAGGTTTAAAAGTAGTCAACATCATAAGTTTGAGCATAGCTTTTGGAATTGAGCCATGAGATGTGCACTTAATCATTTTGGAATGATTTTAATAGTGTTCACATATTTACAACCAATATAATCATATTTAAGGTCTTCACTTATAATCATACTTCTTAGGCATTCGTCCAAGTTTCTCAAGAATCCTAAACTCTAAACTCAATTTTTGAAAATGGTCTTACATTATTCATTACTTAAGTAAATTAGTAATGTTTGGCTTAATTTTCTCCATGCACACTCCTTTCGTATTATTTCTAGTTCATAATCAATGGCCGTCATGAAGAGATACGACCCCTTTCCAATTTTAATATCTTGATGGATACATTCGATTATTTTACCACAACAGAGTAGGAAAAAAAAGAAATTTTTTATTGATAAAAAGCACCTTGGATTGTGACGATGAAGATAGTTTCCACTAACCCACTCAGCGTCAGGAAACATGTGTTTCAATATTGCTCCAGCTGTTTTCTTTCCATTCACTGGAAGTGTAGCTGCAACAAAAACATACTGTTTACTACGCTCATAATGTTTCCTCACTCTCCTCCACTCTCTTCTTGTTTTCTTAAGAGATTCAGCTTCGTCATTAATAATGATAATATCCTCTTTATCATCATCCTCGTCTGAGATGGCTTCAGGTGGAAGTTCATCTTCACCTTCCAAATCCAAAGCATCGTCCGACGGCAAAGAAGATTTCTCCAGCTTCATTGAAAACTCTGTTACTGGTGTTTTTGATTGAGACAAGAGTTTTTCATCATAGCAGAGTAATTGAATCAGGCGGATTACTTTATTCTGGAAGCTTCCACAAAGAAGCATATCAGCTTCATCAAACACCTGCCGATTAGATATAGTCACATAAAAATCAGAGTTAATGTTCAGTTTATCTCTTCAGTTTTAGACCAACATATCTTACATAAGATCATAAAGCAAGAAAGTTACCACATATTTGACACCGCGCATAAATTCCATGCGCCGTCTTCTATCAACGTCAACATGATTGAGAAGAGCAGCAGGTGTTGTCACAATGATATCAGGTTCCCGAATCGGCCATCCCTAGTTCAAAAATGATTATTAGTATTGAAAATCAGACTCTGAAAGTTTGAGAATATAGCTAAAACTTTATATACAAACAACTAGACAGATAGCATAGCAGAAAATAAAATTCTTCATAAATATAATTACACACAAATAACCAACAACATAGTCAAAAAAATTAAAAAAGCAAAAAGCTAAGGCATCACTACCTGTCTTCCACAAATGGATGCCGCATTAACAATGGTTCCATCATTGTCGCTACATAGACTATTAGCCATCTTAACTACCTGCTCGCACAGTTGCACATTTGGACAAAGTACAAGTAGAATTTTCCCGGCCGGTGGATAGACTTCTTTGTCAGATACAACATCCAGAGATTGATCATGTGCATCCCTCAGCTTATCAATGAGAGGAAGTAGGTAACTGTATGTCTTACCACTTCCGGTCTCCGCGGCAATAACTACATCCTTACCTGACAAAACAGGTGGTATAGAAGAAGCCTGAACACATACAACAATGAACAATCATAAATAACCAATAATGTGCAAGTCATAATAAGCCTCAACACCAAAATAGAATAATGAAAATAAAATCAGTTATCACTTATCATGTTCCATTCCAAGTTCTAACCTATTGTTGTAGCTTCCCAATTTCATTCTTGGCACAACTCTACAACTATGTTTAGAAACTCGTTGGGGCACAGGTGGCTTCTTCCTTCTCAACCGAGATTGAACCCTTAGAGTATGTTTGGATTGGTGGTATCTGATGGAATGGAGTGGTAAGTAATCAGATTCAATTGTTTGGATTTGCAAATAATCGGCGGAGCGGAATGGAACATGATGGAATCCATTACATCTTATTCCATCCAATCCTTCAACAATTTGAGTGTATGCAACGGCATGAACTAATTAGTTATGTTTCATTCAGTCAAAATAACAAAAATACCCAAACAATGGAATGGAATATATGATCCATTTTACACTCCATTCCATTAGGTTCCATTCTACTATGCTCCATTCTAGTCCATCGATCCAAACATAGTCTAAGGTGTTGGAATCTCTTCGAACTCAAACCAGCATATAATAGTGAAACAATAAAAATTGCATTTTTTTTACTAATGAAATTTGAAGTAAACACAAAGATAGCACTAATATCGAAAAGTGTATATAGAAAATAGTGAAAATAAGATAAAAATGACCTGAACAAGAGAAGGTGTTTTGAGACCAATACTAGACAGAGCACCAGAGAGTGTATCAGATAAACCAAGTGAACTCCACGAAACGTTTTCTTCAGCAAAGAAAGTGTCACGGCCTTTGAAATCTTCCGACGAGGTTGATGAAACAACGCTCCCAACAAAGGGTTGCGTCTGCGGTTGGCGTGGAAGGGTTACAGAAAAGAAGCGATTTGCTTTGAAATTGAACGGTGAAGAAGGCGAATTGGGATTGCGAAGAGCATTGTTGAAGCGTGAGAAGAAGAATTGGTAGCGAGTTGGTGAGGTTTGAAGATGGAGCTTCAGAGCAGAACGAGTAACATTCATTGGGATTTTGTTCTACAATGAAAAATGTGAAATGGTGTTTGTATAGGGTATAGGGTTTTAGGAAGAGGATTTTGTTGTTGGTGAGGTTTTGGTTTGGTGTTATGAAACTCAGGTGGATGATGGTAAGTACCAATCCAACATGTTTTTGAAACCGTTAGATTAAACAAATTCACATTTCATTTGTGTCTTGCTATACAAACTTTCAAATGAGATTAATTGTTATTTGAATTTAATTAAAATACACTCATAATAAAAAGATTTTATATTGATATTATTAAAAAGAATTTGATTTTATTTTAACTATTTATAAAATATTAATCACTACTTTTAAGTAGTTAAATTGTACTATACATTAGAACAATTAATAATAATTAAAGACAATTTTGTAAAATTGTTATATTTAATAATTTAATTATTATATTTTTTTAATCTGTGTGTAACAATTTTAAATTTTAAAAAACTTTTATGATAAAATAGATTGAATATTATACTATGAGTCCATATCAATTCTTATAAATAAAATATAAAAAAAAAATTATTACAAAATATTATTCCTTTCATCTTCTTTTTCTACCATGCATATCTTTATCTTATCTCTCTACTAAAGTCTATTATAATCTTTTTCTAATTTTTCTTATCACTTTTCATATCATCTCTCTTTTTTTCTTTGGTCTCATTGTGTTACTCCACGTGACTTTCCATCATACAACATAATAAAATACAAAATGTTTGTTTCATTTAGAATCAAAATTAGATGCATGTTGACAATGAGGAATTCTGAATTATTGGAGGTGATTTCTGTGACAGTGGCACGGAAACAGACCTGCAAGATTAGCATTTTAACGTTCGAGTTAGTTTATAATTCAAGATAAGTGTAGTAAAAAGTGGTAATCAGAAAAGTGTACCTTGAGTATTTGTCATAAAAGCTTTTATATGTTGAATCATTTGGAATGGGTTGGACTTGGCCTTTTTTGGACCTTTGATCAGTCCAAAATAGTTGCCTTCAAGCTTGTTGGGCAATACTAGTCTAAGAAGTCTTAGAAGTTGTGGTTGGCCTCTAAGAATGACGTTCACTCTTCGGTTTTCTTATTTCGGTGTTTTGAACTTTCTCCCCTTTGAAGTTACGTCATTTTCATTCCCCATTTGTTGTTATAGTTAACCCAGGGGTGCGCCCGCAAATGATGCTCTCGAGCTAACTAGCAAAAAGTCTTTTTCATTTGTGGGAGTGAAGAACCCCGAATTTGTATAACTTCTATATGGTCGAACTTCCCCACCCTTGTCCCGTATGTGATTCACGACAATTCTACGTCAGGGTTTGATTTGTCTAGCGATGATGGTGATTCGCTAACGAGTGATATTGTTATCTGGGCCGCTTTCTCTAACTCGCTCTGAGTAAAACAAAGGTCTTGTCTAGTCCAAGTTAAGGACGTGAGAGACGAGTTGCTTCATTTAGTATCTTAAGACTAATCATTATCATTGTTACTCTGCTATTGGTAATCAAACTAGTTTATTTTGGGATGTAGATGCAAAATTTATGTAACCTGGAGAGTTAATTTAATGGCAGTTATATATGCGAGTGATTACTCTTGGATGGATCCTATGTACCTAGGAACGGTTTCTCCTTATACTTAAGAAATCATTGTGAGGGAAGCTGCCTTCGAAGTTGGTCCATTTTTGGATTGGTCCATCTCTATCATTCCTACTGATAAGAGGATATGTGACAAGTTTGATGGCTATTATATCCCTTTCTATAAATGTATATTCTGAAAGATAATTTTTCAACTTTCTTTGACTCCCTTTGAGAATGTTGTATTCAACCCCTTTTGCATTGCTCCCTCGCAACTTCATTTGTTGCTTGGGCTTTCTTAGGGCATTTCAGTACTAGTATGAATACCAATGACACGTGAGTCAGCCTCAAAGAACCTCGTTTCCATATTTTTTCTCTATATCCCCATTTGAGGAAGGGATCGGGCCATGGATTAGTCTCCCTTTTTCAGGCTGACCAGAAGATCTTCCACGTATACACAAAGAGTTGAAAGAGCTTCAAGTCAAATTATTTCTTGTATACTCTTGTTTCTCCTGCTACTCGTGCGGAATTTTGTGTTGTTCCTTCCCCTTCCTTAAAGTTAGCCAAGTGTATCGATCGAGTAAGACAATTCTGGTCTCCGGACCATTTTGCAAAGGCTGATAGGTCTTACTATGTTCTGTATGAATCTCTTATTATTGCTGAGAAGGCAATGAAGGCAACCTTGCTTTCATTTTCTGCCAATGAAATTCATTGTTGTGTTATTAGCGGTGTTATGTTTTCTAAGGAAAGGAAAAACCTTTTTAGTACGTGTCTTTTCCCATTTTACTTGGTTGTTTAATGATTTGTGTCACACTTACCTTGTTGATTTTCATTTACTTTCAGATATGATCAAAAGGGAAAAGAGAGAAATCTCATTGGCTCTCGTCGATTCTTCCTTTACGGATGGTCGAGACCGGGGAGCAACGCTCTCTAAACACCGGAGCAAGAAGTTCCATGACATACCTACTCTGGTCGGGGCCAAAAGGGACCAAGGTAAGGCGGTCGTCCGGAGGAGGCCTGTAACACCCCACTTCCCAAAATCAATTAAATTAATAAACATTATAAATAAACAAAATCAGAGTTCCAATTTCCCAAGTGGGATATCACATGAAAACAATGTTTCCTTATAAAAATGTTTTTCTCCAAATACAGCGGAATATTAAATATAAAACCCAATAAAAGTTTGATACGTTCACAGGAAAATAAAATATAAGTTCTTCATAAAACAAATAAAAGCGCCCAAGTCCCGTGCTACGTATCAGAGCATCCTAGACTCGACTGTCACACCATAATCCAAGCTAGCTAAGTACCTGGATTATCTGTACTTCCGGAGAAGCACAGACACAACAACAGCAAAGGGGTGAGAAATCATGATCAAAAATATAATGGTAATGTAATACATGTAATAAGGCAGTAAAACACACCAACACATCAATTATTCACCCCAACAACACCATATAACGAACCTACTGTTCAAATTACAATATAACATATTATAATGCAATTATGCAACTCAACACCATGCATGCGGTACCGACTCATTGGTTCATTCAATCGAACCTGGATAGATCACTTACGCTCCTCCTGAGACATGATCTATCCCCCACCATTCTCCACAAAGGAGTACGGATGAATCACTTACGCTCCTCCTGAGACATGATTCATCCCACCAAAACACCATGATATGCAAGACACCAATGCATAATTATTATATTCTGGCACGCTAAGTGCACACGATCCTCCTGATCATATCATCATACAACAATGCATATGTATAGATATATTACACCAACACCATATAAATCAATCAGATAGTAAACGAATTCATACTATCACACCGGATATAACTACGTCCCCCCCCCCCCACTCGGGGATACACGATCCTACTGATCACTACACACATATACATTAACTAATTGCTCACCAACAATATTAAGGGAAACGCGTACTATCACCAAGTACACAAGTTATATCCCATACTCATCATTTTCACACTACAGCAAGGCTAGAAGGATCACACGAGACCAATTCAGACATTTCACCAAAAGTCTCTGAGGTTACTCAGAACCTCCCTAAACCAACACCTCAGCCTATACACCAAAATCAATAATTTATCAACATCAATCCACAATCATAAACATGCCAATAGATATTATACTTACCAATTATCCTATAATTTCTACTCTAGAACCGACATTACGGTACATTACCGACACTTCAGAGTTACTCTGAATCTCACCAAGGTCCTAACCATAGTCATTAACGACACTATAGGGAAACAACATATAACTTTCCCAAGGTTATAATCATGGTCATTGCCAACACTACGGTAACAACATATAATCTCATCAGCTTTATATTCCTAGTTACTATCAACACTACAGTAACATCAACAATCCAACAAAACGGATCAATACTACAGTAACATCAACAATCCAACAAAATGGCTCAACATTACAGTTACTATCATCACCATATATATATATACCCCAAAATGCATCATCAGCATTCATCAATCCCCCAACATCAACAATAATCATAGCATGCCAATATAAAACTTTATATAACGATAAATTCCTACGGGGTTAAGGAATCCCCTCTACCCTATACATGTATAAACCATTCCCAATCAAATTTCTCCCCCCTTACCTTATCAATTGGTTGATCGATAGAAATCCTCCTAGAATTGGTCTCTTGGCCTTCCCCTTTTCTCTTCCGTTCTTCGTTCCCTTTTTCTCAATTTCTCAAATGTATCGTACCACTCTCCCCACCCCTTCACATTCTATTTTCTTTATTAAATCTAATCCCAATTAATAAAATAACTTAATAAAATAATACAATATTATTATTAATACTAATAATATTATAATACTAATAATAATAATAATCATAATAATAATAATACTCATTATTAATAATACTACTAATAATAATAATAATAATAATAATAATATCGTTATTTCACTAAAATAATAATAATATTAATAATATTAACAAATATAATAAATATAATAATAATAATAATAATAATAATAATACTAATATCATTATTTCACCAAAATAATAATAATATTAATAATATTAACAAATATAATAAATATAATAATAATAATAATAATAATAATAATAATAATAATAATAATAATAACACCCCCACCAATGTTACTATTATTTTTATATTATTATATTTCACACCAAAATACCACCAATAGTCCTTCCACATTAGGGACACCCACCAAACATCACCAAATACACCCCCACCAAAGGACACACCAACGTATAATATTTAAAATAATTATAAAATGACTAAATAATTAAAATGGGTGTTACAACTCTCCCCCACTTTAATTATTTTCGTCCTCGAAAATTACCTGATGGAAATAGCTCCGGATACGCTTCTCGCATCCTGCTTTCCAACTCCCAGGTCACACTGCCTCCTGCAGCACCTCCCCAAGCTACCTTCACCAAAGGTATCTCTTTCCCTCGGAGCTGTTTCATCTTACGGTCCTCGATCCTCAACGGCATCGTCTCAACAGTAAGATTCTCCCGAACCTGAACATCATCTCTCTGAATAACATGAGATGGATCAGAAACATACTTTCGTAATTGCGACACATGAAACACATCATGTAAGTTCGATAACTCAGGTGGCAACGCCACCCTATAAGCTACAGCACCAATTCTTTGCAGAATTTCATAAGGTCCAATAAACTTAGGATCCAGCTTCTTGGACTTCAATGCACGACCCACACCAGTCATCGGATTAACTCTTAGGAATACGTGATCACCTACACAGAATTCCAACTCTTTCCTCCGATTATCATGATAACTTTTCTGCCTACTCTGAGACACTTTCATTTTCTCACGAATCATTTGAATTGTCTCAGTAGTCTGCTGTACAATTTCTGGTCCAAGCACCATATTCTCACCAGTTTCATACCAACACAGAGGAGTCCTACACCTCCTCCCATACAAAGCTTCAAACGGTGCCATTCCGATACTAGAATGGTAACTGTTATTGTACGTGAACTCAATCAATGGTAAATGAGTATCCCACGCACCACCCTTTTCCAACACACAAGCTCTCAACAAATCCTCAAGTGACTGAATAGTCCTCTCCGACTGACCATCAGTTTGCGGATGATAAGCTGAACTCAACTTCAACTTAGTCCCCAAAGCTTCCTGCAAGCTTTTCCAAAATTCCGAAGTAAACCGCGGATCTCTATCCGATACAATACTGGACGGAACGCCATGCAACTTCACAATTACCCGAATATAAATATCCGCCAGCTTCGTTAATGGAAAACTAATGTTGATTGGTACAAAATGTGCAGACTTCGTCAATCGATCCACAATCACCCAGATAGCATCAAAATCTCTCGCTGTATTCGGCAAACCTGTAACAAAATCCATAGTAATGCAATCCCATTTCCAAACCGGAATCTCTAATGGTTGCATAAATCCAGAAGGTCTTTGGTGTTCTACCTTCGACTTCTGACACGTCAAACAGGCATACACAAATTGAGCAATGTCTCTTTTCATACCAGACCACCAAAATAATTTCTTCAAATCATGATACATCTTCGTAGCTCCAGGATGAATACTCAGATTACTACGGTGTCCTTCACTCAAAATTGACTTTTTTAATTCCTCATTATCTGGTACACAAATCCTGCCTCTAAATCTCAACACACCTGTACTATCCAATTTAAAGTCACTATCGGAGTCACTTCCTACTCCAGGCATCAAATCTACCAATTTCACATCCAACTTCTGATTTTCTCTAATCATATCCAAGAAGTCATTATTTACCTGCAACATACCCAACATTACACTATTTGCAGTAGTCTCACAAACCATGCTCAAATCTCTAAATTGTTCAATTAACTCAATTTCTTTCACCATTAGAGCTGCCATATGAATTGCTTTCCTACTCAAAGCATCTGCCACTACATTGGCCTTTCCTGGATGATAACTCAAACTGAAGTCATAATCCTTCAAAAATTCCAACCATCTTCTCTGCCTCATATTCAGCTCTTTCTGATCAAACAGGTATCTCAGACTCTTATGATCACTAAACACTTCAAATCTTGAACCATATAAATAATGTCTCCAGATTTTCAACACAAAAACAACCGCAGCTAATTCAAGATCATGAGTCGGATAATTTCGCTCATGCACTCTCAATTGCCGCGATGCATATGCTACTACTTTACCATTCTGCATAAGAACTCCACCTAATCCCATCTTAGACGCATCACAGTACACCACAAACGGTTCACTCGGAGTCGGTAACACTAACACCGGTGCCGTAGTCAATCTCTTTTTCAACTCTTCAAAACTTTCTTCATAAGCAGCGTCCCATACAAAGACTTGGTTCTTTCTCGTTAACTGAGTTAATGGCAACGCCAAATTAGAGAAACCTTCAATAAACCTGCGGTAATAACCAGCTAAACCCAGAAAGCTCCTAATTTCTGTCGCTGTCTTCGGCGGTTCCCACTGCAATACTGCACTTACTTTTGACGGATCCACTGCTATTCCATCTTCAGATATTACATGCCCCAAGAAACTCACTTTCCTCAACCAGAAGTCACACTTTGACAATTTAGCAAATAGTTTATTTTCTTTCAACACTTGCAAGGCAATCCTCAAATGTCCTGCATGCTCTTCATCAGATTTAGAATAAATTAATATATCATCAATAAACACTACAATGAACTGATCCAAATAAGAATGGAAAATTCTGTTCATATACTCCATAAATACTCCCGGCGCGTTAGTCACTCCAAACGGCATTACAGCATATTCGTAATGTCCATATCGAGTCCTAAAGGCAGTCTTCTGAACATCACCTTCTTTTACTCTTATTTGATGATAACCCGATCTTAAGTCGATCTTACTAAATACACGAGCTCCCACCAGCTGGTCCATCAAGTCATAAATCCTAGGTAGAGGATACTTATTCTTAATAGTCACTTTATTCAATTGACGGTAATCGATGCACAAACGCATACTACCATCCTTCTTCTTCACCAATAACACTGGAGCTCCCCACGGCGATACACTTGGCCTAATAAACTTCCTATCCAACAATTCTCCAATCTGAGACTTCAACTCAGCCAATTCCACTGCAGACATCCTGTACGGTGCCATAGAAATAGGCCTCGTACCAGGAACAAGATCAATACCAAATTCCACTTCTCGCGTCGGAGGCAATTCTGTAATGTCGTCAGGAAACACTTCCGGAAATTCATTCGCCACGGCTACTTCCTCTATTGACACTTTGCTATCCCCCGATAATGTTGCAAATAAAGCAAACACTCTAGTTTCATCTTCCAACAAAGCCCTCAATTCTTTATTAGACAAAGAACTTGCTAAAGCTTCCTCTTCAGGGGTCAAGAACAACAATTCCTTCCGAAAACAGTCGATGTAGACTCGGTTGAACTCTAACCAGTTCATACCCAGAATGACATCCAATTTACCAAGTGGTAGACAAATCAAATCCACTTCAAATTCTCTACCGAAAATAGTCAGCGGACACTTCAGGCATACCAAAGAAGTAGTCACTGAACCTATAGAGGGTGTCTCAATAGTCATTCGTCTCTCCAGAGTAGACGACACCAATCCTATTCTCTCCACACAATCCACAGAAATAAACGAGTGTGTTGCACCCGTATCAATAATAGCAATCAAAGGAATATTATTGATAATACAAGTACCTTTGATAACACGCTCATCACTGGCAGCTTGAGTCCCTGCTAAGGTAAACACTTTCCCACTAGCCGGAGACGTCTGAGGCTTCTTCGGCTTCTCACAATGTGTACTGATATGACCCTTCTCACCACAGTTATAACAGGTCGGCATGGTTGCTCTGCAGTCAGCTATCACATGACCTGGTTTCCCACACTTAAAACACTTCTTGGCTTCATTAGGACAATCATTAGCACGGTGTCCCATACCACCGCACCGAAAACATTTCCCTTCAGCAAATGCTCTCCCATCTCTAGGCTTCTTATCAACAACAGCTTTACGTTTTCCCTTATCAGCAGCAACACTATAAGGAGTACCACTAAACCTCTGCTTACCCTTACGGTCATTAACAGCTTTGTAGTGCGCAATCCTTGCTCGGTTATCGTTATCATATATCCTGCTCCTACTTACTAGCTCAGGATAGCTCCTGATCTTCTGACAAGCAATTCCCAACTTAATCTCTGGACGCAGTCCATTCTCAAACTTTAAGCACTTAGAAGTCATCGCCCCCTCCACATTATAGTGAGGACAATACTGCACTAGCTCCTCAAATTTAGCAGCATACTCCGCTACCGTCATACTACCCTGCTTCAACTCTAAGAATTCAATTTCCTTAGCACTGCGAATATCTTCTGGAAAATACTTTTCCAAAAAACCCTTCCGAACCACCTCCCAAGTAATGGCGGTTCCAGCAGCTTCCAATCTTTGGCGACTATTGTCCCACCAGGCTTCAGCCTCACCTTCCAGCATGTGAGTACCAAATCTCACCTTCTGCTCATCAGTACATTCCATCGTTCTGAAGATCTTCTCAATTGCCTTCAGCCACTTCTGAGCAGCTTCTGGGTCCAGAATTCCTCCTTCAAACGTTGGTGGCTTGTTGCTCCGAAACTGCGCCAAACTCCTAAATTGGGCATCTGCAGTTTGATTCTGATTAGCAACTGCCTGCGCCATTGCTTGCATAGCAGCAGCCAATGCAGCATCGTTTCTTCCTGCCATACTGCTCAAACATAGCAACACCAAGTTAAAAGATATTCAACTACATCATAAAGGACAGACTCAACTCGACTCAACAACACTGGCCGGACGGACCGACCTGCTCTGATACCAATTGTAACACCCCACTTCCCAAAATCAATTAAATTAATAAACATTATAAATAAACAAAATCAGAGTTCCAATTTCCCAAGTGGGATATCACATGAAAACAACGTTTCCTTATAAAAAGGTTTTTCTCCAAATACAGCGGAATATTAAATATAAAACCCAATAAAAGTTTGATACGTTCACAGGAAAATAAAATATAAGTTCTTCATAAAACAAATAAAAGCGCCCAAGTCCCGTGCTACGTATCAGAGCATCCTAGACTCGACTGTCACACCATAATCCAAGCTAGCTAAGTACCTGGATTATCTGTACTTCCGGAGAAGCACAGACACAACAACAGCAAAGGGGTGAGAAATCATGATCAAAAATATAATGGTAATGTAATACATGTAATAAGGCAGTAAAACACACCAACACATCAATTATTCACCCCAACAACACCATATAACGAACCTACTGTTCAAATTACAATATAACATATTATAATGCAATTATGCAACTCAACACCATGCATGCGGTACCGACTCATTGGTTCATTCAATCGAACCTGGATAGATCACTTACGCTCCTCCTGAGACATGATCTATCCCCCACCATTCTCCACAAAGGAGTACGGATGAATCACTTACGCTCCTCCTGAGACATGATTCATCCCACCAAAACACCATGATATGCAAGACACCAATGCATAATTATTATATTCTGGCACGCTAAGTGCACACGATCCTCCTGATCATATCATCATACAACAATGCATATGTATAGATATATTACACCAACACCATATAAATCAATCAGATAGTAAACGAATTCATACTATCACACCGGATATAACTACGTCCCCCCCCCCCCCACTCGGGGATACACGATCCTACTGATCACTACACACATATACATTAACTAATTGCTCACCAACAATATTAAGGGAAACGCGTACTATCACCAAGTACACAAGTTATATCCCATACTCATCATTTTCACACTACAGCAAGGCTAGAAGGATCACACGAGACCAATTCAGACATTTCACCAAAAGTCTCTGAGGTTACTCAGAACCTCCCTAAACCAACACCTCAGCCTATACACCAAAATCAATAATTCATCAACATCAATCCACAATCATAAACATGCCAATAGATATTATACTTACCAATTATCCTATAATTTCTACTCTAGAACCGACATTACGGTACATTACCGACACTTCAGAGTTACTCTGAATCTCACCAAGGTCCTAACCATAGTCATTAACGACACTATAGGGAAACAACATATAACTTTCCCAAAGTTATAATCATGGTCATTGCCAACACTACGGTAACAACACATAATCTCATCAGCTTTATATTCCTAGTTACTATCAACACTACAGTAACATCAACAATCCAACAAAACGGATCAATACTACAGTGACATCAACAATCCAACAAAATGGCTCAACATTACAGTTACTATCATCACCATATATATATACCCCAAAATGCATCATCAGCATTCATCAATCCCCCAACATCAACAATAATCATAGCATGCCAATATAAAACTTTATATAACGATAAATTCCTACGGGGTTAAGGAATCCCCTCTACCCTATACATGTATAAACCATTCCCAATCAAATTTCTCCCCCCTTACCTTATCAATTGGTTGATCGATAGAAATCCTCCTAGAATTGGTCTCTTGGCCTTCCCCTTTTCTCTTCCGTTCTTCGTTCCCTTTTTCTCAATTTCTCAAATGTATCGTATCACTCTCCCCACCCCTTCACATTCTATTTTCTTTATTAAATCTAATCCCAATTAATAAAATAACTTAATAAAATAATACAATATTATTATTAATACTAATAATATTATAATACTAATAATAATAATAATCATAATAATAATAATACTCATTATTAATAATACTAATAATAATAATAATAATAATAATAATAATATCGTTATTTCACTAAAATAATAATAATATTAATAATATTAACAAATATAATAAATATAATAATAATAATAATAATAATAATAATAATAATAATATCATTATTTCACCAAAATAATAATAATATTAATAATATTAACAAATATAATAAATATAATAATAATAATAATAATAATAATAATAATAATAATAATAATAATAATAATAATAATAATAACACCCCCACCAATGTTACTATTATTTTTATATTATTATATTTCACACCAAAATACCACCAATAGTCCTTCCACATTAGGGACACCCACCAAACATCACCAAATACACCCCCACCAAAGGACACACCAACGTATAATATTTAAAATAATTATAAAATGACTAAATAATTAAAATGGGTGTTACAAGGCCCGCTAAAAGGTCAAAACAACTTGGGTATCTTATTATCCACTTGTTAGGGAACTTTGGGAATCTTCCTCTCTCATTCCCCCTCCCCCCTCTGTGTTGGCTGGTTGGATGCCGCGGACGATGTGAGAGATACGGGATTATGTGTGTTTTAAAGGTTATGCTTGTACGCATAAATTCTCCAAAATAAGTAAATATGGCTTGCCGGTGGAGTCGTATTTTCAGATGTTGTGAGAGGTTTCCCTCATGACCCTGTTCGCGGTCAGTCATTAGGATCTAATGATCTCCGACGTTCCCTCTCAAGATGTCGAGTCTTCGAAGGCTTGTTATAAACTCGTCGAGTAAAAAATTTCTAACTTCAATTAGGAGTCTTTTGGGTTGCACCACCCTTTGGACCAAATGTCATATTTCTTAGAGAATGTGAACTTGCATGGATCTCTTAGGACATTGGTCGACCAGGTGGCTGTACTTGAAGGCTTGCTTTAAAAGGGGGAGAAAGGTTCCCATGAAGTGAAGCATATGTTGGAGACCTTCTCTTCAAGCACCCAAGTGGTCTTGATGGAGCTTGAGGAAGAGAAAATCACTCATTCTAAGGAGTTGGAGGCTTTCTAGGAGAAGCATGTCATTTTAGACAGACAACTTTGGATTTATCTTAAGAAAATCTAGAAGAAACTTCCTTCAAGAATGTTGTTGGTTAGTTAGAATTGCTTGTTCTTGATCTTTGGTCCTTTCATGGCTCCTTTAAATTTGTCGCCATAATTGATTAGTTATAATTTGTTGTCGCTTTGTAAACTATATGATGTTTTGACAGTGTTTACTTTGTGTGTTTATCTTCCATTATTTTGTGTTTCGTTTGCTTTGTGGTGCCTCTACCCTCGGTGGGGATTGTTGCACCCCAAAATTTACCCTCACTTTGCCTAACCATAATTGGCTTTCGCTTCATATACATATGCATTATTCACCAGGTCATACATTCACAACCATTCATGTGCATGAGGTCTTAAGGCATGGGATCAATGTTTTCTAAGAAATCAAGGTTTTCTATTGGTTTGAGGTTTCTATTTTTATTGAAGATTAACTCAACTGGTTCTTTCATGGATTTTGGAATTAGGGTTTGAACTATCATCATCATGAGCATATTTTTGTGTCACAGTGTTATGTCATCAAGTGCTTAGGGTTTCATCAAGGGATTTTGGAATTAGGGTGTGAATTCGAGCGACAACGACAAACAAATCAATAGCATCACAGTGGCAGCGCATAATTGAAAAGAAGGTAGAAGAAGAAGAGAAGAATTACATTTGAAGTCGCCGTGTCGAAACTGCCGCGTTGATACTCTTCAGAGGCATGCAATTTCTTGTTTAAATCGAACAAACTCTCACTCTAATTTCATGATGTAATCACAAATTCAATTGGGGCTAGGCTCACGGTTGAAATTTACGGTAATGGCGAAGCAATTTCGAATTGAAGGCGAGTGCTAACATGGTGGCTTTAGAGTCAAAGCAGCGAAGGAAGGGGTCGAGAGAGCTTAAAATGATGCATGGAAGAGAGATTAAAGAGAGCTCTAAAATGTACCTAACGGAGAAGATTCATTGCCTCTTCAACCCTAGCAAAGAAGTCACCACAAGATGCAGAATGCTTCCTTAGAGCTCAAGGATTATAAATTAAGGCTTAGTTTGTGCTAAATCTACTTCAATCTCTTCAACCAAATTCAAATTGATAATGGAGAGTTTTGAACTTAAACTGCTCAAAATGGTGGTTTCAGATGCTTACTTTGGCTTACAGAAGATAGAAGATGTTTGGTAGAAGATGATTCAACCAAGAAAGCACAAAGATCTCTCAAAAAATTAATATTTCAAAGATGAGAAAATTGAGAGGATTTTGGAAGCTCATATCTGAAAATGGAGTTGTGGCACGAGTTTGGAATGAAATGGAATTTATATGGAGCTCTGTAGGGTTGGAAAAAGGAATGGGATCAAATCAAAAGGCTTGGAGTTTGTTTTACTTGGTTTGGAAATGAAATTTTGAAAATGAAGCACATGTGGAAATGAGTCATGAAGTGTGCGAAGCTTGGCACGTGGGAAAGAAAGTTGAGGTCATGTTGGTGCAAGTTTTATTCTTACTCATTTGGCAAAAAAATTGAATTATGGTTCATAAAATTGGCATGTTGCTTGGTCATTTAGGGTAGGAAAAGTGAGGTCACGTGTGTGGTATGATGTGTGAAGGAAAGGCATGTTGTAAAACTTCAAGAATGATAACATGATGACATGCAAAAACAAGTTTACATTGTGGAGCTCTCTTTAATCTCTCTTCCTCACCCATCAAGAGGTCAAGGGACGTGAAACCCAATGGTTGTCCCTCATCAGCCAAGGAATGAGGCAGTCACAACCCTTTCAGAAAAATCAAGACAACCAGTGTCACACGATTGGTTCAAAAGGAAAAAGAATTAAAAGAAAAAGGAAAAAAAGAAAGAAAGCCCGTTAAGTCGATAAGTGGAAAACAAGTGACTTAGGCAAAAGTTAGGGCATCCCGCTGGATTTCAAAATTGAAAAAAAAAATGTCAGTCCAGGCAAAAATTAGGGGAAAATGAACAAAAGAATAAAAAATGTGAAAAGCGAAAAGGATTACAAAAGAAAAATTCTCGAGCAAGGTAGGTCGTATGGTTACATACACCAAAAACAAAAAGGGTGACTGCCACTCGAAAATCTTGTGAGTTCTGTAACCATCACTCCTACCATTTAATAACCTTTTGAAAGGTGAGCACTTATACTGAACTAACTAAACATAGGACTGGAGAACATCCAGGAAAATGGATAGGTTAAAACAAGACTTTGAGCCTTATATCCTTTCTTCCTCAAACCATGAACCCGACCATGTTACAACCCTCAGAAGTCCTAATTAAGGCAAGGTTCATCCCAAAGGTGTACTTCCACGGGAAAGCATTCCTGACTCCCACGAGTAGTGCTAAAAAACTTTTGTTAGTATTGCATTGTGCATAATGTCTTTCAATAAAAAATCAGTGTCACATTTCAATTAGTGACTCGTTCGCAGGGTTTAGCAATATCTTTTCAATAAAAACTTCAAGATTAGCGTATGTGTTGCATTAGAATAATCATTTTCAGAATAAACATTTTCTGCTTGCATACATGTACTTGACGCCAATGACGTTTACATAATGAGCATCTGTCTAGAAGTATAACTTTGCCAAGAGGAATTTCCTGGACAGTCTTATTGAGGGACATGTAGCCAAGAGACTTTGTCAGGTACCGGTTCTTCCAATAATTTTTGCTCAGAAGTTTCCAAATCTGGGGATAATCACGTCGAGAAATCTCTCCAAAGTTTAGCTAATATGGGGCAATCATGTCGAGATTCAGCAAATCTCTCGAAAATCAATTAGACAAGAGAAAAATTACTAGAAGGCTCATACTAAGGCAGGTCATTCCAAGAGCACGAGAAGTTATCCTCTCCAGAAGTCTGAAAGAATCAGGCTGAAAAGATAATCTCCTCATCAGCCCTTTGTCTAAACAGAAATCAATGTCCAACAGGGTGTATCCATAATACGGAGTCAGATGCAGCAACTGGCTGGTGAGTCCTAATGCAGTGGCTATATGAGTGAATGTGCCTCCCACATGAATAACCCCTTCGAAGGATCTAGTTGTACCCTCAAGATTATGCAGCAAGAAGTTTCCACATGCCACTGGGCGTAACCTATTTGCGTAGAATAAGAAGAATATCTCTTCCTCACTAACATGCATGTCGGAGTCCTCCTTTACAAGAAAGGTGTGAGCCAGGGCCATCTGAAAATACCTCATAGTCGGGTTGTGGATGACCGGAGACAGCTGAGACGATGGGTCTAGGCTTCCTCCACCTATAATCTCTCTCCAGAACTGGTCGATGTCTCTAATCATAAAATATCCCATTGAGAGGTCAGGAATAGCATCTAGGGTGGTCGAAAATCCAAGTAGGTCGCCGAATCCCTTATGGGTGACTGCATACTCTTTCCCAAAAAGTCTAAATGTGGCTAGTCCATCATGATCGGCGTACGGCTCATGGTGGAATGAGCTGAGGAACTCCAATGTAAGGTGCCTGTAGGTCTGGTTCAACTGGTCAGCATATTCGCCCCAAATGAAGCTGATGATAGAGAAACCGTATGCTGGGTTCGATCCCTAGAGCTTCCATGCAAGCTTGATCCGGATACCGGGTCGGTGCCATAGGACGTTGTCGAAGGACTGAGTACCTCTCTCTCTGCTTGTCGTCTCTGAAGGCGACGTGCATGTCATTATGCTGCTGCATCCTGAAAAATAAAACTTAGAGAACAAGACCTGAAAGTAAAATCATCATAAACCGTTAGTTGACACATAAAAGAAAACAAAATAAAATGAAATAAAATTAAAAAAAATAAAAGATAAAGGAAAATAAAGAAAACTGTGGGTTGCCACCCAGGCAGCGCTTGTTTAACGTTGTTAGCTTGATGAATAGAACCTATATGTCTGAAGTAGGCAATGGTGGATCAATCAAGGTATGGTTGGAGTAATCATCGAGAATGTGCCCTCCTTCGTAGAATTTTAATCTCTGTCCGTTTACAACAAATGGGCTACATGACTGGTTCTGGATCTCGACTGCTCTTGATTGTAGAACTTTAGTAACTGTAAAGGGACCTGTCCACCTTGAACGAAGCTTGCCAGGAAAGAGTCGTAATCTAGAGTTGAACAGGAGAACAAGGTCTCCTATATGAAATTTTTCTTTACGATCTTCTTATCATGTCAGGCCTTAGTTCTTTCTTTATATATAATGGCGTTCTCGTAGGCGGATTGGCGGAGTTCTTCTAGTTTATGTATGTCAAGGACGCGGTTTTGTCCAACAATCAAATAGTCAAAGTTTAGGGTTTTTATGGCCCAATAGGCCCTGTGTTCTAATTCAAATGGTAAATGACATGATTTTCCATAGACTAGTTGGTAAGGAGTTGTTCCAATACGGGTTTTGAATGCGGTCCTATAGGCCCATAGCGCATCTTGCAGCTTTTGAGACCAATCCTTTCTTGATATAGAGACTGTCTTTTCTAAGATTTGTTTAATTTCTCTATTGGAAACTTCTACTTGGTCACCATTCTGTGGGTGATAAGGTGTCGATATCCTATGCTTAACTCCATATTTTCTTAAAAGTTTTTCGAAGATTCTTGATATGAAATGCGATCCACAGTCGCTGATAACAAGACGAGGGGTTTCGAATATAGGGAATATGTAATTCTTAAATAGCTTAATGACTACATGTGTGTCGTTGGTGGGAGAGGCTATTGCTTCGATCCATTTAGACACGTAATCAACTGCAACTAAGATGTATTTGTTTCCTAAGGAAGACGGAAATGGTCCCATAAAGTCTATGCCCCAAACATCAAAGAGTTCCACCTCTTGAATGTTTCTTAAAGGCATTTCGTCACGTCTCGGGATGTTTCCAGTGCGCTGGCACCGGTCGTATTTGACTATATAGGTGTGTATATCACGCCACATTGTTGGCCAAAACAGGTCTACTCTAAGAATCTTGGTGTGAGTTTTAGATGTGCTAGAGTGTCCTCCATAAGGTGCAGAGTGGTTGTGTTCTATTATCTTTCTTACTTCTTCTTCTGGGACACAACGGCGGAAAATACCGTCTGTGCCTCTTTTAAAAAGGAGCGGTTCGTCCCAACAGAAGTGTCTTACATCGTTAAAGAACTTCTTTCTCTGCTGGTAGTTAAGATCAGGGGGTACAATATCGGCAGCTAGGTAATTTACAAAATCTGCGTACCAAGGTACGTTGCTTACTGCCATAGATCTCTCAGGGTTCCTAGAAGGTTCTAGGCTGCTTTCTTCTACGGCTTCTATCCTAGCGATTAATCTGTCATAGGCAAAATCATCGTTAATAGGGAGTGGGTCTAGTTTTAGATACTCAAGTCTAGAAAGGTGGTCGGCAACTACATTTTCCGTGCCTTTCTTGTCTCTAATATCCAGATCAAACTCCTGTAATAGGAGGATTCATCGAAGTAACCTAGGTTTGGCATCCTTCTTGCTCAATAAGTAACGGATGGCAGCATGATCTGTATAAACTATGATTTTGGCTTCTACCAAATAGGATCGAAATTTGTCCATAGCGAAAACTACGGCAAGAAGCTCTTTCTCTGTGGTGGCGTAGTTAAGCTGAGCAGCTGTTGCACCCCAAAATTTGCCTAACTTTTCTTTACCTAGCTTGTGTTTCATTGCATTCATATTATCATTATCATTTGCATTTCATTGACATGTATGCAGGAGATCAAGAGGTATGACTACCAATCAGGGCTACACAAGATTATAAAGCTATCTAAGAGGCTTATCCAAGTGTTCAAGGGTTGATATCCTCACCAGAGAAGCCAAAGACCCTCAGAGGAAGTGGTTGAAGCCAAGTGTACATACCTCCTAACTTGAAGGTTGTGGGAAGCCATCAGATGATTCTGAAGCTATGAAGTTGGACTTTAGAGCCTTGAGAGAGCTCATGAGAAGTGTTGAAGATAAGTTTGAAGCCTAGACAGGTTAATATGCAAAAGGTGTGGAGCTATAACCAAGATTGGTGTAACTAGGGTTTCATCTGGTCAACCCTAGGTTAACTGATGATTTGAAGAAAGTTGAGACCTAATTCAAGAGCCATGTGATCATGGATTGATGTCTTGAGATGCCTAAGGGATGATTACAAGGTCAACTTATCATGAATCAAGAGTGTGAGGAGTTGCTAAGCTAGGGTTGTTATGCTTGACAGTGTAAAATCCCCTAGTTTAGGGCCTAACTTCAAGACCATTTAACTCAAGATGGGATTTTTATCTCACCTTGACCCCAACATGATTGTTGTATAGCATGATCTTAGCTTTAATTTGAGTACTAGAAGTCCTTGATAAGGTTTATAGAACTCAAGTTATGAGCCAGACAAGTTACAGGTCATTTGAGGCATGTGAATTTGAAGCTTGAAAATTACCCAACTTGCATGACATTTTTTCCCTAGAAGGATGATTCCTATAAACTTTTGGTCAACATGAATGTTGTTCCTTATCTTCTTAGCTTTCTAGAAAGTACTAGAAGTCCATGATTGGATTTGTAGAACTCAAGATATGGCTTTGACAAGTCAAGGGTATTTTGGGAATTTGGAATTACAGGTCATATTTGGTTATGGGTCCATTGCACCAACTTAGGCACTTCAAATGAACTTTTGATCAACTTGAAAGTTGTTCAAAATGGTGTTTTTAGTCCAACCATGACCCAAGAATCCATTGATATGGATTGAATAAGGAGGAGTATGAAGAAATTTTGAGAAAAGATCATTAAAAGGCATTAATGAAGGAAAAATTCAAAATAAATCACAATGGTTCAAAACTTCACAAGTTTATGCATTTTCTGATTGGAAATGACATTTTAAAGAGATTAGAAATTTTACATTTTTTGTTTGAAGCTCAATTCATGGACTTTGCTTAGGTTACTTAGAATTGAAGTAACATAACAAACCTTGACCATAAGATTAATTCAAGCACTCAATCTGAGCCATTCATATCCAAGGAGTATTGTGCAAGCTATTGAAGCAAAGTTTGAGCTGAAACTGAGTCAGAATGCGCAAGTTCCATAATTGAACATTGAAGGAAATGGAAATTTTGTATTTAGCAATTTGGGCCATGATTGGGCCATGTTAAGATCCAAACAACTTCTATTTAAGTTCCTAATCATGTTCAGATCATTTTTTTGGAAGGAATTGGTGCAGATTTCAGTTGTGGCAGTTAGAGATCAAAGCTTGCAACTCCAAATCGTGTTTTGCAATTCAAAAGGTTTCAAGAGGAATTGAGGATTCAGTTGGCACCAGGATCAGTCCTTGAAGGTTTCTACACGTTTTGAAGCCAAGAATCACCCTGCAACTGCTCCAATTTCAAGCTTTTTGTCAGGTTGGTAAACTTCAAAATTGCTCTAGTTCTAGGCATGTTTAGACTGAAATTGGCATATGGTTAGGTTGTAGTGATGACTTAGATCGTTTTAGGATCATAATTGAGAAGTTTCGTGATGATTCATGAGGAGATGCAAATTCTGTTGAGACTTATATATCTAGAGGATTCTTGAGGATTAAGGTGAATTGATTAGTGATTATTGATCTCTGAGGAGTGAGGAGCATTTCTGTGTAATCAATTTTGAGTTTCGTGAGGATCATGGAAGTGAGAAATTTTTTGTTCTTCGTGTTTAAAGATTCGTGAGGATTTAAGAGAAATGAGGTAGATCATGATGATCAGTGAGGGATAACGAGAAGAATGGTACAGTTTTCTTTGAGTTTCGTGAGATTTGGTTGCAGAGCTTGATGGCTCTCGCTGAAGAAAACGGTGACGCTCTTCTCCGGCCACCGTGACTGTTTCCCCCTCTTTGTTCAGTTTGAAAGGAAGACGACGAACATGAGCCGTTGATTACATTTGGATTTCTTGACTTAGTCATTGCATCTGATGGACGAGACTTAATTGAATTAGGGTTTGGTGACTTGGCGTGATCTGGAACGTATGATCAGAATACTTTTTCATTGGATGGTTATGATTAGGGAGCACCATGGTCTTCAGTCAAACTTACCACACATTGCTTTGAGTTAATATGCACCGTTTCATTTAATGTGCTGGCACGCGCGCATCTGTTGGATTATTGGACCAGTAATCTCATCCAATGGCCCTAATATTTTCTGATGCTTTTAATTTATTTAATTGTTTTTCTATTTTCTTTTAATTGATTTTTCTTGATTAATTCATAATAAATAGAATAATGGTCAGAAAAATGTGAAAAAAATATGTGGTTGATCCTTGTGGAATTTCTGATTTTTCCATGCCTCTGGATCTTATTTTGGTGATGTTTTCAATTTAATGTCCATTTTTCCATTTTTGATAAATGTTTAAAAATGCATATAATGACTAGTTTGATTGTTGATTTTATATCTGATTCATGCTTTTGAGTTTGATATTGATTTTTGGCTGGCTGGTTATAGACATGTTGATGATGTTCTGAGATTTCTGTTGTGATTTTTAGATGATTCTAAGTAGGAGTTTGAGATAGGTGTTTAGGCGTGTTCCTTGATGAATCCCCCTTAGTACACTCTTAGGATTTAGATTTTATTAGGACCTTTAGAATTAGGTTTGACCCTTGGTTTTTGTACCATAGATTGTTAATTCATGTAGGATTTTCCTTAGGATTTTTAGAAATGATTTTCTATTAGTTCCCCATTTTACAAGTTGCTTATGGTTTAGGTGACCCTAACTAGCATTATTTCATAGATTAGTCTTGTAAATGACCTTTAGATGATTCTAAGCTTCATATCCTTTCTCGATAGAATGGTAAGTAGGTAGATACCTCATTAGAGCTTTGTTAGAGCCTTTAGGAGTGTTCTCCTTTTTCATAAATATGGTTTGCTTTGATTTGCATTCCATTCCCTATCCAATGATTCAAGGTTCCTTGTAGGAGCCTAGTCCCTCCTTAGGAAGGACTAAAGGCATACCACTAAAGGTAAAACCTTTGAGGATACCAATCTTAGATGAGTGGTTGAGTGCCATGATGGATTCCCTAGGTTTCCATCATGCTTCTGTTGCACCCTAAAATTTGACCAACATTTCTTTACCTAGCTTATGTTTCATTTCATTCACATTAGCATTATCATCTGCATTTCATTAACATGTATGCAGGATATCAAGAGGTATGATTCGAGTGTTCAAGGGTTGATATCCTTGTCAGAGAAGTTGAAAGAGCCTCAGAAAGAGTGGTTGAAACCAAGTGTGTAGGTCTCCTAACTTGAGAGTTGTGGAAAGCCATCAGATGATTATGAGGCCATGAGGATGGACTTAAATCCTTGAGAGAGCTTATGATATGTCTTGAAAGCCATCATGAAGCCTAGATAGGTCATGGTGCAAGTTTAAGAAGACTCAGCCATGAGTGGTGTAATTAGGGTTTGACTGGGTCAACCCTAGGTCAACTGATGATTTGGAGAAGGTTGAGACCTAATTCAAAGGCCATGTGATCATGGATTGATGCATTGATATTTTATAAGGATGATTCCAAGGTTAACTCATCATGATTGAAGAGTTTGAGAAGTTTCAAGCTAGGGTTTCTAAGGCTTGACAATGTAAAATCCCCTAGTTTGACCCCTATTTTCAAGGCAGTTTAGCTCAAGATGTGATGGTCATCTCATCTTACCCCCAACATGAATGTTGTATAGCTTCTTATTAGCTTTAATTTGAGTATTAGAAGTCCTTTATAGGATTTGTAGAACTCAAGTTATGACTTTGACAAGTTACAGGTCATCTGAGGTATGTGAATCTGGGGCCTTGGAAGTTACCCAACTTGCATCAAACTTTTGCCCAAGAAGGATGATTCCTATGAACTTTTGGTCAACATGAATGTTGTTACTTATCCTCTTATCTTTCTAGAGAGTACTAGAAGTCCTTGATAGGATTTGTAGAACTCAAGTTATGGCTTTGACAAGTCAAGGGCATTTTGGTCATTTGGAGATTACAGGTCATTTCAAGCATAAGGCCATAACTCCTATTTCCAAGCTTCAAATGGAAAAATCTTCAACATCAAACTTGTTCAAAATGATGTTTTAAGGCCAGTAAGGAGGTCATGAGATGTTGGAAAGGCTTGTAGCTCAAAGTTGCAAAAATGACCTAAAATAAGGGCATAAGTTAAATAAACCAAAGTTGGAAATTGATATTTTCAACCTACACATCCAAACCATGGCATGTAATATATCATTTTGACTCTAGAAAACATTTTAAAAACAATGGTTTAGCCACATTTTTGATTTGAGGTCTAAATTGTGGACTTGCTTTGAAAAGCACTTACTTGCATATTAAGTAACACTTGCATAACTCAAAATCAAGGCATGGGTAAGGGTTTTTGCAAGCTAAACACCTCTAATATCTCACTAGGGGAGAAATTAAGAGTGAATGGGATGAATTCCAAGCTGTTTGCAAGGGTTGTACATGTCATGATAAGTGATTCAAAATCTCATGACATGAGATGTGAAAAACCTCATTGGAAGGATTTAGAGAGTTCTAGATCATCCAAACTCCATCTATATATTGAGTAGAATGGATCCATGGCAGAGGTTGGTGATCATTGAAGGATTGAGCATAGTTTGGAATTGAGTTTTCATAGATTGCAATTGAAACCGGTTTCATCAAATTCCTCCATTTCCTTCCATTTTCTTGATTGATTCTTCTTCCATGAGTATCAAGGATTGATTCCAGATCATTTCCAAGAAGAATTGGTGGCTAGATCGTGTAGGAGCAAGTGGTTTTCAGCACCTGCAACTCATCATCGTGTTTCAAGATTGAAGCATTTTCCATTGAATCTTTTGCATACAAAAGCAAGGAGGAGGTTCAGTGATCGTGTCCAGAAGATTTGAGAGCTTGAAGTGAAGATTTCGTGCATCTGTTATTCAAGAATTTCCAGGCTGGTAACCTTCTTCCCCTAGCATGATTTAGGTAGAATTAGGATGAATTAAGGTGCTAGATTAGTTGTAGAATGGCCTAGGATGAATTTCAGATGGTTAATTGATCAATTAGAGACAAAATAGGAAGATCACCATTTTCGGTTGAGATTGGGAGATGATGATTCTTGAGGTTTCAGAAGAAACTAATGGTATGATTGAATTCGTGGCAAGATTTGGAATGAGTTTCATGTTTTGACCTCTTGGATTGGAGGCCTCTAGGAAGAACTAGGGTTGAAGGGGATGGCCGGAGTTCCACCGGCTGTGGCCGGAGCTGGGCACGAAGCTCAGGCGTTTGAAATGGAGAAGATGAAGTCTACACCATTGGATGATGGATTGACCATTGACTGGGAGAAGATCCAAGGGCCACGTTTTAATTCTGAGTTGTGAAGGGTTTCTGATGAAACAATGCGTTTCATTTATTCAGGCGTTTGGGCTTAATGATTTAAGTGTTATCCACACCCCCCAGCGAGCCCAACCCATGTCTTTAACTGAATCTGATTGCTTCTTGCACCGTGTGTTTAATCTTTTTATTTGATTTTCATTTTAATTTTCATTTTGTTCATGGTTTTTGTAAAATTCATAATAAATTGAATATTAACCCAATCAAATCCATTCTTTTTGCATATTACTCATGATTGAGTCTATTATTGTTTTGAGAAAAAATATTTTCATTTCATGTAATTTCTGATTTAATTGGAATTTTGCATTTTAATTGATATTAAAATGATTATGTTTGATACATATTTTTGTGGAATTTTGTTTGATCTCATGGTGATGATTCTTAGCCTAATTTTTTGTGTGTGATTAGGTTAGACATGTATGATCCCATAGAATTTTTCTCACATTTTTGTGATGAAAATATGTGTGCTTTCTAGATTGATGTTTAGATGCCTCCTTTTTAGGGTTTTAGGTTGATGCCTTAGAATGTAGAATTTAGTTCTAGGTCCAATTTGATGGTTTGACCTTTGAAACTAATGTGATAGAGTCATGATTGACCTAGGTTCCCATAGTAATTTTTGTAGGGTTTTACAATTGCTTTTAGTATTTTAGTTAGGACTAACTTTAGTGCTAGGTTTTAGGTGATCCTAATTTACTATTTCAACTAGTTTAGCTTCCCTAGTTCCCTTAGATTAGGGTTTGTGCTTTGTTTGCCTTTGGTTGAGGTTGAAGACAAGTTGAATACTAGAGGAGGATGCTTGAAGTTGCTTGGAGCTTTGGATTTGTGGGTGCCTAAAGGTGTCTGATGAAGATTAGGAGATAGGACATAGGTAGAGCCTTGTAGTTAGAATGATTTCTTTCACAAACATGGAAAGCATCTTGTGCTTCCATTCCTCCCAATGACTAAAAGTCATTCTCAGATATTCACATCCTTCCTTTGGAAGGATGAGTGGATTTATCTGGGAAGTAGAACTTTGAGGGAACCAGTCTCTCCCAATGATGAACCCTTACAGGCTTCCTTTGCTTGTCAGTAAGCTGTTTATCATTTCCAGTCATCCTGTTCAATCATTTATATTCTAGTTTGAGTATCTTGAGAGATGTTAGACTTGAGTTTGAAGATGAGGACTTCATTGAAGAGTGTGGAAGAGGATGATTCCTTGAGCATTGCCATTGCAGCTGAAGCTTGAAAAGCAAGAAGAACAAGTTGATACTTGAAGATTCAATGGATATTGAATGAAGAGCTGAGGCTTATAGATTGAAGGATAAAGTTGACACTTCTAAGTGATTGAAGACTACTCTGAGAAGCTGAGGATTGTAGATGAAGAAGACCAAGTTGAGACTTGTAGAGCAAAGAGAGCTGAAGCTTGAAGACTAAGTTGATACTTATGAAGAGGATCCAATTGAGATTGAGTGTAGAGCTGAAGCTTGAGGAATAAAAGATAAGTTGACACTTACACTGATGCATTGAGAGCCTGAAGGACTCAAGTTGATACATGTAGCTAAGAGTGAAGCCTGAAGGTGGAATTGACTGAAGAGCTGAAGCTTGGAGAATGAGAATAAGTTGAAACTTATGTTGATGGGTTGAAACCTGGAGAAGCAAATTGATATTTGTCATGAGAGATGATAGCCTTGAAGAGTGATAGAAGTCTGTAGACTGGTTTGCTGTTAGAAGAGCTGAAGTTTGGAATGGGAAGAGAGGGGTTGATCTGCTTTCTTGTCTGTTTTCTTTTCTGTATTGCTGATGTGCCTTGTTTGACTTGCTTGATGCATTAGAATAAGTCCATGATAGACTGACTTTAAACTAGGAGCATGATTGCACTAGAGGTTGAGTGGCTCCCTTTGCTTGTATTGTTACTGTATGGCTTTGCTTGCGGGTATTCGGTAGAGCCCAACTCCCTTGCCCATGTGGTTTATTCTGCTTGACAACATGTTTTACTTTTCTTCTGTATGATTGCAGTTTACTGTATTTTGCTTGGTAGCATGTTGTTAACTCTTCAGTATGATTGCTGCTATTCATTCTGGCTTGAGGTTGAGATGAGCTTGTGGAGGCTGTTGCCCCGCACACATTTCCTCCCTCACTTGCATTGCATGTATTTTACAGTCGTTTACTGTATATCTGTTTACTGTTTAAGCTGATGCTTTATCTGTTTCTGTTTATCATTGACATGATCCCTTAGGACTCTCGTTTCCTTTGATAAGGAAGTGATGATAGAACTTTAGGTTGAAACCTATGCATGATAACTTCTAGGAGTTCCCTGTTTCAAACCACAACTATAGGATGAATCCTTGGCATGACAACAGTAGGACTTGATAGTCTCCTTTAGTTGAGCCCTGCTCTCTTCTCATCTCAAAACAGCTTAAGATACAGTAATCATGAATGATTTCTTTCGTACATTACGAGCCTTAAGCTATCTGAGAAAGGATTGTTGGAGAGTTTATTTCCAACAGTCTGGATGTTTAGTATGGTACCCTTTGGGTGATATGCGACGCATTCATTCTCGGGTCATAGTCTTTAGTGCGATTGAAATTGCAAACAACCATAAAAAACACTTCTTCCGTAAAAGACAGAAAACAAACTTCAAACCTTTTTGCCCCGTGGGCCCATAATTCAAAGGAAAGCTTTTCTGAAGAAAAGAGTGTCGTTAAACTTCAGCGCCAATGCAAACAGGCTTTGTCCCTAATTGTTGGAACTGCTATTTAACCCTACTCGATAAAATAGATGAATCTGAATCCTCATAATCCGTATTATCCCGAACTACGTAAGCTCTGATCTCTCATACCTGTTGAGAGTACGTAGGCACAATACTGATGTATTGGCGAGCCACCTTCCCCGCAACCCGTAGTAAGTCGAACTACGTTGACTCTGATTTCTCATTCTCTGATGAGAATACGTAGGCATAAAGCGCGACGCTTTGCCGAGTCAGTTTCTTTTCCTTTTTAAGCCAGCCTTGATAGGTAGATAGATAAACCAACTCGTCCAGTAAACACAACAAGCGTGGATCCCGTCGAGTACGACGGACGTGAGGGGTGCTAATACCTTCCCCTTGCGTAACCGACTCCCGAACCCAGACAATGGTTGCGATGACCTTGTCTTATACCTTTTCGTCAGGTTTTTCCGATCATTTCCTTTCCCGTTCCGAGGGATAAATAACGAAAGGTGGCGACTCTTCTGTTTTGCCGGCACCTTATTTTCGCAGAAGCGACAACTTCTCCTCATCATGCAATGATCTTTGTGTTGATTCACATCCCCTCTTGATGGAGCAAGTTGAAGCTTGAAGATGAAGTTCTCATTTCCTTTTCTCCTGATGGATAACTTGGACTAGAAGACTGTTTTGTTGTTGGGCTGCTAGCTTGCTGTTTTGTTTGTTGTATTCTTGATTGATTGACTGTATTTGTCTGACTGTTTGCTCTGGTGTGTTGCATTAGAATAGGCTTTCATGTAGATGATCCTAGGCCTAAGTGCATTGAAAGGTTGAGCTTGCCTCCCTTTGCTTGTTTGCATAAGAGGTTGAGTCTATCTCCCTCTGCTTGTCTGTTATTATTTGGCTTTGCTTGCTGGCTGAAGGTTGAGTTTATCTCCCTTGCCTGTGTGTTTTGTGTGGCTTGTGCTTGATTGCTAAGAGGTTGAGTGAGTTTCCCTCTGCTTGTATTGCTGCATTGCATATGCATCTTTACTATTTATCTGTTTTACTGATGTTTAGCTGATGCTTTATCTGTTGTCTGTTTCCCATTGACATGATCCTATAGGAATCTCACTTCCTTTGATGAGGAAGTGATGATTAGACTTTAGGCTGAAGCCTATGCACGATAACTTCTAGGAGTTCCATGTTTCAAACCTCAACCATAGGATGAATCCTTGGCATGACAACATTAGGACTTGACAGTTTCCCCCTAGTTGTGCCCTTTCTCTTCTCATCTTCAAACAAATCAAAATACAGTAATAAAGGTTAACTGATATCGTACGTTACGAGCCTTAAGCTACTTAGGAAATGATTGTTGAAGGGTCACTCTTCAACAGTCAGGATATTTATCCTGGCACCCTTAGGGTGACATGCGACGCATTCACTCCTAGGTCATAGTCTCTAGTGCGATATTAGTTGCAAACATCCATAAAAAGCACTTCTTCCGTAAAAGATAGAAAACAAACTTCAAACCCTTTTTGCTCCGTGGGCCCGTAAATCAAGGAAAACTTTTCTGAAGAAAAGAGTGTCGTTAACTCCCAGTTCTACCGCAAATGGTAACACACGAGTCTCTGATGAGCAAGATGCATACACCAAACTGTTGGAACTGTTTGTTAACCCTACTCGGAAAAACAGATGAATCTGAACCACCATAATCTGTATTATCCCAAACTACGTAAGCTCTGATCTCTCATATCTGTTGAGAGTACGTAGGCACAATACTGACGTATTGGCGAGCTACCTTCCCCCATCCGTTACCCGTAGTTAGCCGAACTACGTTGACTTTGATTTCTCGTTCTCTGATGAGAATACGTAGGCATAAAGCGCGACACTTTGCCGAGTCATTTTTCTTTTCTTTTCAGACTAGCCTTGATAGGTAGATAGATAAACCAACCCGTCAGATAAACACAACAAGCATGGATCCCATCGAGTACGATGAACGTGAGGGGTGCTAATACCTTCCCCTTGCGTAACCGACTCCCGAACCCAGACATGGTTGCAATGACTTTGTCTTATACCTTTTCGTTAGGTTTTTCCGATCTTTTCCTTTCCCTTTCTGTGGGATAAATAACAAAAGGTGGCGACTCTTCTGTTTTGCCTGCACCTTATTCTCGCGGTAGTGACAGCTGGCGACTCTGCTAGGGAGTTTTTGCTGCTGGGGACTTTTCCCATCCCCTATGCTGGGACCGTTTCCCATCCCCTATGCGAGTCAATCCTAGCGCTTGCATGTTTATCTGTTGGGTTTGCGTTTATTTATCGCATTTTACTTTCCGCATTTTATTTTCAGTATAATATGATTATTTGTGCTGTTGTGGGAGGGGCATTCTGATGAGTGATGAGCCAAAACCCAGGCTTGGGAGCATATATCTAGCATTAGAGTGGAGATTAGTGACAGACCTGTATGCTTAGCATGCACCAGTCCCCATGAAATCCACACTCAGACGAGATTCTCTTTGATGACTTCTCTTCTGGCCCTTAGGGCTCGACGTGAGGTTGGATCTGAGGGTTGTCGACTCTGGGGACCGATCATTTGTGATTCAGCTAAGTGAGGCCGCTTCAAGAGATGATGATGCCACACCTTCTTGGGTATCGTATCATCGTTTCTTGAATGTCTGTGACGCTGATGAACGCATAGGATGCCGAACCTTGTCCGTGATTAGGTCCATACCTGTGAGCATGGTTGGGTTATTGCAGGAAACCTTAACCTTCAGATAACCTGGTTTTCTTGATAGTGAATCAGTATTGTTGGTATTAGAGGGTTCTTATCATCAGAGATGTGTTTGTTCTTGACAGAGCAGAATTATTGGTCCTCTTCAGGGTTTTGTTGTCAGAGCAGTGTTGTGGTTATGTTGAAACAGAGTCTTGGTTTCCTCAACAGCATCCTTGATCTCCTGCAACATCCTAGCATTCTTGCATCATTTAGCATTTGCATGATTGCATTTTCCTTGGCATATCATTAACGTGTGTCTATGTTGCAGGTGCATACTTCATCCCTGATTCTAGTGATCTAGCTTCCCTTACCATCATGGAGTCTCTGAAGAGAACTGTTGCATACAGATTTCCTACACCATATGTTAGTGCCATCCCGAGTTTGAAGACCCTAGCTGATGAGACAGTTTTGGCAAATTTCAGGCAGACGTATGGGAGATTGTTGAAGTATGTTTACAAGCCCTCCGCCCATGAGATCAGTGGTCTGTACACGTTGCTACAGTTTTATGAGGCTCCAGTAAGATAATTTCTGTTTCCCGACTATGTTTTGGCCCCTACTCTGGAGGAGTATGCTGACTTGATAGGCATTCCTGTTAAGGATCAAATGCCTTTTCACCATGTTGACACTGAACCTAAGCTGGTTGACCTAGCAGCTATCTTGCATTTGGATGAGTCTGAATTGAGAAGAGAGTTCACTCGAAGGGACAAATTGTTTGGCTTCCCTATATTGTTTATGGTGGAAATAGCTCAGAAGTTAGCTAAGAAAGGTCGTTGGGATGTGTTCAATGCTATTCTGGCTGTGTGCATATACGGGATTGTGTTGTTCCCGAATCTTCCTGACTTTGTAGATGCAGATGCTTTCTACTTGCTTGCCTCATGGAATCCAGTTCCCACCTTGATTAGTGACCTGTATCATTCTACCCACTACAAGAATGAGAACAGGAGAGGGAAAATGGTGTCCTGTTGCACCCCTCTGTTGTACAGGTGGTTTGATAGCCACATGCCCAAGAAGGGTCTCTTTGCTTCTTCTGCAGCCTCAGGGTATCTTGGATAATGGGTGCCAAGATCAACGCTTGTTTTAGAAAGTTGAATGCTTCAATGCATTTTTCATCAAAGTTAAACTCGACATCTTTCATTAGGAGGCCGGTTAAAGGTTTAGTTATTTTAAAGAAGTCTTTAATAAAACGTTGATAGAAACCAGCGTGTCCAAGAAAACTTCTGACTTCTCTGACAGTGTTAGGGGTTTAAGGTTTTCAATCACTTCTATTTTGGCTCTATCTACTTCGATTCCTCTTTCGGAAACTATATGTCCTAAAATTATGCCTTCGGTGACCATAAAGTGACATTTCTCCCAGTTCAACACCAGGTTGACGTCAACGCATCTTTTTAGGATTTTCTCAAGGTTTGTGAGACAGTTATTAAAATCAAATCCGCACACCGAGAAGTCATCCATGAATACTTCCATAATTCCATCAAGGTAATCGGCGAAGATTGCCATCATGCAATGTTGGAAGGTTGCTGGTGCATTACAGAGACCGAAAGGCATTCGTTTGTAGGCGAAAGTTCCATAAGAGCATGTGAAGGTAGTTTTCTCTTGATCTTCTGGATGTATCGGGATTTGGAAGAATCCTGAGTATCTTTCTAGTAGCAAAAATAAGAGTGTCTGGATTAACGTTCTAGCATTTGGTCTATAAATGGTAAGGGAAAATGGTCTTTTCTAGTAGCTTTGTTTAATTTCCTATAATCCATACACATACGCCATCCTCCTTCTATCCGTTTTGCTACATGTTCTCCTTTTTCGTTCTGCACGACCGTGAGGCCTCCCTTTTTAAGTACTACATGCACAGGGCTTACCGACTTACTATCTGAGATCTGATAAATTGTACCTGCTTCTAGTAACTTGAGAACTTCCTTTTTTTATAACATCACTCATTATAGGGTCTATCCTTCTCTGATGTTCTCTAGAGGGTTTTGAGTCTTCCTTAAGTGAGATCTGATGCATGCATGTAACACCCTTCTACCCCGCAGAATAAATATAAATAGATCAGAGTAATTATCATGCATTTCATAAAAGGGTGTCACATAAATTTTCAAAACTTCACACAACACCTGTCATGCTCAATAATATAAAAATAACTTCCTGCTTTTCATACACTTTCATATGAACATGTAGCAGCGGATTTGCTTTAATCATGATAGACATAATAAAAGTCTCATGCTCATCTCATTTGTAATACTTAGGCTTAAAAGCCAATTCTTCATATAATTCAAAATAACAACAACAGAATAAAGTAGAGTACATAAAATATCTCTCCAAATATGAAATCAAAATATTCCCCGGTGTTACATAATCAGAGCATGACTCGACCCAAAATAAATAAAGACACAACTCAAGCTACTCCAACGGCTATCTCGTGCTAGAAGCAACTCTACTCCTCAGTACCTGAGCGATGTCGTATAAAACATCATTCCAACAGAAGGGTGAGAATTCACATAATTATTGAAATTATAAGATAATATATAATTTAAGGCATACAAACATAATCACTATTATTCTCACACTTCAAAAGTTTCATCAACACGATATTATCCAAGTAACCATACTATTCACAAGTATATACACACAACTCCATAATTCACCAGTTTATCAGTTCCACATATCACACATAATCCCATAGCACATAAATATACATAATGAGACTCAATGCAAAACTCAATGCAAGACTCAATGCAACTCATGTCATGTGGTACCAACACTTGTTATTATTTTTCGGTTTTTACATTTAAACCGGGTCCGTTCCCTAGACCAATAACACACAAAAAGCCCATTCCCTAAGCTTTCAAACCCCGCTCTAGGTTTGGGACAAGTCACTAGCTCCCACGGAACTAACAAACATTGCCTCTTGACACAAATGATGCGTATGCAAATTCAACAATCATATGCAATTAAGATCATTCCCTAATCTTAATATTCAACGCATATCTTCAACAATTCATCACACTTGAATTTACACACATTTTGCACATATACAAGCATAAACACAATTCAACCTCAATTCACAAATCACACCACCAATTAAACATAGAATAACTAATCCATAATTAATAATTTAAAATTCAGTATTCAATAAATATTCACTACTTAATGTAATATTCAATAATTATTCAATATTCAATAATGATCAATATTTTAATAAATAATCAATATTTAATAAAGTTCCAATATTGAATAGATATTCCTTAATTAATCTAGTTTCAATATTAATTAAAGTTCTAATAATTAATAAGATTTCATATTTACTAAATTTTCATTTCTTAAATTGTATACTGCTACAGGAATGGAACCATGATAAAACAAAAACATCACATTTCATTTTTTAATGTTTCTATTACTACAGTCCAAGAAGAGGAAAGGTATCACAAAGTTCATTCCTGGTATGCACTACAGTTCCAAACATATGAAATAAGAGCTACATTTAGTTACTTCGTGAAACATCGTTATTACTGATATTAAAATATTAGTGGAATTATATTTTTTTTTAAAAATGCTACCGCTCACAATAATTAAAAATGTCACAATACTTTTTTCATATTTCTCTTATCAATCATTAAATAAAATTATATTATTAATATTATTATTAATTATACTAGTGAAACAAATATATAATTAAACTAAAAAAAATTATTAATTTAAGTATGAATTGAATTAAGGTATCACTCTGTTTTACTTGTAGTTTTCCTATTAAACACTTCTGTTACAGTACCGAATGAAAAAGGAGGAAAAACACCACTTATGCTAATTCTAACAGAGTGCATATTAACAACTAACCATAGCATTCTAACTAACTTACTTAATTTTACCAACTCATAATGAATCTAACCTACAATCATTAATAGTCATCACTTAAACATTCCCAAATTCCAATTCACTTCTAATTTAAAATGATTATTAACATCAAGGTTCCATCCAAATCCATACAAGCAATGTAATCATTCTCATAGCAATTCACAAATGCCACATAGTTAGTTCAGTCACAACAACTTTTTAACATGACCTGTACCAGCGCATGCTAACAGTTCCACCAGGACTTCATTGCATTCCATAACAATTTAAATGATATCAATAGTTCATGTTAAGCATAGCATCATTTTATAGCAATTCCACAAGTCAATCTTATTCTCCAAATTTGGTAGAATTATCAATAAAACCTAACAATTCCAATTCATGGATAATTTGGGGATTTTAACCTAAACATATTTCTACCCACTAATTATTATCAAACAATCCTAATAAATATGCAAAAACCCACCCTTACCTTGAATTTGTTGAACTTTTGCTCTTCCTCTTGAGTTTCCTCCTCTTCTTCTCCACTCCTCTCTATGCCTCTTTTCCCCTTTCTATCTCTTCTTTCTTTCTCTTCTCTTCTATCCCATTTCTCTTATTTTATAAAAATTCTCACAATTTTAATTAACCTAGTAATTCCAATGGGCTTAATAACTCATGTCTATTCACACCCCCAAATAGGCCCAATCAATTAATCTAACAATTCTATATTATTCTACAAATTAGAATATATCATATAAGTTAAATAATAAAATTAAATCAATTATTTCGAATATGTCCAATAATTCAATTAATCTAAACAACTCAAATAAATCAAATAATTTATATAAATTCAATAAATCAACTAATTCAATTATATCAAATAAATCACATAACTTAGTTAATTCAATTAGGCCTAAAATCACATAATTAATCAATTAATTTAATTAATAAATAATTACTAAAAATTGGGGTGTTACAACCCTCCCCCACTTAAAGATTTTCGCCCTCGAAAATTACCTCAAACGAATAACTCGGGGTAAGACTCACGCATCTGACTCTCAAGCTCCCAAGTCACGTTTCCACCAGCCGGTCCTCCCCAAGCGACCTTCACCAAAGTAATCTCTTTGCCTCGAAGTTGCTTCAACTTCCGATCCTCTATCCGTATAGGTGATGCCTCCACAGTTAGGTTATCTCTCACCTGCACATCATCTACTTGGACTACATGAGACGGATCCGCAATGTATCTCCTCAACTGAGATACATGGAACACATCATGAAGATTAGCAAGCGATGGCGGTAAAGCCACACGATAGGCCACTTCTCCTATCCTCTGCAAAATCTGATAAGGACCAATGAAACGCGGCGTCAACTTACGCGACTTCAATGCCCTACCAACACCAGTCATCGGAGTGACTCGAAGAAACACATGATCTCCCTCTTGAAATTCAAGTGTATTCCTCCTCTTGTCATGATAACTCTTCTGACGACTTTGAGAAATTCTCATCTTCTCTTGAATCATCTTAATCTTATCCGTAGTTTGTTGAACTATCTCGGGTCCAACTACCGAACTCTCTCCGGACTCATACCAACACAATGGCGTCCTACACCGCCTACCATACAATGCCTCAAATGGTGCCATTCCGATACTCGAATGAAAACTGTTGTTGTAAGTAAACTCAATCAAAGGTAAGTAGCTATCCCAAGCTCCTCCTTTCTCCAATACACAAGCCCTCAACAGATCCTCGAGTGATTGAATAGTCCTTTCGGTTTGACCGTCTGTCTGAGGATGATAAGCTGAGCTCAAACGCAACTTCGTACCCAAAGCACTTTGCAAACTCTCCCAAAATCTCTAAGTGAACCTCGGATCCCGATCCGACACAATACTGGATGGAATACCGTGCAAACTGACAATCCTCTCGATGTATAGCTTTGCCAATTTCTCTAACGGATAATCCATTCGCATAGGAATAAAGTGAGCAGATTTAGTCAATCTATCCACGATCACCCAAATAGCTTCAAATTTACCCGGCGTCCTTGGTAATCCAGACACAAAATCCATAGAAATGCTATCCCATTTCCACTCAGGAATAAACAACGGTTGCATCAAACCCGACGGTTTCTGATGCTCAATCTTCGACTTCTGGCAAGTCAAACAAGAATACACAAATTCGGCAATGTCCTTCTTCATACGAGGCCACCAAAATATCTTCCTCAAATCTTGATACATCTTAGTAGCACCCGGATGAATACTCAATCCGCTACGATGTCCTTCCTCAAGAATACTCTTTTTCAATCCATCCAAATCCGGAACACAAACTCTATCCCGACACCTCATAATACCATTCTCGTCAATCCGAAAATCACCACCTTGGCCTTGGTTGGTCAAAGTCAAACGATCAACTAAACTCAAATCAGATTTTTGACCTTCTCGTATCTCGTCAAGAATGCCACTAGTAAGTTTCAACATGCCCAACTTAACACCATAAGATGTCTCTTCACAAACCAAACTCATATCTCGAAATTGTTCAATCATTTCCAACTCTTTTATCATCATCATCGACATATGCAAGGATTTCCTACTCAATGCATCAGCCACCACGTTTGCTTTACCCGGATGGTAATTCAAACCAAAATCATAATCCTTAAGAAGTTCCAACCATCTCCTCTGCCTTGCATTCAATTCTTTCTGATCAAAGAGATACTTCAAACTCTTATGATCACTAAATACTTCAAATCTCGAACCAAACAAATAATGCCTCCAAAGCTTCAACACAAATACAACAGCGGCCAACTCTAAGTCATGCGTCGGATAATTCCTCTCATGCACTTTAAGTTGCCTTGAAGCATAAGCTATAACTTGATTATTCTGCATCAACACACCTCCCAAGCCCATCAAAGAAGCATCACAATACACAACAAATGGGTCTTCTGAATTCGGCAAAATCAAAACAGGAGATGTCGTCAATCTTCTCTTAAGTTCTTGAAAACTTTCTTCACACTTTGCATCCCAAACAAAAGCTTGGCCTTTCCTAGTCAACTGTGTCAACGGCAAGGATAACTTGGCAAATCCTTCAATGAATTTCCGATAATAACCGGCCAACCCAAGAAAACTTCTAATCTCGAAAACTGATTTTGGAGCTTCCCATTGTGGTACAGCTTCTACCTTCGATGGATCAACTGCAATACCTCTACTCGAAATCACATGGCCAAGGAAACTCACCTCCTTCAACCAAAACTCACACTTAGAAAGTTTAGCATACAACTGCTTCTCTTTCAACACAGACAACACAATTCTCAGATGCTCAGCATGATCCTCTTCACTCTTCGAGTATATCAAAATATCATCAATGAACACAACCACAAACTTGTCCAAATAAGGATGGAAGATCCTGTTCATGTACTCCATAAATACACCTGGTGCATTAGTCACACCAAATGGCATCACAGAATACTCATAATGTCCATACCTTGTTCTAAAAGCAGTCTTTTGAATATCTTCAGCCTTCACACGAATCTGATGATACCCAGATCTCAAATCTATCTTACTGAACACACTTGCACCAACCCACTGATCCATCAAATCATCAATCCTTGGAAGTGGATACTTATTCTTGATATTCACCTTGTTCAATTGTCTATAATCCACACAAAGCCTCATAGTACCTTCTTTCTTCTTAACCAACAAAACTGGTGCACCCCATGGTGACACACTTGGACGAATAAACCTCTTCTCAAGTAGGTCCTCAAGTTGACTCTTTAACTCTTTCAATTCCGATGCGGACATACGATATGGAGCCATCGACATCAGACTAGTTCCAGGAACTAAGTCAATCGAAAACTCCACTTCTCGTTCTGGCGGTAAATCTCTTATCTCCTCAGGAAAAACTTCCGGAAAATCACGGACAATTGGTAAGGCATCAATTACTTCACTTTCGCCAATATTCAAAGTTGCCATCAACATGAATACCTTTGCACCCTCTTGCACTGATTCCTTCACTTGCTTTGCAGTCATAAATAAGTCTCCTTCATCATCAGTTTCAGGAAAAATAACCGTTTTGTCAAAACAGTTAATATAGACACGATTGAATTCTAACCAATTCATCCCAAGAATAACATCAAGTTGATCTAAGTAAAGACACACTAAATCAACTCCAAAGTCTTTACCAAAAATACTCAACGGGCAATTCAAACACACATATGGGGTAGTTACTGAACCCGTAGCAGGAGTATCAATAACCATACCCCCACTCATAACAGACAACTCAAGATTTAATCTCTTAACACAATTCAAAGAAATAAAAGAATGTGCAGCTCCAGTGTCAATTATAGCAACTAAAGGTATACCATTAATAAAGCATGTACCTCGAATCAACCGATCTTCACTAGTAGTCTCAGATCCTGATAGAGCAAATACTTTCCCTTTTGCTTGAGCCTTCTTTGGTTTGTCACACTTGGTACTAATGTGCCCTTGCTCACCACAATTGTAGCAAGTCACATTCGCACCGCTTCTGCACTCCAAAGCCTTGTGGCCTGGCTTGCCACACTTGAAACACTTTTGCTCGACACTTGTGCACTCAGGAGCACGATGTCCTTCAACACCACATCTAAAACACTTCACTGGATTAGGAGCTCCTCCCCCACTCGGTTTCCTTCCATTACCAGCTTTCTGTTTCCCTTTATCAGCAGGAGTCACGTACGGCTTCCCTCTGAATTGACCTTTTCCCCTCTTATCATTTAAACTCTTGTAGTGACTAGACCGAGCTCTACTATCTTCATCATAGATTCTACTTTTGTTCACCAACTCGGAAAATCGCCTAATCTCCTGATAACCAATAGCTTGTTTGATTTCAGGCCTCAAACCATTCACAAATTTAAGGCACTTGGATCTCTCAGCATTAGTAGTGTTGTAATGAGGACAAAACTTAATTAACTCCTCAAATCTTGCTGCATACTCGACCACAGTTGAGTTACCCTGCTTCAGCTCAAGGAATTCGATTTCCTTCTTTCCACGCACATCTTCTGGAAAATACTTCTCCAAAAACGCCTCTCTGAAAACATCCCAAGTAACCTCAACCTCATCTTCTTCAAACCTTTGACGAGTGTTACCCCACCAGTCCTCAGCTTCCTCTTCAAGCATATGAGTGCCAAACTGCACCTTCTGCGCATCTGAGCAATTCATGACTCGAAATATCTTCTCAATTGCCTTCAGCCATACTTGTGCTTTGTCAGGATCATGCGTTCCCTTGAAGATTGGTGGATTGTTCCTCTGAAACTTCCCCAAGGCACGAAACTCATCATCATTGTTGTTTCCAGCATTCACATTAACTTGCGGATTCTGCCCAATTGCTCCAGCCAACATCGCCAAAGCTTCAGCAATCGCTTCATCATTCCTACCTGCAACCATTGTTCTTGATTCCAACAATAAATCTTCGTTAGAACAAACAATATCGATAGTGCTACACACACGTATCAAATACAAAAGGGATTAAACACACTAACAACTTGGTCAACTGACCGACTTTGCTCTGATACCACTAATGTAACACCCTTCTACCCCGCAGAATAAATATAAATAGATCAGAGTAATTATCATGCATTTCATAAAAGGGTGTCACATAAATTTTCAAAACTTCACACAACACCTGTCATGCTCAATAATATAAAAATAACTTCCTGCTTTTCATACACTTTCATATGAACATGTAGCAGCGGATTTGCTTTAATCATGATAGACATAATAAAAGTCTCATGCTCATCTCATTTGTAATACTTAGGCTTAAAAGCCAATTCTTCATATAATTCAAAATAACAACAACAGAATAAAGTAGAGTACATAAAATATCTCTCCAAATATGAAATCAAAATATTCCCCGGTGTTACATAATCAGAGCATGACTCGACCCAAAATAAATAAAGACACAACTCAAGCTACTCCAACGGCTACCTCGTGCTAGAAGCAACTCTACTCCTCAGTACCTGAGCGATGTCGTATAAAACATCATTCCAACAGAAGGGTGAGAATTCACATAATTATTGAAATTATAAGATAATATATAATTTAAGGCATACAAACATAATCACTATTATTCTCACACTTCAAAAGTTTCATCAACACGATATTATCCAAGTAACCATACTATTCACAAGTATATACACACAACTCCATAATTCACCAGTTTATCAGTTCCACATATCACACATAATCCCATAGCACATAAATATACATAATGAGACTCAATGCAAAACTCAATGCAAGACTCAATGCAACTCATGTCATGTGGTACCAACACTTGTTATTATTTTTCGGTTTTTACATTTAAACCGGGTCCGTTCCCTAGACCAATAACACACAAAAAGCCCATTCCCTAAGCTTTCAAACCCCGCTCTAGGTTTGGGACAAGTCACTAGCTCCCACGGAACTAACAAACATTGCCTCTTGACACAAATGATGCGTATGCAAATTCAACAATCATATGCAATTAAGATCATTCCCTAATCTTAATATTCAACGCATATCTTCAACAATTCATCACACTTGAATTTACACACATTTTGCACATATACAAGCATAAACACAATTCAACCTCAATTCACAAATCACACCACCAATTAAACATAGAATAACTAATCCATAATTAATAATTTAAAATTCAGTATTCAATAAATATTCACTACTTAATGTAATATTCAATAATTATTCAATATTCAATAATGATCAATATTTTAATAAATAATCAATATTTAATCAAGTTCCAATATTGAATAGATATTCCTTAATTAATCTAGTTTCAATATTAATTAAAGTTCTAATAATTAATAAGATTTCATATTTACTAAATTTTCATTTCTTAAATTGTATACTGCTACAGGAATGGAACCATGATAAAACAAAAACATCACATTTCATTTTTTAATGTTTCTATTACTACAGTCCAAGAAGAGGAAAGGTATCACAAAGTTCATTCCTGGTATGCACTACAGTTCCAAACATATGAAATAAGAGCTACATTTAGTTACTTCGTGAAACATCGTTATTACTGATATTAAAATATTAGTGGAATTATATTTTTTTTTAAAAATGCTACCGCTCACAATAATTAAAAATGTCACAATACTTTTTTCATATTTCTCTTATCAATCATTAAATAAAATTATATTATTAATATTATTATTAATTATACTAGTGAAACAAATATATAATTAAACTAAAAAAAATTATTAATTTAAGTATGAATTGAATTAAGGTATCACTCTGTTTTACTTGTAGTTTTCCTATTAAACACTTCTGTTACAGTACCGAATGAAAAAGGAGGAAAAACACCACTTATGCTAATTCTAACAGAGTGCATATTAACAACTAACCATAGCATTCTAACTAACTTACTTAATTTTACCAACTCATAATGAATCTAACCTACAATCATTAATAGTCATCACTTAAACATTCCCAAATTCCAATTCAATTCTAATTTAAAATGATTATTAACATCAAGGTTCCATCCAAAATCCATACAAGCAATGTAACCATTCTCATAGCAATTCACAAATGCCACATAGTTAGTTCAGTCACAACAACTTTTTAACATGACCTGTACCAGCGCATGCTAACAGTTCCACCAGGACTTCATTGCATTCCATAACAATTTAAATGATATCAATAGTTCATGTTAAGCATAGCATCATTTTATAGCAATTCCACAAGTCAATCTTATTCTCCAAATTTGGTAGAATTATCAATAAAACCTAACAATTCCAATTCATGGATAATTTGGGGATTTTAACCTAAACATATTTCTACCCACTAATTATTATCAAACAATCCTAATAAATATGCAAAAACCCACCCTTACCTTGAATTTGTTGAACTTTTGCTCTTCCTCTTGAGTTTCCTCCTCTTCTTCTCCACTCCTCTCTATGCCTCTTTTCCCCTTTCTATCTCTTCTTTCTTTCTCTTCTCTTCTATCCCATTTCTCTTATTTTATAAAAATTCTCACAATTTTAATTAACCTAGTAATTCCAATGGGCTTAATAACTCATGTCTATTCACACCCCCAAATAGGCCCAATCAATTAATCTAACAATTCTATATTATTCTACAAATTAGAATATATCATATAAGTTAAATAATAAAATTAACTCAATTATTTCGAATATGTCCAATAATTCAATTAATCTAAACAACTCAAATAAATCAAATAATTTATATAAATTCAATAAATCAACTAATTCAATTATATCAAATAAATCACATAACTTAGTTAATTCAATTAGGCCTAAAATCACATAATTAATCAATTAATTTAATTAATAAATAATTACTAAAAATTGGGGTGTTACAATGCACACGGATGGACTTATACCTTTTAGATCAGAGATGTTATATCCTAAGGCAGAGGGATATTTGCGTAAGACAAATAAGAGTTGGTATGTTTCTCCCTGGTTTAAGGTAGCACTGACTATAACTGGACGATTCATTTCCTCGTCCAAGAACTCGTATCTTAGATTCTTAGGTAGCTCCTTAAGTTCTAAAGCTGGTTTTTTAAGGCATGGTATCAGATCTGGGGTAAGGGGTAAACATTCATACAAGTCATCATCAATGTATGGTTCTATGAATCCATCATCTTCCTTTATGAAGGTTGAAGGTAGTTTGATAGTTTCTTCTAATTCTAGCTCCCTAACGCATTCATCGATGATGTCTATGGCATAACATGCATCTTCTAATACTGATGCCATAAGAAACTTTGATAGAATGAATTCTATCTTTTCGTTAACTTCCCTCTCTTGACATCTATTATGGCTCCAGCGGTTGATAAGAATGGTCTGCCTAGAAGGATTGGTATGTCATCATCTTCTTTAATGTCCATGACAACAAAATCGGTCGGGATGAATAATTGACCGATCCTAACGGGGACGTCTTCCAATATGCCAACCGGATACTTGACAAATCTGTCGGCTAATTGAAGTGACATCTTCGTAGGTTGTAATTCTCCTAGTTTTAACCTTTCAAAAACTGCCAGAGGCATGAGGCTTACGCTAGCTCCTAAGTCTAGAAAAGCTTTATTGGTGACATGACTTCCCAAAATACAAGGTATGGAGAAATTTCCAGGATCTTTCTTCTTCTTGGCAAGTTTTTTTCCGGAAATGGAATTGCATTCTAAAGGTTTTGGATCGTCAAGTCTACGTTTATTGGTAAGGATGTCTTTGAGGAACTTTGCATATGACGGTATTTGGGTGATGGCTTCTGTGAAAGGGATTTCCACATGAAGTTTCTCTATAACTTTAATAAATTTCTGGTATTGGTTATTGATATTGGTTTGTTTTAGTCTTTGCGGATAGGGTATGGGAGGTTTATATGGTGGAGGTGGTTTGTTGGTTTTGTCCTTATCCTTCTGCTTTTCAGGTCCTACTGGTTCCTCTACTTCGCTCGTGGGTACTATGTTTTCCTTAGGAGTCTTGGGTTCGCTCAATGTCAGGTTAACCGGTTCATCGTAAGCGGTCCCACTCAGTAAGGTAATTGCATTGGCTTGCCCTTGGGGGTTTTGTTGAGGTTGACAAGGGAATTGTCCTCCGAGTGTAGTCTCAAGAGCTTGTTTTAAAGCTATTTGAGATATCTGGGTTTCAAGCATCTTATTGTGGGTGACTATTTGGTCTACTTTGGTTCCTAACTGGGTAATCAATTCATCTACATGAATGTTCTGGTTTAGGAATTCTTTATTTTGATGGGTCTGAGCCATAATGATGTTTTCCATGATTTTCTTAAGGTTCAGCTTAGGTTGCACAACTTGCATAGGCGGGTTTTGTCTTTGAGCTTGAGAACCGGATGGTCTCGGGGGTGCAGGGTTTTGGATAGGGTTATTATTTTTGTAGGAAAAGTTAGGGTGATTCTTCCATCCAGGGTTATAAGTGTTTGAAAATGGGTTTCCTTGGGTATAGTTGACCTCTCCTGAATGAGTTTTGTTCAGCAGATTACATTCCACTGATTGGTGTCCTTTGGCTCCACATAGTTCGCACTCAGTTGAGATTATTGTCGCAGATCCTAGGTTTGCGCACATATGTTCGACTTTAAGGGCTAAAGGGTCCATTTTGGCTTGCATCATGTCTATAGAACTTATCTCATGTATTCCTCCTTGGGCTTCTTTCTTTTCCACCGTTGCTCGCTCTATCCCCCATTGACAATGGTTTTGAGTCATATCCTCGATGAGAGTGCAAGCTTCAGGGTAAGGTTTATTCATCAGGGCGCCACCTGTGGCAGCGTCGATGGTCATCTTTGTGTTATAGTGAAGTCCATTATAGAAGGTATGAATGATCAGCCATGATTCCAGGCCATGGTGTTGGCATATTCTCAACAGGTCTTTATATCTTCCCCAAGCCTCGAAGAGTGATTCACCTTGGTTTTGGGTAAATATGGTTATTTGGTTTCTAAGAATAGCAGTTTTGCTCGGGGAAAAATATCTAGAGAGAAAAACTCTTCTAAGGTCTTCACACGTTGTTATAGAATTGGCTGGAAGGGAATCTAACCGGGTAAGGGCTTTGTTTTTTAAGGAAAAGGGAAATAATCTTATCCGAATCGCCTTAGGGGTAACACCATTGGTTTTAAAAGTGTTAGCTAATTGAATAAAGGTTTTTAAATGTTGGTTCGGGTTCTCGGTAGCGAGTCCCGCGAACTGGTTTTGTTGCACTAATTATAATAGGGAAGGTTTTAGCTCGAAATTGTGAGCAGGAATATTGGGGTTCACAATACTAGAATTAGGTTTGTCATTAGATGGTTGGGCGAAATCCTTAAGGGGTCTTTGGTTACGGTCTTCATCCATAGCTCTCTTAATTCTACGAAATAAGATACGTGCTCGAGTGTAACGTTCAAGTTCCTCTAAAGGATCTATAAGTGTACCGGTGCTGCGAGTTCTTTTCATTGACCAGTGGGTATATCCTTAGTTTAGACGATGTAACAATAGGGTACAAAAATTTGACGTAATTGGTCCCCGACAACGGCGCCAAAAACTTGATGGGCGATTCGCAAGTGCACGAATAACGTCAGAGTAATATAAAAGATTATCGATCCCACAGAGACCAAACATCAATCTATCGTTCGCTAGTGTTACAGTGTTTATCTAAGGCAAGTCAAATAAGAGGTTGAGTTATGCGAAATAAAAGTAAAGTGCGGAAATAAATTCAATAATAAAACAGCAGGCATAAATGCAATTCACATAGCTACGTAGTATCCCAAATGTGTATAAATAGAATACCTTATGGGGTAATGTTTTCTACTCATGAAATGAACTAATTTAACGGGAACTGTCGCTTTTGCGTAATCAGAACCGAGTTTATCCCTAATCGATCCCTCTTATTGTCACGTATAAAAAAACGCGTATTGCATTAGGATTAATAAACCTATTTTTAAGAAATATAGTTTCTTAACTTAGTTGAAAAGTATTTTGACCTGGAATTTCTAACTAAAAAAGGTTCTTGCGAACCGAACTTTAAATCCATAAACACATCCGAAAACAGTTTTAAAATCGGTTTTCTTTGATCCTAAATGAGAGGCTTTAAAATCTTGTACAACTGGAAGTAAATGACAGAAATAAAATGGCGACAGGATTAACTTCTACCCTAGTGCCCCAAACCCGATTACAGACTCGATTATACAATGTGATTATCCCTCGATGTGAGAAGTTTATCACTTTACAATAGGTGAAATTTATGACTTGAGTTCTGTAACTAAGCTTGGATGATTAGAAATGAGACATAACTCCTCTATTTATAGTGGTAGGAAAGTACAGGTAAGGAAAAGAATTCCCCCCAACTCCTTTTGGGAGGGAAACGAGAATGTGAAGGTGGCGCCCGCCACCTCCTTGTGGCGCCCGCCACATGAACTAAGGTGGAAAGGAGTGGGAGACGTGGCAGTTGTCAGCAGTTGTCTTCTATCCAATGTGTGGCATCCCCTATGGCGCCCTCCATGGTGGAAGCCATATGTACAATTCCTCAGAATGTAGGTCTTTTAGCTCGTTTTTCTTCATTTCTTCTCGAGTAGCTTTGAAAATACAAAAACCTAAAAAAGAAACAAAACAGAGGCATAATACAAGAAAACAGAAATAAAATCCTAAATAACGTGCGTAAATCGAGTCGAATAAACAGTATATTTTGGGCCTATCAGTTTCAAATTATAAAATGCACATAATGGAGGGAGAAAAATAATAGTGAGCAAGTAATATACACACACGCATAACATATACCAGCATACACAATTTTGAACGGGAGAATATCATCACAACAACATGAGTAACAAGACATCATACACACAAAGATCAGAGCAACACGACAATAACAGGGCGCAAAGTCGAGCGACAGTGACAACAAATCAATAGCATCACAGTGGCAGTGCAAAATTGAAAAGAAGGTAGGAGAAGAAAAGAAGAATTACCTTCGAAGTTGCCGTGTCGAAACTGCCATGTTGATACTCTTCAAAGGTACGCAATTTCTCGTTTAAATTGAACAAACTCTCACTCTAATTTCATGATGTAACTATAAATTCAATTGGGGCTGAGGCTCATGGTTGAAATTTATGGTAATGGCGAAGCAATTTTGAATCGAAGGCGAGTGCTAACATGGTGGCTTCAGAGTCGAAGCAGCAAAGGAAGGGGTCGAGAGAGCTTCTTCGCCGTTGCCTGCGTGACCATGGCGCGACGGAGTCATCCTTCTGTTTACTCTAGCGGGATCGTGAGAGAATAATAGTGCATGAGAGAGGGGGGAACAATAATGATATATATATATATATATATATATATATATATATATATATATATATATATATATATATATATATATATATATATATATATATATATATATATATATATATATATATATATATATATATATATATATATATATATATATATATATATATATATATATATATATATATATATATATATATATATATATATATATATATATATATATATATATATATATATATATATATATATATATATATATATATATATATATATATATATATATAGAGAGAGAGAGAGAGAGAGAGAGAGAGAGAGAGAGAGAGAGAGAGAGAGAGAGAGAGAGAGAGAGAACAAGGCAAGTCACAAGGGAGAGGAAAATGGGATTGGAAATACTGAAGCATCGTTTTTTTTCTTTTGAGATTATAATTTTTTTTTCTCTCTTTTGAACTCGGGCGGGCCATTGACTATAAGCCCAAATCTTTTTAAGGCATAGGACTGGAGAACATCAAGGAGAATGAGTGGGTCAAAACAAAACTTTGAGCCTTATATCCTTTCTTTCTCAAACCGTGAACCAGACCATGTTACAACCTTCAAAAGACCTAATTGAAGCAGGGTTGTTTCAAAAGCATACTTCGGTAAAAATCGTGTCAAAACTGACTCCTAAAAGGATTTTCTTACCATTCATGTTGATATTGATGTGACATTCCAATCAGTGATTCATTCACTATATGTCACAACATTTTCCCAGTGAACAGACTTGGACTTCAAAACTGTCATATGCATTTCATTAAAATTATCTTTTCAAAATGAATTGTTTTACTTGCGAGTAAGTACTTGACATCAGGAGAGTTTCTGCAATGGAAGGATTGATCAAGATAAGATGCAAAATGCCTGAGTACTCTATTGAGCATGGGCAAGTCATGTCAAATGATCACACTAGGGGAGTTATCCATTCCAAGATTCAGCTAATCTGGGGCAATCAGGTCGAGATTCGGTAAATCTCTCAAAGGTCAGTTAGTTTGAGGCGCTCCTTCACAGACATCCAATCAAGGGAAAAATCATCTCAAGGCTGGGGCAAGGCACCCCAAAAGCATGAGAATTTATCCTTATCCAGAAGACAATTAATCTGAAACACCTATCAAAGATTCAGGATGCTGAGGCAGTTCATCTTAAATCATCAGGGTACAGAGGTTCCAGGTTTCCTTTCAAGGAAGATTTTTACAGAGATCCTGCAGGCTGGGGCAAGATTGGAGATAGAGGAATGTTTTCTCTCCATGTTTTCAGAGCTATTCAAGCAGGTTCTGTTAGCCTTCGAGTTCAAGACAAACATCGGGAAGTCATGTAAGCCATTCCATAACCTTTCAACTAGAAACCTTGTATCCAGATAAGATGCTTTCCAACGTCACTCATACCTGACCTACCTCGTAGCCAAGGTTGAGCCATCATATCATTGCATAATCATTGCATATCATTCGTCTATTATAGCATAGGATGAAGCCTTGTGAAACTGAGCAAACAACCCCAAAGCCCAATCCCTATTGGCGTTCACAGAAACCGAAAGTCTAGTCCCTATCGGAATCCCCTTCAAAGCAAAGTCCAATCCTTATTGGCGTCTCTTAAACCAAAGCCCAATCCCTATTGGTAACCACCGAAAGTCCAATCTCTATTGGCACCTCATTTCAAAACCCAATCCCCATTGGTACCCATAAAAATATCACCTTCCAAAAACCAATCACCATCAGGTTTCGCCCGTCCTTACCAGCAAAGTCTAATCATACTTGGCACATCCTTCTTTCCCCGACAGCCCGAGCCAGCGTCTGCATTTCTGCATATAGTTATCTTCTTTGCATTGCATCCTCAAGTATGTAGCATTTCTATCTCATATGGAGCATTACGCCATATTCAAACATATACATGCGAAGCACAGGCTAGTTTTGGTACCTTCTGTGGGAGCTCGAATTAACTTTCAGTCAAATCAGTGAAATATCCTCATAGAATGCCAAGCCATTCCCCAACAGACATTTCAATCAATTCATCTGTTTATTTTATTTTGGGTCATAGGTCATATGTCGATCTTACCCTTAATCAGTCCTTTTTAATCAACCCTTTGATGACGACATCCCCAAGCAGGTTTTCTTCCCGTCAACTTTTTGACGATGTGTTTCTTCAAACAAATCTTCTCTCCGTCAAACCTTTGACGATATGTTCCCTCGGTCAATTTTTCTTTCCATCAACTCTTTGATGATGTGTCTCTTCGGTGAAGTTTCTTCTACTCTGTCAACCCTTTGATGAAGTCTGTTTTCTTGCCATCAACCATTTGATGACGATATTCCATATGTTATTCTCCTGTCAACCCTTTGACGAGGTGTGTCTCTAATGAAGGTCTTCTCTTCGTAAACCCTTTGACAACGTCAACTTCTTTTCCATAAACTCTTTGATGATGTGTCCTCTGATGAGGACGGTTTTCCTTCCATTAACTCTTTATGGATAGAACTGGTTCTTTTTATTCCCCAGCGGAGTCATCTTCCTTTCAGGTCGTAAGTCCGTTGATTCTACTTCCTGTATATCTTGTCGTATCCCAACTTTTGGTTGGTATTTCTCGTTGATGATCCCAACTTTTGGTTGGTAGTCTTCATTATTTGTGTATTCGCCTTCGGTCGGCGTCTGCGTGATCCTAACTTTTAGTTAGTAGCCTTTTTCTCACAACTTTTGGTTATTACTCTCTCTGGCGATCCTAACTTTTGGTCACTTTACTCTGTATATCCTCACAGACTGCAAATTTTAGGGTTCTTTTATATTCAACCACCTTACACCTTGAACGTTTGAAAACTAATGCTTTTCATACCTTCAGGTCTAAGTCGATTAAATAGGGGCAGCTGTTGCACCCCAAAATTTTCCCTCACTTTTTCTAACCCTAACTGGATTTTGTTTCGCATTCATCTGCATCTTCACTAGGTTATAATTCATAATAATACGTTGCATTGGTCTTCTAAGACATGGGATCTAAGGATTCTTCTTGGTACTTGTGTTGGCCCTATTCAGGGGTGATCCAACTGGTTCCTACTTCGGTCAAGTTGAAATAAGGGTTGAATTCCCATTATCACAGATATCTTCCTGTTTAGAGGTTCATCAAGATCTAAGGTTTTCCTACTCAGAGGAGTCATCAGAAGCATTGGGTCAAGATTTCATGGGTATGAATCAGGGTTTGGATTTTTCTCAGTGCAAGTCAATTATGCATCAGTGTGCATTCAAGGAAGATCAAGGTTTCTCTTTCAAGGTTGAGTTATAGACAATCATCAATTGAAGTTCATGATATTAGGGTTTCATGTTAAGGATATCATAGGTCATCATGACAAAGCACTTGTGGTTTGATTTGAAGGGCATTAGGTCATGGTCAATTGAGTTTACTGATCGGATTTTTGCGATTCATTAAGGATAGGAGATTCGTGTGGATTGGATGTTTGATTGGAATTCGACATGTCAAGATTAGTCGTGTGAGTTACTTGGAATTCAAGATGCAAATCCATAAACCATGTCCAAATTCAACTAATCATTCTTTAAATCCACCTTTCAATTTAATTCATTTTTTTTCTAGATCCACTTTTAATGTCCATATCCATTTTCATTAGTTTCTAATTCATATTCAAAGCCATCATTAACCATTTCATCCACTTTAATATATATTTTTATATATCCATTCATTAATACATCATTCAAAATCCATTTTATTTTAATCCATAAACCACATTAAATTCATTCTTTACCATTTTTGATCTATTATCCATTTTTAGATCCATTCTTGGTTCATATCCATTTTTAACTAACCAATATTCAAACCATTTATGTTATCCACATTTTTAAAGTCAAATTCTATGTCCATTCTTGTCCACATTTGAAACCATTTTATGTACAGGTTTTCTTCCAAACCCCTTAAAACCATCTCATATCCAAATTGTATTCAAAATCAACAACAATATCTTAATACCCATAACCAAGTTCATTCATTCCATTAGTCCATAATAATTTAACTTCATCTAAAAATTATTAGCCAAATTTTGAATTAGCATTCTGACATGGCTCGTGAATCACTACAATAACTGAAGATCTCATCTTGGAGCATGAAGTAGACACCTTTTCAAATAAGACTAAAGATATTTCTGAGGAGGGCCAAAATTTCTTAGGTGATGATGTTTTGATGCTAAGTTGTGCACATGAAATCAATGCAATCCATGCCGAGGAACCTCACGACACCACTGGTATCAGTGAAACCGATTTCATGCTAGACAAAGACACTTCTGAGCTAAAATTAAAATTTGAGGCATGCATGTATAGGGATCAAAGAATGTCAGATGTAACAACATAAGACCAACAACCATGCATTGATGACAATCAAGTACAAGTAAGAAAACAAGAAGTGTTACACCAGTTCAAGTAAGAAGTTCAAGGTTTCATGGGGAAATACATACAAGTTTATGGTAATAACAAAAACAAAGCAAGACCTAGCATATTATGGTTCTAACAAGACATCCAAACAAATAGAGAAGACATAAAGAACACACTCAAGAAGTTACAACATCAAGAGATATATCATGGTTCACAAACACAGTCCACAATGTTGTTCAACTAGATACATTCATAAAAGCAAGGATTGATCATGATAAGTCTTTAAATCAAGCAAAACTTAATCACTCAAGCATGTTAACAAACATATGTGGATCAAACACAACCAATCTTACAAGATAGGTATAGAGATAGTTGAGAAAAGTTTCAAAAGAAACAAGGTGAAAACCCTAAAAAAACAACATGATTTCCAAGTGAGTTAAAGTATTTCTAGGATAGGAGTCCTTGAATTCTTTTCTAAATATTTGAAAATAGACATGGTGAAGAACATTTTGCAGAAAGAATGGGGCAAAAATGTTAAGAAATGAGTAAGTTGTGATGATTTTAATTTTGTGAATAAAACATGAAAATTAAGTGATAAAAAAAAAAGGAAATGCCTTTCTCAAGTGTTGAACCCACACCCTCTAGTTCATAGGTCCAAAACCTCACCAAACCAACCAAGGCACGCGTGTGATTATACAATGAGAAAGAATGAATATATGCTAAAACATGATAAAAATCACAAAATTGCAAAAAGAGTTGACCTCCACAAGGATCAAACTTAGGAAAGCATGGCAAAGCAATGTATAGCGTGCAAGTCATAACCACTAGGGTGGTGATACATCCAATGTATCAAACCACCCCAGAAATAGATAACCCTCAAGTTAGTAATTTCTGGGCAAAATGCAAGCCAAGCAAGCAAAACATGTCAAAATGTGAAGCTTTCAAACTTGATCAAAACATCATGGATTTTAACAAAGTTTAGGTCTAAATTGCTTAAAATTGAAAGAAGAATTCAATGGTATCTTTAGTTTTCCTTAAAAATGAACACAAATCAAAATTCGAAAGTAAATGCAGGTTATGTGTCAAGAATGCATTTTCAAAGCTAGACCTCAATCTAGTTATGTTTGAAACAATTTGAAAGCACACACACACACACATACACACACACACACAGACGCACACACACACACACACACACACACACACACTCTAAATACATGATATATGAAGTTCCAAAATAAATAGAACTCAAATTCAAGTTGGAACAAAAAATGACCTGTTGAGTTGAAATTGTGACATATGAGTTGTAATGAGAAACTCCAAAACTGTTTGAACAGAAACAAATCAAAAAATCATTATGATTCAATCAAAACAAAAGGCATATAAATGAGTTCTTAGATAAATCCAACATGATTTCAAACATAAAAAAGACTTGGCATGCTTAAAAGTTTCAACAAGCTACAAAAACATCAAAACATCATAGCTTATAATCACATACATCTTGCATCAAACAATGATCTTGCATATGCATAATGACTTGTAAATGAGTTCCAGCATCAACACATCCTCAAACTTGGGCAAAAAACAGAATATGATTCACCAAATGTAAAAAACAACAAAACAAAATCCAACATCTAATCCTCAAAACAATTTCAGATTCATGAGCATAAACACAATCCAAGTTCAGATATGACTTGTAGGGGGTCCTAGGCATATTCAAATTAATGCACATCAAACATGATCATGGTGCAAAAAGAAGTATCTTTAGTGGAAGTTACTTACCTCTTGAAGACCTCCAATGCAACCCTTAATGCCAAACTGTCTTTTTGAATGAGAATGGTTTGAATGGTTTCTCCACACTTCTAGTACAAATGCCAAGCAGCTCTAACTCCTTCCAAGCAAAATTTGGGCAAGGCAGAGTTGCTTACACTTGAAGCAACAAGGAGTTCTTTGTGACAGATCTACTAAATGATGATACAGTTGGTTCTTGATGGTGCAGACAGTTAATACACTTTATATCCAAGGTGTTTGCAGGGTCATAAGAGTTAGAGAAGGTCTGAGCAGAGAGTGTTGTTAGGTTATGCAGAAAGTCAAAGTTCTTAGGGTTGAAGGTTGAATTTTGGAAATATGAGGTTTTTGGCTAATGCAATGGATGGAAAAGCTTCATAACATCATTTATGGTTTGTGAGAAGTGTTGGTGGGAGGTTGTTGCACCCCAAAATTTACCCAACCTTTTCTTAACTTGGTTTATGTTTCATTCCATTTTCTTTCTAGCATTTGCATTGCATAGCCTTTTTCATTGAACAGGGATCAAGAGGTTGTGCATAGAAAGAGGAGGTTACTCAGAGTGTTGAGCCTAAGCAAGGGGTGTTACTCAAGTTTGAATGGTCATCAGGTCATCTAGAAGTGGTCAATAGTCTTGTGAAAGGATGGATGGATGTATGTGGGTCAGCTTCTAACTTGGAGGCCATTTGAAGAGCATCAGAAGGTTGTGAATTCATAATTATGGATATAAGATGTTGAGAGAGCTTATTTAGTGCTTTGAGAGCCATGTTGGAGCTTATTCAAGTTGTTGTGTGAGGTGGAAGAAGCCACAGTCAAGAATGTTGCATCTAGGGTTTTCATCTGGTAAATCCTCAGCTAACTGGAAATTGAAGGAGGTTAAAACTCAACCCCAAGTCTCTATGGTCATGGGATGTTGTGATTGAGATTTCTAATATATCATTTCAAGATCATTTCATCAAGAATCAAGAGTGTGAGAAGTTACTAAATTAGGGTTCTTAGTGTAAAATCCCCTATTTAGTCCCCAACTTCAAGACCACCTTTCTCAAGATAGAAGTCTCATCTCAGATTGACATGGTCATGAAACTTGTAGAGCATGTTCTTAGATTTCTTTTGAGTACTAGAAGTCATTCATCTGATTTCTAGAACTCAAGTTATGATGCTGACAAGTTATAGGTCCTCAGATGAATGTGATTTTGGTCAACAAAAGTCAACCAACTTCCAAGCCATTTTTGACCTAGAAGGATGTTTCTCCTTAACTTTTGGTGAACACGAAAGTTGTTCCTCATGGTCTTAGCTTTCCAAAGAGTACTAGAAGTATTTCATTTGATTTCTAGAACTCAAGTTATGAGGCTTGCAAGTTAGGGGTATTTTGGGAAAGTGAGATTATAGGTCATAAAATTATAGGTCCATTTCAACAACTTGCACACTTCAAATGAAAATATTTCCAACATGAAACTTGCTCCAAATAGGGCCATTTGCATTACCAAATCATCTCTTGTCATGGTCGAAGCTTGGATTGAAGAATTCCTAAAGTGATTTTCATGGAAAAGGCTTTAAAATGAGAAAATTGGAATTAATTCATTTGAGATCACTTTGTACCATGTTTATGCATATTTTCAGTGCAAATGATATTCCAAACACAGTGCCAATGTTAAATTTGCAATTTGATGTCATTTTGAGGGTTATTTCCATGGTTTCTTCACCATGAAGTAACAAATATGAAATCCACCATAGGATCAAAACAAGGATCAATTGCTGGCCATTTGATCAACTCAGACCATGTGTAAGTGATTGGAAGCAAGAGTAAGGCAGGTGCAGCTGGTTTTACACGAGTTTGGCAAGCAAAAAGTGAAGAAAAAATTGAAATGGCAATTGGGCTTAATGGCATGAAATAAGGCTCCATTTCCATCTGAATATAACACATAAAAGCTCATCAAAGTTCACAAACCCACAGAACACGATTTGGGGAAGGAATTGCAGAGAGAGAAACTTGAAAAAGTGAGAGCAAATTGAAATACGGTTTTAGAGATTCAGCCATTCTCAAGTGAAATTAAGCATACCAAGAGCTTCATTCAAGTGTGTGGAGTGATTCTGAGTGGTTTGCTTGAAGTTTCAGCCAAGGACAAGACTCAGTGGAGGTTCTCCACTAGGTAATCTTAAAATCACCATATCTCTCTGTTTATGCCACGATTGTTGGCCATTTTTGCATATTTGAGACCTAGGAACCATGTAGACCATTAACAAGTAAAATGAACTAGCATTTGAGTTGATTTTTGTTTGGAGCACAAAACTTGTTATTTTCATTTTGGCCTGTTCTTGAGGTTTTATGATAAATGAACTGTGGATTTGAACTATATGTGGTGTGTAGATGATTTTTGGGCACTTTTGGTTGTTGATTTTGAGATTTTCGGTTTGTGCACATTTCCTTTTTCTCTTCGATTTGCTTTGTCTGTTGCTTTAAAATGAAAACTAAGGCTGAATTTGGATTCCTCTTGAGGAGTAGATGGATTTTGGTTATTTATTGGTGGATTTTGGTTCATGTTTGCCTCACCTGCGTTTTCACGGTGGCCGGTTGTGAGGTTAGGGATGACCAGAAACGGTCTCAGGCCACCGTCTGGTTTTTCTGGTTTTTGATTGTGGAAGGCGCTTACGTGGCACATTTTTTATCACATGATTTGATTACTTTCCTTCTTAACGTGCCTGATTAAGAAACACTGTATACTTGGTTTGACCACACAACACTAAATCCAGTTTGAATTTTCATTAATGCATTGGCACGCTCTGGTCCGTGTGATTTGCATACTCTTTGATCTGTTGGCTCTTAGCGCGTTCCACAGTGGTCTTTCTGTTGACCAGCCACATTGGATTTGTTTGGAATCCTGAGTTTTTGGCTTGTGCTGGGCTGGACTTGCTTTCTGCGCCCCCCTTTGGCCCAGTTTCTTGTTTTCACTGTTTTTTATTTGCTATTCAAACCGTGCCTTTTTTCTTTTTAGTTTTTATTTTTCATTTTATTTTTGTTTGCTATATGTTTACATTTAATTCATTTTAAAATACTTCCAATCATCCAAAAAATTCAAAAAAAAATACTTTTTAGACACTTTGAGATGTCTTCTGATTTTAGAAAATTTTTATTTTATTTTTTGATTTATTTTTCAATTAAAGTTGGATTTAAATATTGGAAGTATGTTAAATGACTTAAATTGTGACATTGTTTGATCTATTAATTGTTTCTCTCATTTCCTTTGGGCCCAATGACTAAAATTAAATCCCCATATCTATGATGAGTTGATTAAATTTTGAGGACCATTTTGCCCCTGGTTGGTTGACTTTAGGATTGACTTTGGTGGCTTTTCTTTTGACCCTCGATTCTCCCATTTCAAAGTGGTACATCTTGAATATTATTTTCTTTTGATGGTGCTTTGAGGGGATATTGGCTTTGTGCTTTTGGCTTCTGTTTGCCAACTTATTTAGCTTCCTTGTGCATTTTATTTGGTAATTTTTGAGCCTTTTTCCTAATTTTGAGATGACTTGCAAGTTAGGTCATTTCATAAGATGGCTCATACAAGTGCATGACCTAGTTTGAATTGGAAATGACCTTTGTGGATCCATTCAACTCTTAACTCTTCTTGTTTCATAAATTAGACATGTTGAGCTTGTTGTATGTTCATTTTCAGGTCAAAATTATGTTCATTGCTTGTTGATTTATGCATTTCTTTGTAGGCTTTCTACTTGTGCTTTAAGTGTTGAATGTGTGTAAGACTTTGGTCTTTCTCCTTGCCTCTTCTTGCATCTCTTGGGTGTGTTTGTGATGTTTATCTTGAGTGTTCTCTTTTCTCATCTTCTCTTCTGTCCTATGAATTTGGAATGTCACTTAAGGTAGCTTGGTCCCTCCTTAGGAGGAACATGAAGCTTGCCTAAAGTGATGAATCCATGAGGACTTCTCTTAGTGTTTCTTTGTGCTTTCTTTTGCACTTTGTTGGTGATGTTCATGGTTGAGTGTATAATATGAGTACCTTTCTGTCCTCATGTAGCCTCCCATCCTCACTTTGCTTTAGGCTTTCTTTTCCTTGCATTTGTGTTTGTTGTGTGCTTTGTGGTTGATGTTTGAATGGTTTAGGCCATTTCATCCCACACTTTGTCACACTTGTTTGTTTACTTTTGATGCATCTCTTTCTCTTTTATCTTTGCATCCTCATATGAATGCTAGTTGAGATGAGCTTGTGGTGGCTACTGCCCCACGCATATTTTCCTCCCACTTTCATTCAATGTGTTGCATCTTATGTTTGCATGTTTGCATTTTCATTTGCATGTTTCTTCTTCTTCTTCATCTTCTTCTTCTTCTTCTTCTTTGTTTCTTCTTTGCCATGTTCCCCATAAGTTCTCTAACCTCTTGAGGTTATGATAGACATTAGGGTTCTAACCATGCATGATAACATTAGGAAGATGTCTCCCTTTTGTAATCCCAACTTTAGGTGCACTTTGCATGACAACTTCTAGGGTTTGGTCTAGTTCCCCTTTAGTTTGTCCCTTTCTCTTCTCATCTTCAAACAACTTCAATCAACTTAATAAATAAATGACAAGTGTTGTACGCTATGAGCCTTAAGCTACTTGGGGAATGGTGATTGAGTGGTTACCTCTCAATTACCTAGAGTGTTTAGTATACATCCTTAGGATGCTATGCGACACATTCGTTCCTAAGTCACAAGTCTTTAGTGCAACATGAGTTACCAACAAAAAACTCAAAAACATTTCTTCTCTAAAAGACTTCAAACCAACTTCAAACTCTTTTTGTCCCTCAGGACCCTTAATCTTTGGAAAAAAAATTCATTATCAAGAGTGTTATTAACTTTTAGTTCTATCGCAAACGGTAACACCTAAGTCTCCAATGGTCGTGCTGCATACACCAAACTGCTAGAACTGTTTGTTAACCCTACTCGCGTAAAACTTTTGAACAACCTATGTTCTCTTAAGCCTGAACTATGTTTGCTCTGATATTTCATACCAGATGAAAGTACGTAGGCACAAGACGCGATGTCTTGGTGAGCAACCTTTCCCTTTTCACCCGTAGTTAGCCGAACTACGTTGACTCTGATTTCTCGTTCCAGACGGGAATACGTAGGCCCATAGCAGCGATGCTATGTCGAGTCCTCCTTTTTTTTTATTTTCCTTTGTCCCTGAGCCTTTATCTAGATAGTTTCAACACACCCTTAGATAGACAACAAGCATGGATCCCGTCGAGTACGACGGACGTGAGGGGTGCTAATACATTCCCCTTGCGTAACCGACTCCCGAATCCAGACATGGTTGCGATGACCTTGTCTTTTCCTTTTTCGTTAGGTTTTTCCGATCATTTCCTATCCTTCTATTTGGGGATAAATAAAGAAAGGTGGCGACTCTTGTGTTTTTTTCGCCGGTTGTTTTTCGCAGTAGCAACAGAGGTTTCAAAGGTTAAAAAACGGTCTTGGTGTGAAATCAGTTCAAGACAGATTTTGGAGTTTTTGTGGTGTTTGCTTTAATTGTAAGAAAGAGCAAGGCAAGGATGAAAGGCTTGTCTCTTCTTGATTTTGAGGGTTGTTCTGGTGTGTTTGATGCATAGAGGATTGCTCTATTTATAGAGGAGACAAGGGAGCCAAGGGTTTGGACAGATTTGAAGTCATGGCTTGAATCTTGTCTTTTGGAGGGAAAATCTCAACAAATAAACTTGTGATCTTTTTCTGCAGGCCAAACTTGTTTCCAATACAAACCTACATCAAAAACAGGCTGTAATCAAGCTGTATGAAGTGACTATAGGGATGGCAAGAGAAGAACCTTCATGCTGCAACAGATTTCCTCCTAAAGTTTCTCTTTCATCTTGTACTTTTGTACTTTATTGGATTTTAATAATGCTCTTAACCAAACCCTTGGTTTTTCTCATGGATTCTTATGGAATTTTCACTCATCACACCTCTAGACATCAGATAAAGGGTTAGACAAATAGTTAAGAACCAATTTGTTGGTTTGTGTATTGGTTCATGTCAGTTGAAATTTCTCATTTCAAGCTTTGGGAGCCCAACGTCCCTCCTTCTAAAATCCTAGCTCACAAATGATATGGAGGAGTTCTTGTACTTTTTGGAAATCCCTCATCATGCTCTACAACTTTCATGTTTTAAGCTTTTTCAAATTCCCAGTGGAATTAGGTCAAAAATCCTCTTGAAGTTGGCTGAAAACATGACTTAAAAGTGCCAAAATCATGAAATTTCACTAAGTGTTTTTCCCTCTTGACTTGTTTTTGATCATAACTCAAAATCTATTCAGTTTTTACACATAGGTTACTTTTTAACTTTTGTAGGACTTCTCAAGACCTTTCCAACAAGCTTTTAACCAAACCATTTGGATGTGTGGTTAGGAAGTTATGGTCTTGCCCCTTTCAAAACCCTAATTTCCCAACTTTTCGATTACTTCTCAATTCTTGATCCAATGGTCACCAAACTTCATGATTAGCTATGATATAACATAGGGAACATAATTGTCTTCAATTTTTGGGTCAAAACCCTGTTGGTCAATGAGTTGAGTTTTCAGTCAGACGAACCGAACGATCGAAAACCTTTGAATCGACTGTTAGTGTTCTGGGTTCCCTGAGGTCTTGAAACTTCTTGAGGGGACTTAAATAAGTCATATAAGCTTCATGGACCATGATTCCACCACTGTAATACCAATTAAATCAAAATTCAAACCACAGTTGACTTTTCCTGATAAGAAACCTTAATCGGGGGTCTTGGACTGCACTGCTCTTTTCCTTGGGTGAAAACCTCAAATTGGATTCATACTTGATCCAATATAGTATTCTTGATGACATAGGGAGTTGATTCATGGAGAATCAATCTAAGACATTGACTGATCAAACCAAAGAAACCCTGATTCCTTACTGTATGGGAACCAAATTTATCTGCATCTTGACAAAGACAAACTTGAAATAGGTTAGATAAAAAATGATGATGCTCCTAGAATGATGATGAGATCTAGGGTCAAAATTTGGGGTATAAAAATATCTGTGCAGTGTTGGAGGGAGATATGAAGTGCACAACAGAAAAATGATTACACACCAGCATGAAAGAAGAAGAGAAATACATAGTGCAAAAAATTTTGCAGCATCTAATTCACTAACAAGTTGATCCAAAGCCATACAAAAAAAGGGGAAAAAAATCAAAATAGAAAAAGAATACAAATCCATAAAAAGGTGCAGTGCAGAGTTCAAGTAAATTTGAAAAGAAGAATTTGTAACAGAATCACACAAAAACTTCATAATAGAAGTTCAATTGCAAAGACCAAACCACCCTCATCAACACTCTATAAGAGAATAAATCTTGGTGTAGTGGCGATTTTGATGAACTTGTTGAATTCACTTCCTTCATTTTTTAGATTTTTTCGTCATCAACCTTCAAATCGATCGTACGCAGCAGCTTCACACGACTGACAAAAACTGACCCCACACCAATTATACCACCAAGCCACTACACACCAAACTTGCTTTTTACCGTTACAAATCACACTGCAGCCAACACATGATACACAATTTCAATACATCCATACAAATCATACAAGACGCACAACCAAGCAAAAATTGTAAGGGCAAACCGCCATACACCATACGAGTTTGCATACAACACTTGATATAGGTTTCGATGATGACGAATTACAACCATGGATGAATCGGCAACTGTAGATTCCACCTCTACCAAACAAATGCAACATATCACCTACCGTATCCTTTTTATATTCATCTAAAAACTGTTATGATTAATACAATATTTATGGATAAAATATGGTCATGACACAATGCATGAAAAACCACAAGAATCTCATTTTTGCAGATTTGCAGGTTATGAGTCGACCATAGGGTCAGCGCATACGTCAGTATGTTTTCCCACGGGTCAGCGTATACACTAGTATTCTTTCTCACATGTCAGCGCATGAAGGTTTGAGTCGACCTCATGGTCGGCGCATGAAGAATTTTCTCTTCCACGGGTCAGCGCATGACGACTGTATGGTCGACGCATACTGATGCATTTTTCAGATTTCCAAAGGTGCAGGCTATGCGTCAACGCATAGACCTGCTATGGTCGACCGTTTGCGCGGAAATGTTGTTTTTAAATTGATTCCCACTATTACTTGAAAAGCTGTTATGTCCTTGGTTGGTTTGTTACTATAAATAGAAGTTCAAATACTTATGTCAACTAACATTTGATAAAATTGATTCATGTGCTCAAAGAATAAGAAAGAGTGAAATAGGTGTCCAAGATTCATCATCTTCATCTTCAACATCTCACAACACATCAATTACACACAACCATTTTTGAAGTGCCTTGTGAGTGATTAAAGGTGATAAGGTTCGAAGCCTAGATTGGGTAATCTGGTTCGGGTTGAAGCTTGCGACAGGTTCTTTCTTGAATAAAAACTTTAGGGTTTTGACCTCCAAGATTGGTTTGATTTTTGGGGTTTTTGGACGAGATTCTTCATCAAGGGTCAGCTGAGCGAAGGTGGTTGTGAAGAGGAAGTCTTCAACAATCTAGTAGCGGATTTAGTGATATTGAGGGGAAGATCTCGGGTTCGATTCATTGTAGTTGAGATCAGCCGGGCCGAAGGTTTGAAGAACTGAGGGTTACTCAATAAAGGGGCTGGAGTCGGAGGTCTATCAACGATGATTGGAGGACTTGATTCATCTTGAATCAAGGGGCAAGGAGTGGAAGCAACATTCAACGTCTTGAGAATTCTGTTGTTAATTTGCTTTTCAATCCTTGTATAAACTGTTACATTCAACAGGTGATATGTATTAAATCAATCTCAATTCTGGTTTTAGAATTGAGGGCAGACGTACCCCGAAGCGAGGACGACGGGGGAACTGCCTCACCAAATCTTTGTCTTCTCTATTTTTCAGTATTTTCGTTTTAGCTTAAAAATAAGTGATTTTTGTATAAGCACTATTGTCAAACTGTGATATCAATTGAGTAAGAGGTTGAAATTTTTGAATCCAAAGTACAATAAGACATTGTACTAGGATATTTGGAATCACTTACTCAACATAAATATCACTTGGAGTGTTTTTGCACACCAAGTGTTCGACAATTTGCCTGAACCAAAATTATCTTATTTGTGTATCTAGTTTTGGTTTGCTCTTTAAATCATTGGAACCAGGAATCCTAACAAGTGAATTAGATCATTGATAAGTGTGACTAGTGTTGTGATTCGTTTTCCATATTGTCATTAATCCATAGGCTTAACGCATATCCGGTTTTCCAATAACTGTTCGTTCTAGACTATATTTTCCTCGGGCGCTTCCGCACTTAAAATAAATTTTCAAAACCAATTTTTAATTGGTAGCGCCGACTCAATTTTTAATTGGGATCTATTCAACCCCCCCTTCTAGATCTGTGCCATAGTCTAACAAGTGGTATCCAGAGCTCCGGTTACTCGGTGCTTCAAATACAACGTTGATAGAAAATGGCTAACGAACCTAAAGGGGATTATAATAGAGCTCCCGTTATCATTGGTGAAAATTATAGTTATTGGAAAGAATGTATGCGGGTGCACATAAACTCCATAGATAGAAAAATATGGAATGTTATCCTCAATGGTCCAATAGAAATTACTATGACCAATGCGGATAATGTGGTTGTGCCAAAGCCCGAAGCACAATGGACCGATGACGATGAGAGAAAATGCAATTATGATTGGAAAGCCAAAAATAGCTTAATCTCCTCATTAGGTGTAGATGAATACTATCGTGTATCCCATTGTCCTACTGCTAAGGCCATGTGGGATTCACTAAAAATCGCCCATGAGGGGACGAACGATGTTAAGTTGGCTAGAACAACACATTAACATAAGAGTTTGATCTCTTTTTCATGGAGCAAGGGGAAACCATTGCTGACATGCAAAAGAGATTTACTCATCTCATCAATCGTTTACATTCATTAGGTAGGCCTGTTTCCAATGATGTTGCTACTAATAAGATCTTGAGATGTCAACAGGGAATGGCAGCCAAAAGTGACCGCCATCAAAGAAGCAAATGATCTTACCATATTAGACTTGACAACATTGTTTGGCAAACTACAAGAGCATGAACAGGTACTCTTGAGCCTAGACCAACACGAAAAGAAGGAAAAGAAGGATAAAACGAAGGTGAGTGAAAAGAAATCTATAGCTCTTAAGACTTCCTCCTCGAAGTCTCAAGCAAAAGAGCAAAGTGATTATTCCTCAAGTGACAAAGAAGAAGAGGACAAGAGCGAAGATATGGGGCTGTTTGTTAAACGTTACAACCGTTACGTGAGAAAGAACGGCATCCAACATTCCAAGAAGAACTTGGTAAACTTCCGGAAACAATCGAGGTACTCCAAAGATGATGACTCAAATGGTAAAAAGACTAGAGGGTCGTGCTACAAGTGTGGGAAGCCCGGTCACTACAAACTGGACTGTGCGATGAACAAAAAGGGAAAGAAAAAGGAAACATCCAAGTCATACAAGAAATCATCAAAGCCAAGGAGAGCGTATATAGCTTGGGAAAGTGATAGCGACTCATCCTCCTCTGATGAAAGCTCTAGTGATGAAGAAGAGTCCGTGAACCTATGCCTTTCCGCACATCAGAAAAATAAGAAAAAGCAGGTACGTCACTCTAAATATGAGAAGTCCTCAGATATGTCGCATTTAGAATTACAAACCGCATTCAATACTTTACACAATGAAGCAACTGAAGCTTTTAAGAGACTTGCCTCTAATAAAAGAATTTTTACTTACTTAGAGCACAAAATTAAAGAGTCCGAAAGGAAACTCGAGGAACTTAAGGCTTCCATTGTGGAAAGTAGTAAATCGGATTGTGAGGACCATAGAAATCCTTTCGACTTTGGATGTGCTACTTGTCATATTTGGCAAGGTGAAGTTAGAAACCTTAAGGCCAAATTAAACAAGGCTCTTGAGCCTAAAATTACATTTGCTATTGATAGAAAGGATTTTAGAAAAATTATGGTGAACCCATATCAAAAATATGCATATGTAATTAGGGATCAAGAGAGTAAAAGTGATTCTAAAGTCGATTTTGCATGCTTATATTGTTGCAAGAAAGGCCATTCCATTGCTAAATGCCTATTTAGGAGATTTTTGGTTCCTAAAGGCATCTATCAATGGTTGCCCAAATGCAACCATCTTGTCGCTAACATATTAGGACCCAATATGCCATTGGGTACCTCCTCTTGCTAATTATGTTTTAATAGGTACAATGTGTCGAGACCACTGAGAGAAGATTGGTTCTCGACAGTGGATGTTCGAGACACATGACTGGAGATATATCCCTATTCATAGACTTCGTGGCTAAGAAGAAAGGCTATGTAACGTATGGTGATAACAATCGTGGAGCAATACTTGGTAAAGGTAGTGTAGGTAACCCCTCTTCCACTATGATTTCTGACGTGTTGCTTGTCGAGGGCCTTAAACATAATTTGCTTAGCATTAGCCAATTATGTGACAAAGGATACAATGTATCATTTTCAAAAGAGTGTTGCAAAATTGTGCATGATAATGACAAGAAGAATATGTTTAATGGCTTTAGAGTAAACAACGTCTATATGCTTGACTTAAATGAAGTATCGTTAACAAGTGACAAATGACTCATAACAATGAGTGAAGACTCATGGCTATGGCATAGGCGTTTAGCGCATGTTAACTTTGACTTACTAAATAAAGTAGTCTCAAAAGACTTAGTCTTAGGACTCCCCAAAATAAAGTTCACCAAGGATCACCTTTGTGATGCTTGTAAAAAAGGGAAGCAAACGAGGATCTCATTTAAATCCAAAAAGATCGTTTCAACGACGAGACCTCTCAAACTTCTTCATATGGACTTGTTTGGGCCTTCTAGGATTAAAAGTCTAGGAGGAAACTATTACGGGTTCGTAATAGTGGACGATTTTTCTAGATTTTGTTGGACTATCTTTTTAGTAAGTAAGAGTGATACATTCGCCGCTTTTGAAAGGTTTGCTAAGCTTTCCCAAAATAAGTTAAATACAAACATTGTGTCAATTAGAAGCGACCATGGAGGTGAGTTTGAAAATCACTTATTTGAAGAATATTGCGGTAACCATGGTATAGATCATAACTTCTCCGCTCCATGCACTCCTCAACAAAATGGGGTTGTGGAGCGTAAAAACCGAATTTTAGAAGAATTGGGAAGAACAATGATTAACGAAAGTGGTTTACCGAATATTTTTGGGCCGACGCCATTAGTACGACGTGTTATGTTTTGAATAGGGTGCTCATTCGCCCTATTCTAAATAAAACACTGTATGAGCTTTTAAAAGGGCGAAAGCCAAATGTTTCTCACTTACATGTTTTTGGTTGCAAATGTTTTGTAATAAACAATGGAAAGGAAAACATGGGCAAATTTGATTCCAAGGACGACGAAGGTATCTTCCTCGGATACTCTCAATCGAGTAAAGCATATAGAATATATAATAAATGATTACTTGCTTTAGAAGAGTCTGTGCATGTTATTTTTGATGAGTCCTATCCGAGAAATGTCGGAAATGATAGTGTTGTTCATGGGGCAGGTACATCTACGGAAGACATACTCAAAGGGGGCGAGCCGGGGATTGATCAACCTGACAAAGCCAAAGTTGAGGAGGATAAAGATGTACACCATAAGGTAACCGAGGAAGCTCATCCGCCTACAAACGATGATCTCCCTCAAGCTTGGAAGTCTCCCAAAGATCATCCAATTGACAACATTCTCGGAGACATCACAAAGGGTGTAACAACTCGATTGAAGCTAAGTAATTTCTGTTATCACTTCGCTTTTGTTTCACAAATGGAACCTAAAAACCCTAAAGAATCCCTACTCGATGAACACTGGTTTTTGTCAATGCAGGAGGAACTAAATCAGTTCACTAGAAATGAGGTTTGGGACCTTGTCCCTCCTCCACGAGGTCATCGAGTAATCGACACCCGATGGGTGTTTAGAAATAAGTTGGACAAAAACAGATTAATAACTCGTAACAAGGCGCGTTTAGTCGCGCAAGGGTATAACCAAGAGGAAGGCATCGACTATGAGGAAACTTATGCGCCAGTTGCCCGACTCGAGGCTATACGCCTTTTGCTTGCTTTCGCCTGTGCGAATGATTTTAAGTTATTTCAAATGGACGTTAAGAGTGCGTTCCTTAATGGATACATAAATGAAGAAGTCTATGTTGCACAACCTCCTGGTTTTGAGTCTCATGAGTATCCTGATCATGTCTACAAACTGAAAAGAACTCTATATGGTCTCAAACAAGCTCCTAGAGCTTGGTATGAGCGACTAAGTAAATTTTTACTAGATCAAGGTTACTCAAGAGGAAAGGTTGACACTACTCTCTTCATTAAACGTCAAGGAAAACACTTAATTCTTGTACAAATTTACATTGACGATATCATATTTGGATCTACTAACATGAATCTCGTGAGAGAGTTTTCTGACCTTATGCAGGGTGAATTCAATGAGTATGATGGGTGAACTCACATACTTTCTCGGTTTACAAATCAAGCAACTGAAAGAAGGAACATTCTTGAGCCAGACAAAATACTGTTTGGAGCTTCTCAAGAGATTTGACATGGCAAATTCAAAAGCCATTGACACTCCTATGCCAACATGTGTAAACCTGAGTAAAGATGAAAGCGGTAAGGACGTTGAGGTAAAAAGGTATAGAGGTATGATTGGCTCTCTTCTCTATCTTACTGCTTCTCGTCCTGACATTATGTTTAGCGTGTGTATGTGCGCAAGATACCAATCATGTCCTAAGGAATCCCATCTAAAATCTGTCAAACGTATACTTCGATACCTATCTGGTACTCCGAAGTATGGACTATGGTATTCCAAAGGTAATGATTGCTCATTGGTAGGTTTCTCCGATTTCGATTTTGCCGGTTGCAAATCGGATAGGAAAAGCACCAGCGGTACTTGTCACTTATTTTCAAACTCCTTGGTCAGTTGGCACAGCAAAAAACAAGTGTTTGTTGCTTTGTCAACCGCCAAAGCGGAATACGTAGCCGCCGGTAGTTGTTGCGCACAAGTCCTATGGCTTAAGCAGCAACTATTGAATTTCAATTTAAAACTAGTACGTGTTCCCATATTTTGTGACAATACAAGTGCTATTAATCTCACCAAAAATCCTGTGTTACATTCTCGTACCAAACATATCAAAATTCGACACCATTTTCTGAGGGATCATGTAGAGAAAGGTGACGTTGTCTTTGAACACGTTGACACCAAAAATCAACTAGCGGACATTTTCACAAAGCCGCTAGCCGCTGAACCTTTCTTTCATATCCGTCGAGAACTTGTCATTCTCGACATTTCGGATCGGGTATAATGATTACTAGTTTCGCATTACTTTATTTACAACTATATTCTTGTACTTCTGACAAGTTAAGTTTTGTTGCAAGCACAAGTATGTTGTTATCAAGTGTTGTCGGTATAGAGGTGATGCTGTTCCTTTTCTCTCTTTCTCTCTCTCTCTCTCTCTCTTTCTCTCTCTCTCTCTCTCTCTCTCTCTCTCTCTCTCTCTCTCTCTCTCTCTCTCTCTCTCTCTCTCTCTCTCTCTCTCTCTCTCTCTCTCTCTCTCTCTCTCTCTCTCTCTCTCTCTCTCTCTCTCTCTCTCTCTCTCTCTCTCTCTCTCTCTCTCTCTAAATATTCATGATTTAAACCAATATATCGTTTGACTATCATGGTATTTATATATATGACATTTGCTACAAGTACTATGTGTTTTGGACGCAAATTATGTTGTGAAACTGCAAAGTAGGCATCAAATGTGGCATTATATATGACATAAAGTAAAAATCTGCAGTTTTGCTCAATATGAGTCGACCAAAACAGGGCAGCGGTCGACGCATGCTGTACACTTTTAAATTTGTCAAAAATCACACAGTATGCATCGACGCATGCAGTGGTACGGTCGACGACTCGTGCAAAATCCCAGATTTTTTATTTGAAAACCGTTCCATCTTCTTACACTCTACATTAAATATGCAGTAAACATTAACTGTGCTTTGAAATTGCATTTTCTTGTAACCTGCATCTAGTCATTCCTAGTGTCCCCTTGTCTCCTCCTTCTTACCAAAACCCTAAATCTCCTTCTATAAAAAGGGTTTATCCTCATCTCCTCCAAACTCATCTTCAACTATCCTCTCAAAAGTCATTGCACTCAACCTCTACCAAATCTCCAAAATCATCATCCATGGCTTCTCTATTCCGAAAAAATACCGGCAAAAGAACAAGAGCTTTAACATCCGCTTCACTACCCATTACTGTTGTATCTCTGGTTCCACCACCTACTGTTAACATCTTCAACAAATACATTGGCAAACGAGCAGTTGTTCCACAACATGCATTCTACAAAGCAACAACGGAGCACATGCATCTCACTCAAATCATGTCATTGTTGGAGTTTCAAGGGTTTGTGAATTTTCTGGAGTGCAACACAACATACAGTGAAGATTTAGTCCGTGTGTCCTATACTTGTCGGCATGACAAGTTTCAAATTCAAAACTTCCACACCTCTGTCGGAAATAAACAGGTAAACGTGAATTCTGAAGTCTGGAATAAGTATTTTGATTTGACTGTGGCTGCTGATGCTCAACCTCCTCATGAGGTAACATACTCTCGCACTGTGCCGGGATATGAGTTTAAGAGTGCCCTAAATGACATGCTCAAAAGGACTTATTCGAATTATATTGTCAATAGTGATGCCTTTCCCAGAACAATTATGGCAGGAAAATTCTAAACAGGGGAGCGCATCCTTCAATGGATTGTAGCTCTCATCCTGCAGCCTAAGAAAGGTGGCTTGTGCCGAGTTGAACAGGCTGAAGTGCATCTTATTTACATTTTGAAAAATAGGTTCAAAATAAACTGGCCATATTATATCGCAAGCAAAATTTTTGCTCTGAGAGATTCAGGCAGAGGAACTGCTCTAGCTTATGGGTCTTTTATTTCGGAGGTTCTCACCGCGGAAAATGTTGTATATCCATCATTTCCATGTGTTTCAGTATCCTCCGATAAAGAATTCAGCACTAAAACCTTTGCCATGATGGGTTATTTTTGGTGTGATGAACGCCAATCATACAGGTTTGTTCGCAGAGCAAATATTCCTCGGGTTGCTGACAATCCTGATGAAGGTTCTGAACAGGAAGATGAAGAACAAGATGAACAGGTAGATGAAGAAGAAAATGCAGCGGAATAGGTGCAAGAACCCGCATATGAGACGCATGACAATTATCAATCGCCGGATCAACATGAGGTTCCAAATACTGATTAGCTCCATCACTCAGCTCCATCTGACGAACAAGAAGAAGGTTACACAAATCAGGGATGGGGTGAGTGGCAGTACATAGGCTGGTCCACCCTAGGTAGATACTATGATCCGTACCATGTCTATCCGCAAGATCATCAACCTCCTCAGTATTCATCATCTCCTCCACAATCGGACAACTCTGAAATCCTTAACATGCTGCAGTCCATGCAGTTAGATCAACAGACCTTTATGAGGAGTCAAGATACGCGGATGGAACAAATCCGAGCTGAGCTTCATACTCAAAATGAACGGTTAAATTCATTTTCCACTAGGATGGATGCCCGCTTTGAAGCTCACGTTGCATCCAGTGAGAGGCAAGACATGGAAATCACTGACAGTCTCCATCACCTCAATATGTCTGTGGAAGCCTTTGTGGACTTCTCTGATCCCCACCACAATCCGGATGTTGCGTACTGGGGGAGGGGCCGAGGCCGGGGCCGGGGATATTAGTTGCAAAATTGCATATTCTCATTGTGTATAGTGTGTTATTTGTGTTATATTTGTTGGAATATTAAGCCCATTTGGATGATTTCACTTCTTTATCTATTAATTCTAGTACTCTTTCATTATCAATCTTATGTGTGAATTTTGGTAATTGACTAGCTATCACCTGCTGAATATTTTTTTTTGTTAATTGACTAGTTCTCTTTCTCTTTTTGATGTTGTCAAAGGGGGAGAAGAGCATGTAGCAAGTACCAAAGCCAAGCCAGGATGTTCACAACAGTTAACGGTTGTTTGTTTTGCAGCCTTGGATTACAAAAGAAAGGGGGAGTTTGTGTATACATTGCATATTGTTGTGTTTTGGTTGTATACAGGTTGTCATTATCAAAAAGGGGGAGAATGTAAGGGCAAACCCCCATACACCACACAAGTTTGCATACAACACTTGATATAGGTTTCGATGATGACGAATTACAACCATGGATGAATCGGCAACTGTAGATTCCACCTCTACCAAACAAATGCAACATATCACCTACCGTATCCTTTTTATATTCATCTAAAAACTGTTATGATTAATACAATATTTGTGGATAAAATGTGGTCATGACACAATGCATGAAAAACCACAAGAATCTCATTTTTGCAGATTTGCAGGGTATGAGTCGACCATAGGGTCAGCGCATACGTCAGTATATTTTCCCACGGGTCAACGCATACACTAGTATGCTTTCTCACATGTCAGCGCATGAAGGTTTGAGTCGACCGCATGGTCAGCGCATGAAGAATTTTCTCTTCCACGGGTCAGCGCTCGCCGACTGTATGGTCGACGCATACTGATGCATTTTTCAGATTTCCAAAGGTGCAGGCTATGCGTCGACGCATAGACCTGCTATGGTCGACCGTTTGCGCGGAAATGCTGTTTTTAAATTGATTCCCACTATTACTTGAAAAGCTGTTATGTCCTTGGTTGGTTTGTTACTATAAATAGAAGGTCAAATACTTATGTCAACTAACATTTGATAAAATTGATTCATGTGTTCAAAGAATAAGAAAGAGTGAAATAGGTGTCCAAGATTCATCATCTTCATCTTCAACATCTCACAACACATCAATTACACACAACCATTTTTGAAGTGCCTTGTGAGTGATTAAAGGTGATAAGGTTCGAAGCCTAGATTGGGTAATCTGGTTCGGGTTGAAGCTTGCGACAGGTTCTTTCTTGAATAAAACCTTTAGGGTTTTGACCTCCAAGATTGGTTTGATTTTTGGGGTTTTTGGACGAGATTCTTCATCAAGGGTCAACTGAGCGAAGGTGATTGTGAAGAGGAAGTCTTCAACAATCTAGAGCGGATTCAGTGATATTGAGGGGAAGATCTTGGGTTCGACTCATTGTAGTTGAGATCAGCCGGGCCGAAGGTTTGAAGAACTGAGGGTTATTCAATAAAGGGGCTGGAATCGGAGGTCTATCAACAATGATCGGAGGACTTGATTCATCTTGAATCAAGGGGCAAGGAGTGGAAGCAACGTTCAACGTCTTGAGAATACTGTTGTTAATTTTCTTTTCAATCCTTGTATAAACTGTTACATTCAACAGGTGATATCTATTAAATCAATCTCAATTCTGATTTTAGAATTGAGGGCAGACGTACCCCGAAGCGAGGACGACGGGGGAACTGCCTCACCAAATCTTTGTCTTCTCTATTTTTTAGCATTTTTGTTTTAGCTTAAAAATAAGTGATTTTCGTATAAGCACTATTGTCAAACTGTTATATCAATTGAGTAAGAGGTTGAAACTCTGTTTTTGAATCCAAAGTACAATAAGACATTGTACTAGGCTAGTTGGAATCACTTACTCAACATAAATATCACTTGGAGTATTTTTGCACACTAAGTGTTTGACAATTTGCCTGAACCAAAATTATCTTATTTGTGTATCTAGTTTTGGTTTGCTCTTTAAGCCATTGGAACTAGGAATCCTAACATGTGAATTAGATCATTGATAAGTGTGACTAGTGTTGTGATTCGTTTTCCATATTGTCATGAATGCATAGGCTTAACGCATATCCGGTTTTCCAATAACCGTTCGTTCTAGACTATATTTTCCTCGGCCGCTTCCGCACTTAAAACAAATTTTCAAAACCAATTTTTAATTGGTAGCGCCGACTCTATTTTTAATTGGGATCTATTTAACCCCCATTCTAGATCTGTGCCATAGTCTAACAAAAATGACTCGTACTACTCAAGAATTTGTACTACCATGTCACAAACTTTTTCTTCCCATTTCACCCTCATAATTCCTCTCCTATAAATCAAGCTTTATTCTTCACAAACCTAGGGAAACAACCTGCGAAATTCACAGCCAGCCGCCACAAAAAACCAATGCAACATCAAAGGCAGCAAGAAGAGAAGTAGAAGATTTGGAGTAGAAGAACACAGAGAGGAGCAAGGATTTGAGCAACTAAAAACTGGAGTTTTCAATGGGTTTCTTTTGTTGTTTGCGTCGAAGACGCCATCAGAGCGACTCTGATTCGTAAGATTTCTCTTTTATCGCTCTTGTAAGAACAATGTGTTTACTCTGACATGGATCGAATGGTGTTTTGTTTGTTTCTGTTCTCATGAGCCTCGAGGTCGTGATATGAAGGCAGATCGAGAAAAGGCATGGGTATGTTGATGCAGGAGAATTGAAGAGGATGGAAGTGGAGTTTCAAAATCGTTGAGAAGGGAGAAAGGGGGAGTCATGGAAGCGGGTTTTGTGAGCAGCGAGGAAATGAAGAAGAGGGAGGTTGAAGCTCTTGAATGGCGACGAGGCATTTGGAACGAAGAAGAAGATGAAATGAAACCTGATCTAGTTTTAGGTTTTTTTTCTTCTTTTTATTATTCTGTTGGACCGGGCTTAGACCCATGTTATTTTCTCTTTTCACACCCACATTTCTACTCGCACACCCCCTTGGTTTCAGATAGAAGACATCCCAGGGGCCAAGCTTGTAAAGCCCATTTGCTTGAGTCTCTTTCTCACCAATGTTTTTGCTTCTACTGCCACATTTGTTATGTAAATATTTTGTTTTGTTTTATTTTCTAGAATTTAACCTTGTTTAAATTAATAATTATTTTATTTTAGATCTTTAACTTTTATTTGATGATTAACCTTTTTTAGTTTAAATTTTAGAAACTAATCTTGATCTTGATTAGATTAAAAATTAACCTTGTTTTTTTTTCTTTTCGAATTTTAGTAAAGTTGAAATTTTAGAATTAGATATTAACTTTAGAATTAGTTAATTAGAATTTATTTTGATTTGAATTTTGATTTTTAATCCTATTTTCCTTTAGATTGTTTTTAATTCTATTTTTGTTTAGATTTTAATTTTGAAATTAATTTTGAGTTAGATTAATTAGAATTAGATTTTAGAAATTAATCTTGACCTAATTAGACTTTGATTTTAATTTTGATTTGATTTGATTTTGTTTGAAGAATTAACCTTGATAATTTGGATTAACTTTTGGTTTTAGTTTCGATTAATTCTTGAGGGCGTTTGTGAATATTTCTTTGACGACACTTGTATACATTTGCTTTTTTGACTGATATCACTTTGTTCTTGGATATTAACTTGAGTTTCGATACTTGATATTGTTTGTGATTACGATGCTTCGTGTTTACCTGTTGATTACCGCTGTATTCACATGATCCCTTAGGATTTCTAGCTCGACTTAATTTCTGATTAAGTTCGAGGTAGGAGAGACATTAGGCTCTCAATCCAAGCATGACAACATTAGACTCTCAATCCAAGCATGATAACATTAGGTTAGCTCATTTCTAATCCTGACCTGAAGGCCACATTGTATGATAATAGTTAGGATTCAGTTTCCCGTAGACCTTGCGTGCGTCTTTGTCTTCTCTCTCTTAATCATATTTCAAAACACTTAATAACTACGATGAGTATTGTGCGCCACGAGTCTTAAGTATATAGGAAATGATGAGTGATGGGTTTTTCCTTACTTGTCTAGAGTGTTTAGCATATGCCCCGTGGGAGATATGCGACACATTCGCTCCAATGTCATAGACTTTAGTGCAATACGCATCTCAAACAAAGCCAATTCACTTCTGTTAAGGCATTTCAGGCCCAGAATCTTTTCTCTCGCCCCCGCGCGATCGAGATTCTGTTTTCCTATAGTAGCGTGAACTATGGATGCTCTGATTCCTTGTCCCCTGATGAGGATAGATAGACACGAGGGCTCCTATCCTTGGCGAGCACACTAACAACTAACTTCCCTTTTCTCTCGCCTCAATGCGATCGAGACCAACCTGTTAATCTGAACCTTTTCTTTCGCCCCAGTAAGATCCAGACCTTTTCTATAGTTACCCGAACTATATTTGATCTAATTTCTCATACCATATGAGGACACATAGGCACAAGATGACGATGTTTTGGCGAGCAACCTTCCCCCATCACCTGTAGTTTCCCGAACTACATTGACTCTGACTTTCCCATTGTACAAGAGTGTATGTAGGCATAGGGCGATGATGTCCTATCGAGTCTCTTTTTTCTTTTCCTTCCCCCATTTAGCAGTAGCTTTTAGATAACTCACAATTTAATTAGACAACAAGCATGGATCCCGTTGAGTACAACGGATGTGAGGGGTGCTCATACCTTCCCCTTGCGTAACCGACTCCCGAACCCAAGATTTGGTTGCGATGACCTTGTCTTCTCCTTTCTTTTAGGTTTTCTTTGATCGTTTCCTTTCCCTCCTTTGGGATAAATAACGTTCGGTGACGACTCTTCTGTTTGTTTCCACCAGCCCTTTTTCGCAGTTGCGACACTCCTAATACGTGATGTTATTGATTGCTTGAATATTTCCATTTTCCCTTAGGATATTGTGATTCAACTTCATCTTTAATAAGTGGAATTAAGATTATACTTTAGGATTCTCATCCAAGCATGACAACTTTTAGGATAGTCTCCATTGTAAACTTAACTATAGGACCATTTGGCATGACAACTTCTATGACCAAGTCTCCCTTAGATATTGCGCTGCGTCCTTCTCTTATCTCTCTTAACATAAATAAAAATACTTAATAAATACGGTATGTACCTGTCGCTACTGCGAAAATCGGCGCCGGCTGACAGAAGAGTCGCCATCGTGCGTTATTTATCCCAAAGAGGGAAAGGAAACGCTCGAAGTAAACCTACCGCAAAACGGGGAAAGGAATGGTCATCGCAACCAAATCCTGGATTCGGGAGTCGGTTACGTAAGGGGAAGGTATTAGCACCCCTCACGTCCGTCGTACTCGACGGGATCCACGCTTGCTCGGGTTGTCTAAAGGATGCAAAACAATCTATCTACGGCTGCTAAATCTAAACAGAAGGGAATTGACTCGATAGAGCGTCGCACTCTATGCCTACGTATTCTCAAGAGAGAAAGTCAGAGTCAACGTAGTTCGGGAAACTACAGGGAATTGGCTCGCCAAGACTTCGCGTCTTGTGCCTACGTACTTCCACACAGCATGGAAGATCAGAGCTTTTGTAGTTCAGGCTAACTACGACTAAGCAGGGTGTTCTCACACAGGAGTGAGATATTCAGCTGGTTTTAAAGGTACGGGAACCTATGGGAACTAAAGCTACGGTTTGGTCTCAAATGCGCTCGGGCAAGAGAAAGGGGAAAACATCAATCGTCAGCGGGAAAGTCTCGATCGCACAAGAGCGAGAGAACAGAAGGTTAGTTGTTAGTGTGCTCGCTAGGATATCGCATCCTATGCCTACATATTCTCGTCTGGTACGAGAAATCAGAGCAGCTGTAGTTCAGCTACTTTCGGGACCACAGCTCAAATCTCGTTTTATTAATATTCTGAAAAATGGTTACAATGATTGAGAACTGAAAAATAAACTCCTAAAAACCCTATCCTATTCATCATGAAAAATCAAATGGAAAATAGTCTCCTAACAAGTGGACTTTTAAAACTACCTCTAAAAAGGTGTAAAAAGTCCCCTAACAGATGGACATTTAAAACTATCCCTAAAATAAACTCCATGAAGAAAAATATACTCTAAAAGAAAATAGAAAAATCTATACTAATATTTTTTTATTCTTTTTCATATTTCTATATTCTTTTCTTTTTCTTTCTCAATGTTCTTTTCTCAATATTTTCTTTTTACTATTTTTCTCTTTTATTCTCACATTTTTTCTAGATTTTCTATTTCTCATATTTTCTCAAATATTCTTTTTCAAATCTTCCTCAATATTCTTTTTTTCAATATTTTCCTCAATATTATTTTTCCTCTTCTCTTTTTCTCATATATCTTTTATCTAAACTAATAAAAATATTACAAAAGAAAAAAATGATAAAAGAAAATACAAAAGGGAGAGGGGTACAGTCTGTTACAGGGGGTGACAATCAGTAAAAAAAACCAAACAGAATTGGACCCAGCCCAACAAAAAACATAAGAAAGAAAAGACCGGGGAGGGGCGCAGTAAGTGAAACGGGGGTGCAATCAGTAGAACCGTTGGGCCCAACCCACTTCACCAAAAACACACAGCAGGGAGGGAGAGAACGAAAATGGAGGGGGTGAATCCAAAAGGAAAAAAAAATCCTTGGGCTTTGAGGCCCAAACCCCTGAGTCCAACCTCCCTCACTCTTCACTCCATCTCATTCTGAACCCTAATTTCACCTTCCTCTCACAGCGCCGCCCACCTCACCTCCGTTCAGCCTTCTTTCTCTCACCGTCCCTCCTATCTCCGTTCTTCTCCCCTAACCTAAATCTTCAAATGAAAGACGCCACTGAAAAATGAAAGACGTCATTCAAAAGAATTCCTCAATCGCGTTTGAAGATCTTGGACGATGGATGAACGCATGCTCTGGGATGGAGATCTCAAACGCTTTGGGGGATTGATTCGTGGAAGATAAAGACATTGTTGTTGGCTCGTTCATGGTAGATCTGAGGATTTGGTTCACGTGTTCGAAGATCCTGGAGATGACGAAGGCGATCTTGGAGATGTTAGAGTTCTTGATGAAGAGTATGGAAGAACCTGATGAAGATCGGACGAATCTTGGATGGATATCGGAGAAGAGTTCTCAGTGAACACACAAAGTATTCTTGGAGGATTCTGTTGAAGATTGGGCGAAAACCGGTTGAAGTACGTTCTTGGCATGTGGTGCTTTATCATCCTGAATATTGAAGAACCATTGATGATTGTGGATGAGCTCTGGAAAAATGATGACGATGATGAGCGAGACGACGAACAACCCGAGATATGAAGAAAACTGATGAAGTTTGTGGATCATTTTCCAGAAGACGACGAACAATCCTGCATGTTCTTGAAGATCCTGAACGAAATCTGGAACTGGATCTGGAGATTAGATGAAATCTTGATGCATGTTCTTGCGTTTCTGGGGAATCACCGGCGATGTTCTGGGAAAACCACGAGCTCGATGATGATTCCGGCGACGATCTGGTGATCATTGATGATGAAGATCGGATCGGAGAAGAAGATGATTGGAGAAGAAGATGAATTTCTGAAATTTTTCCAGTTTTCGGCGAGGTTGGTTACGGTGGAGGGATTCAGTTACGGTGGTGGCCGGAGTTGGTTGGTGGTGGCCGGCGAGGGTTGGTTGCGGTGGTTGCATGGCCGCCGACCATGCAACCGGTGAGGCTCAGGTGATGACAGGTGGCAGTGAGGGAGCATGCATGTGCAACACGTGGAGGGGAGAGGAGAAAGTGGGAAATGAAGTGTCAGATTATGGGAGAGTCTGGAAATGAGGTGGCCTCCTTTGGATTTGCACGCGTGGCGTTCTTATAAGATGACACATGGCAATTTTGGACTGAAATGGGACTGGGCCTCCAATACCTCTGGGCCCAACGAAATTAATGGACAAAAAAACCTGATTAACCTAATTAATGAAAATGATTAATAAAAAAGGACAAACGATTAATCCTAATCTAATGAACTATTAGAACTATTCCTAATTATTTAACTCTAATTAAAACTAAAAACACAATTAATACTCTAATCTATTTAATATTCTAATATCCTATATTAAAAAATTAAAACTAATATCTATTAACAAACTATTTATTAAAAGGCTAAAATTTTATTAAAACTATTCTATTTAAAACTATTAAATCTCTATCTAGAATTTTATAACAAGAAAATTTATTTAAATCTATTATATTCTATTTTAGCTATTAAAATTTATTAAAACTATAATATCTATAAAATGGCTAATAAAATCTAATAAAATCCAAAAAGGACACAGTAATTCCAGAGGGAACAAAAAATAGTCCAAAACGATCAGTAACACCGCGAGAGCGCACCGGTAAAAATAAACGGTCACCGAAACATCCTCAAAATCAACAGCACGAGCTGAAAACACTGGGAAGGGCACGACTTCCCAAAAATACGATTCTACTTATCTAACTGAGTAAAAAACACCTGAAATGCGAGGAGAGGGTTGTGATCCCGATAAAATCAAAACAACTGAAAAAATGCACTGTATGCGATATGCGGATGCGAATGCGGTCATGTGTCAAAACATAGGACCAGATACGGGATCCGGTTGGTCAAATTTTAGGGTGCAACAGTACCATATGTCATGAGCCTTAAGCACATGGGAAAATATTAACGGATGTATTTATAATCTCATCTTAGGGTACTTTGTGCGTGAGACGTTTGGATCGTTAGCGCAAAGTATTCGATCCTATGTCATAAACTTTAGTGCAATACATATCTTAAACAATGTTAATTCAGTTCTGTTAAAACTCTTAAACAAAGTCAAATTATTTTGTCCTTCGAGATTTCCTTTCAAACCTTTTCAGAAAGGGTATGCTACTTCTGTTCTACCGCAAACAAGCTTCGTCCCTAGCTGCTAGAATACGAACTTAGCATCGCTCATAAAAGACACTAAGAAACCCGTAGTCCACGAACTACGAACCCACTGATTTCTTCATTCTCGTCCAAATGAAGATATGTAGGCACAAGACAGCAACGTCTTAGCGAGCGCAATTCCCCTTTTCCACCCGTAGTCCTCCGAACTATGTTGACTCTAACATTTCCATTGCACGAGGGAATACGTAGGTGTAGGACCACAAAGTCCTATCGAGTCTCCTTTTTATTTTCCTCCTTTTGTTTTCTCACTTTTGTTAGCAAGTAGAGCTTTGGATAAACACACCTTTGATTAGAACAACAAGCGTAGATCCCGTTGAGTAAAACGAACGTGAGAGGTGCTAACACCTTCCTCTTGCGTAATCGACTCCCGAACCCAGGATTTGGTTACGAGACCAAGTCTTATCCCTTTTTAAGGTTTCTTTGATCATTTCTTTCCCCCGTCAGAATAAATAACATTAAGTGGCGACTCTATGTTCCCGCCTGTTGTTTTTACGCGTTGCGACATGGATCAACGTGATCTAGTCATAACTTTGCAGATACTATCAAACAACTGCTCCATATCATAGAGGACCATTATCGCCCAAGTGTAGGATCTCCGTCTCTACCCTGAGTTATGACTTAGATCAAAATGCTAGCTCCAAAAAGGGGTGCACTAGCTGCACATAAATGTGTTTAGTCTTTCATGCTTCTTGTATCATAAAAAGAGAGAAGGACAAAATATAATGCGACTAAAATGATAACAGAAAATTAATTTGATTTATCAAAATGTTAATCTGTTACAAAAAAAATAGTGGAACAAGTAGATATATACCCCTTTTAACTATAATACTACTTCAATTTGGTAACGTTCTAAGTCTTTGGTATTTGTTCTCCTGCAAAGAATTCCAACATGTATGCCGATTTCTCGGTGTTGGTCTACACCCGGTATGGTCCTTCCTAATTTTCTGCAAGCTTTCCATTCCAAGAATTTTTCCCTCCTATGTCAGTTGTCTTGAGTACCAAGTTCCCTACATAAAATTCTCTGGGTCGAACACGCAGGTTGTATTCAGAGGTTGTGGTTTGCTTAACTATGGTGCTGGTGAAAGTGGCTAGCATCCTTTTTTTCTTCTAAAAGGTCAACCGCCTCCCTAGTTGCTCTATAATTTTATTCCACCAAAAAAGTTGTAGCTATCCTCCAACTTAGTTCTTTAATTTCCACTAGAATGGTTGTTTCAATGTCATATGTAAGTCGGAAAGGAGTTTCTCCGATGATCAAATAGGGAGATGTAAGATAAGCCCCCAATAACATTTAATAATTTTTTTTCTAATTTCCCTTGGCCTTCTTTAGTATTCTCTTTATACCTCTAAGTAGCACTCGTTTGGCTAATCCTACAGAACCATGTTTTGCAATTCATTAGTCAATGAACAACTCTTGAAGAGGGACATGCTTTTAATGATTACAACTAGTATTTGATAATAACAGCTTAACCCAAACACAAAATGGCTAAAGATGAAAACAAACTAAGTAGGGTTGATGATCGATAAAATAGCAAGTGTACTATTCTGCCGATTGTAGTTAAAATAGGGGGGATCATCCCCAGTATCGATCTCGAGGACTACGTTATGAAATATAAACTCAATTTAAATTTAATTAAACAAAAGTCAATTGGGGGTTTGTAAAATTGGTTTCACGATTTTTAAACAAAATATTTAGAATTAAGAAAAATAATAAACAAAGTTCAGCAAGATATGAGGGCATGCTAGGGGCAGTGTATGAATTGCCTTACAATAATATAACCCTTATTTCATAACATAAACACAGTTTTTATCAAGTTCTTGACTGCTATTAGTGTTTACTTCTAAGGCCTTAGTGAGAAAACCTTTGAAATCATAACCAATTTACTACGTCCATAGGCAAACTAGTTTGAGATCAAGTATTGAAAACAGTTTCAGCAGTACTCGAGTGCACAACAGGGTAATCCTAGTTCTAGGCTTTATCTACTGAGGCACTATCGATTAAATTGTATTAACGATGGTTTGTCCAACCTAAAGTTAACCGTAAAACTAAATCAATTTTTCCAGTTGAAAAAGTTATAAAATCATTGATCGATAAAACTTGATGAATCAAAATAAGTGCTTATGTCATAAAATTAAGGAATAAAATATCATTACAATAACGATTCAGGGACACACCCTAGCATTGGGGGGTTTAGCTACTCATAGTCAATAAAGTAAATCGAACAATTAGATACAACATTACAGTAGAAATAGGGATTACTTTTGATCTTCAATTGCTTTGGCCTTTGAAAATCTCCCGTTCTCCCTTTTTCTCTTGAGCTCCCAATCATATCTTGTCGTTCCTTCTTTCATGATCCAAAAGTCCCTTTTTCTTTTCCAAAATGTGTTTCAAATACTCACAGATCCACTAGACAGGCCAGGAAATTTCAAAAATGCCCTCCGGGGTCAAAACTGGTCAACACTGACAAAAATAGGAAAATGGCACGCCCCGACCAACACGAGCCGTGTCAGCTGACACGGGCGGCCGTGTTGGCTCCCTGGTCCAGATACACAAATTTCATCAGTCAACCTTGCTGACACGGGCACCCGTGTCAGCTCCTTGTCTTGCACTCCAACACGTCCAAGTTGTCCCTCTCCTGACACGACCCATGTCAGGTGACACGGGTGGCCGTGTCAGGCCATTGAATTAGCTTGAAAACTTTCTATGACTTCTTGAAATCCCCAATTACTTCGCCTGAACCTAAAATTATTAAGACTACCACCAAACGCATAAAATGCACCAAATATAATAAAAACTACTAATAGAAACAATGCGATAATGAAAAGGCGGAAAGCATAATAAACATCAACATTACGAAAGAAAGTGTTACCGATTGTTGTGACTTTATGCCGAATAAATGGACGAAAACTCATAAAATCGGTGACTGATCACAACCCCAAACTTATCTCATTACTTGTGCTCAAGTGATGCTAGAGATAACAAGAAGGTCACCCCCAAATTATTTGCAATAATCTCACCACAATACTGCCAAAATCTTTCGCAATTCTCCTTTAATTCTCCTTTCAAGGTTTCCTTTTCACTCGATTTTTGATGTTCCACCATATTTCCATATTGAAGTATCTTATCACCTGTCAGCTTTGTACACTCTCACCAAATCTCTCGGGTTAAAGTGTTTTCACTAAAAAATCACAGTATGCAAAGTTGACTCATAAGGTTGAATATCATCTATTTTCTTATCATAAACACATAATACACACTTTGTGAGGGACATGGTGGGATAGACAAATGAAAAGGGAAAACAAAAGGGTTTACAGGCTCGGATTCAGTGTCATCTTTCTTATTACCGTGTACTTTTCAATTTTCATAACTAAGGGTGTTTGACACACTTTCTTTTGGATTTTCCAATTTTCTCTTCTTTTTCTCTCCTCAAGTGAAACCTTGAGAGTATTTTCTACAATTTATTTTCCATCCGGATTCTTCTCTAGGTAAGTGCCTTCTTTCATATAAGTTAATTATTTTTTTTCATTTTTTTTTCAAGACTTTTCATTTTTTTCCCGAAAGCACTTACCTACTTTTTATGCGAGTGTCCCAACCCCAAACTTATAATTTTACACGTATCAGAAATTGACAACACTTATCCGAGCATGGTGAGGATGTGTTTGGGCTTAAGGTTATATGATGTGGTTGATAACAAATAAATGGGAATATGGCTCGAAGGGGCTAACAAGGGGTACATAAAATGGTTGGCTTGAAAGGCTCAGGGCTAAACAAAAATAAGTGCCTCAGTGTGTAGATATGTGCATATAAACAATCCAACAAACGAATACGCAAGCTAAGAGTGACAAAGACATACCTGATACTCTCGTGATGATAAAATGTCTAGCTTTATAGAATCCTCACCATGTTTGGCATATTGACAGTTTCCAAGGTACCTCTCGGATGATGTGACATCATTTCTGTCTCGGGTTAAAGTACTCCTGTATCAATCCCGTATTAGGAAATCGCGTCCAATCATCCACTTCAACAATATCAACTTCCAGGGGTTTCCTGGAGATCAAGCCTAGGTTGTGTCTTCTCATCCATTTTACTATAAGCATCTCTATTTATCCGGCACACAAGTCTCCAATCTGTAACACATAAACATAAAACACACAAAATAAATAAAAACAACACATAAGTGAAATATCATAAAAATTTCAAAAAAATAGACAAACAGAAAGTAAATAAACCCCCCCCCCACTTGAACTAAACATTAAACTCAATGTTTTAGAACAAGCATGAGAGGGGACTCACAAAACCTCACTGAGGAGGAGGGAAGTGCAACATTAGCTGCTGCATCATGATGTGCATGTCATCCATGATCGCCTTTTGGAGAGCTTGCTCTTCCGCCTGTCGGGTTTGCTCTGCCCGGAGATACCCAATCTCACCATGCACCCACGACCAGTTATCGTCAGCAGTGGATGAGCTTCCCGCACCTACATACATATGTCCCTCCTGTGATGGCACAAACTGCTCAGGGACAAACTACTCAAATACAAGAGTGTCCTCCTCTTCATGCTCTCCTGTAGACAAAGGGTCAGCATGGTACTTGTCCTCATCTTGGACGGTACTATCATAAATCCAGTTATTCATATCAGAAATACAAACTCTATTAGGAGCTAGGAGGGCAATTACCAACCTATTATGGCTCATTACAACATAATAATTTGGTGAAATTGAAAACATACCCTGTTGGACCAGGGCCGCCATATCCAGTCTATTTTTACCTGATACCGGTGTGTCACCTAATGCAGCAGGGTCATAGCCAAAGTGATTGGCTATCTGAGTATCATGCCTCCCACATAGATTCCCTCTTGAGCTGCTCTTCCTACTATACCCAAATAGTCTACTGCAAAAGCGGCTACACTTACCATTTCAGAGTTTGCCATAGCATGCAGGAAGAATAACTCCCTCTGAGTGGCCACTCCGGTACTATCTCCTCTCCCGAATAGAGTGTACGCTAAAGTTTTATGTGCATACCTAAAACATGGATTTTGAATACCCGATGCCTTGGCACCCTTTGAGACATACTCAGTGTTACCTATAATAGCTGTCCAGAATGCTTTCACATCAAAAGTCTCCAGGACAACTCTAGGGCCATACAGTGGAAGTCGGAGGATACCTCCCAGCTCTTCCAAACTGATCTCATGGTAAGTATTAAACAGTCTAAACTGCACTGTTCCATAGAAATATTTCGTAGTACCGGTCCATCTTTTTTCTAAATGAAATTCAATGATGCTTAAAAACTCCAACGTTATGCGTTCATACTTTGGAGCTTCTAAATGCATGAATTCCAGCATACTCAGACTATGGAACATCCTATCTATCTCAATATTTAACCCTAATTAAGAAAACGTTGTGTAACACATGTACCTTGTTGGCGTTATTTTATGCTTCATGTGGCATGCATAACACTTCTCATGTTCGGGTGCGTCGAAAATAATGTCGTGCGCGTTAGGCGTCCAACTCGCTCTTTTCCTCGACCTTGAGGTTTTGGCATCCATTTGTTTTCCTGTAACCACTCGTCTAGGAGGCAATGTTATTTTTGTACCTGTAACACAGAGAAAAATCAAGAAAATAAATGTTAGAGTTAGTGAAAAAAATGGTGGGATGATGTAGAGGATGTAGAGGTGACCACTTTTTATGAAGGTAGTATGAGGTTTTAATGTAGGGGTTGTGGAAAGTTTGAAGTTTTAATGAAGGTTTGTTATGGAGTTTAATGGTGTTTTGTGAAGAAAGGAAGAAGAAGATGAAAGGTGAGAGAAAAAGATGTTAAAAATCTGATATGATGAGGGGTAATGGGTAGTAATTGGGTAGTTAAGAGGTTTGGGTTGTGTGGGCCCCTCCATGTGGGAAGAGGAAAATTTTGAAAAACAACACATAGCATGTCTGACACGGGCGCCCGTGTCAGCATGCTGCCCTCCATTTTGCAAACTGTGTCATCCAATATATTCCCCAGTGGGTCTGACACGGGCGGCCGTGTCAGCCCACTGGAATGCTCCAAATTTCACTTATTTTTCCTCATCCTTCATGACCTGACACGGGCACCCGTGTCAGGCCCCCGTTTTTATCACATTTTGCCCTTTTTTCTTTTTCCAATTTTTTTTCTTCGATACTGTCGCTACTGCGAAAATCGGCGCCGGCTGAACAGAAGAGTCGCCACCGTGCGTTATTTATCCCACGGGAGGGAAAGGAAACGCTCAGAGTAAACCTCGCACAACATGGGAAAGGTATGGTCGTCGCAACCAAAACCTGGGTTCGGGAGTCGGTTACGCAAGGGGAAGGTATTAGCACCCCTCACGTCCGTCGTACTCGACGGGATCCACGCTTGTTTTCGGGTATGGATTGTTACTCTATCTAAACTATAGGTCAGGGGTTAAAAAGAAAATAAAACGAAAATAAAAATGACTCGGCAAAGTATCGCACTTTATGCCTACGTATTCCCGCCTGGAACGAGAAATCAGAGTCAGCGTAGTTCGCCTACCTACGGGAGAGGAGGGAAAGGTTGCTCGCTAGGATATCGCATCCTATGCCTACGTACTTTCATACAGCATGAAAGATCAGAGCAAACGTAGTTCGGGCCACGTACGACACAAGCTTGCCTTGGTTGATTTTATTCCTTCTGAAAAAGGTTTTCTTGATTAGCAGTCCAAGCGGACAAAGATGACATTTTGATGAGTTCACCTTCTTTTACGAAAGAAGTGTCTTTTATTGTGTTTGAAATCTTTATTGTGTTTTTCTGTTTGTTTTGAGAAAGAAAGAGACAGAACTCTAACCTACGGTTGCGAAGGGAATCAAACTATCCTAATGTTATCATGCATGGGTTAAGACCTAGTGTCTATCATGCTCCTCTCTTGCACAGAGAGAAACAGAGATCCTAAGGGATAGGCAGAAACAGAAACAAAACCAGATATAATAAAGCAGTAAAATGCATGGATGCAACAGTACAAGCGAGGCAAGGGAGTCCTACTCGACCTCGAACCTAGAAAACAATAGGCAAAAGTGAACAGACTTCACTTTCAACCCAGCAGGGTAAACAGCAAACAATACAGTCCAGAAAACCAATCAATACATCAGAATGAAATACAGCAATAAAACAAACAGCTTCAGCAGCTCTGAATCAACATCTGGCTCCAAGTAATCTCCAATCAGCTATGGGCTTCAACAAGCATCAATCTCCATCTTCATGATCTTCAGGTAAGGGCTTTGATCATCAGTCTTCTATATGCAATGGCTTTTCTTCAAGTTCAAACCTCCAGGATGAGGGATTAGTCACAAGAGTGAATTGGGTGTTAAGCAATCAGTTGACTACCAAAGGTGGTGAACAGACTGCTTCTAACACAAAAGACATTTTCTCTCAAGAGTTCTATCTCTTAGACACTATCACCAAGCCTTCCAAAGGAAGGGGGTGAGTGTCTTAGAGAGACTCTGAATCATAGAGAAGAATGGATGCAGACAAGGCAATCCATGTTTGAGAAACAAACTTTCTAACCTAGAGCTCTGCCTAGCTCCTAAACCCTAGTTCCTCAGCATCTGCTAGCAGGAATCTCCTCTTCAACTCTGGAAGTTGATCTTCAATCTCTGGATCTTCAATGGCTTTTATCTCCTCAAGTCTTCAGCTCTCCCAAATCCCCAGACAATCCCAATACCCACACAGACAAGCAATAATCCCCAGAGGGCACACCACACCAGTCAATCAGATATATACAGTACATTAATAGCAGTAGGGGAATCCTGACTTTTCTAAGGGGATCTAATAACTACCCATAGCCCCTATAGTCCCATAGCTAAACTATTCAAACCCTAAGTCCTAAGGGAAATGAATTGATTCTCCTAAGTCATCACCTAAAACCCTAATTTTATCCATGTTATTCATACTTACACTAAGCACCTAAATTTAATTTCTAAAAATGGGAACTAAATTAACTCTACAAGTTTAATGTCTAACCTAAACAACCTAAAAAGAATGGATGAAAAATATGAAAGTATCTAATAGAACAAAAATTAATAAAATCATGTATGAAATGAAACCATTTAAAATGTCATTTATTTAGAAAATATGGGAAAAATATCAAATAAAAAATAAAATGCAATTTTTATTTTTTATAATTTTCTTGACATCCTAAAGAAAAATATGCAAAAAGAATGAATTAAAAATAATGATTTTTAGATTTTATATGATTTTTAGAAGATGCATGAAAAAATTAAAAGAAATAAAAGAAAATATAATGAAATAAAATGGAGGGGGTGAGAAAAGCAAGAAAAACAAACTAAGCGCGTTGGGCTTATGAAACTGGGGGGTGTGGATAGCGCTCTGAGCCCAATCCCCCCAACTTAATGAAACGGTGCGTTTGGGATTTCAAAATCTCCCACCAAAACTCAGGTTAAATGAGGACCGTTCGATCCATGGTCAAGTCAATTTTCTTCCCCAGATCCAAAGGCCTGTGAGTCGTCTTCTTCCTTCACTCGTCTAGGGTTTCAGTCCCCACTTCCATGCATGAGAATTCCACACAATCTTTCTCCATGATTTCTTGATGAAAACGAAAAATTCCAAGCCCTAAAATACTCTATGAAACTCCAGTAATCCATGCCTAGTTTTGGTTTTCCCTAACTCTCATTGCACACTCCAAACAGAGAGCACGAAATTCAGAACACACCATGCTTGCCTGAGGTCAAAGTTACCAGAACTCAAACCTGATGATCAACAGATATTCTACATGCTTGCCTCATTATTCTATGCTTCAACACATTGATTATAACTCAACATACAGCTTATTATCGAAGCCAACAGAAATGGTAACCTGTCATTGATCTCCATGAATCTATCCCTAAACTTCAAGAATTGATCCTCTAGGGTTTCTAAACAACATTATCCTAACCACATGATCTCTACCAGCCAGAATAGTGAGATTCGAAGAAATCTACATACCTTGCACTTGATGATGGTGATGGTAGCTAGACCTCAATTCAACCTTTGATACTTGCTGAAAACAATCTCCAATGAATGAATATGCTTCTGTTTGCAGTGATTTGTGCTGAATCCTTGTGAATCATGCTATTCCATCCTTCATGCAAGTTGGAGTTTCAAACTGAATCTCTTCACACAGCCACGAATTCCCTCCAATCTTTTGTGCCAATTAATCCATGATGTTAGTAGATGATGATAGTGACAGAAGTTAGAATGGTGGAAGAAGTTTCAATGGGTTTTGGATGAAAATGCCACTTGGAGTGATGAAGTGGATAGGTATGATCCTTGATCAATTCAATCACTTCTTGGTGTGAATCCTAGGGTTTGAATGATGATGATGATGATTCAATCCAAAGATGTGAGAATTTTGAGAGGTTTGTGAGAGTTTGAGTATCTTATGGAAGAATAAGAAAATGGATGAAAATGGAGATTTTTGACAAATGGGAGCACCAACCCTTGCATGATTCAGCTTGCATGAATATATAGGTTGCATTAGAACCTCCTAGAACATTGGAGAAATTTCCCTTTACACTTTCCCTTTCAATTTGGATTATGTTACTTTTAATTCAAGCAACCATGGATAACTCACAAATCATGACCTAATCTCAAAATTCCACTTTAGCCAATGTCTTTAGAATGCTTTTTCCATTCAAAATGACCTATAATTTTGCATCATTTGGCCAAGATATGAAAAATACCATTTTTTAAGCCATTTTCCTTCATTAAATTCACCAATTTTGAAACCTTGTGCCATGGACATTTCCAATCTCTCATGGTCACTTTTCTAGACTCAACATGTCATTTGGAGCAAGTTTGATGTTGTAAGTTTTTCCATTTGAAACTTCCTTGTATGAGTTTTGGGCATAGGTTAAAATGACCTGTAATTCACAAATGACCAAAATACCCTTTACTTGCCAAGACCATAAGTTGAGTTCCACACATCATATGAGGGCATGCTATACCATTCTAGAAAGCTAAGACAATGAGGAACAATTCTTATGTTTACCAGAAATTCACTTGAAATCTCCTTGAGGGGTAAAACTAGCTTGGAAGTCAAGTCACTTTCACAGACAAAATTTCAGATACCTCAGATGACCTGTAACTTGCAAGGACCATAACTTGAGTTCTATAAATCTCCTTGATGTCTTCCACCACTCAAATTAAAGGTCTTGAGATCCTCTACAAGTTTCATGTTGGACAAGAAGCCATTTGAAGCTAGCATTTTGACTTATCTTGCTTGGAAATTTGACCTAAACTAGGGGATTTTACCCAGAAACCCTAATTTAGAAACTCCTCTTTTCCTTGATTTCTCTTGAATTCTTCTTAACATAACAATATATCCTTGTTCTCCATGTCAACTGATGAACCCCACATCTCTCCAATAGCCCTGAATGCCTTTAAATCAGTCAATTGACCTAGGGTTGACCTAGGGTTGACCCAGATGAAACCCTAGTTGACTGTCTTCAACTGCAATTCTTGTGATCACCTCAACAACTTATTTTCCTCCCCAAATGACTTTCTAAGCCTCTCATGAAGTCTTAGGTGCTCTCCATGCCCTCCATTCATAGCTCTCAACCCCCCTGTTGACCCTCAGATGCCCTCAGATAGGGGATAGGCTCAAGGCTTGATCTGCTGAACTCTCTGCTCTCAAATTCTTTTCTGATGACTTGAATGAGATGGAATTAGGATAATAACCTCTTGATAGGCCTCTAGAGATGAGAATAATGATTGGTCCCCCTGTTGTATGACTTGCTATGCTTATGCTATGCAGATGAGTAACCTATGTACATGACTCTATATGCAAATGCTAATGACATTGAAACATAAACCAAGTGAATAAGGTTGGGCAAATTTTAGGGTGCAACAGCTGCCCCTATTCAAGCGACTTGGACCCGATTGGGTGAAGAGCCCGGAGCCTTCAGACATTCGCGGTACGAGACGGTTGAATATTAGGAACCCAGAAATTTGCCAACCGCAGAAATAAACCACGCTCCTGCTTGGGGAACGACATTCATCAGCTGAATATGACTGTTATGGCAACCCACTGATCTCGTGCGACCGTGTTGGGGATTCTCCTCGTCATCCTGAAAAAGATTAAATCATCGGAAATTTCGTTCTTTGCTTGTCCACGTCAGGACTCTATCTGCTGTCAACACGAAGAGAGCTCAGCTAAAACTTGTCCACTTTAGGACTCCGCTTGCTGTTCACCCAGAAAATCTCGGCAACTCCGTTGGGGAATAATTTGTCTACCTTTCCATAAACTGAATCGTCCCCGTTAGGAATAACACCCTTCCGCGTTAGGAATAACCTCGTCTGGACCCGTCCACGTTAGGACTCCTTCCTTCCACGTAAGGAACCACGTCTTCTTTCCACGTAAGGAAACCAATTTTCTTCTACGTAAGGAATTCAACTCTCAATCTGTCCACGTAAGGACTCCAACCTTTCTGAATCTGTCCACGTCAGGACTAAACTTTCCATCTTTCCACGTCAGGAATCAATCTTCTTTCTATATCGACCTGTCCACGTAAGGACTCCAATACCACTTGACATGTCCCCGTCAGGACCCCACTCTTTCCATGTAAGGAAATCATCATTCTTCCACGTCAGGAATCAACTTTTCTCGAATCTGTCCACGTAAGGACCCCAATTTTTCCACATAAGGAATCTATCTTCTTCTTCCACGTTAGGAATAACTCCTTTGATCTGTCCGCGTCAGGACTAAACTTGACACGTCCGCGTGAGGACTCGATCTTTCCGCGTAAGGAAACCCATTTTTCCACGTAAGGAATCTCCTCTTTCCTCGTAAGGAATAAACTTCTTTTCCGAATCTGGAATTGACCTCTTTTCCCATGTAAGGAATAGACTTGTCCACGTCAGGACCCCTCTTTCGTCTTGATTTGTCCACGTCAGGATTCAGGCATCTTCGACCTGCTGAGGGAATAAGGCTTGTCCACGTAAGGCCGCCCACTTCTGAGGAAATCCCGTCAATATAGGAATAAATTGTCCACGTCAGGACTTAGCTCTCCATTGATCCCTACTCTTAGCACCGACGTGACAGCGACTTTGGGGCGGACTCTACTGGGGACATCTGGGAACCAAACTACCGGATGCCTGCTCTGGTAACCGGAGGCAACTTCTGAAACTCTGATTCATGAAACCCTTTTGATGACAAATACCTCTGCTTGGAAATAAAGAGACTTATCCTAGTAACTCTGTGGGGAATACGGCCGAAATTGACATTATCATTGGATGTCTCATGCCGAGCTCTTGAATATTTGGTAGTTCATTTGGGCAAGAACTCTCTCCACCTGAACTGCTGTAGTACAGGAACTGCTTCAACACAATAAATGCTGAAGGTAATGCCGACTCCGCCGGGAATAGCCAGATGCTATAGAATTATTCCAGCAAAATAAATGCTGGAAGGGTGAAGTCAACCATGCTGGGAAGTTGAGAGTTCGCACCAAATACCCTGGTGAGGTAACCCCCTGCTGGGGAATATAACTTTGCTGAGGAATAACAGGTATGCCAAGTATGATTGGACTTCTCTGCTGGAGAGTGAACTGATATTACACGGTATCCCTGACGAAATAGCTGACAGGATCCGCCACCAACTCTGCTGGGGGGAGAGTCTTGATCTCCGGGTTCCACTGGGAGGAAAAACATTTGCTGAAAGGGGAGAACTCCGCTGGGGGAAATCCACTGTCTCTGCTGGGGGGAGAGTGAATGACCCTGCGGGGAAATTTGAACCTGTCTGAGTACAGCCTTATGATCTTGGAATCGTCAATCCTTCTTGCACACGCTACGACTAGCTGGAGAGTTCGATCCTCCTTCAGGAAGAACCTGCATGACCTGCGTGAAGGCTGAGTCTTTCGTTATTGCAATCTTTCGATCATCTTCCTCGTACGGTTATGAAACCTGCGACAACACAAACAAAACAAGACAAGTCTATGCAACCAAATCAACTCAGGTTAGTGACGTTATTTTCAGTTAATTCAAAGCTTTAGCAACTGTTGGCAAGGGCCAGTGGCGTTATGCTCATGCTAGTTTCATCAAACTTGGGCGTTAATCATGCACAAAACAGTAAAGAACAGTGTTAAGTACTGAATAACGTATTTTATTGATTGGGCCCCTGAATAGGCGGAGTTTTGTACATGGGGGGTAACTCCTGAAATGAGGAAGCTACACAAAGCAGATATACAAGTATACAAGTATGCACAAGAAGCATAAATATTGACGACTTAAATTTGTACACATGTCGGCAACGGGATGCGGATGAACACCACGAACTGATCCTCCCATGACTCGTCCGACTCTAATGCTTTCCCGGTATCCCCACTTCTGAAGAGATTGTATCCGATAACTGGCTCCTCAAATATATTCTCCCGCATTGATGCTCATTGCAACTATCAAATTCGGACCGCAGTCATTGCTTTTCAAATCCCTAACTTTTGCGTGAACCGCCCTTTACGGGTTTTCAGTTCACCGGGATACCCCTTTTTGCCGAAGCCGCCCAGTGTAGGTTTTCAACTTCGCGGGTGCACATTTTTCCAATTTTATCCCTTATTTTTGCCCGAACCTTTCATTCTGTTTTTGGTTCGCCAGGATGCCCCATTTTTTCCTGGACTCTCTTTTTCTGTCCAGCGGGTCTATTTTAAGCAAAGTATTTTTTGACTGCGTTCGAATTCACAGGCGACGTGAAATCTTCTCCGTCCATGGTGGACAACAACAACGCTCCTCCCGAAAATACTTTCCTGACAACGTATGGCCCTTCGTAGTTGGGGGTCCATTTGCCCCTGTGATCTGTTTGCGGCGGGAGAATCCTTTTCAGCACAAGGTCGCCCGTCTGAAAGCTTCGCGGATGTATCTTCTTGTCGTACACTTTCTTCATTCGGCTCTGGTACAAACGACCGTATGCTAGAGAAGCTAGCCTCTTCTCATCCATTAAGCTCAGTTGGTTCAATCTATTTGTTACCCATTCTGCCTCGTCTAGCTGAACGTCCCGCAATACCCTTAGAGAAGGGATCTCAACTTCCAATGGTAATACCGCTTCCATTCCGTATACCAACGAGAACGGAGTTGCCCCGGTCGATGTGCGTACCGTCGTACGATAACCGTGCAAAGCAAAAGGTAGCATTTCATGCCAATCCTTATAGGTCACCACCATTTTCTGAACGATCTTCTTGATATTCTTATTGGCCGCCTCAACAGCACCATTCATCTTGGGTCGGTAAGGGGAGGAATTGTGATGTTCGATCTTGAAATTCTGACAGAGTTCCTTCATCATTTTGTTGTTCAGGTTTGAACCGTTATCCGTGATTATCCGCTCGGGAATCCCATATCGGCAAATGATATCTCTCTTGATGAATCTGGCCACCACTTGCTTCGTTACATTTGCATATGACGCCGCTTCCACCCACTTGGTGAAATAATCGATTGCTACTAGGATGAACCGGTGCCCATTAGAAGCCGTCGGCTCGATCTTTCCAATCATATCGATTCCCCACATTGAAAATGGCCAAGGCGATGACATCACATTTAGAGGACTTGGAGGCACATGGATCTTATCAGCATAGATTTGGCATTTGTGGCACTTCCTCGCAAACTTGAAACAGTCAGTTTCCATAGTCAGCCAAAAATAACCTGCCTGCAGCAGTTTTCTCGTCATAGCATGTCCTCCAGCATGCGTACCAAAGGTACCTTCGTGTATTTCCTCCATGAGAAGCTTTGCCTCTTTTTCGTCTACACAACGCAACAGCACCAAATCGTGGTTCCTTCTGTATAAGACGCCATCCGGATTCAGGTAGAAATTACCCGCTAACCTCCTGAGAGTCTTCTGATCTTGACTGGATGCCCCAGCCGGATACTCTTTATTCTTCAGGAAATTGAGGATATCGAAATACCACGGTTTGTCATCAGATGCTTCATCGATAGCAAATACATAAGCTGGCCTGTCCAACCGAGAGATAGTGATTTGGGGAGCTTCGTTCCAGAAGTTGACTTTGTACATGGAAGACAAAGTAGCCAGGGCGTCAGCCATTTGATTTTCCGCCCGTGGTACATGATGCAATTCAACCTTGTCGAAGAAAGGCAACAATCTTCTTGCATAATTCATGTAATGTATCAAGTTGGGCTGCCGTGTCTCCCATTCCCCTTTTATTTGATTCACCACCAGAGCTGAGTCTCCGTATACGTCTAAATTCTTGATTCGCAAATCAATGGCTTCTTCAAGCCCCATTATACAAGATTCGTATTCGGCCTCATTATTGGTAACAGCAAAGGTCAGTCGGGCGGTAAACGGGATGTGCGACCCGTGTGGCGTGGTGATGATTGCCCTTATTCCGCTACCGTAAGCATTCACAGCTCCGTCAAAGATCATCTTCCATTTTGAACCCAACTCTGGTCCCTCGTCTGGCAACGGCTCTTCACAATCTTTCATCCTTAAGTACATGATATCCTCGTCAGGAAAATCAAACCTCATCGATTGGTATTCTTCAATAGGCTGCTCCGCCAGATACTCAGACAGCACGCTCCCCTTTATAGCCTTCTGCGAGACGTATTGAATATCATATTCTGTCAAGACCATCTGCCAGCGGGCAATTCTACCTGACAACGCCTGCTTTTCGAATACATATTTGATAGGATCCATCTTCGAGATGAGCATGGTTGTATGATTCAGCATGTACTGCCTCAAACGCTTGGCGGCCCAGGCTAGCGCGCAACAAGTTTTTTCCAACATTGAGTATCGAGATTCGCAGTCTGTAAACTTCTTACTCAGGTAATAGATCGCATGCTCCTTTCTCCCCGTCTCGTCGTGTTGACCGAGAACACAACCCATGCTTCCCTCAAGAACCGTCAAATACATTATCAAGGGTCTCCCTGCCACTGGGGGTATCAGAATAGGAGGCTCCTGCAAATACTGCTTTATTTTATCGAACGCCTTTTGACAATTTTCGTTCCACGTTACAGCTTGATCTTTCCTCAACAGCTTGAATAATGGTTCACACGTGGCCGTTAGGTGAGATATGAACCGGGCGATGTAGTTCAACCTCCCTAAAAACCCGCGCACCTCTTTCTCTGTTTTAGGCGTCGGCATCTCTTGAATCGCTTTTATTTTAGCAGGATCGACCTCTATTCCTCTTTCGCTTACGATAAACCCCAGGAGCTTACCCGATCTCACCCCGAAGGTGCATTTGTTAGGGTTCAGCCTCAGCCTGAACTTCCTAAGCCTTTTAAACAACTTCAGCAAATTCACCAGATGCTCTTCCTCCGTCTGGGATTTGGCAATCATATCGTCAACATAAACTTCGATCTCTTTATGTATCATGTCATGGAAAAGAGTCTTCATCGCGCGCTGATATGTTGCCCCAGCATTTTTCAAACCGAAGGGCATCACTTTGTAGCAAAATGTTCCCCAAGGCGTTATAAAAGTGGTTTTCTCCATATCCTCTGGCGCCATTTTAATCTGATTGTAGCCTGAAAAGCCATCCATGAAGGAGAATACGGAGTACTGAGCAGTATTATCAACTAACACGTCAATATGAGGAAGTGGAAAATCGTCTTTTGGGCTTGCTTTATTCAAATCTCTATAATCCACGCACATTCGAACCTTGCCATCCTTCTTGGGCACTGGTACGATGTTGGCAACCCATGAAGGATACTTCGTCACAGCCAGGAAACCAGCGTCCCACTATTTCTGAACCTCCTCTTTGATCTTCATTGCCATATCTGGTCGAGTCCTACGAAGCTTTTGTTTGACCGGCGGGCAATCTTCTTTCAGTGGCAGGCGATGCACAACCATATCTGTATCAAGCCCTGGCATATCTTCATACGACCAAGCGAATACATCACTATACTCTTGGAGCATTTCAACCAGTCTCCGCTTGATATCGCTCTGCAGTGCGGCTCCGATGCGAATATTCTTCTCAACCCCTTCCGACCCCAAGTTGATAATTTCGATAACCTCATCGTGAGGCAGAATGGCTCTTTCCTCTTGCTTCACTAACCACGACAATTCTTCAGGAATGTCGCTATCTTCGACAACCTCTTCTTCGGCCTGGAATACCGGGTGATCGAAGTCGGGACGAGTCACAGGTGGTTCAAGGATGTCATCTGGAAGTGTTATCCTGCAAAAGGAACGGTTAAGCGCTTCAAAATGCGTATAAAGCGAACAACCACGTTGCCATTTTGTTGAAAAATATAAAACAGGAAAGACAGGGATTACAGTATTTGCACATGAAAAACGCCGTTTATTTAATGATTAACACGCAATGTTCATAACAACACATCCCTAAGCAAATCCTGATGCCCCGGGCAAGACATCAGATTATTCAACAATTAATAAAGCAAAGCATTACTGTTTAAAAGTCACAGGAACAAGCTCCTGAATAGACCAGTTGCACAGTCCTTGTCCTGGCGTGCTTGGCTGAACCCAGGCATCCATATCACAATCGCTGTCCCCTTCGTCAGACTCCGAAGCAGCATTGACAGTTTCATGACACACCCCACTGGCAGAGATGGTGATTGGCTTTCTGAAACGGGGGCCCCCCACGGAAGGAGTTGATGACGACGGTTGGTACCCCAGCCCGAACCGGTCCATCTTCACAGGAATGTCCAGCACTTTGCCCCAGCCCTTGGCTTCTCCTGCTTCCACTAGAGCTTGAGCTTCTTTATACGATGAGACGGCTATCTCCGGCACTTTGCCCGGCCCGGGACCCTTGTCCTTGATGCGCAAACCTTCGAATGCCTGGCAGGGCGTTTCGTGGATCTCTCCGTCGACTTCCACATATTTAAATGAAGATAGATGGCTGACCAGGATGTCCTCTTCTCCGCACACGGTGACTACGCTGTCCCCAACCATATATTTTAACTTCTGATGCAGGGTGGACGTGACTGCCCCTGCTCCATGAATCCAGGGTCTTCCAAGCAAGCAGCTGTACGCAGGCTGTATATCCATGATATAAAACTCAGTGGCAAACACCTCCGGCCCCACCTGTAGAGGCAATGTGATTGATCCAAAGACTGTTCTCCACGTGCCGTCAAACGCTCTGACTACCAAATCGCTGGGTGTGCATAAGATTCCTCTAACATCCAACTTCATCATCGCCTTCTTGGGCAGCACATTCAAAGATGACCCGATGTCAACCAAGACGTGCGACATTACTGATCCTCTACACTCAACAGATACGTGTAATGCCATATTATGATCTCTCCCTTTCGGAGTCAAGTCAAAATCAGTAAAGCCCAAGCTGTGGCCTGCATTCACATGTGCCAATACTCCTTCTAGCTGGTTCACGGAGACGTCTTGGGGTACAAAAGAAGTATCCAGGACTTTCAGCAACGCATTTCTGTGAGCTTCCGAACACAACAGCAGTGACAGGATAGATATTTTGGACGGCGTCTGCTGCAGATGCTCCACAATCTTATAATCACTTTTTCGAATCAAGCGCATGAACTCTTCTACATCCTTCGATGCTGCTTCTTTTTCACTCGCTTGCACCGGAACATTCTCAACTGCTTTCCCTTTTCCTTTCGCTAGTCTTTCGGCCTCCACTTCGGGGGATATAAAGATCCTGCCACTCCTCGTCATACCTCCCGAACCAACAACGTTATCCACAACCTCGGCTGGCTGTTTATCAACATCAATTCTTATTCCGTCACAATATACTTCCAACCCATATGACCATGGGACTGCTTTCGTGTTCTCGTACGGGATTGGCCCGACCTTAATTATGGTGATCGGTGGGCGCTGAGCTGGTGCTGCAATAGTGATGGTCTTCCGAGGAATTGTCACAGTGGCCACATCATTCTGATTATCTGCTACTGCCCCTGCGGGCTCTTCAGTGGCTGCTTGATCAAACTGCAATATGCCCTCATCAATTAAAGCCTGAATGCCTTTCTTCAACTCCTCACACCCTCCAGCTAGGGTCCAACAGTCTAAGCAATACTCGTCACACCCCGGGTAGACACCCCCTTGTAACAGTCTGCTTTTTACCTCGTTCAGCGGCGTCTTTAAATCTTCAACATTCATAATCAGATTCAACCCTTCCTCCGCCAGAATGGCGTTTGCCCCGTGATTAGGCATGGGCTTCTGCACTATATTCGGACCTGCCGTTCCGAAATTGATGGTCTTATTGTCCAAAAGATCCTGCACAACGTGCTTAAAAGCGTGGCAACCTTCTATATCGTGGCCCGGAGCCCCAGAATGAAACTCGCAGTGCCTGCTTGCATCGTAGCCAAACGGGGGAGCTCCCGTTATTGGTGCCAGAGTTCTTTTCTCTACTAGATTCAATCCCAACAATGTCTGCAACAAATCGGCGTAGGTCGAGGGAGGCTTCTCAAACACTCTTCTCAGTTTACTACCCTGGAATCTTCGCGGAGCCTGCTGTGCCCCCTGCTGAGGCTGCTGATGCTGTGGCATTGGCTGTTGCTGAACCGGTTGTTGTTGCTGCGGGATAGTAACACTTGCCACCTGCTGCGGCTGACGATATTGACCTCGTCCCCTGCCTCGGCCTCCAAATACTGCGCTTGCCTCGCCCTGACGGCGCCCACCATAAGCTTTCCTATTACTGCCAGATGCAGTTGATTCCTCGACTTGGAACTTTCCTTGCTTAATATTACGTTCAATCTTCTCTCCCATCAGAATCAGGTCTGAAAAACTGGCCAGAGACGTGTGAAACAACATGTCATGAAACAAGCCGGTGAATGTGCCAACAAACATGTCATTCATTTCCTTATCTTCTACAGGAGGACGGACCCTGGCAGCCATATCGCGCCACCTTTGCGCGTACTCTTTAAAACTCTCCCCCTTCTTTTGCGACAGCCCGGCCAACTGGACCCGATTGGGTGCCAAGTCGCTGTTATACTTGTAGTGAGCTACAAACGCCTCCGCTAATTGCTTCCATGTCTTGATATCAGTTGGCTCCAACCCCATGTACCACTCTAGGGAAGGGCCCGACAGACTATCCTGAAAGAAATGCATTAGCATTCTCTCATCAGTTGAGTATGCAGACATCTTTCTGTAATAAGCTCGTACATGCACTTTCAGACATGTGTCTCCTTTATACTTATCAAACGCAGGGGCTTTGAATTTAATTGGCACCCTCAAGCCAGGTACCAGCCCCATTGTTGCCATGTCCAAACCCACAGCACTTTGGTTTAGGACTCCCCTCATCTGCTCTTCCAGCATTCTGATCTTCTGGGAGTCATCCATCGGCCCTTCGAAACCTCCTCTAGAGAAGGCGTCCTCCTGCTGATCTTCTTGCCACATACCATTTCCAGCCCCGTACCCATCATATCCATTATTACGTCCAGCTCTGATCTGATTCATCCCCGGACCTCGGCCTCTGTTGCCGTACCCTTGAACACCTCCAGCAGGACCAAAAGCCATAAATCCAGTACCGTTTCCGTTTCCGAAGCCTCCGTAACCCTGGTTGGTCGCGCCATAACCATCCTGCCCAAAGCCTTGAGCATTAAAGCCATACTTCCCAGTGTTGTCGAATCCCTGATCGTTGAATCCGAATCCAGCATTGACGAAGCCGTTGCCGCCTAGATTATCACCCAAATTGACATCACCCAGCCCAACATTATGGACAGCAGTCTCATTTCCAACTCCGACGTTACCATTTGCAGCAGCGGTGGCGTTGTTGGCATTAGCAGCGGGTATATTGACTACGGGTGGAGCCACTGGCGTGGGAGTGTCGTCTCCATGAACAGTATCGACCCGTACCAACTGATGATCTTCGTTACCATGACCAGCGTTTCGAGCCAACAGAGGCTGGACCATTGCCTGCAAATTCTCCTGCCCTTTTGCTATAGCTTCCATGGTCTGCATGAAGAGAGCGAGCTTCTCGCGCACATCTTGCATCTCGTTCTGCATTTGATCCATGATTCTTCGACAGTTGGTGCGGGTAGAATAGCGGTGCGGGTGCTGATCTGCAATCCTGAAAAGTACCTCGTACAGAGCAGGAAATAAGACACTATTCAAAGATTACCTGTAATGCAATATGAGTATGAATGCAATGCAATGTGTCTGTGCATTAGGGAAATTCATTCCCCCAGTTCTAGTGTGAAGGTGCCGGTGCAGTGACAGTGTTGACAATAGGAATATCAGAGCCGAATCATAGAAAGCCTCATATATTGCAGGGAAAATCAATAAGCCGAGAGTACAATATCACTGAGAGTACAATAAGAAGGCATGACCTCAACCAACAATCCTGGTGATGGTCAGCACTATGCAAATAAAGCATACAAACTACTATATGAAATGATCAAATCCTCCCGAAAGTCTGGTACTCTTCTATCAACTTCTTAGTCTCTGGGTGACTTGGTCGATCAAGCAGCCCTTCAACAAGTTGGTTTCTCTTCTTGAGAACACGGCGCACGTCTTCAGTAGTTTCTTCCCATGTTGCTTCTCCGAAGCAATCTTCTAGCTTTCGCTTCTGAGACACCGCTTCATCTCTGGATTTGATTGCCTTGTTCAGTGCATGCTGGACACTGTACCGGGTCATTACTTCCTCCTCACACTTCTTGATGCTAGACTTCAACTTCTCCTCGAGGTCGGAAATTTGCAGCTTCAGCTTATCTTCCCTCTTCTTATTGTTGGTGAGTGTAGCATTCCAAGTCTTATTGCAAGAGGAGATTTCTCGGTGTGCTGCGTCAAGCGCCTTCTTTTTGGCTTCCAACATGTCATGGGAGCTTCTGAACTCTTGTCCCAGACGTTCGCGCTTCTTCCTCTCCTCAGTCAACTCAGCCCCTAACCTGTTCATTAGCTCGATCTGCTGTTGGAAAGCATATACGGCCTTGTTCTTCTCACTGCGTACCTGGGCTAACTCTTGCTCTAACCCTTCATTGATCTTCATCAAGGCTTCTTTTTCTTTCACGACTTGCTCGTAGGCTTCCCGAGAAACAGTGGTTGGCTCTGCTACCGGAATAGGAACAAGAACTGGTACATCTGGAAATGGCATTAATAACTGACTTGCTCTTTCCTGGATCCAAACCCTGTAAGGTGCATAGGCCTGGCAATCGTTCTTACCTAACAGTGGTTTCCCCTTGCGGTTAATACGTGTCCAGGCGTGTTGCAACTCAACTAGCAATTCTCCCTTCAAATCACCTGTGAAGTACAGAGATTCCTGTACTTCTTCCTCCTGAGGTGGATTCTTCAATGCATATCCGAACTGGCGAATGAATAGAGGGGGGTTGTAATTGATACACCCTTTTCTTCCTATCAACGGCACATTAGGGTACCCAGAACAACTGAAGATGAGCCCAGATCCCAACAGGTCTCGATCAAACCACTCCATATCTTCCGACGATAGCCTCATCAGGCGCTCTGGCCAACCAGCTGGGACTGTAGTCTCTGCAACCGATCTTCTCTTAGGAAGGTGACTCTCAAACCACCTACTCAACAAGGGTACACACAGATGAACATTCTTCCCTCTTCCCTTCTCATTCTTGTAATACAGTGAGTGGTAGAGATCTCCGAGTAAGGTAGGTACAGGATTACCAGCGGCAAACAAGTAGAAGGCGTCGAAGTCCACAAAATCCGGTATATTGGGGAACAGTACTATGCCATAAATGCACAAGGCCAACACAGCATTGAAAACAACCCAGCACCCGTTCTTGGCATACTCTTGGGCTTTACCAACTAAGAATTGGAGTGAGAAGCCTGGAACTCCACGGGAAACAGTAGTCACAAGTTCAGAAGCATCAATATGCAAGGCTTTTGCCAAATCCTCCGGCTTGGGCTTGGCGTCATAATGAATGAATGGAACCTGGTTCTGCATGGGCAGCTCAACATACTCAGCGTATTCCTCCAGGGTTGGTCCCATAATAAAGTCAGAGAACGTAAAGCACCTCAAAGCAGGGTCGTAGAATTGCATCAAAGCATACAGCCCATCTAACTCTACCTCTGTAGGTTTGCACACCAATCTCAGTAGTCTACCATAGCTCATCCGGAAGCTCCTACGAACACCCTCATCAGCAAGAGAGATCAACCCAAGTAGAGGAACAATATCAGGCGTAGGCAATTTGTAAGCAACCGTTCTCCTTAAGCTAGTCATGATCAAACACTCAGAAGTCTGGGCACTAGAACTAGGGAAATGCAAATGCGCCTGCAGCACAGACACACGTTAGTGAAATGCAAATGGTAATGGATATGCAGTGATGCAATGCAAGTAACATGCAACAGGGACCAAAGCTGTAGCTGAATAGCCTGAACCCAATCAAGAAAGGTCTCAGATAGACCATCCAGAAGTCCTCAAGCCCTGGTCTCAGATATACCTCAAACAAAGCTCCAATATTGGTCTCTGATAGACCCCATAATCATAACCTGAATGGTCTCTGGCAGACCTCAGATCATATCCCCCACTGGTCTCTGACAGACCTCAGAACACATCTCCAAATAGTCTCTGACAGACCTCGGAACACACCAACTGGTCTCTGACAGACCTTAGAACACATCTCCACCTGGTCTCTGACAGACCTTAGAACCCTCCATAAATATCCAGGATCGTGATCAAGAAACAAACCAGTGGTCTGAAGGTCTAGTTACCTGCATAACCCTGAATCCCCTCACAGGTGGGTGGCCCTATAACTGGCACAAGGTACGGCATCCTATGCGGTCGTCGGCGTCACAGACTTTCAGGGTTGATGATACGATTCCCAGAAGGAGTGGCATCATCAATCCCTGAAGAGGCCTCACTTAGCCAACTTCCAAATGATCGGTCCCCAGAGTCGACAATCCAACTAACCAGCAACCCACGCCAACCAAAGGAAGGGGCAGGAGGCCAACCAGAGGAACCTCGTCTGAGTGTAGATTTCATGGGACACCAAAGCAAGCAAAGCAAGCGGGTACCCACTAATTTCTACTCTAATTCTAGGTGCACTCAAGCCCAGGTCCGGCTTCTCTCAATATCAGAACACCCGTCACGCCCCAGATACAACAATAATAATCAATATATAAAGCTGAAAAATAGAAGGTTAGAAATATAAAATAACTCCATAAAAAATCCTCGACGGGAAAACAAGCGCTAGGATTGACTCTCTTAAGGGACGTTGGATCCCAAATGCATAAGAACTATCGCAGTCCTTAGCAGCCAGGGGACGTTGGATCCCCAGCAGAGTCGCCAGCTGTCGCTACTGCGAAAATCGGCGCCGGCTGAACAGAAGAGTCGCCACCGTGTGTTATTTATCCCACGGGAGGGAAAGGAAACACTCAGATTAAACCTCGCACAACATGGGAAAGGTATGGTCGTCGCAACCAAAACCTGGGTTCGGGAGTCGGTTACGCAAGGGGAAGGTATTAGCACCCCTCACGTCCGTCGTACTCGACGGGATCCACACTTGTTTTCGGGTATGGATTGTTACTCTATCTAAACTATAGGTCAGGGGTTAAAAAGAAAATAAAACGAAAATAAAAATGACTCGGCAAAGTATCGCACTTTATGCCTACGTATTCCCGCCTGGAACGAGAAATCAGAGTCAGCGTAGTTCGCCTACCTACGGGAGAGGAGGGAAAGGTTGCTCGCTAGGATATCGCATCCTATGCCTACGTACTTTCATACAGCATGAAAGATCAGAGCAAACGTAGTTCGGGCCATGTACGACACAAGCTTGCCTTGGTTGATTTTATTCCTTCTGAAAAAGGTTTTCTTGATTAGCAGTCCAAGCGGACAAAGATGACATTTTGATGAGTTCACCTTCTTTTACGAAAGAAGTGTCTTTTATTGTGTTTGAAATCTTTATTGTGTTTTTCTGTTTGTTTTGAGAAAGAAAGAGACAGAACTCTAACCTACGGTTGCGAAGGGAATCAAACTATCCTAATGTTATCATGCATGGGTTAAGACCTAGTGTCTATCATGCTCCTCTCTTGCACAGAGAGAAACAGAGATCCTAAGGGATAGGCAGAAACAGAAACAAAACCAGATATAATAAAGCAGTAAAATGCATGGATGCAACAGTACAAGCGAGGCAAGGGAGTCCTACTCGACCTCGAACCTAGAAAACAATAGGCAAAAGTGAACAGACTTCACTTTCAACCCAGCAGGGTAAACAGCAAACAATACAGTCTAGAAAACCAATCAATACATCAGAATGAAATAGAGCAATAAAACAAACAGCTTCAGCAGCTCTGAATCAACATCTGGCTCCAAGTAATCTCCAATCAGCTATGGGCTTCAACAAGCATCAATCTCCATCTTCATGATCTTCAGGTAAGGGCTTTGATCATCAGTCTTCTATATGCAATGGCTTTTCTTCAAGTTCAAACCTCCAGGATGAGGGATTAGTCACAAGAGTGAATTGGGTGTTAAGCAATCAGTTGACTACCAAAGGTGGTGAACAGACTGCTTCTAACACAAAAGACATTTTCTCTCAAGAGTTCTATCTCTTAGACACTATCACCAAGCCTTCCAAAGGAAGGGGGTGAGTGTCTTAGAGAGACTCTGAATCATAGAGAAGAATGGATGCAGACAAGGCAATCCATGTTTGAGAAACAAACTTTCTAACCTAGAGCTCTGCCTAGCTCCTAAACCCTAGTTCCTCAGCATCTGCTAGCAGGAATCTCCTCTTCAACTCTGGAAGTTGATCTTCAATCTCTGGATCTTCAATGGCTTTTATCTCCTCAAGTCTTCAGCTCTCCCAAATCCCCAGACAATCCCAATACCCACACAGACAAGCAATAATCCCCAGAGGGCACACCACACCAGTCAATCAGATATATACAGTACATTAATAGTAGTAGGGGAATCCTGACTTTTCTAAGGGGATCTAATAACTACCCATAGCCCCTATAGTCCCATAGCTAAACTATTCAAACCCTAAGTCCTAAGGGAAATGAATTGATTCTCCTAAGTCATCACCTAAAACCCTAATTTTATCCATGTTATTCATACTTACACTAAGCACCTAAATTTAATTTCTAAAAATGGGAACTAAATTAACTCTACAAGTTTAATGTCTAACCTAAACAACCTAAAAAGAATGGATGAAAAATATGAAAGTATCTAATAGAACAAAAATTAATAAAATCATGTATGAAATGAAACCATTTAAAATGTCATTTATTTAGAAAATATGGGAAAAATATCAAATAAAAAATAAAATGCAATTTTTATTTTTTATAATTTTCTTGACATCCTAAAGAAAAATATGCAAAAAGAATGAATTAAAAATAATGATTTTTAGATTTTATATGATTTTTAGAAGATGCATGAAAAAATTAAAAGAAATAAAATAAAATATAATGAAATAAAATGGAGGGGGTGAGAAAAGCAAGAAAAACAAACTAAGCGCGTTGGGCTTATGAAACTGGGGGGTGTGGATAGCGCTCTGAGCCCAATCCCCCCAACTTAATGAAACGGTGCGTTTGGGATTTCAAAATCTCCCACCAAAACTCAGGTTAAATGAGGACCGTTCGATCCATGGTCAAGTCAATTTTCTTCCCCAGATCCAAAGGCCTGTGAGTCGTCTTCTTCCTCCACTCGTCTAGGGTTTCAGTCCCCACTTCCATGCATGAGAATTCCACACAATCTTTCTCCATGATTTCTTGATGAAAACGAAAAATTCCAAGCCCTAAAATACTCTATGAAACTCCAGTAATCCATGCCTAGTTTTGGTTTTCCCTAACTCTCATTGCACACTCCAAACAGAGAGCACGAAATTCAGAACACACCATGCTTGCCTGAGGTCAAAGTTACCAGAACTCAAACCTGATGATCAACAGATATTCTACATGCTTGCCTCATTATTCTATGCTTCAACACATTGATTATAACTCAACATACAACTTATTATCGAAGCCAACAGAAATGGTAACCTGTCATTGATCTCCATGAATCTATCCCTAAACTTCAAGAATTGATCCTCTAGGGTTTCTAAACAACATTATCCTAACCACATGATCTCTACCAGCCAGAATAGTGAGATTCGAAGAAATCTACATACCTTGCACTTGATGATGGTGATGGTAGCTAGACCTCAATTCAACCTTTGATACTTGCTGAAAACAATCTCCAATGAATGAATATGCTTCTGTTTGCAGTGATTTGTGCTGAATCCTTGTGAATCATGCTATTCCATCCTTCATGCAAGTTGGAGTTTCAAACTGAATCTCTTCACACAGCCACGAATTCCCTCCAATCTTTTGTGCCAATTAATCCATGATGTTAGTAGATGATGATAGTGACAGAAGTTAGAATGGTGGAAGAAGTTTCAATGGGTTTTGGATGAAAATGCCACTTGGAGTGATGAAGTGGATAGGTATGATCCTTGATCAATTCAATCACTTCTTGGTGTGAATCCTAGGGTTTGAATGATGATGATGATGATTCAATCCAAAGATGTGAGAATTTTGAGAGGTTTGTGAGAGTTTGAGTATCTTATGGAAGAATAAGAAAATGGATGAAAATGGAGATTTTTGACAAATGGGAGCACCAACCCTTGCATGATTCAGCTTGCATGAATATATAGGTTGCATTAGAACCTCCTAGAACATTGGAGAAATTTCCCTTTACACTTTCCCTTTCAATTTGGATTATGTTACTTTTAATTCAAGCAACCATGGATAACTCACAAATCATGACCTAAGCTCAAAATTCCACTTTAGCCAATGTCTTTAGAATGCTTTTTCCATTCAAAATGACCTATAATTTTGCATCATTTGGCCAAGATATGAAAAACACCATTTTTTAAGCCATTTTCCTTCATTAAATTCACCAATTTTGAAACCTTGTGCCATGGACATTTCCAATCTCTCATGGTCACTTTTATAGACTCAAAATGTCATTTGGAGCAAGTTTGATGTTGTAAGTTTTTCCATTTGAAACTTCCTTGTATGAGTTTTGGGCATAGGTTAAAATGACCTGTAATTCACAAATGACCAAAATACCCTTTGCTTGCCAAGACCATAAGTTGAGTTCCACACATCATATGAGGGCATGCTATACCATTCTAGAAAGCTAAGACAATGAGGAACAATTCTTATGTTGACCATAAATTCACTTGAAATCTCCTTGAGGGGTAAAACTAGCTTGGAAGTCAAGTCACTTTCACAGACAAAATTTCAGATACCTCAGATGACCTGTAACTTGCAAGGACCATAACTTGAGTTCTATAAATCTCCTTGATGTCTTCCACCACTCAAATTAAAGGTCTTGAGATCCTCTACAAGTTTCATGTTGGCCAAGAAGCCATTTGAAGCTAGCATTTTGACTTATCTTGCTTGGAAATTTGACCTAAACTAGGGGATTTTACCCAGAAACCCTAATTTAGAAACTCCTCTTTTCCTTGATTTCTCTTGAATTCTTCTTAACATAACAATATATCCTTGTTCTCCATGTCAACTGATGAACCCCACATCTCTCCAATAGCCCTGAATGCCTTTAAATTAGTCAATTGACCTAGGGTTGACCTAGGGTTGACCCAGATGAAACCCTAGTTGACTGTCTTCAACTGCAATTCTTGTGATCACCTCAACAACTTATTTTCCTCCCCAAATGAATTTCTAAGCCTCTCATGAAGTCTTAGGTGCTCTCCATGCCCTCCATTCATAGCTCTCAACCCCCCTGTTGACCCTCAGATGCCCTCAGATAGGGGATAGGCTCAAGGCTTGATCTGCTGAACTCTCTGCTCTCAAATTCTTTTCTGATGACTTGAATGAGATGGAATTAGGATAATAACCTCTTGATAGGCCTCTAGAGATGAGAATAATGATTGGTCCCCCTGTTGTATGACTTGCTATGCTTATGCTATGCAGATGAGTAACCTATGTACATGACTCTATATGCAAATGCTAATGACATTGAAACATAAACCAAGTGAATAAGGTTGGGCAAATTTTAGGGTGCAACAGATACACTTGATTATACATCTGTAACCTCAAAAACACTTCACTTTAGGGCGACTTCATGATTTTGGTGAGTGCATTGCAAGCCTAATTTTCCTAGAAAAAACAAGAAAACAAGGGAAACATAAAAGGTTAGAAATAAACACGTGGGTTACCTCCCATGAAGCGCTTCATTTAATGTCGCATGGCTCGACGGTCGTTCATCTTATCCAGTAAGATGAACCTCATCGATCTGACCAACTTCTTGGCCCTGGTAGTAAGGCTTAAGCCTCTGTCCATTGACCTTGAAGGTGTTTCCATTAGCTTGATTTTTTAGTTCAATCGCTCCATGCGGAAACACCTTATGCACCACAAACGGTCCTGACCATATTGACCGTAGCTTTCTAGGGAGCAGCTTCAACCTGGAATTAAACAACAAAACCAACTGTCCCTCCCAAAATTCCTTCTTCTGGATCTTTTGATCATGCCATTTTTTTTTGTTTTTTCTTTATAAATTTTGGCATTCTCATACCCCTGGTTCCTTAACTCTTCCAACTCATGGAGTTGAAGCGTTCGGGATTCTCCGACTTTTAAAAGATTGCAGTTCAGGAATTTAGAAGCCCAAAAGGCCTTATGCTCGAGTTCGAACGGAAAATGACACGACTTACCATACATTAATTGATAAGGGGACATACCTATAGGTGTTTTGAATGTCGTTCTATATGTCCACAACGCGTCATCCAGCTTCACTGACCAATCCTTCCGAGAAACACTAACAGTTTTTTCCAGAATTTGTTTTATTTCCACTTCGACTTTCCCACTCGTCTGCGGATGATACATAGTGGCAATCTTATGTTCCACATTATACTTCCTCAATAGGTTTTCCATCAACTTATTCAAAACATGAGTGCCTTCATCGCTGATTAAAGCTCTCGGTACCCTAAACCTAGAAAAGATGTTGTGCTTAAGGAAGTGCACTACCACTTTTGCATCATTTGTGGGTAATGCTATAGCCTCCACCCACTTGGACACATAGTCCACAACGACCAAGATATAGTTCTTATCGAAAGATGGTGGAAAAGGCCCCATGAAGTCTATACCCCATACATCAAATAATTCTACCTCTAACATAAAGTTTTCAAGAATCTGATTCCTTTGGGAAATGTTACCCGTTCGTTGAGTGTCACATTCTCTGACTATGTCTTGGGCATCTATGAACAAAGAAGGCCAATACAACCTTGATTGAAAGACTTTTGCTGCTGTTCGGTCACCACTAAAATGCCTTCCATAGTCTGAGTCATGGGAAGCCTTAAGGACAACCCTCTGCTCTTCTTCAGGAACACATCTCCTAACCAATCCATCCAAGCCTCTTTTATACAAGAATGGATCATCCCATAGGTAGAACCTGCAGTCATGCAAAAACTTTTTCTTTTGATTAACATTAAAATAATCGGGGATGATACCGCCTACCAGATAGTTCGTGTAGTCTGCGAACCATGGGACACCAATAACAGTGAGGATGTGTTCGCCAACAAACTCGTCCTTTATCAGTCTCTTGTCCTCCGTTTCTTCAATGGGAGACATTCGAGACAAATGACCAGCAACGGTATTTTCACACCCGCGCTTGTCTCTAATCTCCACATCAAATTCCTGTAATAGTAGAATCCATCTGAGGAGCCTCGGTTTGGAATCCTGTTTAGCAAATAGATATTTCAAGGCAGCATGGTCAGTATAATTAATGATTTTAGACCCTAACAAATATTTCCTAAATTTATCAAAGGCATAGACCACTACTAGCAACTCTTTTTCGATAGTTGTGTAATTCATTTGAGCAGGGTTCAATACATGACTCACATAGTAAATGACATGTAAACATTTATCCCTACACTGCTGTCATACCCCGAATTTTTCCTACCTATATATATGTAGCTTTTATTCTGTATATTTGTCCACTAACCATTATTCAAGAAAATCCAAAAAATACGTTGTTTCGGCTCATGGTCTGAACTCAGGATGTCACAGTAGTGGGATCGATTTAAGGTTCATTTGAGGTCTATCTGTATGGAGGTGTTGGCTCAGTAAGGGTTGAAGATCGTCCAGGTCTGACCTAATTTTGGTCAGACAACTTTTATTTCATGATTAAGGATTGAAGATGATTGATTCAAGTTGTATGGGTCTGGATTTGCAATTAAGGGGTTTGTAGTCAGGTTGTGCCAAGTTCTCTATGCTTCATGATGATACTAGTTTGATTGGCCAGAGTTCACTTTGTAGGTTTACCAAGACAGGGTGCTTCTTGTTGTTTAAGCTACGATTCAGGGTCTCGTCAATGTATCAGATATGGCTTGTTGTTCTCTTGAATTTGAAATTCAATTAAAGGTTTGACTTGTATTCCTTACAATGAATTATGCATTCGAGTGGGCCATGGATTCAACGTTTTCAGAAGATCTAGTAGCATTGGTATATGGATTTCTTATGGTGTCAACCATTTTGATTCATTATCCAAGGATTGGTCCATATCGGAAGGTCCATTCATGTGAATTGCTTTAAAAGAGGAGTTACTTAAAAAAAGGACACAAAGTATTCAAATTCATCCATATGAACCAATTCAGTTCATCACTTTATCAAGATTAATTCATGTATTCATTAAAACCATCCTAATTTTATAACATCAACGTCGTTCATCCATATTCCATTTCTCATATTCACATTAGATCCTTTTCAAACCATATTCAAAGTCAATTCAAAACCCAAACAAATCCAATACAAATCATTCATGTGAACCATACAAAAATTCCAAAATTCACATTTGTTTCTTTAATTCAAGATAACTCACATCATTTCATATTAACATTTCAAGATCAGGCCATGATCCAACAATTCAAATCATGACCTGTTTTCAAGTTTTCATTCAAGATTCAATCAAGTGAAAATCACAATTTAATTCAAGCTTCGAGCCCTTATTCAAGATGTCAATTCAAGATCCACAATGTAAAAGTTTATTCCAAATACAAATACAATTCAAATTCATGGAGAAATTCAAGATTTTTCTAAAATTTATACAAAATCCCAATGTTATTCAAATTACAAGTTCTTCCCAAATGCAAATACTTGCAAAAAACCATGATCTTCTTCAAGCCACACCTATAAATACGAACACACCAAGGAAAATTAGGAGTTGAACACAAGAGATCATACACGTTCATTTATCAATTTGAGGAAATTCATGGCATTCATAATGTTAGTGCAAGAACCATGCCGTAACATAAATCACAACATCAAGTGTTATTTTGTTACCACAGTAAATTAGTCCAATACAAGTGTTCTGTCATTAAGTAAGACAAAGGGAAAGTTACAAAGGTTCAAAGACAATAGAAGATACAGACAATAAAAAGGTACAACAGGCTGACATATACCATTTTTGCTAGAACATTTTTTAGAATCTTGAAAGGAAAAAGCAGAATATCATTAATTTAGCATAAGTTTTGCAGCAATCAGAAAAGAAAACCATAATTCTCCAAATATAAAAAGGGGAGCGTCATTAAAATCAAGGGGGGCAACAGGAAACCTAGCGACCCTTTTCAAACCTACTGATAAACAAAAAAAATAGTTCCAATACCTCATATCAGAAAAATACCAGAGTAAGAGAAATCCGCGAGAGAAAAAGGGGAATACCTGGAATTCGTGACAAATATGTTCTTGTATAGGTATCATATTCTCTATTCTAAATTACTGCTCTTTCCTTGAAATAATTTTCGAAGCCGAGTCTGCATTATTTTGAAAAAAAGAAACTTTTCATCACTTCTATTTAAAATGAACATGCTCAAATCTGGTAGTATTTATTTTGAATTTTCTTACCACTGAGAGATTAGAAGTATGAGAAAGAGCTTGAATATATCGATTTTCGTACTAGCCACGCCTGTTTCGTTCCTTTCTCCATGAAAGTTATTGTGTTGTAACGCAAAACATGATGCAGAGAGAATACGAGCGAACAAAGTGAGAGCCGTGCGGTTTGAAAATGATTTTAGAGATGAATAGAAATTAGGTGAACGAACGAGAAGGAGAAAGCGCGGATTGACAGGAGGGTATGAGAGAAGCCGTGATAGAGAACAGTTGGTGAGGAAGCGATTACAACTTAAGTTCGTTGGTGTTCTGTTGCAGAGCCTTTTTTCCAAGCGTGTTGTTTTGCTTCTGGGATATCAAGAACGACTGCATGCTTTCCTTTAGGGTTTCGAACCCTCAGTCATAAAAAAGAATCGAATTGGGTTCTTGGGTCGTCTGACGCACTTCCCTTTAAGCCGAAATGCCCTTTTGGGCCTCTTGTTGTTGTTTTTTTTTCTATTGCTTTTTAGTCCAGGTTATTTTGTTTATTTTTTTTACCCTTTAGTTTTACAAACAACATTATTATTATTATTATTATTATTATTATTATTATTATTATTATTATTATTATTATTATTATTATTATTATTATTATTATTATTATTATTATTATTATTATTATTAATTTCTTTTTAATAATAACCTTTTCTTTTTTTTTTTACTTCTTTTATTTAAATAAGTTTTAAAAATTTGCATTGAGGATTTTTCCTTAAAAATGATAACAAAAATAAAAAAATAGTAATTTCTTTTTTTTTAATTCTTATTTTTATTAGAATAGATTATTTGCAGAAGACTTTATTAGGTTTCGGTTCATTTCAATTTTTTTAAAGAACTTATCTTATTTTGTTGGCATGTTAATACTTGTTTATAGTGTCTTCCCTTATTACTTGTTGTTTGTGTGAGTGGTTGCATATCTTAAATTTATATTTCTTTTTGTAGTAATTTTTAGATATTGGTATTGAAAAATAGCAAAAAGAAAATGTTTAAAAATCAAAAAGATCAAAAGTAGTTATTTTCTTTTGTGGAGACCTATTAGGCTTCGTGTGTGAGTTATGCTTAACTTAGACCGTTATTTGGGACTTGTGATTGCGAGATGGACGCCATTACACCACTTTAAGTCCTTTGAAATTGAATGGTTGTTGTTCATTTTTTATCTTAAGCCCACACACACGACTTCCTCTTGGGCTACTTTACAACGAACCCCCTTTATTTCTCGCATTTATCATCCTTTGTACTTTGTCATGTATCCCTCCCCTGTTTGATGTACTTTGTTATTTTGTTCACTGTTGTTTTGGTAGTTAGACGTCTTAGGAATTATGACCGAACACTAAAAGCATTCTTGATCCACATATCAAGCCCAAACCCTAACTTGTAAGTCGATTTTCCCGTGCATCGCCATCAACCTTGTTCGCATCACTTCAAACTTTTTCTTAATAATCAATAAAACCCTTGATCCAACGTCAAGTGGCATTTTTCTTAATCAAAAATAAAAAATAATTAATAACCACGATGCGTGTAGTACATGGTGGAAAAAGAGTGAGAATGAAGCTTCTCCTACACTCACTACGAGTATTTTAAACACAAGGCGCTCGACTTGGTTGTTCGAAATATTCACCTCTACCCATAGACTTCAGTACAACGTGCATCTCAAACTTCTTTTCCCAATAAACTTGGATGGTTGTGGAATGGTTAGGCGAAGGCCTTCTCCTATCCCGAGTGCTTGACATTACCTTTAGGGTTCACTGTCATAAAGTACTTACCATTCGAAACCAAAACATATTTAATAAGAGAATAAATTTCTCTTTGTATTGAACTAAAGAGAGAGGATCAAGTTAAGAATTTTTCCTCTTCGAGTATTAGGATACTCATTTTAGAGTGTGTGGTCGTGATACTTGTCTTTCAATATGAAGATGTGACTATATTCGCCACACTATTTTTACAATAAATCTTTTGAGATAGAGAATTGGGTGCTACCTACAAGGGGTTACTATCCAAGGAATTATTTCACCCTGAAAATAACTTTCAAAAATCAAATGTGACATCTTGCCTTGATGGCGAAAACTAATTTATCCAAAAAGGCTATGTTACGTCTGTTCTACCGCAAACAGGTAACGCCTAAGACTCCACAAGTGAGTTGAAATACACCTAACTGCTAGAATGTGCACACTAACATCATCCATAAAATACTAGTTAACTGTAGGCCGAACTACGACTGCTCTGATTCTTCACTTCTTTTAAGTGAAGATACATAGGCACAAGGGCCTCAATCCTTGTCGAGCACTTTCCTGTCTTTTATCTGTAGTTCTCCGAACGTTAACTCTGACTTTCTCATACCTGTTGAGAATACGTTGGCATAGGACCGCGAGGTCCTACCGAGTCTCTTTTTCCTTGTTCCCAACCTTTCTCTTTCCCCTTAGAACACTCTTAGAAAGAAATACCCTTTAGAAAATACCTTCACGTATAGACAAACAAATGGTTCCCATCGAGTACGATGGATGCGAGGGGTGTTAATACCTTTCCTTCATATAACCGGCTTCCGAACCCTTTCTCTTGGTCGCGAGACCATCTTATCCAGTCCTTTCTTGGGGTTTTCTCGATGTTCCCCTTCCCCTTTTAGGATAAATAATGTTTGATGGCGACTCTTCTGTTCTCCCATTTTTGCCTCTCTGTCGTTGCGATTTCAAGTAGCGACAACTTGACGACTCTGCTGGGGACAGCCTAGCAAGCCAAACCTAGTTTATTTGTCGTATAAGTGATTTATTTGCTTTTGTTGGTTACTATGTTATGTTCTTATCTATTGGGTTTATTGGGGATGGTTTGAAAGGATAAAAGCTTTCTACCCGAGATTTTTTAGTATACACTAAATTAGGAGGTGGTTTCTTTCTGATTTGTGAGACTTAGGACTCGTTGAGTTAGTTTGACTTCCACCGCTCAGATGAGGCCCCTTTGGGATGATTATGTCTTACGAGTAGTCGTAATGGCGTCTTTATTTCCGACTTGAGAGTCCGTGATTCTGAAGACATTTTAGGAACCCTATTCCAAAGGTTATTAAGGCATAACTCTGTCATCATCCTTTGAAGGGATTACCGTCTTACGAATCATCGTTATGATGGAAAACTTTTGAGGGTTAGTGCATGGGACCTTGCTAGAAAACTCTTGGAATTCCCTGTTATAATTTAATAGATTGCCCACCCGAGGTGAGGAATATCTCGTTACGTTACCTTGAAAGACCAGTGAACTTGATCCCCGCTGTTGTTTTGTTCTCATATGCATTCATAAAGCATTACATGGCATAACATTCTTACATATTGTTGTACCCCAAAAATTTGCCCAACCTTTTTCTTTGGCTGGCTTGTGTTTCATTTCATTTCATTTCTTTTTAGCATGTTGCATTGAACAGGGGATCAAGATGTTGATCATAGCAAAAAAAGTATATTCAGAGGGTTGAGCCTAAGCAAGGGGTGTTACTCAAGTTGGAATGGTAATCAAGTCATCAGGATGTAGACATTGGTCTTATGAAAGAAAGGGTGGATGTATGTGGGTTAGCTCCTAGCTTGGAGGCCATTTCAAGATCATCAGGGGATTGTGGATGCATGATTATGGGTATAAGACATTGAGGGAGCTCATTGAGTGCATTGAGGGTCATTGTGGAGCTCATCCAAGGGTTTATACCAAGTGTGAAAGGTTACAGTTGAAAGTGGTGCAATAAGGGTTTTCATCTGGTCAACCCTAAGTTAGCTGTGAGATTAAAGGAAATTAAGACTCAATTCCAAGTCTTCATGGTCATGTAATGTTGTGTCAAGATATATGGGATATCATTTCAAGATCAATTCATCAAGAATCAAGAGTATGAGAAGTGTCTGAATTAAGGGTTCTCACGGTAAAATCCCCTATTCAGTGCCTAACTTCAAGACCACCTATCTCAAGATACAAGCCTCATCTCAACTTTTGACCAACATGGAACTTGTAGAGCATTTTCTTAGATTTAATTTGAGTACTAGAGGTCCTTGGTTTGATTTATAGAACTCAAGTTATGATCCAGACAAGTTACATGTCATCAGAGGGATGTGATTTTGGTCAACAAAAGTCAACCAACTTCCAAGCCATTTTTGTACTAGAAGGATGTTTCTCCTCAACTTTTGTCCAACATGAAAGTTGTAGGGAATGGTCTTAGATTTCTAAAGAGTACTAGAAGTCCTTCATATGATTTCTAGAACTCAAGTTATGAGGCTTGCAAGGCAGGGGTATTTTGGGAAAGCAAGATTATAGGTCATTTTCATTATGGGTCCATTTCACCACTTTGCACACTTCAAATGAAAATCTTTCCAACATCAAAATTGCTCCAAATGGGGTAATTTGCATTGTAAAACATCAAGGTATCAAAGATTTGGCTTGGATTGAAGAATCCCTAATGAAATTTCCATGAAAAAGGCCTTAAAATGAGAAAATCATATTTAATTCATTTGGAATCACTTTGTATCAACTTTGTGCATTTTTTGAATGAAAAACACATTTGGAACACAATGCCACAATTGGATTTGGAATTTTAGTGCATCTTGTTAGTCATTCCCATGATTTCTTCAAGAATAAGCAACACATCAAAAGCACACCATAAGATGAGAACAAGGGATCCTTTTCAGCCCTTAGATCAACCTACTTATTATGCAAGTCAGCCATGCCATCTTTACAGCTGGGCAAGTACAAATTCATGTACTTTGAAAGTGGGTATAAAGTGAAAGTTTTGAAATTGAATTGGGCTTAAGGAGCATTCATTGGGATTTCTTTCCATGGGAATTCAACATACTTAATCTGAGGATCATTTCCATACTCTCAGAGGTGATTTTGGTGAGATATTGAGTGAGAGAGCATTGAGAAAAGTGAGAGCATGAGTGAAAATCGTGTTTGACATTTCACTGAGTTTAAATCATTTTTAAACATCCAAAAATATTACTTGAGTGTTGTAGAACGATTCTGGGCAGTTTACCACAAGCTTTGGCCACTCAGTGAGCTCTGAGGAAGCTTACATTTAGGTTACTTACTTTTCAAAATTTCTCACTCTTTATGCATCTTTAATACACCATTTTCATGTCTTTGCAACATTTGGGCATCATAGATCATTTCTGGGTTGTTTTGGTGGATGTTCATGAAGTTTCATAACTGAGCTCGTTTTTCTTTTCTTTTCGTTTTTTCTATTTAAGGCATTTTTATGGAAAAATAATGTTTGATTCTTGTTCCTTGTGAAGAGTAAAGTATTTTTGATATAAAATTTGTTGATTTTGGTGAGATTTGGACACACCTGTGTTTCGTGTGGTGGCCGGACGTGAGGTTGAAGATGACCGGAGGTGGCTCCGGCCACCGTCTGGTTCTTCCATCCATTTCCCCTTTCAAAGGTTAGGGATGATGTGCTGGCTCACTCGTGCGCATTGGATCTGCATACTTTTCATTTCAGTGGTCTAGATTAAGACGTATGGTACACCGTCTTTGACCCAGCCACACACAAGCACTTTTAATTCAGTTTTTATTTTATTCATTTTGCCTGCCACGCGCGTGTGTGTGTATGTCACTTGATCTGATGACTTTTTGATCACATGGCTGGAAGCTGATCGCACCATAGACCTTGTTTGACTAAACACACACAATTCCCACATTTTGTTTTTATTTGTTTTGATGATTGGGATGGGTTGCTATTGGCACCCCCCCTCTATGTGGGCCTCTTGCATTGCAACGCTTCTGGGCTGCTCTTGACACCCCCAGCCCCTTTGTTTATTTATTTTATTTTCTTTTTAATTTTATTTTGCATCTGTTGAGAAATTAAATCATGAAAAATACTTCCAATGATCATAAAATTCCACAAAAATATATTTTGGATTCCTTGAGATGTCCTCTAAATTTAGGTTATTTTTATTTTATTTTTTGAGTTATTTTTAAATTTAAAAAGGAATTTGTCTTTGGAAGTGTCTTTCTTGACCTAGTTTTTAACATGTTTTGTTTAATTTATTTCTCTCATGTCCTTTTGATCCAATGAATGAGATTCAATCCTCATAACAATGATGAGTTGAGGAATCTTTGAGGACCATTTTCCCCTGATTTGTTGACTTTTGAGTTGACTTTTGTTGCTTTACATTTGTCCCTAAGCAATCCTCATTCACAATGGAGCACCCTTGTGAATCAATTTCTATGGTGATGTTGTGAAGTGAATTTGATTGAGTTCTTTTGGCCTCTGATTGCCAATACATTTATTGGTATTCTTGCATTTTATTTGATAATTTTTGGATCATTTTCCTATTTTTAGAGTAGCTTGCAAGTCAAGCTATTCAAGGGAAGGTCCAATACAAACATGTTGACCTAGTTTGCTTTGGATATGACATTTTTGGATCCTTTGAGCCTTCAATGCCTTTTGATTCATGCTGCTAACATGTTAAGGATGATGCTTGTTCATTTTTAGGTCATTATATTGTGTTTAGCTTGTTCTTTTGGTTGCTTACTTTTGAGCTTTCAATTAGGGTTTCTTTGTGAAACATGTGTGCTTCCCTTTGGGAATTGACTTGCACTCCTTTGTGTTTTGTTTTGCTTTGGCTTTTGAGAGCTTTTAGTTTATGTCCCTTGCTGTCCAATGACCTAGGAATATCATTTAAGTTGGCTTGGATTCTCCTTTGGAGGTACTTGAAGCATACCTAAAATGATGGAATCCTTGAGGACTTTTCTTGGTGATTTCTTTGTGCTTCTTTGTATTTTGCTTGTGATGCTCATGGTTGAGTGTATATATGAGTTCCTTGCTGTCCTCATATGATCTCCCATCCTCACTTTGTTTTGGGCTTTGTTTATCTTTCATTTGTGTTTAGTTTTGTGCCTTATGGTTGATGTTGCTTGGTTTAGGCCATTTCATCCTATTTTTGTGCACTTGTGTGTTTCCTTTGGTGCATTTCCTTGTCATTTCTTCTCTTGCATATTTCATATTGTTGTTTGAGGTTGATATGAGCTTGTGGTGGTCTTTGCCCCACACCAATTTCCTCCCTCATTCCATGGTTACAATCTTGCATTGTTTATGTTATTCTTATTTCCTCTGTTGGCTCTTTTCCCTTAGGACCTCTAATCTCTCTTGTTCAAGAGAGATTATGATAGAAATTAAGATCGTAACCATGTATGACAACATTAGGATAGTTTCATTCCCCTTTCATCCCAACTTTAGGAGCATTATGCATGACAACTTTAGGGTCCAGTTTCCCCTTAGTTTGTGTCTTTCTTTTCTCATCTCCTAAACAATCCAAAACATCTAATAAAGGTTAATGAATATTGTGCTTTACGAGCCTTAAGCTACTTGGGAAATGGTTGTTGAAGGGTTTCCTTTCAATGGCTTGATTGTTTAGTATAGCACCCTTTGGGTGATATGCGATGCATTCACTCCTAAGTCATAGTCTCTAGTGCGATATGAATTGCAAACCAATTCAAAAACACTTCTTCTCTAAAAAACACAAAAAACAATCATTCAAACTTCTTTTTGCCCTTTGGGGCCTTTAATCCTTTGAGAAATCATTTTCATAACAAGAGTGTTGTTAAGTTTTAGTTCTACCGCAAACGGTAACGCCTAAGTCTCCCATGCTCGAGCTGCATACACCAACTGCTAGAACTACTTGTTAACCCTACTCGTCTAAAAACAGTTGAACAAACCTGTGTTCCCCATTTGCTCGAACTACGTTTTCTCTGATCTTTCATACCAAATGAAAGTACGTAGACACAAGACGCGATATCTTGGCGAGCAACCTTTCCCCCTTTCCCCTGTAGTTAGCCAAACTACGTTGACTCTGACTTCTCATTTCAGATGAGATACGTAGGCACAAAGCACCGTTGCTTTGCCGAGTCACTTCTTTTTCTTTTGTCCTCAAGCCTATAGTTAGAAAGTTTCAATCACCCTTTTAGATAGACAACAAGCGTGGATCCCGTCGAGTACGACGGACGTGAGGGGTGCTAATACCTTCCCCTTGCGTAACCGACTCTCGAACCCGAGATTTGGTTGCGATGACCGATCTTATCCCTCTTTTCGTTAGGTTTTCTCTGAGCTTTTCCTTTCCCTCTCTTGGGTTAAATAACACACGATGGCGACTCTTCTGTCATTGCCGGCCTCGATTTTTGCAGTAGCGACAACTGTCGACTCTACTGGGGACAGGAATAACCCTTATGCGAGTCAATCCTAGCGCTTGTTTGTTTATTTTTGGGTGTGTACATATGTGCTTTATCTTTATTTGCTTTCCGCATTTTACTTTCCGCATGATTTCATTATTGCTGTGTTATGGGGAGGGTGTTCCATTGAGAGATAAGCCAGACCTAGGCTTGAGTATAAACTTAGCATTAGAAGTGGAAAGTAGTGGTGAGCCTGTATGCCTTGCATGCACCAGCTAGCCATGAAATTCGCGCTCAGATGAGATTCTCTTTTACGATTTTCTTTCTGGCCCTTTGGGCTCGAAGGGATTTTGGATCTGAGGGTTGTCGACTCTAGGAACCGTTCATTTGGGATTCAGCTAAGTGAGGCCTCTTCGAGAGGTGATGATGCCAAACCAGAAATGGTGAACGTATCATCATTTCTTGAAAGTCTGTGACGCTGATGAACGCATAGGATGTCGTACCTTTATCAGTGAATTAGGTCCATACCTGTGAGTGGGACTAGGGTTATGCAGGAAACCTTTACCTTCAGATTACCCGGTTTTCTCTACAGTCTGAACTTGGATTATTGGTATGAGTTGGTTCCTATCAGAGCGGTGCTATGTTCTTGTTAAGGCGAAGCGCCGGTTCTCTTCGATCAACAACAGTGATCTTGATCCCTTGTTTATTGCATTTGCATTTTTGCATTTTTTTTGCATTTGCATTTCATTTTTGCATATACATCCTCAGCCGGATCAGGAAGCTCACCCATCTTTTGTCCAACTTCGTCAGTTGATTTCTCGACATTCATATTGGACTTGAGTTAGCTTCAGAAACATGGACGCAGAAGAGCAAAACTTGTTTGTTACTAGAGCAGAGTTTGAGTTGATGAAGAATCAGTTGGGTCAACTCGTGGAAGCTATGACGGCTATGACAAGAAAAGAGGCTGATGTTCAGAGGATTCCGGTGAACAATGTCAATGTTGCTCAGTTTGTGCAGATTCCCGTCAGAGATAGAGATTTATCTTCTCTTCACGACATGGACTATCAGAATTTCACCTTCCCTGTGCCGGATTCTCAAAGGGTTGTTCAAAAGGTTAATGCTAGGGACCCATAAACTGTTGAGTTTATGAGGAAATGTCAGCTTTTGGAAGAAAAGCTTGCTACCCTGATGAGTAAGGATACTCTTAATTTGAATGCTTCGAGCATGTGTTTGGTGCCAGGTCTTGTGATGCCTCTGAAATTTAAGATACCAAACTTTGAGAAGTACAAAGGAGATAATTGTCCGAAGCTACATTTGGTTATGTTCTGCAGAAGAATGACTTCACATGCTACCAATGACAAGCTCACGATTCACTGCTTCCAGGAAAGTCTGAGTAGGGCATCTCTGAGTTGGTACATGCAGTTGGAAAGTAGTTGCATCAAATCATGGTCAGATTTAGCCAATGCCTTCGTAAAGCAGTACAACTACAATCTCAACCTGGCTCCTAGTCGCGTGCAGTTGCAAGAACTATCTCAAGTGGACAATGAATCCTTTAGAAGGTATGTGCAGATATAGAGAGAATTCGCTGCTCGTGTTCAACCACCGCTTCAGGATAGAGAACTGGTTGACATCTTCTTGGGTACTTTGAAGGGCCATTACTATGATATATTGATTGGTGGCGGAACATTAAACTTTGCTGACTTAATGATGGCAGGGGAACATGTTGAGAGCGGACTCAAGAGTGGAAAGATTAGAGACATTCCCTTTCTATCTGTTGAGGAAAATGGATTAGTTGTCAGTTCACAAGAAGAATGGAAGAAAGGAAGTGATCTTATCTCAGAATCTTCAGTATCTCAGGTTCAGTTTTCAGACATTTCAAGTGTTCAAAGTCAACAGTCATACCGTCATCAGCCGCGTCAGCATGCTCGACGAAGACCAAGGAAACCTGAAAGGCAGTTTACTCAGCTACCGGTGTTGTACAGTCAATTGTTGCCAGATTTGGTCAAAGGTGGGCTGATAGTGCCAAAAGAGACTAATCTAATGATCCCACCGTACCCTCCAGGTTTCGATGTCAACGCCCGCTGTGAGTACCATGTTGGGGGCACAGGGGCATTCAACAGATGATTGTAAGGTGTTTAGGAGCCAAGTTCATACTCTGTTAGACTCTAACAGGTTCTCCATCACGCCTCAGGGTATTATCCAGATTAATGATTTTCCTTCATCCAGCCATGAGGGCACAACAGTTCTTGTTATGGAAGGATCCACCGAGAGTTTGTGTTCTGAAGAATTTCAAACTGAGGGCTCAGTTGAATATGAAGGAAGTTGCTAGAGGTTTCTGTGCCGGTTGTCGCATCTGTTTCCTCTGCTTACGTGTTTAGCTTTTGTTGTTTGCTGACCATCACCAGGCTTGTTGGCTGGGGTCATTGTATTTTGTACTCGGTTGTGCTTGTTTGCTTCTTTTGTTGGTTTTGCATAGTTGTGTGAGGTGTTTATCTCTGTGTTTATAGCTTGGGTTTTCTTTGTCTTGTTGTATATTTGTGTTTGCTTGTTGCATTGCATTCTCGCATGACAGGTACCTCAACACCGTGGGTATTATTTCTAGCTTTTCTTAGAGTTGCAGGAATCCCTGCAGAGTTATGGAGCAGGTTCAAGCTGAATTAATTGAAGTCCGAGGCCAGCTAGGGCAGATTATGATGGACATGCAAGAGTTGCATTTGGATCAGAAGACACTCAGAGAAAAAAAACCATCAGCTGAAGACCCAGGTGGGTTTGATCATGGAGGTGATAAAGAATGTGCTCAGAAAAGAAGGTGATCAGCTACCTGAAGCCACAACAAAGATGCTTGTTCCGCTTGTGCCTGTGGAACCTGTGCCAAGGTGTGATAAGCCTCAGGTGTCTCATGCACGACAGAGAGCTCTAGAATTTTCTGGTCAACGCCTTGCTTCTCAGGTTAATCATATGCCTAGGAGGTATCAGAAGACAAGGCTATGCAACTGAGTTTTTGATAAGATTCCTATGACGTATGATCAGCTGTTGCAACCTTTGCTTCAACACCAGGTGATTAAGCTTCGGACCACGAATCCTTTGACTGGTGAGCCTCCATAAGGTTTTGATGTGAATGCCCATTGCGATTTCCACTCTGGGGCCCTAGGGCATAGCATTGAGGACTGTAAAGCTTTTAAGCATAAAATCCAGGACCTAATTGACTCAAAGGCAATTGAATTCACGCCGGGCGGAAGGCTAGTCATACACGTCAATCGCCTATCTGCTTGAGTTTGAAGACTTCAAGGGACGTATATTCCAGCAACAAATCAGTTTGAAAGCCCAGTTCCCGGGAGCTGGCGATTTTCGTTTTATCTTTTCATTTTTTTATGTTTGTAGTTTCTTTCCTGCTTAAATTGCAATCTTGTGTGTAAAACTTGTTTGTTTTCATGTGATAATGATAATGAAATGAATATGCATGTTTTGATTAAATCCATTCGTGTTCACTCAGTATTGTTTTTTTTGTTAATATCCAATGCTTGGTTAAGCAGAATTCGGGGAGGATGACGAAATTGAAAGACGCGTAAGCTTCCGATTGTATGCTTTTGAAACCGAATCTTGCTGATGATGCACAGGCATTGTTTCAATTTCCTAAACACCGGAGATATAAGGATGTTAATCCCTTTGTCAACCCCTTTGATCCTAGTAGTAGGAGTTCTTTCTAAAATTGAAAAACCCTCAATCTTAACTTGGGGCAGGGTAGGTGTTAGCTAATTTGACCGGACGTCCAAATTAAAACAGGATCATTACCGTTCGAGGAACAATCACACCCCTAGAGGTCGTACCTAAAAAACCACAATGGTTAAACTTCAGGAGTGAAGACAACCACATTACTTCCCAAAGAGTCAGACAACCAGTGTCACACGACTTGTTAAAAAAAAAAGAGAATCAAAAGCCCGCTAAGCCGAACTGAGAAAACAAGTGGCTTAGGCAAAAATTGGGGCATCCCGCTGGACTTCAGAATCAAAAGAAACTCAAAAGAGTCAGTCCAGGCAAAAGTTAGGGAAAAGAAAAAAGTTAAAATGAAAAGGATTACAAAAGAAAAATCCTTGAATAAATACAAGTCGTGTGACCCCATGTGTCAAAGACGAAGAGTGAGTGACTGTCACTCCAAAAAAAAAACCTATGGTTTCCTGAACCATCACTCCTGTCATCTAACCTTTGAGAGTTGAGCGTTTGTGTCGAATTAGCTGAACCATCACTCCTGTCATCTAACCTTTGAGAGTGAGTGACTGTCGAATTAGCTAAATTTTGAGCCTTTATCTTTTCTTTCAAAACCTTGAACCTGACCACGTTACAACATGAAAAAGTCCTAATTGAAGCAGGTTTGTTTTAAGAGCATACTTCGGTAAAGATCGCGTCAAAACTGACTCCTAAAAGGATTCGTCTTACCATGTTGGTATTGATGTCGATACTCTGGTAAATGATTCGTTCATTATGTGCCGTAAACTGTTTTTCCCTTTCCAGTGAACAGATTGGATTTCAAAACTGTCATATGCGTTGCATTTAATATATCTTTTATTCTGAACAAACTTGTTTTACTTGCGAGTAAGCGCTTGATAGCAGAAAAGTTTCCTACAGTGGAAAGTGTGATCAGGATAGAATACAGAACGCCCGAATACTCCGCGAGCCGGGGCAAGCTATATCAAATGATCCCTAGTGAAGTCTCCATCCAACGTCATTTAATCTGAGGTAGTCAAGTCGAGATTCGGTGAAGAACTTTCCCCACAGATCAGCCAATCAGGGGCAAAGTCGTTGTAAGACTGGGGCACGCCACCCCTAAGAGCGCAAGAGCTATTCCTTATCCGTGGGGAAATTAATGTGAAGCACCTCTCCGGGGTTCAAGGTGTTTAGTCAGTCCATATCAAGCCATTAAGTCATGAGATTTTATATTTCCTTTTGAGGAATATCCCCATAGAGATCCCACAGGCTAGGGCAAGTCAGAAGCGAAAGAATTGTTCCTCACCGTGTCATCAGAGCTACTCGAAGCTACTCAAGCAGGTCAGCTAATCTTCAAGTTCAAGACGAATGTTGGGAAGTCGCATTACTATCCCTTGACCCTTTAACCAAAAACCTTTGAGTTCAGACAGGATATTTTTCCAGCATCAGTCGTACCTGATCCTTTGCAAATCCAATTCCCTTTGTTACGTTGGAATACTTCGTCTGTTTTCCCCAGCAAAACACGTGTAAGCTATCCCCAATAGATTGCAATCATACTTGGCACATCTGGTTATCCCCAGCGGAGTTGGCTCCACCTTTTTAGCATTTATTTTGCTGGAGTGGTCCTGTTGTATCCAGCTTTCCCCAGCAGCCTGAGCCTGCATCTACATTGTTGCATTTATCATATTTGCACCATCTTTGCATTTCATCCTCAAATGCGTAGCATTTCCATTTCGTATGGAGCATTACGCCATATGAAAATTCAAACATACGCATATGCATGTGAAGCATAAGCCAGTTCCTATCAGCCTTCCGTTGCAACATGAATCACTCTACAATCAGCACAGGGGCATTTATCCAACGACTTTGTTCAGACAGCTTATCGGTTTATTCGGATTTCAGATCATATGACGGTTATGATTTTGTCCATCAGTCCTCTGATGATGACATTCCCAAGCAGATTTTCTTTCCGTCAATCCCTATTGACGATGTGTTTCCTCGAGCAGATTTTCTTTCCGCCAATTCCTATTGACGACGTGTTTCCCCATCATGGTTTTCTCTCGTCTATCTTTAGACGATGCGAGGTTTCAAGGCGATCTTTCAAATATGGTTTTCTTCCTGTTTATTGGACGAGAGGACATTGCAAGAAGGGTTTTTCATGGTTGTCGATTCTTATTGACGTCAGGGCTCTTTGAAGAATGTTAGGATTCCCTAGTTGTCGATTCTTATTGACGATATGGCTCTTTGAAGGTGGTTTTCTTCCTGTCAGTTCTTATTGATGATGTGGCCCCTTTGAAGATATTTTTCCATTACTTCCTATGGACGAAAGGATTTTGAAATTTGATGGGCGGTTTTGAAGTTCATTGACGTGGTCTATCGTGACTTTCCGTCTATCCCTAGATGATGTGAGTATTTGGTGTCTTTCCGTCTATCTTTAGACGACGTGAGTATGGATATTTTCTTTCTGTCTATCTTTAGACAATCTAAACCTTCAGGATGGTGTCTTTCCGTCTATCTTTAGACAATGTGAGTATGGAATTGGTGTCTTTCCGTCTATCCATTAGACGATGTGAGTATGATTTTGTTGCTTTCTATCCTTAGACAATATGAAGTTATCAAGTGCATGTTGGTCCAGCTTTCAGCGGTGACTTTCCATCTAACCCTAGACGATGTGAGTATTTGGAGTCTTTCCGTCTATCTTTAGACGATGTGAGTATGATTATTTTCTTCTTGTCTATCATTAGACGATGTAAACCTTCAGGATTGTTTTTCTTCTTGTCTATCATTAGACGATGTGAAAGGATCAAGTGCATGTTGATCCGACTTTAGACGATATGAATAGATCAAGTGCATGTTGATCTGGTTTTGGACAATGGAAAGGATCAAGTGCATGTTGATCCGGTTCATGGGTTCAATGTTTGTGGCGTTACACAGATGACTGGCAGCAATGTCAGGTGTTCTTCTTTGGATGATCAGTCAGCTGGTTGCCATTGCAACTGTCTGCGTTCAGTTTTCTGGATATTTGTTCTTCAATCAGAGTGTTGCAGATTATTTCTGTGGTTGGCAAATTTCTGGGTTCTTTGGTATTCAACCACCTTTAACCTTGATTGTTTGAAAGCCGTTCGCTTTTCATCCATTCAGGTCCAAGTCGTTTGAATAGGGGCAGCTGTTGCACCCCAAAAATTTGCCCAACCTTTTTCTTTGGTTGGCTTGTGTTTCATTTCATTTCATTTCTTTTTAGCATGTTGCATTGAATAGGGGATCAAGATGTTGCTCATAGCAAGAAGAGTCTACTCATAGGGTTAAGCCTAAGCAAGGGGTGTTACTCAAGTTGGAATGGTAATCAAGTCATTAGGATGTAGACATTGGTCTTATGAAAGAAATGGTGGATGTATGTGGGTCAGCTCCTAGCTTGGAGGCTATTTCAAGATCATCAGAGGATTGTGGATGCATGATTATGGGTATAAGACATTGAGGGAGCTTATCGAGTGCTTTGAGGGTCATTGTGGAGCTCATCCAAGGGTTTGTACCAAGTGTGAAAGGTTACAGTTGAAAGTGGTGTAATTAGGGTTTTTATCTGGTCAACCCTAAGTTAACTATGAGATTAAAGGAGATTAAGACTCAATTCCAAGTCTTCATGGTCATGGAATGTTGTGTTAAGATACATGGGATATCATTTCAAGATCAATTAATCAAGAATCAAGAGTATGAGAAGTGACTGAATTAAGGGTTCTCAGGGTAAAATCCCCTGTTTAGTGCCTAACTTCAAGACCACCTATCTCAAGATACAAGCCTCATCTCAACTTTTGACCAACATTGAACTTGTATATCATGTTCTTATCTTTAATTTGAGTACTAGAGGTCCTTGGTTGGATTTATAGAACTCAAGTTATGATCCAGACAAGTTACAGGTCATCAGAGGGATGTGATTTTGGTCAACAAAAGTCAACCAACTTCCAAGCCATTTTTGTCCTAGAAGGATGTTTCTCCTCAACTTTTGTCCAACATGAAAGTTGTAGGGCATGGTCTTAGCTTTCTAAAGAGTACTAGAAGTCCTTCATATGATTTATAGAACTCAAGTTATGAGGCTTGCAAGGCAGGGGTATTTTGGGAAAGCAAGATTACAGGTCATTTTCATTATGGGTCCATTTCACCGCTTTGCACACTTCAAATGAAAATATTTCCAACATCAAACTTGCTCCAAATGGGGTAATTTGAATTTTCAAACATCAAGGTATCAAAGATTTGGCTTGTATTGAAGAATCCCTAATGAAATTGCCATGAAAAAGGCCTTAAAATGAGAAAATCATATTTAATTCATTTGGAATCACTTTGTATCAACTTTGTGCATTTTTTGAATGCAAAACACATTTGGAACACAATGCCACAATTGGATTTGGAATTTGAGTGCATCTTGTTAGTCATTCCCATGATTTCTTCAAGAATAAGCAACACATAAAAAGCACACCATAAGATGAAAACAAGGGATCCTTTTCAGCCCTTAGATCAGCCTACTCATTATGCAAGTCAGCCATGCCATCTTTACAGATGGGCAAGTACAAATTCGTGTACTTTGCAAGTGGGAATAAAGTGAAAGTTTTGAAATTGAATTGGGCTTAAGGAGCATTCATTGGGCTTTCTTTCCATGGGAATCCAACATACTTAATCTGAGGATCATTTCCATACTCTCAGAGGTGATTTTGGTGAGATATTGAGTGAGAGAGCATTGAGAAAAGTGAGAGCATGAGTGAAAATCGTGTTTGACATTTCACTAAGTTTAAATCATTTTTAAACATCCAAAAACATTCCTTGTGTGTTGTAGAACGATTCTGGGCAGTTTACCACAAGCTTTGGTCACTCAGTGAGCTCTGAGGAAGCTTACATTTAGGTTTCTTACTTTTCAAAATTTCTCACTCTTTATGCATCTTTAATACGCCATTTTCATGTCTTTGTAACATTTGAGCATCTGTTGCACCCCAAAATTTGCCCAACATTTCTTCACCTAGCTTGTGTTTCATTTCATTCACATTAGCATTATCATTTGCATTTCATTGACATGTATGCAGGAGATCAAGAGGTATGATTACCAATCAAGGGCTACACAAGACTATGAATCTAGCTAAGAAGGTTATTCAAGTGTTCAAGGGTTGATATCCTTGTCAGAGAAGTTAAAAGATCCTCAGAGAGAGTGATTGAAGCCAAGTATGTAGGTCTCCTAACTTGAGAGTTATGGGGAAGACCATCAGATGAATCTGAGGCCATGAAGATGGACTTGAGGTCTTGAGAGAGCTCATGAGAAGGTTTGAAGATCACTTTGAGGCCTATACAGGTCATTGTGCAAGATTAAGAAGCCTCAACCATGATTGGTGCAATTAGGGTTTGTCTGGGTCAACTCTAAGTCAACTGAGGATTTGAAGGAGGTTGAGACCTAATTCAAGAGCCATGTGATCATGGATTTATACATTGAGATGTTATAAGGATGATTCCAAGGTTAACTCATCATGATTGAAGAGTTTGAGAAGTTTCAGGCTAGGGTTTCTAAGACTTGATAGTGTAAAATCCCCTAGTTTGACCCATGACTTCAAGGCTATTTAACTCAAGATATGATTGTCATCTCATCTTGACCCTAACATGATTGTTGTAGAGCATGGTCTTAGCTTTAATTTGAGTTCTAGAAGTCCTTGATAGGGTTTATATAACTCAAGTTATGAGCCAGAAAAGTTACAAGTCATCTGAGATGTGTGAATTTGGAGCTTGAAAGTTACCCAACTTGCATGATACTTTTGCCCTAGAAAGATGATTCCTATGAACTTTTGGTCAACATGAATGTTGTTCCTTATTCTCTCCGCTTTATAAAGAGTACTATAAGTCCTTGATAGGATTTGTAGAACTCAAGTTATGGCTTTGACAAGTCAAGGGTATTTTGGGAAGTTATGATTATAGGTCATTTTTGGTTATAGGCCATTTTCACCAACCTAGACACCTCAAATGAAATTTTGTTCAACTTTAAAGTTTCTCAAAATATGGATTTAACCTTGAACATGTATCAAGGAGACATTGAAATGGCTCAAGGAAGGACTTGGTTCAAGGAGTGGTGAAAAGGGAAGGATTAAAGGCATTTAATGACCAAAAATTGAAATAAATTGATTTGTGTCCAAACAAGGCAAAATTATAGGTCATTTTGAATGGAAAAAGAATTTTAGAAACAATGGAAATATTACATTTTTGATTAGAGGTCAAATTCATGCCATTCCATTTTGTTACTTCATGATGAAGTAAAATATCAAACTTAGACCATTGGATTGCAAACAAGGGAATAATCACCACCAACCAATTCAATATATCATGAGATGATGATTGCAAGCAAAATTGGGCTAGAACAGAGCCAATACACGACTGTTGCACATGAGATTTTGAAAGAGAAATTGAAATTGCAAAATCTCATTTGGAAGCTTACAGAACTTTCTAGATGATTCTAATGAGTTCTATATAAAATTTGGAGTGTATTCAGCCAGTTTTTTGGAGAAGATTGATGCTGGTAGCAGAGAGAGCATTGGATTTTGCAGAGCTGCAACTCAAGATCATGTTTTGAGATTGAGGAGAAATCAAGCCAAATTGAGGTGTGCATTAGATTCATAGGAAGATTTGGAGTGAGTCTGGATCATATTGAAGGAAGAATCGAGCAAGAAGTGTGACTGTTCTTCATCTGAAACCAGGTTGGTAGTTTTTAACTTCTTGCATAGTTTATGGAGAGATAGCTAGAAATCTTTAGGTGGTTAGGTTCATAGCATGATGTAGATGGATTTTGGTACAAGAAACTGAGGAATAGAGACACTTTAGGTCATGGATCATTTTCTGTTGAGGCTGATATCTCAAGATTCTTGAAGGAATAATCATGTTTGAATAGTGGAAATTGATCAGTGAGAAGTGTAGATTGCATTAGGACCATTATTGTTGAGAATTGTGATGATCAAGATTTGGTGTATTTCTGAAAATCCTATCGTGTTTGAAGTTAGAGCAAGAATTAGTGAATTTGGATGATGGATTCGTGTTCAGGAGGAAAAATTGAGTAAGATTGGGTATTGGTTTGTTATTTTTGATGACTTGTGGACACCACTTCGCCGGAGAAGACGGTGGAACTGCAACTCAGGCCACCGTCTGGGAAATTCCCTCCATCTGATTTGAATTGGGGACGATAAGCCATGGTCGTTGGATGAGTGCTTGACCTTTGACTCAGACTAGGAAGGGACGGCCACGATTGCTGGAAAAAGTCTGAAGACTTGGATTTGTATGCAACGCTGCGTTTCATTAATAGGTTTGGTTTGGGCTTAGTGTACTAAGTGATATCCACACCCCCGTTTTGGCCCAGTCTGTGAAATAAACTGGAAATGATTGCTATTCATCACGCAGGTGTTATTATTTTCTTTCTTTTTCTTTATTTTTTCATCATTTCATATAGTTTGAAAATGATTCATAATAAATAGGAAAATGACTCAATTTGATCCAGGTTTTTTTCCCTGACTCATGAATGAGTCTAGAATTTTAGGAAATTAAGAGTTTAGGAATTCATGCATTTTTTATTTTAAGTGCAATTTTTGTATTTTAATTGATATTAATTTCATTATGGTTGATACCTTGTCTTTCTGATTTTTGTGTGGTCATTTGATGATGATTCTTGAGCTGATTTTTTGTGTGTAGCTAGTTTAGACATGTATACTCCTCTAGTATTTTCTCACATTTTTGTGATGAAATTAGGTGGTGTTTTTAAGTTGAAACTTTAGGTGCTCTAGTTTTAGGGTTTAACCTTAGTACCCCATAGTTTAGGATTTATTTCTAGGACTTATTGGATGATTTGATCTCTGGAATTAACATGACAGAGTCATGAGTGACTTAGGTTCCCATAGTTATTTTTGTAGGATTTTACAATTGGTTTTAGTATTTTAGTTGGAATTAACTTTAGTACTAGGTTTTAGGTGATCCTAACTTGCTAATTCAACTAGAATGACTTCTTTAGTTCCCTTAGATTAGGGTTTTGTTTCTCTTGCTCTTAGATGATGATGGAGGAACGTGTGGGCTGCTGTGGAATGCATGATGGAGCTTGGACTTGAAGTTTGCTCTCCCTTTGGTGTAGTTTTGTTTGGGATTAAGGATTAGGGTTTGTAAGTAGAGCTTCTAGATAGATTCTCTTCCTTCATGAAACATGGAAGGTGTTGATCACTTCCATTCCTCCCTATGATGTAAGGTCCCATTGTAAAGGCCTCATCCCTCCTTTGGTAGGATGATTGTCTCCTCACAATTTGGTAGAAGCTTTGAGGGTTCCTTTCCTTGATGGTGGAGTGCTTAGAGGTGACCTTTGGTCTTCACTTTGCTTTCCACTATCCACACCTTGCTCTTGTTAGATGAATCTTTCTCCCTTGCTAGAGGATGGAGTTCCTTTCTAGAGGATGAAGTTCCTTGCTAGAAGATTGAAGATGCTAGAGGTTTGTTGTTGATCGCGACTTTCTATGTCTAATACAACTTAACTGCAAGTGCACAGTCTATCGCGTAGTAATAAAAGATATCGATCCCACAGGGACTCGTAATCAAACTAGTGTTCTCGGGAGTTACTATGTTTAGCTAGGTAGATAATGCTTAAGGGAATAAGATTGTCTCTAAAGGGAACTAAAAATGTTATTTAAATTATAATTACGTGAATCGATATGCAGTAATTATGTTCTTCGGGGATTTGACAAGTTACCGGTATATGAAATATTTTTCAGAGTTTATTTAAGCAGAAAATAGTGATCCGAAGACTCTCGTCTCACGATGGTTATTGACGCTAATCATAATTCTAAGGGCCAAACGTACGCTTTCGTGTCCCATTCGGGGTTAAAACTATTTTTTGGAAATCTCTAAGTTCTAATTCATTTTAAAGTGCTTTCGCTGTTATTAAAACAAATGACTAGTGTTTACTATCTGGTCTTGCCGCAGCTTTCGCTTGTTGGTTTGTACCTTAATTAATTTCCCACTTTCGTGGCAAAACTACTTTTAAATAAGTTCTCGCTTTCGCGACGAAGTTTATTCAATAAATAAATTTAAACACTCAGACCATAAACAACTTTTGAAAAGGAAAGTTTTCAACCGGTTATTATCAAATCCCTTCCGAATTATTACTACATATCGATTACTTTGATTTAGCTAGACATGGATTTGGGAAAGGTAAAACATAAATAAAAACAATAAGTAGTAACATGCATCATAATGAAAACTAAAATTACGATTAAAATTAAAAACCTGTAAATATTCCAATTGACCTTTGGGCAGATCCTCTACAAATGTTGGCAGGATTCTGGTCTTTATGCCAATTGATCGTACAAGGGAAATAAGAATTACAGAATATCAAAGGAATGCAGAAAAAGAAAAGAAAAGAGAAACAAATAAGAATAGAAAAACTGGAAAGGTGGCTCTGAAGATAAATTGGCAGCACTTCGTTGTCTGAATGCGGCCCTCTTTTTCAGCTCCCCTCCTTCCTCTTTTATAGAAATAGAATTCTAACGGTTATAACTTGAAGAAGGTGGACTTTGAGGCAGAATTATCAAGGAGTAGTGGTCCACTATTTGGGACTTGGAACTGCTTCTTTCACGTGCATTTGAAGTGGGGCGTTTTTGCCTGCATGACGGTCGTCACGGTATGTGACGGTCGTCACCCGTGTGACGGTCGTCATGGAGCTGTGACGGTCGTCACATCAGCAAAATATGCATTCTGCATTTTTCATGTTGTTTTCATCCAGTTTTCGTCCATATTTCATCTGTGATTGCTTCTTTTCTTCATATTGCCTTGTTTAGACATGATCATCAAATACCTGCAAAGTATCAGACAAATAACACGGAAATAACTCGAAATCGGATAGAAAACAGTTAAACATCAGTGGAATTATGCTTCAATATATATATACAATTTCGTGTTATCAAACTCCCTAAGCTTGAATCTTTGCTTGTCCTCAAGTAAAACAGGAAAAAGTCGGCAAGCACGAGGCAGCTTCTTCGTTCGCAAAGTTGGGAAAAACCGGGATTCTTAGTAAGAAAAAAACGAGTACGGTGACGACACTGGACTATAAGTCTTCGGAGGTCTCCTTCTTATGCAGACCGGTCCCAGTCATGCTACTGTAGCTTGGTGTCAAGGTTCTCGCGGCAAGTTCACCCTGTTTGTTCTAGCGCAATCACATTAAGCCCGTTGTCCATACACTTTCATGGCAAGTCGACCTGTTAGTAAATATGATCTCATTTCTGCTTTTGATCTTTTTCATTGATCATAAGCTTATATCATTGATTTTTCAATGAGTTTTCGTGCCGTTGGGCTAAATGCTCGGGTGAGGAGCACCTAACTTAGAGGGAAACGCGTCTTTATATTTTGGCTAAATGGCTTTCTTTTCATGATTTTTTCATCTTTTTGGAGATCATACACTTATTTGCATTGGTCGCTCGCTTAGAAGTGTTTTAGGATGGTGCTGACTGCTAGTATAAACTACTTGGGGCTGAGTTTGCGTAGACACTTGAAACTTTGGTACACGTAGGTATTGAAACTGACTCACATAAACCGGAGATCTAAGGTGTCAAGACGGTACTGGTTTTGTTAGAATTGTCGTCTCCTCGGAGTTTCAAAACTTGGTTTGAACTTGGGCGCATTCTCGTGATGCTTTTGCTTTTGAGGAACGAACGAAATTTTTTTTGTTTACGTCGAATAACGTGGGGATGTTTGCGTAACGGAAAAAGAATATATAAACGAGCTTTTATTTGCTGAAACGTGAAAATGTTTGAATAGAAATTACGAAAATAAAAGTACACAGGAATGGGAAATAAACGCTCCGCTCCCACACTATCTCAATCAGTGTCCCCACTAATTTGAAAGAATGCGAGAGGGAGATACAACGGAAATGAAAATACAAAGAAACTGAAAATATAGTAAACAAATAAGGAAAATGGTAACTAATCACGGCCTCTGCCTCGGTCACGTCCTCGCTCGCGTCCTCGGGCTCTGACTTGGTCAACTCGGTCCTCAAAACTCATTGCTCCGGTATGATAGACATAGTCGCGGATTCCTTCGAACTGCAAGGTCAGATTCGCCAAGTTCTCAGTAATGGTTTCTTGGCCGGTTTGGAGTTGTTGCATTTGGGTCCGATGCCAAGCTTCCAACTGCTCTGCTCGCTGATTCTGCTGCTGCATCATAGCGAGTATCTGGGCCTGTTAGTCGAGAGAGCGGCGGAGGTCCTCTTCTAAGTAGTCGGGCTCTGGACGATGGCGGCGGCGGCGGTAGGATGTACTTTCGGAAGGAAGTGGTTGCGATGCCTCCTGTTGCTCGGGTCTGTCCAACTCATCTTGGATTTCGTCACCAGAATCTTGGGTGTGAGTCTGAGTTGGAGCAGCGGCAGCAGGAGGAGCATTGAGGTCAAGTAACCAGTTGGTACGATCTTCCGGATGCATCCGGGTGCGTGATGGAAGGATGATGCTTCGGACGGTTTTGCCACGCACTACCAGGTGGTACTTGCCATCGGCTCTGGAACGTATGAGGTGAGAGGCTCTGCAGTGGTTGGTGTCAAGGAACACCGAGGGAATGGCATGGAGGTGCTGGAGGCGGTCACCGAGGTTCAGCCCAAGTGCAATGGTAGTGACAATCCCGCCAAAGTAAAATGGCTTGGAGCCACGGTTACAGTTGGCCTGAATGTGGGCCAGGAGGAACGGAGCGGCGTTGATAGGCTCGTTGTTGAAGACACAGCGGAGAAAGAAGAGCTCTTTCGAGTTCACCTTATGGTTGCTATCCCGGGCGAAGATGGTGTTGCTCAATGCTCGGTGGAAATACCGGATGGTCGGGTTGTGGATATGCGTTGCGTGCAGAGAATCCCAACCATCGGCATTGATGCCGGTTAACTGGTACCAGAGCGCGAAGGCTTCGTGCTGAAACTGATCGGTGAGGCGGCGATGAGCACTGTTGCCGCGAGGGAATTGTAAGATGGCGGCAATCTGGTTCTGGTTCACTTGATAGTTCGTGTCGAACATCCAGAAGCATGCGGCACCGGAGTGTTGGCTGAGGTCGCCGCTGGAAGTGACGTAGGTGAACGAACTAAGGAACTCGAGGGTGAGTTGTTCGTACGTCGGTAGCGGATTGGTGCAGAGGTTCCAGATGCCGGCTCTTTGAAGCATCCAAGTGACGCCGTCAAGGATTCCGAGCTCCGTGAGCGATGGGATATATGGATAATGGGTCGGCTGTAGCGACCGTTGATGGAATGCGATGTAGTTGGCCCGCTGTCTCTCTCCGGAGTCACCGTCGCTGAACACAATGTTGCTGAGGTCTGGGGTTTCGTTGTTTCTCGTCATTGTTGGAGGATTGAGTTGGTTCTGTAGAGTGGAAAAATGTAACAGAAGTGTGGTAGGAAGTTGAGATGGGAGTTGGAATATATGGTGCAAGGTGGGGAAAACGAAAATTGGGAGTGGGGTGTGAGTTTCTGATGATTGGAAGTTGAAAGGAGATGAGTGGGAGAGAAAACGCAACCCCTGTTATATCAGATAACAGTTTTGGGCTCGTGACGGTCGTCAGGTATCTCTGACGGTTGTCACCCGTGTGACGGTCGTCAGGCTCCTGTGACGGTCCTCACACCAGCAAAATCTGCAGAACGCAGAATTTTGCTTTGAGGGTGTTCTTGCAATGATTTTTAGGCCTATAAATGATATGGCAATGTAGTATATCGGCCAATAAACAAAGAATAGCGTAAAAACAGAATAAATGAATAAAGACTATAATTAAAATAACAATTAATTAGAATGATTGTAATGTAATACATAAAGAAATTAACAATGCAAAAATCAAAATAATTGAAAACGGACGGAAAGTAGAAAAACTAAACTAAACTAAACTAAAGCTAATATCTAGTCTTTTCGTGCCTTCAACTCATCAAACTTCCGTGCGTGGTAGTCGAGCTGGTCACAGACTAAGTCCATGAAGACTACGAGTTCGCTGTGTATGCCTGCGATGTCGTCTTTTACAGTAGTCAGAGCTACGTCAACGTTGTCCAATCGGAGCAGAACAATATCCATTTTGTCAGTGGTCTCCTCAGGAATGGGCTCAGGATAGGTGTTGTAATGCGGAGGAGTCGTAGGGTCTACTTCAGCTTCTGATACATCATCCTCATAGTACATATAATCGTGTGCTTCAGAGATGTGATCACTGTCGTACATGTAGTTCTGTGGTGTTGATTGAGGTGAAGGAGGTCTCATAGGCTCATCCAATTCCTAAAGCCAGTTGTCCTTGTTGTGGATACTTGTCATCTGATGATTAGGCAATGTGAATAGCTGGACAGGTTTTTCATTGATGAGGTACTCGTAAGGTCCAGGTCCCATAGTTCCTAAAATGCGCCTGTTAAAGCAAAACTGTATATTCATGGGGCGGATGGTGCCAAAACTAGTGCTTGCATTTAAGTGGAATCTAAGGCCAAGCTCGTGGGCAATCATTATCACAAGGCCTCCTATTAGAATAGGTGATTGTGGGTCCTGAGTGAGGCGTCTGAAAGATCTCATCATGAAAGGTACTGCATTCACTGTACGTCCCTGAGAAGCACAGAACATGATAAATAACTCTTCTTTAGATACTGTAGTAATATTTTCTTCTTTCCCGAAAAGGGTGTGGGCTAGTATCTTATGAAAGTATCTGAAAGCTGGGTTATGAATCTCATCATTATACATTCTGTCTGGTTCAGGGTGATAGTCGCTTGTGATTCTACCCCAGAATTGGTTAAGTTCAAAATAAATATCGTCATCTTCTGCACTGATGAACACATGCGGTCCGCTAGGAAATCCCAGGAGGTTAGCCAATGACATCCGGCTATGGGTTTGGTCCATCCCAAACATCCTAAAGGTGATCAGCTCTGTGTTGGATCCAAAACCATAGTTGGGTAGGTACCTGAAGGAACTAAGGAATTCGTAGGTGAGGTCCTTATAGGTAGCAAAACGGGTTTTCAAAGTAGTGTTCTCCCAACCTAGTTGATTGAACAGGTATTGGATGTTATCAGTGATTCCGAGTTTCTCCATGGTAGACTTATCATAATACAGCGTTAAGGCTATTTCTCTTTCAGTTAGTGCTGCAAATCTTGCCTTTTGAGCTAGTCTTCGAAAATGAACCTTTGTGAAGTCGTACGCGGCCATACTCGCAGGTAAGTCGGAGAAAAACAGGAGGAAGGTTTGAAGAATTTTAAAATCCTGAAAAGTTTAAAACAGAAATTTGAAGTCAGGATTTTAAGAAAAGCTAAAGGCGGTAAAAACAAAAGATAAAAGAAGAATAAAAATATGAAAATAATAGAAAGTAAAAATAGTGGCAATTTTTAGTTTAGAATTTTGTTAAAATTTCAAAGTAGAATTTTAAGTAAAAATGAAATACAGTAACGAGGAAAAATGCGGGAAAATTGGGTTGCCTCCCAGTAAGCGCTATTTTTAACGTCTAAAGTCTGACGATAGCTTGGTGACAAGCTATTCGGGTGTTTGAGCTGGAAGCTCAAGCAATGCTATACTACAGACTTGAGGGATGTTTTCGTTCTTATTATAATGTTTTAGACGTTGCCCGTTTACGATAAACGGTGCATTCTTCTTATCGGTAATTTCAACAGCTCCACTCTGAAGTACTTTAGTCACTTCATAAGGTCCGGACCATCTAGATTTTAGTTTACCTGGGAAGAGTTTTAATCTTGAATTAAATAACAATACGATGTCTCCCACACTGAATTGTTTCTTGACTGAACGTTTATCATGCCACTTTTTAGTTCGTTCTTTGTAGATACGGGCATTTTTGTAAGCGTCTAATCGAAGTTCTTCCAATTCGTTTAATTTCAAGATTCGCTTTTCTCCTGCCTCAGTGTAGTTGAAATTAAGTGTTTTAATGGCCCAGAAGGCCTTATGCTCTAATTCTACAGGGAGGTGACAGGATTTACCGTAAACTAATTTGTAGGGTGTAGTACCTATTGGTGTCTTAAAAGCGGTCCTATAAGCCCATAAAGCTTCATGTAGCTTTGATGACCAATCTTTCCTTGAGGTAGCGACAGTCTTTTCCAATATCTATTTTATTTCCCTGTTCGAGACCTCTACTTGTCCGCTAGTTTGCGGATGATAGGGTGTAGCTACTCGGTGTCGGACTCCATATTTAGAAAGAAGTTTATCAAATATTCGCGATATGAAGTGAGATCCGCCGTCACTAATGACGAGTCTGGGTACACCGAATCTAGGAAAGATTGTGTTTTTGAAGAGTTTGATTACTACTCGTGCGTCGTTTGTTGGGGCAGCAATGGCTTCTATCCATTTAGACACATAGTCTACAGCGACGAGTATGTAGTTATTACCAAAAGAAGGTGGGAATGGTCCCATGAAATCTATTCCCCATACGTCAAAGATTTCTACTTCTAAGATTCCTTTCTGAGGCATTTCATCGCGTCGTGAGATGTTGCCAGTTTGTTGGCATCAATCACATTTTAGCACAACGATGTGGACGTCTTTCCAGAGGTTAGGCCAGAATAAGCCGGCTTGGAGAATCTTAGCACACGTCTTGGATGTACTAGCATGACCACCATATGATGCTGAATGGCATTGGGAAATGATATTTTCTATTTCTTCCACTGGGACACAGCGACGGTATATGTTGTCGGTCCCTCTCTTGAAGAGTAGAGGTTCGTCCCAATAATAGTGTTTCAGATCGTGGAAGAATTTCTTCTTTTGCTGATAAGTGAGATCCGGTGGAAGCACGCCTGCAGCGAGGTAATTAACGATGTCAGCATACCAAGGTAATGTGACTTGGGCATAGACGACTTCTACAGCTTTTTGGAATTCTGGATCTTCCGAGATTGAGTTAGGCATGTCACTTTCTAATTTGGCTATCAGATGTTCGTACGGGAAATCGTCATTTATGGGTACTGGTTCATGTTTGATGCCTTCTATTCGGGATAAGTGATCTGCAACAACATTCTCGGTTCCTTTCTTATCTTTGATTTCTAAGTCAAACTCTTGTAATAACAGGATCCATCTCAATAATATTGGTTTGGCATCCTTTTTTCTTATTAGGTACCTAATGGCAGCGTGGTCTGTGTATATGATAATTTTTGCTCCTACTAAGTAAGAACGGAATTTGTCAAGCGCAGATATAACTGCTAGAAGTTCCTTTTCTGTTGTAGCGTAGTTCATTTGGGCAGGATCTAAGGTTCTACTGGCATAGTAGATGGCATGGAGTTTCTTGTCCTTCCTTTGTCCTAGAACTGCGCCTACGGCATAATCACTCGCATCGCACATGATTTCGAACGGTAGTCGCCAATCGGGTGGTTGCATAATCGGTGCGGTGATAAGGGCTGATTTTAATGTTTCGAATGCTTTTAGACAGTCGTCGTCGAAGACGAACTCAGCATCTTTCATCAACAGGCCGGTCAAAGGTTTTGTGATTTTTGAAAAATCTTTTATAAATCTTCGGTAGAAACCGGCATGTCCTAGAAAACTCCGTATTTCTCGTACGGATTTTGGAGGTTGGAGATCTTTTATAATCTCTATTTTAGCTTTGTCGACCTCAATTCCTTTATTTGATATGACATGTCCTAGAACTATTCCTTGTCGGACCATAAAATGGCATTTTTCCCAATTTAGGACGAGGTTCACTTTTACACAACGTTTTAATACCATTTCTAAGTTTTGTAGGCATCCTTCGAAACTTTGTCCACATACCGAGAAATCGTCCATAAATACTTCCATGATGTCATCTATGAAATCTGCGAAGATTGCCATCATGCATCTTTGGAAGGTTGCTGGAGCATTACAGAGTCCGAACGACATTCAGCGATAAGCAAAAGTACCACAAGGACAGGTGAATGTAGTCTTTTCTTGGTCATCAGGATGAATGGGGATTTGGAAAAATCCTGAATAGCCATCTAGATAGCAGAAATATGAATGTTTGGCTAATCTTTCCAACATTTGGTCTATGAAGGGTAACGGGAAGTGATCTTTTCGTGTGGCCTTGTTAAGCTTTCTATAATCAATACACATTCTGCTTCCAGTCACGATTCTTTTTGTTATCGATTCGCCTTTTTCATTTTTAACTACTGTGACTCCTCCTTTCTTTGGTACGACATGAACTGGGCTAACCCACTCACTATCGGAGATTGGATAGATGATTCCTGCATCTAGTAATTTCTTTACTTCATCTCTGACTACAGTGCTTAGGATGGGGTTCAGTTTTCTCTGATGCTCTCTAGAGGTTTTAGAGTCTTCCTCTATTGTAATTCGATGCATACACATTGAAGGGCTTATACCTTTTAGATCGCCTATGTTATAGCCTAACGCGGTGGGGTACTTCTTTAGGACTTCTAATAGCTTTACGGTTTCTGGTTGTCCTAAGTCGGCGTTGACTATCACTGGTCTCTTTAGTTCATCGTCTAGGAATTCATATCTAAGGTTTTTGGGCAGTGTTTTAAGTTCTAAAGATGGGTTCTTCGGACCTGGCATATGGTTTGGAGTCAGTGCTAAGCTTTCGCTTAGGCTGTCGTCTTTATACGGTTTACGCCAATCATCGTCTTCAGAAATATCGGGTATTTGAATCTTTATTATTTCTGAATACGTGGTCTCTTCATTTTCAAGTTCTCTTATGCATTCGTCAATTTCGTCTACTAAATAGCAGGTATCGTCTATGGCTGGTGCTTGTAAGAACTTGGTGAGAATGAACTCTATCTTTTCTTCTCCTACTTCGAATGTCAGCCTTCCTTTCTTCACGTCTATAATAGCTCCGACTGTAGCTAGGAACGGTCTTCCTAGGATAATCGGGGTAACAGAGTCCTCTTTGATGTCCATGATTATGAAGTCGGTTGGGATGTAGAATTGTCCTATGCATACTGGAACGTTTTCCAGTATTCCGACGGGGTATTTTACTGATCGGTCAGCTAATTGTACGGACATTTTGGTTGGTCTGAGGTCTCCCATATTCAGCTTTTTGCATATAGATAAAGGCATAACACTGATACTGGCTCCTAAATCGCATAGAGCTTTGTCTATCACAAACTTTCCTATGACGCAGGGTATGGAGAAACTACCTGGGTCTTTTAATTTAGGAGGCATGCGGTTTTGAATAATAGCGCTACACTCTGCAGTATGTGTAACTGTCTCGTTATCCTCGATCTTTCTCTTATTTAATAGGATTTCTTTGAGAAATTTAGCATATGACGGCATTCGAGTGATCGCTTCTGTAAAAGGAATAGTGATATTCAACTGTTTAAGGAGCTCTACAAATTTCTTAAACTGCCCTGAAGTTTTGGAGTTTATTAATCTTTGAGGATAAGGGATAGGTGGTTTATATGGCGTTGGAGGTGCTTGAGTTTTTTCACTTGCGGTATCCTCCTTCTCGTTGTCTTCCTTCTTCTCTAACTCGGATTCCTTTTCTGCTTGTTCAGTTGGTTTTTGTTGCATGGCTGAGTTTCGGTCCTCGGATCGATCGGTTCTTCCAACTCTTTTCCACTTCTTAATATTACAGCATTTGCTTGACCTTTTGGATTCTGTTCGGGTTGTCCAGGAAATGTGCCAGCGGGTGCGGCAGCAGAGGCTTGTTGTTGAGCCACTTGTGATATCTGTGTTTCTAACATTTTGTTGTGGGTGGCTAAAGCGTCTACTTTTCCGGTCAACTGTTTAATTTGCTCGCTAGTGTGTATGTTTTGATTCAGGAATTCTTTGTTTGTTTGAGCTTGAGTAGCTATGAATTTTTCCATCATCAGCTCGAGGTTTGATTTCCTAGGTGCAGTCTGAGCAGCAGCTGGTTTCTGATATCCTGGTGGAGCAGTAGGCATTTGCAATGCATTATCGCTTTTGTAAGAAAAGTTTGGATGATTTCGCCAACCTGGGTTGTAAGTATTTGCGTAAGGATTTCCTTGAGCATAATTTACTTGGTCAAGTGGGATTCCGGCTAGCAATGGGCATTCGGGTGCATTATGAGTGGTGCTTCCGCATAACTCGCAGTTTAGAGTTACGGCAGCGACGGTTGCAGTGGGGTTAACGGTCAGACTGTCAAGCTTCTGTGCTAGAGCATCTACTTTAGCGTTGAACTTTTCAAGACTGCTGATCTCGTACATCCCACCTTTCGCTGTGGTTTTCTCTGTTGGAGTGCGTTCACCTCCCCATTGGTAGTGGTTCTGAGACATGTTTTCGATTAGTTGATAGGCTTCGTTGTATGGCTTATCCATAAGTGCACCGCCCGCGGCAGTGTTTATTGTCAATCTGGTATTGTATAAAAGCCCATTATAGAAAGTATGGATTGTCACCCAGTCTTCTAGACCGTGGTGAGGACATGTTCTCATCATATCTTTGAATCGTTCCCATGCTTCGTAAAGAGATTCAGTATCTTTTTGTCGAAATCCGTTGATTTGAGCTCTAAGCATAGCAGTTTTGCTTGGCGGAAAATATCTCGCTAAGAAGACGTTCTTCAATTGTTCCCATGTCGTAACGGAGTTGGATGGTAAAGATTCTAACCATGTCCACGCTCTGTCTCTAAGAGAGAATGGGAAAAGACGAAGTCTTATCGCGTCTGGAGTTACTCCATTTGCTTTCACTGTGTCTGCGTATTGTACAAACTTCGTTAAATGTTCGTTTGGATCCTCAGTTGCATTTCCTGAGAATTGGTTTTGTTGTACAGCTGACAGCAATGATGGTTTCAGCTCAAAATCGTTTCGAGTAATAGCTGGGGCAGCAATGCTACTTCTAGGCTCCATCTGAGAGGGTGTAGCGTATGCCTTCAGCGGTTTGTTTGGAGGTCCTTCAGCCATGTTTGATTCTTCTTCGGATTTGGGAATGGGAGTGAGAGGATCGGGAATGTTATGTTTGAGTTGGTACTCAATGATTCGACTTCTTAGATGTAAGAAGCGTTCTAGTTCTGCGACTGAAGGTTTCAAGATATCGCCTTGTGGGTGATCACTTGGCATACAATCGACAACACTAGTAAAGGAAAAATGAAAATAATTAGCCTAGTCTATACGGCGTAACAGAAGGTTACACTATTGACTAAACGGGTCCCCGGCAACGGCGCCAAAAACTTGATCGCGACTTTCTATGTCTAATACAACTTAACTGCAAGTGCACAGTCTATCGTGTAGTAATAAAAGATATTGATCCCATAGGGACTCGTAATCAAACTAGTGTTCTTGGGAGTTACTATGTTTAGCTAGGTAGATAATGCTTAAGGGAATAAGATTGTCACTAAAGGGAACTAAAAATGTTATTTAAATTATAATTACGTGAATCGATATGCAGTAATTATGTTCTTCGGGGATTTGACAAGTTACCGGTATATGAAATATTTTTCAGAGTTTATTTAAGCAGAAAATAGTGATCTGAAGACTCTCGTCTCACGATGGTTATTGACGCTAATCATAATTCTAAGGGCCAAACGTACGCTTTCGTGTCCCATTCGGGGTTAAAACTATTTTTTGGAAATCTCTAAGTTCTAATTCATTTTAAAGTGCTTTCGCTGTTATTAAAACAAATGACTAGTGTTTACTATCTGGTCTTGCCGCAGCTTTCGCTTGTTGGTTCGTACCTTAATTAATTTCCCACTTTCGTGGCAAAACTACTTTTAAATAAGTTCTCGCTTTCGCGACGAAGTTTATTCAGTAAATAAATTTAAACACTCAGACCATAAACAACTTTTGAAAAGGAAAGTTTTCAACCGGTTATTATCAAATCCCTTCCGAATTATTACTACATATCGATTACTTTGATTTAGCTAGACATGGATTTGGGAAAGGTAAAACATAAATAAAAACAATAAGTAGTAACATGCATCATAATGAAAACTAAAATTACGATTAAAATTAAAAACCTGTAAATATTCTAATTGACCTTTGGGCAGATCCTCCATAAATGTTGGCAGGATTCTGGTCTTTATGCCAATTGATCGTACAAGGGAAATAAGAATTAAAGAATATCAAAGGAATGCAGAAAAAGAAAAGAAAAGAGAAACAAATAAGAATAGAAAAACTGGAAAGGTTGCTCTAAAGATAAATTGGCAGCACTTCGTTGTCTGAATGCGGCCCTCTTTCTCAGCTCCCCTCCTTCCCCTTTTATAGAAATAGAATTCTAACGGTTATAACTTGAAGAAGGTGGACTTTGAGGAAGAATTATCAGGGAGTAGTGGTCCACTATTTGGGACTTGGAACTGCTTCTTTCACGTGCATTTGAAGTGGGGCGTTTTTGCCTGCATGACGGTCGTCACCCGTGTGATGGTCGTCATGGAGCTGTGACGGTCGTCACAACAGCAAAATATGCATTCTGCGTTTTTCATGTTGTTTTCATCCGGTTTTCGTCCATATTTCATCTATGATTTCTTCTTTTCTTCATATTGCCTTGTTTAGACATGATCATCAAATACCTGCAAAGTATCAGACAAATAACACGGAAATAACCCGAAATCGGATCGAAAACAGTTAAACATCAGTTGAATTATGCTTCAATATATATATACGATTTCGTGTTATCAGTTGTACCCCAAAATTTGCTCAACCTTTTCTTGCCTGATTCATGTTTCATTGCATTTCATTTGCATAGTTACATCATGTACATAGTTCAATCATTGGCATATCATAGCATATCACTCATCCAACAAGGGATCAAGTGTGATTCTTATCAGAAGAAGCCTAGCAAGAGGTCTTATCCAAGTTTGAGAGTCATCCAAGCCATCAAAAAGTGATTTGAAGTCTTGAGAAGTTTGAGTGTCTACATGTGGGTTTTGCTCCTATCTTGAGGAATATTGAGAATCATCAGTGGGATGAGAAACATGGAGTGTGAATTTTAGGTGTGTATGGATCTCATGGGATGCCTATAGAGCCCTATTGAAGTTAAGACAAGTCATTGATTCAAGTGCAAGAGCCACAGTTGAGGTGTAGTCAACTAGGGTTTCATCTGGGCCAATCCAAGGTCAATTGAGTAATTGAAGAGCATCAAAGCCTACTTAGAGGTCATGGGGTTCATGGATTGGTATGTTGATACATGTGTGGTGTTGTGCCAAGGTTAAACAAAGAAGAATCAAGGATGTGGGAAGTTGCTAAATTAGGGTTTCAGTGTAAAATCCCCTGTTTAGTGCCTAACTTCAAAGCCACATAAGTCCAAATACAAGTTTCAAATAGATATTTGGCCAACATGAAACTTGTAGAGAATCTCAATAAATTTAATTTGAGTACTATAAGTCCTCAAGGGGATTTATAGAACTCAAGTTATGGTTCTTGCAAATTACAGGTCATCAGATGACTATGAAATTTATCTGTGAAAGTCACTTGACTTCCAATCAACTTTTGCCCTTCAAGGAATTTTCAAATGGACTTTTGGCCAACATAAGAGTTGTTCCTTATGATCTTAGCTTTCCATAGAGTACTAGAAGTCCTTGATAGGAGTTTTAGAACTCAAGCTATGATCTTTGCAAGCCAGGGGTATTTTGGGTATTGGTGATTATAGGTCATTTTCAAGTATGGGCCAAAATCTTCAACTTGCAAGCTTCAAATGGAAAATTGTTATACATGAAACTTGTTCAAAATGGTTTTTTAAGTGCAACCAAGTGGTTATGAGATCTTGGATTGGCTTGTAACAAGAGGTTGCTTGAAATGGCTTAAAAAGGAAGAAATTAAAGTGATTAAAAGGCAAAAATTGGGGAAAATTGATATGTGGCCAAATAATGCAATGTTATAGGTCATTTTCATCAGAAATACCATTTTTAGAAGATTGGCAATGTTACTTTTTGGATTTGAGGCCAATTTCACATGGTTCCCTTTGGTAACTTAAGATTGAAGCAACATAACAATCACACATCCTTGGATCAAAAACAAGGGAGATACCATTTCAATTCAATTCAAAATGTCACAAGAGGAGAAATTCAAATAAAATCAAGAGCTATGGCAGAGCAATTCACTAACTGCACATATGAGATTTTGAAGGAGAATGAGAAATTGAAATTCTCATTTGGATGATTACAGAAAGTTCTAGAGTGTTCTAACACACTCTATATATGGTATGCAACTGATTCAGATCATTTTTTTTTGGGAAAGCATTGAAGGGAAACAAGAAAGAGCAACTAAAAATTTCTCAAGTGCATCAAGAATCAGATTTTGAGATAGAGGAAGATTCAAGGCAAATTGCTTGTTTCAGAAGCTTGGTGAAGTGTTCTTAAGTGAATTTGGAAAGAATTGAAGCTTGAATCGAGCAATATCATCATCTGTTCATCACATTAAACCAGGTTTTCATTTTTCAATCTATGGCTTGGAATAGAGGTAATTGATTAGGATTCTTTATGTGGTTAGGTTAGGGATGATGCAAGGTTGGATTTCAGTGCAAAATATTGAGGTTTAGAGACAAAATTAAGTATGATGCAATTTCTGTTGAAGCGTATATCTCTTGATTCTTGAGGATTTAAGCATGGTTGAATAGATAGAATTGAAGCCTGATGTGTGTAGATGAGTTTAGGAGCTTTAATTTTAGGTTTTGAGTGATTCACGATTTGAGCCATATTCTGAAATTTGGATCGGTTTTGAAGATTGAGTGAGAATCAATGGAATTGGAGTGCATATTTGAACTCAGGGGGTGATTTTAAGTGAGATAGGGTGTTTCAGTTTTGTGTGTGATGCATTTTTGGGATTGTCTCGCCGGAGACGACGGTGGCGCAAAGCTCAGGCCATTGTCCTGAACATTTCCCTCTCAGATTTAAAATTTGGAGAAGATGAACATCCTTCGTTGGATGAGGCTTTGACTTTGACTAATTCCACAAATCCATGGCCACGATTTTGTTTAAAAATCTGAAGAGAAGTGAGTTTGATGAAACTCACCGTTTCATTAATTCATGTTTGGATGGGCTTAAGTAATTCTTGCTATACACACCCCTATCTGAGGCCCAATGAGAAAATACACTAAAAACAATTGCTATTTGACACACGCTTTTTCCTATTTTCCATTTCATTTTCTGATTTTGTTTTAGTTGGTTTGGGCTTAGTACTCGCTTGCTACCAACACCCCCCTTTTGGGCCCAGCCTGGATTATAACTAGATTTCATTGCTATCTGGCACACAGGTTTAGTCTTTTTTCTCTATTTTATTTTATTTTATGTTTTGCATGTAGTTTAGAAATAAATTCACAATAAATAGGAAAATTAACCTTTTTAGGCTAGATTTTTTCCCCAGACTCCTTAAAGAGCCTAGAATTTAATAGGATTAAAAAATTCATAATTCATGCATTTTATATTTTAATTACATATTTTGCATTTTAATTGCTTTTATTTTGGATTTGTTTGGTATGCTAGTTTGTTGATTTTAGTATGGATGATTGGCGTTGATTTTTGAGTTGATTATTTTTGGGCTAGATAGCTTAGATATGCATGTATCCCTAGTAATTTTCTCATAATTTTGTGAGAGAATTTTAGGCTAGTTTGAACAATCAACATTAGGTGGTGTAGATTTAGGGTTTTAGGATAGTACCCTTAGGTTTAGGGCATAGTTTTAGGCCTAAATGAATGGTTAACCCCCTGGTTTTTGTATGGAGTGATTCTTAAGAGGTTTAGGAACCCTTAGAATTTTTTATAGGAATTTACAATCACTTTTGGTATTTTAATTAGATTTAGTTTTAAGACTAACTTATAGGTGTTTCTAATGCACTAATTTGACTAGTTTAACTCAATAGTTCCCTTTAGATTAGGGTGGTGTTGCTCTTGTGCTTGGGTGGACATGAAGACCAATTGAAGATTCTTTGGAGAGCTTGAAGGAGCTTGGAGTTGAAGCCTTGTCCTCTGGTGGAGTGCTTGTCAGGAGCTTAGGAAAACTAGGGTTTTAGGAAGAGCCTTAGACTAGTTTTGTTTCTTTCTTCAAACATGGAGTATATTGTTCATCTACATTAAATCCAATGACATAAGGTCCTCCTAAAGAAGCTACATCTCTCCTTTGGAGGGATGAGTGGCATGCTTTGGTTGAATAGAACCTTGAGGATGCCTTTCTATTACAGTGTCCAGATCTTAATGACTTCCCTTGGTTGTCACTGAGTTTCTTAACACTTCAACTTGATCTTGCTGATGGATCTTCCCTTGAAGTTTGTGCTTGTTGAAGCTGGGGTTTGTGCTTGTTGAAGCTAGGGGTTTTACTGCTTGTTGAAGCTGGGGTTTTGCTGCTTGTTGAAGCTGGTTGCTTGTTGAAGCTAGGGTTTGTGCTTGTTGAAGCTAGGGTTTTGCTGCTTGTTGAAGTTGGTTGCTTGTTGAAGCTAGGGTTTTGCTGCTTGTTGAAGCTGTTTACTGGTTGAAGTGTGGAGCTTGTTGAAGCTTGGTGCTTGTTGAAGATTGAAAGTTTGTTGAAACTTGAAGATGGGATCTATTCATGAAGATGAAGGTTGGTGCTGTCAACTTTTTGCTGTCAAGGTCATCTGTTGCTGTTTAGAGCTGCTGTTTGCTGTGGGAGTTTGGTGCTGCTGCTTGGGCTGCCTACTCTGCTGTGGTTTTTTTGGTTTTCTCTGTATTGTTTGTTGGCTTGTTCAGCTTGCCCCCTAGGTTTGAAGTGAATATTGATTCACTTTGCCTGTTGTTTTCCCAGGTTCGAGGTTGAGCCGGACTCCCTTGCCTCGCTTGTATTGCTGCATTGCATGCATTTTACTGTATTTGCTTGCTTTCTTTTCTGTTTATCCCCTAGGATCTCTAATTTCCTCTGTACAGGAGGGAATTATGACAGACATTAGGATTCTTATCCATGCATGACAACATTAGGTTAGTTTTATTCCCTTTTCAACCCTAGGCTTTTTAGAGCTTCTTTCTTTTCTTATCTCAAAACCACTCAAAAATACAGTAATAAGGTTAATCGATGTCGTACGTTACGAGCCTTAAGCTATTTGAGAAAGGATTGCTGGAGAGCTTCTTTCCAGTAGTCTGGCTGCTTAGTGTGGTACCCTTTGGGTGACACGCGACGTAGTCACTCTCAAATCATAGTCTCTAGTGCGTCAGAGATTGCAAACAAACTAAAAAACACTTCTTTCATAAAAGATTCAAAACAAACATCAAAGTGTCATTTTTGTCCGCTTGGACTCTTAATCAAGGAAAACCCTTTTTGAAGGTAATAAAAACAGTCAGACAAGCTTGTGTCTTCCGTAGCCCGAACTACGTTTGCTCTGATCTTTCATGCTGTGTGAAAGTACGTAGGCATAGGATGCCGTATCCTAGCGAGCAACCTTCCCCTCCTTTCCTGTAGGTAGGCGAACTACATTGACTCTGATTTCTCGTTCTAGACGGGAATACGTAGGCATAAAGTGCGATACTTTGCCGAGTCATTTTCTTTTCTTTTAACCCAGACCCGTAGAATAGATAGAATAACAATCCGTACTAGAAAACAAGCATGGATCCCGTCGAGTACGACGGAAGTGAGGGGTGCTAATACCTTCCCCTTGCGTAACCGACTCTCGAATCTAGGATTTGGTTGCGACGAACATTCCTTTCCCTTTTTGCGTTAGGTTTACTCTGAGCGTTTCCTTTCCCTCCGTTGGGATAAATAACGCACGGTGGCGACTCTTCTGTCATAGTCGGCGCCGATTTTCGCAGTAGCGACAACTGGCGACTCTGCTGGGGACTCCAACGGTTCCCTACGCGAGTCAGTCCTAGCGCTTCTTTTCCCGCCGTGGGTTTTGTATGGACTTACATTTCTGTCTTTACTTTCCGCATTTTATTATCAGCTTTATATTGTTATTGCTGTTATGGGGAGGGGGTGATCTGTAGAGAGATGAGCCGGACCTGGGCTTGAGTGCACCTAGAATTAGTTGTGGAAAGTAGTGGGCGCGTGCATGCTTTGCATGTACTAGTGTCCTGCAAAATCCACGCTCAGACGAGGTTCTTCTGGTTGACTTCTTTTTCAACCCTTTGGGTTGAGGGGGTTGTTGGTTAGTTGGATTGTCGACTCTGGGGACCGATCGATTGGAAGTTGGCTAAGTGAGGCCTCTTCAGGACATGATGATGCCACACCTTCTGGGTATCGTATCATCGGTCTTGAAAGTCTGTGACGCCGACGACCGCATAGGATGCCATACCTTGTGTCAGTTGATAGGACACTTACCTGTGAGAGGGATTGGGGCATGTAGGAAACTTGACCTCCAGACTACCCGGTCTTCTTGATTTTGGATTAGTATGTGTGGTTACTTGGGGTTCTTCATCAGGACAATGTTATGGTCCTGTTGAGACCAGGTTGGAGCTCTGTTATAGGTCTGTTGAGACCAGGTTTGAGCATTGTTATGGGTCTGTTGAGACCAGATTTGAGCAGTATTGTGGGTCTGTTGAGACAGGATCATGGATGGATCTCTTCAGCAATATATCACTTGATCCCTGTTGCATGTTTGCATATTGCATTGTTGCATACTCATTTTGCATATCATTAACGTGTGTCTGTGCTGCAGGTGCATTTCATACCTCTGATTCTAGTTGCCCAGATTTCTGTCTGCTGATATTATGGATACTCTGAAGAAGACTGTGGCATACAAGTTGCCTACTCCAGATGTTTCTGCTCTGCTTGGTTTGATATCTCTAGTTGATGATGATGTGAAGAGAAGTTTCAGGAAGAATTATGGGAAACTGCTTAGGTTGGTTTGTAAACCATCCATGTATGAGCTGAACAGATTATACGCGCTGATGCAGTTCTATGATCCCCCGCTGAGGTGTTTTACTTTCCCTGACTTCATTCTGGCTCCGACTATGGAGGAATATGCTGAGATCTTGGAGTTAACCATTCAGAACAGGGTACCCTTCATTCATATGGGTGCTGAGCCCAAGCTGGAGGATTTGGCTGTTGCTTTGCATTTAGACTCCTCAGAGTTGCTGTTAACATCTTGGAATGGAGTTTCTGGATTTTCTCTCAAGTTCTTGGTTGGGAAAGCACAAGAGTATGCCAAGAGTGGCTGTTGGACTGTGTTTAATGCTATCCTTGCTTTGTGTATCTATGGCATTGTACTGTTCCCCAATATGTCTGACTTTGTTGATCTGGATGCGTTCTATATATTTGCTTCAGGCAATCCTGTGCCTACTCTGCTTGGTGACTTCTATCACTCCCTACATTACAAGAACGAGAATAGGAGGGGCAAGAACGTCTCTTATTGTGCGCCTTTATTGTATACGTGGTTTGATAGTCACCTGCCCAAGAAGGGTATCTTTGCTGAGTCTGCAGCTACGGTGGAATGGTCGGAGCGTCTGATGGGGCTTTCTTCAGAAGATGTTGTCTGGTTTGATAGAGATCTACTGGGATCTGAGATTATCTACAGTTGCGCCGGGTATCCTAACGTTCCTCTGATTGGGAGGAAAGGGTGCATTAACTACAATCCTTCATTGTTGATCAGGCAATTCGGTTATGCTTTGAAAAGCCCGCCAAAAGAGGAGGAAGTGTAGGAATCTCTGTACTTCATAGGTGATCTGAGTGGAGAACTGTTGTCCAAGCTTCAACATGCTTGGAATAATATCAACAAAAGGGGGAAGTCGTTGTGGGGTAAGAATGATTGTCAAGCCTATGCTCCGTACCAAGTTTGGATCCAAGATAGGGCAAAGCAGGCGCTGATGCCGTTTCCTGCAGTATTACCTCCTGCTCCCCTCGTGATTGAGGAGCCAACTACTGTGTCTATTGAGAGATATGAACAGGTTGTGAAGGAGAAAGAAGAGCTGATGAAAGCCAACGAGAAGTTGGAAGAAGAGTTAGTGCAACTCAGGAACGAAAGGAATGAAGCCGTATATTCCTTCGAGCAGCAAACAAAGCTGGTGAACCAGTTAGGCATAGAGTTGACTGAGCAAAGAAAGAAGCGTGAACACTTGGGGATAGATTTCAAGAGCTCCCATGATATGCTGGAGTCTAAGAAGAAAGCACTTGATATAGCCCACCAGGAGATCTCCACATTCAACAAAACCTGGAACGTTACGCTGACAAATAACAAAGAAAGAGAAGATAAGCTGAAGCTGCAGATCTCTGAACTGGAAGATCAGTTGAAAGCTAGCCAGAAAAAGTTTGAAGAAGAGGTTATGCGGAGGTATGACGTTCAAAATGCTTTGAACAAGGTTGTCAAGCGCAAGAAAGAGTCTGCGTCTCAGAAGCGGAAGCTAGAGGAGTGCTTTGGAGAAGGTGTTTGGGAGGAATCCATTGGGGATCTCCAGCGTGTTATCAGGCAAAGAGACTTGCTCGTCGAAGGGTTGCTTTCTTAGCTGGACCATCCCAAGACCAAGAGATTGTTAGAAGAGTATCGGGCATACGGTCACACTTGATTACCTTATGCACTGTTGTATATGCTTTATTTGCATTGTGCTGGCCATCACCAGGATTGTTGGTTGAGGTCATGCCTTCTTGTTATTCTACACTCAGTGATATTGTATTTCTGATTTGATGGGCTCTTCGCAGCAATATATGAGATGGTTTTCCCATGAGTGGATCCAGGCTTCTTAGCACTTCACTATTACTGTCACTACACTGGCACTTTAGCACTAGAATCGAGGGTTGATTTCCCTAACGCACAGATACCTATTGCATCTGCATATTCATTTTTGCATTGCTAGTTACTTGTTGAATCTGTATCTTTTTTCCTGTATCTCACAGGTTTTTCAGGATTGACGAACAAAGAGTCCACCGCTACTAAACCCGAAACAACTGCAAGAAGATAATGGATCAAGTTCAAGTCGAGATGCAGGAAATCCGTGAGAAGCTGACTCTGTTCATGCAAGCTATGGAGAGTATGGCTAAGGGCCAAGAGAATCTTCAGACCTTGGTGCAGCCGCTGCTGACGCGGACAAACGGAAATGGAAATACTGACCATATTTCTGTTGAAACTCCTCGTCAGGAGGATGAGATACCGGTAGTTACTCCACCTGTTGTGACTGTCAATGGAAACACTGGTACTGGTGCAGGTGCTGGCGCTGGTAATGGCAATACTGGAAATGGTGGTGATGGGCATGTTGTTAACAACAATGGCAACACTAGGGATGCCAATCAAGGATTCGTTGACAATGTTGGCTTTGGAAACAATGGGTATGGCAATGTCAATCAGGACGGGAACTTTGGGTTCAACAATCAAGGCTTTGGTAATGACGGTTACGGCAACAATCAGGGGTATGGCTACGGTAACGGTGGATTCAGTAATGTGAATAACAACGGCACTAGAGCATTTCCTTTCAACAATGGCTTTGGATCTGTTGGGGTCAATCAAGGGTTCGGCAACCGAGGACAGGGTCCTGTGTTCAATTAGTTAGGGTTTGGCCGTAACATGGGTTACGATGGGTATGGCAATGACTGGAATGTGGATCACCAGGATGATGCTTTTTCGGGAAAAGGTATGGGACCTGAGGGCCCCATTGACCCTGTTCAGAGGATCAGAATGCTAGAAGAGCAGATGAAAGGTGTGGTTAATCAGAACTCCGCTGGGTTAGATATGACTACTATGGGGTTGGTACCAGGGCTGAGCGTGCCATTGAAATTCAAGGCTCAAACATTCGACAAATACAAAGGGGATACCTGCCCAAAGGTCCATGTATGTTCTTATTATAGAAGGATGTCTGCATATTCCAATGATGAAAGGATGCTCATGCATTTCTTTCAGGATAGCTTATCGGGACCATCATTGGAATGGTACATGGGACTGGAGCCCACTCAGATTAGAAGTTGGAAGTAGTTGGTTGATGCTTTCATTATGCATTACAAATATAACAGCAATCTGGCGCCAAATAGAGTTTAGTTGCAGAGTCTGTCGCAGAAAAGTGGTGAAAGTTTCAAAGAGTACGCGCAGCGGTGGCGCGATATGGCAGCTCGGGTGCACCCTCCTTTGGTTGAAAGGGAGATGAATGACATGTTTGTGGGGACATTTACAGGAATGTATTATGACAAGTTGCTCAATATTTCGATGGGTAGCTTCTCCGATATGATCCTTATGGGAGAAAGGATCGAAAATGGAATTAAAATTGGAAAGATTCAGGCAGGCGAATCTACTTCAGCCGGGGGTGCGAGAAAAGCGTTCGGCGGAAGACGACAGGGTGATACAAGTGCTGTATTTGGTGGCAGAGGCCGGGGTAGAGGCAGAAATCAGTACATTCAACCACAACAAATAGCCAGTGTTACTATTCCAATTCCTCAACAACAACAACAACAACAACAACAGCAAAGGCAGAATCAGGGTCAGAGAAGGTTTCAAAATGTAAAGCCGAAGAGGGTATTTGACAAGCCTCCGTCGACATATGCAGAGCTTCTTCAGACACTGCTGGGGTTGAATTTGGTCGAGAAAAGAACACTAGAACTGCCTACAGGACCGGTACTTCCCTATGGGTTTGACGCTAATAAGCATTGCGAATTCCATTCCGGGGTGCCCGAACATGATGTAGAATCTTGTCATGCTTTCAAGCATAAAGTTCAAGACTTGTTGAACAGTAAAGCCATCAACTTTGGCCAAGTGGGGCCCAATATTGTACAACAGCCTATGCCTAATCATGGGGCAAATGCTATCTTAACAGAAGAAAATTTGAACTTGGTGATAGATGTTAACGAATTGAAGACACCATTAAGTGAGGTGAAAGGCAGGTTGCTCAGAGGGGGAGTGTTCCCTAGTTGTGATGAATACTGTTTAGAGTGTTGGACCCAGCCTGAGGGTTGTACTGATTTGAAGCAGGGCATTCAGGCCATGATTGATGAAGGGACCTTGCAATTTGATCGAACTGCGGTTGAGAAGCCTGTGGAAGCATTATGTGATGAGCAGAATGATATTGCAATGGTGACGATCCCGAGGAAGACTATAACGATAACAGCGCCCGCCCAGCGGCCAACTATTACGATTACCAAAGCAGAGCCTGTTCCCTTTGAGAGTACGAAAGCTGTCCCGTGGACATACGGATTAGACGTGTATTGCAACGGTGAAAAGATTGTGGTGAATAGCCAGCCCACTGGGGCTGTTAATAATGTCGTTGGAACGGGGGGCATGACCCGTAGCGGAAGGATCTTTACCTCACCTGAAATAGAAGCAGAGAGATTGGCCAAAGGCAAAGCCAAAGTAAATGAATGCGGCCCTTCTCAGTTGAAAGAAAAGGATACGTCACTCAAGGACGTAGAGGAGTTCATGAGACTGATTCGCAAAAGCGACTACAAAATTGTTGAACACCTACAGCAGACGCCGTCGAAGATTTCTATCTTGTCGTTGTTGTTATGTTCCGAGGCCCACCGGAACACCTTGCTAAAGATTCTGGATACGTCATTTGTACCGCAAGAAGTTTCTGTAAATCAGTTAGAGGGGATAATGGCACATGTCAATGCTGGACATAGCCTGGGTTTCACAGATCTTGATCTAACACCCAGGGGGCGAGAGCACAACATGGCTTTGCATATATTGGTGGAATGTCGGGGCACCGTAATGTCGCATGTATTGGTGGATACTGGATCATCGTTGAATGTATTGCCAAAGAAAGCCATGATGAAATTGGACATACGGGGAATTATTTGCACACCCAGCGATTTGGTTGTGAGGGCGTTTGACGGGACGAAAAGATCAGTGTTTGGGTCAATAAGATTACCGCTTCAGGTGGGGCCAGAAACATTTGATATTGAATTCTACATCATGGATATCCATCCAGCTTATAGCTGCCTTCTTGGGTGCCCATGGATCCACGCTGCAGGGGCCGTGACGTCCACATTGCATCAGAAGTTGAAGTACATGGTGGGTGATAGTGTTGTTACCGTCTGCGGAGAGGAGGACATTTTGGTCAGTCACCTGTCATCATTCAGATATGTTGAGGTCGACGGAGAAATACATGAGACACCTTGTCAAGCCTTCGAAGGGTTGCGGGTTAAAGACAAAGCTCAGGGTCCCAGCAAAATGCCAGAGGTGGCAGTGTCATCCTACAAGGAAGCTCAGGCTTTAGTGCAGACTGGTGAGACTAAAGGTTGGGGGCAGGTACTGGAGATCCCCATGAAGAAATGACAAGTTTGGGCTAGGGTATCGACCGACGTCGTCAGCGTCATCTTCAGGAACGCCCAGGTTCAAGGGACCGATAACAATTACGCCAAGCGGGGTGTGCTTTGAGACGATCAATGCTATTTCCGATGCTGAAGACAGAGATAGTGACTGCGATATGGACGCGTGGATCAAGCCAAGCGTGACAGGACAAAGTCTCTGCAACTGGTCCATCCGGGAAACTGTCCCAGTGACATTTAAACAGTAATGATTTGTTTTGTCAATTATTGAATAATCCTATGTCCTACCCGGGGCATAGTGATTTTACCTTAGGGCTACTTGATTATGTGTATTGCACTATTTTAATCATGAAATAAAGGCGTTTTTCATATACAAATATTGTGATCCCTGTTTTTCTTGTTTTTACTTTAACAATAAATGGCAACGTGGTTATTTGCTTTATTTGCGTTTTGAAGCATTTAACCCTTTCCTTTGCAGGACTAATATTTCAGATGACATCTCCTACGAACTTCCTGTGACTCGTTTCGACTTCGAGCACCCGATATTCCAAGCAGAGGAAGAGATTGTTGAGGATAGCGACCTGCCAGAGGAGCTGACACGTTTGTTGAAACAGGAAGAGAGAATCATTCTGCCTCATCAGGAGGAAATTGAGATTATCAACTTGGGGTCGGAAGAAGTTGTGAGAAATATCTGTATAGGGGCTGTGCTATAGAGCGACATCAAGCAAAAGCTGATTGAGATACTGCGAGAGTATAGTGATATATTTGCTTGGTCGTACGAGGATATGCCTGGGTTGGATACGGACATGGTTGTGCACCGTCTGCCGTTGCGAGAGGAATGTCCGCCTGTTAAGCAGAAACTCAGAAGAACCAGACCAGACATGGCTGTGAAAATCAAAGACGAAGTTTAAAAACAATGCAATGCTGGTTTCCTAGCCGTTACAACTTATCCGTCATGGGCCGCTAATATAGTACCAGTGCCGAAGAAAGACAGTAAAGTGCGAATGTGTGTAGACTACCGTGATTTGAATAGGGCGAGCCCGAAAGACGACTTTCCACTTTCTCACATTGATGTGTTGGTTGATAACACTGCTCAGTTCTCCGTATTCTCCTTCATGGACGACTTCTCAGGCTATAATCAGATCAAAATGGCACCAGAAGACATGGAGAAGACTACCTTCATTACTCCCTGGGGAACATTTTTCTACAAAGTGATGCCCTTCAGACTGAAGAACATTGGGGCAACATATCAACGTGCTATGACGACTTTCTTTCATGATATGATGCATAAAGAGATCGAGGTTTATGTTGATGATATGATTTCCAAATCCCAGACGGAGGAAGAGCATTTGGTTAATCTGCTAAAACTGTTCAAGAGGCTTAGGAAGTTCAGGTTGAGACTGAACCCTAACAAGTGCACCTTTGGGGTGAGATCGGGTAAACTGCTGGGGTTTATTGTGAGCAAAAAGGGAATAGAGGTTGATCCTGCTAAGATAAAAGCAATACAAGAAATGCCGACGCCTAAAACAGAAAAAGAAGTGCGTGGGTTTTTAGGGAGGTTGAACTACATTGTTCAGTTCATATCTCACCTAACTGCGACATGCGAGCCGCTATTCAAATTGTTGAAAAAGGATCAGGTGTTGACCTGGAATGAAAATTGTCAAAAGGCGTTCGACAAGATAAAATAATACTTGCAGGAACCTCCTGTTTTGATACCCCCAGTGGCCGGGAGACCTTTGATTATGTATTTGACGGTTCTTGAGGAAAGTATGGGTTGTGTTCTCGGTCAACACGACGAGACCGGACGTAAAGAGCATGCGATCTACTATTTGAGTAAGAAGTTTACCGACTGTGAGTCCAGATACTCAATGCTCGAGAAAACGTGTTGCGCGCTAGCCTGGGCCGCCAAACGTTTGAGGAAATACATGCTGAATCATACAACCATGCTAATTTCAAAGATGGATCCAATCAAATATTTGTTTGAGAAGAAAGCACTCTCCGGACGAATTTCCCGATGGCAGATGGTGTTAGCAGAATACGATATCCAATATGTCTCGCAAAAGGCTATTAAAGGTCGCGTTCTGTCAGAGTACCTTGCTGAGCAGCCGGTTGAGGACTACCAATCGATGAGGTTTGATTTTCCTGACGAGGATATCATGTACCTGAAAATGAAGTATTGTGAAGAACCGTTGTCGGACGAAGGACCAGAGTTGGGTTCCAAATGGCAGTTGATATTTGACGGAGCTGTAAATTCCTATGGTAGCGGAATAGGGGCAATTATCATTACTCCTCATGGGTCGCACATCCCATTTACTGCCCGATTGACCTTTCCGGTTACCAATAATGAGGCGGAATACGAGGCTTGCATCATGGGTCTGGAAGAAGCCATTGATTTGAGAATTAAGAACCTGGATGTATACAGAGACTCAGCTCTAGTGGTGAATCATATTAAAGGAGAATGGGAGACACATCAGCCCAATTTGATACCCTATATGAACTATGCAAGGAGATTGTTGCCTTTCTTTGACAAGGTGGAATTGCATCACGTGCCACGAGCAGAAAATCAAATGGCTGATGCCCTGGTGACATTGTCTTCAATGTATAAAGTTAACTTCTGGAACGAGGCTCCCCGGATTGTTATCTCTCGGCTCGATAGGCCTGCATTCATATTTGCCATTGATGAGGCTCCCGATGGTAAACCCTGGTACTTTGACATCCAGAATTTTCTGAAGAACAAGGAGTATCCAGCTGAAGCATCCAGTCGAGATCAGAAGACTCTCAGGAGATTGGCTGGCAATTTCTATCTGAACCCGGACGGTGTCCTGTACAAAAGAAACCACGACTTGGTGTTGCTACGCTGTGTAGACGAGAAAGAGGCGAAGTTGCTCATGGAAGAGATACATGAGGGTACATTTGGTACACATGCTGGTGGGCATGCTATGACGAGAAAACTGCTGTGGGCAGGTTACTATTGGCTGACTATGGAAACAGATTGTTTCAAGTTTGCAAAGAGGTGTCATATATGCCAGATTTATGCGGATAAAATCCATGTGCCTCCGAGTCCTCTGAATGTGATGTCATCACCGTGGCCTTTCTCGATGTGGGGGATTGACATGATCGGCAAAGTTGAGCCTACGACATCAAACGGACACTGGTTCATTTTGGTGGCAATCGATTACTTCACCAAATGGGTGGAAGCAACATCATATGCCAATGTGACCAAACAAGTGGTAGCCAGATTTATCAAACGAGATATTATCTGCAGATATGGAATCCCTGAGCGGATTATCACTAATAACGGTTCGAATTTGAATAATAAAATGATGAAAGAGCTGTGTCAGAATTTTAAGATTGAGCATCACAACTCTTCTCCTTACCGGCCCAAGATGAATGGCGCTGTCGAAGCGGCCAATAAGAACATAAAGAAGATTGTTCAGAAGATGGTTGTGACGTATAAGGACTGGCACGAGATGTTACCTTTCGCTTTGCACGGTTATCGTACGACGGTACGTACATCAATCGAGGCAACCCCGTTCTCATTGGTATACGGGATGGAGGCGGTGTTACCGTTGGAGGTCGAGATTCCTTCCCTGAGGGTTTTACGCGATGTCCAACTCGACGAGGCATAATGGATTAAAGATAGGCTGAATTAGCTCAGCTTAATGGATGAGAAGAGACTGGCTTCTCTAGCGTACGGTCGGTTATATCAGAGCCAGATGAAGAAAGCTTACGATAAGAAGGTGTGCCCTCGAAGCTTTCAGAGAGGCAATCTTGTTTTGAAAAAGACTCTCCCACCACAATCAGATCACAGGGGCAAGTGGACTCCCAATTATGAAGGTCCCTACGTTGTCAGAAAAGTCTTCTCTGGAGGAGCCTTGTTACTATCCACCATGGATGGTGAGGACTTTACGTCTCCTGTGAATTCGGACGCAGTTAAAAAATACTTTTCTTGAAAGTGACCTGCTGGACAGTAAAAAGAGAGTCTAGGAAAAAATGGGCATCCCGGCGAACCATAAAAAACGAATAAAAGGTTCAGGAAAAAGTTAGGGATAAAATTGAAAAGATGTACACCCGCGAAGTCGAAAACCTCAAAAGGGCGACTTCGGCAAAAAAGGGTATCCCGGTGAATTGAAAACCCGCAAAGGGCGGTTCCCGCAAAATTTAGGGATTGAAAAAGCAAATGACTGCGGTCCGGATTTGATCCGACATTGCTTAGTGGTTTGGGAGTACCTGGAGGGCCGTCTATCCAAAAACAATCTCTTCCGAAGATCGAGTACCGGGAAAGCGCAGAGTCATGCGAGTCATAGGAGGATCAGCTCATGGTGTTCATCTGCATCACGTTGTCGACATGTATACAAATATTGTTTTGTATTTTCTTTATGCTTCTTGTGCATATATTTATGTGTGTTTGTGCGTAACTTCCTCTTTTCAGGAGTTACATCCAATGTACAAAACTTTGCCTATTCAGAGGCCCGTTATCAATAAAACATGTTATTCATTACTTGATGTTTGTTCTTTACTGTTTTGTTTGTGAAAGACGCCGATGTTTTTGATAAACTTGCACTTACATAATCTTGCTGGCCCTTGCCAATAATTGCTAAAACTTCGAATTAACTGAAGTAATGTCATAGATGCTAACCCGGATAGATTCTGTTGTATAGGCATGTTTTGTCTCGTTTGTGTTTTGCAGGGTTCTTACCTTTGGGGCAAACGATCAGGAAGTGTATTCCCCAGCCAAGGTCGCTTGACGTAGGACCTGACTCCAGTTGATGTCATTCCTCAGCTAGTCGCAGCTTATCCCCAGAGAGTTGAAATGACATTTATCCCTTCCCGAAGGATGGAATTATTTTCCCCAGGAGAGTGTCCTCATGGAAATCCGTCCATATGATTAACCCCAGCAAGTCAAAATCAGTGTCCCCTGCAGAGGTTGTGATCCTCAGCGAATCAAAGATGTGCACGTTCAATCTCCAGCATGGGAGATTCCAGCAATAATTAACCAAGTTGTTGGTTCGAAAGGTTTATATCCACGAAGGATGGGTTTTCTTGCTCCCTGCAGGTCGTCATGCCATTGACAGGATGTTGATCCTCAACAGAGTGGTAACTCTGAACGTTTAAACCGTGCCCAGACAGTGTGCTTAGCCCAGAAGTGTCGCTTCTTCCCCAGCTAAGTTTGTTCACCAGCAGTGTGTTTTGTTCTTTCCTACCAGTGGAAATTGATGTTTAATCTCTCCCCGGCAGAGTTGGTTGTGTTTCTGGCGTTTATTTCGCCGGAATACCTTGTGATACTTGTTCTCCCCAGCGGAGTTGGCTTTATCCTCAGCATTCATGTTGTTGAGACATCACTATCAGAGTGGCCCCGACAGCTTGAGCCTGCATTTGCATTTGCATATATCGTCATATTTGCATCTACTCAAACGCGTAGCATTTCCGTGCCGTACGGAGCATTACGCCATTTTCAAACATACGCATCTTGAAACATAAATCAGGTTGGTTAACCTTTTGCTTTCAGGTGTGTTTTCTCAGCAGGAGTATGGAGTTCTAGCTCAGATCTACTACCAGGTATTCGAGGTCTCGCCGTGAGACGTGTGATGATACGGTTCATCTTATTATTTTCCCTACAAAGTTGCTTGTTGAAGTTTCTCTTATCCGGCCTGCAGATTATTTTCTTCAAATTTGCTGTTACGTAAGTGTCACAGGGTTTCATAAATCAAAATTTTAGAAGTTGTCGCCTGTTGTCGAAATAGGTGTCTGGCAGTTAATTTCAGAGCGTCCCCAGTGGGGTTGGCTACTGCAAAGATAAGGCAGAGTTATTTTCCAGTATGATTGACAAAATTGAATTCCTATTGGGTGGAAGAATTCTATCCCCTGCGAAGTCGCCGGGATTTCTTCGTGTTGACGAAATATTATCCCTAGTAGAGTCCTCCTCAAAGTCGCTGTCGCGTCAGCGCTAAAAGGTTTGTGGGTTGGGACCAATGGAGTTAGCTACTGCAGAGATAAGCAGAGAAACTGTATTCGGAGTATCTTCCCGTATGGATAAACGAATGTATTTTCCTACTGGTTAACAGAAATACTTCCCCGAAAGTCGCCAAAATTTTAGTTCCTGTATTGACGGGTTTATTTCCTCGTGTTGACGAGATGTGAGTCCTAACATGGACAGATTTATTTCTTCATGTGGGCGAAGACATGAGTCCTAATATGGACAGATTTATTTCCTCGTGTTGACGAGATATGAGTCCTGACGTGGACAAGTTTGATTTCTCCGTGTTGACGGAATGTGAAGTCCTGACGTGGACAAATTGATTACTTTTCGTGTTGACGAAATGGTGTCCTGACGTGGACCAGTTATCCCCAGCAGATATCTTTCTTCGTATTGGTGAAATGTGCGTCCTGACGTGGACAAGTTTATAGTTCCTCGTGTTGACAAGATGCGCGAGTCCTGACGTGGACAAATTTATCTTTCTTCGTGTTGACGAAACGGTGTCTTGACGTGGACAATTTACTCCTATGTTGATAGAATTTCCTCGTGTTGACGAGATGGGAGTCTTGACGTGGACAAATCACTTCCCTCGTGTTGATGAGACGCGAGTCCTGACGTGGACAAGTTTACCGCTCTTCGTGTTGACGAGATGGAATCCTGACGTGGACAAATCAAGTTATTTCCTCGTGTTGACGAGATATGAGTCCTGACGTGGACAATCTACTCCTATGTTGATAGGAGTTCCTCGTGTTGACGAGACGCAGATAAGATTTTATTGCCTATGTTGATAGGATCTCTTTGTGTTGACAAGATGCAGACAACTCATCCCCAGCGAAGTCGCCGGGATTTCTCCGTGTTGACGAAATGTGGAGTCCTGATGAGGACAAGTTTATGATGGGATTTCTTCGCGTTGACAAAGTGTGCGTCCTAAAGTGGTCAGAGTTTTGCTCGTGATTTCTTCGTGTTGACGAAACAAGCGTCCTAACGTGGACAAATTTCTATTCCTTTGTTGTTAAGATTTCTTTGGGTTGACGAAATGTGGGTCCTGATGTGGACAGATTGGTATTTAGTCGCGATTTGACGAAATTTGGGTCCAAATGTGGACAAGGTTACTCCTGTGACGACAGAATCTCTATTCGTGTTGACGAATTTGTTTCTCTTCTTGTGTTGACAAGGTTAGTCCAGTTATGGACGAAGGTGTTTTTGCAAAAAATTGTTCAGTACCTATGGCTTTACACAGGTGGTGGAAGTTGAGATCAGAATTATTATCAGACGTTTGATCAGTTGTTTCCGTAACAACCAGATTCATTTGATGGATGTCGTTCCCCAAGTTGTGCAGTTTATTTCTGCGGTTTGCAAATTTCCGGGTTTCTTGGTATTCAACCGTCTCGTACCTCGATTGTTTGAAGGCCGTTCGCTCTTCATCCAGTCGGGTCCAAGCCGTTTGAATAGGGGCAGCTGTTGTACCCCAAAGTTTGCTCAACCTTTTCATGCCTGATTCATGTTTCATTGCATTTCATTTGCACAGTTACATCATGTACATAGTTCAATCATTGGCATATCATAGCATATCACTCATCCAACAAGGGATAAAGTGTGATTCTTATCAGAAGAAGCCTAGCAAGAGGTCTTATCCAAATTTGAGAGTCATCCAAGTCATCAAGAAGTGATTTGAAGTCATGAGAAGTTTGAGTGTCTACATGTGAGTTTTGCTCCTATCTTGAGGAATATTGAGAATCATCAGTGGGATGAGAAACATGGAATGTGAATTTGAGGTGTGTATGGATCTCATGGGATGCCTAGAGGGCCCGATTGAAGTTAAGACAAGTCATTGATTCAAGTGCAAGAGCCACAGTTGAGGTGTAGTCAACTAAGGTTTCATCTGGGCCAATCCTAGGTCAATTTAGTAATTGAAGAGCATCAAAGCCTACTTAAAGGTCATGGGGTTCATGGATTGGTATGTTTATACATGTGTGGTGTTGTGCCAAGGTTAAGCAAAGAAGAATCAAGGATGTGGGAAGTTGCTAGATTAGGGTTTCAGTGTAAAATCCCCTATTTAGTGCCTAACTTCAAAGCCACATAAGTCCAAATAAAAGTTTTAAATGGATCTTTGGCCAACATGAAACTTTTAGAGAATATCAATACCTTTAATTTGAGTACTAGAAGTCCTCAAGAGGATTTATAGAACTCAAGTTATGGTTCTTGCAAATTACAGGTCATCAGATGACTATGAAATTTATCTGTGAAAGTCACTTGACTTCCAAGCAACGTTTTCCCTTCAAGGAGTTTTCAAATAGACTTTTGGCCAAAATAAGAGTTTTTCCTTATGATATTATATTTCCATAGATTACTAGAAGTCCTTGATAGGATTTGTAGAACTCAAGCTATGATCTTTGCAAGCCAGGGGTATTTTGGGTATTGGTGATTATAGGTCATTTTCAAGTATGGGCCAAAATCTTCAACTTGCAAGCTTCAAATGGAAAATTGTTCAACATTAAACTTGTTCAAAATGGTGTTTTGAGTGCAACCAAGTGGTTATGAGAGCTTGGATTGGCTTGTAACAAGAGGTTGCTTGAAATGGCTTAAAAAGGAAGAAATTAAAGTGATTAAAAGGCAAAAATTGGGGAAAATTGATATGTGGCCAAATAATGCAATGTTATAGGTCATTTTAATTAGAAATACCATTTTGAGAAGATTGGCAATGTTACTTTTTGGATTTGAGGCCAATTTCACATGGTTCCCTTTGGTAACTTAAGATTGAAGCAACATAACAATCACACATCCTTGGATCAAAAACAAGGGAGATACCATTTCAATTCAATTCAAAATGTCACAAGAGGAGAAATTCAAGTAAAATCAAGAGCTGTGAGAGAGCAATTCACTAACTGCACATATGAGATTTTGAAGGAGAATGAGAAATTGAAATTCTCATTTGGATGATTACAGAAAGTTCTAGAGTGTTCTAACACACTCTATATATGGTATACAACTGATTCAGATCATTTTTTGGGCAAGCATTGAAGGGAAACAAGAAAGAGCAACTGAAAATTTATCAAGTGCATCAAGAATCGGATTTTGAGATAGAGGAAGATTCAAGGCAAATTGCTTGTTTCAGAAGCTTGGTGAAGTGTTCTTGAGTGAATCTGGAAAGAATTGAAGCTTGAATCGAGCAATATCATCATCTGTTCATCACATTAAACCAGGTTTGCATTTTTCAATCTATGGCTTGGAATAGAGGTAATTGATTAGGATTCTTTATGTGGTTAGGTTAGGGATGATGCTAGGATGGATTTCAGTGCAAAATATTGAGGTTTAGAGACAAAATTAAGTATGATGCAATTTCTGTTGAAGCGTATATCTCTTGATTCTTGAGGATTTAAGCATGGTTGAATAGATAGAATTGAAGCCTAATGCCTGTAGATGAGTTTAGGAGCTTTAATTTTAGGTTTTGAGTGATTCACGATTTGAGCCATATTCTGAAATTTGGATCGGTTTTGAAGATTGAGTGAGAATCAATGGAATTGGAGTGCATATTTGAACTCAGGGGGTGATTTTAAGTGAGATAGGGTGTTTCAGTTTTGTGTGTGATGCATTTTTGGGATTGTCTCGCCGGAGACGACGGTGGCGCAAAGCTCAGGCCATTGTCCTGAACATTTCCCTCTCAGATTTAAAATTTGGAGAAGATGAACATCCTTCGTTGGATGAGGCTTTGACTTTGACTAATTCCACAAATCCATGGCCACGATTTTGTTTAAAAATCTGAAGAGAAGTGAGTTTGATGAAACTCACCGTTTCATTAATTCATGTTTGGATGGGCTTAAGTAATTCTTGCTATACACACCCCTATCTGAGGCCCAATGAGAAAATACACTAAAAACAATTGCTATTTGACACACGCTTTTTCCCATTTTCCATTTCATTTTCTGATTTTGTTTTAGTTGGTTTGGGCTTAGTACTCGCTTGCTACCAACACCCCCCCTTTTGGGCCCAGCCTGGATTATAACTGGATTTAATTGCTATCTGGCACGCAAGTTTATTCTTTTTTCTCTATTTTCTTTTATTTTATGTTTTGCATGTAGTTTAGAAATAAATTCACAATAAATAGGAAAATTAACCTTTTTAGGCTAGATATTTTTCCCCAGACTCCTTAAAGAGCCTAGAATTTAATAGGATTAAAAAATTCATAATTCATGCATTTTATATTTTAATTACATATTTTGCATTTTAATTGCTTTTATTGTGGATTTGTTTGGTATGATAGTTTGTTGATTTTAGTATGGATAATTGGTGTTGATTTTTGAGTTGACTCTTTTTGGGATAGATAGCTTAGATATGCATGTACCCCTAGTAATTTTCTTATAATTTTGTGAGAGAAGTTTAGGCTAGTTTGAACAATCAACATTAGGTGGTGTAGATTTAGGGTTTTAGGATACTACTCTTAGGTTTAGGGCATAGTTTTAGGCCTAAATGAATGGTTAACGCCCTGGTTTTTCTATAGAGTGATTCTTAAGAGATTTAGGAACCCTTAGAATTTTTTTATAGGAATTTAAAATCACTTTTGGTATTTTAATTAGATTTAGTTTTAAGACTAACTTCTAGGTGTTTCTAATGCACTAATTTGACTAGTTTAACTCAATAGTTCCCTTTAGATTAGGGTGGTGTTGCTCTTGTGCTTGGGTGGACATGAAGACCAATTGAAGATGCTTTGTAGAGCTTGAAGGAGCTTGGAGTTGAAGCCTTGTCCTCTGGTGGAGTGCTTGTCAGGAGCTTAGGAAAACTAGGGTTTTAGGAAGAGCCTTAGACTAGTTTTGTTTCTTTCTTCAAACATGGAGTATATTGTTCATCTCCATTTAATCAAATGACATAAGGTCCTCCTAAAGAAGCTACATCTCTCCTTTGGAGGGATGAGTGGCATGCTTTGGTTGAATAGAACCTTGAGGATGCCTTTCTATTACAGTGTCCAGATCTTAATGACTTCCCTTGGTTGTCACTGAGTTTCTTAACACTTCAACTTGATCTTGCTGATGGATCTTCCCTTGAAGTTTGTGCTTGTTGAAGCTGGGGTTTGTGCTTGTTGAAGCTAGGGGTTTTACTGCTTGTTGAAGCTGGTTGCTTGTTGAAGTTGGGGTTTTGCTGCTTGTTGAAGCTGGGGTTTGTGCTTGTTGAAGCTAGGGTTTTGCTGCTTGTTGAAGTTGGTTGCTTGTTGAAGCTAGGGTTTTGCTGCTTGTTGAAGCTGTTTACTGGTTGAAGTGTGGAACTTGTTGAAGCTTGGTGCTTGTTGAAGATTGAAAGTTTGTTGAAACTTGAAGATGGGATCTATTCATGAAGATGAAGGTTGGTGCTGTCAACTTTTTGCTGTCAAGGTCATCTGTTGCTGTTTAGAGCTGCTGTTTGCTGTGGGAGTTTGGTGTTGCTGCTTGGGCTGCCTCCTCTGCTGTGTTTTTTTGGTTTTCTCTGTATTGTTTGTTGGCTTGTTCAGCTTTCCCCCTAGGTTTGAAGTGAATATTGATTCACTTTGCCTGTTGTTTTCCCAGGTTCGAGGTTGAGCCGGACTCCCTTGCCTCGCTTGTATTGCTGCATTGCATGCATTTTACTGTATTTGCTTGCTTTCTTTTCTGTTTATCCCCTAGGATCTCTGATTTCCTCTGTGCAGGAGAGAATTATGACAGACATTAGGATTCTTATCCATGCATGACAACATTAGGTTAGTTTTATTCCCTTTTCAACCCTAGGCTTTTTAGAGCTTCTTTCTCTTCTTATCTCAAAACCACTCAAAAATACAGTAATAAGGTTAATCGATGTCGTACGTTACGATCCTTAAGCTATTTGAGAAAGGATTGCTGGAGAGCTTCTTTCCAGTAGTATGGCTGCTTAGTGTGGTACCCTTTGGGTGACACGCGACGTAGTCACTTTCAAATCATAGTCTCTAGTGCGTTAGAGATTGCAAACAAACTAAAAAACACTTCTTTCGTAAAAAGATTCAAAACAAACATCAAAGTGTCATTTTTGTCCGCTTGGACTCTTAATCAAGGAAAACCCTTTTTGAAGGTAATAAAAACAGTCAGACAAGCTTGTGTCTTCCGTAGCCTGAACTACGTTTGCTCTGATCTTTCATGCTGTGTGAAAGTACGTAGGCATAGCGAGCAACCTTCCCTTCCTTTCCTGTAGGTAGGCGAACTACGTTGACTATGATTTCTCGTTCCAGACGGGAATACGTAGGCATAAAGTGCGATACTTTTTCGAGTCATTTTCTTTTCTTTTAACCCAGACCCGTAGAATAGATAGAATAACAATCCGTACTAGAAAACAAGCGTGGATCCCGTCGAGTACGACGGACGTGAGGGGTGCTAATACCTTTCCCTTGCGTAACCGACTCCCGAATCTAGGATTTGGTTGCGATGACCATTCCTTTCCCGTTTTGCGTTAGGTTTACTCTGAGCGTTTCCTTTCCCTCCGTTGGGATAAATAACGCACGATGGCGACTGTTCTGTCATAGCCGGCGCCGATTTTCGCAGTAGTGAAAAGGTTGCACTTCCATGTGCTTGAAGACTGCCATTGGAGATGAAGCTTGAAGATCAAGAAGAACAAGTTGACACTTGTGAAGATGATCAAATTGAGATTGAAGAAAGAGCTGAAGCTTGAAGTTTGAAAACAAGTTGATACTTGTGTTTGATGCATTGAAATCTTGAAGAAGCAAGTTGACACTTGCTATTGAAGATGAAAGACTTGAAGAACAGTCACAGACTGAGGACTGAGCTGCTGTCAGAAGACTGCTTTGCTGTGAAGTTGAGGGAGCTGTAGATCTGCTTTCTTTCCAGTCTGTTTTCTTTCTGTGCAACTGTATTGATGTGACTTATTTGATTTGCTTGATGCATTAGAATAAGTTTATGTTTATATTGTGTTAAGCTAGGAGCATGATTGCACTAGAGGTTGAGTTGCTCCCTCTGCTTGTATTGTTACTGTATGGCTTTGCTTGCGGGTATTCGGTAGAGCTCAGCTCCCTTGCCTATGTGGTTTGTGATTTGCTTGATGGCATTTTATGTTTATTTTATTTTTCTATATGATTGCAGTTATTCATATCTGGCTTGAGGTCGAGACGAGCTTGTGGAGGCTAATGCCCCACACACATTTCCTCCCTCACTTGCATTGCATGCATTTTATAGTCGTTTACTGTTTACTGTTTAAGCTGATGCTTTATCTGTTTCTGTTTATCATTGACATGATCCCTTAGGAATCTCACTTCCTTTGATAAGGAAGTAATGATTAGAACTTTAGGTTGAAACCCATGCATGATAACTTCTAGGAGTTCCCTGTTTCAAACTTCAACTATAGGATGAATCCTTGGCATGACAACATTAGGACTTGATAGTCTCCCCGTAGTTGTCCCTCTCTCTTCTCATCTCAAACAAACAGTAAAAAACATAATAAAGGCAAGTTAGTATAAGCGCATTACAAGCCTTAAGCTATTTGGGTAATGATAATTGAGCGGCCTCCTCTCAATCGTCTAGAATGTTTAGTATACGTCCTTTGGACGATATGCGATGCATTCGTTCCCAGGTCATAGTCTCTAGTGGTGTACAAACTACAGACAAACATAAAAAAACAGTTCTTCCGTAAAAGACAGAAAACAAACTTCAAACCTTTTTGCCCCGTGGGACCGTAATTCAAAGGAAGCTTTTCTGAAGAAAAGAGTGTCGTTAACTCCCAGTTCTACCGCAAACGGTAACGCCTAAGTCTCCAAGGGTCGAGCTGCGTACGCCAAACTGCTGGGACTGTTTGTTAACCCTACTCGAAAAAACAGATGAATCTGAACTCCCGTAATCCGTATTATCCCGAACTACGTAAGCTCTGATCTCTCATACCTGGTGAGAGTACGTAGGCACAATACTGATGTATTGGCGAGCCACCTTCCCCGTAACCCGTAGTTAGGCGAACTACGTTGATTCTGATTTCTCATTCTCTGATGAGAATACGTAGGCATAAAGCGCGACGCTCTGCCGAGTCATTTTCTTTTCTTTTCAAACCAGCCTTGATAGGTAGATAGTAAACCAACCCGTCAGATAAACACAACAAGCGTGGATCCCATCGAGTACGATGGATGTGAGGGGTGCTAATACCTTCCCCTTGCGTAACCGACTCCCGAACCCAGACAATAGTTGCGATGACCTTGTCTTATACCTTTTCGTCAGGTTTTTCCGATTGTTTCCTTTCCCGTTCTGAGGGATAAATAATGAAAGGTGGCGACTCTTCTGTTTTGGCGGCACCTTATTTTCGCGGTAGCGACAGCTGGCGACTCTGCTGGGGAATTCTTGATAGTTTCCTAGGGATCCAATGTCCCTCATGCGAGTCAATTTGGGGATCCAACGTCCCCTGCGAGATTCAATCCTAGCGCTTGTATGATTACTTGTTGGGTTGTGTTTATTTATCGCATTTATTTCCCGCACTTTATTTTCAGCATGATATGATTATCTGTATTGTTGTGGGAGGGGCATTCTGATGAGTGAGAAGTCAGACCCAGGCTTGAGAGGTACATAGTATTAGAGTGGGTTAATGGAGGACGTGCTTGCTTTGCTTGCAGCTGTTCCCACGTAATCCACACTCAGACGAGGTTCTCTTTGATAGCTTCCTATCGGTCCTTTGGACTCGAGGGGTTGTTGGATCTGAGGATTGTCGACTCTGGGAACCGATCATTTGGAATTCAGCTAAGTGAGGCCGCTTCAAGAGATGAGGATGCCACACCTTCTGGGTATCGTATCATCGTTTCTTGAAAGTCTGTGACGCTGATGACCGCATAGGATGCCGAACCTTTTCTGTGATTAGGTCCATACCTGTGAGCAGGGTCGGGTTTGTTGCAGGAAACCTTAACCTTCAGAATACCTGGTTTTCTTGACAGCGAATCAGTTTTGTTGGTATCAGAGGTTCTCATCATCAGATAAGTGTGTTCTTGACAGAGCATATTTATGGTCTGGTATCAGGGGTTTCTTCTCATCATCAGTATGTGTGTTCTTGACAGAGCAGATTTATAGTCTGATATCAGGGTTTCGTCTCATCAGAAGTATGGTTGTTCTTGGCAGAGCAGTATTGTGGTTTTGTTGATACAGAACCTTCATCTCTTCAACAGCACAGTCGTCCTGATCTCCTGCTGCATGATTGCATTTTGCATTGTTTGCATTCTCATTTGCATGTCATTAACGTGTGTCTGTGTTGCAGGTGCATATTTCTCCCCTGGTTCTAGTGATCTTGATCCTTACGGCAGATATGGCATCTCTAAAGAAGACTGTGGCTTACAAGCTACCAACACCTGACATCCGAGAGTTACAGACTGTGATTTCTTTGGCTGATAAGACAGTGATGGAGAGTTTCAGAAAGAGTTATGGGAGACTTCTAAGTATTGTATATAAGCTTCCTACGTACGAGTTGAATGGCCTCTACACCCTGTTGCAGTTTTACGACCCACAGCTCAGATGCTTTGTGTTCCCGAACTATGTCCTAGCTCCAACCTTGGAAGAATACTCTGACCTGTTGGGGGTGCCTTTGATGAATCAAATGCCTTACTGCCATGTTGAGGGTGAACCCAAATTGAGTAAGTTGACTGACGCTCTTCATGCAGATGAGTCTGAATTGGAAGGGATGGTATCCAGAAAGATTGGAGTTCATGGTTTCCCTTTGCCCTTCCTGATGGAAAAAGCCCAAAAGTTTGTCGAGAAGGATCGTTGGGATGTGTTCAATGCCTTCTTAGACCTCTGTATCTATGGGATCGTACTATTCCCAAGTCATCCAGACTTTATAAGCATGGATGCTTGCCACATATTTGCCTCCGGGAATCCAGTGCCCACTCTCCTCGGAGACGTCTACCATTCAGTTCACAGCAAGAACGAAAACAGAAAGGGGAAGAATGTGGCATGTTGTGCTCCTTTACTGTATAAGTGGTTTGCTAGTCATCTTCTTAAATCAGGGTCGTTCATTGATTCTGCTGAGTCTTCACCTTGGTCTGCGCGTTTGATGGGATTGACTGCTGACGATATCATCTGGTTTGATAGAAATCTGCTGGGCAAGGATATTATACATAGCTGCTGTGGCTTTCCAAACGTCCCCTTGGTCGGAAGGAATGGGTGTATCAACTACAATCCATCTCTGCTAGTACGACAATTTGGGTATGCACTACGAGGTCCTCCTGAAGAGGAAGAGATACGGGAATATCTGTATCTCACAGGGTTGCTTGAAGGTGACACTTTGATCAAGATACATAATGCTTGGAGCAAAATTCACCGAAAGGGGAAAGTCTTGCTGGGAAAAAGCAACAACAAGGATTTTGATCCGTATGTGACTTGGGTTCGAAAGAGAGCTGCCAAGTTTCTAATGTCGTTTCCTGCCGTGGAACCATTGTATCCTGTTATGCACAAAGAGCCTACTACAGTTGATATTCAGAAATTCAACCAGGTACTCCAAGAGAAGGAAGAGCTACGAAAGGCCAACGAAGAGTTGGAGAAAGAGATTGCTCAACTTCGGAAAGAGAAAAATGAAGCCGCTTATACCTGCAAGAAGCAGACTGAGATGATCAACCGTCTAGGCTCCAACCTGACCAAAGAAACTAATGCTAGGGAACGTCTGGGATTGGACCTGAAGGTAGTACATGGCGTGTTAACAACCAAGAAACAGGATCTGGATAGAGTGTACCGGAAGTTAACCCAATATGAGAGGGTTTGGAGCAGTACCATAGCCAAGTACAAAGAGCGGGAAGAAAAGCTGAAGCAGCGAGTAGCCGAGCTGGAAGCTCAGATTATGGTGAAAGACGAGAGTACAGAGGCTGAAGCCTCCCTGCGACACAATGTTCAGTATAGATTGGCTGAGGCCGAGGCAAATTTGCAGGATTCTCAACTCCGAGCTGATGCTAAAAGGAGAAGAGTCGAGAACCATTCTGAAGAAGGTATTTATAGGAGCGTTGCCGAGAATCTCCCGAAGTCCATCTGTCAGAGGGACCTGCTGGCCCATGGTTTGCTTGCTCAGTCAGATCATCCCGCTACAAAGAAGTTGGTAGAAGATTCTCGTGCCCGTGGCTGCACCTGATCTTTTTTGTATTCTCTTTGTACGTTTTTACTCATTGATATGCTGATCACCGCCAGGTCTGTTGGTTGGGGTCATGCCTTATTGCTTCAGTTGTATGTGATTACAGTTGTACGCTACCCGAGCAGGCTTTTCAGATGAATATATGAGGGTTTCTTTTCCATGATTGGATGATAGACTTTATTTGTCTCGGAAACTAGGATCGGGGGGGAATCTCCCCAAGGCACAGACACACGTTTGCATTTGCATAACGAGCACTTTGTCGTTTTTCTAACCCTTTGTGTATGCAGGTTGTTCCAGGATTGATCGAAGGCCGATCCACCGCTATCCGACCAGAGCGAATCAAGCTAGAGCAATGGAACAAGTGCAGACTGACGTCCAGGAACTCCGAGAGAGGATGGACCGCTTCATGGAGCTCATGCAAGTGGTTGCCAACGGCCAAGACCAGCTCAGAACATTGGTCCAACCTCTGATCTCAAGGGTTGACAGAAACGGTGTACTTCATGGTGGGAGCGTTCCGACCCCTCCACCTGTTGAAACTCCTCAGAATGGCATCCCCGTGACCGGGGGAAATGGAAGTGGTAACAGTAATGTGATCACTAACATCGGGCTCAATGGTAATACGACTGGCGTCGGCAATGGAAATTTTGAAGCTAATGGCAATGCTGGACTGGGCAATGGCAACATAGGTGCTGGAAATCTGTATGGGCCTCAGCCATGGCTAGAAGATCGTCAAGAAGATTTGTTCTCACAAAGGAGTGCTGAAGGAGAACTGACTGCTGAAGCACGTTTGAGGTTTAAGGCACTCGAGGAAAAAATGAGGAATTTCGAGAACCTGAACACGATGGGTGTCGACATGTCTAAATTAGGATTGATTTATGATTTCAAGGTGCCTCCTAAATTCAAGGTACCCGACTTTGAGAAGTACAAGGGCACCACTTGCCCTCGTGTCCACTTAAGGTCATACTATCGGAAGATGTCCGCTCACTCTGAAGACGAGAAGCTGCTGATGCACTTCTTTCAGGATAGCTTGTCCGGGCCATCCTTGGAATGGTACATGAGTTTGGAACCCACCAGTGTGCGCACGTGGAAGGAACTTGTTGAGGCCTTCGTGCACCATTATCAGTATAACAGTGACTTGGCTCTGAACCGGGTTCAGCTGCAGAACTTGTCGCAGAGGAACAACGAAGGGTTCAAAGAATACGCCCAACGATGGCGTGAATTGGCAGCTAGGGTTCAGCCGCCGATGGTTGAACGAGAGCTTGTTGAGATGTTTATAGCCACTCTCCCGGGGGTCTATTACGAGAAACTAGTCAGTGGTATGTTGGGGAGTTTCTCAGATCTCATCATTACCGGGGAGCACATTGAAAATGGGATTAAATTGGGGAATGTTCAAGGTGTTGATCTATCCTCAGCTGGAGGAGGAAAGAAACCCTACGATAACAAAAGACGTGAAGGAGAGACGAGCGCCGTGTCAAACGCTCGAAGGAAGGGCAAGGGCCAGCGCCAACAGGTGGCTAGCATAACCATCCCTGTTGTCCAACAACCCCAGCCACCGCAGCAGCCGCAGTAGCAGCAGCCAAATCAGCAAGGGTACAAAAAGTATCAGAGCAGGGCACCACTATCAAGTCGTCACCTTAAGACACCTCACATGTCTTATGCACAGCTGTTACAAACTCTGCTTCAGTTACAACTAGTCCAGAAGAGAACCCTGGCTCCCTTGACAGGGGCACCTCCGCCAGGTTATGATGCGAATGCAACATGTGAGTTTCACTCGGGGGCACCCGGCCACACGATAGAAAACTGCAAAGCCTTCAAGCACAAGGTTCAAGATATGGTGGATGCTAAGATCATCAATTTCTCAGATAATATGCCGAATGTCACAAAGAACCCTATGCCGAATCATAGGGGAGGTGGGGTGAATGCCATTATTGAAGACGAGAACTTAGATTTGTTAACTGATGTCAAGGATCTGAAGACACCGCTTAGCTTCATTAAAGCCAAGCTGATGAAGAAAGGCTTCTTTCTGGGCTGTGGAGAATTGTGTATGGGATGTGCGACTCGTCCCGATGGATGTGAACAATTGATAGTAGGGATTCAGAGTCTGATGACCGAAGGAATCTTGCAGTTTAGCCGAAGGGCCGAATATGGATCTGGAGAGGTAATGCTGAAGCAAGATGATGAGGTTGCCACCATCACCATCCCTCACCAGACGATAACCATTTCTGCACTCAGGCCGCCCACAATTACCATCACAAAGGCTGGGCCGATACCTTTTGAAAGCACCAATGTTGTCCTATGGCATTATGGGGAAGACGTCTACTGTAACGGAGAAAAGCTGGAATTGGAACCCTCTGGGAAGTCTATGGATAACCTAGTGGGAATTGGCGAGATCACGCGCAGCGGAAGAGTATTTGCTCCACCTGAGATTATGGTGGACAAAGCAGACAAAGCTGAGGAAACTGATAAGGGAAAGAGTAAAGTCGTTGAGGAAACCCCTCGGGGGGTAGAGAAGGACTTACTTGTAAAGGACGCTGAAGAGTTCATGAGGTTGATCAAGAAGAGTGATTACAAGATCATTGACCATCTTCATCAAACACCCTCGAAAATTTCAATCCTGAATCTGTTGCTATGTTCGGAGTCACATCGCAATGCGCTGTTAAAGGTTTTGAACGCCACGTATGTACCGCAGGAGATCTCGGTCAACCAGTTGGAAGGGGTAGTAGCTCACGTGAACACTGGAAACGGGTTAGGGTTCACTGACCTGGAGCTGACGCCAAAGGGAAGAAACCACAACAACGCCCTGCACGTCTCGATAGAGTGTAGGGGAACGATTATGTATCACGTGTTGGTGGACACTGGGTCATTGCTCAATGTTCTTCCGAAGAAAGCATTGATGAAGTTAGACACTCGAGGATTGATTTGCACACCCAGTGATCTGGTTGTGAAGGCTTTCGATGGAACCAAGCGTCATGTCTTTGGATAAGTAACTCTGGAAATCCAAGTTGGGCCGGAAACTTTTGACGCAGTCTTCTACATTATGGACATCATGCCTGCCTACAGCTGTCTCTTAGGTCGTCCATGGATCCATTCTGCTGGTGCCGTGACTTCCACATTACACCAGAAGCTCAAGTATGCTGTCGGAGGCAGCATCGTAACTGTTTGTGGCGAGGAAGACATAATGGTGAGCCAGTTGTCGTCCTTCAAGTATGTTGAGATGGATGGGGAAATTCACGAAACCCTATGTCAGGCATTCGAAGCTGTTAAAGTCAAGGACGTGGCTCCAGTAATGACTGAGAAACCAGAGATGACTCTCTTCCTTCAAGAAAGCCCGGGCCGTTGTTCAAGCCAGATCTACCCCAGGCTGGGGGAAAATTCTAGAAATACCTAACAAACAAGACAAGTTTGGTTTAGGATACTCTCCTACGGCTGAAGCCTCCTCTTCTCACAGCGCGTCGCAAGGTAAAGGGCCGATCCAATTTACCAGTGGCGGGGTGATATTTGAAAGTGTCCACGCAGTATCTGAAGACGACGAAGACAACGATTGCGACCTGGACTCTTGGATCCAGCCTAGCAAACCAGGCCAGAGTCTCAACAACTAGTCCATCAGGGATACCATCCAAGTGACGAGCAAAGAGTAATGATTTACTTTCTCCAATCGTTGTACAACCCTATGTCCTACCCGAGGCATAGTGGTTTTATTGTCAGGGCCTTGTTTGATTATGTACATGCATTTTACCAATAAATCAAAAGGCGTTTTTCCGCATTCAAATGTTGTGATCTCTGTTATTCCGGTTTTATATTTGTTTTGAAAAACAAAATGGAAATAGGGTTTGTGCTAACCTGCATATCCTTGTTTTAAGCTTAACCCTTGTTATTGCAGGATCCACATAGCAGATGACATCGACTCTGGACCTTCTACGACTCACTTCGACTTCGATTTCCCGATCTATCATGCCAAAGAAAAGATTGATGAAGACAAAGACCTTCCCGAAGAGTTGGCCCGCTTGTTGAAACAAGAAGAGAAAGTTGTTCTGCCCCACAAGGAAGAGATTGAGATTGTGAATTTGGGTTCTGAAGAACTGGTCAGGAACGTCAGGATAGGGGCTGCATTGTAGAATGATGTCAAGCAGAGATTGGTCGAGATGCTGAGAGAGTATAGTGACATCTTTGCTTGGTCATACGAAGATATGCCCGGACTTGATACTGACATCGTGGTCCATCACTTGCCGTTGCGAGAAGATTGTCCTCCCGTTAAGCAGAAGCTTAGGAGGACACGACCAGATATGGTCGTTAAGATCAAAGAATAAGTGCAAAAGCATCTTGATGCTGGCTTCTTAGCGGTCACTACTTACCCTCCGTGGGTCGCCAACATAATGCCTGCACCGAAGAAGGACGGTAAGGTGCGAATGTGCGTCCTAAAGATGATTTCCCGCTCCCTCGTATTGATGTGCTGGTCAAAAATACAACTCAATTCTCTGTGTTTTCGTTCATGGATGGCTTCTCCGGCTACAATCAGATCAAGATGGCGCCGGAGGACATGGAGAAAACTACGTTTATTACACCTTGGGGAACATTTTGCTACAAGGTAATGCCTTTCGGTCTGAAGAACGCAGGAGCCACTTACCAACGAGCAATGGTTACTTTGTTTCATGACATGATTCATCATGAGATTGAAGTCTATGTTGATGACATGATTGCGAAGTCCCAAACAGAGGAGGGACATCTGGTCAATTTGCTGAAGCTTTTTGAGAGGCTTAGGAAATTCAGGTTGAGGCTGAATCCTAACAAGTGTACTTTCGGAATACGGTCGGGAAAACTACTGGGGTTTATCGTGAGCGAAAGAGGCATCAAGATCGATCCTGCGAAGATTAAAGCAATACAAGAAATGCCAGCGCCAAGAACCGAAAAAGAAGTTTGTGGTTTCCTGGGCAGAATAAACTACATCGCAAGGTTTATTTCTCAGCTCACGGCCACGTGTGAACCGATGTTCAAACTACTGAAAAAAGATCAGGCGATTATCTGGAACGAGGATTTCCAGAAGGCATTCGATAAGATAAAACAGTATTTGCAGGAACCTCCCATCTTGATACCCCCAGTGGCCGGACGACCCTTAATCATGTACCTGACAGTTCTTGAGAATAGTATGGGGTGTGTTCTCGGTCAGCACGACGAGACGGGCAGAAAGGAGCATGCCATTTACTATTTGAGTAAAAAGTTCACAGATTGTGAATCTCGTTACTCGATGCTGGAAAAGACGTGTTGTGCACTAGCCTGGGCTGCCAAACGTTTACGACAGTACATGCTCAATCAGACAACCATGCTAATTTCGAAGATGGATCCGATCAAGTACGTCTTCGATAAGCAAGCGCTTTCGGGCAGGATTGCCATATGGCAAATGGTGTTGACGGAATATGACATTCAGTACGTTTCCTAGAAGGCCATCAAGGGAAGCGTATTGTCTGAATACCTTTCCGAACAGCCGATCGAGGATTATCAGCCGATGAAATTTGAATTCCCTGATGAGGATATCATGTTTCTCAAGGTGAAAGATTGCGATGAACCGCTGCCCGACGAGGGTCCAGACAGGAAGTCCAGTGGAAATTGATATTTCATGGGGAGGTTAATTCTTACGGAAGTGGCATCGGGGCAATCATCACGACTCCCCATGTATCCCACATCCCGTTCACTGCAAGACTGACGTTTCCGGTCACCAATAACAAAGCGGAGTACGAAGCATGCATCATGGGTTTAGAAGAAGCGATTGATTTGAGAATCAAAAACCTAGATGTATATGGTGACTCGGCACTTGTGATTAACCATATTAAAAGGGAGTGGGAGACTCGTCAATCGAATTTGGTGCCGTACATGAATTATGCCAGAAGGCTGCTCCCGTTCTTTGATCGAGTGGAACTCCATCATGTGCCCAGAGCTGAGAATCAGATGGCTGATGCCTTAGCCACGTTGGCTTCGATGTATAAAGTCAATTTTTGGAATGAAGCTCCAAGGATTGTCCTTTCTCGTCTTGATAGACCTGCGTTCATCTTTGCGATCGAGGAAGCCTCCGATGGCAAGCCGTGGTTCCACGATGTTGCACCCCAAAATTTGCTCAACCTTTTCTTACCTGGTTTATGTTTCATTGCATTTCATTTGCATAGTTACATCATGTACATAGTCCAAGCATTGGCATATCATAGCATATCACTCATCCAACAGGGGATCAAGTGTGATTCTTATAAGAAGAAGCCTAGCAAGAGGTCTTATTCAAGTTTGAGAAGTCATCCAAGCCATCAAGAAGTTATTTGAAGTCTTGAGAAGTTTGAGTGTCTACATGTGGGTTTTGCTCCTATCTTGAGGAATATTGAGAATCATCAGTGGGATGTGAAACATGGAATGTGAGTTTTAGGTGTGTATGGATCTCATGGGATGCCTAGAGGGCCCTATTGAAGATGAGACAAGTCATTGATTCAAGTACAAGAGCCACAGTTGAGGTGCAGTCAACTAGGGTTTTCATCTGGGTCAATTGAGTAATTGAAGAGCATCAAAGCCTACTTTGAGGTCATGAGGTTCATGGATTGGTATGTTGATACATGTGTGGTGTTGTGCCAAGGTTAATCAAAGAAGAATCAAGGATGTGGGAAGTTGCTAAATTAGGGTTTCAGTGTAAAATCCCTTGTTTAGTGCCTAACTTCAAAGCCTCATAAGTCAAAATACAAGTTTCAAATGGATCTTTGGCCAACATGAAACTTGTAGAGCATCTCAATAAATTTAATTTGAGTACTAGAAGTCCTCAAGGGGATTTATAGAACTCAATTTATGGTTATTGCAAGTTACAGGTCATCAGATGACACTGAAATTTATCTGTGAAAGTCACTTGACTTCCAAGCAACTTTTGCCCTTCAAGGAATTTTCAAATGGACTTTTGGCCAACATAAGATTTGTTCCTCATGATCTTAGCTTTACATAGAGTACTATAAGTCCTCAAGAGGATTTGTATAACTCAAGTTATGATCTTTGCAAGCCAGGGGTATTTTGGGTATTGGTGATTATAGGTCATTTGTGATCATAGGTCCATAACTCTAACTTGCAAGCTTCAAATGGAAAATTGTTCAAGATGGAACTTGTTCAAAATGATGTTTTGAGTGCAACCAAGTGGTTATGAGAGATAGGATTGGCTTGTAACAAGAAGTTGCTTGAAATGGCTTAAAAAGGAAGAAATGAAAGTCATTAAAAGGCCAAAAAAATGGAATTCTTGGTTTTATGGTCAAACAAGGTCATGTTGCATATCACTTTGATCAGAAATGACATTCTAAGAGTGATGAAAATATTACATTTGGCATTTGGGGTCATTTGCACACACTTCCATTTGGTAACTTAAGGTTGAAGCAACATTTGAATTACACATCCTGGGATCAAAAACAAGGGATCTATCATTCCCATTCAGTTCAAAATGTCATGAGGAGAGAAATTCAAAGGGAACCAGGTCAGAACAGGGCCAGATTCACAACTGTGCATATGAGATTTTGAAGGAGAATGAGAAATTGAAATTCTCATTTGGATGATTACAGAAGTTTCTAGAGAGTTCTAACACACTCTATATAACAAATGCAATGAGTTCAGATCATTTTTTGGCAAGGATTGAGCAAGGAATCAAAAGAAGCCATTGAAATTTCTTCATCTGCATCAGAAATCGTGATTGGAGATTAAGGAGAATTCAGTGCAAATTGATCATTGGAGTAGCTTGGGAAGTGGTTCTTGAGTGATTCTGCAAAAGATTGGAGGTTGAATCGAGCCATAACCTTATCTGTTCATCCATTTTTCCAGGTTTGTAACTTTCAAGCTTTAGCTTAATTTATAGGTAATTGCTTAGGTTTTGATAGTATGGTTAGGTTAGTGATGTTGCTAGGATGGATTTAGGCACAAGAATTGAGTGATTAGAGACCAACTTAGGCATGACACCATTTATGTTGAAGCTTATAACTCTTGGTTTTTGAGGTTTTGATCATGTTTGGATAGCAAGAATTCATGCCTGATATGTGTAGATGAGGTTAGGATCATTAATTTTAAGTTTAGTGACAATCAAGATTGGATGCATTTTCTGAAACTTGGATCGGGTTTTGAGTTAGGGTAAGAATCAGTAATTTTGGATGATGGATTTGAGTTCAGGGTGAAATTTGGAGTGAGATAGGGTGTTTCAGTTTGGTGTTTGATGCCTTTTTGTGACCTCTCACCGGAGACGACGGTGGCGCAAAGCTCAGGCCACCGTCATGAACATCTCCCTCTCATATTTGAAAATTGGAGAAGATGAATCTCTCACCCTTGAGTTACGTTTGACTGTTGACTGGGGATAGGAATCAATGGCCACGATCGCGTGTAAAATCTGAAGAGAAGTGAGTTTAGATGAAACACTCTGTTTCATTAAACTGATTTGGATGGGCTCAAGTGGACCTTTGCTACCCACACCCTGCATCTAGGCCCAGTTGGAATTATAACGTGAATACCTTGCTATTTGCCACACACATTTCTCAATTTCCATCTCATTTTTCTGATTTTGTTTTAGTTGGTTTGAGCTTAGTACTCGCTTGCTACCAACACCCCCATTCTGGGCCCAGCCTGGTAAATAACATGATTTTATTGCTATTTGGCACGCGCCTTTATTCATTTTCTTTATATTTTCTTTTATTTTACATTTTGCATATAGTTAGGAAATAATTCACCATAATTAGGAAAATTAATCTTTTTAGGCTAGACTTTTTTCCCCTGACTCCTTAAAGAGTCTAGATTTTAATAGGATAAAAAAAATAACTAATTCATGCATTTTATATTTTAATTACATATTTTGCATTTTAATTGCTTTTATTTTGAATATGGTTGATGCATGATCTTGCTGATTTTAGTATGGATGATTGATGTTGATTTTTGAGGTGATTATTGTTGGCTTAGTTAGCTTAGAGATGCATGTACCCTTAGTAAGTTTCTCATATTTTTGTGAGATAATTTTAGGTTGTTTTGAACTTTGAACATTAGGTGGTGTAGTTTTAGGGTTTTAAGATAGCACCCTTAGGTTTAGGGCATAGTTTTAGGCCTAAATGAATGGTTAACCCCCTGATTTTTGTATGGAGTGATTCTTAAGAGGTTTAGGAACGCTTAGAATTTTTTATAGAAATTTACAATCTCTTTTGGTTTTTAATTAGAATTAGTTTTAGGACTAACTTCTAGGTGTTTCCAGTGCACTAACTTGACTAGTTTGATTCAATAGTTCCCCTTAGACTTAAGTGGTGTTGCTCTTGTGCTTGGATGAAGATGAAGACATGTTGATGTTGATATAGAGAGCTTGAAGGAGCTTGGGCATGAAGAATTTCTCATCTTGTGGAGTGCTTGTCAGGAGCTTAGGAAAACTAGGGTTTTAGGAAGAACATTAGACTAGTTTTGTTTCTTTCTTCAAACATGGAGTGTATTGTTCATCTCCATTCAATCCAATGACATAAAGTCCTCTTAAAGAAGTCACATCTCTCCTTTGGAGGGATGAATGGCATGCTTTAAGAGTAGAACTTTGAGGATGCCTTCCTATTACAGTGTTAAGATCTTAATGACTTCCCTTGGTTGTCACTGAGTTTCTTAACACTTCAACTTGATCTTGTTGAATGATTCTCCCTGGAGGTTGCTTGTTGAAGCTTGTTGAGAAGGGGTTTTACTGCTTGTTGAAGCTGGTTGCTTGCTGAAGCTAGGAGTGTTGCTTGTTGAAGCTGTTTGCTTGTTGAGGCTAGGGTTTTATTGCTTGTTGAAGTTGGGGTTTGTGCTTGTTGAAGCTGGGGTTTGTGCTTGTTGAAGCTAGGGTTTTACTGCTTGTTGAAGCTTGGTTCTTATTGAAGATATCAAGTTTGTTGAAACTTGAAGATGGGATCTATTCATGAAGATGTAGGTTGTTGCTGTCAACTTTCTGCTGTTTAATCAACTGTTGCTGTTTAGAGCTGCTGCTTGTGCTGTCAACTGTAGGAGTTTGGTGCTGCTGCTTAGGCTGCCTCCTCTGTTGTGGGTTTTTATTTCTATGTATTGGTTGTTGGCTTGTACAGCTTGCCCCTAGGTTTGAAGTGAATGTTGATTCACTTTGCCTGTTGTTTTCCCAGGTTCGAGGTTGAGCCAGACTCCCTTGCCTCGCTTGTATTGCTGCATTGCATGCATTTTACTGTATTTGCTTGTTTTCTTTTTCTGTTTATCCCCTAGGATCTCTGATTTCCTCTATGCAGGAGGGAATTATGACAGACATTAGGATTCTTATCCGTGCATGACAACATTAGGTTAGTTTTTATTCCCTTTTCAACCTTAGGCTTTTTAGAGCTTCTTTCTCTTCTTATCTCAAAACAACTCAAAAATAAAGTAATAAGGTTAATCGATATCGTACGTTACGAGCCTTAAGCTATTTGAGAAAGGGTTGCTGGAGAGTTTCTTTCCAGTAGTCTGGTTGCTTAGTGTGGTACCCTTTGGGTGACACGCGATGTAGTCACTCTCAAATTATAGTCTCTAGTGCGTCAGAGATTGCAAACAAACTAAAAAACACTTCTTTCGTAAAAGATTCAAAACAAACATCAAAGTGTCATTTTTGTCCACTTGGACTCTTAATCAAGAAAAACCCTTTCATAAGGTAAAAAACAGTCAGACAAGCTTGTGTCTTTCGTAGCCCGAACTAAGTTTTCTATGATCTTTCATGCTGCATGAAAGTACGTAGGCATAGGATGCAGTGTCCTAGCGAGAAACCTTCCCCTCCTTTCCCGTAGGTAGGCGAACTACGTTGACTCTGATTTCTCGTTCCAGACAGGAATACGTAGGCATAAAGTGCGATACTTTGCCGAGTCATTTTCTTTTTCTTTTAACCCAGACCTGTAGAATAGATAGAATAACAATCCGTACTAGAAAACAAGCGTGGATCCCGTCGAGTACGGCGGACGTTAGGGGTGCTAATACCTTCCCCTTGCGTAATCGACTCCCGAATCCAGGAATTTGGTTGCGATGACCATTCCTTTACCGTTTTGTGTTAGGTTTACTCTGAGCGTTTCCTTGCCCTCCGTTGGGATAAATAACGCCCGGTGGTGACTCTTCTGTCATAGACGGCGCCGATTTTCGCAGTAGCGACAGCTGGCGACTCAGCTGGGGACTCCAACGGTTCCCTACGCGAGTCTGTCCTAGCGCTTGTTTTCCCGTCGTGGGTTTTGTATGGATTTACATTTCTGTCTTTACTTTCCGCATTTTATTGTCAGCTTTATATTGTTATTGTTGTTGTGGGGAGGGGGTGATCTGTTGAGAGATAAGCCGGACTTGGGCTTGAGTGCACCTAGAATTAGTTGTGGAAAGTAGTGGGCGCGTGCATTCTTTGCATGTACTAGTGTCCCGCAAAATCCACGCTCAGACGAGGTTCTTCTGGTTGACTTCTTTTTCAACCCTTTGGGTTGAGGGGGTTGTTGGTTAGTTGGATTGTCGACTCTGGGGACCGATCAATTGGAAGTTGGCTAAGTGAGGCCTCTTCAGGACATGATGATGCCACACCTTCTGGGTATCGTATCATCAGTCTTGAAAGTCTGTGACACCGACGACCGCATAGGACGCCGTACCTTATGTCAGTTGATAGGATACCCACCTGTGAGAGGGATTGGGGCATGCAGGAAACTTGACCTCCAGACTACCCGGTTTTCTTGATATTGGATCAGTATGCGTGGTTACTTGGGGTTCTTCATCAGGACAGTGTTAGGGGTCTATTGAGACCAGGTTGGAACATTGTTACAGGTCTGTTGAGGCCTGGTTGGAGCATTGTTATGGGTCTGTTGAGACCAGGTTTGAGCAGTATTGTGGGTCTGTTGAGACAGGATGATGGATGGATCTCTTCAGCAATATATCACTTGATCCCTGTTGCATGTTTGCATATTGCATTGTTGCATACTCATTTTGCATAACATTAACGTGTGTCTGTGCTGCAGGTGCATTTCATACCTTCTGATTCTAGTTGCCCAGATTTATGTCTGTTGATATTATGGATACTCTGAAGAAGACTGTGGCATACAAGTTGCCTACTCCAGATGTTTCTTCTTTGCTTGGTTTAATATCTCTAGCTGATGATGATGTGAAGAGAAGCTTCAGGAAGAGTTATGGGAAACTGCTTAGGTTGGTTTGTAAACCAACTATGTATGAGCTGAACGGATTGTACGCGCTGATGCAGTTCTATGATCCCCCACTGAGGTGTTTTACTTTCCCCGACTTTATTCTGGCTCTGACCATGGAGGAATATGCTGAGATCTTGGAGTTAACCCTTCAGAACAGGGTACCCTTCATTCATATGGGTGTTGAGCCCAAGCTGGAGGATTTGGCTGTTGCTTTGCATTTAGATTCCTCAGAGTTGCTGTTAACCTCGTGGAATGGAGTTTCTGGTTTCTCTCTCAAGTTCTTGGTTGGGTAAGCACAAGAGTATGCCAAGAGTGGCTGTTGGACTGTGTTTAATGCTATCCTTGCTTTGTGTATCTATGGCATTGTACTGTTCCCGAACATGCCTGACTTCGTTGATTTGGATGCATTCTATATATTTGCTTCAGGCAATCCTGTGCCTACTCTGATTGGAGATTTGTATCACTCTCTGCATTATAAGAACGAGAATAGGAGGGGCAAGAACATCTCTTGTTGTGCGCCTTTATTGTATATGTGGTTTGATAGTCACCTGCCCAAGAAGGGTATCTTTGCTGAGTCTGCAGCTACGGTGGAATGGTCTAAGCGTCTGATGGGGCTTTCTTCAGTAGATGTTGTCTGGTTTGATATGGATTTACTGGGATCTGAGATTATCTACAGCTGCACAGGATATCCTAACGTTCCTCTGATTGGGAGGAAAGGGTGCATTAACTACAATCCTTCATTGTTGATCAGGCAATTCGGTTATGCTTTGAGAAGCCCGCCAAAAGAGGAGGAAGTGCAGGAATCTCTGTACTTCACAGGCGATTTGAAGGGATAGTTATTGTCCAAGCTTCAGCACGCTTGGAATAGTATCAACAAAAGGGGTAAGCCATTGTTGGGTAAGAATGACAGTCAAGCCTATCCTCCGTACAAAGTCTGGATCCAAGATAGGGCAAAGCAGGCGCTGATGCCGTTTCCTGCAGTATTACCTCCTGCTCCCCTCGTGATTGAGGAGCCAACTACTGTGTCTATTGAGAGATACGAGCAGGTTGTGAAGGAGAAAGAAGAGCTGATGAAAGCCAACGAGAAGTTGGAAGAAGAGCTAGTGCAACTCAAGAACGAAAGGAATGAAGCGGTATATTCCTTCGAGCAGCAAACAAAGCTGGTGAACCAGTTAGGTACAGAACTGACTGAGCAACGAAAGAAGCGTGAACGTTTGGGTATAGATTTCAAGAGCTCTCATGACATGCTGAAGTCTAAGAAGAAAGCACTTGATATAGCCTACCGGGAGATCTCCACATTCAACAAAACTTGGAACGCTGTGCTGAAAAATAACAAAGAAAGAGAAGGCAAACTGAAGCTGCAGATCTCTGAGCTGGAAGATCAGTTGAAAGCTAGCCAGAAAAAGTTTGAAGAAGAGGTTATGCGGAGATATGACGTTCATAATGCTTTGAACAAAGTTGTCAAGTGCAAGAAAGAGTCTGCATCCCAGAAGCGGAAGCTAGAGGAGTGCTTTGGAGAAGGTGCTTGGGAGGAATCCATTGGGGATCTCCAGCGTGTTATCAGGCAAAGAGACTCGCTCGTCGAAGGGTTACTTTCTCAGCCGGACCATCTCAAGACCAAGAGATTATTAGAGGAGTATCGAGCATACGGTCACACTTGATTACCTTATGTACTGTTGTGTATGCTTTATTTGCATTGTGCTGGCCATCACCAGGATTGTTGGTTGAGGTCATGCCTTCTTGTTATTGTACACTCAGTGATATTGTATTTCTGCCTTGTTGGGCTCTTTTCAGCAACATATGAGATGTTTTCTCCGTGGATGAATCTAAGCTTCTTAGCACTGTCACTGCATTGGCACTTTGGCACTAGAATCGGGGGTTGATTTCCCTAACGCACAGACACATATTGCATCTGCATATTCATTTTTGCATTGCCAGTTACTTGTTGAATCTGTATCTTATTTCCTGCATCTCACAGGTTTTTCAGGATTGACGAACAAAGAATCCACCACTATTCAACCCGAAACAACTGCAAGAAGATAATGGATCAAGTTCAAGTCGAGATGCAGGAAATCCGTGAGAAGCTGACTCTGTTCATGCAAGCTATGGAGAGCATGGCCAAGGGCCAAGAGAATCTTCAGACCTTGGTGCAGCCGCTGCTGACACGGACAAACGGAAATGGCAATACTGACCAAAATTCTGTTGAAACTCCTCGCCGGGAGGATGAGGTACCGGTTGTTACTCCACCTGTTGTGACTGTCAACGGAAACACTGGTACTAGTGTAGGTGCTGGCGCTGGTAATGGCAATACTGGAAATGGTGGTGATAGGCATGTTGTTAACAACAATGGCAACACTGGGGATGCCAATCAAGGGTTCGTTGACAATGTTGGCTTTGGTAACAATGGGTATGGCAATGTCAATCAGGACGGGAACTTCGGGTTCAACAATCAAGGCTTTGGTAATGACAGTTACAACAACAATCAGGGGTATGGCTACGGTAATGGTGGATTCGGTAATGTGAATAACAACGGCGCTAGAGCATTTCCTTTCAACGTTGGTTTTGGACCTGCTGGGGTCAATCAAGGGTTCGGCAACCGAGGACAGGGTCCTGCGTTCAATCAGCAAGGATTTGGCCGTAACATGGGTTACGATGGGTATGGCAATGACTGGAATAAGGATCACCAGGACGACGCTTTTTTAGGAAAAGGTATGGGACCTGAGGGCTCCATTGACCCTGTTCAGAGGATCAGAATGCTAGAAGAGCAGATGAAAGGTGTGGTTAGTCAGAACTCCACTGGGTTAGATATGACTACTATGGGGTTGGTACCCGGGCTGAGGGTGCCATTAAAATTCAAGGGTCCAACATTCGACAAATACAAAAGGGATACCTGCCCAAAGGTCCATGTACGTTCTTATTATAGAAGGATGTCTGCATATTCCAATGATGAAAGGATGCTCATGCATTTCTTTCAGGATAGCTTATCGGGACCATCATTGGAATGGTATATGGGACTGGAGCCCACTCAGATTAGAAGCTGGAAGCAGTTGGCTGATGCTTTCGTTATGCAATACAAATACAACAGCGATCTGGCACCAAACAGGGTTCAGTTGCAGATTCTGTCACAGAAAAGTGGTGAAAGTTTCAAAGAGTACGCGCAACGGTGGCGCGATATGGCAGCTCAGGTGCACCCTCCTTTGGTTAAAAGGGAGATGAATGATATGTTTGTGGGGACCTTTATAGGAATTGATCGCGACTTTCTATGTCTAATACAACCTAACTGCAAGTGCACAGTCTATCGCGTAGTAATAATAGATATCGATCCCACAGGGACTCGTAATCAAACTAGTGTTCTCGGGAGTTACTATGTTTAGCTAGGTAGAATATGTTTAAGGGAATAAGATTGTCACTAAAACGGAACTAAGAATACTATTTAGATTATAATTGATTGAATCGATACGTAGTAATTGTGTTCTTCAGGGATTTGATAAGTTACTGGTGTATGAAATAATTTTCAAAGTTTATTTAAGCAGAAAATGGAGATTTGAAGACTCTCGCCTCACGATGGTTATTGACGCTAATCATAATCCTAAGGGCCAAACGTACACTTTCGTATCCCGTTCGGGGTTAAAATTATTTTTTGGAAATCTCTAAGTTCTAATTCATTTTAAAGTGCTTTCGCTGTTATTAAAACAAATGTCTAGTGTTTACTATCTGACCTTACCGCAACTTTCGCTTGTTGGTTCGTATCTTAATTAATTTCCCACTTTCGTGGCAAAACTACTTTTAAATAAGTTCTCGCTTTCGCGACGAAGTTTATTCAGTGAATCAATTTTAAACACTCAGGCCATAGATTACTTTTATGAAAAGAAAGTTTTTCAACCAGTTGTTATCAAATCCAATTCGAATTATTACTACATATCGATTACCTAAGTTTAGCTAGACATGGATTTGGGAAAGATAAAATATAAATAAAAACAATAAATAATGATTTGCATTATAATAAAACTGAGATCGATCAAAATGAAAACCTGTAAATATTCCGATTGGCCATTGGGCAGATCCTCCACAGATGTTGGCAGGATTCTGATCTCTAATGCCAAATTGATCGTACAGTACAAGTAGAAATTATAGAAGAATGGAAAAAGAAATACAGGAAAGGTAAAGAGAAACAAATAAGAATATTGCTGGAAAATATGCTCTGGAAAGTAAATTCGGCAGCACTTCGTGGTATGAATGCAACACCCTTTCTGAAGTCCCCTGCTTCCCTTTTTATAGAAGTGGAATCCCAACGGTTATAACTGAAGATGATGGACCTTGAGGCAGATAATTTAGGGAGTAGTGGTCCACTCTGTGGGAATTGGAACTGATCCTTTGACGTGTAATCTGAGTGGGGCGTTTTTGCCTGCATGACGGTCGTCACAAGGTGTGACGGTCGTCACCCGTGTGACGGTCGTCATGAAGCTGTGACGGTCGTCACATCAGCAAAAACAGCTTGCTGCGCTTTTCATTGTGTTTTTACTCCTTTTTCGTCCATATTTCATCTGAGATTGCTTCTTTTCTTCATGTTGCCTTGTTTAGACGTGATTGTTGAATTCCTGTAAAACATCAGACAAATACACGGAAATAACCCGAAATCGGATCGAAAACGGTTAGATTTTAGTTGAATTATGCATGAAAATATCTATATGATTTCGTGTTATCAAACTCCCCTAAGCTTGAATCTTTGCTTGTCCTCAAGTAAAACATGGAAAAGTCGGCAAGCACGAGGCAGCTTCTTCGTTCGCAGAGTTTGGAAAAACCAGGATTCTTGGTAGGAACAAGACGAGTATCATGACGACACTGGACTACAAGTCTTCGGAGGTCTCCTTTTTATGCAAATCGGTCTCAGTCATGCTACTGTATCTTGGTGTCAAGATTCTCGCAGCAAGTTCACCTTGTTTGTTCTAGCGCAATCACATTAAGCCCGTTGTCCGCACACTTTCATGGCAAGTCGACCTGTTAGTGAATATGATCTCATTTCTGTTTTTGATCTTCTTCATTGATCATAATTTTATGTCATTGATTTTCAATGAGTTTTTCGTGCCGTTGGGCTAAATGCTCGGGTGAGGAGCACCTAACTTAGAAGGAAACGTGTCTTATATTTTTGGGCTATTTAGCTCTCTTTTCATGATTTTTCATCTTTTTGGAGATCATACACTTATTTGCATCGGTCGCTCGCTTAGAAGAGTTTTAGGATGGTGCTGACTGCTAGTATAAACTACTTGGGGTTGAGTTTGCGTAGACACTTGAGACTTTGGTACACGTAGGTAGTGAAACCGACTCGCATAAACTAGAGATCTAAGGTGTCTGGACGATACTGGTTTTGTTAGAACTGTCGTTTCCTCGGAGTTTCAAAACTTGTTTTGAACTCAGGTGCATTCTTGTGGTGCTTTTGCTTTTGAGGAACGAACTAAAATTTTTGTTTACGTTGAATAATGTGGGGATTGTTTGCGTAACGGGAAAAATATATAGACGAGCTTTATTTGCTAGAAATAGAAAGTGTTAAAACTAAAATTCAAAGTGCAGTGAAATGGAAATAAAGAAAATAGAGGAAATTCAGAGTACAGTGGAATGGAAATAAGGCTCCGCTCCCACACTATCTCGATCAGTGTCCTCACTGATTCTTGAAGCATGCGAGAGGGAGATACAACTGAAAATGAAAATACAAATAACTGAAATATAGTAAACAATGAAGGAAAAAAATGAAAATCTAGTCACGGCCTCTGTCACGTCCGCGCTGGCGTCCTCTGGCTCTGGCAAGGGCTACTCTATCCTCATAGCTCATAGCTCCGGTGTGGTAGACGGTGTCTCGGAGTTCTTCGACCTGCAAGGTCAGATTCGCTAGGCTCTCAGTGATTGTAGCTTGGCCGGTGTGAAGTTGTTGCATTTGAGTCCGGTGCCAAGCTTCGAACTGGTCAGCTCGCTGATTCTGCTGCTGTAGCATCGTGAGTATCTGTGCCTGCTGGTCTAGGGAGCGGCGGAGGTCCTCTTCTGTGTAGTCTGGCACGGGATGATGACGGCGGCGGCGGGAGGATGTACCTACGGGAGGAGGAGGCTGCGATGCCTCTGGCTGCTCGGACCTGTCCAACTTAGCTTGGATTTCATCGTTAGAACCGTGAGTGTGGTCCTGAGTGGGAGCAGCGGCAGCAGGAGGGGCAGTGAGGTCGAACAACCAGTTGGTACGGTCCTCTGGACGGATGCGGGTGCGGGACGGAAGGATGATGCTTCGGACGGTCTTGCCACGCACAACCGGATGGTATTTGCCGTCAGCTCGAGAGCGGATGAGATGGGAGGCTCTGCAGTGGTTGGTGTCAAGGAACACCGAGGGGATGGACTGGAGGTGCTGGAGGCGGTCACCAAGGTTCAGCCCAAGTGCAATAGCCGTGACAATCCCGCCAAAGTAGAATGGCTTTGAGCCACGGTTGCAGTTGGCCTGAATATGAGCCAGCAGAAATGGAGCAGCGTTGACAGGCTCATTGTTGAAGACGCAATGAAGAAAGAAGAGCTCTTTCGAGTTCACTTTGTGGTTGTTGTCTCTGGCGAAAATAGAGTTGCTCAACGCTCTGTGAAAGTACCGGATGGTTGGGTTATGGATATGAGTGGCGTGCAGAGAGTCCCAACCATCGGCATTGAGGCCGGTCAACTGATACCACAGCACGAAAGCTTCATGCTGGAACTGATCGGTGATGCGGCGATGAGCGTTGTCACCGCGAGGTAGCTGCAGGATGCTGGCAATCTGATTTTGGTTCACCTGATAGTTGGTGCCAAACATCCGGAAGCATGCGGCACCTGTGTGCTGGTTAAGTTCGCCGCTGGATGTGGCGTAAGTAAACGAACTCAAGAACTCAAGAGTGAGTTGTTCATATGTTGGCTGTGGGTTGGTGCAGAGGTGCCAGATGCCTGCCCTTTGAAGCATCCAGGTTACGCCTTCAAGGAGTCCGAGCTCCGTAAGCGATGGAAGGTGCGGGTAGTGAGTCGGCTGGAGCGACCTCTGATGAAATGCAATGTAGTTTGCTCGTTGTCTTTCGCCTAAGTCTCCTTCACTGAAGGTAATGTTACTGATATCTGGGGTTTCTGTATTCCTTGCCATTGTTGGAAGATGGAGAGGTTTCTGAGGTTTGGGGTTTTTCTGCTGAGAGGGAAAAACTGACAGAAGTGTGGTTTGGAGGTTGAGATTTAAGTAGAAATATAGAATTCAATGTGGGGAGGACGAAAATTCGTAGTGGGGTAGGAGTTAGGATGATTGAAAGTGATAATGGGGGGAAGTGGAAGAGAACACGAACCCTGTTTTATCAGATATCAGTTTTTGACTGCGTGACGGTCGTCACGTAGGTGTGACGGTCGTCACCCGCGTGACGCTCGTCATGAGGCTGTGACGGTCGTCACAGCAGCAAAATCTGCAGAACGCAAAATTTTGCTCTGAGGGCGTACTCGTAGTGACTTTAAGGCTTAGTATTGATACGGTGATGTAATATAACAGCCAACAAACAACAAATAATGCGAAAATAGAGTAATTGAATAAAAGCTAGAATTGAAATAACATAAAATTGAAACAATTGTATGTAGTACATAAAGAAAACTAACAATGCGAAAAATCCAAATGATTAAATGAAACTAACTAGACTAGACTAAACTGAAACTACTGCTAAGAGCTAATAACTAATCTTTTCGTGCCTTCAACTCATCGAATTTCTGTGAATAGTAGTCGAGTTGGTCGCAGACTAGATCCATGAAGCCTACCAGTTCGCTGTGCATGCTTGCGATGTCAGCTTTTACATTAGTCAGAGCTGTATCAACGTCGTCCAATCTGAGTAACACGGCATCCATTTTGTCGGTGGTTTCCTCAGAGATAGGCTCAGGATAAGTGTTGTAGTGCGGAGGAGTCGTAGGGTCTACTTCAGTTTCAGATACTGCGTCCTCATAGTACATATAGTCGTGTGCCTCAGAGATGTGGTCACTTTCATACATATAGTTCTGTGGTGTTGACTGTGGTGAAGGAGGTCCCATAGGCTCATCCAATTCATAGAGCCAGTTGTCCTTGTTGTGGATACTTGTCATCAGATGATCAGGCAGTGTGAATAGCTGTACTGGTTTTTCGTTAATGAGGTACTCATACGGTCCAGGTCCCATAGTTCCTAAGATGCGCCTGTTAAAGCAGAATTGTATGTTCATGGGTCGGATGGTGCCAAAACGAGTGCTGGCATTTAAATGGAATCTAAGGCCAAGCTCGTGGGCAATCATTGTTACTAGGCCTCCTATAAGAATAGGTGTCTGAGGTTCCAGCGTGAGGCGTTTGAAAGATCTCATCATGAAAGGCACTGCATTTACTGTCCGTCCCTGAGAAGCACAGAACATGATGAATAACTCCTCTTTAGATACTGCAGTAATATTTTCTTCTTTTCCAAACAAGGTGTGAGCTAGTATCTTATGGAAGTATCTGAAGGCTGGGTTGTGTATGTCATCATTGTACATTATGTCTGGTTCAGGGTGATAGTCGCCTGTGATTCTACCCCAAAATTGATCGAGTTGAAAATCAATATCGTCATCTTCTGCACTGATGAACGCATGCGGTCCGCTAGGGAATCCTAGGAGGTTAGCTAGTGACATCCAGCTATGGGTTTGGTCCATTCCAAACAATCGGAAGGTAATCAGCTATGTGTTGGATCCAAAACCATAATTGGGTATGTATCTGAAAGAACTAAGGAATTCATAGGTAAGATCCTTGTAGGTAGCGAAACGTGTTTTCAGAGCAGTGTTCTCCCAACCCAGTTGATTGAACAGGTATTGAATGCTATCTGTGATTCCTAGTTTATCCATAGTAGCCTTATCATAATACAGTGTTAAGGAAAATTCTCTTTCGGTCAGTGCTGCAAATCTTGCCTTTTGAGCTAGTCCTCAGAAGTGAACCTTCGTGAAGTCGTATTCGGCCATACTCGGAGGTAATTCGGAGGAAACATAAGGAATGTTTTGAAGACCTTTTTTTTAAAAATCCTGAAAAGTTTTAAGACAGGAAATTGAAGTCAGGATTTTTAGAAACGAAAAGCGGTAGAAACAAAAGACAAAAGAGGAAAAATAAAATAGAATATGAAAACAAACGAAAGTAGAAAGTAGTAGTAATTATAAGTTTAGAATTTTTGTTGGATTTTCAAAGTGGACTTTTAAAGAAAAATGAAATGCAATAACGAGGGAAATTTGGGTTGCCTCCCAGTAAGCGCTGTTTTTAACGTCTAAAGCCTGACGATAGCTTGGTGAGAAGCTATTCGGGTGTCTGAGCTGGAAGCTCAAGCAATGTTATATTGCTGACTTGAGGACTGTTGTCGTTCTTATTGTAATGTTTTAGACGTTGCCCGTTTACGATAAATGGTGCATTTGTCTTATCGGTAATTTCAACAGCTCCACTCTGAAGTACTTTAGTCACTTCATAGGGTCCAGACCACCTAGATTTTAGTTTACCTGGGAAGAGTTTTAATCGTGAATTAAAGAGCAATACGATGTCTCCCACACTGAATTGTTTCCTGATTGAACGTTTATCATGCCACTTTTTAGTTCGTTTTTTGCTGATACGGGCATTTTCGTAAGCATCTAATCGAAGTTCTTCCAACTCGTGTAAGTTCAAGATTCGCTTTTCTCCTGCCTCGGTGTAGTTGAAGTTGAGTGTCTTAATGGCCCAAAAGGCCTTATGCTCTAACTCTACAGGGAGATGGCAGGATTTACCGTAAACTAATTTGTAGGGGGTGGTTCTTATTGGTGTCTTAAAAGCGGTCCTATAAGCCCATAAAGCTTCTTGTAGCTTCGACGACCAATCTTTCCTTGAGGTAGCGACAGTCTTTTCCAAGATCTGTTTTATTTCTCTGTTCGAGACCTCTACTTGTCCGCTAGTTTGCGGATGATAGGGTGTAGCTACTCGGTGCCGGACTCCATATTTAGAGAGAAGTTTATCGAATATTCGCGATATGAAGTGAGATCCTCCGTCACTAATGACGAGTCTGGGTACACCGAATCTAGGAAAGATTGTGTTTTTGAAGAGTTTGATTACTACTCGTGCGTTGTTTGTTGGAGCAGCTATGGCTTCTATCCATTTAGACACGTAATCGACAGCGACGAGTATGTAGTTATTTCCAAAAGAAGGTGGAAATGGTCCCAGGAAATCTATTCCCCAGACGTCGAAGATTTCTACCTCTAAGATTCCTTTCTGAGGCATTTCATCGCATCGTGAGATGTTCCCAGTTCGTTGGCATCTATTGCCCTTTTGCACAGCGATGTGAACGTCTTTCCAGAGATTAGGCCAGAATAAGCCGGCTTGGAGAATCTTAGCGCACGTCTTGGATGTACTAGCATGACCACCGTATGGTGATGAGTGGCATTGGGAAATGATATTTTCTATTTCTTCCTCTGGGACACAGCGACGATATATGTTGTTGGCCCCTCTCTTGAAGAGTAGAGGTTCGTCCCAATAATAGTGTTTCAAATCATGGAAGAATTTCTTCTTTTGCTGATAAGTAAGATCCGGTGGAAGCACGCCCGCAGCGAGGTAATTAACGATGTCAGCATACCAAGGTAATGTGACTTGGGCATAGACGGCTTCTACGGCTTTTTCGAATTCTGGATCTTCCGAGATTGAATTGGGTGTGTCACTTTCTAGTTTGGCTATCAGACGTTCGTACGGGAAATCGTCATTTATCGGTACTGGTTCATGTCTGATGCTCTCTATTCGGGATAAGTGATCTGCAACAACGTTCTCGGTTCCTTTCTTATCTTTGATTTCTAAGTCAAACTCTTGTAATAACAGGATCCATCTCAATAGTCTTGGTTTGGCATCCTTTTTGCTTATTAGGTACCTTATGGCAGCGTGGTCTGTGTATATGATGATTTTTACTCCTACTAAGTAAGAACGGAATTTGTCAAGCGCAAATATAACTGCTAGAAGTTCCTTTTCTGTGGTAGCGTAGTTCATTTGGGCAGGATCTAAGGTTCTACTGGCATAGTAGATGGCATGGAGTTTCTTGTCCTTCCTTTGTCCTAGAACTACGCCTACAGCGTAATCACTCGCGTCGCACATGATTTCAAACGGTAGTCGCCAATCGGGTGGTTGCATGATTGGTGCGGTGATAAGGGCTGATTTCAATGTTTCGAATGCTTTTAGACAGTCGTCGTCGAAGACGAACTCAGCATCTTTCATTAACAGGTCGGTCAGAGGTTTTGTGATTTTCGAGAAATCTTTTATAAATCTTCTGTAGAAACCGGCATGTCCTAGAAAACTCCGTATTTCTCGTACGGATTTTGGAGGTTGGAGATCTTTTATAATCTCTATTTTAGCTTTGTCTACCTCAATCCCTCTATCTAATATGACGTGTCCTAGAACTATTCCTTGTCCGACCATAAAATGACATTTCTCCCAATTTAGGACGAGGTTTACTTTTACACATCGTTCTAATACCATTTCTAAGTTTTGTAGGCATCCTTCGAAACTTTGTCCACATACCGAGAAATCGTCCATAAATACTTCCATAATGTCATCTATGAAATCTGCGAAGATTGCCATCATGCATCTTTGGAAGGTTGCTGGAGCATTGCAGAGTCCGAACGGCATTCGGCGGTAAGCAAAAGTACCATAAGGACAGGTGAATGTAGTCTTTTCTTGGTCATCAGGATGGATGGGAATTTGGAAGAATCCTGAGTAACCATCTAGATAGCAGAAATATGAATGTTTGGCTAATCTTTCCAACATTTGGTCTATGAAGGGTAACGGGAAGTGATCTTTGCGCGTAGCTTTGTTAAGCTTTCTATAGTCAATGCACATCCTGCTTCCAGTCACGACTCTTTTTGTTATTGATTCGCCTTTTTCGTTTTTAACTACTGTGACTCCTCCTTTCTTTGGTACGACATGAACTGGGCTGACCCATTCACTATCGGAGATCGGATAGATGATTCCTGCATCTAGCAATTTCTTTACTTCATCTCTGACTACAGTGCTCAGGATGGGGTTCAGTCTTCTCTGATGCTCTCGAGAGGTTTTAGAGTCTTCCTCTATTGTAATTCGATGCATACAGATTGAAGGGCTTATACCTTTTAGATCTCTTATGTTATAGCCTAACACGGTGGGGTACTTCTTTAGGACTTCTAATAGCTTTTCGGTTTCTGGTTGTCCTAAGTCGGCGTTGACTATCACTGGTCTTTTTAGTTCATCGTCTAGAAATTCATATCTGAGGTTTTTGGGTAGTGTTTTGAGTTCTAAAGATGGGTTCTTCGGACCTGGCATATGGTTTGGTGTCAGTGCTAAGCTTTCGCTTAGGCTGTCGTCTTTATACGGTTTACGCCAATTATCGTCTTCAGAAATATCGGGTATTTGAATCTTTATTATTTCTGAATACGTGGTCTCTTCATTTCCAAGTTCTCTTATGCATTCGTCGATTTCGTCTACTAAATAGCAGGTATCGTTTATTGCTGGTGCTTGTAAGAACTTGGTGAGAATGAACTCTATCTTTTCTTCTCCTACTTCGAATGTTAGCCTTCCTTTCTTTACGTCTATAATAGCTCCGGCTGTAGCTAGGAACGGTCTTCCTAGGATAATTGGGGTTACAGTGTCCTCCTTGATGTCCATGATTATGAAGTCGGTTGGAATGTAAAATTGTCCTATGCGTACTGGAACTTTTTCCAGTATTCCGACTGGGTATTTCACTGATCTGTCAGCTAATTGTACGGACATTTTGGTTGGTCTGAGGTCTCCCATATTCAGCTTTTTGCATATAGATAAGGGCATAACACTGATATTGGCTCCTAAATCGCATAAAGCTTTGTCTATTACGAACTTTCCTATGACGCAGGGTATGGAGAAACTACCTGGGTCTTTTAATTTAGGAGGCATGCAGTTTTGAATAATGGCGCTACACTCTGCAGTAAGTGTAACTATTTCATTATCCTCGATCTTTCTCTTATTCGACAGGATTTCTTTGAGAAATTTAGCATATGACGGCATTTGAGTTATCGCTTATGTAAAAGGAATAGTAATATTCAGCTGTTTAAGGAGCTCTACAAATTTCTTAAACTGTCCTGAAGTTTTGGAGTTTATTAGTCTTTGCGGATAAGGGATAGGTGGTTTATGTGGCGCTGGAGGTGCTTGAGTTTTTTCACTTGTGGTATCCTCCTTCTCGTTGTCTTCCTTCTTCTCTAACTCAGATTCCTTTTCTGCTTGTTCAGTTGGTTTTTGTTGCATGGCTGAGTTTTCGGTCCTCGGATCGATCGGTTCGTCCAATTCTTTTCCACTTCTTAGTATTACAGCATTTGCTTGGCCTTTTGGATTCTGTTTGGGTTGTCCAGGAAATGTGCCAGCAGGTGCGGCAACAGAGGCTTGTTGTTGAGCCACTTGTGATATCTGTGTTTCTAACATTTTGTTGTGGGTGGCTAACGCGTCTACTTTTCCTGTCAACTGTTTAATTTGCTCGCTAGTGTGTATGTTTTGATTCAGGAACTCTTTGTTTGTTTGAGCTTGAGTAGCTATGAACTTTTCCATCATCAATTCGAGGTTCGATTTCCTAGGTGCATTATGAGCAGCTGGTTTCTGATATCCTGGCAGAGCAGTAGGCATTTGCAATGCATTTTCGCTTTTGTAAGAAAAGTTTGGATGATTTCGCCAACCTGGGTTGTAGGTATTTGCGTAGGGATTTCCTTGAGCATAATTTACCTGGTCTGGTGGGATTCCAGCTAGCAATGGGCATTCGGGTGCAGTATGAGTGGTGCTTCCGCATAACTCGCAAATTTGGAGTTACTGCAGCGACAGTTGCAGTGGGGTTAACAGTCAGACTATCGATCTTCTGTGCTAGAGCATCTACTTTAGCATTGAACTTTTCAAGGCTGCTGATTTCGTACATCCCACCTTTCGCTGTGGTTTTCTCAGTTGGAGTGCGTTCACCTCCCCATTGGCAATGGTTTTGTGACATGTTTTCTATTAATTGATAGGCTTCATCGTATGGCTTATCCATAAGTGCACCGCCCGCGGCAGCGTCTATTGTCAATCTAGTATTATATAGAAGCCCATTATAGAAAGTATGGATTGTCACCCAGTCTTCTAGACCGTGGTGAGGACATGTTCTCATCATATCTTTGAATCGTTCCCATGCTTCGTAAAGAGATTCAGTATCTTTTTGTCGAAATCCGTTGATTTGAGCTCTAAGCATAGCAGTTTTGCTTGGCGGAAAATATCTCGCTAAGAAGACGTTCTTCAATTGCTCCCACGTTGTAACGGAGTTGGATGGTAACGATTGTAACCATGTCCACGCTCTGTCTCTAAGAGAGAATGGGAAAAGACGAAGTCTTATCGCGTCTGGAGTTACTCTATTTGCTTTCACTGTGTCTGCGTATTGTACAAACTTCGTTAGATGTTCGTTCGGATCCTCAGTTGCGTTTCCTGAGAATTGGTTTTGTTGCACAGCCGACAGCAATGATGGTTTCAGCTCAAAATCATTTCGGGTGATAGCTGGGGCAGCAATGCTACTTCTAGGCTCCATCTGAGATGGTGTAGCGTATGCCTTCAGCGGTTTGTTTGGAGGTCCTTCAGCCATCTCTGGTTCTTCTTCTTCTGATTTGGGAATGGGAGTGAGAGGTTCGGGAGTCTTATGTTTGAGTTGTTTGAGTTGGTACTCAATGATTCTACTTCTTAAATGTAAGAAGCATTCTAGTTCTGCGACTGAAGGTTTTACGATATCGCTTTGCGGGCGATTTCTTGGCATACAATCGACAGAACTAGTGAAGGGAAAATGAAAATTGTTAACCTAGTCTATACGGCGTAACAGAAGGTTACACTATTGACTAAACGGGTCCCCGGCAACGGTGCCAAAAACTTGATCGCGACTTTCTATGTCTAATACAACCTAACTGCAAGTGCACAGTCTATCGCGTAGTAATAATAGATATTGATCCCACAGGGACTCGTAATCAAACTAGTGTTCTCGGGAGTTACTATGTTTAGCTAGGTAGAATATGTTTAAGGGAATAAGATTGTCACTAAAAGGGAACTAAGAATACTATTTAGATTATAATTGATTGAATCGATACGTAGTAATTGTGTTCTTCAGGGATTTGATAAGTTACTGGTGTATGAAATAATTTTCAAAGTTTATTTAAGCAGAAAATGGAGATTTGAAGACTCTCGCCTCACGATGGTTATTGACGCTAATCATAATCCTAAGGGCCAAACGTACACTTTCGTATCCTGTTCGGGGTTAAAATTATTTTTTGGAAATCTCTAAGTTCTAATTCATTTTAAAGTGCTTTCGCTGTTATTAAAACAAATGCCTAGTGTTTACTATCTGACCTTACCGCAGCTTTCGCTTGTTGGTTCGTATCTTAATTAATTTCCCACTTTCGTGGCAAAACTACTTTTAAATAAGTTCTCGCTTTCGCAACGAAGTTTATTCAGTGAATCAATTTTAAACACTCAGACCATAAATTACTTTTATGAAAAGAAAGTTTTTCAACCAGTTGTTATCAAATCCCATTCGAATTATTACTACATATCGATTACCTAAGTTTAGCTAGACATGGATTTGGGAAAGATAAAATATAAATAAAAACAATAAATAATGATTTGCATTATAATAAAACTGAGATCGATCAAAATGAAAACCTGTAAATATTCCAATTTGCCTTTGGGCAGATCCTCCACAGATGTTGGCAGGATTCTGATCTCTAATGCCAAATTGATCGTACAGTACAAGTAGAAATTATAGAAGAATGGAAAAAGCAATACAGGAAAGGTAAAGAGAAACAAATAAGAATATTGCTGGAAAATATGCTCTGGAAAGTAAATTCGGCAGCACTTCGTGGTATGAATGCAGCACCCTTTCTGAAGTCCCCTGCTTCCCTTTTTATAGAAGTGGAATCCCAACGGTTATCACTGAAGATGATGGACCTTGAGGCAGATAATTTAGGGAGTAGTGGTCCACTCTGTGGGAATTGGAACTGATCCTTTGACGTGTAATCTGAGTGGGGCGTTTTTTCCTGCATGACGGTCGTTACAAGGTGTGACGGTCGTCACCCGTGTGACGGTCGTCATGAAGCTGTGACGGTCGTCACATCAGCAAAAACAGCTTGCTGCGCTTTTCATTGTGTTTTCACTCCTTTTTCGTCCATATTTCATCTGAGATTGCTTCTTTTCTTCATGTTGCCTTGTTTAGACGTGATCGTTGAATACCTGCAAAACATCAGACAAATACACGGAAATAACCCGAAATCGGATCGAAAACGGTTAGATTTTAGTTGAATTATGCATGAAAATATCTATATGATTTCGTGTTATTAGGAATGTACTATGACAAGTTACTCAATGTGTCGATGGGTAGCTTCTCCGATATGACCCTTATGGGAGAGAGGATCGAAAATGGAATTAAAATTGGAAAGATTCAGGCCGGCGAATCTACTTCAGCTGGGGGTACGAGAAAAGCTTTTGGTGGAAGACGACAGGGTGATGCAAGCGCTGTATTTGGTGGCAGAGGCCGGGGCAGGGGCAGAAATCAGTACATTCAACCTCAACAAATAACCAGTGTTACTATTCCAGTCCAACCACAACAACAGCAGCAACAACAACCACAGCAGCAACACAGGCAGAATCAGGGTCAGAGAAGGTTTCAGAATGTAAAGCCGAAGAGGGTATTTGATAAGCCTCCGTCGATATATGCAGAACTTTTTCAGACACTGCTGGGTTTGAATTTGGTCGAGAAAAGGACATTGGAACCGCCTACAGGACCGACACTTCCTTATGGGTATGACGCTAATAAGTAGTGCGAATTCCATTCCGGGGCGCCCGGACATGATGTAGAATCTTGTCATGCTTTCAAGCATAAAGTTCAAGACTTGTTGGACAATAAAGCCATCAACTTTGGCCAGGTGGAGCCCAATATTGTACAACAGCCTATGCCTAATCATGGGGCAAATGCCATCTTAACAGAAGAAAATTTGAACTTGGTGATGGATGTCAACGAACTGAAGACACCATTGAGTGAGGTGAAAAGCAGGCTGCTCAGAGGGGGAGTATTCCCTGGTTGTGATGAATACTGTTTAGAATGTTGGACCCAGCCCGAGGGTTGTACTGATTTGAAGCAGGGCATTCAGGCCATGATCGACGAAGGGACCTTGCAATTTGATCGAACTGCGGTTGAGAAGCCTGTGGAGGCATTATGTGATAAGCAGAATGATATTGCAACGGTGACGATCCCGAGGAAGACTATAACGATAACGGCGCCCGCCCAGCGGCCAACTATTATGATTACCAAAGCAGGGTCTATTCCCTTTGAGAGCACGAAAGCTGTCCCGTGGACATACGGATTAGAAGCATATTGCAATGGTGAAAAGATTGTGGTGAATAGCCAGTCAGCTGGGGCTGTTGATAATGTCGTTGGAACGGGGGGCATGACCCGTAGCGGAAGGATCTTTACCTCACCTGAAATAGAAGTAGAGAGATTGGCCAAAGGTAAAGCCAAAGTAAATGAAAGCGGGCCTACTCAGTTGAAAGATAAGGATACGTCACTCAAGGACGTAGAGGAGTTCATGAGACTGATTCGCAAAAGCGACTACAAAATTGTTGAACACCTACAGCAGACACCGTCGAAGATTTCTATCCTGTCGTTGCTGTTATGTTCCGAGGCCCACCGGAACGCCTTGATAAAGATTCTAGATACGTTATTTGTGGCTCAAGAAGTTTCTGTAAATCAGTTAGAGGGGATAATGGCACATGTCAATGCTGGACATGGCCTGGGTTTCACAGATTTTGATCTAACACCCAGGGGTCGAGAGCACAACATGGCATTGCATATATCGTTGGAATGCCGGGGCACCGTAATATCGCGTGTATTGGTGGATATTGGATCGTCGTTGAACGTATTGCCAAAGAAAGCCATGATGAAATTGGACATACGGGGAATTATTTGCACGCCCAGCGATTTGGTTGTGAGGGCGTTTGACGGGACGAAAAGATCAGTGTTTGGGTCAATAACATTACCGCTTCAGGTGGGGCCAGAAACTTTTGATACCGAATTCTACATCATGGATATCCATCCAGCTTATAGCTGCCTTCTTGGGAGCCCATGGATCCATGCTGCCGGGGCCGTAACGTCCATATTGCATCAGAAGTTGAAGTACATGGTGGGTGATAGTGTTGATACCCTTTGCGGGGAGGAGGACATTTTGGTCAATCACCTGTCATCATTCAGATATGTTGAGGTCGACGGAGAAATACACGAGACGCCTTGTCAAGTCTTCGATGGGTTGCGAATTAAAGACAAAGCTCAGGGTCCCAGCAAAATGCCAGAGGTGGCAGTGTCATCCTACAAGGAAGCTCGGGCTTTAGTGCAGACTGGTGAGACTAAAGGTTGGGGGCAGGTACTGGAGATTCCCGTGAAGAATGACAAGTTTGGGCTAGGGTATCGACTGACGTCATCAGCGTCATCTTCAGGAGCGCCCAGGTTCAAGGGACCAATAACAATTACGCCAAGCGGGGTGTGCCTTGAGACTATCAACGCTATTTCCGATGCTGAAGACGGAGATAGTGCCTGCGATATGGACGCGTGGATCAAGCCAAGCGTGCTAGGACAAAGTCTCTGCAACTGGTCCATCCGGGAAACTGTCCCAGTGACTACTAAACAGTAATGATTTGTTTTGTCAATTGTTGAATAATCCTATGTCCTACTCGGGGCATAATGATTTTACCTTAGGGCTACTTGATTATGTGTATTGCACTGTTTTAATCATGAAATAAAGGCGTTTATCATATACAAATATTGTGATCCTTGTTTTTCTTGTTTTTACTTTAACAATAAATGGCAACGTGGTTATTTAATTTGTTTGCGTTTTGAAGCATTTAACCATTTCATTTGCAGGACTAATATTTCAGATGACGTTTTCTACGAACCGCCTATGACTCGTTTCGACTTAGAGCACCCGGTATTCCAAGCAGAGGAAGAGATTGTTGAGGACAGCGACTTGCCAGAGGAGCTGACTCGTTTGCTGAAATAGGAAGAGAGAATCATTCTGCCTCATCAGGAGGAAATTGAGATTATCAACTTGGGGTCGGAAGAAGTTGTGAGAAATAGCCGTATAGGGGCTGCGCTGCAGAGCGACATCAAGCAAAGGCTGATTGAGATACTGCGAGAGTACAGTGACATATTTGCTTGGTCGTACGAGGATATGCCTGGGTTGGATACGGACATGGTTGTGCACCGTCTGCCGTTGCGAGAGGAATGTCCGCCTGTTAAGCAGAAACTCAGAAGAACCAGGCCAGACATGGCTGTGAAAATCAAGGGGGAAGTTCAAAAACAGTGGGATGTTGGTTTCCTAGCTTTTACAACTTATCCGTCATGGGTCGCTAATATAGTACCAGTGCCGAAGAAAGACGGTAAAGTGCGAATGTGTGTAGACTACCGTGATTTGAATAGGGCGAGCCCGAAAGACGACTTTCCACTTCCTCACATTGATGTGCTGGTTGATAACACTGCTCAGTTCTCCGTATTCTCCTTCATGGACGGCTTCTCAGGCTATAATCAGATCAAAATGGCACCAGAAGACATGGAGAAGACTACCTTCATTACTCCCTTGTAATACCCCAAATTTTACCCTTTCTTTTTTCTTTTTTATTTTTATTCTGATTAACTTAATAAATTAACCTTTTTTTTTAATCTTGTTTTTTTAACTAATAATAATTTAATTAAGTTTTTTATAACTTTACTAATGTTTTTTTTATTAACTTTTTTTTTCTTTCTATTTTTTAAAATCATTTTAAGCTCTTCTTACTAACTTTTAGGATTTAGATTAAAATTTAACCTTTTCTTTTTTCTTTAAGAGTAAATTTTTTTTTATAACCTTTTTTAAATTAATTTCTAACATATTTTTTTAATCAAATTATAATACTTTTTTTAAAAATAAAAATCTAACTTCTTTTTAAAATTAAATCTTTTTCTAACTTTTTAAAATTAAAACTTTTTTTCTAACTCTTTAAAGTTAAATCTTTTTCTAACTTTTTAAAATTAAATCTTTTTTTTCTAACTTTTTTAAAGTTAAATCTATTTCTAACTTTTTTAAAGTTAAATCTTTTTTTCTAAGTTTTTAAAAAAAAATCAAATCTTTTTTCTAGCTTTTTTAAAAGTTAAATCTTTTTTTCTCTAACTCCTTTTTTAAAGTTAAATCTATTTCTAACTTTTTAAAGTTAAATCTTTTCTTCTATTTTTTTAAAAAAATCAAATCTTTTTTCTAACTATTTTAAAAGTTAAATCCTTTTTTTTTTTTTTTTTTTTTTTTTTAAAATTAAATCTAAATCTTTTTTTGACACCTTTATTTTTCAAATTAAAATTCTAAATTCTTTTTAAAATTAAATTCTAACGCCCTTTTCTTTTTCTTTTTTTTTTTTAAATTTTAAATTCCTTTTAAAATTAAATTCTAACAGTTTTTAAAATAATTCTAACATTTTTTAAAACCAACATTCAAATTTTTTTTTATTCTAACTCATTTTTTTTAAAACTCTAATTTTTTATTTAACTTGAAACTCTAATCTTCTTTGCTAACTTTTTAAATTTAAATCTCAACACTTTTTTAATCTAATCCAATCTTAATGAATTCCAGATAGAGTTAAATCAAATCAATCAGATCAATCATCATCATAAGAAAATCAGATCTAAATATCAACATCACCATCATTGAATCAAATCTGAAATTATCATAAAAATTCATTCAAATCAAATCAGAGATTGAAAAAGATTGAGATATTCAAATTAAATCTGAGATTAAAAAAAAAAAGATTTAAAAATCAAGTATAAAAGGGACGAAAATCATAACAAGAAGAGGAGAACTTTTTTTCGTAAAATCCAAGCAAACTCCGTCAAAAATCCTCTAGCCTCAGGACAAAGCATCATCGGCCATCATCATTCCGTAAGGATCAAAAAATATAATTACAATTTTTGTGTTGCTTTTCATGTTTTTCAGGAAAAAGAGATGAAGAAGACAAATCGGCGGTCATGCAAAAGAAGAAGAAGATAACATCCGTGAGAGGCAAACAAGAAGGAGAGGAACACACGCAAACTCAGAGAGCAGAGAGAAGAAGAGTGATGACCGGCCCAACCCTCTTTTTTATTATTTATTGTTTTTCCATTTGTTATTTTATTTTGTTTATCTTTTTTTAAAAAAATCAAGAAGACCCTTTCTTTTTTTATAATCAAAAACCTTTTTCAAATTAATTAAAACTCTTTTTAAATAAAATAATCAAATGTTTTTTTCAAATAATAAAACTTTTTTATAACTTTAAAGTAAAACGTGTTTTTAACTAACATTAAGATTTTTTAAATTAAACCAATTGTTTTTTTTAATGATTAAATCTTTTTTTTCAAAATATTATCACTAAAACTCCTTTTTTTAGAATAATTAACCAAACTTTCACTTTTTTATTAATAAATTTTTTTAAAACTCAAAACTCTTTTAATTAAAATTAATCTCTCTTTTCACAAATTTAAATCCTTGGTTAAAAAGACCGTAAAAGTCCTCCAAAATTCATACGGTTTGTTTCTCGTTCAATTTTGATTTCGTTTTCGTCTAACCCCACATACTGACATTTTTGTTTGTTTTGTTTCTTGCAGCTATTATGTTCAATTTGAAACTTATTTTCGGTTTTATATTTAGCTATTATAATTGTAACTGCTTATGGGATGTAATTGTGCGAGACAATTGTCGCATTTATCTTTCCGCACTTTATTTTCTGCCGTTGTATGTGTATTCAATTTCATCGCATCTTTATAATTAATTTCACTCCTCCGAAGGAATTAGGTCTAGCCGTTTGACCGCCGTGTCAGTAGTCCTCAACTTCAAACCCTTGCAACCTCACAAACCCTAATTTTCACAAATGCCTCGCCGCAGGCAAGATTACAATTTTACCCCTAGCATTAGGTCAAAGAGCCGCCGCGCTCATTTTAGGGTTTCCCGCCGCGGAATCCCTAACCTAATTTAACCCTAATTACAACTTAACAATTCAACGTAGAGATTTGGAGTTTCTACACTCCACGTAAGCGTGTCCTTAAGATGCGTTTATTCCCCTTGAGACCTTGACCACAGTCAAGAAGTTTCTAACCTCCCTTTTGAGGGGAACTACGATTACTCTGATTCCACTCCCGTAAGGATACGTAGGCACAAGATGCGATGTCTTGCCGAGTAAACTTAGAATTAACCCCTTAGGTCTCTTTTCTCACTTTTAATCCTTTGTACATATACCTTAAGCAAATAAATAAAGCAAATAGTAAACATTTGAACAAAAGGTTCCTGTAGAGTACTACAGAAGTTTAGGGTGCTAATACCTTCCCTAAATTTAACCAACCCCCGAACCCTAGATCTTTCCCCGCATTGTGTTTACGATGCAAAATAGGTTTTCCCTCTTTTGACCTTTTCCTTCGGATAAATCAAAGAGCGGTTGTGAATTGAATTGCGATTCAAACTCATTAATAGTTTGTGATCCTATTTCCACCGCAACAGAAAATGGCGACTTCACTGGGGACTCCTTTAACTTTTGAGGGTTATCCCTAACTTGTTCATATTTATTACTATCTGTGACATTATTCATTTGCATGTATATATTTGTGCTTTGATTGTGGGACTGTTCCTTGTGCTGTGAGATAGGTCCTACACCCGGATCTAGTGTACCTTAGGTAAATGGCAATAGACCAAGGAAACTGTACGACGTATATCGATACGGTTGATCTGGTGGCCATGGTTAGTGCGACTTCTTGGTTGGTGCTTATATTCCTTAAGTCAAGTTGAGGATAATATTGAGGCTGCCATATGTTGTCAATGCACTAACTGACTTTTAGAACCCTAGTTAACTCATCTTGGCCTTTAGAAAGTAGTGAGGTAACCGGCTTTGGTGCAGACTAAAGTTGGTTGACACTCGATACTACGCTCATTGAGATCTTAAACTTGGAGGGTTTTGGTTGGCAAGTAAGTTGCCTTCTGAACAACCACCCTTGTGAAGGATCAATGATATTGAGATCCCTTAGAACCTGGTTACTTTTGTAGGACAGGATGAACCATCTAACTTCAGGGGAGGGTATTTGCCTTTGAACCTCATGCAAGCCTTTAACCTAGGACTTTGTGTGTTTTCATGCATTGCATCCATAAAGCATCTCATCGCATTGTATTTCATGGAGTTCAAACATCATTAATGGATATCGCGGGATACCATAAATAAAAAAAATATAAAATGAAAAAACAAGAAAAAGATTTCCTTGGTACCCCACGACATTCGTCAATGATTGAATCCCATGAAATCTTCATCCACATTTTAGCATCATTTACTTTCTTGCATTGCATGTGTCTCCCGATTTCTCACACTCGGTTCTCTCACCTTCCAGTTTTGTCACCCTGAGTTCTCGGCACCAATACAACACCAGAGCTCAAACTCGGAAAAGAATGGAGGATCAGGCAAAAGAGATTGATCGCCTTAGCAATGAACTTGAAGACCTTCGAGGGGGTATGGGGCGAATGATGGAATTGTTACATGTCATGAATGCTAAGATGGATACCCAGCCCACTGTTGTTTCTGAGATTACCGGCGTTACTGTGGACCCTTCACCAAGTGTGACCGTAGCAAGGGACCCACCTTATGGTCTTGCTCCCGGTTTTGTGCCTCCTCAAGCCACTGTTCCGATTAATCAACCTGTTCAGCAAGCCGTGCCTTTGTTTTCTGAAGTTTCTAGGGGGGCTCCTATCTTTGCACCACCTGTTGTACACACTCGTGCGCAACCGTACTCCAATGAGACAGTTTTTGATAATCTTGATGAGAATGTTGAGGGTTATGAGAAACATGATAAGCTTCGTGAGGAAGTAAACACTATCGTCCAGAGATTGAAAAAGGTAGAGGGTGATCAAATTTTTGGGACCGCTGCAAGGGATGTTTGTTTGGTCTCAGGTTTGGTTATTCCCCCGAAGTTCAAAACTCCGAACTTTGATCGTTATGAAGGTGCCACCTGTCCTAAGAGTCATCTGATCATGTATTATCGCAAAATGGCTGCCCATGTTGAGAATGATAAACTGATGATTCATTGCTTCCAAGACAGTTTGAAGGGTGCTTCTTCCAAGTGGTATTTAACTTTAGACCAGTCTCGCATTAAGAGTTTCCAGGATTTATCTGACACTTTCATCAAACACTACAAGTACAATATGGATCTGGCTCCCGACAGAAGACAGTTGCTGAGTATGTCACAAAAGAATTCTGAGTCATTCAAAGAATATGCCCAAAGGTGGAGAGAGACTGCTTCGCAGGTAGAACCTCCTTTGACCGAGAAAGAGTTAGCCGATTGGTTTGTCGACACAGTCCGTCCAGAATTTTACGAGAGAATGGTGGGTAGTGTGACTTCAAATTTCTCCGACATCGTTGCTGTGGGTGTCAAGATTGAATTGGGTATGAAGAGTGGTAAAATGACTAATAATCATGGCGCTTCTAAGGATCAGCCGAAGAAACCTCCGTATAGCTCCCAGAAAAAGAAGGAGAGTGAGACTAATGCTATATCCTCTGGTAGACCAAGGGAACGCTTTTATCGGCATCCGCAAGGTTATGATCAACCTCAAGGGTACCCAGTCCAATATGCTCAACAACCCTATGTGGCAGCTATTACACCTTCTTTCAATCAACAGGTTCCCATGTATCAACCTATGCAACAACCTCCTGTTTATCCGCCTCCTGTCAACTACCCACAGGCACCCAATACTCCTGCTCCTCAACAGCCAAAGAGTCCGGCTCCTCGCCAGAATATGCCGAACAGAAGAACGTATAAGCCTTGTCCGCCGATTCCGATGACCTTCACCGAGTTGTATCCCTCTTTGGTCAAGCAAGGTCTAATCACTACTCGGGCTTTGGGTCCGCCTCCTAATCCTCCACCTAATCCATTACCTGCAAGTTACAACGCTACCGCTCATTGTTTATTTCATGAGGGTGCGCCCGGCCATGATCTAGAGAATTGCTATGCTCTTAAGAAAGTTGTCAGAAATTTGCTAGAAACGAAGAAGTTGTCTTTTGGCGATGCTCAGCTGAAGATCGAGACTCCTTTCGGGGTTCCTCACTCGTCAAGTGCAAATTCTGCAAAGCATGTTACGCCTATCAGCCGAATCCAGTCATTATTCAAAGGCCTAGCCCGCTTCATTTCAGTAACCCTCAAGGTGATATGACCGGGATCAACAAAGGATCTGGGAAATTTATTTTGAAGCAACGACTGAAAACTGTTGAAGATGTGACCAGCATAACTGGGGTAAGCCATGACGACTCACAGTGATCATGAACCAGACGTCCTTTCCATTGAGGCTCCGCCAAAGGAAACTGTTACTCTTGAATGCAAGATTTCATAAACATTTAGAAGGATTTTTCCGACAGTTCATTTGTTTATTTATATGCATTTCTCTTTGATTAAGCATATTTAGCATGCACGAACTTGTTTATCTTTGATGCAACACATATGTTTGTCTTGAATAAATCCATTCGCTTCACTCATTCAAAAACGTTTTCATAAATTATAATGCCAACTTTACCCGATCTCTTGTTCTGATGGAGAATTGGGGGGAGGATGACGAACCCAAAACGTCAGATTTCTTGTCGTATGCTTTCGATTGAAACCCGCTGATGATGTAAGGCATTGTTTCAAATCCCAAACACTGGAGATATAAGGATGTTAATCCCTAGTCAACCCTTTGAGCCTTGAAGTAGGAGTTTTTCTTTCTTTTTAAGAACCTTCATCCTAACCTGGGGCGGGTTAGGTTTCAGTTAAACCGATCGAGCGCTTAGACTCTTAAAAAGGAAGAGCCAACCTTCGAGAATTTATCCTTAGCATCTTAAGAAGTCCAATACAATGGCTATCCCTCGGTTACCTAAGGAGTGGGGCAGTCACGAGTCTTTCAAAAGATTTACACGACTTGTGCATAAAAGAATATTCAAAAAAATAAGAGCCCGCTAAGTCAAAACCTATGAAGGAGACTTAGGCAAAACTGGGGCATCCCGCTGGACTCCAAAGTCAGATCAAAAGACGTTGTCCAGGCAAAAGTTAGGGAATGAAAGCAAAACTAGAGGGTACAATAAATAATCCCTAGTAAAGAACAAAATCGTGTGAACAATTGCCATTAGAAATAGGTGAGTGACTGCCATGTCCAAAGCCTTGATAAGTTCTCGACCATAGCAAATCCGCTTGAGATATGAGCGTTCGTATCCGGTTAACTGAATTAGGATTGGAGAACATCACGAAGAATGGGTGGGTACAAATATAACTTTGAGCCTTTATCCTTTGTTTCTTAAACCGTGAACCGAGCCACGATACAACCTTTAAAAGACCTAATTGAAGTAGGACTTCGGTTGAAAGCATACTTGACAAGATCACGTTTCCTGACTCCTACGAGCTATGCTCAGAAAAAATTCATGATGGCATTATAATTAAAACTTATATCCTGACTAGTGATTTCGGTCACAAGTTGTTGCGATATCTTTTTTTCAAAACAAAAATTCAAGACAAATATATGTGTACATTGACAAGCTCAGGATAGGCATTTCAGGCATGACAACTTTGCTTGATATCTTAGAGATTTACATATGAACATAACCCGTGGAACTTGAAGATCCTGCTGAACAGGGGCAGGCAGTTTCCCAATTCGCTTACCAACGCGAGTCTGACGTTCTTAAGAGCTATTTACCAAAGATTTCGTCGTAACACGATTAATTTGTGCCAGTTACGTCGAGACCTGACAAATCTCTCAAAGAGTTTGAGAACAATGGGGCAACCGGACTCGGTGTTCTCTATAAAATCCTCTTGAGATGACCCTACCTCGCAACGCAAGTATCCTGGGGCACCATGTTTTTGAAGAAACAAATGGCGGCTACTATAAGGTCCTGCAAGATCAAAACCATGGGATTTCACAATTTTTTCATGCACCCGATGGATTTTACTCACAGCGGCCTTCATACCCCAGTAAGCCTCAGTGTTGCAACAGACTCCTAAACTATTGCCTCATCACAGTCCCCAGAGAGACTATAAGCTGACAATTTTTTCTTGGGTAACTCGAAAGTGTCCCTCAGGTTTTCTTCTCCCCATGCGAAGACGTGGTACTATGCACCCAAGCAGATTACCTTCTCCCCAGAGAATTCAGAACTTTAAAACCAGACTTGGTTCTACCATTGATCCTTCTTACCCATGATTGACGTATTGGTTGCAGAGAACGCAGGGTATCTCCGTCGAGATGTTTATTTCATCTCTCGTCCCATCTCTAGTCTGTTTCGTCAACGTACGCAAGGGCATAAGCATCACATGCTTATTTCATTACATATTCATTACATACTCATTACATACTCATTTCATAACATCCTGCATATTCACATACATCAACGTACATTCACATTAACATATGCATCAACATATGCGTTAGCATTCCCAGGTTCATTGTGTTTCACCATCATTTGGTTGTTACCACCGAGTAATTGGGGTTTGTCCATTCTCTCCAAATAGATTGTCAGTCTTAAGCATAAAATACCTACTTATTTCCAGCTTCCCCACGGAGCTCGATCCTCGTGGATGACGGTTACTTCAGCTATCTTTCCTCGCCAGGATAAGATATCTACCCTTCGAGTTCATTCCCTCGATGGAGTCTTGATTACCAGTTTTCTTTCTAGCTCGATCCTAGATTGAATCTCAGTCTTGTCGGTCGTCGAGCCCAATCGGACGTGCATTTATTTTGCACCGTCTAAAGATTTTCACCACACCATGGCAAATACGCGACTGTTCTCGCCCAAGAGGGTTATCACTGTATCCGGACGTGCATTTATTTTGCACTATCTTTCAAGAAAATCAACTACAATCCTTTCCAGATGCACGCCAGTTCACGCCTGGAAAATCCATCAGTACAACACTTTACGATCCTACATGTTACAACCTTTTACACTTTACATCTTACAGCATCAGCATACGACATTTCTCACCTAAGAAGTCGATCATATCCTCGTTACGACTCGCAGCAAATGGCCATCTCCATGGAGCAGTTGGGCTTCCATTTATCTGCCGTCTTGAGGTACGAACCAATTCGTATTCAGGAGAGCACGATCTTGAGTTACGAGAAGGTTTGAGCGAAATCATATTCAGAAGAGCACGATTCTGAGTTATGAAGAAGTTCATTTATCCTTTAGTAAAAGAAGGAACGGAATCATATTCAGGAGAGCACGATTCTGAGTTATGAGGAAGTTCAGTTGGCCGTTTTTCAGGAGAGCACGATTCTGAAGAATGAAGAAATTTCAGGAACCGAATCATATTCAGGAGAGCACGATTCTGAGTTATGAGGAAGTTCGATTACCCAGTTTCATATTCAGGAAAGCACGATTCTGAAGTATGGAAAAATTCATTTACAACCAAATCATATTCAGGAGAGCACGATTCTGAAATATGAGTATATTCAGTCATCCAGTTTTCATATTCAGGAGAGCACGATTCTGAAATATGAGTATATTCAGTCATCCAGTTTCATATTCAGGAGAGCACGATCCTGAAGTATGAGGAAGTTCAGTTTACCCTTTTCATGTTCAGGAGAGCACGATTCTGAAGCATGAAGAAGTTTATTTATCCTTCAGTAAGAGAGGAATCAAAATCGTATTCCAGGCACCGACCTTAAAATGCGAGAAGATTTATTCATCAGATAAGCAGCAGCCTCTTTATTTGAGCGCTTATCCATTTTTTGCACATAAGTCCCTTCCAACGATAAGTGACAGTCCTCGCCCGAGAAGCTTATCAGGGCAATTCCCATCAAAGTCCATTTATTATGGCATACAGTCGGTCTTTACCCTGTATATTTGCTACGGAGTTCCGAAAAGTCCGTTTGATCTTGTCACGAGGGATAGGTTACAGAAGCTTGGATGCTATTCTTTGCTCAATGCTCCAGCATTCTGTAATCGATCTTACAATCGTACGTGATCCAGTTTTATTTTTAGATTCCCCAGTGGAGGCCGTCTCATAGGTACCATCTCCATTTGAGAATCTCGTTCCCGTTCTAAAAATGACAATTGGTCGTGTTCGCACCAGTTGACCATCATTTTAGAATTCCCCAGTGTTGTACTGTGTCCCAGCGCGTCGTTTTCCCCAGTGTGTTCTTCTCATAACATCTGTCCCTGCGTCGTCGTATTCGTCAGCATTTTCGCATTCATCATTCCAGCATACGCATCACATCATATTCATGGCATCGTCTGCATTAGTCTGTTCTCGTTTTATCTCTAGCATTGCATATCGCCACATATAAGGGCAAAATTTTCGGTTATCTATATTTAAATCCCTCCACCATGATTCCTCGAGTCTCCGCCACTCAAATCATCCGGTGTAGTTATTTAAATAGGGGCAACTGTAATACCCCAAATTTTACCCTTTCTTTTTTCTTTTTTATTTTTATTCTGATTAACTTAATAAATTAACCTTTTTTTTTAATCTTGTTTTTTTAACTAATAATAATTTAATTAAGTTTTTTATAACTTTACTAATGTTTTTTTTATTAACTTTTTTTTTCTTTCTATTTTTTAAAATCATTTTAAGCTCTTCTTACTAACTTTTAGGATTTAGATTAAAATTTAACCTTTTCTTTTTTCTTTAAGAGTAAATTTTTTTTTATAACCTTTTTTAAATTAATTTCTAACATATTTTTTTAATCAAATTATAATACTTTTTTTAAAAATAAAAATCTAACTTCTTTTTAAAATTAAATCTTTTTCTAACTTTTTAAAATTAAAACTTTTTTTCTAACTCTTTAAAGTTAAATCTTTTTCTAACTTTTTAAAATTAAATCTTTTTTTTCTAACTTTTTTAAAGTTAAATCTATTTCTAACTTTTTTAAAGTTAAATCTTTTTTTCTAAGTTTTTAAAAAAAAATCAAATCTTTTTTCTAGCTTTTTTAAAAGTTAAATCTTTTTTTCTCTAACTCCTTTTTTAAAGTTAAATCTATTTCTAACTTTTTAAAGTTAAATCTTTTCTTCTATTTTTTTAAAAAAATCAAATCTTTTTTCTAACTATTTTAAAAGTTAAATCCTTTTTTTTTTTTTTTTTTTTTTTAAAATTAAATCTAAATCTTTTTTTGACACCTTTATTTTTCAAATTAAAATTCTAAATTCTTTTTAAAATTAAATTCTAACGCCCTTTTCTTTTTCTTTTTTTTTTTAAATTTTAAATTCCTTTTAAAATTAAATTCTAACAGTTTTTAAAATAATTCTAACATTTTTTAAAACCAACATTCAAATTTTTTTTTATTCTAACTCATTTTTTTTAAAACTCTAATTTTTTATTTAACTTGAAACTCTAATCTTCTTTGCTAACTTTTTAAATTTAAATCTCAACACTTTTTTAATCTAATCCAATCTTAATGAATTCCAGATAGAGTTAAATCAAATCAATCAGATCAATCATCATCATAAGAAAATCAGATCTAAATATCAACATCACCATCATTGAATCAAATCTGAAATCATCATAAAAATTCATTCAAATCAAATCAGAGATTGAAAAAGATTGAGATATTCAAATTAAATCTGAGATTAAAAAAAAAAAGATTTAAAAATCAAGTATAAAAGGGACGAAAATCATAACAAGAAGAGGAGAACTTTTTTTCGTAAAATCCAAGCAAACTCCGTCAAAAATCCTCTAGCCTCAGGACAAAGCATCATCGGCCATCATCATTCCGTAAGGATCAAAAAATATAATTACAATTTTTGTGTTGCTTTTCATGTTTTTCAGGAAAAAGAGATGAAGAAGACAAATCGGCGGTCATGCAAAAGAAGAAGAAGATAACATCCGTGAGAGGCAAACAAGAAGGAGAGGAACACACGCAAACTCAGAGAGCAGAGAGAAGAAGAGTGATGACCGGCCCAACCCTCTTTTTTATTATTTATTGTTTTTCCATTTGTTATTTTATTTTGTTTATCTTTTTTTAAAAAAATCAAGAAGACCCTTTCTTTTTTTATAATCAAAAACCTTTTTCAAATTAATTAAAACTCTTTTTAAATAAAATAATCAAATGTTTTTTTCAAATAATAAAACTTTTTTATAACTTTAAAGTAAAACGTGTTTTTAACTAACATTAAGATTTTTTAAATTAAACCAATTGTTTTTTTTAATGATTAAATCTTTTTTTTCAAAATATTATCACTAAAACTCCTTTTTTTAGAATAATTAACCAAACTTTCACTTTTTTATTAATAAATTTTTTTAAAACTCAAAACTCTTTTAATTAAAATTAATCTCTCTTTTCACAAATTTAAATCCTTGGTTAAAAAGACCATAAAAGTCCTCCAAAATTCATACGGTTTGTTTCTCGTTCAATTTTGATTTCGTTTTCGTCTAACCCCACATACTGACATTTTTGTTTGTTTTGTTTCTTGCAGCTATTATGTTCAATTTGAAACTTATTTTCGGTTTTATATTTAGCTATTATAATTGTAACTGCTTATGGGATGTAATTGTGTGAGACAATTGTCGCATTTATCTTTCCGCACTTTATTTTCTGCCGTTGTATGTGTATTCAATTTCATCGCATCTTTATAATTAATTTCACTCCTCCGAAGGAATTAGGTCTAGCCGTTTGACCGCCGTGTCAGTAGTCCTCAACTTCAAACCCTTGCGACCTCACAAACCCTAATTTTCACAAATGCCTCGCCGCAGGCAAGATTACAATTTTACCCCTAGCATTAGGTCAAAGAGCCGCCGCGCTCATTTTAGGGTTTCCCGCCGCGGAATCCCTAACCTAATTTAACCCTAATTACAACTTAACAATTCAACGTAGAGATTTGGAGTTTCTACACTCCACGTAAGCGTGTCCTTAAGATGCGTTTATTCCCCTTGAGACCTTGACCACAGTCAAGAAGTTTCTAACCTCCCTTTTGAGGGGAACTACGATTACTCTGATTCCACTCCCGTAAGGATACGTAGGCACAAGATGCGATGTCTTGCCGAGTAAACTTAGAATTAACCCCTTAGGTCTCTTTTCTCACTTTTAATCCTTTGTACATATACCTTAAGCAAATAAATAAAGCAAATAGTAAACATTTGAACAAAAGGTTCCTGTAGAGTACTACAGAAGTTTAGGGTGCTAATACCTTCCCTAAATTTAACCAACCCCCGAACCCTAGATCTTTCCCCGCATTGTGTTTACGATGCAAAATAGGTTTTCCCTCTTTTGACCTTTTCCTTCGGATAAATCAAAGAGCGGTTGTGAATTGAATTGCGATTCAAACTCATTAATAGTTTGTGATCCTATTTCCACCGCAACATCCCTGGGGAACATTTTGCTACAAAGTGATGCCCTTCGGACTGAAGAACGTTGGGGCAACATATCAACGTGCTATGACGACTCTCTTTCATGACATGATGCACAAAGAGATCGAGGTTTATGTTGATGATATGATTGCCAAATCCCAGACAGAGGAGGAGCATTTGGTTAATCTACTGAAACTGTTCAAAAGACTTAGGAAGTTCAGGTTGAGACTGAACCCTAACAAGTGCACCTTTGGGGTGAGATCGGGTAAACTGCTGGGGTTTATTGTGAGCGAAAAGGGAATAGAGGTTGATCCTGCGAAGATAAAAGCTATACAAGAAATGCCGACGCCTAAAACAGAAAAAGAAGTGCGTGGGTTTTTAGGGAGGTTGAACTACATCGCTCTGTTCATATCTCACCTAACTGCGACACGCGAGCCGTTATTCAAGTTGTTGAAAAAGGATCAGGTGTTGACCTGGAATGAAAATTGTCAAAAGGCGTTCGACAAGATAAAAGAATACTTGCAGGAACCTCCTGTTTTGATACCCCCAGTGGCCGGGAGACCTTTGATTATGTATTTGACGGTTCTTGAGGAAAGTATGGGTTTTGTTCTCGGTCAACATGACGAGACCGGACGTAAAGAGCATGCAATCTACTATTTGAGTAAGAAGTTTACCGACTGTGAGTCCAGATACTCAATGCTCGAGAAGACGTGTTGCGCGCTAGCCTGGGCCACCAAACGTTTAAGGTAATACATGCTGAATCATACAACCATGCTAATTTCAAAGATGGATCCGATCAAATATGTGTTTGAGAAGCAAGCACTCTCCGGAAGAATTGCCCGTTGGCAGATGGTGTTAACAGAATACGATATCCAATATGTCTCACAAAAGGCTATTAAAGGTAGCGTACTGTCAGAGTACCTTGCTGAGCAGCCGGTTGAAGATTATCAATCAATGAGGTTTGATTTTCCTGACGAGGATATCATGTACCTGAAAATGAAGGATTGTGAAGAACCATTGCCGGACGAAGGACCAGAGTTAGGTTCCAAATGGCAGTTGATATTTGACGGAGCTGTAAATTCCTATGGTAGCGGAATAGGTGCAATTATCACTACTCCTCATGGGTCGCACATCCCATTTACTGCCCGATTGACCTTTCCGGTTACCAATAACGAGGCTGAATATGAGGCTTGCATCAGGGGTTTGGGAGAAGCCATTGATTTGAGAATCAAGAACCTGGATGTATATGGAGACTCAGCTCTAGTGGTGAATCAGATTAAAGGAGAATGGGAGACACGTCAGCCCAATTTGATACCCTATATGAATTATGCAAGGAGATTGTTGCCTTTCTTTGACAAGGTGGAATTGCATCACGTACCGCGAGCAGAAAATCAAATGGCTGACGCCCTGGCGACATTGTCTTCAATGTATAAAGTTAACTTCTGGAACGAGGCTCCCCGGATTGTTATCTCTCGGCTCGATAGGCCTGCATTCATATTTTCCATTGACGAGGCTCCCGATGGTAAACCCTGGTACTTTGAAATCCAGAATTTCCTGAAGAACAAGGAGTATCCGGCTGGGGCATCCAGTCGAGATCAGAAGACTCTCAGGAGATTGGTTGGCAATTTCTATCTGAACCCGGACGGTGTCCTATACAAAAGAAACCACGACTTGGTGTTGCTACGCTATGTAGACGAGAAAGAGGCGAAGTTGCTCATGAAAGAGATACATGAGGGTACATTTGGTACACATGCTGGTGGGCATGCTATGACGAGAAAACTGCTGCGGGCAGGTTATTATTGGCTAACTATGGAAACAGATTGTTTCAAGTTTGCGAAGAGGTGTCATAAATGCCAGATTTATGCAGACAAAATCCATGTACCTCCGAGCCCTCTGAATGTGATGTCGTCACCGTGGCCTTTCTCGATGTGGGGAATTGACATGATTGGCAGGATCGAGCCTACGGCATCAAACGGACACCGGTTCATTTTGGTGGCCATCGATTACTTCACCAAATGGGTGGAAGCAGCATCATATGCCAATGTGACCAAACAAGTGGTAGCCAGATTTATTAAACGAGATATTATCTGCAGATATGAAATCCCTGAGCGGATTATCATCGACAACGGTTCAAATTTGAATAATAAGATGATGAAAGAGCTGTGTCAGAATTTTAAGATTGAGCATCACAACTCTTCTCCTTACCGGCCCAAGATGAATGACACTGTCGAAGCGTCCAATAAGAACATAAAGAAGATTGTTTAGAAGATGGTTGTGACGTATAAGGACTGGCACGAGATGTTACCTTTCGCTTTGCACGGTTATCGTACGACGGTACGCACATCAACCGGGGCAACCCCTTTCTCATTGGTATACGGGATGGAGGCGGTGTTACCATTGGAGGTCAAGATTCCTTCCCTAAGGGTTTTACGTGATGTCCAACTCGACGAGGCAGAATGGATTAAAGATAGAATGAATCAGCTCAGCTTAATGGATGAAAAGAGACTGGCTTCTCTAGCATACGGTCGGTTATATCAGAGCCGAATGAAGAAAGCTTACGACAAGAAGGTGTGCCCTCGAAGCTTTCAGACGGGCGATCTTGTTTTGAAAAAGATTCTCCCACCACAATCAGATCACAGGGGCAAGTGGACTCCCAATTACGAAGGTCCCTACGTTGTCAGAAAAGTCTTCTCTGGAGGTGCCTTGTTACTATCTACCATGGATGGTGAGGACTTTACGTCTCCTATGAATTCGGACGCAGTTAAAAAATACTTTGCTTAAAAGTGACCCGCTGGACAGAAAAAAGAGAGTCCAGGAAAAAATGGGGCATCCCGGCGAACCATAAAAAATGAATAAAAGGTTCGGGCAAAAGTTAGGGATAAAATTGAAAAGATGTACACCCGCGAAGTCGAAAACCTGAAAAGGGCGACTTCGGCAAAAAAGGGTATCCCGGTGAATTGAAAACCCGCAAAGGGTGGTTCACACAAAAGTTAGGGATTGAAAAACAAAATGACTGCGGTCCGGATTTGATACGACATTGCTTAGTGGTTTGGGAGTACCTGGGGGCCGTCTATCCAAAAATAATCTCTTCCGAAGATCGAGTATCGGGAAAGCGCCGGAGTCAGGCGAGTCATAGGAGGATCAGCTCATGGTGTTCATCTGCATCACGTTGCCGACATGTATACAAATATTGTTTTGTATTTTCTTTATGCTTCTTGTGCATATATTTATGTGTGTTTATGCATAACTTCCTCTTTTCAGGAGTTGCATCTAGTGTACAAAACTTTGCCTATTCAGAGGCCCGTTATCAATAAAACATGTTATTCAGTACTTGATGCCTGTTCTTTACTGTTTTGTTTGTGAAAGACGCCGATGTTTTTTTGATAAACTTGCACTTACATAATCTTGCTGGCCCTCGCCAATAATTGCTAAAACTTCGAATTGACTGAAGTAAAGTCACAGATGCTAACCCGGATAGATTCTGCTGTATAGGCCTGTTTTGTCTCGTTTGTGTTTTGCAGGGTTCTTACCTTTGGAGCAAACGGTCAGGACTTGTATTCCCTAGCCAAGGTCGCTTGACGTAAGACCTGACTCCAGTTGATGTCATTCCTCAGCTAGTCGCAGCTTATCCCCAGAGAGTTGAAATGACATTTATCCCTTCCCGAAGGAGGGAATTATTTTTCCAGGAGAGTGTCCTCATGGAAAGCTGTCCATAGGATTAATCCCAGCAAGTCAAAATCAATGTCCCCTGCAGGGGTTGCGCTCCTCAGCGAATCGAAGATGTGCATGCTCAATCTCCAGCATGGGAGATTCCCGCAATAGTTAACCAAGTTGTTGGTTTGAAAGGTTTATATCCGCGAAGGATGGGTTTTCATGCTCCCCACAGGTCCTCATGCCATTGACAGGATATTGATCCTCAGCAGATTCCGAGGCTCCGAGTTCGTAAACTGTGCCCAGACAGTGTGTTTTTCCCAGAAGTGTCGCTTTTTCCCCAACTAAGTTTGTTCACCAGCAGGGGTTTGTTCTTTCCTCCCAGTGGAAATTGGTGTTTAATCTCTCCCCGGCAGAGTTGGTTGTGTTTCGGGCGTTTATTTCACCGGAATGCCTTATGATACTTGTTCTCCCCAGCGGAGTTGGCGTTATCCTCAACATTTATGTTGTTGAGACATCACTATCAGAGTGGCCCCGGCAGCTTGAGCCTGCATTTGCATTTGCATATATTGTCATATTTGCATCTACTCAAACGCGTAGCATTTCCGTGCCGTACGGAGCATTACGCCATTTTCAAACATACGCATTTTGAAACATAAATCAGGTTGGTTAACCTTTTGCTTTCAGGTGTGTTGTCTCAGCAGGAGTATGGAGTTCTAGCTCAGATCTATTGCCAAGTATTCGAGGTCTCGCCGTGAGACGTGTGATGATACGACTCACCTTACTATTTTCCCCACAGAGTTGCTTGTCGAAGTTTCTCTTATCCGGCCAGCGGATTATTTTCTTCAAATTTGCTGTGACGTCAGTGTCAAAGGGGTTTCATGAATCAAAATTTCAGAAGCTGCCACCGGCTATCGAAACAGGCGTCCGACAGTTTGGGTTCCAAATACCCCAGTAGAGTCCTCCTCAAAGTTGTTGTCGTGTCAGCGCTAAAAGTTTTGTGGGTTGGGACCAATGGAGTTAGCTACCGCAGAGATAAGCAGAGAAACTGTATTCAGAGTATCCTCCCGTATGGATAAAACAGATGTATTTTCCTACTGGTTGACAGAAATATTTCCCCGGGGTCTTCAAAATTTTATTGCCTATGATGATAGGAGTTCCTCGTGTTGACGAGATATGAGTCCTGACGTGGACAATTTATTCCTGTATTGACGGGATTTCCTCGTCTTGACGAGATACGAGTCCTAACATGGACAAATTTATTTCCTCGTGTTGACGATATGTGCTAGTCCTGACGTGGACAAATTTGATTTCTCCATGTTGATGGAATGTGAAGTCCTGACATGGACAAAAATTGATTACTTTTCATGTTGACAAAATGGTGTCCTGACGTGGACCATTTTATCCCCATCAGATATTTTTCTTCGGGTTGGCGAAATGTGCGTCCTGACGTGGACAAAGTTTATGGTTCCTCGTGTTGACGAGATGCGCGAGTCCTGACGTGGACAAAATTTATCTTTCTTCGTGTTGACGAAACGGTGTCCTGACATGGACAATGTACTCCTATGTTGATAGGATTTCCTCGTGTTAACGAGATGTGAGTCCTGACGTGGACAAATCAAGTTACCTTCCCTCGTGTTGACAAGATGGAATCCTGACGTGGACAAATTTATTTCTCTTCATCGTGACGGGTGTATTTCCTCGTGTTGACGAGATGTGAGTCCTGACGTGGAAAATTTATTCCTAGGTTGATAGGAGTTCCTCGTGTTGATGAGACACAAATAAGATGGTATTGCCTCTGTTGATAGAATCTTCTCGTGTTGACGAGATGCGGACAACTCATCCCCAGCGAAGTCGCCGGGATTTCTCCGTGTTGACAGAATGTGGAGTCCTAACATGGACAAAGTTTTATTCCTATGATGATAGGATTTCTCCGTGTTGACGGAATGTGGAGTCCTAACGTGGACAAGTTTATGATGGGTTTTCTTCGTGTTGACGAAGTGTGCGTCCTAACGTGGACAAAGTTCTATTCCTGTGTTGTTGAGATTTCTTCGGGTTGACAAAATGTGAGTCCTGACGTGGACATATTTGTATTTGTTCGTGATTTGACGAAATTTGGGTCCGGATGTGGACAAGGTTACTCCTGGGATGACAAAATCTCTATTCGTGTTGACGAATTTGTTTCTCTTCTTGTGTTGACAAGGTTAGTCCAGTTGTGGACGGAGGTGTTGTTGCAAAAATTGTTCAGTACCTGTGGCGTTACATAGGTGGTTGAAGTTGAAATCAGAATTATTATCAGACGTCGGGTCAGTTGTTGCCGTAACAACCAGATACAGTTGGTGGATTTCGTTCCCCAAGCAGTTGTGCAGTTTATTTCTACGGTTGGCAAATTTCCGGGTTTCTTGGTATTCAACCATCTCATACCTCGATTGTTTGAAGGCTGTTCGCTCTTCACCCAGTCGGGTCCAAGCCGTTTGAATAGGGGCAGCTGTTGCACCCCAAAATTTGCTCAACCTTTTCTTACCTGGTTTATGTTTCATTGCATTTCATTTGCATAGTTACATCATGTACATATTTCAAGCATTGGCATATCATAGCATATCACTCATCCAACAGGGGATCAAGTGTGATTCTTATCAGAAGAAGCCTAGCAAGAGGTCCTATTCAAGTTTGAGAAGTCATCCAAGCCATCAAGAAGTGATTTGAAGTCTTGAGAAGTTTGAGTGTCTACATGTGGGTTTTGCTCCTATCTTGAGGAATATTGAGAATCATCAGTGGGATGTGAAACATGGAATGTGAGTTTGAGGTGTGTATGGATCTCATGGGATGCCTAGAGGGCCCTATTGAAGCTGAGACAAGTCATTGATTCAAGTACAAGAGCCACAGTTGAGGTGCAGTCAACTAGGGTTTTCATCTGGGTCAATCCTAGGTCAATTGAGTAATTGAAGAGCATCAAAGCCTACTTAAATGTCATGGGGTTCATGGATTGGTATGTTTATACATGTGTGGTGTTGTGCCAAGGTTAAGCAAAGAAGAATCAAGGACGTGGGAAGTTGCTAAATTAGGGTTTCAGTGTAAAATCCCCTGTTTAGTGCCTAACTTAAAAGCCACATAAGTCCAAATACAAGTTTCAAATGGATCTTTGGACAACATGAAACTTGTAGAGCATCTCAATACCTTTAATTTGAGTACCAGAAGTCCTCAAGGGGATTTATAGAACTCAAGTTATGGTTCTTGAAAGTTACAGGTCATCAGATGACACTGAAATTTATCTATGAAAGTCACTTGACTTCCAAGCAACTTTTTCCCTTCAAGGAGTTTTCAAATGGACTTTTTCCCAACATAATATTTGTTCCTCATGATCTTAGCTTTCCATAGAGTACTAGAAGTCCTCAAGAGTATTTGTAGAACTCAAGTTATGATCTTTGCAAGCTAGGGGTATTTTCGGTATTGGTGATTATAGGTCATTTGTGATCATAGGTCCATAACTCCAACTTGCAAGCTTCAAATGGAAAATTGTTCAACATGGAACTTGCTCAAAATGATGTTTTGAGTGCAACTAAGTGGTTATGAGAGCTAGGATTGGCTTGTAACAAGAATTTGCTTGAAATGGCTTAAAAAGGAAGAAATGAAAGTAATTAAAAGGCCAAAAAAATGGAATTCTTGGTTTTATGGTCAAACAAGGTCATGTTGCATATCACTTTGATCAGAAATGAAATTCTAAGAGTGATGACACTATTACATTTGGCATTTGGGGTCATTTGCACACACTTCCATTTGGTAACTTAAGGTTGAAGCAACATTTGTATTACACATCCGGGGATCAAAAACAAGGGATCTATCATTCCCATTCAGTTCAAAATGTCATGAGGAGAGAAATTCAAAGGGAACCAGGTCAGAACAAGGCCAAATTCACAACTGTGCATATGAGATTTTGAAGGAGAATGAGAAATTGAAATTCTCATTTGGATGATTACAGAAGTTTCTAGAGAGTTCTAACACACTCTATATAACAAATGCAATGAGTTCAGATCATTTTTTGGCAAGGATTGAGCAAGGAATAAGAAGAAGCCATTGAAATTTCTTCATCTGCATCAGAAATCGTGATTGGAGATTAAGGAGAATTCAGTGCAAATTGATCATTGGAGTAGCTTGGGAAGTGGTTCTTGAGTGATTCTGCAAAAGATTGGAGGTTGAATCGAGCCATAACCTCATATGTTCATCCATTTTTTCCAGGTTTGTAACTTTCAAGCTTTAGCTTAATTTATAGGTAATTGCTTAGGTTTTGATAGTATGGTTAGGTTAGTGATGTTGCTAGGATGGATTTAGGCACAAGAATTGAGTGATTAGAGACCAACTTAGGCATGACACCATTTCTGTTGAAGCTTATAACTCTTGGTTTTTGAGGTTTTGATCATGTTTGGATAGCAAGAATTCATGCCTGATATGTGTAGATGAGGTTAGGATCATTAATTTTAAGTTTAGTGACAATCAAGATTGGATGCATTTTCTGAAACTTGGATCAGGTTTTGAGTTAGGGTAAGAATCAGTAATTTTGGATGATGCATTTGAGTTCAGGGTGAAATTTGGAGTGAGATAGGGTGTTTCAGTTTGGTGTTTGATGCCTTTTTGTGACCTCTCACCGGAGACGACGGTGGCGCAAAGCTCAGGCCACCGTCCTGAACATCTCCCTCTCATATTTGAAAATTGGAGAAGATGAATCTCTCACCCTTGAGTTACGTTTGACTGTTGACTGGGGATAGGAATCAATGACCATGATCGCGTGTAAAATCTGAAGAGATGTGAGTTTAGATGAAACGCCCGTTTCATTAAACTGATTTGGATGGGCTCAAGTGGACCTTTGCTACCCACACCCTGCATCTAGGCCCAGTTGGAATTATAACGTGAATACCTTGCTATTTGCCACACACATTTCCCAATTTCCATCTCATTTTTCTGATTTTGTTTTCGTTGGTTTGGGCTTAGTACTTGCTTGCTACCAACACCCCCATTCTGGGCCCAGCCTGGTAAATAACATGATTTTATTGCTATTTGGCACGCGCCTTTATTCATTTTCTTTATATTTTCTTTTATTTTACATTTTGCATATAGTTAGGAAAGAATTCACCATAATTAGGAAAATTAATCTTTTTAGGCTAGACTTTTTTCCCCTGACTCCTTAAAGAGTCTAGATTTTAATAGGATGAAAAATAACTAATTCATGCATTTTATATTTTAATTACATATTTGCATTTTAATTGCTTTTATTTTGAATATGGTTGATGCATGATCTTGCTGATTTTAGTATGGATGATTGGTGTTGATTTTTGAGGTGATTCTTGTTGGCTTAGTTAGCTTAGAGATGCATGTACCCTTAGTAAGTTTCTCATATTTTTGTGAGATAATTTTAGGTTGTTTTGAACTTTGAACATTAGGTGGTGTAGTTTTAGGGTTTTAAGATATTACCCTTAGGTTTAGGGCATAGTTTTAGGCCTAAATGAATGGTTAACCCCCTGGTTTTTGTATGGAGTGATTCTTAAGAGGTTTATGAACCCTTAGAATTTTTTATAGGAATTTACAATCACTTTTGGTATTTTAATTAGAATTAGTTTTAGGACTAACTTCTAGGTGTTTCCAGTGCACTAACTTGACTAGTTTGATTCAATAGTTCCCCTTAGACTTAAGTGGTGTTGCTCTTGTGCTTGGATGAAGATGAAGACATGTTTATGTTGATATAGAGAGCTTGAAGGAGCTTGGGCATGAAGAATTTCTCATCTTGTGGAGTGCTTGTCAGGAGCTTAGGAAAACTAGGGTTTTAGGAAGAGCATTAGACTAGTTTTGTTTCTTTCTTGAAACATGGAGTGTATTGTTCATCTCCATTCAATCCAATGACATAAAGTCCTCTTAAAGAAGTCACATATCTCCTTTGGAGGGATGAATGGCATGCTTTAAGAGTAGAACTTTGAGGATGCCTTCCTATTACAGTATTAAGATCTTAATGACTTCCCTTGGTTGTCACTGAGTTTCTTAACACTTTAACTTGATCTTGTTGAATGATTCTCCCTGAAGGTTGCTTGTTGAAGCTTTTTGAGAAGGGGTTTTACTGCTTGTTGAAGCTGGTTGCTTGCTGAAGCTAGGAGTCTTGCTTGTTGAAGTTGGTTGCTTGTTGAGGCTAGGGTTTTACTGCTTGTTGAAGTTGGGGTTTGTGCTTGTTGAAGTTGGGGTTTGTGCTTGTTGAAGCTAGGGTTTTACTGCTTGTTGAAGCTGGGTGCCTGTTGAAGATATCAAGTTTGTTGAAACTTGAAGATGAGATCTATTCATGAAGATGTAGGTTGTTGCTGTCAACTTTCTGCTGTTTAATCAACTGTTGCTGTTTAGAGCTGCTGCTTGTGCTGTCAACTGTAGGAGTTTGGTGCTGCTGCTTGGACTGCCTCCTCTGCTGTGGGTTTTTGTTTCTATGTATTGGTTGTTGGCTTGTACAGCTTGCCCCTAGGTTTGAAGTGAATGTTGATTCACTTTGCCTGTTGTTTTCCCAGGTTCGAGGTTGAGCCGGACTCCCTTGCCTCGCTTGTATTGCTGCATTGCATGCATTTTACTGTATTTGCTTGTTTTCTTTTTCTGTTTATCCCCTAGGATCTCTGATTTCCTCTGTCCAGGAGGGAATTATGACAGACATTAGGATTCTTATCCGTGCATGACAACATTAGGTTAGTTTTTATTCCCTTTTCAACCTTAGGCTTTTTAGAGCTTCTTTCTCTTCTCATCTCAAAACAACTCAAAAATACAGTAATAAGGTTAATCGATGTCGTACGTTACGAGCCTTAAGCTATTTGAGAAAGGGTTGCTGGAGAGTTTCTTTCCAGTAGTCTGGCTGCTTAGTGTGGTACCCTTTGGGTGACACGCGACGTAGTCACTCTCAAATCATAGTCTCTAGTGCGTCAGAGATTGCAAACAAACTAAAAAACACTTCTTTCAAGACTCAAAACAAACATCAAAGTGTCATTTTTGTCCGCTTGGACTCTTAATCAAGAAAAACCCTTTCATAAGGTAAAAAACAGTCAGACAAGCTTGTGTCTTCCGTAGCCCGAACTACGCTTGCTCTGATCTTTCATGCTGTATGAAAGTACGTAGGCATAGGATGCAGTGTCCTAGCGAGCAACCTTCCCTTCCTTTCTCATAGGTAGGCGAACTATGTTGACTCTGATTTCTCGTTCCAGACGGGAATACGTAGGCATAAAGTGCGATACTTTGCCGAGTCATTTTCTTTTCTTTTAACCCAGACCTGTAGAATAGATAGAATAACAATCCGTACTAGAAAACAAGCGTGGATCCCGTCGAGTACGGCGGACGTGAGGGGTGCTAATACCTTCCCCTTGCGTAATCGACTCCCGAATCCAGGAATTTGGTAGCGATGACCATTCCTTTCCCGTTTTGCGTTAGGTTTACTCTGAGTGTTTCCTTTCCCTCCGTTGGGATAAATAACGCACGGTGGCGACTCTTTTGTCATAGCCGGCGCCAATTTTCGCAGTAGCGTCACACGATATCCAGACCTTCCTTATGACTAAGGAGTATCCGGCGGGAGCGTCAACCCAGGATAAGAAGACTCTGAGGAGGCTGTCTGGAAATTTTTATCTCAATCCTGAAGGAGTTTTGTATAAAAGAAACCACGATCTCGTGCTACTCCGATGTGTAGATGAGAAAGAAGCGAGTATGCTCATGGAAGAAGTCCATGAAGGCACATTTGGTACGCACACCGGAGGGCATGCTATGACAAGAAAGATCCTGAGAGCAGGATATTACTGGCTGGCGATGGAGTCGGATTGCTTTAAATTCGCGAAGAGGTGTCATAAATGCCAGATTTATGCTGACAAGATTCATGTACCGCCGTGCCCGTTGAATGTCATGTCCTCCCCGTGGCCGTTCTCCATGTGGGGCATCGACATGATAGGCAAGATCGAGCCCACTGCCTCTAACAGTCATCGCTTCATTCTGGTAGCTATCGAGTACTTCACCAAGTGGGTGGAGGCAGCCTCATATGCTAATGTGACCAAGCAAGTGGTGGCTAGATTCATAAAGAGGGACATCATTTGTCAATACGGAATTCCCGAGCGGATCATTACTGATAATGGTTCGAATCTGAATAACAAGAAGATGAAGGAGTTGTGCCAGAGTTTCAAGATTGAACACCACAACTCATCTCCTTACCGGCCGAAGATGAATGGCTCCGTTGAAGAGGCCAATAAAAAACATCAAGAAGATTGTGCAGAAGATGGTCGTGAACTATAAAGACTAGCACGAGATGTTGCCATTTGCATTGCACGGTTATCGTACGACAGTACGTACATCAACCGGGGCAACTCCTTTCTCACTGGTGTACGGTATGGAAGGTATCCTACCGTTAGAAGTTAAGATTCCTTCTTTACGAGTTTTGGTTGATGTGAAACTCGATGAGGCAGAATGGATTAAGAACCGACTAAACCAACTCAGCCTGATGGACGAGAAAAGGTTGGCATTGATTGCATATGGTCGTCTGTCCCAGAGCCGAATGAAGAAAGCTTATGATAAGAAGGTGCGACCTAGAAGCTTTCAGACGGGTGATCTCGTCCTGAAGACGATTCTTCCTCCACACTCCGACCACCGGGGCAAGTGGACTCCCAATTACGAAGGTTCGTACGTCGTCAACAAGGTCTTCTCGGGAGGAGCCTTGTTGTTATTCACGATGGATGGTGAAGATTTTGCATCCCCGGTGAACGTGGACGCAGTTAAAAAATACTTTGCTTAAAGAATGACCCGCTGGAAAGAAAAAGAATATCCAGGCAAAAATGGGGCATCCCGGCGAACCATAAAAAAAGAAAAAGGTTCGGGCAGAAATTAGGGATATAAATGAAAAGAATGTACACTCGCAAATTCGAAAACCCGGAAGGGTGACTTTGGCAAAAAAGGGTATCCCGATGAATCGAAAACCCGGAAGGGCGATTCAGGAAAAAGTTAAGGATTTTAAAAAGCAAATGACTGCGTTCTGCGTGTGGACTTTCATCATTTAGTGGTTTGGAAGACCTGAGGGCCGTTTATCTGAATCAATCTCTTCTGAGGCTGAAGCATCGGAGAAGTATCGAAGTCGAGTGGGTCATAGAGGGATCAACTCATGGTGTTTGTCTATGCCACATTGCCGACATTTGTGTATATACTGATGTATATTTATGTTTTCATATTTGCGCAGCTTCCTCATTCCAGGAGCTTGCATCTGTTGTAAAACATTCTTGCCCATTCAGGGGTTCGTCATCAATAAAAAATATACTATTCAACAATTTTGTTTGTTTGTTTAGCATCTATCTGTTTTGTTCGCAAAAAAGAACGCCGATGTTTTTGATAAAATGCGAATAACAAACTTACTGGCCTAGGCCACTGATTGTTGAAACAATGAATTACTTGAACATTGTCACAAGGTGATAACCTTGATAGGTCCCTTTGAGAAGGGTATCTTGTCTGTTTGTGTTGTTGCAGGTATAACATATTCCAGGCCATACGCCGTATGCGCTCCCAAGAAGGATGATTCCTTCTTCTCCAGCAAATGTAGCGGCATCTCCCCACGGAGTCTGAACATGAGATTGTAAGCATTGATATGCCTCCCCAAGCAGAGTAGATTCTCTCCCCAACCAGATGTGTCCTGAAGGATCACCATCTCCCCAGCTGAGTCATACACTAAAGTGTGCATTCATTCCCCAGCACTAGGTCAAAGTGCAGCAGAAGACTATCCGCAAGTATGTAGCACTTGGTAGTTCAAGACTGAAGTCTCCAGCGGAATTGAGATTCCCCACAGAGTTGTACTCTCCCCCAGCAAATAGGATGATTCCTTCTCCCCCAGCCGAGTTGGCAGTTCCCCAAGAGAGCCGAGTCCTTGGAAGCCGTTGAAGCCATGATTGGTGCTCCCCCAGTAGAGTGTTGAATAGCTGATGCTGTATTTCCCCACCGGAGTCGTTATCTCCAGGAAAGTTTGGCTGCGAATGCCGTGCAGTTTATTTTTGCGATTGATATCGTTTCCTCAACAGTTTGTGGTTTGAATACCTGGTTGAGTGGGTTCAAGGTCTCATACAACTTTGTTCCCCTGCAGCAGTCAACTGAAGAACATTTCCCCAGGCGGAATCCAATTGAGATTGGTGTGACTTCTTCTCCTCAGCAGGATGAGTCCTTCCTCCACCAGAGTGGTTCTTCCTCCTTGACAGGAGGATTCTCCCTTCAACATTTATTTTGCTGATGGGGTCATAGCATTTTGCATGATTGCATAGCATTTACCCTAAATGCGTAGCATTTCCACCATGTGGAGCATTGCGCCATTGTCAAGCATATGCATATGAAACATGAGCTAGGTCGGTATTGTTCTTGTTTTGCAGATGTTCCTCCGCAGAATGGTTTGCTCAAGATGATTCTTGAATTCCCCAGCGAAGTTGATCGTTTAAGATGATTCTTAAAATCCCCAATGAAGTCGCAAGAGGTGGTTGCTCAAGTTGATGCTTAGAGTCCCTGGCAGAGTGTTTGCTCAGGATGACTCCTGAAATCTCTAGCAGAGTTATTGGTTCGGAATGATTCTTGAAGTCCCCGGCGGAATTATTTGTCCAAGATGATTCTTGTAGTCCTCAGTAGAGTTGATTCGTCCAGAATGATTTCTGGATCACTGAAGCAGAGTTACTTGATAGTTATCCAGAATCCCCAGCGAAGATGTGTCATCCCCAGCAGGTTTGACCGGAGAAGTTGAAATTTCCTTGAAGACTTGATGATTGACGTCGGGCAGCGGTGCCAAAACCCCAGACTTACTGAGGAAGTCCAACTGCAATGTCGAAACAGTTATCTGAGCTGACGCGGAGTGCCTAACGGCAAAAGATTGTGTATCCTTATCGATCCGTGAATGATTAAGGATCCCATTTAAAGAATTACTGATGAAGTCTAACTGCGATGTCGAAGCAGTTCTCTCAGCTGATACGGAGTACCTGATGGCAGAAGTTTGGAAATCCTTATTGGGTTCATGATTGACCAAGGATTCTATTCCCGACTTACTGATGAAGTCCGGCTGACGCCCGAAAATCTCTTTGAATGCCCGACGACATAATTAACTTGATTGCTAAAAAGTTCCTAATGACCTGATTAGTCCCGAGGAATTCTTTTGCCGCAGTGTCGTAGAATTCCTGACGGCAATATCAGCTATGTATCTCCGGTTACCGTGGGACCAATTCCCCAACAGAGTTGCTGTGCAACTGTCATGCTCAATTTTTGAAGATGTGCATACCAATCAAAGTATCGCTTACCTGTGCGGTGGAAGATCGCCTATTGCCGTGTAACCGGTGATCCCTTGATGATTTGAGGACGCAATGATATCAGATAAATCAGAGAATCATCCTGACGGAGATTCAGATCAGTATTTCTCCAGCTAGTTGTCGTGCAACTATTATTTCAGTTTCCGAAGATTTGTCCCATCAGAGTACCGTGTACTTGTGCAGTTGGCAAATTTCCAGGTTTATTGGTATTCAACCATCTTTTACCTTGATTGTTTGAGAGGCGTTCGCTTCTCACCCAGTCAGGTCTAAGCCATTTGAATAGGGGCAGCTGTTGCACCCCAAAATTTGCCCAACATTTCTTCACCTAGCTTGTGTTTCATTTCATTCACATTAGCATTATCATATGCATTTCATTGACATGTATGCAGGAGATCAAGAGGTATGATTACAATCAAGGGCTACACAAGACTATGAAGCTAGCTAAGAAGGTTATTCAAGTGTTCAAGGGTTGATATCCTTGTCAGAGAAGTTAAAAGATCCTTAGAGAGAGTGATTGAAGCCAAGTGTGTAGGTCTCCTAACTTGAGAGTTATGGGGAAGACCATCAGATGATTCTGAGGCCATGAAGATGGACTTGAGGTCTTGAGAGAGCTCATGAGAAGGTTTTAAGATCACTTTGAGGCCTAGACAGGTCATTGTGCAAGATTAAGAAGCCTCAACCATGATTGGTGCAATTAATGTTTGACTGGGTCAACTCTAAGTCAACTGAGGATTTGAAGGAGGTTGAGACCTAATTCAAGAGCCATGTGATCATGGATTGATACATTGAGATGTTATAAGGATGATTCCAAGGTTAACTAATCATGATTGAAGAGTTTGAGAAGTTTCAGGCTAGGGTTTCTAAGACTTGACAGTGTAAAATCCCCTAGTTTGACCCCTGACTTCAAGGCTATTTAACTCAAGATATGATTGTCATCTCATCTTGACCCCAACATGATTGTTGTAGAGAATGGTCTTAGATTTAATTTGAGTTCTATAAGTCCTTGATAGGGTTTATAGAACTCAAGTTATGAGCCAGACAAGTTACAAGTCATCTGAGATGTGTGAACTTAGAGCTTGAAAGTTACCCAACTTGCATGATACTTTTTCCCTAGAAGGATGATTCCTATGAACTTTTGGTTAACATGAATGTTGTTCCTTATTATCTCAGATTTCTAAAGAATACTAGAAGTGCTTGATAGGATTTGTAGAACTCAAGTTATGGTTTTGACAAGTCAAGGGTATTTTGGGAAGTTATGATTATAGGTCATTTTTGGTTATAGGTCATTTTCACCAACCTAGACACCTCAAATGAAATTTTGTTCAACTTGAAAGTTGCTCAAAATGGGGATTTAACCTTGACCATGTATCAAAGAGATATTGAAATGGCTCAAGGAAGTACTTGGTTCAAGGAGTGGTGAAAAGGGAAGGATTAAAGGCATTTAATGACCAAAAATTGAAATAAATTGATTTGTGTCCAAACAAGGCAAAATTATAGGTCATTTTGAATGGAAAAATCATTTTAGAAACAATGGAAATATTACATTTTTGATTAGAGGTCAAATTCATGCCATTCCATTTTGTTACTTCATGATGAAGTAACATATCAAACTTGGACCATTGGATTGCAAACAAGGGAATAATCACCACCAACCAATTCAATATCTCATGAGATGATGATTGCAAGCAAAATCGGGCCAGAACATAGCCAATACACGACTGTTGCACATGATATTTTGAAAGAGAAATTGAAATTGCAAAATCTCATTTGGAAGCTTACAAAACTTTCTAGATGATTCTAATGAGTTCTATATAAGATTTGAAGTGTATTCAGCCAGTTTTTTTTGGAGAAGATTGATGCTGGTAGCAGAGAGAGCATTGGATTTTGCAGAGCTGCAACTCAAGATCGTGTTTTGAGATTGAGGAGAAATCAAGCCAAATTGAGGTTGCATTAGATTCAGAGGAAGATTTGGAGTGAGTCTGGATCATATTTAAGGAAGAATCGAGCAAGAAATGTGACTGTTCTTCATCTGAAACCAGGTTGGTAGTTTTTAACTTCTTGAATAGTTTATGGAGAGATAGCTAGACATCTTTAGATGGTTAGGTTCATAGCATGATGTAGATGGATTTTGGTATAAGAAACTGAGGAATAGAGACACTTTAGGTCATGGATCATTTTCTGTTGAGGCTGATATCTCAAGATTCTTGAAGGAATAATCATGTTTGGATAGTGGAAATTGATCAGTGAAAAGTGTAGATTGCATTAGGACCATTATTGTTGAGAATTGTGATGATCAAGATTTGGTGTATTTCTGAAAATCCTATCGCGTTTGAAGTTAGAGCAAGAATTAGTGAATTTGGATGATGGATTCGTGTTCAGGAGGAAAAAATTGAGTAAGATTGGGTATTGGTTTGTTATTTTTGATGACCTGTGGACACCACTTCGCCGGAGAAGATGGTGGCGCTGCAACTCAGGTCACCGTCTGGGAAATTCCCTCCATCTGATTTGAATTGGGGATGATAAGCCATGGCCGTTGGATGAGTGCTTGACCTTTGACTCAGACTAGGAAGGGACGGCCACGATTGCTGGAAAAAGTCTGAAGACTTGGATTTGTATGCAACGTTGCGTTTCATTAATAGGTTTGGTTTGGGCTTAGTGTACTAAGTGATATCCACACCCCCGTTTTGGCCCAGTCTATGAAATAAACTGGAAATGATTGCTATTCATCACGCAAGTGTTATTATTTTCTTTCTTTTTCTTTATTTTTTCATCATTTCATATAGTTTGAAAATAATTCATAATAAATAGGAAAATGACTCAATTTGATCCAGGTTTTTTTCCCTGACTCATGAATGAGTCTAGAATTTTAGGAAATTAAGAGTTTAGGAATTCATGCATTTTTTATTTTAAGTGCAATTTTTGTATTTTAATTGATATTAATTTCATTATGGTTGATACCTTGTCTTGCTGATTTTTGTATGGTCATTTGATGATGATTCTTGAGCTGATTTTTTGTGTGTAGCTAGTTTAGACATGTATGTTCCTCTAGTATTTTTCTCACATTTTTGTGATGAAATTAGGTGGTGTTTTTAATTTTAAACTTTAGGTGCTCTAGTTTTAGGGTTTAACCTTAGTACCCCATAGTTTAGGATTTATTTCTAGGACTTATTGGATGATTTGATCTTTGGAATTAACATGATAGAGTCATGAGTGACTTAGGTTCCCATAGTTATTTTTGTAGGATTTTACAATTGGTTTTAGTATTTTAGTTGGAATTAACTTTAGTACTAGGTTTTAGGTGATCCTAACTTGCTAATTCAACTAGAATGACTTCTTTAGTTCCCTTAGATTAGGGTTTTGTTTCTCTTGCTCTTGGATGATGATGAAGGCACGTGTGGGCTGCTGTGGAATGCATGATGGAGCTTGGACTTGAAGTTTGCTCTCCCTTTGGTGTAGTTTTGTTTGGGATTAAGGATTAGGGTTTGTAAGTAGAGCTTCTAGATAGATTCTCTTCCTTCATGAAACATGGAAGGTGTTGATCACTTCCATTCCTCCCTATGATGTAAGGTCCCATTGTGAAGGCCTCATCCCTCTTTTGGTAGGATGATTGGCTCCTCACAAATTGGTAGAACCTTTGAGGGTTCCTTTCCTTGATGGTGGAGTGCTTAGAGGTGACCTTTGGTCTTCACTTTGCTTTCCACTATCCACACCTTGCTCTTGTTAGATGAATCTTTCTCCCTTGCTAGAGGATGGAGTTCCTTGCTAGAAGATTGAAGATGCTAGAGGTTGCACTTCCATGTGCTTGAAGCCTGCCATTGGAGCTGAAGCTTGAAGATCAAGAAGAACAACTTGACACTTGTGAAGAAGATTGGAGGTTGAATCGAGCCATAACCTCATCTGTTCATCCATTTTTTCCAGGTTTGTAACTTTCAAGCTTTAGCTTAATTTATAGGTAATTGCTTAGGTTTTGATAGTATGGTTAGGTTAGTGATGTTGCTAGGATGGATTTAGGCACAAGAATTGAGTGATTAGAGACCAACTTAGGCATGACACCATTTCTGTTGAAGCTTATAACTCTTGGTTTTTGAGGTTTTGATCATGTTTGGATAGCAAGAATTCATGCCTGATATGTGTAGATGAGGTTAGGATCATTAATTTTAAGTTTAGTGACAATCAAGATTGGATGCATTTTCTGAAACTTGGATTAGGTTTTGAGTTAGGGTAAGAATCAGTAATTTTGGATGATGCATTTGAGTTCAGGGTGAAATTTGGAGTGAGATAGGGTGTTTCAGTTTGGTGTTTGATGCCTTTTTGTGACCTCTCACCGGAGACGACGGTGGCGCAAAGCTCAGGCCACCGTCCTGAACATCTCCCTCTCATATTTGAAAATTGGAGAAGATGAATCTCTCACCCTTGAGTTACGTTTGACTGTTGACTGGGGATAGGAATCAATGACCATGATCGCGTGTAAAATCTGAAGAGATGTGAGTTTAGATGAAACGCCCGTTTCATTAAACTGATTTGGATGGGCTCAAGTGGACCTTTGCTACCCACACCCTGCATGTAGGCCCAGTTGGAATTATAACGTGAATACCTTGCTATTTGCCACACACATTTCCCAATTTCCATCTCATTTTTCTGATTTTGTTTTCGTTGGTTTGGGCTTAGTACTTGCTTGCTACCAACACCCCCATTCTGGGCCCAGCCTGGTAAATAACATGATTTTATTGCTATTTGGCACGCGCCTTTATTCATTTTCTTTATATTTTCTTTTATTTTACATTTTGCATATAGTTAGGAAAGAATTCACCATAATTAGGAAAATTAATCTTTTTAGGCTAGACTTTTTTCCCCTGACTCCTTAAAGAGTCTAGATTTTAATAGGATGAAAAATAACTAATTCATGCATTTTATATTTTAATTACATATTTTGAATTTTAATTGCTTTTATTTTGAATATGGTTGATGCATGATCTTGCTGATTTTAGTATGGATGATTGGTGTTGATTTTTGAGGTGATTCTTGTTGGCTTAGTTAGCTTAGAGATGCATGTACCCTTATTAAGTTTCTCATATTTTTGTGAGATAATTTTAGATTGTTTTGAACTTTGAACATTAGGTGGTGTAGTTTTAGGGTTTTAAGATAGTACCCTTAGGTTTAGGGCATAGTTTTAGGCCTAAATGAATGGTTAACCCCCTGGTTTTTGTATGGAGTGATTCTTAAGAGGTTTATGAACCCTTAGAATTTTTTATAGGAATTTACAATCACTTTTGGTATTTTAATTAGAATTAGTTTTAGGACTAACTTCTAGGTGTTTCCAGTGCACTAACTTGACTAGTTTGATTCAATAGTTCCCCTTAGACTTAAGTGGTGTTGCTCTTGTGCTTGGATGAAGATGAAGACATGTTTATGTTGATATAGAGAGCTTGAAGGAGCTTGGGCATTAAGAATTTCTCATCTTGTGGAGTGCTTGTCAGGAGCTTAGGAAAACTAGGGTTTTAGGAAGAGCATTAGACTAGTTTTGTTTCTTTCTTGAAACATGGAGTGTATTGTTCATCTCCATTAAATCCAATGACATAAAGTCCTCTTAAAGAAGTCACATATCTCCTTTGGAGGGATGAATGACATGCTTTAAGAGTATAACTTTGAGGATGCCTTCCTATTACAGTATTAAGATCTTAATGACTTCCCTTGGTTGTCACTGAGTTTCTTAACACTTTAACTTGATCTTGTTGAATGATTCTCCCTGAAGGTTGCTTGTTGAAGCTTTTTGAGAAGGGGTTTTACTGCTTGTTGAAGCTGGTTGCTTGCTGAAGCTAGGAGTCTTGCTTGTTGAAGCTGGTTGCTTGTTGAGGCTAGGGTTTTACTGCTTGTTGAAGTTGGGGTTTGTGCTTGTTGAAGCTGGGGTTTGTGCTTGTTGAAGCTAGGGTTTTACTGCTTGTTGAAGCTGGGTGCCTGTTGAAGATATCAAGTTTGTTGAAACTTGAAGATGAGATCTATTCATGAAGATGTAGGTTGTTGCTGTCAACTTTCTGCTGTTTAATCAACTGTTGCTGTTTAGAGTTGCTGCTTGTGCTGTCAACTGTAGGAGTTTGGTGCTGCAGCTTGGACTGCCTCCTCTGCCGTGGGTTTTGTTTCTATGTATTGGTTGTTGGCTTGTACAGCTTTCCCCTAGGTTTGAAGTGAATGTTGATTCACTTTGCCTGTTGTTTTCCCAGGTTCGAGGTTGAGCCGGACTCCCTTGCCTCGCTTGTATTGCTGCATTGCATGCATTTTACTGTATTTGCTTGTTTTCTTTTTCTGTTTATCCCCTAGGATCTCTGATTTCCTCTATCCAGGAGGGAATTATGACAGACATTAGGATTCTTATCCGTGCATGACAACATTAGGTTAGTTTTTATTCCCTTTTCAACCTTAGGCTTTTTAGAGCTTCTTTCTCTTCTCATCTCAAAACAACTCAAAAATACAGTAATAAGGTTAATCGATGTCGTACGTTACGAGCCTTAAGCTATTTGAGAAAGGGTTGCTGGAGAGTTTCTTTCCAGTAGTCTGGCTGCTTAGTGTGGTACCCTTTGGGTGACACGCGACGTAGTCACTCTCAAATCATAGTCTCTAGTGCGTCAGAGATTGCAAACAAACTAAAAAACACTTCTTTCAAGATTCAAAACAAACATCAAAGTGTCATTTTTGTCCGCTTGGACTCTTAATCAAGAAAAACCCTTTCATAAGGTAAAAAACAGTCAGACAAGCTTGTGTCTTCCGTAGCCCGAACTACGCTTGCTCTGATCTTTCATGCTGTATGAAAGTACGTAGGCATATGATGCAATGTCCTAGCGAGCAACCTTCCCTTCCTTTCTCATAGGTAGGCGAACTACGTTGACTCTGATTTCTCGTTCCAGACGGGAATACGTAGGCATAAAGTGCGATACTTTGCCGAGTCATTTTCTTTTCTTTTAACCCAGACCTGTAGAATAACAATCCGTACTAGAAAACAAGCGTGGATCCCGTCGAGTACGGCGGACGTGAGGGGTGCTAATACCTTCCCCTTGCATAATCGACTCCCGAATCCAGGAATTTGGTAGCGATGACCATTCCTTTCCCGTTTTGCGTTAGGTTTACTCTGAGTGTTTCCTTTCCCCCCGTTGGGATAAATAACGCACGGTGGCGACTCTTTTGTCATAGCCGGCGCCAATTTTCGCAGTAGCGTCACACGATATCCAGACCTTCCTTATGACTAAGGAGTATCCGGCGGGAGCGTCAACCCAGGATAAGAAGACTCTGAGGAGGCTGTCTGGAAATTTTTATCTCAATCCTGAAGGAGTTTTGTATAAAAGAAACCACGATCTCGTGCTACTCCGATGTGTAGATGAGAAAGAAGCGAGTATGCTCATGGAAGAAGTCCATGAAGGCACATTTAGTACGCACACCGGCGGGCATGCTATGACAAGAAAGATCCTGAGAGCAGGATATTACTGGCTGGCGATGGAGTCGGATTGCTTTAAATTCACGAAGAGGTGTCATAAATGCCAGATTTATGCTGACAAGATTCATGTACCGCCGTGCCCGTTGAATGTCATGTCCTCCCCGTGGCCGTTCTCCATGTGGGGCATCGACATGATAGGCAAGATCGAGCCCACTGCCTCTAACAGTCATCGCTTCATTCTGGTAGCTATCGAGTACTTCACCAAGTGGGTGGAGGCAGCCTCATATGCTAATGTGACCAAGCAAGTGGTGGCTAGATTCATAAAGAGGGACATCATTTGTCGATACGGAATTCCCGAGCGGATCATTACTGATAATGGTTCGAATCTGAATAACAAGAAGATGAAGGAGCTGTGCCAGAGTTTCAAGATTGAACACCACAACTCATCTCCTTACCGGCCGAAGATGAATGGCTCCGTTGAAGAGGCCAATAAAAAACATCAAGAAGATTGTGCAGAAGATGGTCGTGAACTATAAAGACTAGCACGAGATGTTGCCATTTGCATTGCACGGTTATCGTACGACAGTACATACATCAACCGGGGCAACTCCTTTCTCACTGGTGTACGGTATGGAAGGTATCCTACCGTTAGAAGTTGAGATTCCTTCTTTACGAGTTTTGGTTGATGTGAAACTCGATGAGGCAGAATGGATTAAGAACCGACTAAACCAACTCAGCCTGATGGATGAGAAAAGGTTGGCATCGATTGCATATGGTCGTCTGTCCCAGAGCCGAATAAAGAAAGCTTATGATAAGAAGGTGCGACCTAGAAGCTTTCAGACGGGTGATCTCGTCCTGAAGACGATTCTTCCTCCACACTCCGACCACCGGGGCAAGTGGACTCCCAATTACGAAGGTTCGTACGTCGTCAACAAGGTCTTCTCGGGAGGAGCCTTGTTGTTATTCACGATGGATGGTGAAGATTTTGCATCCCCGGTGAACGTGGACGCAGTTAAAAAATACTTTGCTTAAAGAATGACCCGCTGGAAAGAAAAAGAATATCCAGGCAAAAATGGGGCATCCCGGCGAACCATAAAAAAAGAAAAAGGTTCGGGCAGAAATTAGGGATATAAATGAAAAGAATGTACACTCGCAAATTCGAAAACCCGGAAGGGTGACTTTGGCAAAAAAGGGTATCCCGATGAATCGAAAACCCGGAAGGGCGATTCAGGAAAAAGTTAAGGATTTTAAAAAGCAAATGACTGCGTTCTGCGTGTGGACTTTCATCATTTAGTGGTTTGGAAGACCTGAGGGCCGTTTATCTGAATCAATCTCTTCTGAGGCTGAAGCATCGGAGAAGTATCGAAGTCGAGTGGGTCATAGAGGGATCAACTCATGGTGTTTGTCTATGCCACATTGTCGACATTTGTGTATATACTGATGTATATTTATGTTTTCATATTTGCGCAGCTTCCTCATTCCAGGAGCTTGCATCTGTTGTAAAACATTCTTGCCCATTCAGGGGTTCGTCATCAATAAAAAATATACTATTCAACAATTTTGTTTGTTTGTTTAGCATCTATCTGTTTTGTTCGCAAAAAAGAACGCCGATGTTTTTGATACAATGCGAATAACAAACTTACTGGCCTAGGCCACTGATTGTTGAAACAATGAATTACTTGAACATTGTCACAAGGTGATAACCTTGATAGGTCCCTTTGAGAAGGGTATCTTGTCTGTTTGTGTTGTTGCAGGTATAACATATTCCAGGCCATACGCCGTATGCGCTCCCAAGCAGGATGATTCCTTCTTCTCCAGCAAATGTAGCGGCATCTCCCCACGGAGTCTGAACATGAGATTGTAAGCATTGATATGCCTCCCCAAGCAGAGTAGATTCTCTCCCCAACCAGATGTGTCCTGAAGGATCACCATCTCCCCAGCTGAGTCATACACTAAAGTGTGCATTCATTCCCCAACACTAGGTCAAAGTGCAGCAGAAGACTATCCGCAAGTATGTAGCACTTGGTAGTTCAAGACTGAAGTCTCCAGCGGAATTGAGATTCCCCACAGAGTTGTACTCTCCCCCAGCAAATAGGATGATTCCTTCTCCCCCAGCCGAGTTGGCAATTCCCCAAGAGAGCCGAGTCCTTGGAAGCCGTTGAAGCCATGATTGGTGCTCCCCCAGTAGAGTGTTGAATAGCTGATGCTGTATTTCCCCACCGGAGTCGTTATCTCCAGGAAAGTTTGGCTGCGAATGCCGTGCAGTTTATTTTTGCGATTGATATCGTTTCCTCAACAGTTTGTGGTTTGAATACCTGGTTGAGTGGGTTCAAGGTCTCATACAACTTTGTTCCCCTGCAGCAGTCAACTGAAGAACATTTCCCCAGGCGGAATCCAATTGAGATTAGTGTGACTTCTTCTCCTCAGCAGGATGAGTCCTTCCTCCACCAGAGTGGTTCTTCCTCCTTGACAGGAGGATTCTCCCTTCAACATTTATTTTGCTGATGGGGTCATAGCATTTTGCATGATTGCATAGCATTTACCCTAAATGCGTAGCATTTCCACCATGTGGAGCATTGCGCCATTGTCAAGCATATGCATATGAAACATGAGCTAGGTCGGTATTGTTCTTGTTTTGCAGATGTTCCTCCGCATAATGGTTTGCTCAAGATGATTCTTGAATTCCCCAGCGAAGTTGATCGTTTAAGATGATTCTTAAAATCCCCAATGAAGTCGCAAGAGGTGGTTGCTCAAGTTGATGCTTAGAGTCCCTGGCAGAGTGTTTGCTCAGGATGACTCCTGAAATCTCTAGCAGAGTTATTGGTTCGGAATGATTCTTGAAGTCCCCGGCGGAATTATTTGTCCAAGATGATTCTTGTAGTCCTCAGTAGAGTTGATTCGTCCAGAATGATTTCTGGATCACTGAAGCAGAGTTACTTGATAGTTATCCAGAATCCCCAGCGAAGATGTGTCATCCCCAGCAGGTTTGACCGGAGAAGTTGAAATTTCCTTGAAGACTTGATGATTGACGTCGGGCAGCGGTGCCAAAACCCCAGACTTACTGAGGAAGTCCAACTGCAATGTCGAAACAGTTATCTGAGCTGACGCGGAGTGCCTAACGGCAAAAGATTGTGTATCCTTATCGATCCGTGAATGATTAAGGATCCCATTTAAAGAATTACTGATGAAGTCTAACTGCGATGTCGAAGCAGTTCTCTCAGCTGATACGGAGTACCTGATGGCAGAAGTTTGGAAATCCTTATTGGGTTCATGATTGACCAAGGATTCTATTCCCGACTTACTGATGAAGTCCGGCTGACGCCCGAAAATCTCTTTGAATGCCCGACGACATAATTAACTTGATTGCTAAAAAGTTCCTAATGACCTGATTAGTCCCGAGGAATTCTTTTGCCGCAGTGTCGTAGAATTCCTGACGGCAATATCAACTATGTATCTCCGGTTACCGTGGGACCAATTCCCCAACAGAGTTGCTGTGCAACTGTCATGCTCAATTTTTGAAGATGTGCCTACCAATCAAAGTATCGCTTACCTGTGCGGTGGCAGATCGCCTATTGCCGTGTAACCGGTGATCCCTTGATGATTTGAGGACGCAATGATATCAGATAAATCAGAGAATCATCCTGACGGAGATTCAGATCAGTATTTCTCCAGCTAGTTGTCGTGCAACTATTATTTCAGTTTCCGAAGATTTGTCCCATCAGAGTACCGTGTACTTGTGCAGTTGGCAAATTTCCAGGTTTAAGCCATTTGAATAGGGGCAGCTGTTGCACCCCAAAATTTGCCCAACATTTCTTCACCTAGCTTGTGTTTCATTTCATTCACATTAGCATTATCATATGCATTTCATTGACATGTATGCAGGAGATCAAGAGGTATGATTACAATCAAGGGCTACACAAGACTATGAAGCTAGCTAAGAAGGTTATTCAAGTGTTCAAGGGTTGATATCCTTGTCAGAGAAGTTAAAAGATCCTTAGAGAGAGTGATTGAAGCCAAGTGTGTAGGTCTCCTAACTTGAGAGTTATGGGGAAGACCATCAGATGATTCTGAGGCCATGAAGATGGACTTGAGGTCTTGAGAGAGCTCATGAGAAGGTTTTAAGATCACTTTGAGGCCTAGACAGGTCATTGTTCAAGATTAAGAAGCCTCAACCATGATTGGTGCAATTAATGTTTGACTGGGTCAACTCTAAGTCAACTGAGGATTTGAAGGAGGTTGAGACCTAATTCAAGAGCCATGTGATCATGGATTGATACATTGAGATGTTATAAGGATGATTCCAAGGTTAACTAATCATGATTGAAGAGTTTGAGAAGTTTCAGGCTAGGGTTTCTAAGACTTGACAGTGTAAAATCCCCTAGTTTGACCCCTGACTTCAAGGCTATTTAACTCAAGATATGATTGTCATCTCATCTTGACCCCAACATGATTGTTGTAGAGAATGGTCTTAGATTTAATTTGAGTTCTATAAGTCCTTGATAGGGTTTATAGAACTCAAGTTATGAGCCAGACAAGTTACAAGTCATCTGAGATGTGTGAACTTAGAGCTTGAAAGTTACCCAACTTGCATGATACTTTTTCCCTAGAAGGATGATTCCTATGAACTTTTGGTTAACATGAATGTTGTTCCTTATTATCTCAGATTTCTAAAGAATACTAGAAGTGCTTGATAGGATTTGTAGAACTCAAGTTATGGTTTTGACAAGTCAAGGGTATTTTGGGAAGTTATGATTATAGGTCATTTTTGGTTATAGGTCATTTTCACCAACCTAGACACCTCAAATGAAATTTTGTTCAACTTGAAAGTTGCTCAAAATGGGGATTTAACCTTGACCATGTATCAAAGAGATATTGAAATGGCTCAAGGAAGTACTTGGTTCAAGGAGTGGTGAAAAGGGAAGGATTAAAGGCATTTAATGACCAAAAATTGAAATAAATTGATTTGTGTCCAAACAAGGCAAAATTATAGGTCATTTTGAATGGAAAAATCATTTTAGAAACAATGGAAATATTACATTTTTGATTAGAGGTCAAATTCATGCCATTCCATTTTGTTACTTCATGATGAAGTAACATATCAAACTTGGACCATTGGATTGCAAACAAGGGAATAATCACCACCAACCAATTCAATATCTCATGAGATGATGATTGCAAGCAAAGTCGGGCCAGAACATAGCCAATACACGACTGTTGCACATGATATTTTGAAAGAGAAATTGAAATTGCAAAATCTCATTTGGAAGCTTACAAAACTTTCTAGATGATTCTAATGAGTTCTATATAAGATTTGAAGTGTATTCAGCCAGTTTTTTTTGGAGAAGATTGATGCTGGTAGCAGAGAGAGCATTGGATTTTGCAGAGCTGCAACTCAAGATCGTGTTTTGAGATTGAGGAGAAATCAAGCCAAATTGAGGTTGCATTAGATTCAGAGGAAGATTTGGAGTGAGTCTGGATCATATTTAAGGAAGAATCGAGCAAGAAATGTGACTGTTCTTCATCGGAAACCAGGTTGGTAGTTTTTAACTTCTTGAATAGTTTATGGAGAGATAGCTAGACATCTTTAGGTGGTTAGGTTCATAGCATGATGTAGATGGATTTTGGTATAAGAAACTGAGGAATAGAGACACTTTAGGTCATGGATCATTTTCTGTTGAGGCTGATATCTCAAGATTCTTGAAGGAATAATCATGTTTGGATAGTGGAAATTGATCAGTGAAAAGTGTAGATTGCATTAGGACCATTATTGTTGAGAATTGTGATGATCAAGATTTGGTGTATTTCTGAAAATCCTATCGCGTTTGAAGTTAGAGCAAGAATTAGTGAATTTGGATGATCGATTCGTGTTCAGGAGGAAAAAATTGAGTAAGATTGGGTATTGGTTTGTTATTTTTGATGACCTGTGGACACCACTTCGCCGGAGAAGACGGTGGCGCTGCAACTCAGGTCACCGTCTGGGAAATTCCCTCCATCTGATTTGAATTGGGGATGATAAGCCATGGCCGTTGGATGAGTGCTTGACCTTTGACTCAGACTAGGAAGGGACGGCCACGATTGCTGGAAAAAGTCTGAAGACTTGGATTTGTATGCAACGTTGCGTTTCATTAATAGGTTTGGTTTGGGCTTAGTGTACTAAGTGATATCCACACCCCCGTTTTGGCCCAGTCTGTGAAATAAACTGGAAATGATTGCTATTCATCACGCAAGTGTTATTATTTTCTTTCTTTTTCTTTATTTTTTCATCATTTCATATAGTTTGAAAATAATTCATAATAAATAGGAAAATGACTCAATTTGATCCAGGTTTTTTTCCCTGACTCATGAATGAGTCTAGAATTTTAGGAAATTAAGAGTTTAGGAATTCATGCATTTTTTATTTTAAGTGCAATTTTTGTATTTTAATTGATATTAATTTCATTATGGTTGATACCTTGTCTTGCTGATTTTTGTATGGTCATTTGATGATGATTCTTGAGCTGATTTTTTGTGTGTAGCTAGTTTAGACATGTATGTTCCTCTAGTATTTTTCTCACATTTTTGTGATGAAATTAGGTGGTGTTTTTAATTTTAAACTTTAGGTGCTCTAGTTTTAGGGTTTAACCTTAGTACCCCATAGTTTCGGATTTATTTCTAGGACTTATTGGATGATTTGATCTTTGGAATTAACATGATAGAGTCATGAGTGACTTAGGTTCCCATAGTTATTTTTGTAGGATTTTACAATTGGTTTTAGTATTTTAGTTGGAATTAACTTTAGTACTAGGTTTTAGGTGATCCTAACTTGCTAATTCAACTAGAATGACTTCTTTAGTTCCCTTAGATTAGGGTTTTGTTTCTCTTGCTCTTGGATGATGATGAAGGCACGTGTGGGCTGCTGTGGAATGCATGATGGAGCTTGGACTTGAAGTTTGCTCTCCCTTTGGTGTAGTTTTGTTTGGGATTAAGGATTAGGGTTTGTAAGTAGAGCTTCTAGATAGATTCTCTTCCTTCATGAAACATGGAAGGTGTTGATCACTTCCATTCCTCCCTATGATGTAAGGTCCCATTGTGAAGGCCTCATCCCTCTTTTGGTAGGATGATTGGCTCCTCACAAATTGGTAGAACCTTTGAGGGTTCCTTTCCTTGATGGTGGAGTGCTTAGAGGTGACCTTTGGTCTTCACTTTGCTTTCCACTATCCACACCTTGCTCTTGTTAGATGAATCTTTCTCCCTTGCTAGAGGATGGAGTTCCTTGCTAGAAGATTGAAGATGCTAGAGGTTGCACTTCCATGTGCTTGAAGCCTGCCATTGGAGCTGAAGCTTGAAGATCAAGAAGAACAACTTGACACTTGTGAAGAAGATTGGAGGTTGAATCGAGCCATAACCTCATCTGTTCATCCATTTTTTCCAGGTTTGTAACTTTCAAGCTTTAGCTTAATTTATAGGTAATTGCTTAGGTTTTGATAGTATGGTTAGGTTAGTGATGTTGCTAGGATGGATTTAGGCACAAGAATTGAGTGATTAGAGACCAACTTAGGCATGACACCATTTCTGTTGAAGCTTATAACTCTTGGTTTTTGAGGTTTTGATCATGTTTGGATAGCAAGAATTCATGCCTGATATGTGTAGATGAGGTTAGGATCATTAATTTTAAGTTTAGTGATAATCAAGATTGGATGCATTTTCTGAAACTTGGATTAGGTTTTGAGTTAGGGTAAGAATCAGTAATTTTGGATGATGCATTTGAGTTCAGGGTGAAATTTGGAGTGAGATAGGGTGTTTCAGTTTGGTGTTTGATGCCTTTTTGTGACCTCTCACCGGAGACGACGGTGGCGCAAAGCTCAGGCCACCGTCCTGAACATCTCCCTCTCATATTTGAAAATTGGAGAAGATGAATCTCTCACCCTTGAGTTACGTTTGACTGTTGACTGGGGATAGGAATCAATGACCATGATCGCGTGTAAAATCTGAAGAGATGTGAGTTTAGATGAAACGCCCGTTTCATTAAACTGATTTGGATGGGCTCAAGTGGACCTTTGCTACCCACACCCTGCATCTAGGCCCAGTTGGAATTATAACGTGAATACCTTGCTATTTGCCACACACATTTCCCAATTTCCATCTCATTTTTCTGATTTTGTTTTCGTTGGTTTGGGCTTAGTACTTGCTTGCTACCAACACCCCCATTCTGGGCCCAGCCTGGTAAATAACATGATTTTATTGCTATTTGGCACGCGCCTTTATTCATTTTCTTTATATTTTCTTTTATTTTACATTTTGCATATAGTTAGGAAAGAATTCACCATAATTAGGAAAGTTAATCTTTTTAGGCTAGACTTTTTTCCCCTGACTCCTTAAAGAGTCTAGATTTTAATAGGATGAAAAATAACTAATTCATGCATTTTATATTTTAATTACATATTTTGAATTTTAATTGCTTTTATTTTGAATATGGTTGATGCATGATCTTGCTGATTTTAGTATGGATGATTGGTGTTGATTTTTGAGGTGATTCTTGTTGGCTTAGTTAGCTTAGAGATGCATGTACCCTTATTAAGTTTCTCATATTTTTGTGAGATAATTTTAGATTGTTTTGAACTTTCAACATTAGGTGGTGTAGTTTTAGGGTTTTAAGATAGTACCCTTAGGTTTAGGGCATAGTTTTAGGCCTAAATGAATGGTTAACCCCCTGGTTTTTGTATGGAGTGATTCTTAAGAGGTTTATGAACCCTTAGAATTTTTTATAGGAATTTACAATCACTTTTGGTATTTTAATTAGAATTAGTTTTAGGACTAACTTCTAGGTGTTTCTAGTGCACTAACTTGACTAGTTTGATTCAATAGTTCCCCTTAGACTTAAGTGGTGTTGCTCTTGTGCTTGGATGAAGATGAAGACATGTTTATGTTGATATAGAGAGCTTGAAGGAGCTTGGGCATTAAGAATTTCTCATCTTGTGGAGTGCTTGTCAGGAGCTTAGGAAAACTAGGGTTTTAGGAAGAGCATTAGACTAGTTTTGTTTCTTTCTTGAAACATGGAGTGTATTGTTCATCTCCATTAAATCCAATGACATAAAGTCCTCTTAAAGAAGTCACATATCTCCTTTGGAGGGATGAATGGCATGCTTTAAGAGTATAACTTTGAGGATGCCTTCCTATTACAGTATTAAGATCTTAATGACTTCCCTTGGTTGTCACTGAGTTTCTTAACACTTTAACTTGATCTTGTTGAATGATTCTCCCTGAAGGTTGCTTGTTGAAGCTTTTTGAGAAGGGGTTTTACTGCTTGTTGAAGTTGGTTGCTTGCTGAAGCTAGGAGTCTTGCTTGTTGAAGCTGGTTGCTTGTTGAGGCTAGGGTTTTACTGCTTGTTGAAGTTGGGGTTTGTGCTTGTTGAAGCTGGGGTTTGTGCTTGTTGAAGCTAGGGTTTTACTGCTTGTTGAAGCTGGGTGCCTGTTGAAGATATCAAGTTTGTTGAAACTTGAAGATGAGATCTATTCATGAAGATGTAGGTTGTTGCTGTCAACTTTCTGCTGTTTAATCAACTGTTGCTGTTTAGAGTTGCTGCTTGTGCTGTCAACTGTAGGAGTTTGGTGCTGCAGCTTGGACTGCCTCCTCTGCCGTGGGTTTTGTTTCTATGTATTGGTTGTTGGCTTGTACAGCTTTCCCCTAGGTTTGAAGTGAATGTTGATTCACTTTGCCTGTTGTTTTCCCAGGTTCGAGGTTGAGCCGGACTCCCTTGCCTCGCTTGTATTGCTGCATTGCATGCATTTTACTGTATTTGCTTGTTTTCTTTTTCTGTTTATCCCCTAGGATCTCTGATTTCCTCTATCCAGGAGGGAATTATGACAGACATTAGGATTCTTATCCGTGCATGACAACATTAGGTTAGTTTTTATTCCCTTTTCAACCTTAGGCTTTTTAGAGCTTCTTTCTCTTCTCATCTCAAAACAACTCAAAAATACAGTAATAAGGTTAATCGATGTCGTACGTTACGAGCCTTAAGCTATTTGAGAAAGGGTTGCTGGAGAGTTTCTTTCCAGTAGTCTGGCTGCTTAGTGTGGTACCCTTTGGGTGACACGCGACGTAGTCACTCTCAAATCATAGTCTCTAGTGCGTCAGAGATTGCAAACAAACTAAAAAACACTTCTTTCAAGATTCAAAACAAACATCAAAGTGTCATTTTTGTCCGCTTGGACTCTTAATCAAGAAAAACCCTTTCATAAGGTAAAAAACAGTCAGACAAGCTTGTGTCTTCCGTAGCCCGAACTACGCTTGCTCTGATCTTTCATGCTGTATGAAAGTACGTAGGCATATGATGCAGTGTCCTAGCGAGCAACCTTCCCTTCCTTTCTCATAGGTAGGCGAACTACGTTGACTCTGATTTCTCGTTCCAGACGGGAATACGTAGGCATAAAGTGCGATACTTTGCCGAGTCATTTTCTTTTCTTTTAACCCAGACCTGTAGAATAACAATCCGTACTAGAAAACAAGCGTGGATCCCGTCGAGTACGGCGGACGTGAGGGGTGCTAATACCTTCCCCTTGCATAATCGACTCCCGAATCCAGGAATTTGGTAGCGATGACCATTCCTTTCCCGTTTTGCGTTAGGTTTACTCTGAGTGTTTCCTTTCCCCCCGTTGGGATAAATAACGCACGGTGGCGACTCTTTTGTCATAGCCGGCGCCAATTTTCGCAGTAGCGTCACACGATATCCAGACCTTCCTTATGACTAAGGAGTATCCGGCGGGAGCGTCAACCCAGGATAAGAAGACTCTGAGGAGGCTGTCTGGAAATTTTTATCTCAATCCTGAAGGAGTTTTGTATAAAAGAAACCACGATCTCGTGCTACTCCGATGTGTAGATGAGAAAGAAGCGAGTATGCTCATGGAAGAAGTCCATGAAGGCACATTTGGTACGCACACCGGCGGGCATGCTATGACAAGAAAGATCCTGAGAGCAGGATATTACTGGCTGGCGATGGAGTCGGATTGCTTTAAATTCGCGAAGAGGTGTCATAAATGCCAGATTTATGCTGACAAGATTCATGTACCGCCGTGCCCGTTGAATGTCATGTCCTCCCCGTGGCCGTTCTCCATGTGGGGCATCGACATGATAGGCAAGATCGAGCCCACTGCCTCTAACAGTCATCGCTTCATTCTGGTAGCTATCGAGTACTTCACCAAGTGGGTGGAGGCAGCCTCATATGCTAATGTGACCAAGCAAGTGGTGGCTAGATTCATAAAGAGGGACATCATTTGTCGATACGGAATTCCCGAGCGGATCATTACTGATAATGGTTCGAATCTGAATAACAAGAAGATGAAGGAGCTGTGCCAGAGTTTCAAGATTGAACACCACAACTCATCTCCTTACCGGCCGAAGATGAATGGCTCCGTTGAAGAGGCCAATAAAAAACATCAAGAAGATTGTGCAGAAGATGGTCGTGAACTATAAAGACTAGCACGAGATGTTGCCATTTGCATTGCACGGTTATCGTACGACAGTACGTACATCAACCGGGGCAACTCGTTTCTCACTGGTGTACGGTATGGAAGGTATCCTACCGTTAGAAGTTGAGATTCCTTCTTTACGAGTTTTGGTTGATGTGAAACTCGATGAGGCAGAATGGATTAAGAACCGACTAAACCAACTCAGCCTGATGGACGAGAAAAGGTTGGCATCGATTGCATATGGTCGTCTGTCCCAGAGCCGAATGAAGAAAGCTTATGATAAGAAGGTGCGACCTAGAAGCTTTCAGACGGGTGATCTCGTCCTGAAGACGATTCTTCCTCCACACTCCGACCACCGGGGCAAGTGGACTCCCAATTACGAAGGTTCGTACGTCGTCAACAAGGTCTTCTCGGAAGGAGCCTTGTTGTTATTCACGATGGATGGTGAAGATTTTGCATCCCCGGTGAACGTGGAGGCAGTTAAAAAATACTTTGCTTAAAGAATGACCCGCTGGAAAGAAAAAGAATATCCAGGCAAAAATGGGGCATCCCGGCGAACCATAAAAAAAGAAAAAGGTTCGGGCAGAAATTAGGGATATAAATGAAAAGAATGTACACTCGCAAATTCGAAAACCCGGAAGGGTGACTTTGGCAAAAAAGGGTATCCCGATGAATCGAAAACCCGGAAGGGCGATTCAGGAAAAAGTTAAGGATTTTAAAAAGCAAATGACTGCGTTCCGCGTGTGGACTTTCATCATTTAGTGGTTTGGAAGACCTGAGGGCCGTTTATCTGAATCAATATCTTCTGAGGCTGAAGCATCGGAGAAGTATCGAAGTCGAGTGGGTCATAGAGGGATCAACTCATGGTGTTTGTCTATGCCACATTGCCGACATTTGTGTATATACTGATGTATATTTATGTTTTCATATTTGCGCAGCTTCCTCATTCCAGGAGCTTGCATCTGTTGTAAAACATTCTTGCCCATTCAGGGGTTCGTCATCAATAAAAAATATACTATTCAACAATTTTGTTTGTTTGTTTAGCATCTATCTGTTTTGTTCGCAAAAAAGAACGCCGATGTTTTTGATAAAATGCGAATAACAAACTTACTGGCCTAGGCCACTGATTGTTGAAACAATGAATTACTTGAACATTGTCACAAGGTGATAACCTTGATAGGTCCCTTTGAGAAGGGTATCTTGTCTGTTTGTGTTGTTGCAGGTATAACATATTCCAGGCCATACGCCGTATGCGCTCCCAAGCAGGATGATTCCTTCTTCTCCAGCAAATGTAGCGGCATCTCCCCACGGAGTCTGAACATGAGATTGTAAGCATTGATATGCCTCCCCAAGCAGAGTAGATTCTCTCCCCAACCAGATGTGTCCTGAAGGATCACCATCTCCCCAGCTGAGTCATACACTAAAGTGTGCATTCATTCCCCAGCACTAGGTCAAAGTGCAGCAGAAGACTATCCGCAAGTATGTAGCACTTGGTAGTTCAAGACTGAAGTCTCCAGCGGAATTGAGATTCCCCACAGAGTTGTACTCTCCCCCAGCAAATAGGATGATTCCTTCTCCCCCAGCCGAGTTGGCAATTCCCCAAGAGAGCCGAGTCCTTGGAAGCCGTTGAAGCCATGATTGGTGCTCCCCCAGTAGAGTGTTGAATAGCTGATGCTGTATTTCCCCACCGGAGTCGTTATCTCCAGGAAAGTTTGGCTGCGAATGCCGTGCAGTTTATTTTTGCGATTGATATCGTTTCCTCAACAGTTTGTGGTTTGAATACCTGGTTGAGTGGGTTCAAGGTCTCATACAACTTTGTTCCCCTGCAGCAGTCAACTGAAGAACATTTCCCCAGGCGGAATCCAATTGAGATTAGTGTGACTTCTTCTCCTCAGCAGGATGAGTCCTTCCTCCACCAGAGTGGTTCTTCCTCCTTGACAGGAGGATTCTCCCTTCAACATTTATTTTGCTGATGGGGTCATAGCATTTTGCATGATTGCATAGCATTTACCCTAAATGCGTAGCATTTCCACCATGTGGAGCATTGCGCCATTGTCAAGCATATGCATATGAAACATGAGCTAGGTCGGTATTGTTCTTGTTTTGCAGATGTTCCTCCGCATAATGGTTTGCTCAAGATGATTCTTGAATTCCCCAGCGAAGTTGATCGTTTAAGATGATTCTTAAAATCCCCAATGAAGTCGCAAGAGGTGGTTGCTCAAGTTGATGCTTAGAGTCCCTGGCAGAGTGTTTGCTCAGGATGACTCCTGAAATCTCTAGCAGAGTTATTGGTTCGGAATGATTCTTGAAGTCCCCGGCGGAATTATTTGTCCAAGATGATTCTTGTAGTCCTCAGTAGAGTTGATTCGTCCAGAATGATTTCTGGATCACTGAAGCAGAGTTACTTGATAGTTATCCAGAATCCCCAGCGAAGATGTGTCATCCCCAGCAGGTTTGACCGGAGAAGTTGAAATTTCCTTGAAGACTTGATGATTGACGTCGGGCAGCGGTGCCAAAACCCCAGACTTACTGAGGAAGTCCAACTGCAATGTCGAAACAGTTATCTGAGCTGACGCGGAGTGCCTAACGGCAAAAGATTGTGTATCCTTATCGATCCGTGAATGATTAAGGATCCCATTTAAAGAATTACTGATGAAGTCTAACTGCGATGTCGAAGCATTTCTCTCAGCTGATGCGGAGTACCTGATGGCAGAAGTTTGGAAATCCTTATTGGGTTCATGATTGACCAAGGATTCTATTCCCGACTTACTGATGAAGTCCGGCTGACGCCCGAAAATCTCTTTGAATGCCCGACGACATAATTAACTTGATTGCTAAAAAGTTCCTAATGACCTGATTAGTCCCGAGGAATTCTTTTGCCGCAGTGTCGTAGAATTCCTGACGGCAATATCAGCTATGTATCTCCGGTTACCGTGGGACCAATTCCCCAACAGAGTTGTTGTGCAACTGTCATGCTCAATTTTTGAAGATGTGCCTACCAATCAAAGTATCGCTTACCTGTGCGGTGGCAGATCGCCTATTGCCGTGTAACCGGTGATCCCTTGATGATTTGAGGACGCAATGATATCAGATAAATCAGAGAATCATCCTGACGGAGATTCAGATCAGTATTTCTCCAGCTAGTTGTCGTGCAACTATTATTTCAGTTTCCGAAGATTTGTCCCATCAGAGTACCGTGTACTTGTGCAGTTGGCAAATTTCCAGGTTTATTGGTATTCAACCATCTTTTACCTCGATTGTTTGAGAGCCGTTCTCTTCTCACCCAGTCAGGTCTAAGCCATTTGAATAGGGGCAGCTGTTGCACCCCAAAATTTGCCCAACATTTCTTCACCTAGCTTGTGTTTCATTTCATTCACATTAGCATTATCATATGCATTTCATTGACATGTATGCAGGAGATCAAGAGGTATGATTACCAATCAAGGGCTACACAAGACTATGAAGCTAGCTAAGAAGGTTATTCAAGTGTTCAAGGGTTGATATCCTTGTCAGAGATGTTAAAAGATCCTTAGAGAGAGTGATTGAAGCCAAGTGTGTAGGTCTCCTAACTTGAGAGTTATGGGGAAGACCATCAGATGATTCTGAGGCCATGAAGATGGACTTGAGGTCTTGAGAGAGCTCATGAGAAGGTTTTAAGATCACTTTGAGGCCTAGACAGGTCATTGTGCAAGATTAAGAAGCCTCAACCATGATTGGTGCAATTAATGTTTGACTGGGTCAACTCTAAGTCAACTGAGGATTTGAAGGAGGTTGAGACCTAATTCAAGAGCCATGTGATCATGGATTGATACATTGAGATGTTATAAGGATGATTCCAAGGTTAACTAATCATGATTGAAGAGTTTGAGAAGTTTCAGGCTAGGGTTTCTAAGACTTGACAGTGTAAAATCCTCTAGTTTGACCCCTGACTTCAAGGCTATTTAACTCAAGATATGATTGTCATCTCATCTTGACCCCAACATGATTGTTGTAGAGAATGGTCTTAGATTTAATTTGAGTTCTATAAGTCCTTGATAGGGTTTATAGAACTCAAGTTATGAGCCAGACAAGTTACAAGTCATCTGAGATGTGTGAACTTAGAGCTTGAAAGTTACCCAACTTGCATGATACTTTTTCCCTAGAAGGATGATTCCTATGAACTTTTGGTTAACATGAATGTTGTTCCTTATTATCTCAGATTTCTAAAGAATACTAGAAGTGCTTGATAGGATTTGTAGAACTCAAGTTATGGTTTTGACAAGTCAAGGGTATTTTGGGAAGTTATGATTATAGGTCATTTTTGGTTATAGGTCATTTTCACCAACCTAGACACCTCAAATGAAATTTTGTTCAACTTGAAAGTTGCTCAAAATGGGGATTTAACCTTTACCATGTATCAAAGAGATATTGAAATGGCTCAAGGAAGGACTTGGTTCAAGGAGTGGTGAAAAGGGAAGGATTAAAGGCATTTAATGACCAAAAATTGAAATAAATTGATTTGTGTCCAAACAAGGAAAAATTATAGGTCATTTTGAATGGAAAAATCATTTTAGAAACAATGGAAATATTACATTTTTGATTAGAGGTCCAATTCATGCCATTCCATTTTGTTACTTCATGATGAAGTAACATATCAAACTTGGACCATTGGATTGCAAACAAGGGAATAATCACCACCAACCAATTCAATATCTCATGAGATGATGATTGCAAGCAAAATCGGGCCAGAACATAGCCAATACACGACTGTTGCACATGATATTTTGAAAGAGAAATTGAAATTGCAAAATCTCATTTGGAAGCTTACAAAACTTTCTAGATGATTCTAATGAGTTCTATATAAGATTTGAAGTGTATTCAGCCAGTTTTTTTTGGAGAAGATTGATGCTGGTAGCAGAGAGAGCATTGGATTTTGCAGAGCTGCAACTCAAGATCGTGTTTTGAGATTGAGGAGAAATCAAGCCAAATTGAGGTGTGCATTAGATTCAGAGGAAGATTTGGAGTGAGTCTGGATCATATTTAAGGAAGAATCGAGCAAGAAATGTGACTGTTCTTCATCTGAAATCAGGTTGGTAGTTTTTAACTTCTTGCATAGTTTATGGAGAGATAGCTAGACATCTTTAGGTGGTTAGGTTCATAGCATGATGTAGATGGATTTTGGTATAAGAAACTGAGGAATAGAGACACTTTAGGTCATGGATCATTTTCTGTTGAGGCTGATATCTCAAGATTCTTGAAGGAATAATCATGTTTGGATAGTGGAAATTGATCAGTGAAAAGTGTAGATTGCATTAGGACCATTATTGTTGAGAATTGTGATGATCAAGATTTGGTGTATTTCTGAAAATCCTATCGCGTTTGAAGTTAGAGCAAGAATTAGTGAATTTGGATGATGGATTCGTGTTCAGGAGGAAAAAATTGAGTAAGATTGGGTATTGGTTTGTTATTTTTGATGACCTGTGGACACCACTTCGCCGGAGAAGACGGTGGCGCTGCAACTCAGGTCACCGTCTGGGAAATTCCCTCCATCTGATTTGAATTGGGGATGATAAGCCATGGCCGTTGGATGAGTGCTTGACCTTTGACTCAGACTAGGAAGGGACGGCCACGATTGCTGGAAAAAGTCTGAAGACTTGGATTTGTATGAAACGTTGCTTTCATTAATAGGTTTGGTTTGGGCTTAGTGTACTAAGTGATATCCACACCCCCGTTTTGGCCCAGTCTGTGAAATAAACTGGAAATGATTGCTATTCATCACGCAAGTGTTATTATTTTCTTTCTTTTTCTTTATTTTTTCATCATTTCATATAGTTTGAAAATAATTCATAATAAATAGGAAAATGACTCAATTTGATCCAGGTTTTTTTCCCTGACTCATGAATGAGTCTAGAATTTTAGGAAATTAAGAGTTTAGGAATTCATGCATTTTTTATTTTAAGTGCAATTTTTGTATTTTAATTGATATTAATTTCATTATGGTTGATACCTTGTCTTTCTGATTTTTGTATGGTCATTTGATGATGATTCTTGAGCTGATTTTTTGTGTGTAGCTAGTTTAGACATGTATGTTCCTCTAGTATTTTTCTCACATTTTTGTGATGAAATTAAGTGGTGTTTTTAATTTTAAACTTTAGGTGCTCTAGTTTTAGGGTTTAACCTTAGTACCCCATAGTTTAGGATTTATTTCTAGGACTTATTGGATGATTTGATCTTTGGAATTAACATGATAGAGTCATGAGTGACTTAGGTTCCCATAGTTATTTTTGTAGGATTTTACAATTGGTTTTAGTATTTTAGTTGGAATTAACTTTAGTACTAGGTTTTAGGTGATCCTAACTTGCTAATTCAACTAGAATGACTTCTTTAGTTCCCTTAGATTAGGGTTTTGTTTCTCTTGCTCTTGGATGATGATGAAGGCACGTGTGGGCTGCTGTGGAATGCATGATGGAGCTTGGACTTGAAGTTTGCTCTCCCTTTGGTGTAGTTTTGTTTGGGATTAAGGATTAGGGTTTGTAAGTAGAGCTTCTAGATAGATTCTCTTCCTTCATGAAACATGGAAGGTGTTGATCACTTCCATTCCTCCCTATGATGTAAGGTCCCATTGTGAAGGCCTCATCCCTCTTTTGGTAGGATGATTGGCTCCTCACAAATTGGTAGAACCTTTGAGGGTTCCTTTCCTTGATGGTGGAGTGCTTAGAGGTGACCTTTGGTCTTCACTTTGCTTTCCACTATCCACACCTTGCTCTTGTTAGATGAATCTTTCTCCCTTGCTAGAGGATGGTGTTCCTTGCTAGAAGATTGAAGATGCTAGAGGTTGCACTTCCATGTGCTTGAAGCCTGCCATTGGAGCTGAAGCTTGAAGATCAAGAAGAACAACTTGACACTTGTGAAGAAGATCAAATTGAGATTGAAGAAAGAGCTGAAGCTGGAAGTTGGAAAACAAGTTGATACTTATGTTTGATGCATTGAAATCTTGAAGAAGCAAGTTGACACTTGCTATTGAAGATGAAAGACTTGAAGAACAGTCACAGACTGAGGACTGAGCTGCTGTCAGAAGACTGCTTTGCTGTGAAGCTGAGGGAGTTGTTGATCTGCTTTCTTTCCAGTCTGTTTTCTTTCTGTGAAACTGTATTGATGTAACTTGTTTGATTTGCTTGATGCATTAGAATAAGTTCATGTTTAGATTGTGTTAAGCTAGGAGCATGATTTCACTAGAGGTTGAGTTGCTCCCTCTGCTTGTATTGTTACTGTATGGCTTTGCTTGCGGGTATTCGGTAGAGCTTAGCTCCCTTGCCTATGTGGTTTGTGATTTGCTTGATGGCATTTTATGTTTATTTTATTTTTCTGTATGATTGTAGTTATTCATATCTGGCTTGAGGTCGAGACGAGCTTGTGGAGGCTGATGCCCCACACACATTTCCTCCCTCACTTGCATTGCATGCATTTTACAGTCGTTTACTGTTTACTATTTAAGCTGATGCTTTATCTGTTTCTGTTTATGATTGACATGATCCCTTAGGAGTCTCACTTCCTTTGATAAGGAAGTGATGATTAGAACTTTAGGTTGAAACCCATGTATGATAACTTCTAGGAGTTCCCTGTTTCAAACTTCAACCATAGGATGAATCCTTGGCATGACAACATTAGGACTTGATAGTCTCCCCGTAGTTGTCCCTCTCTCTTCTCATCTCAAACAAACAGTAAAAAACGTAATAAAGGCAAGTTAGTATAAGCGCGTTACGAGCCTTAAGCTACTTGGGTAATGATAATTGAGCGGCCTCTTCTCAATCTTCTAGAATGTTTAGTATACGTCCTTTGGACGATATGCGACGCATTCGTTCCCAGGTCATAGTCTCTAGTGCTGTACAAACTACAGACAAACATAAAAACACAGTTCTTCCGTAAAAGACAGAAAACAAACTTCAAACCTTTTTGCCCCGTGGGCCCGTAATTCAAAGGAAGATTTTTTGAAGAAAAGCGTGTCGTTAACTCCCAGTTCTACCGCAAACGGCAACACCTAAGTCTCCAAGGCTCGAGCTGCGTACGCCAAACTGCTGGGACTGTTTGTTAACCCTACTCGAAAAAATAGATGAATATGAACTCCCGTAATCCGTATTATCCCGAACTATGTAAGCTCTGATCTCTCATACCTGGTGAGAGTACGTAGGCACAATATTGATGTATTGGCGAGCCACCATCCCCGTAACCTGTAGTTAGGTGAACTACGTTGACTCTGATTTCTCATTCTCTGATGAGAATACGTAGGTATAAAGCGCGACGCTTTGCCGAGTCATTTTCTTTTCTTTTCAAACCATCCTTGATAGGTAGATAGTAAACCAACCCGTTAGATAAACACAACAAGCGTGGATCCCATCGAGTACGATGGACGTGAGGGGTGCTAATACCTTCCCCTTGCGTAACCGACTCCCGAACCCAGACAATGGTTGCGATGACCTTGTCTTATACCTTTTCGTCAGGTTTTTCCGATCGTTTCCTTTCCCGTTCTGAGGGATAAATAACGAAAGGTGGCGACTATTCTGTTTTGCCAGCACCTTATTTTCGCAGTAGCGACAACATCATAGATCATTTCTAGGTTGTTTTGGTGGCTGTTCATGAAGTTTCATAACTGAGCTCGTTTTTCTTTTCTTTTTGTTTTTTCTGTTTAAGGCATTTTTATGGAAAAATAATGTTTGGTTCTTGTTCCTTGTGAAGAGTAGAATATTTTTGATATAAAATTTGTTGACTTTGGTGAGATTTGGACGCACATGCGTTTCGTGTGGTGGCCGGAGGTGAGGTTGAAGATGACCGGAGGAGGCTCCGACCACCGTCTGGTTCTTCCCTCCATTTCCCCTTTCAAAGGTTAGGGATGATGTGCTGGCTCACTCGTGCGCGTTGGATCTGCATACTTTTCATTTCAGTGGTCTAGATTAAGACGTATGGTACACCGTCTTTGACCCAGCCACACACAAGCACTTTTAATTCAGTTTTTATTTTATTTATTTTGCCTGCCACGCGTGTGTGTGTATGTATGTCACTTGATCTGGTGACTTTTTGATCACATGGCTGGAAGCTGATCGCACCATAGACCTTGTTTGACTAAACACACACAATTCCCACGCTTTGTTTTTATTTGTGTTGCTGATTGGGCTGGGTTGCTATTGGCACCCCCTCTATGTGGGCCTCTTGCATTGCAACGCTTCTGGGCTGCTCTTGGCACCCCCCAGCCCCTTTGTTTATTTATTTTATTTTCTTTTTAATTTTATTTTGCATCTGTTGAGAAATTAAATCATGAAAAATACTTCCAATGATCATAAAATTCCACAAAAATATATTTTGGATTCCTTGAGATGTCCTCTAAATTTAGGTTATTTTTATTTTATTTTTTGAGTTATTTTTAAATTTAAAAAGGAATTTTTCTTTGGAAGTGTCTTTCTTGACCTAGTTTTTAACATGTTTTGTTTAATTTATTTCTCTCATGTCCTTTTGATCCAATGAATGAGATTCAATCCTCATAACAATGATGAGTTAAGGAATCTTTGAGGACCATTTTGCCCCTGATTTGTTGACTTTTGAGTTGACTTTTGTTGTTTTACATTTGTCCCTAAGCAATCCTCCTTCACAATGGAGCACCCTTGTGAATCAATTTCTATGGTGATGTTGTGAAGTGAATTTGATTGAGTTCTTTTGGCCTCTGATTGCCAATGCATTTATTGGTCTTCTTTCATTTTATTTGATAATTTTTGGATCATTTTCCTATTTTTAGAGTAGCTTGCAAGTCAAGCTATTCAAGGGAAGGTCCAATACAAACATGTTGACCTAGTTTGCTTTGGATATGACATTTTTGGATCCTTTGAGCCTTCAATGCCTTTTGATTCATGTTACTAACATGTTAAGGATGATGCTTGCTCAGTTTTAGGTCATTATATTGTGTTTAGCTTGTTCTTTTGGTTGCTTACTTTTGAGCTTTCAACTAGGGTTTCTTTGTGAAACATGTGTGCTTCGCTTTGGGAATTGACTTGCACTCCTTTGTGTTTTGTTTTGCTTTGGCTTTTGAGAGCTTTTAGTTTATGTCCCTTGCTTTCCAATGACCTAGGAATATCATTTAAGGTGGCTTGGTTTCTCCTTTGGAGGTACTTGAAGCATACCTAAAATGATGGAATCCTTGAGGACTTTTCTTGGTGATTTCTTTGTGCTTCTTTGTATTTTGCTTGTGATGCTCATGGTTGAGTGTATATATGAGTTCCTTTCTGTCCTTATATGATCTCCCATCCTCACTTTGTTTTAGGCTTTGTTTATCTTTCATTTGTGTTTGGTTTTGTGCCTTATGGTTGATGTTGCTTGGTTTATGCCATTTCATCCCATTTTTGTGCACTTGTGTGTTTCCTTTGGTGCATTTCCTTGTCATTTCTTATCTTGCATATTTCATATTGTTGTTTGAGGTTGAGATGAGCTTGTGGTGGTCTTTTCCCCACACCAATTTCCTCCCTCATTCCATGGTTATAATCTTGCATTGTTTATGTTATTCTTGTTTCCTCTGTTGGCTCTTTTTCCTTAGGACCTCTAATCTCTCTTGTTCAAGAGAGATTATGATAAACATAAGATCGTAACCATGTATGACGACATTAGGATAGTTTCATTCCCCTTTCATCCCAACTTTAGGAGCATTATGCATGACAACTTTAGGGTCCAGTTTTCCCTTAGTTTGTGTCTTTCTTTTCTCATCTCCTAAACAATCCAAAACATCTAATAAAGGTTAATGAATATTGTGCGTTACGAGCCTTAAGCTACTTGGGAAATGGTTGTTGAAGGGTTTCCTTTCAATGGCTTGATTGTTTAGTATAGCACCCTTTGGGTGATATGCGACGCATTCACTCCTAAGTCATAGTCTCTAGTGCGATATGAATTGCAAACCAATTCAAAACACTTCTTCTCTAAAAAACACAAAAAAACAATCATTCAAACTTCTTTTTGCCCTTTGGGGCCTTTAATCCTTTGAGAAATCATTTTCATAACAAGAGTTTTATTAACTTTTAGTTCTACCGCAAACGGTAACGCCTAAGTCTCCCATGCTCGAGCTGCATACACCAACTGCTAGAACTACTTGTTAACCCTACTCGTCTACAACAGTTGAACAAACCTGTGTTCCCCGTTTGCCCGAACTACGTTTGCTCTGATCTTTCATACCAGATGAAAGTATGTAGGCACAAGACGCGATGTCTTGGAGAGCAACCTTCCCCCCTTTCACCTGTAGTTAGCCGAACTACGTTGACTCTGACTTCTCATTTCAGATGAGATACGTAGGCATAAAGCGTCGTTGCTTTGCTGAGTCACTTCTTTTTCTTTTGTCCTCAAGCCTATAGTTAGAAAGTTTCAATCACCCTTTTAGATAGACAACAAGCGTGGATACCATCGAGTACGACGGACGTGAGGGGTACTAATACCTTCCTCTTGCGTAACCGACTCCTGAACCCGAGATTTGGTTGCGATGAACAATCTTATCCCTCTTTTCGTTAGGTTTTCTCTGAGTGTTTCCTTTCCCTCTCTTGGGATAAATAACACACGGTGGCGACTCTTCTGTCATTGTCGGCCTCAACTTTCACAGTAGCGACACATATCAAGGGACTTAAGAGACTGTGATTATCTCAGGTATTGCTGAATAATGACTGATCAAAGAAAAAGAAGCACAAATTCCTTGAAATTCAGGGAACCGGAATTGGGAGTCATCCAAGATCTTCTAATTGACGTACCGAAGGCTTTCCAAATCAACTTTCAAGGAAAGCATGGGAAGTTACTTGATCTCCTCTATTCTAGAGTGGACACTTGGGCTTTGTTTACTATGGCTCAAATCTATGATGCCTCGCTCAAATGTTTTACCTTCCAAAATTATCAATTGGCCCCTACTCTTGAAGAATATTCTCACTTGCTGAATATCAAGATTAAGGACCAACCCATTTACACCGGTCTGGAAGAAGAACCGAAGTCTCCTACCATTGCCATCACTCTCCATATGACTAAGGAAGAAATTGATGTTGGTTTAGCTAACAAGGGACGTACTGAAGGATTCCCTTTGAAGTTTCTGCTTGACAAAGTCGTCTAGTACAAAACTAATGAGGATTGGGAAAGATTTGGTGTCACTGTTGCTTTGATGATCTATGGGATTATCCTCTTTCCAAATATAGACAATTTCATAGATATCACCATCATCACTCTCTTCATTCAGAAAACCCAATTCCTACCCTCCTTGCTGATACTTACCACTCCATTCATTGGAGGAGTGAGAAAAAGAAAGGGATGGTCCAATGTTATTCTCCTCTGTTGTTCAAGTGGTACGCCTCCCATTTTCCAAAGGAAGGATCATTTATGGAGAATAAAGAGAATTTGAAATGGTCTAGACGCATTATGTCTTTGGTAGCCGATGACATTGCTTAGTATTCCCATGAATACTATGATGTGGAGATTATTTTTCATTATGGAGAGTTTGGTAATGTGCCTCAAATTGGAAGAGTTGGCTGCATTAATTACAACCCAGTTATGGCATTGTGTCAATTGGGTTATGCATGGAAAACGAGACTGAAGCAGAGAAAATCCAAAATTTTTTCTTGCTCTCCAAAATAAAAGATCCTTGATTTGTCAGGAAAATTGCTAGGGCATGGACCAAAATCCATACAAAGGGAAGGAAAGAGTTGAAAGCGAAAACATGTGTGGCTAAAGAGCCATACAACAGATGGTTGTTAGCTAAAGTGGCAAAAAAGTGGTTACCGTTTCCTTCAGAATCTACCATGCAAGAGAAATCTCCTGCTCCAACTCATGTATCCATGGAAGAATACGAGAAGCTAAAGCTGGTAGTGAATATGTTGACCAAAGAAAACCAAGATCTTCAAGCTGAAATCCACCAAGCTGGTGTGGAGAATGGTCAATTCAAGAGAAAAATGGAGGTTGAGAAACACCAAGTAGCTGAAAGCAGCAAGAAATTGAAGCTAGAGACATATCTAAGGGTCATGTATCAAAATGGTTTTGAAGGGGATGATGCGTCAGTAAAAACTCTTCGACAATGCTTGAAGGAAGCCAAGGAATCTTGTGAGAGAGCGTGGCATTTTTGCGAGCTAGCTTCTGCTAAAAAGAAGAAGACTAGAGAAAAACTTGAGGCTGACATTGATGATCTCGAAGAGAAATTGAGCATTGCCTTGACTCTAGCTGAAGACGAACGTCAACTCAAAGAGGAAGCGTTAAGAGATTCATATGTCACTCCTAACATGTGGAACAACAAGTGCTTAAAGTTGGAGACTGCTTAAGAAACAGCCACTACGTGGAAGAATCGTTTTGATGCTCTGAAAAGGGATAGTTCACAGTGGCTCAAGATAGAGGCTTAACTCAACAAATTGTTGGACACACATGTGGATTCCCTCTGGTATTATCAGCCGACTCTAGACATGTACCGTGCTAAGTACAATGATCTAGTGGAGCATTGTAACCTCATGATTCATGATATCTCATGGAGGTTGGAAAGTGCAATTCAAGACTTGGAAGGGAACAATGTCCCTCCTTCAGTCCATCACTTCATCCAGCTTTGCGATCAGATGGTTGGCAGATTCATGTTTGAGTCGAGGAAGCTTGAAGAGCGCATCCGAAAGAAGACCTTTTAGTTGTCGAGTTCTTTCTTTGTTGCATAAACTTTTGTATTCAGCCCGTTGAAGCAATGGTTAAATCATTTGTATCGGATGTTTCCTTGATATAATGAAAAAGTTTCTTTTTGGACTCAATTGTGCATTTTTACTGTTCATTCACAGTTCTATAATACCAATGATAATCACAAGGTCTCGAGAGTCTCTTGAACATCATTCGAACATTGCATATACCTGCGCATCATTTTTGCATTCCCTAAAACTCGACCTCACACACCGTTTTCCTTGTCTGCAGTAGAGCAAGGTGACTTCTCGACATCCATATAATACAAGGAGTAATCAGAGAAGAATCATGGATCAGATAGAACAAAATCAAGCTGCTATGAGGGAGGAGATACAAAGCATGAAGATGAAAATCACCCAGCTGATGGAGGTGATTCAGAACATGGCCAGAAGCCAAGAAGAGATGAGACAAACAGGAGAAAGAAATTCTAATCATACCCCTGTTGGCGCAGTTCTAAACACAACTAGGGAAATACCGATTCCCGCTAGCGCAGTTCCAACCCCTGTTGGTGCAATTCCTACCCCCATTGGTGCAGTACCTATCCCTATTGGCATAATTCATCCACCAGTTGGTGTAGTCCGTCCCCCTGGCGGTACGCTTCCACCTCCAGTTCACTACGATGATCATGAGGATTTCTATGAGGATTCGACAGTGGATGCGTGTGGGCCACAAAACACTGAGTTGGAAAAGAAATTCAATGCTCTGCAAGAGACGGTTAGAGCGATGCAAGGTCCTGATGTTTTAGGATTGGAAGCTGTAGAAATATGCCTTGTACCAGGAGTTAAGATACCTCCAAAGTTCACTATTCCAACCTTCGAGAAGTACAAAGGTAACAGCTGCCCCAAGACCCACATAAGGTCTTATTGCAGGAAAATGGCTGCTTACTCTGACGATGAGAAGCTCCTAATCCATTTCTTCCAAGATAGTCTGAATGAGGCTTCTCTTGAGTGGTATATGAAGCTTGAGCGCTCCCATGTTAAAAGCTGGAAGGAGTTGGCAGATGCTTTTATAAAGCATTATCAGTACAACACTGATATGGCTCCAAACCGTACACAACAACAAAGTCTGACCCAAATGCCCAATGAGTCTTTCAAAGACTTCGCACAAAGGTGGATAGGACTAGTTGCGAGAGTATAACCCCCATTGCTAGAGAGAGATGACCAATATCTTCATGGGGACTCTGCAAGGTCCAATTCTTGAACGTCTGGCGTCTACCACTTCCATAGTATTCTCTGAACTCGTCATGGCTAGTGAAAGATTAGAGAGCCTGATGAAAGCTGGAAAAATTCAAAATGCTAATGGATCCTCAAGCGGGCCCAAAAAGCCGTATCAAGGATTCATTAAGAAGAAGGAAGGAGAAACTAGTGTCGTTTCCACAAAAAGAGGGAAAGCTCATCAGGGTTATCATCATGTTACTGCCGTTGCACCACAACAACCACTTTCTGTTCCCGCTAGCCAGCCTGTGGCTCAACAATAAAACCGACAAAAACAACCATACCAATCGCGACAAAACCAGTATCAGGGCCAACAAAGACAAAGAAGGCCAGAGATAAGATTTGATCTGATCCCATCGATGTATGCCAGACTACTTATGTATCTGTTAAAATGAGGTTTAATGCAATTGAGGGAAATGAGGGACCCTCTAGCTTTCCTTCCCCCCGGTTATGATGTTAATGCACGCTGTGAATTTCATTCTGGTGCCCCAGGCCATAGTATTGAAAACCGCAAGACCTTGAAGTATGTCGTCCAAGACCTTATCGATTCAAAAGCAATTAATTTCACCAGGAACACTCCAAATATCAAAACAAATCCAATGTTGTTTTATCATCATTCCACAAATATGATTGAGAGCTCTAAAGGGATTCGATTAATTTCAAACATTGATAAACTGAAGACACCTCTCTCCATTATTAAAGAGCAACTCTTGTTGAGGAATATTTATCCTGGTTGCCCAACTGATTTTTATATTTGTGCGAGTAAATCTCAAGAATGCACTAAACTGAAGAAAGGCATCCAATGTCTGATTAATCAAGGCATTTTGGTGGCAGAACAAACTTCGAAGGCTGAAGAAGTTGCTACTCTTGATATTCCTTTTGAGGCGTTGGAAATACTGTATGATGATGAAAGTGAATCATGGAACCATTCCAATAATTTGGCTCATACACCGCTAACAATTCCTTGCAATGAAGGAGATTGGGATAATGTGTATGGACTGACTCATATCCCTCTACAGATCCCTTATGAAGAATCATATGTGCTTCCTTGTGGTCAAGATGGAAAACCTCTAAGTATACCTTATGATCCAATTGAGATACCTATGTCTCCACCCTCAACGAACCAGCTCGTCATATCAACTCCAACTCCGTTTCCTTACGAGAGCACGAACGATGTTCCTTGGTTATATGACGAGGCTATTTTTCTCAATGGACAGAAGGTTAGAGAGGAAGATATTCTAGAGGAAAAGAAGACTGTGGAAAACATTGTGGGAACTGGTGGCATCATTAGAAGCGGTAGGATTTTTTCACCAACAACATCACCCATCAACAACAATGGTAATGCAAACAAAGACATTAGGAAACCAGGCACCATTGAACAAGGGAAATCCTCCAAACAGAAGGTTGTCCTTAATAATGAAGCAGAAGAGTTTTTAAGGATCATACGAAAAAGTGATTACAAAGTGATTGACCAGCTCAATCAAACTCCTTCAAAAATCCCCATGCTGTCATTGTTGATGTGTCCGAAGGCTCACCAGGAAGCATTATTGAAATTCTTGAAGGCCGCTCACGTGCCTCAAGAAATATCGATGGTACAGTTTAAAGAAGTGGTAGGGAACATAGCTTTAGGTCATATTCTGAGCTTCAATGATAGTGAATTACCCCCTGAGGGTAAAAATCATAACAAGGCCTTGCACATTTCCGTGGAATGTGTAGATGTTGTGTTCTCTCGAGTACTAGTCGATATTGGGTCGTCGCTAAATGTATTACCTAAAAGCTCATTGTTTAAGTTATCAATTGAAGGGCTTTTGATGAAGCCAAGTCAGACTATTGTAAAGGCTTTTTACGGAGCCAGGAGAACTGTAATTGGCGAGGTTGATCTTTCGATCAAGATTGGGCCACATACTTTTATCATTACAATTTATGTAATGGACATATATCCTGTCTACAGTTGCCTTCTTGGCCGCCTCTGGATCCATTCAGCTGGTGTTGTAACGTCAACTCTTCATCAAAGACTCAAGTTCATGATTAACAACCAGATGGTTATCATTGAAGGTGAAGAAGATGTTCTCGTGAGTCATCTTGCTTCTTTCTGCTGTGTTGAGGTAGGAGACAAAGTGCATGAGACTCTGTTCCAAGCCTTTGAAGTGATCAACATTGAAATGATTCATGAGAAGCCGATGTCTTCAATTGTAACTTGGAAAGATGCGAAGACAGTGATAGAAGAAGGTCACCCTCGAGGATAGGGTAGGGTGTTGGAGCTGCCTGTCAACAAGAACGGAGCCAGTCTGGGTTATAAGCAGAAAATACAAGAGAAGAACGCCTTTGATAGGGGTAAAGGACTTGCAACTCCATTATTTTTTACTAGTGGGGGCCATCTCATTGATGGTCAAGTCACATTTCTGGAAGCTGAAGGCGGTGGGCATGAAGAACTGTGCATGGTGTACCCCAGGGCACCTAATCAAACATTGAACAACTGAAGTATCATTGAAATTCCCGAAGTTATTCTAGTAGATGGGTAATTCCCTGTTTTTCCGTTTTTTCCTAAAAAAATCCTATGCTCTGCCCAAGGCATATGGATCATGTTGTAGGGCTTTTGCTTTTAAAGCACAGACTTATCATCAATGAATAAACTTTTGCATCCAATTGCGGTCTCTTTCTTTCATTTTTTTTTTACTTTTTGCACATAAAAATAGTTTTCAAAGGCAATGTTTTTGTTTTCTTCTTCTTCATTTTTCTTAAAATAAAAGCATGAAACCATTCATCGTGCAGATCTTCCCCTGTTCCTGTTGATAACGATACTGCTATGGCCCGATATGACTTTGATAACCCAATCTACCACGCTAACGAAGACTGCAAGGAAGATTGTGATCTCCCAGAAGAGCTGGCTAGACTGTTAAAGCAAGACTCAAAGGTCATTCAACCGTATCAAGAAGAGATCGAAGTCGTCAATATGGGAACTGAAGAGGATGCCAAGGAGATCAATATAGGGGCCGTCTTAGAAGCAAAGGTGAAGACAAAGTTGGTCACATTACTGCGAGAGTACGTTGATGTGTTTGCTTGGTCCTACAAAACATGTCCAGTCTAGATGAAGATATTGTGGTGCACAAGTTACCCCTCAAAGAAGATTACCCGCCGGTGAAGCAAAAGTTGAAGAGAACGAAGTTAGAGATGTCCTTCAAGATCAAAGAGGAAGTTTAGAAGAAGCTAGACGCTGGTTTCCTGGTAGTATCCAACTATCCGCAATAGGTAGCGAATATTATCCCAGTACTAAAGAAGGATGGGAAGGTGCGAACGTGTGTTGATCACAGAGACCTCAACAGGGCAAGTCGAAAAGACGATTTTCCTCAGCCTCACATTGACGTGCTAGTGGATAATACGGCCCAGTTCTCTGTCTTCTCGTTCATGGATGGGTTTTCTGGCTATAATCAGATCAAAATGGCGCCAGAAGATATGGAAAAGACAACCTTCATCACGCCATGGGGAACTTTCTGCTCCAAGGTTATGCCGTTTGGACTTAAGAACGCAGGCGCGACATATCAGCGGGCTATGGTCATTATCTTTCATGATATGATACATAAAGAGATTGAATGCTATGTAGACGATATGATCGCAAAATCCCAGACTGAGGAGGAACACCTCATTCACTTGGAAAAGCTTTTCGCAAGGATGAGAAAATTCAAACTGAGATTAAATCCCAACAAATTCACTTTTGGTGTAAGATCTGGTAAACTACTAGGTTTTATTATAAGCCAAAAGGGGATTGAAGTCGACCCAGATAAAGTTAAAGTTATCCAAGACATGCCAGCGCCTAAAATCGAAAAGGAAGTCCGAGATTTCCTTGGGAGATTAAATTAAATTGCCAGATTCATATCTCATCTAACGACCACTTGTGAACCCATTTTCAAATTTCTTAAGAAAGATCAAGCTGTTGTGTGGAACGATAATTGTCAGAAAGCCTTTGAGAAAATAAAAGACCATCTACAAAAACCATCGATCTTGATGCCTCCGATACCCGGACGACCTCTGATCATGTACTTAACTATACTAGAAGGATCCATGGGATGTATGTTGGGTCAGCATGATGATATCGGTAGGAAAGAGCATGCAATCTACTCCTTCAGCAAGAAATTTAATGACTGTGAAATGAGATACTCAATGCTCGAAAAGACATGTTGTGCATTAGCTTGGGCAGTAAAGCGCCTAAGGAAATATATGCTCACCCATACAACTTTACTGATTTCCAAGATGGACCCTGTCAAATACATATTCGAGAAGCCTGCTTTCATCAGACGAGTGGCTCGTTTGCAAATGGTATTGATAGAGTATGACATCTAGTATGTCACACAAAAGGTTATCAAAGGAATTATGCTCTCTGACTATCTTACCCACCAACCTGTGGACGACTACCAATCCATGCGCTTCGATTTTTCCTGACGAAGACGTCATGTTTTCTAGAGACTATACAACACTAGGCCCAAACGATGGACCCGAACCAGGATCGCGATGGACGCTCGTGTTCGATGGTGCCGCAAATGCTAAAGGTTGTGGAATGGGGCAATCATTACTTCCCCAACTGGATTTCATCTACCATTCACTGCCAGACTGTGCTTCAAGTGTACTAAAAATATGGCCGAGTATGAAGCCTGTATCTTCGGAATTAAAGCTGCTATTGATAATAGGATCAAGATTCTAGAAGTCTATGGAGATTATGCGCTTGTCATATGCCAAATTAAACGAGAATACAAAACACTTGATGTCAAGTTGATTCCTTACAGAGATCATGTCTTGAAGCTAATCCCATACTTTGATGAGATCGCTTTTCATCACATCCCTAGAGCAGAAAACCAATTGGAAGATGCACTAGCAATGTTAACATCTATGTTTCAAGTCAAGTGGAAGAATGAGACACCGTCCATCCGATTAGAGTACCTTGACGAACATGCTTATTGCCTGGCAACCGATGCCGCAGAGCTTAAAGTTGATGATCATCCTTGGTTCTATGATATCAAGTGATATCTAGAAACACAGGAATATCCAGAGGGCATTACCATCACTAACAAAAAATATCTTAGGAAGCTCTCATCAAAGTTCTTCCTCAGCAATGATGTGTTATACAAATAGAATTATGATTCGGTTCTGCTCGGATGCATGGATAGACACAAAGCAGAACGTATCATAAGCAAGTGCATGAAGGGTGTTTTGGAACACATGCCAGTGGCCACACTATGGTTAAGAAGATCTTGAGGGCAGGATACTACTGGATGACAATGGAAACAGACAGTTACTGTCATGTCCAGACATGTTACAAGTGCCAGATTTATGCAGACAAAGTTCATGCCTCATCACTTCCTTTGAATGTGTTGACTTCGTCTTGGCCTTTAGCCATGTGGGGCATAGATGTAATTGGACGTATCAAACCAACCGCCTCCAACAGACACTGTTTTATCTTAGTGGCCATTGGTTACTTCACCAAATGGGTGGAAGTCGTATCATATGCCAATGTCACTAAACAAGTGGTGACTCGCTTCATCAAGAAAGAAATCATTTGCCGATATGGGGTTCTGAATAAGATCATTACCGCAATGGTTCGAACCTCAACAATAAAATGATGAAGGAGTTGTGCGAAAGCTTCAAGATTGAGCACCACAACTCAACCCCATATCGCCCCAAAGTGAATGGAGTTGTGGAGGAGGCAAATATAAACATCAAGAAGATCATCTAGAAGATGGTAAATACTTATAAAGACTGGCACAAGATGTTTCCATTTTCCCTGCATGGCTACCTCACCTCCGTGCGCACTTCCACTGGGGAAACTGCATTTTCTCTCGTGTATGGCATGGAAGCAGTGTTGCCTATTAAAGTAGAGATTCCTTCCCTGAGGATTTTAGAAGACGTCAAACTAGACGAGGCTGAGTGGATAAAAGCAAGACTCGACCAACTTAATCTCATCGACGAGAAGCGCATGACGACCATCTGCCATGGTCAACTATACCAAAAGCAGTTGAAGAGAGCCTTTCACAAGATATTTCTCCCACGACACATCAAAGCGGGATATTTAGTCCTGAAGAAGATTCAGCCAACTCACATTGACCCAAGGGGAAAATGGACACCGAACTATGAGGGTCCATATGTAGTGAAAAAGATTTTCTCCGACGGAGCCTTGATTCTCTCGACCATGGATGGTGATGATCTTTCATCCCCTGTGAATTCAGATGCAGTTAAAAAATCTTATGCCTAAAAGATAGACCCGGTGGATCAAAAATAAAATCAACGCAAAAAGGGACGTCCTGGTGGACCATGTAAAAAGAAAAGGTCCAGGCAAAAATTATGGACTAAAATAAAAATAAAATAAAAATATCCCTGCAAGCTGAAAAGCCGAAAGGATGTCCTAGGCAAAAGTTAGGGATTCAAAAGGCTAAACTGCATCCTAAAAAGACATGCAAACTTTCCTCCATGATTATTGAGCTCCGACTGGGAGAGATCAATTCAATTGTTGCGCTCAATAGCAAGGCATAAAGGGTCTTCAGAGATATATGGGTCATAGCAGAATTGAAACTCGATAGAAATCGATTTCAACATTGCCGTTGTATTTTTATTTCTCTTTCAAAGCAATTACCTCTTTTAGGAATTGCATCTTTTTGTAATTTTCCCATTTATGGGTCTTCATCAATAAAAATTACTTTCATTAAAGTTTCGCTTCTATTTTCTTACCGTATGTTTGCAAGATTTGTTTTATTGGTGATAAGTATTGCACATAATAGCATTGTGGTGGAAAGAAATTAAGGGATTACTTACTCTCTTAGGGTAATTAAAGGGTGACCACGACTCCGAGAAGCACGCAGGAACACTGTTTGCAATCCCGAGGTGACTTGGCCGAGACAAATCATCTAGCCTAGAAGAAACTGACACTAAATTGGGAGTTTTAGCATCTCTAAAACTTGATTGCATCAAGAAGAAATGGTGTCGACAAGTCGAGATTGTTCCCCATCTGGTCCAAAGCCTAATCGTACTTAGCACTTTTTCGTTTTAAAGTCCACCACTCTGGCACTTCCACTTGCATTTCCAATCACCCGTCTGCAATCATATGCATCATACGCACCGCATTCGACCTCGTGAGTATCTTGCATCATATGCATACCCAAACCATAGCATACTTCCCCAGCTCTTGCATCTCCGCACATCAGCATCTGCATTTGCATTTCCATTTAATATGGAATATCATTATCATCAAGCATTCACATATGCAGGTCAAGGTCTAGGATCAATTTCGATATTTCAAAGAACGAATTCAGCAAAGTCAGGGGCATCTTCTTCAAGACCATGGGCGTTCCCCACGAAGTTGTTCAACCTTTTGTTGAGCAAACTCAAGAGCTTTAAAGAAACCATCAGCCCAGTCATGGGCATCTTCTGCAAGACCGTGGGCGTTCCCCACGAAGTTGTTCAACCTTTTGTTGGGAAAATTCAAGAGTTTCAAAGTGACGCTCAGCTCAGCCTAGGGCATCTCCTTTGAAACTGTGAGTGTTCCTCACGAAGTGGTTTAACCTTTCGTTGACCAAGATCAAGAGTTTTAAAGCAAAACTCAGCCCAGTCAGGGGCATCTCTCCAAAGTTCATCGGTGTTCCTCATGAATTTATTTCAACCTTTTGTTGTCAAAGATATGACCCCCAAGCAAGTCCGCGGGTGTTCCTCGTTGATTGGGACACCCAAATGTCAAGATTAACAAATAGTTCTTTAACGGTTATTAGGCAGCAAATGGATGAGAGTAACCATGAGATGGTCCAAATGCTTTCCCAAACAATGGGGACAATTTGTAATCCCCTAATAAAAAACACTAGCCAATCCAACCAGCAAATGGTCACACAAATGACGCGCATTGTTGATTTTTGGGTGTACCACAACCTCCTCGACACCCACAGAAGGAATATATGGTAGAGAATCAAGGAGTAGCCTTTGGAGAGGATGTAACTATTAACCAGGTCCAACAAAATCAAAGAAGCACACCTCTAGCAAATGCTATGAACCAGGGGGAGGTTGTCAGACAACCAAGAGTCGAACCACCTAGGATTCAACCATAAATTCCAACAGATAAGGAACCAAGGGTCGTAATGGTGAATAGAAATCAGAACATGAACAATGTCATACAACAAATTTGACGGGATGATATGACAGCGGGTAACAATTTGGCAGCCATGGTCGAAAGGATTATGGCACGAAATGGGGTAAATTTGGGTCTGCAAAGGCCAAATTACACATCACCACTATTAGAATACATTTTGCAGTTAGATTTACCCGCTAGATGGAAAGTGCCTAAACTCACCAAGCTTTCTAGGGATACCAATGAGTCTACTGTCGAGCACGTGGCTAGGTACTTTATAAAGACGGGGGAGATTTCGGGTAATGGAAATCTTAGGATCAAATATTTTCAGAGTTCTCTTACCAAAAACACTTTCACATGCTTTACAACCTTGCCAACAAATTTGATTCATACATAGACTCAATTGGAGAGATTGTTCCATGAACAGTTTTACATGGGTAAAACAAAGATTAGTCTGAAAGAATTGGCTAGTATCAAACGAAAGTTTACTGAGCCAATAGATGACTATCTCAACATATTTCGCCAACTCAAATCCAGGTGTTTCACACAGGTGCCAGAGCATGAGTTGGTCAAAATGGATGCTGGAGGCCTTGACTACTCTATTAGGAAGAAGTTAGATAGCCATTATTTGAGGGATATGGCCCAGTTGGCTGATAGGGATCGACAGCTAGAGCGACTGAAGAAGGAAAAGGATAGAGCGAATAAAAATAATAGAAGGGTAGCCTACATTGAATTTAATGAAGACGACGGAGGAACATATAATGGGCCTTTAAACTTCGAAGAGAATGAAATTGAACTTGCTGAATTAAAGCAAAGCCCACCTTATTCTTGCAAGGTCTTAGCCACTGCGAATGGAAAAAACCCTGCTGAACCTGAAAAGAATGGTAAATTTCCTAAGAAAACTTACACATTAGACGTCACATAATGTGATGAAATTTTCGATTTCTTAGTTAAGGATGGCCAAATGATAGTGCCTCCTGCTTCTAAAATGCCTTCGTTAGAACAAAGAAAAAAAAGAGGTTTTTGCAAGTATCATAATCTCTTGGGACATAAAACATCTCAATATTTTATTTTCAGGGATCTCGTTTAAAATGCAATCAAAGACGGAAGGCTCAAATTCAGAGAGAATTCGAAGGCCCAGGTAGGCGATGCCCACTACACAGAGCTAGTTGTAATCAACATGGTCGAAATTACTGAGGATTTCACCAATGAAGCGGTCATGGTTAAGGTTACTAAAGACCTCGACAAAAAAACTATTGAAAGCATCTTATGTGAAGTCAATAAGGGCTTCGCAACAGAAACCACTGAGGGTTTCAAGAAACAAACATCTGATAGTTATGCACATGGAGTTGCGGAAGGCTTCACTGAAGGAATTACTGAAGATTCCAACTTGATGATCATAACAAAAGAAACCACTGAGGGTTTCGTATAAATAAAAAATCTGACTGAGGATACTGAGGGCCTTAGGGTGAAAATGGAAGAGCTGGACATTGTCGAGAAGCCCATCATGGATGTTAGCATGGTCAAAGTTTCTTAGGAAACTTCGATGGAGGTGGATGAGGACCTTTGACAGGAAGAATACAATAAGGTGGCTTTCCCAAAACACAAAGTAAGCCTTACTAAATTCCTTTATAGATGTCAAAGGAAGAAATCATAAGTCGTGATATGTCCTCGACGCAGTGTTGTTTTTGACAAGAAGGTGGCTCAGAATATCGAAGGAGTTCGTAGGGCAAAAGACAGAGGAAATTGGAAAGCCTCTCAGGGTTTCTAGACGTTCGACAATAGAAGTGATCGCAGGAGACAGGGGCAAGCAATGCAGTGACTTAGTGGTAATAGACCCACTACTTTCAAACCTACGTCGGAGGTTCCAAGAGACAAATGGGTTAGGCCAGTCAAAAATCGTGAGCACGGCCAATAAAAATGGATGAAATTCGAAGTCTAGAGAGGCTCATCTCTAATACATCGAAAGGAATTTCAGGTCTCGAAGAGAGTGGCATATCCTTCAGAAAATTACAAAGGAAAGAATCTGATGTCAAGATCATAATGGAAGAGGCTGCAGAGGCGGAGAAAAGCCGAAATTGAAGCCACAGAGAAGGTGAAGCTTGAATCTAGTAGCAAGTACCAGCGAAAAAAGAGGAAAGGAAACCTGTAGAGAAAAAACTGTTTTCTCCTCAAAAAGAGACATACTCAAACAAGACTGATCAAGAAGATAGCGTAAGTATAGAGGATTTCAATTATGGGTCAGAAGCTTCACTGGACATTATGTGCAACGTGGTATCAGTACTCCCTAGAGAGTACGACCAAGTAATGGAAGTGGAAGAACCAGAAGATGCAATGGAAATGGAGACGGCTCGAGACAAGCTTGTCTGTTACTACATTATGAATAATGGTTGCGTTGAGGAACATAATGCCTTTTTCGAAAGGCCTGATGGGTCAATGAAAATCCATTTAAAACCCTTGTTTATCAGAGGGAAAATATGAAACATTTGAATAAGAAAGATCTTGGTCGATGGCGGCGCGACAGTCTACTTGATGCCGCACCACATGCTGAAAAAGATTGGGAAGGATGACACAAATACAAAACCACATGATATAGTATTGTCAAATTATGAGGGCAAAATATGAACTACCATGGAGTCATACAGGTAGACTTGACTGTTGGTACTATAATTAGGCCAACGATGTTTATGGTAATAACCTCCAAGACTAATTACAAATTACTGCTTGGAAGGCAGTGGATTTACAACATCAGTGTCGTTCCTTCCTTAATGCACCAGAGAATCACCATTTGGAACAACGATGGTATTGTTGAGAACATCGAAGCAGACCAGGTTTATTTCATGGCCGAAGTGAATCAGGTTGACAAAAGGAGCTTCGACCAAAATTTGGCCTACATTGGCTCATGTAATCCTGCGGGATGCGACATGACGCTGTCATACCCAAATTTGTCCTACTTGTGTACTGACTTCATATGTGCATTCATCCACTAACCGTTACTCAAGAAAATAAAAAAATATGTTGTTTAGACTCATGGTCTGAACTCAGGATGCTACAGCAGTGGATTTGATTTAGGGTGCATTTGAGGTCTATTTGTATGGATGTTTTGGCTCAGTAAGGGTTGAAGATCGTCCTGGTCTGACCTAATTTTGGTCAGACAATTGTTATTACAGGATTAAAGATTGAAGATGATTGATTCAAGTTGTATGGGTCTGAATTTGCAATTAAGGGTTTGTAGTCAGGCTGTGCCAAGCTCTCTATGCTTTATGGGGATACTAGTCTGACCGACCAGAGTGCTTTGTGGTTTTATCAAGACAAGATGTTTCTTACCGTTTAAGTTGTGAATTGGGTCTGTGCCAATACATCGGAATGGATTTGTTTGTTTCTTGAATTTGAGATATGGAATCATGAAAGATAAGTTTGCGAATTTGTATGGACTTACGCGTTACTACTTCGACTAATTGTTATTTTCAAGATGATTACAATGGAATATGGATTCAAGTGTGGCATGAGTTCAATATTTTCAAGAAGAATCAAGTAGCGTGATTCTAGCTTTGGTATATGGATTCCGTGAAGTATCTCTGTGTGGTATCTAAGATTTTAAATATATGTCTTGATTCAAATTGAAAAAAATCCACCCATGTGGGTTTATTCAAATACAAATAACCTGAAGACTTAAGATGTCCATATTCATACAACATGGTTTCTAGTTTCGTGTTCAATGGCAAGACAGTTTAAGATTGCAAGCCCAAGGTTTATTCCATTTCAAACTCAAAAGATCCTAACAAAGAACTCACATCCCTTTGTGTATCAAAGATCCGTACGTCATTTCAAGGCATGTGCTTTCATTTCAACATAAATAAGAGTTGTATTACAAGAATTTTTCATGAATCACCATTCAAAAGTTGCATAAAACATGAGATGAAAGGAATTAAGGATTACAACCCAATGAAACCTAAACCTAAGAGATTACAAGAAATGAAAAGAGCTTGAGATTTCATGTTTCCTATACTTTGAGAAATGATCCAAAATTCTTGTGTTCAGACTCGCCACCCATTGCTCCGCCCAATTCAAATTCTTCTCATCCTTAAGCCAAACCATGCTTTCCCTACAAGGTTAACCAAAAATCATGTCAAATACCAAGTTCAATTCATATCAACATTTCAAGATTGTGATATAATTCAAACAAGACAATGAAGCAACATAATCCATTCACACTCCAAAATCCCAAATTCACCAACCCAATCCATTGTTTCAAACCATTCCAATTCATATTATGCATAACAGTACAACAGAAAATGGGACCACAAGCAAAAACAACAAGCATAAATGGACAAAAAAGTAGCAGAATGCAGCAAGGTACAACATTGAAGTATCATTTTTGGCACAAACATATCCTAAACCTGAGAAAGAAATGGCAAACATACCCTAAAAGACTTCTCCAGCAGAATCCAGCACACAAAAAACCCTAATTCCTGAGCTATTTAAAATTTTCATTAGTTCAAAGAGGGGAGGAGGCGCCCACTTTTTATCAGTAAAAAAAAAGAAGAAGAAAATTTTCAGAATCCATTTGAAAGAAACAGAAACCAGAAAGCATCCTCTTTCCATATACCCAAACCATAAAAAATTTTCAGCTACCAACAAAATAGAACAAATCATTGTAACAGCAAAAGAAGAGAGGAAGAAGGATTAACAAAAACCTGTTGAAGGTTCAAATTCTGGGGAATTCGTCTTCTCTAGACCTGTGAATCGTTTTCTTGCTCGCTTCCGTTTGGTAACTCTGTTATCCTTTCATTTTGTTTTGCATGCAATCATCAATATTTGGATCTCCGCTTAACTTTACTCATTGTATGTTGCTACTTTTGACTTGATTAAAACAACTACACCATATGAACATAAGAAACCGAGTTTACATTAAAACGTGAGATGAGGAGCGAAGCGCTGAGAGATGCGAACGTGAGAAAATGAGAGAGTGATTCACCTTCGATTTAAGTTGAGAATCGAGCGTGTAAGATCAGGGTTGCGCCGATCTAAATCTCGAGATGTCGTAGCTTGAAAGAAAAACCCGTGTGAGAAGAAAGACGGATGCGCGAGAGAGCGAAAATGAATGCAAGCCTTGCACAATTCATTTGATGAGAAAGAGATGGAGATAGCGTTGATCGAGGGAGTCAGGATGCTTGTTCTTTCTCGCGTAAAACTTTCAGACCCCCATCTTTGTTTTGATCAAAGGTTTCCATGCGTTCCTCTTTTGGTTTTCTTTTGTTCATGTTTTGCTGCGGCTAGAATTTAGGGTTACAATACCCTTTATCTTGGGGAAACCGAATCGGGTTCATGGGTCGGTCCGACCTGGTTCCTTGCAAGCTATTTCAACCTCACCTGGGCTTTTGATCTGATTCCTTGGCCAATGCTGCGTACATAATGAGGGAATGTTAAAAGGATTTTATTTTCTTAATTTTTTGTTTTGTTAACATAATTACAAAATAAGTTTAAAATGTTAGAATTAGTTTAATTTTCAAAATTAGTTTAAAATGTTAGAATTAGTTTAATTTTCAAAGTTAGTTTTAAAATGTTAGAATTAGTTTAATTTTCAAAATTAGTTTAAAATGTTTTAATTAGTTTAATTTTCAAAATTAGTTTAATTGTTAGAATTAGTTCTTTTTTAGAATTAATATTTTAGTTAGTTTTTTAGGATTAGAATTAATCTAGGATTAGGGATTTTGATTGGTAACCTTTATTTTTTAACAGTGAAAATATAAATAGAAGTCGAATAAAAATAGAAAAATAGTTATTCCTGAGGATTAAGTTTGAGGTAGGAGATTTTGGTGAAGAGTCCATTAGATTTCATGTGTGACTTTGACGTGGCATTATTAGAGATTTGCGATCTTAACTCGCAAGGTGGTTACCGTTGCCTCACTTGCGATATTTTTAACTAATTTTTATAACTTACTCTTTACTTCTCGCATTGATCATCCTCTGTACTTACTATGTTTCCCTCCCCCCATTACAGTGTAACAATATAGTTCTTTTAATTTCTTGCCTACGCTTGCTTGCTGTTTAAGAAAGATAAAAATAAACTAGGCTAGAACATGTTTTCAAAACAAAGAACAAACGAGGCTTGATCAAACGTCAAGTCATTTTAAAACTCATTTCAAATTGGATCACCTTAGGGTTTCTTTTTCTCATTTCACATCTTTTCCATCAAATCACACTAACCTTGTATGTATTCAACCCTTGTAAGTCGATTGCTTCGCGCATCGCCATCAACCTACCAAGCTCTATTCACCCCCATCTCTTTTCAAAAATTCTTTTCAAAACTTATTTTCAAAACTTATTTTCAAAACTTTTCTTTGTGAGTCTAAGAACCTTGGTCTCGTACCAAGCGCATTTTCAAAACTCTTTTCCTAATAAAACTTGGACGGTTGTGGAGTGGTTAGGCGAAGGCCTTCTCCTATCCCGAGTGCTTGACATTATCTTTAGGGTTCACTGTCGCAAAGCACTTACCATTCAAGATCAAAACATCTTTAATAAGAGAATGAAGTTCTCTTTGTATTAAACTAAAGATAGAGGATTGAGTGAAGACTTCTGCCTCTCTGAGTATTAGGATACTCATTGTAGAGTGTGTGGTCTCGATACTCGTCTTTCAATATGAAGACATGATTGTATTCGTGTCGCAATTGGGAAAAGGGGCTGGTGGAAACAAACAGAAGAGTCACCACCGAACGTTATTTATCCCAAAGAGAGGGAATGGAAACGATCGAAGAAAACCTAAAAGAACGGAAAAAGACAAGGTCATCGCAACCAAATCTTGGGTTCGAAAGTCGGTTATGCAAGGGGAAGGTATGAGCACCCCTCACGTCCGTTGTACTCAACGGGATCCACGCTTGTTGTCTAATCTATGGGTGAAAGCTATCTAAGAGCTACTGCTAAACGAGGTGAAGAGAAAGAACAGACTCGATAGGAAATCGCCGCCCTATGCCTACGTATTCCCTCGTGCAATGGGATAGTCAGATTCAACGTAGTTCGGGAAACTACGGGTGATGGGGGGAAGGTTGCTCGCCAAGACATCACCGTCTTGTGCCTACGTATCCTTATTTGGCATGAAAAATCAGAGCAAATGTAGTTCGGGTAAACTAGACCACTGGTTGGTTAAGTATTTTTTATGAGTGACACTTGTGAGGGCAAAGCCTCATATACTAGATATGCTTGTTTCGATGATGTCAAAACTTAGCCGCATGGAAGAATAGATGTTTGGCGTTATCACCATGTTGCATGAGCATACCTTATTTCTCATGATTTGTTTGCTTGCATAAAATCTCTCGAGTATTGCATATAGAGTTGTCAAAATATGCGTCATACGAGTTAAACTTCATTGGTCTATCATAGGTATCATCTAAGAGAATCAAAAATATGAATTTAGGCATTTTCTGAATTTTCAGGTCTTTGAGTCGACCAAAACTCTACTCCGGTCGACTCATGATATGTGTCTTAAAAATGCATTTTCCTCGGGTTAGGTATGGTCGACCTGCCGGCCGACGCGTACTATTGGTATTTCCATTTGTCTAAAAATTCAGGCTCTGCATCGATGCATGCCTTGTTCCGGTCGATGCATGGCTGTGTGTTTTACACAATATGTTTCCTCGGGTTAGCTTAGGTCGACCCTGCACTCTGCATGGGTCGACCGCTCGCTGTTTTATGCATATTTCCTGATTTGTCTATTATTTTTGAAAAGTGGTTTTATTAGTTATAACAGTTTTGTCTGGTATAAATATTCAGTTTCTCTTTTCACTTCATATACATTGAATCATTCAGAAAAATAAGAAAATTGAAAGAGGTGTCAATTCAAGTTCTCATCATCTTCATCTTCTACATTTCATACTACAACAATCACACACAATAATCTTTGTTGTGCATTATGCATTATTAGAGGTGATAACGTTTGAAGCCGCTGATTGGGTAATCCGGTTCGGGTTGAGGAATTGACAGGTTTTTCTTAAATAAAACCTCTAGGGTTTTGTTCTCCAAGATTCTTTGAATTTGGGGTTTTTTGCAAGATTCTTCTCAAAACATATTCAGCGGAGTGAAGGTGATCGAGGAGCGGTGGGTTCCGTCGATCTAGTAACGGTAAGTGGAGGATTGTGAAGGAGAGTTTTGGGTTCGACATGCGAGTGATTGAAATCAGCCAGGCTGGGTTTGAAGACGGAAGGTTATTCAAACATAGAGCTGTAATCGTAGGTTTATTCACAAGTTGTCGAAGGACTTGATTCAACTCGAATCAAGGGGCAAGAGGAGATAGCATCTACAACAACAAGGGTGTTTGTTTGTTTGATTGCTTTCAATTCTTGTATATTTGGTTCTATAACAGGTTAAATTTATATTATAAGGTCTCAATTCTATTATTAGAATTGAGGGCAGGCGTACCCCGAAGCGAGGACGACGGGGGAACTACCTCAACAAATCCTCGTGCCTTTTGCCTTACTTTTTTACATTGCTTAATATTTGTGTGGTTTTTGTGCAAACAATTATATCAAATCTAGGACTGTTTTGAGTAAATGCTAAATTGATTTTGACTCTAGTACAATCGTCTTTGATTGTACAAGGAAACTAGAGCAAATTACTCAAAGCGGAACTCACTTGTAGTGCTCCGCACGCCAAGTGTTTGATAAATTGTCTGAACCAAAAGCCTTGTGTGATGTCCATTTATTGTGGTAATATTTTAAGGCATTGGAACTAGTCATACCACATAGTGAGCCAAATCAAATTGATAGTGTGACTAGCGTAGTGATTCTCATTACTCGTGAGCCGATTCCATCGGCTAAAACACATATTCGGTTTTCTAGTAACCGTTCATTATAGACGTCATTTTTCCATGGCCGCTTCCGCAAATTAAACAAACTTTTTAAGACCAATTTTATTGGTAGCGCCAACTCTTTTTAAGAAAGGGATCTATTCAACCCCCTTCTAGATCTGTGCCATCGTCTAACAAGTGGTATCAGGAGCACTGGTTCACTCCGTGCTTCAAGTATAACTTAGTAGAAAATGGCTAACAAACCTAAAGGGGCCTATAATAGAGCTCCTGTTTTTAATGGAGAAAATTATAGTTACTGGAAAGACTGTATGTGGGTGCACATTAATTCCATTGATAGGAAGGTGTGGAATGTTATTCTTAATGGCCCAATTGAAATAACTATGATAGATGAGAATAACATGATTGTGCCTAAGCCTGAAGCACAATGGACTGATGATGACGAGAAGAAATATAATTACGAGTGGAAAGCCAAAAATATTTTGATCTCCTCATTAGGAGTTGATGAATATTATAGGGTTTCTCATTGTTTAATGGCAAAAGCTATGTGGGACTCATTGCAAGTTACCCATGAGGGAACCAATGATGTCAAGCTAGCAAGAATCAATACGTTAATGCAAGAGTTCAATCTCTTTCACATGGAGCAAGGGGAAACCATTATGGACATGCAAAAGAGATTCACTCATCTCATCAATAGATTACACTCACTAGGTAGGCCAGTTGCCAATGATGTTTCTACTAACAAAATTTTGACAACCGAAGGTAACCGCCGTCAAAGAAGCCAACGATCTTACAATTTTAGATCTCACAACATTGTTTGGAAAGCTGCAAGAGCAAGATCAAGTGCTTCTAAGCCTATAGCAATATGAAATGAAGGAAAAGAAGGAGAAAATGAAAAATAGTGAAAAGAAGTCGATTGCTCCCAAGACTTCTTCCTTAGAGACCCAAACTAAAGAGCATAGTGATTACACTTCGAGTGATGACGAATATGATGACAAGAGGGATGATATGGGGCTATTTGTAAAGTGTTACAACCGCTATGTCAAAAAGAACGGTATCCAACACTCCGAGAAAAATCTTGTCAACTTCCGGAAACAATTAAGATACTCTAGAAATGACAACATTAAAGGAAACAAGACAAAAGGGTCGAGTTATACTTGCGGAAAGACCAGACACTACAAACCGGATTGTCCCTTGAACAAAAATGGCAAGAAAAGGAAACAAGTAGATCACATAAGAAGCAACCTAAGCCAATGAGAGCGTATATAGCTTGGGAAAACGATAGCGAATCCTCCGAGGATGAAAGCTCAAGTGATGAAGACGAATCCTTGAATCTATGTCTTTCTGCCCATCAAAAGAACAAAAAGAAAAAGGTACGGCATGCCAAGTATGAAAATTCCTCTAAAATGTCTCATTTTGAATTGAAAAATGCTTTTAATACTTTGCATTGGGAAGCAAAAGAAGCCTTTAAAAGGCTTACCTCAAATAACCAAATCTTTGCTCACCTAGAGCAAAAGATTCGTGATTCCGAAAAGAAACTAGAGGCATTAAAAGCTTCTATAGTGGAAAGTACAAAAATAGGTTGTGAGGATCTAAGAAAAAGAGTTGTTAACTTTGGGTGTGATACTTGTTACATTTGGAAAAATGAAGTTAGAAACCTAAGTGTCAAACTTAACACGGCTCTAGAGCCTAAAATTACTTTTGCCATTGATAAATCTAATTTTAGAAAGAGTATGGTTAATCCATATCAAAAATACACATGTGTTGTAAGAGATCATGATAGCAAAAGTAATTCAAAAGTTAACTTTATTTGTTTGTATTGTTACAAGAAAGGCCACACCATTGCTAAAGGCCGCTTTAGGAGATTTTTGGTTCCTAAAGGTGTTTATCAATGGTTGCCTAAATGCAACCATTTTTTAACTCACAACTTAGGACCCAATAAGCCATTGGGTACCTACTCTTGTTAATTATTTTTCATAAGTACAACATCTTGAGATCATCGAGAGAAGATGGGTTCTCGATAGTGGCTGCTTAAGACACATGACAGGAGACATATCTCTCTTCATCGACTTCGTGGCAAAGAAGAAGGTAGTGTCTCCTGTCATGTCATTGTGCAATACTTGGAAAAGGTAGTGTAGGTAATCCCTCTTCCACTACTATCTCTGATGTATTGCTTGTTGAGGGCCTTAAACATAATCTCATTAGCATTAGCCAATTGTGCGACAAAGGACACAAAGTATCGTTTTCAAAAGATTGTTGCCAAATTGCGTATAATGATAAAATGAAGGATATGTTTAATGGTCTAAGAGTAAACAATGTCTATATGCTGGATTTGGATGAAGTATCTTTGACAAGTGATAAATGTCTTATGACAATGAGTAAGGACTCATGGTTATGGCATAGACGTTTAGCACATGTCAACTTTAACTTGCTAAACAAGGTAGTTTCAAAAGATATAGTTATAGGTCTGCCCAAAATCAAGTTCACCAAGGATCACCTATGTGATGTTTTCCAAATGGGAAAGCAAACGAGGATCTCTTTTAAATCTAAAAATATCATTTCAACTACGAGACCTCTTGAGCTTCTCCATATGGATTTATTTGGGCCATCTATAATTAAAAGCCTCGGTGATAAATATTACGGTTTTGTAATAGTTGATGACTTTTCTAGATTCTGTTGGACTATCTTCTTGGCTAGCAAGAGTGATACATTCGCAGCCTTTGAAAAAATTTCTAAGCTTTCTCAAAATAAATTAAACACAAACATCATATCAATTAGGAGTGATCATGGAGGTGAGTTTGAGAACTATTTGTTTGAGGAATATTGCGATAAACATGGAATTGATCACAACTTCTCCGCTCCATGTACCCCTCAACAAAACGGGGTTGTGGAGCGCAAAAATCATATTTTGGAAGAGTTAGGGAGAACCATGATCAATGAAAGCGCATTACCTAAGTATTTCTGGGCTGACGTCATAAGTATGACATGTTATGTATTTAATAGGGTGCTCATTCACCCTATTCTAAAAAAAACACCATATGAACTTTTAAAAGGGAGCAAGCCAAATGTGTATCACCTACATGTCTTCAGTTGTAAGTCTTTTGTGTTGAATAATGGAAAAGAAAGCTTAGGTGAATTTGATTCCAAGGCCGACGAAGGTATCTTCCTCGGATACTCTCAGTCAAGGCCTATAGAATATACAATAAGAGATTACTTACTGTTGAAGAGTCCGTACATGTCACATTTGATGAATCTTATCCAAGAAATGTAGGAAAATGTAGTTTTGTTCATGGTGCAGGTGTATCTTCGGAAGACATACTCAAAAGTCCTAAGTCGAAACTTGATTAACCCGACCTAGCCAAGATTGAGGAGGAAAAAGATGACCGACATGAAGAAACTGAGGTGGCTCATCTGTCTGAAAAAGATGATCTTCCTCTAGCTTGGAAGTCTTCCAAAGACCATCCTATTGACAATATCCTCGGTGATATATCAAAGGGGGTGACAACTCAGTCCAAGATAAGTAATTTATGTTATCATTTCGCTTTCGTTTCTCAGATAGAACCTAAAAACCCAAAAGAAGCCTTACTCAATGAACATTGGTTCTTATCTATGCAAGAGGAAATAAATCAGTTCAAAAGAAATGAGGTTTGGGACCTTGTCCCCCCCTCCGCAAGGTCATCGAGTAATCGGCACCCGATGGGTGTTTAGGAACAAACTGGATGAAAACGGGGTAATAACTCGAAATAAGGCGTGTTTAGTTGTGCAAGGGTATAACTAAGAGGAAGACGTCGAATATGAGGAGACTTATGCGTCGCTTTCCCGACTCGAGGCTATACGCCTTTTACTTGCCTTCGCTTGTGCAAAAAATTTTAAGCCATTTCAAATGGATGTAAAAAGTGCATTTCTTAACGGCTATATTAATGAAGAAGTTTATGTTGCTCAACCTCCGGGTTGTGAATCTCATGAATATCTTGATCATGTGTACAAGTTAAAATGTGGCTTGTATGGACTCAAGCAAGCCCCTCGGGCTTGGTATGAACGTCTAAGAAAGTTTCTACTTGATCAAGGGTATTCAAGAGGCAAAGTCGACACAACCTTCTTCATTAAGCGTCAAGGAAAACACTTAATTTTGGTGTAAATTTATATTGACGATATTATATTTGGATCAACTAACATGAATCTCATAAGAGAGTTTTTTAATCTAATGCAGGGAGAATTAGAGATGAGTATGATGGGGGAGCTCACATATTTTTTCGGATTACAAATCAAGCAGCTTGAAGAAGGAACTTTTGTGAGCCAGACGAAATATTGTCTTGAGCTTCTCAAGCAGTTTGACATGGAAGATTCCAAAGCCATTGACACACCAATGCCAACATGTGCAAATCTCAGTCGAGATGAAAGTGGTAAGGATGTAGAGGTAAAAAGATATTGAGGTATGATCGGCTCTCTTCTTTATCTTACAGCCTCTGATCCGATATTATGTTTAGTGTTTGAATGTGCGCTAGATATCAATCCTCTCCTAAAGAATCCCATCTAAAAGTTGTTAAGCGCATACTTAGATACCTTTCATGTACTCCAAAGTATGGGCTATGGTATTCTAAAGGAAACGATTGTGCCTTGGTTGGCTTCTCCGATTCCGATTTTTCCGGGTGCAAATCGGATAGGAAAATTACGAGTGGTACTTGTCACTTATTTTCGAACTCTTTGGTAAGTTGGCATAGCAAAAAGCAGGTATCTGTTGCTTTGTCAACCGTCAAAGTGGAATACGTTGTCGCTGGTAGTTCTTACGCTCAAGTCCTATGGATTAAGCAACAGTTGCTCAATTTTAATCTCAAACTTGAGCATATTTCAATCTTCTGTGACAATACGAGTGCCATCAATCTTACCAAGAATCCCGTGTTGCATTCACACACTAAACATATCGAAATTCGACACCATTTCCTTAGGGATCATGTGGAGAAAGGCAATGTGGTTTTTGAACATGTTGATACTAAGAATCAAGTAGCTGATGTTTTCAAAAAACCTCTTGCTACTGAGCCTTTCTTTCATATCCGACGAAAACTAGGTATTCTCGATATTTTGGACCGTGTTTAGTCAAATTTCTTGCACATCATATATATCTATGTCTATATATACTTTGATTATCGGATATCTAACAATTGAAGATGTTGAAAGTATATGTGTGTGTTCATCCAGCTATATTTGGAATTGAGGTAATATCTTTCCTCAACTAACTCTCTCCCTCTCTCTCTCTCTCTCTCTCTCTCTCTCTCTCTCTCTCTCTCTCTCTCTCTCTCTCTCTCTCTCTCTCTCTCTCTCTCTCTCTCTCTCTCTCTCTCTCGCTCGATACTCATGTTCACAAAATGCATCAAAGTATGTGTTACATTAGTCATATATGTCGTATTGTATGTATGTTACCTCTTTGAATGCTTAAAATATGGTTTGGCTATTTATCTATGTCTTTATGTATACCCATATGATCAAAAATGTCAAAGATTGCTAGTTTTAACTGCATGAGTCGACCTAAACAAGGTCTGGTCGACTCACAAATATGTCTTCTAAATTGAAATTGAGTCGGGTATGCTCAGGTCGACCTGCCGGTCGACGCATACCTTTTGTTTTTTGAACGTGTGCTTTTAATCACAGTATGCATCAACGCATAGACAAGAGCGGTCGATGCATTGCACGATTTCTTTCAAATTTTTTTCAAAACCGTTCAAAATTTCCCTCTTAAATCACTTTTATGATTCATATTCATGTGCATTATTACATTTGCATAAAAACTTGATACCTACATCAAAGGCTAATCTACTACTCTTCTCTTCCCAAAACCTAGAATCTACTTCAAAAGGGGCAAAGCCATGAACACCTCTCCATCTTCAAGAATTCTCTCCAACATTTGTAATCATCATCACCATATTTCCTCTTCTCCTCTTTGAAAGCAAAAGCCATGGCTACCCGAAAAGTTACCGATAAAAGATCCACAAGAGCTTCCTCCTATGCAGGACCTTCATCTGCATCTCTTCCGGCAACCGCCGTATCATTGGTTCCTCCTGAATTTGCCGAGAGCTTTGCCAAAAACTCCAGCAAGCGGTCTGTGGTAAAGAAACATGCCTACTATCGACTCTCTGCTGAGAGAATGCACATCCCTCAGGTAATCATATTTCTTGATTTTCAAGGGTTTAACAATTTTCTGGAGTGCAATACGAAATACAACGAAGACCTTGTGCGGATTTTCTACACTTGTCTTCATGGTAAGTTTCAGAGTTCTGGGTTTCAAATGAAGGTCAGAGATACAAAGGTTTGTGTTAATAATGCTATTTGGCAGAAACTGTTTGATACGACTCCCGTGTCTGATGCATCTAACTTTAAGGTCATTGACACCTACACATTTGATGGCTACGAGTTCAAAGAAGCTTTGAACTCAATGCTAAAGAATCCGTATGCAGCTGATATTGTGGCAAGTGACTTATTTCTGAAAACTGTCACTACAGGTAAATTGAAACATATGGATAGAATTTTGCAATGGATTGTGGCGCGCATTCTGCGGCCTAAGAAAGGAGGATTTTCTAGAATCGATCAGGCCGAGGTCCATTTGATCTACATCTTGAAGAAACGGATCAAAATTAGTTGGCCTTATTATATTGCTAGTAGGATGTATGCCCTCAGAGACTGGGAACGAGGTACCTCTCTTTCCTATGATTCCTTCATTCAAGAGATTTTGAACAACACCAACATCACGACTCCTGGGATTCCATATAGATCTCTCACTTCAGATTAATAGTTCTGTCAAAAAACTCTTAGAGTGATGGGTTATATATGGGTTTAGGAAGAAAATCGTTACCGATTCGTTGTTAAAGCAACCTCCTCTCGGTTGGAAGAATCTGATAGGAGTGATGATCATGATGAAGAGGACGAGGAAGAAGAAGAAGAACAAGATGAACAAGGTGATAGAAAACCAATGGAAGTTGAAGACAACATAAATGTGAGTTGGGTTGATCAATCTCCTACCATAGATCATGGAAATGATCAAGGTTGGGGTGAATGGGAAAATACCGGTTGGACTTCGTTACCCGACAACTACCAGCCTCCGTAGTATTCGGAGTATCAGGAAACTCTGCATTGGGGCTATGAGGAGTCTCCACATTGGGGTTATGAGGAGCCTCCACAGTGGGGCTTTGAGGAGCCTTCACACTTCACGAATCCGCCGCAACCACATTTTGACCAACTCCTCGAGATGATGAGGAGTATGCAATTAGGACAACGTGCTTTCATAAATGCTCAGGATGAGCGTCTCTCACAATTTCAGAGTCAATTTGAGACGCATACTGAAAAATTCAACACATTCTCCTCTAATGTCAATCAACGATTTGATGGTCTGGTGGAAACAACTACAAATCAGCACCAAGCTCTTGCCACAAGCTTTAATACCTTGAACCAAGCGGTTTTGGAGTTTACTGAAAGAGTCGAGGCTCAACTACCTCCGCCATATCCGTATCATGGGAGGGACCACTATTTCAGGGGGCGAAGACCTTGAAGGCTATGCATTATGCATAATTGCATTTCATCATTTTGTTATGTTGTTATGATTCTTTCGTTCTGTATTAAGTACATTTCGAATGTGTTAATGTCTTGCATCATGAACTTATATGCCATTACTTGTTTGTAGTTTCTAGTAACAATTACAATTTTTTGTTTGTGTATGGTTCTATTTATATCTTTGTTCTTTGATCATTAACTTCGTCATGTGTGGATGATTGTTAATGTTTATCCTGTTGTACGTGTTTTGATATGAGCGTCGTTATTTTTTATCATTTCTTGATAGGAATTTTTTTCTTTTTGATGTTGTCAAAGGGGGAGAAAGTGTCAAGCTATTTAGTAGAACCATAAAGATCAAAAGTGAAGACGTCATATTTAATGCAAATGAGTAAGTAAGAATGAATGCATCAAGCAAGGGGGGATAATGTCGTATATCATACTGACAGGTTCCACGTGTTTTGCCATCATCAAAAAGGGGGATTATGTGAGGGCAAAGCCTCATATACTAGATATGCGTGTTTCGATGATGTCAAAACTTAGCCGCATGGAGGAATAGATGTTTGGCGTTATCACCATGTTGCATGAGCATACCTTATTTCTCATGATTTGTTTGCTTGCATAAAATCTCTCGAGTATTGCATATAGAGTTGTCAAAATATACGTCATACGAGTTAAACTTCATTGGTCTATCATATGTATCATCTAAGAGAATCAAAAATATGAATTTAGGCATTTTCTGAATTTTCAGGTCTTTGAGTCGACCAAAACTCTGCTCCGGTCGACTCATGATGTGTGTCTTAAAAATGCATTTTCCCCGGGTTAGGTATGTTCGACCTACCGGTCGATGCATACTGTTGGTATTTCTATTTTTCTAAAAATTCAGGCTATGTGTCGACGCATGCCTTGTTCCGGTCGATGCATGGCTATGTGTTTTGCACAATATGTTTCCTCGGGTTAGCTCAGGTCGACCCTGCACTCTGCATGGGTCGACCGCTCGCTGTTTTATGCATATTTCCTGATTTGTCTATTATTTTTGAAAAGTGGTTTTATCAATTATAACAGTTTTGTCTGGTATAAATACTCAATTGCTCTTTTCACTTCATATACATTGAATCATTCAGAAAAACAAGAAAAGTGAAAGAGGTTTCAATTCAAGTTCTCATCATCTTCATCTTATACATTTCATACCACAAAAATTACACACAATAATCTTTGTTATGCATTATGCATTGTTAGAGGTGATAACGTTCGAAGCCGCTGATTGGGTAATCCAGTTCGGGTTGAGGAATTGACAAGTTTTTCTTGAATAAAAACTCTAGGGTTTTGTCCTCCAAGATTCTTTGAATTTGGGGTTTTTTGCATGATTCTTCTCAACACATATTCATTCGAGTGAAGGTGATCGAGGAGCGGTGGGTTTCGTCGATCTAGTAAAGGTAAGTGGAGGATTGTGAAGGAGAGTTTCGGGTTCAATATGCGAGTGATTGAAATCAGTCGAGCTGGGTTTGAAGACGGAAGGTTATTCAAACATATTGTTGTAATCGGAGGTTTATACACAAGCTCTCGAAGGACTTGATTCAAATCGAATCAAGGGGCAAAAGGAGATATCATCTACAACAACAATGTTGTTTGTTTGATTGATTGCTTTCAATTCTTGTATATATGATTCTACAACAGGTTAAATTTATATTTAAGGTCTCAATTCTATTGTTAGAATTAAGGGCAGACGTATCCCAAAGCGAGGACGACGGGGGAACTGCCTCAACAAATCCTTGTGCCTTTTGCCTTACTTTTTTCATTGCTTAATATTTGTGTGGTTTTTGTGCAAACAATTATATCAAATCTATGACTATTTTGAGTAAGTGCTAAACTGATTTTGACTCTAGTACAATCGTTGATTATACAAGGAAACTAGAGAAAATTACTCAAAGCGGAACTCACTTGTAGTGCTCCGCACGCCAAGTGTTTGATAAATTGTCTGAACCAAAAGCCTTGTGTGCTTACCATTTATTGTGGTAATATTTTTAGGCATTGGAAATAGTCATACCACATAGTGAGCCAAATCAAATTGATAGTGTGACTAGCCTAGTGATTCTCATTAAGAAAGGGATCTGTTCAACCCCCCTCCTTCTAGATCCGCGCAATCGTCTAACAATGCTAAGCTTCCATTCCAGCAGTTAGGGACGATGCCTGTTTGCGGTAGAACGGAAAAGTAACGTACTCTTTTCTGAAAGTGAGTTTGAAGAACAATCCCGGAGGATAAAAAGGTTTGAGTTTTGTTTTTGTGAGTTTTAGTGAAGTGGATTTAGTTGATTTGAAACTCACATCGCACTAAAGACTATGACACGAGGGCGAACGCGTCGCATATTGCCCAAAGGGCATACGCTAAACACTCTAGACAAGCGAGGAGAAACCCCCCACTCATCATTCCCCATGTACTTAAGGCTCGTAGCGTACGATGCTTATCATTCTTTATTAAGTGTCTTGAAGAAATTTGAGATGAGAAGAGAGAGACGCACACAAAGACATAGGGGAAACTGAACCCTAATTGTTATCATGCAATGTGGCCCTAAGGTCAGGATTAGGAGGGAAATCTACCTAATGTTGTCATGTTTGGATTGAAAGCCTAATGTCTCTCCTACCTCTAACTTAACCGGAAATAAAGTCGGGCTAGGAATCCTAAGGGATCATGTGGATACGGGAAGTAAATAGCAAGTAAACACGAAGCAACACAATCACAAACAACATCAAATATTGAAATTAAAATTAATACTTACATAAAATATGTACAGTTGCTAGAAAAAATAATCACAAATGCGTTCAATAATTAATCAAAAATCAAAATTAATCAAAAGTCTAATCCTATGTTAGTTCAAAAGTTAATTTCTAAATTTAATCAAAATTAATTTCTAAAGAAAACTAAAACCTAGTTATAATTCTAAAAATATTAAATTCTAAAACTATCACTAATCTAGTTAAAATGACTAAATCTAAACTCTAAATCCCTAATTAATACTTAATTAGTTAAACAAAACTTAATTATACTATAATTAATTCTAATTAGCAAAATTAATGAACAAAAACAAAGCAACACATAAGGGGGGTGCAGCGGGCGAAATTGGTGTGATGCTAGAAATTGTGATTCAAACCTTGATTGGATAGGCCCAAATATTTTTCTCATCCTAGGCGTGTACACACACACAAAAAAATAGACGTGGGAAAGCAATTCATGGAGCCCAGTCCATGTTTGTGAATTCTAACCTAACACACTCATTGCCTTAAACAATGAAAAGAGAACAAAGCCTCTCATCTCAGAAACTTCATGCTCTCACTAACAGTCATGCCCCTTTCCAAAACGTACGCCTCTTCCTTCTCTCTCAACAATGTTTTCTCCACCGTGCCATCTCCGGCTCTCTCAACTTTCTCTCTAAATCGAGCTCGTCTCCCTCTAATCTCACTCTCAATCTCTTTCCATTTTGTGTTGTTGTTGTTGTTGTTGTTGTTGTTGTTGTTGTTGTTTTTTGTGGTTTTTTCCTCACATTTTCTGAAAATATCTTTCCACCGTTTTGAAGATGAGAAAGTAGCGGTGGTTGAGGATTCAGTTATAGCAGGTGAAGATTCAGGTCGTGAAGATTCTGGTTCTGGATCTGGGTCTTTAACTAGTGGGTCTAGGTTTGGTGGATTGGAGTTATTTGTGACAGGGATAAGGCGAAGAGTTCATCGGTGGTGAGAAGATTCGGTTGTGGAAAAGACAGTTTTTGGAGCATCCAGAACTCGAATTCAGGTGAGTTGTAATTTGTTCTTTGAGGTTTTTGTTTTGTATCCATGGGGAATGAAATGAAATAGAGTCTTTTTGGGAGTGTGTGAGAGAAAATTGGAGTGGAGGATGACTGAAAGAGGTCAGAGGAAGGGTTAATGATGGTGACGATATTGTTTTAAGGTGAAGAGAGGAAGGTGTGTGGAATTTAGTTGGACGAATGGTTGTTTTTTGAGTTTAGGATGAGGAAAAGGTGAACATGTTAGAATTTTTCATCCTGCGCCTTTTTCTTTACCACCCTTTTTTTTGTGAACAAAAAAGGTTCTTATTGGTACCCCTGTTTTGTCTTGTTGTTAGCAGGTTTTGTCTGTAGTTTGGGATGGTTGTCTGGCGTGTTCGTTGTGGTAGCAGTGGATGGTACGGTTTAGCAGGCTTGCTGATGGTTTGTTGAGTCTCCGATTTTCACAGCAAGTTTTGTTTCATTGATTCGGCTAGATATATGGACATGGCCTGAAAGATGGTGTTATTTTTTCAAAGTTGTACATTTGCCTTTTATGAATTGGTGCAGTAATGTTGAAATTTGAAAGTGGCATGTAGTACCTTTGTAAAGAAATTGTACTGGACTTTTTTTTTAATGATTTTTGGATTGTAATGGTAATGGGCTCTTTATTCATATGGGCTTAACAATTGGAGTTTTTGATGTAATTTATGAATGGATATTTAAAAAGATTTTTTTTATAATAATAATAATAAGAAAAAAAAGAAGAAGAAAGGTTTAAAAAAGGAAATGGATATTAAGAATTTAAATGAAAATGGTTTTAGAGATTGAAAGAAAGTGGGTATGAAAGGAAAAAGGTTATGGACTATGGATATAGTTCTTAACAAAAAGATATGGTTTAGAAATGGGTATCCAAATGGATATGGGTATGGAATTTAGTGTGTGAAATGAATTTGGTGGTTTCGAAAATGAATATGAATATTTGGACATTTCAAATGAATTTGTAGAAAATGGATGTTTGTTTTTGATGGGCTTGCATCGCGGATTCTAAGTAAATCACATGGACCTTTCTACACACTCAATTCAAACCACACTTCTTAATCCAATCAAATTCTCAATCTTTGAGGGCCCTAAAAGTCAACCCGTAAAAACAAAATGACCACGACCCAATGCTTTTCAAGTCACCCCATGAACACTCTGCCCTGATGGCCATTGACCTTGACATGAAACCATGCTCTCAATATTTCGAACCGATGAATGCCCACAAACTCCCTTGAATGAGAAAACTAATGATCTTCCTTGAGGGCACACTGATGCAGATTCAGACCCTGATCTGTAGCCCCTCTTAATCAAATTATAGATCACAACCCATACACATGACACTTCTTGAGAAATTTTGAGGAAGATAACTTGATACTTGATGATCTTCACACTTAACAACTTGAATTTGGGTACACACCGTTGTGAAGACAGACCAACGATACATATAACTTGCAACTGAAGAAAATTCTTTGATGTTTTGACCATGACTAGGTCAAACCTCCCTCTGATGTTAATCGTGACTGAACAACCACACTTGACTTGAAACCACGTTACCGTCCATTATAACCTGATCTTTTATCCATGATGAGAAATAAACCCTGATCCTGAGCCAGCTGGCTACAAGCTTGCCAACCAACTTGAAATCCAGGGATTTATGAAACCCTAGGCCTTTGACGCCTGACAACCCTTGAAGAAAGTAAGCCTGATACTTGATAATTTGATTCAGAATAAACTCCTAATATCATGTCTTAGAAGATCAATGCAAAGTATGATTATGAACTATGTACTTATGATGATGCAAATGAGCGTGAAGCAAAAGCCAGCCAAAATTATATAAAGAGTGGGCAAATTTTGGGGTGCTACAGCTGCCCCTATTCAATCGACTTGGACCTGAAGGTATGAAGAGCAACCGCTTTCAAACGTTCAAGGTAAAAGGTGATTGAATATAAAAAGAACCCAAAAATTTGCACCCTACGGGGATATACATAGCAAAGAGATTGCCAGCCGAAGGTGTACTTAAAAGTAGTGGTTACCAACCAAAAGTGGGGATAACCGACATAGTAATTGGTCAAGAAGATAATAATGGCTACTAACCAAAAGTCAGGATCTCCATAGAATATTATCCAAAAGTTGTGAAGAAGAGGCTACTAACCAAAAGTTAGGATCACCCAGAAGATTACCAACCAAAAGTTGGAATAAAAGCTACTAACCAAGAGTTAGGATCGCCAAGAAAAAATTACTAACCAAAAGTCGGAATAAAAGCTACTAACCAAAAGTTAGGATTTCCAAGAAGAGAAAACAACGACCAAAAGTCGGGATTGTCAATAAATAAACAGATAGCTACCAACCAAGAGTCGGAATCACAAGGACGTCTACTGAATGCGAACTTGACCGAAAACGAGACCTATCAACCAAAAGTCGGGATAATGACTCTGCGGGGAATGAAATAAGATCTACCAACCAAAAGTCGAGATAAAGGTTACTAACCAAAAGTTAGGATCACCAAGAAAGGAGACTAACAACCAAAAGTCGGGATGACGACTCCGCAGGGGGACAAAAGAGGGCTACCAACCAAAATTCAGGATAACATCCACAAAACAATGGACTACCAACCAAAAGTCGGGATAACATCCAGAATAAGCAATAAACTACCAACCAAAAGTCGGGATAACATCCAGGATAAGCAAAGGACTACCAACGAAAGTCGGGATAACATCCAGAAAACAACGGACTACAAACCAAAAGTCGGGATAACATCCAGAATAAGCAATGGACTACCAACCAAAAGTCGGGATAACATCCAGGATAAGCAATGGACTACCAACCAAAAGTCGGGATAACATCCAGAATAAGCAGAAAGTAGAATCGGCCGATTTATAACCTGAAAAGAGAACTCCGCTGGGGAAAGAGACACTTAAACAAGCAAACTCTTTTGGGGAGCAAAAGTAAGATGAAAATAACTATCAATGATTTTGTTGGGGTCAGGTACCACAAAGTCTCATGAATTATGCCATTATCTACTAGAGAGATGTCTGACAACAAAAGTATCAAACCTGGCTTATGCTTTGCATGCATATGTTTGAATATGGCGTAATTCTCCATACGAAATGGAAATGCTACGCGTTTGGGAGGATGCTATGCAAAATGGAAATGCAGAGGAGCACCACCAAGAAAAGGCGCCAGGAGAAATGACGGGCAAACTTGTTGAAGAATATGCCCTGAACGGCCTTCCGGAATAGAACTCTTCTGGGAACAATTCCATTCTGCTGGGAATTGAGAATAACATCCATCAGAAAGTTGTCCCAAAGATCTTAATTTGAAAAATACCAATGACCATTGAACTCTGCTGCGGATGTCTACCATTTCTGATTTACTCTCCAAGGGAATCAACATTAATCTCTGTTTGGGGAGAAAAGTCAATGACATAGATCCTGTCGGGGAACAACACCGAACTTACCCTGCTACTGAGGGATAACCTCAATCTCACCATGCTGGGGATAAGTGCACACTATTGCTGGCGAGATATTTCTGATCTGACATCATCACCCTGTGGGGATACATAATATCTACTATGGAGAAGTGATATCAATCGAGCCTCGTGTCGAGGAATGTGATAGCATGTGAGCCACTGGGAACGATTGTGCCAAGTACACTTGGGATTTTGGTTTTGGGATGGGACCAAATTTATGGTGATTGGGATTTTTATGGATTAATTCTTAGTTACCAATGAAATTGGACTTTAAAAGTGAACCACCAGAAGAGAACTGGTATTTAAAAGGTAGACTACCAGACGAGAACTGGTGGAAAAAGGTTAAGTTATCAAACGAGAACCGACTTCTAGTTTTGATATCAAACAGGAACTGATTTCTGGTTTTCCAGACGAGAATTGGACTTTGAAACTGTGCTTGCCAGACGAGAACTGGTTAAATAGTATGCTAAAGAACGGGTGACCATACACGAACTGGTTTAAAAGCTGACATGTACCAGACGAGAACTGGTGTTTAATGAAGGGTTGACTAGACGAGAACTGGTTTGAAGGTTTGCTAGACGAGAACTAGACTTTGGAAGTATTTTCGGTTATAAAGCTCTGACAGGTAACAGGTTCAAGTTGTGGGAGGAGGATACAATGACAGTGTGCAAGGATAAGAATAACTTCCAACAATGGAAAAGGTGTTCTTCTACAGTAAGACCTTTTTAGAAGGTTAAGGTTATTGGATGAGGTGATGGCACGATTCCCCGACACTCGTCTTAAACTGAACAGTTGCTTGACAAAAATGAACTCGCTTAAATAACTTTCCCCAGTGTAGTTCAACTTGCCCCAGTATGATCTTTGGGAAAGTAATCTTAAAAAGAAATTAGCTTCCCATGAGACAACCTTGAGACGGCTTGCCCCAGAACTTGTACCATGAAAGGACTCATCCTTGATTAACCAACTCTCAGAGTGGTTGGCTTCAATGTACTCTTGAAGTAGCTTACCCCTGAGTGAGCGTTGAAGTGACTTAACTTGTCCTGATTGAACACTGGGGGGATCTTCCCTTAATCGACAAAATCTCTAGGTGACCTGCCCCTGATTGGTAGAGTCTCGAGATGATTCACTTCTGATCAACCGGTTCTTGAATGACTTGCTCCATAACCAACCGATGTTTAGGGATTTTCCTTAGACTGACTGATTCAATACTCACTGGATGTCAATGCCCCAGATCCATAGGGCTACAAAGTATACTCGATTTTGATCCAGACTGCTGAATGATCTAGTCCTGTTTGATTGCTCCTTGTTGGGATTTCCTTGATGCCAACTACTGACTTGAAATTAAAAATGTTTGTTCACGAATGGTAATTTTAATCGATGCTCATGCAGATCTTGAAAAATCGATCATTATTAGAATGATGTAATAGTGTGTGAGGAATGGACCAATAGTCCAGACACAGTGTTGATTTAGCTATTGAAAGATACAACAAAAATATGATTAGAAAATCATGTAGGAGTCGGTTTACACTGTAAAGCCCATTTTAATTATCTCGTTTTTTCTGTGTATTTTATTTGTGGTGTGCCTTCTGTGTTAAGGGTGTGGTTGAGTGCGATAGCGTGTAGCCCTTAAGTTGGAATTAATTAATAATTTTGGACTTTAAGACTAATAATAAAATTCTAAGTGATAATGATAAATTAATGACTAATAGTAATATTGTTAATATTATTATTATTATTATTATTATTATTATTATTATTATTAATATTATTGAGTAAATAAAAGAATTGGGATGAGGGGTATGTTTGGAATATTGGAAAGAAGAGAAGAAGGAAAAACACGTTAGAAGGAGAAGAGGGAGAAGAGCACGATCAAGGAAAAATCTGGAGGAAGAAGAACAAGGTGAATTGGAGCAAGAGGAAGCTAGAATTTCAGAGTTTCATCAGATTGTTCAAGCTATCTAGGTAAGGGGGGGGGGGGGGGCGGAGGGGGAAGAATCGGTTAAAATTCGGTATTGCATGAATACTAGGTAGAAAAGGGATTTCCCTAACCCCATTAGGTTGTGATGATTTTGTTGATATGTGTTATGAATTCTGAGTTGTTGATGATATGTTGAAACCATTGCATGTGTTGTTTGATCGATTTGAGGGTTTTCGGGTAGTTCGAAGTTTTATGCCGAAGTTGATTAAATGAGTAGAGCTGACATTTAACCGGGTTAAATCGAGAATAGATTATGTATATAGGTTGTAGAATATTGGTCTGATATGATAGGAACTGGTTTGAGTAGAAGCAGCTGAGTTCGGAGCGTTTTGTCGACTCTGAGCAGGATTATTTTTCTGAAATCGCAGACGTTCGCCAACTGCTTTGCTGGGCGAGCGAGTAGCGAATCTTCGCTAGGGATTCGCTGGGTGAACTGGGTAGCGAATGCTTCCAGTAGCCACTGTCTGGCTTCGCTAGGGAGTTCGCTGAGCGAGCAAGTAGCGAGCATTCGCCGATGCTTCGCCTAGCGAGTGAGCCCGCGAGCATGACAGTGTTTTTGTATTTTTGTGTTGTGTTGTTCTGTTCGCTTGTGCTGTTGGACCCATGTTGGTCATGGTTGATTGTGACATTGGTATTGAACTATGGGGAGTGTATGTGTGGTGTGGAATATGATTTCCGTGATATTCGTTTAATTTAAATGATTGAATTCGGTGTATGTGATTGCGTATGAATGTGGTTATGTGTGATATATATATATATATATATATATATATATATATATATATATATATATATATATATATATATATATATATATATATATATATATATATATATATATATATATATATATATATATATATATATATATATATATATATATATATATATATATATATATATATATATATATATATATATATATATATATATATATATATATATATATATATATATATATATATATATATATATATATATATATATATATATATATATATATATATATATATATATATATATATATATATATATATATATATATATATATATATATATATATATATATATATATATATATATATATATATATATGATGTGTATCTGATGTTGTGTGTTGTGCATTGGGGTTATGCAAAGCATGGTGTGCAATTCAGGGATTTGGCGCAGTTTTAGAGTAACAAGCCGCCGACGTTTCAAGGAGGAATTTTGGACCTTGAAGCGGCGCAGAAGTGACTTAAGGCGATTGAGAAGATTTTCAGAATGATGGGTTGCAGCGATGAGCAGAAGGTGAGGTTCGGTACTCACATGTTAGAGGGGGAAGCTGAAGCTTAGTGGGACAATAGTCGCCAGAGGTTGGAGACTGCATGAACTCCAATTACCTGAGATGTGGTCCGAGATGATTTTCTAGAGAAGTATTTTCCAGAGGATATTCGAAGTGCTAAAGAGATCGAGTTGCTAGAGCTGAAGCATGGTAATATGACGGTGGCCGAGTATGCGGCTAAGTTTGAGAAGCTAGTGCAGTATTGTCCCCATTACAATACTGACAGAGCGATAACCTCCAAGTGTTTGAACTTTGAGAATGGGCTGTGTCCGGAAGTGAAGATGGGAGTAGCTTGTTAGAAGATCAGGGATTATCCTGAGCTGATAAGCAGGAGCATGATTTATGATAATGATAACCGGGCGAGGATCGCGCATTACAAGGCTGCAAATGATCGTAAGGGTAAGAAAAGGTTTGGTGGTACTCCTTACAATGTTCCTACTGATAAGGGGAAGTTTAAGGCTGCCGCTGATAAGAAGCCCAGAGAAAGAAGAGTGTGTGCTGGTGTGAAGTGTTTCCGGTGCGGTGGCATGGGTCATCGTGTTGATGATTGTTTTCATGAGGCGAAGAAGTGTTTCAAGTGTGGTAAGTCGGGCCATGTGATGGCTGATTGCCGAGTCGCTATGCCTATCTATTACAACTGTGATGAGAAGGGCCATATCAGTATGCATTGTGAGAAGCCGAAGCCGTCTTAGGTGCCTTAAACCAGTGGAAAAGTGTTTGCGGTGGTGGGAACTCAAGCTGCTAGTGATGATCGTTCTATCCAAGGTACTTGTTTCATCAATAATGTTACTTTGTCTGCTATGATTGATACGGGTGCGACCCACTCGTTCATTTATGTTGATTGTGTGAAGAGGTTAGGTTTGGTGCCGACTACTCTTGAGCGGAGGATGACTATTGAGACTCCCTCTATTGGTTCAGTGACTACTTCTTTGGTGTGTTTGAAGTGTCCACTGACTATCTTTGGTAGATATTTTGGAGTGGATTTGATTTGCTTGACTCTTGGTAAGTTGCATGTTATTCTGGGTATGAACTGGTTGGAGTTCAACCGAGTCTACATCAATTGTTTTTGGAAGGTGTTGTTGTTTCTTACGCCGGAGGAGGAAGCTTTGGCGGATTCCTTGTATGGTAAGGAGTTAAGGATCTTGTTGGAGAGTGAAGCTAAAATGTTTGCTTTATTTGCATCATTAGCTGTTAACGGAAAAGCGTCATTGAAGGAGTTGGCGATGGTGAATGAGTTTTCGGAAGTGTTCCCTGAGGATATTACAGAGTTACCTTCGAAGAGAGAAGTTGAGTTTAGCATTGATCTTGTACCTGGTACGAGGCCTATATCTATGGCGCCGTATAGGATGTCAGTAGTGGAATTGGCTGAATTGAAGTCGCAGATTGGAGAGTTGTTGGATAGAAAGTTTATCAGGCCAAGTGTGTCACCGTGGGGAGCTCCAATGTTGTTGGTGAATAAGAAGGATGGTAGTATGCGTCTGTGCATCGATTACCGTCAGTTGAATAAAGTGACCATCAAGAACAAATATCCTCTTCCAAGGATTGACGATTTGATGGATCAGTTGGTGGGAGCTCGAGTGTTCAGTAAGATTGATTTGAGGTCGGGTTACCATCAGATCAGAGTGAAAGAAGGTGATATTCAGAAGACAGCGTTTAGAACTCGTTACAGACATTACGAGTATGCGGTAATGCCTTTCGGAGTGTCGAATGCGCCGGGAGTGTTCATGAAGTATATGAACCGGATCTTTCATTCTTATTTAGATCAATTTATTGTTGTGTTCATTAATGATATCCTGATTTATTCTAAGTCTGAGGAAGAGCATGCCGAACATTTGAGGATTGCTTTGCAAGTGTTGAAGGATAATAAGCTGTTTGCGAAATTGTCGAAGTGTGAGTTCTGGTTGAAGACCGTGAGTTTCTTGGGGCATGTGATTTCTGGTGATGGTATATCGGTAGATCCGTTAAAGGTGAGTGTAGTGCTGCAGTGGGAAACACCGAAGACAGCGAAGGAAGTTAGAAGCTTTTTGGGTTCGGCAGGGTACTATTGAAGGTTCATTGAAGGTTTTTCTACCTTGGCGTTTCCATTGACTCAGTTGACAAGGAAGAATCAAGTTTTTGTGTGGGATGCCGCTTGTGAAGAGAGTTTTGTGGAATTGAAGAAGAGGTTGACTACGACACCGGTGTTAGTGTTACCGACTCCGAGTGAATCGTTTGTGGTGTATTGTGATGCGTCTAAGATGGATTTAGATGGAGTTCTTATGAAGAATGGTAAAGTGATGGCGTATGCTTCGTGGCAACTGAGGGTGCATGAGCGGAATTACCCTACTCATGATATTGAATTGGCTGCGGTCGTTTTTGTGTTGAAGATCTGGATGCATTATTTGTATGGCTCAAGGTTTGAAGTGTTCAGCGACCATAAAAGTCTGAAGTATTTGTTTGATCAGAAAGAGTTGAATATGAGACAGTGAAGATGGTTAGAATTCTTGAAGGATTATGATTTTAGCCTAAGTTATCACCCGGGAAAGGCTAATGTGGTAGCTAATTCTTTGAGCAGAAAAGCGATTCATATGTCGGCTATAATGGTGAAAGAGATGGAGCTTATTGAGCAGTTCAGAGATTTGAGCCTGGTTTGTGAAACTTCGGCAGATTGCGTGATGTTGGGCAAATTGCAAGTGAACAATGATTTCTTGGATTTGATTAGAGAAGGCCACAAGATTGATGTGAAGCTAATGGATGTGATGTCTGGAGTGGGAAGAGACTCCGATAGTTATTTCAATTTGGATGGTTCAGGTGTGTTGAGGTTCTGAGGTAGGATTTGTGTGCCGGATAATGATGAGTTGAAGAAGTCGATTCTGAGTGAAGGACATCGTAGTGGTTTGAGTATTAATCCAAGAGCTACGAAGATGTATCATGATTTGAGAAAGATGTTTTGGTGGTCAGGTATAAAGAGGGATATAACTCAGTTTGTTTATGCCTGTTTGACGTGTCAGAAATCGAAGGTGGAGCACCAGAAGCCTAGTGGATTGATGCAACCGTTAGAGATTCCAGTTTGGAAGTGGGATTGTATCACCATGGATTTTGTTACAGGATTGCCGAGCACAGCAAGAGGATTTGATGCCATTTGGGTAATTGTGGATCGGCTTACGAAGTCTGCATATTTTGTGCCGGTTAATATAAGTTTTCCGTTGGAGAAGCTGGCGGAGATTTATATTCGGGTGATTGTGAAGCTGCATGGTGTGCCGTCGAGTATTGTGTCGGATAGAGATCCGAGGTTTACGTCAGAATTCTGGAAGGTTTTGCAGGAAGCTTTGGGTACTAAGTTGAAGCTGAGTTCAGCCTATCATCCACAAACTAATGATCAGTAAGAGAGGACTATTCAGACGCTGGAGGATTTGTTACGGGCATGTGTGTTGGAAAAAGGTGGTATGTGGGATACTCATTTGCCATTGATTGAGTTCACGTACAATAATAGTTACCATTCCAGTATCGGGATGGCACCATTTGAGGATCTTTATGGTAGGAGATGCATAACTCCTTTGTGTTGGTATGAGTCGGGTGAGAATGTGGTTTTGGAACCAGAGATTGTGCAGTAGACTACTGAGACAGTTCAGATGATCCGTGAGAAGATGAAGGCATCTCAGGATAGGCAGAAGAGTTATCATGATAACCGGAGGAAAGAGTTTGAATTTAGTGAAGGTGATCACGTGTTCCTGAGAGTTAACCCAGTGACCGGTGTAGGACGTGCATTAAAGTCCAAGAAGCTGGATCCGAAGTTGATTGGGCTGTATCAGATTTTGCAGAGAGTTGGTGTTGTGGCTTATAGGGTGGCATTGTCGCCTGAGCTTTCAAATTTGCATGACGTGTTCCATGTGTCGCAACTTCGGAAGTATGTCACGGATCTGTCTCATGTGATTCAGAGAGATGAAGTGCAAGTTGAGGATTGATGATCGCAAGATGAAGCGACTCAGAGGGAAAGAGATACCTTTGGTGAGAGTGGCTTGGGGAGGTGCTGCAGGAGGCAATGTGACCTGGGAGTTGGAAAGCAGGATGCGGGATGCGTATCCGGAATTGTTTCCATCAGGTATTTTCGAGGACGAAAATAATTAAAGTGGGGGAGGGTTGTAACGCCCATTTTAATTATCTCGTTTTTTCTGTATATTTTATTTGTGGTGTGCCTTCTATGTTAAGGGTGTGGTTGAGTGCGATAGCGTGTAGCCCTTAAGTTGGAATTAATTAATAATTTTGGACTTTAAGACTAATAATAAAATTATTAGTGATAATGATAAATTAATGACTAATAGTAATATTGTTAATATTATTATTATTGTTATTATTATTATTACTATTATTATTATTATTATTATTATTAATATTATTATTGAGTAAATAAAAGAATGGAATAAAAGAATTGGGATGAGGGGTATGTTTGGAATATTGGAAAGAAGAGAAGAAGGAAAAACACGTTAGAAGGAGAAGAGGGAGAAGAGCACGATCTAGGAAAAATCTGGAGGAAGAAGAACAAGGTGAATTGGAGCAAGAGGAAGCTAGAATTTCAGAGTTTCATCAGATTGTTCAAGCTATCGGGTAGGGGGGGAAGAATCGGTTAAAATTCGGTATTGCATGAATACTAGGTAGAAAGAGGATTTCCTTAACCCCATTAGGTTGTGATGATTTTGTTGATATGTGTTATGAATTCTGAGTTGTTGATGATATGTTGAAACCATTGCATGTGCTGTTTGATTGATTTGGGGGTTTCCGGATAGTTTTGCTGCTGTTAAAGGATTTGTTTCGCTACGCCCCTCAATTTAAATGGTTTCAATTTTAACCAATCTGTAGTTGATAGTTAAGGTCGTGTAATTAATACCTGGGTTGATATTATTAACTGTGATAACCTTGGTATGGAAGTTATGCATGAACGTAATGCTCATAATTTCCCTCTAGACCTAGCTGCTGTTGAGGCTCCATCTATAAATGGATAATATTTTGGTTTAAGGATACGAGTTTTTGAAATTAAAGGAGTAATCAGTAGATGTTAGAATAGTGGTAGCGGTGTTTACTTTCTTCTTGAAAAGACTGCTTGACTTGCTTTCCTTACTCTATCGAATAAGTAATATCTTACCTTTGCTAGAAGAATAATACAGGGACAGATAAGCTAGGCGAGGTTCCCTTTTGATATCTCCCAACCCAAAGGTTTATTTAGAGGTGGGTCTTTCAACCGCCTACTCTTTCGATGAAGGGTGCACTACAAGACCATCTCACTATCTTATCTCTGAAACCCTGAAAATGATTCAATTTTAAATTTGATAAGCATGTGATTTGCATCTTGGTCTTCCAGCCTCGATGAAAGCCCCCTGATTAGATAGGGGGCAAAATCACGACAAGCCTACCCATCATCAAAGCTGTGCTTGAGTTGGAGGGCCCTCCCTCCATCGAGTCAAGTAATTCGCTATCGGAAATTTAGTCGCCGCGTATCTCATGCCATGCTTCTTGTTTCTCCGAATCGGTTCTGTCTGTCAGTCAATCAAGATTCGCCATCAAGAGAGGGAAGAGCCTTGACTTTCGGTTAGGTCGGTCTCGTCATTCATGCAATTCCCCCGTCCATCGATCACGCGAGCATCCAGTCAGCATATAGCGAACGAAAAAAGCGTTCATCCTAGATTATCTTCCTCAATAAAAATGTCTATCAATTGATACCTATTCATTCGTCTCGCTCCCATCGCTTTGTTGGCTGACAGCCCCTATCGCTAATCAGAGAGAGGTGGCGAATCTAATGTTGTGGCGGCCTTGAGCTCTTCTTCTTTCCGCCCTCTTTGCCGCAATATTTTTATGTAAAATTGAAACTAAGAAGAATAAAATTGGCGTTGCTTTTGAATTATTTCAGATTGATTGGAACGTTATGCTCAACAGGAAAGTCATAAAGAAGTGCCACAACATTATTGCTATTGATCGGACGAGGATCCGAATGAATTTAGTTTTCATTTTCCCGTATGGAGCACTTAGTGATAAACGTTACGATATTCAACATGCAGGTTGGTTGCCCCCCGTCCTTTCTTGCTCTCGGTCCCACCCAGTGCCGCTACTCACCTCTACTCAAATCTCTTCCTAGAGCCATAGATCATAGTTTCTTACCGCCGTCATAAGACGTTGGAAGGCCCGTGTGTCTCGGGTACCCAACCGGTAGATACTTCGTAGATGATTAAAAAAGATTTCTGTCTCGGCCATAACTAACTGGTAATCAGTAATCAGGAGTTTCAGGAAACATCTAGGATTACCTACCCATTACACCAAACTGCAAATAATCAAGTGTCCTGAAATGCATGTTAGAGTCATGACCAACCTATTGATATTGAATGAATCTTTTGAGTCTTCCAATGGATCATTCCCAGATCTAATGGAATTGATTTGTATAGGAAGCGTGACGAGTTTTTCTCCATTCGAGATGTTAGAAGGTGCAAAATCAATAGGTTTTGGAGCTGCTACAATTGCTTCAGCGGGAGCTGCTGTAGGTATTGGAAGCCGACAAGCAGTCAGCCTCCCTCAAAAATGGAAGTATGGATGAATCAACATCAAATAGAGGTATTAGGTTTTTTTTCCAGCAATAACAGGAGCCGAGCTTTTTTCACAAAAACATATGGGAGCTTGCACCTTACTTTAAGGTTTTATAGAACCTAAGACTCTTAGATAGAAAGTTTCAAACCAAATTTGCAATTCCCCTCCCCCGACAATCCGAGTGGGGAACTAAACCAGCAGCGCTACGAACACTTTCAACAGAACAAGACCTGCCCCTATCCTATATAGTAAATTTATAAAAAAATATAGAGTTAGCCGGACTTCCCTTTCTTGGGAATTGGTCTCCCTCTCTTAGTAGGAGGTTGACTATGTCCGCAACAATTTGTATAATATATATTAAAGGCCTTGGGAGTCATCAGCCTGTTATCCCTGGCGTACCTTTGATCCGTTGAGCGAGAGCCCTTCCACACGGGACTCCCGGATCACTATGGCCGACTTTCGTCTCTGTTCGACCAGTCGGTCTCACAGTCAGACAAGCTTATACCATTACGCTCACGAGCAGAATCTTAGCTTGAGCCTACCTTTGGATAGAAAGAAAAGAGCATAACAATGGCACAGACATTCACTTCGACTTAGTCCTCAGCTCGTGAATCTGGCTATCTAAATATATCTGGATTCCTTTCTGAGAGAGACTATACTAAGGTATAGTGCCGCTACCAGGGAAGGCTGTTTCATGCTAGGCGTCCAGACCTACTACGCCCGAGCCGCATCCCCGACACACTTGCTATATCCACTAAGGCTTCACATCCCACTTCATCCTACCAACTATACCTTATATAAATAGTCGTTCTATAACAATTCAAGACAACAAGAAAGCAAAATATTTGATCAGACCTTTTCTTATTTTTATTTCCATTTCTTTTTCCTTCCATGGAACAGAACCTTATTTGCCTTCGCCTCAGTAGCCGCTTTTACTTATGAAGTAGGTTGGGTGACAGATCGGCCATAGGAGTACTCCGGGATATAAACCTGGGCAACCAATGTCGAGAATACGATGATGTCGCCCGTTTTCATTTCGTGAAAGTCCCCGGCAGAGGAAAGGGCTGTAGGTGATGGCGCGTTCTGCTTCTTATCTAGATAGGGGCGCTGAAATCGTTCCTATTGGGTCGTGCGTGGGGCAGCTGATATAGATCAATAAAGGCGGGCCGCTTGAACGGGACATACTCTCTTAACAGGCGGCAAAGCTTTGAAAGAGCATAGTCCTGTTACCCCTAAAAAGAAAGAGGAAGAGAGTGTAATGCCATAAAATTTTAGATATCTTTTATAATTATGATTACTCTAAAGAAGCGCGAGCGCTGGGCTTTTCGTGATAAAAAAACTATCCTAAACTCTCTTCTTCCGGGGATTCGGGTTAGTTGTTGACTGACAAAGAAAGGTAGATCGATTAAGATCAAGGGTTTGTGTGAATATTCGAATGGTAAACATTACTCGTTTGAAAGTTTCCCATGGTGATCTAATATATTTTCAAGAAAATGACGCGAGAATCCGCCGTGCGCTTGGATCGGAGATCGCATGACCAGATCCTATTCCATACCAAGCTTGGAAAGCTATGCTTCGGTGCGGCTTTGTATACAGGGAGGAAGCCTTGAACTGTGCAAATGCAGAACAACCACCAAACTGGATAAGATCTCAAGAGCTTACTACTCTATCCTAGGGCATGTTTACTTTTTCGGTTACAAAGACTCGTGTTAGTCAAAGCTACTAGAAAGCTTGAGCCTCAAAAGAAAGCATGACCTTCGTAAAGGTCCAGTATAACTCGTATTCGTGTACTGTTCTATTCTAAAAAGAATAAGAGAAGCAAGGTCCACAGAAGGTTTGAAGACGCTCGACCGGAAAGGATAAGAGGTCCTCTCTCTACACCGGATCCCCTTCCTTCATTGAATCTTGATTCAATCAATGTTATTGTGAATTTGTACAGTTCACACTTCTGGGCTCTACCCATGAAATATCTAGTAATAGGTCTTTCACAATGAAATCTAGCTATACAGTAACGGTATTTAAGTATGAAGATTAGCTGGGTAGTTGACCCTCTTAGTCCGTTCTAAATTTAGGGCATAATTTGTTTTTCTTTCAAATAGGATTTTTCCCGCTTAATGGGAAACTACTTTATCCCCAAGGGGAATATACTTCAAGTTTTTCAAAGTAAAGACATTCTTCAACGAGTGAAATCGAAACTGCCGCACAAGCATACGCATAATCAGTACATATGTCGTAAGATGTGATTCTACATCTCTAGTTTTGTGCCGGCCGAGGAACACTCTTTTTTTTCATTTAAAAACTTATTGAACCGTAGCCCCGGAATTCAAAGGAGCAGAACTAACTACTGGTGGGGCAATGGCTGATGGGAAGGTTTACTGACGATAGGTGTTTGGGTGGCGTGGAGTGCGATGAATGCTATCATATAGTTTGATATCATACAAATTAACGAGTTGGAGATAAGCGGACTCGAACCGCTGACATCCGCCACAAGGTAAATCACCGCCTCTCAAGCCCCAACTGATTCTACCATAGAGGCCAACGATAGATAATAACCCTCCGAACACAGCTTACAACTTTCACCGTATTGTGCTCTCCAAAGAGCAACTTTTCTCAAAATAGCAAAGGGTGTTGAGTTGGCACTCCTTGCTGGCGGAGCGGCATACCGGGAAAAAAAATAAAGATCATGAGTATACTTAATACCAACCCAATCTCGATAAAAGTCAAAGTGACTACATCTCCTGCGGACCCTGACGTGAACAGACGCTTTCTCGGAGAAAGATTTTTTTCTTTGTTTGTTGACTTCACTTAGCAAGCCTCGAATCCAAATCCTTTCTACGCGATTTGCGAAGTTTTATGCCGAAGTTGATTAAATGAGTAGAGCTGACATTTAATCGGGTTAAATCGAGGATAGATTATGTAGCTAGGTTGTAGAATATTGGTCTGATATGATGGGAACTGGTTTGAGTAGAATCAGCTGAGTTCGGAGCGTTTTTCCGATTCTGAGCAGTATTATTTTTCTGAAATCACAGACATTCGCCAGCTGCTTCGCTGGGCGAGCGAGTAGCGAATCTTCGCTATGGATTCGCTGGGCGAACTGGGTAGCGAATGCTTCCAGTAGCCACTGTCTGGCTTCGCTGAGCGAGCAAGTAGCGAGCATTCGCCGATGCTTCGCTTAGCGAGTGAGCCCGCGAGCATGACAATGTTTTTGTATTTTTGTGTTGTGCTATTCTGTTCTCTTATGCTGTTGGACCCTTGTTGGTCATGGTTGATTGTGACATTGGTATTGAACTATGGGGAGTGTATGTGTGGTGTGGAATATGATTTCTGTGATATTCGTTTAATTTAAATGATTGAATTCGGTGTATGTGATTGCGTATGAATGTGGTGATGTGTGATATATATATATATATATATATATATATATATATATATATATATATATATATATATATATATATATATATATATATATATATATATATATATATATATATATATATATATATATATATATATATATATATATATATATATATATATATATATATATATATATATATATATATATATATATATATATATATATATATATATATATATATATATATATATATATATATATATATATATATATATATATATATATATATATATATATATATATATATATATATATATATATATATATATATATATATATATATATATATATATATATATATATATATATATATATATATATATATATATATATATATATATATATATATATATATATATATATATATATATATATATATATGTATGATGTGTGATGAAATGTGATCAGTGGAGTTGTGTACACTTAGTGTATCTAATGTTGTGTGTTGTGCGTTGGGGTTATGCATAGCATAGTGTGATGATGTGCTCCTGTGTGGAGGGTGATGGCCTAGTGCCCATCGGTAGTGATAATGTGCTCCTATGTGGAGGGTGATGGCCTGGTGTCCATCGGTGATTGTGAGGGATAAATCATGTCTCAGGGGAGCGTAAGTGATCTATCCTGTTTATGTTGAGCTCCTGTGTGGAGGGTGATGGCCTAGTGCCCATCAGTGATGATAATGTGTTCCTTCGGGAAGGGTGATGGCCTGATGCCCATCGTTGCTATTATTGAGTCGGTACCGCATATCATGGGTTGAGTTGCATGTGTTCCATTGTTTTATATGCTATGTTGTGTGGGACAGTAGGTCCGGGTCAATGTATGTGAATAATAATTATGTTATTTACTGCCTTTTATTAATGTTCCTTATTACCATTATATTTTGATCATGATTTCTCACCCCTTGCTTTTGTTGTGGTCTGTGCTTGTTCGGAAGTACAGATAATCCAATTGCGTAGCTAGCTTGGATTGTGGCGAGTCGTGTCGTAGGGATGCTCTTATACGTAACACCGAGGTTTTGGGGAGTTGTTTGTTTATCTGATGATTTTGTGTGCCCCGTGGCGTATCATGTTTTGATGAGCTCTTTTAGTGAATATATGTCTGGTGCATTTTGGGCAGTTGCCCGAGGATGATGTATATGACATGTATATGATGTTTATATGTATATATATGATGACGAATTTTCTGATGCTTATTAATGTTGAAATCATTTAATGAAAAATGTTTCCGTGTTGAGTTTATTTCTGTGACATCCCATTTTGTGGTGTGAAACTCTGATAATTGTTTATTTTAATTGCATTTATTTTATTTTGGGGAGCGGGGTGTTACATACACAACCTTGTTGTAGTATGCCTTTAGAGTAAACCCTGCCTCAATTAGGTCTTTTAAGGGTTGAATCGTGGTGTGGTTCAAGGTTATTGAAACAAAAGATGAAAGGCTCAAAATTTGATTATTACCCACCCCTTCTCCGTGATGATCTACAATCTTACGTTTAGCTAACTTGGCGCAAGCGCTCACCTTTCCAAAAGTTTATTGAATGGTAGGAGTAATGGTTAAGGAACCCACAAGGTTTTCAGAGTGAGAGTTACCCTTCTTGTCTTCTGTGTTTGTAGTCACACGACTTTGTTCTTGTATGAGGATTTTTCTTTTGAGATCCTTTTATTCCCTAATTTTTGCCTGAACTGATTCTTTTTCAATTTTTTGCCTAAGTATTTGACTTAGCGGGCTTTTTTTTCTCTTTGAAAAGAAGTCGTCTGACACTGGCTGTCTTGTTTAAGGATTGTGACTATCTCACTCCTGATTGGTGAGGTATAACCATTGCGGTTGATGAGGTATGACCTCTTGAAAGGGATAAGATGTGATTGGTCCTTGAATGGGGACACTCCTCTATAAATTTTGAACGCTCGGTCAAATTAACTGACAACTACCCTGCCCTAGGTTAAGATGTGAGGGTTTGAGAGTCCGAAATAAACTCCTACTTCTAGGCTCGAAGTGGTTAACTAGGGACTAACTCCTTATCTCTCCGGTGTTTAGGGGATTCGAAACAATGCCTGTACATCATCAACAAGATTCTATCCGAAAACATACGCTCAACAATTATGAGTATTCAGTTTTCGTCATCCTCCCTCCAATCTTTGCTAAAACAATAGGGATAAAGTGGAGTTGGACAAGAGGTGTATGTGTCTGTGCTTCGTAATAAATAAGAAAAATGAGCGAATGCGACATAATTGATTCAGAAAATGCATAATCACTTCATTAATATTACATTCAAAACAACAATGTTTAAAAACAAGTAGCAATTAACAAAAAATAAACTACAAATGCAAATGATAAAAGTGCCCAAGGACGGCCAATGTTGAGGACGCCTGCCTGTCTAGACTACTGGCTTTTAGGAGATGAACCTAGGAACCTTTGAGCTTAGACATCTGAGAGGTTGACATGAACATCCAAACCTCCTTTTGGAAAGGAAATGTACCCTTTGTCAATCAATTGCCGCACTTTGGGTTGGATTGCTTTGCAATCTTCAGTTGTGTGTCCCATGGATTCTCCATGGTCTCCGCACTGAACATGGGGATTGTACCCAGGAGGGTAACGTTCTGGCACAAGCTTAAGGGTCTTAGGCTCCACTAATGCGTTTTGAACTAGATGTGGCAGAAGCTGACTGTACAACATAGTAATTGGATGAAGAGGAGTGATCCTTCTTTCCAAGTTGTTGTGAGGCCTCTTCTGATTCTGGCGTTGATTCGGATAACCTCGGCCATGGTCTCGTTGATTTGCATGAGGAGTGAACCAAGGTTTCTGAGGTCGTGCCCTAGGCATGGTTGTCTGTTCATAAGAGTAACGTGACACTAGAGGTAATGACTGCTGAGAAGATGAAGAACCAAAATATTTCATTGGTTCACCCTGAGAATAATCAACATTTGCCGTGACTGCATTGATTACATTTTCTTTTTTCTCTTGGTAGTTACCGAGGGATTCAGTTTCACTGGCCTGACTGCTCAAGACATCCTGAATTTTTCCACTTTTTTGCCACTCTCAATACGTTCTCCTGCTATTACCAGGTCAGATAAGTTTAGTGTAATTCCAAGCATCCTTTCAAAGTATGGGCTCTGCAAGGAGTTCATGAACATATATGCTAACTCTTGGTTTAGAAGCGGTGGTTTCGATTTGAAAGCCAATTCTCTCCACCTATGAGCATATATTCTGAAAGATTCATTGTTCTCTTGAGACAAGCTTTGTAACTACATGTGACTGGGAGCCATGTCAAGATTATATTCGTACTGCTTCAGAAACGTTTTGGCTAAGTCCAACCATGATCGAATATGACTACTCTCTAACTGCATGTACCAACTCAAAGATGCCTCACTCAGAATGTCCTGGAAATAGTGAATCATAAGCTTGTCGTTGTGCACAAATGAGGTCATTCTTCTACGAAACATCACCAAATGTTGTCTCAGGAAACTATCCCCTTTGTACTTCTCGAACCTCGGTGCTTTCAAATTTGAAGGTGATACTAGGCCGGGAACCAGGCACATGTCTGAAGCGTTGAGACCAAAAGTATCCTTAACTTCTAAGGCTTTGAGTTTTTTATCCAACACAAAAAATATTTTAGCATACTCAAGAGCTCTCGGGTCCTTACTCTTCATCATCGGGACCTTCCTTTTGCTTACTTATGGAGAATCTTCATCGGGCAGAGAACCATACAGAGGGTTAGCCATTACAGTAAAAGCTGGTGGGGTATCAACATTCTGGAGGTTGTTCCCTGACATAGCTACCAACAACTCTCAACTTGATTTTACTTCTTGACACAACTATATCTTGCTTCAAAAACTTGGTCGTCTTCCAACAATCACCACTTGTTCAGAACGAGCACCAGAGAATCAACTAGATGATCAAAGACAAAGGCGGGATGAGAGTTCTATCTGGCTAAAGAATGATATGAAAAATGATGCATAGATGTTTATGCTATGCAATACAAAGGACATGGGATCCACAAATTCTAAATAACTACTGCACTATTGGCTGAATAAATCCAGAACTCCACTATGACAAGAAAATACCAGAATACCAGAATACCAAAGCACTGAGATGATGGAAAACCTAGAATACCCAAGATAAAAAGTTTTCTTTGACAGAAAACCGGGTTGGTTGAAGGTCATGTTTTCCTACAAAACCCTTCCCTCTCGCAGGTAGGACCTAGTCTCTGAAAAGGTATGGCATCCTATGCAGGTCGTCAGTATCACGAACTCATAGGTCAAGAAACGATGATACGTTCACCATTTCTGGTTTGGCATCATGGTCAATCGAGGAGGTCTCAACTGACTCCCTAATGAACGGTCTCCAGAATCATTAGTTTTCAGATTCAACACCCCCTCGACTGTCCAAAATGCACAGGATATAATGTCTTCAAAAAAAACCTCGTCTGAACGTGAATTTCATGAGGGCTCTTACATGCCAAACATGCAAGCCCGCACTTCTCTCCACACTAATACTAGGTGTGTACTCAAGCCTGGGTATTGGGCTTATCTCACAACGGAAAACCCCACCCAACAACACAACATCAATATGATAATAATGGTAAAATGCTGAAATTAAAATGAAAATGCAATAATATACAAATACAACATATATACACACAAATATACACACCTGTTGCACCCCAAAATTTGCCCAACTTTTCTTTACCTAGCTTATGTTTCACTTCATTCACATTAGCATTATCATTTGCATTTCATTATATATGTATACAGGAGATCAAGAGGTATGATTACCAATCAAGGCCTATACAAGACTATGAAGCTAGCCAAGAAGGTTATTCAAGTGTTCAAGGGATGATATCCTTGTCAGAGAAGTCAAAGGATTCTCAGAGAGAGTGGTTGAAACCAAGAGTGTGTGCCTCCTAACTTGAGAGTTGTGGGAAGACCTCAGATGATTCTGAAACCATGAGGGTGGACTTGAAGCCTTGAGAGAGCTTATCATATGTCTTAAAAGCCATCATGAAGCCTAGACAGGTCATTGTGCAAGATTAAGAAGCCTCAGCCATGAGTGGTGTAATTAGGGTTTGACTGAGTCAACCCTAGGTCAACTGATGATTTGAACAAGGTTGAGACCTAATTAAAGGGCCATGTGATCATGGATTTATGCATTGAGATGTTATAAGGATGATTCCAAGGTCAACTCATTATGATTGAAGAGTTTGAGAAGTTTCAAGCTAGGGTTTCTAAGGCTTGACAGTGTAAAATCCCCTAGTTTGACCCCTATCTTCAAGGCAGTTTAGCCCAATATGTGATTGTCATCTCATCTTGCCCCCAACATGAATGTTGTAGAACTTATTCTTAGATTTAATTTGAGTACTAGAAGTCCTTGATAGGGTTTGTATAACTCAAGTTATGACTTTGACAAGTTACAGGTCATCTGAGGTATGTGAATCTGGGGGCTTGAAAGTTACCCAAATTGCATCAAACTTTTGCCCTAGAAGGATGATTCCTATGAACTTTTGGTCAACATGAATGTTGTTCCTTATTCTCTTAGCTTTCTAGATAGTACTAGAAGTCCTTGATAGGATTTGTAGAACTCAAGTTATGGCTTTGACAAGTCAAGGGCATTTTGGTCATTTGGAGATTACAGGTCATTTCAAGCATAAGGCCATAACTCCTATTTCCAAGCTTCAAATGGAAAAATGTTCAACATCAAACTTGTTAAAAATGATGCTTTAAGGCTAGTAAAGAGGTCATGAGATGATGGAAATGCTTGTAGCTCAAAGTTGGAAAAATGACCTAAAATAAGGGTATAAGTTAAATGAATCAAAGTTGGAAATTGATATTTTCAACCTACACATCCAAACCATGGCATGTAATATATCATTTTGACTCTAGAAAACATTCTAAGAACATTGGTTTAGCCACAATTTTGATTTGAGGTCTAATTTGTGGACTTGCTTTGAAAAGTAGTTGCTTGCATATTAAGTAACATTTGCAAAACACATGAGAGATCAATACACAAGCTTCCAAGGCCTTGTAACACCTCTAATATCTCACTTGGGGAGATTTTGGGACCATAATAAGCTGCTGCAACAAGGGAAACCAAAATTGGGGTGAGTATGGCATGAGATGAGATTTTGGATGATATGAGAAGTTCAACATCTCCTTGGATGAATCCAGAAGATTCTAGAGAGGTCCAACATCATCTATATATTGATTAGAAGGGGTTTGAGTGAAGGGTTGGTGAGAATTGATTGAGAGAAGAGAGTGTGCAACTTCACTTTGTTCATTGCAAATTGAAATCGGTTTCTGCATTCCACACCATCTTCTTCCTTTCTTTTGATTTCAACAACTTTTATGGAGGATACTGAATGATTCTAGATCAATTCCATAGCCAAAGCCTTGAAGGATCGTGTTCTTGAAATTGAATTTCAGCACCTGAAAGTCATTATCGAGTTTGGAGTTCCAGGCGTTTTCCATCAATTCTCTTGCATACAGAAGCAAGAACTTGATACATTGAATGCTTTTGGAGCTGTAGAAGGGTTGAAGTGAAGAATTGCTGCATCTGTTACTCAAGAATTCACAGGTTGGTAACTTTCATTCCTCACCTTAATTTAAGAAGAATTAGGTTAATTTGTTAGGTTAGATTGATAGTATGTGGTTAGGAGATCGTTTCTGAAAACTTAGAGAAGATTTCGTGATGATCAATGAGGTGACACAATTTCTGTTTGGATCAAGAACATGCTGGATATTGAGAGATAATATGAGTATTATAGCAAGAACTGATCAGGGTAATATGGTGAACATTTTGAACCTTTCAATTTGAAGAATGGTGACAATTGAGGTCTGAGCATAATTTCGATTCTTGATCGTGTTTAAGGTTAGAGGTTGATTCAATGAATTCTGAGGCTAGGGTTAGACTCAGGGAGAGATTTAGAGTGATTTAGTGCTTTAGATCATGAATTTTGATGGAGATTTGAGGGAGCCCGAGTAAGGAGAAGGTTGATGTCTGAGCTCTGTTTCAATGGCGTTCTTCCCTCCATTTTTGGTTCAAACGAAGAAGATGATGTTGGCACCATTGGATCAACATGAGGACTTTGACTAAACCACGTATCCCACGACCAGGATTAATTTGAATTTGTGAGAGAGTCTGAGTAAGTGAAACGATGCGTTTCACTTACTAGGTCGTTTTGGGCTTAATGAAATAACCACTATCCACACCCCCAGCGAGCCCAATCGATGTAATGAACTGAGCGTGTTTACTATCTGCACCGTTGTTTTATTATTTTTGTTTGGATTTTCTTTATTTTTTCATTTTGTTCATGGTTCTTGAAAAAATCATATAAAATTGAAAATTAATCCAATTAATCCCATTCTTTTTGCATTTTACTCATGATTGAGTCTAGTATTTTTTAGATAAAAAATATTTTCAATTCATGTATTTTCTGATTTTATGGGAATTGTATATTTTAATTGATATTAAAATGGTTATGTTTGAAACCTAGTTTTGTGGAATTTTGTGTGATCATGTGGTGATGATTTTGATCCTATTTTTTGTGTGTGTGATTAGGTTAGTCATGTATGCTCCCATATCATTTTTCTCACATTTTTGTGATGGAAATAGGTGTGCCTTCTAGATTGAGATTTAGGTGCTTCCTTTTAGGGTTTAGGTTTAATACCTCATAGTGTAGAATTTATTTCTAGGTCTAATTTGATGATTTGATATATGAAATTAATGTGGTAGAGTCATGATTGACCTAGGTTCCCATAGTTATTTTTGTAGGATTTTACAATTGGTTTTAGTATTTCAGTTAGGACTAACTTTAATGCTAGGTTTTAGGTGATCCTAACTTACTAATTCAACTAGATTAACTTCTTTAGCTCCCTTAGATTAGGGTTTTGGCTTTGTTTGCCTTCGGTTGAGGTTGAAGACAAGTTGAAGACAAGGCTTGGAGCTTGAAGTTGCTTGAAGTTGCTTGGAGCTTGGAGTTGCTTGTGCCTGAAGGTGTCTGATGAAGATTTAGAAGGTAGGAGCCATAGGGAAGGCCTTAGAATTAGATTGATTTCTTTCACAAATATGGAAAGCATCTTGTGCTTCCATTCTTCCCAATGACTAAAAGTCCTTCTAAGATATTCACATCCCTCCTTTGGAGGGATGAGTGGCTTTATCCAGGAAGTAGAACTTTGAGGGAACCAGTCTCTCATAATGATGAACCCTTACAGGCTTCCCTTGGTTGTCAATAAGCTGTTTATCATTTCCTCTCATCCTGTTAAATCAATTGTCTTCTGGTTTGAGTATCTGGAAAGATGTCGGACTTGAGTTTGAAGATGAGGACTTCACTGAAGAGTGTGGAAGAGGATGATTCCTTGAGCATTGCCATTGTAGCTGAAGCTTGAAGAGCAAGAATAACAAGTTGATACTTGAAGACCCAATGGAGATTGAATGAAGAGCTGAGGCTTGAAAAAGAATTGAAGGATGAAGTTGACACTTCTAAGTGATTGAAGATTACCCTGAGAAGCTGAAGCTTGTAGATGAAGAAGAGCAAGTTGATACTGGTAAAGCAAAAGAGAGCTGAAGCTTGAAGACTAAGTTGATACTTATGAAAAGGATTCAATTGAGATTGAGTGTAGAGCTGAGGCTTGAGGAATAAAGGACAAGTTGATACTTGTACATTGATGCTTGGAGAGCCTGAGGAATCAAGTTGATGCTTGTAGTTAAAAGTGAAGCCTGAAGGTAGAATTGACTGAGGAGTTGAAGCTTGGAGAGGAGAGAATAAGTTGACACTTATGTTTGGTGGATTGAAACCTTGGAGGAGCAAGTTGATGCTTGTTAGTGAAGCTGATAGCCTGGAAGGGTGGTTGAAGTCTGAAGACTGGATTGCTGTTAGAAGAGCTGAAGCTTGGAATTGAAAGAGGGAGTTGTTGATCTGCTTTCTTGTTTGTTTTCTTTTCTGTGCTGATGTGCCTTACTTGACTTGCTTGATGCATTAGAATAAGTTCATATCTAGACTGATGTTAATATAGGAGCATGATTACACTAGAGGTTGAGTTGCTCCCTCTGCTTGTATTTTTACTGTATGGCTTTGCTTGCGGGTATTCGGTAGAGCCCAGCTCCCTTGCCCATGTGGTTTGTGATTTGCTTGATGGCATGTTATTTCTTCTGTATGATTAATGTTATTCATATCTGGCTTGAGGTTGAGATGAGCTTGTGGAGGCTGATGCCCCACACACATTTCCTCCCTCACTTGCATTGCATGCATTTTACAGCTGTTTACTGTTTAAGCTGATGCTTTACCTGTTTCTGTTTATCATTGACATGATCCCTTAGGAATCTCACTTCCTTTGATAAAGAAGTGATGATTAGAACTTTAGGTTGAAACCTATGCATGATAACATCTAGGAGTCCCCTGTTTCAAACGTCAACCATAGGACGAATCCTTGGCATGACAACAGTAGGACTTGATAGTCTCCCTTTAGTTGAGCCTGTTCTCTTCTCATCTCAAACAGCTTAAGATACAGTAATCATGAATGATTTCTTTCGTACGTTACAAGCCTTAAGCTATCTGAGAAAGGATTGTTGGAGAGTTTCTTTTCAACAGTCCGGATGTTTAGTATGGCACCCTTTGGGTGACATGCGACGCATTCACTCTCAGGTCATAGTCTTTAGTACGATTGAAATTGCAAACACAATAAAAAACAGTTCTTTCATAAAAGACAGAAAACAAACTTCAAACCTTTTTGCCCCGTGGGCCCGTAATTCAAAGGAAGCTTTTCTGAAGAAAAGAGTGTCGTTAAACTTCAGCGCCGCCGCAAACAAGCTTTGTCCCTAACTGCTGGAACTGATGTTTAACCCTACTCGATAAAACATATGAATCTGAATTCCCGTAATCCGTATTATCCCGAACTACATAAGCTCTGATCTCTCAAGCCTGTTGAGAGTACGTAGGCACAATCCTGACGTATTGGCGAGCCACCTTCCCCGTAACTCGTAGTTAGTCGAACTACGTTGACTCTGATTTCTCATTCTCTGATGAGAATACGTAGGCATAAAGTGCGACGCTTTGCCGAGTCATTTTTCTTTTCTGTTTAAGCCAGCCTTGATAGGTAGATAGATAAACCAACTCGTCCAGTAAACACAACAAGCGTGGATCCCATCGAGTACGATGGACGTGAGGGGTGCTAATACCTTCCCCTTGCGTAACCGACTCCCGAACCCAGACAATGGTTGCGATGACCTTGTATTATACCTTTTCGTCAGGTTTTTCCGATCGTTTCCTTTCCTGTTCTGAGGGATAAATAACGAAAGGTGGCAACTCTTCTAATTTGCCGGCACCTTATTTTCGCGGAAGCGACAGCTGGCGACTCTGCTGGGGACTTGATAGTTTCCTGGGATCCAACATCCCGTATGCGAGTCAGTTTGGGGATCCAACGTCCCCTGCGAGAGTCAATCCTAGCGCTTGTATGATTACTTGTTGGGCTGTGTTTATTTATCGCATTTTATTTCCCGCACTTTATTTTCAGTTTGATATGATTATCTATGCTGTTGTGGGAGGGGCATTCTGATGAGTAAGAAGCCAGACCCAGGCTTGAGTGAACATAGCATTAGTTGTGGAAATTAGTGGGCGTGTGCTTGCTTGGCAGGCACTAGTGTCTCATGAAATCCACGCTCAGACGAGGTTCTCCCGGTTGACTTCTTTTTCAACCCTTTGGGTTGAGGGGGTTGTTGGTTTGGAGGATTGTCGACTCTAGGGACCGATCATTTGGGATTCATCCGAGTGAGGCCGCTTCATGAGCTGGTGATGCCACACCTTCTGGGTATCGTATCACCTCTCTTGAATGTCTGTGACGCTGATGACCACATAGGATGCCGAACTTGCGTCAGTTTAGGTCCATACCTGTGAGCAAGGTTGGGTTTGTTGCAGGAAACTTTAACCTTCAGATTACCTGGTTTTCTTGATAGTGAATCAGTTTTGTCGGTACCGGAGGTTCTCATCATTAGATGTGTTTGTTCTTGACAGATTTATGGGATCAGAGGATCTCACCAGCAGATGTATGGTTGTTCTTGACAGAGCAGAGTTTTTGGTCCTGTATCAGAGGACCTTATATTCAGAGATGTGTATTTGTTCTTGATAGAGCAGAGCACATTTTTGGTCCTGTATCAGAGGTCCTTATTATCAGATGTTTGTTCTTGACAGAGCAGATTTATGGTCTTGTATCAGAGGTCCTTATTATCAGATGTTTGTTCTTGACAGAGCAGGTTTATGGTCCTATGTGTGTGTGTTCTTGGCAGAGCAGATTTGTGGTCCGATACTAGGGTTTTCTTCTTATCAGAGATAGTGGTTGTTCTTGATAGAGCAGGATTATGGTTTTGTTGATACAGAATCTCCACAGCACAGTTGCCTTGATCTCCTGCTGCATGATTGCATTTTACATTGCTTTGCATACCCATTCGCATTTCATCAACGTGTGTCTGTGTTGCAGGTACCGTTTCCCCTGATTCAGGATTTCTGGCCTTCTACTGTATTGTTATGGGTTCTCTGAGGAAGACCGTGGCTTACAAGCTCCCTGCCCCTGATCTGGTTCAGCTGACTGGTTTGATTGCTTTAGCAGATGATTCTGTGAGAGATGAGTTCAGAAAATCTTACGGCAAATTGCTCAGTTTGGTTCGTAAACCTTCTGTGTTCGAGTTGAATGGGTTGCACGCTCTGCTGCAGTTCTACGAACCTCCGTTGAGATGCTTTACTTTCCAGGATTTTGTCCTCGCGCCCACACTAAAGGAATATGTTGATTTGTTAGGTGTGCCTATCAAGAGGCAGATGCCCTTTGTCCATATGGATGCTGAGCCTGATTTGGCTAGTCTAGCTCCTTCACTTCATCTGGATGCCTCCGAGTTGGTGTTGTCTAGTTGGAACAAGGTTCCCGGTTTCTCCTTGCAGTTCTTAGTGGGAAAGGCTCAGCGGTGCGCCAAAGACGGATGTTGGGTCGTATTCAACGCCATTCTCGCTCTGTGCATATATGGCATCATTCTGTTCCCCAATATGCCCGACTTTGTGGACTTCGACGCCTTCCGTATCTTTGCATTAAGGAATCCAGTCCCTACCTTGATAGGAGATGTCTACCATTCCATCCACTACAAAAACGAGAACATAAGGGGTAAGAATGTCTCGTGCTGTGTGCCCCTGCTTTATAAATGGCTTGGTAGTCATCAGCCCAAGAGGGGTCCCTTTGTTTCGTCTGCAGCCACAGCTGAGCGGTCCGAGCGTCTGATGAGTCTATCAGCGGAGGATATTGACTGGTTTGACAAAGATAGGTTGGGTACCGAGATTATCTTCAGCTGCAGCGGGTTTCCGAATGTGCCTTTGATAGGCAGGAAGGGCTGTATAAACTATAATTCGTCTCTGCTAGTCTGACAATTTGCTTATGCTTTGAGAGCTCCGCCGAAGGATGAAGAGGTGCAGGAATCTCTGTACCTCACTGGTCTTCTAGAAGGGGATATGTTGTCCAAGCTTCAGCGCGCTTGGAATGGCATCGGTAAGAGGGGAAAACCATTGCTGGGGAAAAGCAATAGTCAAGCCTACGCTCCATATGTGACGTGGATCAGAGCCATAGCAGATGCTATAGGGATGTCGTTTCTTCCTGCCAAGCCAGAAAGCCCTCCAATGATTGAAGAGTCGGATTGAAGAAGGCAAATGAAGAATTGGAGAAAGAATTGGCTCAGCTCCGAAGCGAGAGAAATGAAGCCGTTCATTCCTTCAAGAGGCAGACAGAGCTGGTGAACCAGCTGGGGACAGACTTGACTAAGCAGATAGCTGAGCGTGAGCGCATGGGTCGAGACTTCAAAGCTGTCAATGATGTGCTGGCCACGAAGAAGCAGCACTTGGACGAAGCGTATCGGAGGATATCCAAGTTTAACCAGCACTGGAAGGCCTCCCTAGCCAACAGGAAAGAGCGGGAGGATAAGCTGATGCAACAGATCTCCAAGCTGAAAGCCCAGGTGAAGGCTAGTGAGAAGAGGTTTGATGAAGAAACCGCTCGCAGATATGCCGCTGAAGGTCAGCTCAACAAGGCTCTTGCTAACATGAAGGAGCGCAAACTGATGTTTGAATCCAAGAAGCGGAAGTTAGAAGATTGTTTCGGCGAAGGAGCATGGGAAGATTCGGTCGAAGGTATTCAGTACACTATTATGCAGAGAGAGTTACTCGTCGAAGGGTTGCTCACTCGGCCTGATCATCCAGAAACGAAGGGGTTGTTAGAAGAGTTTCGCGCCCGTGGCCGTACTTGACTATTTGTATTCCTTTTGTTTGATCATCGTTGTATGCTGACCATCACCAGGCTTGTTGGCTGAGGTCACGCTTTGATTCGTCTTGTACTCATTGATGTTGTGTACTGCCTTGATGGGTTTTCTTTATATATGAGATGTCATTTCCATGACTGGACTCGAACTTCTTATTATCAGCACTGGCACTCAGGCACTAGGATCGGGGGATACCTCCCTAACGCACAGACACACGTTTGCATATTGCATGAAGCATTTGCATAACAAGCACTTTGTCGTTTTTCCTAACCCTTTTGTGTTTACAGGTTGTTTCAGGTTGTTCCAGGATTGATCAGAGACCTATCCACCGCTATCCGACCAGAGCAAATCAAACCAGAATCATGGAGCAAGTGCAAACTGATGTTCAGGAACTCCGCGAAAGAATGGACCGCTTCATGGAGCTCATGCAAGCGGTCGCCAATGGACAGGATCAGCTCAGAACCTTGGTTCAGCCTCTGATTTCAAGGGTCGATAGCAATGGCGTACTCCATGGTGGGACTGTGCCTACCCCTCCACCAGTTGAAACTCCTCAGAATGGCGTCCCCGTGACCGGGGGGAACGGCAGCGCCAACGACAATGTGATAGCTAACATGGGACTCAACGGCAATACGACGGGCGTCGGTAATGGGAATTTCGAAGCCAATGTCAATGTTAGGCTGGGCAACGGCAATGCAGGTGTTGGGAATCTGTTCGGGCCTCAACCATGGTTAGAAGACCGTCAAGACGATGTGTTCTCTTAGAGAGGTGCTGAAGGGGAACTGACTGCTGAAGCACGTCTAAGGTTCAAGGCACTCGAGGATAAGATGAGAAATATCGAGAACCAGAACACCCTGGGTGTTGATAAGTCCAAGTTGGGACTGATTGCTGATTTCAAGGTGCCTCCCAAGTTCAAGGTACCTGACTTTGAAAAGTACAAGGGCACCACTTGCCCTCACGTCCATCTGAGATCATACTACCGGAAAATGTCAGCTCATTCCGAGGACGAGAAGTTGCTGATGCACTTCTTTCAGGACAGTCTGTCCGGACCATCCCTCGAATGGTACATGAGTCTGGAACCTACCAGTGTGCACACGAGGAAGGACCTTGCTGAAGCATTTGTGCACCACTACCAATACAATAGCGACTTGGCCCCGAACCGAGTCCAACTGCAGAATCTGTCGCAAAGGAACAACGAAGGGTTCAAGGAATACGCCCAGCGGTGGCGTGAATTGGCAGCCAGGGTTCAGCCGCCGATGGTTGAACGTGAGCTCATGCAGATGTTCGTAGCCACCCTCCCAGGGGTTTATTATGAGAAATTGGTCAGCGGTATGTCTGGAACCTTCTCAGATCTCATTATCACGGGTGAGCACATCGAAAATGGGATCAAACTGGGGAAAATTCAAGGTGATTCGTCCTCAGCTGGAGGAGGCGGAAAGAAACCTTATGGTGGCAAAAGACGGGAAGGAGAAACGAGCGCCGTGACCAACGCTCGAAGGAAGGGTAAAGGCCCTCACCAACAAGTGGCCAGTATAACTATCCCGGCAGTTCAACAGCCACAGCAGCAGCAGCAACCGAATCAACAAGGGTACAAAAAGTACCAGAACAGGGCACCTCTGTCGAGCCGTCACCTCGAGACACCGCCCATGTCTTACGCTCAACTGTTACAGACTTTGCTTCAGCTACAGTTGATCCAGAAGAGAACTTTGGCTCCCTTGACAGGGGCACCTCCGCCAGGTTATGACGCGAATGCGACTTGCGAGTTTCACTCAGGGGCACCAGGTCACACAATAGAAAACTGCAAAGCCTTCAAGCATAAAGTGCAGGACATGGTGGACGCTAAGATCATCAACTTCTCAGATAATGTGCCAAATGTCACGAAGAACCCTATGCCAAACCATAGGGGAGGTGGAGTAAACGTCATTATTGAAGACGAGAACTTGGATGTGTTGACTGACGTCAGAGATCTGAAGACGCCGCTTAGCTTCATTAAAGCTAAGTTGATGAAAATAGGTTTCTTTCCAGGTTGCGAAGAGCTATGTATGGGTTGTGCGACAAGTCCTGATGGATGTGAACAACTGAGAGAGGGGATTCAAAGTCTGATGACCGAAGGAATCCTGCAATTTAGCCGAAGGGCCGAATGTGGATCGGGAGAGGTAATGCTGAAGCAAGATGATGAGGTTGCCACAATCACCATCCCTCGCCAGACGATAACTATTTCTGCACCCAGGCCGCCTACGATTACCATCACCAAAGCTGGGCCGATACCCTTCGAAAGAACAAACGCTCTCCCATGGCATTATGGGGTTGAAGTCTACTGCAATGGACAGAAGTTGGAGCTAGAGCCGTTTGGGTCGTATGTAGATAACCTTGCAGAAGTAAGCGGAATCACTCGCAGCGGGAGAGTGTTTGCACCACTAGAGGTCGTGGCGGACAAAGCGGACAGAGTTGATGCAACTGATAAAGGTAAAAGTAAAGTCGTTGAAGAGATCCCGCGTGGGGCAGAAAAAGACTTACTCGTTAAAGACGCCGAGGAATTTATGAGGTTGATTAAAAAGCGTGACTACAAGACCGTGGATCATCTCCATCAGACACCCTCGAAGATTTCCATCCTGAACCTGTTGCTGTGTTCTGAAGCACATCACAACGCACTGCTGAAGGTGTTGAACGCCGCGTATGTACCGCAGGAAATATCGGTAAACCAGCTGGAAGAGGTCGTAGCCCACGTGAATGCTGGAAATGGGTTAGGGTTCACTGACCTAGAGCTGACGCCAAAGGGGAGGAACCACAATAGCGCCCTGCACATCTCGATAGAGTGTAGGGGAACGATTATGTCTCACGTGTTGGTAGACACGGGGTCGTCGCTCAATGTTCTTCCGAAGAAGGCATTAATGAAGTTAGATACTCGCGGAGTGATTTGCACACCCAGTGATCTGGTCGTGAAGGCGTTCGATGGAACCAAACGCCATGTTTTCGGGGAGGTGACGTTGCCAATCCAAGTCGGGCCGGAAACATTTGATGCGGTCTTTTACATTATGGACATCATGCCTGCCTACAGCTGTCTCTTGGGCCGGCCGTGGATCCATGCTGCTGGAGCCGTGACCTCCACGTTGCACCAGAAACTCAAGTATGCTGTTGGAGGTAGCATCGTGACCGTATGTGGCGAGGAAGACATAATGGTGAGCCATTTGTCGTCCTTCAAGTATGTTCAGATGGATGGGGAAATCCACGAAACCCTATGCCAAGCGTTCGAAGCCGTTAAAGTCAAGGACGTAGCTCCTGTAGTCACTGAGAAGCCAGAGATGACTCTCTCTTCCTTCAAGGAAGCCCGGGCTGTTATCCAAGCCGGATCTACCCCAGGCTGGGGGCGAATTTTGGAGATACCTAACAAGCAAGACAAGTTTGGGTTGGGATATTCTCCTGGAGCTGAAGCCTCCTCTTCTAGAAGTGCGTCGCGAGGTAAAGGGCCGATCCAGTTTACCAGTGGCGGGGTGATATTTGAAAGCGTCAACACGGTGTCTGAAGACAGCGAAGATAGCGACTGTGACCTAGACTCTTGGATCCAGCCAAGCAAGCCAGGCGAGAGCCTCAACAATTGGTCCGTCAAGGACATCATCCAGATGACAAGCAAAGAGTAATGATTTACTTTTTCCAATCATTGTACAACCCTATGTCCTACCCGGGGCATAGTGGTTTTATTGTCAGGGCCTCGTTTGATTATGTACATGCATTTTATCAATAAATCAAAAGGCGTTTTTATTCGTATTCAAATATTGTGATCTCTGTTATTCCTGTTTTATATTTGTTTTGAAAAACAATAAAATGGCAATGGGGTTTGTGCTAACCTGCATATCCTCGTTTTAAGCTTAACCCTTGATATTGCAGGATCCACATAGCAGATAACATCGACTCTGGACCTTCTATGGCTCACTTCGACTTCGATTGCCCGATCTATCAAGCCGAAGAAGAGATTGATGAAGACGAAGACCTTCCCGAAGAGTTGGCCCGCTTGTTGAAACAAGAGGAGAAAGTTATTCTACCTCATGAAGAGGAGATCGAGATTGTGAATTTGGGTTCTGAAGAACTTGTCAGGAACGTCAGGACAGGGGCTGCATTGCAGAGTGATGTCAAGCAGAGATTGGTCGAGATGCTAAGAGAGTATAGTGACGTATTTGCTTGGTCATACGAAGATATGCCCGGACTTGATATTGACATCGTGGTCCACCACTTGCCGCTGCGAGAAGATTGTCCTCCCGTCAAGCAGAAGCTTAGGAGGACGCGACCAGATATGGCCGTTAAGATCAAAGAAGAAGTGCAAAAACAGCTTGATGCTGGCTTCTTAGTGGTCACTACTTACCCTCCGTGGGTCGCCAACATAGTGCCTGTACCGAAGAAGGACGGTAAGGTACGAATGTGCGTCGATTATCTGGATTTGAATAGGGCGAGCCCTAAAGATGATTTCCCGCTGCCTCATATCGATGTGTTGGTCGACAATACAACTCAGTTCTCTGTATTTTCGTTCATGGATGGCTTCTCCGGCTACAATCAGATCAAGATGGCGCCGGAGGACATGGAGAAAACTACATTTATCACGCCCTGGGGAACATTTTCTACAAGGTAATGCCTTTCGGTCTGAAGAACGCAGGGGCCACTTACCAACGAGCAATGGTTACTTTGTTTCATGACATGATTCATCATGAGATTGAAGTCTATGTTGATGACATGATTGTGAAGTCCCAAACGGAGGAGGGGCATCTGGTCAATTTGCTGAAGCTTTTTGAGAGGCTTAGGAAGTTCAGGTTGAGGCTGAATCCTAACAAGTGTACTTTCGGAGTACGGTCCGGAAAGTTACTGGGGTTTATCGTGAGCGAAAGAGGCATCGAGGTTGATCCTGCGAAAATAAAAGCGATACAAGAAATGCCAGCGCCAAAAACAGAAAAAGAAGTTCGTGGTTTCCTGGGCAGAATAAACTACATTGCAAGGTTTATCTCTCAGCTCACGGCCACGTGTGAACCGATGTTCAAACTACTGAAAAAAGATCAGGCGATTATCTGGAACGAGGATTGCCAGAAGGCATTCGACAAGATAAAGCAGTATCTGCAGGAACCTCCAATCTTGATACCCCCAGTGGCCGGAAGACCACTAATCATGTACTTGACAGTTCTTGAGAATAGTATGGGGTGTGTTCTCGGTCAGCACGGCGAGACGGGCAGAAAGGAGCATGCCATTTACTACTTGAGTAAAAAGTTCACAGATTGTGAATCTCGTTACTCGATGCTGGAGAAAACGTGTTGTGCACTAGCCTGGGCTGCCAAACGTTTACGACAATACATGCTCAACCACACCACCATGCTGATTTTGAAGATGGATCCGATCAAGTACGTCTTCGAGAAGCAAGCGCTTTTGGGAAGGATTGCCAAATGGCAGATGGTGTTGACGGAATATGACATTCATTACGTTTCCCAGAAGGCCATCAAGGGAAGCGTATTGTCTGAATACCTTGCCGAACAGCCGATCGAGGATTACCAGCCGATGAAATTTGAATTCCCTGATGAGGATATCATGTTTCTCAAATCGAAGGATTGCGATGAACCGTTGCCCGACGAGGGGCCAGACAGAAGATCCCAGTGGAAATTGATATTTGACAGGGCGGTTAATTCTTATGGAAGTGGGATTGGGGTGATCATCACGACTCCCCACGGATCCCATATCCCGTTCACTGCGACACTGACGTTTCCGGTCACCAATAACAAAGCGGAGTACGAAGCATGCATCATGGGTCTAGAAGAAGCAATTGATTTGAGAATCAAGAACCTAGATGTATATGGTGACTCGACGCTTGTGATCAACCAGATTAAAGGGGAGTGGGAGACTCGTCAATCAAATTTGGTGCCGTACATGAATTACGCCAGAAGGCTGCTTCCATTCTTTGATCGAGTGGAACTCCATCATGTGCCCAGAGCAGAAAATCAGATGGCTCATGCCTTAGCCACGTTGGCTTCGATGTATAAAGTCAATTTTTGGAATGAAGCTCCAAGAATTGTCCTTTCTCATCTTGATAGACCTGCAATCGAGGAAGCCTCCGACGGCAAGCCATGGTTCCATGATATCCAGACCTTCCTTATGACTAAGGAATATCCTGCGGGAGCGTCAACCCAGGATAAGAAGACTCTGAGGAGGCTGTCTGGAAATTTCTATCTCAATCCTGATGGAGTTTTGTATAAAAGAAATCACGATCTCGTGCTGCTCAGATGTGTATATGAGAGAGAGGCGAGTATGCTCATGGAAAAAGTCCATGAAGGCACATTTGGTACGCATGCCAGCGGGCATGCTATGACAAGGAAGATCCTGAGAGCAGGATATTACTGGCTGACGATGGAATTGGATTGCTTTAAATTCGCGAAGAGGTGTCATAAATGCCAGATTTATGCTGATAAAGTTCATGTGCCGCCGTGCCCATTAAATGTCATGTCCTCCCCGTGGCCGTTCTCCATGTGGGGCATCGACATGATAGGCAAGACCGAGCCCACTGCATCTAACGGACATCGCTTCATTCTAGTAGCTATCGACTACTTCACCAAGTGGGTGGAGGCAGCCTCATACGCTAATGTGACCAAGCAGGTGGTGGCTAAATTCGTAAAGAGGGACATCATCTGTCGTTACGGAATTCCCGAGCGGATCATTACGGATAATGGTTCGAATATGAATAACAAAATGATGAAAGAGTTGTGCCAGAGTTTCAAGATTGAACACCACAACTCATCTCCCTACCGGCCGAAGATGAACGGCACCGTTGAAGCGGCCAATAAGAACATCAAGAAGATCGTTCAGAAGATGGTTGTGACCTATAAAGATTGGCACGAGATGCTGCCATTTGCACTGCACGGTTATCGTACGACGGTACGTACGTCAACCGGGGCAACTCCTTTCTCCTTGGTGTACGGTATGGAAGTTGTCCTACCGTTAGAAGTGGAGATCCCTTCTTTACGAGTTTTGGTTGATGTGAAGCTCGACGAGGCAGAATGGATTAAGAACCGACTAAACTAGCTCAGCCTGATGGACGAGAAGAGGTTGGTATCGATTGCATATGGTCGTCTGTACCAAAGCCAAATGAAGAAAGCTTATGATAAGAAGGTGCGCCTTAGAAGCTTTCAGACGGGTGATCTCGTCCTGAAGAAGATTCTTCCTCCACACTCCGATCACCGGGGCAAGTGGACTCCTAATTACTAAGGTCCGTACGTCATCAGCAAGGTCTTCTCGGGAGGAGCCTCGTTGTTATCCACGATGGACGGTGAAGATTTTGCATCCCCGGTGAACGCGGACGCAGTTAAAAAATACTTTGCTTAAAGAATGACCCGCTGGAAAGAAAAAGAGTATCCAGGAAAAAATGGGGCATCCCGGCGAACCAGAAAAAAGGAAAAAGGTTCGGGAAAAAATTAGGGATATAAATTGAAAAATGTACACCCGCAAAGTCGAAAACCCGGATGGGCGACTTTGGCAGAAAAGGGTATCCCGGTGAATCGAAAACTCGGAAGGGCGATTCAGGCAAAAGTTAGGGATTTGAAAAAGCAAATGACTGCGTTCCGCGTGTGGACTTTCATTGTTTAGTGGTTTGGAAGACCTGAGGGCCGTTCATCTGAATCAATCTCTTCTGAAGCTGAAGCGTCGGAGAAGTATCGAAGTCGAGTGGGTCATAGAGGGATCAACTCATGGTGTTCGTCTACGCCTCGTTGCCGACATTTGTATATACTAATGTATATTTATGTTTTTACTTTTTTACGCAGCTTCCTTATTCCAGGAGCTTGCATCTGTTGTAAAACATTTTTACCCATTCAGGGGTTCGTTATTAATAAAATGTATATTATTCAGCAATGCTGTTTGTTTGTTTAGCATTTATCTGTTTTGTTTGCGAAAAAGAACGCCGATGTTTTTGATAAAATGCGCATACATAAACTTACTGGCCTAGGCCCCTGATTGTTGAAACAATGAATTACTTGAACATTGTCGCAAGATGATAACCTTGATAGGTCCCTTTGAGAAGGGTATCTTGTCTGTTTGTTTGTGTTGTTGCAGGTGTAGCGTACTCCAGGAAGCGCGCCGTATGCATCCCCAAGCAGGATGATTCCTTCTTCTCCAGCAAAGTTCAGCAGCCTCTCCCTGCAGAGTCTGAAACGTGAGATCGTAAGGCATTGATGTGTCTCCCCAGGAAGAGAAGATTCTCTCCCCAGTCAAATACATCCTGAAGGAATGTCGTCTCCCCAGCTGAGTCATACGCTGAAGTGTGCAGAAATTGATAGTTCCAGACTGAAGTCTCCAGCGGAATTGAGATTCCCCACAGAGTCGTACTCTCCCTAGCAAGCAGGATGATTCCTTCTTCCCCAGCCGAATAGGCAAACCCCCAAGAGAGCCGAGTCCTTGGATGTTGGGGGACCATGATTGGTTTTCCCCAGTAAAATGTTGAATAGCTGATGTTGTATTTCCCCGCCGGAGTCGTTATCTCCAGGGAAGTAGTCGCGAAGGCCGCGCAGTTTATTTCCGCGATTGACATCGCTTTCCCCAGCAGGTTCAGGTTCTCGTAGAGCTTCATTCCCCTACAGCAGTCGACTGAAGTTTGTTTCCCCGGGCGGAGTCCAATTGAGATTGGTGTGGTTCTTTCTCCTCGGCAAGATGATTCCTCCCCTCCACCAGAGTGTTTCTTTCTCCTTGACAGGATGATTCTCCCTTCGACATTTATTTCGCTGACGGGATCGCAGCATTTTGCATGATTGCATAGCATTTATCGTAAACGCGTAGCATTTCCACCGTGTGGAGCATTGCGCCGTTGTCAAAGCATATGCATATGAAACATGAGCTAGGTCGTTACTGTTCTTGTTTTGCAGGTGTTCCTCCGCAGAGTCGCTTGCTCAAGATGATTCTTGAATTCTCCCCAGCAAAGTCGTTGCTCAAGATGATTCTTGAAATCCCCAGTGAAGTCGCCAGAGTTGGTTGCTCAAGTTGATGCTTCGAGTCCCCGGCAAAGTGTTTGCTCGGGATGATCCCTGAAATCTCCAACAGAGTATGGGTTCAGGATGATTCTTGAAGTCTCCACGGAGTTATTTGTCCAAGATGATTCTTGATTTCCTCAGCAGAGATGACCTACCCAGAATGATTTCCGGATCCCCGAAGCAGAGTTACTTGATAGTTCCCCAGGATCCCCAGAGGAGATGTGTTATCCCCAGCAGGTTTCTGAACAACGAAGTTGAAACTTCCCTCGAAGACTTGATGATTGAAGTCCAACCATATTGACGAAGCAGTTCTCTCAGCTGAAGCAGAGTGCCTGATGGCAGGGGTTTGGATATCCCCAATCGGTTCATGATTGACCCAGAATTCTATTCTCGACCTACTGATGAAGTCCGCCTGACGCCCGAGAACCCCTTTGAATGCCCGACGGCATGATTAACTTGATTGTTAAAAAGCTCCCAATGACCTGATGAGTCCCGAGGAATCTTGATGCCTGACGGCATGATCGACCATGTATCACCGGTTACCGTGTGACCAATTCCCCAGCTAGTTGTTGTGCAGCTAATATTTCAGTTTTCGAAGATTTGTTCCCATCAGAGTACCGTGTACTTATGCAGTTGGCAAATTTCCGGGTTTGTCGGTATTCAACCGTCTCGCACCTTGATTGGTTGAGAGCCGTTCGCTTCTCACCCAGTCAGGTTCAAGCCGCTTGAATAGGGGCAGCTGTTGCACCCCAAAATTTGCCCAACTTTTCTTTACCTAGCTTATGTTTCACTTCATTCACATTAGAATTATCATTTGCATTTCATTGACATGTATGCAGGAGATCAAGAGGTATGATTACCAATCAAGGCCTATACAAGACTATGAAGCTAGCCAAGAAGGTTATTCAAGTGTTCAAGGGATGATATCCTTGTCAGAGAAGTCAAAGGATTCTCAGAGAGAGTGGTTGAAACCAAGAGTGTGTGCCACCTAACTTGAGAGTTGTGGGAAGACCTCAGATGATTCTGAAACCATGAGGGTGGATTTGAAGCCTTGAGAGAGCTTATGAGATGTCTTGAAAGCCATCATGAAGCCTAGACAGGTCATTGTGCAAGATTAAGAAGCCTCAGCCATGAGTGGTGTAATTAGGGTTTGACTGAGTCAACCCTAGGTCAACTGATGATTTGAACAAGGTTGAGACCTAATTCAAGGGCCATGTGATCATGGATTGATGCATTGAGATGTTATAAGGATGATTCCAAGGTCAACTCATCATGATTGAAGAGTTTGAGAAGTTTCAAGCTAGGGTTTCTAAGGCTTGACAATGTAAAATCCCCTAGTTTGACCCCTATCTTCAAGGCAGTTTAGCCCAAGATGTGATTGTCATCTCATCTTGCCCCCAACATGAATGTTGTAGAGCTTGTTCTTATATTTAATTTGAGTACTATAAGTCCTTGATAGGGTTTGTAGAACTCAAGTTATGACTTTGACAAGTTACAGGTCATCTGAGGTATGTGAATCTGGGGGCTTGAAAGTTACCCAACTTGCATCAAACTTTTTCCCTAGAAGGATGATTCCTATGAACTTTTGGTCAACATGAATGTTGTTCCTTATTCTCTTAGATTTCTATAGAGTACTAGAAGTCCTTGATAGGATTTGTAGAACTCAAGTTATGGCTTTGACAAGTCAAGGGCATTTTGGTCATTTGGAGATTACAGGTCATTTCAAGCATAAGGCCATAACTCCTATTTCCAAGCTTCAAATGGAAAAATGTTCAACATAAAACTTGTTCAAAATGATGTTTTAAGGATAGTAAAGAGGTCATGAGATGATGGAAATGCTTGTAGCTCAAAGTTGCAAAAATGACCTAAAATAAGGGTATAAGTTAAATGAATCAAAGTTGGAAATTGATATTTTCAACCTACACATCCAAACCATGGTATGTAATATATTATTTTGACTCTAGAAAACATTCTAAGAACATTGGTTTAGCCACAATTTTGATTTGAGGTCTAATTTGTGGACTTGCTTTGAAAAGTAGTTGCTTGCATATTAAGTAACATTTGCAAAACACATGAGAGATCAATACACAAGCTTCCAAGGCCTTGTAACACCTCTAATATCTCACTTGGGGAGATTTTGGGACCATAATAAGCTGCTGCAACAAGGGAAACCAAAATTGGGGTGAGTATGGCATGAGATGAGATTTTGGATGATATGAGAAGTTCAACATCTCCTTGGATGAATCCAGAAGATTCTAGAGAGGTCCAACATCATCTATATATTGATTAGAAGGGGTTTGAGTGAAGGGTTGGTGAGAATTGATTGAGAGAAGAGAGTGTGCAACTTCACTTTGTTCATTGCAAATTGAAATCGGTTTCTGCATTCCACACCATCTTCTTCCTTTCTTTTGATTTCAACAACTTCTATGGAGGATATTGAATGATTCCAGATCAATTCTATAGCCAAAGCCTTGAAGGATCGTGTTCTTGCAATTGAATTTCAGCACCTGCAAGTCATTATCGAGTTTGGAGTTCCAGGCGTTTTCCATCAATTCTCTTGCATACAGAAGCAAGAACTTGATACATTGAATGATTTTGGAGCTGTAGAAGGGTTGAAGTAAAGAATTGCTGCATCTGTTACTCAAGAATTCACAAGTTGGTAACTTTCATTCCTCACCTTAATTTAAGAAGAACTAGGTTAATTTGTTAGGTTAGATTGATAGTATGTGGTTAGGAGATCGTTTCTGGAAATTTAGAGAAGATTTCGTGATGCTCAATGAGGTGACACAATTTCTGTTTGGATCAAGAACATGCTGGATATTGAGAGATAATATGAGTATTATAGCAAGAACTGATCAGGGTAATATGGTGAACGTTTTGAACCTTTCAATTTGAAGAATGGTGACAATTGAGGTCTGAGCATAATTTCGATTCTTGATCGTGTTTAAGGTTAGAGGTTGATTCAATGAATTCTGAGGCTAGGGTTAGACTCAGGGAGAGATTTAGAGTGATTTAGTGCTTTAGATCATGAATTTTGATGGAGATTTGAGGGAGCCCGAGTAAGGAGAAGGTTGATGTCTGAGCTCTGTTTCAATGGCGTTCTTCCCTCCATTTTTGGTTCAAACGAAGAAGATGATGTTGGCACCATTGGATCAACATGAGGACTTTGACTAAACCACGTATCCCACGACCAGGATTAATTTGAATTTGTGAGAGAGTCTGAGTAAGTGAAACGATGCGTTTCACTTACTAGGTCGTTTTGGGCTTAATGAAATAACCACTATCCACACCCCCCAGCGAGCCCAATCCATGTAATGAACTGAGCGTGTTTACTATTTGCACCGTTGTTTTATTATTTTTGTTTGGATTTTCTTTATTTTTTCATTTTGTTCATGGTTCTTGAAAAAATCATATAAAATTGAAAATTAATCCAATTAATCCCATTCTTTTTGCATTTTACTCATGATTGAGTCTAGTATTTTTTAGATAAAAAATATTTTCATTTCATGTATTTTCTGATTTTATGGGAATTGTATATTTTAATTGATACTAAAATGGTTATGTTTGAAACCTAGTTTTGTGGAATTTTGTGTGATCATGTGGTGATGATTTTGATCCTATTTTTTTTGTGTGTGATTAGGTTAGTCATGTATGCTCCCATATCATTTTTATCACATTTTTGTGATGGAAATAGGTGTGCCTTCTAGATTGAGATTTAGGTGCTTCCTTTTAGGGTTTAGGTTTAATACCTCATAGTGTAGAATTTATTTCTAGGTCTAATTTGATGATTTGATATATTAAATTAATGTGGTAGAGTCATGATTGACCTAGGTTCCCATAGTTATTTTTTTAGGATTTTACAATTGGTTTTAGTATTTCAGTTAGGACTAACTTTAGTGCTAGGTTTTAGGTGATCCTAACTTACTAATTCAACTAGATTAACTTCTTTAGCTCCCTTAGATTAGGGTTTTGGCTTTGTTTGCCTTCGGTTGAGGTTGAAGACAAGTTGAAGACAAGGCTTGGAGCTTGAAGTTGCTTGAAGTTGCTTGGAGCTTGGAGTTGCTTGTGCCTGAAGGTGTCTGATGAAGATTTAGAAGGTAGGAGCCATAGGGAAAGCCTTAGAATTAGATTGATTTCTTTCACAAATATGGAAAGCATCTTGTGCTTCCATTCTTCCCAATGACTAAAAGTCCTTCTAAGATATTCACATCCCTCCTTTGGAGGGATGAGTGGCTTTATCTGGGAAGTAGAACTTTGAGGGAACCAGTCTCTCATAATGATGAACCCTTACAGGCTTCCCTTGGTTGTCAATAAGCTGTTTATCATTTCCTCTCATCCTGTTAAATCAATTGTCTTCTGGTTTGAGTATCTGGAAAGATGTTGGACTTGAGTTTGAAGATGAGGACTTCACTGAAGAGTGTGGAAGAGGATGATTCCTTGAGCATTGCCATTGTAGCTGAAGCTTGAAGAGCAAGAATAACAAGTTGATACTTGAAGACCCAATGGAGATTGAATGAAGAGCTGAGGCTTGAAAAAGAATTGAAGGATGAAGTTGACACTTCTAAGTGATTGAAGATTACCCTGAGAAGCTGAAGCTTGTAGATGAAGAAGAGCAAGTTGATACTGGTAAAGCAAAAGAGAGCTGAAGCTTGAAGACTAAGTTGATACTTATGAAAAGGATTCAATTGAGATTGAGTGTAGAGCTGAGGCTTGAGGAATAAAGGACAAGTTGATACTTGTACATTGATGCTTGGAGAGCCTGAAGGAATCAAGTTGATGCTTGTAGTTAAAAGTGAAGCCTGAAGGTAGAATTGACTGAGGAGCTGAAGCTTGGAGAGGAGAGAATAAGTTGACACTTATGTTTGGTGGATTGAAACCTTGTAGGAGCAAGTTGATGCTTGTTAGTGAAGCTGATAGCCTGGAAGGGTGGTTGAAGTCTGAAGACCGGATTGCTGTTAGAAGAGTTGAAGCTTGGAATTTAAAGAGGGAGTTGTTGATCTGCTTTCTTGTCTGTTTTCTTTTCTGTGCTGATGTGCCTTGCTTGACTTGCTTGATGCATTAGAATAAGTTCATATCTAGACTGATGTTAATATAGGAGCATGATTGTGCTAGAGGTTGAGTTGCTCCCTCTGCTTGTATTTTTACTGTATGGCTTTGCTTGCGGGTATTCGGTAAAGCCCAGCTCCCTTGCCCATGTGGTTTGTGATTTGCTTGATGGCATGTTATTTCTTCTGTATGATTACTGTTATTCATATCTGGCTTGAGGTTGAGATGAGCTTGTGGAGGCTGATGCCCCACACACATTTCCTCCCTCACTTGCATTGCATGCATTTTACAGCTGTTTACTGTTTAAGCTGATGCTTTACCTGTTTCTGTTTATCATCGACATGATCCCTTAGGAATCTCACTTCCTTTGATAAAGAAGTGATGATTAGAACTTTAGGTTGAAACCTATGCATGATAACATCTAGGAGTCCCCTGTTTCAAACCTCAACCATAGGACGAATCCTTGGCATGACAACAGTAGGACTTGATAGTCTCCCTTTAGTTGAGCCTGTTCTCTTCTCATCTCAAACAACTTAAGATACAGTAATCATGAATGATTTCTTTCATAAGTTACAAGCCTTAAGCTATCTGAGAAAGGATTGTTGGAGAGTTTCTTTTCAACAGTCCGGATGTTTAGTATGGCACCCTTTGGGTGACATGCGACGCATTCACTCTCAGGTCATAGTCTTTAGTGCGATTGAAATTGCAAACACAATAAAAAATAGTTCTTTCGTAAAAGACAGAAAACAAACTTCAAACCTTTTTGCCTCGTGGGCCCGTAATTCAAAGGAAGCTTTTTTGAAGAAAAGAGTGTCGTTAAACTTCAGCGCCGCCGCAAACAGGCTTTGTCCCTAACTGCTGGAACTGCTGTTTAACCCTACTCGATAAAACAGATGAATCTGAATTCCCGTAATCCGTATTATCCAGAACTACGTAAGCTCTGATCTCTCAAGCCTGTTGAGAGTACGTAGGCACAATACTGACGTATTGTCGAGCCACCTTCCCCGTAACCCGTAGTTAGTCGAACTACGTTGACTTTGATTTCTCATTCTCTGATGAGAATATGTAGGCATAAAGTGCGACGCTTTGCCGAGTCATTTTTCTTTTCTGTTTAAGCCAACCTTGATAGGTAGATAGATAAACCAACTCGTCCAGTAAACACAACAAGCGTGGATCCCATCGAGTACGATGGACGTGAGGGGTGCTAATACCTTCCCCTTGCGTAACCGACTCCCGAACCCAGACAATGGTTGCGATGACCTTGTCTTATACCTTTTCATCAGGTTTTTCCGATCGTTTCCTTTCCTGTTCTGAGGGATAAATAACGAAAGGTGGCGACTCTTCTGTTTTTCTGGCACCTTATTTTCGCAGAAGCGAAAACACCCAGAAAAACATAAAACACACATGCGCTAGGAGTGACTTGCGTAGGGAAACAGATATCCCCAGCAGAGTCGACAGCTGTTGCAACTGGGAAAAGGGGCCGGCAGAAACAAACAGGAGAGTCGCCACCGAACGTTATTTATCCCAAAGAGAGGGAATGGAAACGATCGAAAAAAACCTAAAAGAACAAGAAAAGACAAGGTCATCGCAACCAAATCTTGGGTTCGGGAGTCGGTTACGCAAGGGGAAGGTATGAGCACCCCTCACATCCGTTGTACTCAATGGGATCCACGCTTGTTGTCTAATCTATGGGTGAAAGTTATCGAAGAGCTACTGCTAAACAGGGTGAAGAGAAAGAACAGACTCGATATGACATTGCCGCCCTATGCCTACGTATTCCCTCGTGCAATGGGAAAGTCAGAGTCAACGTAGTTCGGGAAACTACGGGTGATGGGGGGAAGGTTGCTCGCCAAGACATCGTCATCTTGTGCCTACGTATCCTCACCTAGTATGAGAAATCAGAGCAAACATAGTTTGGGTAAACTAGACCACTGGTTGGTTAAGTATTTTTTATGAGTGATGTTAAGCTTCCATTCCAGCAGTTAGGAACGATGCCTGTTTGCGGTAGAACGGAAAAGTAACGTACTCTTTTCTGAAAGTGAGTTTGAAGAACAATGCCTGTTTGGTGTGATGCTAGCAATTGTGATTCAAACCTTGATTGGATAGGCCCAAATATGTTTCTCATCCTAAGGGTGTACGCGCAAAAAAAACAGACTTAGGAAAGCAATTCATGGAGCCCAATCCACGTTTGTGAATTCTAACCTAACACACTCATTGCCTTAACAAAGAAAAGAGAACAAAGCCTCTCATCTCAGAAACTTCACGCTCTCACTAACAGTCATGCCCCTTTCTAAAATGTACGCCTCTTCCTTCTCTCTCAATAATGTTTTCTCCGTCGTGCCATCTCCGACTCTCTCAACTTCCTCTCTAAATTTAGCTCGTCTCCCTCTAATCTCACTCTCAATCTCTTTCCATTCTATGCTGTTGCTTTTGTTTTCTATGGTTTTTTCCTCACATTTTTTGAAAATATCTTTCCACCGTTTTGAAGACGAGAAAGTAGCAGTGGTTGAGGATTCAGTTATAGTAGGTGAAGATTCAGGTTCCGGATCCGGGTCCTTAACTAGTGGGTCCGGGTTTGATGGATCAGAGTTATTTGTGACAAGGATAAGGCGAAGAGTTCATCGGTGGTGAGAAGATTCGGTTGTGGAAAAAACGGGTTTCAGAGCATCCAGAACTCGAATTAGAGTGAGTTGCAATTTGTTCTTTGAGGGTTTTGTTTTGTATCCTTGGAGAATTAAAGGAAATGGAGTATTTTTGGGAGTGTGTGTGAAATTGAGTTGGACGGATGGTTGTTTTTTGAGTTTATGATGAGGAAAAGGTGAACATGTTAGAATTTTTCATCCTGAGCCTTTTTCTCTACCTCCCTCTTTCCTGTGAACAAAAAAGGTTCTTATTGGTACCCCTGTTTTATCTTGTTGTTGGCAGGTTTTGTCTTTTGTTTGGGATGGTTGTCCGGCATGTTCGTTGTGGTAGCAGGGGATGGTACAGTTTAGCAGGCTTGTTGATGGTTTGTTGAGTCTCCGGTTTTCACAGCAGGTTTTGTTTCATTGATTCAGATGGAATTATGGACATGTCCTGAAATATGGTGTTCTTTTTTCGAAGTTGTACGTTTGTCTTTTTATAAATTGGTGCAGTAATGCTAAAATTAGAAAGTGGCATGTAGTACCTTTGTAAATAAATTGTACTGGACATTTTTTTTTATGATTTTTGGATTGTAACGGTAATGGGCTTTTTATTCATATGGGCTTAACAATTGGAGTTTTGGATGTAATTTATGAATGGATATTTAAAAAGATTTTTTTTTTTATAATAATAATAATAATAAATAAATAAAAAGAAGAAAGGTTTAAAAATGGAAATGGATATTAAGAATTTAAATGAAAATGGTTTTAGAGATTGAAAGGAAATGGGTATGAAAGGGAAAAGGTTATGGACTATGGATATGGTTCTTAACAAAAAGACATGGTTTAGAAATAGGTATCCAAATGGATATGGGTATAGAATTTAGTGGGTGAAATGAATTTGGTGGATTCGAAAGTGAATATGAATATTTGGACATTTCAAATGAATTTGTAGAAAATGGTTGTTTGTTTTTTATGGGTTTGATACTTGATGATCTTCACACATGACAACTTGAATTTGGGTACACACCGTTGTGAAGACAGACTAATGGTACATATAACTTGCAACTAAAGAAAATTCTTTGATGTTTTGACCATGACTAGGTCAAACCTCCCTCTGATGTTGATCGTGACTGAACAACCACACTTGACTTGAAACCACGTCACCATCCCTGATAACCTGATCTTCTGTCCATGATGAGAAATAAACCCTGATCCTGAGCCAGCTGGCAACAAGCTTGCCAACCAACTTGAAATCCAGGGATTGATGAAACCCTAGGCCTTTGATGCCTGACAACCCTTGAAGAAAGTAAGCCTGATACTTGATAATTTGATTCATAACAAACTTTTGATCTCATGTCATAGAAGATCAATGCAAAGCATGATTATGAACTATGTACTTATGATGATGCAAATGAGCGCGAAGCAAAAGCTAACCAAAATTACAAAAAGAGTGGGAAAATTTTGGGGTGCTACAATTCGCCACACCATTTTCACAATAAATCTTTTGAGATAAAGAATTGGGTACTACCCGCAAGGGGTTACTACCCGAGGACCTATTTCACCCTAAAAATAACCTCTACAAATCAAATGTGACATCTTGCATCGATGGTGAAAACTATCTATTTTCAAAAAGATATGTTACGTCTGTTCTACCGCAAACAGGTAATGCCTAAGACTCCACAAGCGAGCTGCGATACACCTAACTGCTAGAATGTGTACGTTAGCATCATCCACAAAAACACTGGTTAACTGTAGGCCTAACTATGCCTGCTCTAATTCTTTACTTCTTTTAAGTAAATATACATAGGCACAAGGGCCCCAATCCTTGCCGAGCACCCTTCCATCTTTTATCCGTAGTCCTCCGAACTACGTTGACTCTGACTTTCTCATACCTGTTGAGAATACGTAGGCATAGGACCGCGAGGTCCTACCGAGTCTTTTCTTCCCCTTTATCTCTCTTTTCCCTGTTTCTAACCTTCTCTTTATCCCTCAGAACACTCTTTAAAGCAATACCCTTTAGTAGATACCTTCACACATAGACAAACAAATGGTTCCCATCGAGTACGATGGATGCGAGGGGTGCTAATACCTTTCCTTCGCATAACCGGCTTCCGAACCCTTTCTCTTGGTTGCGAGACCATCTTATCCGTTTCATCTTAGGGTTTTCTCGATGTTTTCCCTTCCCCTTATGGGATAAATAAAGTTCGATGGTGACTCTTCTATCTTTCCGTTCACGCCTCTCCGTCGTTGCATTTTCGAGTAGCGACAGCTTGGTAACTCTGCATACCTAGCAAGCCAAACCTAGTTTGTTTGTTGCAGTCGTTTTTATTTTGTTTTTATTGTTTTATTGTGATGTTTTCCTCTTACTTGTTGGGTTTATTAGGGATGGTTTGTAAGGATACAATCTTTCTACCCGAGCTTTCTAGTATACACTAAGTTAGGAGGTAGTTTCTTTCTGATTTGCGAGACTTAGGACTCGTTGAGTTGGTTTGACTTCCACCGCTCAGAGGAGGCCCCTTTGGGATGACTATGTCTTACGAGTAGTCGTAATGGCGTCTTTATTTCCCACTTGGGAGTCCGTGATCTTTAGGACCTTTTAAGAACCTTATTCTAAAAGTTACTAGAGCATAACTATGTGCTCATCCTTTGAAGGGATTACCGTCTTATGAATCATCGTTATGATGGAAAACGTTCGAGGGTTAGTGCATGGGACCTTGTTTGAAAAATCTTGGAATTCCCTGTTATGAACCAATATATTGCCTACTCGAGATGAGGGATGTCTCGCTATGTTACCTTGCAGGACCTGTGACCTTGATCCTTGAACTGTTATTCTCATATGCATTCATAAAGCATTGCATTGAATATCATTATTACATATCAAGGGGCTTAAGAGACTGTGATTATCTCAGGTATTGCTGAACAATGACTGATCCAAGAAAAAGAAGCACAAATTCCTTAAAGTTCAGAGAACCAAAATTGGGACTAATCCAAGATCTTCTGGTTGACGTACCGAAGACTATCAAAATCAAATTTCAAGGAAAGAATGGGAAACTACTTGATCTCCTCTATTATGGAGTGGACACTTGGGCTTTGTTTGCTATGGCTCAATTCTATGATGCTTCGCTCAGATGCTTTACCTTCCAAAATTATCAGTTGGCCCCTACTCTTGAAGAATATTCCCACCTGTTGAATATCAAGATTAAGGACCAACCCATTTACACCGGTCTGGAAGAAGAACTGAAACCTCTTACCATTGCTCTTGCTCTCTGTATGACTAAGGAAGAAGTTGAGGCTGGTCTAGCTAATAAGGTAGGTACTCATGGATTTCCTTTGAAGTTTCCGCTTAATAAAGCCGTCCAGTTCAAGACTAACGAGGATTAGGAAAATTTTGGTGTTGTTGTTGCTTTGATGATCTATGGGATTGTTCTTTTTCCCAACATAAACAATTTCATAGATATCACTACCATCACTCCCTTCATGCAGAAGAATCTTATTCCTACCCTCCTTGATGATACTTACCACTCCATTCATTGGACGAGTGAGAAGAAGACATGGATGGTCCAGTATTGTTCTCATTTGTTGTTCAAGTGGTACACTTCCCATTTACTGAAGGAAGGGCCGTTCGTGGAAAACAAAGAGAAGCTAAAATGGTCTAGACGCATTATATCTCTGGTAGCCAATGATATTGCTTGGTATTCTCATGAATACTATGATGTGGATGTTATTTTTAGCTGCGAAGAGTTTGGTAATGTGCATCTGATTAGGAGAGCTGGCTGCATTAATTACAACCCAGTCATGGCATTGCGTCAGTTGGGTTACGCTATGGAAGACGAGCCTAAAGCGGAGAAAATCCAAAGCTTTTTCTTGCTCTCCAAAATAGAAGATCATGGGTTTATTAGTAAATTGCTAGGGCATGGACTAAAATCCATACTAAGGGAAGGAAAGAGCTGAAAGCGAAGAACTGTGTGGCCAAAGAGCCATATAACAGATGGTTGTTAGCTAGAGTGGCTGAAAAATTGTTACCATTTCCTCTAGAACCATCCATGCAAGAAAAACCTCATGCTCCAACTCATGTATCCATAAAAGAGTATGAGAAGCTAATGCTAGTCGTGGAAAGGTTGACCAAAGAAAACCAAGACCTTCAGGCTGAAATCCACCAAGCAGGTGTGAAAAATGGCCAATTCAAGAGAAAAATGGAGGTTGATCAAGACCAAGTAGCTGAAAGCAACAAGAAGTTGAAGCTAGATATGGATCTGAGAGTCATGTATCAAAATGGCTTTGAAGGGGCTGACGCGTCAGTGAAGACTCTCCGACAATGCTTGAAGGAAGCTAAGGACTCTTGCGATAGAGCATGGCATTTTTGTGAACTAGCTTCTGCTGAGAAGAAGAAGACAAGAGAAAAACTTGAGGCTGACATTGATGATCTCGAAGAGCAATTGAGAAGTGCCTTAACTCTGGATGAAGATGAAAGACAACTCAAAGAAGAAGCATTAAGAGCTTCATATGTCACTCTTAACATGTGGAACTAAAAGTGCTTAGAGTTGCAAACCGCTCAAGAAACAACCACTATGTGGAAGGATCGTTTCGATACTCTAAAAAGGGATAGTACACGATGGCTCAAGAAAGAAGCTCAGCTCAACAAGTTATTGGACACACGTGTGGATTCCCTCCGGTATTATCAGCCGACTTTAGACATGTATCGTGCAAAGTATAATGATCTAGTGGAGCATTGCAACCTCATGATCCGTGATATCCCATGGAGGTTGGAAAGTGCGATTCAAGACTTGGAAGGGAACAATGTCCCTCCTTCAGTCCATCACTTCATCCAGCTCTGCGATCAGATGGTTAGCAGATTCATGTTTGAGTCAAAGAAGCTTGAAGAGAGCATCTAAAAAAAGACCTTTTAGTTGTTCGGTTCTCTATATTGTTGCATAAACTATTGTATTCAGCTTGTTGAGCAATCATTTATATTGAATCTTTCTTTGGAAAATTAATGAAAAATTTCTTTTTGGTCTCAATTGTGCATCTTTACCGTTCATTCACAATTCTATAATACCGATGATAATCAAAAGTCTCGAAAGTCTTTTGAACAACACTCGAACATTGTATATACCTGCGCATCATTTTTTACATTCCCTGAAACCCGACCTCACACACTGCTTGCCCTTTCTGCAGTAGAGCAAGATGACTTCTCGACATTCGTACAATACGAGAATTAATCAGAAGAGAATCATGGATCAGCTAGAACAAAATCAAGCTGCTATGAGGGAGGAGATGCAAAGTATGAAGACCCAAATGAACCAGCTCATGGAGGTGATTCAGAACATGGCCAGAAGTTAAGAAGAGATGTGGCTAGCGGCAGAAAGAAATGTTAATCATACCCCTACTGGTGCGGTCAAACCCCTGTTGGCGCAGTTCCAACCCCTGTTAGTGCAATTCCTACTCCCGTTGGTACAGTACCCATCCCCGTTGGCACAATTCATCCACCAGCTGGTACAGTCCATCCCCCTGGTGGTACGCTTCCACCTCCAGTCCACTATGATGATCATGAGGGTTTCTATGAAGATTCAACAGCGGATGTGTGTGTGCCACAAAACGCTGATTTGAAGAAGAAATTTAATGCTCTATAAGAGACGGTGAGAGTGATGCAAGGTCCTGATGTTTTTGGGTTAGACGCTGCAGAAATATGCTTCATACAAGGGGTTAAGATACCTCCAAAATTCACTATTCCGACTTTTGAGAAGTACAGAGGTAACAGCTGTCCCAAGACCCACATAAGGTCTTACTGTAGGAAAATGGCCGCTTACTCCGACAATGAGAAGCTCTTAATCCATTTCTTCCAAGATAGTTTGACTGAGGCTTCTCTGGAATGGTACATGCAGCTCGAGCGCTCCCATGTGAAAAGCTGGAAAGAGTTAGCAGATGCTTTCGTAAAGCATTATTAGTATAACAATGATATGGCTCCGAATCATACGCAACTACAGAGTTTGGCCCAGAAGCTAAACGAGTCTTTCAAAGCCTTTTCACAGAGATGGAGAGGACTAGCTGCGAGAGTACAATCTCTGTTGTTTAAAAGAGAGCTAACATATATCTTCATGGGGACGCTGCAAGGTGCAATTCTTGAATGTATGGCGTCTACTACTTCCACGGTATTCTCCGAACTTGTCATAGCTGGAGAAAGATTAGAGAGCTTAATGAAAGCCGGAAAGATTCAGAATGCTAGTGGATCCTTGAGTGGGATCAAGAAGCCATATCAGGGATTCATTAAGAAGAAGGAAGGCGAAGCTAGTGCCGTTTCCACATAAAGAGGGAAAACTCATCAAGGTTATCATCATATTATTGTCGTTGCTCCGCAACAATCACTTTCTATTCCCGCAAGCCAGCCTGTGGTTCAACAATAAAACTGACAACAACAATCGTACCATCCGGGACAAAACTAGTATCAGGGCTAGCAAAGACAAATAAGTCCAAAAAGAAGGTTTAATCTGATCCCATCAACGTATGCCAGAATGCTTCCGTACCTGTTAAAAGGAGGTCTAGTGCAATTGAGGGAAATGAAGGACTCTCCAGCTGTCCTTCCTCCCGGTTATGATGTCAATGCAAGATGTGAATTCCATTCTGGCGCCCCAGGCCATAGTATGAAGGGTGGAGACATAGGTATCTCAATTGGATCATAAGGTATACTTAAAGATCTTCCAACGCCAACTCGTCATCTCAAAACCAACTCTGTTTCCTTACGAGAGCACGAATGTTGAACCTTGGTTATACGACGAGGCTGTTTTTCTCAATGGATAGAAGGTTAGAGAAGAGGACATCTGTTGCACCCCAAAATTTGCCCAACCTTTTCTAACCTAGGTTTATGTTTCAATTGCATAGTCATTTGCATTGATATCATGTACATAGTGTATTCATCTGCATAGCATAGCATAAGCAAGACATCTTAACAGGGGATCAAGTGCTATTCTTGTCTCAAGAGGTATGTTCAAGGGGTTTCATTCATATTCAAGATTACTCAGATCACTCAGTGGATTCTCTCCTATCTAGAGGTTGTTTAGGGATCATCAGAGGGTATATGAGCTATGAGCCAAGAGCATGGAGTGTGTATGGATGTTATGGAAAGTCTAGATGATCATTTTTGAGGAGTAACCAAGTCATTGGAATGATTGCAAGAGCCTCAGTTGAAGTCAGCCAACTAGGGTTTTATCTAGGTCAACCCTAGGTCAAAGGCTTGATTTGAAAGGTATCAGTGCTCATTTGAAGGATGTGGGATTCATTATGTGATATGTGGATATGGATGAGGTGTTGTGCCCAAGAAAAATCAAAAGGAGTCAAGGAGAAGTGGAGTTACCAAATTAGGGTTTCAGTGTAAAATACCCTGATTTAGGTCCAACTTCAAAGCAGTGTAACTCAAGATGCAAGCTTCATATGAATTTATGGTCCACATGAAACTTGTAGAGTTTCTTTATAGCATTAATTTGAGTGGTGGAAGTCATCAAGATGATTTACAGAGCTCAAGTTATAGCTCGTGCAAGTTACAGGTCATCTGAGGACACTAAAATTTGTCTGTGAAAGTTGTCTGTCATCCAAGCAACTTTTAACCTTCAAGGAGTTTTCAAATGAATTCTTGGCAAACATAAGGGTTGTTCTTCATGATCTACCCTTTCCAAAAATGTATGGTATGCCTTCATATGATTTGTGAAGCTCAAGTTATAGTTTGTGCAAGTCAGGGGTATTTTGGGAAAGTGGAATTATAGGTCATTCTTAGCCTATGCCTAAAACTCATACAAGGAAGCTTCAAATGAAAAACTTCACAACATAAACGTTGCTCAAAATGGCATTTTAAGTCTAAAAAAGAGGTCATGGAAGTTTGAAAATTCATTTAGCAAGAATTGACGAAAGTTGGTGAAAATGACTTAAAAAATGGACATAAGTTGAAAAAGTTCAAATTGAAAATTGGTATGGGCAATCTACAAATCCAAAATGGGGCATATGATATATCAAATTGAGTCTAAACAACATTTTAAAGACTTTGGTTCAGCCGCAATTTTGATTTGAGGGTTAAAAAATGGACTTGCTTTGTAATTCCATTACTTGCATAATAAGGTACATGTGAGAAACTCAACATAAGGCAAAGGAATCCCTTGTTTTTCACTCATATCACTCCAATTTGTCATGAAAAGAGATTTTAAAAGGTGGTTAAGGGGTTGTTAGTGGATTGAAGTGAGATATCATGAGACATCAAAATACCATATCATGAGAAATTCATGAAGTTTCTAGAATCATCCTAGATTGATCTAGAAGACTCTAGATCTTTCCATGCTCTCCTATATATTGGATTGAGATCATTAAGAGTAAAGGTTGGTGATAGTTGATGTTGAATCCATTTTCTCCATTTGCAAATTATATTGAATCTTCATTTTTCTCTTCACCATTTTTCCATTTTTCCCACATTTTTCTACACTTGAAAACTCAAATTTTCAATTCCATTTTTCTCCCACTTTTGGTTCATTCCACCATTGCAAATACATTCCTTATCATTCTTACAATTGATTCAACACTTTTTTGGCCATAATTGATGCATGAACCAAGCTACACAACTCCATTAAAGTGAGCTCCAAGTGAAAAATTGATTTTTGGTTTTCCATCAATTCACTCCTTTCTTTCCATCCAAACACCTTCCTCATCAATTATAGGGCGTGTCCACATCATTTTCTCAAAGAATTGGTGATCGAGTGAAGCTCCATAAGCCATTTTTCTGAGGTATAAAGAATTCGACATAACTCATTATTTAGGAGTCTTTCTTGCATTATTTTTATTGCATTACATTGCTCTCATCTCCTACATGGATTCTAGTACAAAAAAGATGGGTTTTATGACAATTTTTGGTTATTGAGTTTTTCTTGAGGTGCCACGTTTTGGGAGTTAGAGAGAGTTTCAAGAAAATCTAAGATCATATTTGGATTCCTTGGTTTTTTTCCTTCAAGTTTGACCAAAATTTTGTGCGAAACGGATAATTATTGATGGAGTTATGGTGCTTCAAAGTAGCAAAAAACTCATGTTCATGGAGCTGCGGGTTACTATTCACAAAGTTGAAAATTTTGATTTGGAGAAGAAGGTGTTAACACCGTCGGATGTATTTCCAAGTCAAGGTTTCTTCCATTCATCCAACGCCTCTCACTGCGCCACGCAATCGGCTACATAAGCCTCATGCCACTTTTATTTATTCATGTTATTTTCTTTTATTTTCCTATTGCCATGTTTCTTTTATTTTTGCTGTTTTATATGCTGACTTCTAAATACCATAAAAAATAGGAAAATTAGTCTTTTTGATCCCCATTTTTTTCTGCGTAATCCTCAAGATGTCTGGAATTTTATAGAATTGGAACCATATTTTTTCCATTTTTCTTCATTTTATTAGATTTTCTTTTACATTTTAGTTGTCAAAAAATTAGCAATGCTGGTGCTATCATTTTATGAATTTTTTTTGACCTATCAAAAAATTGTTTAAACGTCAAAGCTTTTGCAGGGGTATTCTACACATGATGAGGTATTGTGATGTATTTTTGTGGGAATTTTCTTGAAACATTTTAATTGGTTTTGGATGCTTTCTTTAACATGCTCCATTTTAATCTTTCCTTTGTATACATGAGATATCTTGCATTGTTTTCATCTTGTTTGACCATTTCCTTGTGGATATTTTTATGGTATCTCTCACCACTGGTTTGTGGATTGATGTAGGTAATGGGAGATTTTTATTTGATTTTTTTAGCACCTTTTGCTATTTTTCTTATGTTTTGTATTCGGACTTGTAATTTGGACTTCCGAACGGACTTTATTTTTGTTAAGGCTCCAACGGCCGATTTGTGTTTGCGTGGTGAACGCCGTGGTTTATATTTCTTATTATAGATAGGTTAGAGGTATTGGAAGACCCCTTAGGTGGCTGTTATTTGTATGTGTAGCTTGCCCAATTATCGACTTGTTTGCATGATAGCACGTTGCGATTCCAAATAGTGGATTACGCGTTTCATTCGGAGTTTTCACTCGATTCTTTGCATATGATCACTTGATATTTTCTTATTCCATCCATGAATGGGCTTGAGGTTGAGACGGACCGTCCTCCCTCCTTTGCATTGCATTTACCATTGTTATATTCATGTTCACTTGTATGCGGTTATTACTTGTATTTCCGTTTCTTCCTTTCATTTTCCTTTCCCGTAGGACTTCCATTCTTCCTTGTTCAAGGGAGGATGTGATAGACATTAGGAGCTAACCCATGTATGATAACATTAGGGTAGATTTTATTCCCTTTTTAACCCTAGGATTGTAGAGTGTCATCTCTTCTTTCTTTCTCAAAACAACAGAAAAACATTAATAAAGGCTATAACAAAATCAATTCATTTCTTCCGTCAAAAGATTTGAACAAACATCAACCTTATTGCAATAAGAAAACCCTTGTTTAAGGTGATATTTTTTATAAAATACATTTGAACAGCTTGTGTCGTGCGTAGCCCGAACTACGTTTGCTCTGATCTTCCATGCAGTGTGGAAGTACGTAGGCATAGGATGCAGTGTCCTAGCGAGCAACCTTCCCCACCTTCACCCGTAGTTAGGCGAACTACGTTGACTCTGATTTCTCGTTCCAGACGGGAATACGTAGGCATGAAGTGCGATGCTTTTCCGAGTCATGTTTTCTTTTCTTTTCAGACCTCATCCTTTAGTTTAGATAGAAGTGTAATCCGTACAAACAAGCAAGCGTGGATCCCATCGAGTACGATGGACGTGAGGGGTGCTAATACCTTCCCCTTGCGTAACCGACTCCCGAATCCAGGTTTTGGTTGCGATGACCATACCTTTTCCCGTCTTTGCGTTAGGTTTACTTCGAGCGTTTCCTTTCCCTCCTTTGGGATAAATAACGCGCGGTGGCGACTCTTCTGTATTGCCGGCACCGATTTTCGCAGTAGCGACAGCTGGCGACTCTGCTGGGGAATAAGAGAAGTTCCCTATACGAGTCTCGCCTTAGGTTTTTCCTAGCTGTTTGGGGTCATCCCCAGCAGCTGGCGACTCTGCTGGGGACTCCAACGGTTCCCTACGCGAGTCAATCCTAGCGCTTGTTTTCCCGTCGTGGGCTTTGTATGGATTTACATTTCTGTATTTACATTTCAGCATTTTATTATCATTATTATTGTTGTATTGTGGGTTTGATGGGGGTTCTATGATTGAGAGATAAGTCGGACCTGGGCTTGAGTGCACCTAGAATTAGAGTAGAGATTAGTGGGGGTGTGCATGCTTTGCATGTACTAGCTTCCCGCGAAATCTACGCTCGGACGAGGTCTTTCTGGTTGACTTCCTGTTTCACCCTTTGGGTGTAGTGGGCTGTTGGTTAGTTGGATTGTCGACTCCGGGGACCGATCATTTGGAAGTTGGCTAAGTGAGGCCTCTTTAGGACTTGATGATGCCACTCCTTCTGGAAATCGTATCATCAACCCTGAAAGTATGTGACGCCGACGACCGCATAGGATGCCGTACCTTGTGCCAGTTATAGGGACATCTACCTGTGAGAGGGACTTGGGGCATGCAGGTAACTTGACCTTCAGACTACCGGTTTATTTCTCATGAGATACAGGATTGTGGATATTTTATGGACTGTTATCAGGTCTGTCAGAGACCAGGTGTGGGTTATGTTATTGGGTCTATCCGAGACCAGGCTGGAGTTCTTTGTGAGGTCTGTCTGAGACCAGGGTTTGATGAGTATTGGAGGGTCTGTCTGAGACCTGTTCTTGGTGTGACTTGGGCTTTTTATTCAGGGCACTTGATCCCCTGTTGCAGCTGTTTGCATTGCATTGTTTGCATACCCATTTATCATTGCATTTCATTAACGTGTGTCTGTGTTGCAGGTGCATTACATACTTCCCTGTTCTAGTGCTCCGGACTTCTGATTGTTGATATGGGTAGTGTGCGGAAGACAGTTGCGTATAAGCTGCCCACTCCGGATGTGAATTCTATATTGAGTTTGATTTCCCTTGCGGATGATGAGGTTAGGGCTAGCTTAAAGAAGAGTTATACTTTTGCCTTTGAAGGCCTGTTCAATATATGAGTTGTTTTCTCTTTTGTGATTGAATTTCAACTTCTTGCAACTTTCGTCACCGCACTGTCACGCCGCTGCCCTGTATCAAATGTATTAGCACTAGAACGGGGGGAGTAATATTCCCCAATGCACAAGCACATATTTCATTTTGCATACATACTCATATTTGCATTACAGGTTTGTGATCCGTGTATCTTTTCTCCTGCATCCATTACAGGTACTTTCAGGATTGCAGATCAATGAATCCATCGTTATTCCACAAGGACTAATCAGAAGAAGATTATGGACAACGTGCAGAGTGAAATGCAAGAGATGCGTGACAGGATGGCCCTGCTCATGCAAACCATGGAGACCATCGCCAAAGGACAAGAGCAGCTACAGAATCTGGTTCAACCGATAGTCGCACGGGCTGAAAACAACGGGACACCGCATGGTGAAGATATTGCTGCTTCTCCCCGAGTTGAGAATCGTCAAAGTGCTGATGTTATTCCCATAAACGGTTTGAATGCTGGAGAAACTGGTCCTGTAGGTGGAGGTGGGAACGCCGGTAATATGAATGCCAATGCAAATACTGCTGGGGTATTTGTGGGTAATGTCAACCAGGGTTTCAATGGGGGCGTTGAGAATGTCGAAATGAATGGTAATAATGGTAACCAGGGCTTCGATGGTGTGAACGTGGGGTATGGCAGCATTGCTGGCGCCAAGGCTGGGTTTGGTGGCTATGGTTATGGTAATCTTGGATATGGAACTGGTGCATACAACGCTCAAGAGATGGGTAATCTGAGGTATGACCCCAGGTACTTCCAAACGGGTCCGGGCCGTGATGCAGATTATGTTGGATACGATTCAGTACCTCGCTGGGAGGATCGTCAAGAAGACGTCTCCTCTGGTCAGAACGAAGGCTATGGGAGACCCGCAGGATGACAACCATCGGATGAGATTGCTAGAAGAGAAAGTGAACGGGTTAGCCAGCCAGAATGCTCTTGGGTTGGATATGTCCAATATGGGATTGGTACCAGGGATGAGGGTACCTCTAAAATTCAAAGCGCCATCTTTTGATAAATATAAAGGGGACACGTGCCCGAGGGTACATGTTCGTTCATTTTACAGGAGGATGTCCGTGTATTCAGACGACGAAAAGATGCTCATGCATTTCTTCCAGGACAGCTTGTCAGGGCCGTCGCTGGAATGGTATATGAGCCTAGAGCCAACAGAGATAAAAAGCTGGAAAGAGCTAGCGGAAGCTTTTGTGAAGCATTACCAATACAACAATGATCTCGCCCCTAACCGGGTTCAGCTGCAAAGCCTCTCTCAGAAGCCCAGTGAAAGCTTCAAAGAATACGCCCAGAGATGGCGTGATTTGGCTGCCAGAGTACAATCTCCTATGGTGGAGCGTGAAATGATGGACTTGTTCGTAGGGACATTCTCCGGAATGCACTATGACCGGCTGCTCAATTTCTCAATGAGTACCTTCTCCGAGTTGATCCTGACGGGGGAGCGTATAGAAAACGGGATAAAAATCGGTAAGATTCAAGCGGGAGAGTCTGCTTCAGCTGGAAGCAATAAGAAAGCTTTCGGGGGTAGAAAATAGGAAGATGCCAATTCGGTATGTAGCTCTCGGGGAAGAAATAGGGGATGGAGGCAATACCAACCGCAACAAGTTGCAAGTGTGACAATCCCCGCGCAACATCAGCAACAACCGCAGCAGCAGGGGCAACAACATTCGGCTCAGCGAAGAATCCAAAACGGGAAGCCGAAAAGGGTATTTGATCCGCCGCCAATATCGTACGCTGAGCTTCTTCAGAATTTGTTACGGTTACAGTTGGTCGAGAAAAGAACGATGGCTCCTCCGACAGGGATCCCCCCGCCCAGTTATAACGCTAATGAGCATTGTGAATTCCACTCTGGGGCACCCAGCCATAATATCGAAAACTGCCACGCTTTCAAGCATAAAGTGCAGGATTTGCTTGATAGTACGGCTATTAACTTCGGGAAGGACGGTCCCAATATTACACAACAACCAATGCCAAACCATGAATAGGCTGGAGTATGGTGGACAAAGAGGAGTTCTATAGTTCAGGTGGGCCGCTAAAAGTAGATCAGAACAGTGGCAGGCTGCCTCTAATAACTGATTGTGAAGATAGCTGGTTCAGCAGCAGGACAGATGTGAAAGCCCGGTTCTCGGAAGCTGGCATTTTTCTTTGTTTTATCTTGTCATTTCTTTATGTTTGTAGTTTCTTTCATGTTTAAATTGCAATCTTGTTCGTAAAACTTGTTGTTTTCATTTCAATTGATGATAATGGAATAAATATGCATGTTTTGATTAAATCCAGTCGTGTTCACTAATTGTTTTTACAAATGTCCAACGCCTGGTTAAGAGGAATTCGGGGAGGATGACGAAAATGAACGACATGCAAAATTCCGATTGTATGCTTTTTGAAACAAAACATGCTGATGATGTACAGGCATTGTTTCAAATCCCTAAACACCGGAGATATAAGGAAGATAATCCCTTGTCAACCCCTTTGAGCCTTGTAGTAGGAGTTTCTTTCTGTGAATGAAAAACCCTCAATCTTAACCTGGGGCAGGGTAGGTGTTAGCTAATTTGACCGAGCGTCCAAATTGCAAAAGGAGTGTCCGTTCGAGGATCAATCACACCTCTAGAGGTCGTGCCTAAGAAACCACAATGGTTCAGCATTAGGAGTGAAACAGTCACATCATTCCCCAAAGAGTCAGACAACCAGCGTCACACGACTTGTTCGAAAGAAAAAAGAAATCAAAAGCCCGCTAAGTCAAGAAAAGAAAACAATTGACTTAGGCAAAAAATGAGGGCATCCCGCTGGACTCAAAAAACCAAAAGAACTCAAAAGAGTCAGTCCAGGAAAAAGTTAGGGATATGAAAAATGAAAGGATGGAAAAATCCTCAAATGAAATACGAGTCGTGTGACCTCAAGTGTCAAAGACGAAAGGTGAGTGGCTGTCACTCCCAACAATCATAATTTCTCGAACTATCACTCCTATCTTTCAGCCTCGGAGAGGTGAGTGCTAAGGTCGAATTAGCTGGACATTGGATCAGAGAACATCAAGGAGAATGGGTGGGTTAAAATAAACTTTGAGCCTTTATCCTTTCCTTCAAAACCGTGAACCTGACCACGTTATAACCTTCAAAAGTCCTAATTGAAGCAGGTTGTTTCGAAAGCATACTTCGGTAAAGGTCGCGTCGATTCTGACTCCTGAAAGGGTTCCTCTTACCATGTTGGTACTGATGTTGATAAATGTTTTGTGCATTATATGCTATAAACTGTTTTTCCCTTCTCCCAGTGAACAGATTGGATGTCAAAACTATCATATGTGTTGCATTAATACGTCTTTTACGCAGAACAACTTGTTTTACTTGCGAGTAAGCGCTTGACAGCAGAAAAGTTTCCTACAGTGGAAAGTATGGTCAGGATAGAATGCAGAGCGCCCGAATGCTCCGCAAGCCGGGGCAAGCCATTAAGTGCTCCCCAGTCAGGTCAGCCATTCAAAGTCAGATACTCTGGGGCAATCAGGTCGAGATTCGGTAAATCTCTCGTAGTTGGAGGTACTGCTCTGGATCAGCTAATCAGGGGCAAAGTCATTGCAATCAGGGGCAGGCCATCTTAAGAGCGCAGAAGTTATTCTTTACTCGAGGGGCATTTGGTGTGAAGTATTTCTCCGAAGTTCAGAATGCTGGGGCAGTTCATATCAGACCAACGGGGTACAAATGTTCAGATTCCCTTTTGAGGACTATCCCCACAGAGGTCCCACAGGCCGGGGCATATCAGAAGCGAAGGAATTGTTCTTCTCCGTATCATCAGAGCTACTCAGAGCTATTCGAGCAGATTCAGTCAATCTTAAAGTGTGAGACGAATGTCAGGAAGTCATGTTACTGTCTTCCGATTCTTCAACCAGAAAAATGTATTGGCAATCACTGTAAGGCCCGTCCGTGTTGGCGCGTCAGTTTCAAATCCAATTTTCATTAGTACGCAGGAAGACTCCGCCTGTTTTCCCCAGAGGAGTCCAATCATACTTGGCACATATGTTATTCCCCAGCGGAGTTGGTTTCACTTTTCCAGCATTTATTTTGGCTGGAATAATTCTGTGATATCTGGTTATCCTCGGCGGAGTTAGCTTTGTCTTCAGCATTTATTTTGCTGGAGCGCCTCATTGCATTTGCATGTATCATCATACTTGCATCTAACCCAAATACGTAGCATTTCCATGCTATATGGAAACATTACGTCATTATCGAACATACGTATTCGGAAACATAAACCAGGTTGGTTACCTCGTTGGTTTCAGATGTTTGTTTTCCCCTGCAGATAATTGAGATTATGATTCAGGAAGATGTTCGGATAGTCGAATTTGTGGCGCAAGGCGAGCAGTGATCGTGTTCGTCCTATCATGTGGACCCCTAGCAGAGTTGCTTGGTTGAGTTTCTCTTTTCCCCAGCTGAGTCCTTCTCAGGTCGCTGTTATGTCGGCATTACAAGATTTCATAGTTCAGATTTTTTGGAGTTATCGCCGTGATTTCCCTAGTAGAGTTTTCTTCCCCATCAGAGTTGCTTGGTTGAGCTTCTCTTCTTCCCCAGCGAAGTTTTCTTCAGACTGTTGTCACGTCAGTATTGAAAATCTTGAAATTACTACCTGCCGTCGAAGTAGGTGTTTGACGGCTGTCGTCAGAATTACCCCAGTAGAGTTTTTCTTCGGATTGTTGTTACAAGAATCTTGTGGATTAAACCTTCGGAGTTATTACCCTGGTTGAAGGAGTTATACCCTGGTTGAAGGAGTTATTACCCCGGTTGAAGGAGTTATTACCCTGGTTGAAGGAGTTATACCCCGGTTGAAGGAGTTATTACCCTGGTTGAAGGAGTTATTACCCTGGTTGAAGGAGTTATACCCTGGTTGAAGGAGTTATTACCCTGGTTGAAGGATTTATTACCCTAGTTGAGGGAGTTATTACCCCGGTTGAAGGAGTTATTACCCTGGTTGAAGGAGTTATACCCTGGTTGAAGGAGTTATTACCCTAGTTGAGGGAGTTGTTATCCTGGTCGATGGAGTTGTTATCCTGGTCGATGGAGTTGTTACCTTTTGTCAAAGGAATTATTATCGGTGTTGGCAGAATCATTACCCGTGCTAACGGAGTGGCTCCCTGCGGAATTATTTGTTCAAGTATCTGTGTCTTCGGAGATGTATCCCACAGAGTAACTTGTTCAAGTCACCGGATTCCTGATTCGCGCTTTACGTAGCATTTTGTTTGTTTCTCTACCAACGAAGGTCAAGACTTTTGTGTTTTCGACGTGGTCCTTTGGCTCGATGCATGCTTATTGTAGCAAAATTTGGAATTAATTGTGGATTCAAGGCCTGTGGCGTCACGCAGGTGGTTGAGGACGAAATCAAGTCAGTTCTTATCAGATAATTGATCAGTTGTTGCCGTGACAACCGGATTCGGTTTTCTGAATATATTTTCCCCAAGCAGTAGTCGTATTAGCAAGTTGATTTTGCGGTTGGAAAATTTCCGGGTTCTTTCGTATTCAACCGTCTCGTACCTCGAATGTCTGAAGGCTGCGCACTCTTCATCCAGTCGGGTCCAAGCCGCTTGAATAGGGGCATCTGTTGCACCCAAAAATTTGCCCAACCTTTTCTAACCTAGGTTTATGTTTCAATTGCATAGTCATTTGCATTGATATCATGTACATAGTGTATTCATCTGCATAGCATAGCATAAGCAAGACATCTTAACAGGGGATCAAGTGCTATTCTTGTCTCAAGAGGTATGTTCAAGGGGTTTCATTCATATTCAAGATTACTCAGATCACTCAGTGGATTCTCTCCTATCTAGAGGTTGTTTGGGGATCATCAGAGGGTATATGAGCTATGAGCCAAGAGCATGGAGTGTGTATGGATGTTATGGAGAGTCTAGATGATCATTTTTGAGGAGTAACCAAGTCATTGGAATGATTGCAAGAGCCTCAGTTGAAGTCAGCCAACTAGGGTTTTATCTAGGTCAACCCTAGGTCAAAGGCTTGATTTGAAAGGTATCAGTGCTCATTTGAAGGATGTGGGATTCATTATGTGATATGTGGATATGGATGAGGTGTTGTGCCCAAGAAAAATCAAAAGGAGTCAAGGAGAAGTGGAGTTACCAAATTAGGGTTTTAGTGTAAAATACCCTGATTTAGGTCCAACTTCAAAGCAGTGTAACTCAAGATGCAAGATTCATATGAATTTCTGGTCCACATGAAACTTGTAGAGTATCTTCATAGAATTAATTTGAGTGGTGGAAGTCATCAAGATGATTTACAGAGCTCAAGTTATAGCTCGTGCAAGTTACAGGTCATCTGAGGACACTAAAATTTGTCTGTGAAAGTTGTCTGTCATCCAAGCAACTTTTGACCTTCAAGGAGTTTTAAAATGAATTCTTGGAAAACATAAGGGTTGTTCTTCATGATCTCCCCTTTCCAAAAAGGTATGGTATGCCTTCATCTGATTTGTGAAGCTCAAGTTATAGTTTGTGCAAGTCAGGGGTATTTTGGGAAAGTGGAATTATAGGTCATTCTTAGCCTATGCCTAAAACTCATACAAGGAAGCTTCAAATGAAAAACTTCACAATATAAAAGTTGCTCAAAATGGCATTTTAAGTCTAAAAAAGATGTCATGGAAGTTTGAAAATGCATGTAGCAAGAATTGACAAAAGTTGGTGAAAATGACTTAAAAAATGGACATAAGTTGAAAAAGTTCAAATTGAAAATTGGTATGGGCAATCTACAAATCCAAAATGGGGCATATGATATATCAAATTGAGTCTAAAAAACATTTTAAAGACTTTGGTTCAGCCGCAATTTTGATTTGAGGGTTAAAAAATGGACTTGCTTTGTAATTCCATTACTTGCATAATAAGGTACATGTGAGAAACTCAACATAAGGCAAAGGAATCCCTTGTTTTTCACTCATATCACTCCAATTTGTCATGAAAAGAGATTTTAAAAGGTGGTTAAGGGGCTGTTAGTGGATTGAAGTGAGATATCATGAGACATCAAAATACCATATCATGAGAGATTCATGAAGTTTCTAGAATCATCCTAGATTGATCTAGAAGACTCTAGATCTTTCCATGCTCTCCTATATATTGGATTGAGATCATTAAGAGTAAAGGTTGGTGATAGTTGATGTTGAATCCATTTTCTCCATTTGCAAATCATATTGAATCTTCATTTTTCTCTTCACCATTTTTCCATTTTTCCCACATTTTTCTACACTTGAAAACTCAAATTTTCAATTCCATTTTTCTCCCACTTTTGGTTCATTCCACCATTGCAAATACATTTCTTATCATTCTTACAATTGATTCAACACTTTTTTGGCCATAATTGATGCATGAACCAAGCTACACAACTCCATTAAAGTGAGCTCCAAGTGAAAAATTGATTTTTGGTTTTCCATCAATTCACTCCTTTCTTTCCATCCAAACACCTTCCTCATCAATTATAGGGCGTGTCCACATCATTTTCTCAAAGAATTGGTGATCGAGTGAAGCTCCATAAGCCATTTTTCGGAGGTATAAAGAATTTGACATAACTCATTATTTAGGAGTCTTTCTTGCATTATTTTTATTGCATTACATTGCTCTCATCTCCTACATGGATTCTAGTACAAAAAAGATGGGTTTTATGACAATTTTTGGTTCTTGAGTTTTTCTTGAGGTGCCACGTTTTGGGAGTTAGAGAGAGTTTCAAGAAAATCTAAGACCATATTTGGATTCCTTGGTTTTTTCCTTCAAGTTTGACCAAAATTTTGTGCGAAACGGATAATTATTGATGGAGTTATGGTGCTTCAAAGTAGCAAAAAACTCATGTTCATGGAGCTGCGGGTTACTATTCACAAAGTTGAAAAATTTGATTTGGAGAAGAAGGTGTTAACACCGTCGGATGCATTTCCAAGTCAAGGTTTCTTCCATTCATCCAACGCCTCTCACTGCGCCACGCAATCGGCCACATAAGCCTCATGCCACTTTTATTTATTCATGTTATTTTCTTTTATTTTCCTATTGCCATGTTTCTTTTATTTTTGCTGTTTTATATGCTGACTTCTAAATACCATAAAAAATAGGAAAATTAGTCTTTTTGATCCCCATTTTTTTTTGCGTAATCCTCAAGATGTCTGGAATTTTACAGAATTGGAACCATATTTTTTCCATTTTTCTTCATTTTATTAGATTTTTTTTACATTTTAGTTGTCAAAAAATTAGCAATGCTGGTGCTATCATTTTGTAAATTTTGTTTGACCTATCAAAACATTGTTTAAACGTCAAAGCTTTTGCACGGGTATTCTACACATGATGAGGTATTGTGATGTATTTTTGTGGGAATTTTCTTGTACCATTTTAATTGGTTTTGGATGCTTTCTTTAACATGCTCCATTTTAATCTTTCCTTTGGTATACATGAGATATCTTGCATTGTTTTCATCTTGTTTGACCATTTCCTTGTGGATATTTTTATGGTATCTCTCACCCCTGGTTTGAGGATTGATGTAGGTAATGGGAGATTTTTATTTGATTTTTTTAGCACCTTTTGCTATTTTTCTTATGTTTTGTATTCGAACTTGTAATTTGCACTTCCGAACGGACTTTATTTTTGTTAAGGCTCCAACGGCCGATTTGTGTTTGCGTGGTGAACGCCGTGGTTTATATTTCTTATTATAGATAGGTTAGAGGTATTGGAAGACCCCTTAGGTGGCTGTTATTTGTATGTGTAGCTTGCCCAATTATCGACTTGTTTGCATGATAGCACGTTGCGATTCCAAATAGTGGATTACGCGTTTCATTCGGAGTTTTCACTCGATTCTTTGCATATGATCACTTGATATTTTCTTATTCCATCCATGAATGGGCTTGAGGTTGAGACGGACCGTCCTCCCTCCTTTGCATTGCATTTACCATTGTTATATTCATGTTCACTTGTATGCGGTTATTACTTGTATTTCCGTTTCTTCCTTTCGTTTTCCTTTCCCGTAGGACTTCCATTCTTCCTTGTTCAAGGGAGGATGTGATAGACATTAGGGGATAACCCATGTATGATAACATTAGGGTAGATTTTATTCCCTTTTTAACCCTAGGATTGTAGAGTGTCATCTCTTCTTTCTTTCTCAAAACAACAGAAAAACATTAATAAAGGCTATAACAAAATCAATTCATTTCTTCCGTCAAAAGATTTGAACAAACATCAACCTTTTTGCAATAAGAAAACCCTTGTTTAAGGTGATATTTTTTATAAAATACATTTGAACAGCTTGTGTCGTGCGTAGCCCAAACTACGTTTTCTCTGATCTTCCATGCAGTGTGGAAGTACGTAGGCATAGAATGCAGTGTCCTAGCGAGCAACCTTTCCCACCTTCACCCGTAGTTAGGCGAACTACGTTGACTCTGATTTCTCGTTCCAGACGGGAATACGTAGGCATGAAGTGCGATGCTTTGCCGAGTCATGTTTTCTTTTCTTTTCAGACCTCATCCTTTAGTTTAGATAGAAGTGTAATCCGTAAAAACAAGCAAGCGTGGATCCCATCGAGTACGATGGACGTGAGGGGTGCTAATACCTTCCCCTTGCGTAACCGACTCCTGAATCCAGGTTTTGGTTGCGATGACCATACCTTTTCCCGTCTTTGCGTTAGGTTTACTTCGAGCGTTTCCTTTCCCTCCTTTGGGATAAATAACGCGCGGTGGCGACTCTTCTGTATTGCCGGCGCCAATTTTCGCAGTAGCGACAACATCTTAGAGGAAAAGAAGACTGTGGAGAATATCGTGGGAACTGGTGGCGTCACCATAAGTGGTAGGATCATTGCACCAACCACATCATCCATCAACAACAGTGGCAATGCAAACAAAGATACTATTAAACAAGGCACCATTGAACAGGGGCAGTCATCCAAACAGACGGTTGTCCCTAATAATGAAGCAAATGAATTTTTAAGAATTATCCAGAAAAGTGATTACAAAGTGATTGACCAGCTCAATCAAACTCCCTCGAAAATATCAATGTTGTCATTATTAATGTGTTCAAAGGCCCATCAGGAGGCACTATTAAAATTCTTGAAGGCCACTCACGTGCCTCAAGAGATATCGGTGGTGCAGTTTGAAGAGGTGGTTGGGAATATAGCTTCAGGTCATATTCTGAGCTTCAATGATAGTGAATTACCCCCCGAAGGTAAAAATCATAACAAGGCCTTGCACATTACCATCAAATGTGTAGATTTTGTGTTCTCTCGAGTGCTAGTCGATACTGGGTCGTTGCTGAACGTACTACCTATAAGCTCGTTATGTAAGTTGTCGATTGAAAGGCTTGTGATGAAGCCAAGTCAGACTATCGTGAAGGATTTTGATAGAGCTAGGAGGACTGTAAATGGTGAGGTTAATCTCCCGATCAAGATTGGGCCTCATACTTTTATCATTACATTTTATGTAATGGACATATATCCCGCCTACAGTTGCCTTCTTGGTCGCCCATGGATCCATTCAGCTGGTGCCGTAACGTCAAGTCTTCATCAGAGACTCAAGTTTAAGATTAACAATCAGATGGTTATCATTTGAAGGAGAAGAAGATATTCTTGTGAGTCATCTTTCTTCCTTCCTCTATGTTGAGGTAGGGGACGAAGTGCATGAGACTCTGTTCCAAGCCTTTGAAGTGATCAATGTTGAAATGATTTGTGAGAAGCCGGTGTCTTCAATCGTAACCTCGAAGGATACGAAGACAATAATAGAAGAAGGTCACCCTCGAGGATGGGGTAGGGTGTTGGAGCTGCCTGTTAACAAAAATGGAGTGGGTCTGCGTTATAAGTAGAAGAGCGCCTCTGATGGAGGTAAAGGACTTGCAACTTCATTAGTTTTTACTAGTGGGGGCCATCTCGTCGATGGTCAAGTCACATTTCTGGAAGCTGAAGACGGTGGTCATGAAGAATTGTTCATGGTGTACCCTAGGGCACCCAGCCAGCCGTTGAACAACTGGAGAATCATTGAAATTCCTGAAGTTACTCTAGTAGACGAGTAATTCCCTGTTTTTCGTTTTTACCTAAAAATTCCTATGCTCTGCCCAAGGAATATGGATTATGTTGTAGGGTTTTTTGCTTTTAAAGCACAAACTTATCATTAATAAACGACTTTTGCATCCAATTGCGCTCTTTTTCATTCATTTTTACTTTTTTGCTCATAAAAATATTTTTGAATGTTTTCTTCTTCTTCATTTTTCTTAAAATAAAAGCATGAAAGCATTCATCGTGCAGATCTTCCCCTGTTCCTGTTGATAACAATCTTGCTATGGTCCAATAGGACTTTGATAACCCAATCTACCACGCTGACAAAGACTGCGAGGAAGATTGTGATCTCCCAGAAGAGTTGGCTAGACTGTTAAAGCAAGAGTCAAAGGTCATTCAGCTATATCAAGAAGAGGTTGAAGTCATCAACATGGGAACCGAAGAGGATGCCAAGGAGATAAAGATAGGTGTCACCTTGGAATCAGAGATTAAGACAAATTTTGTCACACTGCTGCGAGAGTATGTTGATGTGTTTGCTTGGTCCTACAAAGATATGTCTGGTTTAGATGAAGACATTGTGGTACAAAAGTTACCCCTCAAAGAAGATTGCCCGCCGGTGATGCAAAAGTTGAGGAGAATGAAGCCAGAGATGTCTTTCAAGATCAAAGACGAAGTGCAGAAGCAGCTACACACTGGTTTCCTGGCAGTATCCAGCTATCCGCAATGGGTAGCAAATATTGCCCTAATACTAAAGAAGGATGGGAAGGTATGAATGTGTGTCAATTACTGGGAACTCAACAGAGCAAGTCCAAAAGACAATTTTCCTCTGCAGCACATTGACGTGCTAGTAGATAATACGGTCGAGTTCTCTGTGTTCTCGTTCATGGATGGATTTTCTGGCTATAATCAGATCAAAATGGCGCCATAAGATATGGAGAAAACGACTTTCATCACTCTATGGGGAACTTTCTGCTACAAGATCATTCCATTTGGACTTAAGAACGCAGACGCGTCATATTAGCGGGCTATGGTCACTCTCATTCATGATATGATACATAAAGAGATTGAATGCTATGTAGACGATGTGATCGCAAAATCCCAGACTGAGGAAGAACACCTCATTCATTTGGAAAAGCTTTTTTCAAGATTGAGAAATTTCAAGCTCAGATTAAATCCCAACAAGTGCACTTTTGGTGTAAGATCTGGTAAACTACTAGGTTTTATTGTAAGCCAAAAGGGGATTGAAGTCGACCCAGTAAAAGTCAAAGTTATCCAAGACATGCCAGCGCCAAAAACCAAAAAGGAAGTCTGAGGTTTCCTTAGGAGATTGAATTACATTGCAAGATTCATATCTCATCTAACGGCCACTTGTGAACCCATCTTTACACTGCTTAGGAAAGATCAAGTTGTTGTGTGAAACGACAATTGTCAGATAGCCTTGAGAAAATAAAAGGTTATCTACAAGAACGACCGATCTTGATGCCTCCAGTACCCAGACGACCTTTGATCATGTACTTAACTATGTTAGAAAGATCCATGGGATGTGTGTTGGGTCAACATGATGAAACCGGTAGGAAGGAGCACACAATTTACTACCTCAACAAGAAATTCAACGACTGTGAATCAAGATACTCAATGCTCGAGAAGACATGATGTGCATTAGCTTGGGCAGCAAAACGCCTTAGGCAATATATGCTCACCCATACAACGCTGCTGATTTCCAGATGGATCCTGTCAAATACATATTCGAGAAGCCTACTCTCATCGGACGAGTGGCTCGTTGGAAAATGGTACTGACAAAGTACGACATCCAGTATGTTACGCAGAAGGCTGTCAAGGGAAGTGTGCTCTCTGACTATCTTGCCCCCTAACCTGTGGACGACTACCAATATATGTGCTTCAATTTCCCTGACGAAGACGTCATGTTTGCCAGAGACTATACCATACTTGGCCCAAACGATAGACCCGAACCAAGATCGCGATGGACGCTCATGCTCGATGGTGCCGCAAACGCTAAAGGTTGTGGAATTGGGGCAATCATTACTTCCCCAACTGGATTTCATCTACCATTCACCGCCAGATTGTGCTTCAAGTGTACTAATAATATGGTCGAGTATGAAGCATGTATCTTCGGGATTGAAGCTGCTATTGATAATAGGATCAAGATTCTAGAAGTCTATGGAGATTCTGCGCTTGTCATATGCCAAATTAAAGGAGAATACGAAACACTTGATGTCAAGTTGATTCCTTACAAATATCATGTCTTGAAGCTAATCTCATACTTTGATGAGATCACTTTTCATCACATCCCTAGAGCAGGAAACCAATTGGCAGATGCTCTAGCAACATTAACATCCATGTTCCAAGTCAAGTGGAAGAATGAGGCACCGTCCATCCGTTTAGAGTACCTTGACGAAACTACTTATTGCTTGGCAACCGATTCTGCAGAGCTTAAATTTGATGATCATCCTTGGTTCTACGGTATCAAGTGGTATCTAGAAACACAGGAATATCCAGAAGGCATTACCATCACTGATAAGAAATATCTTAGGAAGCTTTCGTCAAAGTTCTTCCTCAATAGTGATGTGTTATACAAGCGGAATTATGATTCGGTTCTGCTCAGATGCATGGATAGACATGAAGCAGAACATATTATAAACGAAGTGCACGAATGGTCTTTTGGAACACACGCTAGTGGCCACACTATGGTTAAGAAGATCTTGATGGCAGGATATTACTGGATGACAATGGAAACAGACTGTTACCGTCATGTCCAGACATGTCACAAGTGCCAGATTTACACAAACAAAGTTCATGCTTCGCCACTTCCTTTAAATGTGTTGACTTCGCCTTGGCCTTTCGCCATGTGGGGTATAGATGTAATCGTACGTATTGAGCCAACCGCCTCCAACGGACATCGTTTCGTCTTGGTGGCCATTGACTACTTCACCAAATGGGTGGAAGCCGTATCCTACGCCAATGTCACTAAGTAAGTGGTGACTCGCTTCATCAAGAAAGAAATCATATGCCGATATGGGGTTCCGAATAAGATCATTATTGATAATGGTTCGAACCTCAACAATAAAATGATGAACGAGTTGTGTGAAAGCTTCAAGATTGAACACCACAACTCGACACCGTATCGCCCAAAAATGAACGGAGTTGTGGAGGCGGAAAATAAAAACATCAAGAAGATTGTCCAGAAGATGGTAAAAACTTATAAAGACTGGCACGAGATGTTGTCATTTTCCCTACATGGCTATTGCACCTCAATACACACTTCCACAGGGGCAACCCCATTTTCTCTCGTATATGGCATGGAAGCAGTGCTGCCTATTGAAGTAGAGATTCCCTCCCTGACGATTTTAGCAGATGTCAAGCTAGACGAAGCTGAATGGATACAAGCAAGACTCGACCAACTTAATCTCATCGACGAGAAGCACATGATGGCCATCTACCACGATCAACTATACCAAAAGCGATTGAAGAGGGCCTTTGATAAGAACGTTTGCCCATGATACATCAAAGCAGGAGATTTGGTGTTGAGGAAAATTCAGCCATCTCACGTTGATCCAAGGGGTAAATGGGCACCGAACTATGAGGGTCCATATATAGTGAAAAAGGTTTTCTTCGAAGGAGCCTTGATTCTCTCAACCATGGACAGTGAGGATCTTCCATCCCCTATGACTTCAGATGCAGTTAAAAAATATTATGCTTAAAAGATAGACCCGGTTAACCAAAAGAAAATCCACGCAAAAATAGGTGTCTTGGTGGACTATAAAAAGAAAAAGGTCTAGGCAAAAAAAATTAGGGACTAAATTAAAAGAAATATCTCGGTAGGCTAAAAACCCGAAAGGGATGCCTAGGCAAAAGTTAGGGATTCAGAAGGGTAAACTGCATCCTGAAAAGACATACGAACGTTCCTCCATGATTATTGAGCTCTGACTGAGAGAGATCAATTCAATTGTTGCGTTCATAATCAAGGCATGGAGGGTTTTTAGAGATATATGGGTCATAACAGAACTGAAACTCGACAGAAACCGATTTCAACATTGCCGTTGTATGTTATTGTTCTTTCAAAAGCAATTACCTCTTTCTAGGAATTACCTCCTTTTGTAATTTTCCTGTTTATGGGTTTTCATCAATAAAAATTACTTTCATATGTCGCAACTGCGAAAAAGGGTTGGCGGAAACAAACAGAAGATTCGCCACCGAATGTTATTTATCCTAAAGAGAGGGAAAGGAAACGATCAAAGAAAACCTAAAAGAACGGGAAAGACAAGGTCATCGTAACCAAATATTGGGTTCGGGAGTCGGTTACACAAGGGGAAGGTATGAGCACCCCTCACGTCCGTTGTACTCAACGGGATCCATGCTTGTTGTCTAATCTATAGGTGAGAGCTATCAAAAGCTAATGCTAAATGGGGGTAAAGAGAAAGAACAAACTCGATAGGACATCGCCTCCCTATACCTACGTACTCCCTTGTGCAATGGGAAAGTCAGAGTCAACGTAGTTTGGGAAACTACAGGTGATGGAGGAAAGGTTGCTCGCCAAGACATCGCCGTCTTGTGCCTACGTATCCTCGTCTGGTAGCAAACGTAGTTCGAGAAATTATAGATGAAAGGTTGGTTAAATGTTTCTTACGAGTGACGTTAAGTCTCCATTCTAGCAAATAGGGGCGATGCCTGTTTGCGGTAGAACGGAAAAGTAACATACTCTTTTCTAAAAATGAAGTTTGAAAGCAATCCCGAAGGATAAAAGGTTTGAGTTTTGTTTGTGAGTTTTAGTGAATTGGACTGAGTTAGTTTGAGACTCACGTCGCACTAAAGACTATGACATGGGGGCGAATTGGACTTAAGTTAGTTTGAGACTAACTTAATCGGAAATTAATTCGGGCTAGGAATCCTACGGGATCATGCGAATACAAGAGGTAAACAGCGAGTAAACATGAAGCGACGCAATCACGAACAACATCAGATATTAAAATATGTACAAGTGTTAGAAAAATATTCATAAATGCGTTAATAGAAAATAAAAAATTAATCAAAAGTCTAAACCTATGTTAATTTAAAAGTTAATTTCTAAATAAAACTAAACCTAATTCTAATTCTAAAATAATCCTAAATTAAATTATAGTCTAATCATAAATTAAAATCTAAATAGAAACCTAAATCCTAAACTTAATTAAATTAAGTTCTAATCTAAAATTAATTAAAAAAACTAATCCTAAATTAAAATGGACAAAATCTAAATTAATCTAAATTAAAAATAAATCTAATTAATTCTAAAATTAAACATATTATTAAAATAAACCTAAACTAATCTAAATTGAAATTCTAAGTTAACAATACTAACTCTAAAATTATTTAATTAAGACTAATCCTAATAATATAACCTAATACTAAAATGATATTCTAATTAAAATTAAACCTAACCTAAATCCTAAATTAATTAATTAAGACTAATCATAGTAGTATAACCTAATACTAGTTAACTAATTTAAACTAAAAAAATGCTAAAAAAAACTAATTTAATCCAAATTAAATGCTGAAAACAAACTAATTAAACTCTCTCTCTCTCTCCCAACGGATCTTCTCTCCACGCGTTTTCCCTGCTCCACGCCTGTCCCTCTCTTCTTCCAACACGTTCCTTTTCTCTTCTCTCCCCCATGCGTTTCTTTTTCTTTCTTGCAAACTCTCGCCTTTTTCCAACGAAAAGGTTCTTCCTTCTCCCAAATCCTTTTTTTTCTTCTGATGTTTCTCTTCCCAATGACTTCTTAACTCTTTTCTCTTCTCCCAATCCTTTAAAATTTTCTCATATTTCTTAACTCTTTTTCTTTTTCTCACGACATATCCTCTCTTCTCCTGAAACAATTCCTCCAAATCCCCTCTTCTTCTCTCACGGAATATCCATCCCTTCTCAAACGACTCTCTTCCTATCTAAAAAAACGAAGAAAAAAGATAACACTAAAACCCTCTCCTTCCTCAAATGACTCTTCTTTCTCCAAAAGAATAAATGAAACCATCATCCTCCCTCAGCTTCAAAGAAAGTCAACGAAAACCTCATTCTCCCTCAACTTCAAAGAAAACTCGAACGGAAATCTCACCCTCCCTCAACCTCATAAACTCAACGAAAACCTCACCAAAAACGAGTTATGGGTTCCTCACGAACCCTAACCCTAAGTGAAAGAAATGTAAACCTAATGAAGAACCCTAAATGTAAGTGAAAGAACCCAAACGGACAGAAATGCAACCACACATATATGAAAGTTAAGTGGTTACCTCCTCTGACGTATTTTCACTGTTTTCTTCGAAATCTTCCTCTTTTCTCCCTTTTAAACCCTTTTAATTTTTTTCGTGTTCTTCTTCTGCAAGTATTTGGTGAAAGGAGTTCTAGGGTTTTTTCAAGGATTTGCGTGTGCGGCGACCTCTATAGATTTCTATGGTTCCATCAAGGATTTTAGAAGCTTGCTTTTATACTAGTGAAATTAGGGTTTTGGATCTGAATCTTGTTTGAAGAATCTCCACTTTCAGCTATGTCTGCAAGTCACTTTTTATGCTTTGAATTTTGTTTCCCTCTTTTCATGTTTCGGTTTTTGTTTTTACTGTCCATGAGTTTTCAATGATGTTGTCCTTATTTTTGGTTTGCATGTTGCAACAAGGTCCTTTTGGGGAAAGTTTGGTACAAAGTGATGTTTGGTCTCAGATTCACTACACACCACTCAAAACGATGCACTTAGAAGGTCATATTTTTGGGGCTTTGTCGGTTGCTGCATAAAGTCCATCCGAGTACTCCATAATAGTTGAAAGAAAGTTAAATTCCACTTCAAACACCAGAAAGCATCCACAGAAGTAAAAACCAAGGAATGGCAGAACATCGGTTGCAATATTATCGATACATAAAGTCAAACTTGAAGATTCCTCAGTCGCGGAAGTTGCTTTTTTGCAAAGGGTTGTACTATCATACCATGCCAAACAAACTGCTGAACTTAATATAATATCCACTGGTAAATCTAAATCACATTCAACAACTCGAATTCCCCTTTTCTCCAACACAAGAATTACTTGGTAAGAGCTTCTTTTGGACACTATCATTTCCTTATCTACATTTTGAGTATTGAAAATGATAACTGATCCAGTAAAAGACTCTAAGCTTTGATGGTAATTCTCAGTTTTCACAGCCAGAATTAGAGGCATAAAATTGTCCGTTTCAAGTGCAACCCTTGAAGATTTTATATCATGGTTGTGTTCCGTAGGATAAAAGTTCATTAGTCTCTCTAATTTTCGATTCACCATACTTTCCTTGTGATTGAAAATAAGAGGACTCTCAGTTTCCGGGAACATTTCAGTGTACAGGGGCAACTCAACACCTTGACAGAGTGCTTCGAGAACGGCATGGTCATTCAATTCAACCGTCAAAAAATGAAGATTAGGCAATCCAATTGAATTTGATGAAAATTCAGATATTCTCATTTGGACCGCCATATTCCAAGATAATGCCAAATATGTTGAATAGAAATAATGGAGAAACATGCTTGTATGAAACCAGCAAGCAGTCTGAACTTAGAAGTTCCATCATTTTAGTATCAGATTCCTCAGGCATATTATTCGCATATGACTGATTTCTGTAAGTGTTATTTAACTCACCAAATGATAACCTCAGGGAGAGAAGAAGAATTTTTAAAGGCCACCAGAATACTTCTTCAGCCACAATTAAAGCTTTCAAACAATCTTGTTTGATGTTAGCCTGTAAAATTTCCTTGACAATTGTTAGCGATGAGTGTGCAATAATATTGTTTTCCATCTTCCTGTTTTCATCTTTGATCAAAGCTTGGAGGGTGCCTAATCTTGATTTCAAGTAGCCCATGTTTTGACATAGTTTTTCTTTTTGGTTTATGAAATTTATTTGACATTTAGTGTTGTGATGGCTGAATTTTTGAGTTGTAATGAAGTGCAGAACTGTGCAGTTTGTAGAGGCTTGGACCACTTATAAAAACAAATGGAATAATAAAAAGGTTTATGATGGATTTACAAAATGATTTAATTGGACTAACACTAGAAAATGGATACCAAAGTGGTTATTTAAAAATGGATAATGACAATTAGGTAAAATAATAAATAAAAAGTTTGTGGACTAATGGTTATGGATTGATGAAAATAGATATGGAAATGGATAAGAAAAGAAAATGGTATGAATATGGTTTTAAAGTGGATGAATGGGTTTAGAAAGGAAATGGATATCCAAATTCATAAGTGGATCAAAACTTAAATGGATTTGGTTAATGAAATGGATTTTAAAACGGATTGGAAAAATGGATAAATGATTAATTGGATTAAATGAAAGAAAATGGTTTAAACAAATGAACTTTTTAAGAATGGATCTAAAGATGGACAAAAAGGTTATTGGAAATTGAAAAAAAAAGATTATGAATACGGTTTAGAAAATGGATAACCAAAATGAATCTGAAACCAATCCCAAACTCTTTTACCAGCACATGATAAAACACGCAACGCAGTTACCACTGAACCAACCACAGCTAAAACAACGACCGCCACCTCTAATTTCTTGAATCTCAGATCAACAAGTTCTGAATCAATTCAAATTTGACTGAATCAATCTCTGGGAGAATAAACTCACAAATAAAACAAACTGAACCTACGATCACAGTGATCCTGACTTCTGAACCAAACTCTTCATTAATCACTACTTGAAAAACTTATAACCTCCACACATGATAACAAATTGGTCTTGAATAGACAATGCCCGAGAAATAGCCACTGATGCGGCAACTTGGCACAAAAACAAACTCTTTATGGTTTGACCAAAATGAGGTCAAACTTCTATCTGATCTTGATCGTGATTGAATAACCGTACTCGACTTGAACCAACTGGCCATAAGCTTGCCAACCAAATTGGAACCAAAAACTGATGAAACCCTAGGCCCTTGATGTCTGACAACTCTTGAAGAAAGTAAGCTTGATACTTGATGATTCGATCCAGAGAAAACTCCTAATCCCATGTCTTAGAAGACCAAATCGAAATATGATTATGAACTATACTCAGCGAGATGCAGATGAAAGTGAAGCAAATCCAGTTAAAGTCAGAAAAATTAAGGCAAATTTTGGGGTGCTACAGCTTCCCCTATTCAATCGACTTGGACCTGAAGGTATGAAAAGCAACCTCTTTCAAACATTCAAGGTAAAAGGTGATTGAATACTAAAAGAACCCAGAAATTTGCACACCGCGGGGATGCAGAGTAAAACTTGCCAGCCGAAAATGGACTTAAAAGCAACGGGTACCAACCAAAAGTTGGGATAACCGAAACGGTAACTAACCAAAATGATAACAAGGACTACTAACCAAAAGTCAGGATCTCTAAGGAATTGTATTCGAAAGTTATGAGGAAGAGGCTACTAACCAAAAGTTAGGATCACCCAGAGAATTACCAACCAAATTTCGGAGTAAAAACTTCTAACCAAAAGTTAGGATCGCCCAAAAAGATTAATAACCAAAAGTCAGAGTAAAAGCTACTAACTAAAATTTAGGATCGCCATGAAACGATTATCATCGACCAAAAGTCAGAATAAAAGCTACTAACAAAAAGTTAGGATCGTCACGAAAAGATTATCATCGACCAAAATTCAGAACAAAAGCTACTAACCAAAAGTTAGGATCGCCAAGAAAAGATTACCAACCAAAAGTCAGAATAAAAGCTACTAACCAAAAGTTAGGATCGCCAAGAAAAGAATAGCAACCAAAAGTCGGAATGAAAGCTACTAACAAAAAGTTAGGATCACCAAGAAAAGATTACCAAACAAAAGTCAGAATGAAAGCTACTAACCAAAAGTTAGGATCGCCAAGAAACAACAGACTACCAACCAAAACTCGGGATAACATCCACAAAACGACGGACTACCAACCAAAAGTTGGGATAACATCCACAAAATGACGGACTACCAACCAAAAGTTGGGATAACGTCAACAAAACGAAGGACTACCAACCAAAAGTTGGGATAGCATCCACAAAATGACAAACTACCAACCAAAAGTTGGGATAGCATCCACAAAATGAAGGACTACCAACCAAAAGTTAGGATAGCATCCACAAAACGAAGGACTACCAACCAAAAGTTGGGATAGCATCCAGGATAGGCAGGAAATACAATCGGCCGATTTACAAACTAAAAAGAGAACTCCGCTGGGGAAAGAGAAACTTAAACAAGCAAACTCTGTTGGGGAGCAAAAGCAACATGAAAACATCCACCAATGATTTTGCTAAGGTCTGGTACCATAAAGGCTTATGAATTATGTCGTTATCTGCTGAAGAGATGTCAGGCAACAAAAGTATCAAACCTGGCTTATGCTTTGCATGCGTATGTTTGAATATGGCGTAATGCTCCATACGAAATGGAAATGCTACACGTTTGGGAGGATGCTATACGAATGCAGAGGAACACCACCAAGAAAAGGTGCCGAGAGAAACGGCAAGAAAACTCTGCTGATGAATGTGCCCTGGACGGCTTTCCTGAACATAACTCCACTGGGGACAATTCTATTCTGCTGGGAATTGAGAATAACATCTATTCGGAAATTTCCCCCCAAAGATCTTACTTTGAAGAATACCAATAACCATTGGGCCCTGCTGCGAAGGTCTACCATTTCTGATTTAGTCGCTGAGGGAATCAACATTAGTCTCTGCTTGGGGAGAAAAGTCAATGACATAGATCCTGTCGGGGAACAACACTGAGCCTACCCTACCGTTGGGGGATAACCTCAATCTTACCATGCTGGGGATAAGTGCAAACTATTGCTGGCGAAATATTTCTGATCCAACATCAGTATTTTGTAGGGAAACAATATCTTTATTATGGAGAAGTGAGATCAATCGAGCCTCGTGTCGGGGAATGTGATAGCATGCAAGCCACTGAGAATACAGTTAGGATTTTGGTTTAGGCATGGGACCAAATTTATGGTGATTGGGATTTTTATGGATTTATTCTTGGTTACCAATGCAATTGGACTTTGAAGGGGAAATACCAGACGAGAACTGGTATTCAAATGGGAGACTACCAAACGAGAACTGGTGGCAAAAGGTTAAGTTGTTAGACGAGAACTGACTTCTGGTTTGCCGGATGAGAACTGGACTTTGAAACTGTGTATGCCAGACGAGAACTAGTTAAATAGTTGGCAAAAGAATGGGTGACCAGACAAGAACTGGTTTAGAAGCTGACATGTACCAGACGGGACTTGGTACTCAATGAAGGGTTGACCAAACAACAACCGGTTTGAAAGTTGGCCAGACAAGAGCTGGAGTTTGGAATTTATTTCAGTTACAAAGTTCTGACAGGTATCAGGCTCAGGCTATGGGATATGGATCCAATGACAGCATGCAAGGATAAGAATATTCCCAACAATGGAAGGGGTCATTTGAATCAAGGATTTTTAGAAGGATAAGATTATTTGATGGGATGATGGCACGATTCCCCGACACTTGTCTTGAACTCAACAATTGTTGACGGAAATGAACTCACTCTGAATAACTTGCCCTACTGTAGTTCAACTTGCCCCAGTCTAATCCTTGGGAAAGTTCATCTTGAAAAGAAAGTAGCTTGCCATGAGACGACCTCGAGATGGCTTACCCCAGAATTTGTACCATGAAAGGATTCATCCTTAATTAAACAACTCTCATAGTGATTAGCTTCAATGTACTCTTGAAGTAGTTTGTCCCTGAATGAGCGTTGGAGCGACTTAACTTGTCCTGACTGAACACTAAAGGGGTTTGCCCTCAAATTAAAGAAACTCTGGGTGGCCTGCCCCTGATCAGTATTCTCGAGATGATTCACTTCTGATCAACCGGTTCTTGAATGACTTGTTCCATAATCAGCCGATGTTTAGGGATTTGCCTCAGACTGACTGATTCGATACTCATTGGATGTCAATGCCCCAGATCCATAGGGCTACAAAGTATACTCGATTCTGATCTAGACTGCTGAATGATCTAGTGCTGTTTGATTACTCCTTGTTGGGATTTCCTCGATACCATCTACTGACTTGCAATTAAAATTGTTTGTTCACGAATGGTAATTTTAATCGATGCTCATGCAGATCTTGAAAAATCGATCATTATTAGAATGATGTAATAGTGTGTAAGGAATGGACTAATAGTCCAGACGCAGTGCTGATTTAGCTAGTGAAAGATACGTAAGAATATGATTAACAAATCATGTAGGAGTCAGTTTACTCAACCTTGTTGTAGTATGCCTTCAGAATAAACCCTGCCTCAATTAGGTCTTTTAAGGGTTGAATCATGGTCTGGTTCATTGTTATTGAAACAAGGGATATTAGGCTCAAAGTATGATTTGTACCCACCCCTTCTCCGTGATGGTCTTCAATCCTGCATTCAGCTAACTTGACACAAGTGCTCACCTTTCAAAAAGTTTATTGAACAGTGGGAGTGATGGTTAAGGAACCCACAAGGTTTTCGGAGTGACAATTACCCGTCTTGTCCTCTGTGTCTGTAGCCATACGACTTTGTTCTTGTTCGAGGATTTCTATTTTATTCTTTTGTTCCCTAATTTTTTCTTGGACTGATTCCTTTATTTTGAAGTCCAGCGGGATGCCCCAATTTTGCCTAAGTTTTTGACTTAGCGGGCTTTCTTTCTCTTTTTTTAAGCAAGTCGTGTGACACTAGTTGTCTTGATTTCTCTGAAAGGGTTGTGACTGTCTCACTCTTGATTGGTGAGGTATAACCATTGTGGTTGATGAGATACGATGTGATTGGTCCTCGAATAGGGACACTCCTCTATAAAATTTGAACGCTCGGTCAAATTAACTGACAACTACCCTGCCCCAAGTTATGATGTAAGGGTTTGAAAGTCCGAAAGAAACTTCTACTTCAAGGCTCGAAGTGGTTAACTAGGAAATAACTCCTTATATCTCCGGTTTTTAGGGGATTTGAAACAATGCATGTACATCATCAGCAGGATTATATCCAAAAGCATACGATCAGCAATTATGAGTACTTAGTTTTCGTCATCCTCCCTCCAATCTTTGCTAAACAACAGTGATAAAGTGGAGTGGATAAAAGGTGTATGTGTATGTGTTTTTCAATAAATGAGAAAATGAGCGAATGAAACATGATTAATTCAGAAAATGCATGGTCACTTCATTAATATTACCATTCGAAACAAAAATATTTAAAAACAAGTAGAAATTAACAGGAAAGAAACTACAAATGCAAATGATAAAAGTGTCCAAGGACTGCCAATGTTAAGGACATCTGCCTGTCTGGACCACTGTCTTTTGGAGATGACCCTTGGAATCTTCGAACTTAGACAGCTGAGAGGTTGACATGAACAACCAAACTTCTTTCTTGAAAAGATATGCACCCTTTGTCAATCAACTGTTGCACCTTGGCTTGGAAGGCTTTGCAATCTTCGGTTGAGTGCCCCCTGGATCCTGTATGATATCCATATTGAACATGGGGATTGTACCCAAGAAGATAAGGTTCTGGCACAGGCTTAAGAGTTTTGGGCTCCACCAGTGAGTTTTAAATCAGATGTGGCAGAAGCTGACTGTATGATATAGGAACTGGAGGAAGAGGAGAAATCCTTCTTTCCAAGTTGTTGTGAGGCCTACTTGATTCTAGAGCTGATTCTGATAACCTCGACTATGGGCTCATTGATTTGTATGAGGAGCAACCCAAGGTTTCTGATGTGGTGCCCTAGGCATGATTGCCTATCCATAAGAGTAGCGTGACACTGGAGGTAATGGCTGATGAGAAGATGAAGAACCAAAAGATTTCACCGGTTCAACCTGAGAATACTTAATATCTTCCATGAGTGCATTGATCACATTTTCTTCTTCTCCTTGGGAGTTACGGATGGATTCAGTTTCACTGGCCTGACTGCTCGAGACATTCTGAATTTCTCCACTGTTTATGCCATTCTCAATGTGTTCTCTTGCTTTTACCAGGTCAGAGAAGTTTGGTGTAATTCCAAGCATTCTTTCAAAGTATGGGCTCTGTAATGAATCTACGAACATGTCTATTAACTCTTGGTCTAGAAGCGGTGGTTGCACTTTGAAGGCCAATTCTCTCCATCTCTGAGCATACCTTCTGAAGGACTCATTGTTCTCTTGAGGCATGATTTGCAACCGCATGCGACTGGGAGCCATGTCAAGATGATATTCGTACTGCTTCGGGAAAGCTTTAGCTAAGTCCAACCATGGTCGGATCTGACTGCTCTCTAACTGCATGTACCAACTCAAAGATGCCCCACTTAGAGTGTCCTGAAAACAGTGAATCATCAACTTATCATTATGCACAAATAAGGTACAAAACATCACCAAATGTTGTCTCAGGCAACTATCCCACTTATACTTCTCGAACCTCGGTGCTTTGAAATTTTGAGGTAACACTAGGTCGGGAACCAAGCACATGTCTGACGCATCTAGACCAGAAGTATCCTGAACTTCCAAGGCTTTGAGTTTTTCATCCAACACATGAAACCTTTTAGCATACTCAATAGCTCTCGGGTCCTTAGTCTTCATCGCTGTGACCTCTCTTTTGGAATTCGAACCAGAGAAAGCAACACCATGATAATCTGTGGTATCAGGAGAAGAGGGACATTCACTTCAGACAACAAACTGTTCATGTAAATCTTGATTCTCAACAGAGAGTTGTACAGACTGAGCTGGTGTAAGGTTGTTCTACATGGAAAATCTTCATCAGGAAGAAAACCATACAGAGGGTTAGTCGTCACAGTAAAACCTGGTGGAGTGTTAACATTCTAGAGGTTGTTCCCTGACATAGCTACCAACAGCTCTCAACTTGACCTTACTTCTTAACATTGCTTGATCCTGCTTCAATCACTTGGTCATCTTTCAACAGTCACCACTTGTTCAGAATGAGCACCGGGGAATCAACTGGCATAATCAAAGATAAAGGCGGGATGAGAGTTCTGACCGACTGAAGAATGATATGTAAAATGATGCAAAGATCTTTATGATATGTAATGCAAAATACATGGGATCAAAGCTTCTACAAATCCTGAATAACTACTGCATTGTTGACTGAATAAATCTAGAACTCCGCTCTGACAAGAAAATACCAAAATACCAGAGCACTGAGATGATTGAAAACCCAGAATATCACAGATCAAAAGTCTGCACTAACGAGAAAACCAAAAAACCGGATTGGTTGAAGTTCAAAATTTCCTACATGACCCTTCCCACTCACAAATAGGACCTAGCCTCTAACAAGGTACAACATCATATGTAGGTCGTCAGTATCACGGACTCTCAGGTCGAGAAATGATGATACGTTCACCATTTCTGGTTTGGCACCATTATCAAATGAGGAGGCCTCAACTGACTTCCCAATGATCAGTCTCCAGAGTCGTTAGTTTTCATATCCAACATCCCCTCAACTGTCCCAAATGCACAAAATAGGATGTCTTTATAGAAAATCTCTTCTGAACGCGAATTTCATGAGGGCTCTTGCATGCCAAACATGCAATCCCACACTACTCTCCACACTAATACTAGGTGTGTACTCAAGCCTGGGTATTGGGCTTATCTCTCAATGGGACACCCTACCCAACAACCCAGCAGCAATATGATAATAATGATAAAGTGCGGAAAATAAAATATAAATGCAATAATATACAAAATACAACATATATGCACACAAACATACACACCCAAAAATATAAAGCAAACAAGCACTGGATTGACTCGCATAGGGAAGCAGGGTCCCTAGCAGAGTCGCCAACTATCGCAACTGCGAAAAAGAGCCAGCGGAAACAAACAGAAGAGTCGCCATCGAATGTTATTTATCCCAAAGAGAGGGAAATGAAACGATCGAAGAAAACCTAAAATAACGGGAAAGACAAGGTCATCGCAACCAAATCTTGGGTTCGGGAGTCGGTTACGCAAGGGGAAGGTATGAGTACCCCTCACGTCAGTTGTACTCAACGGGATCCATGTTTGTCGTCTAATCTATGGGTGAAAGTTATCAAAAGCTAATGCTAAAGGGGGGTGAAGAGAAAGAATAGACTCGATATGACATCGCCGCCCTATGCCTACGTACTCCCTCGTGCAATGGGAAAGTCAGAGTCAATGTAGTTCGGGAAACTACAGGTGATGGGGGGAAGGTTGCTCGCTAAGACATCGTCGTCTTGTGCCTACGTATCCTCATCTGGTATGAGAAATCATAGCAAACGTAGTTCGAGAAACTACGAATGAAAGGTTGGTTAAAAGTTTTTTATCAAAGACGTTAAGTCTCCGTTCCAGCAGTTAGGGACGATGCCTTTTTGCAGTAGAACGGAAAAGTAACATACTCTTTTCTGAAAATGAAGTTTAAAAGCAATCCCAAAATATAAAAGGTTTGAGTTTTTTTTGTGAGTTTTAGTGAAGTGGATTGAGTTAGTTTGAGACTCATGTTGCACTAAAGACTATGACACAGGGGAGAATGCATCGCACATTGCCCAAAGGGGATACACTAAACACTCTAGACAAGCAAGGAGAACCCCCCCACTCATCATTCATCATGTACTTAAGGCTCGTAGCGCACGACACTCGTCATTCTTTATTAAGTGCCTTGAAGAAATTTGAGATGAGAAGAGAGAGATGCACACAAAGATCTAGGGGAAACTGAACCCTAATTGTTGTCATGTAATGTGGCTCTAAAGTCAGGATTAGAAGGGAAACTAACCTAATGTTCTCATGCTTGGATTAAAAGCCTAATGTCTCTCCTAACCCTAACTTAATCGAAAATTAAGTCAGGCTAGGACTCCTACGGGATCATGCGAATACAAGAGGTAAATAGCGAGTAAACACAAAGCGACACAATCACGGACAATATCATATATTAAAATATGTACAAGTGTTAGAAAAATATTCACAAATGCGTTAATCGAAAATAAAAAATTAATCAAAAGTCTAAACCTATGCTAATTTAAAAGTTAATTTCTAAATAAAACTAAACCTAATTCTAATTCTAAAATAATCCTAAATTAAATTCTAGTCTAATCATAAATTAAAATCTAAATAGAAACCTAAATCCTAAAGTTAATTAAATTAAGTTCTAAACTAAAATTAATTAAAAAACTAATCCTAAATTAAAATGGGTCAAATCTAAATTAATATAAATTAAAAATAAATCTAATTAATTCTAAAATTAAACCTATTATTCAAATACACCTAAACTAATCTAAATTGAAATTATAAGTTAATAATACTAACTCTAAAATTATTTAATTAAGACTAATCTTAATAATATAACCTAATACTAAAATGATATTCTAATTAAAATTAAACCTAACCTAAATCCTAAATTAATTAATTAAGACTAATCCTAGTAGTATAACCTAATACTAATTAACTAATTTAAACTAAAAAAATGCTAAAAAAAACTAATTTAATCCAAATTAAATGCGGAAAACTAACTAATTAAACTCTCTCTCTCCCAACGAATCCTCTCTCCACGCGTTTTCCCTTCTCCACGCCTGTCCCTCTCTTCTTCCAACACATTCTTTTTCTCTTCTCTTCCCCATGCGTTTCTTTTTCTTTCTCGCAAACTCTCGCCTCTTTCCAACGAAAAGGTTCTTCCTTCTACCGAATCCTCTTTTTCTTCTGATGTTTCTCTTTCCAACGACTTCTTAACTCTTTTCTCTTCTCCCAATCCTTTAAAATTTCCTCATATTTCTTAACTCTTTTTATTTTTCTCACGGCATATCATCTCTTCTCCTGAAGCAATTCCTCCAAATCCCCTCTTCTTCCCTCGCGGAATATCCATCCCTTCTCAAACGACTCTTTTCCTATCTCAAAAAAAAAACGAAGAAAAAACCTAACACTAAAACTTCCCCTTCCTCAAACGACTCTTCTTTCTCTAAAAGACTCAATGGAACCCTCGTCCTCCCTCAGCTTCAAAGAAAATCAACAGAAACCTCATTCTCTCTCAACTTCAAAGAAAACTCCAACAGAAATCTCACCCTCCCTCAACCTCATAAACTCAACGGAAACCTCACCAAAAACGAGTTACTGGTTCCTCACGAACCCTAACCTTAAGTGAAAGAAATCTAAACCTAATGAAGAACCCTAAATGTAAGTGAAAGAACCCAAATGGACAGAAATGCAACCTCACATACATGAAAGTTAAGTGGCTACCTCCTCTGATGTGCTTTCACTATTTTCTTCGAAATCTTACTTCTTTTCTCCCTTTTAAACCCTTTTAATTTTTTTCGTGTTCTTCTTCTGCAGGTATTTGGTGAAAGGAGTCCTAGGGTTTTTTCAAGGATTTGCGTGTTGGCGCTACTGCGAAAATCGGCGCCGGCTGACAGAAGAGTCGCCACCGTGCGTTATTTATCCCAACGGAGGGAAAGGAAACGCTCGAAGTAAACCTCGCGAAAAACGGGGAAAGGTATGGTCATCGCAACCAAAACCTGGGTTCGGAAGTCGGTTACGCAAGGGGAAGGTATTAGCACCCCTCACGTCCGTCGTACTCGACGGGATCCACGCTTGCTTGGGTTGTCTAAAGGATGCAAAACAATCTATCTACGACTGCTAAATCTAAACGGGAGGGAATTGACTCGATAGAGCGTCGCACTCTATGCCTACGTATTCTCAAGAGAGAAAGTCAGAGTCAACGTAGTTCGGGACTACAGGGAAAATGGCTCGCCAAGACCTCGCGTCTTGTGCCTACGTACTTCCACTGCATGGAAGATCAGAGCTTTACGTAGTTCAGACTAACTACGGCTAAACAAACATTCTCACACAACAGTGAGAAAGACAACTGGTTTCACAGGGTCGGGAACCTATGGGCAAAACTATGGCTGGTCTCAAATGCACTCGGGCAGGAGAGAAACAAGGTTACAATTAGTCGTCAGCGGGAAAGTCTCGATCGCACAGCAGCGAGAGAACAGAAAGTCAGTTGTTAGTGTGCTCGCTAGGATATCGCATCCTATGCCTACATATTCTTGTCTGGTACGAGAAATCAGAGCAGCTGTAGTTCGGCTACTTCGGGACCACAGCTCAAATCTCGTTTTATTAATCATTCTGAAAAATGTTTACAATGCTTGCATACTGAAAATAAATCTCTAGGCAATACTATCCTATTCTATCCTGAAAAATCGAATGGAAAATAGCCCCCTAACAAATGGGCTTCTAAACTATCCTAAAATCGTAAAATAATCTCTATGAAAATATATCCTAAAAGAAAATGTACTTTAAAAATATTAAATCTACTATAACATTTTTCCTTCTTTTCCAATCATTTTCTCACATATTTTTCTCTATATTTTTCTATGTATATTTTCACAACATTTTCTCTCCTTTTTCAATATATTTTTCTCTTTATTTTTCTCTATATTTTTTCTCAACAATTCTTCTTTTTCTTCTTTTCTCTTTTTTCACAATATTATTTTCTCTTTATAGTATTTTTTCTTTTCTTCTTCCCCTTTTTTAAATTCTTTTATTCTATTTCTTAAGATCTTTGAACAAAAGAAAAATAAAATAAAATAAAAAAATACAAACAAAAGGGGAGGGGGTACGAAAGTGAAACGTGAGGTGCGTAGCAAGGATCTCATTGGGCTCAGGCCCAATGTTCAGCAAAAAACACATGGTGGGGGTGTTTGCCCAAAAAACGGAATTGGGCCCTAAGGCCCACTCTCTTCTCCCAACTCCCTTTCTGAAAACCCTAGAGTCCTCTCACTCTCCCTGTTCATGGCCGCCGCCGTCTTCCTCCCTCAGACCCCCTCATCTCTCAATCTTCTCAACCATTCTTGCAAAGAAACAACAACACATTAACCAAAATAACTCCGTCGACCTAGCATCTGGATACGCACACCACCATGACCTAAGAATCTTGATGATTAGTTGGAAGATTCCTGCATGTAAACGAGTTGAAGATCTCTGGGTTCGTTTGAACGCCATTGACGAACTGAAACGGACGGAGCTTAATGACCGTGATGATCTCTGGTGTTGGTGAAGATCGTGGATGAAGAACCTTGTTGATCTGACGAGTCTGGAGAACGAGGAACGCGCGATGAAGGATGGAAATTCTGGGGATTTTTGTGAAGATCAAAGCGTAGATCTCGTGCTCTTTCTGAAGCTCGTTTAGAGATTCCTTCGAAGGAGGTTTGCTGAAGATCTTGGAGTGAACACTCGAAAGTGTTCTTGAGCGTTCTTCGTTGATGAGCATTTTTCCTAGAGATGTTCTTGAACGTGATGATGATGATGAAACAGTTTCTGGGAAGTGGTTCTTGATGGATGACGTTTCTGGATATTGCAGGATGAAGATAGCTTGATGAGTTAAATTTCTGGCGAACTCGGAGTGTTGATGAAGGTTGTTGGAGGTTGATGTCGTTCTTCTGAAAAGGATGGATCTAGGTTGGTGATTGATGTTTGTTGAACGGAGAAGATGGACGAAGGAGGATGAAGATGTGTTGAAGGTTTCTGGGTTTTTTCATTTCCGGTGAAGGGTGCGGTGGCCGCCGGCCATGCATGCCGGCCGGTGGGTGTCCCCGGCGAGGAGCTGGTGGTGTGACGCGTGGCCAGGGATGGTGGAGGAGTCTGGTGCATGCTGGACGCGTGGCATGGAAGGTGGCAGAGAGAGACTCTGAATGATGGCGTGGCGTGCTGGAGTGTGGAAACGTGGGGCCATCCTTCGTGCAACACGTGTACTGAGACTATATACTCTGGGACTTCTCTGGACGCTTCTAGATCTTTCTGGACGCTGCTGGATTTTGCTGGAAGTATGCTGGGAAATTCTGGACTAAAGATTCTGGACAAAAAATGCATTGGGCCTGAATTGAAATGGAGCCCACACGAAAAATGATAAGGAATCCAGAAAATCTGCATAATAATGGATTAACACAAGATTAAAACTAATTGAGAGCTAAACCTAATTAACTATTAAAAATTCAATTAATCTTAAAAATGCTAATTAACTCCTAACTAATAATACTCTAAGAATCTAATAAACCCACTAATAAAATTCTAATAAATCTCTAATAAAACTATCTTATTTAAAAATGATTTAAAATCTATTATTAATAACAAAAATCTATACTATTCTATTAAGAAAATGATAAAATCTATTCTATATTATCTTAAAAATCTATTAACTCCTAAAATGATTAAAAATCTATTTAAAATCTATAATATTCTAAAAATGAAAAAATGCTATTTATCTCTATAAAATTCTAAAACTATTAAAAATATACATAATATATTCTAAAAAGAAATTACAATTATTTAAAAATATTAAAACCTACTAATATTCTATAAAATGCTAAAAATGATTTAAATCTATTTAAAAAGAATTAAAACTATTAAAAATCCTATTAAATCCTAAAAATGATTAAGAAATCTATTAAACCCTAAAAATGGCCAATAAAATCCAGAAAAATCACAATAATTCCCGAGGGAACAAAAATAGCACCGAACGACAAATAACACTGCGAGAGCGCACAAAAATAGCCGGTAAAAATAAACGGGCACCGAAATATCCCAAAAAATACGATTCTACCTATTTAAACTGATAAAAAACACCTGAAACACGAGACGAGAGCTGTGATCCCGATAAAACCAAAACAAATGAAAAAATGCACTGTATGCAATATGCAGATGCGAATGCGATTATGCGTCGAAACCTCGAGCCAGATACGAGACCCGGTTGGTCAAATTTTGGGGTGCAACACGTGTGCGGCGGCCTCTATGGATTTCTCTGGTTCCATCAAGGATTTCAGAAGCTTGCTTTTATACTAGTGAATTAGGGTTTTGATCTGAATCTTGTTTGAAGAATCTCCACTTTCAGCTATGTCTGCAAGTCACTTTTTATGCTTTGAATTTTTTTCCCTCTTTTCATATTTCGGTTTTTGTTTTTACTGTCCATGAGTTTTTCAATGATGTTGTCCTTATTTTCAGTTTGCAGGTTGCAGCAGGGTCCCTTTGGGGAAATTTTGGTACAAAGTGATATTTGGTCTCAGAGTCACTGCACACCACTCAAAACGATGCGCTTAAAAGGTCAGATTTTTTGGGCTTTGTCGGTTGCTGCATAAAGTCCATCCAAGTACTCCATAACAGTTGAAATAAAGTTAAACTCCCCTTCAAATACCAGAAAGCATCCACAGAAGTAAAAACTAAGTAATGGTAGGAAATCAGTTGCAATATTATCGATACATAAAGGCAAACTTGAAGATGCCTCAGTCGCGGAAGTTGCTTTCTTGCAAAGGGTTGTACTATCATACCATGCCAAACAAACTGCTGAACTTAATATAATATCCACTGGTAAATCTAAATCACATCCAACAACTCAAATTCCTCTTTTCTCCAACACAAGAATTACTTCGTAAGAGCTTCTTTTGGACACTACCATTTCCTTATCTACATTTTGAGTACTGATAATGATAACTGATCCAGTAAAAGACTCTAAGCTTTGATGGTCATTCTCAATTTTCACAGCCGAAATTAGAGGCATAAAATTGTCCGTTTCAAGTGCAACCATTGAAGATTTTATATCATGGTTGTGTTCCGTAGGATAAAAGTTCAGTAGTCTCTCTAATTTTCAATTCACCATACTTTCCTTGTGATTGAAAATAAGAGGAGTCTCAGTTTCCGAGAACATTTCAGTGTACAGGGGCAACTCAACACCTTGACAAAGTGCTTCGAGAACGGCATGGTCATTCAATTCAACCGTCAGAAAATGAAGATTAGGAAATCTAACTGAATAGGATGCCGAATGCATAGGATGCCGAAACTTGTCAGTGACTAGGTCCATACCTGTGAGTGGGAGGGTTTTTGCAGGAAACCTGACTTCCAACCAACCCGGTATTTTGGTTTTCTCTTCAGAGCAAACTTACTCAGTCAGCAGCGCAGCAGTATTCAGAGCTTTGTGTGGGTTGTGATCCCGTGTTTGCTGCATCTTGCATTGCATTTGCATAAGCATATTTGCATCATTTGTTCATAGCAATCTTCAGCTGGCCAGAGCTCTTACCCAACCTTTGTTTTGATTCAGAGGGTGATTCTCTGGTGATCGTTCTGAGCAAGTGGTGATTGTTGGAAGATAACCAAGTGGTTTGAAGTAGAATCAAGTAGAATCAAGCAGTGAAGTCAGTTGAAAGTTGTTGATAGCTATGTCAGGGAACGACCTCTAGAATGTTGATACCTTGTCAGGTTTTACTGTGATGACCAATCCTCTGTATGGTTTTCTGCCCGATGAAGACTTTCCGCAAGTGAACAACCTGACTGAAGCTCAGCCTGTGTAGCCCTCTATTGAACACCAGGGTCTACATGAACAGTCTGTTGTCCAAAGTGAACGTTCTTCTTCTCCTGATTCCACAGATTATCATGATGCTGTTTTCTCTGTGTCGAATTCCAGAAGAGAGGTTCTAATAGTAAAGACTGAAGACCCAAGAGCTCTTGAGTATGCTAAAAGGCTTCATGCGTTGGAGGAAAAACGCAAAGCCTTGGATGTTAAAGATGCTGTTGGTCTCGATGCTTCAGACATGTGCCTGGTTTCTGGCCTAGTGTTACCTCCGAATTTCAGAGCACCGAGGTTTGAAAAGTACAAAGGTGATACTTGCCCGAGGCAACATTTGGTGATGTTCTGCAGAAGAATGACTTCGTTTGTACACGACGACAAGTTGATGATCCACTATTTTCAAGACAGTCTAATTGGGGCATCTCTGAGTTGGTATATGCAGTTGGAGAGTAATCAGGTCCGATCATGGGTGGATTTAGCCAAGGATTTTTTGAAATAGTATGATTATAATCTGGACATGACTCTCAGTCGCATGCAGTTCCAAGAATTGTCTCAAGAGAATGATGAACCCTTCAGGAGGTATGCTCAGAGATGGAGAGAATTTGCTTCCAAAGTGCAACCGCCGCTTCTAGACCATGAGTTAGCAGACATGTTCGTGAACTCCTTGCAGAGCCCGTACTTTGAAAGAATGCTTGGGATTGCACCAAATTTCTCTGAATTGGTATTAGTAGGAGAACGCATTGAGAATGGTGTAAAGACTGGAAAAATTCAGAATGTTTCAAGCAGTCAGGCTAGTGAAACTGAATCTCTATGTAGCTCTCAAACTGAAAGAGAAGATGTGATCAATACAGTCAGGCTAGTGAAACTGAATCTTTATGTAGCTCTCAAACTGAAAGAGAAGATGTGATCAATGCAGTCATCGCAGATGTTGGTTATTCTCAGCGTGGATTAGTGAAATCTTTTGGTTCTTCATCTTCTTAGCGGTCAGTATCTTCTGTGTCTCGTTATTCTGGACAGATAATTGTGTCTAAGGCACCACATCAGAAACTTTGGGTCGCTCCTCTTGCAAATCAGCGAGCCCGTAGCCGAGGTTTTCAGAATCAGCGCTAGAATCAAAATAGGCCTCGTAATAACTTGGAATGAAGGACTGCTCTTTTTCATCCAGTTCCTGTGTCGTACAGCCAGCTTCTGCCACATTTGATTCAGAACTCTTTGGTGGAACCTAAGACTCTTAAGCCTATGCCAGAACCTTACCCTCCTGGGTACGATCTCCATGCTAATTGTGGATATCATGGTGGATCCATGGGGCATTCGATCGAATATTGCAAAGCTTTTCAGACCAAAGTGCACCAGTTGATTGACAAAGGGTGCATTTCCTTTCCAGAAGGAGTTTTGGTTGTTCATGTCAACCTCTCAGCTGTCTAAGCTCGAAGATTCAGAGGGTCATTTCCAGAAGCCAGTGGTCAAGACAGGCAGACGTCCTCAACATTGGCAGCCCTTAGACTTTTTATCATTTGCATTTGTAGTTTATTTTCTGTTAGTTGCTACTTGTTGTTAAACATTGTTGTTCTGAATGGTAATATTAATGAAGTGACTATGCATTTTTCTGAATTAATCATGTCACTTTCGCTCATTTGAATTATTTTTGCACTGCACAGACACATTGCACTTTTTATCCACTCCGCTTTATCACTATGATTAGCAAAGATTGGAGGGAGGATGACGAAAACTGAATACTCATAACTGATGATTGTATGCTTTCGGATAAAACCCTGTTGATGACGTACATGCATTGTTTCAAATCCCCTAAACATTAGAGAGATAAGGAGTTAATCCCTAGTTAATCACTTTGAGCTGAGAAGTAGGAGTTTCTTTCGGACTTTCAAACCCTCACATCTTAACCTGGGGCAGGGTAGTTTTCAATTAGCTTGACCGAGTGTTCAAGTGCTATAGAGGAGTGTCCCTATTCGAGGACCAATCACATCTTATCCCTCTCAAGAGGTCGTATCTCATCAACCACAATGGTTAAACCTCATCAATCAGGAGTGAGACAGTTACAATCCTTTTCGGAGGAATCAAGACAAACAGTGTCACACGACTTGTTTCGGAAAAAAAAAGAAAAAAGAAAGCCCGCTAAGTAAAAAGAAAAGAAAAGTTGGAAAGCAAATACTTAGGCAAAAATAAGGGCATCCCGCTGGACTTCAAAAAAATCAAAAAGAACTCAAAAGAGTCAGTCCACGCAATAATTAGGGAATAAAAGAATAAAAACAAAGCATCTCAAAAGAAAAATCCTCAAACAAGGACAAAGTCGTGTGGCTACAGGCACCAAAGACGGAGAAAAGTAATTGTCACTCCGAAAACCTTGTGAGTTCCTTAACCATCACTCCTGCCATTCAATAAGCCTTTTGAGAAGGTGAGAGCTTGTGTCGGGTTAACTAAACATAGGATTGGAGATCATCACAGAGAAGGGGTGGGTACAAATCATACTTTGAGCCTAATATCCTTTGTTTCATAAACCGTGAACCCGACCATGATACAACCCTTAAAAGACCTAATTGAGGCAGGGTTTATTCTGAAAGCGTATTACGATGAGATTGAGTAACCTGACTCCTACATGATTTGCTAATCATATCCTTGTTGTATCTTTCACTAATCAAATCAACACTACATTTGTACTTTTGGTTCATTCGTCACTTACAATCACGACACTTAACAAGTGACATTCCTTTCAAAATCTACATGAACACCGCATTAAAATTACCATTTGTGAGCAAAAAATTTTAATTGCAGGTCAGTAGTTGACATGGAGGAAATTCCAACAGGGAATAGTCAAACAGGATTGGTTCATTCAGCAGTCTGGATCATATTTGTGTATACTTTGAAACCCTGTGAATCTAGGGCGTTGACATCCAGTGAATATGGGATTAGTCAGTCTAAGGACAAGTCCCGAAGCATCGGTTGATTATGGGACAAACCATTCAAGAAGCAGTTTATCAGCAGTGAATGATCTCGAGACACGATCAGGGGCAGGCCATACAGAATTTCTTTGAGTTGAGGGCAGATCCCTCCAGTATTCAATCAGATCAGGTTAAGTCGCTTCAACGCTCATTCAGGGGCAAGCCATTTCAACAGTATTATATTGAAGCCAATCATGCTGAGGGATGGTTAATCAAGGATGAATCCTTTCGTGGTATAGATTATGGGGCAAGCCATCTCGAGGTCGTCTCATGGCAAGCTGCTTTCTTCTCAGAGTGAACTTTCCCAAGAATCAGACTGGAGCAAGTTGAATTACACTGGGGCAAGTTGTTCAAGCAAGTTTGTTCTCCTCAGCAAGAGTTGAGTGTTGGGGAATCATGCCATTACCCTATTCCACACCCTAAACCTGTTACCTATCAAAACATTGTAGCATCTCCAAAGCCCAGTTCCCGTATGGCAAACCTCCAAACCCCAGTTCCCGTCTGGAAAACCTCCAAAGCCTAGTTCTCGTCTGGCAAACCTCCAAAGCCCAGTTCTCGTCTGGCAAAGTTTTAAACCAGTTCTCATATGGTCAACCTTTCAATAAACACCAGTTCCCGTCTGGTGCATGTCAACTTTTAAACCAGTTCCCGTCTGGTCCCCCTTTTTCTTTATCCCACTGTTTAACCAGTTCTCTTCTGGCTAACACAGTTCTAAATTCCAGTTCTCGGCTGGCAAACCAGATATCAGTTCTCGTCTGATATCCAAACCAGAAATCAGTTCTCGTCTGATACCAAAACCCAGAAATCAGTTCTCGTCTGATAACTTAACCCCTTTTTTGACACCAGTTCTCGTTTGGTAGTCCACCCTCGAATGCTAGTTCTCGTCTATATTTCCCTTTTAAATCCATTTTTGTCGGTAGCCATAAATAAATACCTATCACCATAAACCTATTCCTATCCTTAAACAAAAGAAAAAACACGACGGTATCTGGCACGGTAATTACCAGTGGTTCATATGTTATCACATTCCCCAACACGAGGCTCGAATGATCTCAGTTCTCCATGATTGGTGTTCTGTATTCCCTTAGGGTGATGTTCTTAAATCAGGTAGATTTCCTCGGTAGAGATGTGCAATTAAGATTGATTCTCCTCAGCAGTTTGAGATTGCAGCAAATTGAGATGGCATTTATCCCTTATCAGAGCAGGATCAAAATTATCCTCAGTGGGTCAAGATTGTTATCCCCGATAGAGTGTAGCCATCCCCAGCAGATTGATTGTGTCTCTCCAGTGGTTTGAGATTGAAGTTTTCCCTGACAGGAAGATTTGGGTTTATTTCCCCAACGGTGGGACAAATGCATTGTTGTTCCCCATATAGTCCAAGTTTTTGGCTTCTTTCTCTAATCAGAGGTTGATATTGTTGAGTTTCTATTCTCAGTTTCCCCCAAGCAGAGGTCGGTACCAATTCCCTCACGGAGCAATCTATAGCGGAGGAAGATTATTCGCCAACTGAGTATCCTCGGAAGGTTGGATTTTGATTCTTCCCTAGTGAAGTTGCCACTTGCAGATGAGTATTTTGTACCCTAGAAGGACTTTGGTGTCCTAAGAGGCCGTTCAGGGCTGTTTTCCTCGATGAAGCGAGAGTCAATTTCAGTGGTTGATTATATTTCCCCGGCAAAGTCGTTGATTCCCTAGTAGAGTGGACATGTTCCTCCAGCCGAGACATTTGTTTCCCAGAAGAGTCGTATTCTAGTGGGCCATCCAGGGCGTTTTCTCTCAGCAGAGTTTGATCTGATCCCCGGTGGAGTTGGCTTTCTTCTCTCCAACATTTATTTTGCTGGAGCGGTTCCTTTGTATTTGCATTGTACATATCATCTACCCAGATGCGTAGCATTTCCATTTCGTATGGAGCATTACGCCATTTTCAAACATCTGCATTTGAAACATAAGCCAGGTTGTTGCTTTTCTGTTCTCAGGTGCATTTCCAACAGATGGTTGGTTTATCTTTGACCGCGTGGTGTTTATACCAAGGCAAGTTCGTGATTTATATTGCCCGCATGGTATCCAGACCATGGCCTTTTTCGGTTTTGTTTTGTCCGTTGAGTATCCAAACTCCGATCAATCTCCTCGTGATATCCAGATCACAGCAGTTGTGGTTATATTCTTTTGCCTTTATGGTATCCAGACCATGGCAGCTTATGTGATTTATTGTGCCTTTCTGGTGTCCAGACCACGACAATGGGTGTTATTATTGCTTTATCCGTCGAGTATCCAGACTCCGGTAAAATATATTTGTGGTAGCCAGACCACGGAAATCGGCATCATTGTGTTTTTTCGTCGAGCATCTAGACTCTGACTTTTACATTGAGCATCCAGGCTCCGGCTCTTTCTCGTTGAATATCCAGATTTCGACAACTTGAAATATTATTCTTCAGCCTATATGGTATCCAGACCACGATACATTTTTTTGATGGACGAGTTCATCTTATTGTGTTTCCCGAACAGAGTTACTTGGTTAAGTTTCTCCTTTCTCACTGCCAGAGTTTTTTGGTAAAGTTTCTCTCTTCCCCAACGGAGTATTCTTGTGAATTATCAGATTTTATCAGCTTCGGTTGATCCGGCCTTCGGGTTCGATGCTCGCTTTTATTTAGCGAATTCCTGGTTGTGATGTCAGATGTCCTTACCTTCGGGTTTGATTGCTCGCTTTTATTTAGAGAATTCCTGACGGCGATGTCACAGGTCATTATTTGCGGGTCCGCTGATTGTGGTATCCTATATCTGGCGGAGATGTCAGATGTTTATCAGCGTTATATCTGTCTGGCGGCGATGTCAGATGTTTTCCGTTTGTCTGGAGGCGATGTCATACGTTTATCAGCTTTGTGGTTGTTTGGCGGCGATGTCAGGCGTGTATCAATGTTGTGTTTGTCTGGCGGCGATGTCAGAAAATTTTATCCCTTGCAGATTTCTGGCGGCGATGTCAGATGTTTTTCCGACTTAGCGTCGATGATTTGAAATTGGTAATCAACCAGCTTGTTGCCGTTGCAACTATTTCTTCAGTTACTTCCGGAGATTTTTGTTCCCGATATCAGAGTTTATAGTTCTGTTTTTGCGGTTGACAAATTTCCAGGTTCTTTGGTATTCAACCATCTTTTACCTATGGATGTTTGAAAGCCGTTCGCTTTTCAACCCTTCAGGTCCAAGCCGTTTGAATAGGGGCAGTTGTTGTACCCCAAAATTTGACCAACTGTTTCTCGTAATTTGGCTTATGTTTCGATTCATTTTGCATTTGCATCTGCATATCGCATAATGTGCATTTTTTCAGCCGAATTGGTTTTATCGGGATTACAACCCTTTTCCTCGTATTTTAGACGATTCAAACCGTTTAAGATAAGGAGTTTTATTGTGAAATTTGCGCTCTGCCCGGTGATTCAGTCTATGTTGTTGGTTTCGGTGGTATTTCGGTATCCGGTTTTGTTACCGTTTATTTTATTACATTCTCGCATTTTATGTTCACTGATTTAATTTCTTAGAATTTATTTCTTATTTTTGGCATAGATTTTAGATGTTAAATATATTTTATCTTTTATTTCTCTATTTTAATTTGTTTTTCTTAGAACTAAATAGTTATAAATTTCGTCTTAGAGTTTAACTAGATTTAACTATTATTAGTTTTAAAATAGTTTTTTTTTTCTATTTTTAGAATATTTTAGGTTTAGTTGATCTAGATTTTAATTAGGTTTTATAAATATAGTTTGAATTTGATTAGGAGTCTAGATTTAATTAGGATTTATTTTGTTATTAATTAGAATACTAGAATTTTTGTTTAATTAGGGTTTAATTAGTTGTTTTAGTTCATTAATTAGCTTTAACGTGGCATTTAATTTTAACAGCTTTGTCTTAATTTTAGTTAGTTAATATTAGTTAGATTTTAATTCCAGCATTATCCTTAATTAATCTATTCTTTTATTAATTGGCATCATTAATCTGTCACTAATCACTTTTCAGTCTGTGCCACTTGTCAGTGTCAGGCTATAAATACACAGTACTCTCTCTCATTGATGGCTGACACGTTTCCTGAGAAAAACACCACCGAAAAAATCACACGGATCAAACCCACCGGAAACACGCCGGAAACCTCAACCACTCGCCGGAATCTTCATCGACATTCATGTGTTCATCTTCATTTTTCCAGCGAAACTCATGAACATTCATCAGTGTTCATACGGTTTTCCAGAAATGTTCATACGATATTCAACAACCTTCATACATATTTTCCAGATTTCCATCACCTTTAACATTTTTCCAGAATTTCATCACTAACATTCAAACCTCCTTCATATTTTCCAGAAATTTCATACGAAACTCATCCACGTTCATACCAACTTCATCGTTTTTCCAGAATTCATCATCCTCATGAATAATCATTTTTCCAGACCTTCATTGTAACACCCATTTTAATTATTTAGTCTTTCTGGTGTTATTTTATTTCGGCGTGTCTTTTGTGGAGGTTATTTAATAAACTATAGACTTTAATATTAATATAATATAATTAATAATGATAATAATTTGATAACTAATAGTATTATTATTATTATTATTATTATTATTATTATTAGAGTAAGTAATTTAAGAGGGGTATTAGTGAGCTTTTGGAAAAGAAGGAGAGAAAACACGATAAAGAAGAGGAGAGAACACAATCAAGTGAAGAGAAAGATTGAGGAGGAAGAACAACAGGAAGAGGAAGAAGGCTAAGGTTGTCGGATTCTTGGGGGTTCTTCATCAATCGAAGCAATTAATCGAGGTAAGGGGGGAGAAACTGATTGGGATTGGTATTTTGCATGAATTTTTGGTAGATGGGATTCCTTAACCCCATAGGGATTTGATGAACATGATTGGTATGTTGTTGTATTTCTGATTGTTGCTGCCATGATCAACCTTGTGCATGTGGTTGTATAGGGATTGTTTGGATGGTTGGGTGATTTTGTGTAGTTTACCATTTTAGGTCGAAAATGATTCAATCGGTAAAATTGATGTTTTATAGGGTAAAATATGGAATAAGTTGTGTAGTTTAGTCGTAGAATGTTAGGCTAAGACTACAGGGACTGGTTTGGTAAGAATCAGATGATTTATGAGCTTCTGATGAATTTCTGGACAATGGGGGTTATGTGAAATCGCAGACGTTCGCCAACACCTTCGCTAGGCGAGCTAGTAGCGAGCATTCGCTAGGTATTCGCTAGGCGAGTTGGGTAGCGAACACTTCCAGTAGCCACTGCCTGCCTTCACTAGCATGTTCGCTAGGCGAATGAGGCAGCGAGCGTTCGTTGAGGCCTCGCTAGGCGAGGGGGCCAGCGAGCATGACATCAACTTGTTTTATTTTTGTGATTCCATCCAATGTTGATGTTTTGTAGGATCCCTTTGGTTATGATGAATATAGAGATGATGTTTAATGGTGAGGAATGTATACTTGGTGTTGGAATGTGAATTTCCTAATAATTAATGTCATTAATATAATTGATTGGTGTGTGTGTGTGTGTGTGTGTATATATATATATATATATATATATATATATATATATATATATATATATATATATATATATATATATATATATATATATATATATATATATATATATATATATATATATATATATATATATATATATATATATATATATATATATATATATATATATATATATATATATATATATATATATATATATATATATATATATATATATATATATATATATATATATATATATATATATGTATATGATGTATGGTGATGTGGTCAGGAGGATCGTGTGCACTTAGTGTGCTTGAGTTTGTGTGTTGTGCATTTGGTGTCGTGCATATCATGGTGTTTTTGTAGGATGAATCATTTCTCAGGAGGAGCGTAGGTGATTCGTCCGTACTCCCTTGTGGAGAATGGTGGGATTGAATCATTTCTCAGGAGGAGCGTAGGTGATTCACCCGTACTTCCTTGTGGAGAATGGTGGGGATAGATCATTTCTCAGGAGGAGCGTAAGTGATCTATTCGGGGTTCGATTGAATGAAACAATGTGTCGGTACCGCATGCATGGTGTTGAGTTGCATTCTTGCATTATTGTATGTTGTGTTGATGTTAGACAGTAGGTCGTCATTGATGTTGGCGGGGTGATGATTTGTATATACTGCCTTTCATTCATGTATCTTATTACCGATAATTTTGATCATGTTTTCTCACCCCTTTGTTGTTGTTATGGTCTTTTCTTCTTCGAAAGTACATATAATCTAGGTACATAGCTAGCTTGGATAGTGGTGTGCGAGTCGAGTCTTAGGATGCTCTGATACATAGCACAGGACTTGGGAGTTTATTTGTTTTATGATAAATTTGTTTATTTCTGTGACGTATCCTATTTTGGTGAACCTTGATGATGAATGATGTTTTATGTAAATTGGCGGATGGCCGAGAATGATGTATTAATGAATGATTTCCGCTGTTTATTTTGAAAACCATCTTAGGAAGTGTTTTGTTGAATTTTACGATGTGATATCCCACTATTGAAGGGAAACTCTGATATTTATCTGATTTAATCATATTTTATTTTAAATTGGGAAAGTGGGTTGTTACAATTGGTATCAGAGCAGGTCGGTCCGTCCGGCCAGTGTAGTAGTTGAGTCTGTCCTTAGGATATAGGTTGTATACCTTTTAACCTAGTGTTGTTATGGTTGAGCTGTATGGCAAGGAGGAATGATGCTGCTTTGGCTGCAGTTATGCAAGTGATGGCGCAGGTGGTTGCTAATCAGAACCAAGCTGCGGGTGCGCAATTCGGCGATTTAGTTTAGTTCCGAAATAATAAGCCATTGATGTTTGAAGGAGGAATTTTGGATCCTGAAGCTGCACAGAAATGGCTGAAGGCAATTGAGAAAATTTCCAGGACAATGGGTTGTAGTGATGAGCAAAAAGTGAGGTTTGGTACTCACATGCTGGAAGGTGAAGCTGAGGCTTGGTGGGACAACAGTCGCCAAATATTGGAGACTGCAGGAACTGCGATTACTTGGGATGTGGTTCGAACTGGTTTTCTGGAAATGTATTTTCCGGAAGATATACGAAGTGCTAAGGAGATAGAGTTTCTAGAGCTGAAGGAGGGTAATATGACTGTAGTAGAGTATGCTGCTAAATTTGAAGAGCTGGTGCAGTATTGTCCTTATTACAATACTGAAGATGCGATGACCTCTATGTGTTTGAAATTTGAGAATGGGCTGCGTCCGAAAGTTAAGTTGGGGATCGCTTGTCAGAAGATCAGGAATTATCCTGAGCTGGTAAGCAGAAGCAGAATTTATGATAATGATAATCGAGCCAGGATTGCACACTATAAGGCTGTGAATGACCGTAAGGGTAAGCAGAGATTTGGTGGTAGTCCTTATAGTGTTCCTGCTGATAAGGGAAAACATAAGGTTGCTGCTGATAAGAAGCCCAGAGAAGGGAAAGCGTCTGCTAGTGTGACATGTTTCTGATGTGATGGCGTGGGACATTGTGCTAATGATTGTCCTAATGAGGTGAAAAAGTGTTTCAAGTGTGGTAAGCCAGGCCATGTGATAGCCGATTGCCCGACCGCTATGCCTACCTTTATAACTGTGGTGAGAAAGGTCATATCAGTACACATTGTGAGAAACCGAAGAAGTCTCAGGCGCCTCAGGCCAGCGGTAAAGTATTTGTTGTGGTAGGAACTCAATCTGCCAGTGAGGAGCGTTCCATCAAAGGTACTTGTTTCATCAATAATATTCCTTTGACTGCTATGATTGATACGGGTGCAACCCACTCGTTCATTTCTGTTGATTGTGTGAAGAGATTAGGATTGGTGTCGTTTACTCTCGAGCAACGGGTGACTATTGAAACTCCCTCTATTGGTTCAGTGACTACTTCTTTGGTGTGTTTGAAGTGTCCACTGACTATTTTCGGTAGAGACTTTGGAGTGGATCTGATTTGTCTGCCACTTGGTAAGCCGGATGTTATTCTGGGTATGAACTGGCTGGAGTTCAACCGAGTCTACATCGATTGTTTTCGGAAGGTGTTGTTGTTCCTTACCCCAGAAAAGGAAGCGTTGGCGGATTCCTTGTCTAATAAGGAATTGAGGACCTTGTTAGAGGACGAAGCTAAAATGTTTGCTTTATTTGCATCATTATCTGTTGACGGCAAGATGTCAATGAAAGAGTTGGCGGTGGTGAATGAATTTCCTGAAGTGTTCCCTAATGATATTACAGAATTACCTCCAACGAGAGAAGTTGAATTTAGCATTGATCTTGTTCTTGGTACAAGACCTATATCTATGGCGCCGTACAGGATGTCGGCAGTGGAATTGGCTGAATTCAAATCTCAGATTGGAGAATTGTTGGATAGAAAGTTTATCAGACCGAGTGTGTCGCTGTGGCGAGCTCCAGTGTTGTTGGTAAAGAAGAAGGATGGAAGTATGCGTTTGTGCATCGATTACCGTCAGTTGAATAAAGTGACCATTAAGAATAAATATCCCCTTCCAAGGATCGAAGATTTGATGGATCAGTTGGTCGGAGCTCGTGTGTTCAGTAAAATTGACTTGAGGTCGGGTTACCATCAGATCAGAGTGAAAGAAGGTGATATTTAGAAGACGGCATTTAGAACTCATTATGGACATTACGAATATACTGTAATGCCTTTTGGGGTGTCTAATGCGCCAGGAGTGTTTATGGAGTATATGAACCGAATATTCCATTCTTATCTGGATCAGTTTATTGTTGTGTTTATTGATGATATACTGATTTATTCTAAGTCTGATGAAGAGCATGCAGGACATTTGAGAATTTCTTTGCAAGTGCTGAAAGATAATAAGTTGTTTGCTAAACTATCAAAGTGTGAGTTCTGGATGAAGACAATGAGTTTCTTGGGGCATGTGATATCTGGTGACGGTGTAGCGGTGGACCCATCGAAAGTGAGTGCCGTGTTGCAGTGGGAACCGCCGAAGACAGCAACGGAAATTAGAAGCTTTTTGGGTTTGGCAGGATATTACCGATGGTTTATTGAGGGGTTTTCTAGTTTGGCGTTGCCATTGACCCAGTTGACAAGAAAGGATCAAGTTTTTGTATGGGATGCTGCTTGTGAAGAAAGCTTTGAGGAACTAAAAAAGAGATTGACTACGGCACCGGTGTTAATATTTCCAAATCCGAGTGAACCTTTCATGGTGTACTGTGATACGTTTAAGATGGGATTAGGCGGGGTTCTTATGCAGAATGGTAAGGTGGTGGAATATGCTTCGCGGCAATTGAGGGTGCATGAAAGGAATTACCCTACCCATGACCTTGAATTGGCTGCGGTAATTTTCGTGTTAAAGATCTGGAGGCACTATTTGTATGGTTCGAGATTTGAGGTGTTCAGTGACCATAAAAGTTTGAAGTATCTGTTCGATCAGAAGGAGCTAAATATGAGATAGAGAAGATGGTTGGAATTCTTGAAGGATTACGATTTCAGTTTGAGTTATCATCGAGGAAAGGCGAATGTAGTAGCCGATGCTTTGAGCAGAAAAACAATTCATATGTTGGCTCTGATGGTAAAAGAAATGGAGCTAATTGAGCAGTTCCGAGATTTTAGCATGGTTTGTGAAATTACGGCAGGTGGTGTGATGTTGGGCAAGTTATAAGTGAACAATGATTTCTTGGATATGATTAGAGAGAACTAAAAGTTAGATGTGAAGTTAGTGGGTTTGATGCCTGGAGTAGGAAGTGACTCCGATAGTGATTTTAAGTTGGATAGTACAGGTGTGTTGAGATTCAGAGGCAGGATTTGTGTGCCGGATAATGACGAGCTGAAGAAGTCAATTCTGAGTGAAGGACATCGTAGTAGTTTAAGTATCCATCCGGGAGCTACGAAGATGTACCACGATTTAAGGAAGATATTTTGGTGGTCGAGTATGAAAAAGAGATATAGCTCAATTCGTTTACGCTTGTTTGACATGTCAGAAATCGAAGGTGGAACATCAGAGACTTGCTGGATTTATGCAACCGTTGGGAGTTTCGATTTGGAAACAGGATTGTATAACTATGGACTTTGTTACGGGTTTGTCGAATACGGCGAAAGTATTTGATGCTATTTGGGTAATTGTGGATCGACTTACGAAGTCTGCACATTTTGTGTCGGTCAATATCAGTTTCCCGTTGGAGAAGCTAGCAGAGATTTACATTCGAGTAATTGTGAAGCTACATGGTGTTCCATCGAGTATCGTGTTGGATAGAGATCCGAGGCTTACTTCAGAATTTTGGAGGAGTTTGCAGGAAGCTTTGGGTACTAAGTTGAAGCTGAGTTCAGCTTACTATCCGTAAACCGATGGTCAGGCAGAGAGGACTATTCAGTCGCTGGAGGATTTGCTAAGAGCTTGTGTGTTGGAAAGGGGTGGTGCGTGGGATACTCATTTGTCGTTGATCGAGTTCATGTACAACCACAATTACCATTCTAGTATCGGAATGGCACCGTTTGAAGCTTTATATGGTCGAAGATGCAGAACTCCTCTATGTTGGTATGAGACGGGTGAGAATGTAGTATTGGGACCAGAAGTTGTGCAACAGACTACTGAGACAATTCAGATGATTCGTGAGAAAATGAGAGTGTCTCAGAGTAGGCAGAAAAGTTATCATGATAACCGAAGAAAAGAACTGGAATTCAGTGAAGGTGATCATGTGTTCCTGAGAGTTAACCCAGTGACTGGTGTGGGTCGTGCGTTGAAGTCCAAGAAGTTGGATCCTAAGTTTATTGGGTCGTATCAGATTTTGCAGAGAATTGGTGTTGTAGCTTATAGGGTGGCGTTGCCGCCTGAACTTTCGAATTTGCATGACGTGTTTCATATGTCGCAACTTTGAAGGTATGTCTCGGATCCATCTCATGTGATTCAGAGAGATGAAGTTGAAGTCAGGGAGAATCTTACTGTGGAGACGATGCCGTTGAGGATCAAAGATCGTAAGATGAAAGAACTCCGAGGGAAGGAGATATCCTTGGTGAAAGTAGCTTGGGGAGGTGCTGCAGGAGGCGGTGTGACCTCAGAATTGGAAAGCAGGATGCGGGAAGCGTATATGGAATTGTTTCCATCAGGTAATTTTCAAGGATGAAAATAATTAAAGTGGGGGAGAGTTGTAACACCCATTTTAATTATTTATTCTTTCTGGTGTTATTTTATTTCGGCGTGTCTTTTGTGGAGGTTATTTAATAAACTATAGACTTTAATATTAATATAATATAATTAATAATGATAATAATTTGATAATTAATAGTATTATTATAATAATAATAATAATAATAATTATTATTATTATTATTAGAGTAAGTAATTTAAGAGGGGTATTAGTGAGTTTTTGGAAAAGAAGGAGAGAAAACACGATAAAGAAGAGGAGAGAACATGATCAAGTGAAGAGAAATATTGAAGAGGAAGAACAAGAGGAAAAGGAAGATGGCTAAGGCTGTTGGATTCTTGGGGGTTCTTCATCAATCGAAGCAATTAATCGAGGTAAGGGGGGAGAAACTGATTGGGATTGGTATTTTGCATGAATTTTGGGTAGAGGGGATTCCTTAACCCCATAGGGATTTGATGAACATGATTGGTATGTTGTTGTATTTTTTATTGTTGTTGCCATGATGAACCTTGTGCATGTGGTTGTATAGGGATTGTTTGGATGGTTTGGGTGATTTTGTGTAGTTTACCATTTTAGGTCGAAAATGATTCAATCGGTAGAATTGATGTTTTATCGGGTAAAATCTGGAATAAGTCATGTAGTTTAGTCGTAGAATGTTAGGCTAAGACTACAGGGACTGGTTTGGTGAGAATCAGATGATTTATGAGCTTCTGATGAATTTCTGGACAGTGAGGGTTTTGTGAAATCGCAGACATTCGCCAACACCTTCACTAGGCGAGCTAGTAGCGAGCATTCGCTAGGAATTCGCTAGGCAAGTTGGGTAGCGAACACTTCCAGTAGCCACTGTCTGCCTTCGCTAGCATGTTCGCTAGGCGAATGAGGCAGCGAGCGTTCGCTGAGGCCTCGCTAGGTGAGTGGGCCAGCGAGCATGACAACAACTTGTTTTATTTTTGTGATTCCATCCAATGTTGATGTTTTGTAGGATCCCTTTGGTCATGATGAGTATAGGGATGATGTTTAATAGTGAGGAATGTATACTTGGTGTTGGAATGTGAATTTCCTAATAATTAATGTCATTAATATAATTGATTGGTGTGTGTCTGTGTGTGTGTGTGTGTATATATATATATATATATATATATATATATATATATATATATATATATATATATATATATATATATATATATATATATATATATATATATATATATATATATATATATATATATATATATATATATATATATATATATATATATATATATATGATGTATGGTGATGTGATCAGGAGGATCGTGTGCACTTAGTGTGCTTGAGTTTGTGTGTTGTGCATTTGGTGTCGTGCATATCATGGTGTTTTGGTGGGATTAATCATTTCTCAGGAGGAGCATAGGTGATTCGTCCGTACTCCCTTGTGGAGTATGGTGGGGTTGAATCATTTCTCAGGAGGAGCGTAGGTGATTCACCCGTACTCCCTTGTGGAGAATGGTGGGGATAGATCATTTCTCAGGAGGAGCGTAAGTGATCTATCCAAGGTTCGATTGAATAAACCAATGAGTCGGTACCGCATGCATGGTGTTGAGTTGCATTCTTGCATTATTGTATGTTGTGTTGATGTTAGACAGTAGGTTGTGATTGATGTTGGCGGGGTGATGATTTGTATATTTACTGCCTTTCATTCATGTATCTTATTACCGATAATTTTGATCATGTTTTCTCACCCCTTTGTGTTGTTGTGGTCTGTGCATTTTCGAAAGTACAGATAATCCAGGTACATAGCTAGCTTGGATAGTGGTGTGCGAGTCGAGTCTTAGGATGCTCTGATACGTAGCATGGGACTTGGGAGTTTATTTGTTTTATGATAAGTTTGTTTATTCCTGTGACGTATCCTATTTTGGTGAACCTTGATGATGAATGATGTTTTATGTAAATTGGCGGATGGCCGAGAATGATGTATTAATGAATGATTTTTGCTGTTTATTTTGAAAACCATCTAATGAAGTGTTTTGTTGAATTTTACGATGTGATATCCCACTATTGAAGGGAAACTCTGATATTTATCTGATTTAATCATATTTTATTTTAATTTGGGAAAGTGGGGTGTTACATTCATCACTAACCACCAGATCTCGCCAGATCCAAACATCACCTAGAAAAACCCAATGACGTTCATCTTCTTCGTCCGTTCCTTCATACACCCTCAATATTACCCAGATTTCTTCTAAAAAAATTCGATTCAACCAAGATCAAACCAGATCTGAAGTTTCACCATCATACGATTACCAACATGAACCCAGAATTTTCCGTTCTTCATCTCCATCGCAAACAGCACAATCCTATCAATCCCCAAACCAATTTAATCTTCACCTCACGGATCCTCCCTAATCTTCAACATCGCGAACCAAATCTTCAAGATCTCCAAATAAGCATTTCTGGATCTTCAACATGCAACATCGGAGTTCATCACCAACCTTCGTTAATCCGCCATGGAATTTTTCCAGAAACCGCAACGAATCCTCAAAGATCTGTATCAAAACCTTCATCTTCGTCAAATCGCACCAAACAACATCTAACCGCAAACAAGTTTCAACCAGAGCTCAATTCAAACCTAGATCGGGACTCGGATTTTCCTTCTTCGTAATGATCATCAGACCATCGGATACACCACCTCCATTTTCTTCTCCTCAAGAACGAAACTCATAGCGCTCAACGGAAATTGGATCGAGAATCTGGAATGTTATGGATTTGTGTTCATCTGTTATGTAGGTTGTATGGTGATGTCTGAAGGAAAAGAGACTGAACTGTTAGGGAGAGAGGTTTTGTTTTGGATGGAAGGAGTTTTGGAAGACAGAGAGGTTGAACGAAGATGGATGGGAAGCATCAAACGGCGGCGGGTTAGGTTAATTGCAGGGAAGAAAAAGGTCTCTCGTGGATTCCTTAATTGGGTTAGTGGGCCTTCTGGACCAACTATTTTTCTCGGATCTCACCCCCATATTCCTCTTTGCACCTCCCCTTCTTGCTGGTTGTTTGATTGTGTGTTGTTGTTGATTTTGGGCTCAAGGCCCAACCATTTGCTTTAACTACTGCACCCATATCCTGCTGTTACACCCCTCGTTTCCATTTTGTAAAGACATTTTCCATTATGTATTATATTTTTCATTTGTATATATTTTTAATACTACTTTACTATTGATCTTTTAAGAAATTATGGTATTATTTTCCTTTAGGATATTATATTTTACATAGAATTTTATATTCTATTTTTATACTCAATTTTCTTTAGAATTTCTTTTCTTATTAGAAGTTTTTTTCACTTTTAGAAATTAATTTTCTTTGTAGAAGTTTATTTGCTTATTTCCATTTGTTATTGGACTTTTCACCTCATTTTCATTTTGTAGGTCGATGATGAGACCTCCGTAATTCGTTATTAATCAAATTGTTGATGGATAATGTAGGATATGAGACCATTTCTTTCTCCCCTCTTTTTTCTTCTTCTTCTGATTTTATTTTGACTTTCTTCTAGTTTGGTCCGTGTGACATGATTCAATTGGAGAATGATTTTCAATATCATTTCTCTATCTTGTCTTTGACACGGATATCAATATGCTACTTCTTGGGTTTTGACTTCATTTATAAGTCGAATTATGACGGTTCAGCGTCACATTGGTTCAGATTCGAAATATCATCATCAAGGATCAAAAGAGGAAGGCTTGGAAATGGAGCTTGCACGCAAAAGTCAAGGGTCAATGGAACCCCTCTGTTCATTTAGATACGTGGGTAATGATGAGTGAGCGGCTTCCTCTCACTCGTCTAGAGTGTTTAGTATACACCCTTAGGGTGATATGTGACGCATTCGCTCCTACGTCTTAGGACTTAGCATGTGCGTCCCGTTCCGAACCTTTTCTCTCGCATCCTGGCGATTGAGACCTCCCCTTTTCTCTCGCATCTTAGCGATTGAGCTCCCTTCTCTTGCCCCCGTGCAATCGAGCCCGTTTTTCTGTAGTTAGCCGAACTACGGCCGCTCTAACCTCTCATACCTGTTGAGAGTACGTAGCCATAGGATGCGATATCCTAGCTAGCACACTAACAACTAACTTCTATATTCTCTCGCTGTCGTGCGATCGAGACTTTCCCGTTGACGACTAATCTTTCCCTTTATCTTGCCCTAGCGTAATGGAGAGCATACCGTAATTCTAGTTCCCGTAGGTTCCCGTACCTTCAAACCAATGACATACTACGTCCATTCTGTCGCAAACAGGTAATGCCTAAGTCTCCAATGGTCGAGCAGCATACACTTAACTGCTAGAATGTGTATGCTAGTATTGTCAACCTTTTCTCTCACCCCCGTGTGATCGAGAACACCCTTTCGTCCCGTAGTTAGCCTGAACTACGTTTTGCTCTGATTTCTCATTCCAGATGAGAATATGTAGGCACAAGACGCGACGTCTTGGCGAGTAATCTCCCCCGTGGTTTCCCGAACTACGTTGACTCTGACTTTCCCATTGCACGAGGGAATACGTAGGCATAGAGCGGGGATGCTCTATCGAGTCAGTTCTTTCCGTTTAGCTTTAGAAGCCGTAGATTAAATTTTTTTTTCACCCATAGACTAGACAGCCCAAGCGTGGATCCCGTCGAGTACGATGGACGTGAGGGGTGCTCATACCTTCCCTTGCGTAACCGACTCCCGAATCCAGGACTTGGTTTCGTTGACCTTGTCTTTTCCCTTTTCGTTAGGTTTTTCCGATCGTTTCCTTTCCCTCTCTCTGGGATAAATAACGAAAGGTGGCGACTCTTCTATTTTCCGCCGGGTGTTTTTTGTAGTAGCGATAGCTGGCGACTCTGCTGGGGACTAAGAACATCCCCTATGCGAGTCAATCCTAGCGCTTGTTTGCTTGTCTTTGGGTGTTTATATTTTGTATGTTGTATTTTGTATATTATTGTATTTACATTTTCCGCACTATATTATTATCTGTTGCTGTTGTGTTGTTGGGTGGTTGTTCCTTTGAGAGATAAGCCAAAACTCAGGCTTGAGTACAAACCTAACATTAGTAGTGGAGACTAGTGGGGGGATTGCTTGCTTAGCAGGTACAGTTTCCCATGAAATTCACGCTCAGACGAGATTCTCTTTGATGACTTCTCCTCTGGCCCTCAGGGCTTGACGGGATGATGGATCTGAGGGTTGTTGACAATGGGAACTGATCATTTGTGAGTCAGCTAAGTGAGGCCACTTCAGGAGATTATGATGCCAAACCAGAAATGATGAATGTATCATCATTTCTTGAAAGTCTGTGACGCTGACGAACGCATAGGATGCCAAACCTTGTTAGTGACTAGGTCCATACCTGTGAACGGGAGGGTTTTTGCAGGAAACCTGACTTCCAGCCAACCCGGTATTTTGGTTTTCTCTTCAGAGCGACCTTACTCAGTCAGCAGCGCAGCAGTATTCAGAGCTTTGTGGGGGTTGTGATCCCGTGATTGCTGCATCTTGCATTGCATTTGCATAAGCATCTTTGCATAATTTTTTCATAGCAATCTTCAGCCGGCCATAACTCTTATCCAGCCTTTGTTTTGATTCAGAGGGTGATTCTCCGGTGACCGTTCTGAGCAAGTGGTGATTATTGGAAGACGACCAAGTGGTTTGAAGCAGAATCAAGTAGAATCAAGCAGTGAAATCAGTTGAAAGTTGTTGATAGCTATGTCAGGGAATGACCTCTAAAATGTTGATACCTTGTCAGGTTTTACTGTGATGACCAATCCTCTGTATGGTTTTCTTCCCGATGAAGACTTTCCGCATGTGAACAACCTGACTGAAGCTCAGCCTGTGTAGCCCTCTATTGAAGACCAGGGTCTACATGAATAGTATGTTGTCCAAACTGAACGTTCTTTTTCTCCTGATACCACAGATTATCATGATGCTGTTTTCTCTGTGTCAAATTCCAGAAGAGAGGTTCCAATAGTAAAGACTGAAGACCCAAGAGCTCTTGAGTATGCTAAAAGGGTTCATGCGTTGGAGGAAAAACTCAAAGCCTTGGAAGTTAAAGATGTTGTTGGTCTCGATGCTTCAGACATGTGCCTTGTTTCTGGCCTAGTGTTACCTCCGAATTTCAGAGCATCGAGGTTTGAAAAGTACAAAGGTGATACCTGTCCGAGGCAACATTTGGTGATGTTCTGCATAAGAATGACTTTGTTTGTACACGACGACAAGTTGATGATCCACTGTTTTCAAGACAGTCTGATTGGGGCATCTCTGAGTTGGTATATGCAGTTGGAGAGTAATCAGGTCCGATCATGGGTGGATTTAGCCAAGGCTTTTATGAAACAGTATGATTATAATCTGGACATGGCTCCCAGTCGCAAGCAGTGGCAAGAATTGTCTCAAGAGAATGATGAACCCTTCAGGAGGTATGCTCAGAGATGGAGAGAATTTGCTTCCAAAATGCAACCGCCGCTTCTAGACCAAGAGTTAGCAGACATGTTCGTGAACTCCTTGCAGAGCCCGTACTTTGAAAGAATACTTGGGACTGCTCCTTTTCATCCAGTTCCCGTGTCGTACAGTCAGCTTATGCCACATATGATTCAGAACTCTTTGGTGGAGCCTAAGACTCTTAAACCCGTGTCAGAACCTTACCCTCCTGGGTACGACCCCCATGCTCAGTGTGGATATCACGGTGGATCCATGGGGCATACGAACGAAGATTACAAAGCTTTTCAGGAAAAAGTGCACCAGTTGATTGACAAATGGTGCATTTCCTTTCCAGAAGGAGTTTTGGTTGTTCATATCAACCTCTCAGCTGTCTAAGCTCGCAAATTCAGAGGGTCATTTCCAGAATCCGGTGGTCTAGACAGGCAGACGTCCTCAACATTGGCAGTCCTTAGACTTTTTATCATTTGCATTTGTAGTTTATTTTCTGTTAATTGCTACTTGCTGTTAAACATTGTTATTCTGAATGGTAATATTAATGAAGTGACTATGCATATTTCTGAATTAATCATGTCGCTTTCGCTCATTTGTATTATTTTTGCACTGCACCGACGCATTTCATTTTTTATCCACTTCACTTTATCACTATGATTAGCAAAGATTGGAGGGAGGATGACGAAAACTGAATACTCATAAATGATGATTGTATGCTTTTGGATAAAACCCTGCTGATGACGTACAAGCATTGTTTCAAATCCCCTAAACACCAGAGAGATAAGGAGTTAATCCCTAGTCAACCACTTTGAGCCGAGAAGTAGGAGTTTCTTTCAGACTTTCAAACCCTCACATCTTAACCTGGGGCAGGGTAGTTTTCAGTTAGCTTGACTGAGTGTTCAAGTGTTATAGAGGAGTGTCCCCATTCGAGGACCAATCACATCTTATCCCTCTCAAGAGGTCGTACCTCATCAACCACAATGGTTAAACCTCACCAATCAGGAGTGAGACAGTTACAATCCTTTTCGGAGGAATCACGACAACCAGTGTCACACGACTTGTTTCGAAAAAAAAGAAGAAAGAAAGCTCGCTAAGTAAAAAGAAAAGAAAAGCTGGAAAGCAAATACTTAGGCAAAAATAAGGGCATCCCGCTGGACTTTAAAAAAATCGAAAAGAACTCAAAAGAGTAAGTCCAGGCAAAAATTAGCGAATAAAAGAATAAAAAGAAAGCATCTCAAAAGAAAAATCCTCAAAGAAGGACAAAGTCGTGTGGCTACAGGCACCAAAGACGGAGAAAAGTAATTGTCACTCCGAAAACCTTGTGAGTTCTGTTAGAACACAGATTGGTTCTTAATGATATCTCTTTGTTTTGATGATAACTGTTAGGAAATTTTATATTTAAGAATTATATACTCTAAAATTTGCTTGTGAGTTTTACTGCAGATTGAAATGAAATTAACACTCCAGAAGCAAATCTGAACTGTATACAAGAAGTTATCTAGACTCTGAAGCGCCAGATGCACTCATTAGAAGATTCTGATTGCTGTTTACAGAAGATCCTGAGCGTAGTCTCCAGAAGGATTTGAAGCAAGAAGCTCCAGAAGACTCTGAAGCAGAAGCATCTGAAGCTAGTCAGAAGCATCTGATGCTAAGAAGACTATTGTATGAAGAGTTTCTCAAAGCATAGTTTCTACGGAAGTTTCTGAAAGCACTAAAGCTGCCAAGTACTGAAGTTCTATATCAAATATGCTCTGATGATCAACACGCTGAAAGCACACATGCTGCAGAAGACTCTGATACAACAAAGTTCTGAACATCATTAGAAGACTCTGACTCAATCAGATTCTGAAGAACTTGCTGAAAACTGAAGAAGAAATATTCAAAGATTATATTCGTTGGAGTAAATCAAACGTCTCTTTCCTCATTTGTGCTAGACACAAGAACACAGACAAAAAGGATTTTTCTGTGCTTTCTACTTCTAGGAAAGGTCACTTGATGTGAAGACAAAAAGGCTCAGACCTTTTTGGGACACTCTTCTCAACGTTCAGCTTCCTTGGATCAGCTGCTTATAAAAGGAAGTCTCCACCAAATTCTTCAGTTACACATTTTGCTGAAAAGAAATCATAATATTAAAAGCTCTCATTCTTTCATATTCTTCTTAGAATTATTTGTACTTAAATTTAAGAGAAATATCACTGTTGTGATAAAAGCTTTTTAGAAGCATTCATACTCTTGTATTTCATTTACATTGATTGTAAAGGTTTTCCTTAAGAGGATTCAGTTGGAATCAGTAGCTCTTGAGAAGACTAATAACATTTGTTCTTAAGTGTTACTATTGTAATCTGTTTGATTAAATAGTGGTTTAAGTCCTTGTTGAGAAAGGCAAATCACTCTAGGAAGGGTGGACTGGAGTAGTTGAGTTCAACGAACTAGGATAAAAATAATTGTGTTTTTATTTCTAAAGTCTTAATCTTTCATACTTATTCAACCCCCCTTCTAAGTATTATCTCACCTTCAGTTGGTATCAGAGCCTGGTTCTGTGTGTGCTACCACTTAACAGTGTCAGTAAAGATCCAGAGAGAAATACTTTGATATATATTTATTTGTTACAATGGCTGATAATACAATATCCAATATTAACAATAAATATGAAGAAAGGCACAGGATCAGCACCAAACCCCTTATGTTTGATGGGGAGAAATTTGATTACTGGAAAGACAGAATTGAGAGTTTTTTCCTAGGATATGATGTTGATCTATGGGATCTAGTCATAGATGGATATGTCCATCCCACAGATGGGAATGGCAAGAAGATAGACAGAAAATCTATGACATATGCTCAGAAGAATGATTTTAGAAATCATCACAAAGCCAGGACTATATTATTGAATGCAATTTCACATACTGAGTATGAAAAAATTACAAACAGGGAAACTGCTTTTGATATGTTTGAATCCCTAAAAATGACTCATGAGGGAAATTCTCAAGTTAAGGAGACAAAAGCTCTGGCTCTGATCCAGAAGTATGAGGCCTTCAAGATGGAAGACTCTGAATCTGTTGAAGCCATGTTCTCCAGATTTTAGATCCTCACAGCTGGGCTGAAAGTTCTGGACAAGGGATACTCTACATCAGATCACGTAAAGAAAATCATCAGAAGTCTGCCTACCAGATGGAGACCAATGGTGACTGCCTTGAAGATGGCTAAAGATCTGAACAAGATCTCTCTAGAAGAACTCATCAGCTCACTGAGGAGCCATGAAATTGAGCTTGAGGAAGATGAACCTCAGAAGAAAGAAAAAGGTAAATCTGTTGCCTTAAAATCTAACAAAACTGCTAAAGCTTTGCAGGTTATTCAAGAAAGCTCTGAAGAATCTTCTTCTGAAGAAGAAGATGAATTATCCATGCTGTCCAGAAGGATCAACAGACTCTGGAAGCACAAGGGAAAGAAGTTCAACAACTTCAGAAGATCTGATAATAGAAAGGAATCTTCTGGGCACAGAAGATCTGGCAAGAAAGAAGTTGTGTGCTATCAGTTTAAAGAACCTGGGCATTACAAGAATGATTGCCCCAAACTTCAGAAAGAAAAACCCAAGAAGAAGTTTAACAAAAAGAAGAAGGTTATGATGGCAACATGGGATGACTCAGATGAATCTGAATCATCTTCTGAATCAGAAGAAGAATGTGCTAATGTTGCACTGATGGCCAACACAGAGGATCAAGAGGAAGGTACCTCAGGATATGAATCAGATTCTGAATCTGATGATGACGCAGAAGAGGTAATGGATAAACTTACCAAAGAAGAACTTATAAAAGTTTTAACAGAAGTTCTTAAAAGTTATAACAATATCAAACTCAAATACAAGAAGCTGAAAAGCAATCTTGAATCTGAGATTGATCTTCTGAAGACAGAACTTGTTGAACAAAAAGAAATTAATCTGAAAATCAAAAATGACTTTGAAATAACTCAACAAGAATCTGAATCTGAGACTAAGTCATGTGAAAACATTTTAGAAAAATATGACTCTAGCTTTCAGAGATTTCTTACTAAGAGCATAGACAGAAGCAAGATGGCTTCTATGATCTATGGTGTTAGTGGAAACAACAGAAGAGGTATTGGATATGAATCTTCATCTAGAAGCAATCCAAAATCTGTTGACAAACTTTTCATCAAGAAGACACCTCTGTATTCTCAATTTAAATTTGGTCACTTAAATGACATTAAACACACAAGCTCTGAGAAGAATACTTATGTGTTTAAACCCAAGGCAAGTCAGAATAAACATTATGTTGAAAAATAGAAGTTTAGACAAACCTACAAACCAACTAACCCCAAAGGACCCAAGAAGATCTGGGTACCCAAAAACAAAATAATTCCTGTTGCAGATGTTCTTAGCAGCAAGGTCAGGACGCCAATCATGGTACCTGGACTCTGGATGCTCACAACACATGACAGGAGAAAAGTCTATGTTCCAAAGCCTGGAACTTAGATCTGGAGGTGACGTGAAGTTTGGAGGGAATCAGAAGGGCAAGATCATTGGATCTGGCACTATTGGAAATGGTAAACTTCCCTCTATTACTAATGTTTTACTTGTTGAAGGGTTAAAGTATAATTTATTGTCCATAAGTCAATTAAGTGACAATGGTCATGATATTACCTTTAATCAAAAATGTTGTAAAGCTATTAGTCAAAAGGATGGCTCTATCCTATTTAGTGGTAAGAGGAAAAACAACATTTATAAAATAAATCTTTCAGAACTTAAAGTTCAAAATGTTAAATGCCTCTTGTCTGTTAATGAAGAGCAATGGGTCTGGCACAGAAGATTGGGCCATATTAATATGAGACATATATCTCAAATTAATAAACTTAATCTTGTCAGAGGACTCCCTAACCTGAAGTTCACTTCAGATGCTCTTTGTGAAGCATGCCAGAAAGGGAAGTTTTCAAAAACATCTTTCAAATCAAAAAATGTTGTTTCTACTTCTAAACCACTAGAATTACTTCATATTGATCTGTTTGGACCAGTGAAAACTGCATCCATCAGAGGCAAGAAGTATGGATTAGTCATTGTTGATGACTTTAGTAGATGGACATGGGTAAAGTTCTTAAAACACAAGGATGAGTCACATTCTGTGTTCTTTGACTTCTGCAAGCAAGTCCAGAATGAAAAGAATTTCAAAATTATAAAAGTCAGAAGTGATCATGGTGGTGAATTTGAAAATAAATATTTTGAAAAATATTTTTCTGAAAATGGCATTGCTCATGATTTTTCCTGTCCTAGAACTCCTCAACAGAATGGGGTTGTAGAGAGGAAAAACAGAACTTTGCAAGAAATGGCCAGAACCATGATCAATGAGACAAATCTGGCAAAACATTTTTGGGTAGAAGCAATCAACACAGCCTGTTACATTCAGAACAGAGTGTCTGTTAGACCTCTTCTGAAGAAGACTCCTTATGAACTGTGGAAGAACAAAAAGCCCAACATTTCATATTTTCATCCTTTTGGATGTGTTTGCTATATGTTAAACACTAAGGAAAATCTGAGCAAGTCTGATTCCAAAGCACAGAAGTGTTTCATGCTTGGATATTTTGAACGCTCTAAAGGCTACAGAGTATACAACACTGAGACACAGATTGTGGAAGAATCCATTCATGTCAGATTTGATGATAAGCTTGGCTCTGAAAAGCCAAAGCAGTTTGATAACTCTACAGATAGGGAAGTAGTCTTTATTGACTCTGAAGATCCAGAAGCAGACAAAATTCAAGTGAAGGAACCAGAAGCAACTCCAGATGCTACTCCTTTAACTTGTCAGATGAATAATCTAAACATTTCTGAAGAGTCAACTATTAGAGGATCATCATCCAGAATTAAAGCTTCTCATCCAGAGGATGTCATTATTGGAAAGAAGGATGATCCCATCAGAACAAGATCCTTTCTAAGATCATTTGAAGCATCACTATTTGGACTAGTGTCAGAAATTGAACCATCTTCTGTAGATGAAGCTCTGCAAGACAATGATTGGATTATTGCCATGCAAGAAGAGCTAAATCAATTCAGCAGAAATGATGTATGAGATCTAGTTCAGAGACCTCAAGGATTCAATATAATTGGTACAAAATGGGTCTTCAGAAATAAGCTAAATGAGAAAGGAGAAGTTGAGAGGAATAAGGCAAGGCTGGTTGCTCAAGGGTACAGTCAGCAAGAAGGTATTGATTACACTGAGACATATGCTCCAGTGGCAAGGTTAGAATCTATACACCTTCTTATTTCCTTTGCTGCACAAAATAACATCACTCTGTATCAGATGGATGTTAAAAGTGCCTTTCTTAATGGTATTATAGAAGAAGAAGTTTATGTCCACCAACCTCCTGGTTTTGAAAATGAAAAATTTCCAGATCATGTTTTCAAATTAAAGAAATCTCTATATGGTTTAAAACAAGCTCCCAGAGTTTGGTATGAGAGATTGAGCAATTTTCTTCTGGAGAAGAATTTCATCAGAGGCAAAGTGGATACAACACTCTTTTGTAAATCAATTAAGAAAGATCTTCTAATTTTCCAAATTTATGTAGATGATATTATTTTTGGATCAACAAATATTATGCTTGGAAAGGAGTTTGCTACATGTATGCAGGCAGAATTTGAATTGAGCATGATGGGAGAACTCAGATTCTTTATAGGAATCCAAGTTAATCAAACTCCAGAGTGTACCTACATACATCAGACAAAATATGTTAAAGAACTTATGAAGAAATTTAACATGTCTGACAGCAAGCTGGCAAAGACTCCAATGCATCCTACTAGCTCACTTGGCAAGGAAGAGCTAAGTAAGAAAGTAAACCAGAAGCTCTACAGAGGTATGATTGGCTCTCTTCTTTATCTTACTGCTTCTAGACCTGACATATTTTTCAGTGTTTGCCTGTGTGCTAGATTCCAATCAGATCCTAGAGAATCACACTTGACAGCTGTCAAGAGGATTCTAAGGTATCTGAAAGGTACTTCTAATGTGGGTTTGTGTTACAGAAAATCTGATGATTTCAAATTAGTTGGATTCTGTGATGCTGACTACGCTGGAGACAGAGTGGAAAGAAAAAAGTACTTCTGGAAGTTGTCAATTTCTAGGAAGAAATCTAATCTCCTGGTACAGCAAGAAGCAACCCACAATTGCACTTTCAACCACAGAGGCTGAATACATTGCTGCTGCTGGATGTAGCACGCAGATGCTCTGGATGAAGAGTCAACTAGAAGATTATCAAATTTTTGAAAGTAACATTTCTATCTTTTGTGATAATACTTCTGCTATATGTTTGTCCAAAAATCCCATTTTACATTCTAAGGCAAAACATATAGAAATTAAGCATCATTTCATCAGAGACTATGTTCAGAAGGGAATCATAAACTTAGCCTTTGTTGATACAGATCATCAATGGGCAGATATTTTTACAAAACCCCTTGTTGAAGATAGATTCAAATTTATTCTGAAAAATATTGGTATGGATTTTTGTCCAGAATGATATTTATCAGAAGCAAATTTTTACAGATGCAAAAATGCTTAATGCTCTGAAGTATTTCTTCTGATTGCTTATTTTATTCTGATTAATATTTCTTTTGTGAAACTCTGAACTAACAATCTTTAGAAGATCTGAATGTTGGCTAACGTTTCATTTCTTAAGAGAATTCAGAACACATGCAAGCAAACACGTGTCACACCAAATCTGAAGAGGTGGCGTGTACATAACTGAAGAGACGTTTGAGGTGAAGTTTGAATAGTGAGAATCTTGATTTTCCCCCCAAATTGTCAGAAGCAATTAATGTTTTGAAATGATTATTATTCTCTTCATTTAATGCTTGTTAAAACGTGCAATTTCTGACTGTTGATATGCCTAAGTGTTTTAGTATAAATACATGACTTGTATTCACTTTCACACTTTTCACACTCTCAGAAATTACATGCATTTTCATCTCCTCTTTTCTCTGCATAAAAACCTTATACCTAAACGTTTGACAAAGCATTCTTCAATGGCAACTTCATCATCAATAGCTGCTCAATTCCAATCTTCTATGGTTGCTGTAACTTCAGAAAACATGGGTGTTGCTCCCTATTCTCCTCCCAAAAGAACTCTTCTAACCCCTGTTGATAAATTGGAAGTTCTATGTGAATCCATGGTAGAGTTTGACTCTCTTGCAGAAAATGGGTTTGAGTTTCGTTCCATCATTGGAGCTCAAGGATGGGTTAAATATTTTGATAGGCTCTTTGGACCAGTTTACCCCCTCCTTGTGAAAGAATTCTGGATTCATGCATCAGTTTACTCAAGTTCATCTTATCTTCTGTGCTGGGAAAAGAAATTATTATCACAGAAGATCTGATAAGAAAACTAATTGAATATGAAGAAACAGATGGTGTTTCCCACTTGCCAGCTGGGCGTGTGGACATGGATGAAGTATATGAAGAAGTGATGACTGCTGGTCAAGCTTCTAACAAATTCAAGGACTTGAAGCCTGACTACAAGATCTGGGCCAAGATCTTCATGGGATGCATCCACCATAGGAAGTCAACAAATTCTCCAGACTATGTCAATAATGAACAACTATATTTCATGTATTGCCTTAGTCAGAGCACCAAGGTAGATCTTCCATACATTCTTTTTATGCATCTATGGAACCATATCAATGCATCTATAGAATATGTGAAAGAGAAAGGACAGAAGATCAGAACTTGGATCCCCTTTGGAAGGTTGATCTCAGATCTTCTTACTGAGAATGGTTTGGTAACTGCTCTGTACGCTGCTGGAGTTACAGAGGAATTAGAATTTATAATGGGAAAGCCTCTGAATGCTAAAAGTCTTCAGAGACTCAAAATTGTTGATGAACTCACAACAGCTCCCAAGAAGCTGAATGTGTCAGAATTGAATAAGAGGGTTCCTGTAGATGACTTTCCTTTATTCTTTGCTGAAGAGCCCAGACATATAGTTGTTATGTATATTGATGAATGCAAGAAGGAAGGAAAACATGTTCCTGCTAATGTGATTCAGCTAGCTAGACAACCATTACCAGATGCAGAAGAAGAAGAAGCACAACTCCAGAGGAAAAGGACTCAGCCTGTAGCAGAATCTGAACCTGCTCAGAAGAAGGTCAAGATTGTTGAGAAGCCAAAGAAGCTCTTGAACAGAAAAGAATTTGAAGAAGCTTCTTCTGTACCTACCAAGAGGATCAAAATAAAAGGTACTAAATCTTCTGTATCTTCTGCAAAACTTGTTATTAATGATTCTAATGTTAAGTCTGTACCAAAACCACCTTCAACACAAACCACTTCTGTTAATGCTCCTAGTTCCATATCACCACAAAAACAAACACCTGTTCCACCTCAAACAACAACACCAACAGTTTCTGTACCAAAATCCTCTCAACCTAAAATCCATATCAAACTGTTTGTTCCACGAGCACAACCATCAGAACAACAACCATCAGAACAACTACCACAACAATCTGTTCAACAACGATCCTCTGAACATCCAGTGAAACAACAACAAGAATCTCAACCAGATAAAGCCTCTGACAATCCACCATCAAATAATCCACCTTCTGAACCCATCGCACCTGTTACTTCTGAACCTACAAAAGTAACTTTTGTTCCCATTTCATCAGACCCAATAACTATTCCCTCTGATTCACCCATCTCAGAACAACCATCCAAACCATCTGAAATTCCTTCAGAACCTACCATTACTTCTGAACCTCACATCCCTGAGACAAAATTTCTTGATGTCACACCCTTAAAAACGGTGTTTCAAGTATCTTCTACCTCCTGTACCCCAACCACATCCTCTAACTCCTCAGAATCAGAAATCCACCCAGATTTTCTAATCTCTCCATCTGAAAAATACTCTGAGATAAACCAACCTGAACCTACCATACCTTAAAAAGCTTCCATTCCAGATCTTATTCCTCCACCTGCACCATCATCTGAGATATTAATCCCCAATTCCAATCCTACATCTTCTATATCATGTGCCCGAGTATCATCTCTATTTCATAATCTGTCTTATGGTTTCAAACTGAAAGACTTTTATGACAGAGTTGAACCTTCTAACCCCATCAATCCTCTGAAACCAAAACCCACAATGATCCTTCCATCTGTGATTCTTGATTACATTAAATCTATGTCAGATGTAGGATCTTTAGCAACCATATCATGTTCTGCAAAATCTGATAAAGCTGTTGTTTCAGCTCTGCCAATTGCATCTGATAACACATTGGCATCTGATGCACCACCTCAATCTGCCTTCCTTCCCTACTCAAATGAACCTTTTGATGTAGTTACCCTTCACACCAGAGCTAAACCTCATTTGCTTAATGCTTTAATCAGATCTAAAGAAAAATCTCATGAGATACCTTTCATTCCATACTATCCCCCTCCTCTGATTTCCATCCAAAAATCACTTTTTCCACCAACTCCCCAACCTAAACCTGTAACTCTGGTAACATTGTTACGTCCAAAGCCCAGACTTAATGTTGATCATTTATTTCAAACATTTTTGCAAGAAATACAGATGTATTTAGGTACTGTTCAGAAGAAATGCTCAGCAACAATGGATGCCAAAGAATCTGACATCATCTGGAATGGATTCATCAATAGATTCAACTCTGTAGCTTCAAATCTGAAGAACGTTTGTTCTGATGATGCACAACTCAGATTTGCTGAGGCTGCAAGGACTCTATTCTGGACTATCAACAAATCTGAACCTCTGCTTCGTTTAGATGCTCCTCCACCATCAACAGAATCTACTGAGTATGCATTGGCTATGACTCTGGTAGACCCTTCTTCTAATTCCAATGCTCCAGAATCTACAGAACCAATGGAAATTGACTCTGTTCAGGCTACAGAACCTCATCATAATTCTTCATCTGAGATAAAGAAAGAACATCCAGATCTTGAAGATAAGATTGTTGCTCTGGAAGCTGGACAGTCAGAGATAAAATCCTGGATGGCAAAACAGGATAAGAAGTTTGAGGATATGACAGAATGGATGTCAAAGCAAGATGAAAAGAATGAAACTATGGCTAAGTGGATGTCCAAGCAAGAGAAATCATCCTCTGAGATTACAGATCTATTGAAGATGCTTTTGTCCAAACACTCTTAGATTTTATTTTTTTTTCATTATAATGTTTTTGCATCTATTGTTTGCTTCTGTACTTTATTGCCATATCTTCTGATGTTTGCCTATGTACTCTTGATCTGATCTTTTGAATGAATCAAATTTTTCTCCATTGAATTATCTTATTTACTGTTTCCTTTTATTTGTCTTTTTAGATCTGAACTGTTTAATATAACTTCACCAGAATAAAACTTCAGACATATCTATTCTATCTAACATTTAATCTGACTATTTCAGAACATTTGATAAGTACATTCTATAAAAGAAACTCTGAGTCTCTCAGATCATTTGTCTCTTAGCAATCTCTGAATCTTAAATCTGCAAGACATTCTGACCTTTAAATGTTTTAAGAACAAACAAGATCTAACTCTGAAGATTACTCAAGACAAAAGGGAAGTTTCTATTCCTTATTTGTATTTAACTCAGGGGGAGATTCTTCATCTTAGAGGGAGTTATAATTCCAATATGTTCAGTTAAACAAAATTTCTGATACTTTCTGTCATCATCAAAAAGGGGGAGATTGTTAGAACACAGATTGGTTCTTAATAATATCTCTTTGTTTTGATGATAACTGTTAGGAAATTTTATATTTAAGAATTATATACTCTAAAATTTGCTTGTGAGTTTTACTGTAGATTGAAATGAAATTAACACTCCAGAAGCAAATCTGAACTGTATACAAGAAGTTATCTAGACTCTGAAGTGCCAGATGCACTCATTAGAAGATTCTGATTGCTGTTTACAGAAGACCCTGAGCGTAGTCTCCAGAAGGATCTGAAGCAAGAAGCTCCAGAAGACTCTGAAGCAGAAGCATCTGAAGCTAGTCAGAAGCATCTGATGCTAAGAAGAATATTGTATGAAGATTGTCGCTACTGCGAAAATCGGCGCCGGCTGAACAGAAGAGTCGCCACCGTGCATTATTTATCCCAACGGAGGGAAAGGAAACGCTCAGAGTAAACCTACCGCAAAGACGGGAAAGGAATGGTCGTCGCAACCAAATCCTGGATTCGGGAGTCGGTTACGCAATGGGAAGGTATTACCACCCCTCACGTCCGTCGTACTCGACAGGATCCACGCTTGTTTTCTGGTACGGATTGTTATTCTATCTACTCTAAAGGTCTGGGGTTAAAATAAAAGAAAATGACTCGGCAAAGTATCGCACTTTATGCCTACGTATTCCCGTCTGGAACGAGAAATCAGAGTCAACGTAGTTCGCCTACCTACGGGAAAGGAGGGGAAGGTTGCTCGCTAGGATATCGCATCCTATGCCTACGTACTTTCAAACAGCATGAAAGATCAGAGCAAACTTAGTTCGGGCCACGTACGACACAAGTCTGTCTTGATTGTTTTTATCCCTTCTGAAAAAGGGTTTTCTGATTAACAGTCCAAGCGGACAAAAATGACGTTTTGATGAGTTCACATTCTTTTACGGAAGAAGTGTCTTTTATTGTGTTTGAAATCTTATTGTATTTTTCTGTTTGTTTTGAGAAAGAAGAGACAGAACTCTAACCTATGGTTGCAAAGGGAATCACACTAACCTAATGTTATCATGCATGGGTTAAGACCTAATGTCTATCATGCTCCTCTTTTGCACAGAGAGAAACAGAGATCCTAAGGGAATAGACAGAAACAGAAACAATAGCAGATATATAATAAAGCAGTAAAATGCATGGATGCAGCAATACAAGCGAGGCAAGGGAGTCCCACTCAACCTCGAACCTAGAAAACAATAGGCAAAAGTGAACAGAATTCACTTTCAACCCAACAGGTTAAACAGCAAACAATACAGTCAGGGAAAACCAAACAATACATCAGAAATGAAACAGCAAAAATAAACAGCCACAGCAGCTCTGCATCAACACCTAACTTCAAGTCATCATCATCAGCTACAAGCTTCAGCAAGCATCAATCTCCATCTTCACAGCCTTCCAGCAAGGTCTTGATTATCAGTCTTCCATCTGCAATGGCTTTTCTTCAAATCTCAATCTTCAGGATGAACATCAGTCAACAAGATAAAAGTGAATGAATGTTAAACAGTAAATTGCCTACCAAGGGTGGCTCATTAACTGTTAACATTATACAGATAGATTTCTCTCAAAAGTTCTATCTTTCAAATACATTCACTGATCCTTCCAAAGGAAGGAGGTGGATATTTGAAAGAGACTTTGAATCATAGAGAAAGGATGGAGGCAGACAAAGCCTTCCATATTTGGGAAACAAGCTTCCTAATCTAGAGCTCTGCCTAGCTCCTAAACCCTAGACTCCTCAACAGCTGCTAGCAAGAATCTCCTCATCAACTCTGGAAGATGGACTTCAATCTCTGGATCTCCAATGGCTTCGTCATCACAAGTCTTCAACTCTCCCAATTCCCAAACAATCCCAATACCCACACAGACAAATCATAATCCCCAGAGAGGGCACACCACACCAATCAAGCAAATACAGACAGTATTAATAGCAGTAGGGGAATCCTAATATTTTCTAAGGGATCTAATAACTACCCCTAATCCCTATAGTCCCATACCCCAAAGATTCAATTTCTAACTCCTAAGGGAAATGAACTTATTCACCTATGTTGTCACCTAAACCCTAGTTTTGGTCATGTTATTCACACCTAATCAAATCACCTAAAATTAAGTCCTAAAAATATGAACTAAATTGTATATACAAGATAAATGTCTACTCTAATCAACCTAAAAAGAATGGATTAAAAATGGTAAAGCATCTATTCAAACTAAAATTAACAAAATCATGTGCTAAACAAAACTATTATTTATACCTATTTAAAAGAAAAATATGCCAAAAATATAAAAATGAAATGAAATATTAATTTTTTTGTATGATAATTTTCTTGACAAAATTATGAAAAGAATGCAAAAAGAACCAATGAGAAACATGCATTTTCCTATTTGTTATGAATTTTGAAAGAATTAATAAAAATGAATGAAAATAATATGTGAATTAAATTGAGCTGGGGTGCAATGAGCAAGAAAAACCAATTAAAAAGAGAAACGGGCCCAGACTGGGGGGTGCGCCTAGCAAGGCGCGTCTGGGCCCAATGTACTCAGAAAATAACCAAAAAATAAAAAAAGGAAGAAACGGTGTGAATAGCGAATATTTCAGTTCATTAGGAAGTGGGCCTGATTTGGGGGTACGAATAGCAACAAGTTCAAAGCCCAGTCTGAAGATAATAAGTGGAACGGTGCGTTTTGATGTTTGAATTCTCCCTCCGTTTTTCTTTTGAATCGTGGCCGTAGGATTGAGAACCAAGTCAAATGTCAAAGCCAGATCGTGTGGCTCTCATGTTATCTTCAACCTCCAGCAAACCCTAGTTCTGAAACTCTTCTCCCATGCACGATTTTCCACTCCACTGTTCTCCCTCATCTCTCCACGAAATCAAACAATTCCAAAAGCAAAATTGCTCTAGAACAATCCCTCTACACAGCCATAACAACCATTCCCTCTAAAGCTCAAACAATAAGCAAACCCGATAGGAATACCAGTCTGAATCCACCATTAACACCTGCCATCAACCTCTCCAATTCTTCCTAATTCTTGCCCTAACATGCTCTACACCTTGTGCTGATCACAACAAGCTATTAACCTAAGATTCTCGTGCAGTATTCCAAGAGTTATCCATCCAAACAGTTTTGGTACACCATGATCAAACTCCATGAAAACTCTCCAAACTCACCAAACTTAGTCATCTAACCTATCTTGACCTTTCTATGCTAACAAAACCTAGTAATTCTGACTTAAACATGCAATTCGAAGGAGAAACATACCTGGTGTAATTGATGAAAACAGGTGCTAAAACCTCTTGATCCAATGCTTGCAATGAGTGGAAATGGATCAATGACTTTGCTCTTGAGTTCTGTATGCAATGAATCTGACTCAAACCTCTTAGATCTTGTGATTTCAACTTCTTGCACCTTGGATGATGGAACTTGTATGGCACGATCCTTTCTCAATTCTAACCAATCTTGAGGTGAATTATGATCTATGGATGATGATGATGAAGACCAGATCAAGAAATATGAAAATTGAAGGAGATTTGATGAAGTTTAGAAAGCTTTTGCAAAATGGAGAAAGTGTGTGAAACTTGGTATTATGAGCACAATGAATCACCAACCATGGCATGAAGCTCTTCATATCAATATATACATGAGTTTAGAAACTCCTAGAAGTTTGGAGAAACTTCCCATGCACTCTTTCCTTACATTTTGGATTATGTAACTTCCATTATAAGTAACCATGAATAACTTTCAAAACTTGAACCAAACTCAAAATTCCACTTTAGCCAATGCTCTCAAAATGTTTTTTCCATTCAAAATGACCTATAATTTCACCTCATTTGGCCAAAGTATGAAAAATCTCATTTTTTAGGTCATTTTTATTCATTAAATCCACCAATTTTGAAACCTTGTGCTATGAACCTTTCCAATCTTTCATGGTCACTTTTCTAGACTCAAAATGTCATTTGGAACAAGTTTGATGTTGTTAAGTTTTCCATTTGAAGCTTCCTTGTATGAGTTTTGGGCATAGGCTTGAAATGACCTGTAATTCTCAGATGACCAAAATACCCTTTGCTTGCCAAGACCATAAGTAGAGTTCCACAAATCATATGAAGGCATACCATACCTTTATAGAAATATAAGACAATGAGGAACAACTCTTATGTTGGCCAGAAATCCATTTGAAATCTCCTTGAGGGGTAAATATTGCTTGGAAGTCAAGTCACTTTCACAGACAAAATTTCAAATACCTCAGATGACCTGTAACTTGTAAGGACCATAACTTGAGTTCTATAAATCTCCTTAGTGTCTTCCACCACTCAAATTAGAGGTCTTGAGATCCTATACAAGTTTCATGTTGGCCAAGGATCCATTTGAAGCTTGCATTTTGACTTATCTTGCTTGGAAATTTGACCTAAACTAGGGGATTTTACACAGAAACCCTAATTTAGAAACTCCTCTTCTCCTTGATTCCTCTTGATTTCTTCTTAGAATAACAACATATCCTTCTTTACATGTCAAATGATGAACCCCACATCTCTCCAATAGACCTCAATGCCTTTCAATCAGTCATTGACCTAGAGTTGACCTAGAGTTGACCCCAGATGAAACCCTAGTTGACTGTCTTCAACTTCAATTCTTGTGATCACACCAATGACTTGTCTCCTTCTCCAAATGACTTTCTAAGTCTCCCATGATGTCCATATACTCTTCCATGACCTCAATTCACAGCTCACAACTTACTTGTTGATCCTCAGACACCCTCAGATAGGAGCTAGATGCCCTGCTTAATCCATTGACTTCTCAGCTTTCAAATTCTTTCTGATGACTTGAATGAGATTGAATTAGAATGATAACCTCTTGATAGGCTCATAGAGATGATAATAATGATTGGTCCCCTATTGGATGATTTGCTATGCTATGCTATGCAGATGGTTAGGCTATGTACATGACTCTATATGCAAATGCTAATGATATTGAAACATAAACCAAGTGAATAAGGTTGAGCAAATTTTAAGGTGCAACAGCTGCCCCTATTCAAGCGACTTGGACCCGATTGGGTGAAGAGCCCGGAGCTTTCAGACATTCGCGGTACGAGACGGTTGAATACTAGGAACCCAGAAATTTGCCAACCGCAGACATGAACTACACCACTGCTTGGGGATTACATTCATCGACTGAATCTGGATGTTACGACAACCCATTGATCTCGTGCTAGGGATTATTTTCCTCAGCCTGAAAAAGATTTTATCATCGCAGAGATAGAATTTTGTCCACGTTAGGACGCCTGTTTTGTCAACACCAAGAAAACTCAACTAAACTTGTCCACGTTAGGACTCCCTCTGTCGTCAACCCGGGAAAATATCGGCAACTTCGATGGGGGACAATTCGTCTGCATTTCATCAAAAATAAATCGTCCACGTTAGGAATAAACTCTTCCACATTAGGAATAACCTTTCCACGTTAGGAATACCACCATCCACGTTAGGAATAAGACTTCGTCTGGATCGGTCCACGTCAGGATTAAACTCTTTCATGCCGGTAATACATCCTTCCACGTTAGGAGTACCTCTTCTTTTCCACGTAAGGAAACCAACTTCTCTTCTAAATCTGACCACGTCAGGACTACGCTTCCCACGTAAGGAATGCATCGTTCTTCCCTGTAAGGAATCAATCTTTCCACGTCAGGAATCTCATTTGGATTCGTCCACGTAAGGACTCCAACTTGCTCCACGTAAGGAATCACCTCTTTCCATGATTTGTCCACGTAAGGACTCCAATCTTTCCACGTAAGGAAATGCATTTTGATTCGTCCACGTAAGGACTCCAACTCGATATGTCCACGTAAGGACTCAATCTTTCCACGTAAGGACTGCATCTTCTTTCCACGTAAGGAATCAACTTGTCCACGTTAGGACTACATCGTCCATGTTAGGACCCACCTTTCCACGTTAGGAATAACTCTCTTCTTGATTCGTCCACGTAAGGACTCCATCTCTCCATGTAAGGGATTCAATTTCTTCCACGTAAGGAACTAAAACTTCTCCTTCCACGTAAGGAATAAACCTGTCCACGTCAGGACTCACGTTTCGTCTTGATTTGTCCATGTCGGGACTCGCCTCTTGACTCGCTGAGGAAATAAAACTTGTCCACGTCAGGACTCGTATCTCAACCTGCTGAAGAAATAAACTTGTCCAGGTCAGGACTTGCGCGTCTTCCTCTTGCTGGGGAATTAAATCTTTGTCCACGTCAGGACTCATACTTTGCCAACAACACGGAGAAGGATAAATTTGTCCACGTCAGGACTCTCGCGTCTTGTCATCACGAAGAACTACAAACTTGTCCACGTCAGGACGCATATTTCACCATTACGAATAAAGCTATCTGCTGGAAATAAATGGTCCACGTCAGGACACCAACACGAAGAGTAACCAACTTTGTCCACGTCAGGACTCCACCTTCGATCAATACCAAGAAATCAAATTCGTCCACGTTAGGACTAACACATATCGTCAAACTGGAAGAAATGTCCACGTTAGGACCCCACATAACAACAATTCTGAAAAATCGAACCTGTCCACGTTAGGACTAACACATATCGTCAACTGGAAATCAATCTGTCCACGTTAGGACCCCCCACTTTTCTAACACGAAGAAAACCTGTCAATAAAATTGTCCTCGTCAGGACCATCCTTCCATTGGTCCACAAACAACAACCTTGAGGCGGACTCTACTGGGGATATTTGGAATCCAAACTACTGGAAGCCTGTTCCGATAACCGGCGGCAGCCTCTGACATCCTGGTTCGGGAACCCTTTGATGACAAACAACCCTGCTTGAGAATGAGGAGAAATTTGCCTACTCACTCTGGCGGGGAAAACACGAGAAATTCACAAATAACTCTGCTCGGAGACAAAGAAACTTCATTATGATAACTGTGTGGGGAATAGTGGCAAAGCTGACACTTTCGCTGAAGGTCTCACGTCGAAATCTTGAATGTCTAGGTAATTCATTTGAGCAAGAGCTCCCTCTACCTGCAAAAGAAACAATATTTGAAATAAACGGTTAGCCAACCTGGTTTATGTTTCAAAATGCATGTGTTTGATAACGATGCAATGTTCCATTCGACATGAAAATGCTACGCTTTTATTTGGTAGATGCGAATATGACACTATATGCCGATGCAAATGCAGACTCGAACTGCTGAGATACAGGAACTGCTTCAGCAAAATAAATGCTGAAAACAATGCCAACTCCGCTGGGGATAGCCAGATGCCACAGAATTATTCCAGCAAAATAAATGCTGGAAGAGTGAAGCCCGCTTCGCTGAGGAATAACTGAATGCGCCAATCATGACTGGACTTCTGCTGGGGAGCTTACCCGTGCCAATGAAAATTGGACTTTTGCTGGGGAGTTGGGAACTTAAACCAAGCACCTCATTGGAGCAATACCCTGCTGGGGAATATAACTCTGCTGGAGAATAGCAGATGTGCTTAGTATGATTGAAATTCTGCTGGAGAGTGAACAGATATCACATGGTACTCCGACAAAATAAATGCCAGGACACGCGACCAACTCTGCCGGGGAGAGTCTTAATCTTCGAGTTCCACTGGGAGGAATGAAAATACTTGCTGAAAGGAGAATTCCATTGGGGACGAAACGATTCTCTTGGGGAAAATCAACTGACTCCGCTGGGGGAGAGTAAATGACCCTGCGGGGAAAAGTAAACTGCCTGAATACAACTCACCAATTTGGAAATATTAATCTTCTGAGGCTAAACCACTCTGCTTGAGATGGGGGAATCCTCCTGGGGGACACCACACCGTCTGACTACAGCCTACAATCTTTGAATCGTCAATTCTGCTGAGGATGAACGACTTTGCTGGAGAATGTCCTTTGGATAAGCTACGACTAGCTGGGGAATTCGACCCTTATGCATGACATGCGCGGGGGGTCGAGTCTTTCGTTACTGCAATCTTTTGATCGTCTTCCTCGTACGGCTATGAAACCTGCATCAACACAAACAAGACAGGACAAACATATGCAACCAAATCTATTCAGGTTAGTGACGTCATTTTCAGTTAATTCAAAGTTTTAGCAATCGTTGGCAAGGGCCAGCGCCGTTATACACATGCTAGTTCTGTTAAACTCAGGCGTTTATCATGCACAAAACAGTAAAGAGATAACATCAAGTACTGAATAGCATATTTTATTGATTGGGCCCCTAAATGGGCAGAGTTTTGTACACGGGATGTAACTCCTGAAAAGAGGAAGCTACGCAAAGCGAATATACAAGTATGCACAAGACGCATAAATATGTTGACAAATTAAATTTGTACACATGTCGGCAACGGGATGCAGACGAACACCACAAACTGACCCCCCTATGACTCGTCCGACTCTAATGCTTTCCCGGTATCTACACTTCCGAAGAGATTGTATCCAATAATCGACCCCTCGAGCGTATTCTCCCGCACTGATGCTCACTGCAGTATCAAATTCGGACTGCAGTCATTTGCTTTTCAAATCCCTAACTTTTGCGTGAATCACCCTTTACGGGTTTTCAGTTCACCGGGATACCCTTTTTTGCCGAAGCCGCCCAGTGTAGGTTTTCAACTTCGCAGGTGTACATTTTTTCCATTTTATCCCTAACTTTTGCCCGAACCTTTCATTCTGTTTTTGGTTCGCCAGGATGCCCCATTTTTGCCTGGACTCCCTTTTTTCTGTCCAGCGGGTCAATTTCAAGCAAAGTATTTTTTGACTGCGTCCGAATTCACAGGCGACGTGAAGTCTTCACCGTCCATGGTGGACAACAATAACGCTCCTCCTGAAAAGACTTTCCTGACAACGTATGGCCCTTCGTAGTTGGGGGTCCACTTGCCCCTGTGATCTGCCTGCGGTGGGAGAATCCTTTTCAGCACAAGGTCACCCGTCTGAAAGCTTCGCGGATGTATCTTCTTATCGTATTCTTTCTTCATTCGGCTCTGGTACAAACGACCGTATGCTAGAGAAGCTAGCCTCTTCTCATCCATTAAACTCAGTTGGTTCAACCTGTCTTTCACCCATTCTGCCTCATCTAGTTGGACGTCTCGCAATACCCTTAGAGAAGGAATCTCAACTTCCAATGGTAGTACTGCTTCCATTCTGTATACTAACGAAAACGGGGTCGCCCCGGTTGATGTGCGTACCGTCGTACGATAACCGTGCAAAGCGAAAGGTAGCATCTCGTGCCAATCCTTATAGGTCACCACCATCTTCTGCACAATCTTCTTGATATTCTTATTGGCCGCTTCGACAGCGCCATTCATCTTGGGTTGGTAAGGGTAGGAGTTGTGATGTTCGATCTTGAAATTCTGACAGAGCTCCTTCATCATTTTGTTATTCAGGTTTGAACCTTTGTCCGTGATTATCCGCTCGGGGATCCCATATCGGCAAATGATATCTCTCTTGATGAATCTGGTCACCACCTGCTTCGTTACATTTGCGTACGACGCCGCTTCCACCCACTTGGTGAAATAATCGATTGCTACTAGAATGAACCGGTGCCCATTAGAAGCTGTCGGCTCGATCTTTCCAATCATATCAATTCCCCACATCGAGAATGGCCATGGCGATGACATCACATTTAGAGGACTCGGAGGCACATGGATCTTATCGGCATAGATTTGGCACTTGTGGCACTTTCTTGCAAACTTGAAACAATCAGTTTCCATAGTCAGCCAAAAATAACTTGCCCGCAGCAGCTTCCTAGTCATAGCATGCCCACCAGCATGCGTACCAAAGGTACCTTCATGTATCTCCTCTATGAGCAACTTGGCCTCTTTTTCATCCACACAACGCAACAACACCAAATCGTGATTTCTTCTGTATAAGACACCGTCTGGGTTCAAATAGAAATTACCCGCTAATCTCCTGAGAGTCTTCTGATCTTGACTGGATGCCCCAGCCGGATACTCTTTATTCTTCAGGAAATTAAGGATATCGAAATACCATGGTTTATCGTCAGATGCTTCGTCAATAGCAAATACGAAGGCAGGTCTGTCAAGCCGAGAGATAATAATTCTGGGAGCCTCGTTCCAGAAGTTGACTTTGTACATGGAAGACAAAGTGGCCAGGGCGTCAGCCATCTGATTTTCTGCCCGCGGTACATGATGCAACTCAACCTTGTCGAAGAAAGGCAGCAATCTCCTTGCATAATTCATGTAATGTATCAAGTTGGGCTGACGTGTCTCCCATTCCCCTTTTATCTGATTCACCACCAGAGCTGAGTCTCCGTATACGTCCAGATTCTTGATTCGCAAATCAATGGCTTCTTCAAGCCCCATAATACAAGCTTCGTATTCGGCTTCATTATTGGTAACCAGAAAGGTCAATCGGGCAGTAAACGGGATGTGCGACCCGTGTAGTGATGATTGCCCCTATTCCGCTACCGTAAGCGTTCACAGCTCCATCAAATATCATCTTCCATTTGGAACCCAATTCTGGTCCTTCGTCTGGCAACGGCTCTTCACAATCTTTCATCTTTAGGTACATGATATCCTCGTCAGGAAAATCAAACCTCATCGATTGGTAATCTTCAATAGGCTGCTCTGCCAAGTACTCAGACAGTACACTCCCCTTTATAGCCTTTTGCGAGATGTATTGGATGTCATATTCAGTCAAGACCATCTGCCAACGGGCAATTCTCCCTGATAACGCCTGCTTTTCGAATACATATTTGATAGGATCCATCTTCGATATGAGCATGGTTGTATGATTCAGCATGTATTGCCTCAAACGCTTGGCGGCCCAGGCTAGCGCGCAACAAGTTTTCTCAAGCATCGAGTAGCGAGATTCACAATCTGTAAATTTCTTACTCAAGTAATAAATCGCATGCTCTTTTCTTCCTGTCTCGTCGTGTTGACCGAGGACACAACCCATGCTTCCCTCAAGAACTGTCAAATACATGATCAAGGGTCTCCCTGCCACTGGGGGTATCAAAATAGGAGGCTCCTGCAAATACTGCTTTATTTTATCGAACGCCTTTTGACAATTTTCGTTCCACGTTACAGCTTGATCTTTTTTCAATAGCTTGAACAATGGTTCACACGTAGCTGTTAGGTGAGATATGAACCGGGCGATGTAGTTCAACCTCCCTAAAAACCCGCGCACCTCTTTTTCTGTTTTAGGCGTCGGCATCTCTTGGATCGCTTTTATTTTAGCAGGATCGACCTCTATTCCTCTTTCGCTTAAGATAAACCCCAGCAGTTTACCCGATCTCACCCCGAAGGTGCACTTGTTAGGGTTCAGTCTCAGCCTGAACTCCCTAAGCCTTTTAAATAACTTCAGCAGATTCACTAGATGCTCTTCCTCCGTCTGGGATTTGGCAATCATATCGTACACATAAACTTCGATCTCTTTATGCATCATATCATGAAAAAGAGTCGTCATCGCACGCTGATACGTTGCCCCAGCATTCTTCAAACCAAAGGGCATCACTTTGTAGCAAAATGTTCCCCAAGGCGTTATGAAAGTAGTCTTCTCCATGTCCTCTGGCGCCATTTTAATCTGATTATAGCCTGAAAAGCCATCCATGAAGGAGAATACGGAGTATTGAGCAGTATTATCAACTAGCACATCGATATGAGGAAGTGGAAAATCATCCTTTGGGCTTGCTTTATTCAAATCCCTATAATCCACGCACATTCGAACCTTGCCATCTTTCTTTGGTACTGGTACGATGTTAGCAACCCATGAGGGATATTTTGTCACAGCCAGGAAACCAGCGTCCCACTGTTTTTGAACCTCTTCTTTGATCTTCACTGCCATATCTGGTCTAGTTCTGCGAAGCTTTTGTTTGACCGGCGGGCATTCTTCTTTCAATGGCAGACGGTGCACAACCATATCTGTATCGAGCCATGGCATGTCTTCATACGACCAAGCGAACACATCATTATACTCTCTGAGCATTTCAACCAGTCTTTGCTTGATATCACTCTGCAGCGCGGCTCCGATACAAATATTCTTTTCAACCCCTTCCGACCCCAAATTGATAATTTCGATGACCTCTTCGTGAGGCAGAATGACACGCTCTTCTTGTTTCACCAACCAAGACAATTCTTCAGGAACGTCACTATCTTCGACAACCTCTTCTTCGGCCTGAAATACCGGGTGCTCGAAGTCGGGACGAGTCATAGGTGGTTCAAGGATGTCATCTGAAAATGTTATCCTGCAAAAGGAATGGTTAAATGCTTCAAAATGCGTATAAAGCGAATAACCACGTTGCCATTTTATTGAAAAATACAAAACAAGAAAAACAGAGATTACAATATTTGCACATGGAAAAACGCCTTTTATTTAATGATAAACACGCAACATTCATAACAGCACAGCCCTAAGCAAATCATGATCCCCCGGGCAAGACATCAGATTGTTCAACAATTAATAAAACAAAGCATTACTGTTTAAGAGTCACAGGAACAAGCTCCTGAATAGACCAGTTGCACAGTCCCTGTCCTGGCGTGTTTGGCTGAATCCAGGCATCCATATCACAGTCGTTGTCTCCTTCGTCAGACTCTAAAGCAACGTTGATGGATTCATGACATACTCCACTGGCAGAGATGGTTATTGGTCCTCGGAAACGGGGTGCCCCCACGGCAGGTGTTGATGACGACGGTTGATATCCCAACCCGAATCGGTCCATCTTCATAGGAATATCCAGCACTTTGCCCCAGCCCTCCGCTTCTCCTGCCTCTACTAGAGCTTGGGCCTCTTTATACGACGAGATGGCTATCTCCGACACTTTGCTCGGCCCGGGACCTTTGTCCTTGCTACGCAACCCTTCAAATGCCTGGCAGGGTGTTTCGTGGATCTCTCCATCGACCTCCACATATTTAAATGACGATAGATGGCTGACCAGGATGTCTTCTTCTCCGCATAAGGTGACCACGCTGTCTCCGACCATATATTTCAACTTTTGATGCAGGGTAGACGTGACTGCCCCAGCCCCATGAATCCAGGGTCGTCCGAGCAGGCAGCTATATGCAGGCTGGATGTCCATGATATAAAATTCAGTGGCAAACACCTTCGGCCCCACCTGTAGAGGCAATGTTATCGATCCGAAAACTGTTCTTCGCGTGCCATCGAATGCCCTAACTACCAAGTCACTGGGCGTGCACAAGATTCCTCTGACATCTAGCTTCATCATCGCTTTCTTGGGCAGCACATTCAAAGACGATCCGGTGTCGACCAATACATGCGACATTACTGATCCTCTACACTCGACAGATACGTGCAGTGCCATATTATGATCTCTCCCCTTCGGGGTCAAATCGAAGTCGGTAAAGCCCAAGCTGTGGCCTGCATTTACATGTGCCAACACTCCTTCCAGCTGATTTACGGAGACGTCTTGGGGTACGAAGGAAGTATCCAGGACTTTTAACAAAGCATTTCTGTGAGCTTCAGAACACAATAGCAACGACAGGATAGATATCTTGGACGGCGTCTGTTGCAGATGCTCCACAATCTTATAATCACTTTTTCGAATCAAGCGCATGAACTCTTCTACCTCTTTCGATGCCGAGGCTTTTTCGCTTGCCTGCACTGGGACATTTTCAACCATCTTCCCTTTTCCTTTTTCCAGTCTTTCGGCCTCCACCTCAGGCGATATGAAGATCCTACCACTCCTTGTCATACCTCCTGAACCAACAACGTTGTCCACATTCTCGGCTGGCTACTTATTAACATCAATCTTTATCCCGTCACAATACACCTCCAACCCATATGACCATGGGACTGCTTTTGTATTCTCGTACGGGATCGGTCCGACCTTAGTTATGGTGATCGGTGGTCGCTGGACCGGTGCTGCGATAGTGATTCTCTTTCGAGGAATCGTTACAGTGGCCACATCACTCTGATTATCTGCTACTGCCCCTGCGGGCTCTTCGATTACTGCTCGGTCGAACTGCAATGTGCCGTCATCAATTAAAGCCTGAATGCCTTTCTTCAGGTCATCACACCCCCCAGCTAGGGTCCAGCATTCTAAGCAATACTTGTCACATCCTGGATAAACACCCCCCTGCAACAATCTGCTTTTTATCTCGCTCAGCGGCGTCTTTAAATCATCCACTCTCGTAATCAAATTCAAACCTTCCTCAATCAGAATGGCGTTTGCCCCATGATTAGGCATGGGCTTCTGCACTATATTCGGACCTGCCGTTCCGAAATTGATAGCCTTATTGTCCAAAAGATCCTGCACAACATGCTTAAAAGCATGGCAACCCTCTACATCGTGGCCCGGAGCCCCAGAGTGGAACTCGCAGTGCCTGCTTGCATCATAGCCATACGGAGGAGTTCCCGTTATTGGTGCCAGAGTTCTCTTCTCTACCAAATTCATACCCAACAGCGTCTGTAACAAATCTGCATAGGTTGAGGGAGGCTTTTCAAATACTCTCCTTGGTTTACCACCCTGGAATCTTCGCTGAGCAGGCTGTGCCCCCTGCTGTGGCTGCTGCTGCTGCTGCTGCTGTTGTTGGTGCATTGGCTGTTGCTGAAACGGTTGTTGTTGTAGAAATGGTTGTTGCTGATATGGGATAGTGACACTCGCCACCTGCTGCGGCTGATTATATTGATTTCGACCTCTGCCACGGCCTCGGCCTCGTCCCCCAAACACTGCGCTTGCCTCGCCCTGACGGCGCCCACCAAAAGCCTTTCGGTTACTGCCAGATGCAGTTGACTCCTCAGCCTGGAATCGGCCTTGCTTAATGTTGTTTTCAATCTTTTCCCCCATCAGAATTAAGTCTGAGAAACTGGCCAAAGATGTGTGAAACAACTTGTCATAAAACATGCCTGTGAACGTTCCGATGAACATGTCATTCATTTCCTTGTCTTCTAAAGGAGGACGGACCCTGGCAGCCATGTCGCGCCATCTTTGCGCGTACTCTTTAAAGCTCTCACCCTTCTTCTGAGACAACCCTGTCAATTGGACCCGATTGGGCGCCAAGTCGCTGTTATACTTGTAGTGAGCTACAAATGCCTCTGCCAGTTGCTTCCATGTCTTTATATTAGTTGGCTCCAACCCCATGTACAACTCTAGGGAAGGGCCCGACAAACTATCTTGAAAGAAATGCATTAGCATTCTCTCATCAGTTGAATACGCAGACATCTTTCTGTAATAAGCCCGCACGTGCACTTTCGGACAGGTGTCCCCTTTATACTTGTCGAACGTAGGAGCTTTGAATTTGATTGGCACCCTCAAGCCAGGTACCAGACCCATTGCCGACATGTCTAAGCCCACAGCACTTTGGTTCAGGACCCCCCTCATCTGCTCTTCTAGCATTCTGATCTTCTGGGAGTCATCCATCGGTCCCTCAAAACCTCCCCCGGAGAAGGCGTCCTCCTGCTGATCTTCTTGCCACATACCATTCCCAGCTCCATACCCATCGTATCCATTATTACGGCCAGCTCTGATCTGATTCATCACTGGGCCTCGCCCTCTGTTGCCGTACCCCTGAGCAACTCCAGTGGGTCCAAAAGCCATTAACCCGGCGCCATTACCATTTCCAAAACCTCCGTAACCCTGATTGGTCACACCGAAACCGTCCTGCCCAAAGCCTTGAGCATTGAAACCATATTTCCCAGCATTATCGAAACCCTGATCATTGAATCCGAATCCAGCATTACCGAAGCCGTTGCCTCCCATATTATCACCCAAGTTGATATCACCAAGCCCAACGTTATGGACAGCAGTCTCGTTCCCAACTCCAACGTTACCGTTCCCAGCAGCGGTAGCGTTGTTGACATTAACAGCAGGTATATTGACTACGGGTGGAGCCACTGGTGTGGGAGTACCATCCCCACGAACAATGCCGACTCGCTCAGACTGATGATCCTCATTCCCATGACCAGCATTTCTGACCAACAGAGGCTGCACCATGGCTTGCAAATTCTCCTGACCTTTTGCAATAGTCTCCATGGTCTGCATAAAGAGAGCTAGCTTCTCGCGCACATCTTGCATCTCGTTCTGCATTTGATCCATGATCCTTCGACAGTTGGTGCGAGTGGAATATCTGTGCGGGCGCTGATCTGCAATCCTGAAAATACCTGGTACAGAGCAGGAAATAAGATATCATCCAATGATTACCTGTAATGCAGTATGAATATGAATGCAATGCAATGTGTGTCTGTGCATTAGGGAATAGCATTCCCCTGATTCTAGTGTGAAGGTGCCGGTGCAGTGACAGTGCTAGCAATACAAAGATCGGAGTTGAATCACAGAAAGCCTCATATATTGCAGAGAAACCAATAAGCCAAGAATACAATATTACTGAGCACAATAGAGAAGGCATGACCTCAACCAACAATCCTGGTGATGGTCAGCACTTATGCACATAGAGCATACAAGTTAATACATGAAATGATCAAGCACTCCCATAAGTCTGATACTCTTCTAGCAACTTCTTGGTCTCCGGATGACTTGGTCGGGTAAGCAGCCCTTCAACAAGTTGGTTTCTTTTCTTAAGAACACGGCGCACGTCACCAGCAGTTTCTTCCCATGCTCCTTCTCCGAAGCGATCCTCTAGCTTCTGCTTCTGAGACACAGCTTCATCCCTGCCTTTAATGGCCTTGTTTAGTGCATTCTGGAGACTATACCGGGTCATCACTTCTTCTTCACACTTCTTGATGCTAGACTTCAACTGCTCTTCGAGGTCGAAAATTTGCTGCTTCAACTTATCTTCCCCCTTTTTGTTGTTGGTAAGCGTAGCATTCCAAGTCTTATTGCAAGAAGAGATCTCTCGGTGAGCTGCGTCGAGTGCTTTCTTTTTGGATTCCAGCATGTCATGGGAGCTTCTGAACTCTTGCCCCAGACGTTCGCGCTTCTTCCTCTCCTCAGTCAACTCAGCCCCTAGTCTGTTTACTAGCTCGATCTGCTGTTGGAAAGCATGCACGGCCTTGTTTTTCTCGCTGCGTATCTGGGCTAGCTCTTGTTCTAACCCTTCATTGATCTTCATCAAGGCTTCCTTTTCCTTCACAACTTGCTCGTAGGCCTCCTTAGGAACAGTAGTTGGCTCTGCTACCGGAATAGGAACAATGACTGGTGCATCTGGAAATGGCATCCGCAAATGACTTGCCCTCTCCTGGATCCAAACTCTGTAAGGTGCATAAGCCTGACAGTCATTCTTTCCTAACAATGGCTTCCCCCTTCGGTTAATACGCGTCCAGGCATGCTGCAGCTTGGCTAATAACTCCCCCTTCAAATCACCGGTGAAGTACAGAGATTCCTGTACTTCTTCCTCCTTTAGTGGGTTCTTCAGCGCATATCCGAATTGGCGAACGAACAGAGAAGGGTTGTAATTGATACACCCTTTTCTTCCTATCAGCGGAACATTGGGATACCCAGAACAACTGAAGATGAGCTCAGACCCTAGCAGGTCTCGATCAAACCATTCAACGTCTTCGGAAGATAGCCTCATCAGGCGCTCTGACCAGCTAGCTGTGGTTGCACTTTCCACAAAAGATCCCTTCAGGGGAAGGTGGCTCTTAAACCACATATTCAACAAAGGCGCACAATAATAAACAACCTTTCCCCTTCTGTTTTCATTCTTGTAGTGCAAGGAGTGGTAGAAGTCTCCGATCAACGTGGGCACTGGATTGCCGGCAGCAAATAGATGGAAAGCGTCTAAGTCTACGAAATTGGGCAAGTTAGGAAACAGCACAATCCCATAAATGCATAGGGCCAAAATAGCATTGAAAACCACCCAACATCCGCTCTTGGCATACTCCTGAGCCTTGCCAACCAGAAAATCAAGAGAGAAACCTGAAACCCCAAGCCAAGAATTCACTAACAGTTCGGCAGCGTCCATGTGCAAGGCCTTGGCTAAGTCCTCCAGCTGGGGCTCAGCGGCAGAGTGAATAAAGGGAACCTTGTTCTGCACTGGTAGCTCAGTAAACTCCACATACTCTTCAATGGTAGGCCCTAGAATAAAGTCAGCAAACGTAAAACATCTCAATGCGGGGTCATAGAACTGCACCAAGGTGTACAACCCGTTCATCTCATCAGCAGTGGGCTTGCAGACTAATCTCAGTAATCTCCCATGACTCATTCTGAAGCTTCTCCTAACCTCCTCGTCAGCAAGAGATATCAGACCGAGCAAAGGGGTAATATCAGGTGTAGGCAGCTTATACGCGACTGTCTTCCTCAATCCTGCCATAGTCAATACTCAGAAGTCTGGGCACTAGAACCGGGGGATATGCAAATGCACCTGCAGCACAGACACACGTTAATGGGATGCAATGATAATGGGTATGCAAACAATGCAATGCAAGTAACATGCAACAGGGACCAATTGCCGTAGATGAATAGCCTGAACCATATCAAGAAGTCTCAAATAGACTCTTTAGAAGTCCTCAAACCCTGGTCTCAGATAGACCTAAAACAAAGCTCCAACAATGGTCTCTGACAGACCTCAAACCATAACTCCAACGGGTCTCTGGCAGACCTCAAATCATATCTCCAACTGGTCTCTGGCAGACCTCAAATCATATCTCCAACTGGTCTCTGACAGACCTCAGAACTCTCCAACTGGTCTCTGACAGACCTCAGAACTCTCCATAAATACCCAGGATCTCTGATCAAGAAATAACCGGTATCTGAAGGTCTAGTTACCTGCATAACCCCGAACCCTCTCACAGGTGGATGTCCTAGTAACTGACAAAGGTATGGCATCCTATGCGGTCGTCGGCGTCACAGACTTTCAGGGTTGATGATATGATTCCCAGAAGGAGTGGCATCATCAAATCCTGAAGAGGCCTCACTTAGCCAACTTCCAAATGATCGGTTCCCGGAGTCGACAATTCAGCTGACCAACAACCCCTTCGACCCAAAGGGTAGAAAAAGAAGCCAACCAGAAGAACCTCGTCCGAGTGTAGATTTCATGAGACACTAATGCAAGCAAAGCCGGCACGCGCCCACTACTTTCTACTCTAATTCTAGGTGCACTCAAGCCCAGGTCCGGCTTATCTCTCAATCATAGAACCACCCATCACACCTCAATACAACAATAATAATCAATATATATAATGCTGGAAATAAAGGTCAGAAATATAAATCCATACAAAGTCCTCGACGGGAAAACAAGCGTTAGGATTGACTCTCTTAATGGACGTTGGATCCCAAATGCATAAGAAACCATCGCAGTCCTTAGCAGCCAGGGGACGTTGGATCCCCAGCAGAGTCGCCAGTTGTCGCTACTGCGAAAATCGGCGTCGGCTGAACAGAAGAGTCGCCACCGTGCGTTATTTATCCCAACGGAGGGAAAGGAAACGCTCAGAGTAAACCTACCGCAAAGACGGGAAAGGAATGGTCGTCGCAACCAAATCCTGGATTCGGGAGTCGGTTACGCAAGGGGAAGGTATTAGCACCCCTCACGTCCATCGTACTTGACGGGATCCACGCTTGTTTTCTGGTACGGATTGTTATTCTATCTACTCTAAAGGTCTGGGGTTAAAAGAAAAGAAAATGACTCGGCAAAGTATCGCACTTTATGCCTACGTATTCCCGTCTGGAACGAGAAATCAGAGTCAACGTAGTTCGCCTACCTACGGGAAAGGAGGGGAAGGTTGCTCGCTAGGATATCGCATCCTATGCCTACGTACTTTCAAACAGCATGAAAGATCAGACCAAACGTAGTTCGGGCCACGTACGACACAAGTCTGTCTTGATTGTTTTTATTCCTTCTGAAAAAGGGTTTTCTGATTAACAGTCCAAGCAGACAAAAATGACGTTTTGATGAGTTCACATTCTTTTACGGAAGAAGTGTCTTTTATTGTGTTTGAAATCTTATTGTATTTTTCTGTTTGTTTTGAGAAAGAAGAGACAGAACTCTAACCTATGGTTGCAAAGGGAATCACACTAACCTAATGTTATCATGCATGGGTTAAGACCTAATGTCTATCATGCTCCTCTCTTGCACAGAGAGAAACAGAGATCCTAAGGGAATAGACGGAAACAGAAACAATAGCAGATATATAATAAAGCAGTAAAATGCATGGATGCAGCAATACAAGCGAGGCAAGGGAGTCCCACTCAACCTAGAACCTTGAAAACAATAGGCAAAAGTGAACAGAATTCACTTTCAACCCAACAGGTTAAACAGCAAACAATACAGTCAGGGAAAACCAAACAATACATCAGAAATGAAACAGCAAAAATAAACAGCCACAACAGCTCTGCATCAACACCTAACTTCAAGTCATCATCATCAGCTACAATCTTCAGCAAGCATCAATCTCCATCTTCACAGCCTTCCAGCAAGGTCTTGATTATCAGTCTTCCATCTGCAATGGCTTTTCTTCAAATCTCAATCTTCAGGATGAACATCAGTCAACAAGATAAAAGTGAATGAATGTTAAACAGTAAATTGCCTACCAAGGGTGGCTCATTAACTGTTAACATTATACAAATAGGTTTCTCTCAAAAGTTCTATCTTTCAAATACATTCATTGATCCTTCCAAAGGAAGGAGGTGGATATTTGAAAGAGACTTTGAATCATAGAGAAAGGATGGAGGCAGACAAAGCCTTCCATGTTTGGGAAACAAGCTTCCTAATCTAGAGCTCTGCCTAGCTCCTAAACCCTAGATTCCTCAACAGCTGCTAGCAAGAATCTCCTCATCAACTCTGGAAGATGGACTTCAATCTCTGGATCTCCAATGGCTTCGTCATCACAAGTCTTCAACTCTCCCAATTCCCAAACAATCCCAATACCCACACAGACAAATCATAATCCCCAGAGAGGGCACACCACACCAATCAAGCAAATACAGACAGTATTAATAGCAGTAGGGGAATCCTAATATTTTCTAAGGGATCTAATAACTACCCCTAATCCCTATAGTCCCATACCCCAAAGATTCAATTTCTAACTCCTAAGGGAAATGAACTTATTCACCTATGTTGTCACCTAAACCCTAGTTTTGGTCATGTTATTCACACCTAATCAAATCACCTAAAATTAAGTCCTAAAAATATGAACTAAATTGTATATACAAGATAAATGTCTACTCTAATCAACCTAAAAAGAATGGATTAAAAATGGTAAAGCATCTATTCAAACTAAAATTAACAAAATCATGTGCTAAACAAAACTATTATTTATACCTATTTAAAAGAAAAATATGCCAAAAATATAAAAATGAAATGAAATATTAATTTTTTTGTATGATAATTTTCTTGACAAAATTATGAAAAGAATGCAAAAAGAACCAATGAGAAACATGCATTTTCCTATTTGTTATGAATTTTGAAAGAATTAATAAAAATGAATGAAAATAATATGTGAATTAAATTGAGTTGGGGTGCAATGAGCAAGAAAAACCAATTAAAAAGAGAAACGGGCCCAGACTGGGGGGTGCGCCTAGCAAGGCGCGTCTGGGCCCAATGTACTCAGAAAATAACCAAAAAATAAAAAAAGGAAGAAACGGTGCGAATAGCGAATATTTCAGTTCATTAGGAAGTGGGCCTGATTTGGGGGTACGAATAGCAACAAGTTCAAAGCCCAGTCTGAAGATAATAAGTGGAACGGTGCGTTTTGATGTTTGAATTCTCCCTCCGTTTTTATTTTGAATCATGGCCGTAGGATTGAGAACCAAGTCAAATGTCAAAGCCAGATCGTGTGGCTCTCATGTTATCTTCAACCTCCAGCAAACCCTAGTTCTGAAACTCTTCTCCCATGCACGATTTTCTACTCCACTGTTCTCCCTCATCTCTCCACGAAATCAAACAATTCCAAAAGCAAAATTGCTCTAGAACAATCCCTCTACACAACCATAACAACCATTCCCTCTAAAGCTCAAACAATAAGCAAACCCGATAGGAATACCAGTCTGAATCCACCATTAACACCTGCCATCAACCTCTCCAATTCTTCCTAATTCTTGCCCTAACATGCTCTACACCTTGTGCTGATCACAACAAGCTATTAACCTAAGATTCTCGTGCAGTATTCCAAGAGTTTTCCATCCAAACAATTTTGGTACACCATGATCAAACTCCATGAAAACTCTCCAAACTCACCAAACTTAGTCATCTAACCTATCTTGACCTTTCTATGCTAACAAAACCTAGTAATTCTGACTTAAACATGCAATTCGAAGGAGAAACATACCTGGTGTAATTGATGAAAACAGGTGCTAAAACCTCTTGATCCAATGCTTGCAATGAGTGGAAATGGATCAATGACTTTGCTCTTGAGTTCTGTATGCAATGAATCTGACTCAAACCTCTTAGATCTTGTGATTTCAACTTCTTGCACCTTGGATGATGGAACTTGTATGGCACGATCCTTGCTCAATTCTAACCAATCTTGAGGTGAATTGTGATCTATGGATGATGATGATGATGAAGACCAGATCAAGAAATATGAAAATTGAAGGAGATTTGATGAAGTTTAGGAAGCTTTTGCAAAATGGAGAAAGTGTGTGAAACTTGGTATTATGAGCATAATGAATCACCAACCATGGCATGAATCTCTTCATATCAATATATACATGAGTTTAGAAACTCCTAGAAGCTTGGAGAAACTTCCCATGCACTCTTTCCTTACATTTTGGATTATGTAACTTCCATTATAAGTAACCATGAATAACTTTCAAAATTTGAACCAAACTCAAAATTCCACTTTAGCCAATGCTCTCAAAATGTTTTTTCCATTCAAAATGACCTATAATTTCACCTCATTTGGCCAAAGTATGAAAAATCTCATTTTTTAGGTCATTTTTATTCATTAAATCCACCAATTTTGAAACCTTGTTCTATGAACCTTTCCAATCTTTCATGGTCACTTTTTTATACTCAAAATGTAATTTGGAACAAGTTTGATGTTGTGAAGTTTTCCATTTGAAGCTTCCTTGTATGAGTTTTGGGCATAGGCTTGAAATGACCTGTAATTCTCAGATGACCAAAATTCCCTTTGCTTGCCAAGACCATAAGTAGAGTTCCACAAATCATATGAAGGCATACCATACCTTTCTAGAAAGCTAAGACAATGAGGAACAACTCTTATGTTGGCCAGAAATCCATTTGAAATTTCCTTGAGGGGTAAAAATTGCTTAGAAGTCAAGTCACTTTCACAGACAAAATTTCAGATACCTCAGATGACCTGTAACTTGTAAGGACCATAACTTGAGTTCTATAAATCTCCTTAGTGTCTTCCACCACTCAAATTAGAGGTCTTGAGATCCTCTACAAGTTTCATGTTGGCCAAGGATCCATTTGAAGCTTGCATTTTGACTTATCTTGCTTGGAAATTTGACCCAAACTAGGGGATTTTACACAGAAACTCTAATTTAGAAACTCCTTTTCTCCTTGATTCCTCTTGATTTCTTCTTAGAATAACAACATATCCTTCTTTACATGTCAAATGATGAACCCTACATCTCTCCAATAGACCTCAATGCCTTTCAATCAGTCATTGACCTAGAGTTGACCTAGAGTTGACCCCAGATGAAACCCTAGTTGACTGTCTTCAACTGCAATTCTTGTGATCACACCAATGACTTGTCTCCTTCTCCAAATGACTTTCTAAGTCTCCCATGATGTCCATATACTCTTCCATGACCTCAATTCACAGCTCACAACTTACTTGTTGATCCTCAGACACCCTCAGATAGGAGCTAGATGCCCTGCTTAATCCATTGACTTCTCAGCTTTCAAATTCTTTCTGATGACTTGAATGAGATTGAATTAGAATGATAACCTCTTGATAGGCTCATAGAGATGAGAATAATGATTGGTCCCCTGTTGGATGATTTGCTATGCTATGCTATGCAGATGGTTAGGCTATGTACATGACTCTATATGCAAATGCTAATGATATTGAAACATAAACCAAGTGAATAAGGTTGAGCAAATTTTAAGGTGCAACAAAGAGTTTCTCAAAGCATAGTTTCTACAGAAGTTTCTGAAAGCACTAAAGCTGCCAAGTACTGAAATTTTGTATCAAATATGCTCTGATGATCAACACGCTGAAAGCACACATGCTGCAGAAGACTCTGATACAACAAAGTTCTGAACATCATTAGAAGACTCTGACTCAATCAGATTCTGAAGAACTTGCTGAAAACTGAAGAAGAAATATTCAAAGATTATATCCGTTGGAGTAAATCAAACGTCTCTTTCCTCATTTGTGCTAGACACAAGAACACAGACAAAAAGGATTTTTCTATGCTTTCTACTTCTAGGAAAGGTCACTTGATGTGAAGACAAAAAGGCTCAGACCTTTTTGGGACACTCTTCTCAACGTTCAGCTTCCTTGGATCAACTGCTTATAAAAGGAAGTCTCCACCAAATTCTTCAGTTACACATTTTGCTGAAAAGAAATCATAATATTCAAAGCTCTCATTCTTTCATATTCTTCTTAGAATTATTTGTACTTAAATTTAAGAGAAATATAACTGTTGTGATAAAAGCTTTTTAGAAGCATCCATACTCTTGTATTTGATTTACATTGATTGTAAAGGTTTTCCTTAAGAGGATTTAGTTGGAATCAGTAGCTCTTGAGAATACTAAGAACAGTTGTTCTTAGGTGTTAATATTGTAATCTGTTTGATTAAATAGTGGATTAAGTCCTTGTTGAGAAAGGAAAATCACTCTAGGAAGGGTGGACTGGAGTAGTTGAGTTCAACGAACCAGGATAAAAATAATTGTGTTTTTATTTCTAAAGTCTTAATCTTTCATACTTATTCAACCCTCCCTTCTAAGTATTATCTCACTTTCAAGTTCCTTAACCATCACTCTTGCCATTCAATAAGCCTTTTGAGAAGGTGAGCGCTTGTGCCGGGTTAACTGAACATAGGATTGGAGATCATCACGAAGAAGGGGTGGGTACAAATCATACTTTGAGCCTAATATCCTTTGTTACATAAACCGTGAACCCTACCACGGTACAACCCTTAAAAGACCTAATTGAGGCAGGGTTTATTCTGAAAGCGTATTACGATGAGGTTGAGTAACCTGACTCCTACATGATTTGCTAATCATATCCTTGTTGTATCTTTCACTAATCAAATCAGCACTACGTTTGGACTTTTGGTTCGTTCGTCACTCACAATCACGACACTTAACAAGTGATGTTCCTTTCAATATCTGCATGAACACCGCATTAAAATTAACATTCATGAGCAAACAATTTTAATTGCAGGTCAGTAGTTAACATGGAGGAAGTTCCAACAAGGAATAGTCAAACAAGATTGGTTCTTTCAGCAGTCTGGATCAGATTTGTGTATACTTTGAAACCCTGTGAATCTAGGGCGTTGACATCCAGTGAATATGAAATTAGTCAGTCTGAGGACAAGTCCCGAAGCATCGGTTGATTATGGGACAAACCATTCAAGAAGCAGTTGATCAGCAATGAATGATCTCGAGACCCGATCAGGGGCAGGCCACCCAGAGTTTCTTTGAGTTGAGGGAAGATCCCTCCAGTATTCAATCAGATCAGGTTAAGTTGCTTCAACGCTCATTCAGGGGCAAGCCACTTCAAGAGTATTATATTGAAGCCAATCATGCTGAGGGTTGGTTGATCAAGGATGAATCCTTTCGTGGTACAGATTCTGGGGCAAACCATCTCGAGGTCGTCTCATGGCAAGCTACTTTCTTCTCAGAGTGAACTTTCCCAAGAATCAAACTGGAGCAAGTTGAATTACACTACGACAAGTTGTTCAAGCAAGTTTGTTCTCCTCGACAAGAGTTGAGTGTCGGGGAATTATGCCATTACCCTATCCCACAGCCTAAACCTGTTACCTGTCAAAACCTTGTAACATCTCCAAAGCCCAGTTCCCGTCCGGCAAACCTCCAAAGCCCAATTCCCGTCTGGAAAACCTCCAAAGCCCAGTTCTCGTCTGGCAAACCTCCAAAGCCCAGTTCTCGTCTTGCAAACTTTTAAACCAGTTCTCGTCTGGTCAACCTTTCACTAAACACCAGTTCCCGTCTGGTGCATGTCAACTTTTAAACCAGTTCCCGTATGGTCACCCTTTTTCTTTAGCCCACTGTTTAACCAGTTCTCGTCTGGATAACACAGTTCCAAAGTCCAGTTCTCGCCTGGAAAACCAGATATCAGTTCTCGTCTGATATCCAAACCAGAAATCAGTTCTCGTCTGATACCAAAACCCAGAAATCAGTTCTCGTCTGATAACTTAACCACTTTTTTGACACCAGTTCTTGTCTGGTAGTCCACCCTTGAATGCTAGTTATCGTCTAGTATTTCCCCTTTAAATCCATTTTTATCGGTAGCCAGAAATAAATCTCTATCACCATAAACCTATTCCTTTCCCTAAACAAAAGAAAAAACCCGACGGTATATGACACGGTAATTACCAGTGGTTCATATGTTATCACATTCCCCGACACGAGGCTCGAATGATCTCAGTTCTCCATGATTGGTGTTCTGTATTCCCTTAGGTTGATGTTGTTAAATCAGGAAGATTTCCTCGGCAGAGATGTGCAGTTAAGATTGGTTCTGCTCAGCAATTTAAGATTGCATCAAATTGAGATGACACTTATCCCTTATCAGAGCAGGATCAAAATTATCCTCAGCAGGTCAAGATTGTTATCCCCGATAGAGTGTAGCCATCCCCAGAAGATTGATTGTGTCTCTCTAGTGGTTTGAGATTAAAGTTTTCCTTGACAGGCAGATTTGTGTTTATTTCCCCAACGGTGGGACAAATGCGTTGTTGTTCCCCATATAGTCCAAGTTTTTGGCTTCTTTCCCTAATCAGAAGTTGATATTGTTGAGTTTCTATTCTCAGTTCCCCCAAGCAGAGGTCCGTACCGATTGCCTCACGGAGCAATCTATAGCGGAGGTAGATTACTCGCCAGCTGAGTATCCCCGGAACGTTGGATGTTGATTCTTCCCTAGTGAAGTTGCCACTTGAAGATGAGTATTTTGTACCCTAGAAGGACTTTGGTGTCCTTGGAGGCCGTTCAGGGTTGTTTTCCTCGGTGAAGCGAGAGTTAATTTCAGTGGTTGATTATATTTCCCCTACAAAGTCATTGATTCCTCAGTAGAGTGGACATGTTCCTCCAGCCGAGACATTTGTTTCCCAAAAGAGTCGTATTCTGGTGGGGCATCCAGGGCGTTTTCTCTCAGCAGAGTTTGATCTGATCCCCGGTGGAGTTGGCTTTCTTCTCTCCAGCATTTATTTTGCTGGAGCGGTTCCTTTGCATTTGCGTTGTACATATCATCTACCCAAATGCGTAGTATTTCCAATTCTTATGGAGCATTACGCCATTTTCAAACATCTGCATTTGAAACATAAGCCAGGTTGTTGCTTTTCTGTTCTCAGGTGCATTTCCAATAGATGGTTGGTTTATCTTTGACCGCGTGGTGTTTATACCAAGGCAAGTTCGTGATTTATATTGCCCGCATGGTATCCAGACCATGGCCTTTTTCGGTTTTGTTTTGTCCGTTGAGTATCCAAACTCCGATCAATCTCCTCGTGATATCCAGATCACAGCAGTTGTGGTTATATTCTTTTGCCTTTATGGTATTTAGACCATGGCAGCTTATGTGTTTTATTATGCCTTTCTGGTGTTCAGACCACGACACTGGGTGTTATTATTGCTTTATCCGTCAAGTATCCAGACTCCGGTAAAGTCAGTTGGGTATCCAAACCCTAGTGAGTATATTTGCTTTATCCATCGAGTATTCAGACTCCGGTAAAGTCCGTTGGGTGTTTAGACCTTGATAAGTTTAGTGGTGTATTTCTGTATCCGTCGAGTATCCAGACTCCGGTAAAAGATATTTGTGGTATCCAGACCACGAAAATCGGCGTCATTGTGTTTTTCCGTCGAGCATCCAGACTCTGACTTTTACATTGAGCATCCAGGATCTGAATCTTTCTCGTTGAATATCTAGATTCCGACAACTTGAAATGGTATTCTTCAGCCTATGTGGTATCCAGACCACGATACATTTTTTTGATGGACGAGTTCATCTTATTGTGTTTCCCCAATAGAGTTACTTGGTTAAGTTTCTCCTTTCTCCCTGCCAAAGTTGCTTGGTTAAGTTTCTCTCTTCCCCAACGGAGTATTCTTGTGAATTATCAGATTTTATCAGCTTCGGTTGATCCGGCCTTCGGGTTCAATGCTCGCTTTTATTTAGCGAATGCATGGCGGAGATGCCAGATGTTTTTACCTTCGAGTTTGATTGCTCTCTTTTATTTAGCGAATGCCTGACGACGATGTCAGAGGTATTTATTTGCGGGTCCGATAATTGTGGTATCCTATATCTGGCGGAGATGTCAGATGTATATCAGCGTTCTGTCTGTCTGGCGGTGATGTCAGATGTTTTCCGTTTGTCTGGCGGCAATGTCATATGTTTATCAGCTTTGTGGTTGTTTGGCGGCGATGTCAGGCGTGTATCAATGTTGTGTTTGTCTGGAGGCGATGTTAGAAAATGTTATCCCTTGCAGATTTCTGGCGACGATGTCAGATGTTTTTCCGACTTAGTGTCGATGCCTGATGGCGATGACAGATGATCTTTCCGACTTAGTGTCGATGATTTAAAATTGGTAATCAACCAGCTTGTTGTCGTTGCAACTATTTCTTCATTTGCTTCCGGCGATTTTTGTTCCCGATATTAGAGTTTATAGTTCTGTTTTTGCGATTGGCAAATTTTCGGGTTCTTTGATATTTAACCGTCTTTTACCTTTGGATGTTTGAAAGTTGTTCGCTTTTCAACCCTTTAGGTCCAAGCTGTTTGAATAGGGGCAGCTGTTGTACCCCAAAATTTGACCAACCGTTTCTCATAATTTGGCTTATGTTTCGATTCATTTTGCATTTGCATTTGCATATCGTATACCATGCATTTTTTCAGACGAATTGATTTTATCGGGATTACAGCCCTTTTCCTCGTATTTCAGACGATTCAAACTGTTTCAGATAAGGAGTTTTATTGTGGAATTTGCACTCTGCCCGGTGATTCAGTCTATGTTGTTGGTTTCGGTGGTATTTCGGTATCCGGTTTTTCTACCATTTATTTTATTGCATTCTCGCATTTTATGTTCACTGATTTAATTTCCTAGAATTTATTTCTTATTTTTTGCATAGATTTTAGATGTTAAATAGATTTTATCTTTTATTTCTCTATTTTAATTTGTTTTTCATAGAACTAAATAGTTATTAATTTCTTCTTAGAGTTTAACTAGATTTAACTATTATTAGTTTTTAAATAGTTTTTTTCTATTTTTAGAATATTTTAGGTTTAGTTGATCTAGATTTTAATTAGGTTTTATTAATATAGTTTGAATTTGACTAGGAGTCTAGATTTAATTAGGATTTATTTTGTTATTAATTAGAATACTAGAATTTTAGTTCAATTAGGGTTTAATTAGTTGTTTTAGTTCATTAATTAGCTTTAACGTGGCATTTAATTTTAACAGCTTTGTCTTAATTTTAGTTTGTTAATATTAGTTAGATTTTAATTCCAGCATTATCCTTAATTAATCTATTCTTTTATTAATTGGCATCATTAATTTATCACTAATCACTTTTCAGTCTGTGTCACTTGTCAGTGTTAGGTTATAAATGCACAGTACTCTCTCTCATTGATGGCTGACACGTTTCCCGAGAAAAACACCAATCCACATCACCGAAAAAATCACACGGATCAAACCCACCGGAAACACGCCGGAAACCTCAACCACTCGTCGGAATTTTCATCGACATTCATGTGTTCATCTTCATTTTTCTAGCGAAACTCATGAACATTCATCAATGTTCATACGGTTTTCCAGAAATGTTCATATGATATTCAACAACCTTCATACATTTTTTCCAGATTTCCATCACCTTTAACATTTTCTAGAATTTCATCACTAACATTTAAACCTCCTTCATATTTTCCAGAAATTTCATACGAAACTCATCCACGTTCATACCAACTTCATCGTTTTTCTAGAATTCATCATCCTCATGAATAATCATTTTTCCATATTGTTGTACCCCAAAATTTGACCAACCTCTTTTCTTAATCTTTGGCTTATGTTTCATTGCATCTTAGCATCTTGCATTTGCATAGCATAGTTCTTACAGGGGATCAAGTGTTTGTTTGTGTATCATCCAAAAGGAGAGTCTTTATTGGTTTCAAGCTCAAGCAAAGGCAGTGGTACAAACCATCAGAAGATTGTTAAGGGGTCCATAGGTTTTTATCATTGGTGTGAGCATGAGGTAGAAGTTTTTTGAATACCTCATAGGTCATGGCGAAGTTGGAATAGTCACTCAGTTCATCTGAATAGTGCCTAAGCAAAGAGGGTGAAATTAGGGTTTCATTTTTAATCAGGCTAAATTTGTTTTTGAGAGCAAAACTGGTTTCCATGACCTTCCATATGTCCTAAGGTGTTCGAGGATGAGAGTTGGACCATCAATTGATCAGTTGATTGAAAATCAAGAGATTTGGAGAAAAGTCAAATGTGTAGTGAAAAAGTCAACTTTTGACTTTTTGAGGTCAAGATCATGATCCTTAATTTCAATATGACCAATGGATGGAATTTGATCAAGAAAATTCAAGGGAGTCATGAAAAATCAAAGGCGGTTTAAAGTTTCCATTTTGGGAATTAGGGTTTTAGAAACTTTCTTTTTTTGGAAAGTTTTCATGTTTGGAACAGCCATCTTCAAGGCCATTTTTGTTCATGATAAAGGTTTCAAATGAAATTTTGGCCAACATCGAAGTTGCTCCTTGTATCTCAAGCTTTCTTTTGAGTACCAATTCATAGTCATATGATATTTGGAGCTCAAGTTATGAGTACCAAGATTTTTGCACCACTTTGCAAGCCAATTTTGATCACCTTCTTGATGTCAAATTAAACTTTGTCCCAAATGAAAGTTGTAGACTGTGTTCCAAGCTTTCCAAAGAGTACAAGAGTCCTCCATTGGATTTGAGAAGATCAAGTTATGGATGTGCAAAGTTGAGGAAAAATAAGGCAAAATCCATACTTAAAATTTTTTCTAAGTTATTTGTGAGCAGCTTGCATGACATACTTTTCAACCCCAATTTTAGTGCCCTTTCAATGATCAAATGGGACTTTCATCAACATGAAAGTTGTTCATGGATATGCAGTCTTTATTTCTTGTTCAAAAATCACATCATTTGCTTGAGTATTCATTAACGTTTGGTGGTTTGAAGTGAGCCTCTTAGGGCTGTTGTAAAGTACCATTCATGAAGCATTTTGGCCATCACTTCTTCCAGCCCACAAAACCACACGTATGATATGTATTCTTGGTGCATTCTTTGTGTACCAAACATTTCCATAACAGGAGGAACCAAGCTTGTACCCCTTTACCCCAATTTTGAAATTCTTTCCAGAATAAGGAAAGGACCAGCCACCCTCATTCTGCAGCTCAACAACTTGTTCTCTCCACTCCAGAAAACAACAAGAAAGCCAGCATGCTCATGTACTGTGTTTCTCTTCACCATTTGATCCCAAAAACCATGAACATATCAGATCTGCACCATTGATCTTTTACCACTATTAAACTTCCATTTTCACATTCTTCATATGCTATTTAAGCTAACTAGCAGTTGGGCAAAACCCTAACCATCATTTGAGAGAGAAATCAGATTTTGCATTTTGTGTTGCTCTGAGAATTCCCTCGAATCTCACTCATTTCCTCATCATTTTTCAAACACTTTATCACCTCAACACCACTTTGAAACTGTTTTCAAAAGGAGGAGTTGTTGGTTCTTCTCTTGAACTGCTCTGAGAATCAACTGTTGCATCAAGTGGGGGAGAAACATCAAAGCTTGTTCAAGAAAAGGATAGTTTGCTGCTAGTTTGCTTCGGGAAGTCTATAAGAGATATGTAGACCTAAACCCCCTCATTATGCAGCATGTTTATGTGGCTATGCTGTCAAATGTTTTGAATGTGATGAGTGTTGTACCCCAAAATTTGCCCAACCTTTTCTTTACTTGGTTTATGTTTCATTTGTTCTAGCATTTTGCATTGCATAACATTTTGCATTTTTTTACATTGGATCAAGATATGTGTGAGAAAAAGGAGTGATGTGCCAAAGGTTATAAACCTAATCAAGAGGTTATATTCAAGTCAACAAGAAGGTTATCATCATCAGAGACAAAGCAAAGCTCTTCGGATAATTAGATAAGTGTATGTGGTTCACCTCCTCTCTAGGAGGCCATTTGAAGGTCACCTGAGGATCCCAAGCCCATGGTCATGAGGGGATATTGTCATTTAAGCTCATTGTAGGCCTTGAGAGTCATTGTGGAGTTTATTCATGTGTTTATGACAAGTGTGGAAAGTTACAGTTGAAGTTGGTGCAATTAGGGTTTTCATCTGGTCAACCCTAAGTCAACTGTGAGATTAAAGGAGATAAAGATTCAATTCCAAGTCTTTATTTTCAAGGAATGTTGTGTTAAGATACATGGGATATCATTTCAAGATCAATTCATCAAGAATCAAGAGTATGAGGAGTGACTGAATTAGGGTTCTCAGGGTAAAATCCCCTATTTAGTACCTAACTTCAAGACCACCTCTCTCAAGATACAAGTCTCATCTCAACTTTTGACCAGCATGAAACTTTTAGGTCATGTTATTAGCTTTCATTTGAGTACTAGAAGTCCTTGATTGGATTTATAGAACTCAAGTTATGATGCAGACAAGTTACAGGTCCTCAGATGAATGTGATTTTGGTCAACAAAAGTCAACCAACTTCCAAACCATTTTTGACCTATAAGGATTTTCTCCTCAAGTTTTGGCCAACACAAAAGTTGTAGGGCATGGTCTTAGCTTTCTAAATAGTAATAGAAGTCCTTCATCTGATTTGTAGAACTCAAGTTATGAGGCTTGCAAGGCAGGGGTATTTTGGGAAAGCAAGAATATAGGTCATTTTCATTATAGGTCATTTTCATCACTTTGCACACTTCAAATGGAAATCTTTCCAACATCAAACTTGCTCCAAATGGGGTCATTTGCTCAATCAAACCTCAAGGTACCATTGCTTTGCCTTGGATTGAAGAATCCCCAATGCAATTTCCATGAAAAAGTCTTTAAAAAAGGGAAATTCATAATTAATTCATTTGGAAACATTTTGGATCAACTTTGTGCATTTTTTGAGTACCAATGACATTTCAAATACAATGCCATCCTTGGATTAGAGTTTTGAATGCATCTTGGTAGCCATTTTCAAGATTACTTCAATGATAAGAAACATATCAAGAACTTGCCATGGGACCAAACCAAGGGGCAATTCTCAGCCCTTGGATCAACATTGACATTATGCAAGTCAGCCATGTCATTTTGACAGATTTGCAAGTACAAATTCGTGTACTTTGCAAGTGGCAAAAAAGTGAAAGTTTTGAAATTGAATTGGGCTTAAGGAGCATTCATTGGGCTTTCTTTCTATTGGAATCCAACATACTTAATCTGAGGATCATTTCCATACTCTCAGAGCTGAATTTGGTGAGGTTTTAAGTGAGAAAGCATTAAAAAAAAAGTGGTGAGCAAGTGAGATTCGTTTTTTGAGTTACAGTGAGTTTTAACCCCAACTAAGCATTGCAAAACATCCCTTGAACATCATAGAACGTTTCTGGATAATTTTTCACAAGCTTTGGCCACTCATTGAGCTTTGAGGAAGCTCACTTTTAGGTTTTCTTTCTTTCAAGTTTCCTCACTGTTTACACATCTATTTCACGCCATTTTTACATATTATTGATCCTCTTGTTGCATAGATGGATTCTGGTATCATTTGGCGTTTGTTTGTGAACTTTTTTGTTTGAGCATGTTTTTTATTTCTCTTCGTTTTTCTTTATTCAAGCATTATTTTTGAAAACTAATAGTGTATTTGTGTTCCTGGTGTTGAGTAGATGGATTTTGGTATAAAATTTTTGATTTTGGTTGAGATTTGGATCATCTGCATTTTGGCCGGTGGCCACACGGTCGGAGAAGGTGACCGGAGACAGCTCTGGCACCGTCTGGTTTTCCCTCTCATTTCAGAGGTTGAAGACGCTGACGTGGCCGCTTGCTGCATGTTGATCTTGTGTACATTTATTTTCCACGGTTATGATTAAGAAACATGGTGATCTTCAGTTGACCTCCTACACACAATCCTTTTTTAAAAAACTCATTAAATGAGTTGGCGCAATATGAGGCCTTGGATGTGTTGACTTTTAATCATGCGTTCCTGATTTGATTTCCACCATGCTCATTAGTTGACCGTTGCACATGTAACTACCATTCTGGTTTTATTTTTTCTGTTGGGCCTTGAACACGCTTGCTATCAACACCCCCTGGCTCAGCCCAGGCGCTTTTTGCACTATGTTGGGTTGCTATTGGCACCAACAGTTTATTTATTTCCTTGTATTTTCTTTTATTATTTTCATTTTGCATCTGTTTAGAAATTAAATCATGAAAAATACTTCCAATGACCATAAAATTCCACAAAAATATATTTTGGATTCCTTGAGATGTCCTCTAAATTTAGGTTATTTTTATTTTATTTTATGAGTTATTTTTAATTTAAAAAAGGAATTTGCCTTTGGAAGTGTTTTACTTGACCTAATTTTTAACATGTTTTGTTCTTGAATTTATTCCTTCCATTCCTTTTTGATCCAATGAGTAAGATTCAATCCTCATGTCAAAGATGAGTTGATGAATTTTTTAGGAGCATTTTGCCCCTGTTTGTTGACTTTTGAGTTGACTTTTGTTGCCTTACATTTGACCTTATGCAATCCTCCATCACAATGGAGTACCCTTGTGAATCAATTTCTATGATGATATTGTGAAGTGACTTTGATTAGGATATTTTGGCCCCTAATTGCCAACACAGTTATGGTCTTCTTGCATTTTATTTAATAATTTTTGGATCATTTTCCTATTTTTAGGGTAGTTTGCAAGTCAAGCTATTCAAAGGAAGGTCCATACAAACACATTGACCTAGTTTGCTTTGGATATGACATTTTTTGATCCTTTGAACCCTCAAAGCCTTTTGATTCATGTTTCCAACATGTTGAGGATGATGCTTGTTCATTTTTAGGTCATTATATTGTGTTTAGCTTGTTCTTTTAGTTGCTTACTTTTGAGCCTTAAATTAGGGTTTCTTTGTGAAACATGTGTGCTTACCTTTGGGAATTGACTTGCATTACTGTGATTTTTGTTTTTCTTTGGCTTTTGAGAGCTTTTAGTTTATGTCCCTTGCTGTCCAATGAACTAGGAGTGTCATTTAAGGTGGCTTGGTCCCTCCTTTGGAGGTACTTGAAGCATACCTAAAATGATGGAATCCTTGAGGACATTTCTAGGTGATTTCTTTGTTCTTCTTTGTATTTTGCTTGTGATGCTCATGGTTGAGTGTCTATATGAGTTCCTTGCTGTCCTCATATGATCTCCCATCCTCACTTTGTTTTAGGTTTTATTTATCTTTCATCTGTGTTTGGTTTTGTGCTTTATGGTTGATGTTGCTTGGTTTAGGCCATTTCATCCCATTTTAGTGCACTTGTGTGTTTCCTTTGATGCATTTTCTTGGCTTTTATTCTCTTGCATATTTCATATTGTTGTTTGAGGATGAGATGAGTTTGTGGAGGCTACTTCCCCACACCAATTTCTTCCCTCATTCCCAGTTTACATTCTTACATATTTATGTTGTTGTTGTTTCCTCTTTTTTCTCTTTTCCCTTAGGGCCTCTAATCTCTCTTGTTCAAGAGTAATGGTAGACATTAGGATCTTAACCATGTATGATAACATTAGATACAATTCCCTTACCTCAATCTTAGGATCACCATTGCATGACAATTGTTAGAACACAGATTGGTTCTTAATAATATCTCTATGTTTTGATGATAACTATTATGAAATTTTGTAATTAAGAATTATATACTCTAAAATTTGCTTGAGAGTGTTTGCTGCAGATATTAAAATAATTATCACTCCAGAAGCAAATCAGAACAGAACATAAGAAATATGCTAGACTCTGAAGCGTCAGATGCATCCATTAGAAGATTCTGAATGCTGCCAACAGAAGATCCTGAGCGCTGTCTCCAGAAGAATCTGAAGCAGAAGCTCCAGAAGAATCTGAAGCAAAAGCTCTAGAAGAATCTGAAGCAAGTCAGAAGCAACTGAACCAAAGAAGAATTATGTATGAAGAGTTTTTCAAAGCATAGCTACTACAAAAGATTCTGAAAGTACTGAAGCTGCCAGTACTGAGGATCTGACTCAAATATGCTCTGAACTTACACAAGCTAAAAGCACACTTACTGCAAAGACTCTGATTCAGCAAAGCTCTGATCAACATCAGAAGGCTCTGATCAAATTAGAATCTGATGAATCTTGCTGAAAATTGAAGAAGAAGAATTCAAAGATTATATCCGTTGGAATAATTTAAACGACTCTTTCCTTATTTATGCTAGACACAAGAACACAGACAAAAAGGATTTCTCTGTGCTTTCTTGTTCTAGGAAAGGTCACTTGATGTGAAGACAAAAAGGCTCAGACCTTTTGGACACTCTTCTCAACAGGAAGCTCTGTTGGATCAAACTGCCTATAAAAGCAAGTCTTCACCCATCTTCTTCAAATGACGTTTTATCTGAAAGAAATCAATATCCAAAAGCTCTCATACTATTCATATTCTTTCTAAGAATTAATTTCTTTGTTCTTAATATTAAGTAAAAAATCACAGTTGTGATAAAGCTTGTTAGAAGCAATTTAAACACTTGTATTTGTTATTACATTTAATTGTAAGAAAACCTTAAGAAGATCCAGTTAGGATCAATCGTTCTTGAGAAGACTTTGAACAGTTGTTCTTAGTGCTTACTATTGTAATCAGTTGATGAAATAGTGGATTAAGTCCTTGATTGAGAAAGGCAAATCACTCTAGGAAGGGTGGACTGAAGTAGTTGAGTTCAACGAACCAGGATAAAAATACTTGAGTTTTTATTTCTAAGTTTTTATCTTCATACTTATTCAACCCCCCTTCTAAGTATTTTCTCACCTTCAGTTGGCATCAGAGCTCCGGTTCTGTGTGTGCTACCACTTCACAGTGACAGTAAAGATCCAGTGAGAAAAACTCTGATATATATTTGGTTGTTACTATGGCTGATAATACAATATCTAACATTAACAACAAATATGAAGAAAGGGACAGAATCAACACCAAACCCCCTATGTTTGATGGGGAGAAATTTGATTATTGGAAAGACAGGATTGAAAGTTTTTTCCTTGGATATGATGCTGATTTATGGGATCTGGTCATAGATGGGTATGTTCATCCCACTGATGGGAATGGCAAGAAAGTAGACAGAAAATCTATGACAGATGCTCAGAAGAAGGAATCTAGAAATCACCACAAGGCCAGAACAATATTGTTAAATGCAATATCTCACACTGAGTATGAAAAAATTACAAATAGGGAAACTGCATTTGACATGTTTGAATCCTTAAAGATGACTCATGAGGGAAATTCTCAAGTCAAGGAAACAAAGGCTCTGGCTTTGATCCAGAAGTATGAATCCTTCAAAATGGAAGACTATGAATCTGTTGAAGCTATGTTCTCCAGATTTCAAATACTTACAGCTGGACTAAAAGTTCTGGATAAAGGATACTCTACTGCTGATCATGTGAAAAAGATCATTAGAAGCTTACCTACCAGATGGAGACCTATGGTGAGTGCGCTGAAAATGGCTAAAGATCTGAAAAAGATCTCCTTGGAGGAACTAATCAGTTCACTAAGAAGTCATGAAATTGAACTTGAGGAAGATGAACCTCAAAAGAAAGGTAAATCTGTTGCTTTAAAATCTAATAAATCTGCTAAGGCATTGCAGGTAATAGAGGAGAGCTCTGAAGAATCCTCATCTGAAGATGAAGATGAACTATCCATGCTGTCTAGAAGAATAAACAAACTCTGGAAGCATAAAGGAAAGAAGTTAAGAAACATCAGGAAGCCTGACCAAAGAAAAGAATCTTCTGGACACAGAAGATCTGGAAAAAAGGAGGTTGTCTGTTATAAATGTAAAGAACCTGGACATTACAAAAATGAATGTCCAAAGGTGCTGAAAGACAAGCCTAAAAGAAAATCTGATAAGAAGAAAAAGGTTCTAATGGCCACCTGGGATGATTCAGATACATCTGAATCTGAATCTGAGTCAGAAGAAGAATGTGCCAATGTAGCTTTGATGGCAGACATAGAAGATCAGGAGGAAGGAACTTCAGGTTCTGAAGCTGACTCTGAATCTGACTCTGACACTGAAGAGGTAATGGCTAAACTCACTAAAGAAGAACTTATCAAAGTATTATCAGAAGTTCTGAAGAGCTATAACAATATTAAGCTCAAATACAAGAAGCGTCAAAGCAATCTTGTATCTGAGAATAATATTCTCAAATCAGAAGTAGCTGAGCTAAATGAAAAGAACTTAAAATTGAAAAATGATTCTGAATTAGCTCAACAAAACTCTGATTCTGAAACTAAATCTGAATGCAAAAATATTTTGGAAAAATATGATTATAGCTTTCAGAAGTTTCTTGCTAAAAGCATAGACAGAAGCAAAATGGCTTCTATGGTCTATGGAGTTAGCAGAAATAACAGAAAAGGAATTGGACATGAATCTTCCTCTGGAAAGGATTTAAATCCAAATCCTGTTGATAAAATTATCATCAAGAAAACTCCTTTATATTCACAATTTAAATTTGGTCACTTGAATGATATTGAACAAACACGTTCTGAAAAGAATACTCATGTGTTTAAATCTAAGGCTAGTCAGAATAAACCTTATGTTGAAAAACAGAAGTTTAGACAAACCTTTAGAACAACTAACCCTAAAGGACCCAAGAAGATCTGGGTACCTAAAAGTAATATAATCCCTGTTGCAGATGTTCTTAGCAGCAAGGTCAGGACGCCAATCATGGTACCTGGACTCTGGATGCTCGCGACATATGACAGGAGAAAGGTCTATGTTCCAAAGTCTGGAGCTTAGATCTGGAGGTGATGTGAAATTTGGAGGGAATCAAAAAGGCAAGATCATTGGATCTGGTACCATTGGAAATGGTAAACTTCCATCTATCACTAATGTTTTACTTGTTGAAGGATTAAAGCATAACTTATTGTCCATAAGTCAATTAAGTGACAATGGTTATGATATTACCTTTAATCAAAAATGTTGTAAAGCTATTAGTCAAAAGGATGACTCTATCCTATTTAGTGGTAAGAGGGAAAACAACATTTATAAAATAAATCTTTCAGAACTTAAGGTTCAGAATGTTAAATGCCTCTTGTCTGTTAATGAAGAGCAATGGGTCTGGCACAGAAGATTAGGGATATTAATATGAGACGTATATCTCAGATAAATAAACTTAATCTTGTCAGAGGACTTCCTAATCTGAAGTTCACTTCAGATGCTCTTTGTGAAGCATGCCAAAAAGGGAAGTTTTCAAAATCATATTTTAAATCAAAAAATGTTGTTTCTACTTCCAAACCACTAGAATTACTTCATATTGATCTGTTTGGACCAGTGAAAACTGCATCCATCAGAGGCAAGAAGTATGGATTAGTCATTGTTGATGACTATAGTAGATGGACATGGGTAAAGTTCTTAAAACACAAGGATGAGTCACATTCTGTGTTCTTTGACTTCTGTAAACAAGTCCAGAATGAAAAAGATTTCAAAATTATAAAAGTCAGAAGTGATCATGGTGGTGAATTTGAAAATAAATATTTTGAAAAATATTTTAATGAAAATGGCATTGCTCATGATTTTTCCTGTCCTAGAACTCCACAACAAAATGGAGTTGTAGAAAGGAAAAACAGAACTCTGCAAGAAATGGCCAGAACCATGATCAATGAGACTAATCTGGCAAAACACTTTTGGGTAGAAGCAATCAACACAGCCTGTTACATTCAGAACAGAGTGTCTGTAAGACCTCTTCTAGAGAAGACTCCATATGAACTGTGGAAGAACAGAAAGCCCAACATTTCATATTTTCATCCTTTTGGATGTATTTGCTATATGTTAAATACTAAAGAAAATCTAAACAAGTTTGATTCCAAAGCACATAAGTGTTTCATGCTTGGATATTCTGAACGCTCTAAAGGCTACAGAGTATACAACACTGAGACACAGATTGTGGAAGAATCTATTCATGTTAGATTTGATGATAAGTTTGGCATTAAAAAGCCAAAGCAGTCTGAAAACTCTGCAGATAGAGCAGTAGTCTTCACAGACTCTAAAGACTCAGAGGCAGACAAAGCTCAAGTGAAGGAACCAGAAGCAATGCCAGATGCTATTCCTTTAACTTCTCAGATGAACAATTTAAACATTTCTGAAAAATCAACTGTTAGAGGATCATCTTCCAGAATCAAAGCTTCTCATCCAGAGAATGTTATCATTGGAAAGAAGGATGACCCTATCAGAACAAGATCCTTTTTAACATCATCTGAAGCATCATTATTTGGACTGGTGTCAGAAATTGAACCAACTTCTGTAGATGAAGCTCTGCAAGACAATGATTGGATTATTGCCATGCAAGAAGAGTTAAATCAATTCATCAGAAATGATGTGTGGGATTTAGTTCAAAGACCAAAAGGATTCAATATAATTGGAACTAAATGGGTCTTCAGAAATAAGCTTAATGAGAAAGGAGAAGTTGAAAGAAATAAGGCAAGGCTTGTTGCTCAAGGGTACAGTCAACAAGAAGGTATTGATTACACTGAAACTTATGCTCCAGTGGCAAGGTTAGAATCTATACGCCTTCTTATTTCTTTTGTTGCACAATATAACATCACTCTATATCAGATGGATGTTAAAAATGCCTTTCTAAATGGCATTATAGAAGAAGAATTTTATGTCCACCAGCCTCCTGGTTTTGAAAATGAAAAATTTCCAGATCATGTTTTCAAACTAAAGAAATCTCTGTATGGTTTAAAACAAGCTCCCAGAGCTTGGTATGAGAGATTGAGCAATTTTCTTCTGGAGAAATATTTCATCAGAGGCAAAGTGGACACAACACTCTTTTGTAAATCCTTTAAGAAAGATCTTCTAATTTGTCAAATATATGTGGATGATATCATATTTGGATCTATCAATACTATGCTGGGAAAGGAGTTTGCTAAATGTATGCAGGCAGAATTTGAAATGAGCATGATGGGAGAATTGAGATTCTTTCTGGGAATTCAAGTCAACCAAACTCTAGAGTGCACTTACATACATCAGACAAAATATGTTAAAGAACTTCTGAAGAAATTTAACATGACTGATAGTAAGCTGGCAAAGACTCCCATGCATCCAACTAGTTCACTAGGCAAGGAAGAGGTAAGTAAGAAAGAAGATCAGAAACTCTACAGAGGTATGATAGGATCTCTTCTTTACTTAACTGCTTCTAGACCTGACTGTCATAACCCAAATTTATCCTACCCAGTATATAATTTTCATTCTGTACACTCACCCGTTAACTGCAAGTCAAAATCAAGAGTATATGTGCGGTTGTTGCTTAGGGGTATCACAATGACGAATCAAATTGAACTAAGGTTCACTTGACGCTATTAGGGGATTTGTGTTTGTTGACTGAGGTTCGATGGATATAAATAGTCTTGGTCAAGCAGGGATTTGGTTTCATGATTAAGGTCGTGGTGTAGGACTTATATGGTATGCGCTTGAAGCAAGGGCTCCTGTGCGGTTGTAATACAATTTTGTGTTGCTTATTCAGTTCAAGATTTGGATTATTAGTGCAAGTAGAAAATTTTGAAGTAGAATTGAAGATTGATTTATGGAAGAAATTCAAGATGTGGTTATGGAGTTACAATGAAAATTCAATTTTAATCATTATTATTATAATCAAGAGCTGAAGAATTTGAAATAATTGTGAGTTCAAGACCAGTCCACCTCACATTCAATTTCCATCATTTAAGTCCAAACTATAATTTAACTCCATCGCAACGCTTCAATGATCACAAGCCATGGTTGAATGGTTTTAAGTGAGTTTTAAAATATGGATTAAATTTAGTCAAGCTTTGAGATTGTTCTCCAAAATTCATGAATTAAATCAAAGGCCCTTTGGGAAGCCCATCTTTATTATTAATTTCCATACAAATTTAATTTAATTGGAAATTATAATAACAAAATTGCAAAAAGCCTCATTAACATTATTCATTGCAGTATAAAAATCCACATTCAAAACATTGCTGCACCTACTTCCAAGTGAGTCCACTGATTGAAATCCAAAATAAAGGCCATGGTTACATTTTTTGCCGATAGTGAAGACTTTGTGTGACAGCCAACAACAATAACATGTTGGTGTTCCTACAACCACTTCTAAATAACCAACCAAAACTCATGCACGCAGCCACACAGTAATTGCATATTGCCAAAACGAGTCTCATGCCATTCACGTCACCATCACAACATTCTTTAGCCAAGGTAACAGGGGTCCCACACCCTACACCGTATAACATGAAAAGAGGAGAAAGAAAGGGACAGCTGGAAAGGTGTTGTAGCAGTATACCTACAAACTTTACAAAATCCTTTCACAATCTTCACCACATCAGAAGTGTACGACTTGTTGCCACGTCCTGCAAAAAACGGACAAACGCATCTTGTCATCACAATGGAAATAAGATAAGGACAAGAGGTACATGAGATATTACACCAAAATACCTTTCTATGTTCAGACCAACAAGAAACTAATCCTCCAATTTTCCCAAATAACTTGTCTATCATCGCACAGCATCATCCTGAAAACCATTATACCAACAACAACACACGACATATTGGAATATCCACAAGTCACCACAAAGGCCATTTGCACCAAAGCAATCCAAAGTCTGCAAAATTTCATATAGACCAAAGTGTATCACTTGCCACAATATCCATCCATGTGAGGTGAAGATTCTTGTGCATAGGCCACCAAATCCTGCAGCACAAAGTTAAGGGAAATTAAACTACAAAGCCCAACTTGTTCCTACTTTATTGATAATTTCCACAATATAATATTAAAGAAATACCAGGCACATGGAAAAGTGATCTTTTGTTAATATCATTTGCCCAACAAAAGATGGTACAAGAGTTGATACACCCACTTGCAGACTCACGCTCCCAACTATAGCTTCGTACCACCTGCAATACTACAGACGGCTCACAGCTCAGAAGTGCTACCATCAAAATGCCCTGTACTACCACAAAACCACCAAACGTACTTGTAAATATGGAAACAATACAGCTACAATAACATTTACAAAGTCACCTTATTAGTAAATAAAGATAGACGAATGAAAGCACTAGTGGTATCAGCCCATTTCGTAGGTATACACAGCCAACTGCACAAGCAAACAAAATGGCAAAAACCCCACTTGTGATGCCCTCCAGACATGACCTGCAAAACAAAGTAGCCAGCTCTGCAAAACCTGCAGCAAATCGTACCACAAAGGAAACATCAACAATTAAGCTTCAACCAAGCCACATGATAAAGGAGAACTCTCTCACCTTTGATTAAAAGGGGGAAAGGCTCTTCTTTCTGATTGGGGGCTCTCTCGATCCTGATTTTTCAAGACAACTCTTTTCTTCCTATCATATAACAACACACTCCAGCAAGAAACAAAAGGACCGACGATCTTCATCCATCATTATCATACAAACTTCATGCTAATATCACCAAACTACTCCAACCTTAAAACTCCTCCTTGATACATCTTCAAAATCAGATCACAACCTGTTTCCAACATCATTCAATCATCAGTTTCAATTCCCAGTTTATCACCATAAACACATTCAAACTCAACACCCAGAATCAACAGCAAAACACTGACTCTTAACAAAAACCTTTTCCAACCTTGTTTTTTTCACCATGTGAAACCTCCATGAACTAGCTTCCATTAACAACAAACCACATATCACCTATTTCTTTCTCCAACTCCAACTTCATAACCGCAACCTGATATGCATCACAGGAGGAGGTTATCGCATAACTAACAATGACAAAACGCTGAGTGTGTATAAAAAATAACAGAACATAAGGTCGCTCACCTTTCATCTTCACAACAATCTCTGAAACCTCGACAAGCTCCCAAAACACCCGCCTCCTTCACAAAAAAAGTCATAATCCTTTCCAACAATAACCCTCCACCGTTAACCCTGTTCTTTATCAACTTCCAAACCACCCTTTGTGTCCCTCAAAACAACACCCAATTTCCATACCGCCATTAACACAACTTTCATGAATTCTCACCAATTACTCGCATACCTTTACCGATCCAAACTCATACGCCTTCATCTTGCCTTATCTGAAACCAGCCTTTTCACAAGCAGTTGGTATGCGCCTTCTAATTAACGACAACTACAACATTGAACCATACAACTCCTCTCTAAAACCTGCAATACCCTTCTGCTCACGCCTTATTTCTACTCCACCCACCTCCAACATAACTCTCAAGCCTCCAAACCACAACAGCAACTCGACCAACACGTTCTTTCCTTCGTTTCTCAAACGTGAATCCTCCACTTCCAGCTCAAAACAAGATAGAAACGAGGTCGAGCAGACATAGAGGTCCAAATGATAGAAATCGTGAATGAAAACAGAAGTTGGGAATGCAAGTTAGCGTGAAAGTGAGAGGAGGATAGGCACGTTGATGGACTGACTCCAAAGTGAAGTGGATCTTTCTTTCTTTTTTTTTTCTTGCTATTTTTTTTTAATTTTGATTGTGACTATTGAGATTAAGCCTCATTTAGCTGTTGGATTGCACACACCACCGTGATTTAAACCCCCTTTGGTTCTTTTCTTTCTTTTCTTTTTTATTTTATTTATTTAAATTTTGCATTATATATATTTTATTTATTGTAAATATATTTTATTTATAATTTCTATTATATTAACTTTAGAAGTTTTATATACTTAGAGTTTAATTTAAATTGATTCTATTTTTTTAGAATTTATATTAGAGTTTTGGTTACTTTATTTTAGAAGTTGAATCTTATTTCTCTTTTGTTATTGGACATTTTTGCCTTTTCGGTCGATGACGAAGTTTCCACCGTTTAGCCGTCAAAATATTGACGTGAAACAAAGGATCCGAGACCACCTTATTTCTCCGATTTTATTTCGATTTTTGGATCGATGAAGTCTTTTATTCGTAAACGTCGCGTATCGAAGTTGATAACCTTCTCGATTTCAAATCTATGGTGAATGACCATTGGGGTCATTTTCCGTACTTTGGGATCGTGATAGGCTACCTTCGATTAATTGGCATTATGTTTGTGATTAAGATGAGATCCTATTCTTTCGAGTCCCGATTCGATTCATTGACCATCGAATTTAATTTCCGTTAAATATTATTGTGGATATTATTGTTATATTATCTTACTATATTATTGTCATATTAGTTATTCATATTATTATTATCATATCATATTTATTCATGTTTATTCACCCATATTCGAAAATACCTAATAAATTATCGAAACTCCTAAAAGCCAAATTGGTGGACTGTTGGATCTTTGGTCATTTGCAGGTATCCTAACTTTGAGTCGTGCCCGACTTTACTCAAGGCGTAGTTTAGGACACAATGCACACACCCGGCTTTCTCTTTGGCTACCTGACAATGAGACCCCTTTATTTCGTGCAATCCCGTGTAACTTACATGTACCCCTCTCTCATTCCGATGTATGCTTCATATTTCTTTGATTATTAGTTTATCTCCTAGGAGCACCCATAGGGACTAGAGCAGATCAAACTATTTTCAAACTAATTCTCGATTCATCATCGAGCCATTTTCAAACCCTCGTAAGTCGAGTGCTCATACGCATTCGCCATCAACCTATTACAACTCGACCCTTGATGCGTAAGTCAAGTCGGTCTCTTTTTTTTCAAACCATTTCATTTCCAACACGCTTTGCACGCGATAATGAGTCAAACCCCTATCAAGAGGATTTTCATAACAAACTATCAATCAACTAATAACTATTCAATCCTTTTCAAGGTGTAAAGAGTAGGTTCAAGTCTTTGATCTTGCTTTTCGTTGTTTATATGCAAGTTATCTTATTCGTGTGTAAGCAATTGACGCCTTTAAATAACATTAACAACTCGACAACATTCAACCACCTTTCAACTACTCATCCTTTCACTCACCTTTCAAACAACTTCTTTTACGATGAAAAAGAAAGTGTCCCAAGTCTTTGGTTCGCTCTCTCGACTACTTGGATCCGAGGAGCCTTTCTCAAGCTTCAAGTAGTCGTCATACGACCAATGTCATCCTTTTATACACCATTTAAAATTCGAACAACTTTCCTTTCACGATGAAAAAAGAGAGTGTTCCAAGTCTTTGGTCCGCTCTCCCAATTATTTGGAGTTTGAGAAGTCTTTCTTAAGCTTCAATTAATCGTCAACATTTAAACTTCACCCTTTCAAATATAACCTTATCTTCAAGATGAAAAAGAGAGAGTTCCAAGTCTTTGGTTCACTCTCCCGATTACTTGGGTCCGAGAAGTCTTTCTTAAACTTCGAGTAATCGTCATCCGTACCCACTTCAAACTCATTCAATCCCGTTTCTTTCGTGGTCGTAACCACGAACTACGAACGCTCTGATTCTTCATTCACTCTTGAATGTAAGATACGTAGGCACAAGATTGCGATGATCTTGGCGAGCACACTTCTACCTTTCTCCACAATCCCCTCCATCTTCCATTTCCCCCATCCTTTCCCGTAGTCGAACTACGACGCTCTGATTTCTCATTCTCGTCCGAATGAGCATACGTAGGTACAAGGGCCCTAATCCTTGGCGAGCATCCTATTCTCTAACCATCCCCTTTTGCCTTAGCGTCTTTATCCCTTTATAGTATCCTTTAGCATTTAGTAGCGAGAACAGAAGAATTAAGTTTAGCTAACATCCTTTAACTCGAATTAAGAGGTTCCCGTCAAGTACGACGGACGTGAGGGGTGCTAATACCTTTCCCTCGCGTAACCGACTCCCGAACCCAGGAAAATGGTTGCGAAGGCCGTGTTCCTTCCATGTTTATGAGGTTTTCTCGATATTTTCCTCTCCCATTCATTCGGGAAAAATAAAGTTCAGTGGCGACTCTGTCGAACCGCATTTCCGCGCCTTTCGCGCGAGGGTCGTATGTTCGAGATGAATTTTTCGAGGTGCGACAGGTGGCGACTCTGCTGGGGACTTTGCTCCATGCAAGAGAGAGTCGAGCCTATCTTAGTTTGAGTTGTTAAATTTTTGTTTTTATTTTCTTCTCACGTATTTGTTGGTATCCTTATCTTGGTTACTTGTGCTTGTGGAATTATGGGGTTGTTCTGCTTATGGTTATTTTGTGAGATGGCTCTACACCCGAGTCCGAGTATAACCCTAGGATTAGGATGGTGGTTGTGTAGTGGAGACTTGCGTGGAGTCTTTCACGTTAAGTTGAAGCGAAAACCCCGCTTGGAGTAGATTCCTTGGAGATATTGTTGGTGTGGTGAGTCTTTACCATGACAATAATGTTTTCAAGTTTGAATCGTTAATCCCAAGGACCATAAACTGTTTTATCCATGGTGGTTGGTAGTGTTAATTCTTTGTGAATTAATACGAACGCCCCAATCAGACGAGATCCCTTGAACGTATTACTTTCTTACAGTAATATTTTCAACCTCGATCTATGACTCTGAGAACCTTTTTTAGAATCCGTGTGTCGATGGTTGTGTAGTTGATGCCTCCGAGAAGTCTTTCTCGCGTGGAAGATACGAGAACCTCACCTAGAGGAGATTCTATTGAGGATATTATCATCATGATGAGGCTTTGTCATGGCAGTAATATCTTTGAAAGATATCCATGACTCTAGGCACCTACCCGTTTTAGAATCCTACCTGTGGGGGTTTCTTTGAACGGTGACTGTGATCCCTGAATCGTTCACCCGGCTAACCTCAGAATTGTTTGAATTTGTGATCCTGTGATCCTGGATCTTGCATCTTGCATTACATATCATTCGCATTGCATCTCATTTATTGTGCATCTCGCATTCACCTTCCTTCAACAATTTCTCATGTTTCTCTTTCCTTCATATCCAGTAAATCAAGCTGAGTCCTCGACACCAGTATGCAACTAGAGCCAATACAAGATGAATGATGGAGAAGATTCAACAGGAGCAAGCTACCTTCAGGGAAGAGTTGGATTCTATGAAAGGAAAGATCGACCAGATCCTCGAAGCCATCCTCGCAGCCAGAAGAGAGGAAGAACAGCATGAAGCCGCTGCTGTCGTCAACAACAATGGTCAAGGACAAGGGTCTACAGTCATCCCTTTGGTTCCAATTCCAAATCCTCATGGGATCCCGTTGAACTTCAATAGCGCAGCTGATGGGACCACTTCTCAGCCAATCCCAGCAACCGGAGTTACCATTGGAGCTATCCCGCAGGCCCAGCCTACTGCTGTGCAAATCCCAGCTCCCCATACCGAAGATACTCTGATGGATCATTATGACGACGTTCAGAACTATCATGCTGCTATCCCCATTTCCAGTCATGTTGCCGCTCAGGATTCAAAAGCCATGAAGATGTGCCGAGATCTAACCGAGAAACTCCGAGCCATGGTGGGGCACAGTCCAAATTCCTTCAGTGCTTTGGAGTTATGCTTGGTGCCTGATGTTGTCATTCCTCCCAAGTTCAAGGTGCCTGAGTTTTCGAAATACAAAGGTCTTAGTTGCCCAAACATTCATTTGAAGATGTATTGTCGCAAGATGGCTGCCTATGCCAGAGACGAAAAGCTCATGATTCATTGCTTCCAAGACAGTTTGTCTGGGGCATCACTTGAATGGTATATGCAGCTAGAATGTAGTAGTGTGCGTACTTGGGCCGAGCTAGCCGATGCATTTGTCAAGCAGTATAAGTACAACACAGATCTTGCTCCGAATCGTACTCAGCTTCAGAGTATGACTCAGAAGGACAACGAATCCTTCAAGGAGTATGCACAATGATGGAGAGAGTTAGCCGCAAGGGTGCACCCACCTCTGGTTGACCGTGAACTGATCGACATCTTCATGGGTACCTTGCAAGGCCAGTACTACGAAAAGCTGATCGGTAATGTCTCTGCTGGATTCTCTGACTTTGTGATCATCGGTGAGAGAATTGAAGAAGGGCTGAAGAGTGGAAAGATCCCAGGAGGTTCTAACAACCAGGCCAATACCAAGAAGCCTTTCAATGGATACAAGAAGAAGGAGGGCGAAACAAATGCCATCTTTTTGCAGAAAGGGCAAGCTTCTCAACAAGCTCCCCCTCTTATGCCTTATCAAGTTCCCTATTATCAGTATCCGTATGTTGCTCCTATGCCTTATCAGCCAGCTGTTCAAGCAGTGCAAGCTCAGATGCCACGGCAACAGGCTCCTCAACAACAAGCCTACAACCAGCAAGGATATCAGTATCCTCCTCAGCAACAACAGATGCAAGCTACTCAACAACGACAAGGTGCTCGCCCACAGTGTCCGCAGAGAACATGGAGACCAGATAGAGTCTTCGATCGTCTACCAATTACATATGCCAAAATCTTTGCTCAGTTAATGGAGAAGAAAGTTGTTGTTCCGAGAGATTTGGCTCCTCCAACTGTCATTCTTGCCGATTATGATGTAAATGCTCATTATGAGTTTCATAAGGGCGCTCCAGGTCACACCATTGAGGACTGCAGGGCTTTCAAGCATATAATTCAAGACATGATCGACAAGGATGCTATCAACTTCAATGGGAAGTCTCCGAATATCATCAACAATCCGATGCCACCAGTCAACTAGTGCCAACATCAGGTCGATTCCAGTCAAGTTCATTCCCCGAAGAAGGCCGTCATATTGCCATTTCATATTTCTCATTTCTTATGTTTTGTCTTTGCTTATTTAAGTATTGTATGCTTTGAACAATTGCCATTCGTATTTGGTTTTTCATTAATGTATCGTTTATGCATGTTTTGAATTAGTTATGTTGTATTCACTCATTTTCACATATCACTGACACATTTTTTCACTCCACTCTATTCATTATTGTTTAGCATGATTTGAGGGAGGATGATGAAAACAAGATACCCATAATTGTAAATCATATGCTTTCGGACCGAATCTCGTCAATGATGTACAGGCATTGCTTCAATTCCCCATACACCGGAGATATAAGGAGTTAATCCCTAGTAAACCACTTCAAGCCTAGAAGTAGCAGTTTCCTTCAGATATTCAAACCTTACACTTAACCTGAGGCAGGGTAGTGTTCAGTTAATTCAACCCCGCACTCGAATCAACAAAGTAAAATCCAGAAGGAGGTTATTCATCAATGACCCATGACATGGCAGTCACAAACTTCCCAAAACTCAAAAAAATCAAAAGCCTGCTAAGTCAAACACCATAGAGGGGACTTAGGCAAAATCAAGGCAATCCCGATGGATCTGACAAGCAAAGTCAATCCATGCAAAAGTTAGGGATCAAAAATGAAAATAAAAGAGGACCCCGAAACCCTCAACAAAAACAAAATAATATTCAGTGGCCACCCAAATCAAAAGGGGCACTGACATCCATCAGAAAACCAAAATAAGGTTACCGCCACGACGAGCAAACCTTGAATCATCAAGTTTATACCGTTAAGACAAGTGTAGAATTAACTGAGCGTAGGACTGGAGATCATTAAGAAGAAGGGGTGGGTATGAATCATACTTTGAGCCTAGCATCCTTTGTTTCATAACCGTGAACCAGACCATGTTACAACCCTCGAAAGACCTAATTGAGGCGAGGTTTATTCTAAAAGCATACTATTGCGAGGTTGCGTAACCTGACTCCTCACATGATTGCTAATCATCAGCATTGGTGTCATTATCCTTGCAATATCTTCTACACCAATCAAAAGTAGCACAATGTTTGGGCTAATGGTCCATTCATCTCACTATCACAACACTTCAATAAACGGTACTTTTTCAAACTTGCATCGAACTTTGCATTAATTATTACCATTTGTGAATGTACAATTTTAACTGCAAAACAGTGCTAGATATCCAAAGATATTTCAGCAAAGGGCAATCAGGGAGGAACTTGAATTTCAGTGGCGTACACGAGGCAAGATTATTTTAAAGCCCACAGGCTGGGGCAAATCATTCAAGAGCTCGAGCAGGGGCAAACCATTACCATAATCAGACTGGGGCAGAACTAAGTTACACTGATCATCAAGCAGAGTTGCAGCCTTCTCTGAAGGAAATACACAACAAATCACCAAGTACCCAGACTTGGGGCATATAGAGTATCTTCGCCTGTGTCAATCATGGCGTCTTCAGCAAACTGCGTGTCGAGGAAGTCAATCCCTCCCACCACCCGAAGTCCAATTCGCTTTTGCGACTACCCAAAGTCCACCACGCTGGCGTCTCCCTGCATTTCCAATTACTTGTCTGCAATCATATGCATCATACGCATCGCATTCGACCTCATAAATATCTTGCATCATATGCATACTCCAATCATACTATACTTCCCCAGCTCTTGCATCTCCGCGCGTCAGCATTTGCATTTGCATTTCCATCCGTTATGGAACATCATATCATCAAGCATTCACATATGCAAGTCAAGGTCCAGGATCAACCTCGAAGAAACTTCAAGACAATCATCAGCCCAATTAGGGGCATTTTTGCAAGATTGTGAGTTTGTCCCACGATTTTCAAGAGCTTCAAAGCAGTCATCAGCCCAGTCAGGGGCAATCTTCTGCAATTGTGGGTTTCTCCCACAAAATTTGAAGTTATTCAAAGCAAGATTTAGCCCAGACAGGGGCATTTTCCAAAGACCATGGGCGTCTCCCATGACGTATTTCAACCTTGTGGTTGATCAGATCTTCAAATCAACATTCAGCCTAGTCAGGGGCATACCATTCAAGACTGTGGGCATTCCCCACGAAGTTATTCAACCATTTGCTGGGCAAATCCAAGAAGTTCAGTGCAAGATTCAGCCCGAGCAGGGGCATCTTCAGCAAAGCCGTGAGCAGCCTTTTGTTGAGCAAGACAAGACATCAAGGCCAACTCAGTCCAGTCAGGGGCATCCTCTTCAGAATTCATGGGCGTAACCATGAAATCATTTCAACAATTACGAACTCCAAGCAAGTCAGTGGTCGTCCCCATTGATTCATTTCAACCCAATCTTCCTCTTGGGTATTCCCCAATGAGTTGTATTCAGCAAGCATGACCGTTGTCAATTGCCTTACTATCATCCTTTTGGTGATAGTCGAACCTCGTCAGTTCAACCCAGCCCGCATCCTTTTGGTGTTGGTAAACTTCAAATCTGTGTTGTCCTATCATCCTTTTGGTGATAGTGACCTGTGTGTTGTGTTTCGCTCTACCATCCTTTTGGTGGTGGGTCTGGCATTTCGTCGATGTCAGATTGTGCGGTATTTCGTTTGTGTTTCGCTCCATCATCCTTTTGGTGGTGGGTCTGGCATTTCGTCGATGTCAGATTGTGCGATATTTTGTTTGTGTTTCGCTCCGTCATCCTTTTGGTGGTGGGTATGGCATTTCGTCGATGTCAGATTGTGAGATTGTGTTTGTCCTATCATCCTTTTGGTGGTAGTGACTGGTGTGAGTTTCGCTCCGTCATCCTTTTGGTGGTGGGTTTGGCATTTCGTCGATGTCAGATTGTGCAACGGTGTTTGTCCTATCATCCTTTTGGTGGTAGTGACTGGTGTGAGTTTCGCTCCGTCATCCTTTTGGTGGTGGGTCTGGCATTTCGTCGATGTCAGATTGTGCGATTGTGTTTGTCCTATCATCCTTTTGGTGGTAGTGACTGGTGTGTGTTTCACTCCGTCATCCTTTTGGTGGTGGGTTTGGCATTTCGTCGATGTCAGATTGTGCGACGGTGTTTGTCCTATCATCCTTTTGGTGGTAGTGACTGGTGTGAGTTTCGCTCCGTCATCCTTTTGGTGGTGGGTCTTGCATTTCGTCGATGTCAGATTGTGCGATTGTGTTTGTCCTATCATCCTTTTGGTGGTAGTGACTAGTGTGAGTTTCGCTCCGTCATCCTTTTGGTGGTGGGTTTGGCATTTCGTCGATGTCAGATTGTGCGACGGTGTTTGTCCTATCATCCTTTTGGTGGTAGTGACTGGTGTGAGTTTCGCTCCGTCATCCTTTTGGTGGTGGGTCTGGCATTTCGTCGATGTCAGATTGTGCGATTGTGTTTGTCCTATCATCCTTTTTGGTGGTAGTGACTGATGTGTGTTTCACTCCGTCATCCTTTTGGTGGTGGGTTTGGCATTTCGTCGATGTCAGATTGTGCGACGGTGTTTGTCCTATCATCCTTTTGGTGGTAGTGACTGGTGTGAGTTTCGCTCCGTCATCCTTTTGGTGGTGGGTCTTGCATTTCGTCGATGTCAGATTGTGCGATTGTGTTTGTCCTATCATCCTTTTGGTGGTAGTGACTAGTGTGAGTTTCGCTCCGCGATCCTTTTGGTGGTGGGTTTGGCATTTCGTCGATGTCAGATTGTGCGATGGTGTTTGTCCTATCATCCTTTTGGTGGTAGTGACTGGTGTGAGTTTCACTCCGTCATCCTTTTGGTGGTGGGTCTGGCATTTCGTCGATGTCAGATTGTGCGATTGTGTTTGTCCTATCATCCTTTTGGTGGTAGTGACTGGTGTGTGTTTCGCTCCGTCATCCATTTGGTGGTGGGTCTGGCATTTCGTCGATGTCAGATTGCGCGACGGTGTTTGTCCTATCATCCTTTTGGTGGTAGTGACTGGTGTGTGTTTCACTTCGTCATCCTTTTGGTGGTGGGTCTGGAATTTCGTCGATGTCAGATTGTGCAATTGTGTTTGTCCTATCATCCTTTTGGTGGTAGTGACTGGTGTGTGTTTCGCTCTGTCATCCTTTTGGTGGTGGGTCTGGCATTTCGTCGATGTCAGATTGTGCGATTGTGTTTTGCTCTACCGCCCTTTGGTGGTAATAGCTGTGTTCATTTCTTTCCATCATCCTTTTGGTGATAACGACCTTTTGACTGTTATTTACAGTTTACTCAGAGGTACACCTCATCCAACATCCTCAATTCCCAAACTTTCCTTTTCTTTTCGGACAAATTTAGGGTCTTCTTTATATCTAATTGTCTTCTACCTTGAAAGAGTGAGTGTCATAACCATTCATCTTACACGGTCTAAGCCAATTAGATAGGGGCATCTGTCATACCCCAAATTTGTCCTACCCAGTATATAATTTCCATTCTGTACACTCACCCGTTAACTGCAAGTCAAAATCAAGAGTATATGTGCGGTTGTTGCTTAGGGGTATCACAATGACGAATCAAATTGAACTAAGGTTCACTTGACGCTATTAGGGGATTTGTGTTTGTTTACTGAGGTTCGATGGATATAAATAGTCTTGGTCAAGCAGGGATTTGGTTTCATGATTAAGGTCGTGGTGTAGGACTTATATGGTATGCGCTTGAAGCAAGGGCTCCTGTGCGGTTGTAATACAATTTTGTGTTGCTTATTCGGTTCTAGATTTGGATTATTAGTGCAAGTAGAAAATTTTGAAGTAGAATTGAAGATTGATTTATGGAAGAAATTCAAGATGTGGTTATGGAGTTACAATGAAACTTCAATTGTAATCATTATTATTATAATCAAGAACTGAAAAATTTGAAATAATTGTGAGTTCAAGACCAGTCCACCTCACATTCAATTTCCATCATTTAAGTCCAAACTATAATTTAATTCCATCGCAACGCTTCAATGATCACAAGCCATGGTTGAATGGTTTTAAGTGAGTTTTAAAATATGGATTAAATTTAGTCAAGCTTTGAGATTGTTCTCCAAAATTCATGAATTAAATCAAAGGCCCATTGGGAAGCCCATCTTTATTATTAATTTCCATACAAATTTAATTTAATTGGAAATTATAATAACAAAATTGCAAAAAGCCTCATTAACATTATTCATTGCAGTATAAAAATCCACATTAAAAACATTGCTGCACCTACTTCCAAGTGAGTCCACTGATTGAAATCCAAAATAAAGGCCATGGTTACATTTTTTGCCGATAGTGAAGACTTTGTGTGACAACCAACAACAATAACATGTTGGTGTTCCTACAGCCACTTCTAAATAACCAACCAAAACTCATGCACGCAGCCACACGGTAATTGCATATTGGCAAAACGAGTCTCATGCCATTCACGTCACCATCACAACATTCTTTAGCCAAGGTAACAGGGGTCCCACACCCTACACCGTATAACATGAAAAGAGGAGAAAGAAAGGGACAACTGGAAAGGTGTTGTAGCAGTATACCTACAAACTTTACAAAATCCTTTCACAATCTTCACCACATCAGAAGTGTACGACTAGTTGCCACGTCCTGCAAAAAACGGACAAACGCATCTTGTCATCACAATGGAAATAAGATAAGGACAAGAGGTACATGAGATATTACACCAAAATACCTTTGTATGTTCATACCAACAAGAAACTGATCCTCCAATTTTCCCAAATAACTTGTCTATCATCGCACAACATCATCCTGAAAACCATTATACCAACAACAACACACGACATATTGGAATATCCACAAGTCACCACAAAGGCCATTTGCACCAAAGTAATCCAAAGTTTGCATAATTTCATATAGACCAAAGTGTATCACTTGCCACAATATCCATCCATGTGAGGTGAAGATTCTTGTGCATAGGCCACTAAATCCTGCAGCACAAAGTTAAGGGAAATTAAACTACAAAGCCTAACTTGTTCCTACTTTATTGATAATTGCCACAATATAATATTAAAGAAATACCAGGCACATGGAAAAGTGATCTTTTGTTAATATCATTTGCCCAACAAAAGATGGTACAAGAGTTGATACACCCACTTGCAGACTCACGCTCCCAACTATAGCTTCGTACCACCTGCAATACTACAGACGGCTCACAGCTCAGAAGTGCTACCATCAAAATGCCATGTACTACCACAAAACCACCAAACGTACTTGTAAATATGGAAACAATACAGCTACAATAACATTTACAAAGTCACCTTATTAGTAAATAAAGATAGACGAATGAAAGCACTAGTGGTATCAGACCATTTCGTAGGTATACACAGCCAGCTGCAGAAGCAAACAAAATGGCAAGAACCCCACTTGTGATGCCCTCCAGACATGACCTGCAAAACAAAGTAGCCAGCTCTGCAAAACCTGCATCAAATCGTACCACAAAGGAAACATCAACAATTAAGCTTCAACCAAGCCACATGATAAAGGAGAACTCTCTCACCTTTGATTAAAAGGGGGAGAGGCTCTTCTTTCTGATTGGGGGCTCTCTCGATCCTGATTGTTCAAGACAACTCTTTTCTTTCTATCATATAACAACACACTCCAGCAAGAAACAAAAGGACCGACGATCTTCATCCATCATGATCATACAAACTTCATGCTAATATCACCAAACTACTTCAACCTTAAAACTCCTCCTTGATACATCTTCAAAATCAGATTACAACCTGTTTCCAACATCATTCAATCATCAGTTTCAATTCCCAGTTTATCACCATAAACACATTCAAACTCAACACCCAAAATCAACAGCAAAACACTGACCTCTTAACAAAAACCTTTTCCAACCTTGTTTTTTTCACCATGTGAAACCTCCATGAACTAGCTTCCATTAACAACAAACCACATATCACCTATTTCTTTCTCCAACTCCAACTTCATAACCGCAACCTGATATGCATCACAGGAGGAGGTTATCGCATAGCTAACAATGACAAAATGCATAGTGTGTATAAAAAATAACAGAACATAAGGTCACTCACCTTTCATCTTCACAACAATCTCTGAAACCTCGACAAGCTCCCAAAACTCCCTCCTCCTTCACAAAAAAAGTCATAATCCTTTCCAACAATAACCCTCCACCGTTAACCCTGTTCTTTATCAACTTCCAAACCACCCTTTGTGTCCCTCAAAACAACACCCAATTTCCATACCGCCATTAACACAACTTTCATAAATTCTCACCAATTACTCGCATAGCTTTACCGATCCAAACTCATACGCCTTCATCTTGCCTTATTTGAAACCAGCCTTTTCACAAACAGTTGGTATGCGCCTTCTAATTAACGACAACTACAACATTGAACCATACAACTCCTCTCTAAAACCTGCAACACCCTTCTGCTCACGCCTTATTTCTACTCCACCCACCTCCAACATAACTCTCAAGCCTCCAAACCACAACAGCAACTCGACCAACACATTCTTTCCTTCGTCTCTCAAACGTGAATCCTCCACTTCCAGCTCAAAACAAGATAGAAACGAGGTCGAGCAGACAGAAAGATCCAAATGATAGAAATCGTGAATGAAAACAGAAGTTGGGAATGCAAGTTAGCGTGAAAGTGAGAGGAGGATAGGCACGTTGATGGACTGACTCCAAAGTGAAGTGGATCCCTTTCTTTCTTTCTTTTTCTTGCTATTTTTTTTTAATTTTTGATTGTGACTATTGAGATTAAGCCTCATTTAGCTGTTGGATTGCACACACCACCGTGATTTAAACCCCCTTTGGTTCTTTTCTTTCTTTTCTTTTTTATTTTATTTATTTAAATTTTGCATTATATATATTTTATTTATTGTAAATATATTTTATTTATAATTTCTATTATATTAACTTTAGAAGTTTTATATACTTAGAGTTTAATTTAAATTGATTCTATTTTTTTAGAATTTATATTAGAGTTTTGGTTACTTTATTTTAGAAGTTGAATCTTATTTCTCTTTTGTTATTGGACATTTTTGCCTTTTCGGTCGATGACGAAGTTTCCACCGTTTAGCCGTCAAAATATTGACGTGAAACAAAGGATCCGAGACCACCTTATTTCTCCGATTTTATTTCGATTTTTGGATCGATGAAGTCTTTTATTCGTAAGCGTCGCGTATCGAAGTTGATAACCTTCTCGATTTCAAATCTATGGTGAATGACCATTGGGGTCATTTTCCGTACTTTGGGATCGTGATAGGCTACCTTCGATTAATCGGCATTATGTTTGCGATTAAGACGAGATCCTATTCTTTCGAGTCCCGATTCAATTCATTGACCATCGAATTTAATTTCCGTTAAATATTATTGTTATATTATCTTACTATATTATTGTCATATTAGTTATTCATATTATTATTATCATATCATATTTATTCATGTTTATTCACCCATATTCGAAAATACCTAATAAATTATCGAAACTCCTAAAAGCCAAATTGGTGGACTGTTGGATCTTTGGTCATTTGCAGGTATCCTAACTTTGAGTCGTGCCCGACTTTACTAAAGGCGTAGTTTAGGACACAATGCACACACACGGCTTTCTCTTGGGCTACCTGACAATGAGACCCCTTTATTTCGTGCAATCCCGTGTAACTTACATGTACCCCTCTCCCATTCTGATGTATGCTTCATATTTCTTTGATTATTAGTTTATCTCCTAGGAGCACCCATAGGGACTAGAGCAGATCAAACTATTTTCAAACTAATTCTCGATTCATCATCGAGCCATTTTCAAACCCTCGTAAGTCGAGTGCTCACACGCATTCGCCATCAACCTATTACAACTCGACCCTTGATGCGTAAGTCAAGTCAGTCTCTTTTTTTCCAAACCATTTAATTTCCAACACGCTTTGCACGCGATAATGAGTCAAACCCCTTGATCCAACATCAAGAGGATTTTCGAAACAAACTATCAATCAACTAATAACTATTCAATCCTTTTGAAGGTGTAAAGAGTAGGTTCAAGTCTTTGATCTTGCTTTTCGTTGTTTATATGCGAGTTATCTTATTCGTGTGTAAGCAATTGACGCCTTTAAATAACATTAACAACTCGACAACATTCAACCACCTTTCAACTACTCATCCTTTCACTCACCTTTCAAACAACTTCTTTTACGATGAAAAAGAAAGTGTCCCAAGTCTTTGGTTCGCTCTCCCGACTACTTGGATCCGAGGAGCCTTTCTCAAGCTTCAAGTAGTCGTCATCTGACCAATGTCATCCTTTTATACACCATTTCAAATTCGAACAACTTTCCTTTCACGATGAAAAAAGAGAGTGTTCCAAGTATTTGGTCCGCTCTCCCGATTATTTGGAGTTTGAGAAGTCTTTCTTAAGCTTCAATTAATCGTCATCATTTCAACTTCACCCTTTCAAATACAACCTTATCTTCAAGATGAAAAAAAGAGAGTTCCAAGTCTTTGGTTCACTCTCCCGATTACTTGGGTCCGAGAAGTCTTTCTTAAACTTCGAGTAATCGTCATCCGTACCCACTTCAAACTCATTCAATCCTGTTTCTTTCGTGGTCGTAACCACGAACTACAAATGCTCTGATTCTTCATTCACTCTTGAATGCAAGATACGTAGGCACAAGATTGCGATGATCTTGGCGAGTACACTTCTACCTTTCTCCACAATCCCCTCCATCTTCCATTTCCCCCATCCTTTCCCGTAGTCGAACTACGACGCTCTGATTTCTTATTCTCGTCCGAATGAGCATACGTAGGCACAAGGGCCCCAATCCTTGGCGAGCACCCTATTCTCTAACCATCCCCTTTCTCTTAGCGTCTTTATCCCTTTATAGTATCCTTTAGCATTTAGTAGCGAGAAGAGAAGAATTAAGTTTAGCTAACATCTTTTAACTCGAATTAAGAGGTTCCCGTCAAGTACGACGGACGTGAGGGGTGCTAATACCTTCCCCTCGCGTAACCGACTCCCGAACCAGGAATATGGTTGCGACGGCCGTGTTCCTTCCGCGTTTATGAGGTTTTCTCGATATTTTCCTCTCCCGTTCATTCGTGAAAAATAAAGTTCGGTGGTGACTCTGTCGAACCGCATTTCCGCGCCTTTCGCGCGAGGGTCGTATGTTCGAGATGAATTTTTCGAGGTGCGACACTGACATATTGTTCAGTGTATGCCTGTGTGCTAGATTCCAATCAGATCCTAGAGAATCACACTTGACAGCTGTCAAGAGGATTTTAAGGTATCTGAAAGGTACTTCTAATGTGGGTTTGTGTTACAGAAAATCTGATTATTTCAAATTAGTTGGATTCTGTGATGCTGACTACGCTGGAGACAGAGTGGAAAGAAAGAGTACTTCTGGAAGTTGTCAATTTCTAGGAAGAAATTTAATCTCTTGGTACAGCAAGAAGCAACCCACAATTTCACTATCAACCACAGAGGTAGAATATATTGCTGCTGCTGGATGTAGCACGCAAATGCTCTGGATGAAAAGTCAACTAGAAAATTATCAGATATTTGAAAGTAACATTTCTATATTCTGTGATAATACTTCTGCTATATGTTTGTCTAAAAACCCCATTTTACACTCTAAGGAAAAACATAGAAATTAAGCATCATTTCATCAGAGACTATGTTCAGAAGGGAATTATAAATTTAGCCTTTGTTGATACAGATCATCAATGGGCAGACATTTTCACAAAACCCCTTGTTGAAGATAGATTCAAATTTATTCTGAAAAATATTGGTATGGATTTGTGTCCAGAATAATATTTGTCAGAAGCAAATTTTTCAGATGCAAAAATGTTTAATGTTCTGAAGTATTTCATCTGATCAACTATTCATTTCCTTAACCTACTTTATTTGTGAAACTCTGAACTAACAATACTCAAAGGATCTGAATGTTGGTTAACGTTTCATTTCTCAAGAGAATTCAGAAGCACATGCAAGCAAACACGTGTCACTCTGAATCTGCAAAGGTGGCGTGTACACTACTGAAGAGACGTTTGAGGTGAAGTTTGAATAGTGAAAATCTTGATTTCCCCCCAATTTTTCAGAATCAATTAATGCTTGAAATGATTTTTATTCCTTTTCATTAAATGCTTTGTGTGAACGTGCTTGTATCTGACTGTTTGTATGCCTAAGTGTTCACTATAAATATCACACTTCTCACCACATTCACACTTTTCACATCTCAATTGTTTATGCATTTCTGTCTCCTCTTCTCTCTTCACAAAAACCCTAAGCGTTTGACAAAATCATCTTCAATGGCAACTTCTTCATCCACTGCTGCACAATTTCAATCTACCATGGCTGTAGTTACTTCTGCAAATATGGGTGTGACTCCATACACGACACCAAAGAGAACTTTGTTAACACCTGTTGAACAATTGGAGGTTCTCTGTGAATCAATGGTGGAATTTGATTCACTGGCTGAGAATGGGTTTGAATTTCGCTCCATTATAGATGCTCAAGGATGGGTGAAATATTTTGATAGACTTTTTGGACCAGTTTACCCTCTGTTAGTGAAAGAATTCTGGATCCATGCTGTTGTGTACCCTAATTTCATTTTATCTTCTGTTCTGGGTAAAGAAATAATAATCACAGAAGATCTGATCAGGAAACTCATTGGATATGAGGAAACAGATGGAGTATCTCACTTGCCAGCTGGGCGTGTAGATATGGATGAAGTATATGAAGAAGTGATGACTGCTGGACAAGCTTCTAATAAGTTCAAAGATCTGAAGCATGGCTACAAGATCTGGGCTAAGATTTTCATGGGATGCATTCATCACAGAAAGTCTACAAACTCTCCAGACTATGTCAACAATGAACAACTCTACTTTATGTATTGCTTAAGTCAGAGCACCAAGGTAGATCTTCCATATATTCTGTTTATGCACTTATGGAATCATATAAATGCCTCTAGAGAATATGTGAAAGAAAAAGGTCAGAAGATCAGAACTTGGATTCCTTTTGGAAGGTTAATCTCAGATCTTCTAACAGAAAATGGACTGGTGACTGCTCTTTATGCTGCTGGCGTCACAGAAGAACTTGAATTTATTCTGGGAAAGCCTCTGAATGCTAAAAGTCTTCAGAGACTAAAAATAGTAGAAGGACTCACAACAGCACCCAAGAAGTTGAACACCACTGAACTGAGTCAGAAGAGAATCCCTGTAGATGACTACCCTATGTTCTTTGCTAAGGAACCCAGAAAAATTATAGCAAGTTATATTGATGCTTGCAAGGCAGATGGAACGCCCATTCCTGGAGACATTCTGAAGAGAGCGAAGGAACAATTGCATGTTGTAGAAGAAGAGATGCCTAGAAAAAGAAGTCAATCAGAAGCAGAAGTTGCACCTGTTCAGAAGAAGCCCAAAGTTGCTGAGAAGCCTCAGAAGCTTATCAAGAGGAAAGCATCTGAAGACACTCCTTTTGTTCTAGCAAAAAGAATCAAGATTAAAGGTACCAAACATTCTGTATCTTCTGTAAATAATACTGTAGTAAATGATTCAACAATTCAGTCTATTCTTAAACCACCTTCCACTCAAAAACAATCTGTTACTGCTCCACCTCATACATTTGTTCCATCCCCACAAAAATCATCTGTACCAAAACCAACAACAGCAAAACCAAAAATTCAGACTCCACAACCAAAGGTACCAACAAAACAATCTGCACCACAACAACAACCAAAAGAAAAACCATCTGAACAACAACAACAACCAAAAGAAAAACCATCTGAACAACAACAACAACAACCAAAGGAAAAACCATCTGTACCACAACAAACACAACAACCAGAAAAACAATCTGAACCACAAACACAACAACAAGAAAAACAACCAGAAAAACTACCATCAAACACATCTAAACCTACTGCATATGTATCAGTTATTTCTGAACCTATAAAAATAACATTTGTTCCAGTTATCTCTGAACCAATAAAAGTTACATCTGATCCACTTTCATCAGAACCACCTGCATATGAACCCCCATCAAAACCTTCAGAATCAACCAAACCATCTGGAACTAATATCCATGAGACAGAAGTTCTAGATGTTACACCCCTCAAAACTGTCTTTCAAGTATCATCTACTTCTTGCACACTAACCACATCCTCAAATTCCTCAGAATCAGATATTCACCCAGATTTTCTGGTATCTCCATCTCACAGAGATTCTGAAGTAAACCAACCAGAACTAGTTGTTTCTTCTGGAACCCTTATTCCTAATCCTACCACAACACCTAACCCAACTTCTAAAATCCTCATTCCAAATCATATCCCAACACCTACACCAAGAACATCTGTAAATTCTACCTCATGCAATCCATTCTCATCTTATCTTCACAACCTTTCCTATGGTTTCAAACTCAAAGATTTCTATGACAGAGTTGAACCATCTGACCCTATCACTCCTTTCAAACCCAAACTTACAATCATTCTACCACCTGTGCTTCTAACCTATATTAAATCAATGTCAGAAGTAGGTTCATTAGATACAATATCATACTCTGCAAAATCTGCAAAAGCTGTTACTTCTGCTAAAAATGATGCATCTGATTTATCTGCTAAATCTGATAAACCTAGTAAATCAGCCTTCAAACTTTACTCAGATAAACCATTTTATGTTGTTTCTAATACCCCAACTGCCAAACCATGTTTGATAAATGCTCTGAAAAGATGAAAACCATACAAATCCTCTGAAATTCCATTCATACCATACTACCCTCCTCCTCTGATTTCCATCCATAAATCCATCTTTCCACCTACTCCCCAACCCAGGCCAATAACCTTGGAAACTCTGCTACACCCTAGACCAAGACTAAATGTTGATCATTTATTTACATGTTTTTTACAAGAAATACAGATGTATTTAGGATCTGTACAAAAGAAATGATCAGCAACAATGGATGCAAAGGAATCAGATATAATTTGGAATGGCTTCATCAGCAGATTCAATAATGTAGCATCCAATCTGAAGAATGTATGTTCTGATGATGCGAAGCTCAGATTTGCTGAAACAGCTAGAAATCTGTTCTGGACTGTCAAGAGATCTGGACCACTGCTTCTTACAGATGCTCCTTCGTCATTAGAAGAAATTCCTGAATCTGCATCTGAAGTTAATCCTCTGGCTATGACTCTGATAGATCAACCTTCTGGCTCTACTGCTCCTATCTCAAACACTCCTATGGACATTGACTCAGTTCAAGCTTCAAAAACTGTTGCACCTTCTTCATCTGAGATTAAGAAAGAACATCCAGATCTTGATGATAAGATAGCAATTTTGGAAGCTGGTCAGTCAGAAATCAAGTCTTGGATGGCTAAACAAGATAAGAAGTCTGAAGACATGACTCAGTGGATGTCTCAGCAGGATCAGAAGAATGAAACAATGGCTAAGTGGATGTCAAAACAAGAACAGTCCTCTTCTGAGATCACGGATCTGTTGAAGATGCTTTTGTCAAAACACTCTTAGTTTATTCATTTTGTTTCTTCTGTTGTTTGCATCTGTTGTTTGCATATGTATTTTGAGTATCTTCTGATATGTGTACTTCTGCTCTAAATTGAATGAATGAATGTTTCACAGTTTTTCTCCACATGATATATCTCATTTATTGTTTCCTGTTCTTTGCCTTTTCAAATTATTACTTTTTGCTTATGACAAAAAAGGGGGAGAAAATATAGATCTGAACTGTTTAATTAAACTTCACCAGAATGAAACTTCAGACATATCAACTTTATCTAACAAAATTCTAAGTATTTCAGAACATTTGATAAGTACACTCTGTAAAAGAAACTCTGAGACTCTCAGATCATTTTGACAAATATCAGACTCTGTCCTTGAAAAATGCAAGACACTCTGACTCTCAAATGTTAAAGAACAATCAAGTTTTAACTCTGAAAATTACTCAAGACAAAAGGGAAGTTTCTATTCCTTATTTATATTTAATTCAGGGGGAGATTCATCATCTCAGGGGGAGTTTTAATTACTCTATTTTCAATTAATCAAAATTTCTGATGTTTTTGTCATCATCAAAAAGGGGGAGATTGTTAGAACACAGATTGGTTCTTAATAATATCTCTATGTTTTGATGATAACTATTATGAAGTTTTGTAATTAAGAATTATATACTCTAAAATTTGCTTGAGAGTGTTTGCTGCAGATATTAAAATAATTATCACTCCAGAAGCAAATCAGAACAAAACATAAGAAATATGCTAGACTCTGAAGCGTCAGATGCATCCATTAGAAGATTCTGAATGCTGCCAACAGAAGATCCTGAGCGCTGTCTCCAGAAGAATCTGAAGCAGAAGCTCCAGAAGAATCTAAAGCAAAAGCTCCAGAAGAATTTGAAGCATGTCAGAAGCAACTGAACCAAAGAAGAATTCTGTATGAAGAGTTTTTCAAAGCATAGCTACTACAAAAGATTCTGAAAGTACTAAAGCTGCCAGTACTGAGGATCTGACTCAAATATGCTCTGAACTTACACATGCTAAAAGCACACTTGCTGCAAAGACTCTGATTCAGCAAAGCTCTGATCAACATCAGAAGGCTCTGATCAAATTAGACTCTGATGAATCTTGCTAAAAATTGAAGAAGAAGAATTCAAAGATTATATTCGTTGGAAGAATTCAAACGACTCTTTCCTTATTTATGCTAGACACAAGAACACAGACAAAAAAGATTTCTCTGTGCTTTCTTCTTCTAGGAAAGGTCGCTTGATGTGAAGAAAAAAAGTCTCAGACCTTTTGGACACTCTTCTCAACATGAAGTTCTCTTGGATCAAGCTGCCTATAAAAGCAAGTCTTCACCCATCTTCATCAGTTGATGTTTTATTTGAAAGAAATCAATATCCAAAAGCTCTCATACTATTCATATTCTTTCTAAGAATTAATTTCTTTGTTCTTAATATAAAGTGAAAAATCACAGTTGTGATAAAGCTTGTTAGAAGCAATTTAAATACTTGTATTTGTTATTACATTTAATTGTAAGAAAACCTTAAGAAGATCCAGTTAGGATCAGTAGTTCTTGAGAAGACTTTGAACAGTTGTTCTTAGTACTTACTATTGTAATCAGTTGATTAAATACTGGATTAAGTCCTTGATTGAGAAAGGCAAATCACTCTAGGAAGGGTGGACTGGAGTAGTTGAGTTCAACGAACCAGGATAAAAATACTTGAGTTTTTATTTCTAAGTTTTTATCTTCATACTTATTCAACCCCCCTTCTAAGTATTTTCTCACCTTCAAACTTTAGGTTTGGTTTAGTCCCCCTTTAGTTTGTGCCTTTCTCTTCTCATCTCAAAACAATCCAAAACACCTAATAAAGGTTAATGAATATCGTACGTTATGAGCCTTAAGCTACTCGGGAAATGGTTGTTGAAGGGTTTCCTTTCAATGGCTTGATTGTTTAGTATAGCACCCTTTGGATGATATGCGGCGCATTCACTCCTAAGTCATAGTCTCTAGTGCGATATGAATTCCAAACCAATTCAAAAAAAACTTCTCCTCTAAAAAACACCAAAAACAATCATTCAAACTTCTTTTTTCCCTTTGAGGGCCTTTAACTTTGGAAATCATTTTCATAACGAGAGTGTCGTTAACTCTTAGTTTTCCCGCAAACGGTAATGCGTAAGTCTCTCATGCTCGAGCTGCATACACCAACTACTAGAACTATTTGTTAACCATACTCGTCAAAAAACTATTGAACAAACTTGTGTTCCCTTTTAACCCGAACTACGTTTGCTCTGATCTTTCATACCAGATGAAAGTACGTAGGAACAAGACGCGATGTCTTGGCGAGCAACCTTCCCCCCTTTATCCCGTAGTTAGTTGAACTATGTTGACTCTGACTTCTCATTTTAGATGAGATACATAGGCACAAAGCGCCATTGCTTTGCCGAGTCATTTCTTTGCCAGACATGAGAATTTGATCCCTTACAGAGCCTACATCATTGAAATGATTGAATACTTAGATGAGATCACTTTCAAGCATGTTCCGAGATCTGAAAATCATATTGCCGATGCTCTAGCCATGTTAGCCTCAATGTGGAAAGTCAGGTATCTCAATGATGCTACTCTCCTTCGAATTAAACGCAAGACTGAGCCCGCCTACTGTCAGATGGTTGAAGAAGAAGTTGGTAACAAGCTATGGTTCCACGACATAAAGAATTATCTGTTGAAGCAAGAGTATCCGGTCAATGCTACATCACTTGACAAGAAAACCTTGAGAAGATTGGCCTCTAAGTTTTTTCTCAGTAATGTCACGCTCTATAAAAGAAATCATGACATGGTCCTGCTTAGATGTGTCGACAGACGAGAAGTAGATTTGTTAATGCAAGATATTCATGAAGGAACATTTGGCTTTCACACAAATGGATATGCCATGTCCAAGAAGATTTTGAGGGCTGGGTATTATTGGTTGACTTTGGAATCTGACTGTATTCAATATGCCAGGAAGTGTCACAAATGCCAGATTTATGCGGATAAGATGCATGTACCTCCAACGTTGTTAAATGTGTTGACATCACCTTGGCCATTCTCTATATGGGGCATTGATATGATTGGGGCAATCGAGCCAAAGGCTTCAAATGGACACCGATTCATTCTGGTCGCTATTGATTACATCACCAAATGGGTTGAAGCCGCATCCTATGCCAATGTTACTCGACAAGTGGTAGCCCGTTTTATCAAAAAGGAGATTATCTGTCGATACGAAATCCCAAACCGAATCATAACAGATTAATGGAACTAATCTGAATAACAAAACCATGAAAGAGTTGTGTGATGACTTCAAAATTGAACATCATGATTCTTCTCCTTATCGTCCCAAGATGAATGGAGCGGTCGAAGCTACGAATAAGAACATCAAGAAGATTTTGCAAAAGATGGTGAAAACATATAAGGATTGGCATGAGATGCTGCCATTTGCCTTGCATGGGTATAGAACGTTTGTTCGCACTTCAACAAGGGCAACACCTTTTTCCTTGGTATGTGGGACGGACGCAGTACTTCCTATTGAGGTTGAGATACCTTCCTTAAGAGTCATAACGACTGAATGGGTGAGGGAAAGATTTGACCAGTTGAACCTTATTGATGAAAAGCGCATGAATGCGGTATGCCAAGGGCAGTTATATCAGAAAAGGATCAAGAGAGATTTTGACAAGAAGGTTCGTATCTGAGAATTTCGAGAAGGGGAGCTTGTGCTCAAAAAGATCTTGCCAGTTCACAAGGATGCACGGGGAAAATGGATGCCCAACTACGATGGCCCGTTTGTTGTAAAAACAGTCTTCTCAGGAGGCTCGTTAATCCTCACAACAATGGATGGGGAACAACTTGCACACCCGGTGAATTCTGATGCAGTACGAAAATATTATGCCTAAAAGAACCCGATAAGTCGAAAACCCGCAAGGGCGGCTTATGCAATAATGGGTATCCCGCTGGATCATAACCTATGAAGGAGGTTCAGGCAAAAGTTAGGGATGAGATAAAAAAGAAAATGAGCTCGCTAAGTTGAAAACCCGAAAAGGCAGCTTAGGCAAAAAAGAGCGTCCCGGTGGATTGAAAACTTGAAAGAGCGATCCAGGAAAAAGTTAGGGACAAAGGCGTTTCACTGCATCAGATGGGTTGTCACCTCTGCAGAGGACGTTACAAGAAGTTCATGTCAACCGCTCTTGTCAGAAGCAAGGTTTTGGAAAGTTTTAGTCATTAGGGGTAGAATTGTCAGTGGATTCAATGTAACCTTTTTCATATTTCCATCTTCAATTGTAAAAGTTCCATGGGGGTCTGTCATTGACAAACTCCCATTCTTAAATGAAATCAGTTTTTGGACCATTCTTTTGCAAACTACTATTGTCTTTATTTCTTTTGTTATGCAAAACAACGTTTATTGATCAATGATAATTTTGAAAGCACTAAGTTCGAATTTAAAATAACTTTTGAAGATTAACAAAACATAAAATACTATGGCTCACAGAAAGATTCGGTGGAGATCATACCTCTCGAAAGTTTTAAAGTGGCAGAAACTTTGATGTGTGGTATCAATATATCTCCCATTGAATGTCAGTTGAATTGATTTGATAGGTTTCTCATTCGGTCGTGTGTAGTTACCAAGATTGAAGACCTTCTCCCCAGGTTTCTTTTTGAAATACGTTCTTGAGATGGTAGACTCATCCCCAGTAGAAGAATTCAGAGCGTCTATTTAGAGTTACATTGTCAATCCTGGAAGGCTTCCCTGAAGCTTTATTCTCCAAGAAGAGTGGGTTTATTTCCCAAAAATCTACAGACACTTTTGTTTTGTGAATTCAATATGATTCATTTCGTCCCCAGTGAGATAGATGTGCTTATCTATCTTTCCCCTTGGGTCTCCAATTTTTTTTGTCTCTCGTCAGAGTCAGCTCCTGCATATCATTAGTCATTGGCATCATAGCATATCATATGCATTTGTCTTGACTCTTTCGATCTCTGTTTGTCACCTTTCGTCTTGATTGTTTCCTGGTTGTTACCAGTGGTCTTGTTTGTTGTCTTTGGGCATCCTCTGTCCTTTTGAGGGATTGGTCGTCACCAATTTCTCTACTTCAGTTGTTACTAAGTTTGTTTGCGGTTATAGGTCGTCACCTGTATCCCTTTCGATTCTAGTCGTTACTGGTGCCTTTGGGTGTTCCCATGGGGCTACCGATATCGCTTTTTTGGTCGTCACCAGTTTCTCTCCTTGAAGTCTAGTCGTTACTAGTGATCCCCATTGTTTGAAAGTCCAGTAGTAATTGGTACTATTTAAAACCCAATCGTTATTGGTATTGTTATGCCGGTCGTCACCGTATCTTGTTGAAATTCCAATGGTAATTGGCATCTCTTGAAAGTCCAGTGGTAACTGGCACTGTTTAAAATCCAATCGTTATTGGTATCTTCGGTTTGGACATCACCATATAGTTTGAAAGTCCAGTAGTAACTGGTACTGTTTAAAACCCAATCGTTATTAGTATCATTGCTTTAGTCATCACCATATCTTTGAAAAGTCCAGTGGTTACTGGCTCTGCTTGAAAGCTAATCGTTATTAGTACCGAGAGTTGGTTGTTACCAATTTCCCCAGCCGGAGTCCTATATTGTATCAATGCAATTCGGAGTTCCGGATTATTTAGTTTGGTCGTCATCATCGCCCCCTGTAAGTCTAGTAGAAACTAGCACCCTTTGAAATGTTGTTGTTCTGGTCGTCACCAGTATTCCCAGCAAAGCGTTGCTTTCCCATTCGAGTCCCGGAGATCTAGTCGTTACTAGCATTCCCAGCGAGTCTGATCTTGTTTCGGTTCTTTTCCTGAAGATCCCATTTGAACTCTTCGTTATAGGAAACACCTCGTGTGATTATCTCTAGTGAGGTTTGTGTCTCTTTTCTTTTGTTTCCCCGGTAGAGAATTTCCTTCTTCCCCAACGAAGTTTTTTCTTCCGTGTTGGAGTTTGTGTCCCCTGTGTGAAAGATTCCCCTGAGCAGCATCTGTAGTCACGTTCGAACTATTTTTCTTGTTGTACCTTGGATCTTTCCCCAGTGTGTGGGGTTTCCCCGTGAGTAGTTACTCGTTGTATTGCCATGCTTTTATCTTTGCTCGTGTGCCTGCATCTATCTCGCATTTCAAGCATCATAAAGCATCATCTAGATTCATAGCATATCCGCATTTGTCCTTTTGCATACCATCGGATCTAAGGGTCAAAATTTTTGGTTCGCTATATTTAAATACATTTCACTACGATTCTGCGAGGATTGTCATCTCTCACCGCCATCCAGTGAAACATATTTAAATTGGGGAAACTGTCATACCCCAAATTTTGACCTCTTAGATCTTCATCATCATTTTAGGAGCATGTTCACATGATTATCTAACCTTAACCTGTTACAAGTTGTCTTTGTCAAGTTACAGGAATCAGGGCATACAGCCGAAATCGAGGTTTCGAGAGTTAATCAGTCAACGTCTTGGATTGGTTCTCCTTGAGATAGGTCTTCACATCATCAAGAATATTCCCTTGGATCAAGTATGAATCCAATTTGAGGTTGTCACCCAGGAATCAAAAGCAATGAAGTTCAGGATACCCGATTAGGGTTTTCGAGCAGGAAAAGTCAACTATGTTTTGACTTTTGATTTAAAAGGTGTTACAATGGTGGTATCATGATCCATAAAGTTCATATGGCTTTGTAAAGTCCATCCAAATAATTTCAAAGCCTCAAAAGGTCCAGAGCATCAACAGTCAACTCGGTAGCCACCGATCGATCGTTCGGTTGACCGAAAATTCTACTCTTCACTCGTAAGGAATCTGACCTCAAGATGTGAATCAAAAATGTTCCTAATGACATATTGCATCTACCCATAAAATTTCGTGGCCATTGGATAAAGGGTTGAGGAGTAATCGCAAAAGTCGAGAATTAGGGTTTTGAAAGGGGCAAGACCATAACTCCTTAACCACACATCCAATTGAGTTGGTTCAAAGCTCATTGGAAAGCTCTTGGCAAGTCCTACAAAAGTCCCAAGCTGGTCCATGATCATAAAATGCATAGATTTGGAGTTATGATCAAATTCATTACAAGAGGGGAGTAGAATTTTCGGCAACTTTGAGAGGCTTTTTGGCCAAGTTCCTTTGGGAATCTGAAACTCATGAAAGAATGAAAGTTGTAGAGCTACATGAGGGGTTTCCAAATTATGGTAGAACTCCTCCATAGCCCTTATGAGCTGAGAGTTATGAATTCGGCAAGATGGGCTTTTAACACTTGAGTCCCACATTGACAATTCTTCACAAATTCAAATTTCAACAACTTGGACCATCCTCAAACATTGGATCATGTTTTATTATGATAATTTGAGGCCTAGATGAAGAGAAAACCAGAAGAAAGAAGGATATGATGGACTTTGCAATTTGGAGGCAAGTTGACGATATAATATTCATAAAATTGGAAAGAGAAACTTTTTGCCACTTGCACTTGCAGCTGCAGTTCCCTATCTGCCTAGACACTCTAATCATCTCATGTCATTGATTTCCACTTTACTAATTCATCAACTGAGGCAAATAATTGAAGCTTGCAGCTATACCAAACCCCAAGGCAAGGGATTCCTTTTCAAAATCCCTCCAAAAGTGAAAAAACCAAATTTGTCCTCATCCCTCATTTCCCTATAAATAGAGGCTCCCTCTATGTCATTTTCACACCAGAGCTATCAAGAATACATAGAAACTCATAGCTCTCTCATTTCCTTCCTTGCTTGAAAGGGCATAAGTTCTCAAAATCACCAAAATCACCATTTTCCACTTTTCATGCCATTTCTTGTTCCAAACACCAAAACACTTCAAAGACCACATACACACCCTTAAAATGGCAATTTCAACTGTTCCCATCATTACTTTCATCAAAAAATTCATCAATCTAAAATTCAACCTTCTTACCACTTCAACACCCCCAACACCTCATATATATTTTGTTTCAACTCTCCAAAAGATCAAAAACCAGTTGGGAGGTTCATTACTCAAACTGTCCTAAGAAGTTGCTTATTGCTTCAAGAGGAAGCAAACTCCAAATTTGTGCCAAAGAAGAGGATCTATGGGTTTCTTTGCTTTTTAGCTTGCTCAAGAAAGTCTACAAGAGGTATGTAATGCTAAACCTCCTCATTATACATCACATTGTCATGTCTTGTAAAATTTGAAGTTCTGTTTTGAAAACCATAGTCATGTTGTCCCAAAATTTCTCTTTGTCAAGAGATTGTGTTTGTTGCAATGTTTCTGCTTTTGTTAAAGTGTAATGTTCATGAGCGATATGTATTGATGATATTCTGTCAAGGATGAGCTTTGTATATTGATTACAACTGTTTTGAGGAATTTGTCCACAAGAGTATCTTTAGAGATCTTAACATGAAATGTTGTTGTGCTTGATACAAATCTATCAGCTCTTGTCATTGGATTTGCTTGTTAGTTATTTCATGAGGTTTCCCTGCCCATAGGTCATGCATGAATCTAGGTTGGCTTTTGTTTCACAGTTGTGATGTTTGTTTCAATTGATATACCATTTTTATGAGTGTTGTGCTAAGATAGTATGCAACTACCTATTTCACACTCAATTGCCATGTTTCATACTGTGATTTTTTCATCTCAAGTGTTTAAACGGTTGGCTTGTTCTGGTATGGTCTTGCTTGTTTTAATTGAAACTTGTTTAAATTGATAAAAACATGAGGAATTAGCTAATAGGACCTGCTGTGAGATATATTACTTTTAAGGCTGTCAAATGTTTATGACTATTGCAAGATGCACTTTGAGTTTGAGGCTCACCATGAATCATGCCATAACATGCTACATCATTTCTGTCATGAAGTTGTTGATGTTTGTTACCACTTAACTTGTATCTTGTATGATCAAGCTTTCCTTCCTTTTTTTTTCAAAACAGTCCTATGTGTATACCAATTTCTATGTTAAGCTACTTTTGATTGATTTACAGGTTTAGGACCATTAGATAACATGATTAGAAGTTGTGTGTGGTATTTGCATGATCCAACTTGCCCTGCATTTTCGAAACAGTTGTCTACTTTCACACTTGCATTTTCAAAGCTTTATATTACCAACAACATATCCAATTCTGTTTCAGTTTGTTTCTATTTGATCTATGAGCCTAGAATCATCATTTAACATGTTTTAAGTTTGTGTGATGCATAGCTGTCTTGAATATGTCATGACCAATCCTATTGCATAATGAGCTTGACTTGCATTTCATGAGTACCAACATACCAAATTCTGCTTTGAATGAAATATGCCTGAATTTTGAGCTTGATCTCATCTATTTTCATGTTTGTGATGGGTATGTGCTAATTTCATGACATGAAACCACCCATTTTTTGAACTGAACTAGCTTGCCTCATCATCTTGCTGTCAAGCAGCTTTTTGTAAACCACAACTGCACACACACCATACATTTATTCTGTTTGAGTTGTTTTGGTTTATTTCATGAGCATTAGACCATTAGATAACATGATTAGGGCTTGTATGTGTGTATGAACTAGACCTCACATGAATGTTGTGCCAATCTATACCTCATCCTGCTATGACAGCCTACTCACATGTATACTACACTTGCAGATTTTGAACCAATTTTTGTTGTGTGCATTTTATGTTCAATCTTTAGTTGTAGAATCATCTATGGACACATTTGAAACTTGTGTGTGGTGATTATTTGGTTTAACACTGTTCCATTCCTGTCGTGATTTCCATTATGAATTTCATGTGTTAATAAGCAACTAGTATACCGTTTTCATTTCTGTTTGGTTTGTGACTGGTCTTGAAGTATAGAAACACTTGTTAACATGCTTGTAGTTTGTGTGTAAGGTTTGTTCAACCTGAATCTGCTTAATTGCATTTTTCAAATTTCACATGGCATGTTAATTTCAGTTCTGTTATTGGTGCATGATCTTGGCATTTGGTTGTTACCTTCTTGTTGATCTTTAGATTTCAAGTAAGTTAGGGTGAGATTTCATGAATTTGATGTTTGATTTGATCAAAGTTTGAGATATATCCATTTTTCCTTTTGATTGAAATTCTGGACAGTAGAACCAATTTGCCTATCATTGCAACTCATATGCTTCTTTTTGATCCAATGCTGTTTTGAACAATATTTTTGTTAGAACTCATTCAGAATCATGTTTATAACTTGCTCATGTCTTTCCATAATCCTAATTGCTTCTGGTTTAATCTATATTTTCCAAAATGCATCTCAAGGTTCCAAAATGCATGTTCCATTGTGTTTTGAGTTGTGGATATTATTTCAAGATTTGGTTGTGACCACTGTGATCCTCATAAAAAATCAGTCAAGATAGGTGGAAATTTCATGAAAAAATGTTAAGTTTTGACAAAGTTAGAAAATGCATTTTGAAGTATCACTTGTTTTGCCTTGCTTTTTGCCCAGCTACACACTTGTTTAGGTATGTATGTTTATGGGGTGGTTTTACATACTGGATGTATCACCACCCCAGTGGTAGAAACTTGCGTGCTTTATACCCCTTGTATACCAGTCCTGAGTTCGATTTAGTTGGAGATCAACTCTTTTGATTAAATTTATTTTTCTCCATGTTTTATTATTTTCTTCTTCTTTTCCATTCCTTGACAACATGCGCGCCTAGTGCCCAAGTGGTTAGGCCTTGTGTTTGTGAGCATGAGGGCCTGAGTTCAACTCTTGTCATGGCCCCTTTGTTTTCTCTTATCACTTGTTATTTTTACTTTCTTCATGAAAATTCAACATTACATAACTTCCTCATATTTTATTATTTTTAATCCATTCTTTTTGTAAAATGCTCATAATATTGTCTATTTTCATTTAATGAAAGAATATTTCAATTTGTTCATGTTCACAATGCATGTTATCTATTTGAAAGTTTGTCTACTTATTAAGGTCGTTACCTTGCGTCTTGTTGAATTTCTTTTGAACCATGTTTGATTTTATCTTGTAAAAAAAATTGCTCATGATTGATTCCTTTGTGTTTATTAACATGTCAAGACTTTGTCTTCTTTTTGGTTTTCCCCATGAATTTATCAATTTCCCTCCCGTTTTGACGTACTTGCTTGTTGTAACACGCTTGTATATGCTTGGTCGTAACCATGTTTCTTGTATTGCTCCCTGTTTAATATTTAATGCTTTGTTAAGTTTATTTTCCCCCAAGTGATGGAAATATTTAGTTCTCATCCAAGTTGCCTCCTCTTCTATCCTTCCAAAGGAAAAGTCTCTCCATTGACCCTTGTGTCATGGACAACTCATTACCCTCCCTCGACTTCGTCAAGTCATCTACCCGCTTAGTTAAGTTAGAACCATTAGACTTTGCTCTAAGTCTAAAAGGCCTTCCCTTGTTCGGAGTGTTCTTTCAATTAGAACTTAGGATAGAGTTTGTCAACTCTGTGTATGAATCATCGTCATGATTACTTACTTCCCCCTTGAGTGTTCAACTTAGATCTAGAGAGTTTTCCTTAAACTCTACACAAGCATTGTCATGTTTGTTCCCTTTAGAACCTTGGTTATAATCAAGTGTTCTTCAAAATTAGTGAGGTGAACTACAATTGATCTGATTCTATCCTAGTTAGGATACGCAGGCAAAGGACACGATGTCTTTGCGAGCAAACTTAGTATGTATGTATCTTTAGGTCCTAACCTACACCTTTTATCCAATCCATAGAAAACACTTAGCAAATTAACATACAAACAAACAAAAGGTTCCTGTAGGGTACTATAGATGTTTAGGATGTGAAATACCTACCTTATGCATAACCAACCCCCGATCCCCGAATCTCTTAGCGTTGTTGTTACATAGCGCAAAAGGTTCTTTCTCTCTTTAGACCTTTCCTTTGGATAAATTAAAGTCCGATTGTGAATTTTAAGAATTAAATATTCAAGTTAATTCAATAGCTTGATATCTGATTCTCACCGCAACAACCATTATACAACTGTGAGTTGATAGTGCAGTGTGCTAGAGTCTATGCCTACTGTTGTTGGTTTTGGTTGACATCTCATTGAGCAATATCAATTTTGTGGTGCTGCCTAGGTCTAGTGCCCTTGCTGTTTTGATGAAGTTGTGACTTCATGGTGTGCTTGGCTTAGTGTGTATGTTGGCAATGCTTGAGTTGTATCCTTTTGTCCATGGCTATTCTAGAAGGTATCATATCAGGCCTGCTAGTTGCAGGGTTTATCCTCTCATTCTAAAGGGTAATTCTGTTTTGATTTTGATTTGGAGCAGAGTTGGAACCAGTTTTTGGTCATGAGGATTGTAGACTTTCATCATGAGTCTAGTTGAATTCTTAGCAGAATGGGTGATAATTGGTGGACCTATTGCACTGATGCTTAGCTTGTTATCCAGGTTTGTAGGGAGCTTAATCAGCCTAGATTCCATTAGAATTCTGCTAGTTGGTTGATGTGTAATTGTGAGAACACCATGAAGGATCTGTTTCAGTCTTGTGATTTTATCTTTGGGCTGTGAGCTTGACTTTCATTTGATACCAGTATCAACTGTTTTTAAGCATAACTTATATTGCTCTTGTCACATTTGTTTTGAGAATCATCTACCATGTTTTGCTAGCTAGTGTCATTGGCCACTTTTTGAAGTTTAGTGCTAGCATTCTGCTAGGAATCAACTACCATGTTTGACAGTCATCATTGAAAATTAAATTGGAATTGTCTAACTTATGAGGTTTTTATTGTGACTATCATTGGAGTCCCTTGATTGCATATGAGGCTGCTGTTAGAATTTGATTGGTTGTTTTAAATTGGATTTTATTGACTTATTCAAGCCATGTTTCACTGCTACCTATATTTGTGCTTGAGGATTTAAGATTGTTAATTCAGGTATAGGTTTCTATTAGTTTGTAGGAGCAGTTGGTTTTTACTGTTGATTTACATCTGAGGTGTTTATTTGGGACAGAGGTGGATAACCAGGTTTGTTGCCATGAGAGTGTTGGGCTGGTTAGTGGAGTCAGCCTACTGCAAGTGGGGAAATCTTGTGAGTGTCTCAGGCCTGCTGAGTGTGGGTGAGAGTTTGTTCTAGGTAGGCTAGATGGAACTCAGAAGAATCTTTTGGCCTATGGGATTGTTGTGGAAATAGTATTGTTAGTGTTTGGCTGTGTGAATTCAGGCCAGATTCTTAACAAGCACTTGTTGATCTGAATGGATGGATTTAAGATGATGTAGTGTTGTCTCAGAACTTCACCTTTTTCGTTTAAAGACTACCAAAACCAGTTGGTACTAAGGGGGCTTAGGCTATTTTGGTTGTTTCTCGAGCAATGTTTGGTTGGTGGTTGTCACCTTGAGTTTGAAGACTTAGCATTTGGTTGTGTGGCATTATGTTGGTCAAATTATCAATTCTGGTTTTAGAGTTTTGTCAGCTCATGTCTATGGCTGCTAGAATTTGTTTCTCGTGTTAGGATCTGTTGTTGACTGCCTTTAGCTGGTGTGTTTGGTTTGGTAATCAACACTGTTATGCAGATGCTTTCCATCTGTGAAGTCATAACTATCAAGCTTTGTTCTTACACATTGGTTTTAAGGAGGAAATCTTTTGGTTAAAAGTGCATAGATCTTTAGATAGCACCAACATGATTATGTTCAATTTGTGTTTTGGTTCTGTCAGTTCAATGTTCATTTGTTTGAGTTGGATATTTCACTGTTGTTTTAGTTGTTGCCTAGTTTTAGGTAGATTCATTTAGAACTTTGGGGCAGGGTGTGAGCTTTAGGTTGTCCTAAGCATTTTAATACCAGTCTGCTTTGTGTTGGTTCTGTCAGTATGCTTTACGTGTGTTAGCTCTTGGTTCAAGTATGTCATTCTTGGCTTGGCATGGTAATGCAAGGATTTGTGTTTCTGCTCATTTTAGGTCAGTTCCTTTATTTGGATCATTTGCTTTGTGACTGTTTGCTAAGTTTAGTTTATTGGATTTAAGGCCTTGACATTGTAACCATATTGCCAACTCATGTTATTTTGCCACAAACCCAACTGTCATGTTTTTGAAGCTTGTTAACTTTTTATTCATCAGAAATTCATAACCAATTTGTAATAGCTTTGTGTTATGCTCTTGCACATGTTTTGTTTTAGAATGAGGGTATGGTTATACTAAGAAGGCTGCAGTCATTGTCCTATTGAGATATGTCATGATGCACTGCAACAAGCCAACTGCTATGGCTTGACAGCCCCCCAAACTTCAAGTCCTGGCTGGCAGTTTTTGTTTTAGAAGTTCATAGGTGAACGATCCAACTTGTACTAACTCTTGACAGAATGATTTTGTATTGTTTAATGTTGTGGCTTTGCTGTTTTGGATTGTGTTCACATCATGTTCATGCTTTGCAACTCATATGTCAATCTTCCTTTTATTTGCCTTTTGACCAAGCCTGCTGTTGGAAAACCTCTTAGTATTAATTGTGCATTGGTATGTATTTGGATGCATGGCTGTAGGCTGTTTTTGATTAAGTTGTTACCTTGATTATGCACTGCCGGTTTTTGTCTTAAGGTTTCTAAACCCTTGTTGTCTCTAAACATCACTTCAACCATTGCAATTGGTGTGTGAGATCCATAACCTGGCGTAATAAGGACTGATAGCAGTGGTTGTCATGGATTTTACTTTAGCATTGTGTATGCAAGATTCAATTTAAGCCATTTCATCATTTACGAATCGAATACCATTTCTTGCTCTGGTGTGTTTTAAACCAAATTTTCTGTTGGAGATCATCCCATGTCATGTTGACAACTTGCTCAAACCCTCACCTGCTTCTGTTTACCTCTATTCTGAACTTTGACTTTGAAAACGCATTTCAAAAGCCTCACTTGCACTTCCATTCATGTCTTAATTTGTGTGGACCTTTCGAAAAAACTAACAGCACCATTGTGATCCTTGTGAAATTTCAAGTGAGATAGACTTTTGTTTCACTGAATTTGGATGAGATTTGAGTGAGTTACAATCAAAACGCATTTGGATAGCTTGCCTTGTTTTTGCCCAGTCACACACATGCTTTTAGTATTTGTATTAATGAGGTGGCATCAATACACGGATGTATCGCCACCCTAGTGGTTGTGACCTTGCCTTGCCATGCCTTGTACTTGAGTTCGATCCCCAGTGGGGGCACTTTTTGTCTTAATTTCCTGTTTTTCTTTGTTTTAATATTTTAGTTTACTTTTTCCACATCCATATTTTAGTTTACTTTTTCCACATCCATATTTTTTTCACATCCATATTTTAGTTTACTTTTTCCAGTTTCTTATTTTTTTAGCATATTGTTTGTTTTATTTTATTTAACTTTTACTTCTTTTTAAAACATTTTTTAAATGCCATAAAGATCCCAAAAAAATCTTTTTTTATTTTAATGTGTTATTTTCCATCCCTTTTGTTTTATTTTATTTTATTTTCCATTTTATTTTATTTCATTTTTTCATTTTTATTTTGAATTCATCATTTATTTAGTATTTACTTGGCCTTGTGCCATGATCCTCCTAGGATTCCTAGTCCCTCCATTTAGGATGGGAGTAGGAGAGACATTAAGTGTTCAATCCTTTGCATGATAATATTAGGATAGTTTCATTCCCTCTCATCCCGATTTTAGGAGCATTGTGCATGATAACTTTAGGGTTCAGTTTCCCCTTAGTTTGAGTCTTTCTTTTCTCATCTCCTAAACATTTCAAAACACCTAATAAAGAAAGATTTGTGTCGTACGCTACAAGCCTTAAGTATTCAAGGAATGATGGTTGGGGGGCCTCCTCTCAATTGTCTAGAGTGTTTAGCATATACCCTTTGGGCGATATGCGATGCATTCGCTCTCGAGTCATAGTCTTTAGTGCGACATGAGTTTCAAACCATAACTCAATCCACTTCTTGTCTTAAAAAACACAAAACAAAAACATCAAATCTTTTTTATCCTTTGGGATCTTAATTGGAAAACCATTTTCAGAAAGAGTTTTGTTAAGCTTTGATTCTACCGCAAACAGTCATCGTCCCTAACTGCTGGAATCATTGTTTAACCCTACTCGGTTTAAAACGCTTGTACCAATCTGTGGACGTGTCAGCCCGAACTACGTTTGCTCTGATTTCTCGTACTAGACAAGGATACGTAGGCACAAGACGCGATGTCTTGGCAAGCAACCTTTCCCCACCTTTCACCCGTAGTTTTCCGAACTACGCTGACACTGACTTTCCCATTGCACGAGGGAATACGTAGGCATAGAGCGGCGTTGCTCTATCGAGTCTCTTTCCTTTTCTTTCGTCCCGGAGACCTTTAGCATAGATAGATTTACACCATTTTAGACTAGACAACAAGCGTGGATCCTGTCGAGTACGACGAACGTGAGGGGTGCTAATACCTTCCCCTTACGTAATCGACTCCCGAACCCGAGATTTGGTTGCGATGACCAATCTTATCCCTCTTTTTGTTATGTTTTCTCTGAGTGTTTTCTTTCCCTCTCTTGGGATAAATAACGCACGGTGGCGACTCTTCTGTCATTGTCGGCCTCGATTTTCGCAGTAGCGACAACTGGCTACTCTGTTGGGGAATTTTCCCATGCCCTATGCGAGTCAATCCTAGCGCTTGTGTGTTTTATTTTTGGGTGTGTATATATGTGTATATGTTTTGCATTTGCATTTTTATTATTGCATTTTACTTTCAGCATTGTTATATATATCATGTTGTTGTGTTGTGGGTGGGGTTGTTCCATTGAGAGATAAGCCAAAACCCAGGCTTGAGGATACATATAGCATTAGAGTGGAAAGTAGTGAGGATCTGCACACTAGGCATGCAATAATCCTCATGAAATTCGCATTCAGACGAGGTTTTCTGTTGAAGACATCCTATCCTGTACTAGGTTGGGAAAGGGTGTTGGATCTGAGAGCTGTCGACTTTGGAGACCGATCACTTGGGAGTCAGCTTAGTGAGGCCGCTTCGTGAGACAATGATGCCAAACCAGAAATGGTGAACGTATCATCGTTTCTTTAAAGTATGTGACGCTGACGACCGCATAGGATGTCGAACCTTGTCAAATAAGTTCATACCTGTGAGAGGGAGGGTTTGCAGGAAACTTTGACCTTCATCCTACCCATTTGTCTTATCAGTGTGAAGAGCTACAGTGGGATCCTGTACTAGTGCTATATGGTTTTCTCGCCGACGCGAAGGCTGTTTCACTGCCGTCAATGGCACAACAGCCTTGATCCTCTGTTGCATTTCATATTGCATTGCATGGCATTTTCATTTCATTTGCATAGCAGGTGTTCGAGACTGGGTTTTGTTATCCTGATCCAATTTTTTTTCGGAACCAGACATTAGCTTTTCAAGGAAGACAGAAGTGACTATAGAGCAGATTCAAGCTGAGTTGAGGGAAGTCTGAAGCCAAATGGGATAGTTTATGGTGGATGTGCAAGCCTTGTGTCTGGACCAGAAGACACTCAGAGAAGAAAACCATCAGCTGAAGACCCAAGTGGGCTTGATCATGGAGGTGATAAAGAATATGCTCAGAAAAGAAGGTGATCAGCTACCTGAGGCCGCAGCAAAAATGCTTGTTCCTCTTGTGCCTGTGGAACCTGTGCCAAGGTGTGATAAGCCTCAGATATCTCATGCACGACAGAGAGCTCTAGAATTTTCTCGTCAACATCTTGCTTCTCAGGATAATCATATGCCTAGGAGGTATCAGAAGACAAGGCCATGTAACAGAGTTTTAGATCAGATTCCTACGATGTATGCTCAGCTATTACAACCTTTGCTTCAACGCCAGGTTATTAAGCTTCAGACCATGAATCCTTTGACTGGTGAGCCTCCATCAGGTTTTGATGTGAATGCCCATTGCGATTTCCACTCTGGGGCACTAGGGCATAACATTGAGGACTATAAAGCTTTTAAGCATAAAATCTAAGACCTAATTGACTCAAAGGCAATTGAATTCACGACGGGCAGCGTAAACGTATCAGATGGTTCTATCCCAGTCGCCGCAAAAGAGATGGATGTTCCTATTCCCTCACCTGCAGCTGCAGTAGGTCAGGAGTATATCCTGCAATCTTTGGTGTCTAAGTCCCCTTGCCCACAGTTGTTGCCTGTTCCCGGGACAAGCCTGAGGATGAAAGTACCGGAACAAAGGGAGTCCCTGATACCTCAGACTCAATCTCCAAACGTTGCAACTGTTCATAGTCAACAATCTTTTGGGTCTTTGCATCAGATATCTGTTCCCCTTCAGAGTCAACGGTCGTACCGCCATCAGCCGCGTCAGCATGCTCGACAAAGACCAAGGAAGCCAAAGAGGTGTTTCACTCAGTTGCCAATGTCGTACAGTCAGATGTTGCCGAATTTGATCAGAGGTGGATTGATAGTGCCGAAGAAGATTAATACAGAGATTCATCCACCTCCGCCAGGTTTTGATGTCAACGCCCGCTGTGAGTACCATGCTGGGGCACAGGGGCATTCAACTGAAGACTGTAAGGTGCTTAGAAGCCAGGTTCAGACTCTGCTGGACTCCAACAGGTTTTCAAACATGCCTCAGGGTTTTCAGATCAACGATCCTCCATCGTCCAGTAATCTGGGTTCCGCAGTTGATGTTGTGGAGGGATCTACCGAGAGCAGATGTTCAGAAGAGTATCATACTGACTTCGACCAGCAATTCTGAAGATGGTTGGTTCACCAACAAATCAAGACTTGAAAACCCAGTTCCCTGAAGTTGGCAGCTCTTTTTATCATGTCATTTTCTTGCATTTGTAGTTTCTTTTATGTTTAAGTGCAAATTTAAATTGTAAAATGTGTTTGTTTTTAATTGATAATGATAATGAAATGAATATGCATGTTTTGATTAAATCCATTCGTGTTCACTTAATGATTTTCTATTGATGTCAAGCGCTTGTTTAAGCGGAATCCGAGGGAGGATGACAAAGTTAAAAAGACGCAAAGTTTCTGATAGTATGCTTTTGAAAAAAACCTTTGTTGATTATGTACAGGCATTGTTTCAAATTCCTAAACACCGGAGAGATAAGGAGTTAATCCCTAGTTAACCCCTTTGAGCCTAGTAGTAGGAGTTTCTTTTTGAAAACGAAAAACCCTCAATCTTAACCTGGGGTAGGGTAGGTGTCAGTTAATTTGATCGAGCATCCAAATTGCAGAAGGGAGTGTTCTCGTTCGAGGACCAATCACACCTGTATAGGTCGTCCCTAAAGAACCACAATGGTTATCCACAATGGAGTGAGACAGTCACAATCTCCCAACGAGTCAGACAAGCTGGTGTCACACGATTTGTTCCCGAAAAATCAATCAAAATATATATATATATATATATATATATATATATATATATATATATATATATATATATATATATATATATATATATATATATATATATATATATATATATATATATATATATATATATATATATATATATATATATATATATATATATATATATATATATATATATATATATATATATATATATATATATATATATATATATATATATATATATATATATATATATATATATATATATATATATATATATATATATATACAAGAAGCCTGTTAAATCGATAACATGTAAACAAGTGGCTTCAGCAAAAATTAGGGCATCCCGCTGGACTTCGAAATCAAAATAAACTCAAAAGAGTTAGTCCAGGCAAAAATAGGGAAATCAGAGAAACGATATAGAACAAGTCGTGTGATTCCGAACACCAAAGCGAGTGACTGTCACGCTAAAAAACTTGTGGTTTCCTGAACCATCACTCATATCATTCAACCTTTTAAAGGTGAACGCTTGTGTCGAATTAGCTGAACATAGGATTGAAGAACATCAAGGAGGATAGGTGGGTTAAAACAAACTTAGAGCCTTATATCCTTTCCTTCTATAACCATGAACCTGGCCAAGTTACAACCTTCAAAAGTCCTAATTGAAGCAGGTTTGTTTCGAAAGAATACTTCGGTAAAGATCGCGTCGAAACATACTCCTAAAAGGATTCTTCTTACCTTGTGGGTATTGATATTGACATTCTGATAAGTGATTCATTTACTGTGTTACAACTTTTTTCTAGTGAACAGACTTGGATTTTAAAACTGTCATATGCATTGCATTAATATTATCATTTGCAAAATGAATTGTTTTACTTGCGAGTAAGCACTTGACATCAGGAGAGCTTCTACAATGTGAAGTTTGATCGAGCTAAGATGCAAAGCACCGGAGAGATCCGTCGAGCAGGGGCATGCCAAAGGATCACAAAAGAGGAGTCAGTCGTTCCAAGATTCAGTTAATCTGGGGCAACCAGGTCGAGATTCATCAAATCTCTTGAAGGCCATTCAAAGACGCCATTTCCTAAGGTCCATTAATTTGGGGCAATCAGGTCGAGATTCGATGAATCTCTTGAAGTCAAAGGCACTTCTCCAAATCATCCAGTCAGGGGCAAAGTCATTGCAAGGCTGGGGCAAGCTACCCCAAGAGTACGAAAGATCTCCTTATCCAACAGACAATCAACTTGAAGTACCTCTTCGAGATTCAAAGTGCGAAAAGCAATCCACATCAAACCATCAGGGCACATAAATTTCAGGAAGGTATTACTGAAGTCCCACAGGCTGGAGAAAAATTAGAAACAAAAGAGATGCTTTCTTCTCCATATATTCAGAGCTTATCAGAGTTATTCAAGCAGGTGCAGTCGACCTTCAAGTTCAAGACGAATGTCAGGAGGTCATAGAAATTATCCCCTGGCCCATATCAAACTTGTATCTAGATAGATCATTTCTCAACCTCAGCTCTACCTGACCTTTCACAGAAAGCCTAAAGCCCAATCATACTTGGTACATCTAGCTGTCCCCCAGTGAAGTTGTCGTGTCTTTATCCCCCCCCCCCCCACAAAGTGAAGATGTCAGACCAGAAGTATCTCGCCAACGATAATATATAGTCGAGATCAGTACATCCCTAGCAGGTTGGGATTACATGTGATCAAGGATATCCTCAGCAGGTCGAGATTGATATCTCCAGTAGAGTAGGATCATCTCCAACTAGTAGGAGTGGGATAATCCCCCAACAGTTGAATGAATTCAGAATTTTGTTTTCCCCACAGAGTCTGAATGATTGGCTCTTTTCCCCTCAAAGTCTAGGTCATTGACTTATTCCCCAAGCGGAAGTTGTTATTGTTAAGTTTGTTTCTCACTCTCCCCAAGCAGAGGTCGATGTTGATTCCCTCATTGCCTAATCCCCAGCCAAGCCAGTGGAGTAGCTTTCTTCCCTGAGATTGGTTATCTCCATCCTCAGTAGAAAGAGCTTGGGATGATTCCCCAGTAGATCTTATTCATAATCCCTAATAGATAGCGGATTAAATCTTCAGCAGAACGGAATCTCTGACAAAATGAAGCCATCCTTCAGCAGTCTGCCTTGATTCCTAGCAGAGTTGTCTGTTCCCCTGAATGTTATATTCTGGCAGACCACCCAGGGCTGATTTCCCTGGTAGAGTGGAGTTATTTGTCTCCAGCCGAGTTGTTAGTTCCCCAGAAGAGTTGTATTCTGGTAGGCCATCTGGGACGTTTTCCTCAGCAGAGTTTGATTTTGATCCCCAGCAGAGTGGATTTGTGCTTAGTAGAGAAGTTGTACCCAGAAGTTTTCTCGGAGGCCATCCAAGGCTTATATCCCCCAGCATGAGCCTATTTGCGCTAGGCGTACCTAGTCTTCCCCCAGCGGGGTTTGTTTTCCTCTTTAGCATTTATTTTTCTAGAGTGGTCCCTTTGCATTTTCATCGTGTATATCATCCTCCTAAACGCGTAGCATTTCCATTTCGTATGGAGCATTACGCCATATTCAAACATTTGCATATGAAACATAGGCCAGGTGGTTACCTCCTTGTTTGCAAGTGTATCTCCGACAAATGACTGATATCTTTGCCTGAATGGTATCCAGACCATGGCAGTTTTCGTTAGCCCACGTGGTATCCAGACCCCGGCTTACATTTTCCCCCAGCGGTGTCGCTCGACTTCAATCGATGGTGTGATCATAAGCTCATGTGGTATCCAGACCTTGATGAGTATGTTGATGGTTTGTTCTGCCCAAATAGTATTTAGACCATAGCGTTTTCAGATTCGTTCTATCTGTTGACTACCCAGACTCCGGTCAATGTCGTTGAGCATTCAGGCTTAGGTAATTTGAAAGATTCGTCCAGTCCGTTGATTACCCAAACTCCAGTCAATCTCGTTGAGCATTCAGGCTCTAGTAATTTGAAAGATTTGTCCAGTCCGTTGAGTATCCAGACTCCGATCGATCTCGTTGAGGTTCAGGCTCCGATAATTTGAAAGATTCATCCAGTCCGTTGAGTATCCAGACTCCGGTCGATCTCGTTGAGCAATCAGGCTCCTCCAAGTTAAAAGGTTCCTTATCCCTATGTGGTATCCAGACCATGACAAGTTTATATGTGTTTTCTTCTGCCCGTATGGTATCCAGACCATGTCAATATCAGATGTATTTTCCTTTGTCCATTGAGTATCCAGACTCTGGTCAGTTTCGTTTAGTATTCGGGCTCCGGTAAATCTTGTTGGTTATTCTGCCCGTTGAGTATCTAGACTCCGGTCAACTTCATTGAGCATTCAGGCTCCGGTAAGTATCTCACTGGTTCATGTTGTTCGTAGAGTACCCAAACTCTGACACTTTGAAAAGGTATTCTTAACTCATGGGGTATCCAGACCTTAATGAGTATGTTTGTGATGCATTCCTTCATAGGTTGAGTATCCAAACTCCGGCCTATTACGTTGAGTATCATGACTCTGGTTTATTACGTTGAGTATCTAGACTCCGGTTTATTACGTTGAGTATCCAGACTCTGGCCTATTACATTGAGTATCCAGACTCCGTCCTATTACGTTGAGTATCCAGACTCCGGTTTATTACGTTGAGTATCCAGACTCCGGTTTATTATGTTGGGTATCCAGACTCCGGCCTATTACATTGAGTATCTAGACTCCGGCCTATTACGTTGAGTATCCAGACTCCAACTTATTACGTTGAGTATCCAGACTCCGGCTTATTACGTTGAGTATCCAGACTCCGGCTGATGACTTATCTTGCCTATGTGGTATTCAGACCTTGGCAGATTATAAAATTTTCTCTCTCGCTTGTGCGGTATCCAGACCCCGGCGGATTGTGATCTTCGATGGATGCGTCCATCTTATTTTTATCTATCCCCAAAAGAGTTTATTCAGTTTCAGTTTCATTCTACGGTTGTCAAATTTCTGGTTTCTTTGGTATTCAACCGCCTTTTACCTCGAATGTTTGAAAATCGTTCGCTTTTCATCCCTTCAGGTCCAAGTCGCTTGAATAGGGGCAGTTGTTGTACCCCAAAATTTGACCAACCTCTTTTCTTAATCTTTGGATTATGTTTCATTGCATCTTAGCATCTTGCATTTGCATAGCATAGTTCTTACAGGGGATCAAGTGTTTGTTTGTGTATCATCCAAGAGGAGAGTCTTTATTGGTTTCAAGCTCAAGCAAAGGCACTGGTACAAACCATCAGAAGATTGTCAAGGGGTCCATAGATTTTTATCATTGGTGTGAGCATGAGGTAGAAGTTTGTTGAATACCTCAGAGGTCATGGCGAAGTTGGAATAGTCACTCAGTTCATCTGAATAGTGCCTAGACAAAGAGGGTGAAATTAGGGTTTCATTTTTAATCAGGCTAAATTTGTTTTTGAGAGCAAGACTGGTTTCCATGACCTTCCATATGTCCTAAGGTGTTCGAGGATGAGAGTTGGACCATCAATTTTAATCAGAGGAGCTCCAATTGATTAGTTGATTGAAAATCAAGCGATTTGGAGAAAAGTCAACTATGTAGTGAAAAACGTCAACTCTTGACTTTTTGAGGTCAAGATCATGAAAAATCAAGGGATTCATGAAAAATCAAAGGTGGTTGAAAGTTGCCATTTTGGAAATTAGAGTTTTAGAAACTTTCTATTTTTGGAAAGTTTTTATGTTTGGAACAACCATCTTCAAGGCCATTTTTATTCATGATAAAAGTTTCAAATGATCTTTTGGCCAACATAGAAATTGTTCCTTGTATCTCAAGCTTTCTTTTAAGTACCAATTCATAGTCATACAATATTTGGAGCTCAAATTATGATCAATCAAAGTTGGGGCTCAAATTATGACCAATTCATAGTCATACAATTTTCATCACCTTCTTGATGTCAAATTAAACTTTGTCCTAAATGAAAGTTGTAGAGTGTGTTCCAAGCTTTCCAAAGAGTACAAGAAGTCCTCCATTGGATTTGAGAAGCTCAAGTTATGGATGTGCAAAGTTGAGGAAAAATAAGGCAAAATCCATACTTAAAATTTTTTCTAAGTTATTTGTGAGCAGCTTGCATGACATACTTTTCAACCCCAATTTTATTGCACTTTCAATGATCAAATGGGACTTTCATCAACATGAAAGTTGTTAATGGATATGAAATCTTCATTTCTTGTTCAAACATCACATCATTTGCTTGAGTATTCATTAACTTATGATGGTTTGGAGTGAGCCTCTTAGGGCTGTTGCAAAGTGCCATTCATGAAGCATTTTGGCCATCACTTCTTGCAGCCCACAAAACCACACGTATGATATGTATTCTTGGTGCATTCTTTGTGTACCAAACATTGCCATAACAGGAGGGACCAAGCTTGTACCCCTTTACCCCAATTTTGAAATTCTTGCCAGAATAAGGAAAGGACCAGCCACCCTCATTCTGCAGCTCAACAGCTTGTTCCCTCCACTCCAGAAAACAACAAGAAAGCCAGCATGCTTATGTACTATGTTTCCCTTCACCACTTAGTCCCAACAACCATGAACATATCAGATCTGCACCATTGATCTTTTACCACTGTTAAACTTCCATTTTCACATTCTCCATATGCTATTAAAGCTAACTAGCAGCTGGGCAAAACCCTAGCCACCATTTGAGAGAGAAATCAGATTTTGCATTTTGTGTTGCTCTGAGAATTCCCTCGAATCTCACTCATTTCCTCATCATTTTTCAAACACTTTATCACCTCAACACCACTTTGAAATTGTTTGCAAAAGGAGGAGCTGTTGATTCTTCTCTTGAGCTGCTCTGAGAATCAACTGTTGCATCAAGTGAGGGAGAAACATCAAAGCTTGTTCAAGAAAGGGATAGGCTGCTGCTAGTTTGCTTTGGGAAGTATACAAGAGGTATGTAGACCTAAACCCCCTCATTATGCAGCATGTTTATGTGGATATGCTGTCAAATGTTTTGAATGTGATGAGTTCATAAATGTTGTGGTTTAAACTTGTGTGGTGTAAGCTTGAAGTTGTAAAATTGTCATTTGTGAAGTTTGCAACTATTATGTGGGATTTTTCTGCTCTTAGGTGGATTTATCTAGCATTCAGAATCTTGCACTGAAGTTGTTAAACTTGAGAGGTGTCATTTGTTAAACTTGTGCATAGAACTGTCATGAGAATCTTGCACTGAAGTTGTTTTTTGGCTTGTTTGGTTGCATCAAGTTTGAATGCATTTAGGATGCTAACGGTTATATTTTTGGATTGTTAAGCCTTTGAGAGTTGTTTTTGCTGTTGCGTTTGTTTGGGTTGATTTGTTTAGATAACAAGTGGATGCTATAATGAAATTTTAGCTTATTGTGTGCCTCATTTCTTTAAGGCCAGGTAAGAGCTGCTTTGAGTTCTAGAGCGCTGTTGGCCTTTAGATCTTTGAGGGTTAGTTTCTGAGTTTTAGTGGTGATTCGTGTAAAGGTCTATGGCTGTTAACCTTTTGAAACCTGTTAGTGTTTTAGATGGTGTAGAGAGGACTCTGTTAGTGTGCACAAGAGAGGGTTGTTACCATGATTTCATAATAATCTAGAGTGCTTCAACTTCGTTGACATTTTGCTTTGGTCCTCAGGACTGTCCAATCTTCCTTGACAGTCTAGGTGAGGTAAGGTTGTAGTATTTGGTAGAATTTTGTGTTTGACTTGTGTGAGAGTTTTAGCATGATGGTTATGCCTGCTGGTGTGCAGCCCCTTTTGTTTGGTCAGAATATGTGGATGCAGTTGAGGCATTTGGTTTTGGTTGGCGAACTAGATTTTGAAGATGTTCTGATTCTGCCAAGCCATTTTCAAGTCTTAGTTTACCAATTACTGTAAGATTTTAGTATAGTTGCACTAGGGCTATCTTTGAGACTTGTTGATTTAAGACTTACTGTTGGAAGTTATGTTTGAGCTGTCCATTCATGTTTGAGAGGCTTAGGTGGACAATTGTGTCGAGAACTATCATTGAAGATTATTTGAGTTGAACGTTGTCATGATGGTATGCCTGATCTGATTTGAGTTTACTCAATCTATACCATTATACAACTGTGAGTTGATAGTGCAGTGTGCTAGAGTCTGTGCCTACTGTTGTTGGTTTTGGTTGCCATCTCATTGAGCAATATCAATTTTGTGGTGCTGCCTAGGTCTAGTGCCCTTGCTGTTTTGATGAAGTTGTGACTTAATGGTGTGCTTGGCTTAGTGTGTATGTTGGCAATGCTTGAGTTGTATCCTTTTGTCCATGGCTATTCTAGAAGGTATCATATCAGGCCTGCTAGTTGCAGGGTTTATCCTCTCATTCTAGAGGGTAATTCTGTTTTGATGTTGATTTGGAGAAGAGTTGGAACCAGTTTTTGGTCATGAGGATTGTAGACTTTCATCATGAGTCTAGTTGAATTCTTAGCAGAATGGGTGATAATTGGTGGACCTATTGCACTGATGCTTAGCTTGTTATCCAGATTTGTAGGGAGCTTAGTCAGCCTAGATTCCATTAGAATTCTGCTAGTTATTTGATGCGTAATTGTGAGAACACCATGAAGGATCTGTTTTAGTCTTGTGATTTTATCTTTGGGCTGTGAGCTTGACTTTCATTTGATACTAGTATCAACTGTTTTTAAGCATAACTTATATTGCTCTTGTCACATTTGTTTTGAGAATCATCTACCATGTTTTGCTAGCTAGTGTCATTGGCCACTTTTTGAAGTTTAGTGCTAGCACTCTGCTAGGAATCAACTACCATGTTTGACAGTCATCATTGGAAATTAAATTGGATTTGTCTAGCTTATGAGGTTTGTATTGTGACTATCATTGGAGTCCCTTGATTGCATATAAGGTTGCTGTTAGAATTTGATTGGTTGTTTTAAATTGGATTTTATTGACTTATTCAAGCCATGTTTCACTGCTGCCTATATTTGTGCTTGAGGATTTAAGATTGTTAATTCAGGTATAGGTTTCTGTTAGTTTGTAGGAGCAGTTGGTTTTTACTGTTGATTTACATCTGAGGTGTTTATTTGGGACAGAGGTGGATAACCAGGTTTGTTGCCATGAGAGTGTTGGGCTGGTTAGTGGAGTCAGCCTGCTGCAAGTAGGGAAATCTTGTGAGTGTCTTAGGCCTGCTGAGTGTGGGTGAGAGTTTGTTCTGGGTAGGCTAGATGGAACTCAGAAGAATATTTTGGCCTATGTGATTGTTGTGGAAATAGTATTGTCACTGTTTGGCTGTGTGAATTCAAGCCAGATTCTTAACAAGCACTTGTTGATCAGAATGGATGGATTTAAGATGATGTAGTGATGTCTCAGAACTTCACCTTTTTCGTTTAAAGACTACCAAAACCTGTTGGTACTAAGGGGGTTTAGGCTATTTTGGTTGTTTCTCAAGCAATGTTTGGTTGGTGGTTGTCACTTTGAGTTTGAAGACTTAGCATTAGGTTGTGTGGCATTATGTTGGTCAAATTGTCAATTCTGGTTTTAGAGTTTTGTCAGCTCATGTGTATGGCTGCTAGAATTTGTTTCTCGTGTTAGGATCTGTTGGTGACTGCCTTTAGCTGGTGTGTTTGGTTTGGTAATCAACACTGTTATGCAGATACTTGCCATCTGTGAAGTCATAACTATTAAGCTTTGTTCTTACACATTGGTTTTAAGGAGGCAATCTGTTGGTTAAAAGTTCATAGATCATTAGATAGCACCAACATGATTATGTTCAATTTGTGTTTTGGTTCTATCAGTTCAGTGTTCATTTGTTTGAGTTGGATATTTCACTGTTGTTTTAGTTCTTTCCTAGTTTTAGGTAGATTCATTTAGAACTTTGGGGCAAGGTGTGAGCTTTAGGTTGTCCTAGGCATTGTAATACCAGTCTGCTTTGTGTTGGTTTTGTCAGTATGCTTTATGTGTGTTAGCTCCTTGTTCAAGTATGTCATTCTTGACTTGGCAAGGTAATGCAAGGATTTGTGTTTCTGCTCATTTTAGCTCAGTTCCTTTGTTTGGATCATTTGCTTTGTGACTGTTTGCTAAGTTTAGTTTATTGGATTTAAGGCCTTGACATTGTAACCATATTGCCAACTCATGTTATTTTGCCACAAACCCAACTATCATGTTTTTGAAGCTTGTTAACTTTTGATTTATCAGAAATTCATAACCAATTTGTAGTAGCTTTGTGTTATACTCTTGCACAAGTCTTGTTTTAGAGTGAGGGTATCGTTATACTAAGAAGGTTGCAGTCATTGTCCAATTGAGATATGTCATGATACACTGCAGCAAGCCAACTGCTATGGCTTGACAGCCCCCCAAACTTTAAGTCCTGGTTGGCAGTTTTTGTTTTAGAAGTTCATAGGTGAACGATCCAACTTGTACTAACTCTTGACAGAATGAGTTTGTATTGTTTAATGTTGTGGCTTTGCTATTTTGGATTGTGTTCACATCATGTTCATGCTTTGCAACTCATATGTCAATCTTCCTTTTATTTGCCTTTTGACCAAGCCTGCTGTTGGAAAACCTCTTAGTATTAATTGTGCATTGGTATGTATTTGGGTTCATCGTTGTAGGTTGTTTTTGATTAAGTTGTTACCTTGATTATACACTGTCGATTTTTGTCTTAAGGTTTCTAAACCCTTGTTGTCTATAAACCTCACTTCAACCATTGCAATTGGTGTGTGAGATCCATAACCTGGCGTAATGAGGACTGATAGCAGTGGCTGTCATGGATTTTACTTTAGCATTGTGTATGCAAGATTCAGTTTAAGCCATTTCATCATTTACGACTCGAATACCATTTCTTGCTTTGGTGTGTTTTAAACCAAATTTTCTGTTGGAGATCACCCCATGTCATGTTGACAACTTGCTCAAACCCTCACTTGCTTATGTTTACCTCTATTCTAAACTTTGACATCGAAAACGCATTTCAAAAGCCTCACTTGCACTTCCGTTCGTGTCTTAATTTTTGTGGACCTTTCGAAAAAACTAACAGCACCATTGTGATCCTTGTGAAATTTCAAGTGAGATAGACTTTTGTTTCACTGAATTTGGATGAGATTTGAGTGAGTTACAATCAAAACGCATTTGGATAGCTTGCCTTGTTTTTGCCCGGTCACACGCATGCTTTTAGTATTTGTATTAATGGGGTGGCATCAATACACGGATGTATCGCCACCCCAGTATTTGTGACCTTGCCTTGCCATGCCTTGTACCTGAGTTCGATCCCCAGTGGGGGCACTTTTTGTCTTAATTTCCTGTTTTTCTTTGTTTTAATATTTTAGTTTACTTTTTCCATTTTTTTCACATGCGTATGATTGGTTGGAGTGGTTTTCTTTCATGCTTGCAACCCCAAGGTCTTGGGTTCAAGCCTTGGGGGGCACTTTCTTTGTTTATTAGGTGTTTTGAAATGTTTAGGAGATGAGAAGAGAAAGACTCAAACTAAGGGGAAAATGAACCCTAAAGTTATCATGCACAATGCTCCTAAAATCGGGATGAGAGGGAATCACTGTTTAACCCTACTCGGTTTAAAACGCTTGAACCAATCTGTGGTCGTGTTAGCCCGAACTACGTTTGCTCTGATTTCTCGTACCAGAAGAGGATACATAGGCACAAGACGCGATGTCTTGGTGAGCAACCTCTCCCCACCTTTCACCCGTAGTTTTCCGAACTACGTTGACTCTGACTTTCCCATTGCACGAGGGAATACGTAGGCATAGAGCGGCATTGCTCTATCGAGTCTCTTTCCTTTTCTTTCGTCCTGGAGACCTTTAGCATAGATAGATTTACACCCTTTTAGACTAGACAATAAGCGTGGATCCCGTTGAGTACGACAGACGTGAGGGGAGCTAATACCTTCCCCTTGCGTAACCGCCTCCCGAACCCGAGATTTGGTTGCGATGACTGATCTTATCCCTCTTTTTGTTAGGTTTTATCTGAGTGTTTCCATTCCCTCTCTTGGGATAAATAACGCACGATGGCGACTCTTCTGTCATTGTCGGCCTCGATTTTCGCAGTAGCGACACATATCTTCATCACTAACCACCAGATCTCGTCAGATCCAAACATCAACTAGAAAAACCCAACGACGTCCATCTTCTTCATGTGTTCCTTCATACACCCTCAATATTACCCAGATTTCTTCTAACAAACTTTCGATTCAACCAAGATTAAACCAGATCCGAAGTTTCACCATCATACGATTACCAACATGAACCCAGAATTTTTCGTTCTTCATTTCCATCGCAAATAGCTCAAACCTATCAATCCCCAAACCAATTTCATCTTCACCTCACAGATCCTCCCTAATCTTCAACATCGCGAACCAAATCTTCAAGATCTCCAAATAAGCATTTCTGGATCTTCAACATGCAACTTCGGAGTTCATCACCAACCTTCTTTAATCCGCCATGGACGTTTTCCAGAAACCGCAACGAATCCTCAAAGATCTGTATCAAAACCTTCATCTTCGTCAAATCGCACCAAACAACATCTAACCGTGAACAAGTTTCAACCAGAGCTCAATTCGAACCTAGATCGGGACTCGGATTTTCTTTCTTCGTAATGATCATCAGACCATCGGATACACCACCTCCATTTTCTTCTCCTCAAGAACGAAACTCACATCGTTCAACAGAAATTGGATCGAGAATCTGGAATGTTAGGGATTTGTGTTCATCTATTTTGTAGGTTGTATGGTGATGTTTGAAGGAAAAGAGACTGAACTGTTAGGGAGAGAGGTTTTGTTTTGGATGGAAGGAGTTTTGGAAGACAGAGAGGTTGAACGAAGATGGACGGAAAGCATCAAACGACGGCGGGTTAGGGTAATTGCAGGGAAGAAGAAGGTCTCTCGTGCATTCCTTAATTGGGTTAGTGGGCCTTTTGGCCCAACTATTTTTCTCGGATCTCACCCCTATATTCCTCTTTGCGCCTCCCCTTCTTGCTGGTTGTTTGATTGTTGTTGCACCCCAAAATTTGACCAACTGATTCTCGTGCTTGGCTTGAGTTTTGTTAGCATTTTCGTATTCATTGCATCAACATTTTGCATAGTATTGGTTCTAGAGGCAGGAGATCAAGGTTCCCGTGGTTCAAGTTTCTTTCCCGTGCAAGCGATTGAACAACAAGCATTAGAAACGATATTTTACCCAGCGGTCGAGCGGCCGATTTTATTTTGTAGGTTATGCTTAGATCAAGAGACAACATTCAGGCTATGTCCAGCATTATCACAGTCACAGTATTCAAAAGCAAGTGTCAAAAGCTTCGCAGAGCTCAAAACGGCGAGAAACAGGCAAACGGGCAGGTTTCCCTCCAAAAGGTGCCAAATTCAAATTTTTGGAGGTGTTAATCGGTTAACACATATGGTAAATCGATTAACCATTGGAAAATCAGCTCAGATTTGAAATTTTAACAGTGTTAACAGGTTAACGCATATGGTTAACTGGTTAACCATAGCAGAATTTTATCACATCGAAGCTCATTTTTACCAAAAGAAGGATCTAGAATGTTCTTGAAAGTTGGTTATTTCAATTTTCCCTCCAAATTCCCATGCCTATCTCCAAACCAACTTTCCAATCCAAAATCCAAACCCCACCTTTGGGATCCAAACCTAGATGGTATTTAAGTGATCCACTCCAAACCAAAGGGAGCCAACTCTCATTTCTCACATTCAATTTTCAGATTTCACTCCATTCTCTCTCAAATTCTCTCAATTCCCTCCATTTCCAAAATTCACTCAAAGCTCTTTTTCATTAAGATTCATTGATTTTGAATTGAAGTCAATGGATTCTTGAGCATAAACCTTCATCCACCCTCATCCTTGGATCAATTTTCATCATTAATTTTCGTGCAAATTGAGATCTGATCTTGAAGCTTGAAGTGGAAGTGATTATTCGAAGCGTTTCGACTCGAATTTGGTGGATCTTCGTTCATACAACTATAATCGGCTTGGATCTCAAAGTTTTCCGGGTTTCTATTGTTTGAACTACTCAAATTCAGTTGATCAATAATTACAAGAGCAAATCTCCGCTTCGAAGGTTGGAGATTCTAGATCCATAACTGTTTTTGAGCTTATTTGCACTTTCATAATAATTTTCATATTCGATTGAATTTGTTAATTTTGATCCGTGTGAATTTCGATTGTATTGTATAGACCTGTTTGCATGTCTATTGATTTTCTGTTTGCAGGAGCATTTTCATTCTTATTTGATAAGTTGATATGTTGGATCACTTGGTTATGTGATTTTGTGCATTAAGTGCTTTTCCTGCTGTTGTTTTTCACTTCTGGTGCAGTGTTAATCAGTTAACCTATATGGTTAACCGGTTAACCCATTCAAACTTTCAAATTTTTTTAAACGATAACAGTGTTAACCAGTTAACGCATAGGGTTAACCAATTAACCTATTCAAAACTTCACATTTTTCAAACATTTTAAGGTGTTAACCGATTAACCCCAGGGGTTAACCGATTAACATTGTACCAGAATGCCATGTTTGCTGTTTTGTTTGCATGATTGCATACAGATTCAATCCGAATCATCATAGATCAATGTGATGCATTATGATTGAATTTTTTTGGTTGTTTGCCACTATTTGTGTTTGTTTAATCATGATGTTGTTGACTTGTATGATCATTCTTTCAATTTGTTGCATGCTTGTATGTGGTTCGAATTGATCATTCGTTCGCATGTTTAATTGCTTGCATTTCTCACTTTTCTCCATGTGTTTGCATCATTCTTGCATCGCTGTTAAAGTCGAGACGCGCTTGTGGTGGCTACTGCCCCACACACTTTTCCTCCCTCCCACCATTCTAATTGTGCATTTTCGTGTTTGCATTTCTTTACTTGTGATTGATTCTTCCTTTGTTCTTTTTGTGCTTTTTTCCATGATCCCCATAGGATTCCTAGTCCCTCCCTTTATGGTGGGAGTAGGAGAGACATTAGGCGTTCAATCCAACTATGCTAACATTAGGGTAGATGTTTCCCCTTTCAATCCAAACTCTAGGATCACTTTGCATGACAACGTTAGGGCCGAGTTTCCCTTAGACCTTCTGTGCGTCTCTCTCTCTCTCATCTTAAACCATGCAAATTCACCTAATAAAGGCTAGTTTATACCGTACATTACGAGCCTTAAGCTACCCGGGAAATGGTTGTTGAGGAGTTTCCCTTCAACGATCAGGATGTTGAGTATGGCACCCTTTGGGTGACATGCGACGCATTCACTCCTAGATCATAGTTCCTAGTGCAATATAAATTGCAAACATTCATAAAAAAACACTGCTTCCTTAAAAAACACAAAACAAATTCAAACCTTTTTCCTTCGGGATTAATCAAACTTCTTTTTCAGAAAAGAGTGTTGTTAAGCTTCGATTCTACTGAAAACAGGCTTAGTCCCTAATTGCTGGAACGACTGTTTAACCCTACTCGATTAAAACACTTAATCAACTTGTGGTTTCGTGTCTGTCCAAACTACGTTTGCTCTGATCTTTCATGCCAGATGAAAGTATGTAGGCACGAGATGGCGATATCTCGGTGAACAACCTTCCCCCCTTCGCCCGTAGTTAGCCGAACTATGTTGACTCTGACTTTCCCATTGCACAAGGGAATACATAGGCACAGAGCAGCGACGCTCTGCCGAGTCTCTCTCTCTCTCTTTTCTTTTCTTTTTATCCCGCAAGCCTTTAGCATAGATAGATAAACAACCCTTTTAGATGGCAAACAAGCATGGATCCCGTCGAGTACGATGGACGTGAGGAGTGCTAATACCTTCCCCTTGCGTAACCGACTCCCGAACCCAGGACTTGGTTGCGATGACCTCGTCTTTTCCTTTTGCATTAGGTTTTTCTGGTCGTTTCCTTTCCCTCTCTTTGGGATAAATAACAAAAGGTGGTGACTTTCTATTTTCCGCCGGTTGTTTTTTCGTAGTTGGGACAGCTGGGGACTCTAGTTCCCTATGTGAGTCAATCCTAGCGCTTGTGTGTTTATTTGTTGGGTTCGCATTTATTTATCGCACTTTACTTTCCCGCACTTTACTTTCAGCATGATATTATTATTTGTTGTGCTGTGGTTGGGAGGGGTGATTCTGATGAGTGATAAGCCAAAACCCAGGCTTGAGAGCATACATAGCTTTAGTAGTGGAGAGTAGTGGGGGCGTACATGCTTTGCATGTACTAGTTTCCTATGAAATTCACGCTCAGACGAGATTCTCCTGGATGATTTCTTTTCCAGCCCCTTGGGCTTAAGGGGATATTAGACTTGGGAGTTGTCGACTCTGGGGACCGATCATTTGTGACTCAGCTAAGTGAGGCCTCTTCAGGGAGCGATGATTCCAAACCAAAAATGGTGAACGTATCATCATTTTCTGAAAGTCTGTGACGCTGAAAAACGCATAGGATGCCTAACCTTGTCAGTGGATAGGTCCATACCTGTGAGTGGGGCTGGGTTATTGCAGGAAACTGTGACCTTCAGACGACCTGGTTTTCTCTTGATACTTTGAATCAGTGACATTGATATCAGAGGTTTCTTTATCAGAGTTGTGCCGTGTTCTCATCAGAGCAGAATTTTGGTCCTCTACAACCAACAACACAACACTCTTGATCCCCTGCCGCATTTTTGCATTTGCATTTTCATATTCATTTGCATTTCATTAACACGTATCTATGTTGTAGGTTCGTATTCACCCTTCGATTCTAGTGATCTGGTATCTTATCTCCAGCATGGAAGCTTTGAGGAAAACTGTTGCTTACAAGTTGCCAACTCCAGATGTCAGTGTTTTGTCTGGTCTAATTGGTATGATGGATACGGAGGTCATGAATGATTTCAGGAAGTCTTACGGGAAGTTGCTCAGTATTTTCTACAAGCCCTCGGTGCATGATTTGAATGGTTTGTATGCCCTATTGCAATTCTACGACCCCTAGCTCAGGTGTTTCGCCTTTCCTGACTTCGTCCTTGCACCCACTCTGTAAGAATATTTTGTGCTGCTTGGTGTGCCCGTTTGGGACCAGATGCCATTCTACCACACCGACGCTAAGCCTGACCTGGCTAAGCTAGCCGCTTCCCTCCATCTGGATGCCTCAGAGTTGCAGGAGAAATTCATAAGCTGCAACGGAGTACCGGGTTTCTCTCTACAGTTTTTGGTCAAGAAAGCCCAGTTGTATGCCAAGAGCGGTTGTTGGGTCGTCTTCAATGCTATCCTTGCTCTCTGAATTTATGGCATTATCCTATTCCCCAACATGCCAGATTTCATAGACTTGGATGCTTTCCACATCTTCGCCTCGGGAAACCCGGTGCCCTCATTACTTGGCGATGTTTATCACTCGGTGCATTACAAAAATGAAAACAGGAGAGGGAAAAATGTATCATGTTGTGTTCCCCTACTGTACAAATGGTTCGCCATCCATATGCCCAAAGTGGGTCCCTTCGTCACTTCTACATGTACTACAGAATGGTCAGAGCGCCTGATGGGTTTAACAGCTGAGAGTATTAATTGGTTTGATAGAGACAGACTGGGTGCTGAAATCGTCTTTAGGTGTAGTGGATTTCCCAACGTTCCTCTTACCGGAAGAAAGGGTTGCATCAATTACAACCTGTCCTTGTTGATCAGGTAGTTCGGGTATGCCTTGAGAGACGCTCCCAAAGAAGAGGAGGTGCAGGAATCTCTGTACCTCACCGGGCTATTGAGCAGTGATATGTTGGCTAGGCTTGAGCACGCGTGGAACAACATTCATAGAAAGGGAAAAGCGTCGCTAGGGAAGAGTAATAGCCGCTCTTATGACCCCTATTTGAGTTGGATCCGGGATAAGGTGAAGATGATTCTGATGCCATTCCCTCCCGCTACACCTTCCCAGGTTCCCAGAGTTGAAGAGCCAACAACGGTGGACATTCAGAAGTACAAGCAGCTTCAAGCCGAGAAAGAAGCATTAGCAAAAGCCAATGAGGTATTGGAGAAGGAAATTGCTCAACTTCGTCATGAGAAGATTGAAGCCGGGTATTCCACCAAGCAGCAGACCGAGCTGATAAACCACTTGGGCACAAGTCTGACCAAGCTGACTGATGCTAAGAACGTCTTGGATTAGATCTGAAGGCTGTGAGTAGCGTGTTGACCACTAAAAAGCAGGAATTGGATAAGGCGCATCTGAAGATCTCCAAATTCAATGCTCATTGGAATGCCACCGTGACTAATCATAAGGAACGGGAGGAGAAGCTGAAGCAGCAGATAGCTAAGCTAGAGACTCAGATTGGGATCAAAGATAAGAAGATTAAGGCTGAGGCATCACTTCGGTGCGACGTTCAATACCGGTTAGCTGAAGCTATGGCAAACCTGAAGGACTGCCAACGCAGAGCTGATTCTAAGAGGAGTAAGTCAGAAGAATGCTTCGGAGAAGGTTCCTGGGAAGATTTTGCTGAGGATCTCCATGACACCATCAGGAAGAGAGAGCTGCTTATCCGGGGTTTGCTCACCGGGCTTGATCATCCAGATACGAAGGAGTTGCTAGAAGATTTCCGTGCTTGCAGCCGCACTTGATTTCTATTGTATTACCCTTGTATCTTTTTCATGTATTGATATGCTGATCACCACAAGGCCTTTTGGTTGGGGTCGCACTTGTTGCTTTAGATGTATTCGATCACAGTTGTATTCTGCCTTCGTGGGCTTTTCATATATACACGAGGTGTTATCTCCATGCTCAAGCGTTAGACTTTATGTGTCTTGGAAACTAGAATCAAGGGGGAATTCTCCCTAATACATAGATACGTGTTTGCATTTGCATATCATGTTGTATAGCAGGTACCTTGAGCTTGTTTATCTGACCCCTTGTGTTTTCCTTCGAAGGTGTGTTTCAGTATTGACTGCAGACCAATTCACCACTACTCCACCCGAGCCAATCAACTCAGAGCTATGGAGCAGGTTCAAGCAGAAATGCAAGAATTCAGGGATAGGATGTCCCAATTCATGGACATCATGCAGGTGGTGGCCAGTGGGCAATAGCAACTCAGAACTCTCGTGCATCCCTTGATTGCACGCGTTGACACCAATGGGGTTTTGCACGGAGGTGAAACTACCAACCCTCTTCATGTGGAGACTCCCTGGCTGACAATTATGGACCAACAGTGATCATTCCCAATGTTGTGGGCAATGGGAACGCTGGAATGGGTACTGGCCATGCTGAGGCTGGTAATGGCAACATCGGAGCTGCTATTGGTAATATTGGTACAAGTGGTAACAACGCTGGAGTTAATGTCGGTATTGCTGTAAATGGAAACTTCCATGGACCCGAAGCTGTGGGAATCATCCATGGAAATGGTTGTTGCACCCTATTTTTTGACCGTAAGATCCCACCTATTTTCGCGTTTTTGTTGTTGTTTGATGTTTGATCTAATATTTATGTTTTATGGCTAACCAACTTGTGCAGCTTGCAGTAATTCCAAATATAGATAGCATTCATCCTCAATCGCAAGGACACGGTTCACTTTGACTGATAAATTCATTAGAGAATTTAAGCAGGATTCATTTGTTCTAGAGTTATGAGTATGAGGGTGTTAGTAACCCCTTCAAGCATCATCCCTCTAAGCCTGTTACTTTTGACTAAATCAAAAGACTGAGATATGCAAATTCCCTGTTTCTAGCCTTGAAGAGAAATTTAATTTTCGCTGTTGGAAACCTATGAATCGTGTATATCAGATTAAGAGTATTAAATCAAGGGTGGACAAAAGACTTTCACATGGATGCCATCAGATTCTAAATACAAGATTTTATAGCTGATTGATTCATTTCAGAAGCTTTTTGGGAGATTTGTTTGGTTTATATATAAGAATTTTGAGTACAAGTCAAGTCCATGTAACGTTCTTTTATGAGGCCCATTCTCGAACTTCAAGGAAGCAAGGAAGAGACTTAGTATTGAAGCTCCTCCCATCTTAATTTTCAGATCATCTTTAAAAGAAAAGGGAAGACATATAAGATTATTCAGTTGCATAATTGTGATTCAATGCGTGCGTAGGCTTTCAAATTCATAACCTACTCGACAATAGGTTCACCACTTATTACAATGGAATTTCTTCTTCTATTCTATGTACACAGGGGATACAATTTATCAAAACAACAGCAAGCAATATTTGTTGTTATGAAATACCAACTCCAGAGTTTTTATACAAACCTTTACAAATACGAGGCATTACGAGTTGAAACTTTGAAAATTACAGGGCATACAGGCCATAATTCATACAAATGCTACCGAATAAAATAAGGGAATCCTAAAGTTGGCAGCCAGAGACAGCTCTTTTCTTCATGATATTATTCAACCTTTCAAGAGTCAAATATTAAAACCCATGAAAGCCAAGCATTTGAAACCACTTATGTGTTGCAATTTCGAAGAGAAGCCACCGACTTAGTCGACGTGTTGGCTGCAATCCAAGTCAAATCCAATTGGTCACAACAGCAGTAAAATGAATGAAGAATTTTAAATACAGTAAAGGCAATCAATTTGTACCAAGGCGAAGAGCTAAGCCTACCTATGCTGACCCTTCAACCCCAGTGTAATCCGTGGCGTTTGAGTTCTTTTGAAGAGTATGGTGTTTCTATATATTTTAAAAGAGAAACAATTTACTAGATCTTATTAACGATATCCCTGGACGACTCAACCTGACATTGGACATATAGTCATCAAGCCAGACAACAGGGAATGCTATTATTAGAGAACACTTCATTGATAGTGATTCCAGTTTACCTCACCCTATTCTCAATGTTGTTACGGTGCCGTTTCTTGATTCTGATGAACTCATAAACCAATCTATTGACCTGTTTATCTGATGGGCATTTCGAAGGTCAAATACAAACCGTTGCACTTGATAAGTCTTCCTCAGGTGAGATCGTCAAGGCAAATTTGTGAAGCCATTTATCTATTAACAACCCTGTGCAGCCCACCTTCAAGGTTCATCCACAGCTTCAGGGACTCAATCCAAGCTCTTTTTCTAACAAGAAGAATCTGAACATTCGCCGTGTTCGAACTACCGTGTATGTTCAACCATGCCGCAAAACAAGAGCCATAATAAAACCTATACAACAGGGCAAAGACATGAGAGGCCTTGATAGAAAATTCATGCAAAAAAAACTTAAGGCACCATCATATCAGGAACAATAACTATCATGTGCATATCAGAGGCTTATCCCTCTTTATATCAAATCCAACAAGAATAACTTATGGAAGTAGCTAGCAAGATAGAAAACAAGATCAAACCATGAGCTTGAACCAATCTAACAGCCCTGGACCAGAAACGCACCTTTGACGAGTCGCAAAACCACAGAGCATCTAATGACGGTGACGAGTTTGAAGTTGATAACATATGAGCATCCCTTACAGCGCGTGGCTACAACTCGAACCAGGCCAAGACCGGAAATGAGAGACGGAACCATAGCCATCACTTCCGCTCAACCTGCATCTCAAACCAGGAAATTATGGTAGCATCAACATGTAAGAGATTTGGTCCCTTTGAAAGAGAACGTCATCAGTCAATTGAGGCAAGTTCATAACCTCAAGTCCCTCCGTTTTGCCATAATTAACACACCAAGATGAAAGCAGCTTCGAGCCCTCGACCCAAGCTGTAAACCATAAGCAAATGACTATCAAAATAAATGCCAGATGTATGAACCATGTTACAGAAAAACGGAAATAATGGTAACTCATGTAACTTTACACTTCTATACCGTGGTACGTTGTTCTTAGCTAGGATACACCGAAGCTTTTGGTCGCACTCATAAACCTTCAAATAAGAGTGTTGGACAGGATGGAGGTTCAACACGAGGTCCAGAAGAAACAAGTATTTCGGAAATCATTCAAATAACTCAACTCACTTTCACCTGCACTAAGACCGTCACAAATCAATTTCGTTAGCATAGAACACATGTTTTGAAAGGAAATTAACAACACCAATGCAGTCTGGCCTTGATTGTTGACCTGCTACCGCTCCATGTTGAGACTACCATAGTAATAACCTCAATAGCGTATGAAGTCCACACTGCAGGACACGCTAAACGCTTTGCAGCCCTGCATTTTCCTGAGCAAGCGTTAGTGAACAAGAGGAAGAAAGTAACAGCATCAACCACAATAAAATCACATCAATTCGAATCAAAGTAAACCTCCACACAACGCAAATGAGTTCTACGAGTTTTCACGCAAGAATCGTGTGCCTTTGACGAGTTCAACACAATGGTTCCCAATGACGTTTCTAGAGTATTGAGGATGCCAATGTCAAGCTTGCATCAATTTTCTAGTTTCTGACTACAAACGGTGAAGCATACCTCCTTAACAAAACTGTTACGAACATATTTGCAAGCACTCATGGTAGGTTCGAGATTAGCGAATTTGAACACTATATGAGAGGATGCAATCCACCAAATTCAGGACAGCAAATCCAACCTGTTCAATAAAAAAACAACATCAGGCTTCGCTTCAAGAGATAAAAACTGAGTCTGAAGATTTTAGTCCCTCAAACTCGATACTCGCCAACAAACTCGTTTGCTTTCCACACCTATAAATCGCAAAATCCGAAATTAGCAAATCAATCAGAGAATATTCCACAAGAAGATTCGGATATCCCAATCCAAATCCAATTCTGAACCTGGACAGTGGAGTTGATGCAGTATCAAATATTTGATTTTCATTTAACAAATGTTTAAGAGGGTGGAATGAAAAAGGAAAGATTTCGAATCCGGCTAAACCAAAATGGAAAATCATCAATCAACATTCATTCGATTTTAATCAATTCTTACACAAAAACCTCATTTGAAACCTATATAAAGAGGAGGTCGAAATCGAAAAAAAAAACCAGACAACCGTTCTCAGAAACACGCAAAAATCCCTAAATCAAAAAACCTAAAAACACGAAAGAAGAGAGTTGAAAACTTATCTTTTCCTTTTCCGGCACCGTGAATTTACTACCTCCATTCCCCGTTGCCACGAAAACTTTCAACAAACTCCATCAAAACTACCGACCAAACCCTCTTCGCCTCCACATCCTCTTTCCACTCGCCGTCGCCGGAAATCAACCGCTCGCGACCATCCCAAGCCATCACCGCCCACATAACAGCCGCCTTGCGGTCGCAAACCTCCGCTATCCAGAACTCGCGGTAAACTGTTTATTTGCATTCAAATTTATTGAAGTCTGTGATGGGTTGTTTATGTTTCAGGTTTTGAAAAAGAAGCGGACAGAGAACGAGAGATCGAGCGAAGTGAAGAAGGAGAAAGAGATGAGAGAACGAGGAAGACGAAAGGATTTGGGGAACTAGGGTTCACCGCTCCCGTTTTTGTTTTTTCTGTGTTTTGGTGTTTTGTTTTCAATTATGATTGACTGTAATTGCAGCACACGCACCTCACATACACTCTCACGCGTAGAAAACACGATCTCCAACAGATCTACCGTACACGCTCCAGATTGTAAGCCCACCGTAATACTCTGTTCACACACACACTCAATCCAACGTTTCCCTCTAATTATCTTTAATTTACAGTTAACCTGCCAATTAAGTAAACCCTAATTTAATTTTAACTTTATTTTTAACTACTAATCTTTTTTTTCAACTAATAATTAATAATCAGTTTTTTTATCATTTAACTTAATTATATAGTTTTTTTGGTTTAAATATTCTGTTTTTATTTAATAAATTTGTTATTCCACCATTTTATTTAATTAAGTTAAATCAAACTTTTTGTCTTAATAATTAGAACCTTTTTTTCACCTAAAATATTCAATTAATTAAAATCAACTTTTTTAACTTAATAGCAATTTAACTAAGAATTTGTTTATTCATTAAAAACCTCATATATATATATATATATATATATATATATATATATATATATATATATATATATATATATATATATATATATATATATATATATATATATATATATATATATATATATATATATATATATATATATATATATATATATATATATATATATATATATATATATATATATATATATATATATATATATATATATATATATATATATATATATATTATACATATATATATATATATATATATATATATATATATATATATATATATATATATATATATATATATATATATATATATATATATATATATATATATATATATATATATATATATATATATATATATATATATATATATATATATATATATATATATATATATATATATATATATATATATATATATATATATATATATATATATATATATATATATATATATATAATTTTACACCTAATTGCCAATTTATCTAATTAGTATTTTAGAGAAGATAATAAAAACAACTCTTTTTATATTATCTTATAATTAACAAATTAAATTTATTCAAGTAATCATTTCACTTAAGTCTTTGGATAATAAAATTAAAACGTTATAGCATTTTATTTAAAACCTTAGAATTTAATTTATATTCAACTTTTCACTAAAATCAATTCCACATAGAAATCGATTAATCTCGCCTAAAATCAATCCATACCCTACAATTCCATTTAATCGTGCACACTCACATTCACGACACATTCACGACACATACACTCTCACACACCTTAGCGCTTTCATGTGTGTGTATGACTTTACTTTCTGTAATTTATCTTCCGCAATTACATTATCGTAATCTACATTCTTGCATTGCATCCGTCCAAAGGAAAAACCTACACATAAGTCAACACTTGTGTGTAGTGCATTCACATTTGCATCATTCTCCCCACATGATCCTTGATCTCATTGAAGTTGATCTTTAGGATAGATCCTACCCTATAGGAAGGATTGTTCTTTATTTTTTTACAACATAGAAACAAAAACAATTCAAACAACAATACAAACAAACTCAATCAACACCACAACAATATTCAAATATTCAACAACTCAATTCAAAATTCAAACACATTAGAGAAAGATGTCAATCATCTTAAGTGAGATAGAATCTCCACCCCCACAACAATACAATCAAGCCGTAGGGACTTTTCCTTAAGAGAGATAAACGTGTACCTCGTTGATCCCTATCCGAGTACGTAAGTCCTTTTCTTAAGACGATGCAAAGACTATTTTCCTACAACTTGTGGTGGTTAAATCTCCCTTAAAATGAAGACACATCTCTTCTCCTAAAATCAATCAATCAACTACCCTAAACCCATAGGAACTTTGACCATAGTCAAAGAACTCCTCTAACCCTTTAGGGAGAACTACAAAATACTCTGATTCCACTCCCGTAAGGATATGTAGGCATAAGATGCGACATCTTATCGAGTATACTTAGATATAAACCCCCTAGGTCTTTCAACCATTAAGTTGATAAAACACATAGCAATAAACAAATATAAAACAAGAGGTTCCTGTAGAGTACTACAGAAACTTAGGATGCTAGTACCTTCCCTAAGTTTAACCAACCCCCGAACCTAAACTCTCTAAACCTTGCATTTGCATTCATTGTGGGAATTTCGATCTTTACCCCTTCCTTTGGACAAATCAAAGTTCGGTTGCAAATTGAATTAAAGATTCAAACTAATCAATAGTTTGATATCCGAATTTCACCGCGACAGAAATGACGACTTCACTGGGGACCCTCAGTGGGTTTCCCTATCTTGCTTTATTTATTTGTTTACTGCTTTATATATCTGCTTACTTTCTTAATTGTTTATTTGTATATTTTCTCTTATGTTTATTCTTTTGGGTTGTTATCCTTGAGTGGTGAGACAAAGTCCTACTCCCGGACTTGAGAGAAATTAAGATAGGATGGTGATATATTCGATGAGGCTTATAGGGAGTGAGTCCCGACTAAGTTGACTCGAGAATCCCGCTTAGTTGAGACCGTTTTGAAAATAGTTCGGTTGAACGAGTTTAGTCGTCAAAACTTTTACTATTCTCAATTGGAGTCCATGATACTAAGGACCGTAGTTACCTTTAACCCACATTTGGCCTTTATTAGGGCGTAGTGCGAGGCTATGAGGGAGTAAGTCCCGAAATAGTGTTACGCGAAGCTACACTCAAAAGAAGTTCTCTTGAGAATATTATTAATCCTCGACTTAGTTGAGAAATTGATAATATCCAAAAGATGGGCTAATGACTTTGAGTCCCCTTAGAACCTTGTTCCGCAGATACAAACAACCTGTAGTCCATAATCTTTAGGAAAGGGTATACCTTTACTCCATGCTCGTTGCAAACCTAGGGTTCCCCTTTGTTTGTTTATCTTTATGTCCTTATGTGAATACTTGTGTTTGCTGCATCCATATAACATCATTCTGCATTGGACTTCATGAGATTTACTTTCGTTTATGAACATTGTAGGTCACCATGACTTCAAATGAAAGACGTACTGTGGAATATACTTTTAAGAGTCCCAAATTTGATGACCTAAAGAAGTTGTGGGGCTTTATCAAGGATCAAGAGGAATTCAAGAACAAATATGGGAAGCTGATATCTTTATTGGGCCACACAGTGAATGAAGGACTTCTTGCCACTCTACTACATTTTTATGATCCTCTTTATCATTGTTTCACCTTCCCAGACTTCCAGTTGTTACCTACATTAGAAGAGTACTCGTTTTTGGTGGGTCTACCTATCCTGGAAGAATCTCCTTTTCCCTTCTTGGAAAAGGACCCTGATGAGAAAGATATTTCTAAGGCCCTCCGTTTAAAGGTAGCTGACGTCAAGGCCAACATGGTTACTAAGGATGGAATTCTTGGTTTGAAGACAGGTTTCGTAGTCGAGAAAGCTTTATTTTATGCTAATCATTCGAACAAGGCTCAGTTCGAGGCAATTTTCGCCTTACTTGTTTATGGGATATTTCTATTTCCATGTTTCAAAGGTTTCATCGATCTCAAAGCATTTAAGGTCTTTATGAAGAACAACCCAGTGCCGACTTTGTTGGGTAATACATATCACTCTATACATCTCCGAAACCTTCGTGGTGGAGGGATGATTACTTGTTGTGTACCCTTACTTTACAAGTGGTTTATTTTGCACTTGCCAAAGACTAGCTCTTTTACAAATGTTGGCAAAGAACTTTGGTCTCCTAGGGCTATGGCATTGACCCATTCTGACATTGATTGGTACAATCGAGTATATGATGGGGTATTAATCATTGATAGTTGTGGTAACTTTAGTAATGTACTATTGCTCAGTTTCGATGGAGGAATCAGCTACAATCCCGTTTTTGCTCGTCGACAGTTGGGATACCCGTTGGAGGGACCTCCTAAAAGTTCCCATGTAAAGAGTATTTTCTTCCACGATGATATGGAGATTCGAGGAAAGGTTTTGGATGCATGGCGTAGTGTGTACAAGAAGGGGAAGAGAAGCCTAGGGAGGCCTAATTGTGTATGTTTAGAACCATATCTCCAGTGGGTAAGAGATAGGGCAATCAAGCTGAGGATGCCTTGTTCCCGTCAACCTCCGAAGGGAGAACCTGTTTATGTTTTTATGTTTGATGCTGAGGAATTCGAGGTTGCATTAAAGAAATCGCAACATGAGACAGAGGTATGGAAAAACAAATATCAAGTGGTTGTTGCAGAGATTAGTGAGCTTCAAGAACAGAAGAAGGAATCTCAAGAACGAGAAAAGGAATTTCAGAAACAGAAGAAAGAATTTCAAATAAAGGAGAATAAACTTCAGGAGCAGAATGTTAAACTTCAAGAGCGATTACAATTGAAGGATGAATAACTACTCCCCTAAAAGAGAAGGAAGGTGTTGGAGGATTTATTTTCCTCCGACTCTCAATGTACCGTCTGGAAGATGATTGTGGAAAATCTCACTCGTGAGAAGGCTCAGTTAGAGGAGGAACTCAAGCAGCATAATTCAAAACTTCTTTAGTGTCTTTACTAGCTTTTATTTGGGACTATTTAAAAGAATATTTATGTAATCCGTTCCAATTTAGTAAAACGTTTCCTTTTACCGCGATGCCCATAAATAGAGGAATCCCATGAATTCCTACTCATCCTGCATCTGCATTTTGTTTGCATTAGCATTTTACATTTTTTTGGCATGTGCATGTGTCTCTTCTTTGCTGCGTCCTCATTCTGGTCTTTCTGTCTTCGTCTGTCAGTTGACATCTCGCCCATTTGACCAAGCTCAAAGTATTATTGAAGGATAGCAGGGAGAACGAAAGATATGGATCGCATGACTAGCTTCAAAGTAAGGACTGATTCGATGTTCGACTATTCCACCGACGACTTTGTGCAACAAGTGGATATTACTGTGCAACTTCAACCTTCGCAAGACAACCTGTTTGTTGACCCCCAGAACACTCCTACCGAGAAAGGAGTGGATGATCCTAGATTCGTAGCAATGGAGAAAGAACTTCGTTGTCTCCAAGAACAAGTAAAGATGATGAGAGGAGCTACCGCATCAGGTCTTGGTGCTCATGAACTATGTTTAGTTCCAGGTGTGATTATTCCTCTAAAGTTCAAGATGCCTGTCTTTGAAATTTACAAGGGTATCGGCTGTCCAAAATACCACTTGACAATGTTTTTTCGAAAGATGACTGCTTATATTGACAACGACAAGCTATTGATTCACTGCTTTCAAGAAAGTTTGTGTGGGATATCCTTGACGTGGTACATGAAGCTGCAAAGTAACCACATTCAATCTTGGGAAGACTTAGCTGTTGCTTTTGTGAAGCAATACCATCACAACCTAGGTATGGCCCCAGATAATGAAGATGATAGTGGACCTTCCAGAGAATTCATAGCTCCGGTACCCCACCCTCAACACCAGTACCCAATGCCCGCTCAGCGCGAACAACAACCACCTCCTAAGCAGAAGTTGGCTTCTCCAGATCAACCACAGAATCGACGGCTTCGGAGAAGGTATCAGAGGATGCCTCTGGATACTCCAAGAGAGGTAATTCATCGGTTTGATCCCATCCCTGTGAAATATGTTGACCTGTTTCCCGCTTTGATTCAGAGAGGTCACATCCAAACAAAAGCTCCACCTAAAGTACCCGAGAAACTCCTGTATTGGTACAAAGCTGACAAATTTTTCCCATATCATCAAGGTGCTTCTGGCCACGAGATTGAGAGCTGCTATGGTTTGAAGGCAGACGTTCAAGAATTGGTTAAGAGCGGAATCTTATCCTTCGAGGGTTCTAATCTTAACCCCAGCATGGCTCATCCTTCAAGGACATGATCCAAGGTTATCAGAAAACTACACATCGGACGATTCTGCAAGTTTCCCCATTTCAAGGCATAATAAAAGGGCTTTTCCGGCTTTTTACTTTTTTTTGCTTTTGTGTTTGTGTTTCTTTGAATAAAAGTATTTTTGGCATGTAAGAACTTGTTATTTTGAATAACTAATGCAATAAGTGTTTGTCTTGAAGAAATCCATTCGTTTTTACACAAATTGTTTTCAAAATAATTTATAATACCGACTTTTACCCAATTTTTCTCACTTTGGCAGAGAATTGGAAGGAGGATGATGAAGTAAAACACATGATCTCTTGTTGTATGCTTCGAATAAAAACCCTACTGATGATGTAAAGCATTATTTCAACCATCTAAACACCAACATAGTTGGACCCTCTTTTTAAGCCTTGAGAAAAGATTTGTTTTTTCTCCCAAACCGAAACCTCGTTTTTGGCCTGGGGCAGGGTAATATTAAAAAAATAATGAACATCTTCAAAAAAAAATTGGGTGGGCACAAATATACTAACCCTTTATTCCTCCACTTTATGAGTTATAAATTAAGCCCATATACAACCTTCAAAGTCCTAATTGAAGTAAGGTTTAGTTCGAAAGCATACTCGATGAGATATTGTTTCCTGACTCTTTAAGCTATGCTCAAATTAAATCGGCTTTATAAATAATGTTCAATTTGTATCCTAACTAGTGGTTTCGATCACAAGTTATTGCGATACCACATTTTCAAAACTTCAAGACAAACGCGTGTTGCATTACCCGTTTTAGAATTAACATTTCTGACTTGCTAAAATCGCGTGATATCTTAGAAAGATTACAAACAGACTTTGCTGGACTTGAAGACCTTACCAACCTGGGGCAATTTATTTTGCAAGAAGTTTGATCCATACCAGTCTTGGCTTCATCTAAAGCACAAATTGGAAGACTCAGTTATACCGCCAATCAGGGGCAGTTACGTCGAGATTCGGCGAATCTCTCCGAGAGTTTGAAAACAGTGAGGCATTTGGACATCATGTTTTCTATAAAATCCTCTCGAGATGTTTTTCTACACCATGTGACTTGGGGCATTTGAAATTTGAAGCGAAGCGGATTTTTATTTCATCCCCAGGAAGCTCAACTCCGACATGTTCAACAAACTATGATGACCCAGGATATTTATTTTATCCCCTATGAAGCTTCAGCTTGGGTACCTCCGTCTAACAACTTCATACAACCGTTCAACCTTATCAAGATGTTACGCCCCAAATAGATTGATCTCTATTTCCCAAAAGAGAAATTTTGATGCCTTAAAGCAGGAATGTGATCCCATATTTCAGTTCTCCGTCTATCCCCAGTGGTACTTCCATCTTCGAAGATTGGTCGAGATGTTCATCCCGAAATGTTTATTTCACCTCCGGTCGCCTCTTTCTGTTTGTTTTGTCAGCATAAGCATACACATAGCATATAGGTAGACAGCATGGCATGTGCATTTGTTTGCATTCTTGGTGTTCATTTTGCTCTGTCGCTTTGGTTGTAGTTATCCCTAGGTGTTCAGGTGCGTCTTATCCCTCCAATTAGATTTGTCGACCCTAGGCAGAAAAAGCACAATGTTTCCTTTTTCCCCATGAAGTTCAACCCTCGTGGAAGACGGTTATTTTAGTACAATTCCATTTGAGCTCATACCTCATTGGACAAGTCTTGCTTGACAGTTTCTTTTCGGCTACTTCCCGAATCGAACTTCGGTCTTTTGGAAATCACATCGTGGACGTCTCCAACCTTTGAACACGGATTAAGTGTGCATTTATTTTGCACTCCATTCCTCAGGGAAAATATTCATGAAGACAAACATTTCTTCAACAAATTTTCTCGAACATCAATCTCTTTATTTGAGCAACTTGTTTTGATCAAGATCTTTGTTCAAAACGACAAACGACAGTTTCTACAAGACAGTTCCCTCAGTGGGTCCTTCAACATTATTGATTCAACAGAGAAGACAGTTACAGACATTTCTCTTTATTTGAGAATTCACATATTTTTACAACAACAAAGGTACTCCCCAGGAATATATTCCCCAGTGAGTTCATCACACAAGTTTACTTCCGTCAAATGACATTTCCCCGAAGAAGTCGAAGAAGTTCATCGCAGTAGTCTCTCTTTTTTTGAGGAGACATACTTTACAATTCAACCGGCTCACATCTCTCCCGAAGATCCCCGGTGAAGCTTTACAACTACATCTACAATTACATTTACAATTACATCTACAAGTTCTACAATGAACGACAAACTACAGTCTACAACGACAATCATTCAAACATCTTACAGTTCCTGGTTAATCTCGGCAGTAGATTCCCAGAAGACCTCGGCAGTAGGTATTTCCTGGTTAATCTCGGCAGTAGATTCCCAAAATACCTCGGCAGTAGGTAGTTCCTGGTTAATCTCGGTAGTAGATTCCAAGAAGATCTCGGTAGTAGGTATTTCCTGGTTAGTCTCGGCAGTAGATTCCCAGAAGACCTCGACAGTAGGTAGTTCTATTTTGGTTTCTGGATAATCTCGGCAGTAGATTTCCAAAAGGACTTCGCCAGAAGTACTTCTCCGGAAGACTTCAACATAGAATCTCGGCAGTAGATTCCTTACAAATTTCAATAATAAATATTTTGGCAAAAGTATTCTCAATTACAGTTACAAGTCTCGACGATAGACTTCTCCAGTTGATATTTGGAAATTATTACATTTGACATATACAGTAGATTCCTCACGAGGATCTCTCTTCCAAGTCTCTTCACAACATATTTATGGATACCTTGTGATTGTCAATCTCTCTCTGTGGAGTTTCGTTTTGTTGAGCTTGTTCTTCCCGTGTGTCGTGTCCAGCTTATCCCCTGTGGCGCCATTTCTCCACAGGATCCTTTGTCTTGCATTTCATATCGTTGCATATCATTTGCATTCGGTGGCTCTTAGGGCCAAAAATTTGTGCTATGTTTGTATTTAAGTCCCTCCTATCTCGTCGAGACGGAGATTTCAATCTCCATATCTCCGAATAGGAGTAATTTAAATAGGGGCATCTGTTGCACCCTAATTTTTTACCGTAAGATCCCACCTATTTTCGCATTTTTTTTGTTGTTTGATGTTTGATCTAATATTTATGTTTTATGGCTAACCAACTTGTGCAGTTTGAAGTAATTCCAAATATAGATAGCATTCATCCTCAATCGCATGGACACGGTTCACTTTGACTTATAAATTCATTAGAGAATTTAAGCAGGATTCATTTGTTCTAGAGTTATGAGTATGAGGGTGTTAGTAACCCCTTCAAGCATCATCCCTCAAAGACTGTTACTTTTGACTAAATCAAAAGACTGAGATGTGCAAATTCCCTCTTTCTAGCCTTGAAGAGAAATTTAATTTTCGTTGTTGGAAACCTATGAATCGTGTATATCAGATTAAGAGTACTAAATCAAGGGTGGACAAAAGACTTTCACATGGATGTCATCAGATTCTAAATACAAGATTTTATAGCTGATTGATTCATTTCAGAAGCTTTTGCGGAGATTTGTTTGGTTTATATATAAGAATTTTGAGTACAAGTCAAGTCCATGTAACGTTCTTTTATGAGGCCCATTCTCGAACTTCAAGGAAGCAAGGAAGAGACTTAGTACTGAATCTCCTCCCATCTTAATTTTCAGATCATCTTTAAAAAAAAGGGAAGACATATAAGATTATTCAGTTGCATAATTGTGATTCAATGCGTGCGTAGGCTTTCAAATTCATAACCTACTCGACAATAGGTTCACCACTTATTACAATGGAATTTCTTCTTCTATTTTATATACACAGGGTATACAATTTATCAAAACAACAACAAGAAACATTTGTTGTTATGAAATACCAAATCCAGAGTTTTTATACAAACCTTTACAAATACGAGGCATTACGAGTTGAAACTTTGAAAATTACAGGGCATACAGGCCATAATTCATACAAATGCTACCGAATAAAATACGGGAATCCTAAAGTTGGCAGGCAGAGACAGCTCTTTTCTTCATGATATTATCCAACCTTTCAAGAGTCAAATATTAAAACCCATCAAAGCCAAGCATTTAAAACCACTTTTGTGTTGCAATTTCGAAGAGAAGCCGCCGACTTAGTCGAGGTATTGGCTGCAATCCAAGTCAAATCCAATTGGTCACAACAGCAGTAAAATGAATGAAGAATTTTAAATACAGTAAAGGCAATCAATTTGTACCAAGGCAAAGAGCTAAGCCTACCTATGCTGACCCTTCAACCCTAGTGTAATCCGTGGCGTTTGAGTTCTTTTGAAGAGTATGGTGTTTCTATGTATCCTGAAAGAGAAACAATTTACTAGATCTTATTAACGGTATCCCTGGACGACTCAACCTGACATTGGACATATAGTCATCAAGCCAGACAACAGGGAATGCTATTATTAGAGAACACTTCATTGATAGTGATTCCAACTTACCTCACCCTATTCTCAATGTTGTTACGGTGCCGTTTCTTGATTCTGATGAACTCATAAACCAATCTATTGACCTGTTTATCTGATGGGAAATTCGAAGGTCAAATAGAAACCCTTGCACTTGATAATTCTTCCTCAGGTGAGATCGTCAAGACAAATTTGCGAAGCCATTTATCTATTAACAACCCTGTACAGCCCACCTTCAAGGTTCAGGCACAACTTCAGGGACTCAATCCAAGCTCTTTCTCTAACAAGAAGAATATGAACATTCGCCGTGTTCGAACTACCATGTATGTTCAACCATGCCGCATAACTAGAGCCATAATAAAACATATACAACAGGGCAAAGACATGAGAGGCCTTGATAGAAAATTCATGCAAAAAAAACATAAGGCACCATCATATCAGGAACAACAACTATCATGTGCATATCATAGGCTTATCCCTCTTTATTTCAAATCTAATAAGAATAACTTACGGAAGTAGCTAGCAAGATAGCAAACAAGATCAAACCATGAGCTTGAACCAATCTAACAGCCCCAGACCAGAAACGCACCTTTGACGAGTCACAAAACCACAGAGCATCTAATGACGGTGACGAGTTTGAAGTTGATAACATATGAGCATCCCTCACAGCGCGTGGCTACAACTCAAACCAGGCCAAGACCGGAAATGAGAGACGGAACCATAGCCAGCACTTCCGCTCAACCTGCATCACAAACCAGAAAATTATGGTAGCATCAACATGTAAGAGATTTGGTCCCTTTGAAAGAGAACGTCATCAGTCAATTGAGGCAAGTTCATAACCTCAAGTCCCTCCGTTTTGTCGTAATTAACACACCAAGATGAAAGCAGCTTCGAGCCCTCGACCCAAGCTGAAAACCATATGCAAATGACTATCAAAATAAATGCCAGACGTATGAACCATGTTACAGAAAAACGGAAATAATGGTAACTCATGTAACTTTACACTTCTATACCGTGGTATGTTGTTCTGAGCTAGGATACACCGAAGCTTTTGGTCGCACTCATAAACCTTCAAATAAGAGTGTTGGACAGGATGGAGGTTCAACACGAGGTCCAGAAGAAACAAGTATTTCGGAAATCATTCAAATAACTCAACTCGCTTATACCTGCACTAAGACCGTCAAAAATCAATTTCGTCAGCATAGAACACATGTTTTGAAAGGAAATTAACAACACCAATGCAGTTTGGCCTTGATTGTTGACCTGCTACCGCTCCATGTTGAGACTGCCATAGTCATAACCTCAACAGCGTATGAAGTCCACACTGTAGGACACGCTAAACGCTTTGCAGCCCTACATTTTCCTGAGCAAGCGTTAGTGAACAAGAGGAAGAAAGTAACAGCATCAACCACAATAAAATCACATCAATTAGAATCAAAGTAAACCTCCACACAACGCAAATGAGTTCTACGAGTTTTCACGCAAGAATCGTGTGGCTTTGACGAGTTAAACACAAAGGTTCGCAATGACGTTTCTAGAGTATTGAGGATGCCAATGTCAAGCTTACATCGATTTGCTAGTTTCTGACTACAAACGGTGAAGCATACCTCCTTAACAAAACTGTTACGAACATATTTGCAAGCACTCATGGTAGGTTCGAGATCAGCGAATTTGAACACTATATGAGAGGATGCAATCCACCAAATTCAGGACAGCAAATCCAACCTGTTCAATAAAAAAACAACATCAGGCTTCGCTTCAAGAGATAAAAACTGAGTCTGAATATTTTAGTCCCTCAAACTCGATACTCGTCAACAAACTCGTTTGCTTTCCACACCTACAAATCGCAAAATGTGAAATTAGAAAATCAATCGGAGAATATTCCACAAGAAAATTCGGATATCCCAATCCAAATCTAATTCTGAACCTGGACAGTGGAGTTGATGCAGTATCAAATATTTGATTTTCATTTAACAAATGTTTAAGAGGATGGAATGAAAAAGGAAAGATTTCGGATATGGCTAAACCAAAATGGAAAATCATCAATCAACATTCATTCGATTTTAATCAATTCTTACACAAAAACCCCATTTGAAACCTATATAAAGAGGAGGTCGAAATCGGAAAAAAAACCAGACAATCGTTCTCAGAAACACGCAAAAATCCCTAAATCAAAAAACCTAAAAACACGAAAGAAGAGAGTTGAAAACTTATATTTTCCTTTGTCGGCACTGTGAATCTACCACCTCCATTCACCGTTGCCACGAAACCTTTCAACAAACTCCATCAAAACCACCGACCAAACCCTCTTCGCCTCCACATCCTCTTTCCACTCGCCGTCGCCGGAAATCAACCGCTCGCGACCATCCCAAGCCATCACCGCCCACATAACAACCGCCTTACGGTCGCGAACCTCCGTTATCCAGAACTCGCGGTAAACTGTTTATTTGCGTCCAAATTTATTGAAATATGTGATGGGTTATTTATGTTTCAGGTTTTGAAAAAGAAGCGGACGGAGAACGATAGATCGAGTGAAGTGAAGAAGGAGAAAGAGATGAGAGAACGAGGAAGACGAAAGGATTTGGGGAACTAGGGTTCACCGCTCCCATTTTTGTTTTTTTCTGTGTTTTGGTGTTCTGTTTTCAATTATGATTGACTGTAACTGCAGCACACGCACCTCACATACACTCTCACGCGTAGACCACCCGATCTCCAATAGATCCACCGTACATGCTCCAGATTGTAAGCCCACCGTAATACTCTGTTCACACACACACTCAATCCAACGTTTCCCTCTAATTACCTTTAATTTACAGTTAACCTGCCAATTAAGTAAACCCTAATTTAATTTTAACTTTATTTTTAACTACTAATCTTTTTTTTCAACTAATAATTAATAATCAGTTTTTTTATCATTTAACTTAATTATATAGTTTTTTTGGTTTAAATATTCTGTTTTTATTTAATAAATTTGTTATTCCACCATTTTATTTAATTAAGTTAAATCAAACTTTTTGTCTTAATAATTCGAACCTTTTTTTTCACCTAAAATATTCAATTAATTAAAATCAACTTTTTTAACTTAATAGCAATTTAACTAATAATTTGTTTATTCATTAAAAACCTCATATATATAATTTACACCTAATTGCCAATTTATCTAATTAGTATTTTAGAGAAGATAATAAAAACAACTCTTTTTATATTATTTTATAATTAACAAATTAAATTTATTCAAGTAATCATTTCAGTTAAGTCTTTAGATAATAAAATTAAAATGTTATAGCATTTTATTTAAAACCTTAGAATTTAATTTATATTCAACTATTCACTAAAATCAATTCCACATAGAAATCGATTAATCTCGCCTAAAATCAATCGATACCTTACAATTCCATCTAATTGTGCACACTCACATTCACGACACATACACTCTCACACACCTTAGCGCTTTCATGTGTGTGTATGGCTTTACTTTCTGCAATTTATCTTCCGCAATTACATTATCGTAATCTACATTTTTGCATCGCATCCGTCCAAAGGAAAAACCTACACATAAGTCAACACTTGTGTGTAGTGCATTCACATTTGCATCATTCTCCCCACATGACAATTGATCCCATTCAAGTTGATCTTTAGGATAGATCCTACCCCATAGGAAGGACTGTTCTTTATTTTTTTACAACATAGAAACAAAAACAATTCAAACAACAATATAAACAAACTCAATCAACACCACAACAATATTCAAACATTCAACAACTCAATTCAAAATTCAAACACATTAGAGAAAGATGTCAATCATCTTAAGTGAGATAGAATCTCCACCCCCACAACAATACAATCAAGCCGTAGGGACTTTGCCTTAAGAGAGATAAAGGTGTACCTCGTTGATCCCTATCCGAGTACGTAAGTCCTTTTCTTAAGACGATGTAAAGACTATTTTCCTACAACTTGTGGTGGTTAAATCTCCCTTAAAATGAAGACACATCTCTTCTCCTAAAATCAATCAATCAACTACCCTAAACCCGTAGGAACTTTGACCACAGTCAAAGAACTCCTCTAACCCTTTAGGGAGAACTACAAAATACTCTGATTCCACTCCCGTAAGGATATGTAGGCATAAGATGCAACATCTTATCGAGTATACCTAGATATAAACCCCCTAGGTCTTTCAACCTTTAAGCAGATAAAACACATAGCAATAAACAAATATAAAACAAGAGGTTCCTGTAGAGTACTACAGAAACTTAGGATGCTAGTACCTTCCCTAAGTTTAACCAACCCCCGAACCTAAACTCTCTAAACCTTGCATTTTCATTGCATTGTGTGAATTTTGATCTTTACCCCTTCCTTTGCACAAATCAAAGTTCGGTTGCAAATTGAATTAAAGATTCAAACTAATCAATAGTTTGATATCCAAATTTCACCGCGACAATGGTCATCAACCCTGGAACGAGGATCGTCAAGTTGACGTATTCTCAATGAGAGGCGATGAGGCTGAGCTACCTTCTGAGGCCAGTCGGAGATTCAAAATGCTTGAGGATAAGATGAAGAGTCTTGAGAATCTAAATTCCATGGGGCTCGACATGGCCAACTTGGGGCTGATCCCCGATCTCAAAATACCATAGAAATTCAAAGTGTCGGACTTTGAAAAGTACAAGGGCACTATCTGGACCTTCACTGGAATGGTACATGGGCTTAGAGCCTGTGAGTGTATGTACCTGGAAGGATCTTGCTTAGGCATTCGTTAGACATTACCAGTACAATAGTGACCTGGCGCCCAACCGGGTCCAGCTGCAAAATCTGTCATAGAAGAATGGGTAGTGCTTCAAAGAATACATGCAGCGCTGGCGTGAATTGGCAGCCAGGGTACAGCCGCCGATGGTTGACCGTGAACTGGTAGATATGTTTGTGGCTACCTTGTCGGGGGTTTCTTATGAAAAGCTAATCACCAGCCTGTCAGGGAACTTCTCTGACCTAATCATCACCGGTGAGCGGGTTGAGAACGGGATTAAGTTGGGTAAGATCCAGGCCGGTGAAGGTTCCTCAGATGGAGGAAAGAAAGTGTTTGGGGGAAAGAAGAGAGAGAGTGAAGCCAACTCTGTATCTGGTTCCCGAGGAAACAGAAAGCCAGCACAAAACCGTCAGCAACAGAGGGTCGCAAGTATCACTATTCCTGTCGCGCCGCAACAACAACAATCGCAGCAACCAAATCAGAACCAAGGCCAGAACTACGCCCAGCGCCGATATAAGGGCCCGGCAGCAAATCGAGTGTTCGAAACACCACCCATGTCGTATTCACAACTGCTTCAGGCCTTGTTGCAGTTACATTTGGTTCACAAGAGGACGATGGCTCCATTGACTGGCCCACCTCCTCCTAGATACGATGCAAACACTCACTGTGAATTTCATTCGGGTGCCCCGGGGCACAACATCGATGGCTGTAAAGCGTTCAAGCATAAGGTTCAGGACCTGTTGGATAGTAAAGCAATCAATTTCTCCGATGAGATTCCCAATGTTTTGCAGAACCCAATGCCTAATCATGAACAGGCTTGGGTTAACACAGTTATCAAGGACGAAGATCTTAATTTAGTGATGAAGGTCGATGATCTGAAAACACCATTGAGTTTTGTTAAAGCCAAGTTGTTGAAGAAGGGTGTATTCCCGGGCTGCGGGGAATTCTGTATTGAATGTGCGAGGCATCTGGATGGTTGTGACCAGCTGAAGGATGGTATTCAGAGTCTAATCGACGAAGGGGTCCTACAATTTGATCGGAAGATTGAGAACAAGTCCGGAGAAGTGCTGACTAAGCAGGAGGATGAGATTTCTACAATCACCATTCCATATAAGACCGTCACTATTTCTGCTCCAAGGCCACCCACAGTTACTATAACGAAGGTTGGCCCTATACCTTTTGAAAGTACCAATGCTTTCCCCTGGAGTTATGGGGAAGAAGTCTATTGCAATGGGGGAGAAGATGGACTTAAAAGGCCCACCTGTAGAGTTGTGGACAACATGGTTGGGTCAGGAGGGATTACTCGTAGTGGAAGAGTATTCTCGCCACCTGAAGTTGATGTTGACAAGACAAATAGGAGAAAGGATAAAGCAGTCATTGAAGAGACCTCTCGGGAGGTAGAAAAGGACTTGCTGGTGAAAGACGCTGAAGAGTTCATAAGATTAACCAAGAAGAGCGACTACAAGATAGTTGACCACCTACAACAGACACCTTCAAAGATTTCTATTTTGAATTTGTTGCTTTGCTCTGACGCACACCGCAACGCCTTGTTGAAGATCTTAAATGCAGCGTATGTACCCCAGGAAATTTCTGTTAACCAACTTGAGGGGGGTGGTTGCACATGTGAACACCGACAATGGATTGGGATTTACTGACCTGGAGTTGACACCCAAAGGCAGGAACCACAATAACGCCCTGCATATCTCGATAGAATGTCGAGGAGCGGTCATTTCCCATGTGCTCGTGGACATAGGATCATCTCTGTACGTTCTCCCTAAGAAATCCTTGATGAAGCTTCATACTAGGGGATTGATCTGCACTCCTAGTGATCTGGTAGTGAGGGCTTTCGATGGGACGCGTCTTTTGGTGTTCAGCGAAGTGACCATGCCCATTCAGGTGGGGCCCGAAGTGTTCGACGCAGTATTTTACATCATGGTTATCCATCCCGCCTACAGCTGCTTGCTAGGCCGACCCTGGATCCATTCAGTGGGAGCTGTGACCTCTACGCTGCATCAGAAGCTGAAGTACGCTGTAGGTGGCAGCATTGTCACAGTCTGCGGGGAAGAAGACATTTTGGTGAGCCATATGTCGTTTTTTAAGTATGTATATGTGGACGGTGAGATTCACGAGACGTTGTGCCAAGCATTCGAGATAGTCAAGGTCAAGGATGTATCTCCTGTGGCAAGCAAATTGCCTGAAGTGGCTCTCTCTTCTTTCAAAGAGGCTCAGGCTGTGGTACAGACTGGTTCAGCTCAAGGCTGGGGACAGGTGCTGAACATCCCCAACAAGCAAGATAAGTTTAGTTTGGGGTATCATCCTTCTTCTGCTTCATCCTCTCAGATTGCACCGCGTTACAAGGGGCCGATTCAGTTCACTAAGGGTGGAGTCATCTTCGAACATGTCAATGTTGTGTCCAACAAGGAAGGAGATAGTGATTGTGATATGGACTTTTGGATCAAACCGTGCAAGCTAGGGCAGAGCCTCAGCAATTGGTCCATCCAGGGTTTCATCCAAGTGACCAGTAAAGAGTAATGATTTGCTTTTCCAATTATTGTACTACCTTATGTCCTACCCGGGGCATAAAGGTTTTATTGTCAGGGCCTTGCTTGCTTATGCATGTGCATTTTATCAATAATCAAAGGGCATTTTATTTGCATTCAAATTTTGCAATCTCCGTTATTCTTGTTTTTGTTTTGTTTAAACAATAAAATGGCGAAGTGGTCTGTGCTGCCTTGCACATTGTTTTTATGATTAACCATTTTCCTTGCGGGATTTGCACTACAGATGACACCGATTCAGGACCTTTCATGACTCACTTCGACTTTAATTGCCCGATATATCGAGCTGAAGAAGAGATTGACGAGGATGAAGACCTTCCGGAATAGTTGGTTTGGCTTTTGAAACAAGACGACAAGATTATTCTACCTCATGAGGATGTTATCGAGATTGTTAATCTGGGGGCTAAAGAAATGGTCAGAAATGTCAGAGTAGGGGCTGCGTTACAGAGTGACATCAAGCAAGGACTGATCGAGATGCTTCGAGAGTATAGTTACATCTTGCTTGGTCTTATGAAGATATGCCCGGACTTGACACTGACATAGTGGTCCATCACCTTCCATTGAACGAAGATTGTCCTCCAGTTAAGCAGAAGCTTAGAAGGACATGACCAGACATGGCCGTTAAAATCAAAGAGGAAGTCCAAAAGCAGTTGGATGCAGGATTCTTGCCGTGACTACCTACCCTCCGTGGGTCGCCAACATAGTGCCGGTACCAAAGAAAGACGGTAAGGTACGAATGTGCGTTGATTATCGAGATTTGAACAAGGCGAGCCCTAAATATGATTCCCGCTCCTCATATTGACATATTGGTCGACAATACTACTCAATTTTCTATATTTTCATTCATGGATGGCTTCTCCGGCTATAACCAGATTAAGATGGGCAGGAAGACATGGAGAAAACTACATTCATTACACCATGGGGGACGTTCTGCTATAAAGTAATGCCTTTTGGGTTGAAAAACGCAGGGGCAACTTACCAGCGGGCAATGGTCACTTTGTTTCATGATATGATTCATCATGAGATTGAAGTCTATGTTGATGACATGATAGCAAAGTCCCAAACAGAGGAGGGACATCTGGTCAACTTGTTGAAGCTATTTGAGAGGCTTAGGAAATTCAAGTTGAGGCTGAATCCTAACAAGTGTACTTTCGGAGTACGGTACGGAAAGCTTTTGGGGTTTATCGTAAGCGAAAGAGGCATCGAGGTTGATCCTGCTAGATCAAAGCCATCAAGATATGCCAGCGCCTAAACTAAAAAAGAAGTTCGTGGTTTCTTAGGGAGATTGAACTACATTGCCCGATTCATACCTCAGCTCACAGCCACATGCGAACTAATGTTCAAGCTATTAAAAAAGGATCAGGCGGTTGTCTGGAATGAAGATTTCCAGAAAGCATTCGACAAAATCAAGTAGTATTTGCAGGAGCCTCCAATTTTGATACCCCTAGTCGCTGGAAGGCCTTTAATCATGTATTTGACGGCTCTTGAGAATAGCATGGGTTGTGTTCTCGGTCAGCACGACGAGACTGGCAAAAAGGAGCATGCCATTTACTATCTGAGTAAAAAGTTCACAGGTTGTGAGTCCCGTTACCAATGCTGGAGAAAACGTGTTATGCACTCGTGTGTGCTGCCAAACGTTTTAAGACAGTATATGCTCAATCACACAACCAAGCTAATTTTGAAGATGGATCCGATCAAATATGTCTTCGAGAAGCAAGCCCTGTCACGGAGGATTGCCAGGTGGCAGATGTACTGACAGAGTACGACATCTAATACGTATCCCAAAAGGCCATCAGAGGAAGTGTTCTGTCAAAGTACCTTGCTGAACAGCCTATCAAAGACAATCAGCCGATGAAATTCGAATTTCCTGATGAAGATATTATGTTCCTCAAGATGAAGGACTGTGATGAACCAGTGCCCGATGAAGGACCAGAGCTGGGCTCCAGTGGAAGTTGATATTTAATGGTGCAGTTAATTCATAGGTATTGAGATTGGGGAAATAATTATGACTCCCCAGGATCTCACATTCCATTCACTGCCAGATTAACTTTTCCGGTCACCAACAACGAAGCAGAATATGAGGCATGCATCATGGGTTTAGAAGAAGCCATGATTTGAGAATCAAAAACCTGGATGTATATGGTGACTCAGCACTCGTTGTTAACCAGATCAAAGGGGAGTGGGAGACCAGGAAATTAAACTTGGTCCCTTACATGAATTACGCGAGAAGGCTGCTGACATTCTTCGATCGAGTGGAGTTCCACCATGTGCCGAGAGAAAAAATCAAATGGCTGATGCTTTAGCAACCTTGTCCTCGATGTACAAGGTCCATTTTTAGAATGAAGCTCCCAGAATTGTCATCTCTCATCTCGACAGACCTGCATTTGTATTTGCAATCAAGGAAACCTCTGATGGCAAGCCGTGGTTCTATGATATCCAGAACTTCCTCAAGACTAAAGAGTATCCTCCAAGGGCGTCGGTCCAGGATAAGAAGACTCTTAGGAGGTTGTCTGGCAATTTCTACCTCAACCGGATGGGGTTCTCTACAAGAGGAATCATGATCTAGTGTTACTCAGATGTGTGGACGAGAAAGTAGCGAGCTTACTTATGGAAGAAGTCCATGAAGGCACGTTTGTACGCACGCCGGCGGACATGCCATGTCTCGGAAGATATTACGAGCAGGGTATTACTGGCTGACAATGGAGTCAGATTATTTCAAATTCGCGAAGAGATGGTCACAAATGCTAATTTATGCGGACAAAATCAATGTACCGCCGTGCCCGTTGAACGTCATGTCATCCCCGTGGACGTTCTCCATGTGGGGCATTGATATGATCGGCAAGATCGAACCCACTGCATCCAATGGACACCGCTTCATTTTGGTGGCCATCGACTACTTCACCAAGTGGGTGGAGGCAGCCTCGTATGCTAACGTGGCCAAGCAAGTGGTATCACGGTTCATAAAGAAGGACATCATCTGCAGATATGGAATTCCCGAGTGGATCATTAATGACAATGGTTCGAATTTGAACAATAAGATGATGAAGGAGTTATGCCAAAACTTCAAAATTGAACATCACAATTCATCACCCTATCGGCCAAAGATGAATGGCGTTGTCAAAGCGGCCAACAAAAACATCAAAAAGATAGTGCAAAAGATGGTTGTCACTTTCAAGGATTGGCATGAGATGTTACCCTTTGCTCTTCATGGTTATCGTACTTCAGTGCGTACATCAATCGGGACAACTCCTTCTCACTAGTGTACGGTATGGAAGTTGTCTACCGCTAGAAGTCGAGATTCCTTCCTTAAGAGTTCTGGTCAATGTGAAGCTCGATGAGGCAGAATGGATAAAGAATAGACTGAATTAGCTGAGCCTGATGGATGAGAAGAGGTTAGCATCCAGCGCATACAGTCGATTGTACCAAAGTCGGGTGAAGAAAGCTTATGATAAGAAGGTGCGCCCTCGAAGCTTTCAGACGGGCGATCTTGTGCTGAAAAAGATTCTCCCGCCACACTCAGATCACAGGGGAAAATGGACACCAACTACGAAGGTCCATTTGTCGTCAGAAAGGTCTTCCCGGGAGGAGCCTTACTGTTATCCATGATGGATGGTGAAGATTTCACGTCTCCTGTGAATGCGGACGCAGTCAAAAAATACATTGCTTAAAATGACCCGCTGGAAAGAAAAAAGAATATCCAAGCAAAATGGGGCATCCTGGAGAACCAGGAAAATAAAAGGTTCGGGCAAAAGTTAGGGATATAAATGAAAAGATGTACACCCGCAAAGCCGAAAACCTGAAAAGGCGGCTTTGGCAAAAAAAGGGTATCCCGGTGAATCGAAAACCCGAAAGGGTGGTTCAGGAAAAATTTAGGGATTAAAAAAGGCAAATGACTGCGGTCCACGTGTGAACTTTCGTTGCTTAGTGGTTTGGGGAGACTTGAGGGCCGTTTATCCAAATCAATCTCTTCTGAAGAAGGAACGTTGGAGAAGTATCGAAGTCGAGTGAGTCATAGAGGGATCGGCTCATGGTGTTCGTCTGCACGCCCTCGCCGACATGTGTATATGTTGTACATTTCTATATATATATTTGTGCAGCTTCCTTATTTCAGGAGCTTGCATCTGTTGTAAAACATTTTGCCTATTTACAGGCTCGTTTATCAATAAACATACTATTCAGTACTTTGTTTGTATTGTGGTTTGTTTTAGCTTTTACCTGTTTTGTTTGCGAGAAAAAGCGCCTGATGGTTTTGTTAAAATACGCATACATAAAGTTGCTGGCCTAGGTCAATAATTGTTAAAGCTTTGAATTGCTTGAACATTGTCATGGATGATAACCTTGATAGGTCCCTTTGTGAAGGGTATCTCGTCTATTTGCTCATTTTGTTGCAGGATTGTGATCCTCGGGCCATGTTGCCAGAGATGTATCCTCATCACTTCCCCAGCGAAGTCACCAGTGGCAGGTGTGAGACCTACTCTCTGGTTAGACAAGGTTGAATTTCTTCCCGCCGAGCAGAGGTGGATTCCCCATATGAGTCTGGTGTGGAGTCGGACTGGTAACTTGGGTTTATTTCCCCAAGCAGAGGGGGTACGGTTAAGAATTTGTCGATCGATCATCGCGCGAACAGAAGTGGAATCTCCTCAGCAGATTCAGTTGTGTTTCCCCACAGAGTCTGAGCGTTGGACTGTGAGCATTGATTTGCCTCCCCAAGCAGAGATAGATTCTCCCCAAGTAGAGTCTATTCCCCAGCAGTTGGAATAGGCATCTCTATCCCCCGGAAGAGTTATGTGCCAGATAACAAGAGCAGTAAAGTATGTACCGGTGCCCCCGGCAGGTAATAGGCACACAGTTAATCCCCGCAGATTGAAAGTATATGCTTACTCCACCAGCGAGTCGATATTTGATTCCTTCCGCCAGACGGTTGCAGGATTTATCCCCGTAGTGGTTCAGCGTGCGAGCTTTCCCCGACAGGGTTGCTTCTGTTCCCAGCTGAGTCTAGTTATTCAGGTTTCATATCCTCAGCCTAAGTCCAATTGTTATTGGTATGTGTAGGTTATCCCCTGTCGGGTCAGTTGTTCCCCCAGCGTAGTTGGCTTCGTCTCTCTGGCATTTATTTGCTGGAGCGGTTCCTTTGCATTTTGCATCGTGCATAGCATCCTCAAACGCGTAGCATTTCATTTCGTATGAGCATTACGCCATTTTCAAACATATGCATTCTGAAACATAAGCCAGGGTTGTTACCTCTTTGATTTCAGGTGCATTTCCAGCAGGTGACCGTTGTCTTCACCCATGTTGGCATTCAGTCTTGACAGACTTGATGCGTTTATTTCTCCCTCGGGTCATGTTATTCCCAGTGGGATCACCGGATTTCGATTGGTGATGGTTTGTTCCCCAAGTCCGGGCAGGTGTTCAGACTTCGGCAGAAGATTTATGATAGATATGACTATCTCATCATATATCCCCCAACAAAGTTGCTTGTTTAAGTTCCTCTTTGTTCCTCAGTAGAATGGCCTGGTTAGGTTTCCTTGCACTGTCAAAGTAGGGTTACTTGTTCCAGCGGAGTTTCCTCGCGATCGTTATCCTCGGATGGTTTCAACGTCGTAGGGATCCGGCTTTCAGGTTCGATTGTCCGCTTTTATTTAGCGGATGTCTGACGGCAAGGTCAGACGTATCTGTCTCTGCAATGTTTTGACGACAATGTCGGATCTTTGGGGCGTTCTGACAGCAATGTCAGATCTTTCTCTGTTGGATGACGACAAGGTCAGAGGTTTATAGATGGTTACAGATGATTTAGTGTTTTGGCGGCTATGTCAGGTATCTACGTTTTCTGGCAGCAACGTTAGATGTCGTATTTGTTTGGCGACCATGTCAAACATTCCTTCAATCCAGGGCTATCTAACAGCAATGTTCGACGTTTGTGTTTCTCTGACGGCAATGTCAGACGCTAATGGATCTCTAGCGACAATGTTAGACGTTTCGGTTTTCTAGCGGCAAGGTTAGATGTCTCGATTGTGCTGACGACAAAGTCAGGTGTTTTGGCTTTCGCTGACAGCGAGATCAGATGGTAACTAGCTTCATGGTTGTTTGGCGGCAAGGTCAAACGTTCACCGACTTCAGTGGATTGCCTGACAGAAATGTCAGACGTTTATTATCCCCAGCAAGTAGCCTGACGGCAATGTCAAATGTCCTCTCAGCTTTGTTTCCAGCGGCAATGTTGGTTATACCGGTTATTCTGACGGCTATGCCAGATGTTTGTTGGTTTCTTAGTGGCAATGTGGGATACGTTTGTTCTAGCGGCAATGTTAGATATTCCAGTTATTCTGACGGTCATGTCAGATGTTTGTTGGTTTCCTAGTGGCAATGTGGGATGCGTTTGTTCTAGTGGCAATGTTAGATATTTCGGTTATTCTGGCGGCTATGTCAGATGATTGTTAATCCTGTGAAGGCCTGACGGCAATGTTAGTTTCTCTTGCAAATTTCTGATAGCAATGTCGGGTTTTGATCAGATTCACGGTATCCCGACGGTAATGTTGGGTGTGCTATTAGCTTTATGGTGATCTGGTGGCAATGCTGGAGGTTACCAGGCTTCGTGGTGGTCTGGCGGTGATGTCAGGTGTTCATCATGTTTGTGTATGCCTGACGGTGGTGTCAGGGTTGTTTGTCTCCTACCAAAGTTTGGTGGCAATGTCAAGTGACGTATATCTACCTGATGGTTATTTGACGGCAAGGTCAAAAAGTTTTATCCCCCGCGAGTGCATGGCAGCAATGTCAGATACTGTGCATTTCTTTGGTAATCCAATTCGTGGAGTTGTTACTTGTTTTGTTAAACAGGAGCCTGACGGCAAGGTCAGAGATGACATTCTTATTGATTGCCAATCATTCAGCCGGTTGCTGCGCAACCATCATTATCGGTTCTTTTCGGAGATTTCTTGTCCCCGAACAGAGTTTGCAGTTTATTTCTGCGGTTGGCAAATTTCCGGGTTCGTTGGTATTCAATCGTCTTATACTTTGATTGGTTGGAAGCCGTTCGCTCCACACCCAGTCAGATCCAAGCCGTTTGAATAAGGGCAGCTGTTGTACCCCAAAATTTGACCAACCGATTCTCGTGCTTGGCTCGTGTTCTGTTTTCATTTTCACATTCATTGCATCAGCATTTTGCATAGTATTGGTTCTCGAGGCAGGGGATCGAGGTTCCAGTGGTTCAAGTTTCTTTCCCGTGCAAGCAACTGAACAGCAAGCATCAGAAATGACATTTTGCCCAGCGGTCGAGCGGCCGATTTTATTTTGCAGGTTATGCTCAGATCAGGAGACAACATTCAGGCTATGTCCAGCATTATCACAGTCACAGTATTCAAGAGCAAGTGTCAAAAGCTTCACAGAGCTCAAAATGGCGAGAAACAGGAAAACAGGCAGGTTTCCCTCCAAAAGGCGCCAAATTCAAATTTTTGAAGGTGTTAATCGATTAACACATATGGTTAACCGATTAAAAATTGGAAAATCAGCTCAGATTTGAAATTTTAACACTGTTAACCGGTTAATGCATATGGTTAACCGGTTAACGCATATGGTTAACCGGTTAACCATAGTTGAATTTGCCTTGTACGTGATTTTTCAGGCCATTTGCACTTGGGGTCCGAATTTGATCACATTGAAGCTCATTTTTACCAAAAGAAGGATCTAGAATGTTCTTGAGAGTTGGTTATTTCAATTTTCCCTCCAAATTCCCATGCCTAGCTCCAAACCAACTTTCCAATCCAAAATCCAATTCCCACCTTTGGGATCCAAACCTAGATGGTATTTAAGTGATCCACTCCAAACCAAAGGGAGCCAATTCCCATTTCTCACATTCAATTTTCAGATTTCACTCCATTCTCTCTCAAATTCTCTCAATTCCCTCCATTTCCAAAATTCACTCAAAGCTCTTTTTCATTAAGATTCATTGATTTTGCATTGAAGTCAATGGATTCTTGAGCATAAACCTTCATCCATCCTCATCCTTGGATCAATTTTCATCATCAATTTTCGTGCAAATTGAGATTTGATCTTGGAGCTTGAAGTGGAAGTGATTATTCGAAGCGTTTCGACTCGAATTTGGTGGATCTTCGTTCATACAACTATAATCGGCTTGGATCCCAAAGTTTTCCAGGTTTCTATTGTTTGAACTACTCAAATTCAGTTGATCAACAATTACCGAAGCAAATCTCCGCTTCGAAGGTTGGAGATTCTAGATCCATAACTGTTTTTGAGCTTATTTTCATTTTCATGATGATTTTCATATTCGATTGAATTTGTTGATTTTGATCCGTGTGAATTGCGATTGTGCTGTATAGACATGTTTGCATTCTATTGGTTTTCTGTTTGCAGGAGCAATTTCGTGCTTATTTGATACGTTGATCTGTTGGATCACTTGGTTAAGTGATTTTGTGCATTAAGTGCTTTTCCTGCTGTTGTTTTTCACTTCCGGTGCAGTGTTAATCGGTTAACCTGTATGGTTAACGAATTCAAACTTTCAGATTTTTCTAAATGTTAACAGTGTTAACCGGTTAACGGATAGGATTAACCGATTAACCTATTCAAAACTTCACATTTTTCAAACATTTTAAGGTGTTAACCGATTAACCCTAGGGGTTAACCGATTAACACTGTACCAGAATGCCAAGTTTGCTGTTTTGTTTGCATGTTCGCATACCGATTCAATCTGAATCATCATAGATCAATGTGATCCATTATGATTGAATTGTTTTGGTTGTTTTCCACTGTTTGCGTTTGTTTAATCATGATGTTGTTGACTTGTATGATCATTCTTTCAATTTGTTGCATGCTTGTATGTGGTTCGAATCGATCATTCATTAGCATGTTTAATTGCTTGCATTTCTCGCTTTTCTCCACGTGTTTGCATCATTCTTGCATCGCTGTTGTGGTGGCTATTTCCCCACACACTTTTCCTCCCTCCCACCATTCTAATTGTTCATTTTCGTGTTTGCATTTCTCTACTTGTGATTGATTCTTCCTTTGCTCTTCTTGTGCTTTTTGCCATGATCCCCATAGGATTCCTAGTCCCTCCGTTTAGGATAGGAGTAAGAGAGACATTAGGCGTTCAATCCAGGTATGCTAAAATTAGGGTAGATGTTTCCCCTTTCAATCCAAACTCTAGGATCACTTTGCATGACAACGTTAGAGTCGAGTTTCCCTTAGACCTTTTGTGCGTCTCTCTCTCTCATCTTAGCTGAACTACGTTGACTCTGACTTTCCCATTGTACGAGGAAATACGTAGGCACAGAGCAGCGACGCTCTGCCGAGTCTCTCTCTCTTTTTTCTTTTCTTTTTGTCCCGCAAGCGTGTAGCGTAGATAGATAACCAACCCTTTTAGATAGCAAACAAGTATGGATCCCGTCGAGTACGACGGACGTGAGGGGTGTTAATACCTTCCCCTTGCGTAACCGACTACCGAACCCAGGACTTGGTTACGATGACCTCGTCTTTTCCTTTTGCGTTAGGTTTTTCCGATCGTTTCCTTTCCCTCTCTTTTGGGATAAATAACGAAAGGTGGCTACTCTTCTGTTTTTCCGCCGGTTGTTTTTTCGCAGTTGTGACAATTGTGTGCTGTTGTTGATTTTGGGCTCAAGGCCCAACCATTTGCTTTAACTATTTCACCCCTATCCTGCTGTTACACCCCCCGTTTCCATTTTGTAAAGACATTTTCCATTATGTATTATATTTTTCATTTGTATATATTTTTTAATACTACTTTACTATTTTTCTTTTAAGAAATTATGGTATTCTTTTCCTTTAGGATATTATATTTTACATAGAATTTTTTATTCTATTTTTATATTCAATTTCTTTTAGAATTTCTTTTCTTATTAGAAGTTTATTTCACTTTTAGAAATTAATTTTTTTTGTAGAAGTTTATTCTTATTTCTATTTGTTATTGGACTTTTCACCTCATTTTCATTTTGTAGGTCGATGATGAGACCTCCGTAATACGTTATTAATCAAATTGTTGATGGATAATGTAGGATATGAGACCATTTCTTCCTCTCCTCTTTTTTCTTCTTCTTCTGATTTTATTTTGACTTTCTTCTGGTTTGGCCGGTGTGACATGATTCAATTGGAGAATGATTTTCAATATCATTTCTCTATCTTGTCTTTGACACGGATATCAATATGCTACCTCTTGGGGTTTGACTTCATTTATAAGTCGAATTATGACGGTTCAACATCACATTGATTCTGATTTGAAATATCATCATCAAGGATCAAAAGAGGAAGGCTTGGAAATGGAGCTTGCACGCAAAATTCAAGGGTCAACGGAACCCCTCTATTCGATAATATTGTTTTTATTTCACTTTTTTCATCTCTTTTATTCAACTGCCGAGTGTTGTGAGTATTCGTTTAGATACGTGGGTAATGATGAGTGAGCGGCTTCCTCTCACTCGTCTAGAGTGTTTAGTATACACCCTTAGGGTGATATGCGACGCATTCGCTCCTACGTCTTAGGACTTAGCATCTGCGTCCCGTTCCGAACCTTCTCTCTCGCATCCTGGCGATTGAGACCTCCCCTTTTCTCTTGCATCTTGGCGATTGAGCTCCCTTCTCTTGCCCCCGTGCAATCGAGCCCATTTTTCCGTAGTTAGTCGAACTACGACCGCTCTAATCTCTTATACATGTTGAAAGTACATAGGCATAGGATGTGATATCCTAGCGAGGACAATAATAACTAACTTCTCTGTTCTCTCGCTGCCGTGCGATCGAGACTTTCCCGCTGACGACTAATCTTTCCCTTTCTCTTGCCCTAGCGCAATTTAGACCAGACCGTAGTTCTAGTTCCCGTAGGTTCCCGTACCTTCAAACCAATGACATACTACGTTCGTTCTGCCGCAAACAGGTAACGCCTAAGTCTCCAATGGTCGAGCAGCATACACTTAACTGCTAGAATGCATACGCTAGTATCGTCAACCTTTTCTCTCACCCCTGTATGATCGAGAACACCCTTCCGTCCCGTAGTTAGCCTGAACTACGTTTTGCTCTGATTTCTCATGCCAGATGAGAATACATAGGCACAAGATGCGACGTCTTGGCGAGCAATCTCCCCCGTGGTTTCCCGAACTACGTTGACTCTGACTTTCCCATTGAACGAGGGAATACGTAGGCATAGAGCAGCGATGCTCTATCGAGTCAGTTTTTTCCGTTTAGCTTTAGAAGTCGTAGATTAGATTATTTTTTCACCCATAGACTAGAAAACTAAAGCGTGGATCCCGTCGAGTACGACGGACGTGAGGGGTGCTCATACCTTCCCCTTGCGTAATCGAATACCGAATCCAGGACTTGGTTGCGATGACCTTGTCTTTTCCCTTTTCGTTAGGTTTTTCCAATCGTTTCCTTTCCCTCTCTGTGGGATAAATAACGAAAGGTGGCGACTCTTCTGTTTTCCGCTGGGTGTTTTTCACAGTAGCGACAATAGGAATTGGTTGAATCCTTGGCCTTCTATTTTGGAAAGTAGGCCTTAGAGATGGAGCTCTTTGTTGCTGATGTGCTTGTTGATTATGACTTTGCTGGTAGGCATTGGGCGCCTGTTGTTGAAATTTTTGTTGATTTGGCCGAGGTTGAAAAACTGGCGTGACCGCGGCCACATACTGTTGTTGTTGGTATTGCTGATAGTTTTGTTGCGGTTGTAGACAAGGTAGTTGTTGTCTTTGTAGGCGGTTCCTTTTGCTCTGAACCCTCCTGTCACACATCACAACATTAGTTTCCCCTTCTTTTTCTTATGGAAATTGCTCAATGACTTCTTTGTTGTGCTAGTGCTGGTACTACTAGCTGAGCTTGTTACTTTGCCATTCTTCAAACCTGCCTCCACTTTCACACCTATGGCCATGATATCGAAAACGTTCGTTGTGACACTACTAATCATCCTCTCGTAGAATTTGGGCCTGACCGTATCTACGAACCAATCAGCCAATTCTTTCTCTGCCAGGGGAGGTTCCACCTGAGTGGCAATTCCGCGCCATCTCTGTGCATATTCCTTGAAAGATTCTGAGTTCTTCTGTGTCATGCTGAGGAGTTGACAACGGTCTAGCGCCAAATCCATGTTGTACTTGTATTGTTGAATGAACGTGTCAGACAAGTCTTGGAAGCAATGGATCTTTGACTGGTCTAGACTTAGGTATCATTTGGCAGAGGCACTCTTAAGAATGTCTTGGAAGCAGTGGATTAATAATTTTTCATTTTCAATGTGTGCGGCCATACACCGACAATACATGATCAGGTGAATCTTTGGGCAGGTCGCTCCTTCATATTTTTCAAAGGTGGGCATCACGAACTTATGAGGAAATACCAAACCCGAAACCAGACACATGTCTTTAGCATCAGAACCAAAGATGTTGTTTCCTTCTATGACCCTCATCCGTCTCGCCATTATATTCATCTCACCCCTTAATTTCTTGTGTTTTTCATCTTCGACCTCAGACCCGTCGGGTATATCATATATCTGCCGATGATTGTTAAAGATTGGTCGGACCTGTGCCTGAGCACCTGTCTGAGTGTAGATAGGATTTTGGAATTCCGTCATTAACAAAACAACCTGCGGGTTAGATCTCTGTTGGAGGTCGAATTGATGGGCATTACTGAAGGGTGGCATGAAATCCCTAGCAATACCAAACGGATGTTCAGTTGCTGAGGTCACTATCGAAGGAGGATTTTCTTCCATTGTATTGATTTCAGATACCACTGTAGTCTGCGAGTCCATTTTTGCTCTTATCACTTGAAGGACTTCCATAATCTGGCTAACATCACCACGTAACCCTCGAGGTCATTGTCTATTTGATCGATTCTTTGGTCTTGGTCAGCCATTCTTCTCTGAGCGTTGGCCCTGGTATTGTATCAGTGGGTATTCAGTGTGATTTCTCTAACAGCAACAGAGCATAGGATGAGCCGGAGAACCGATGCAATGCAATACAAATGAAATGAAGGATGCAGATGCAAATGCAAGCCACACATTCAAGGAAAATAGAAGGTTTGTTTACGAACAAAATTAATGGATCAACATGTAACAACGCGATGCTTATCATTAACAAATGAAAGCTTAACCAAATTTCCATTAACAAATGGATTCTCACAAGCATAAAGTTTTCATTAATGAATGAAACTTTTCCAACATTTTACAAAATGAAGGTTACACATTCTCAAAAGCTAGGGGCATAAATTAAACAGGAGGAAATTAAAAGGCCAATATCTTCTAACAAGTGCTATCTCTTTTGGTCTTGATAAAGCAGCTCCCAGAGTTCTTCATTTTCTCTCTTGGCTTTGACTAAAGCAAACCTTAATTTTCTTCTAGACAAAAGTTCTTATGGAACTGGCGGAATGTCATAGGAGCGGGCGTAGAACATTTTCAGTGCTATCTCTTTTGACCAAAGCAGATATGCCTCTGAGGCGAGACAACTCGGGTTTTCCACAACAGTCATTCCTTGTAAGTTGGGACGACGCCAGGTAAATATGACTCGTGGTTCGAAATCCAGGTTACTACCTTTTTCACAGAAGCAAGTCTCTAATAAGGCTGGATTCGGTTCTTCCTCAGTTGGATATCCTAACTGGCGGCGAGCCAAGATATGGTTGTAGCTGATACATCATTTGGTGCCGATCAAAGGTACATTTGGGAAATCCCCACATCTTTGTATTGCTACTATTCCTCCGTAAGTAAGATCATACCAGTCAATGTCATAGTGAGAGAGTGAAGCTAAATTTCCAACCCATGCCTCACTATCTTCTAGGTTCCATACAGGGAACGTCCTAGGAAATGCAAAATAAACCATTTGCTTAAGAGTGTCGTGCAGCAGGAAAACTGGCAAAGATTATACACCCTCCACCAATGAATGGTGTAATAGGTATCAGCCAATAAAGTAGGAGCAAAATTTCTGACAACGAGTAACTTGATGGCCTCTAAGCTGATGAACTAGGGCTACTCAGAAACATATATAAGCCATAAATCAAGAAAGCTTGTATAGCTTCAAAGGTTCCCATATCTCTATGATCATAATGAAACTCAGTCTTTTCCATAAATGGTCTTGCTTCCATTCCAGTAAATCCATCTTTAATATCCAAACGAGTTGGAAGGTCAGTGGGTTCCAGATGCAGAGCTTCAGCAATATCTCTCCTATTTGGTCTTCTTTCCATTGTGAGGTCTAAAAGTCATAGGAATCTTCAGATGCGCAGAGTATTCTTCCAAAGTCGGCAGCAACTGAAAGTCCGAAAATGTAAAGCAATGGTAGAGAGGATTATAAAACCTTATGAGAGCTAGCAGAATTTCCTCATTTACTTGCATGTCCAGTAAAGATAACAGGTCTCCATACTTGGCGACAAAAGCAGCAGAGTTCCTTACTGTTGCACCCCAAAATTTGACCAACCACTTATCGTAATTTGGCTCATGTTTCGACTCATTTCATTTTGCATTTGCATACCGCGTACATTGCATTTTTTCAGTCAGATTGACTTTATCGGATTACAGCCCTCTCATCATGTTTCAGGAAGTTTCATACCATTTCGAATACGAGGATTAATTTTGAGAATTGGTGCTCGTCCCGGTGTTTTCAGCTCTCGCTGTTATTTTTGAGGACATTTCGGTGTCCGGTTCTTACCGTTTATTTCGCTATATTCGCGCATCTGTTTTCTAATCGATTTAATCGGCTTCCTTGCATTTTTAGATTTTCCCCTTATTTTCTAGAATATTAAATAGTTTTTTAAATAGTTTTTAGGTTAATTGTTTTCTAGAATGATTTTTAGATATAATAGATATTTCTTTTTAAATAGTTTTAATAGAGAATTGCCTCTATATATTAAATAGATTTTTTAATAGCTTTAATACATAATTCTTCTATAGATATTAAATAGATTTTTTAATAGCTTTAATAGATAATTCTTTTATAGATATTAAATAGATTTTTTATAGTTTTAATAGAATAACTGTTTTTTTCTAGATTTGAAATAGATTTTAAATAAGTTTTAGATTTAATTTCTTTTTTTAGGAATTACTTTAATCATTTTTAGATATTAATTGGCTTAATATAGTTTAAATCACTTTGCTAGATTAATTTCTTTTTAGAGGTAATTGGATGTTAATTAGCATTTTAGGAAGTTTAATTGGATTGATTAGTTTTAGTGGGGTCTTTTTAGTCATCATTAGCATTTATATTAGGTCAATTAGGAATTAATGGTCCAATTTTCGTTTTATTATTAGTCATTAATTGCATCAGGTTTTAATTAGTTTTAATATCAGATTTTAATTGAGTTTAAGTGAGTCATTAATCAAGTTAATCAGGTTTTGTCCTTTGTGGGCCAAATGTCTGTTTTTGGGCCCAGTCTGATCCAACTCGCTGCCACTTGTCGTATAAAGAGGGACCCCATGTTCCACTTTCTCTCTCCGCCAACTCACTCTGCATGCCCCACACTTCCCTGCCACCCGTCCTCACACGTGGATTCACCTCACTCCCACCAGCCATGCGTAGCCCCACGTGTCCCACCACTTTCACCCTCAACAGCCGGCATGCAAACCGCCGGAGTAGGTCGCGGTGAAATCAAACCTCACCGTTACTTCTCACCGGAAACCCCGTAACCATCACCGGTAACTCCAACGACTCGCCGGAAAGTGCATCACATTCATCATTCTCCGATCAACTTCCACCAATCCTCAAGAACATCATCGAGTTCTTCGCAAGTTCTCCAGATATTTCTCTTCTCCGCCATGAACATTCAACGTGTTCATCATGCTCTTCATCAATATCCTTCATCTTTTCCCCAGATCGCGCATGAACTTCATCATCTTCCTCCAGTGTCTCATCAGAAACTCCCAGAAACACTCACGAATCTTCATCTTCAACCTTAACCGATCCCGGAAATTCCCAGAAATCTCTCAAACCTTAAGAACACTCAATCTTCTCACGATTTCTTCAAGATATCCATTCAAGATCCACCGTAATCTTCATCAAACTCCACCGCGTTCTTCGCAAGATTCATCAGTTCTTCATCACCAATCATTTCCAAGAAGTCCTCAAGAACATCTATCGTGTTCTTCGTTCGCGATTCGTCAACGTCCTCCATCCAATCTTCATCGTTTTCGCACTCGTTTTCCAGAAGCTCCATCGCACCTTCAAGAACGCTCTTCCTCCATTTCCAGATTTTCACTCTTTCGTTTCGTTTTTGTACATGTGTTTGTTCGTAGGTTGTTTTGATTGTTGTGAAAGGGGTGAACGAGTTGAAGATGGAGAAGGTAGAGAGTGAATGTCAAGGAAGGTTTGGGATGTTGACGACGGCGGAGAAAAGAAAGGAAGATTAGGGTTCTCTACTGAGATTGAGAATGAGGAAGACGAGGGCCTGGGTGATTGGGCCTCGTGGCCCAACTAACATTTCCTGATCCATACACCCTCCGTTTCCCATTGGAAACCCCCTTTGGATTGTTTTTTTGATGGTTGGGCTGGGTCCAACGAGTTTCTGATTACACACCCAATTTACCTGGCGCACCCCCCATGGGCCCTTAGTTTTTTTTGTGTTATTTTTTTGTATTGTGGGCTTAAAGCCCAGTGGCTGTTTTTTTTGCCTTACCCCCAGTTTGCAGGCTATACCCCCCTCCCCTTTGCAATTTAATTTTTCTCTTGTATTGGAGGTGTTATTGTAATATTGTAGATTTTATTTTTTCTACTTTTCCTTAGGGATTATAGTTTATAGTTAAGAATATTATTGCATATATTTTTACTATAAAATTTTAAATAGGATATCGCATTAATATAGAATTTTTCATTCTAGTTTTCCTTATAGAATATTATAGATTTAATATAGATTTTTTCTATTTTCTTTATAGAACGTTATAGCATTTTAGGATAGAATTTTCATGCTATTTTTCTTATACGCATTTCATTTTAATATTTCTTCAGAATATTTTCTATTGGAATTTAATTGCCATATTCTAGGAGTAGACTATTATTTCCATTTAGTGTTGGATTTCTCTCCTATTTTCGTTTCTTATCCGATTTTATCTTCGATTTTATTTTTGGTTGGCCGTGTGACATGATTCAATTGGAGAATGATTTTCGATATCATTTCTCTATCTTGTCTTTGACACAGATATCAATATGCTACCTCTGAGAGTTCGATTTCTCGTATAAGTCGAACCATGATGGTCTAAGCGTTACATTGGTACTGATTCGAGCGTCATCATCAAGGATCCAGAGAGGAGAAGATTGGAATGGAGCTTGCGCACATGTCAGGAGCCAACGTGGCCGCTTCATTCAACATCATCTTTCTTATCCGAGTCTTCGTGCAACCGTCGAGTGTTGTGAGCTGTATCGTTTGATACGTAGGAAATGACAGTTGAGGAGTTTCTTCTTAATCGTCTAGGATGTCTAGTATGGTACCCTTTGGGTGACATGCGACGCACTCGCTCCTACGTATTAGGTTCTTGCGTGTGTGTCCCGAGTTCCTTCCTGTTTAGGCATAAGCCTGCTTCCTCTTTGTTCTCGCCCCCGTGCGATCGAAACCCTTTTCTCTCGCGTTCAGGCGATTGAGACCCTTTCTCTTGCCCCTGCGCAATCGAGACTCGTTTTCCCGTTGAACTACGTTTTCTCTGATCTCTCGTGCCAGACGAGAGTACGTAGGCATAGGATGCGATATCCTAGCGAGCTACCTTTTTCCCTTTCCCCCGTTTGCTGTAGTTAGGATGAATTACAGCTGCTCTGATTTCTCGTACCAGACGAGAATATGTAGGCATAGGATGCAATATCCTAGCGAGCATACTAACAACTAACTTTTGTGTTCTCTCGCTGCCGTGCGATCGAGACCTTCTCGCTGACGACTGATGTTCCTTTCTCTTGCCCGAGCGCAATTGAGACCAGACCGTAGTTCTAAGTTCCCGTAGGTCCCCGTACCTTTAAACACGACATACTACATCCGTTCTACCGCAAATAGGTAATTCCTAAGTCTCCAATGTTCGAGCCGCATATACCTAACTGCTAGAATGCGTACGCTAATATCGTCAATCCTTTCTCTCACCCCTGTGTGATCAAGAACACCCTGTCTAGCCGTAGTTAGCCCGAACTACGTCATGCTCTGATTTCTCTGACAAGAATACGTAGGCACAAGACGCGATGCCTTGGCGAGCAAACTCCCCCCCCCCCCCCCCCCCCCCCCGTAGTTTCCCGAACTACATAGACTCTGATTTCTCATTCTCTGATGAGAATACGTAGGCATAGAGCGCGATGCTCTATCGAGTCAGTTTCCTTCCGTTTAGTCTTAAAAGTCGTAGATAGATTATTTTTTCACCCGTAGACAAACCAACAAGCGTGGATCCCATCGAGTACGATGGACGTGAGGGGTGCTAATACCTTCCCCTTGCGTAACCGACTCCCGAACCCAGACAATGGTTTCGATGACCTTGTCTTATACCCTTTCGTCAGGTTTTTCCCGATCGTTTCCTTTCCCGCTCTAAGGGATAAATAACGAAAGGTGGCGACTCTTCTATTTTGCTGGCACCTTAGTTTCGCGGTAGCGACAGCTGGAGACTCTGCTGGGGAGTGCGATAGTTTCCTAGGGATCCAACGTCCCTTATGCGAGTCAATCGGGGGATGCAACGTCCCTGAGCGAGTCAATCCTAGTGCTTGTTTGCATGTCTGTAGGTGTTTATTTTTGTGCTGTATGTTGTATATTACTGATGTATTTACATTTCCCGCACTATATTATTATCTGTTGCTATTATGTTGTTGTGGGATGGGAACTCTAATGAGTGAGAAGCCAGACCCAGGCTTGAGTGTACCTAGCATTAGTTGTGGAAATTAGTGGGCGCGTGCTTGCTTTGCAGGCACTAGTGTCTCATGAAATCCACGCTCAGATGAGGTTCTCCCGGTTGACTTATTTTCCAGCCCTTTGGGCTTGAGGGGTTGTTGGTTTGGAGAATTGTTGATGTTGCTTCCGCGAAAATAAGGTGTCGGCAAAACAGAAGAGTCGCCACCTTTCGTTATTTATCCCTCAGAGCGGGAAAGGAAACGATCGGAAAAACCTGAAGAAAAGGTATAAGACAAGGTCATCGCAACTGTTGTCTGGGTTCGGGAGTCGGTTACGCAAGGGGAAGGTATTAGCACCCCTCACGTCCGGCATACTCGACGAGATCCACGCTTGTTGTGTTTACTGGACGAGTTGGTTTATCTATCTACCTATCAAGGCTGGCTTAAACAGAAAAGAAAAATGACTCGGCAAAGCGTCGCGCTTTATGCCTACGTATTCTCATTAGAGAATGAGAAATCAGAGTCAACGTAGTTCGACCTACTACGGGTTACGGGGAAGGTGGCTCGCCAATACATCAGTATTGTGCCTATGTACTCTCAACAGGCTTGAGAGATCAGAGCTTACGTAGTTCGGGCTACTACAGATTACGGGAATTCAGATTCATCTGTTTTATCGAGTAGGGTTAAACAACAGTTCCAGCAGGTAGGGACAAAGCCTGTTTGGATTGGCGCTGAAGTTTAACGACACTCTTTTCTTCAGAAAAGCTTCCTTTGACTTACGGGCACACGGGGCAAAAAGGTTTGAAGTTTGTTTTCTGTCTTTTATGATAGAAGTGTTTTTTATGGTGTTTGCAATTTCAATCGCACTAGAGACTCGGACCTGAGAGTGAATGCGTCGCATGTCACCCAAAGGGTACCATACTAAACATCCAGACTGTTGAAAAGAAGCTCTCCAACAATCCTTTCTCAGATAGCTTAAGGCTCGTAACGTACGAAAGAAATCATTCATGATTACTGTATCTTAAGCTGTTTTGAGATGAGAAGAGAACAGGCTCAACTAAAGGGAGACTATCAAGTCCTACTGTTGTCATGCCAAGGATCCATCCTATAGTTGAAGTTTGAAACAGGGAACTCCTAGAAGTTGTGATGCATGGATTTCAACCTAAAGTTCTATCATCACTTCCTTATCAAAGGAAGTGAGAGTCCTAAAGGATCATATCAATGATACAGAGAAACAGATAAAGCATCAGCTTAAACAGTAAACAGATAAACAACTATAAAATGCATGTAATGCAAGTGAGGGAGGAAATGTGTGTTGGGCAGCAGCCTCCACAAGCTCATCTCAACCTCAAGCCAGATATGAATAACTGCAATCATACAGAATAAAATGAACTGTTATCAAGCAAAATATAATAAACTGCAATCATACAGAAGAAATGAAATAAAATGCCATCAGGCAAACACAAACCACATGGGCAAGGGAGCAGGGCTCTACCGAATACCCGCAAGCAAAGCCATATAGTAAAAATACAAGAAGAGGGAGCAACTCAACCTCTAGTGCAATCATGCTCCTAGATTAAAGTCAGTCTAATCATAGACTTATTCTAATGCATCAAGCAAATCAAACAAGGCACATCAGCACAGCAAAGAAAACAGACAAGAAAGCAGATCAACCCCTCTCTTAATTCCAAGCTTCAGCTCTTCTAACATCAATCCAGTCTTCAGACTTCAATCACCCTCAAGGATATCAACTTCACTGGCAAGTATCAACCCATCAAGATAAGTGTCAACTTAATCTCTCTTCTCCAAGCTTCAACTCCTCAGTCAATTTCACCTTCAGGCTTCACTCCTAACTACAAGTATCAACTTGATTCCTTCAATCTTTAAGCCTCAGCTCGCACTCAATCTCAATTGAATACTCTTCATAAGTATCAACTTAGTCTTCAAGCTTCAGCTCTCTTTGCTTTACCAGTATCAACTTAGTCTTCTTCATCTACAAGCTTCAGCTTCTCAGAGTAATCCTCAATCATATGGGAGTGTCAACTTCATCCTTCAACCCTTTAAGCCTCAGCTCTTCCCTCAATCTTCATTGAATCTTCAAGTGTCAACTTGGTCATCAAGCTCTTCAAGCTTTAGCTGCAATGGCAATGCTTAAGGAATCATCCTCTTCCACACTCTTCAGTGAAGTCCTCATCTTCAAACTCAAGTCCAACATCTCTCAAGATACTCACACCAGAAGACAATTGATTTAACAGGATGAGAGGAAATGATAAACAGCTTACTGACAACCAAAGGAAGCCTGTAAGGGTTCATCATTATGAGAGACTGATTCCCTCAAAGTTCTACTTCCCAGATAAAGCCACTCATCCCTCCAAAGGAGGGATGTGAATATCTGATAGTCATTGGGAGGAATGGAAGCACAAGATGCTTTCCATATTTGTGAAAGAAATCATTCTAACTATAGGGTTCTCCCTATGTCCTCTATCTCCTAAATCTTCATCAGATACCTTCAGGCACAAACAAATCCAAGCTCCAAGCAACTTCAAGCAACTTTAACCATCCTCACTTTGTATTTAACTTGTCTTCAATCTCAACCAAAGGCAAACCAAGCAAAAACCCTAATCTAAGGGGACTAAGGAAGTTAAACTAGTTGAATTAGTAAGTTAGGATCACCTAAAACCTAGTACTAAAGTTAGTCCTAACTAAAATACTGAAACCAATTATAAAATCCTACAAAAATGACTATGGGAACCTAGGTCAATCATGACTCTACCACATTAATTCCAGAGATCAAATCATCAAATTAGACCTAGAAATAATTCTACATTACAAGGTATCAAACCTAAACCCTAAAAGGAAGCACCTAAATCTCAATCTAGAAAGCACACCTATTTTCATCACAAAAATGTGAGAAAAATACTATGGGAGCATACATCTCTAACCTAATCACACACAAAAAATTAGGATCAAAGTCATCACCACATGATCACACAAAAATTCCACAAAATTATGTATCAAACATAACCATTTTAATATCAATTAAAATGTAAAATTCCCATAAAATCAGAAAATACATGAAATGAAAATATTTTTTATCTAAAAAAAATACTAGACTCAATCATGAGTAAAATGCAAAAAGAATGGGATTAATTGGACAAATTTTCAATTTATTATGAATTTAACAAGAACCATGTATAAAATGAAAATTAAAAGAAAATCCAATTAAAATAATAACACGTGCGGTGCAAATAGCAACAAAACACAATTCAACTAATGGATTGGGCTCGCTGCGGTGTGTGGATAGCACTTAGTTCACTAAGCCTAAAACCAGCTAGTAAGTGAAACGCATCGTTTCACTTACTCAGACTCTCTCACAACTTCAAATTAAAACAAGGCCATTGGATCATGCTTCTAGTCAAAGTCCAACCCCCATCCAACGGTGCTAACATCATCTTCTACCTTTTGAATGCCTGAACTTTGTGCCCAGCTCCGGCCACCACCGGTGGTGCTCCGGTCACCATCCCCAACCCTAGTTCTCTCTAGGATCCTCTATTGCAAATGGTCAACACATGAAACTTGTCCCAAATCTTGTCACGAATTCAACCATACCCTTAACTTCCTCTGAAACCTCAAGATTCACCATATCCAAACCTCAACCGAAAATGGTAATTCACCTATTTTGTCACTAATTCTCAAATTAACTATCTGAAATCAATCCTACACCATTATACAATGAATCTAACACCTTAATTCACCTTTATTCTACCTAAATCATGCTAGAGGAAGAAAGTTGCTAACCTGAAAATCTTGGATGAATAGATGCACTAAACCTCCAATTCAAGCTCTCCAATCTTGCAGACACGATCAATGAACCCTCTCCTTGCTTCTGTATGCAAAAGAACCGGTTGAAAGTGCTTGAATCTTGAAACCCGATGGTGAGTTGCAGGTGGAAAAAATTCACTTGCTCCTACACGATTCAGCCACGAATTCTCTTGGATTATGATCTGGAATCACTCCTTAGCATCCATGGAAGAAGTTTCAATCAAGAAAATGGATGGAAAGTGAAGAATTTGGTGAAACCGATTTCAATTGCAATCCAAGAAAACTCAATCTCAATCTATGCTCTCTCCTTCAATCATCACCAACCTTTGCATTGGATCAACTCTATTCAATATATAGATGATGTATGAGTGATCTAGAACCCTCTAGATCCTTCTAATGAGAGTTTCCACTTCTCATGTCACGAGATTTTCGACCATGTATCATGATATGCACCATTCTGTTTTGCAGCTTGAAACCAATCCCTTTCTCTTCCAATTTCTCCCCTAGTGACATTTTGAGAGTGTTTAGCTTGCCAGGCCCTTTCTCATGCCTTGATTCTATGCTTTGCACATGTTACTTAATATGCAAGCAAGTGCTTTTCAAAGCAAGTCCATAAATTGAATCTCAACTCAAAAATGTGGCTAAACCAATGTTCTTAAAATGTTTTCTAGAGTCAAAATGATATATTACATGCCATGGTTTGGATGTGTAGGTTGAAAATATCAATTTCCAACTTTGGTTTATTTAACTTATGCCCTTATTTTAGGTCATTTTTGCAACTTTGAGCTACAAGTATTTACAACATCTCATGACCTCTTTAAGAGCCTTAAAACATCATTTTGAACAAGTTTGATGTTGAACATTTTTCCATTTGAAGCTTGGAACTAGGAGTTATGGCCTTATGCTTGAAATGACCTGTAATCTCCAAGTGACCAAAATGCCCTTGACTTGTCAAAGCCATAACTTGAGTTATACAAATCCTATCAAGGACTTCTAGTACTCTATAGAAAGCTAAGAAGATAATGAACAACATTCATGTTGACCAACAGTTCATAGGAATCATCCTTCTTGGGCAAAAGTTTGATGCAAGTTGGCTAACTTTCAAGGCCCCAGATTCACATACCTCAGATGACCTGTAACTTGTCAAAGTCATAACTTGAGCTATACAAATCCTATCAAGGACTTCTAGTAATCAAATTAAAGCTAAGAACAAGCTCTACAACATTCATGTTTGGGACAAGATGATATGACAATCATATCTTGAGCTAAACCGCCTTGAAGATAGGGGTCAAACTAGGGGATTTTACACTGTCAAGCCTTAGAAACCCTAGCTTGAAACTTCTCAAACTCTTCAATCATGATGAGTTGACCTTGGAATCATCCTTATAACATCTCGATGTGTCAATCCATGATCACATGGCCTTTGAATTAGGTCTCAATCTTGTTCAAATCATCAGTTGACCTAGGGTTGACCCAGTCAAACCCTAATTATACCACTCATGGCTGAGGCTTCTTAATCTTTCACAATGACCTGTCTAGGCTTCATGATGGCTTTCAAGACTTCTCATAAGCTCTCTCAAGGCTTCAAGTCTAACTTCATGGCTTCAGAATCATCTGATATCTTTCCACAACTCTCAAGTTAGGAGGCACACACTCTTGGTTTCAACCACTCTCTCTGAGGATCTTCTCACTTCTCTGACAAGGATATCAACCCTTGAACACTTGAATAACCTTCTTATCTAGCTTCATAGCCTTGTGTAGCCCTTAATTGGTAATCATACCTCTTGATCTCCTGCATACATGTCAATTGAAATGCAAATGATAATGCTAATGTGAAATGAAATGAAACATAAGCTAGGTAAAGAAATGTTGGTCAAATTTTGGGGTGCAACAGTCGACTCTGGGGACCGATCATTTGGGATTCAGCTAAGTGAGGCTGCTTCAAGAGATGATGATGCCACACCTTTTGGGTATCATATCATCGCTCTTGAAAGTCTGTGACGCTGATGACCGCATAGGATGCCGAACCTGTGTCAGTTTAGGTCCATACCCGTGAGTGGGAGGGTTTTTTGCAGGAAACTTGACTTCCAGCCTACCCGATATTTTGGTTTTCTCTCGTCAGAGCAAACTTATCCCGTCAGCAGCGCAGCAGGTAATCAGAGCTTGTGGGGGCTGTGATCCCGTGTTTGCTGCATCTTGCATTGCATTTGGATAATCATTTTTGCATCATATTGCATATCATTCTCCAGCTAGTTAGAGCTCTTATCCAACCTTTGTTTTGCTTCAGAGGGTGATTCTCCGGTGTTTGATCTGAGCAAGGGTTGATTGTTAGAGGACGACCAAGGGGTTAAAGCAGAATTGAGCAGAATCAAGCAGTGAAGTCAGTTGAAAGTTGTTGGTAGCTATGTCAGAAAGCAACTTCCAGTTTGTTGATACCTTGTCAGGTTTCACTGTGACGTCCAATCCTTTGTATGGTTCTATGCCTGATGAAGACTTTCCGCAAGTGAACAACCTTACTGCAACTCGACTTGTACAACCTTCTGTTGAAGACCGAGATCTACACGAGCAATTTGTTGTCCGAAGTGAACGCTCTCCTTCTATTGATACCTCAGACTATCAGGGTGTTGTTTTCCCTGCGCCAAATTCCTGAAAAGAGGTCCCGATAGCAAAGACTGAAGACCCATTAGCTCTCGTGTATGCTAAAAGGTTTCGTGCATTGGATGAAAGATTCAAAGCCTTGGAAGTTAAAGATGTTTTTAACCCCAATGCTGCAGACTAGTGTTACCTCCGAAGTTCAGAGCGCCGAGGTTTGAAAAGTACAAAGGAGATAGTTTCCTGAGGCAACATCTGGTGATGTTCTGCCGAAGAATGACTTCGTTTGTGCATAACGACAAGTTGATGATTCACTGCTTTCAAGATAGTCTGATTGGGGCATCTCTGAGTTGGTATATGCAGTTAGAGAGTAATCAAATCCGGTCATGGGTGGATTTAGCCAATGCTTTTCTGAAATAGTACGACTATAACCTGGACATGGGTCCTAGTCGCATGCAGCTGCAAGAATTGTCTCAAGAGAACAATGAACCTTTCAGGAAGTATGTTCAGAGATGGAGAGAATTTGCTGCTAGAGTGCAACCACCGCTTCTAGACAAAGAGTTAAAAGGCATGTTCGTAAACTCCTTGCAGAGCCCGTACTTCGAAAGAATGCTTGGAGTTGCACCAAATTTCTCTGAATTGGTAAGGGCAGGAGAGCGCATCGAGTATGGTGTAAAGACTGGAAGAATTCAGAATGTTTCGAGCAGTCAGGCTGGTGAAACCGAATCTCTCTGTAGCTTTCAAACTGAAGATGAAACGGTGGTCAATGCAGTCATGACAGATGTTGGGTATTCTCAAGACAAATCGGTGAAATTTGTTGGTTCTTCGTCTTCTCAGCGGTCGGTATCCTCTGTGTCTCGTTATTCTGGGTAGACAATTGTGCCTAGGGCACCACATCGGGAACCTTATGTCGCTCCTCTTGCGAATCCACGAGCCTGTGGCCGAGGTTATCAGAATCAGCGTCAGAATCAAAACCGACCTCGTAACAACTTGGAACGAAGGAATGCTCCTTCTCATCCAGTGCCTGTGCCGTATAGCCAGATTCTGCCACCTTTGATTCATAATTCTTTGGTGGAACCTAAAGCTCTTAAGCCCGTGCCAGAGCCTTACCCTCCGAGGTACAATCCCCATGCTCAGTGTGGATACCATGGTTGATCCTCGGGGCATTCAACTGAAGATTGCAAAGCTTTCCAAGAAAAAGTGCAACAGTTGATCGACAAAGGGTGCATTTCCTTTCTAGAAGGAGTTTTGGTTATGCATGACAACCTCTCAGCTGTCTGAGCTCGCAGATTCAGAGGGTTATTTCCAGAGGCCAGTGGTCCAGACGGGCAGACGTCCTCAGCATTGGCAGTCCTCAGACTTTTTATCATTTGCATTTGTAGTTTCCTTTCTGTTAGTTACTACTTGCTGTTAAACATTGTTTGTTTTGAATGGTAATACTGATAAAGTGACTATGCATTTTTCTGAATTAATCATGTCGTTGTCACTCATTTATTGCATTGCACTGACACTTGCATGTTTTACTCCACTTTGTCACTATGATTAGCAAAGATTGGAGGGAGGATGACGAAACTGAATACTCATAACCGAGGATCGTATGCTTTCGGATAAAACCCTGCCTATGATGTACATGCATTGTTTCAAATCCCCTAAACACTGGAGATATAAGGAGTTAGTCCCTCGTTAGCCACTTCGAGCCGAGAAGTAGGAGTTTCTTTCGGACTTTTAAACCCTCTCATCTTAACCCGGGGCAGGGTAGTTGTCAGATAGCTTGACCGAGCGTTCAAGTCTTATAGAGGAGTGTTGCCTTTCGAGGACCAATCACAGTTTATTCCTCTCAAGAGGTCGTACCTCGTCAACCACAATGGTTAAACCTCACCAATCAGGAGTGAGGCAGTCAACCCTTTCGGAGCAAGCAAGACAACCAGTGTCACACGACTTGTTCCAAGCAAAAGAAAAAGAAAAGAAAAGTTGGAAAGCAAATACTTAGGCAAAAACCAGGGCATCCCGCTGGACTTCAAAAGAAATCGAAAAGAACTCAAAAGAGTCAGTCCAGGAAAAAATTAGGGAATCAAAAGAATAAAATGAAAGGATCTCAACAGAAAAATCCTCAAACAAGGACAAAGTCGTGTGGATACAGACACCGAAAAGGAAAGAGGAGTAACTGTCACTCTGAAAACCTTGTGAGTTCCTTAGCCATTGTTCCTAACATTCCTTGAAGAGGAGAGCGCTTGTTCCAGGTTAACTGAACATTAGGATCGGAGATCATCACGTAGAAGGGGTGGGTACGAATCATGACTTGAGCCTAATATCCCTTGTTTCACGAACCGTGAACCCAACCACGATACAACCCTTAAAAGACCTAATTGAGGCAGGGTTATTTTGAAAGCGCATTACGATGAGGTTGAGTAACCTGACTCCTACATGATTTGCTAATCATATCCTTGTTGTGTTTTTCACTGATCAAATTAGCACTACGTTTGAACTGTTGGTTCATTCTTCACTCACTATCATGACACGTAAATGAGTGACAACACCTTTTTCGAAATCTGCATGAACACTGCATTAAAATTACCATTCGTGAATAGACAATTTTAATTGCAGGTCAGTAGTTGATATGAAGGAATTCCAACAGGGAATAGTCAATCAGGACTGAATCGTTCAACAGTCTGGATCAGAATGGTATACTGCGAAGCCCTGTGAATCTGGGGCATTGATTTCCGGTGAGTTTGGAATCAGTTAGTCTAAGGACATGTCCCGAAGCATCGGTTGATTATGGGACAGTTTGTTCAAGAAGCAGTTGATCGGAAGGGGATCTTCTCGAGACCCAATCAGGGACAATTCCCCAGAGTTTCTGTAAGTCGAGGGCAGATCCCTCCAGTGTTCAACCAGGGCAGGTTGAGTCGCTCAAAGCTCGTTCAGGGGCAAACTACTTCAGAAGTATATTGAAACCAACCATGCTGAGAGTTGGTTAATTAAGGATGAATCCTTCCTTTGTAGAGATACCGGGGCAAGCCATCTCGAGGTCAGCTCATGGCAAGCTGCTTTCTATTCAGAATGAATTTTCCCAAGAGTCGGATTGGGGCAAGTTGAATTACACTGGGGCAAGTTGTTCAAGCGAGTTTGTTCACCCCAACAAGAGTTGAGTGTCAGGGAATCGTGTCATTACCCTACCAAAAAACCTGAACCTTACGAAAAAGCCTTGCTGCCATTGGACTGTTGTCCTACGGCCTAAACTTGTTACTTACCGTGTAACCAAAGCCATTTCCAAAGCCCAGTTCTTGCCTGGCAAACCTCCAAAGCCCAATCCTCGTCTGGCAAACCTGTAACCAGTTCTCGCCTGGTCCTCCTTTCTCAGAATACCAGTTCTCGTCTGGTGCGTGTCAGCTTTTAAACCAGTTCCCGTCTGGTCATCTTTTCCTTGACCCACTGTTTAACCAGTTCTCGTTTGGCCAACGCAGTTTTAAAGCCCAGTTCTGGTCTAGCAAACAAGAAATTAGTTCCCGTCTGATATCCAAAACCGAGAAGTTAGTTCTCGTCTGACAACTTAAACCCTTTTGTCACCAGTTCTCGTCTGGTAGTCTACCCTCGAATGCTAGTTCTCGTCTAGTATTTCCCCTTCAAATCCACTTTTATGGGTAACCAGGAATAAATCCCTATCACCATGAACATATCCCTAAACTAGAAAAAGCCAAATTGTACCTGGCCCGATATTCCCGGTGACATGTGTTATCACGTTCCCTGACACGAGGCTCGAATGATCTCAGTTCTCCATGATTGGTGTTATGTATTCCCTTAGGGAGTGATGTTGTTAAATCAGGAAATTTTCTTCAGCACAGATGTGTAGTTAAGATTGACTCTCCTCAGCTGTTGAAGATTGCAGCAAGTTGAGATGACACTTGTCCTTCATCAGAGTAGGGTCAAGATTGATATCCTCGACATAGTGTAGCCATCCCCGACAGATTGATTGTACGTTCCCGACGGTTTAGGATCGAAGTTCTCCCTGACAAGTGGATTTGGGTTTATTTCCCCAGCACTGGGTCAGGTGCAGTTTCTCGTAGGAGACTATTCATAAGTGTTCAGCCTTCGATAGCGCAGACTGAAGTCTCCAGTGGAATGGAAATTCCCCGCAGAGTTGTACTCTCCCCGACAGGTATGAGTGATTCCATCATCTGGTTTCCCTCCTCAGCCGAGTTTGTAGTTCCCCAAGAGAGTCGAGTCCTTGGAAAGCGTTCAGGCCATGATTGGTGCTCCCCAGTAGAGTGTTGAATAGCTGATGCTGTATTTCCCCATCGGAGTCGTTATCTCCAGGAAAGTTTAGCCGCGAAGACCGCGCAGTTTATTTCTGCGACTGATATCGTTTCCTCAACAGTTTGTGGTTTGAATACCCGGTTGAGCGAGTTCAAGTTCTCGAAGAGCTTTATTCCCCTGCAGTAGTCGACTGAAGACCATTTCCTCAGGCGGAGTCCAATTGAGATTGGTGTGATTTCTTCTCCTCAGCAGGATGATTCCTTCTCTCCACCAGAATGGTCCTTTCTCCTTGACATGAGGACTTTCCCTTCAGCATTTATTTTGCTGATGGGGTCATAGCATTTTGCATGATTGCATAGCATTTACCCCAAATGCGTAGGATTTCCACCGTGTGGAGCATTACGCCATTATCAAAGCATATGCATACGAAACATGAGCTAGGTTGTTACCATTCTTGTTTTGCAGGTGTTCCTCTGCAGAATGATTTGCTCAAGATGATTCTTGAATTCCCCAGCGAAGTTCTGTGCTTAAGATGATTCTTAAAATCCCTAGTGAGGTCACCAGAGTTGGTTGCTCAAGTTGATGCTTCGAGTCCCCGGTAGAGTATTTGCTCAGGATGGTTCCTGAAATCTCCAACAGAGTTATTGGTTCAGGGTGATTCTTAAAGTCCTTGGCGGAGTTATTTGTCCAAGATGATTCTTGAAGTCCTCAGCAGAGTTGATTCACCCGAAATGATTTCTGGATCCCCGAAGCAGAGTTACTTGATAGTTATCCAGAATCCCCAGCGGAGGTGTGTCATCCCCAGCAGGTTTGAACGGAGAAGTTGAAATTTCCCTTATTGACTTACTGATGAAGTCCGATAAAGATGTTGTCGACGTTCCTAGCGACATGATAAGTCCATAGGCGACGATAAGGAACTCTTCTGCTATGACGCAGAATGCCTGACGGCATAATCCAACTACCCCTCACCAGTTACCGAGTAACCGGTGATCCCTTGATGACTTGAGGATGAAGATCTATAGCAAAATCAGATGATCATCCTGACGGAGTTTTGAGATTAGACCCTTCACCAATTACCGTGTGACCAATTCCCCAGCAGAGTTGCTGTGTAACTGTCATGCTCAATGTTGAAGATGTTCATACTAATCAGAGTATCGTTTACCTGTGCATGGTTGGTAAATCGCCAGTTACCGTGTAATCGGTGATCCCTCGATGATTTGAGGATGCAATGATATCAGATGAATCAGATAATCATCCTGACGGAGGTTCAGATTAGTATTTCTCCAGTTAGTTGCCGTGCAGCTATTATTTCAGCTTCCAAAGATTTGTTCCCATCAGAGTACCGTGTACTTGTGCAGTTGGCAAATTTCTGGGTTCTTTTTTTGTATTCAACCGTCTTCTACCATTGAATGTTTGAAAGTCGTTCGCTTCTCAACCCTTCAGATCCAAGCCGTTTGAATAGGGGCAGCTGTTGCACCCCAAAATTTGACCAACCACTTATCGCAATTTGGCTCATGTTTCGACTCATTTCATTTTGCATTTGCATACCGCGTATATTGCATTTTTTCAATCATATTGACTTTATCGGGATTACAGCCCTCTGATCACATTTCAGGCAGTTTCATACCATTTCGAATACGGGATTTATTTTGAGAATTGGTGCTCGTCCCGGTGTTTTCAGCTCTCGCTGTTATTTTTTAGGACATTTCGGTGTCCGGTTCTTACCGTTTATTTCGCTATATTCGCGCATCTGTTTTCTAATCGATCTAATCGGCTTCCTTGCATTTTTAGATTTTCCCCTTATTTTCTAGAATATTAAATAGTTTTTTAAATAGTTTTTAGGTTAATTGTTTTCTAGAATGATTTTTAGATATAATAGATATTTCTTTTTAAATAGTTTTAATAGATAATTGTCTCTAGATATTAAATAGATTTTTTAATAGCTTTAATAGATAATTCTTCTATAGATATTAAATAGATTTTTTAATAGCTTTAATAGATAATTCTTCTATAGATATTAAATAGATTTTTTATAGTTTTAATAGAATAAATGTTTTTTTCTAGATTTGAAATAGATTTTAAATAAGTTTTAGATTTAATTTCTTTTTTTAGGAATTACTTTAATCATTTTTAGATATTAATTGGCTTAATATAGTTTAAATAACTTTGCTAGATTAATTTCCTTTTAGAGGTAATTGGATGTTAATTAGCATTTTAGGAAGTTTAATTGGATTGATTCGTTTTAGTGGGGTCTTTTTAGTCATCATTAGCATTTTAATTAGGTCAATTAGGAATTAATGGTCCAATTTTCGTTTTATTATTAGGCATTAATTGCATCAGGTTTTAATTAGTTTTAATATCAGATTTTAATTGAGTTTAAGTGAGTCATTAATCAAGTTAATCAGGTTTTGTCCTTTGTGGGACAGATGTCTGTTTTTGAGGCCCAGTCTGATCCAACTCGCTGCCACTTGTCGTATAAAGAGGGATCCCACGTTCCGCTTTCTCTCTCCGCCAACTCACTCTGCATGCCCCACACTTCCCTGCCACCCTCACACGTGGCTTCACCTCACTCCCACCAGCCATGCGTAGCCCCACGTGTCCTACCACTTTCACCCTCACCGGCCGGCATGCAAACCGCCGGAGTAGGTCGCGGTGAAATCAAACCTCACCGTAACTTCTCACCGGAAACCCCGTAACCGTCACCGGTATCTCCAACGACTCGTCGGAAAGTTCATCACATTCATCATTCTCTGATAAACTTCCACCGATCCTCAAGAACATCATCGAGTTGTTCGCAAGTTCTCTAGATCTTTCTCTTCTCCGCCATGAACATTCAACGTGTTCATCATGCTCTTCATCAATATCCTTCATCTTTTCCCCAGATCGCGCATGAACTTCATCATCTTCCTCCAGTGTCTCATCAGAAACTCCCAGAAACAATCACGAATCTTCATCTTCAACCTTAACCGATCCCGGAAATTCCCAGAAATCCCTCAAACCTCAAGAACACTCAATCTTCTCATGATTTCTTTAAGATATCCATTCAAGATCCACCGTAATCTTCATCAAACTCCACCGTGTTCTTCGTAAGGTTCATCAGTTATTCATCACCAATCATTTCCCAGTAGTCCTTCAGAACATCTGTCGTGTTCTTCGTTCGCGATTCGTCAACATCCTCCATCTAATCTTCATCGTTTTCGCACTCGTTTTCCAGAAGATCCACCGCACCTTCAAGAACGTTCTTCCTCCGTTTCCATATTTTCACTCTTTCGTTTCATTTTTGTACATGTGTTTGTTCGTAGGATGTTTTGATTGTTGTGAAAGGGGTGAACGAGTTGAAGATGGAGAAGGTAGAGAGTGAATGTCAAGGAAGGTTTGGGATGTTGACGGTAGCAGAGAGAAGAAAGGAAGATTAGGGTTCTCTGCTGAGATTGAGAATGAGGAAGACGAGGGCCTGGGTGATTAGGCCTCGTGGCCCAACTAACATTTCCTGATCCATACACCCTCCATTTCCCATTAGAAACCCCCTCTGGATTGTTTTTTTGATGGTTGGGCTAGGCCAAACGAATTTCTGATTACACACCCAATTTACCTGGCGCACCCCCCCTGGGCCCTTAGTTTTTTTTTTGTGTTATTTTTTTGTATTGTGGGCTTAAAGCCCAGTGGCTGTTTTTTCTGCCTTACCCCCAGTTTGCAGGCTGTACCCCCCTCCCCTTTGCAATTTAATCTTTCTCTTGTATTGGAGGTGTGATTGTAATATTGTAGATTTTATTTTTTCTATTTTTCCTTAGAGATTATAGTTCATAGTTTAGAATATTATTGCATATTTTTTTACTATAAAATTTTAAATAGGATATCGCATTAATATAGAATTTTTCATTCTAGTTTTCCTTATAGAATATTATAGATTTAATATAGATTTTTTCTATTTTCTTTATAGAACGTTATAGCATTTTAAGATAGAATTTTCATGCTATTTTTCTTATACGCATTTCATTTTAATATTTCTTTAGAATATTTTCTATTGGAATTTAATTGCTGTATTCTAGGAGTAGACTATTATTTCCATTTAGTGTTGGATTTCTCTCCTATTTTCGTTTCTTATCCGATTTTATCTCCGATTTTATTTTTGGCTGGCCGTGTGACATGATTCAATTGGAGAATGATTTTCGATATCATTTCTCTATCTTGTCTTTGACCCGGATATCAATACGCTACCTCTGAGAGTTCGATTTCTCGTATAAGTCGAACCATGACGGTCTAAGCGTTACATTGGTACTGATTCGAGCGTCATCATCAAGGATCCAGAGAGGAGAAGATTGGAATGGAGCTTGCGCACATGTCAGGAGCCAACAGAGCCGCTTCATTCAACATCGTCTTTCTTATCCGAGTCTTCGTGCAACCGTCGAGTGTTGTGAGCTGTATCGTTAGATACGTAGGAAATGAAAGTTAAGGAGTTTCTTCTTAATCGTCTAGGATGTCTAGTATGGTACCCTTTGGGTGACATGCGACGCACTCGCTCCTACGTATTAGGTTCTTCCGTGTGTGTCCCGAGTTCCTTCCCGTTTAGGCGTAAGCCTGCTTCCTCTTTGTTCTCGCCCCCGTGCGATCGAAACCCTTTTCTCTCGCGTTCAGGTGATTGAGACCCTTTCTCTTGCCCCTGCGCAATCGAGATCTGTTTTCCCGTTGAACTACGTTTGCTCTGATCTCTCGTGCCAGACGAGAGTACGTAGGCATAGGATGCGATATCCTAGCGAGCTACCTTTTTCCCATTCCCCCGTTTGCTGTAGTTAGGCTGAACTATAGCTGCTCTGATTTCTCGTACCAGACGAGAATATGTAGGCATAGGATGCGATATCCTAGCGAGCACACTAACAACTAACTTCTGTGTTCTCTCGCTGCCGTGTGATCGAGACCTTCCCGCTGGCGACTGATGTTCCTTTCTCTTGCCCGAGCGCAATTGAGACCTGACCGTAGTTCTAAGTTCCCGTAGGTCCCCGTACCTTTAAACCCGACATACTACGTCCGTTCTACCGCAAACAGGTAATGCCTAAGTCTTCAATGGTCGAGCCGCATACACCTAACTGCTAGAATGCATACGCTAATATCGTCAATCCTTTCTCTCACCCATGTGTGATCGAGAACACCCTATCTAGCCGTAGTTAGCCCGAACTACGTCATGCTCTGATTTCTCTAACGAGAATACGTAGGCACAAGATGCGATGCCTTGGCGAGCAAACTCCCCCCGTAGTTTCCCGAACTACGTAGACTCTAATTTCTCATTCTCTGATGAGAATACGTAGGCATAGAGTGCGATGCTCTATCGAGTCAGTTTCCTTCCGTTTAGTCTTAGAAGTCGTAGGTAGATTGTCTTTCACCCATAGACAAACCAACAAGCGTGGATCCCATCCAGTATGATGTACGTGAGGGGTGCTAATACCTTCCCCTTGCGTAACTGACTCCCAAACCCAGACAATGGTTGCGATGACCTTGTCTTATACCCTTTCGTCAGATTTTTCCCGATCGTTTCCTTTCCCGCTCTGAGGGATAAATAATGAAAGGTGGCGACTCTTCTGTTTTGCCGGTACCTTATTTTCGCGGTAGCGACACTTACTAGGCCTCTTAAGATCCTCAAGTTGTCCAACGTTAGGCTTGGGAATGTGAACCTATTTCTTTGAGCCATTACTATGTCTGCAAAAAAAAGATTTTGAATTCCTTGAATGGTTAGCAAGATGCAAAATGCAATGCAAAGATGCAACTGGTTTTACAAAACTCAGAAGATAAACGAAGTAAAACCTTTGTTTCATTTATATTGGGAAAAGTCATAACTTTTGAAATACAATACAAGAAACGTGAGGTTACTTCAAAGGAGAAGACTAGGCCCTATGTTCGAGAAATCTGACAAGAGTCTTATCCGCGTGTCCTCTTCAGTCTTTTCAACACAGTGTTTTTCATTACCAATTTATCTACTATTCCTTTCTAGGCGCCAGAAGTTGGTGGGGGTATTTGAATACTCATGAGTACTTTGCATAGGCTTGACACTAGAGAAAAATAAATTCTCTTTCGTCACATCATCACCAATCAAGCGTCTTTTGAGCCACCCAATCAACTCATCCTTGTCTTCTAGCTCTCTCTGTAATTCCATCATCTCAAAATGAAGAGTATGGTACTTGTCCTCCCAAGTGTCCCTTTCAAGCTTGGTTCTATCAAAGATCTCTTGGTATTCTTCCATCTTTTCAATAGGGATGGCAGAAGATGATGCAATGACAATCTGCCTATTCTTTTCAGGAAGGTAGGACATCTTGAGATCACGGGCTCTAGATTGAACCCACTGAGTGAATGGCTCAAAGGCTACACAGTTCTTTTTCCCAAGGTCAACTTTAGTTTTATTTCGGATGTTCCCCCAAGCATCAATCATATTGTTCCTTAAACTCTCCTTTGCTTCGGTGTTAAGGTAGAAGAAACCAGACAATAGGATGTTGCTAGGTTTATCCTTCATTGGGAATCCAAATTGACGTTTGGCCAAAGTGGGATTGTAGTTGATTCCCCCTTGTACTCCCAGGAGTGGTACATTTGAAAAAGAACCACAACTGTCAATGTAAACTCCTCGATCATAGGCGAGATCGTACCAGTGAATATCTGCTTGAGTTAGAGATATAATCCTTTGAGATCATCTCCAACCATCAGGATTTTACTTGAAAGTGTTCGTCCTTGGTAAATGATTGACAAACCACTTGTATAACAAGAGTGCACAATAGAGAATAGTTCCTCTTCCTTGAAGAGTCCTATGATGAATGGAATGATAAACATCACCTAGAAAAGTGGGTACCAGATTACCATTCAAGAACACGGTGATAGCAGTTGAATTGACAAATTCTTCTATCTCAGGGAACAACACCAACCCATATATCAATAGAGCCAAAACCGCTTCAAGTGCATCCATTTTACCTTCCTTGGCAAGGTAAGTAGCCTTGTTCAATAAGTAATCAGAATAAAAACCTTTAACCCCATTCTTTGAAGCACAATTGGATTTAATCTCATATACTTCTATATGAAGTGCACCAACAATCTGTTTCGGTAAGGGTAACTTCTTCAAACCGCTGAAAGGTTTCTTATCTGTCACATTCCAATGAAGTAAGAGTACTCTTCCAGTGTCGACACCAATTGGTAATATGGGAAGGTGAAGCAGTGGTATATCGGATCATAGAACTAAACCAAAGTGCTAAGAACCCTTTCTTCCATTCTAGTCTTCACAATACTCACGAGTTTCCTGTATGTTTTCCCAAAATCTTCGGATACCAATGTTCCTAGTTCTCTTAACTTCATTGTATCACATTTCTTGAAGTTGTATTTCTTAGTGTTTCTTTTCCCAAAGTCCATGATATCTAGGGTTTCGCAAAAGAAGACGATTGAACTTCACCAAACCAGTGCACCAAGATGATATACCATGATGATATGATGATATAATTCACACACAACATATAGACAAGTATACACAATGAGCAAATGCATATGCTAACAAGTAAAAGGTCCTAGGTTCAGGGTTATGAGCATGAAGTCGGGGTATACCCTCCCAAGGACATGTACTAAGGTATTCATTGTACCTGCATAACGGGTTCTATCAAGAGTTCTTAGAGTCATAGATAAATCCTTTGGATATTATCAACCAACATAACTACTCACGTGGGTCAAAAATATTCTCACGATATACTCGTCTGAGTGTAGTATCGCGTAACAACTATTTCGGGACTACTCCCTTATAGTCACTGCACTACGTCCTAAAAAGGCCAAGTGGAGTAAGTGGGTAACTAAAGATCCTCAGTTTCGCAGACTCTCAGGTTGAAACAACTAGTGAAATGCATGACTACTTGTCGCTACTGTGAGAAACGAGGCCGGCAAAATAGAAGAGTCGCCACCTTTCGTTATTTATCCCTCATAACGGGAAAGGAAACGATCGGGAAAAACCTGACGCAAAGGTATAAGACAAGGTCATCACAACCATTGTCTGGATTCGGGAGTCGGTTACGCAAGGGGAAGGTATTAGCACCCCTCACGTCCATCGTACTCGATGGGATCCACGCTTGTTGGTTTGTCTACGGGTGAAAAAACAATCTATCTACGGATGCTAGAGCTAAACGGAAAGAACTGACTCGATAAAGCATCGCGCTCTATACCTACGTATTCCCTCGTGCAATGGGAAAGTCAGAGTCAACGTAGTTCGGGAAACTACGGGGGGAGTTTGCTCACCGAGATATCGCATCTCGTGCCTACGTACTTCCACACGGCGTGAAAGATCAGAGCAGACGTAGTTCGGGCTAACTACGGCTAAACAGGGTGTTCTCGATCACACAGGGGTGAGAGAAAATGTTTAATGATACTAGTGTACGCATCCTAGCAGTTAGGTGTATGCTGCTCGACCATTGGAGACTTAGGCGTTACCTGTTTGCGGTAGAACGAACGTAGTATGTCGGGTTTAGAGGTATGGGAACCTACGGGACTTAGAGCTACGGTCTGGTCTCAATTGCGCTAGGGCAAGAGACAGGGAACATTAGTCGTCAGCGGGAAAGTCTCGATCGCACGGCAGCGAGAGAACAGACAAGTTAGTTGTTAATGTGCTCACTAGGATATCGTATCCTATGCCTACATATTCCCGTCTGGTACGAGAAATCAGAGCAGCTGTAGTTCAACTAACCACAGCAAAAGGGGAAGAAGGGAAAAGGGAAAAGGGAGCTCGCTAGGATGTCGCAATCCTATGCCTACGTACTCTCGTCTGGTACGAGATATCAGAGAAAACATAGTTCGACAAACGCGGAAAACGAGTCTCGATTGCACAGAGGCAAGAGAAGGGGTCTCAATCGCCTGAATGCAAGGGAAAAGGGATTTCGATCACACGGGGGAGAGAACAAAGAGGAAGCAGGCCTAACACCCAAACGGGAATTAACTCGGGACACACACGCAAGAACCTAATACGTAGGAGCGAGTGCGTCGTATATCACCCAAGGGGCATATACTAAACACTCTAAACGATCGAGGGGAGACCGCTCGATTGTCATTTCCCATGTATCTAACGCTAGCTCACAACACTCGACGGTTGCACGAAAACTCGAATAAGAAAGATGACGTCGAACGAAGCGGCTCCATTGGCTCCTAACATGTGAGCAAGCTCCATTCCAATCTTCTCCTCTCTGGATCCTTGATGAGGACGCTCGAATCAGAACCAATGTAACGCTTAGACCATCATGATTTAATTTATAAGAGAAATCGAACTCTCAGAGGTAGCGTATTGATATCCATGTCAAAGACAAGATAGAGAAATGATATTGAAAATTATTCTCCAATTGAATCATGTGACACGGCCAGCCAAAAATAAAATCAGAGATAAAATCGGATAGAAAAGAAATGAGGAGAGAAATCCAATAACAAATGGAAATGATATGCTACTCCTAAAATACGGCAATTAATTTCTACTAGAAAATATTCTAAAGAAATATAAGGAAATGCATACAGAAAATAGAAAAATCCTATGCACAATATTCTATAATGTTTACAAAGAAAAATAGAAAGGAAAATTCCATACACAATAATATTCTAAGAAATACTATCTAAAGAAAATAGGAAATTCTATGTAAATTGCATAATAGAAAATAACCTAAAAATTCTATAATATTCTATAAAAAAAATAGAAAACAAGAATATAAATTCTATACTATGAAATCTATATTAAAATCTGTAATAATATTCTAAAACTATAAACTATAATCCCTAAAAGAAAATAGAAAAATAAAAACTACAATTATTACAATCAACCATCCAATACAAGAGAAATCAAAAAATGAAGGGGAGGGGTACAACCTAAAAACAGGGGTGAAGCAGCACAAAACACTGGGCCCAGCCCACAATACAATCAGAAAAAAAATAAAAAAAATAAATGGAACCAAAGGGAAGAGGGGGGTGCGCGTAGTGAAACGGAGGTGTAAATGGAAAAACGCAGGGTGTAGTCAATAATGCTGTTGTTGTTGGGCCTAGCCCGTGAAAATCTCAAACAGCCAAAAAAAAGAAAAAAGAAAGGCTGGGGTGCGGTAGTGCTAGGGGGTATGGTCCAGAAAGAATGCATTTGGGCCGAAGAAAATAACCCACTAACCGGAAACTTCCCTCGTCTTGTTTATTCAATCAAACTCTAGCTGCTTCTTCTTCTACCTTCAGCCTGAACCTCCGCTGTCGTCACCTCCTACCCCTCTCCAACCCAAACCTCTCATCTTCTCCAATCAAACTTCAATCTCTATCTCGGCTCAACCTCTTCAAACATCATCATAGAAACAGACTACAAACCAAAAAGCAAGAACAAAGTCAAAATATCTTTCCACTTTCAGTTGAATGCAAGGACCTTGACGAGTTGAAGACGAGTTGTTGAAGAAACTTTGCAAATAGTGGAGATCCGGAAAAGTATTGTGAAGATTGATGGAGTATTGATAAAGATTTGTACAAAGTTCTTGAAAGGATCTTGAGTCGTGGATGTATGGATTGTTCACACGTTTACGGAAATCTTGTTCGTGGTTCAACTCGGACGATGGTGAGGTTTGTTTGGTGTTGAGATTAGTGGATCTGTGGAGAGGATCTGTGAATGATGTACGCGAAGAGGTTTGGAAGCTCATTTGGTTAGAGATTGAAGAATGTTGAAGATGTTCTTCAAGAAACGATGAACACAAACAAGTTCTCGTTAGGTTTTGGAGAAAATCTGGAAAGCTCATGAAGATTGTTGACGAAGATCTCGAAGGTTGATGAAGATCTGGAAAAAGGTTGAAGATCCTATGGAGAATTATGAAGATCGCGAAGAATCTTGAAGGAATCTGGCAAGAACCTGATGAACATTGATGAATGTTCATGATGATTGATGAAGGTTCGAAGAATTTATGAGTTTTTTCTGGAAAATCTTGTGAATCTATGATGAAGATTAGGATGAAGATGATGAATGAAAGATTCTGGAACTGATGTTTTCTGGTGATTTGCGGATGAACACAAGTGCAGAACGATGAAGATCGTATGAATAGTTTGAGTTTTCTGGTGAAAGTTGCGAACTCCGGTGATGGTTATGGTTGTTTTGATTTTTCCGACGATGGAGATTCATGAATCTGGAGGATGAATGATGAAAAAACTGGAGGAAGATGAAGGATTTTCCGGCGAGAAAATGCAGTTTCCGGCGAGTGAAGGTCGTTTCCGGTGACGGTTACGGCTGTTGCATGGCCGGTGGGAGATGGATGAGGGTGGGTACGTGGCAGCGTGCATGGAGAGTGACGGGACGAGTGGCAGGCTGCATGGCTGCCATGCAGAGAATGGAAATGTGAGGTGTCTGCGTGGGAGTGAGGTGGCGTGAGTGTGTGAAACGCGTGGATGGAAGTGAGAGAGGGTGAGGTGGACGTGTGGTGTCCATGCAGGTGGGTGGAGGGTGATGTGTCGTGTGCAGAGTGAGGTGGGACTATGAGGTGGAAGAGAGAGAGTGTGTAACGTGTGGGGCTTTATAGAGGGACACGTGGATTGAATTGGATTTTTGGGCCTCCAGAAGATGGACATCTGGCCCACAACAGACAAAACTCTGACTAACCCCAATTAAAACTGCAATTAGTGGTTAAAATGCAATTAATTCAATTAAGATGATGATTAGAAGTGATGACTAATACTCCATTATCCTAAACGAAAATTAATAACAATCTGGGCCTAATTAAAGCTAATTAATCCAATTAAAAATTCTAATGAACTAATCTACTAATTAATACTCCTCTAATTAAAAATGAAGATTAATATCCTAGTTAAACATCTAAACCATTAATCCTAAAAATTAAATCTACTAATATCTAAACCAAATTAAGCCTAAAATATTCTATAAAGTCTACTAATATCTAAACCAATTAATATCTACAAAGAGAATTAACTCTATTAAACCTATTTAAATCTATTTAAAATTCTAGTAAAATTCATTTAAAAATCTATTTAATATCTAGAAAAAGAATTATCTATTAAAATCTATTTAAAATTCTAGAAAAAGAAATATCTATTAAAATCTATTTAAAATTCTAGAAAAAGAAATATCCTATTAAAACTATTAAAAAAATCTATTTAATATCTATTTAAAATCTAAAAAAACAATTAATCTATTAAAATCTATTTAAAAATTCTAGCAAATAAGGGAAAAAAACTAAAAATGCAATAAAGACAATTAAATCGATTAGAAAAAAGATGCGCGAATATAGCGAAATAAACGGTAAAAAACGGGCACCGAAATGTCCTCAAAAATAACAGCGAGAGCTGAAAACACCGGGACGGGCACAAATTCTCAAAATAAATCCTCGTATTCGAACTGGCCTGAAATGCCTGAAACGCCAGGGGAGGGCTGTAATCCCGATAAAATCAATCTGACTGAAAAAATGCAATGTACGCGGTATGCAAATGCAAAATGCAATGAGTTGCAACATAAGCCAAATACAAGAATTGGTTGGTCAAATTTTGGGGTGCAACAGCTGCCCCTATTCAAACGGCTTGGACCCGAAGGATTGAGAAGCGAACGACTTTCAAACATTCAAAGGTAGAAGACGGTTGAATACAAAAGAAACCCAGAAATTTGCCAACCTGCAGAAATAAACTGCAGAAACTGCTTAGGGAACAAATATCCAGAACACTGAATCTAGTTGTCACGGCAACAAATTGATCAATCATCTGATAAAGAAACTGACTTTAGCACCAGTTACCTGTGTGACGCTACAGATAACAAACCCGAAGGTTGGATCAACATGCACTTGATCCTCTCACGTCGTCTAATGATAGACAGGAAGAGAAATACTCACATCGTCTAAAGGAAGACGGAAAGACACCATCCCGAAGGAGAACAATATCCATACTCACATCTTCTAATGATAGACAAGAGGAAAACATATATGAATCTCGCATCGTCTAATGATAGACGAGAGGAACATGCAATCCAAATCTCGCATCGTCTAATGATAGACGAGAGGAACAATATCTGAATCTCGCATCGTCTAATGATAAACGAGAGGAACATACAATCCAAATCTCTCATCTTCTAATGATAGACGAGAGGAATATAGCCAAATCTCGCATCGTCTAATGATAGGCGAGAGGAACAATATCTGAATCTTGCATCGTCTGATGATAGACGAGAGGAACAATATCTGAATCTCGCATCGTCTAATGATAGACGAGAGGAACATAGCCAAATCTCGCATCGTCTAATGATAAGCGAGAGGAACAACATCTGAATCTCGCATCGTCTGATGATAGACGAGAGAAAAAACTTGTTCGAAGGACCACATCGTCAGTGAGAACTAGCGGAAAGAAAACCATATAAACTTCAACACCACCCATCAAATTTCAGAATCCTTTCTTCTTTAGGAATTGATGGAAAGAACAATATCCTCAAAGGGGCCACATCATCAATAAGGATTGATAGGAATAAAACCACCTTCAAAGAGCCATGTCGTCGATAAGAATCAACAACTAGGAAAACCGAACATTCTTCAAAGAGCTTCGACGTCAATAAGAATCAACGGTCAGGAAAACACCTCTTGAAATGTCATCTCATCCAATAAACAGAAAGAAAACCATATCTGAAAGATCGCCTTGAAACCTCACATTGTCTAATGATAGATGGAGAGAAAACCATACCCGAACTCACAACGTCTAAAGATAGACGGAGAAAATTCCTGCTCAAACTCACAACGTCTAAAGATAGACGGAGAAAATTCCATACCCAAACTCACAACGTCTAAAGATAGACGGAGAAAATTTCTGCTGGGGGAACACATCGTCAATAGGAACTGACGGGAAGAAAACCTGCTCGGAGGTACACATCGTCAATAGGAACTGACGGAAAGAAAAGTCTGTCGTCATCAGATGATTGATGGGCAAAGCATAACCGTCGTATGATCTAAAAATCAAATAACCTAAAGAGCTGTCTGAACAAAGCTGCTGGATAAATGCCCCGAACTGATTGCAGAGTGATTCTCGTTGCCACGTAAGGCTGATAGAAAAATTGGCTTATGCTTCGTATGCATATGCGTCTGTTTGAATTTTTCTATGACGTAAATGCTCCATATAAGATGAAATGCAACTATGATGCAAATATGATGATATATGCAAGGATGCAAATGCCGGCTCGGGCTGTTGGAGATAGCTGTACACAGAAGGACCATTCCAGCAAAATAAATGCTGGAAAGGTGAAGCCAACTCTGCTGCTGGAGAAACTGGATACGGAACCGCTTCAGCAAAATAAATGATGAAGACAAAGCCAACTCCGTTGGGGATAACCGGGTACCACATAATTATTCCAGCAAAATAAATGCTGGAAAGGTGAATCGACTCCGCCGAGGATAACCAAATATGCTAAGCATGATCGGACTTCCCTGGGGATAGCTTACACGTGCCAATGAAAATTGGACTTTTGTTGGGGAAAACAGACGGAGTCTTCCTGCGTATTAATGAAGATTGGATTTTAAGATTGATGCGCCAACACGGATTGGGCCTCACAGTGATTTCCAATATGGATTGGGCTTTAGGAATGGCGCGCCAATAAGGATTGGGCTTCCTGACAATTGCCAATAGGGATTGGACTTTAGGCTATCTGTGATGGGTCAAGTACGACTGACGCTGGACAACATCCTGTCTGAATTCACGATTTCTGGTTGAAGGGTCAATAGCACGACTTCCTGATATCCGTCTCGCACTTGAAGATAGGCCGAAACCCGCTTGAGCAGCCCTGAGTAGCTCTGATGACACGGAGAGGAACAATCCCTTCGCTTCTGATATGCCCCAGTCTGTGGGATCTTGGTAGGCATATTCCTCTAAAGGAAATCTGAAAATTTGTACCCTGATGGTCTGACCTGAACTGCCCCAGCACTCTGAACCTCGGAGAGATGCTTCGGATCAAATACCCCTCGGGCAAGAAACAACTTCTGCGCTTTTCTTAGTGTGGCCTACCCCTGTCTGCAACGACTTTGCCCCTGATAGGTTGATCTGTAGGGGAAGTACACTGGTTGTCCTCGAGAGATTCATCAAATCTCGACTTGACTACTTCAGAATAACTGACTTCGGATGGCTGACCTCACTAGGGATTACTTGATATAGCTTGCCCCGGTTCAGGGAGTATTCGGGTGTTCTGCATTCTATCCTGATCAGACTTTCCACTGTAGGAAACTTTCATGTTGTCAAGCGCTTACTTACAAGTAAAACAAGTTGTTCTGCATAAAAGATATATTAATGCAATGCATATGACAGTTTTGACATCCAATCTGTTCACTAGAAAAGGAAAAAAATAGTTTATGGCATATAATGACCAAATCATGTATTAGAATATCAACATCAGTACCAACATGGTAAGAAGAACCCTTTTAGGAGTCAGTTTCGACGCGATCTTTACCGAAGTATGCCTTCGAAACAAACCTGCTTCAATTAGGACTTTTTCCGGTTGTAACGTGGTCAGGTTCACCGTTTTGAAGGGAAAGGATAAAGGCTCAAAGTTTATTTTAACCCACCCATTCTCCTTGATATTCTCCAATCCTACCTTTAGCTAATTCGACCTTAGCGCTCACTTCTAAGAGATTGAAGGATAGGAGTGATAGTTCGAGAAACCATGAGTTTCTGGAGTGACAGCCACTCACTTTTCATCTTTGCTACTTGGGGTCACACGACTTGTACTTCGTTTGAGGATTTTTATTTTGTAATCCTTTTCATTTTTTCAGTTTTTTGCTTTCCCTAATTTTTGCCTGGACCGACTTTTTGGAGCTTATTTTGATTATTAAGTCCAGCGGGATGCCCTCATTTTTGCCTAAGTCATTTGTTTCAAGTTTTGACTTAGCGGGCTTTTGATTCTTTTTGCTTTCCCCTTTTTTTTTTAACAAGTCGTGCGACACTGGTTGTCTGACTCTTTGGGGAATAATGTGACTGTCTAACTCCTGACGTTTAACCATTGTTGTTTTTTAGGCACGACCTCTAGAGGTGTGATTGATCCTCGAACCGACACTCCTTTTGTAATTTGGACACTCGGTCAAATTAGCTAACACCTACCTTCCCCAGGTTAAGATTGAGGGTTTTTGTCTTCAAAAAGAACTCCTACTACTAGGCTCAAAGGGGTTGAAAAGGGATTATCTTCCTTATAACTCCGGTGTTTAGGGATTTGAAACAATGCCTGTACATCATCAGCAGGTTTTATTTTCAAAAGCATACAATCGGAAGCTTGCGCGTCTTTTAAACTTCGTCATCCTCCCCGGATTCCGCTTAACCAAGCGTTGGATATCTGTAAAACATTGAGTGAACACGAATGGATTAAGTCAAAACATGCATATTCATTTCATTATCAATATCAATTGAAAACAATACAAGTTTTACGAATGCAATTTGCGCTTTAACAGAAAAGAATCTACAAATGCAAAGAAATGACATGATAAAACAAAGATTGCCAGCTTCTGGGAACCGGGCTTTTCGAACTTGATTTGCTGCAGAGCCATCCATCTTCAGAATTGATCGTCGAAGTCATCCTGATACTCTTCTGAACATCTGCTATCAGTGAACTCTCCCACATCATGAACTGATACACCCACTTGGCTGGATGAAGGAAGGTCGACACCCTGAGGCGTGATTGAGATCCTGTTGGAATCCAGCAAGGTCAGAATTTGGCTTTGAAGCACCTTACAATCATCTGTTGAATGCCCCTGTGCCCCAACATGGTACTCACAGCGAGCGTTGGCATCAAAACCTGGAGGGTAAGGCGGGATCATTGGATCAGTCTCTTTTGGCACTATCAGCCCACTTTTGACCAAATCTGGCAACAACTGGCTATACGACACCGGTAGCTGAGTAAACTGCCTTTCAGGTTTCCTTGGTCTTCTTCGGGCGTGCTGACGCGGCTGACAACGATACGACTGTTGACTCTGGTGGGTAACAGAGATCTGGCATACAGTCCCAACAGGTTGCTGACTCTGAATACTCGAAGTGTCTGGATACTGAATCTGAGGTACAAGAGATTCTGGGATGACATCACTTTCTTTCTCCCATTCCACTTGAGAACTGGCAATTGATTCATCTTCATAAACTGAAGTATGAGGAATGTCTTGAATCTTTCCGCTCTTGATTCCGCTCTCAACATGTTCTCCTACTCTTATCAAGTCCGCAAAGCTTGTCGTTTCATCACTAAACATTATGTCATAATAACGACCCTTCAGAGTACCCAAGAAGAGGTCATCCATTTCTCTCTCCACAAGCGGTGGTTGAACACGAGCAGCGAATTCTCTCCATCTCTGCACATACCCCCTAAAGGATTCATTCTCCGCATGAGATAATTCTTGCAAATGCATGCGACTAGGAGCCATATCCAGGTTGTAGTCGTACTGCTTCACGAAGGCATTGGCTAGATCCGACCATGATTTGATGCTATCACTCTCCAATTGCATGTACCAAATCAAAGACGCTCCGATCAAACTATCTTGGAAACAGTGAATCATAAGCTTGTCATTGGTAACATGTGAAGTCATTCTTCTGCAGAACATAACCAAATGTAGCTTCGGACAACTATCCCCCTTGTATTTCTCAAAATTGGGCATCTTGAATTTTGGAGGCAACACAAGACCTGGCACCAGACACATGCTCGCAACATTCAGATTAAGAGCATTCTTACTCATTAGGGTAGATATCTGATCTTCCAACAGCTGGAATCTTCTCATATCCTCCACAGCCCTCAGGTTCTCAGTATTAACCTTCGGAGCAGCCCTCTGACGATCTGGCACATGGAAAGTGAAACGGTGATAGTCGGTGTCATGAAGAGAAGATGCATCTCTGTCTCTGACAAGAATCTGCAGAGGCTGGGCTTGAGCCACATTGTTCACCGGAGTACTCTGAACATTGCCCCCTCCTCTAGTCATAGCTGTCATGGCTTCCATGAACTGGCTCAACTGGTTCTTCAACAGTTCAAACTCTGCCCTGGTAACAAACTGATTCTGCTCTGCTGAGTTCATGATCTGCCCAGAAACTAACTCCAATGCGAATGTCGGGAAGTCAACTGCGAGTCAGACAAAAGACGAGTATGCTCTCTGTTCCGGCCGAGGATGGATATGCAAGCATTAGATGCACATGAAATGCAATGCAAAATGCAACAAACACGGGATCACAGCCCCACAAAGCTCTGAATACTGTTGCGCTGCTGATGGGATAAGTTTGCTCTGACGAGAGGAAACCAAAATATCGGGTTGGCTGGAAGTCAAGTTTCCTGCAAAAATCCTCCCACTCACAGGTATGGACCTAAACTAACACAGGTTCGGCATCCTATGTGGTCATCAGCGTCACAGACTTTCAAGAACGATGATACGATACCCAAAAGGTGTGGCATCATCATCTCTTGAAGCGGCCTCACTTAGCTGAATCACAAATGATCGGTCCCCAGAGTCGACAATCCTTAGATCTGAAATCCTTTCAACAGCCCACTAGGATGGAAATGGAAATCATCTCAAAGAATCTCGTATGAGTGCAGATTTCAAGGGAACTAGTGCATGCCTAACATGCAGGTTCACCACTAATCTGCTTCTAGTGCTAGGTATATCCTCGAGCCTGGGTCTGGCTTAACACTTAGCAGAGCCCCTCCTATAACAGCACAGTAGAAACAGATAATAAAATAGTGCGGGAAATGTAAATATAGTAATATACAACATACAACGCACACAAATAAAACACCCACAGACAAGCAAACAAGTGCTAGGATTGACTCTCGCAGGGACGTTGGATCCCCCGATTGACTCGCATAGGGGACATTAGATACCCAGGAAACTATCGTAGTCCCCAGCAGAGTCGCCAGCTGCTGGGGATGACCCAAACAGCCAGGAAGAGAGCCTAAGACGAGACTCTCTTAGAGAACAATTGCAGTCCCCAGCAGAGTCGCCAGCTGTCGCTACTGGGAAAAACGAGGCCGGAAAAATAGAAGAATCGCCACCTTTCGTTATTTATCCCTCAGAACGGGAAAGGAAATGATCGGGAAAAACCTGACGCAAAGGTATAAGACAAGGTCATCGCAACCATTGTCTGGATTCGGGAGTCGGTTATGCAAGGGGAAGGTATTAGCACCCCTCACGTCCATCGTACTCTATGGCTGCTAGAGCTAAACGGAAAGAACTGACTCGATAAAGCATCGCGCTCTATGCCTACGTATTCCCTCGTGCAATGGGAAAGTCAGAGTCAACGTAGTTCGGGAAACTACGGGGGGAGTTTGCTCGCAGAGATATTGCATCTCGTGCCTACGTACTTCCACACAGCGTGAAAGATCAAAGCAGACATAGTTCGGGCTAACTACGGCTAAACAGGGTGTTCTCGATCACACAGGGGTGAGATAAAAGGTTTGACGATACTAGCATACGCATTCTAGCAGTTAGGTGTATGCTGCTCGACCATTGGAGACTTAGGCGTTACCTATTTGCAGTAGAACAGACATAGTATGTCGGGTTTTGAGGTATGGGAACCTACGGGACTTAGAACTATGGTCAGGTCTCAATTGCGCTAGGGCAAGAGAAAGGGAACATTAGTCGTCAGCGGGAAAGTCTCGATCGCACGGCAGCGAGAGAACAAAGAAGTTAGTTGTTAATGTGCTCGCTGAGATATCGCATCCTATGCCTACATATTCCCGTCTGGTACGAGAAATCAGAGCAGTTGTAGTTCAGCTAACCACAGCAAAAGGGGAAGAAGGGAAAAGGGAAAAGGGAGCTCCCTAGGATGTCGCAATCCTATGCCTACGTACTCTCGTCTGGTACGAGAGATCAGAGCAAACGTAGTTCGACGAACGCGGAAAACGAGTCTCGATTGCACAGGGGCAAGAGAAGGGGTCTCAATCGCCTGAATGCGAGGGAAAATGGATTTCGATCGCACGAGGGCGAGAACAAAGAGGAAGCAGGCCTAACACCCAAATGGGAAGGAACTCGGGACACACATGTAAGAACCTAATACGTAGGAGCGAGTGCGTCGTATATCACCCAAGGGGCATATACTAAACACTCTAAACGATCGAGGGGAGACCGCTCGATTGTCATTTCTCACGTATCTAACACTAGCTCAGAACACTCGACGGTTGCACGAAAACTCGAATAAGAAAGATGATGTCGAACGAAGCGGCTCCGTTGGCTCCTGACATGTGCGCAAGCTCCATTCCAATCTTCTCCTCTCTAGATCCTTGATGAGGACGCTCAAATCAGAACCAATGTAACGCTTAGACCATCATGATTCGACTTATTAGAGAAATCGAACTCTCAGAGGTAGCGTATTGATATCTGTGTCAAAGACAAGATAGAGAAATGATATTGAAAATCATTCTCCAATTGAATCATGTCACACGGCCAACCAAAAATAAAATCAGAGATAAAATCGGATAGAAAAGAAATGAGGAGAGAAATCCAATAACAAATGGAAATGATATGCTACTCCTAAAATACGGCAATTAATTTCTACTAGAAAATATTCTAAAGAAATATAAGAAAATGCATACAGAAAATAGAATAAAATCCTATGCATAATATTCTATAATTTCTACAAAGAAAAATAGAAAGAAAAATTCCATACACAATAATATTCTAAGAAATACTATCTAAAGAAAATAGGAAATTCTATGTAAATTGCATAATAGAAAATAACCTAAAAATTCTATAATATTCTATAAAAAAAATAGAAAAAAGAATATAAATTCTATACTATGAAATCTATATTAAAATATGTAATAATATTCTAAAACTATAAACTACAATCCCTAAAAGAAAATAGAAAAATAAAAACTACAATTATTACAATCAACCATCCAATACAAGAGAAATAAAAAAATGAAGGGGAGGGGTACAACCTGAAAACAGGGGTGAAGCAGCAAAAAACACTGGCCCCAGCCCACAATACAATCAGAAAAAAAAAACAACCAAAAAAAAGAAAAAAGAAAGGCTGGGGTGTGGTAGTGCTAAGGGGTATGGTCTAGAAAGAATGCATTTGGGCCGAAGAAAATAGCCCACTAACTGGAAACTTCCCTCGTCTTGTTCACTCAATCAAACCCTAGCTGCTTCTTCTTCTACCTTCAGCCTGAACCTCCGCTGCCGTCACCTCTGACCCCTCTCCAACCCAAACCTCTCATCTTCTCCAATCAAACTTCAATCTCTATCTCGGCTCAACCTCTTCAAACATCATCATAAAAACAGACTACAAACCAAAAAGCAAGAACAAAGTCAAAAGATCTTTCCACTTTCAGTTGAATGCAAGGACCTTGACAAGTTGAAGCCGAGTTGTTGAAAATACTTTGCAAATAATGGAGATCCGGAAAAGTATTGTGAAGATTGATGGAGTATTGATGAAGATTTTTACGAAGTTCTTGAAAGGATCTTGAGTCGTGGATCTATGGATTGTTCACACGTTTACGGAAATCTTGTTCGTGGTTCAACTCGGACGATGGTGAGGTTTGTTTGGTGTTGATATTAGTGGATCTGTGGAGAGGATTTGTGGATGATGTACGCGAAGAGGTTTGAAAGCTCATTTGGTTAGCGATTGAAGAATGTTGAAGATGTTCTTCATGAAACGATGAACACAAACAAGTTCTCGTGAGGTTTTAGAGAAAATCTGGAAAGCTCTTGAATATTTTTGACGAAGATCTCGAAGGTTGATGAAGATCTGGAAAAAGGTTGAAGATCCTATGAAAAATTATGAAGATCGCGAAGAATCTTGAAGGAATCTGGCAAGAACCTGATGAACATTGATGAATGTTCATGATGATTGATGAAGGTTCGAAGAATTTATGAGTTTTTTTCTAGAAAATCTGGTGAATCTATGATGAAGATTAGGATGAAGATGATGAATGAAAGATTCTGGAACTGATGTTTTCTAGTGATTTGCGGATGAACACAAGTGCAGAACGATGAAGATCGTATGAATAGTTTGAGTTTTCTAGTTAAAGTTGCGAACTCCGGTGATAGTTACGGTTGTTTTGATTTTTCCAGCGATGGAGATTCATGAATCTGGAGGAACATGAAGGATTTTTCGGCGAGAAAGTGCAGTTTCCGGCGAGTGAAGGCTGTTTCTGGCAACGGTTACGGCTGTTGCATGGCCGACGGGAGATGGATGAGGGTGGCTACGTGGCAGCGTGCATGGAGAGTGACAGGACGCGTGGCAGGCTGCGTAGCAGCCATGCAGAGAGTGGAAATGTGTGGTGTCTGCGTGGGAGTGAGGTGGCGTGAGTGTGTGAAACGCGTGGATGGAAGTGAGAGAGGGTGAGGTGGATGCGTGGTGTACATGCAGGTGGGTGGAGGGTGATGTGTCGTGTGCAGAGTGAGGTGGGACTATGAGGTGGAAGAGAGAGAGTGTGTAACGTGTGGGGATTTATAGAGGGACACGTGGACTGAATTAAATTTGTGGGCCTCCAGAAGATGGACATCTGGCCCACAACAGACAAAACTCTGACTAACCCCAATTAAAACTGCAATTAGTGGTTAAAATGCAATTAATTCAATTAAGATGATGATTAGAAGTGATGACTAATACTCCATTATCTTAAACGAAAATTAATAACAATCTGGGCCTAATTAAATCTAATTAATCCAATTAAAAATGCTAATTAACTAATCTACTAATTAATACTACTCTAATTAAAAATGAAGATTAATATCCTAGTTAAACATCTAAACCATTAATCCTAAAAATTAAATCTACTAATATCTAAACTAAATTAAGCCTAAAAAATTCTATAAAGTCTTCTAATATCTAAACCAATTAATATCTACAAAGAGAATTAACTTTTTTAAACCTATTTAAATCTATTTAAAATTCTAGTAAAATTCATTTAAAAATCTATTTAATATCTATAAAAAGAATTATCTATTAAAATCTATTTAAAATTCTAGAAAAAGAAATATCTATTAAAATCTATTTAAAATTCTAGAAAAAGAAATATCCTATTAAAACTATTAAAAAAATCTATTTAATATCTATTTAAAATCTAAAAAAAATAATTAATCTATTAAAATCTATTTAAAAAATTCTACCAAATAAGGGGAAAAAACTAAAAATGCAATAAAGCTAATTAAATCGATTAGAAAAAAGATGCGCGAATACAGCGAAATAAACAGTAAAAAACGGGCACCGAAATGTCCTAAAAAATAACAGCGAGAGCTGAAAACACCGGGATGGGCACAAATTCTCAAAATAAATCCTCGTATTTGAACTGGCCTGAAATACCTGAAACGCCAGGGGAGGGCTGTAATCCTGATAAAATCAATCTGACTGAAAAATGCAATGTACGCGGTATGCAAATGCAAAATGCAATGAGTTGCAACATAAGCCAAATACAAGAATTGGTTGGTCAAATTTTGGGGTGCAACACTACTCATACACCATTAATCATCTCAAGGAGGTCTCAACTGAGCGTGGTTACATCCTATGTCAAACATGTTATGACTACTCCCTACAATCAACTATTGATCATACCACATCCTATCATATGTGTACGCTCAAGTTCGGGTTAGGACTTATCTCACCACTCAAGATATCACCCAAATGATCCAATGCAAACATACAGTTATATATTCACAAATATACATGTATAGGCAAACATACAAAGATATAGCATACAAACACACAAAGTGAGCTAAACCCTCAAATAGATTTGTCTTTTGAATCCCTAGTGAAGTCGTCATTTCTGTTGCAATTAGAATCAGATACCAAGCTATTGATTAACTTGAATTTTGACTCATTTAAATTCACCACTAAGCTTTTATTTATCCATAGGAAAAGTTAAAAAAAGAAAAACCTTTTGCGCGATGTAACAACAACTCTAGAGATTCGGGGGTCAGGGTTGGTTATACCTAGGGTAGTTTTCACATCCTAGACATCTGTAATACTCTACAGGAACCTTTTGTGTGTGTCTGTGTATGCTATGTTATCTAAGTGATTGTTTTCTAGGGCTATGAGATCAAGGTTAAAGTAAAATTGAGGTAAATACCTAAGGATAATTCTAAGTTTGCTTACAAAGATATTGCATCTTATGCCTACGTATCCTTACTAAGATGGAACCAGAGCAATCGTAGTTCTTCTCACTAAGGTTGAGGAATACTTGACCATGGTCAAGACTCTAAGGGGGAACAAACATAACAATGTTTGTATAGACTTTGAAAAAACTCTCTAGATCAAAGTTTAACACTCAAGGGTATTGACTTTGACAAAATCCAAAAAGTGAGTAAGTAATCATGACAATGATCTTTACATAGAGTTAACAAACTCTACCTTAAAGTTCTAATTGAAGGATACTCCTAACAAGGGGTAGGTCTTTAGACTTAAAGCAAAGTCTAATGGATATAGGTTCTAACTTAACTAAGTTAAAGGACCTAATGACTTAACCAAGTCAAGGGGAGGGGTAATGAGCTATCTATGACAGTGAAGTCAATAGAGAGACTTTTCTTTGGAATAGGGGATAACAAGGGAACTGGATGAGAGCTAACAAGCTTCATCTCTTGAGGACAAAAACTTAACAAAGCCTAAACACACATATGCATTCATTCAAACATGATGAAGATATAAAATCATGGTAGCAACCAAGAAAGATAAGGGCAAGCATGTAACAACATCAAGCAAAACAGATAACAAGGCTACAACCAAGTATTCATCCATAGAAGCTAGAATGGAACCAAATGGTTACAACCAAAGGTAAACATAGATGTTACAACATCTAAAAGGGGATGATGATAAGCTTCTTACAAGACCAAACATCACAAGCATAAGTGAATCATACATAAGTCAAAACATTACTTATCATGGAAAAGTCCAAAGATCAACATGCACAAATCATGACAACATTTAAGCATGGATACAAATCAAGTAGAGGTACCAACCAAAACATCTTTGAATAAGGGAGTGACATGTGTGACAACAACATGTGAATTATGGTGAATCATGTTAAACAAAAAGGTAACAACCAACATGGGCAAGCATGAAACATGTGTAATCAAAGCTCATATAAACAAAGTTACAACTTGAATCAAACATGGTATATGAATCAATCAAAGAAAAATGTAACACATTCAATCATATTCAAGACATCTTGATGAAAATCAAGCATGGATAGGCAAGCAAGTAAAAACAATTCAAACATGTATTCAAACTTCACAAAGAGAAAGATCAACAAGATTCATGGTATCTTTCAAGGCAAGTGAAATTCTGGTATCAGATATTAGATGTCGAAGGAGATGTTCCTGACACAAATATCTGTATAATAAGAACAAAGATAAACGCAAACAATTGCAAAGAGACACAACAATTGTTAACCCAGTTCGGTGAAACCACACCTACGTCTGGGAGCTACCAAGCCAGAGAGGAAATTCACTAATAGTAGAATTAATTCAGAGCTAAACTCCTAGTTTAAAACTCCTCACTTAATCTCTACCCATGCAACTTCTTCCTAGAACCCACTAGACAAGAGACACCTCTCACTCCCCCTCAATCACGGCAGTGATAATAGTCAATACAAAAAGTAGACTTTAGAAGACACTCTTCAAAGTCACAACTTGATCTTGCTTAAAAGCTCAATCAAGTACAATACACTCTTGCTTACAAGATTTGAGTGAACAATTTACAATTAACAACCTAGTCTAATTCACACATTAAATAATGAGTGAATGGCTCGCAAAACTAACACACACGAAGCCTTAAACCTTAAACGAATGCGCACACTTTTAATCCTTGCTTCTCTGATCTCCAAGCTAGGGTTTATGCCTCTTTAAATAGCAATGCAGAATGGGCTTGGGCATTGGCAACAATAACAACAGTATTTGAGAAGATTCTAATTTTCATCAATAGCAACAGATTTGATTTGATCAATCAAATCTAATCAAATCATTCTTCCAATCTTCTAAGAATAACTCCATATCTAATCAAATTTGATCCATAATAACTGTATCAGAATTGCCATTAGAAAACCACCAAAAACGTGCAGCTTCACACCAGAATAGTGCAACAAGCTTGCACAAAAAGATATGGACACAAAAATACATTCATACAGAATGTTTAGTCCATGAGTGTCAAGACATCTTGTTTGACATCATGGAGAAAAGACCTGTCAATAAGTCCAAAGAAACCTGTTGATCCTAACAAAAGGATGTCACGACATCCTGTAGGACATCTTCTGATTACACTTAGTTTTACCAAAATGACTGCCAATCAAGAACTAACAAACTCCCCCTTTGGCAAATTTTGGCTAAAACAAATAACAAAAGCAACAAACACCAGAAAAGAGTACAACACAACGAAAGAAAATTCACAGAGGAAGAGTAAAAGAAAGGCTCCCCCTCAACAAAACAACAAACACCACAACAGCCCAAGCAACCACAAGGCAGCCCACAATCTTCACATCCTTCAGTAACCTGTAACTCCAAGCAAACAGACAAACACATAACAGCTTATAGCATTCAGCAAGCTGCACAATAAACCCCAAAAGGGAACAAACAATCATCTAAACAATCATCTAACAGGATCAACATCCTGTCAAACCAGTCAGAGCAGCAGACACTACACCATCTTCTCCTTCATCTACACACCCGCTAAACTCACCAGCACAACCAGCCATATAGTAAAGTGTATATAGTATACTCTTCTCCCTCTTTTTAGCCATAATTTTCAGAACAAAGAGCTAAGATATATAGCATAGAATAAAGGATTAGAAACAATCAAGTTAAGGGCATAAAGACCCCACAAATATTACAACCCATAGGCACATGAGGTGCACCAAAATCAGTCTATTCTGCCAAGGCAGACAACACAAATAACAAGAAAAAAAAATAGCCCAACAACAAAGCAAAAAGCCTAGTCTTCATCTTCAGATGCAGAACTAGAGCCATCATCTACAACATCAGTTGGGACATCTTCATTACCATCCTCAGATTCCTCCCTGGTCCCATCTTCACTAGCATCATCAATGTTGGTAGCATCATCTTCAAGGCATTGAATTAATGATTCCAACTTGATCTTCCTTGTTGTAGCTACATTAATGGTTTCCCCTAATTCCCTACAAGTTTCTTTTAACTCAACAATGATCCTTTCCTTTGAAGCATTGGCCCTTTCACCATATGTCAGAACAATATCTGGAACATGTTTTCTAGCAAAAAGTTTGTAATACAAAGACAGTATAGATTCTCTCTTGCTAGCAACATCATTAGAGTTTAAAATCCCAGGGTGTTGATTCAAGATAATCTCATAGATGAGGGAGGGGAAGGAAATAGGCAGCTTGATGGTGTCTCTACTGCGAAAAAAGGAAGCCGGCAGAAGACAGAAGAGTCTCCATCGTTCGTTATTTATCCCAAAGAGAGGGAAAGGAAATGATCAGAGAAAACCTATGAAAAGGGAAAAGACATGTCATCGCAACCAAATCTCGGGTTCGGGAGTCGGTTACACAAGGGAAAGGTATGAGCACCCCTCACGTCCGTTGTACTCAACAGGATCCACGCTTGTTGTCTATCTACGGGTGTAAAAACTATCTAATCTAAAGGCTGGCACATAGGAGAAAAAGAAAAGAAAAGATACTCGATAGAGCATCGCCGCTCTATGCCTACGTATTCCCTCGTACAATGGTAAAGTCAGAGTCAAAGTAGTTCGGAAAACTACGAGTGAAGGGGGGAAGGTTGCTCGCCAAGACATCGTCGTCTTATGTCTACATATCCTCATCTGGTATGAGAAATCAGAGCAAACATAGTTTGGACTGACATGACTACCGGTTGGTTCAAGTGTTTTAACTGAGTAGGGTTAAACCTTTGTTCTAGCAGTTAGGGACGATGCCTATTTGCGGTAGAACCAAGACTTAACACACTCTTTCTAAAAATGATTTTCAAGCAATCCCGAAGGATAAAAAGGTTTGATGTTTTGTTTTGTGTTTTTTTAATAAGAAGTGAATTGAATTAAGTTTGTAACTCATGTTGCATTAAAGACTATGACTTGAGAGCGAATGCGTCGCATATCGCCCGAAGGGCATATGCTAAACACTCTAGACAGTATGAGAGGAGGGCCCCCAACCATCATTCCCCAAGTACTCAAGGCTCTTAGCGTACAACATTTATCATCCTTTATTAAGTGTCTTATGAAAGCTAGGAGATGAGAAGAGAAGACACAAACTCTAAGGGAAAACTAAACAACCCTAATGTTATCATGCAAAATCCTCCTAAAGTTGGGATTAAAAGGGGAAAAATCTATCCTAATGTTATCGTACAAAGGATTGAACACGTAATGTCTCTCTTACTCCCATCTTAAATAGAGGGACTAGAAGTTCTAAGGATCATGGCAAAAACTAAGTAAACACTTAATGAATCAATCACAGATGAAATGAAGAAAGAGAAGAAGTTGACTTCAACAAGCCAAGGCAATGCATACATGGAATGCAAAGATGAAATGATGCAATCAGGACTCAATAACATGAAACTCAGACATGAACAAGTTGACTTGAACAAGTCAAGAAGAAGAGATGAGATGAAATGGGAGAAGTGTGACTCCTACAACCATCAAACATCAATCACCTAAACAAATGCTAAACACCAAGCAAGGGCAAAGGACTGTGATCAATGAAATGATGGGAGAAAGGAGCTTAGGCAACAACCATGTATGAATTAACTCAACCAAACATCTCAAATTGATCATGCAAAAGAAACAACCAAAACAAGTGCAAGAAAGTGTAATTGAACACCAAATCATCTTGAATAATGATTAATACACATGGGGCAGAAGTGAATCAATAAGATGGAAGCCTCAAATCAAGACTAAAATCAAAGCACAAACACAAACCAAGTCATGGCAAGTGAAATAACCAAAGTTTTATCACAAATTCAACACTTAAAACCAAGTGGAAATGCATAACTTTCAAATAACTTGCAAAATAAGTTACACAAGTGTATGACCTAAAACAAATGAACCAGCACCTTAACCATGTTAGAAACAAGTGTCAAAACTCATGAGGTGCATATGGGATCCATAAAAGTCATTTCCCAAAGGAACTAGGTCAAACTAGTTTGTATGAACATCTTCTAAGATGACTTGACTTGCAAGCTTCACCAAAAATAGAATCAATGTCCAACAAATCTCAAATTAAAAACACAACAAAGCTAGGTTAAGTAACAAATAGAAACTAAGATCTCATGGACAAATTCCACTCAAGGCATCACTAAATAATTCAATCATTAATGGTGTTCCACCTTGTCGAGCATATGTTAAGGGACAACAAAAGTCAACTTAAAGTCAAATGAAAAATGATCAATCATGAACCATATCAACCCTCAAAGGCACTTCAATTCATCCTCTTAATGGTGAAGAAGCATTGATCATAGGGGATTTGCATTAGGGGTTCAAATGAGTAAGATCAAGCAAAGTAAACACCATAAAAGTCACTTAATTGCAAATTTTAAATAAAATAGCAAAATAAAATAAAAACATAAATAAAAATTATAGAAAATTAAATAACAATTCAAAATATAAGAAAATATTTTTGGGGGAATTTTTGGATAATTGAAATTATTTTTAAAATATTAAAATGAAAACAGAAATAAAAAGAAAATAAAAAATAAAAGAAAACAACTGAGGGTGCATTAGCAATGTTCAGAATGAACTATAACAAGTGAAAATGCATGTTGGGCTTGGTAGACTAGGGGTGCAAAAACTGAAGTCCGACTCAACCCAACCATCAGACTTAATGAAACATAGCATTTCATTAAGTCTAGTTAGAGTCAAACGTCCAACCACGCACAGTCAAGCCAGTGAATACATGACAAGCACGCAAGTCAAAGGGTCAAGGGGAGGTGAGTCATTTGAAACCAGAAAAGTGACTAGACGCCGAAGCTAGGGCTCCGGTCGTCTTCTCTGGCCAGTTCGCCGGAGACCAGTCACCAAACCCTAATAAAAATGCCAAAAACCGGTACCATTCGAAAGCTGCTTCCACAAGGGTTTCAAATCTAACAACCATTTTTCAAAAAGCCTCTTGGATGAAGAGAAAACAAGGCACAGAAGTTTGAATACATGAACTGAAAACTCATCATACACTCAAATAAAAGAACCAAACATGGCCTATGATACATAGGGCTTCAGATGTAAACCAGCATGGTTCTAATACATGTCTAGCATGAGAGAAAAAGATGAAGAAACTTACTGAACGGAGCTGCTCCGTTGGCTCTTGAAATGGAAAACAACCTTCTGTCCAAGCTTTCCAATCTTCTCCTTAAGCTCTGGTGAAGAAGAATCAAGCAGAAATTTGGAGAAATCACTCAGGAAATGCCTGATTTGAAGATGTGAAATTTTTTGGAAATTTTGAAGTGGAGAAGCTCTCTCTCAACCAGCATCCACTCTGATCGTTTAGGGCAAATTCTTAGCTCTTATATGATGGGTTTTCAATAGTCATGCAGGCCCATAATACCTTATTCACGTGATTTTAATTTTTGCCAAAAAACTCACATTCCATGCACACACACGGGTTAGCAACATACACACCATTTTGGGTCAACAAACAACCATGTGTGGTGTGTAGGAATGAATGGAACTAATTTGAGTCATTGCAAAATACCTTTGTGCCAAGTTTGTACCATGACTTTTAAAGGTGTACAACTTTGAAAAATGGCACATAAAATGTACTCTTGTTTTTCCAAATGAGGTAAAAAGGATAGTATAACCAATATTTGATAATATGATAATGTAAAAAGTTCAAAACAAATTCATTTGATGACTTGTAAATGAAGAAAATCAATCCATGACCAAAAGTCTAATTTTCCACCTTAAAATGGTCCACATGATCATATAATCCATCAATCTTCATGAGCTTTGAGTTTATTATGGAGTTAAGACAATTAGACACAAGTTTCATGTTGGTTGAAAATGGATTAGAGGCCTTGAAGTGCATGAAAATGGTCATTGGAAAGAATGACCTATAATGGACTTTCCAAAAATACCCCTTCCTTGTGAGGTCCATAACTTGAGTTGTACACATGATAAAAAGGACTTATAGGACTTTTTGGAAGGCTAAGATCATGAGGAACAACATTCATGTTCACTTGAAGTTGAGGAGAAACTTTATTCCATGTCAAAAATGCCTTGGAAATGAGTTGACTTTAAGTTGACCAAAATTCTTTTATCCGAGGACCCTAACTTGCTGACATCATAACTTGAGATGTACAAACTCAATGGATGAGTTCTTGTACTCAAAATAAATCTTGGAAGATGCCCGATAAGTCTCATGTTTTGATAAAAATGAGATTGAGCTTGCATCATGGGAAAAATGTCTTTGAAGTTAGGCACTAAAGAAGGGGATTTTACACTAAAATCATCTAAAACCCTAATATAATAACTCCTTGAACTCTTGAATCCTCTTGATTTGATTTTATCATGACATCATAGATGCTTTTAAGATGACTTCCCATGGCCTCAATGACTTAGAACCAAGTTGTGAACCTTCTCAAGTCCACAGTTGACTTTGGGTTGGCCAGATGAAACCCTAGTTCCATGTCCTTTGACTGTGACTTTTTGCAAATGAATTGAATGACTACACAAGCTTCAGAAAGACCTCTCAAGACACACAATGAGCTTTTGAATCATGCCTTAACCAAATAAATGACCTCATGATCCCTTTCTAGCCATCTTATACTCCTCAAGATAGGAGGAAAAATCCATGCACAAACCTCTCCTCTCAAGGAGCTTAGAAACTTTTCCATGATGATGATGAGCACTTGATGACCTACACAAATTCCCTTGCTTGAACTTGAAACCAAAGAGACTCTCCTCTTGAAAGGAACAATAAAACTCTTGATCTACTGTTAAGAACAATGCTATTCAAATGCAAATGCTAAAATGAAATTGAAATTCTAGGTACCAAACAGTTGATGTTATAACGGATGTTATGACATCCACTATTGAACAGACTACTAAACTTAACTAAAAACAGGAACTGAAAGTAGTAAAAAAACAGAGAATTGTTGACCCAGTTCAGTGCAAATCACACCTACATCTGGGGGCTACCAAGCCAAGGAGGAAATCCACTATAAGCTGAATTAATTCAAAGTCAAACAACCAGTTTTCACTCTTCACTTAAGACCCATCCGATGCAACTTCAGCCTGAAAGTAGACCTTAGTACCAACTCACTCCCCCTCAATCATAGCAGTGATATCAACCAATTAAAGTTACAGATTAAATGAATACACACTTCAAACAAATCTTGATCTTGCTTCACAACTTAAATCAAGAGACACAACACTCATGCTTAAAAGCTTAGAGTGACACACACAGAGTACAGCTCAAAACACACTAGTCTAATGCAATCATCCAAGAGATAATTGCTTGGCTCACAAGTAATCCTAAGACACAAACACACACATGAAGATCACAGTACGCAGACTGAATTCTTCACTCACAAACACTCTGTACTCTCTGTCTCAAAAGCTCTGCCAAGAACCGTCTTCAATTAGGATTGCTACTTTGTTATTTATAAGCAGAAGAAAGATCTTGGGCCTTAGTGCAGAAATTAGGTTTAACCCAGTTAAGACCTCTTTTCATTAAGCTGCGCACAAACAGCTAGGTCATAGGTTATCCTCAGCAATGCCTGGCATTTCGCCTGAGATAATTAATATTCCAAAAATGTTTCCTCAAGTATAGCCTGAGCTTCCTCATGCAATATACCAGAACCTAAAACATGCGCCCCGATGTCAGCTACTTGATGTCATAACATCCAGCATGACATCCAACATACTTTTCTCTTAGCTATCCAAACTTACCCTGCAGTACACTCATTATGTATGTCATAATATAAGTCATGACATTCACACATACATCAATGTTTTGCCACAAAATTCAGCTAATCAAAAACATCTACAAACTCCCCTTTTGGATTTTTTTTGGCTAAAACACTTTGTCATCATATCAGAGAACAAGCAGCATAAAGTTCATACCATATATCTAATCATGCAGGAAAGCGACAGCTAAAACTACCAATCAACACACATATGTTGTAGTACCATATTAGAGTCATCTACACACACAAACAATATTAGCTTCCAGCCACTCAGGATCAACCTATTCACACACTATCATCCAGACTGTTCTGGATTATGGATGTCAAGACACCCAGGATGACATCCTGAATCACACCTGTTCCATAGCAAAACAAATAAAATCACCTGTTACATCCTGTGTTACTCCCCCTCAACTGATGCACACAACATCATCCAAACACAACCTGCAGTTACACATATTTCCAAGAACAAGCACCAACTTACACACAAGATCATCATCCTGCTCACACAACACACCATGCTGATAAATTACTACTACTACTACCACTTCTCCCCCTTTTTAGCCACAAATTTAGATCATAACTAAACAAATAGGATAAATCAAATAGGGTCGAAAACACAGAGTTAAAGGTATGGAGACCCAAAATTACAAAACAAAACAAAATATCCCATTCTGTCAAGACAGACAACAAAAGCAAAAATCTTAAGCACAAGAAAAAAACTAGCCAGACCATCATCAGCATTACCCCATTAGCAAACCATCAAGGCAGACAATTTAATCTTCCTCCTCAGAAGAACTAGAGACAATGTCTTCAATATCTGTTGAGACATCTTCATCACTATCATCAGACTCTTCCTCTAGCACAGCTGCACTATTGGTGCCATGGACATTATCAGAACTGTGAGGTGGATCAATGCGAGCAAGAGGTGGAGATACCGCGCACTATACGTCCTTTCTGGAGAATTTTTGTGACAAGTTCCCTAATGGATCTGTCCATATATGCAGAACCTTCCCTGTTTTTCATTCTAGAAAAGTCATCAGCAGTGGGAGAAGCATTACCTTGGGAGTGTTGATTGGATTTTCTAGCTTGAGGAGATGTCGTACCAGGAGCACCTTCAAAGGATTTGGGATGGTTCTTGGATGGAGAAGCATATTGATTGAAGGAAATTTTGATGTTGATAAGAGAATAATTGAAGAGATGAGGCGTATTCTGAAGAGTAGGCAAAACGGTGATAATTTTAGGTATATTGGGATAACACGATTGCATGGAATAGAGAGCTTTAGTGGTCAAAGACGTTGAATGCATTAAAGTTGGGGGTTGGAACATGTTTTCCCCAATAAGGCTTATTTTAAACTGAAAACTCCCTCTTTCCAGTAATTGCTATAAGTCCTCACACATGCAAATTCCCAACTTTCCTCTTATATTCTCAAATTGAGCAGCATCTAAAGCCTTTGTAAAAATGTCAGCTAGTTGTAGTTCACTGGCCACATGCTAACCACTTTGTCTTCCACAAGGTCTCTTATGAAGTGATGTCTGATATCAATATGCTTGGTTCTGATATGCTGAATTGGATTCTTAGAAATATTGATAGCACTCAGATTGTCACAGTACAATGTCATGACATCCTGAGTAACATTGTACTCAGTCAACATTTGCTTCATCCAGACTAGTTGGGAACAACTGCTACCAGCTGCTATGTATTCAGCTTCATCAGTGGATACGGAGACACATTTTTTGTTCTTGCTGAACCATGATATGAGGTTGTTCCCCAAGAAGAAACATGCACCAGATGTGCTTTTTCTATCATCAAAACTCCCAGCCCAATCAACATCACAATACCCATATAGAATAGGGGCACATCCATGAGAATACAGCATACCATAATCACAAGTTCCATTCACATATTTAAGAATCCTCTTGACTTGATTTATGTGACTCACCTTGGGATCTGCTTGATATCTAGCACACACACCAACTGCAAAAGCAATATCAGGTCTACTAGTTGTTAGATATAACAAGCTTCCAATCATACTTCTATACAAGCCTTGGTCAACACTCATACCATTGTCATCTTTAGTTAACTTCAGATGTGTGGGTGCAGGTGTCCTTTTGTGACTCGCATTATCCATGCCAAACTTTTTGACTATGTTTTTGGCATATTTACTTTGGGATAGAAAAATAGAGTCTTCCATTTGCTTGACTTGCAGCCCAAGAAAGTATGTTAATTCTCCATACAAACTCATTTTAAACTTAGATTGCATTTGATTGACAAATTGTTTAACCATGTTATCTGACATTCCACTAAACACTATGTCATCCACATAGATTTGCGCAATCATGAGTTTTCCACCTTCATTCTTCACAAAGAGGGTCTTGTCTATCCCTCCTTTCCTATACCCATTAATAGTGAGAAACTCAGTCAGTCTCTCATACCAAGCTCTAGGAGCATGTTTTAATCCATAAATAGCTTTCCTCAATTTGTATACATGGTTTGGCAGGTTAGGTTCAACAAATCCCTTGGGTTGTTCCACATATACTTCCTCATTCAAATATCCATTTAGAAAAGCACTTTTCACATCCATCTGAAATAATTTGAACTTTAGAATGCATGCAATCCCTAACAGTAGTCTTATTGACTAAGGTCTTGCAACAGGTGAAAAAGTTTCATCAAAATCAATCCCTTCAACTTGAGTGTAACCTTGTGCCACCAGTCTAGCCTTGTTTCTGGTTATAACTCCTATATCATCGGATTTTTTCTTGTATATACACTTGGTGCCAATGATGTTTGTTCCTTCAAGTCTTGGAACCAATTCCCACACTTCATTCCTTTTGAACTGTTCTAATTCATCTTGCATAACATTGATCCAATATTCATCAGTTAGAGCCTCCTTCACATTTTTAGGCTCAATCTTGGATGCAAAGCATGAATTTGAGATGATTTCTCTAGTTCTGGTCCTTACACCACTGTTAGGGTCTCCAATGATAAGATCTTTAGGATGATCTTTAAGGATTCTGATAGAAGGTTCTTTGCTGGGAGCTTCTGACTCAGAGTCTGAAGTTACAGCTTGAGGGTCTTCAGTATTGACCATAACATCACAAGTGTCTCAAGGAATGTTTCAACATCCTCCATGACATTAGTCTCTTCATGTTGATCATCAATAATCACATTGATGGATTCCATCAATACTTTTGTTACTCTATGTGCTATTCTGTTGGTAGAGTATCCCAGGAATATGACATCATCACTTTTGAGATCCATTTTTCTCCTTTGTTCACGATCTGTCAGGATGTAACACTTGCTCCCAAAAACATGGAAATACTTCACAGTTGGTTTCCTTCCTTTCCATAGTTCATAAAAAGTGGAGGAAGTTCCTTTTCTCAAGGTGACTCTGTTATGAACATAGCAGGATGTGTTAATTGCCTCGGCCTAAAAATGCATAGGCAATTTCTTTGCATGAATCATGGCTCTAGCAGATTCTTGAAAAGTCCTGCTTTTCCTTTCTACTACTCCATTTTGTTGAGGAGTAATAGGGGAGGAGAATTCATGACTGATTCCTTCAGACGAGCAGAATTCAACAAACTTAGAGTTTTCAAACTCCTTCCCATGATCATTTCTGATCCTGACTAAACCACTTTCCTTTTCTCTTTGAAGTCTAATATAAAGATCTTTGAAGACTTTAAACACATCTAATTTTTCTCTGATGAAACTTATCCAGGTGTATCTCGAATAATGATCATCAACAACAAAGGCATACCTCTTCCCACCAATACTTTCTACCTGCATTGGTCCCATCAAGTCCATGTGCAACAGTTCCAGAATTTTGGATGTTGTAAGATGTCCAATTCTTGGATGTGACACCTTGGTTTGCTTGCCAACCTGACATTCACCACATACCTTTCCTTCATCAATTATCAACTTGGGAATTCCTCTCACTGCTTCCTTGGATATGATCTTTTTCATCCCTCTTAGATGAAGATGTCCAAGTTTTTGATGCCACAGTTTGACCTCCTTTTCTTCTATGGCCATAGAGCACACAATGTAGTTACTTGATACCTTAGGCTCCCATAAGTAATAGTTGTCTTTAGACCTATAACCCCTCATGACATCCTCTTTTTCTCCATTTGTGACAACACATTCTCCCTTAGTGAATTTGACATTGAGTCCTTGATCACAGAGTTGACTGGTACTTATAAGGTTGGCAGTCAGTCCTTTTACCAGCAACACATTGTCTAGGTTAGGAACTCCAGAACACTCCAGTTTTCCAACACCTTTGATTTCCCCTTTGGCTCCATCACCAAAGGTCACATAGCTAGTGGAATGAGGTTTGATGTCCACCAACAAGTTCTTTATTCCAGTCATATGTTTGGAACAACCACTATCAAAATACCAGTCTTCTTTAGCTGATACCCTTATAGAGGTATGAGCTATTAGAGCACCTTCCTTGGCAGCCCCTTGTTGTTTCTTGACAGGAACATCCTGTTTGGGTTTGACTTGATGAGTGTGGTTGGGAAATCCATGCATCCCGAAGCAAAAGCGCTTTATGTGACCAAATCTTCCACAGTGGTAACACCTCCATCTTTGAAACTTTCTCTTGGTCTGTTTCATGTTTCTGTCCCCCTGATGTTGTGACATTGGTCGTGACATCCGGTCTCTGTTCACCAACAAAGCATATTCCAGACATGTCTCTAGCTTTCTGACCCACTTGTAGAATTTCTTCTAAAGTGTCAGCCCCACGGTTTAACATCCTGATGGACTTTGACATCTGATCAAGTTTGTAGTTTAACAAACTGACTTCACTATTGAGTGAGTCTATTGTTGCAAGATGTTCCTTCTTTTCATCCTCTAACTCCTTTATGATTGTCTTTTGCTTCTCCCTTTGTTGGCACACTTTTGCACTTCTGATACACAACTGTTTATATGAGGCTGCAAGTACATCAAAAGTCAGCTCATATCCACTAGAATCATCATCAGATACACATACACTAGTTAGTGCAGTGACATGTTTTGTAGATTCTTCTTCTGATCCACTATCAGAATCTCCATCAGACCAGGTGGAAGTTAGCCCCTTCTTTTGCCTCTTGAGGTAAGTAGGATATTCAGCTCTAATGTGACCATAGCCTTCACATTCATGACAATGAATTCCTTTTCCTTGGTTAGCCTTTTCTTCAGATTTAACTCTTCTGCTGATGTCAGATGAAGTGTTCTTGACATTAGGTCTGCCCTTCTTATCTATTCTTTTCATGAGTCTGTTGAATTGTCTTCCAAGCATAGCTATAGCTTCTGACATATTCTCCTCACTTCTACCATTGTCTTCATCTGAGTCTTCTGCAGTATTTGATACAAAGGCTATGGTTTTGTTCTTCTTCTCAGCATGATCACACATACCCATCTCAAAGGTTTGGAGAGAACCAATGAGCTCATCAACCTTCATGTTGCTTATATCCTGAGCCTCTTCAATAACAGTAACCTTCATGGCAAACCTTTTGGGCAATGATCTGAGAATCTTGCTCACAAGCTTTTCTTCATACATCTTTTCTCCTAAAGCTCCCGAGGTATTGGCAATTTCAAGAATATTCATGTAGAATTCATGAATAGTCTCATCTCCTTCATTCTCAGGTTTTCACACTTGGTGGTCAGCATCTGTAATCTTGACATTTTTACCTTAGAGGTACCTTCATGAGTTGTTTTGAGAGTATCCTAAACCTCTTTTTCCAGTTCACAATGATGCAAAAGCTTGAAAATATTCTTGTCTATTCCATTGAATAAGTCATTCAAGGCCTTAAAATTCCCAAGAGCCAAGGCTTCTTGCTCTTTGCTTCGTTCTTCTTCTGGTATTAACACATATGATCCATCTTCATCAGTCTTCACCTGATGTTCCCATCCTGAGTTAGCAGCTCTCCAGGCCTTGTTATCTAGAGACTTCAAGAAAGATATCATACGAGGTTTCTAGTAGTCATAGTTAGAGCCATCTAGAATTGGTGGTCTATTTGTGAATCCTATATCCTTGTCCATAGTACCAGAATTTATCTTCCCTAGATCTCACCCAGAAAATAACAGGCAGGGTGCCTGCTCTGGTGCCAATTGAAATTCTAGGTACCAAACAGTTGATGTTATAACGGATGTTATGACATCCACTATTGAACAGACTACTAAACTTAACTGAAAATAGGAACTGAAAGTAGTAAAAAAAACACAAAGAATTGTTGACCCAGTTCAGTGCAAATCACACCTACATCTGGGGGCTACCAAGCCAGGGAGGAAATCCACTATAAGAATAATTAATTCAGAGTCAAACAACCAGTTTGCACTCTTCACTTAAGACCCACCGAATGCAACTTCAGCCTAACACTAGACCTGAGTATCAACTCACTCCCCCTCAATCATAGCAGTGATATCAACCAATTAAAGTTACAGATTATATGAAGACACACTTCAAACAAATCTTGATCTTGCTTCACTGCTTCAATCAAGAGACATAACACTCATGCATAAAAGCTTAGAGTGACACACATAGAGTACAGCTCAAAACACACTAGTCCAATGCAATCATCCAAGAAATAATTGCTTGGCTCACAAGTAATCCTAAGACACAAACACACACGTGAAGATCACAGTACACAAACTAAATTCTTCACTCATAAACACTTTGTATTCTCTGTCTCAAAAGCTCTGCCAAGAACCGTCTTCAATTATGATTGCTACTTTGTTATTTATAAGCAGCAGAAAGATCTTGAGCCCTAGTGCAGAACATAGGTTTAACCCAGTTAAGACCTCTTTTTATTAAGCTGCGCACAAACAGTTAGGTCATAGGTTATCCTCAACAATGCCTGGCATTTCTCCTGAGATAACTAAGCTTCCTAAAATGTTTCCTAAAGTATAGCCTGAGCTTCCTCATGCAATATACCAAAACCTAAAACACGCGCCCTGATGTCAGTTGCTTGATGTCATAACATCCAGCATGACATCCAACATACTTTGCTATTAGCTATCCAAACTTACCCTGCAGTACACTCATTATGTATTTCATAACATCAGTCATGACATTCACACATACATCAATGTTTTGCCACAAAATGCAGCCAATCAAAAACATCTATAAAAATGAAACATAAACCAAGTACAAGAAAAGGTTGTCAAATTGTAGGGTACAACAGATGGAACTTGAAGTAGAATGCTTAAGAATTTAATAAAAAACGTAAAATCCAAAATCAAAATCAACTTTGGTACCTACATCATAAATGAACCTGCCTAGACCAAAAGCAATGGTGGAGGTGTGGTTGGTAGGAACCTAGTTTGCAGCCCCAATCCTGTGAAGAATGGCATATTTCACACTGAGTTGACCAGCTGACAATTTACCTTTTGAAGGCCATGTTGTGACTTGATTAGCAGTGATGACCTTGCACATTTGATTGTCTGAAGCAGACAACTCTTTCTCACCATCATTTCATCTCCCTAGAAATCTCTTGATAACAGCTGAAGAAAACTTCACACACTTCCCTCTAATAAATACCTTCATTTATTCTTTGTTATTCCTATCAGTAATGGAATCAGGAATGTTCATAATGAATTCTTTCACCAGCCCTTCATAACGCTTGGAGAATCCAATGACTGTTTTGAGAAATCCAACCTCATTGATTAGGTCCATCACTTCCTTGATTTCTAGAGCATCCTTTCCCAGCTCCCTTTCCAGAGCAATCCTTCTTTGATACACATATCTCCACTTGGTCACACTACTAACAGAGTGATTCACATACAAGCCAAACCCATGGAAAATTAATGTTTAATGATGAAATTAAGTTCATTTGATGCAAGTTTAATGTTGGAGAAAGTTCCATTTAAAGTGCACAAAGTCATGAAATAAACCTATAACCAAAATGACCTATAATCTTACTTTCCCAAAATACCCCTGCCTTGCAGGTCTCATAACTTGAGTTCTACGAATCAAATGAAGGACTTATATGAATTTTTGGAAATTTAAGATCATAAGGAACAACTTTCATGTTCATCAAAAGTTGAGGTGAAACATGATTCTAGGTCAAAAATGTATTAGAAGTTGGTTGACTTTGGTTGACTGAAAATACATTCATCTAAGGACCCATAACTTGTCAGCCTCATAACTTGAGTTCTAAGAATCAGATGGATGAGTTCTAGTACTCAAAATAAAGGTAAGAACATTTTCTACATGTTTCATGTGCTCCTCAAAGTGAGATGAAACTTGTATCTTGAGATATGTGGTCTTGAAAGTTAGGCACTAAATAGGGGATTTTACACTAACAAGCTTAGAAACCCTAGCTCAGCAACTTCTCACACTCTTGATTCTTCTTAAATGGATCTTAAAATGACATCCTAGATGCTTAAACACCACTTTACATGGTCACAATGACTTGGAATTAAGTCTCAAACCACTTCAAATCCACAATTGACCTTGCACTAGGCAGATGAAACCCTAGGTGTGCAATCTTCTGATTGCAACCTCTTATACATGATATAATCACTTGGATAATTTCAACAATGGCTCTCAAAGCATTCAATGAGCTTTCAAAGCATTATCCATCCATAACTCTGGACTCATGATCATCTGATGATCTTCAACTGGCCTCCAAGATAAGAAGTAAACCACAAGTGTCCATCCCCTTTCTCAAAGAGTTTTGATCTTCTCCTGATGATGATAGGCACATGACCACTTGAATAAGACCTCTTGCTTAGGCTTAGGCCCTGGGTAACCTTCTCTTGATATGCACACCTCTCCTGATCCCATGCAAATGAACAATTCTATGCAAATGCAAATGCTAGAACAATGAGACGAAACATAAACCAAGTTAGAAAAAGGGTGGGCAAATTTTGGGGTGCAACAGCTGCCCCTATTCAAGCGACTTGGACCTGACTGGATGAAAAGAGAACGGCTTTCAAACAATCAAGGTAAAAGACGGTTGAATTCCAACGAACCCAGAAATTTGCCAACCGCAGAAATAAACTGTAATCTCGGATTGGGGATGAAAATCTCCGGAAATCACCTAACTGATAAACATCTTAATAAACCCCAAGAATATTCCGTTGGGGAAGAGAGAAACTTAAAACATGCTACTTCAAATTGTCGGAATGCTCAACGCCATAATCGGAGCCTGAATGCTCAACGAACGAGGAAAAAATATCACAAATTAAAATTTGTCGGAGCCTAAATGCTCAACGTACTAGACCGAAACAAACCGGATCCTGAACGCTCAACATAAAAGCTGGAGCCTGGATGCTCGACGTAAATTGACCGGAGCCCGAACGCTCAACAAAAAGACCGGAGCCTGGATGCTCAATGCAATAACCGGAGCCTGGAAGCTCAACGGAAAGACCAGAGCCTGAACGCTCAATGTAATAGCCGGAGCCTGGATGCTCAACGTAAATTGACCAGAGTCTGAACACTCAACAAAATAAACTGGAGCCTGAACGCTCAACGTAAAAGCCGGAGCCTAGATGCTCAACGTAAATGACCAGAGCCTGAACGCTCAACGTAAAAGTCGGAGCCTGGATGCTCAACGTAATAAACCGGGATACCACAAACATACTTTTCAGAGTCTAGATACCACATGAGTTAAGAATACCATTTTCAAAATACCGGAGTCTGGATACTCAACAAACAAAATTAACCACCGAGATTTGTCGGAGCCTGAATGCTCAACAAAATAAGTCGGAGCCTGAACGCTCAACGAAATAACTGGAGCCTAGATGCTTACCGTAATAAGCCGGAGCCTGGACGCTCAACGAAATAAGCCGGAGCCTAGACGCTCAACAAAGTGACCGGAGTCTGGATATTCAACAGACAAAAGAATACATCATAACATTCGTCGGAGTCTGGATACTCAACAAAAGTGACCAGAGTCTGGATACTCAACAAAAGTGACCAGAGTCTGGATACTCAACGGAATGAAAGAATCACATCCGAAACTGCCATAGCCTGGCTACCACACGAGCCGGAGAAATCACATTTAAACTTGTCATGGTCTGGATACCATATGTCAAATTGTCGGAGTCTGAATACTCAACAAAAGGAACCGAAGTCTGGATACTCAATGGAACTGACCGGAGCCTGAACGCTCAACGAAAAAAAACTGGAGCCTGGTTGCTCAACGCAATTGATCGGAGCCCCGATACTCAACGGACGAGGGTATACATCAACACTGGAAATATGTCGGAGCCTGAATGCTCCACGTGATAAGCCGAAGTTTGGATACTCAACAAGATTGATCGGAGTCTGAATTCTCAACAGACGAAAAAATTGGGAATTTACCGGAGCCTGAACGCTCGACATAATTGGCTGGAGTCTGAATACTCAATGAAACGACCGAAGTCTGGATACTCAACGGACAAAGGAACACAACACAAATGTATTCATCAGGGGCTGAACACCACAGGGGTTTATAACAACAGCTGAGGTCCAGCGACACCGCTGGGGGAAATGTAAGCGGGGTCTAGATGCCACGCGAGCTAAACGATATAGCCATGGTCTAGATACCGTACAGGCAGAAGAAGCAACCTTTCAAATAGATGGAGTCTAAAAAATCAATGTAACGGACCGGAGTCTGGATACTCAACGGAATTGATCGGAGTCTGAATACTCAACGAGATTGACCGAAGTTTGAATACTCAATGGACAGAACAAATCTGAAATTTTCATGGTCTGGATACCATACAGGCAGCAAGATATCATTCAAAGACTTGTCGGGTCCGAACACCATGTGGGAATATTAAATCAACCATCCACTGGAAATACACCTGCAAACAGAGAGATAACCACCTGGCTTATGTTTCATATGCGTATGTTTGAAAATGGCGTAATGCTCCATACAAAATGGAAATGCAACGCGTTTCTGAGGATGCTATGCACGAATGCCGATGCAACGGAACCAAATTAGCAAAATAAATGCTGAAGAGAGAAACACCACCCTGCTGGGGAAAACAGAGCATGCCAATAACGCTTGGACTTAAGCTGGGGAAGCGATGGCTTCTTGAAAAAGAAATTCCCGAGTGACAGCATTCCTGGTGGAGAGATAGAGCAACCTGCTAGACAGTATCTCTACTCTGTTGGGGATTAGATCAAATCCTACTGAGAAAGATGCCCTGAACGACCTCCTAAGATGCCACTCTATGAGGAACAGATGAATCGGCTGAGGAAAGACAACTGGGTGCTGGAAACGAATCTATCCTGCCGGGGAATCAACGACTTTGAGGGGAAAATGAAACCAAACTCCAATGTTGATTATACTCTACTGGGGCCATCAAACCTGAATAACCTGCCAAAATCAACGACTCTCCAAGGGATAACGGCTCTGCAGGGGAATCAACATCAACCACTGAGATTAACTTTACCTTTTTGGGGCACCGAATGGCTTCCCAGAATCACACCCTGGGGAAACAGCTGACTCTACTGGGGAGATAGATTTTACCACTATACTCTACTGGACATTCTGCTCTGACGGAGATACTCAACTGGGGAAGAAAACCATTCCTGGGGATTGGGCGATGAGGGAAACAACAATCGCCCTATGCTTGGGGACTGAATCACCACTTCTGCTGATTTCGCCAGGGATAAAGAATCAATTATCTTCTGCTAAGAAGTAGCATTACTCTGCTGAGGAAAAGTCAAACCTTGCCGACTAATTGGGGAACAAGCAATAGGGGAACAAACTGGTCCTATGCTCGGATTGAGTCAGCAGTCTGAAATCTAAAGCGATACAACATCACCTGGTTAAGCTCTGTGGAGAGGAAAATCCCGTCCCGACTTGCTGGGGATACGGGCACATACATGACCTGCAAGGGGATACCAATCTCGACTCTCTGGGGATTACTAGCTTTGCATGAATAAGCCAATCTTGCACCGCTGAGGATTGAATGCATACAAACATTCTGCTGGTTCAACTTGTATACTTGACCCTGGTTGGGGATATGGTGGTGCGCAACCTCCACTTGCTAGGGACTAATGAGTCTCTGTTACCTGTCAGGGGAGATATTCATCTTGGATTTGAAGGATAATTTTTCCCCAGCATGTGGGCTCTTGCAGGAGTCTTCCTCGAAAGGGAATTTGAAATCTCCATACCCTGATGGTTCGATCTGAACTACCTTAGCACTGTGAACCTCTAAGAGGTGCTGGCTTCTGGATAATGACAACTTCTTTGGCTTCCAGGGTGGCCTGCCCAAGCCCTTGCAATGACTTTGCTCCGGATTTCGAGAGATTTGTTAAATCTCGACCTGATTGCCCCATGTTAACTGACCTTCGGATGGCTGACTCCCTTGATAGGAACATTTGATAAATTACCCCGGTTCTACGGAGTGGGCGTTCTGCATTCTATCTTGATCAAACCTTTCACTGTGGAAACTTCCCTGATGGCAAGTGATTACTCGCAAGTAAAACAATTTGGTTTGCACAAAAGATATATTAATGCAATGCATATGACAGTTTTTGAAATCCAAGTTTGTTCACCGGAAAAGATTTTGTGCCATATAGTGAACGAATCACTTATCGAAAATGTCAACCTTAGTAACAACCTAATAAGAGGAATCCTTTTAGGAATCAGTTTCAATGCGATCTTTAACGAAGTATGCTTTCGAAACAACCGGGCTTCAATTAGGACTTTTGAAGGTTGTAACGCGGCCAGGTTCACGGTTTGAAAGAAAGGGTATAAGGCTCAAAGCTTATTCTAACCCACCCCTTCTCCTTGATGTTCTCAAATCCTACGTTCAGCTAATTCGACACTAGCGCTCACCTTTCAAAGGTTGAGTGACAGGAGTGATGGTTCAGGAAACCACAAGTTTTTTTTTGGTGACAGCCACTCGCTTTTCGTCTTTTGGTGCCTGGAGTCACACAACTTGCTTGTTCGAGGATTTTTCTTTTGTAATCCTTTTCACTTTTCTGCTTTTTCCCTAACTTTTGCCTAGACTGGCTCTTTTGAGCTTCTTTTGATTTCAAAGTCCAGCGAGATGCCCTAATTTTTGCCTAAGCCACTTGTTCTCAAGATTCGACTTAGCGGGCTTCTTTTGTCAATTTTTTCCCTTTTTTTTTGAATAAATCGTATGACACCGACTTGTCTGACTTGTTTGAGAGAGATTATGACTGTTTCACTCCTCGGTCGGTGAGGGATAACCATTGTGTTTTTTTAGGCACGACCTATAGAGATGTGATTGATCCTCGAACGGGAAAACTCCTTTTACAATTCGAACGCTTGGTCAAATTAACTGACACCTACCCTGCCCCAGGTTAAGATTGAGGGTTTTTCCATTTTCAAAAAGAAACTCCTACTACTAGGCTCAAAGGGGTTAACAAGGGATTATATTCCTTATATATCCGGTGTTTAGGAATTTGAAACAATGCCTGTACATCATCAGCAGGTTTTATTCAAAAGCATACAACCGAAAGTTTTCGTCTTTCAACTTCGTCATCCTCCCTGGATTCCGCTTAAACAAGCGTTTGACATTAATAAAAGCATAGAGTGAACACAAATGGGTTTAATCAAAACCTGTATATTTATTTCATTATCAATATCAATTGAAAACAAGTTTTACAAGTGATATTTTCACTTAAATAAAAAAGAAACTACAAATACAAAGAAATGACGTGATAAGAACAGAGATTGCCAGCTTCGGGGAACCGGGCTTTCAGATCTGGACTTGCTGCTGAGTCAGCCATCTTCAGAATTCAATCATATGAGAGGTCGACATGCACAACCAAAACTCCTTCGGGAAAGGATATATACTCTTTGTCAATCAACTGCTGGATTTTGGCTTGAAAGGCTTTGCATTCCTTAGTTGAGTGTCTTATGGATCCTCCATGATATCCGCATTGAACACTGGGATCATATCTAGGAGGATATGGCTCTAGCACCGGCTTGAGAGTCTTAGGCTCCACCAATGAGTTCTGAATCAAATGTGGCAGAAGCTGACTGTATGACATCGGAACTGGATGAAGAGGAGCATCCCTTCTTTCCAAATTGTTGTGAGGCCTATTCTGATTCGGGCGCCGATAGGATTTCTACTGAGCAACAGGAGGTTGTTGACACTGATTAGGACATTTTTTATGCTGAGGAACTTTCATTCTCAGACTTGGCCCAAGAACAAGCAATAGCTGTGGGCATGGAGATTCTGCAGTCATAAATTGCAAGGCACGCTCTTGACCAGATGCAGCTTCAGGAGAAATAAGAGGAACAACCACCTCTTTTACAGTGAATGGACCCAGACCACCTGGTACACTTACGCCACCTGGCGCGAATTCAACTGCCTTTGCATCAATTAACTCCTGAACTTTATGCTTAAAATCTTTACAATTCTCGACGTTATGCCCTGGTGCCCCAGAATGGAAATCACAGTGAGCGCTTACATCATAGCCCAGTGGTAAATCACCCGTAAGTGGAGACATAGTCCGAAGTTTAACCAATTGAAGTTGAAGCAAGAGTTGCAACAACTGCGCATAAGTCATAGGGATCTGATCAAAGATTCTCTCAAGCTGCTTCGTCCTTTGACCATACCTCCTAGTCTTAAGATGGTCTCGGGAAGCAGGAGGTAGCTGCTGACGTGGAAAATTTGGAACCCCAGGTTGTGCAGCAGATCTTTGGAGTACATCACGCCTTGGGAGAGACTCCACAGATAGGGGTGGAATCATCATTTCTGCAGCGGCTTCAGGCACCTGATCACCCTCCTTTCTTAGCACATTCCTCATCACTTCTGTAATCAGGCCCATCTGAGCCTTCCGTTGTTGAACCTCCTCATTAAGGGTCTTCTACTCCAGATATAAGGTCTGCATACCTGTCATGAACTGTCCCATCTGGCTTCGGACCTCCCTCAGCTTTGCTTGAACTTGTTCCATGACTTCATATTGATTCCCTGTTGAACGGTCTGATTATTTATCCTGAAACCAACTAACAAACCACAGGAAAATAAGATCAACGATTCCGAGGCACCTGCAATGCAAAAATGCAAAATGCAGACATGTATGTATGCAACAGGGAAATTTCCCCCTCGATTCCAGTTCCGGAAGAAGAGCATGACAATGGAGAACCCCAACATCCATTCATAGAGCAAGAACCTCATATATAAAGATGAACAGCCAAACAAGCAGCGTACAGACATAACACTGAGTATAAACAGAATGACCTCAACCAACAAGCCTGGTGATGTTCAATACAATACCAACAACAAGCTACAAGGAAATAAAAGACATCAAGTGCGACGCCAAGCACGAAACTCCTCTAACAACTCATGTGTCTCAGGATGATCCGGTCTAGTGAGCAACCCCTAGATAAGTAGCTCTCGCTGACTAATAGTAAGCTATAGACCCTCAGCATAGTCTTCCCAAGCACCTTCACCAAAGACTTCCTCTAGCTTGCACCTCTTTGAATCAACCCTCAGCTTGTAGTCCTTCAAGGTCGCAAGTGCTTCGTTCAGCCTGCACTCAGTGTCACGCCTGAGTGAGGCCTCTGCTGCAATCTTCTCATCTTTAGCTTCCAACTGAGTCTTCAGTCTGGTAATTTGCTATTTCAACTTATCTTCCCGCTCCTTGTTGTTGGAAACAGTAGTGTTCCACTTGGTGTTGAACTTGGAAATCTCCAAATAAGTTTTATCCAAGTCCTGCTTCTTAGAGGCAAGAACACTGCTGACAGCCTTTAAATCCAAACCCAAGCGTTCCCGAGCATTAGTCTGCTTGGTCAAATCTGTACCCAATCGATTCACAAGCTTAGTTTGCCTCTTAAAAGAATGAACAACCTCATTCTTCTCTCTCTGGAGCTGAGTAATCTCTTCTTCCAACTTCTCATTATCCTTCTTCAACTCTTCTTTCCCATCCCACACCTGATTATACTTCTGGATGTCAATGGTAGTGGGTCCTTCAATCATAAGAGGACACACATGCTTACCAAATGGAAAAGGCATCATCAACTCCTCCGCTCTACTCTGAATCCAAACCAAATAGGGATCATATGCTCGGCTATTACTTTTCCTTAAGGAGACCTTCCCTTGCTTATGGAAACTACTCCAGGCTTGCTCGACTCTGACTAAGGTATCACCCTCCAATATTCCAGTGAGATACAGAGATTCCTGTATCTCTTCGTCCTTCGGAGGACCTCTCAAAGCGTACCCAAATTGCCTGACCGCAATGGATGGGTTATAGTTGATGCAACCTTTCCTTCCGACCAAAGGGATGTTAGGAAAACTCCCACAACTATAGATGATATCGGTACCTAGCATATCCCTGTCAAACCAAACAACGTCTTCAGCAGACAACCTCATCAAACACTCAGCCCATTCTGATGTACCAGCAGTATCAGAGAAAGAACCAGTCTTGGGAAGATGGCTTACAAACCATAGATAAAACAAGGGTGCACAACAGGATACACCTTTCCCTCTTCTGTTCTCGTTCTTATAATGCACTGAATGATATACATCACCTAGCAACATAGGTATAGGGTTCCCTGAGGCGAAGATATGGAACGCATCCAAATCTACGTAGGTATAGGGTTCCCTGAGGCGAAGATAGGGAATAACATAATACTGTAAATGCATAGGGCCAAGATAGCGTTGAATACTACCCAACAACCTTCGTTGGCAACGTGTCGAGCTTTATCCACCAGAAAAGACAATGGAAATCGAGGTACTCCATTTCTATTAACTATTTTCCCCTTTAACTCAGAGACGTCTAAATGCAAAGCTGCAGCAAGCTTAGCTAGATTAGGCTCAACTTCAGTATGATAGAACATCTGATCCAGAATTGGCACTCCCAACAAAGCAGAGAACTCTTCTAACGTAGGTGCCAACACAAGATTCTGAAAGGTGAAGCACCTCAGCTGAGGATCATAGAACTGCAATAGGGTATGAAGACCTTTTATCTCAGATACAGAAGGTTTGCAAACAACACTCAACAGCTTCCCATAGGATTCTTTGAAATCTTCCATTACTTTCCTGTCAGCCACAGAAAATAGACTTAACAAAGCTCTAATATCAGATGTCGGAAACTTGTATGCTACTGATTTCCTGAGACTTGACTCCATGTCAGATGAAAGAACACTAGAATCAGAGGGGAAATGTACACCTGCAACACAAATACATGTTAGTGAAATGTAAAATGATAATGCAAATGCAGATGCAAAGATACAACAAGGGATCAAGATTGTTGTGCTGTTGATTGAGAAGGAACAAAACTCCGCTTTAGCAAGAACATAACACTGTCATTAGGACCCCTTATATCAATAACACAGATTCAAACTGCAAAGAAAACCGGGTAGTCTGAAAGTCAAAGTTTCCTGCATAACCCAATCCCTCTCACAGGTATGGACCTATCATTGATAAGGTTCGGCATCCTATGCGTTCATCAGCATCACAGACTTTTGAGAAACGATGATACGTTCACCATTTTTGGTTTGGCATCATAATTTCCCGAAGCGGCCTCACTTAGCTAAATCACAAATGATCGGTTCCCAGAGTCAACAATCCTCAGAGATAAAAATCTTGTCGAGCCCGAAGGGCCAGAAAAGAAGTCATCAAAGAGAATCTCGTCTGAGCGCAGATTTCGTGGCAACTAGTGCATGTCCAAGCATACAGGTTCACCACTTTTTTCCACTTCTAATGTTATGTTTGTACTCAAGCCCGAGTATGGCTTATCACTCAATGAATCAATTCCCCCCCACAGCACAGCAATAATGATATACAATGCTGAAAATAACTGCGGGAAAATAAAGCCCATATATACAACACCCAAAGATAAACAAACAAGCGCTAGGATTGACTCGCATAAGGGATGCTCCTATCCCCAGCAGAGTCGCCAACTATCGCTACTGCGAAAAAAAGGTGCCGACAATGAGAGAAGAGTCGCCACCATTCATTATTTATCCCAAAAGAGGGAAAGGAAATTATCAGAGAAAATCTAATGAAAACAGGAGAAGATAGGTCATCGCAACCATGTCTCGGGTTCGGGAGTCGGTTACGCAAGGGAAGGTGTTAGCACCCTTCAAGTCCGTCGTACTCGACGGGATCCACGCTTGTTTATATATCTAAAAGGGTGTTTACTATATACGCTAATGGTCCTACGGACAAAAGAAAAGAAAAGAGACTCGGTAGAGCATCGCCACTTTGTGCCTACGTATTCCCTCGTGCAATAGGAAAGTCAGAGTTAACGTAGTTCGGCTAACTACGGGTGAAAGTGGGGAAAGGTTGCTCGCCGAGATATCGCCATCTCGTGCCTACGTATTCTCATCTGGTATGAGAAATCAGAGCAAACGTAGTTCAGGCTAACAAGAACACCGGTTGGTTCAAATGTTTTTTACCCGAGTTGGGTTAAAACTTAGTTCTTGCAGTTAGGTGTATGCAGCTCAACCATTGGAGACTTAGGCGTTACATATTTGCGGTAGAACCAAGAGTTAACAAAACTCTCTATATTGAAAAAGGTTTTCCATTATTAGGACCCCGAAGGATAAAAACGTTTGAAAGTGTTTTTTGAAGTCTTTTAAGAGAATAAGTGCATTTATTAGGGTTTGCAATTCATGTTGCACTAAAGACTATGACTTAGGAGCGAATGCGTCGCATATCACCCTAAGGGTGTACACTGAAAAATATAGATAATTGAGAGGAAGCCACCCAATCACCACTTCCCAGGTACTTAAGACTCGTAACGCACAACAATCCTTAACCGTTATTAAGTGTTTTCAGAGAATTTGAAGGTGAGAAGAGAAAGGACACACTAAAGGGAGACTAACTCAAACCTAGTAGTTGTTATGCAAAGTGATCCTATGATTGAGGTTAAAGGGAATGCTACCTAATCTTTTCATGCATCGTTTAAATCCTAGGGTCTATCATAATCTCAAAGAGATTAGAGATCCTAAGGGAACATGGCAAAGAAAGAAAACAAAAGAAGAAAGCATAAGCAAAACATAAGATATGACAGATGTAAATATGCATATGCAATGCAACACACAAGCAAAGGGAGGAAAAACTGTGGGGTAAATGCCTCCACTGGCACGTCACAACCTTTATTAATGCAAGAAAGAAATGCAAAAAGAAGAGAAAGAAAGTATGAATCTTACAACATTCAAACACCAATCCTAATTCATAAAAGCACACCAAGCGAAAAGGAAAGAGGGAAATAATTGAATGAGAAGATGGGAGGCAAAATGAGAACCTAAGGAGCCCATAAGGTCACTCAACCAAACATACCACATTCAATATGCCAGCAAATCAAACAAACGGTCCTCAAAGGCTCACTATTTATGACATACTTCAAATTCCTCCAAAGGAGGGACTAAGCCTTCATAATTAGGATCCTTAAGTCATAGGACAGAGGTATAGATAAGGATAGAATGTGCTCAAAGTAAATGAATAGAAACACATAAGGGAATGCAAACAAAAGCAAGTAAAAGATTGAGAACATTCACACATATTCACAATTAGAGACCCTAATGTAAGGCCTAAAAGACAAGCATGCTTCAACAAGTTATAAACCAAATTATGACCTATAATTGAACCTAAACACACTTCAATATGTCTACAACATGAATCCACAAGAGTTAGAGGTTCAATCAATGTCCAAAAGTCAATTACAAAGGAAACTAATTTGTGCACTAGTGTAAATATCACTTAATGATAACCTAAATGGAAATTACCCTAAAAATAGGAAACATGCTCAAAAATTACCAAATAAAATCCTAGATGACCCCTATGGTGTTAGAAACCAGGGGTCAAAAGTATGACGATAAAGTCCTATCAAAACTATGCAAACAGAAATGAAACCTTAATGGTACACCAAAGCGAGAGGGTGAATCGAGGGTCACTAAAACTAGCCTAAAACCCTACCCAAAATCAATCAAACCAGGGTTTAAATGGTCTTAAAAAACATTTAACATATCATGAGTAAGAGGGAAAAAACTCAAGCATTCAAATGGAAAATTACTCAAGAAATAGAATCAATATCATGAAGGTATCAATTTTAGAACAAAAAAAAAACCACAAATGTAAAAATCTTTATTTAATTGAAAAATGATTTAAAAAATAAAGTGAAATATTTCTAAAATCAGAGGACATCCTAAAATGTGTGAAAAATATTTTTGCAAGATTTTTAGACCATTTGAGGTATTTTTCTTGAATTAAAATCTAAATAGAAAATAAAATGGAAAAAGAAATAAAAGAAGAGGAAATAGGAAAATATGCGTGGCGAATAGCAAGGAGACTGAGTTGGTTCTTGCATTATGCTGTGAAGGGGGTTGTGGATAGTCTTTGGGTCCCAAAACCACAGAACATTCAGAATTTAGATGAAATGCATAGTTTCATTTAATACGTGGGCAGTCAAACGAAATCCTTAGATGGTCAGATCGCATCTCAACCGCTCATCTAGTCTAAGTCAAAGCTACAACGCACATATGGAAATCCACGTTGGCAACAGAAGTAAAAACTAGACGCCGAAGCCACTGTGCTCCGGTCGTCTTCCCTGATCGTGCCTCCGGCACTGTAACTTCAAAACTTAACCAAAACGAGTGAATCATGAGTCTAAACTGATCCTCTTAATGCGTACATCATGAATCTAGGGTTCATTTTTATTTATCATCCATAAATAGAGAGATTCGAAACCAACAAGAATTGAGCACAAATCAAAAAAACATAAAAAACAAGAACCTAACTAATCCAGAATCTGCCTACATGATTAGGGCTTCAATATGCACCAACAATGACATGAAATGGATGCTTAAAGAGATTGTAATTTTGAAAGATAGTTTACCTAACGGAGCTCCTCCGTTGGGTCTTGAATTGATGCTTAAACTCATGGGAAACAATCCAGAAACCCTAAATGATCTTCAAGGAAGCTATTGGTGATCTTTAATTGGCATGAATTGCTCTCAAATGGAATTCACGATTTCACCTTGCTTCTTGATTTTTGCAACTGCTCCTAGCTCCAATTTCCACCAATTTTTACTTCTAAGCCTTTGTTCTTCATCAGAGACTTTTATATTTTGGATCTAGCATTAAATGGAGGCCCAATTGTGGTTGGATAATGAGAATTGCAAAAATCCAAATTTGAGTTGGAGCTTGAAAATTACACGTGAGGAATGGCTCCAAAGGCCTTGGTTTTCATTCAAAACAATTTGCTGGGGATGAGTAGTGATCCAATGGATGAAATTCATCCCTTGAAATGATCCAATGGTGGATTTTGTATGTGTAACTTCAACGTGAAGTAACTTGAGATTTCATGAATTTTAAAACATCATGGCTCCAATCTGATTTGTGCATTGTACTTAGTATATTTAATTGACTCAAATAATGCACAAATATGGTGTGAAAATGATTCAAATGGATTCAATTCAAATCATGGCCTTAAAGTCCTTTTTCTTTAATTTTTCCTTCACCAATCTTCACATACAAGCCAAACCCATGGAAACTTGATGTTTAATGATGAAGTTGAGTTCATTTGATGCAAGTTTGATGTTGGAGAAAGTTCCATTTAAAGTGCACAAAGTCATGAAATGGACCTATAACCAAAATGACCTATAATCTTACTTTCCCAAAATACCCCTGCCTTGCAGGCCTTATAACATGAGTTCTACAAAATAGATGAAGGACTTCTATGACTTTTTGGAAATCTAAGATCATAAGGAGCAACTTTCAGGTTCATCAAAAGTTGAGGTGAAACATGATTCTAGGTCAAAAATGTCTTGGAAGTTGGTTGACTGAAAATACATTCATCTAAGGACCCATAACTTGTCAGCCTCATAACTTGAGTTCTAGGAATCAGATGGATGAGTTCTAGTACTCAAAAGAAAGGTAAGAACATGCTCTACAAGTTTAATGTGAGCCTCAAAGTGAGATGAAACTTTATATTGAGATATGTAGTCTTGAAGTTAGGCACTAAATAGGGGAATTTACACTGACAAGCTTAGAAACCCTAGCTCAGCAACTTCTCACACTCTTGATTCTTCTTAAATGGATCTAGAAATAACATCCTATATGCTTCAAAACCACTTTCCATGATCACAATGACTTGGAATTAAGTCTCAAACCACTTCAAATCCACAATTGACCTTGCACTAGGCAGCTGAAACCCTAGGTGTGCAATCTTCTGATTGCAACCTCTTATACATGATATAATCACTTGGATGATCTCAACAATGGCTCTCAAAGCATTCAATGAGCTTTCACAACATTCTCCATCCACAACTCTGGACTCATGATCCTCTGATGATCTTCAACTGGCCTCCAAGATAAGAAGTAAACCACAATTGTCCATCCCCTTTCTCAAAGAGTTTTGATCTTCTCCTGATGATGATAGGCACATGACCACTTGAATAAGACCTCTTGCTTAGGCTTAGACCCTGGGTAACCTTCTCTTGCAATTCACACCTCTCCTGATCCCCTACAAATGAACAATGCTATGCAAATGCAAATGCTAGAACAATGAGACGAAACATAAACCAAGTTAGAAAAAGGTTGGGCAAATTTTGGGGTGCAACAGTATGGAAATTCAAAGAAAAGAGAAGGGGACTCCAATGTCGTAACAACTTTTAGAAATAGAAACAGGAATAGAGCACAGCGTCAACAACAATATCATCGTCAACAGTAGCCGCATACCGCTAGCATAACCATTCCAGCGGCACCTCAGCAACCAAATACTGCACCGCGCCGATTTCAAGACCAAGGAAGGACGGTCAATAGGCAGTTTGGAACGCGGACTATGCCATACTCTCAACTATTACAGCATCTGCTACAATTACAGCTTATCCAGAAAAGAACTTTGGCACCACTTACTGGCACGCCTCCCCCAGGCTATGACGCGAATGCAAGGTGCGATTTTCATTCTGGTGCTCCGGGCCACAACATTGACAATTGCAAAGCTTTTAAGCACAAGGTGCAACATCTGCTTCACACTAAGGCAATTAATTTTACAAACAAGACCTCGAACGTGAATCAAAATCCAATGCCGAATCATGGGGTAACCGAAGTTAACACCGTTATCGAGGAGGAAAAGCTGAACCAAATAACTGACTTGGCAGGGTTGAGGACGCTGCTGAGTTTTATGAATAGCAGATTGTTGAAAAGTGGTGTTTTCTCCAGTTGTTTGGAAGGATGTGAGGGATGTGTTATGCACCCGGAAGGTTGTGTTGATCTGAGGAACCATATTCAAGGTTTGATGAATGAGGGTATTTTGCAGTTTGATAGAATAAAAGAAGAAGAAGAAGATGTGAAAGAGATTAACAATGAGCGGGATGAAATCGCCACGATTTCAATCCCATACAAAATTAACAAGGCCATCCCATGGAATTATGGAGCAGAGGTCTTCTGTAATGGATATAAGCAAGAGTTGGTAGGGACTTCATCTGGAGGACCATCTGTTGAAAATGTTGTTGGAGCCGGAGGTTTGACCAGAAGTGGTAGAGTGTTCTCCCTACCGGAGGTTAATGTGGAAAGAACTGGTAAATGAAAGGGTAAAGTTGTGGCAGAAGAGATTCAGCAATAGGGAGAGCAGGACTCTTTAGTCAAAGATGCTGAGGAATTTATGCAACTCATTCGCAAGAGTTATTACAAAATCATGGATCACTTACAGCAAACTCCCCCTAAGATCTCGATTTTGTCTTTGTTGTTGTGCTCTGGGGCATATAAGAATGCGTTGTTGAGAATTCTGAATACTGCCTACGTACCGCAAGAAATTTCGGTCAATCAGCTTGAAGGGGTAGTGGCCCATGTTAATGTCGGTAATGGCTTGGGTTTCACAGATCTAGATTTGACTCCCGCTGGGAGAAATCATAACCATGCCCTACACATATCCATTGAGTGTAGGGGGGCTGTTTTGTCGCATGTATTGGTTGATACAAGGTCATCACTCAATGTGTTGCCCAAGAAAGCCTTGATGAAATTGGACACCCAGGGTGTGATTTGTACTCCCAGCGATCTGGTAGTGAGGCTTTTGATGGGACTCGAAGATCAGTGTTTGGAGAAGTTACGCTACCAATTCATGTGGGCCCGGAAATCTTTAACGCCATTTTTTACATCATGGATATTCAGCCAGCATATAGATGTTTACATGGTCGCCCATGGATACATTCTGCTGGGGCAGTTACTTCGACCTTGCATCAGAAGCTAAAATATATGGTTGAAAGGAAGATTGTCATTGTGTGTGGTGAAGATGATATCATGATTAGTCAGCAGTCGTCCTTCAAATATGTAGAGGTGGATGGAGAGATCCAGGAAACACTGTGTCAGGCGTTCGAAGCAGTACAGATTAAGGAAAAGCCTCCTGTTGAAGACAGAGCTCCTGATATTTCCATGTCTTTGTTCAAAGAAGCCCGTGCGGTTGTGGAGTTTGGTTCTTCGCAGAGGTGGGGTAAAGTTCTCTACATTCCTAATAAGCAAGACAAATTTGTTTTGGGATACAGCCCATCTTCTTCTCAAAATGCTCTGAGGTACAGGGGACCGGTGCGGTTCACCAGCGGTGGAGTCATTTTTGACAGAATCAATGTCGTGGGAAAAGATGAAGGAGATAGTGACTGCGACATGGATGCTTGGATTCAGCCGTGTGTTCCTGGTCAGAGCTTTTCCAATTGGAATATGGAGGAAGTCATCCAAGTTACTTCTAAAGAGTTTCACATCTCAGATGCCATCGATTCAGATTCGGTTATGACTCGATATGATTTTGACAATCCTATTTTTCAAGCTGAAGAAGAGACTGATGAAGAAGGTGACCTGCCTCAAGAGCTTGCCAAACTGTTGAGATAAGAAGAGAGAGTCATTCTGCCTCATCAAGAAGAAATTGAAGTTGTCAATCTGGGCACCGAAGAGAATAGGAAAGAAGTTAGGATTGGGGCTGCGTTGGAAGGCAATGTCAAGAAAAGACTGGTAGAAATGCTCCGTGAGTATAGAGACATCTTTGCTTGGTCGTATGAAGATATGCCAGGGTTGGACACCGACATAGTGGTACACCGTCTACCTCTTCGGGAAGAATGTCCGCCTGTGAAACAAAAGTAGAGAAAAACCAGGCTTGATATGGCACTCAAAATCAAGGAAGAGGTCCAGAAGCAGTTGGATGTCGGTTTTCTTGCTGTTGCAAATTATCATCTGTGGGTCGCTAACATTGTTCTTGTGCCTAAGAAGGATGGAAAGGTCAGGATGTGTGTTGATTATCGAGATTTGAACAGAGCGAGCCTGAAAGATGATTTCCCGATCCCCCATATTAATGTTTTAGTTGATAATACTGCTCAGTACGCTGTGTTTTCCTTCATGGATGGCTTCTCTGGGTACAACCAAATCAAGATGGCCCCAGAAGACATGGAGAAAACTACTTTTATCACGCCATGGGGGACCTTTTTCTACAAAGTTATGCCTTTTGGATTGAAAAATGCAGGGGCAACTTACCAGCGGGCGATGGTGACTCTCTTTCATGATATGATTCATCATGAAATTGAAGTGTATGTTGATAACATGATTGCAAAGTCACAGACAGAGGAAGAACATCTAGTTAACCTGTTGAAGTTGTTTGAAAGGTTGAGGAAATTCAGATTGAGGCTGATTCCGAATAAATGCACTTTCGGAGTGAGGTCAGGAAAATTATTAGGGTTTATCGTCAGTGAAAGAGGAATTGAGGTAGATCTTGCAAAGATAAAAGCAGTACAAGAAATGCCAGAGCCAAAAACAGAAAAAGAGGTTCGTGGTTTTCTGGGAAGATTGAACTACACTGCAAGGTTCATATCTCACCTTACAGCCACCTGTGAACCAATGTTCAAATTGTTAAAGAAATATCAAACGGTTGTTTGGAATGAAAATTGTTAAAGGGCATTTGAAAAGATAAAAGAATATTTGCAGAAGCCTCTGATACTGATGCCCCTAGTGGCAGGAAGACCTTTGATTATGTACTTGACGGTTCTTGAGAATTCCATGGGTTGTGTACTCGGTCAACACGACGAGACATGTAGAAAAGAACATGCTATTTACTACTTGAGTAAGAAGTTCACAGAATGTGAGTCCACATACTCGATGCTAGAAAAGACATGTTGTGCACTAGCTTGGGCAACCAAACACCTAAGGCAATACATGTTAAATCATACAACCATGTTGGTTTCGAGGATGGATCCGATCAAGTACGTGTTTGAAAAGAAGGAACTTTCTAGAAGAATTGCTAGATGGCAGATGGTTCTGAAAGAATAAGATATTCAATATGTTTCCCAAAAATCCATTAAGGGAAGTGTTTTGTCAGAATATCTCGCAGAGCATCCAATTGAAGATTATCAACCAATGAAATTTGAGTTTCCCTAAGAGGACATAATGTTTTTGAAGATGAAGGATTTTGACGAGCCTCTACCAGACGAAGGTCCCGAAATAGGCTCTCAGTGGAAGATGGTTTTCGATGGTGCTGTTAACTCATATGGCAACCGGATTGGGGTAATCATTACAACTCCTCATGGTTCATGTGGCTACTACGAAAAAAGGTGTCGGCAATAACAGAAGAGTCGCCACCATCCGTTATTTTTCCCAACAAGAGGGAAAGGAAACGATCAGAGAAAACCTGGGAAACGGGATAAGATTGGTCATTGCAACCAAATCTCGGGTTCGGGAGTCGGTTACGCAAGGGGAAGGTATTAGCACCCCTCACGCCCGTTGTACTCGACGGGATCCACGCTTGTTATCTATGTGAAGGTGATTGAAACTATCTACACTAAAGGTCTAGGACAAAAGAAAATAAAGGTGACTCGGCAGAGCACCGCCGCTCTGTGCCTACGTATTCCCTCGTGCAATGGGAAAGTCAGAGTCAACGTAGTTCGGCTAATTACGGATGAAAGTGGGGAAAGGTTGCTCGCCAAGACATCGTCATCTTATGCCTACGTATTCTCATCTGGTATGAGAAATCAGAGCAAATGCAGTTCGGGCAATTAGAACACCGGTTGGTTCAAATGTTTTACTCGAGTAGGGTTAACAACTAGTTCTAGCAGTTAGGCATACACAACTCGACCATTGGAGACTTAGGCGTTACCTGTTTGCGGTAGAACTAAGAGTTAACAAAACTCTTGTTTATGAAAAGGTTTTCCATTATTAAGGGTCCAAAGGACAAAATGAAGTTTGATCATTTGTTTTTGTGTCTTTTAAGGAGAAGTGTTGTTTTGAATTGTTTGTAATGCATGTTGCACTAGAGACTACGACCTAGGAGCGAATGCGTCACATATAGTCCAAAGGACATATCCCAACACTCTAGACAATTGAGAGGCAACCACCCAATCATCATTTCCCATGTACTTAAGGCTCGTAACGCACAACATTCATTAGCCTTTATTAAGTGTTTTAGAGTTGTTTTGAGATGAGAAAGAGAGAGGACAAACTAAAGGGAACTAGTTCAAAACCGAGTAGTTGTCATGCAATATGAACCTATAGTGGAGGTTAAAGGGAACCTACCTAGTATTGTCATACATGGGTTGAATCCTAGAGTCTATCATAATAATCCTTAAACAAGGAGATTTGGGAACCTAAGGGAGCATGGTAAGAAAATAGAAGAAAAGAACAATGTGAAATAAGACATAAAATAAGAATGAATGAATGCATATGCAACGCAACACACAAGCAAAGGGAGGAAATAGTGTGGGGTGAACACCTCCACGATCATATCTCAACCTTCATTAATGCAATTATGAAATGCACAAAGAGAAAATAACACACAAGCAAAGGGAGGAAAAAGTGTGGGGTGAACACCTCTAGAAGCACATCTTAACCTTTATTAAGGTAAAATCCAAACACCAATCATGAGCCCTAAAGCAAAACAAATGAAAGCAAATGAGGAATTAAAACAAAGAGGGGATAAGGGATGACATGAAACCAGCAAGGATGTTAAAATATCATTCAACCATGGTATCATTATGATTTTGGCAAATGAATGCACCAAAATTGTCCCCATGATTCAGCATTCAAGTCATGCTCCAAGTACCTCCATAGGAGGGACTAAGCAAACCCAAAGGGTGATCCAAAGTCATAGGACACAGAGAGAGATGAAGGTAGAGTGTACACAAATGTAATGAAGCAATACATGTAAAAGAATGCAAGTAAGTCATGCTAAAAGAGTGGAGACATTCACATATGTACATAAATGACACCCTAAAAGAATGGCTAAAAGATGCACAACTTAAACAAGTTGCAAACCAAATTAGGACCTATAATTCAACATAAAAACACATAATTATATCCACAACATGAATCTACAAGCATCAATAGCTAAAATAATACACAAAAGTACTTTACAAGGCAAACTAGTTCACTACCTAGGGTAAACATCAAACAAGGACAACCTAACTTGGAAAATACACTAAAAATAGAAACCATGTCCAAAAAATGCCAAATAAAATTCATGATGGCCCCTAGGGTGTTAGGAAATAGGGGCCAAAGCTATGGGAAAAAATCCTAAACAAGTCTAGGCAAACATAGGGCAAGTTCTAAGGGATACCCTAAAAGCAAGGGTAAACCGAGGGTCCTAAAAGTCCAACTAAAACCTTAGCCAAATGGTAATAAAACCAGAGGTAAAAATGTCACAAAAATCAATTAATATGTCAAGAATATGCAAAAGAAAAATCAGCCATTTACATGAACATTTCATCACAGAATAAAATCAAGAATAAGAGATATGCATTTTTCAATTCACATAAAATACCTCAAAATGAAAAAATCAATTTTAATTGGAAAATGGCTTAGAAAATTAATCAAAAAATTTTTAAAATCAAATAACATGATAAAATGTGGGAAAATATTTTTGTATGATTTTTAAACATATTTGAGGTATTTTTTATCAATTAAAACCTAAACAGAAAAAATAAATGGAAAAAGAAGAAAAAGAAGAGAAAATGGAAAAGAGTTGTGGCAAATAGCAAGTATAGGAAGTTATAATCATGGGCTTTGAATTGAGGGGGTGTGAATATGAAATAAGGGCCAAGTCCAAGACTCATCCAAGGAGCAAAACGCTTCGTTTTACTAATCATTTGTGGCAGTCAACCTAGTCAAAGCGCATCAGGTTGAATCACGTCCGTTGGATTGGGATAAGTCAAGAAGTCCAACCCTGAGGTGGCATCACACGTAGGCACGGTGGAGAAATAACCAGACGTCGGAGCCACCGTGCTCCGGTCGTCTTCTCCGATTGACCAAAGTTGCAGGTGAATCAAAACTTCACCAAAACACAAAATTCCTTAGTCTAAACTCATCCTCTCCTCACGCTGATCACTAATCTAGGGTTCATAATCATTTATCACTCTTAAATCAAGAAATATGAATTGAACAAGATTTGAGAAACAACCAGGAATTGTCAAGAACAACAATCAAACCTATCCATAAATGATCTATGGTGCGAGGGGATCATGAATCTATGAAAATGGCACATTATTATGGCTTAAATAGAGAGAACTTTGGAAAGATAAGTTACCTAACGGAGCACCTCCGTTAGGTCTTGATTTTGTGTTGAAACTCTTGCAAAACCACCCAGAATCGTTCTATGATCTTCAATTGAGCTAAAGAAAACCTTCAATTGGCTTGAATTGGCTTGGATTTGGATTTTACTTACTTTTCTCTCAACTCGTGTAACTGAATTTCCCTCCAATTTTGCTCCAAAATCACCTCTGAAGCTTTGTGAATGATATGAGAATTATATACAATGGATCTAGATTGAATAGAGGCCCAATTAAGGCATGTGTGTGGCAATTGAGAAATCCAAAATTTTGAACCTCAAGCTTGCAATTCACGACTGTTTTTGGCTCAAACAGCTCCAAACTTGATTCAAACTCATTGCTTACGATGTAAGGAAATCCAATGGACAAGATTAACTCCTTGTTATGATCCATTCGTTGATTTTGGAACTGTACCTTAAGCTTGAAGTAACTTTGAATTTCTATGTGAAAATGACCTCAAACTTTATTTTTGATTTTGGCATCTCATTTGGTAGGTTTTGGTTACTCAAAAAATGCATAAACATGTTATGAAATGGTCCAAAATGAATTTGATTGAATTTATGGCTTTGAAGGCTTTTTCTATGAAATTTACTTCACCAATTCTCATATACAAGCCATATCCATGACAAGTGATTGTTTGGCAATGTAATTGAGCTCATTTGGAGCAATTTTGATGTTGGAGAATGTTCCATTTGAAGTGTGCAAAATCATGAAATTGACCTATAACCAAAATGACTTATAATCAAAGTTTCCCAAAATGCCCCTGCCTTGCAAGCTCCATATCTTGAGCTCTACAAATCATATGAAAGACTTCTAGTACTTTTTGGAAATCTAATATCATAAGGAAAAACTTTCATGTTTGGGTCAAAGTGAGGAGAAACATCCTTCTAGGCCAAAAATGTCTTGGAAGTTGGTTGACTTTTGTTGACCAAAATCACATTCATCTAAGGACCCATAACATGTTAGCATCATAACTTGAGTTCTAGAAACATAATGGATGATTTCTAGTACTCAAAAGAAAGCTAGAAACATGATCTACAAGTTTCATGTTGTAGTCAAGATGATATGAGACTTGTATCTTGAGATATGTGGTCTTGAAGTTTGGCATTAAACAAGGGATTTTACACTGACAGGCTTAGAAACCCTAGCTTAGCAACTTCTCACACTCTTGATTCTTCTTGATTTGATCTTGGAATAACATCTTAGATACCCCAACACAACTCTCCATGATCACAATGACTTGGAATTGATTCTTAATCTCCTTCAACTTCACAGTTAACTTAGGGTTGACCAGATGAAAACCCTAGATGCACCACCTTTGACTGTGGCTTCTTGCACTTGATATAATGACTTGAGCAAGCTCCTCAATGACCCTCAAGACATTCAATGAGCTTATATAATGTTCTCCATCCCTGACCATGGACTCACTATCATCTGATGATCTTCCCATGGCCTTCAAGATAGGAGGTGAACCATATTCATTCATCTGCTCTTTCAAAGAACTTTGACCTTCTTCTAATGGTGATGAGCATTTGATAGCTTGAATAAGACCTATTGATTAGGCTTGGAAACTTTGGTAATCTCCTCTTGCTAGGAAAACCTCTCTCAATCGCCATTAAATGAACAATGGTATGCAAAATGCTAATGCTATGAAAATGCAATGAAACATAAACCAGGTTAGAAAGGTTGGGAAACTTTTGGGGTGCAACAGTTCCCACACACCATTTACCGCCCGACTAATGTTTGCCTGCACCAACAATGAAGCTGAGTATGAAGCGTGCATCATGGGTATAGAAGAAGTCATTAATTTGAGAATCATGAACCTTGATGTATATGGTGATTCAGCTTTAGTCGTCAATCAGATTAAAGGAGAGTGGGAAACCCGTCAACCCAATCTGGTGCCTTATATGAATTATGCAAGAAGGTTGTTACCTTTCTTTGATAGAGTAAAATTTCATCATGTGCCGAGGGCCGAGAATCATATGGCGGATGCTTTGGAAACCATATCGTCGATGTATAAAGTGAATTATTGGAATGAATCTCCAATGATCACTATGATGCGCCTCGATAGGCCGACTTTCATGTTTACAGTTGGGGAAGCATTGGATGGGAAGCCTTGGTATTTTGATATCAAAAATTTTCTCAAGAACCAAGAGTATCCGCCTGGGGCATCGAGCCGAGATAAGAAGACTCTGAGAAGGTATGCAGGAAACTTCTATTTGAACAAGGACGATGTGCTTTACAGAAGAAACTTTGACTTGGTATTGTTGCAGTGTGTGGATGAAATTGAAGAAAATTTGCCAATGTAAGAAGTCCACGAAGGATCTTTCAGTATTCATGCTGGTGGGCATGCAATGTCCATAAAATTGTTGAGAGAAGGCTATTACTAGATGACTATGGAATCAGATTGTTTTAAGTACGCCAGAAAGTGCCATAAATGTCAAATTTATGCTGTCAAAATGCATGTACCGCCAAGTCCTCTGAATGTTTTGGCATCTCCTTGGCCCTTTTCCATGTGGGGCATTGATATTATTGTCAAGATTGAACTGACTGCCTCCAATGGGCATCACTTTATCTTAGTGGCAATCGACTATTTCACCAAGTGGGTAGAAGCAGCTTCTTTCGCCAATGTGGGTAGTGGCTCGTTTTATCAAAAAGGACATCATCTGCCGATATGGAGTGCCAGAATGAATCATTACTGATAATGGTTCGAATTTGAACAATAAGATGATGAAGGAACTGTGCCATAATTTACAGATTGAACATCACAACTCTTCTCCCTACCGCCCGAAGATGAATGGTGCTGTCGAGGAAACCAATAAGAACATCAAGAAGATTGTACAGAAGATCGTGGTGACTTACAAAGATTGGCACGAGATGTTGCCCTTTGCTTTACATGGTTATCGTACTTCAGTGTGTACATCGACTGGGGCAACTCCTTTCTTGTTTTTATATGGTATGGAATTTGTCCTACCATTAGAGGTTGAGATTCCTTCCCTGAGGGTGTTGGTTGATGTGAAGCTTGATGAGGCGGAATGGGTGAAGGCTAGGCTGAATCAACTTAGTCAAATTGATGAGAAGAGATTAGCAGCTATTGCTCGTGGCCGACTATATCAGAGTAAAATGAGAAGGCATTTGATCAGAAGGTACGCCCTCGACATTTTCAGGCAGGTGACTTAGTGCTGAAGAGGATCCTTCCTCCACAAGCAGATCACAGGGGAAAATGGATTCCCAATTACGAAGGTCCATACGTGGTAAGGAAAGTCTTCTCTGGAGGAGCCTTACTGTTTTCAAGTATGGATGGTGAAGATTTTAAGTCCCCTGTGAACGCAGACGTAGTCAAAAAATATTTTGCTTAAAAGAGACTCGCTGGAAATAAAAAGAAAATCCAGGAAAAAATGGGGCATCCTGGTGAACCATAAAAAGAGTAGGTTTGGGCAAAAATTAGGGATAAAAGAAAAAAATAAACCCGCATAGTTGAAAACCTGAAAAAGGCGACTTTGGAAAAAATGGGTATCCCGGTGGATTGAAAACTCGCAAGGGCGATTCATAAAAAATTTAAGGATTTAAAAGCAAACAACTGCGGTCTGCGTCCAACCCCTGAGCACAGTTGGATTCTTAGAGGACCCGAGGGTCGATAAGTCAGTCTCTTCAGAAAGCGGAACATTGGTGAAGCATCAAAGTCATGCAAGTCATAGTCGAATTGACACATGGTGGTTGCCTGTTTCCACTTTGCCGACATTTGTCTATCTTTTGCATTTGTACTTTTGCGCAACTTTCTCTTTTCAGGAGTTGCATCCGATGTAATTGGCCTATTTACATGCCATTTTAATCAATAAAGTATTTTCCACAAAGAGCTTTTATTTTTGTTTTAGCTTTACTGTTTTGTTTGCAAAAAGACGCCTGATGTTTTTGATAAAACTTTGCATACATAACTTTTGGGGCTTTGCTAACTAAAACAATGATTTACTTGAACGATGTCATGGACGGTGACTGAAATAGCTTTTGTTGCATACAGGACACGTTTGTTTATCCCCGTAGGGTGATGATGTCAGATCAAAAGAATCTCGTCAGCAATAGTGTGCGATTATCCCTAGCAGGTTGAGATTGAGGTTCTCCCCAACAGGTAGATATGGGATTACTTCCCCAGCAGTGGGGCAAATCCACTGCAGTTCCCCATAGAGTCTAGGTCATTGACTCAACTCCCCAAGCAGAGGTTGATGTTGATACCTCGATGAGTATTGGTAGGTGTTCACAGCAGAATCTAATGGTTATTGGTTTCCCTCAAGGCTAGAGTTTTGGGATAATTGCCCAATGAATCTTATTCTTAATCCCCAGTAGAGTGGATTTATTCCTAGCAGGATGGATTTGTCCCTAGAGGAGTTTTATTTCCGGGAGGCCGTTCAGGGCCTGTTCCCTAGCACATGTTGGTTTGCCATTTATTTCGGCACCTTTTTGTGGTGGTGTTCCCCTGCATTTTCATTTTTGCATCCTCCCAAACACGTAGAATTTCCACTTCGTATGGAGCATTATGCCATATACAAACATATGCATGCGGAGTATAAGTTAGGTTGTTACCTTTTGTTGCCAAATATCTCTCCAGCAGATAACGGCGTGATTACTGAACCTTTGTGGTACCAGACCCCAATAAAAATCATTGATAGATGTTTTCATCTTATCCTTTGCTCCCCAAAAGAGTTTCCTTGTTTAAGTTCATCTTTCTCCAGCGGAGTCCTCTTTCAGATTGTGAATCGGTTGATTCTATTTCTAACTTAGTGTCGAGCCTGCTGTTTAGCAGATGTCTTTCCTGACTTAGTGTCGAGCCTGCTGTTTAGCAGATGTCTTCCTGACCGGGTGTCAAGCCTGTTGTTTAGAAGATGTCTTTTCTGACTTAGTGTCGAGCCTCCTGTTTAGCATATGTCTTTTCCGACCGAGTGTCGAGCCTGTTGTTCAATAGATGTTGTTTTTCCAACTTAGTGTCGAGCCTGCTGTTTAGCAATTGTTTTTCCGACATAGCATTGAGCCTATTTGTTTAACAGTTGTTTTTCCAATTTTGTATTGAGGCTGTCTAACTTGTGTTTAGCAGTGGCTTTTTTCCAACTGCGTGTCGAGGCTTTCTAACTTGGTGTTAGTAGCTCTTTTCTCATAACTTTCAGACATATTTCCTTGGTGATTCCATTTTGGTGGATATGTTCTATCGTTTACAATCCCACGGTTAGCAAATTTCTGGGTTCTTTTATATTCAATCACCTTTTACCTTGACTGTTTGAAAGCGGTTGCTTCTCATACCTTTAGGTCCAATTCGTTTGAATAGGGGCAGCTGTTGCACCCTAAAATTTGCTCAACCTTTTCTCTTATCTTGGCTTATGTTTCATAGAATTTAGCATTTGCATTTGTGCATAGCATTGGTTCTAAACAAGGTATCAGGAGGTTGTAGATGCCATTCAAGAGAGAAATTTCATGTTCAAGTTCAAGCAAGGGTACATTTTCAGGTCATCAAGAGTTCATCATCATCAGAGTTGGGTCTCAAAGCTCCTTGAGAGGAGAAAGTTTGTGTGTGGGTATCATTTCGTATCTTGAGGATGAGTAGAAGCACATGAGGTATTCTCCTTGATTGAGATATGGTTCAAAAGCTCATTGTCTACCCTACGGGTCCTCTATGGAGTTAGTATGATCACATAAATTATTTGCAAGAACCTCAGTCAATGGATAAGGTGTTAGGGTTTCATCTGGTCAACAAAAGTCAACTATGGATTTGAGAGAGCTCAAGGTTTGGTTCTTGATCATTGAAGCCATGAGAAGTCATCATAAGCCATCTCAAATGTCATGTTGATATTATGTCAAGAAGATCCAAGAGTTCAAGAAGTTACTAAATTAGGCTTGCAGTTGGTTCTAAGTGTAAAATCCCCTTTTGGAACCTAACTTTAAGGCTTGCAGTTGGTTCTAAGTCTTGTCTCATTTTCCAACAAACATGAGACTTTTTCATAATCTTTCAAGATTTATTTTGAGTACAAGAAATCATCCATTAGATTTATACATCTCTAGTTATGGTCTTCACAAGTCAAGGGCAATTTTGGAAACCTAGTTTTAGGTCATTCATTTTAAGGACCAATTTCATCCACTTCAAGACCTAAAATCCATTTTCAACCAAAATGAAAGTTGTGTCATATGATCTTAACATCATCTTGATCTCAATTTCCATAGCCTTTGATGATTTATGAGACCATTGAGCCATGGTAAGCATGAGAACTTGACTTTTTGAACCTAGCTTGATTTCTTTCCATTTCAAGTCACCAAATGAAGTGGTTTTTGAAATTTTGATGCCTTACCATCATCATATCATGTGCAAGATACTCCTTACCCAAAATGAGCCAACATAAACCAACATGTCATGACATTTTTCAAATATCACATTGTCGCATCGCTGCGAAGAGGGGCTGACAAGGACAGAAGAGTCGCCACCGTTTGTTATTTATCCCAAAGAGAGGGAAAGGAAACGATCAGAGAAAACCTACAAAAAAGGAAGAAGGCAGGTCATCGCAACCAAATCATGGGTTTGGGAGTCGGTTACGCAAGGGGAAGGTATGAGCACCACTCATGTCCGTTGTACTCAACGGGATCCACGCTCGTTGTCTATCTAAAAGGGTGTTAATCTATCAAAAGGATGGCTCACAAGGACAAAAGAAAAGAAAATAGACTCGATAGAGCATCGTCTATCTATGCCTATGTACTCCCTCGTGCAATGGGAAAGTCAGAGTCAACGTAGTTCGGGAAACTATGGGTGAAGGTGGGGAAGGTTGCTCGCCAAGACATCGCTGTCTTGTGCCTACGTATCCTCGTCTGGTATGAGAAATCAGAGCAAACAGAGTTCAGGCTGACACGACCACAGAATAGTTCAAGTGTTTTAATTGAGTAGGGTTAAACCTTTGTTTTAACAGTTAGGTGTATTGCTGCTCGACCATTGGAGACTTAGGCGTTACCTGTTTGCGGTAGAACCAAAAGTTAACACACTCTTTCTGAAAATGATTTTCAATTAATCACGAAGGATAAAAAAAGTTTGATGTTTTGTTTTGTGTTTTTTAAGAGAAGAAGTGAATTGAGTTAGATTTGTAATTCATGTTGCACTAAAGACTATGACTTGAGAGCGAATGCGTCGCATATCGCCCAAAGGGCATACGCTAAACAATCTAGACATTTGAGAGGAAGCCCCCCAACCATCATTACCCAAATACTTAAGGCTCGTAGCGTACAACACTTTTTATCCTTTATTAGATGTCTTGAAGAAGTTTGAGATGAGAAGAGAAGACACAAACTCTAAGGGGAAACTAATCAACCCTAATGCTATCATGCAATGTGCTCCTATGATTGAGGTTAAGAGGGGAAAAAACTAACCTAATGTTATCATGCTTGGATTGAACACTTAATGTCTCTCCTACTCCTACCTTAAACAAATGGGACTAGGAATCCTAAGGGATCATGGAAAAGAAACCAAGTAAACACTAGATAAAATCAATCACAAATGAGATGAAAGAAAAAGAGGAAGTTGACTTAAACAAGTAAAGAAGAAATGCAAATATGATATGCAAGATGCAAAAGATGCAAAGCCAACAAAATATCAAGGAAAAATGACTTAAACAAGTCAAGGCAAAAGTGAGATGAAATGGGAGAAGTTACAACTCCTACAACCATTCAAACATCAATCACTAATACCAAAAGGTAAACACCAAAGCAAAAGGAGAAGCCATGAATAAAATGGAGATGGGAGAATAGGCATGGGCAGCAAGCAACATAAGAAATATCTCAACCAAATACAACACATTGATCATGCAAGAAGAAAGAGCAAACAAGTGCTCAAAGTTATCCCTCATTCAAAGAAAACTCAAAGTATGAACAAAAGATACCAAATTGCTTTGAATGAGTATCAAAAGCCAAAGGGTAGAAGAAAAAGCACAAGAGAAAGATGCTAAAACCAAAAGGGAAACAAAGCAAAAGCATGCTACAAGTCAAAGCAAGAGAAGGAAACAAAGTTCCAACCATATTCAACACCTAAACATAAGTGGAATGCTTTAATCCAAAGTGACTTATAACACAAACTACACAAGTGTGACCTATAAATGCAAATCCAGAACCTTAATCATGTCAATAATGAGAATCAAAAGTCATAAGGTGCTCATGGGATCCATCAAAGTCATTTCCCAATGAAACTAGGTCAACTAGTTTGTATGAACTTCATCTAGGGTGACTTGACTTGCAAGCTTCACCAAAAATAGAAGAACAGTTCAATAAATGCCAAATAAAATGCACAAAGCAACTAAACAAGTTGGCAAACGGAGGCCAAAGTATCCAATCCAAATTCAATCTTAGGCATCACCGAATGATTTGATCAACTAGGGTGCTCCACCATATTGAATTATTATCGAGGGTCAAATAAATGCAAAGCAAAATCAAACAAAAATTAATCAAACCTTGACCAAACTCAGCATCAAAGGTACCTCAACCCATCCTCAAAATGGATAGGAAACCTTATTCATTGGTGATTGCAAATGGTACATCAAACAAGAATGATCAAGTGAAAATAATTTTTAAAATAACTCCAATTGTAAAATTCAAAATTAATTGCAAAATAAAAGAAAATTGAAATTAAAAAATATAGAAAAATCATTAAATTTTTGAAATGTTGGAAAATAATTTTTGTGGAATTTTTAGCAATTTAAAGCTATATTTAATAATTGCAAAACCAAAACAGAAAAGAAAATAAAATGGAAATGGAAGGGAGGTGTGAAAGTAAAACAGAAATGTAAAGGAAATCAGTTAAAACAGAAATAATTTCTGGCCCAATCCACTCAGACTTGTCTCACTAGCCAAAATTCCCCGTTTCATTAAACGAACGTGGCTTCAACATGCCAAGTGGATCCAGTCAAGCCAATATGAGCCACACACGCAATCAGTCAAATGTGCAATGCAAGGCCACATTAGATCTGAAGGGAAAATAACCAGACGTCGAAGATAGGGCTCCGGTCGTCTTCTCCGGTGAGATGGCCGGAGACACAGTCATCCAACCTCAACCAAAATGCACAAAAATGGACCAAATGAAAGCTGAAGTTGCAAGGATCATGAATCCACTCTTAGGTTCCCAATATAATCCATAAATAAAGAGAATCGAAGACAATAAAAATGAGATACACATGCTAAAATTCAACCAAACATGAACAACAAGTAATCAAACATGGCCTACTCAACGTAGGGCTTCAGATGCAACCAGTATGAGCCTAAATCATGGTCTAGAATGAGAGAAATATGGATTGGAAACTTACTGAATGGAGACACTCCGTTGTGGCTTCAAATGCGTGTAAGCTTGCTTCTCTTGCTCCAGATCCACTCCAAATGCTTCAAGGAAGATAAATTGAGCTTCAATTGAACTTGATTTGTGAAGAACAATGAAATTCGAATTTGAAATTTGCTTGAGAATTTTGAATCTGAAAATGCTCTCTCCAACTCCAAATGCGCATTCTGAGCTCTTAGGGCGAACTCAAAGCTTATATATGATGGATCTGAAATAATTTGGAAGGCCCATGAAGGCTCAATTTGATTATTTGAAAAATTGCCCAAAAAAGCAAGTGACTCATGCACACGTGAAAACGCCTTGCTTCACTCATAAAAATCACTTTAATCTACAACATGTGAGTTCAATTTTGTAATGGAATTGGTTTGGGCCTTGAATTGGATCCAAATTGCAAGATTTGAATGAAAAATTATTTGGGAAGAAACTTGAAATTGCACGTGTTTATGCTCATTTGTACCAAACCAATTTGCACAAACTTCTTATGATTTTATTATGAAGTGAATTGAATCAAAATGAGGTATAAATATGGCCTATATTGCATCCATCTCATGTCATGCTTAAAAATCCATAATTCACTTGAAAATTCTTCCACATGTTCAAATACATCCATGATTCTTGTCATCCTTGATCTCTATGATGTAAATGAGGTCTCTAGGAGAAAATTCCATGTTGGTTGGAAGTTCATTTGAGGTACACAAGTGCATGAAAATGACCTATGTAAATCAACCTTTCCCAAAATACCCTTGCCTTGTAAGGTCCATAACTTGAGTTCTACAAATGATATCAAGGACTTCTAGGACTTTTTGGAAAACTAAGATCATGAAGAACAACGTTCATGTTCACTTAAAGTTGAGGAGAAACTTGGTTCTAGGTCAAAAGTGCCTTGGAATTGAGTTGACTTTTAGTTGACCAAAAATAAGTTCATCTGAGACCTTTAACTTGTTGGCATCATAACTTGAGTTCCACAAAACCAATGGATAAATTCTAGTACTAAAACAAAATCTTGGAACATGCTCTACAAGTTTAATGTTTGCATAAAAGTGAGATTGAACTTGTATCATAAGGTAACTTGTCCTTGAAGTTAGGCACTAAAGAAGGGGATTTTACACTGAGATCCTCTGAAACCCTAATTTAGTAACCCTTTGACTTCTTGATTCTTCTTGATTGAGCTTGACATGACATCCTAAATTTCTCAATATAACTTCCCATTGCCTCAATGACTTAGAACTAAGTCTCAAACCCTCTCAAGTCAACAGTTGACCTTGAGTTGACCAGATGAAACCCTAGATTCACATCTTTTGACTGTGACCTTTTGCAGAGGAAATGAAAGCCTAGACAAGCTCCATAATCGCTTCCAAAGCACTCAATGAAATCTCAAGAACACCTTTTCACAAAAATGATCGTATGGACCCCTAATGATCTTCTGTTGATCCCCCAAGATATGAGACAAACAACATACATCAATCCTTACTTCAAGGATCCTTGACAACTTCTTGGTGATCGTGAGCACTTGATGACTGAGCCTGAGATCAAATGAGACTCCTCTTATTGAATGGCACATCTCTCTTGATCCCCTGTTAAGAACAATGCTATGCAAATGCAAATGCTAAAATGAAATGAAACATAAGCCAAGTACAAGAAAAGGGCTGGTCAAATTTTGGGGTATAACACACACCATATGAGGTAATTGTCCAAAACTATATTCAAACTCATTTTCAATTCTCCAAATGGCCACTATTCCTTTCCTCACCCCCACATGATCAACAAGAGTGAGTGGAATGAGTCATAAAACCTTAAACCCGTGTGTACACTATACTTGGATGTTTTTGGCAAAAGTGTGAAATCAAACAAATCACTCAACATGGGCCTGCATGAACTCCCCAAAAAACTTCATATTTAAGCTATGAGCAAACCCTAATTGATTAGAGGTGGGGTAGCTGCAAGGAAGAGCATTTTCCATTAAAAAAATTTCAGAGTTTTCTCTCTCTTCGAATTTGATTCCTCACTGAGTTTTCCTCCCATTTCTGGTTCATTTCATTATTACTGAAGCATAAGGGTTGGATTAGGAGCTTCAGAGTAAAGCTTGCAAAAGGTTTGAAGGGCCAATTGAGCAACTCCATTAGGTGATTTTCCACCTTCTGAATCTCTCATTTTAGGCACACATTTAACCATGCTTATTTGAACCATTTTCAGTTGGAGTGTTAAATTTTCGTGGCTTGTTTTCTTCATGTTTTAAGAACCTTTTTCAAAAACTAAGGATGGATTCGTATTCTACATGAAAAGATCTTTAAAATGGTACCAAGAGTTGGCATTTTTATCATGATTTTCAGGCTATGCCGGTGAGGCTCACCGGGAAAGACGACCGGAGCTAGGGCTCCAGCGTCTGAGGTGTGTGCTGAGGTGTTGGGGTGACTAGGCTTTGACCTACGTGTGTGGCAAGTTGAATCTGAGCTGGCTGGCCACATTTTTAATGAAATGAATAGTTTCATTTAGAAACTGAATTCTTGTGATTTGGGCTTTGTAATTCTGATATTCCCACCCCCATTTTTGAGGCCCATTTGTGTGTGAACATGATCCTAGTTCAACCGGAATTGCTTTCATACCCCTCCTTGCTTTCTATTTTCATTTTAATTTTATATTTTTTAGATTTTCATTTTAATTCATTTAAAAATAGTTTTAGTCTTCACAAAAATCAACAAAAATATGTTTCTGACATTTTAGGATGTTAGGATATTTTTCCATATTTTTATTTTATTTTTCAATTATTTTTAGTATTTTTAACCAATTTAATTTACAAAGTGGTTTTATGGTTGATACATGGAATTTAGGTTTGATCTTTTACCTTGGTTGAGTACCCCCTTTGACCAATTTTCCTCTCACACTTAGGTGTTTGATTGAGGCATATTTGAGGGCTGGTTTGAGGTCTTGATGATCATTTCCTAATTGTTTTTCATTGGCTTTTTGTTGGACCCTCGATGGATACTCGATAAGTTGAACACTATGCCTTCATTGACATGATTGGTGGTGCTTTGAGTTGATTCTTGTCTTGATCTTTTGCACACTGATTTTGGATTGGTTCAACTTGAGTTTTCCGTTTTATTTGGATTTTATTTGAACTTGCTTCTATTTTTGGTGGATGCCTCAATTTCAAAGTGTTTTAACTATGTGTATATATGCAAGCTTTGACCTGGTTTTGGGATATGATCTTGTGTGATCCCTTGAGGACCTCTTGAGTCTTGTTTAAGGTGCTTCCTTACATGATTATAGGTCCATATATGTGTACCTTGTGCCACAAGTCTCATTTGATCATGTCTTTCCACTTATGTTTGAAGTGTGAGACTCTTGTTTGGACTTTGGTCTTTCAATTTGAGTTTGATCATTCTTTTGTTGGCTTGATAACTTGATTTTGAATTTGAGGTATATCACTTGGGTTCACTTCTGACCTTGATGGTTATGTACTTGTTCATGATGCTTTGGTGATGTTTTGTTTCACTTTGAGTTTTGTCGTGAACAATTGAATTTCTTTTGAGTTGTTTGGGTGCTTTTCTTTATTTGATCATGAGTGAGTGTTTGGTTGAGATGTTCATGATGTGGTTGTTGCCCCACTCTATTTCTCGCCTAACTTCATTGATTGTGTTTCTTTGTTTAGAACCTTTTCTTCTTATGATGTTGATGGCATTTGATTGTAGGAGCTTGCTTCTCTCATTCCCTCTCATCTTTCTTGACTTGTTTAAGTCTACCATCTTGTTGACTTGTGTGTGACTTGTGTTTGTCTTTGATGAATGCTTCATGATTTCATATTTTGTTTGCTTTTTCATATCTCTTTCCATCTTGTATAGACTTGTTTAAGTCTTTTCTTTATTTTCATCTGTGATTGATTATGCATTGTGTTTACTTGTACTTGTTCACATGATCCCTTAGGATTCCTAGTCCCTCTGTTTAAGATGGGAGTAGGAGAGACATTAGGCTTTCAATCCTTTGTATGATGACATTAGGTAGTACCTTTTTTAAATCCTAACTTTAGGGTTTCTTAGTCCCCTTTAGAGTCTGGTGTCTTCTCTTCTCATCTCAAACTCTTTTAAGACATTTAATAAAGAATGACAAGTGTTATACACTATGAGCCTTAAGTACATCAGGAATGATAAGTGGGTAGGTCTCTCTTCACATTGTCTAGAGTGTTTAGCGCATGCCCTTTGGGCGATATGCGATGCATTCGCTCTTATGTCATAGTCTTTAGTACAACATGAGTTTCAAACTAACTCAATTCACTTCTTTTAAAACTCACAAACAAAATTCAAATCTTTTCACCCTTCGGAATTGTTTTCAAACCTTTTCAGAAAGGGTATGTTACATTTCTGTTCTACCGCAAACAGACATCGTCCTTAACTGCTGGAATGGAAGCTTAGTGTTACTCATGTAAAACACTTGAATCAATTAGTGGTCTAGTTTCCCGAACTACGTTTGCTCTAACTTCTCATACCAGATGAGGATACGTAGGCACAAGACGAGAATGTCTTGGAGAGAAACCTTTCCCCCATCACCTGTAGTTTCCCGAACTACGTTGACTCTGACTTTCCCATTGCACGAGGGAATACGTAGGCATAGAGCGGCGATGTCCTATCGAGTCTGTTCTTCCTGTTCACCCCCCATTTAGCAGCTCTTAGATAGTTTTCACCCATAGATTAGATAACAAGCATGGATCCCGTTGAGTACAATGGACGTGAGGGGTTCTCATACGTTCCCCTTGCGTAACTGACTCCCGAACGCAAGATTTGGTTGCAATGACCTTGTATTTCCCGTTCTCTTAGGTTTTCTTCGATCGTTTCCTTTCCCTCTCATTGGGATAAATAACGTTCGATGGCGACTTTTCTGTTTGTTTCCGCCGGCCCCCTTTTCGCAGTTGTGACACTCTCTCCTTTTGGTCTGGATAGAACCAATTGGTCTTACAATGCAGAATTAGGTAGAGTTGGTTAACTCTATGTAAGAATCATGGTGATGATTACTTACTCCCCATTCTTTAGTGTTCAATATAGATCTAGAGAGTTTGTTAGACTCTACACAAACATTGTTATGTTTGTTCCCCTTTGAACCTTGATCATAATCAAGTGTTCATATATCCTCAATGAGGTGAACTATGATTGCTCTGATTCTATTCTAGTTAGGATACGTCGGCGGAAGATGCAATATCTTTGCGAGAAAATTTAGAAACTATCCTTAGGTCTTTACCTCAATTTTAACTTTACCTTATACCCAATCCTAAGCCATAGCAAACATTTAGCAACTTAGCATACAAACATACAAAAGGTTCCTGTAGAGTACTACAAATGTTTAGGATGTGAAATACCTACCCTAGGCATAACCAATCCCTGATCCCCGATATCTTAGCATTGTTGTTACATTGCGCAAAACGGTTTTTATTTCTTTAACCTTTCCTTTTGATAAATCAAAGTCTGGTTGTGAATTTAATGAATTAAGATTCAAGTTAATCAATAGCTTGGTATCACGATTCTCACTGCAATAGGAACAAGAAAGTAAAATGCATTACATGTTTGTGGGAAAAACCACGAAAACCACAGTAGATGTCCAATTGTTGAGCTTGAAACCCGGTGAACACTAGCACACAAAGCTTGCGCTTCGGTTGCTAACACCAGCATCATCAATAGCTGACACGATATCCCCCTCTTGAAATCCAACGCTTTTGGACTTGATCAAGTTGCCTTTCTGATGGATGCATGAACTAGCTTGTTGATCAGGATGGTAACCCAGTCCAAAGCGATCATACTTCTTAACCACATTCAGGATTTTCCCCCAGCCAGGCAAGGCACCTTTCTCAATGGTCCCTTTAGTACTTTCGACAGATGACATGGTCATTTTTTGGTAATCTACTAGAATTGACAGAAGCGGAGCTGACATCTTCGAATTCAAGACATTGCAACGACACCTTAATTATGCCTTCATCGGTTTCGACATATCGGAAGGATGATAACTCGCTTACTAGCAAATATTTTTCACCATAAACGATGACCATTTGATGCAATATGGATGTAACTCATTTTCTGATGCAATGTGGATGTAACTACTTCTGTGGCATGAATCCAGGGTCGACCCAATAAGCAACTATATACAGGATTAATATCCATTACTTGGAAAGTAATGGTGAACAAATACGGTCCGACTTTAATGGGTAAATCCACTTCGCCAATAACTTGCTTTCTAGAGCCTTCAAAAGCTCTGATAATTAAAGCGCTTGGCCTCATCTCACTCCCTTTTACTAGTAGTTTACTCAATGTGCCCTTAGGCATCACATTGAGTGAAGAATTAGTATCCACAAGAACACGAGATAGGAAATAGTCCATACAAGTTACTAAGATGTGTAATGCTCTATTATGGGCAGTTCCTTCAAGAGGAAACTCTGATTCGTTGAAACCCAAATACCGACTTGCAGTTATGTTTACGATGATGTCATCAAACTGTTCCACGGGAATATCATACATTACATGAGCAGTGCTTAAAAATTTCAACAAAGTTGATATATATGCGGGCGAGCTCATGAGTAAAGACAAGATTGAAATCCTCAAAGGAGTTGCTCCAGCTGATCTACAATCCTAAAATCGCTCTTCTTGATCAGCTTGAGAAAATCTTGATCATCCATTACCTTTTTTCTTTTTTGTAAATCCATAGACGGAGTGACTGGAACTGATGTAGCGGCTAATGCCCCTTGTTTCACAACATGGGTTGTTGAAGCAGATTTCTCCTTTGGAGGAAAAATAGTTGGAACTTGTACAGGCTTAGTTACGACCTTCAGAGTAAACACTCGTCCACTACGAGCCATTCCTCTAGTGGCAGTTACGTTCAAAATTTCGGATTCTGAAAACTGAATTTCTCTACCCCCAGAAAACACAGTGGAACCATACTTCCAAGGAACCTCTTTTGAATTCTGATACGAGAACGGTTTTGGCACACAAACAGTGATAGGCTGTATTTTCTTTTTAGAAGCTTCCACGGGAACCTTCCTGTATATGATCGTGAACGGCTCGATAGTAGCTACCTCTTCCATAGACTTGGATATTTAAAACTGAACTACGCCTTGGTTCATCAAGATTTGAACGCAGCCTTTCAACCTTCTACAGTGATTGGGATTATCGTCACAAATCTAGCATTTCCCATGAAGACCTTTCAGTAACCCTTTCTCTTTCAACTTCTTGATCACAACAATCATCGAAGTTTTCACTTTGTCGACATCTCTGATCAACTCAGGCCCTTGATCATCCTCAATCATGTTAACCATAGGCTCATCATGAGTGTGCAAGGGATTAGTTTGTATGTTAGGACGCTCTTCAAAAAATGTCAGGATTTTCTGGTCAATAAGCTTTTGAACCTTGGCCTTGAGAATAATGCAGTCTTCGGTAGCATGTCCTATGTACCCAGAATGGTAAGCATATCATGCATTCGGATTATGCTTCGAACCAAAAGGAGGAACGACATGTGTGATCTCTTTGGGAACAATTTCCCCTTGATGAATCAGATAAGGAAACAACTTTGTATAAGGCACGTGAATTCTATCAAAACTTGGACGCTTGTGGTTGTTTTGATTGTTGTTACTCTATTTATTCTGATATTGTTGATTTTTGTTGTTTTATTGAGACTGTTGATGTTGCAGTTGTTGTTGATTTTGAGCATTCTGAACTTGTTATGGATGATATTGATATGGCGGTTGTTGATACTGAGTAGCAGCGACATAAGAATAAGGATAATATGGTACGGAAGCCATGGGAACATGATACTAAGGAGAGGCCTTGGCCATCACATCATTTGCTTCACCTTCCTTCTTCTTTGAATGACTGCTCTGAGGTTTCTTGGTTGGTTGTTGACCAGCGGTAGTAGCAATCCTACCAATTTTCAGCCCATTCTCAATTCTTTCACCAATAGTCACAATATCAACAAAATTTTACAAAGAACTTCACACCATTCTCTCGTAGTACAACCCTTGCAAAGTGCCCATGAAAATGAAAACCAACTCATTGTCAGAAAGAGCAGGTCGCACACGAAAGGCCATCTCGCGCCACCTTTGTGCATATACCTTAAAAGTTTCGATTGTATATTGAGGCTGATTTTTTAACTGCAATCTGGTAAGATCCAAATCGAGATTATACTTGTATTGCTTCAAGAATGCTTCTGATAGGTCTCTCCACGAGCGAATCTTGCTACGCTTTAAACCCATATACCAATCTAAAAAAGCTTCAGACATGTTATCTTGGAAACAATGAACCAGCAATTCATTGTTGTCGATGTAGGATGCCATCTTCCTATAGTACATGGTCACATGACTGCGAGGACAACTTAATCCTCTGTACTTTGGCAGTTCTGGAATCTTGATCTTCTGTGGCAACACAACATTAGGAACCAAACACAAGTCTTTGGCTTCCATGCCAAAAGCAGAATAACCTTCAATCACTCGGATTCTTTCATCCAACAATTTATAATGAGCAGGCCTATTATGATCAGCAAGTCTGACAAGAGTCTGTGGATTTAGAAGTTGCGATGCAGCTGGAGCATGTATCTGAGGAGAAGAAAACTGAGATTTTGAATACACCAACCCAGAATTTACCATCTGACCAGCATTCTGACTCATCTGAAAACCATATGGATAACCGGTAGGAAGTACCACAGCAACAGAGGATACCCCAGAATAGGGCATTCCAGCATGAACATTTTGAACAGCAGCTTGAGACAAGACTGAAATATGAGCATATGTATATGCATCCCTCAACAACCCTAGTAAGTCTTCCAGTGCGTGCTCAGAAAATCTGCAAAATATGGTCCCTTCAAAATAATGATTAGGTCCCTGCAAAATATCTTGTAGAAATGCCTCTTTCTAATCCAAGAGGACATGCAGATGGCGGCTCTGGCGCTCCCAATGAGTACTCTCCAAGTGAGACCCACTAATCTTCTCTCGGCTATGATGTGCTTGATCCTGCAGCTTCTGAATATCACTGAAGACTTTGTGGAGCTCAGCTTGATGATGAGAAAGATCTTTCATCAACTGATCAGCACGATCCTGCTCACTATGCAACTTTGTCTTGTACTTTGATAGCTTTGCTCGAAGATCTATAAGTTGCTTCTTGTAGCTCAACTCATCCTTATGGTCTTGATACTGCGTATCGGTAAGTTGTCTCTTCTTTGAGGCAAGTCCGTCATAAGTACTCTTCAAAGCATTGTCGACTTTCCTACGCTTATTCTGTTCAAACTCCACCTCTTTGAACATGAGCACCCTCTTCTGGCGAAGATTCATCTGTAAGCTCTCCTTCTCGAATGTGACTTTGTCAAGGTTGAGACAAAGACTGACATTCTTCTTCTTCAACATCTCAATAGTTTTCTTGAGCTGATCGACTTCTGAAGAAGGAACAATGGCAAGTTCATGAAGCTTGACATTCATGGAATGCTCAAAAGGAAATGATAGCAAGATCACTTGAACTTGTTCCTTGACCTATTATGTGTAAGCTTCTTTTTCTTATGCAATTCTTCTTACCCAACTCATCTCTACCTTCACGGTGAATTTGTACTCATGTAGCACTAAATCGCTTCATCAACCCCATGCCATCAACCCCTTCATGAAAGATGAACTCTTCCACTACCTCAGGGTCTGGCCTGTCAAGCATACGTTATCCCAATTAACGGAAGGCAAGCCTTAGATTGTAGTTAATTGTACCCTTTGTACCCAAGAGAGGTACATTGGAGAATTTACCACAATGAAGAATGACCTTGGTACCATCATAGGCTCGAGAATACCAAGAGATGTCATTAGCAGTAAGAGACATGATCCTCTTAGACCATTTGAGATTTCCACTATTCTCCACGAAAGGAACATTGTATGGAAGATGAGACATGAACCATCTGTACAGCATAGGAGCACAGCATACAATAGTTTCTTTCTTCTTTTCATTCCTCGAATGAATAGAATAATAGGTATCAGCAAGAAATGTAGGAACAGGATTCTTGGACAAGAAGATACTAATGGCAGTTTAATCTACAAAATCCTCCATGTTAGGAAACAAAATGATCCCATATATCAGTAAAGAAAACATGGTGTTGAAAGCCTTCCAGTTTCCAACTTCAGCAAAAGAAACAACCTAGTTGTTGCACCCCAAATTTCGACCCCTTAGATTCTCATTATCATTTTAGGAGCATTCTCATGAATTACCCAACCCTAACCCAGTGCAAGTTTGTCTTTGTCAAAGTTACAGATGAATCAAGGTTTTGTACAGTCAAATCGAAGCTTCAGGGTTTGTGATCAATCAAAGTTTTGGGCTAATTCAATCATGAAACAAGATCAAGGGTATCATATGATGTCAATTGAATATCCAATTTGAGGTTGTTACCCTAGAATCAAGAACAGTGTATTTCAGGGCACCCGATTAGGGTTTTTGACCAGTAAAAGTCAACTATAGTTTGACTTTGATGTTGGAAAGTATTTTTAATGGTAGGATTATGATCCATGAAGTTCATATAGCTCAATGAAATTCATTCAAGAAGTTTCAAAGTCTCAGGAAGTCCAGAGTGTCAACAGACGACTCGGTAGTCACCGATCGATCGTACGGTTGACCAAAAAGTCAACTCTTCAAATTTAAGGAATTGGACTTCAAAGTGTGAATCAAAAATGTTCCTCATATCATATTTCACTTGCCTATCAATTTTCATGACCATTGGATCAAGGATGAAGGAGTAATAGAAAAATCGGGAAATTAGGGTTTTGAAAGGGGCTAAACCATAACTCCTTAACCACACATCCAATTGAAGTGGTTCAAAGCTCATTGGAAATCTCTTGACAAATCCTACAAAAGTCCCACAGTGGTCCACAGTCAGAAAATGCATATTTTTGGAGTTAGAAGCAAAATCATTACAAGAGAGGAAAATAACTTAGAAAAATTCTAAGTTATTTCACTTTGAAAGCTTATTTTCAGCCAACTTTGGAGGGATTTTTGACATAGTTCCAATTGGAGTTAGAATTTCTGACAAACATGAATGTTTTATAGATATTTGAGGGCTTTCTATAGAGTACTAGAATATCTCAAAAGGATTTGTGAGCTGAAAGTTAGGGTTATGGCAAGTTGGTGGTTTCATACTTGAAGTCCCACATTGACAAGTTTCAAAAATCCATTATTTCACCAATCTGACCAATCTCAGGTTGTGAATCAAGTTTTATCTGATATGTAGAGATTTTTTAGCTTGGAAATGCAATGAAAATGTAGAGGAAAGTGAATTTGCCAAGTTTGCAAGTGGCCTTGCAACTTGCATTTGAAATCATAAGGCAAGCATGAGGTGGAAAAGTGAATCTGAACCAACCATCAACCTACACCCTCTAGCCTGCATTTAGCCCTTTCCAAATCATCATTTTTCTTGACTAGTGGGCTTACCTATCAGCCAAGGAAACCCCTTGGTGGAGGTTTGATCCAAAAGTGGAAAACCTTTCTTTCATGTGAAGAAATCTCCAAATCTGCCCCCTCTCTTCATTTGGCTATAAAAGGGAACCTCCTCACTTCATTTTGAAGGCAATATTGATTCTAAAAACCATAGAAACACAAAGCTCTCACTCTTTCACATCTTACTTCAAAAATCACCAAAATCACAAAATTGTCAAAACCACCAAAAATCTGTCTTGGTACATTTGCTGCCAAAATCACTTCTCTACATTCAAACACCCCAACAATCATCCACGCAATCTCTAAATATGATATAGAAGGTGTCCAAGACCTTAAATCAATCAAAAACCTCCCCATTCAAAAAGTCAACTTCCACACCAAGTTACTTTGACCAAAAGCCATAAAATCTGCCAAAACTTGTTCTAGGCATTGGCTTAATGTTTTAATCAATCAAACACCTCACATATATAATTTCTCAACTGTCTAAGGTGTTAAGGATCATTGTTGGAGTTTATTTCTCCAACTGTCTTGAAATTTGATTTCTTGCTTCAAGAAGAAGAAATCTCCAAGACCAAGTGCATTTGAAGTTTTCTCTGGGTTTCTTATAGATCTAACCTGCTCAACACAGTCTACTAGAGGTATGTAAACACTTCATCATTGCTTTGCACCATAATTCTATGTTTTGGCATTTTTGAGTTTATCATGTGTATGCTTTATATCAAATTTTGTCATGAACATGCCAACTGTGATCTCAGGCCTAGAAGTGTTTAAATTTACACTCAAATTCATCCAACATCATGCATATAATATGTGTACACTGCTGGTTTAACATGAAATCTCCAAATCTGTCTTGATGTTGTTCTAGCATTTCATACAATTTGCCTCAAATTGGTCACTTTCATTTTAATTGGTTGTATGACTTGCCTACATGTTGGAGATCATTTGTATGGATGTTTATAACATGTTTGGAATATTGGTTTGATATAAATATGCCTAGAACCTGATTTGAACTTTTCACATATGCATCAAAATTGCCATAATTGCAACTTGTTTGTCACTTTCCATAACAAGCTGTTTTGGACCTCAATTCTTGTTTGGATCCATTCAATATCATGTATATGTGCTATGTGTGTGATCAATTGGATCAGAAAATGTTTAGAACTGAAATTTCATCCCCTCATGCCTCATGTTCATGATAAACTTGCAATTGCTGAACCATTTCTCATAGCAGTCTTTTTCCAATTTGTTTGGATGTTTGAATCCACTCAATATCATATGTGTGAGGTGTATGTATGATTGAAATGCTATGGAAATGTTTTGAACTGAAAATGAACATTGCCCTGCACCTCACAAGCACAAATTGGCAGTTTGAATACCACTTTTTACACCAATTTGTTTTACATCAAAATTGTGGTTTAGACTCATTTAATATTATGTACCTGTGTTGTGCGTATGAATGATTTGATCAGAAAATGTTGGGAATTGGAACTGAACCACAACATGCATTTTTCAAAATCAACCTTGCACATACAATGCCATTTTCCATGACAGACTTATTTGAGCCTTTCTTTGTGTTTGAATTCATTCAACAATATATATGTGAACTGTGTATATGATTTAATTGATCAAATTATGCCTAGAATTTGAACTGGACATCAACCTGCATCTTACATGACAGTTTTGCATATTGAACACCACTTCTCACCAGAACTTATTTTGAACTTAACTTATTACTCACACTTGTTCATCAACCTGTTTGCAATGTGTGTATGTGTTGGGTTTGGTATAAGAATGTTTAGAACTTGATCTGAACTTCAAAATGCATTTCAAAAGCTCATTATGCATGTGCTATAGAATTTCAAAATGGAAGCTTGATCTTTTAAAATTACCACCACCACTGAATTCCTTGTTAAAATCCACTCAATTTAGACTAAGATTTTGCTTAAATCCATTAAGAATTGATAAACTTATGGATCTTCATGCATTTGCTTGTTCTTGGTTCTTGCCTTGCCCAGGTTTTCAAATTGAACTTACCCATATATATTTATGGGGTGGAATTTACAAACAGATTTATAGCCACCCCAATGGTAGTCACCTTGTCACTTAAGCGCCTCTTACCATGCATACTTGGGTTCGACCCCTGAGGAGGGCAACCCTTTTGTTAATTTTTGTCATTTTTTAACCAAACTTCAAAAAATCATATCTCTCTCAAATTTAATCATTTTTCACCCATTCTTTTTGCATTTTGTTCATATTAATGTCTACGTTCATGTAATATTTTTTATTTTCATGTTTGTCTAATTCTTCATCTCTTTTGACTATGTGCAAGTTATGTATGTTTTGTGATCGTTTTCGCGTATCTAGATAAATATTTATTTGATACACTTGTGATTATTTGGGATACTTGTTTGTGTTCATGTTCTTAAATGTAAGATAACATGCTAGGACTTCATCTTTGATTGTTACCATGTTCATTTTATTTCATCCGCTAAGTACACTGAAGCTTGATCTGTTGTCACATTTCCTGCTTAATCAACTGCTTTGATTGTCATCAATGCATTTTCATTTTTATCATTTTACATGCTCACTTAATGGTTGTCATTATGGATGCATATTTATCATGTTGCTATCTTGTTTAAATTTTCCTTCCCCAAGTGATGAAGTTTGTTAACTCTCATCCTAGTTTCTTGTCCCTCTCCAAAGGAAAGGATCTGTCCAATAAACCTTATGTTAGGGATAATTCATTCACCCATTCCCTTGACTTTGTTAAGTCATTTTAACCTTAGTTTAGAAACCATTAGACTTTGCTTTAAGTCTAAGAAATCCACCTGTACTAGGAGTGTTCTTCAACTAGAACCCTAGGATAGAGTTTCTCAACTCTATGTAAGAATCATCGTCATGATTTCTTACTTCCCCTTTTGAGTGTTGCAATTTAGATTAGGGAGTTTGATCAAACTCCACACAAACATTGTCATGTTTGTTCCCCCTTGAACCTTGATCATAATCGAGTGTTCTTTATCCCTTGTGAGGTGAACTACGATTGCTTTGATTCTATCCTAGTTAGGATACGTAGGCAGAAGACGCAACGTCTTTGTGAGCAAACTTAGTGTATATAACCTTAGGTTTCAACTTACACCTATCCCTAATCCATGTCCCAATCTATAGTACATATTCACAAACTTAGCAAGCAATCAAACAAAAGGTTCATGTAGAGTACTACAGATGCTTAGGGTGCTAACACCTTCCCTATGTATAACCACCCCCGATCCTCGAATCTCTTAAGCGTTGTCGTTACATCGCGAAAAAGGTTTTTCTTTCTTTAGACCTTTCCTTTGGATAAAATAAAAGTTCGATTGTAAAAGAAATAAGGTTCAAGTTAATATAATAGCTTGATATCCAATTTTCACCACAACACTAGTCTATCAAAAAATTTAAAGCAATGCAAAGAGCTTCAACAATAAGAGGAAACTTCAGACAACTACTCGTGTAAATTAAAGGAGCCTGAATCTTGATCTCAACCCCCAAGATATAAGAGTACTCCTCAAGTGTAGGTGCTAACTGATAATTCTGAAACATGAAACACCTTAGTGGCGGATCATAGAACTGAACACGTGTATGAATGGCAGTAACATTGACTTCAGTGTTGAGAATGGCCAAAAGACTTTTGTAATCATCTCTAAAAACACCCTTATTATCTTCAACTAGACAAGATGCCAAACCCATCAAAGTCTTTAGCTTAGGCTCCACAAACTTGTAACTAAAGATACCCCTGTAACCAGTACTCATCTTCTATGACTATGCCAACAAAGAATAAGCTCCCGAATAACCTGGAAATGCACGTGCAAAAAGGTTAATCATTATGATGAAATGGTATACAACACAAGAATCACGAAGGCAAGCAATTTCTAAGCAATCAAATATGCACAATCTTAATATTTGCATATAATTCTGTGTCGGTGCAAAGATCTGACATGCGTGAGAGAACAAAAGGTATGAAGAGTCATGGTTTCCTGCAAAAACCCAAAATCCCTCTCAAAGGTTTTATCTAGACACAACAAGGTAGTCCCTCAAAAGGTCTCCCAAACCATAGGAGTCAAGTGAAAACCCCCAGTCGTAGCAAATTCTCGCAGGACAAAAGTATTCTCAAGCGAATCACAATCTGGGATGTGGCTCTCGTGACAACCCAACGCGCAAAACGCATGTGTCATGGCTATCCATGTTCTATCCTATGTGTATGCTCAAGTCTGGTGGTAGGACTTATCTCTCCAATAATATCTACTAATCCCAACAACATCAGAATATAACAAATATCCATAATGTGCAGCATATGAATATTTAAAGCAATAAAGAAATGCAATAAATAACATAAAGATAAAGCAATTAAAGCTTAAAGATAAACACCCTAGCAAGCAAGAAAACAAATAAAACTATGAAAGACCTAACTTGCAAGCGCAAGGACTCCCCAGTAAAGTCATCAGCTGAAGCTAGAGGGATTATACGCGAGTGAATCGCACACTCACAGATACAAAAGAGTCGCCACTGAACATTATTTAGTCCCAAAGGACAGGGAAAATATCGATAAAACCCAAGGGGAAGAGAAATGGGAAAAGGGTCGGTTATGCAGAAGGAAGGTATTAGCACCTTAAGCATCTGTCATACCCGACGGGAACCATTTCGCTTGCTTCTAGGCTTGAATGGGTTATCTATCTAAAAGCTTCTAGCTAAGAAAACAAGGGAAAAGAAAGAGAAATAAAGAACGTGCTCACGGAGGATTAAGGCCCTCGTGCCTACATACCCTTATAGTGCAATGAGGAATTCAGAGCTTTGTAGTTCATGGAACTAGGAAAGAAAAGAAGTTATGGGCGGACTAGAGAGATAGAAGAATGGGAGATAGTGGAGGAATATGGCTCGCCAAGATTTCGCAATCTCGTGCCTACGTACCCTCATAGTATAATGAGGAAGTCAGAGCCCACGTAGTTAGGGGAACTACGACAAAGAAGGAAAGGGAAATAGAGGCGGTGTCAAAACCAAGAGCGAAAGGAAAAATCAAGACCCTACTGGGGAACACAGAAGAATGGTGTTAAAACTAAGAAAGAGAGGAAAAAGAAATTTCTGCTGAAGAACACAACAGAGAAGGCGAGAAACTTGTCTGGGAAAATAGAAGGAAAAGAATACTCCACTGGGGATAAGATAAAAGAATGGCGTCGAAGCCAAAAAGATAAAGGGGCAAGGATCGAAGTAGAGGTGAGATCCACAAGGGGCTCGGTACACTAACTAGCCGGTAGTGATTAACCAAAGAAAGATAGGAGCCAAACTCTGTGGGGAGAGCAAAAGGTTAGTGTCAACAGACGAACTGTGATGAACCAGAAGAAAGAGAGTATTGAACCAAAGGAAGTTGTTAACTCTCTTGGAGATTTAGTGTGTTAACTGATAAACTGTGATTAACCAAAAGGAGAAAGAAGTTGGTTTTAACCGATATACGGTGATCAACCAAAAGGACAGGTGTGGAACCAAGCAAAGGTTGTGACCTAAAGGATGAGTGTGGGACCAAGCAAAGGTTACTAACCTAAAGAACGGTACACTGATTGAGCAAGCAGTACTTGATCAAAGGAAATGGCATCTGAATCAAATAAGAAGGAGAGAGAACAAAGAGAATGGTTGCAAACTCCTATGAGAACTAGGTTTTTAATAGGAAGATTGTGTTTAACCGAAGAGAAAGAATTAACTTCGCTGGGGAAGAGAATTTGGTTTTAACTCAAGAACGAATGATCAACCAAGGAAAGAACTGATTACAAATCTCTGGGGAATCAAAGAATAAGATTGGCCACAAGAGAAAGGAGAGTTGAATCCAAAAGGAGGAATTCAAACCAAGAAACAAACGTTAGGAGGCAGGCGACCAAGGATCGACTCGGCTAGGAAAACGGGAGATACCATAGTAAGGAGATAAAAATGACTATTCCAGGCACATGGTCATTCGTCCCCTACCCAAAATAATCAAAAGGAGTGTAGGAATTCTCCACTCTTATTCCTTCTGTAACACCAAATTGTAGTGTAAGAAATGAAACCAACAGCACAACGATACAAACCTTGTATAGTGCTTTAATACATTGCAAAACTTCAACTCCGCGGGGGAAAATAGAGGACAAAGCTCTAGAAGATCTAAAGGAGAAGAAAGAGGGAAGATCGACTAATTGAAATAAAGTTTCAATTAGTTAATCGAAAGTGAGATGTGCTAACAATTTTCCAAAGGGGATGAAAAACTATTAAATCAAAAGGGTGAATTATTGATTATACAAGATTAAGTTCATTCCAATATGGAACAAACTTAACGCAAACATGAATGGAAGTGCAAAACAGTACCAAATGTCATTTAGTGTGCATCACAAATCATGTTGCATGTGTTCAAAGGATGTGCAAGAATGATCATGATCATACAAGGGGTGCAAAAAGAAAATAATCAAGAATCGACAAATCGCACATTGAAAGTTTGCGTAAAAGCATCCAACAGAAGTTAAACAGCTCATAAAACAACCCTAAATATCTAGCATATCAAGTTATGGAACTTAAATGAGGAAAGAATAGCAAACGAGCTTGAAAATCGGCAAAAATGGCGTTCTGTTACACTGGTAATCAATTACCACCTGCAGGTAATTAGTTACCAGCTTAAAATTTGCAAATCCACATGAAAATTATGCAGGGTAATCAATTACCCTTATATAGGTAACCGATTTCCACTGTAATAGTGGCAAAAACAACTTATCACAAAGCACTTTTAACAACCAAAACACTTATCCAATCATCCACATGCCATGGTTAACATTTGTGCACGAAAAATTAAGTTCAAAATCAATTAGGCATCAATTAAACATTAATTGAAAGCATTAAATATGAAGATCAAAGATCAAACAATCACATGATTAATCAACACCGAAAAATTATCGAACTACATCGTAAACGCACGAAAGTAGTTAAAACAGTAAATAAAGCAAAGGACAACCAACCTACACGGCTGAGATTTACCTGGATGTTGTTGCTATTGATATGTGATGATAAAGATCAAAGAAAACCAGAGAAATCCGAATTTTCAACCGAATCGTAGCGAAATCGAGCAAATTGCGACAAAATCTCCAAATACGAAATTGCACTGAATAAGCATGAAGTAATCACTTGAGATGAATTAAAAGTTAATAAAAACTCCAAAAAAATCGAGTAGAATTGCAAGATGATGATGTTTAACCTCAAGAGAAAAGCACTTCCAATGTGGAAGTTACTACTCTTTAATGGTGAATTTGAGCTTTAGTGAGGTTTTAGGAAGATGATAAAGATGAATATGAGAAAAAGTTGCAGAAAATTCAAAAAGAATGTAAGAGAATTGAGAGTGAATAACATAGAAATTAAGAAAATGATTGAACCCCCCCTTTTTTGAAATGGTGATGATTTGCTTATATAGAGTTTTGCTTCAGAGTTGCTAGGTTTGGAGTGAGCTTTAGATGTAGCTTTGGAACTAGCCTTGGAGTTAGTTGGACTCAACTCATTGAGTTGATGGTTAACTCAGTTAGTTAGGTAGTTGACTAGGTAGCAACCCCAATGCAAGTTCAAATCAAAGGGTTCACATTCTTGTAAATGAAGTCTCATGGTAGTTTCAATTCAAATTGATGTATTGGAGTAAATGCTTTGAACTGTCTAGAGATGTCTAGAATGTTCCACACAATGCTAGAACCAAGTACACCCTAAAATAGTAGAGTGCAAGTTGCAGTCATAGAAAATCCAGCAAAAACTGCATTTTTGCATAGGGTAATCGATTACCCTACTTTGCCTAACAAAGTGGTAATCGATTACCACAGGAAAAACTTGCTCAATTTGCTTGCAAAATGATGTTGTGGCCACGGTTCCGATTTTTGACCTTTTGCTTTGATGAATAGGGATAGAAACCATTGTTTTGTGCTGGTAATGATGATGTGATGTCTTTGTGAGAATGTGATTAATCGGGCTTGGAAAACCAGAATGTTCCTGCAACAAAAATCACAGAAAAAAAGTGTGAACGCATATACCAGCGATGTGAATGTACATGCTTAAATAATAGGCAAAAGGAAGGTCAAATTTTGGGTTACGACATAATGGTCATGATCAGTGATCGAACAGCTACCTCTTGTGATGATGGAATCTTTGATTCTAAATCAAAGGAGTGATCACGAGTGATGTATGATGAACATCACCTCTACTCAGTCCACACAAACAGATTCTTTCAGTCTCAGTGCTAGCTGCTACGATTGAAGGCTTTTTGAGTGAGAGAGAAAAAGAGAGAAATACGGCCAGGGTTTCACCAAGTGAATTTCATCAAGTTCAGAAAGCTTCTACACAAATGTTGTATTTATAAAACCACTTATGTGCGATGCAAGCTAAAATTCCCAACTTAAGTGCACCATATAATAATAATAATAATAATAATAATAATAATAATAATAATAATAATAATAATAATAATAATAATAATAGTAATAATAATAATAATAATAATAATAATAATAATAATTATTATTATTATTATTATTATTATTATTATTATTATTATTATTATAATAAACATATTTTATTATTATAGTTATATTTAATAACTATAATAATAATAATAATAATATTAACTCTTATTATTATATTATATGATGTTCCATATTTCACTTAAGTACATCGTACCTTACAGTGTTCCATAATTCTCTCGAGTACACCATATCTTACAGTGTTCTTTATTTATTTGATTTCTCATCAATCTGTCTTTATGTGTGTGACCCTGTAGGTTCTCATGACGTTGACAATTATATTAAATCATATATTTAATATAGTAAACAGTGAGCGGTATCTAGCAACACATCACTGCTATCTAAGTCACAAAAATGTCATGTGATATGACAAAACCTTTTGCGACAGTACTTGTCTGTACAATTATCCTTTTGCCCTTATACCATGTCATCCTTGTCCAATTCAATATTGGGCCCTTAGACATTTATCCTGTTATGCAGGATGGGAAAATTCCATCTAGGTCACTCATGTCCCTCAGCATACTTTGTGGAGTATCCATCAACTGTCTTTACGGTCATCCAGTTACAGACAATGTTATATTAGTAATAAAGTACCCGACTCTACATCTAAGGCCCATAGTGGTTTCAGGTCAAAGGGTGGTAGACACCACCATCACTATGAGAGTAACTTATGACACTTTGCATAACATTCTATATAGTAATCTCATAGCGGGTCAATCTAGTATAAATATTACTCCTAAATCCATACATATGTTAAGACTTGATAACTTCTTATCCATGATCCATGAGATGTGATCACCAGTCTATCTATATAATAGTATTAATGCTTCAAGGTTATCTCACTTCACTGTAAAGCTCGACTACAGATACTTTAAGAATAGTATCCTTATATTTAATGGGATCTCGTGATTAAGTCACACTTAATATTTCATTAAACAAACTAGCTATTCTAGGGACTTTATTTTTCTAGAAAAACAACCATAATAAATAAATGTCTTTTATTAATAATAAGTAATTCATTACAAGTACCAAAAGTATTGGCCTCTAGGGAATAAACCAACAATCTCCCACTAGAACTAGAGTTAATCACGCATAACTCTAATACCCATAGATCTAGTATGTCCATCATGCTTCTGTTATGCAAGAGGCTTTGTTAGTGGGTTAGCAACATTGTTAAGTGTAATGCCCCGATTCTAAATTTCCCATTTTTCTTGAGTCTTTTAATTTGTTTTAATTGATTATTCTTTAATTGTGGAATTTGAACATTAATATGTTATGTGTGCTTATTATGTTATTTTATTTGTCGGAGACTTTTGGGAATTAATTAGAGGGTGTTTTAGATAATCCTTAATTAATAGATGTTTGAGAGAAACAGAATAGAAAGAGTATAAGTGGAAATAGAGAGAGAAGAAATGAGATAGAAAGAAATAGAAAGGAAAGAAGAGAAAGAGTAGAGAAAAGAGGAGGAAGAGGAGAAAACTTAGAATCGTCAAGAATCAAACTTCTAAGCTTCGATTAATCGAGTAAGGGTGTGAAACCTTATTTTTCTTTGATGTATATGATTATGTATGTTTCTATTGGTTTGCTTTTGGATTGGGGAGAGTTTTGCTCATTTTCCGTTTTAGGTCGAATTTGAGTAAATCGTTGAAAACCAAGTTTTCACGGTTAAGAGTGAGAATAAGTGATAGAATTTAGTTGAGGGACTTTGGACTAAGCTACTGAGACGAATTGGGATTGAATCGGGTAGATTTCGGTGAGTTTCAGAGTTTTTTACAGTGGGGATTCTGAGTTTGCAGACACTCGCTAGCACGTTCGCTAGGCAAGCAAGTCGCGAGCATTCGCTGTGGCGAGCTAGTAGCGAACGGTCCCAGACTTGGGCAGAATGGTTTTTGGAGTTCTTCGCTGGTAGCGAAAGGGGTAGCGAGCGACTTGCTAGGCCTTCGTTGAGCGAGTATGGTAGCGAACCAAGTCAGAGGCTTCTTTTTGCTCTCGCGAGCTTGTTCGCTAGGCGAACAGGTAGCGAGCACTCGCTAGGAGTTTGCTAGGCGAACAGGGTAGCGAGCGTAGCAGGGTGTTATTTTATTGTGTTTTCACTTCCATGTTGATTCTTTGATTCTAGTGTGATTAATCCTTCGTATTATGCATATTTGTGTGTGTGATATGAAATGCTGTGGGTAACCGTATGGCGTGAATCCTAGACTGTGAATCGTGAAGTGTGAAATGTGGTCGTTTGGCAATTTTGTGCAATTGTTTGAATTGAGTGAAAATGCATAATTACATATTCGTGTATATGTATGCATTTCAAGAATGTATGGAGTCATTTTGTTTATGAAGCATCATGATTGCATTTTGTGTGTCTGATCCCGCGTTGGATCTGCAGAAACCTCGTGTGCCCTTGTGGGGTGTGAGCGATGGTTTGTCTTTGATCCCTAGGAGGATATGCAGAAACGATCGTGTGCCCTTGTGGGGTGTGAGCGATAGTTTATATTGATTCCGTGGAGAATCTGCAGAACAATTGTGTGCCCTTGTGGGTGTGAGCAATCCTGAAACATCGTGTGCCCATGTGGGGTGTGAGCGATGGGTGAACATCGTAGGCCCGACGGGGAGTTACTTCGGTAATGAGCAATGGTTCCATTTGGTTCTTCAATTGAACCTGCTGAATGAGTCGGTACCGCATTTGCATCTGCATAGAGTCGTGAGTCGGTCTCTATGAGTGCATTATTATCTTCATGTGATGTATTGGTGTAATGAACCTAATTGTGTATGTTATGTGAAATATGAGAACGATTGGTGAATTATATATGCATTGCGATGTAATGTATGAATTGTGATGTATTAAGGTTAGAAATGTGGTATGTGTATTCTATGCTGGTGTTTATATATATATATATATATATATATATATATATATATATATATATATATATATATATATATATATATATATATATATATATATATATATATATATATATATATATATTAATTATATGCATTATTTGTTATAATAATGTTTCTTACCCTTCTGCTGTTTTGTGGTGCTCTATGAGGCATTGCAGAGTAGTTTTGCTGGAGGTCTTTTGCGAAGCGGGGCTTCGTCCTTTTTGGTCGGTTGGCTCTGATATGTAGCACCGGGTAGATAGGAATTATTTTGGTTCTTTTGTGATGCATATGTGTATGTATTTGCCAGAATATTTTCTAAACATGATTTATGACTTGAATTGAACAATTTATGTATACAATATTTATATGAATGAAGTGAATCAATGTTTAGATGTTTCCGCTTTTATTCTAAATATTGATGTGTGGGTTTTAAGGACTAAGTTCCTTTGTGGTGACTTACCCTTTGTTGCATATCTTTATGAGCAGGTGTTGTATGTGTTTTGAATTTTCTTGGATATTGTGACATACCTCTTTTATACCATGCGTTAAGTTATTCTCTGATGAAATTTTATTAAAGCGCTTAAATGATTTAATTGTTCATTTGGGGGTATAGAAAGGGGGTGTTACAATAAGTGGTATCAGAGCCAGTGTTGAGTCAGTTATGTCTGTTTTGTTGTTGTGTTGGTTGAACGGTTGTTTAACTTTGTTGTTATTTTTGGGAATCATCAGAATATGGCTGGTCGTAATGACACTGTTATGGCTGTGGCATTTGAGGCTATGGCTAGGAAGGTGCAAGGTGCACCGAATTCAAATGCTAATGATGAGTTTAGTAAGAATCAGACGCCGGTGTTCAAGGGGAGGTTTGATCCGGACGGTGCTCAGATCTGGTTGAAGGAGGTTAAGAGAATATTTAAAGTTATGGGGTGTTCTGAAGGAAACAAGGTGACACTTGGAACTCACATGTTGAGAGAAGAGGTCGACGACTGGTGGCTCGGTATAAGACAATTTCTTGAGGTAGATGATGAGGAAATAACCTGGGATTTATTTCGCACCGAATTCTTGAGAAAGTATTATCCTGAGAGTGTAAAGGGGAAAAAGGAAATGGAATTTCATGAGCTGAAGCAAGGCAATATGTCGGTGGTGGACTACACGACTAAGTTTGTGGAATTAGTTCAATTTCATCCATATTATGCGTCAGTTACGGCAGAGTTTTCTAAGTGCATTAACTATGAAAATGGCTTGCGTCCTGAGATAAAGCAAGCGATGGGATACCAAAGGATACGAAGATTTTCGGACTTGACTGAATGTTGTAGGATTTTTGAAGAGGATAGTAGGGCTCGATCTACTCATTATAAGAGTTTAAGTGAGAAGAAAGGTAAGCAACAAGTAAGGAGTGCACCTTATATGACGCCTGTTGATAAAGACAAGTATAAGGGAAACTTTGATAGGAGACTCGGAGGAGGAAGTTCTGGTGCGGTCAAATGTTACAAGTGTGGCGTGATGGGCCACAAATCTTTTGAGTGTGGGAAGTCTGTGGATAAGTGTGCTAATTATGGAAGTCTTGGAGATGCCACATCTGGTTGTAGAAGGAATGTGGTAAAGTGTTTTACTTGTGGGGAAGTTGGTCATATTAGCACCAAGTGTACCAAACCAAAGCAAGCTCAATCAGATGGAAAAGTATTTGCATTAGCAGGTTCAGACACTACTAATGCGGATCGCTTGATTAAAGGTACATGCTTTATTAATAATATGCCTTTAGTTGCTATTATTGATACCGGAGCGACTCATTCGTTCATTTCTCTTGAGTGTGCTAAGCGTTTGAGTTTGTGCATGGTTTCTATGAGTGGAGACATGGTTATTAACACTCCCGCTTCGGGGTCGGTAACTACTTCTTTGGTGTGTGTAAGTTGTTCTTTGACCATGTATGGTAAAGACTTCATTATGGATTTGGTGTGTTTGCCGTTGGAAGGTTTAGACGTGATCTTGGGTATGAATGGTTGCAATTTAATAAAGTTCATTTAGATTGCTATCACAAGTTAGTAAGGTTTCCTTCTTTGGAAGATGATGAAGGTGAGAGTTTTCTATCCACTAAAGAGTTGAAGAAAATTTTAGCAGACGAAGCTCAGTTGTTCGGCTTGTTTGCATCGTTGTCTATGGAGAGCAAAGTTGAGCTTGATGTGTTTCTAGTGGTATGTGATTTTCCAGAAGTATTTCCGGGGGAGATTACGGATGTACCGCCGGAAAGGGAAGTCGAGTTTTCTATTGATCTAGTTCCTGGTACTAGATCGATTCCGATGGCACCGTATCGTATGTCAGCATCAGAGTTGGTAGAACTGAAGGAGCAGTTGAATGAATTGTTGGATAACAGATTTGTAAGACCAAGTGTTTCTCTGTAGGGTGCGTCGGTATTGTTGGTAAAGAAGAAGGATGGGAGTATGCAGTTATGCATTGACTATCGACAGTTGAATAAGGTAACAATTAAGAATAAGTATCCGCTTCCAAGAATTGATGGTTTGATGGACCAATTGGTTGGAGCGCGTATTTTTAGCAAGATTGATTTGAGATCGGGTTATCACCAGATTCGGGTTAAGGAGGAGGATATTCCAAAGACGGCTTTTAGGACACGGTATGGTCATTACGAATATTCTGTGATACCATTCGGAGTTTCTAATGCGTCGAGTGTGTTTATGGAATACATGAATCGTATTTTTCATGAGCAGTTGGATCGTTTTGTGGTTGTGTTCATCGACGACATTTTGATTTACTCTAAGTCTCAAGAGGAGCATGAAGAACATTTAAGGATTATGTTACAAATTTTGAAGGAGAAGAAATTATATGCCAAGTTGTCAAAGTGTGAATTTTGGTTGTCGGAAGTGAGTTTTCTCGGGCATATTATTTCCGGTAGTGGTATTAGTGTGGATCCATCCAATATTGATGCGGTAATGCTATGGGAAACTCCTAAGTCGGTTATAGAGATTCGAAGCTTTTTGGGCTTGGCAGGCTATTATCGGAGGTTTATTAAAGGATTTTCGAAGTTCGCACTTCCGTTAACGCAGTTTACTTATAAAGGAAAGGCTTTCATATGGGATGCTGGTTGTGAGGAGAGTTTCATTGAGTTAAAGAGAAGATTGGCAACAACGCCAGTCTTGATTTTGTCGAATCCTACGGAACCTTTTGTGGCTTATTGTGATGCTTCTTTGTCAAGTTTTGGCAGTGTGTTGATGCAATAGGGAAAAGTTGTGGCTTATGCTTCGAGACAATTGAGTGCATGAGAAGAATTACCCTACGCATGATTTGGAATTAGTGGCCGTGGTGTTTGTTTTGAAAATTTAGAGGCATTATCTTTATGGAGCAAGATTTGAAGTTTTTAGTGATCACAAGAGTTTGAGGTATTTATTTGATCAAAAGGAATTGAACATGAGGCAAAGGAGGTGGTTAGAGCTTTTGAAAGACTATGATTTTGGTTTGAATTACCATCCGGGTAAGGCAAATGTGGTGGTCGATGCCTTATGTCGAAAATCGTTGCACATGTCTACATTGATGATGAAAGAATGGGAACTTTTGGAAGACTTTAGAGATTTGAGTTTGGTTTGTGAAATGACGTCGATAAGTGTGAGGCTTGGTATGCTTCGTATTACGAATGATTTCCTTGCTACCGTAAGTGAAAGGCAAAAGTTGGACTTGAAGTTCGTTGACTTGATGACGAGTGAGAACGAAGATTTCAAAGTTGATGATTTTGGAGTTTTGAGATTTTGTGGTCGTATTTGTATTCCCAACGATGCAGAGTTGAAAAGGATGATATTGGAGGAAGGACACCAAAATAACTCGAGTATTCATCCGGGAGCGAATAAGATGTATCAAGATTTGAAGAAAAACTTTTGATGGTCCGGATTGAAGAGAGATGTAGCTCAGTTTGTGTATGCGTGTTTGACTCGTCAGAAGTCTAAAGTGGAACATCAGAAGCCTAGTGGATTGATGCAACCATTGGACATTCCAGAGTGGAAATGGGATAGTATATCAATGGATTTTATTACGGGATTGCCGAATACGCAAAGAGGTCATAATGCTATTTGGCTGATTGTTAATAGGCTTACTAAATCTGCTTATTTCATTCCGATTGATATTAGTTATCCTTTGGAGAAGTTAGCCGAGATTTATGTTCGTGTGATTGTGAAGTTGCATGGAGTTCCTCAGAGTATTATATCGGACAGAGATCCTAGATTTACTTCACGGTTTTGGGAGTGTTTGCAAAAGGCTTTGGGTTCTAGGCTGAGATTGAGTTCGGCTTACCACCCGCAAACAGATGGTCAAACAGAGAGAATGATTCAGTCGTTGGAGCATTTATTACGTGCTTGTGTACTAGAGAAAGGTGGTGCGTGGGATAGTTATTTAGCGTTGATTGAGTTCACCTACAATAACAGTTTTCACTCAAGTATTGATATGGCACCATTTGAGGCTTTATATGGTCGGAGATGTCGAACACCTTTGTGTTGGCATGAAACTGGTGAGAAATCGGTTGTTGGGCCGGAGATGGTACAACAAACGACGGAGAAGGTGAAGTTTATTCGAGACAAGATGAAAGCTTCTCAGAGTAGGCAGAAGAGTTATCATGACAAGAGAAGGAAAGATCTTGAGTTTCAAGAGGGCGACCATGTATTTTTTAGAGTTACACCGGTCACGGGTGTGGGTCGTGCCTTGAAGTCGAAGAAGTTAACTTCTCATTTTATAGGTCCGTATCAGATTATTGCATGAGTGGGTGTTGTGGTGTATCGTGTGGTGTTGCCTCTGAATCTTTCGAATTTGTATGACGTGTTCCATGTTTCGCAACTTCGGAAGTATGTTCCGGATCCGTCACATGTGATTCCTATGGACGAGGTTGAAGTGAGAGATAATCTTACGGTTAAAGTTTCACCGGTTAGGATTTTGGATCGTGAGATTAAGAGGCTAAGAGGCAAGGATATTGCGCTTGTAAAAGTAGCATGGGGAGGTGCTGCAGAAGGCAACATGACTTGGGAATTGGAGAGTAAGATACAGAAGTCGCATCCGGAATTGTTTGGATCAGGTAATATTTTCGAGGACGGAAATTTCCAAAGTAGGGGAGAGTTGTAACACCCCGATTCTGAATTTCCCATTTTTGTTGAGCCTTTTAATTTGTTTTAATTGATTATTCTTTAATTGTGGAATTTGAACATTAATATGTTATATGTGCTTATTATGTTATTTTATTTCTCGGAGAGTTTTGGGAATTAATTAGAGGGTGTTTTAGATAATCCTTAATTAGTAGACGTTTGAGAGAAACAGAATAGAAAGAGTATAAGTGGAAATAGAGAGAGAAGAAATGAGATAGAAAGAAATAGAAAGGAAAGAAGAGAAAGAGTAGAGAAAAGAGGAGGAAGAGGAGAAAACTTAGAATCGTCAAGAATCAAACTTCTAAGCTTCGATTAATCGTGTAAGGGTGTGAAACCATATTATTCTTTCGATGTATATGATTATGTATGTTTCTATTGGTTTGCTTTTGGATTGGGGAGAGTTTTGCTCATTTTCCGTTTTAGGTCGAATTTAAGTAAATCGTTAGAAACCGGGTTTTCATGGTTAAGAGTGAGAATAAGTGGTAGAATTTAGTTGAGGGACGTTAGATTAAGCTGCTGAGACAAGTTGGGATTGAATCGGGTAGATTTCGGCGAGTTTCGGTGTTTTTGACAGTGGGGATTCTGAGTTCGCAGACACTCGCTAGCTCGTTCGCTAGGCAAGCAAGTCGCGAGCATTCGCTGGGCATTCGCTGTGGCGAGGCAGTAGCGAACGGTCCCAGACTTGGGCAGAATGGTTTTTGGAGTTCTTCGCTGGTAGCGAAAGGGGTAGCGAGCGACTCGCTAGGACTTCGCTGAGCGAGTGTGGTAGCGAACCAAGTCAGAGGCTTCTGTTTAGTCTCGCGAGCTTGTTCGCTAGGCGAACAGGGAGCGAGCACTCGCTAGGCATTCGCTAGGCGAACAGGGTAGCAAGCGTAGCAGGGTGTTATTTTATTGTGTTTTCACTTCCATGTTGATTCTTTGATTCTAGTGTGATTAATCCTTCGTATTATGCATATTTGTGTGTGTGATATGAAATGATGTGGGTAGCCGTATGGTGTGAATCCTAGACTGTGAATCGTGAAGTGTGAAATGTGCCCGTTTGGTAATTTTGTGCAATTGTTTGAATTGAGTGAAAATGCATGATTATATATTTGTGTATACGTATGAATTTCAAGAATGTATGGAGTCGTTTTGTTTATGAAGCATCATGATTGCATTTTGTGTGTCTGATCCCGTGTAGGATTTGCAAAAACCTTGTGTGCCCTTGTGGGGTGTGAGCGATGGTTTGTCTTTGATCCCTAGGAGGATCTGCAGAAACAATCGTGTGTCCTTGTGGGGTGTGAGCGATAGTTTATATTGATTCCATGGAGAATCTGCAGAACGATTGTGTGCCCTTGTGGGGTGTGAGCAATCCTGAAACATCGTGTGCCCATGTGGGGTGTGAGCGATGGGTGAACATCGTAGGCCCGACGGGGAGTTACTTCGGTAACGAGCGATGGTTCAATTTGGTTCTTCAATTGAACCTGCTGAATGAGTCGGTACCGCATTTGCATCTGCATAGAGTCGTGAGTCGGTCTCTATGAGTGCATTATTATCTTCATGTGATGTATTGGTGTAATGAACCTAATTGTGTATGTTATGTGAAATATGAGAATGATTGATGAATTATGTATGCATTGCGATGTAATGTATGATTGAATTGTGATGTATTCAGGTGAGAAATGTGGTATGTGTATTCTATGCTGGTGTTTATATATATATATATATATATATATATATATATATATATATATATATATATATATATATATATATATATATATATATATATATATATATATATATATATATATATATATATATATATATATATATATATATATATATATATATATATATATATATATATATATATATATATATATATATATATATATATATATATATATATATATATATATATATATATATATATATATATATATATATATATATATATATATATATATATATATATATATATATATATATATATATATATATATATATATATATATATATATATATATATATATATATATATATATATATATATATATATATATATATATATATATATATATATATATATATATATATATATATATATATATATATATATATATATATATATATATATATATATATATATATATATATATATATATATATATATATATATATATATATATATATATATATATATATATATATATATATATATATATATATATATATATATATATATATATATATATATATATATATATATATATATATATATATATATATATATATATATATATATATATATATATATATATATATATATATATATATATATATATATATATATATATATATATATATATATATATATATATATATATATATATATATATATATATATATATATATATATATATATATATATATATATATATATATATATATATTATATGCATTGTTTATTATGATAATGTTTCTCACCCTTCTGTTGTTTTATGGTGCTCTATGAGGCATTGCAGAGTAGTTTTGCTGGAGGTCTTTTGCGAAGTGGGGCTTCGTCCTTTTTGGTCGGTTGGCTCTGATATGTAGCACCGGGTAGATAGGAATTCTTTTGGTTCTTTTGTGATGCATATGTGTATGTATTTGCCGGAATGTTTTGTCAACATGATTTATGACTTGAATTGAACTCTTTATGTATACAATATTTATATGAATGAAGTGAATCAATGTTTAGATGTTTCCACTTTTATTCTAAATATTGATGTGTGGGTTTTAAGGACTAAGTTCCTTTGTGGTGACTTACCCTTTGTTGCATATCTTTATGAGCAGGTGTTGTATGTGTTTTGAAGTTTCCTGGATATTGTGACGTACCTCTTTTATGCCATACGTTAAGTTATACTCTGATGAAATTTTATTAAAGCGCTTAAATGATTTAATTGTTTATTTGGGGGTATAGAAAGGGGGTGTTACATTAAGTGTAGGTACTTTGCATATCTTCACATCCCCCGATCTATTATCTCTCGAATGAGGTGATAACGCCTAAGAATGTGTTTGGATCGCTGCTGAGATCTAGGCTCCTTAGCTTGTGGTATAGCACCATTGTCGTCACAATAGAGATCAATGGGATCTACAATGCTAGGGACTATGCCAAGTTCACTGATGAAGCAATGTACTCAGCCTTGGTAGTAGAATCATCAACTGTTTCTTGCTTTGAACTTTTCCAGCTCACAGTGCCACCATTTAAGTAGAACACATAACCATATTGCAATCTTAAGTCATCCTTATCTGTCTGGAAGCTAGCATCGTTGTATCCAATTACAACAAACTCTTATTGACCTCTATATACCAAGAATGAGTCCTTAGTCCTTCTCAAGTACTTAAGGATATTCTTAACAACTACCCAATGAGCATCACTGGGAATAGATTGTTACCTACTCTTTGCACTTAAAGTATACGAGACATCTGATCGAGTACATAACATGGCATACATGATAGATCCTATTATAGATGCATATGGAATCTTTTTCACGTGATCCCTTTCTTCCTTAGTTGAAGGGGATTGTTTTTTTGATAGACATAAGTCATATTGAAAAGGTATTGAGGCTAGCGGGATTATACCTGAGTGAATCACACACTCAAAGATATAACAGGGAAATAGAGGAAAAGGGTGGAAGAAGGTGGAAGGTAGCTCGCCAAGATCTCGCGATCTTGTGCCTACGTATCTTCATTGTGCAACAAGGAATTCAGAACCTACGTGGTTTGGGGAACTAGGATAGAGAAAGAAAAAGAAACAGAGATGGTGTTAAAACCAAGAGCAAAAGGGGAAAGCAAGACTCTGCTGGGGATGCAAAAAGAATGGTGTCAAAACCAAGAAAGAAAGGTAAAGGAAAACTCTGTTGAGGAATGCAGAAGAGAAGTGATGACTCCAATGGGAAGAAAATAAAAGAATGGTGTTAGAACCAGGAGAATAAAAGGACTAAAGGATAAGAATTGAGGTAAAGGTAAGATCCTCAGGGGACTCGGTGCATTAACTGGCAAATAGTGATTAACCAAAAAAACATAAGAGCGGGACTCTGTGGGGAAAGCAAAAGATTGGTGTCAACAAACAAAATGTGATAAACCAGAAGAAAGAGAGTATTGAACCAAGGGAAGGTGTTTGACCCTCTGGAGAAAATCAGTGCGTTAACTGATAAACAGTGGTTAACTGGAGAGAGAAAGGAGTTGGTTTTAACTAATGTATGGTGATCAACCAAAACGACGGGTTTGAAACCAAACGAAGGTTGTAACCCAAAGGACAGGTGTTAAACCAAGCAAAGGTTGTGACCCAAAGGACGGTACACTGAGTGAACAAGTGGTACTTGATCGAAGGAAAGAGTATTTGAACCAAACAAAGGTTACTAACCTAAAGGTGCGAGTATTTGAACCCAAAGAAAGGTTGCTAACTATAGGGGATTTGGTATTTAACAGGCGGACTGTGGTTAACCAAAGAAAAAATGAGTGATTAACCAAGACAGTGTGATTAACTCAAGAGAAACTCAGTATGTTAACAGATGGACTGTGGTTAACTGAGAAAAAAGGGTGATTAACCCAAAATATTAGTTCTAACAGGCGGACTGTGATTGACAAAGGATGGGCAGTTAACTGGGACAAGGTGATTAACCCAAAGAAAACTCAGTCTGTTAACAGATTGTGATTAACTGAGGAAAATGGTGAATTTGTGTTTCAACTGACAGGTGGTAATTAACCAAACAAGAAGGAAAGAGAATCAAGAGATGGTTGTGAACTCCACTAGGGACTCCGTATTTAACAAGAAGACTATGATTAACCAAAGAAAAAGGAATGACTTTGTTGAGGAAGAGGAGAATTTGCTTTAACCAAAGAACGGTTGATTAGCCAAAGGAAGGAATGATTACCAATCTTCTGGGGAATCAAAGAATAATGATTGGCCAACATAGAAAAGAGTTGAATCGGAAGGAGGAATTTAAATCCAGGAGACAAATGAATAGAGTACAAGTGATCAAATATTAACTCGACGGGGAAACGAAAGACACCACAGCTCGGGAGTAGAAATGACTTATCCCAAGTGTAAGGACCATACGCCCTTTCCCAAAAACAGTCAGAATGAGGGTAAGACAGACTTCATTCTCATTCCTTCTCTAGTACTTATCGCATCGCTGCGAAGAGGGGCCAGCGGAAGACAGAAGAGTCGCCACCGTTCATTATTTATCCCAAAGAGAGTGAAAGGAAACGATCAGAGAAAACCTACGAAAAAGGGAAAAGACAGGTCATCGCAACCAAGTCTCGGGTTCAAGAGTCGGTTACCTAAGGGGAAGGTATGAGCACCCCTCACGTCCGTCGTACTCGACGGGATCTACGTTTATTGTCTATCTAAAAGGGTGTTAAACTATCTAAGCTACAGGCTTACGGGGGCAAAAAAAAAAGAAAAGAGACTCAATAGAGCATCACCGCTCTATGCCTACGTATTCCCTCGTGCAATAGGAAAGTCAGAGTCAACGTAGTTCAGAAAACTACGGGTGAAAATGGGGAAGGTTGCTCGCCAAGACATCACCGTCTTATGCCTACGTATCCTCGTCTGGTACGAGAAATCAGAGCAAACGTAGTTCGGGCTACTACGAGCATTCGTTGGTTCAAGTGTTTTAAACCGAGTAGGGTTAAACCTTCGTTCTAGCAGTTAGGTGTATGTTGCTCGACCATTGGAGACTTAGGTGTTACCTATTTGCGGTAGAACCAAGAGTTAACGAAACTCTCTTTATGAAAATGATTTTCCAATTAAGATCCCGAAGGATAAAAATATTTGATGTTTTTGTTTTGTATCTTTTAAGACAAGAAGTGAATTGAGTTATGGTTTGAAACTCATACCACACTAAATACTATGACTCGAGAGCGAATGCGTCGCATATCCCCCAAAGGGCATACGCTAAACACTCTAGACAGTTGAGAGGAGGCCCCCCAACCATCATTTCTCAAATACTTAAGGCTCGTAGCATACGACACAAATTATCCTTTATTAAGTGTTTTGAATTTTTTAGGAGATGAGAAGAGAAAGACTCAAACTAAGGGGAAATTGGACCTAAAGTTGTCATACACAATGCTCCTAAAGTTGGGATGAAAGGGAAGAACTACCCTAATGTTGTCATGCATAGGATTGAACACCTAATGTCTCTCCTTCTACCATCCTAAACTGAAGGACTAGGAATCCTAGGGGGATCATGGCACAAGGCCAAGTAAACACTAAATAAATCACTCACAAATGAAATAAGAAAGAAAAGAAAGTTGATTGGAATAAGTGATAAGCCACAAAGCACATTAATTTGTTAAGTCAAAATAAAATGACAAAATAAAATGAAAATGAAATAAAAATGAAGAAAAAATAAACTAACACAATAAAATATTAGAAAATGATTTTTGGGATTTTCATGATATTTAAAACTATTTCTAAATCAATAAAAAACAAAACAAGAAAACAATTAAAATAAAAATAAAACAAAAAAAAAAAATAGAATAAACAAGTGCTAAAAAGAATGAAATGCATCACCCAAGGCTTGAACTCAAGACCTTGGGGTTGCAGATACAAAATATGGCCAGCTCAACCACTTATACGCGTGCGAATAATATGGAAAAGGAAACAAAAATACTGAAAACATGAAAAATCATAAAAAAAAAAAAGAGTAAAAACGCCCCCGCTGGGGGTCGAACACAGGTTCAAGGCATGGCAAGTGACTTAAGGGCGAGGCATTAACCACTGGGATGGCGATCTATTCGTTGTATCAAGCCACCCTAATAAAATAAATACTTCAACATGCGCGCAAGCTGGGAAACTCTTGGGCAAAACCAAGTGAAAAGAGTGAAAATGATTTCCACATCACTTCTCCAATTCTTATCCAAATTCAGTGAAAGTTTAGTCTAACTCACTTAATTTTCCAAGAGGATCATGATGGTGCAATCCAAATTTTCAGAAAGTGCCCACAGCTCTAAATCCGATTGGTCATGAAAGAGAGAAAAATTGAAGTGCATTTGAAATTCAACATATCAAAACATGTGCATTTGGAAATAGGCATTGTTCATATGAACTGAATGACCATTCCAACTCCACCATGACCTCTGAGGTACTAAAAAAACTTCTACCTCATGCTTCTATCAATGATGAAACCTCATGGACCCCCTGACACCCTCTGATTGTCCTTTTACAATGAGCTATGACACATCTCTCCTCTTTATGAGCTTTGATAACTTTATGATAACATACACACAACAACCTCTACCAATGCCTCTGCTTGAGCTTGTTGTCAATAAGGCTCTCCTCTTGGATGATACACAAACACAGACTTGATCCCATGTAAGAACTATGCTATGCAAATGCAAAAAAATGCTAAAATGCAATGAAACATAAGCCAACAGTTAAGAAAAGTGGTTGGTCAAATTTTGGGGTACAACAGTTGCTCCTATTCAAGCGACATGGACCTGAAGGGATGAAAAGCGAACGATTTTCAAACATTTGAGGTAAAAGAAGGTTGAATACCAAAGAACTCGAAAATTTTGCCAACCGCAAAAAAGAAATAGTAACTGAATAAACTTGTTCACAGGGACAGAAATTCCGAGGAAAACAAAGTGGTATCTGATAGTTGCAACGACAATAAGCTAACTGGTTATCAATTAGAAAACATCGACCCGCAGGTGGAAGAAACATCTGATCTTGCCATTAGTCATTGACATCAAATAAAAAAAAACATCTGACCTCACCGTCAGTCATCGGGGTGAAGAACTCCGCTGGGGAAATATGAACTTTGAATAAGTAAACTCTGTTGGGGAGGATGATAAGATGAACACATCTGTAAATGATTCTGCTGAAGGTTTGTATACCACACAGGCTTGAGAAATAAACCGATAACTGTTGGAGATACACCTGAACACATCTTTCAATCGAGCCTCATGTTGGGACATATGATAACATGTGAACAACTGGGAATTATCGTGCCAAGTACAGTTGGGCTTTTTGGTTATTGGGACAGGACCATGTTTATGGTGATAGGGATTTATTTCTTGTTACCAACAAAAGGGGATTTAAAGGGGAAATACTAGACGAGAACTAGCATTCGAGGGTAGACTACCAGACGAGAACTGGTGGAAAAAGGTTAAGTCGTTAGATGAGAACTGACTTTTAGGTTTGGTATCAGATGGGAACCGATTTCTAGTTTAGCATCAGACGAGAACTGATTTCTGGTTTGGTATTAGACGAGAACTGATTTTGGGACTGTGTTTGCCAGACGAGAATTGGGTTCTGACGAAAAGGTCAGATGAGAGCTGACCACCAGACGAGAACTGGGTTCTGAAGAAAAGTTCAGACGATAATTGACTACCAGACGAGAACTAGGTTCTGAAGAAAAGGGTCAGACGAGAACTAAGTTCTGAAGAAAATGGGTGTCGCTACTGCGAAAATCGACGCCGAAATAACAGAAGAGTCGCTATCGTGCGTTATTTATCCCAAAGGAGGGAAAGGAAACGCTCAGAGAAAAACTAACGAAAAGAGGGAAAAGGAATGGTCATCGCAACCATGTCCTGGATTCGGGAGTCGGTTACGCAAGGGGAAGGTATTAGCACTCCTCACGTCCATCGTACTCAATGGGATCCACGCTTGTTGTTTATCTAATAAGGGTGTGTTTAGTATCTATGCTAATGGTTTAAGGACAAAAGAAAAGAAAAGTGACTCGGAAGAACACAACAGTTCTATGCCTACGTATTCCCGTCTGGAACGAGAAATCTGAGTCAAGGTAGTTCTCCTAACTACGGGTAAAATGGGGGGAAAGTTGCTCGCCGAGATATCGCATCTCGTGCCTACGTACTTTCATCTAGTATGAAAGATCAGAGCAAACGTAGTTCGGGCTAACTAGACCACAAGTTTGGTTCAAGTTGTTTTTAACCCGAGTAGGGTTAATAATCGGTTCTAGCAGTTTGGTGTATGCAGCTCGACCTTTGGAGACATGCGTTACCGTTTTGCGAGAGAACCGAGAGTTAACGAAACTCTCATTATGAAAATGGTTTCTAACGATTAAAGTCCAAGAGGACAAAAAGAAGTTGAATGTTTGTTTTTGTGTCTTTTAAGAAGAAATGTTTTGATTAACGTTCTGGAGTGTACATTGTATTGAAGTCTCAAACTCAGGATCGAATGCGTCGCATATCTTCCTAAGGACGTATACTAAACACTCTAAACAGTTGAGAGGTGGCCCCCCAACCATCACTTCCCATGCTTAAGGCTCACAACACAATATTCACTAGCCTTATTAAGTGTTTTAATGGGATTTGAAGAAAAGAAGAGAAACAGACTTCTAAGGGAAACTACACAACCCTAAATGTTAGCATGCACTGTTCGTCCTATAGTTAAAGTTTGCAAAAGGGAAGACTACCCTAATGTTGTCATACATGGTTTCAAATCCTAATGTTTATCACATTCTATCTTCAACAAGAAAGAATGGAGATCCTAAGGGAAAGGCAAAGGAAGCAACATAAAACAGATGAAGTAACAACATACATGAAATGCAAAGTGTAGAAAGGTAAACATGCAATACAAGTGAGGGAGGAAGAACCATCTCAACCTCAAGCCCATAATGAATGGAAGGTGGCCAATGCTAAACATTCAATCTTGGCCACAAGTGATTATAAAGTGATACGAGGCAATAAAACCTACGAATGACATACGTATACTATGATTAGGAATCATAACGCATTATCATGGAAATATGGAACCTAATAGGCAATTATGTATGATAAAACCAGCCAATCAATGATCTACACATCCTATACAATGTCTATAACAAGCCATAGGAACCCTATCGTTCACCACACAAACAAATCGAGGTCGTTGGAGCCAAAATAAAACCGAAGTCCGTTCGAATGGCCATATTACAAGTCCGAATACAAAAATATAAGAAAAATAGCAAAAGGTGCTAAAAAATTCAAATAAAAATCTCCAATTCCCTACATCAAGCCACAAACCAGGGGTGAGAGATACCACAAAAATATCCAAATACAAATGGTCAAATAAGATAAAAACATTGCAAGATATCTCATGTATACCAAAGGAAAAGTTAAAATGGAGCATTTTAAAGAAAGCATCCAAGACAAATTAAAATGGTACAATAAAATTCCCACAAAAATATATCACAATACCTCAACATGTGTATGAGATCCTTGCAAAAGTTTTGACATTTGAATGATGTATTGATAGGTCAAAGAAATTCAACAAAATCATGACTCAATTAAGATATTTTTTATGCCCACTTAAATGTAAAAAATTCTAATAAAACGTTAGAACGTGATGAAATCGTGATTCCAATTTTATTAAATCCTAGACATCTTATAGATTTAGCACAAAAAAATGGGGATTAAAAAGACTAAGTATACTATTTTTTAAGATTATTTGAAGTCAGCATGTAAAATAGAAAAATAAAAGAACACATGAGAACATGAATATATGAAGGCAAATGAAAATAAAGTGGAATAAAATCAGAAATGTGCAGGCCAGGATTCGAACTGGGGTATGGGAGGTTGGTTCACTGAGGTGGACGTGCCATGTGTTTTAATGAAGATGATGTGGCCGCGCGCATGGCTTAATCTTGGTCGTGAGATGATAAGGCTGGTCAAAGGGTTTGAATGATCTAATGGTAGAATCTTCATCTTCTTCCTTGGATTTTTTCTGGCCATGAACAGTAGTAACGTGACGACGGTGAAGGGAGCCATGGCCGAAATTCTTCAAGTGACCCTATCTCCCTCATTTCTCAACCAAATCCAATAATTTTTAGATGAAACTTATATGAAATTTTCCTAGGAATTCAAATATATCATTAGTTTCCCATGAAATACCCTCTAACTCAAAACCCGTGTGTAGATCATAAAACCTCAAGAACATGAAATCGCCACGAAAACGTCTTATTTTGTACCAGAATCCAAGTATACTCCAAGGGCAATGCATTAATGTGAAAATGGATGCATAAAGATTAGTAATTAGTGTCATACATCAAGAATTGTATACCTCTGAAAATTGACTTCTAGAGCTTCCAATAATAACTAATTCTTTGTGGAAATTGTATGGAAACCTTCAAAGAACCTTGATGGAGGTAGTTGGATTGAAGAAAAGGCTTGAAACGAAGTGAAAAACAGAATTCGATTTTGACATGAACACCACTTTTTCCAATTACTATGAGCTTGTTCTTGCCCCAATTATGGCCAAACAGTGGTGGAATTCACTGTATGAATGATGTAGAAGGGATTTGTGATGGAAAGAAGCACAAAAAATGAGAAGAAAATGATATTGATTTTTGAGATTTTTCAATTATGGTGAAAATGAAAAGTGGTGAAGACGAAATGCAAATGCCTTGATTTTGGTTTATATACATTTCATGCATCATAAGAAACTTCCAAGGCCAAAAATAGTTCCTTGTTTCTAGTCTTAAGGCAAAAATCCAAAGTGTTACTTGAATTGTAAGAAATCTTGAAATAGCTCATGATAAAATCCTCAAATGAAAAATGTAATAATGCCACTGTTCTTAAAACATGATTTCCATTCAAAATGAGTTCAAATATGGATTGGTTTGGTTAAATTTTGACAAAATACCAAACTAGGCCATTTCACATGTTTTCACCAATGTGACTTTTATCAAACTTCCACCGTGAGCTAACCCATTAAAACCTTAAGGTTTAGTTGACCCAATGACGCCATTCGGAGCAACTTTCATGTTGGAAAAAAGTCCATTTGAGTTAACAAAGTATTGAACTTGACCTGTAATTTTATGACCTGTAATCGTAGTTTCCCAACTCATTGATAATCTTCAGTTGGCCTCTAAGTTAGGGGATGAACCCCACACGAGCATCTGAACTTCTCAAGGGCGTGAACCACTTCCTAGTGACTTTAGTGACTCCTCAAGCTCGAATAAAACCTCTAGATAGGCCTCTCTCGATGTATATCACACTTGATCCCCTGCATAAATGCTAATGCAATGCTATGATAATGCTATGATGATGTTATGCTAATGCAAAAACAAGAAGGAAAAGGTTGGGCAAATTTTGTGGTGCAACAGCTGCCCCTATTCAAGAGACTTGGACTTGAATGAGTGAAAAGCGAACGACCTTCAATCAATCAAGGTAAAAGGTGGTTGAATACCGAAAGAACCTGTAAATTTGCCAACCGCAGAAGTAAACTGCAAACTCTGATTGGGATAGAATCTCCGAAGAAAACGAACATAATATACATTTTGAACATCCCACCAAGGGAAAGAGAAACTTAACCAAGTAACTCTGCTTCAGGAAACACGTAACTGGCCATGGTCTGAACACCATATGGGCCAAAGAACAATCTTTCGAATCGTCGGAATCTGAATACTCAACGCATGATAGGGCCACATCAAAATCTGTCGGAATCTGGATACTCAATGCACTGACCGGAGCCTGGATGCTCGGCGTAACTGGTGATTTCACTGGGGATTTACCGGAGCCTGGATACTCGACGGACAAAGCAATACATCACAAACCGAACATTCACCGGAATCTGGACATTCAACGGAGAGAGAGTATTATCGCAACACTTACTAGGATCTGTATACCCAACTGCCTTTATCGGAGTCCGAACACTCAACGGACAAAGCAAAACGTTACAAATTGAAAATTTCACTGGAATCTGGATATTCAACGGAGGAACCGGGCCTGAACGCTTAACGTAACACATCGGTGTCTGAACACTCAACGCAAAAAAACCGGAGTCTGACAACTCAACAAAAACACACCGGAGCCTGGAAACTCAACGAAGCGATAAACTAGAGCCTGGATGCTCAACGAAAACACACCGGAGCCTGAATGCTCAACGAGGCGATAAACCGGAGCCTGGATACTCGACGAAACAACAAACCAGAGCCTGGACACTCAACGAAGCAACAAACCGGAGCCTGGATACTCGACGGACGAAAACGCACCGGAGCCTGGATACTCAACGAAGCCACAAACCGGAGCCTAGATACTCGACGGACGAAGATGCACCGGAGCCTGGATACTCAACGAAGCAACAAACCGGATCCTGGATACTCGTCGGACGAAAGCGCACCGGAGCCTGGATACTCAACGAAGCAACAAACCGGAGTCTGAACACTCAACGCAGCAAACCGGAGGCTGACAACTCAACGAAAACACACCGGAGCTTGGAAACTCAATGAAGCGATAAACTGGAGCCTGGATACTCGACAAACACACCGGAGCCTGGATACTCAATGAAACAAACCGGAGTCTGAACACTCAACGAAAACACACCGGAGTCTGAACACTCATCGAAGCAGCAAACCGAAGCCTGAACACTCAACGCAGCAAACCAGAGTCTGAATACTCGACGGATGAAACCGGAGCCTGGATACTCAACGAAGCCACAAGCCGGAGCCTGGATACTCAACGAACGAAGACGCACCGGAGCCTGGATACTCAACGAAGAAACAAACCGGAGCCTGGATACTCGACAGACGAAAGCGCACCGGAGCCTGGATACTCAACGAAGCAACAAACCGAAGCCTGGATACTCGACGAACGAAAGCGCACCGGAGCCTGGATACTCAACGAAGCAACAAACTGGAGCCTGGATACTTGACGGACGAAAGCGCACCGGAGCATGGATACTCAACGAAGCAACAAACTGGAGCCTGGATACTCGACAGACGAAGACGCACCGGAGCCTGGATACTCAACGAAGCAAACAAATCGTAGCCAGAACACTCAACGAAGCGAACAGATCGGAGCCTGAACACTCTACGAAGCAAACAAATCGGAGCCTGAACACTCTACGAAGCAAATAAATCGGAGCCTGGATGCTCGACGAAGCAAACAAATTGGAAATAGAATACTACAAATACTTATCAAGATCACCTTACAAAATCTTTACCGGAGTCCGCATACTCGACGAGAGAAAGAATCAATACAAACTGGAGATTACCGGAGCCTGGATACTCGACGGAATAGCCACGAACACTAATAGGGGTCTGGACCCTTGCTTGATTTTACCGGAGTCTGAACACTCAACGTACTGACCGAAGCCTGAATACTCAACGTAAAAACTGATGTCTGAATACCACAGCTCCATGTTGGGGAGAAAAACTCTGAACAACTTTGGAAGATACGATCACAACTCTGCTGAGGGGCATACCAACAAACTTGGAGTTACAAATTTTACTGGAAATGAACAAGTCTCTGCTGGTGATAAGCGACTTTTGTTGAGGAACAGGGTAAAGGTCCTGCATGACCTCCCCGGAACACACGTTACATTATTGGGGTCACGAACGACCTGTCGGAGGATATTCCACACATGCCTGGTGGAGAGATATCTGATCTCGACTCGCTGGGGAACAAACCCATACTCGTACTATATGGGTATTAGAGGTACGCCTGACCAACTGTTGGGGAATGATCTTTGATTGTTGGAAAAATGAGCTTCATCCGAATCTCTTTGAGAATTTTCCCCAAGCGTAATGCCCCTGCCCCAGTCTGATTTTTTGGGAAGGTCTACGCTGTGAAGAAAATAGCTTGCCATAAGACGACCTCAAGAGGGCTTGCCCCAGAATCTGGACCGTGAGAGGATCCTTGGTTGAATAGTTCGGATAAGTTCTAGAGGTATGGAGAAGAATAAATTCTTTTCCTCATAGGGTGGCATGCCCCAGCCTTGTAATGGCTTTGCCTCTGATTTACTAGTTTGCGGAGTGATACCCTCGATTACGAGAGATTTACCAAATCTCGACCTGATTGCCCCAGATTAACTGATTCTTGGATGGCTGATTTTACTGGGGGTTATTTGATATAGCTGGCCACAGCTCAACGGAGTATTCAGGCGTTCTACATTCTATCCTGATCAAACTTTCCACTGTGGAAACTTTCCTGTGGTGGAGCGCTTACTCGCAAGTAAAACAAGTTGTTTTGCATAAAAGATATATTAAATGCAATGCATATGACAGTTTTTTTTTTCAAAACCCAATCCTGTTCACCGGAAAAAGTTATGACATATAATGAACGAATCGATTATCAAAGTGTCAAAATTAATACAACACTGTAAGAGGAATCCTTTTTGGAGTCAGTTTCGATGCGATCTTTACCGAAGTATGCCCTCGAACTAAACCTGTTTCAATTAGGACTTTTGAAGGTTGTAACGTGGTCGGGTGCACGGTTAACAAGGAAGGATATAAGGCTCAAAATTCATTTTAACCCACCCCTTCTCCTTGATGTTCTCCAATCCTATGTTCAGCTAATTCGACCTTAGCGTTCACCTTTCAAAGGTGGAATGATAGGAGTGATGGTTCAGGAAATCACATGCTTTCTGAAGTGACAGTCATTCCCTTTCCTTCTTCGTAGTGCCTGGAGTCACACGATTTCGTTCTTGTTTGAGGATTTTTCTCTTGTAATCCTTTTTGTTTTTTCGCTACCTAATATTTTGCCTGGACTAACTCTTTTTGAGTTTCTGATTTTAAAGTCCAGCAGGATACCCTAATTTTTGCCTAAGTCGCTTATTCACAAGATTCGACTTAGCAGGCTTTTTTTTTATTTTTTTTATTTTTTTATTTTTTTATTTTTTTGAACAAATCATGTGACACCGGCTTGTCTGACTTGTTAAAAGAGATTGTGACTGTTTCACTCCTTATCGGCAAGGTTTAACCATTGTGGTCCTTTAGGCACGACCTATACAGGTGTGATTTATCCTTGAACGGACGCTCCTTTTGCAAATTGAACGCTTGGTCAAATTAACTGACACCTACCCTGCCCCAGGTTAAGATTGAGGGTTTTTCATTTTCAGAAAGAAACTCCTACTACAAGGCTCAAAGGGGTTGACAAGGGATTATCTTCCTTATATCTCCGGTATTTATGGATTTGGAACAATGCCTGTATATCGTCAACAGGTTTTTCTATCCAAGAGCATACAATCAGAAGCTTACACGTCTTTCGATTTCGTCATCCTCCCCGGATCCCACTTAAACAAGCGTTTTAAATAAAAGAAAGCAATAGAGGGAACACAAATGGATTAATTCAAAACATGCATATTTATTTCATTATCAATATCAATTGAAAAACAACAAGTTTTACGAACGAAAATTGCACATAGACAGGAAAGAAACTACAAATGCAAAGAAATAACATGATGAAATGAAAATTGCCAGCTTCCAAGAACTGGGCTTTCACATCTTGACTTGCTGCTGAGTCAGCTATCTTCAGAATTGCTTGTTAAAATCTGTCTGATATTCTTCTGCACCTTTGCTCTTGGTGAATTCCTTCATACCATGAACTGATACACCCATATGGCTAGATGAAGAAAGATTGTTAATCTGAATACCCTGAGGCGTGATCGAGAACATCTTGGAGTCCAGCAGAGTCTGAACCTGGCTCTTAAGCACCTTGCAGCCTTCAGTTGAATGCCCCTGTGCCCCAGAGTGATAGTCACAATAGGTACTTGCATCATAACCTGGCGGCAGCTTACCCGTCAACAGAGACAAAGTTCGTAATCAACCAAATGAAGCTGAAGCAAGAGCTGCAACAACTGAGCATAAGCCACAGGGATCTCATTGAAGATTCTGTTGCATGTTCTCGTCTTCTGAGCATATCTTCCAATCCTGGAATTGCCTTGAGGAACATGAGGTAGCTGCTGACGAGAAACGTCTTGAGCTCTGAGTTGGGCAGAAGATCTCTGACGCACATTATGCTCTGGTAGAGGCTCCACAGGCAGAAGTGGAACAAGCATCTCGGCTGCAACTTCGGGCACTTGATCACCTTCCTTTCTGAGTACATTCCTTATCACTTCCGTGATCAAGCCCATCTGGGTTTTCAACTGATTGTTTTCTTCCCTCAGTGCATTCTGATCCAAGCGCAACACTTGCATCTCCACCACGAACTGCCCCAGCTGGCTTCGTACTTCCTTCAGCTCTGCTCGAATTTTCTCCATAACCATCTTTTATCTTCCCCACAAGTTGGCATCTGAAACTCTGAAGAAAACCCGGATCAGGACAAAAAATCCCAGTCTCGAAACCTGCTATGCAAATGAAATGCGAATGTCATGTTCGAGTATTTCCAAGGAACCTGTTTACTCCAATTCATGTTTTACATAGACAAACCACAAGGAAAAGATTTAACGCTCAACGGCGAGCCTCGAAGTTAAGATCCTTGGAAATACCAGAACATGTATATGCAAAATGCAAATATGTTATGATGATGTGAATAAGTGCAACAACTACAGACAGGGGATTAAGGTAGTTGTGCTGTTGTCGGAGAATAGTCAGAGCTCTGCCTTTACACAACAAAGATCACCGCATGACATAGATCACTGATACTGAAGACCTCTGATATCAAACCCAAAAGTTCACACTGTAGAGAAAACCGGGTGATCTGGAGCTATGGTTTCCTACATAACCCAATCCCTCTCACAGGTATGGACCTATCCACTGATAAGATACAGTATCCTATGCGGGTTCAACATCACATACTTTCAAGAGCGATGATACGATACCCAGAAGGTGTGGCATCATCATCCCTTGAAGCGGCCTCACTTAGTTGAATCCCAAATGATAGGTCCCCAGAGTCGACAATCCTCGGGTCAGACAACTTGTCGAGCCCTAAGGGCCAGGCAAGATGCATCAAAGAGAATCTCGTCCGAGCGCAGATTTCGCGGCTAGCTGGTGCGAGCTAAGCAAGCATGCTAACCACTACTCTATACTTCTAAGCCTATGTGCAAACTCAAGCCCAGGTCCGGCTTATCTCTCATCAAAATCAATCCCCTCCCACAACAGCATAATAAGGATATAATATAATGCTGAAAATAAACAGCGGGAAAATAAAATGCGGGAAAGTAAAGCTAAGATACAACGGGTATGTACAAAACCCACAAGATAAACAAACAAGCGCTAGGACTGACTCGCATAAGGGATGTTGGGTCCCCAGCACAGTTGCCAGCTGCTGGGGATGACCCAGACAGCTAAGAAGAAAATCCAAGGCGAGACTCGCATAGGGAACCATCGCATGTCCCCAGCAGAGTCGCCAGCTGTCGCTACTGCGAAAATTGACGCCGGCATAACAGAAGAGTCGCCACCGTGCGTTATTTATCCCAAAGGAGGGAAAGGAAACGCTCAAAGAAAACCTAATGAAAAGAGGGAAAAGGAATGGTCATCGCAGCCATGTCCTGAATTCGGGACTCGGTTACGCAAGGGGAAGGTATTAGCACTCCTCACATCCATCGTACTCGATGGGATCCACACTTGTTGTTTATCTAATAAGGGTGTGTTAAGTATCTATGCTAATGGTTTAAGGACAAAAGAAAAGAAAAGTGACTCAGCAGAACACAACAGTTCTATGCCTACGTATTCCCGTCTGGAACGAGAAATCTGAGTCAAGGTAGTTCGCCTAACTACGGGTAAAAGGGGGGGAAAGTTGCTCGCCGAGATATCGCATCTCGTGCCTACGTACTTTCATCTGGTATGAAAGATCAGAGCAAACGTAGTTCGGGCTAACTAGACCACAAGTTTGGTTCAAGTTGTTTTTAACCCGAGTAGGGTTAATAATCGGTTCTAGCAGTTTGGTGTATGCAGCTCGACCTTTGGAGACTTAGGCGTTACCGTTTTGCGAGAGAACCGAGAGTTAACGAAACTCTCATTATGAAAATGGTTTCTAACGATTAAAGTCCAAGAGGACAAAAAGAAGTTGAATGTTTGTTTTTGTGTCTTTTATGAAGAAATGTTTTGATTAACGTTCTGGAGTGTACATTGTATTGAAGTCTCAAACTCAGGATCGAATGCGTCGCATATCGTCCTAAGTACGTATAATAAACACTCTAGACAGTTGAGAGGTGGCCCCCCAACCATCACTTCCCATGCTTAAGGCTCACAACACAATATTCACTAGCCTTATTAAGTGTTTTAATGGGATTTGAAGAAAAGAAGAGAAACAGACTTCTAAGGGAAACTACACAACCCTAAATGTTAGCATGCACTGTTCGTCTTATGGTTAAAGTTTGCAAAAGGGAAGACTACCCTAATGTTGTCATACATGGTTTCAAATCCTAATGTTTATCACATTCTATCTTCAACAAGAAAGAATGGAGATCCTAAGGGAAAGGCAAAGGAAGCAACATAAAACAGATGAAGTAACAGCATACATGAAATGCAAAGTGTAGAAAGGTAAACATGCAATGCAAGTGAGGGAGGAAGAACCATCTCAACCTCAAGCCCATAATGAATGGAAGGTGGCCTATGCTAAACATTCAATCTTGGCCACAAGTGATTATAAAGTGATACGAGGCAATAAAACATACGAATGACATACGTATACTACGATTAGGAATCATAACGCATTATCATGGAAATATGGAACCTAATGGGCAATTATGCATGATAAAACCACCCAATCAATGATCTACACATCCTATACAATGTCTATAACAAGCCATAGGAACCCTATCGTTCACCACACAAACAAATCGAGGTCGTTGGAGCCAAAATAAAACCGAAGTCCGTTCCAATGGCCATATTACAAGTCTGAATACAAAAATATAAGAAAAATAGAAAAAGGTGCTAAAAAATTCAAATCAAAATATCCAATGCCCTACATCAAGCCTCAAACCAGGGGTGAGAGATACCACAAAAATATCCAAAGACAAATGGTCAAATAAGATGAAAACATTGCAAGATATCTCATGTATAACAAAGGAAAAGTTAAAATGGAGCATTTTAAAGAAAGCATCCAAAACAAATTAAAATGGTACAATAAAATTCCCACAAAAATATATCACAATACCTCAACATGTGTATGAGATCCCTGCAAAAGGTTTGACATTTGAATGATGTATTGATAGGTGAAAGAAATTCAACAAAATCATGACTCAATTAAGATATTTTTTATGACCACCTAAATGTAAAAAGTTCTAATAAAATGTCAGATCGTGATAAAATCGTCATTCCAATTTTATTAAATCCTAGACATCTTATAGATTCAGCACAAAAAAATGGGGATTAAAAAGACTAAGTATACTATTTTTTATGATTATTTGAAGTCATCATGTAAAAAAGAAAAATAAAATAAACACATGAAAACATGAATATATGAAGGCAAATGAAAATAAAGTGGAATAAAATCAGAAATGTGCAGGCCAGGATTCGAACTGGGGTACGGGAGGTTGGTTTGCTGAGGTGGACGCGCAATGTGTTTTAATGAAGATGATGTGGCCGCGCGCGTGGCTTAATCTTGGCAGTGAGATGATAAGGCCGGTCAAAGGGTTTGAATGATCTAACGGTAGAATCTTCATCTTCTTCCTTGGATTTTTTTCTGGCCATGAATAGTAGTAACGTGACGACGGTGAAGGGAGCCATGGCCGGAATTCTTCAAGTGACCCTATCTCCCTCGTTTCTCAACCAAATCCAATAATTTTTAGATGAAACTTGTATGAAATTTTCCCAGGAATTCAAATATACCATTAGTTTCCCATGAAATACCCTCTAACTCAAAACCCGTGTGTAGATCATAAAACCTCAAGAACATGAAATCGCCATGAAAACGTCTTATTTTGTACCAGAATCCAAGTATACTCCAAGGGCAATGCATTAATGTGAAAATGGATGCATAAAGATTAGTAATTAGTGCCATACATCAAGAATTGTATACCTCTGAAAATAGACTTCTAGAGCTTCCAATAATAACCAATTCTTTGTGGAAATTGTATGGAAACCTTCAAAGAACCTTGATGGAGGTAGTTGGATGGAAGAAAACGCTTGAAACGAAGTGAAAAACAGAATTCGATTTTGACATGAACACCACTTTTTCCAATTACTATAAGCTTGTTCTTGCCCCAATTATGGCCAAACAATGGTGGAATTCACTGTATGAATGATGTAGAAGGGATTTGTGATGGAAAGAAGCACAAAAAATGAGAAGAAAATGATATTGATTTTTGAGATTTTTCAATTATGGTGAAAATGAAAAGTGGTGAAGACGAAATGCAAATGCCTTGATTTTGGTTTATATACATTTCATGCATCATAAGAAACTTCCAAGGCCAAAAATAGTTCCTTGTTTCTAGTCTTAAGGCAAAAATCCAAAGTGTTACTTGAATTGTAAGAAATCTTGAAATAGCTCATGATAAAATCCTCAAATGAAAAATGTAATAATGCCACTGTTCTTAAAACATGATTTCCATTCAAAATGAGTACAAATGTGGATTGGTTTGGTTAAATTTTGACAAAATACCAAACTAGGTCATTTCACATGTTTTCACCAAAGTGACTTTTATCAAACTTCCACCGTGAGCTAACCCATTAAAACCTTAAGGTTTAGTTGACCCAATGACGCCATTCGGAGCAACTTTCATGTTGGAAAAAAGTCCATTTGAGTTATGCAAAGTATTGAACTTGACCTGTAATTTTATGACCTGTAATCGTAGTTTCCCAACTCATTGATAATCTTCAGTTGGCCTCTAAGTCAGGGGATGAACCCCACACGAGCATCTGAACTTCTCAAGGGCGTGAACCACTTCCTGGTGACTTTAGTGACTCCTCAAGCTCGAATAAAACCTCTAGATAGGCCTCTCTCGATGTATATCACACTTGATCCCCTGCATAAATGCTAATGCAATGCTATGATAATGCATTGATGATGTTATGCTAATGCAAAAACAAGAAGGAAAAGGTTGGGAAAATTTTGGGGTGCAACAATGGGCAGACGAGAACTGACTACTATACGAGAACTGTGTTCTAGAGAAAAGGGTCAAAAGAGAACCGAGTACCAGATGAGAACTGGGTTCTGAAGAAAAGGGTCAGACTAGAACTGACTACTAGACGAGAACTGGGTTCTGAAGAAAAGGGTCAGACGAGAACTGACTACCTAACGAGAACTAGGTTTTGAAGAAAAGGGTCAGACGAGAACTGACTACCAGACGAGAACTGATTACCAGGCGGGAACTAGTGGTAAGTGGTTATATTGTTAGGTGAGAACTGACTTCTAACATTAGGTATCAGACGAGCACTGATTTCTGGTTTGGATATCAGACGAGAACTGATTTCGGGTTTGCTAGACAAGAACTGGACTTTGAAACTGTGTTTTCCAGACGAGAACTAGGATACAGAAAGGGTGACTGGACGGGAACTAGTCGAAAATTTAACACGTACTAGACGAGAACTAGTGTTTAATGAAGGGTTGACCAGACAAGGACTGGTTTGAAGGTTTTCCATACAAGAACTGGACTTTAGAAGTTGATTTGGTTACTAGGTTCGGACAAGTAACATGTTTCGACTATGTGATGAGATGATGGCACGATTCCCCGACACTCAACTCTTGCTGACGAGAATAAACTCGCCTGGGTAATTTCCCCAGTGCAGTTCAACCTGCCCCAGTCTGATCTTTGGGACAGTTCATCTTGAAAAGAAAAGCTTGCCATGAGACGACCTCAAGATGGCTTGCCCCAGAATCTGTATCCTGAAAAGATCCATCTCTGGCTGACTAACTCTGATAAGCTCTGATAATACAGAGAAGAATGCATCTCTTTTGTTTCCAATTTTACCCCAGCCCATGAGACTCTTGTAAAACCTTCCTCGAAAGGAAACTTGAGGTTTCTGTACCCTGACGATTTGATATGGACTGCTTTAGCACTTTGAACCTTGAATAGGTACTTCAAGTTAATTTCCTCTTTGGATAAGGATAGTTGTTGTACTCTTAGGGTGGCCTGCCCAGGCCTTGAAATGACTTTTCCCCTTATTGGCTAATTTGTGGATAAGTGCCTCTGACTTCGAGAGATTTATCTAATTTCGACCTGATTGCCCCATATTAACATACCTTAGGAAATGGCGTCTTTGACTGGCCTTCGAGAGATTTGATGAATCTCGACCTGGTTTCCCCAGATTAACGGACCTTGGAATGACTGACTCCTCTTATGTGATCCTTTGGCATGCCCCTGCACGACGGAGCTCTACGGTGTTTTGCATTCTATTCTGATCAAACTTTCCACTGTGGAAACTTTCTTGCTGTCAAGCGCTTACTCGCAAGTAAAACAAATTGTTTTGCATAAAAGATATATTAATGCAATGCATATGACAGTTTTGAAATCCAAGTCTGTTCACTGGAAACAATTTGTGACATACCGTGAATGAATCACTTATCAGATTGTCAACCTTAATACAACGCAGTAAGAGGAATCCTTTTAGGAGTTAGTTTTGATACGATCTTTACCGAAGTATGCTTTCGAAACAAACCTACTTCAATTAGAACTTTTGAAGGTTGTAGCGTGGTCAGGTTCACAGTTATAGAAAGGAAGGGTATAAGGCTCTAAGTTTGTTTTAACCCACCCATTCTCATTGATGTTCTTCAATCCTATATTCAGCTAATAAGAACTTATCTCTCAAAGGTTGAATGATAGGAGTGATGGTTTAGGAAAGCACAAGTTTTCGGAGTGACAGTCACTCGCTTTTCGTCCTTGGTACCTGGAGTCACACGACTTGTTTTTCATCATTTTTTAATTTCCCTATTTTTTTCCTGGACTGTCTCTTTGGAGTATATCTTCTCTCGAAGTCCAGCGAGATGCCCTAATTTTTGCTTAAGCCACTTGTTTATAAGTTATCGACTTAACGGGCTTCTTGTATATTTTTCTTTTTGGGAACAAATTGTGTGACACTGGCTTGTCTACTTGTTTGACAGGGTTGTGACTGCCTAACTCCTTGGATAACCAATGTGGTTCTTTAGGTACGACCAATACAGATGTGATTGATCCTTGAACGGGAACACTCCCTTCTGCAATTTGGATGCTCGGTCAAATTAACTGACACCTACCCTACCCCAAGTTAGGATTGAGGATTTTTCGTTTTCAGAAAGAAGCTCCTACTACTAGGCTCAAAGGGGTTGACAAGGGATTATCATCCTTATATCTCCGGTGTTTAGGGATTTGAAACAATGCATGTACATCATCAGCAGAGGTTTTAAAAATCATACAATCGGAAGCTTGCGTATTTAAACTTCGTCATCCTCCTTCAGATTCCTCTTAAACAAGCGTTTGACATCAATAAAAAGAATTGAGTGAACACGAATGGATTTAATAAAAACATGCATATTCATTTCATTTTCATTATCAATCAAAAACAAACACGTTTTACAAATGAAATTTGAACTTAAACAAAAAAGAAACTACAAATGCAAAGCAATGACATGATAAAAAGATTGATAGCTTCTGGGAACTGGGCTTTCATATCTGAACCATTGGCTGGAGAATGTGACCCTTGAAGTATTCAAACTCAAACAGATGATAGGTCGACGTGCACAACCAAATTTCCTTCGAGAAAGGAAATGTACTCTTTGTCAATCAACTATTGCACTTTCGCTTGAAAGGCCTTGCAATCTTCAGTTGAGTGCCCCATGGATCCTCCATGATATTCACATTGAACACTGGGATCATACCTAGGAGGGTATGGCTCTAGCAACGGATTGAGAGTCTTAGGCTCCACCAACGAGTTCTGAATCAGATGTGGCAGAAGCTCACTATACGACATAGGAACTAGATGAAGAGGAGCATTCCTTCTTTCTAGATTGTTGCGAGGCCTATTCTGATTCTGGCGCCGATAGTTTTGCTGCTGAAGAGCATAAGGTTGTTGGTACCTAGTTGACTGTTGAACAGCAGTTGGAGCAGATACAACATTGGTTTCTCCTTCCTTCCCAACATAAGGCTTCTTTGCATCTTTAGACGAATCAAGAGCAACTTGGATCTTTCCCATTTTGATACCGCTTTCGACCCTCTCGCCGGTAATAATCAGATCAGAAAAACTACCAGACATGTTACCCACTAATTTCTCATAGTAAATTCCTAGTAATGTGGACACAAACAGATCAATTAGTTCTCTCTCCACCATGGGAGGTTGAACTCTAGAGGCAAGCTCACGCCATCTCTGGGCGTACTCCTTAAAGCATTTGTTACTCCTTTAAGATAAATTTTGAAGCTGTACTCAGTTCGGTGCCAAGTCACTATTGTACTGGTAGTGCTTGACGAAAGCCTCTGCTAAATCCCTCCAACTCCTGATATTAACTGGCTCTAAGCCCATATACCATTCGAGGGATGGTCCCGACAGACTATCTTGAAAAAAATGCATGAGTAATTTCTCATCATCCGAGTAAGCCGACATCTTTCGGAAATAGGAGCGAAGATGCATCCTTGGACATGTTATTCCCTTGTATTTGTCGAAATTCGGTACTTTAAACTTCAGAGGAATTCTCAATCCTGGAATCAGTCCTAGATTCGACATATCAAGACCCGTAGCATTCTGGTTTTCAAGGCTCCTCATCTTTTCTTCTATTGCCTTGAACCTTCTATCAGAGTTAGATTGTAATCCTGCTACAAGGTCTCCCATGGAGAAGACATCATCTTGCTCGTCGTGTTCCCACTGGGGACCATTGTTACCCTACACAATGCCTATTGGAACTGGGATAGGAATTCCAGTCTGGTTTCCTCCGCCCGGAGGGATAACCATTATTGGGACGACATTTGCTTGTGGCATGCTGTTGTCAGCTGGAGGAGGTACAGCAGTAGGCCCTCCGTGAAGAATCCCATTCCCCTAAACCCTTGACACCAAAGGCTGGACCAGCGTTCTTAACTGCTCTTGGCCGTTGGCGACCCCCTACATCTTATCCATGAATTGGGCCATTCGGTCACGGAACTCTTGAAGTTCGTCCTGAATCTGATCCATGATCCTTTGCTTATTCCCGCGTGTTGAATAACGATAAGTAGGTTGGCCTTCAATCTTGAAACAACTCTCTCTCTATGGAAAACCACATAAAGAGGTGAGGTTAACATAAATGGAACACCTGCGATGCAAATGAAATGAAAATGCCATGCAATGCAATATGAAATGCAACAAACACAAGATCAAGGTTGTTGTGCTGTTGACGGAAATGAAACAGCGCTTTGCTTTGGCGAGAAAACCATACAACACTAGTACAAAGGATCCCACTATAACTGTTCACATTGATAAGACAAACGGGTAGGATGAAGGTCAAAGTTTCCTGTAAACCCTCCCACTCACAGGTGTTGCACCCCAAAATTTGACCAACATTTCTTTACCTAGCTTGTGGTTCATCTCATTCACATTAGCATTATCACTTGCATTTCATTAACATGTGTACAGGAGATCAAGAGGTATGATTACCAATCAAGAGCACCACAAGACTTTGAAGCTAGCCAAGAAGGTTGTTCAAGTGTTCAAGGGTTGATATCTTTGTCAGAGAAGTTAAGAGATCCTCAGAGAGATTGGTTGAAACCAAGGTTGTGTGCCTCCTAACTTGAGAGTTGTGGGAGCTCCTCAGATGATTCTGAAGCTATGAGGATGGACTTGAAGCCTTTAGAGAGCTTATGAGATGTCTTGAAAGCCATCATGAAGCCTAGAGAGGTCATTGTGCAAGATTAAAGAGACCCAGCCATGAGTGGTGTAATTAGGGTTTGACTGAGTCAACCCTAGGTCAACTGATGATTTGGAGAGGGTTGAGACCTAATCCAAGAGCCATGTGATCATGGATTGATGCATTGAGATGCTATAAGGATGATTCCAAGATCAACTCATCATGATTGAGGAGTTTGAGAAGTTTCAAGCTAGGGTTTCTAAGGTTTGACAGTGTAAAATCCCCTAGTTTGACCCCTATCTTCAAGGAAGTTTAGCTCAAGATGTGATTGTCATCTCATCTTACCCCCAAAATGAATGTTGTAGAGCTTGCTCTTAGCTTTAATTTGAGTACTATAAGTCCTTGATAGGATTTGTAGATCTCAAGTTATGACTTTGACAAGTTACAGGTCATCTGAGGTATGTGAATCTGGGGCCTTGAAAGTCACCCAACTTGCATCCAACTTTTGCCCAAGAAGGATGATTCCTATGAACTTCTCGTCAACATGAATTTGTTCCTTATCTTATTATATTTCTATAGAGTACTAGAAGTCCTTGATAGGATTTGTAGAACTCAACTTATGGCTTTGACAAGTCAAGGGCATTTTGGTCATTTGGAGATTATAGGTCATTTCAAGCATAAGGCCATAACTCCTATTTCCAAGCTTCAAATGGAAAAATCTTCAACATCAAACTTGCTTAAAATGATGTTTTAAGGCTATTAAGGAGGTCATGAGATGTTGAAAAGGCTTGTATCTCAAAATGGTAAAAATGACCTAAAATGGAGGCATAAGTTAAATAAGTCAAAGTTGGAAATTGAAACTTCCAAGCTACACATCCAAACCATGGCATGTAATAGGTCATTTTGACTCTAAAAAGCATTTAAGAAACAATGGTTCAGCCACATTTTTGATTTGAGGTTTAGATCATGGACTTGCTTTGGAAAATGGTTGCTTGCATATTAAGGTACATATGCAAAACACAAGGAAACTCAATACACAAGCTAGCTAAGTATCCTAACACATCATGCATCTCATCTAAGGATATTTTCAAGTCAGAACAAGTTGCTACAAGAGGTATAACATGAGATGGCATGTGAGATGGATTGAAACCAAAAACTCATGACATGAGAATCCCAAATTCTCATTGGATGATTCTACAAAGTTCTGGATGGATATGAACCATCCTATATATGGATTAGTACTTGCTCAGATGCAAGGTTGGTCAGAGATTAGAGAGGAGAGTGAGATAGCCATTTCAATTTCTTCCATTGCAAGTTGAAATCAATTTCTACTTTCCACACCATTTCCATTGCTTCTTTCAATCCCAACACCTTCCATTGATCATACTGAATGTGTGCATACCAAATTGAGGGCAAGATCATGAAGAATTGAAGAGTTAGCATTTGGATTTTGGGAGCTGCAAGTCACAATCGGATTTGGAGATTCAAGCTTTCTTGATCATATCTTTTGCAAACAGAAGCTTTAACATTAATCAAGGAGTGTTTCTGAAGAGTTTGAGGGGTTGAAGTGAAGCTTTGACCTATCTGGTATTCAAGATTTGACAGGTTTGTAACTTTTCTTCTACTCCATAATTTACGCATAATTATTTAGATTTGTTAGGTTAGAATGGTTAGAGACAAGTAGGAGATGGATTCTGGAAAGTTTGAGAGCATTTAATGAAGTTCAAGATAGTGACACCATTTCTGTTTACCACCATAACTTGTTGAATCTTGAGAGATAATCTTGGTATGATAGTGGAAATTGATCAGTGTAACCTGAGGAAGAGATTGAGCATCATAATTTCAAGAATGGTGAACTTTGATTCCTGAGCATATTTGGAAGTTTGATTCGTGTTTTAGGTTTGAGGAAGTTTCAATGGATTTTGATACCATGGTTAGATTAAGGGTGAAATTCTGGATGAGCTAGGGTTTTGAATTTTAGTTTTTCATGGAGAATTGATGAGATACGAGTGAGGAAGATGAGTGTGAAGAACTCTGTTTCAGCCATGGCTTTTCCCTCCAAGGCATTCAAAATGAAGAAGACGATGTAGTAGCCATTAGATTAGGAGGAGACCTTTGACTGAGTGGAGATCCAAGGGCCAGGAATTGATTTCGTTTTGTGAAGGATCTGAGTTCCATGCCAAATGCAGCCGTTTCACTTAAAATTCGTTTTGGGCTTAAGTGATGAGATTGATATCCACACCCCAAGTCTTGGCCCATTTGCATTTGGAACTAATTTCCTTTACTTAATGCACCGAGTATTTTCCTTTTTCTTTGTATTTTGAATTGATTTTCTGATTAAATAATTGGGCCTAACGCACATTGATATCCACACCCCCATTTTAAGCCCATCTGGAATTTGAACTGCACTGCATTGTTATCTGCACCAATGTTTTCCCATTTTATTTTCTTTTTCTCCATTTTTCTTTAATCTTTGAAAAATCATTTTAAATAGAAAAATGATGATTTTTGCATGGGGATTTTTTCTCCTATTTCAAGTTAATGTCTAGAAAATTATAAAATCAAAATATTTGCATTTGATTCATTTTTATTATTTTTTGGGTATTTTCTCTTTTAATAGCTTTTAATTCCTTTTATGTTGATGCATAGATTTGTAGAATTTTGTTTAGCTAGTTCCCTTTGAATTTTTAGGCCATTCTTTTTAGGATAGTTAGATTAGGACTTTAGCTCCCCCATGGATTTATTCCATAATTTTGTGATTGATTTTTGATTAGTTTTGATTAGATGACTTGAGGTTGTGTAGATTTAGGTCAATCCTTAACATAGGTCCACAATAACACTAGAATTTTGGGTTTCTAGGTCAAGTTAGATATTGGGACATATAGGGTATTAAGGGTAGGTATATAGGATCCCTTAGAAATTATATTAGATTTTAATATAATAGCATACTATTTTTAATTGATTTTTGTAGTTGATGGTTGTTTGTGTTGCCCTTATGGGCTTGTATTTTGTTTGCTTTGCTTTGTTGGCTTGGTGGGCCTGGTCTAGCTTTGTGGAGCATGGAGAAGCATAGTGGAAGACTTGAAGATTGAAGAAAGAGCTTGAGAGCTTGAAGACTTGTTTGTTTTGTTGTTGTTTTAGGGTTAGGGATTAGGAAGAGCTTAGACTTAGTTGATTCCTTTCTTAAACATGGATGGTATCTTTCACCTCCATTCTTCCCCATGATTCAAGGTCCTTCCATGGTATTCACCTCCCTCCTTTGGAGGGTAAGTGATTGTACCTAGGAAGTAGAACTTTTGAGGGAACCATTCTTTTGATGTTGAACCCTTATAGGTGACCTTTGGTGGTCAGTAAGCAGTTTAATATCCTAGCTTATCCAGTTAAGTGATTTCTTCTTGTTTGAGTATCTTGAGAGATGTTGGGCTTGAGTGTGAAGATGAAGACTTCATTGAAGAGTGTGGAAGAGGATGATTCCCTGAGCATTGCCATTGTAGCTGAAGCTTGAAGAGCATGAAGAGCAAGTTGATACTTGAAGACCCAATGAAGATCCAGTAAAGACTGAATGAAGAGCTGAGGCTTAAAGATTGAAGGATGAAGTTGACACTTCTAAGTGATTAAAGAGGATGATTCCCTGAGAAGCTGAAGCTTGTAGGAAAAAAAGACCAAGTTGAGACTGGTAACGCAAAGAGAGCTTGAAGACTAAGTTGACACTTATGAAGAGGATTCAATTGAGATTGGGTGTAGAGCTAAAGCTTGAAGAACTAAGGATAAGTTGATACTTACTTTGAAGCTTGGAGTTGAGGGAGGAGTTGATCTGCTTTCTTTTCTGTTTTCTTTTCCGTATTGATGTGCCTTGTTTGACTTGCTTGATGCATTAGAATAAGTCCATATCTAGACTAGCTTTAATCTAGCAGCATGATTGCACTAGAGGTTGAGTTGCTCCCTCTGCTTGTATTGTTACTGTATGGCTTTGCTTGCGGGTATTCGGTAGAGCCCAGCTCCCTTGCCCATGTGGTTTGTTTTGCTTGATAGCATGTTTTATTATTTCTGTATGATTGCAGTTTACTGTATTTTGCTTGATAGCATGATGTTTTATTATGATTACTGTTATTCATTCTGGCTTGAGGTTGAGATGAGCTTGTGGAGGCTGATACCCCACACACATTTCCTCCCTCACTTGCATTGCACGCATTTTATAGTGGTTTCCTGTACCGTTTACTATTTACTGTTTAAGCTGATGCTTTATCTGGTTCTGTGAATCATTGACATGATCCCTTAGGACTCTCATTTCCTTTGATAAGGAAGTGATGATAGAACTTTAGGTTTAAACCTATGCATGATAACTTCTAGGAGTTCCCTGATTCAAACTTCAACCATAGGATGAATTCTTGGCATGACAACAGTAGGACTTGATAGTCTCCCCGTAGTTGAGCCTATACTCTTCTCATCTCAAAATAGCTTAAGATGCAGTAATCATGAATGATTTCTTTCGTACGTTACGAGCCTTAAGCTATCTGAGAAAGGATTGTTGGAGAGTTTCTTTTCAACAATCTGGATGTTTAGTATGGCACCCTTTGGGTGACATGCGACGCATTCACTCTCAGGTCATAGTCTTTAGTGCGATTGAAATTGCAAACACAATAAAAAACACTTCTTTTGTAAAAGACAGAAAACAAACTTCAAACCTTTTTGCCCCGTGGGCCCATAATTCAAAGGAAAGATTTTTTGAAGAAAAGAGTGTCGTTAAACTTCAGCGCCACCGCAAACAGGCTTTGTCCCTAACTGCTGGAACTGTTGTTTAACCCTACTCGATAAAACAGATGAATCTGAATCCCCGTAATCCATATTATCCTGAAATACGTAAGCTCTGATCTCTCATACCTGTTGAGAGTACGTAGGCACAATACTAATGTATTGGCGAGCCACCTTCCCCGTAACCTGTCGTAGGTCGAACTACGTTGACTCTAATTTCTCATTCTCTGATGAGAATACGTAGGCATAAAGTGCGACGCTTTGCCGAGTCATTTTCTTTTCCGTTTTAAGCCAGCCTTGATAGGTAGGTAGATAAACCAACTCGTCCAGTAAACACAACAAGCGTGGATCCCGTCGAGTACGACGGACGTGAGGGGTGCTAATACCTTCCCCTTACGTAACCGACTCCCGAACCCAGACAACGGTTGCGACGACCTTGTCTTATACCTATTCGTCAGGTTTTTCCGATCGTTTCCTTTCCCGATCCGAGGGATAAATAACGAAAGGTGGCGACTCTTCTGTTCTGCCGGCACCTTATTTTCGCGGAAGCGACAACAGGTATGAACTTATTTCCAACAAGGTCTGGCCTCCTATGCGGTCATCAGCGTCACAGACTTTCGAGAAACGATGATACGTTCACCATCTCTGGTTTAGTATCATTGTCTCACGAAGCGGCCTCACTTAGCTGACTCCCAAGTGATCGGTCTCCAGAGTCGACAGCTTTCAGATCCAACACCCTTTCCTGACCATTGCATAGGATAGGATGTCTTCAACTGAAAACCTCGTCTAAACACGAATTTCATGCTATGTGTATCCTCAAGCCTGGGTTTTGGCTTATCTTTCGATGGAAAACCCTACCCACAGCATAACAACAGGATATATGATATAAAGTGCTAGAAAAAAATGTAAATGCAAAACTGTACAAATGCAACACATATACACATATATGCACACACAAAGACAAAACACACAAGCGCTAGGATTGACTCGCATAGGGGAACAACTTTCCCTAGTAGAGTCGGCAACTGTCACATCGCTGCGAAGAGGGGCCGGCGGAAGACAGAAGAGTCGCAACCATTCGTTATTTATCCCAAAGAGAGGGAAATGAAACGATAAGAGAAAACCTACGAAAATAGGAAAAGACAGGCCATCGCAACCAAGTCTCGGGTTCAAGAGTCGGTTACCCAATGGGAAGGTATGAGCACCCCTCACGTCCGTCGTACTCGACGGGATCCACATTTACTGTCTATCTAAAAGGGTGTTAAACTATCTAAGCTACAGGCTTACGGGGGCAAAAGAAAAGAAAAGAGACTCGATAGAGCATCGCCGCTTTATGCCTACGTATTCCCTCGTGCAATGGGAAATTCAGAGTCAACGTAGTTCGGAAAACTACGGGTGAAAGTGGGGAAGGTTTCTCGCCAAGACATCGCCGTCTTGTGCCTACGTATCTTCGTCTGGTACGAGAAATCAGAGCAAACATAGTTCGGGCTACTATGACCATTGGTTGGTTCAAGTGTTTTAAACCGAGTAGGGTTAAACCTTCGTTCTAGCAGTTAGGTGTATGCTGCTCGACCATTGGAGACTTAGGCGTTACTTGTTTGCGGTAGAACCAAAAGTTAACGAAACTCTCTTTATGAAATTGATTTTCCAATTAAGATTTCGAAAGATAAAAAGATTTGATGTTTTTGTTTTGTATTTTTTAAGACAAGAAGTGAATTGAGTTATGGTTTGAAACTCATACCGCACAAAATACTATGACTCGAGAGCGAATGCGTTGCATATCGCCCAAAGGGCATATGCTAAACACTCTAGACAGTTGAGAGGAGGCCCCCCAACCATCATTTCTCAAATACTTAAGGCTCGTAGCATACGACACAAATTATCCTTTATTAAGTGTTTTGAATTGTTTAGGAGATGAGAAGAGAAAGACTCAAACTAAGGGGAAACTGGACCTAAAGTTGTCATACACAATGCTCCTAAAGTTGGGATGAAAGGGAAGAACTACCCTAATGTTGTCATGCATAAGATTGAACACCTAATGTCTCTCCTGCTACCATCCTAAACGGAAGGACTAGGAATCCTAGGGGGATCATGCCACAAGGCCAAGTAAACACTAAATAAATCACTCACAAATAAAATAAGAAAGAAAAGAAAGTTGATTGGAATAAGTGATAAGCCACAAAGCACATTAATTTGTTAAGTCAAAATAAAATGACAAAATAAAATGAAAATGAAATAAAAATGAAGAAAAAATAAACTAACACAATAAAATATTAGAAAATGATTTTTGGGATTTTCATGATATTTAAAACTATTTCTAAATAAATAAAAAACAAAACAAGAAAACAATTAAAATAAAAATAAAACAAAAAAAAAAGAAATAGAATAAACAAGTGCTAAAAAGAAGGAAATGCATCACCCAAGGTTTGAACTCAGGACCTTGGGGTTGCAGACACAAAATATGGCTAGCTCAGCCACTTATACGCGTGCGAATAATATGGAAAAGGAAACAAAAATACTGAAAACATGAAAAATCATAAAAAAGAGTAAAAAACGCCCCCGCTGGGGGTCGAACACAGGTTCAAGGCATGGCAATTGACTTAAGGGCGAGGCATTAACCACTGGGGTGGCGATACATCTGTTGTATCAAGCCACCCCAATAAAACAAATACTAAAACATGCGCGCAAGCTGGGCAACTCTTGGGCAAAACCAAGTGAAAAGAGTGAAAAGGATTTCCACATCACTTCTCCAATTCTTATCCAAATTCAGTGAAATTTTAGTCTAACTCACTTAATTTTCCTAGAGGATCATGATGGTGCAATCCAAATTTTCAAAAAGTGCCCACAGCTCTAAATCCGATTGGTCATGCAAGAAAGAAAAATTGAAGTGCATTTGAAATTCAACATATCAAAACATGTGCATTTGGAGATAGGCAATGGTCTGAGCAAACTTCAAGTGTGATATGGAAAAGGTTTCAACAGGAGCATTTGCTTAAAACTCACCAGAACAAAATATGAATGGTGGTTGGTAAAATTGGTGTCAATTTTGAAGTGCAAACAAAAAACTGATGTATCCAAAACAAGTTGTCAAACCTCAATAGAAACATGGACAGTGAGATCAAGGCACATGCTTCGAATGGAAGTCGACATACCAAATAAAACCTAACTGATCTAATGCAACAACCAAACATCATGATCAATAAGTTTCAACACAAAAAAACAGCAGTCCAAAAGATTTGGTTTTAAGAAAACATAAACAACAACCAAGTTTACATTATAATGAAAACGTGCTTCCTTCATGGCAGTTACCAAAACAACAAGCAATACCAAAGTAAAACTGATGAGAATTTTAAAATGGTAAACACTAAAAGCTGGATAACAGGCCCAACATCAAACTAAAATGTCAGTCAAAAGAAACCTGCATTTCGAGAGCATATTAGACCAACATCAGTTCTACAAGTCTACTGCATACAGATGTAAATCTAAGTTAAAAATCCTGATAACATTGGCTAGCAAGCACAACTCTACGCGCACAACCAAACTAGTAGACAGTTCTATGGTACTAACCTCATCTCCAACTTAAATCAATGACAGACCCCCTAATGTTCTAATAGAAACAAATGAGCCCCACCTAAATCGCACTAAAACCAAACTAATAGCTACTCCAAATGAACTGCGTTTTAGGGATCACATCAGAAATGAGGCCACTACAATCTTAAACCTCAAGGCAGTTTCCACTTGCTTGCCCAACTCTAAATCAACCATGATCCTCAAATGGAAACCAACAATAAAAAAACTCTTATCAAATGGAAACACCCTTTAGCAACAGCTAAAACTCCTAACAACCCAGCTGAACAACAGTCACAACAGTAATATCAGTGTGTCAACAAAGATGAATCCCTCTACCTGTCAAGAACTCCAGCAATCTCCCTATGACAACCTATCAAAACAGCTCAACAAGTTTGAGACAATCATAAGATCTCATTACTTGCAGTATACCAACTACAATAATCAATCCATACATCTCAAGACCACAAACTTGGTTTACAACCACTGTTCAAAACAAAAACTCCTCACAGGGCAATCAAACCATAAACCAAACACTTAAAAACCTGAACCACACCCAAACTGCCATCATGGTTCCAAACAGAAATGAGGCATACGAACATAGAACCTCAAAACAGCCTCTCCTAGACTGTCTAGGATTTATTATCATGGATTAACCAACTCTGATGTACCACATGTCCATGACTTGATGACAACAGTCAATTCCCCTATCTCATGACAATACTACCAGTTTCAAACATCAATCTCACACACTAATTCCAACAGCCAAATAGAAACCTGAAGCAATGCCTCAATGATAGCCACAAACTCAATTTAGCAAGCACAAACGACAAACCTAGCATAGAAAACCAGATTCTGGCAGCAACTAATGTAAGCCAACATAACAGATCTCAAACAAAGAGGAAACAGTCATTCATATTTTAATCATTATGCCTCAAGCTAACTGTTTTCTCTAAAACCTCATCAAGCACACACAAACATTAAGTATGGTATTGTTGATCATCACCAACCAAACAAACTCTAGCAGTAGTGAAAATGCAATCATCTATGACATGAATTAACTCATCAAACATGTCCAAATCATACATGATAGGACAGTTGCTAAACATAGACATTTTTTAGTTATGAGAGACAAAAAATCAGAGCATAAAACCAGTAAGAAATGTTTTGTTGAAAACAGAAGCAAGCAATCACAGTTCTTACATTACAATGCAACCAATAGATCCTTCATATCAGTCACCAATGCAGCCACATATAGGCTAGACATATCCACTAAATAACATAAGTCCAACATAACAGCTGCAAATTCCACAAATGATGGTGACAGCCTTGGTTATCACAGATTCAAACATCCAACACTAAGTCTTCATATTGTTTTCAAAGACATTATCAAAGGAGAACTGAGTGCTCAAAGTTGTTTCTTTTGCAAACAGCAGCAAGATGATGTTGAGGTGACGATGTTTTGATGAAAGGTTTATAGAATGGTTCACAAATGTAAGAGTTTCAAAGGAGAAATTTCAGAGGTTGTGGGAAACTCAAACTCTGATTTCTTGCAAAGAGGGTGGCTAGGGTTTCCTCAAGCTTCTCTTCAGCTTAAATATAAAGTGAGAAAGAGGTTTGAGGGGGTTTTACTGTGGTGAAAAATGAAGTGGCAGAATTGCATTTTCATGAATTTCTTGCATCAATGGTGAGGATGGAGGTGGTACACCAGCTGCTAGGGTTATGCAACAGTTGCTTTTTGGGTCTGCTAGCAATAAAATGGAGAGAGGCATTGTGTTGTGGCAGATTTTGGCTTATAACATGTTTAGGCAATGTTATTTGAAAATGCGCAAAATGGTACATTGGGTGTTTGGCTGGTTTTGGAAAAGTTTGCTGGGCTCCAAAGCATCATCCCATGCGCATGAAAATGGAACATGAGTGTGCAACACATCTGAAATGTAAAATATGCCCAAAAGACTTGTAATACATGCATGGAAAACATGTTCAAAACACCAACTTTGGGGCAATATAACTTTGTGCACATAACTCTATTTGTTTAGATCTTGTGCTCAAATGAAAGAAGGAATGGAGTAAAACAAATTTCATGGTGGTGGAAATTCCATTTGATCATTGGAAGGACATGAAATTTGAGGTTGAAAAGCATGGCATGCAAGCTACCTGCAAATAACTTAGAAAAAATTCTAAGTATGGATTTTGCATTATTTTTCTTCAACTTTGCACATCCATAACTTGAGCTTCACAAATCATATTGAGGACTTCTAATACTTTTTGGAAAGCGTGGAACATGATCTATAACTTTCATTTGGGACAAAGTTTAATTTGACATCAAGAAAGTGCTGAAAATTAGCTTGCAAAAGGGGTGCAAAAATCTGTCCAGTCTTGGCAATGTTGAAATCATTGAAATCCTCAACTTTGAATGATCATAACTTGAGCTCCAAGTATCATATGGTGATGAATTGGTACTCAAAAGAAAGCTTGAAATGCAAGGAACAAGTTTGATGTTTTCCAAAAGTTCATTTGAAACCTTGATCATGGAGAAAAATGGCCTTGAAGATGGCTTGTTCAACCATAAAACTTTCCAAAAATAGAAGGTTTTTAAAACCCTAATTCCCCAAAATGACAACTTTCAACAATTCTTGATTTTTCACGATTCCCTTGACTTCTCTTGATAAAATTCCATCCATTGGTCATATAGAACTTAAGGATCATGATCTTGACCTCAAAAAGTCAGGAGTTGACTTATTCACTACACAGTTGACTTTTTCCACAAATATCTTGATTTTCAATTGGCTGATCAATTGAAGCTCTTCTGATTAAAATTGATGATCAATCTCCTATCCTTAAACACCTTAGGACATATGGAATACCATGGAAACAAGTTTTTCTCCAAAAAAACAAGTTTAGCCTGACTAAAAATGAAACCCTAGTTTCACCCTTTTTGCCTAGGCATTGTTCAGATGAACTGAGTGACCATTCCAACTCCACCATGACCTCTGTGGTACTCCACAAACTTCTACCTCATGCTTATATCAATGATGAAACCTCATGGACCCCCTAACACCCTCTGATGGTCCTTTAACAATTAGTTATGGCACATCTCTCCTCTTTAGGAGCTTTGATAACTTTATGATAACATACACACAACAACCTCTACCAATGCCTCTACTTGAGCTTGTTGTCAATAAGGCTCTCCTCTTGGATGATACACAAACACACACTTGATCCCCTGTAAGAACTATGCTATGAAAATGCAAAAAATGCTAAAATTCAATGAAACATAAGCCAACAATTAAGAAAAGAGGTTGGTCAAATTTTGGGGTACAACAGTACCCAAATTATAGTGTGGAACTCAGACAGAGAAATGGTACAAGTTGTACAATGCTCCAATGCGTTGCAGATCTTCGGCTCCATGGGGGATCGAGAGAACAAGACTCTAAAAGATCTTAAAGAGTAGAGAGAGGGAAGATCAACTAATCGGAACAAGGTTTCAATCAATTAATCAAAGGGGAATGAACAAGCCAACATTCCTTCAAGCGAGTTGAAACTTCGTCAAAGCAAACATGTGGGTTATTGAATATACAAAATCAAGTTCATTCGAATGAAGAACAAACTTAATGCAATCAAGAAGAAATTGCAATGGCAGCAACAAACATTAATTAGAAATGCATTACTAATCATGTTATCATGTGAACAAAATGTGCAAGAATGATCATGATCATACAAGTGTCAACAAATACAAATAATCGAGAATCGACAAATCAAGCATTGAATTTTGCATACATGCTTCAAACAGAAGTCATATAGCTTATAAAACATCCCTAACTATCAAGCATATCAAACCATGGAAGTTAAATGAGGAAAGAAAATTAAACAAGCATGAAAAAAAATGGGAAAATGGCATTTTGTCCCAGTGTTAATCGGTTAACCATATATGGTTAATCGGTTAACAACTTGAAAAGTGCCGAAAAACACGTGAAAATGACTGGTTAATTGGTTAACCATATATGGTTAACTGATTAACATTGGGACAATGGCAGAAAAACATATTTCAAAAGCACTTTTAGCCAATTAATCACTTATCCAAATACTCTCCTGCTAGGGCAAACATTTGTGCATGAAATTAAGTTCAAAATCAAAAATTAAGCATCAAATGAATCAATTAGCTCATCAAGAACAAGAATCGAGCAATTGCATAATCAATTCACACACAAAAAGACATCGAATCTACATCGCGAACAATACACAAATGATTGAAAACAGAAAATTTAGTGAGAAATTTCAACCTATAAGGCGGGGGATTTCCTTGGTGATTGCTTCTATTGATATGTGTTGCTACGCGAAAAATGACACGGAGTCGCCACCTAATTATATATATCCCAAGGAGGGAAAGGGAAATAACGATAAAACCTTTAGGAAAAGAGCATGGTCATCGCAACCAAGTTTTAGGGTTCGGGAATCGGTTATGTGAGGGGAAGATATTAGCACCCCTCACATCCATCGTATTTGATGGGAACCTTCTAAGTTGTTTAGCTTAAATGGGTGTTTTTAATCTAAAAGTTTTCTTGCTTAAAAGAAAAGAGGGGTTCTTTTTTTATTAGAGTGATCGTCAAGGATTGTGGCCCTTGTGCCAACGTATCCTCACTTAAAAGAAGTGAAGAATTAGAGCTCCGTAGTTTGGAGGCTTATGAAATGGTTATATGTCAATTGATTTTATACCTTGAAAAAGAGTTTTCGGATTGATGCCCTAAGGTGAAAATAAGTTTGATGAGTTGATGTTTTCTTAGGATTTTTGAGAAGAAATTGTTCTTGATTAGGATCACACTAAAGACTTTGGGTAGAGATGAATATCTCGAATATCCAAGTCGAGCACGTTGTATTCAAAATATTCGGAATGAGTGTAGGATGGGTTTCATTCTCGCTTCTTCTCCACCACTTGATGTTGGGTCAAGGATTTTATTGCTTACTAAAAAAAAGGTTTGAGGTGATGCGAGCAAGGTTGATGGCGATGCATAAGGCAATTGACTTACAAGGTCAAAAATGTCTCGACAAGAATCGAGAGTTTGTTTTGAAAAGGGTTTTGGCAACACAAGTTGGAATGACATTATTAATATAAACATACAACGAAATATAAGACAAGGTCAAGTTAGTTAGTTTGACGACACAAGTTAAATTTCACAAAGTTGTTCCTTCAAATTATTAATTTAAACTAAGCATGGATATTTAATTAATTAATATTTTAATCAATAAATATAAATAATAAACTTTTTTTTATATTATCATTTTTTTTATCTTTTCACCTAAAAGAATTTGAAACACCAAAAAAACCTTAAGGAAAACAAGAAAATAGCAAAAATAAAGCATAAAAGTAAGAAAAAAAACAAAAAGCTAAAAAAAGGGCAAGAAGTTAGTTGTGCAAACTTCATGTCGAATTTGCCATGAAAAAACATCAATAAGTTCGCTGTGCAAACTTCCTATCGAACCTGTCTAGATACACACTATTCACAAATAGAGGCGAAAGGGGCCAAAGCTCGTTGTGCGAACTTGCCAGCGAATCTGCCCAGAAAAAACATCAACAAGTTCACCGTGCGAACTTCATGCCGAATTTGTCCATAATACGCATTATTCACAAAAACAGAGGCGAAAGGTGCCAAAGTTCGCTGTGAGAACTTGCCAGCGAACATGATAACACTTTTGAGCGTTTTTCTAAGTGTTCTCATCTCTCTCTCTACAAAAATCACTCTTGTTTTTTCTATAATATCCAATCACTCTTGAACCCTCATTACAAACATAAGTATCCACAAATACTATCCTAACTAACAATAATGATAAAGTGTGAAACAACAATGCAAGCATAAAAAAGTATTTACAATGAAATATAAAGAGAGTAAGGTTCAAAGAAATGGATAACCAAGAGTTGCTACTCTCCTTCTAATCACCACTGTTGTTTTGTTAGATGTATTTTCTCCTTTGAGACTCTATGTTTCTACCTCTCCTTTTTTTGTTTTTCTTTCTAAAACCCTCTTGTTCTCAATGACACTTTTCTCTCTTATTTTTATGGTTTTCTCCCCCAAAACCCTCTTGTTCTCAATGTCATTTTTCTCTCTTATTTTTTTGGTTTTCTCCTCCTTCTTTATTCTCAATATGGCCTCCTCTTTATAGTCAAAGAAATAGGGTTCTCACTTGTTTCAAAACTTCATATTTTTCATTGAGAAATGCCTCTTACCATTTTCTTGATGTCACTCTCTTTCTTTCCATTTTCATATGTGCTACTCTTCTGCACTTGCTGCTGCACTTGCCTAGGCCTGTTTTTTCTGCTGCACTTTGTATTGCTCTCAAATCCTGAACCCATTTGTTTGCTTGTGCTTGGACAACCCTAGTGGTCCATGTTTCTACCTTTGACAGAATTTTGAAATTTTGAAATTTGATATGTAGATGCATCATCATGAGTCCATACCTTTGGTTTTATGACATGAATTATTTGGTTATGAGATAATTTGTCATTTCTTGCTTGGGACATGTATGAGGCTGTTTTGGACTAACTTGAAAATGTCTTGAAATTGCCTATGGATAAGCACAAATGGTCTTGATTTTGAAATGTTCCAATATTGAATAAAACCTTAATTAATTTCCTTGGATGTTTGTGGGACTATTTGGTTGTGAATTATGTGAAGGCTTAATGTAGCACATGGAGATTTGATGAGGCATGAAAGGTACCATAGCATGAAGTTGGTTAGAAACATGAATTAAGATTAAAAATAGCTTAATTTTATAATAATTGCTTAGAGTTGGAAACTTTGTAACAAATGTGACATTCTTGCAATGTCATGAAATTTCCCTGTTTTGCAATATTCTTGAAGCTAATCTTGAATTCATGAATCTTGAATTTGGAATGATGGATCTCCCTTATACTATTGAATTTGAAAGGGATGAAGTCTTGAATTATGAACTTGTGATCTTTTGAATTCCACTTGAACATGGAATTTGAAACAAAGTTGGATGATGAAATTTGAATTAGGCCTTACAAATCATGTTCATTATGAACATTGACCTTGAATACCTCAATATTTTCCAACTAACTTCTCCTTGAAGAAATCTACATGAGTAGTCTTTCCAACTTGAATCAAACCTTAGATGATGAATCTTTCTTCAATGTAGCCCATGATAGGCAATTTCTCTTATTTGAAATGGAAAACAACGAACCGACCCAATCTTTACCTTGTAAACCCACATGCTCGATATGCACTAGAACGATGTATGATATGATGAATGTAGGGTATGAAAGGCTAAAGGATAAAATGAGGGTGTGACAGCTGCCCCTATTTAATCCTCTTGGACCTGAATGTCTGGAGGATAAAGGTGTTTGAACATTCATGGTAGAAGAGAATTAAATACTAGAATACCCGAGATTTTCAACTGGAAAGGTGTGGAATGAAAGTAGACAGTCAGCGAGATGGCTTGAAAAAGGTGTCTGCTAGTGAAGACTGCTTGGCCAAGAGATATTCCTTCTACAAAAGGTAGAGAGGACTCAGAAATATAGAAATGTGAGATACTTCTTCTACGAAAGGTAGAGAGGACTCTAAAAATAAAGAATTATGAGATATTCCTTCTACGAAAGATAGAGAGGACTCTAAAATAAACATTGTGACATTTTCCTTCTACAAAAGGTAGAGAGGACTTAAGAAAATGGATTGTGAGATATTCCTCCTACGAAAGGTAGAGAGGACTCTAGAAATTGGTTTTCCTCTTACAAAAGGCAAGGAGAACTTCCAAGCAAAAGGTTTGGAGAAAATATTTCCTTCTACAAAAGGTAAGGAGGACTCTTGAACAAAAGGTTAGGAGAAAATATTCCTTCTACAAAAGGTAGAGAGGACTCTAAAACAAAAGGTTTGAAGACATGGTAACTCCTTCTACATCAAGTAGAGGAGACTCCCTTGGGAGAATACGATTGTATATCCTTCTGTAAAGGAAGAAAAGACTCCAGAACAAAAGGTTAGGAGAAGAAGTTTCTTCTACAAAACGTAAAGAGGACTCCAGAAAAAAGGTTTGGAGATAATTCCTTCTACAAAAGGTAGATAGGAGACTCCCTTAGCAGAGGATGATCGTACTTTCTTCTGCGAAAAGTAGAAAGGACTCCTAAATAAAATGTTAGGAGAAAAATTCCTTCAACAAAAGGTAGAGAGGATACTTACAAAAGGTAAGCTGACAAGAACCTATACAAAAGGCATGGGAGGTCTTACTAAAGGTAAGTTGAATCTATTGTGAAAGGAAAGGTGGAGATACTTCATGAAAGAGACACGAAAAGACTCATAAAAGGTAAGTTCAGGGTGTCATACCCTAAATTTGTCCTACTTGTATATAATTCTCATTTGTACGTCCTTTCCGCCCCTCATATTCACACAAAAAAATTTCAAAAAATAAGTTGTTTCTAATCAAGGTATTACTAGGTGGAATTAAGTTTCAAGTAGGGTATGTGCCCTATTCACTTGGTGCATGGCGAATACTTGGACTTATCAAGGTTCATGATGTTTTTGAGTTGGGTACACCTTCAATCATATGTCAAGGATTTGTTCAAGAAGTAGAATTCATGTAAGATTACCAGGGCATTGGTGTGTGTAATGATGTTTTTATTCATGATTGGACTCAATTTTGGTTAAACTGGATTTTTATTTCAAGGTTAATGAGCCAAATAATAGGATTTATCCCTCTCAAAGAGTGATTGACCTTTCTTAAGTAATTTTTGAAGAAAATCCCAAATGATGCTTCAATATTCCTGGAGTCATATCTTAAGATCAATATTGAGGTTATGAAAATTAAGCAAGCTAGGTTATGGTTGTATTTATTTCAAATTTGTGCATTTTATGATAAGTCATGCTTCAAGGAAAGGGCGGTTCAAGTTTGTTTCGAGATTCATATTGGAATGTGTTTTAAGGTGCAAATCATGGATAGAATTTTATTCTTATTCTTTATGAGGATAAATTTGTATGTATCAAATATCATTTTGGATTTTGGGTATGGAATCAAGAAATCATTAAGAAGCTCGTATTATTTTTTGGAGTCCATCATTACAATAAGCAAAATTGCAAAAGTTCAACAAATCAAAAGCCCATTAAGAGGCCCATTCTTATTACTAATTTTCATGTGAGTCCAAATATAATTAGGAGTTAAAATGTGAGGCATCAGTTTATGATGATATCCTTGCGTTTCCAATCTGCAATGGTCACACCAAATTCATAAACCCCACATCTTCAACTTCAACATGATTAATTTACAGGCCCCACATTTGCAATTTCAACATAAGGTATACCACGCAGAACTTCTCACGCGGCACTTTTAACCACTGCTTGAATGCCTTGCCAAGTGAATACAATGTAACTCCATATTTGTTTTCTTTGAGCCATTTTCATAACATGTACGATCTACCCCTGCGTGAAACAAACGGCACAGCTTGTCCTGCAGCTTATCCTGCAGCAACAGAAGAGAGCAAAAGAAAAGTGATTCACAAAACCATGCTTATCATACTTCAGAAATCAGAAACCAGTAAAATTGTCACTAAAGTAATCCCTTAATACCATTTTGGGCACATGGAGCAAAAGAACCGGAAACAAAAACGGATAAGAATACAGCAACATGACAAATGAATTGGTAGTAAGAGTACATACCATGTGACTCGCCGCATACATCCAGTATTCACACGAGACAAGTCGCGGCACACGGATAAATTCCAAATCTCCACAACGCACAGTGTGTACAACGTCCTTTCCGCAATAGCAATATCATTTCTCAGCAGCCCAACAAGACCTTTGTGTGTAAAATTTTGTACCTGCAATTCACAGCATAAAAAAATTCAAGCCAAGAAAATCATACAACGACAAAAATGTTTAATAACCACAATTCAAAATACCCCTCACAACCATTGGCAAAACTTGAAAGGGACTCCTCACAAACTCTGCCAAGTTTTCACTCGTACAAATATGAATACCTGGTGCAAACAAAACAAAAAGAAAGGAATAGAATGTCCCACCATCACATTTTTGTGAGTCCTTCACTTTGCAATAGTAACAAACTGTCATTACACAAGGGAGAGAATGGTAACCTCATAGCCACACCAGACCAACTCTGCTATAACCGGCAAAACCTGTCAACAACAATACAAGCCATGCAGAAATTTCATAAAAAAGGCCACAGCAAGTCCTACATATCATAAAGTGATAACAGGAGCAAAAAGGAGACCATAAAGCTACCTTTGATCTTCATTTCGAAGGGGGGATGAACCTTCATAAAGATAGCCACTCCAAACTCAGATGAGGGAGGACCCAAAACGGACTCTTCTCCTATCTCCCAAAGCTCTTTTAACCTAATTCAAAATCAACCTTCATTGTTTACCCAAGACCTCTCAATAAGTCTTCAACCCTAAAAATTTCTTCAATCTTCAATAATAATCTCCCTCTGCTCGGCCTCAAGACTCACCCTTATTCCATTAACTCAAACAGATTCACTCTTTCGAACACCTCCACCAACCCACTTCGATGTTCATCTAAAATCCCTCCTCTTCGACAAAAAATCACAACACACTTAAATGTGACCTTCTATTCTTCAAAAAAAACCTTTCACGAATCAAGATATTCTTCTCCAAACCACCATAAAAATCATTCATCGTCTTCAAATTCGATTCCTCCTTCAGCCCATGTTTATCACCAATGTTCATCGTCACTCTCTCAGACCAACAACCAACAAATCTACCGCAAATGCATCACCATAGCTCATTCTTCCCTAACCTTCTTCCCCAACATTCATAAAAAACCATGACAGACTCATAACAATACACCCTTTCTTCAAGCGATAAACCCAACCAACAATAACAGCAATATCTCCAAAAAAATCTCAGAAAAAAACCAAAGCCAAACTTCAATCAAATCCTTCGCTCTTCTCGGAAAACCTAAAACCCTTCACCGAATCCCTTCCCTCCATTAACGACCAAATCCCTAATATCTTCTTGGTAATAACTTCAAAGATCCAAAAAAAACAACGACACCTTAACCTTCAACTTCGAAAACAACCTTCAAATACTTGAAGATACCTCTACAAAACCGCATTTTTCATCCATCTCAGAACTCACGCCACCATTCTTCTTCCCTTTACCCATTTGATAGCTTTCTTCAGCCTTTCGTTTACACTCTTCTTTAATCCCAAACCCTAAATAAAATACCTAAACCCCAAATCAATTTCAATGCAAACTAGATCAGAACGAAAAGGAAAAATCTTACACGAGGGAAAGGTGAGATCATAGAAGTGAAGCTCACATATGTGATAGCTTCCATTTCGGTTTGCTTTGAATCGTTTCAAACTCGAGTTTGGTGTTTCGTTGTGTAGTTATCGTTGTTTTTCAGAGTTGGTGGATTTTAGATCAATTTGATCTTCCCTGGCGTTCTGGTCGTGTGTTTTGATCATGGGCTTAAGGCCCATGAAGTTTTTCCTACACCCTTCTTACCATGTTGCACCGCCCAGCAATGTTAGATGATGGGCTTAATTGGCCCAAAGGAGTCTATTTGTTAACCCCTCATATTCTATATCCCTCTGTTTTACTTTTTTGAGTTTTCAAATTATTTTATATATTAGTTTTAGATTATCATCAATATATTATAAAAACATTCTTTTTTTAAATTATATGTCCAATAATATCTATTATCTAATGTTTTTAGCTATATTTTCCTTTAGAAGTTTTATTCATATTTTTATATATTTTAGAGGTTAAATGTTGTTTCTATTTCTTATTAGACATTTTTATTCTACTTTCGTTTGGGTCGATGACGACATTTCCTTCGATTCTCCGTCAAATTATTGATGAGAAATGAAGGATCCGAGACCAACCTTTTTCAAACTATTCTTTTTTCATTTTTATTATTTTTTTAATCCATTTTTGTTCATATTATTATTATTATTATTATTATCATATTTATTCACATTTTTATCCATCATATATCATATTTATTCATATTATAATCGAAAACACCTAATAAAATATCGAAACCGCTAAAAGTCGATTTGGTGGACTGTTGGATCTTTGGTCATTTGCAGGTACCTAATATTGAGTCGTGCCTGACTTTGCTCAAGGTGTAGTTTAGGACACAAATGCACACACACGGCTTTCTCTTGGGCTACCTTACAATGAGACCCCTTTATTTCGTGCAATCCCGTGTAACTTACATGTACCCCTTTCCCATTCCGATGTATGCTTCATATTTCTTTGATTATTAGTTTATCTCCTAGGAGCACCTATAGGGACTAGAGCAGATCAAACTATTTTCAAACTAATTCTCGATTCATCATCGAGCCATTTTTAAACCCTCGTAAGTCGAGTGCTCATACGCATTCGCCATCAACCTATTACAACTCGACCCTTGATGCGTAAGTCAAGTCGGTCTCTTTTTTTTCAAACCATTTCATTTCCAACACGCTTTGCACGCGATAATGAGTCAAACCCCTTGATCCAACATCAAGAGGATTTTCGAAACAAATCAATCAAATAACAAATATTTAACGCTTTTCAAGGTGTAAAGAGTGGGTTCAAGTCTTTGAGTTTGCTTTCGATTGTTTGGATGCGAGTTATCTTATTCGTGTATGAACAATCGACGCCTTTAAATAATATTAACAAACTCGACAACATTCAACCATCTCCAATTACTCATCCTTTCACTCACCTTTCAAACAACTTCTTTTACGATGAAAAAGAGAGTGTCCCAAGTCTTTGGTCCGCTCTCCCGACTACTTGGATCCGAGAAACCTTTCTCAAGCTTCAAGTAGTCGTCATCCGACCAATCTCATCCTTTTATACACCGTTTCAAATTCAAACAACCCTCGTTTACGATGAAAAAGAGAGTGTTCCAAGTCTTTGGTTCGCTTTCCAGATTACTTGGGGTCTGTGAAGTCTTTCTTAGGCTTCAAGTGATCGTCATCATTTCAACCTTATCCTTTCAAACACATCATTCCTTCATGATGAAAAAGAGAGTGTTCCAAGTCTTTGGTTCTCTCTCCCGATTACATGGGTCCGAGAAGTATTTCTTAAACTTCGAGTAATCGTCATCCGTACCCACATCAAATCCAATTCAAATCCAGTTTCTTTCGTGGTCATTACCACGAACTACAAACGCTATGATTCTTCATTTACTCTTGAATGTAAGATACGTAGGCACAAGATTGCGATGATCTTGGCGAGCACAATCCCCTCCATCTCCCATTTCCCCCATCCTTTCCCGTAGTCGAACTACGACGCTCTGATTTCTCATTCTCGTCCGAATGAGCATACGTAGGCACAAGGGCCCCAATCCTTGGCGAGCACCCTATCTTCTAAACCATCCCCTTTCCCCTAGTTTCTTTATTCTTTTATAGTATCCTTTAGCCTTTATTAGCGAGAAGAGAAGAATTAAGTTTAGCTAACATCCATTAACTCGAATTAAGAGGTTCCTGTCGAGTATGACAGACGTGAGGGGTGCTAATACCTTCCCCTCGCGTAACTGACTCCCGAACCGAGGAATATGGTTGCGACGACCGTGTTCCTTCCGCATTTATGAGGTTTTCTCGATATTTTCCTCTCCCGTTCATTCGGGAAAAATAAAGTTCGGTGGCGACTCTTTCGAACCGCATTTCCGCGCCTTTCGCGCGAGGGTCGTATGTTCGAAATGAATTTTCGAGGTGCGACACAGGGCAATAACCATCCTCCTGCAAAAGGTAGTACTAGAACGTCATTTAACCTCACAGGCACAACGGCGGAGATGATATTCTTTAAGTATGGAGACCATTCAGTTCTTGGCAACACAGACATCAGGCATCCAAAAGGAAAGCGAAAGGGAAAGATTTCACGCAAAACGCAATGAAATCCCTTACGAACGGTAAGGTGAGAAAATATCTCATGTAAAAGGCTCAGAAGGACTTAAAAAAGGCAAGTGAATGGATAAACACTCTGAAAGGATCCTACCAGGATGTCCACAGGAAATCTGCATCTTTTGGAATTATTGGCTAAGCACACATGCAATGATGCAGGATGTATGCAAGAATGTCAGGTACGTAAGGATATGGAGGTTATGGGTGATGATTTATGTCAAGTGATTGGGCTTTGGTTTGGGGCGTCAAGTTTGACTTCCCGACATCCTTGTGACGAAATTTGGATCATCTCCAAATGGCCATAACAGACAAGCTGTGCTGGTTAGTTAGGTTGCCCCTGACATGGTCGAATATAGGTGAACTTTGTGATTTGACGATGCTTTGCGTACACGTACGCCTATTAGAGATCACGGTTATCCTTCACACACCTTAATCGGAGAGCAATCTTATGCTTTCTTTTGTCATTACTGTCATCCCATAATTCTCAATGCAATGTTTATTAAGAATGAAAATTCCACATTTTGCAAACAAACATTAAAAGTAAAATATGTGAAGCACGAATTGATGAGAAAGATTTTATTGATGATAAAGTGACCCATAAATGGGTAATTTTACATAAGGATACAATTCCTAAAAGAGGTAATTGCAAAAATATGACTAAAAGTACAATGGCAATGAGAAGAAAAACGAATTTTCGTTGAGTTCTAATTCTGCTATGGTCCCTATGGCCTCGAGGTTTTTCGTACACTGCTTCTAGGGAAGGTAGTTGGATTTATCTTTCCTGTGTGTAGCTCTCTTTATTCTGATGATGAGCTCACAGACTCTTCGCAAACTGCAATCTTTTCTTTTTAAAGTCCTTAACGTTTGCCTAGACCGCCCTTTCGGGTTTTCAGTATACCGGGATACCCTTTTTTTGCCTAAGTTGCCCCTAAGGGTTTTCAACTTATCGGGTATTATTGTTTTTTCATTTTAACCCTAACTTTTTCCTGAACTTTTTTCTTTTTGTTGTCCATCGGGTTTGCTTTTAAGCGTAGTATTTTTTTACTGCGTCTGCGTTAACAGGGAATGACAGATTTTCACTGTCCATGTTGGATAATATCAAGGCTCCTCCGGAGAAAATATTTTTCACAACATATGGACCCTCATAGTTAGGTGTCCATTTGCCCCTTGGGTCTGTGTGGATTGGCAAAATCTTTCTCAATACCAAGTTTTCCACTTTGAAATCTCAAGGGCAAAATTTCTTGTCAAACACCCTTTTCAACCGCTTTTGGTATAGCTGGCCATGGCAGATGGCTGCCATGCGCTTTTCATCAATGAGATTAAGTTGATCAAGTTTTACCTGTACCTACTGCTTCATCGAGCTTGACATCGGTCAAAATCCTTAGGGAGGGAATTTCTACCTCGACGGGGAGTACCGCATCCGTACCATATACAAGAGAAAATGGAGTTGCCCTAGTAGAAGTTCACCCTGAAGTGTGGTAGCCATGCAAAGCAAATGGGAGCATTTCGTGCCAATATTTGTATGTTTTCACCATTTTCTAGACAATCTTCTTGATGTTTTTGTTCGCTTCCTCAACAACGCCATTCATCTTCGGGCGATATGGTGATGAGTTATGATGCTCGATCTTGAAATTTTCACACAATTCCTTCATCATCTTGTTATTGAGGTTTGAACCATTGTCAGTGATGATTTTATTTGGGACCCCATAATGACAAATGATTTCTTTCTTGATAAAGCGAGCGACCACTTGTTTGGTGGCATTGGCATAAGATGCGGCTTCCACCCATTTAGTGAAGTAGTCAATGGTCACTAAGATAAAACGATGACCATTTAAAGCAGTTGGCTCGATGCGTCCAATCAAATCTATGCCCCACATGGCGAAGGGCCAAGGCAATGTCAAGACATTTAGAGGAACTGGTGGCACATGTATCTTATTTGCATAGATTTGACATTTGTGGCATGTTTGCACGTGACAATAACAATCAATTTCCATCATCATCCAATAATAACCAGCCCTCAAAATTTTCTTAACCATCGTGTGTACACTGGCATGTGTACCAAAAGAGCTTTCATGGATTTCGTTTATGATTCGACCAGCTTCGTGTCTATCCATGCATCTGAGCAGGACCGAGTCATAGTTTCCCTTGTAAAGCACATCTTCGCTTAAGAAGAATTTGGCTAAGAGCCTTCTTAAATACTTCTTGTTTGTGATGGAAACATTTTCTGGATGCTCTTTCTTTTCTAGATACCTTTTGATATCATAGAACCAAGGTTGATCATCGATTGTTAACTCTGCTTCCAGACAGTGGGCAGGCTCATCAAGATGTTCAATACGGATAGCAGGTGCCTCATTTTTCCACTTAACTTTGAACATGGATGACAACATGACAATAGCATATGCCAATTGATTTCTTTCTTTGGGAATGTGATTGAAAGTAATATCATCAAAGTCTGGGATTAGTTTCAAGATGTGATCTCGATATGAGACTAGTTTGCTATCACGTGCTTCCCAGTCGCCTCTGACTTGACTGATGACTAATGCAGAATCCCCATACACTTCCAAAATATTGAATCTATGATCAATAACGGCTTCAATTCCGAAGATACATGCTTCATATTTAGCCATATTTTTGGTGCATTTAAAACATAAGCTTGTGGTGAATCGGATATGAAAACCAGTAGGAGATGTGATGATTTCCCCTATTCCATTGCCTTGAGAATTTGCGACACCATTGAACATGAACGTCCATCGCAATCCTGGTTCTGGTCCGTCGTCTGGGCCTAATGTTTCATAATCTCTGAAAAACATGATGTCTTCATCAAGGAAGTCAAAACGCATGGGTTGGTAATCTTCCACGAGTTGGTGGGCAAGATATTCAGATAACACACTCCCTTTGATAGCTTTTTTGTGAGACACACTGGATGTCATATTATGTCAATACCATTTGCCAACGAGCTACTCGTCTTGTGAGAGCAGGCTTTTCAAAGATGTACTTGACTGGATCCATCTTTATTATCAACAATGTGGTATGGGTCAACATATATTGCCTTAAGTGTTTGGTAGCCCATGCGAGCGTGCAACATGTCTTTTCCAACATTGAGTATCTCGTTTCACAGTCACTGAACTTTTTGCTTAAGTAGTAGATAGCGTGCTCCTTTCTAACCTGTTTCGTCATGCTGCCCCAACACGCATCCCATAGATCCTTCCAGAATGGTCAAGTACATGATGAGAGGTTTTCCTGGTACGGGAGGAATCAAGATTGGTGGCTCTTACAGATATTCTTTTATTTTCTCAAATTCTTTTTGACAATTGTCATTCCACACGATTGCTTGATCTTTGCGAAGCAACTTGAATATTGGCTCACATGTAGCTATTAGTGAGATATGAATCTGACAATGTAGTTTAATCTCCCTAAGAAACCACGAACCTCCTTCTCTGTTCTTGGAGCTGACATATCTTGGATAGCTTTTACTTTGTCAGAATCGACTTCAATTCCTTTTTGCCTCACGATTGAACCTAGCACTTTACCAGATCTTACCCCAAAGGTACATTTATTCGGATTGAGCCTTAGCCTAAACTTTCTCAGCCTTGTAAATAACTTTTCCAAGTGGATGAGATGTTCCTCTTCAGTTTAGGATTTTGCAATCATATCATCGACGTAGACCTCAATCTCCTTATGAATCATATTATGAAAGAGATTCACCATTGCTCGTTGATATGTCGCACCAGCGTTCTTTAGACAAAATGGCATAACCTTATAGAAGAAGGTTCCGCAAGGGGTAATGAAGGTGGTATTTTCCATATCTTCTGGGGCTATTTTAATCTGGTTGTATCCGGAGAAACCATCCATGAAAGAGAATATAGAGAATTGAGTCATATTATCAACTAACACATCAATATGCGGCAATAGAAAGTCATTTTTTGGGATGGCTCTATTTAGGTCTTTGTAGTCGACACACATCCGAACCTTACCATCTTTTTTAGGCATAGGTACAATGTTGGCGATCCATTGAGGGTATTTCAATACTACCAAGAATCCAGCATCAAGATGCGTTTGCACTTCCTCTTTAATCTTAATGGCCATGTCGGGTCGAGTTCGTCTCATCTTCTGCATTACAGGCAGACAACCTTCCTTGAGTGGCAATTTATGTACTACAATGTCAGAATCCAATCTAGGCATGTCTTCGTATGACCAAGCAAACACATCTGCGTACGTGCGTAGGAGCTCGATCAGTCTTCTTTTCACACTCTCTTCTAGGGAAGATCCTACCTTGACTTCTTTCTTATACTCTTCGGTTCCGAGATTGACAACTTCCATTGATTCTTGATGCGGTTGAATGATCTTTGATTCTTTCTTTAATAATCTGGCTTACTCCTCGGGGAGCTCACAATCTTCCTCACAATCCTCATCAGTGTTTTGTAGATTGGGTTATCAAAGTCATATAGAACCGTAGCAGTATCGTTACCAATGGAATCCGGGGTAGATCTGCATGAATGGTGATTTTATGCTTTATTTTGAAAAGATGAAAAAAGGAAAATGCAATAAAACATTGCCATTTATTTATGCAAAAATAAAAAGAAAGATAGGGAACACAATTGAATGCAAAAGGTTCATTTCATTCATGATTAATATTAATTGAAAACATGGGGGGGCCTATAAAATATTCCTCATGCCTTGGGAAAAGCATAGGACTTGAAAGAAAAATAAGGAAAATTACTCTTCGACAAAGGTGACTTCTGGTATCTCCACAACAGTCAAATTTTTGAGTTATTGATTTGGTGCTCTTGGGTACACCATGCAGACTTCATTTAGTGCATCATCTTCAGCCTCCACAAAGGTTACCTGAACATCTACCAGATGTCCACCACTAATGAAGGAAAGTGGAGGAATGAACCTTTGTCCCTTGTCAACAGTTGTCTTCTATTGAACTATATGATTGTCTGGGTAACCCAAACCAGCTCTATTCTTGTTGATAGGTAACTCCAACACTCTTCCCCAACCTTTAGGGTGACCGGCCTCAATTACAGTATTCACGTCCTTCCAAGTAACCATAGGGGATGCAGACCTTTATGACTTCTTCTCCTCCTTCCTAGCAGGGATCATTTCCACATTTATCACATCAAATGCTTGAAAAGGAGTCTCATGAACTTCACCTCCCACTTCAACATAGTGAAATGAGGACAAATGACTTACTAGTATATCCTCTTCTCCCTCAATGACAACAAGCTGATTATTAACCATGAACTTTAGTCTTTGATGAAGAGTGGATATTACAGCACCAGTTGCATGGATCCAGGGGCGGCCTAGCAGACAACTGTAAGCTAGATAGATATCCATCACATAGAATGTGATAATGAAAGTATGAGGTCCTATTTTAATAGGGAGGTCAACTTCCCCTATCATAGTCCTTCTTGCTCCATCAAAAGCTTTCACTATCAATGAATTAGGTTTCATCATCAATCCTTTGATAGTCAGCTTGGCCAAATAATTCTTTGGTAAGACATTCAATGATGATCCAGTATCTACCAACACCCTTGATAAAACAACAACAACACATTCGATGGAAATGTGCAAAGCTTTATTATGATTCTTCCCCTCGGGGGGAAACTCTCCATCATTGAAGCTTAGAATATGTGTTGAGGTAATATTTGACACAAGTCCTTCAAACTGTACAACAGATATTTCCTTAGGAACATGAGCAACTTTTAGAAACTTTATCAATGACTCCTGATGGGCAGGGGAGCACATTAGTAATGATAACATGGAAATCTTGGAAGGCGTTTGGTTGAGATGGTCAACCACCTTGTAATCACTTTTTCGGATGATTCGTAGAAATTCTTCAACGTCTTCACGAGAATTTATTTTTTGAGTAGAGGTCTGCCCCTGCTCAATTATTGTTCATTTCTCATTTGTACTGTTTGGTGGTGGTATGGGTGCAAAAATCCTCCTGCTTCTAGTCATTCCACTTGTTCCGACAATGTTCTCTACAAAGCTGTTAGATTTCACAACATCCTCCTCCACCTTCTGCCTGTTAATGTAAACAGTTGGCTCATACTTCCAAGGGACTTCCTTGGTGATCTCAAAAGCGAAAGGAGCAGGGTAGACATCACTAACAGAGTGAGTGAAGGTGGAGACAGCGGGATCTCTACTTGATCGTACGACATCTGTAGTGGTTCACGAGCTTGATTATATGGGGTCTGAACATGATGCCAATCATAATCACAAGGGATTTCCAAAGGCACACGAGGCTGATCACATGGAATTTCCAGCGGTACAACATCATACGGGATTTATAATGGAATTTGGACAGGATACCAATCTTCATCACATGGAATTGTCAGAGGCACGCGAGGCTGCTCATACGAAATCGTCAGTGGTACACGGTTTTGACCATATGGATTGTTCAACAGTTCTTCATTATAAGGAAATTCCATCGGATCATAGGGAATATCATTCGGGTCATATGGAATGTCCAGAGTTGCCACTTCTTCTGCATTTGATATCTATTCTACCAATATGATGCCTTGGTCCAACAACCTCTAGATGCCTATCTTCAGTCAAAATAGTGTTGACAATCCTTGGTACATCCTGGGATAATATTCTTCATTAGCAATTGTTCTTTAACAACTGCAAAGGGGGTCTTCATCTTGTCAACTTATGACACCAATTTCTTCCCTCTTGACTCTTCAATCATGTTTGTAGCATGGTTTGGCATTGGATTATTAGTCACATTGGGAGTGTTTTTTGTGAAATTGATAGCTTTCGAATCGATAAGATTATGTACCACGTATTTCAAAGCTTTGCAGTTTTCAATATTATGTTCAGGAGCTCCAGAATGAAATTCACAACGTGCATTTGCATCATAGCCAGGAGGTAGGACAGCTGGGGGAGCCTTAAGAAAAAATGGAAGCAATCTAGCATAAGTCGTTGGAATAGGACCAATTTTTTTCTCAGGTCTCCTTTGCCTTGGCTGACCCTGATAGTAGCTTTGACGTTGAGGTGCTTGTTGTTGGTAGGGGATTTGAACAGCCGGTTGGCTTGCAGGTATGGAGAGAGGTTGATTTGGAGTAACATCGGCCACATGATGATAAGAACCTTGATATGCTCTGGCTTTCCCCTTATCCATCAAGGCAGCGTTTGTTTCTCCTTCTCTTTTCTTTGCAAAACCTTGGTGGGGCTTCTTAGATACACCAGAAACTCCATCAGTATTCTGAATCTTCCCATTCTTTATCATGTTCTCAGTCCTCTCACCAGCCATAACTAAATTTGAGAATACAGAGGATGTGCGTCCAGCCAGGCATTCTAGGAAAGGACCTTGAATAGTCCCCATGAACATATCTATCAATTCTCTTTCAAGAAGAGGAGGCTGGACTCTAGCATCTAAGTCCCTCCATTTTTGTGCATAGTCTTTGAATGCTTCACCAAATTTTTGGGTCAGGCCTTGGAGTTGTGTGCGATTAGGCGCCATGTCAGAATTGTATTGGTAGTGCTTTAGAAATGCCTCAGCTAACTCTTTCCATGTCTTGATATACGTACCTTCTAACTGCATGTACCATTCAAGGGATGCCCCACTGAGGTTATCTTGAAAGAAATGCATTAGTAGTTTTTTGTTGTCGGAGTAGGCGGTCATCTTCCTACAATATGATCGGATGTGGGTTCGGGGACAGCTGGTCCCTTTGTATTTTTCAAAATCGGGGACTTTAAACTTGAGCGGAATCTTAACATCGGGCACTAAACACATATCCGCGGCATCTAACCCAAAAGTGCTTGGGCCTTGTAGTCCTTTGATTGTCTCTTATAAGGCAAGTACTTTCTTTTCCAAGTCAGTAGCCGGTGCTCCAGAAGCGTCTATAGCCAAGTCGTCGTGAGGGTTGTAGAAACCTTCATGATCATCAAAGTGGATTGGAGGGGGAACCACACCACCACCAGGAGTAAGGATTGCGCCTGCACTGGCAGGAGTAGGGGTTGTGCCACTAGGAGCGAGGATTGCACTTGCAAGAATAGGAATGTCACCACCATGAGTGGGGACTGAGCCTGCAGTAGTAGGAATTGGAGTGTTGATAACGTTTCTCTCCACAGCTTGTCTCATCTCTTCTTGTCCTCTAGCCATAGCCTGGATGACTTCCATTAGCTGGCCCATCTGAGTCTTCATATGGGCCATATCTTCCCTAAAAGCGGCTTGATTATGCTCAATCTGATCCATTAGTAATCTTCGATTGCCACAAGTGTAGTAGGGATGTAGGTAAGTCAGCTTGTTTACTGCGAATGGAGGTCAAATCTTTGTAAGTTTTGTTTTTTTTTATGGAATGCGGAATGATGTATGAATACATATGGAATATGTTATACCCAAAGCTCTTAGTAACCTTGTTAGTTATTGTTAAGAATATAAACATTTTCCATTACAATTAATCAGAAGAGATATAATAGAACAAAAACTTTCATTTCATTAAGGCCTGAAGCCGAATTCAAATACAAATAAAATATGAGAGGGATACACTTCTTAAACAAATTACAAGTCAAACCTGAAAGTGATTCCTTGGGCTCTGCGAACTGCCTCTAAATCAGTAACAAGCTCCTCCACTATTTTCTTGCAAAACTTTACGAAGTCGAACACGGGGATATGAGTGTTTTCAGGAGTCATCACTTGATCTGCGACCTTCAATTTTTCAGGGATTTGTTGAAGCACAAAATTGGAGAATCCATCCAGGTTCACATACTTGTTCTTCCATTCAGCATAAAGGATATGGAGATTGTTGATGATGTCATCTCTTTGGAGTACCGCAGCTTCTGCTTTACGACAGATTTCTTCCCAATAATGGCAACTATCCTGCAACTCTAGGTAAAGCTTGTCATAGATTCCATCCTTCAACATCTTGATTTCCTCCATATCTCTACTTAATTTGTACTCTACTTGTATGAAATCTTGTTGCACACTCTCTTTTTCCAACAGTTCACGAGCTAACTGATCCTTGCAGTCTTTGATAATGTTTTTCAACTTGTGAATATGGGTTTCAAAGTTTTCTCTTTCGTCTTTCTTCATCTGGGTGACTATCCTTACGTCATTAGCCTCTGACCTTTCGCCACACTTGGTCCAATTTATCATTTTGGTGATCCAAGTCTGCATTAGAACTTTTAAGCGCTCCACCAATCCATTCTTTCTTTCCTTTCGCTTCCCTAGCCCTTTTCTTGCTATCCTCGAACTTTTCTTTCGACTATTTGCTTTTGTCTTCCCAAGCTTCGCTTTTCTGCTTAGTCTCATTGAGTTGAATTCGGAGTTGAATGTTCTCACCCTCAAGTTCTTGGACTTTAGAATTAAGTTTCTCCATGTCTTCAGGTAAGATTGGATCAGGTTCAGGATTCGGTGGGAAATCAGATGCATCAAAGATAAAAGGAAATCTGACTTCTTTCGCTCTCTCTTTCACCCATTGAACATAGGGTTCACGAGCAATGATATTCTTCCTCCCATTGTCTGGATTGCTTCTTATGATTTTCTTCCATGCCCTTCTTGCCTTTCTTACATCCGGATCATTTGGATCGACCGTATAGACAAGGAACGACACCAAATCTTCCTCTCTAGAAGGACCGTCCATGGAGTGTCCAAACTGTCTTTTAAGAAACACTAGGTTGTAATTGATGCAACCTCATGTTCCCAAGAGAGGCACATTGGGAAATTCTCCGTAAGAAAAGATGATATCTCTGGTTTCCCACTCCCTCTTGTACCACTGTGATGGAACTGGAAGTGAGTGAAGCAAATCTTTGAGGCCATGAGAATTTCTTGGAAGCGAAAAGACCTTTTTCAGGCATTTGGGTCCTTAGTCACTTATGCAAGAGTGAGGCACAACAGAGGAAAATTCCACCTCCTTTTGTATGTCTTGTATGAAGTGTATGGTAAAAGTCACCTAGGAGGAAAGGCATAGAGTTCCTGGTCAAGAAAATTTCCACAGCCACATGGTCCACAAAATTTTCCCCATTTCGAAACATCACAATTCCATAGACCAAGAGTGCCAAAACTAAAACACATATTTCCCATTTCTCTTCTTTGGCATACTTCCATGCTTGTTCTTCTAAGAACTTCCTCGAGAATCCCCTAGCTCCTTTAGGTGCCCAATTGGCTATCACATCTCATGTGGGAATCCCTAAGGCAGAAGCCACTTTCATTAAAGTGAATTCTTCTTCAAACTTCGGAAAAGGATTGCGACCTTTGATGGAGAGTTTCAAAATCTTATCAAATTCTTCCAAAGTGGGAGCTATTTGAAAATCAGCAAAGGTGAAACAATGAAGAGAAGTGTCATAGTACTGAGCCAAGGCTGTGAGGGCTTCATATTCTATATTCTCTGTCAACAAATCTAAGATTCTCCCATAAGAATCAGGGAAATTTGTGTGCTTGATGGGGGTGATCTTGGCACTTAGAGCTTTCAGACTGTCAATTGAAGGATCTTTGTATTTGAAAGTGAAAGTACTTTGTTTGTCGGTCTTCTTATTTAGTTTCATCGTCCCTAGATTCACATTTATCATGATTGCTTCTAAAAAATGCTTATATTGCAATAAGAACAAGACACTAAGAGCTTTGTTTTTATGAAGCATGTATGTATGAGCATATGCATTAACAGAATCCAAGCACATGGGTTCATAAGTCTGAGGTATGGATATGGCCGATGCTGACTGCTTTATAAATAGGTTCTCACAAGGCGTGATCTATGTTTTAATAGGTATCCCAAAGTCATGGATTCATGTGAATGTTCATCATATACGGCATGAGTATGTCGGATGATGACTCGATCATATGAACCTTTTTTGGGTGAGATCTTCATACCGAACCTCGTGAGAAGAACTTCCCGGGGACCCATACTACGAGACCGTCGACACTAGGTTCTAGACAAGGATTTCAGAGTCATAGGCTTTCTTGACTGTTTGTTACGTATGTCAGTCATTTCCAAGCAACAACTCCATCAAGAAAGCCTCTTCTGAATGAGGTCTTCGTATCGACCCACACGAGAAGAACTTCTCGGGGACCCATACTATATGACCATCAGTCTTAGTTGGTCAATGGTTTAGGGTTCTAAAATGGTCTCTAGAGTAATGGATTCCCAAGAAAATATTTATCAAACATGCCAAGAGTTTGACGATTTTCATCATTCTCAAAGGAATCTACTCTAAGAGAGGTTCTCGTATCGACTATCATGAGATAAGCATCTCGGAAGCCCATACTACTCAACCTCTCCTATCTCAATTTTAACACTCTAGACTTGGGTGTAGAGTCTTTCCCTCAAGTTCGCCACCAAAGTACCCAATCCACACCACATCAATGAGATCCATATAAGATGATATACAATTAAATAAATAAGGAAAAGCGATATAGCAAGCAAAGAATAAAGAGAAAACACCCAAACATGCGAAAGTACCTAGATTAGGCTTGACTCACTTAGGTGTCCCCAGCAGAGTCGCCACTGGATTTTATTTATCCCAAGGAGGGAAAGGAAAATAACGATAAAACCTTTAGGAAAAGAGCATGGCCATTGCAACCAAGTTTTAGAGTTCAGGAATCAGTTATGTGAGGGGAAGGTATTATCAGCATTTACATCCATCGTATTCGATGGGAACCTTCTATGTTGTTTATCTTGAATGGGTGTTTTTAATCTAAAAGTTTTTTGCTTAAAAGAAAAGAGGGGTTTCTTTTTTATTAGAGTGCTCATCAAGGATTGTGACCCTTGTGCCTACGTATCCTCACTTAAAAGAAGTGAAGAATCAGAGCTCCATAGTTCAGAGGCTTATGAAATGGTTGTATGTGAGTTGATTTTATACCTTGAAAAAGGGTTTTCGGATTGATGCCTAAGGCGAAACTAAGTTTGATGAGTTGATGTTTTTTTAGGATTTTTGAGAAGAAATTGTTCTTAATTAGGATCACACAAAATATTTTGGGTAGAGATGAGTATCTCGAATATCCAAGTCGAGCGCCTTGTATTCAAAATATTCAGAACGAGTGTAGAAGGGGTTCCATTCTCGCTCCTTCTCCACCATTTTAAAGCCCATGGCGTGTAAACCTAATCGTATCTTTATTGTGTTTTTTTGCATTTTTTGAGAAAAAGTACCACTTAATGTTCGGTCAATGGTTTTATTGCTTACTAAAAAAAGGTTTGAGGTGATGCAAACAAGGTTGATGGCGATGCACAAGGCAATCAACTTACAAGGTCAAAAATGGCTCGATAAGAATCGAGAGTTTGTTTTGAAAAGGGTTTTGGAAACAAAAGTTGGAATGACATTATTGTTAGTCCCATGAGTATCCATGGTCTTCCATGAGTATCCATGGTCCTATGATTGGCTAAATTTTGGGAAAACATGACTCTGCACTAACGTTAAGCAGGATGTCATTACCATAGTTATGACATCGCTACAGGAGTAAGCAACAGTTGATTAAAACTGTTGTTATGAGTTTTAATCAGAATGTCACTGACCTTGTCTGGTACAGTAGGTGATCCTAAGGTAGTTAGGAGTGGAGTAGTTGTTATGTGTTAGCAGTAGCCAAGTTCCTCACAGGTTGAGGTGTGAAGCCACAATAGGTTGAGCTGTAATGAAGTTCCTCACAAGCAGTGTGAGGTGTGCAGCCACAACAGGTTAAGTTGTGATGAAGTTCCTCACGGGTAGTGAGTGAGGTGTGTTGTCATGTGTCTTAAGCAGGACATCGTTGCATGACAACAGAAGGAGCTGCTAGTGTATATCTCTTGACAGAATTAGTTTGAATTGATGAGACCATGTTGAAAATACCTCATCAGTAAATATGTCAAGGAGATTTATTAGGAACAAGATCAAATTATATTGGTATTCATAAAGGGGTCTTGGATACCTTTTAGGAAACTTTAATATAGTTGTTTCTAATGTTATTCTGCAGAAGATTGGGTGAAGGCAGGTCTGGTGTAAAGAAAAATCTGCAGAAGAGTGGATGTCATACTGAATGTCATGACATTGATCGTATGACATCAGTCGTGCAGGCATGTTGGTTTTCTGTTATCTCAAGCTAGATTTCAGGATACTTGTCATGACCCCTGAGTTATCTCAGGAGAGATTCAAGGCAATGTTGACCATGCCATGACCTAATTGGACAGCACCTTGAATTGTGGAAATTAGTTTTATTTTGTTAAAACTAATGTTTGTTACTTGTGACAAGCCCAAGCCCAGTCTGCACTACTATAAAAGGAGGAGCAGAAGCAGAAGAAAATCAAGCACTCACATCAAGAAAAACCAGAGTGTAAAATAAAGGTCTAGGGTTTGAGAGTCCCTTGTGTGTACGTCACCCTTTGTATCTTTTGATACATTGAGGTAGACATATTTGTAAGTGAAGAAGGCTAGTCTTCACGTGTAAAGTCTGTTTAGAAATACTTGTAATCCAAGAAATTGTCTGGTTGATGATTGCATTGGTTAGGTAGATTCTAGGATGTGTCTCATTCAAAGCTGTGAAGCAAGAGTGTGTGAGTTCCTTGATCAAAGTTGTGAAGCAATATCAAGGTGTGTATGAAGTGTCTCTTCATCCTGATTTCTGTAATTTTTTGATATCATTGTTGTGTGATTGAGGGGGAGTGAGTGGGTATACTCAGGTACTAGAGTGTCTCTAGGATGAAGTTTCATTGGGTAGAGATTAAGTGAGAAGTGCAAACTAGAGGTTTGACTTTGAATTGATTCTACTAATAGTGAATTTCCTCCCTGGCTTGGTAGCCCTCAGATGTAGGTGTTGTTGATGCCGAATTGGGTGAACAATTACAGTGTTATTTATCTTTCTACATTTATAGTTTTTTACTTTAAATGGTTAGATAAATAGTATGACAGACTGCAGATGTCACAACAGAGGTCGTGACATTGGTCATGACATTGGGACAATTTAAAGAAATTTAAATTGGCCATGGTCTGTCCTCATCCTTGTTGAGCAGAGATCAATGTTCTTGGAACACATGTGATCTGCATACCAGAATTTCAATTATTAATATAAACATACAATGAAATATAAGACAAGGTCAAGTTAGTTAGTTTGAGGACACAAGTTAAATTTCACAAAGTTGTTCCTTCAAATTATTAATTTAAACTAAGCATGGATATTTAATTAATTAATATTTTAATCAATAAATATAAATAATAAACTATTTTCTTGTTTTTATTATCATTTTTTTTATCTTTTCACCTAAAAGAATTTGAAACACCATAAAAACCTTAAGGAAAACAAGAAAATAGCAAAAAATAAAGCATAAAAACACGAAGAAGAAAAAACAAAACGCTGAAAAAAGGGCAAGAAGTTAGCTGTGCGAACTTCATGTCGAATTTGCCCTGAAAAAACATCAATAAGTTCGTTGTGCGAACTTCCTAGCAAACCTGCGAAGATACACACTATTCACAAACATAGGCGAAAGGGGCCAAAGTTCGTTGTGCGAACATGCCAGCGAATCTGCCCAGTAATAACACAAGTAATGGTTTACCCAGTTCAGTGCAAACCACACCTACATCTGGGGGCTACCAAGCCAGGGAGGAAATTCACTATTAGCATAATTAATTCAGAGTCAAACAACCAGTTTGCACTCTTCACTTAAGACCTACCCAATGACACTTCAGCCTAACACTAGTCCTAAGTTACCAACTCACTCCCCCTCAATCACAACAGTGATATCAACAATTCAAAGTTACAATTGGCAACGAAGTCACACATCAAACACACCTTGATCCGCTTCACATCTTTGATCAAGAGACACAACACTCGTGCTTAAAAGCTTAGAGTGAACACACACAGAGTACAGTTCAAACACACTAGTCCAATGCAATCATCCAAGAGATAATTGCTTGGCTCATAAGGAATCCTAGGACTCAAAAACACACGTGAATAACAACTGCACAACACATAATTCTTCATTCACAAAACACTATACTCTCCAATCTCTGTCCCTAAGCCCCCAACGAATTAGGATTGCTACTTCTGTATATATAAGCAGCATACAGTCCTTGGGCCTAGGTGTAGAAATTAGGTTTACCGAAGATAAACCTCTCTTCATGAAGTTGCGCACATCCAATTAGGTCAGGGGCATTCTATGTTATCCTCATCAATGCCTGACATGTCGCCTGAGATAACTAGGCTTCCTAAAATATTTCCTGAAGTATAGCCTGAGCTAATACCAAAAAACTTAAACATGCGCCCTGATGTCATATGCTTGATGTCATAACATCCAGCATGACATCCAACTTAACTTGCTATTAGCAATCCCAAATTACCCTGCAAAACACCCTTCATGTATGTCATAACATCAGTTATGACATTCACACATACTCCAATACTTTGCCACAAAATACAGCCAATCAAAGGCATCTACAAACTCCCCCTTTGGAAAAGTTTTGGCTAAAACACTCTGTTATCATATAAGAGATCACAAGCAGCAAAAATCATACCATATATGCAGGAAAGCTACTAGCTAACAACATACACAACTACATTACCATTCAGAGTCATCTTCACACCCTATGTACTACCTACTAGTCCAGACAGCAGGTAACACAATAATTTTTGGATCATCTTGTGATACTCCCCCTCAATTGATGGACAACACATCAGTACAAACACAACCTGTAGTCACACAAATTTAACCAGACTGCTCTGGATTATGGATGTGAGGACATTTAGGATGACATCCTGAAGAACACAATCACCTGTTAGCCTACACTACAAATGTCACAACTTTCTGTGGAACATCCTGTGCTACTCCCCCTGAAAGATGCACAACCACACACATTCTGCAAACACATTGCATACACACACACACTACTAGCAGATATACTGCTACTAGGTTCCATCAAGGAACACACACATCTTAGCAGCTTCAGCCAAAGCTCACAGAATTCTAACATACATTCCTACACATATTAGGAACTCACACATCAGCAACAACATCCTGTTATCACACCTGCAAGCATGTTCTCTTCAAACATTCATATTAGAAGCAACACTTATAGCACACTTAGAGCAGCAACAACAACCAAGTCTTCCACCTGATCTTCCACCTGTGAGGGACACAAATCTAGCCCTGTTGTTACTACCACTTCTCCCACTTTTTAGCCACAAATTTAGATCAAAACTAATTAAATAGTATAGATCAAAATAAGTATGGAAGCACAGATGTTAGGGGTTATTATAACACAAAGCTCATGATGAGCAACACAAATCTCCCATCCTGTCAAAGAAAATACCAAGAAACAAAAGTCTAACCCAAAAAACTAGCCACACCAATAGTAGTTCATCATCAGCCCATGCAAACCATCGTCCTGAGCCACGCAGCAACTCACCAACACAAACATATTAATCTTCCTCCTCCTTAGTAGAACTGGATCCACCCTCCTCAACACTAGTTGTGGAATCTTCATCTTTATCTTTAGATTCTTCCCCTGGCACACTCTCACTATCAATATTAACAGCATCTCTTCCCCTGGTAAAAACTTTGATTTTTGTTGCAATGGCAGTCTTTATAGTTTCCCTAATTCCCTACAAATTTCTCTTAATTCAGTAATGATCATTGCTTTAGAGATATATGCCCTCTCATCAGAAGTCAAAACAATATCAGGGACATGTCTCCCAGCAAAGAGTTTGAAGTGAAGAGACAGTGCAGACTCTCTTTTTCTAGCAGCATCACTAGAGTTCAGAATCCCAGGGTATTGATTCAGAATAATCTCACAAATAAGGGAGGGAAAAGCAATAGGCAGCTTGATAGTGTCGCTACTGCGAAAATAAGGTGCCGTAAAAACAGAAGAGTCGCCACCTTTCGTTATTTATCCCACAGAAAGGGAAAGGAAACGATCGGAAAAACTTGACGAAAAGGTATAAGACAAGGTCATCACAACCATGTCTGGGTTCGGGAGTCGGTTACGTAAGGGGAAGGTATTAGCACCCCTCACGTCCATCGTACTCGATGGGATCCATGCTTGTTGTGTTTATCTGACGGGTGGTTTTATCTATCTACCTATCAAGGCTGGTCTGAAAAAGAAAAGAAAACTGACTCGACAAAGCATCGCGCTTCGTGCCTACGTATTCTTGTCAGAGAACGAGAAATCATAGTCAACGTAGTTCGGCTAACTACGGGTAAAAGGATGGAGGAAGGTGGCCCGCCAATACGTCAGTATTGTACCTACGTACTCTCAACGGATGTGAGAGATCAGAGCTTATGTAGTTCAGGATACTACGGCTTACGGGTTTTAGATTCATCTGTTTTTCCGAGTAGGGTTAACAAACAGTTCCAGCAGTTTGGTGTATGCAGCTTGCTCGTTAGAGGCTCGTGCGTTACCGTTTGCGGTAGAACTTGGAGCTAACGACACTCTTTTTCTGAAAATGTTTTCCTTGAATTATGGGCCCACGGGGCAAAAAGAGTTTGAAGTTTGTTTTTCGTGTCTTTTACGGAAGAAGTTTTTTTTATGGTTGTTTGTAATCCGTACAGTACTAGAGAATATGACTTGGGAACGAATGCATCGCATATCGTCCAAAGGACGTATACTAAACACTCTAGACGATTGAGAGGAGACCTCTCAATTATCATTTCCCAAGTGGCTTAAGGCTCGTAACGCGCTTGTACCAACTTGCCTTCATTACGTTTTTTACTGTTGTTTTGGAGATGAGAAGAGAACGAACTCTATAGGGGAAACTGTCAAGCCCTAATGTTGTCATGCCATGGATTCATCCTATGGTTGAGTTTTGAAACAGGGAACTCCTATATGTTATCATGCAAAGGTTTCAACCAAAAGTTCTATCATCACTTCCTTATCAAAGGAAGTCAGAGTCCTAGGGGATCATGTCAATGGGAAACAAAAAACAACTGCAAAAATCATTAAAGTAGATAAAACAGAAGAGAAAACAGTAAAGATGCAAATGCAATGCAGAAATACAAGCAGAGGGAGAGACTCAAACTCTAAGCAATCAAGCAACGAAAACAATCAAAAAAGACAAGCAAAGGGAGATCAACTCAACCTTTCAATGCAGACACATCAGATAAAAAGAAAAACAACACATAAGCAAGGGGAGGATCGCCTCAACCCTTAATGCAAGCAAGCAGAGGGAGACTCACTCAACCTTTTAATGCAGTCATGCACCTAAGCTTAAAATATTCTATATATGAGACTATCCTAATGCATCAAGCAATGTCAAACAAGGAAGAGAAATAAAACCAAAATGAGCAACAGGGGAGTCATCCCAGGCTACATCAGGTTGGATGTGTGTCAACACAAGAGTCCATCATGGGCTCAACCTCTTGAGGAATGCACAGAATCTAACCAAGGGAAGGATTAGGCTCTCCCAAGAGGGATCCTATGTCAATAGGACAGAGACTGGGTATTAGTCCTAGATGTCAATCTAAGGTATCTGGTTAAAGTGTATCAACACAGAATGTCCATCTCAGGCTCAACCTGTTGAGAAATGCACAGAATCCAACCAAGGGAAGGATTAGGCTCTCCCAAGAGGGATCCTAAGAAAGGGACTTGGAGAGGGATGACAGTATATAAACCAAGGGAATATACCATGCCAGGAATGTCAATCCAAGGTTCAACCTCCTGAGGAATGCACAAAATCCAACCAAGGGAAGGATTAGGCTCTCCCAAGAGGGCTCCTTATCAAGACTTGAAAGAGAAAGATAGTGCAGACCAAAGCAATATACTATACTGATGAATGTCAATTCAAGGCTCAACCTCCTGAGGAATGCACAGAATCCAACCAAAGGAAGGATTAGGCTCTCCCAGGAGGGCTCCTCTTCAATACTTGGAGAAAGAGGGTAGGGCAAAGCCCAGGGAAGAAATCACATAGGGGAAAGAAGGCACTACAACAACTTCTAAGAAACCCTAAAGACTAGCTACAAGGATCACCTAAACTAGGGGGATTCAAAAGCTCTATCAAGGCCTAATCAAGGTTCTAAATAGGTATCTACCTAAGTTCGATTCTATCAAGAAGGGATTTGAAACTTAGAGTTAACTAATGTTCACTTAAAAGACTAATCTATGAAGTAAGCCTAGTTAGGGTCACCTAAACCATAATCAACTTGTAAAATGGAGGAATAATAGAAGATCACTTCTAAAAATACTAAGGAAAATCCTAGATGATCCTAAATGGGTTAAGAATCTATGGTATAAAATTCAGGATCAAAACCTAAATCTAAGGGGTCTAAAGAATTTCTACATCTTAATCTGTACTAAAAGGAATCCATAAGGGGAAAGCTCTAAAACCTATCTCAAACTCTAACTTAGAATCATCTAAAAAATACAATAAAAATCACACAAACCTATCAAGGAGTCTATAACAAGCACGTAAAATTTCAGCACTAAATTCTAAAATATGAACTAGTAATAAAATCAGCAAGTAAACTAGTCATTTTGAACATTTTTAAACATGTAATAAAAATGGAAAATAACACAAAAATGGAAAATTAATTAAAACTCCAAATAAACGGCATACAAAAATCAGAAATAATCCAAGGAACAGACATGATTTTTTTCACATTTTTGTGACAATTATTTATATTTTTAATGAATTAAAAACAATTAAAACATTAAAAGAAAATCAGAAAATGAATAAAAGAAATTAAAAAGAATTTAAAAACTGGGAATAAAACGTGGCCATTGGATAAGATGACCAGTCCACGCATCTGACGGGGAAGCGAGCGCCACGTGGCTCAGGGCCCTTTTAATGAAACGAATCGTTTCATGAGTGTTCAGGTGTGGCTGGTTGACTAGGTAGGGTTCACCCTACGTTCTAATCAAGAGCGTTCATGCCAAAAGTATAACCATCCAATGCCTACTAACACGCCACCTCAGCAGTCAATAGTCAACAACATTAAGACTTAATCACAAGCCTTGGATTTGCTTACTAAGTCTCTTCAGTCAAGTGCATCTAATGGTGTACAAGTCTTCTTCTCCGTTTGAACGGAACATGGAAGGGAGGAAATTCAGGGTGGCCGGAGAAGACTCTGGTCGTCTTCTCCGGCGGTTTCACGGCAGCCAAGTCATTAGACAACACCAAACCTCATAAAAACCTCCAGATCCGCTCGTCTCCTCACAAGGATTAACATCATACTCTTCATTTTTTCATTCTTTCAAAGATCACGCAGATACGCACATGAACAGAAAATACGTGTTTTGGAAATTCATCACCAAATGCCAAATTCTTTCTATCAATCTATTCTACACTCATCACTAATCAAGAATACATGTTCAATCCTTGAAATCCATCAAGATACAGCCCTAACAGAACCTCTAAACATTTCATCGATGATCAAGAACCTTCACCAATGGCTTCCAAACCTTGCCTAAATCCATCTATGGTTCATACTCTACCTAACCACATGCAATTTCTATCCTCATTCAATCTCAACAGAGCATAATTATGAAAAGATGAAAACCTGGTTTGAGCTTTGACAGAGAGTGTTGCAGCCTCCAAACCTTGATCAAACTTGCTCAGAAACGATCAGTGATGCTTGCTGAAGACTCTTAAAACTCCAATTCCTTCTGAAATGGCCTCTAAGATGAAAAACGATTTTCACTTTGTAACTAACTTTTTCAAGTGCTTCTTACCTCATTCAAGCTCTTCCAATCACCAACCATGCTATGAATTCATCTAGAAACTTATATAGAGAAGTTTTGGATCATTATCTGGCCCAGTTATGACCCAATTCGTCCAATCCAATTTTCTGATTTTTCTTCAAAACTCCTTCATGATAGTCACGTTTCAGGCTTGTAGAAGCTTCCCTTTTTTCTCAAATAGCTTGCATAACACCTCATGAATATGAAGGGATCAGATTGAATCCTCAATTCAATCCTATGGTGTACTTTGATTATGTTACTTCAACCTTAAGCAATGCTTGAAATGGACATGAACCAAACTTCATCTTAAAATTCTACAAATGCCAATTCACTCCAAATGTCCTCTACTTTCAAAAAATGCACAAACTTGCCAAGTTTTGCACAAAAATGAATTGTTTTAGAATTTTCTCTTTTTCATGCCTTTAATTATTCATCCATGGTATTTCCTTCATACACTTCCCAATTTAATCCATATCAATGAATGTTTGGGGTCATGGTTGGAAAAATAACACCATTTTTAACAACTTTCAAGTTGATCAAAAGTCCATTTAAGGTGTCTAAGTTGATGAAATTGACCCATAATCAAAAATGACCTATAATTCCAAATTCCCAAAATACCCTTATCTTGTAAAGCTCATAACTTGAGTTCTACAAATCCAATCATGGACTTCTAGTACTTTCTAGAAAGATAAGGAGATAAGGAACAACATTCATGTTGGCCAAAAGTTTATGAGAATCATATTTCGAAGGAAAAAGTGTCATGCAAGTTGGTTGACTTTCAAGCTCCAAATTCACATTCATCTAATGACCTGTAACTTGTCTGACTCATAACCTGAGTTCTATAAACCCTATCAAGGACTTCTAGTACTCAAATTAAATCTATTATCATGATCTAAAACAATCATGTTAGGGTAAAGGTGAGATGAAAATCACATCTTGAGTTATGTGGTCTTGAAATTAGGCACTAAACTATGGGATTTTACACTTTCAAGCATAGCAACCCTAGCCTAGGAACTCCTCACACTCTTGGTCCATGATGAGTTGACCTTTAAGTCATCCCTTGGTCATCTTAATACATAAATCCATGATCACATGGCTTTGCAATTATGTCTCAACCTTCTTCACATCATCAGTTGACCTAGGGTTGACCAGATGAACCTTAGTGGCACCCATCTTGGTTGTAGCTTCTTATCTTTCACATGATTACCTGTCTAGGCTTCAAAATGATCTTCAATACTTCTCATGAGCTCTCTCAAGGTCTCAAGTCCTCTCCCATGGGTTCAAAATCATCAGATGAGCCTCTCACAACTTTCAAGCCAGGAGGTATACACACTTGTCTTCAACCACTTTCTTTGAGAATCTTTAACTTCATTGATGAGGATATCAACCCTTCGGATACTTGAATAAGCCTCTTAGCTAGCTTCATAGCCTTGTGTAGCCCTTGATTGGTAGTCATACCTCTTGATCTCCTGCATACATGTCAATGCAATGCAAATGAAAATGCTAAAATGAATGCAATGAAACACAAGCTATGTAAAAAAAGGTTAGGAAAATTTTTGGGTGCAACAACTTCCCCTATTCAAACGGCTTGGACTTGACTGGGTGAGAAGCGAACGGCTCTCAAACAGTCAAGGTAAAAGACGGTTGAATACCAATAAACCCAGAAATTTGCCAACCGCACAAGTGAACGAGGCTATGATGGGGACAAATTCTTTGGAAACTGAAATGATAGTTGCACGGAAACTTGCTGGAGAATTACTGATCTGACGTATCTGATTTCACTATAGAACTGCATCCTTAAGTCATCAAGGAATCAACGGTTATACGGTAACTGGTGAAGGATGGCGGGTTTTGCCATCGGGCATTTTGCGCCACAACAGAAGAATTCCTTATCGTCGCCTATGGACTCGTCAGGTCGCTAGGAACGTCGACAATATCTTTGCCGAACTCCGTCAGTAAGTCAATAAGGGATCACTAGTTACATGGTAACTGGTGACTTACCCACCACACAAGTAAACGATACTTTGATTAGTAGGATAATCTTCGAAATCTGAAATGATAGTTGCATGGCAACTGGCCCAAATCTCCTTCAGGATGATCATCGGATTTCAATGCAGCTTCTTCCTCAAGTCATCAAGGGATCACCGGTTACACGGTAACTGGCGATACATAGTTGATACTGCCGTCAGGAATTCTGTGGCACGATAGCAGAAGAATTTCTCGGGACTCATCGGGTCATTAGGAACTTTTGACAATCAAGTTAATTATGTCGTCGGGAATTCAAAGAAATCCTCGGGCGTCATTCGGACTTCGTCAGCAAGTCAGAAATAGAATCCTCAAACAATCATGAACCAATAAGGATATACAATCATTTGCCCCCGCATCAACTAGGAGAGCTGCTTCGACATCGCAGTCGGACTTCATCAGTAAGGCTTCAAAGGAAATTTCAACTTCTCTGTTTGGGACCTGCTGATGATGACACATCTCTGCTGGGGATTCTAGAGAACTATCAAGTAACTCTGCTTCGGGGATTTCGGAATCATCCTGTACGAATAAACTCTGCTAAGGAAATCAAGAATCATCCTGAACAAACAACTTCACTAGGGACTTCAAGAATCATCTTGAGTAAACAACTCCGCTGGGGAACTCAAGAATCGTCCTGAACAAACAACTCTACTGAGGAAATCAAGAATCATCCTGAACAAACAACTCTGCTGAGGAACACCTGCACATAAGGAGGGTAATAACCTAGCTCATGTTTCACATGCGTATGTCTGAAAATGGCATGATGCTCCACACGGTGGAAATGCTACGCGTTTAGGGTAAATGCTATGCAATCATGCAAAATGCTACGACCAAATCAGCAAAATAAATGTTGAAGGGAAGATCCTCCTGTCAAGGAGAAAGGAACCATTCAAATAGGGAGAAGGAATCATCCTATTGTGGAGAAGAAGTCACACCAATCTCAATTGGACTTAACCTGAGGAAACGAAACCTTAGACGACCTTGCAGGGGAACAAAGTTCTACGAGAACCTGTACTGGCTCAACTGGGTACACAAACCACAAATTGTTGAGGAAACGATATCAATCGCAGAAATAAATTGCATGGCCTTTGCAGCTAGAATCTTTCTGGAGATACGGACTCTGATGGGGAAGTATAGCAACAACTATTCAACTTTCTCCTGGGGAAAACCAATAATGGTTTGAACGGCTTCCAAGGACTCGGATCTCTTGGGGAACTGCAAACTCGGTTGAGGACACACAACCAGACGCTGGAATGAATCCTACCTGCCGGGGAGCACACAACTCTGCATGGAATTTCAATTCTACTGGAGACTTCAGTCTGAACTATCGAGAACTGAACACTTGCGAATAGTCTTCTACGAGAAAACTGCATGTTGATCCACTGCTGGGAATGGGTATACACTTCTGCGCATGACTCAGCTGGGGAAATGATGAACCTGCCTAGGATGCATCAGGTTAGGGAGAATCTATCTCCACTTGGGGAAACACATCAATGCTTACAATCCCATGTTCAGACTCCGTGGGGAAACAATACTGAACTCGCTGGGGAGGAAGGAATCATCCTGCTTGGAAAGCATCTGGCATACTGCCTGGAGGGTGATGTCCCTGCAACAAAATGAACAAACAGACAAGATACCCTTCACAAAGGGACCTATCAAGGTTATCATCTGTGACAATGTTCAGGTAATTCAATGTTTTAACAATTATCGGCCTAGGCCAGCAAGTTTATGTATGCGCGTTTTATCAAAAACATCGGGCGTTCTTTTTCGCAAACAAAACAGATAAAAGCTAAACAAACAAACAAAAATTTTGAATAGTATATGTTTATTGATAAACGAGCCCCTGAATAGGCAAAATGTTTTATACTAGATGCAAGCTCCTGAAATGAGAAAGCTGCGCAAGCATAATAACATAAATATACATCGGTATACACAAATGTCGGCAATGCAGTGTAGACGAACACCATGAGTTGATCCCTCTATGACCCACTCAACTTCGATACTTCTCCGACGTTTTAGCTTTAGAAGAGATTGATTTGGATAAACGGCCCTCAGGTCTTCCCAAACCACTAAACAATGAAAGTTCACACGTGGAACACAGTCTTTTGCTTTTTAATCCCTAACTTTTGCCTGAACCTCCCTTTCGGGTTTTCGATTCACCGGGATACCCTTTTTTTCCAAAGCCACCCTTTCAAGTTTTCGACTTTGCGGGTGTACATTTTTCATTTATATCCCTAATTTTTGCCCGAACCTTTTTCCTTTTTTATGGTTCGCCGGGATGCCCCATTTTTGCCTGGATATTCTTTTTCTTTCCAGCGGGTCGTTTTAAGCAAAGTATTTTTTAACTGCGTCCGCGTTCACAGGGGATGAAAAACCTTCGCCATCCATCGTGGATAACAGCAAGGCTCCTCTTGAGAAGACCTTGCTGACGACGTATGGACCTTCGTAGTTGGGAGTCCACTTACCCCTGTTATCAGAATATGGTGGAAGAATCTTCTTCAGGACGAGATCACCCGTTTGAAAGCTTCTAGGACGCACCTTCTTATCATAAGCTTTCTTCATTCGGCTGTGGTACAGACGACCATATGCAATCTATGCCAATCTCTTCGCATCCATCAGACTGAGTTGATTCAATCGGTTCATAATCCATTCTGCCTCATCGAGTTTCACGTCAACCAAAACTCGCAAAGAAGGAATCTCAACTTCCAACGGTAGGACAACCTCCATACCGTACACTAGTGAGAAAGGAGTTGCCCCAGTTGATGTGCGTACCATTGTACGATAACCGTGCAATGCAAATGGAAACATCTCATGCCAATCTTTGTAGGTCACAACCATCTTTTGTACTATCTTTTTAATGTTCTTGTTGGCTGCTTCAATCGCACCATTCATCTTCAGCCGGTAAGGTGATGAGTTATGATGTTCAATCTTGAAGTTCTTGCATAACTCCTTCATCATCTTATTGTTTAGATTCGAACCATTATCAGTAATGATCCGCTCGGGAATTCCATATCAACAAATGATGTCCTTCTTTATGAATCTGGCTACCACCTGCTTGGTCACGTTAGCGTACGAGGCTGCCTCCACCCACTTGGTGAAGTAGTCGATGGCTACCAAAATGAAGCGGTGACCGTTAGATGCAGTGGGCTCGATCTTGCCTATCATATCAATGCCCCACATGGAGAACGGCCACGGGGATGACATGGCATTCAACGGGCACGGTGGCCCATGAATTTTATCAGCATAAATCTGGCATTTATGACATCTCTTCGTGAATTTGAAACAATCTGACTCCATCGTCAGCCAGTAATATCCTGCTCGTAATATTTTCCGCGTCATAGCATGTCCACCGGTGTGCGTACCAAATGTGCCTTCATGGTCCTCTTCCATAAGCAAACTAGCTTCTTTTTCGTCCACACATTTGAGTAGCACGAGATCATGATTTCTCTTATATAGAACTCCATCAGGATTGAGATAGAAATTTCCAAACAGCCTCCTCAGAGTCTTCTTATCCTGGGTTGACGCTCCCGCAGGATACACCTTAGTCATAAGGAAAGTCTGGATATCATGGAACCACGACTTGCCATCGGAGGCTTCCTCAATTGCAAAAATGAATGCAGGTCTGTCAAGACGGGAAATGACAATTCTTGGAGCTTCATTCCAAAAATTGACTTTGTACATCGAAGCCAATGTGGCTAAGGCATCATCCATCTGATTTTCAGCTCTGGGCACATGATGGAGTTCCACTCGATCAAAGAAAGGAAGCAGCCTTATGGCATAATTCATGTACGGGACCAAATTCGACTGACGAGTCTCCCACTCCCTTTTAATTTGGTTAACAACGAGTGCCGAGTCACCGTATACATCCAGGTTCTTGATTCTCGAATCAATAGCTTCTTCTAAACCCATGATGCATGCCTCATATTCTGCTTCATTGTTGGTGACCGGAAACGTCAATATGGCCGTAAACGGGATGTGGGATCCCTGGGGAGTCTTAATGATTTCCCTAATACCACTTCCATACGAATTAACTGCACTGTCAAATATCAATTTCCACTGGGACTTCCTATCTGGCCCCTCGTCGGGCAACGGTTCATCACAATCTTTCAGTTTGAGAAACATGATATCCTCGTCAGGGAATTCAAATTTCATCGGCTGATAATCTTCAATAGGCTGTTCGGCGAGGTATTCAGACAAAACACTTCCCTTGATGGCCTTCTGGGAAACGTATTGCATGTCATACTTGTCGCTTCCACGAAAATAAGGTGCCGGAAAAACAGAAGAGTCGCCACCTTTCGTTATTTATCCCTCAGAGCGGGAAAGGAAACAATCAGAAAAACCTGACGAAAAGGTATAAGACAAGGTCATCGCAACCATTGTCTGGGTTCTGGAGTCGGTTACGCAAGGGGAAGGTGTTAGCACCCCTCACGTCCGTCGTACTCGACGGGATCCATGCTTGTTGTGTTTACTGGACGACTTGGTTTATCTATCTACCTATCAAGGCTGGCTTAAACAGAAAAGAAAATGACTCGGCAAAGCGTCGCGCTTTATGCCTACGTATTCTCATCAGAGAATGAGAAATCAGAGTCAACGTAGTTCAACCTACGACAGGTTACGGGGAAGGTGGCTCGCCAATACGTCAGTATTGTGCCTACGTACTCTCAACAGGCTTGACAGATCAGAGCTTACGTAGTTCGGGTTACGGATTATGGGGATTCAGATTCATCTGTTTTACCGAGTAGGTTTAAACAGCAGTTCCAGCAGTTAGGGACAAGGCCTGTTTGCGTTGGGGCTGAAGTTTAACGACACTCTTTTCTTCAGAAAAGCTTCCTTTGAATTATGGGCCCACACGGCAAAAAGGTTTGAAGTTTGTTTTCTGTCTTTTACGAAAGAAATGTTTTTTATTATGTTTGCAATTTCAATCGCACTAAAGACTATGACCTGAGAGTGAATGCGTCGCATGTCACCCAAAGGGTGCCATACTAAACATCCAGACTGTTGAAAAGAAGCTCTCCAACAATCCTTTCTCAGATAGCTTAAGGCTTGTAACGTACGAAAGAAATCATTCATGATTACTGTATCTCAAGCTGTTTTGGGATGAGAAGAGAACAGGCTCAACTACGGGGAGACTATCCAGTCCTACTGTTGTCATGCCAAGGATTCATCCTATAGTTGAAATTTGAAACAGGGAACTCCTAGAAGTTATCATGCATAGGTTTCAACCTAAAGTTCTAATCATCACTTCCTTATCAAAGGAAATGAGAGTCTTAAATGATCATGTCAATGATACAAAAACAGATAAAGCATCAGCTTAAACAGTAAACAGTAAATGACTGTAAAATGCATGCAATGCAAGTGAGGGAGGAAATGTGAGTGGGGTATTAGCCTCCACAAGCTCATCTCAACCTCAAGCCAGAATGAATAACAACAATCATACAGAAAGAACAACAAGCTATCAAGCAAAATACAGTAAACTGCAATCATACAGAAGACATAACATGCTGTCAAGCAAAATAAACCACATGGGCAAGGGAGTCGGGCTCTACCGAATACCCGCAAGCAAAGCCATATAGTAACAATACAAGCAGAGGGAGCAACTCAACCTCTAGTGCAATCATTCTCCTAGATTAAAGTCAGTCTAGTCATGGACTTATTCTAATGCATCAAGCAAGTCAAACAAGGCACATCAATACAGAAAACAGACAAGAAAGCAGCTCAACAACTCCCTGTCAATTCCAAGCTTCAGCTTTTCTAACAGCAATCCAGTCTTCAGACTTCAATTACCCTTCATTACAAATATCAATTTGCCTCTCCAGGTTTCAACCCCTCAACATAAGTCCCAACTTGTCCTCTTCTTCAAGCTTCAGCTTTCCAGGTAACTCCACCCTCAGGCTTCACTCTTAGCTACAAGTATCAACTTGATTCCTTCAGGTTCTCACATGCATCAGTGTAAGTGTCAACTCCCTTTAGTCCTCAAGCCTCATCTCTACTCTCAATCTCAATTGAATCCTCTTCATAAGTATTAAATTAGTCTTCAAGCTTCAGCTATCCTATCCTTACCAGTATCAACTTGGTCTTCTTCATCTACAAGCTTCAGCTTCCCAGGGTAGTCTTCAATCAAATGGAAGTGTCAACTTCATCCTTCAATCTTGCTCAAGCCTCATCTCTTCATTCAATCTTTACTGGATCTTCATTGGGTCTTCAAGTATCAACTTGCTTCTCTTGCTCTTCAAGCTTCAGCTACAATGGTAATGCTCAAGGAATCACCCTCTTCCATATTCTTCAATGAAGTCCTCATCTTCAAACTTCAGTCCAACATCCTTCAGGATACTCAAACCAGAAGAAATCACTTAACTGGATAAGCTAGGATATTAAACTGCTTATTGACCACCAAAGGAGGCCTATAAGGGTTTAACATCAGAAGAATGGTTCCCTCAAAAGTTCTACTTCCTAGGTACCATCACTTATCCCTCCAAAGGAGGGAGGTGGATACCATGGAAGGACTTTTAATCATTGGGAGGAATGGAAGCACAAGATGCTTTCCATGTTTGTGGAAGAAATCATTCTAACTACAAAGCTCTCCCTATGTCCTATCTCCTAATCTTCATCAGGCACCTCCAGGCACCCCCAAAATCCAAAGCTTCAAGCACCCTCAAGAAACTTCAAGCATCCTCACCTTGTCTTCAACTGCAATCAAAGGCAAACCAAGCACAAACCCTAATCTAAGGGAACTAGAGAAGTTAAACTAGTTGAATTAGTGAATTATGATCACCTAAAACCTAGTACTAAAGTTAGTCCTAACTAAAATACTAAAATCAATTGTAAAATCCTACAAAAATTACTAGGGGAACCTAGGTCAATCATGACTCTATCACATTAGTTTCAAAGATCAAATCATCAATTTGGACCTAGAACTAAATCCTACATTACAAGGTATCAACCTAAAACCCTAAAAAGGAAGCATCTAAACATCAATCTAGAAGTCATACCTATTTTCATCACAAAAATGTGAGAAAATTACTATGGGATCATACATGTCTAACCTAATGACACACAAAAAATTAGGCGAAGAATCATCACCATGAGATCAAACAAAATTCTACAAAAATATGCATCAAACATAAACATTTTAATATCAATTAAAATACAAAATTCCAATTAAATCATAAATTATATGAAATGAAAATATAATTTATCTAAAAAATAATAGACTCAATCATGATTAATATGCAAAAAGAATGGGTTGAATTGGATTAATATTCAATTAGTTATGAATTTTACAAAAATCATGAATTAAATGGAAATTAAATGAAAATCCAATGAAAATAATGAAGCGCGCGGTGCAAATAGCATTCAGATTCAGTTCAAAACATGGGTTGGGCTTGCTGGGGGGTGTGGATAACACTCAGATTATTAAGCACAAGACACCAAATAAATGAAACGCAACGTTTCATTTGAAATCCTTCACAACTCAGAAATAAAACACAACCCTTGGATCTTCTCCCAGTCAATGGTCAAAACATGATCTGATGGTGAGAACTTCATCTTCTCCAATTCAAAGCTCTGAGCTTCGCGCCCAGCTCCGGCCACCGCCGATGGAGCTCCGGTCGTCCCCTTCAACCCTAGTTCTTCCTAGAGGCCTCCAATCCAAGAGGTCAAAACATGAAACACACTCCAAATCTTGCCACGAACTCAACCATGCCCATAGTTTCCTATGAAACCCCAAGAATCAACACCTCCCAATCTCAACCGAAAATGGTGAACTTCCTCTTTTGTCTCTAATTCAACAATTAACCATCTAAAAACCATCCTAGGCCATTCTACAACTAATCTAACACCCTAATTCAAACTAATTCTACCTAAATCAAGCTAGGGGAAAAAGGTTACAACCTGGAAATTCTTGAATAACAGATGCACGAAATCTCCACTTCAAGCTCTCAAATCTTCTGGACACGATCACTGAACCTCCTCCTTGCTTCTGTATGCAAAAGATTCAATGGAAAGTGCTTCAATCTTGAAACACGATGAAGAGTTGCAGGTGCTGAAAACCACTTGCTCCCACACGATCTAGCCACCAATTCTCCTTGGAAATGATTTGGAATCAATCCTTGATACTCATGGAAGAAGAACCAATCAAGAAAATGGAAGGAAATGGAGGAAATTGATGAAACCGATTTCAATTGCAATCTATGAAAACTTAATTCCAAACTATGCTCAATCCTTCAATGATCACCAACCCTTGCCATGGATGCATTCTACTCAATATATAGATGGAGTTTGGATGATCTAGAACCCTCTAGATCCTTCCAATGAGATTTTACACATCTCATGTCATGAGATTTTGAATCACTTATCATGCCATGCTCAATTTTGTTTGCAGCTTGAAACTCATCTCAATCTCCTTCAATTTCTCCCCTAGTGACAATTTGGAAGGGTTTAGCTTGCCAAGTTCCTTGCCCATGCCTCAATTTTAAGTTATGCATATGTTACTTAATATGCAAGCAAGTGCTTTTCAAAGAAAGTCCATGATTTAGACCTCAAATGAAAAATGTGGCTAAACCATTGTCTTTAAAATGTTTTCTAGAGTCAAAATGATATATTACATGACATGGTTTGGATATGTAGGTTGAAAACATCAATTTCCAACTTTGACTTATTTAACTTATGCCTTCATTTTAGGTCATTTTTGCAACTTTGAACTACAAGTCTTTTCAACATCTCATGACCTCCTTACTAGCTTTAAAACATCATTTTAAGCAAGTTTGGTGTTGAAGATGTTTCCATTTGAAGCTTGGAAATAGGAGTTATGGCCTTATGCTTGAAATGACATGTAATCTCCAAATGACCAAAATGCCCTTGACTTGTCAAAGCCATAAGTTGAGTTCTACAAATCCTATCAAGGACTTCTAGTACTCTATAGAACGCTATGAAGATAAGGAACAACATTCATGTTGACCAAAAGTTCATAGGAACCATCCTTCTTGCGCAAAAGTTTGATGCAAGTTGGGTAACTTTCAAGGCCCCAGATTCACATACCTCAGATGACCTGTAACTTGTCAAAGTCATAACTTGAGCTCTACAAATCCTATCAAGGACTTATAGTACTCAAATTAAATCTAAGAACAAGCTCTACAACATTCATGTTGGGGGTAAGATGAGATGACAATCACATCTTGAGCTAAACTGCCTTGAAGATAGGGGTCAAACTAGGGGATTTTACACTGTCAAGCCTTAGAAACCCTAGCTTGAAACTTCTCAAACTCTTCAATCATGATGAGTTAACCTTGGAATCATCCTTATAACATCTCAATGCATCAATACATGCTCACATGGCCCTTGTATTAGGTCTCAACCCTCTCCAAATCATCAGTTGACCTAGGGTTGACTCAGTCAAACCCTAATTATACCACTCATGGCTGAGTCTTCTTAAACTTGCACCATGACCTCTCTAGGCTTCATGATGGCTTTCAAGACATATCATAAGCTCCCTCAAGGATTCAAGCCCACATTCTTGGCTTCAGAATCATCTGAGGAGCTCCCCATAACTCTCAAGTTAGGAGGCACACAACCTTGGTTTCAACCATTCTCTCTAAGGATCTTTTCTCTTCTCTGGCAAAGATATCAACCTTTGAACACTTGAATAAGCTTCTTGTCTAGCTTCAAAGTTCTTGATTGGTACTCATACCTCTTGATCTCCTGCACACATGTCAATGAAATGCAAATGATAATGCTAATGTGAATGAAATGAAACATAAGTTAGGTAAAGAAAAGTTGGTCAAATTTTGGGGTACAACAGCTGCCCCTATTCAAACGGCTTGAACCTGACTGGGTGAGAAGCGAACGGCTCTCAACCAATCAAGGTGCGAGACGGTTGAATACCAACAAACCCGGAAATTTGCCAACTGCACAGGTACACGGTACTCTGGTGAGAACAAATCTTCGAACACTGAAATATTAGCTGCACGACAACTAACTGGGGAATTGGTCACATGGTAACCGATGATACATGGCCGATCATGCTGTCAGGCATCAAGATTCCTCGGGACTCATCAGGTCAACAATCAAGTTAATCATTCCGTCGGGCATTCAAAGAAATTTTCGGGCATCAGCCGGACTTCATCAGTAAGTCGGGAATAGAATTCTTGGTCAATCATGAACCACTTGGGGATATCCAAACTTCTGCCATCAGGCACTCTGCTTCAGCTGAGAGAACTGCTTCGCCAATATGGTTGGACTTCAGTCGTCGAGTCTTCGAGGGAAGTTTCAACTTCGCTGTTCAGCCACCTGCTGGGGATGACGCATCTCCGTTGGGGATTCTGGAGAACTATCGAGTAACTCTGCTTCGGGGATCCAGAAATCATTCTGGGTGAATTATCTCTGCTGAGGACTTCAAGAATCGTCTTGAACCAATAACTCCGCTGGAGATTTCAGGAATCATCCTTAGCACACTCTGCTGGGGACTCTATGCATCAACTTGAGCAACCAACTCTTGCGACTTCACCGGGTATTTTTAAGAATCATCTCAAGCAAACGACTTTTCCGGGGATTTTTAAGAATCATCTTAAGCAAACGATTCTGGTGGGGAGAATTCAAGAATCATCTCGAGCAACCGACCTGCGGAGGAACACCTGCAAAACAAGAACGGTAACGACCTAGCTCGTGTTTAGTATGCATATGCTTCGGCAATGGCGCAATGTTCCACACGCTGGAAATGCTATGCAATCATGCAAAACGTTATGCGATCATGCAAAATGCTACGATCCCATCAACAAAATAAATGCTGAAGGGAGAATCCTCCTGTCAAGGAGAAAGAACCACTCTGATAGGGGAAGGAATCATCCTGCTGAGGAGAAAAAAGTCACGCCAATCTCAATCGGGCTCTGTGGGGAAGTGAACTTCAGTTGACTGCTGCAGGGGAACGGAGCTCTACGGGAACCTGAGCCTGCTGAGGAAAGAAATGTCAATCACGGAAATAAACTGCACGGCCTTCGCGGCTAACCTTCCTGGAGATAACGACTCTGGCGGGGAAATACGGCATCAACTATTCAACACTCTACTGGGGAAAACCAATCATGGCCCGAACTGCTTCCAAGGACTCGGCTCTCTTGGGGATCTGCAAACTTGGTTGGAGAAGAAGAAGTCATCCTGCTTCGGGGGAGAGTACGACTCTATGGCGAATCTCAATTCCGCTGGGGACTTTGGTCTGGAACTATCAACTGCCGCACACTTCAGTATATGACTCAGCTGGGGAGATGACGTTCCTTCAGGAGGCAACTGATTGGGGAGAATCTTCTCTGCCTGGGGGCACATATCAATGCTTGACGATCTCCGGTTCGGACTCTGCGAGGAGAGGCTGCTGAAATTTGCTGGAGAAGGAGGAATCATCCTGCTTGGGGGATGCGCACGGCGCACTGTCTGGAATATGTTACACCTGCACCAACACAAACAAACAGATAAGATACCCCTCTCAAAGGGACCTATCAAGGTTATCATCTTGTGACAATGTTCGAGTAATTCATTGTTTCAATAATCAGTGGCCTAGGCCAGTAAGTTTATGTATGCGCATTTTATCAAAAACATCAGCGTTCTTTTTCGCAAACAAAACAGATAAATGCTAAACAGACAAACAGAATTGCTGAATAGTATACATTTTATTAATAACGAACCCCTGAATGGCTAAAAATGTTTTACAACAGATGCAAGCTCCTGGGATGAGGAAGCCGCGCAAAAATAAAAGATAAATATACATCAGTATATACAAATGTCGGCAACGAGGTGTAGACGAACACCATGAGTTGATCCCTCTATGACCCACTCGACTTCGATACTTCTCCAATGTTTCAGCTTCAGAAGAGATTGATTCAGATGAACGGCCCTCAGGTCTTCCAAACCACTAAACAATGAAAGTCCACGCGCAGAACGCAGTCATTTGCTTTTTCAAATCCCTAATTTTTGCGTGAACCGCCCTTTGCGGGTTTTTAGTTCACCGGGATACCCTTTTTTGCCAAAGTCGCCCATCTGGGTTTTCGACTTTGCGGGTGTACATTCTTTTCAATTTATATCCCTAACTTTTGCCCGAACCTTTTTCTTTTTTATGGTTCGCCAGGATGCCCCATTTTTGCCTGGATTCTCTTTTTACTGTCCAGCGGGTCGCTTTCAAGCAAAGTATTTTTTAACTGCGTCCGCGTTCACCGGGGATGCAAAATCCTCACCATCCATCGTGGATAACAAGAAAGCTCCTCCCGAGAAGACCTTGCTGATGACATACGGACCTTCGTAATTAGGAGTCCACTTGCCCCGGTGATCGGAGTGTGGAGGAAGAATCTTCTTCAGGACGAGATCACCCGTCTGAAAGCTTCTAGGACGCACCCTCTTATCATAAGCTTTCTTCATTCGGCTTTGGTACAGACGACCATGCGCAATCGATGCTAACCTCTTCTCGTCCATCAGGCTGAGTTGGTTCAGTCGGCTCTTAATCCATTCTGCCTCGTCGAGTTTCACATCAACCAAAACTCGTAAAGAAGGGATCTCCACTTCTAACGGTAGGACAACTTCCATACCGTACACTAAGGAGAAAGGAGTTGCCCCGGTCGATGTACGTACCATTGTACGATAACCGTGCAGTGCAAACGACAACATCTCGTGCCAATCTTTGTAGGTCACAATCATCTTCTGAACAATCTTCTTAATGTTCTTATTGGCCGCTTCAACGGCGCCATTCATCTTCGGCCGGTAAGGAGATTAGTTATGGTGTTCAATCTTGAAACTCTGGCACAGCTTCTTCATCATCTTGTTATTCAGATTCGAACCATTATCGGTAATGATCCGCTCGGGAATTCCGTAACGACAGATGATATCCCTCTTTATGAATTTAGACACCACCTGCTTGGTCACATTAGTATATGAGGCTGCCTCCACCCACTTGGTGAAGTAGTCGATAACTACTAGAATGAAGCGATGACCGTTAGATGCGGTGGGCTCGATCTTGCCTATCATGTCGATGCCCCACATGGAGAACGGCCACGGGGAGGACATGACATTCAACGGGCACGGCGGCACATGAATCTTATCAGCATAACTCTGGCATTTATGACATCTCTTCGCGAATTTAAAGCAATCCGACTCCATCGTCAGCCAATAATATCCTGCTCTCAGGATCTTTCTTGTCATAGCGTACCCGCCGGCGTGCGTACCAAATGTGCCTTCATGGACCTCTTCCATGAGCATACTCGCTTCTTTCTCATCTACACATCTGAGTAACACGAGATCGTGATTTCTTTAATACAAAACTCCATTAGGATTGAGATAGAAATTTTCAGATAGCCTCCTCAGAGTCTTCTTATCTTGGGTTGACGCTCCCGCAGGATACTCCTTAGTCATAAGGAAAGTCTGGATGTCATGGAACCATGGCTTGCCGTCGGCGGCTTCCTCGATCGCAAAGACGAATGCAGGTCTATCAAGATGAGAAAGGACAATCCTTGGAGCTTTATTCCAAAAATTGACTTTATACGTCGAAGCCAACGTGGCTAAGGAATCAGCCATCTGATTTTCTGCTCTGGGTACATGATGGAGTTCCACTCGATCAAAGAACGGAAGTAGCCTTCTGGCATAGTTCATGTACGGCACCAAATTCGATTGACGAGTCTCCCACTCCCCTTTAATCATGTTGATCACAAGCGCCGAGTCACCATATACATCTAGGTTCTTGATTCTTAAATCAATTTCTTCTTCTAGACCCATGATGCATGCTTCGTACTCCGCTTCGTTATTGGTGACTGGAAACGTCAGTCTCGCAGTGAACGGGATATGGGATCCATGGGGAGTCGTGATGATCACCCTAATGCCACTTCCGTAAGAATTAACCGCCCCGTCGAATATCAATTTCCATTGGGATTTCCGGTCTGGACCCTCGTCGGGCAACGGTTCATCGCAATCTTTCGCTTTGAGAAACATGATGTCCTCATCAGGGAACTCAAATTTCATCGGCTGGTAATCTTCGATCGGCTGCTCGGCCAGGTAATCAGACAATACGCTTCCCTTGATGGCCTTCTGGGACACGTATTGGATATCATATTCCGTCAACACCATTTGCCATCTGGCAATCCTGCCCGAGAGCGCTTGCTTCTCGAAGACGTACTTGATCGGATCCATCTTCGAAATTAGCATAGTGGTGTGGTTGAGCATGTACTGTCGCAAACGTCTGGCAGCCCAGGCTAGTGCACAACACGTCTTTTCCAGCATCGAGTAACGAGATTCACAATCTGTGAACTTTTTACTCAAGTAGTAAATGGCATGCTCCTTTCTGCCCGTCTTGTCGTGCTGACCGAGAACACACCCCATACTATTCTCAAGAACTGTCAAGTACTGTTTTATCTTATCAAATGCCTTCTGGAAGTCCTCGTTCCAGATAATCGCCTGATTTTTCTTTAACATTTTGAATATCGGTTTACATGTGGCCGTGAGCTGATAGATAAACCTTGCAATGTAGTTTATTCTGCCCAGGAAACCACGAACTTCTTTTTCTGTTTTTGGCACTGGCATTTCTTGTATCGCTTTAATCTTCGCAGGATCAACCTCGATGCCTCTTTCACTCACGATAAACCCCTGTAGCTTTCCGGACCGTACTCCGAAAGTACACTTGTTAGGATTCAGCCTCAACCTGAACTTCCTAAGCCTCTCAAAAAGCTTCAGCAAATTGACCAGATGTCCCTCCTCCGTTTGGGACTTCGCAATCATGTCATCAACATAGACTTCGATCTCATGATGAATCATATCATGAAACAAAGTAACCATTGCTCGTTGGTAGGTGGCCCCTGCGTTCTTCAGACCGAAAGGCATTACCTTATAGCAAAATGTTCCCCAGGGAGTGATAAACGTAGTTTTCTCCATGTCCTCCGACGCCATCTTGATCTGGTTGTAACCGGAGAAGCCATCCATGAACGAAAACACGGAGAACTGGGCTGTATTGTCGACCAACACATCAATATGAGGCAACGGGAAATCATCTTTAGGGCTCGCCCTATTCAAATCCCGATAATCGACGCACATTCGTACCTTACCGTCCTTCTTTGGTACAGGCACTATGTTGGCGACCCACGGAGGGTAAGTGGTGACCGCTAGGAAGCCAGCATCAAGCTGCTTCTGCACTTCTTCTTTGATCTTAACGGCCATATCTGGTCTTGTCCTCCTAAGCTTCTGCTTGAAGGGAGGACAATCTTCTCGCAACGGCAAGTGGTGGACCACAATGTCAGTATCAAGTCTGGGCATATCTTCGTATGACCAAGCAAAGACGTCACTATACTCTCTCAGCATCTCGACCAATCTCCGCTTGACATCACTCCGCAATGCAGCCCCTATCCCGACGTTCCTGACGAGTTCTTCAGAACCCAAATTTACAATCTCGATCTCCTCTTCATGAGGCCGAATAACTTTCTTCTCTTGTTTCAACAAGCGGGCCAACTCTTCAGGAAGTTCTTCGTCTTCATCAATCTCTTCTTCGGCTTGATAGATCGGGCAATCGAAGTCGAAGTGAGCCGTAGAAGGTCCAGAGTCGATGTCATCTGTTTTGTGGATCCTGCAATAACAAGGGTTAAGTTTAAAACAAGGATGTGCAGGTTAGCACAAACCCCATTGCGATTTTATTGTTTTTCAAAACAAATATAAAACAGGAATAACAGAGATCACAATATTTGAATACGAAGAAAACGCCTTTGATTTATTAACAAAATGCAGGTACATAATCCAACAAGGCCCTGACAATATAACCACTATGCCACGGGTAGGACATAGGGTTGTACAATGACTGGAAAAAAGTAAATCATTACTCTTCGCTTGTCATCTGGATGATATCCTTGACGAACCAATTGGTAAGGCCCTCGCCTGACTTGCTTTGCTGGATCCAAGAGTCGAGGTCACAGTCGCTATCTCCGCTGTCTTCAGAGACTGCGTTGATGCTTTCGAAAATCACTCCGCCACTGGTAAACTGGATCGGCCCTTTACCTCGCGACGCACTGCTAGAAGAAGAAGCTTCAGCTCCAGGAGAATATCCCAACCCAAACTTGTCTTGCTTGTTAGGTATCTCCAAAATTCTCCCCCAACCTGGGGTAGATCCGGCTTGGACAACGGCCCAAGCTTCCTTGAACGAGGAGAGAGTCATCTCTGGCTTTTCGGTGACTACAGGAGCTACGTCCTTCACTTTGACAACTTCGAACGCTTGGCATAGAGTCTCATGGATTTCCCCATCCATTTCAACATACTTGAAGGACGACAAATGGCTCACCATTATGTCTTCCTCGCCACAAACGGTTACGATGCTACCCCCGACAGCATATTTGAGTTTCTGGTGCAACGTGGAGGTCACAGCACCAGCAGCATGGATCCACGGCCGACCCAAGAGACAGCTGTAGGCAGGCATGATGTCCATGATGTAAAAGATTGCGTCGAACGTTTCCGGCCCGACATGGATTGGCAGGGTCACCTCCCCGAAAACATGGCGTTTGGTTCCATCGAACGCCTTCATAACCAGATCACTGGGTGTGCAAATCACTCCACGAGTATCCAACTTCATTAATGCCTTCTTCAGAAGAACATTGAACGACGAACCCGTGTCCACCAACACGTGGGACATAATCGTCCCCCTACACTCTATCGAGATGTGCAGGGCGCTATTGTGGTTCCTCCCCTTCGGCGTCAGCTCTAGGTCAGTGAAACCTAACCCATTTCTAGCATTTCACGTGGGCTACGACCTCTTCTAGCTTATTTACCGATATTTCCTGCGGTACGTATGCGGCGTTCAACACCTTTAGCAGCGTGTTGCGGTGTGCTTCAGAACACAGCAACAATTTCAGAATAGAAATCTTCGAGGGCGTCTGATGGAGATGATCCACAATCTTGTAGTCACTCTTTTTAATCAACCGCATAAACTCGTCGGCGTCTTTAACAAGTAAGTCTTTTCTGCCCCACGCGGGATCTCTTCAATGACTTTACTTTTACCTTTATCAGTTGCATCAGCTCTGACCGCTTTATCCGCCACGACCTCTGGTGGTGCAAACACTCTTCCGCTGCGAGTAATACCACTGATCCCCGCGAGGTTCTCCACAGACGACCCAAACGGTTCTAGCTCCAACTTCTGTCCGTTGCAATAGACTTCAGCCCCATAATGCCATGGGACAGCATTAGTGCTTTCGAAGGGTATCTGCCCAGCTTTGGTGATAGTAATTGTGGGCGGTCTGGGCGCAGAAATAGTTATCGTCTGGCGAGGGATGGTGATGGTGGCAACCTCATCATCTTGCTTCAGCACTACCTCCTCCTATCCATATTCGGCCCTCTGGCTAAACTGTAAAATCCCTTCAGTCATCAGACTTTGAATTCCTTCTACCAACTGTTCACATCCATCAGAACGTGTCGCACAGTTCATACACAGCTCTCCGCAACCTGGAAAGAAACCTCTTTTCATCAACTTAGCTTTAACGAAGCTAAGCGGCGTCTTCAGATCTCTGACATCAGTCAACAAATCTAAGTTCTCGTCTTCGATAATGGCGTTCACTCCACCTCCCTTATGATTCGGCATAGGATTCTTCGTGACGTTTGGCACATTATCCGAGAAGTTGATGATCTTAGCGTCCACCATGTCCTGCACCTTATGCTTGAAGACTTTGCAGTTCTCTATTGTGTGGCCTGGTGCCCCTGAGTGAAACTCACAAGTTGCATTCGCGTCGTACCTTGGCGGAGGTGCCCCTGTCAAGGGAGCCAAGGTTCTCTTCTGGATCAACTGTAGCTGAAGCAAAGTCTGCAATAGTTGCGTGTAAGACATGGGCGGTGTCTCGAGGTGACGGCTCGATAGAGATGCCCTATTCTGATACTTTCTGTACCCTTGTTGATTCGGTTGCTGTTGTTGCTGCTGTGGCTGTTGAACTGCCGGGATAGTTATGCTGGCCACCTGTTGGTGAGAACCTTTACCCTTCCTTCGAGCATTGGACACAACGCTCGTTTCTCCTTTCCGTCTTTTGCCACCATAAGGTTTCTTTCCGCCTCCTCCAGCTAAGGATGAATCACCCTGAATTTTCCAAAGTTTGATCCCATTTTTGATGTGCTCGCCCGTGATAATGAGATCTGAGAAGGTTCCAGACATACCGTTGACCAATTTCTCATAGTAAACCCCTGGGAGGGTAGCTACGAACATCTGCACAAGCTCACATTCTACCATCGGCGGCTGAACCCTGGCTGCCAACTCACGCCACCGCTGGGCGTATTCCTTAAACCCTTCGTTGTGCCTTTGCGACAGATTCTGCAGCTGGACTCGGTTCGGGGCCAAGTCGCTATTATATTGGTAGTGGTGCACAAATGCTTCAGCAAGTTCCTTCCACGTGCGCACATTGGTAGGCTCCAAACTCATGTACCACTCGAGGGATGGCCCGGAAAGACTGTCTTGAAAGAAGTGCATCAGCAACTTCTCGTCCTCAGAATGAGCGGACATTTTCCTGTAATACGATCTCTGGTGGACGCGAGGGCAAGTGGTGCCCTTATACTTTTCAAAGTCAGGTACCTTGAACTTGGGAGGCACCTTGAAATCAGCAATCAGTCCCAACTTGGACATATCAACGCCCAGGGTGTTCTAATTCTCGATATTCCTCATCTTATCCTCGAGTGCTTTGAACCTTAGACGCGCTTCGGCATTCAGCTCTCCTTCAGCACCTCTCTGAGAGAACACATCGTCCTGACGATCTTCTAACCACGGATAAGGCCCGAACAGGTTCCCAACACCTGCGTTGCCGTTGCCCAGCCCAACATTGACGTTAGCTTCCAGACTCCCATTACCGACGCCCGTCGTATTGCCATTGAGTCCCATGTTAGCTATCACGTTGCCGTTGGCACTGCCATTTCCCCCGGTCACGGGGATGCCATTCTGAGGAGTTTCAAATGGTGGAGGAGTAGGCACAGTCCCGCCATGGAGTATGTCGTTGCTATCGACCCTTGAAATCAGAGGCTGAACCAAGGTTCTGAGCTGATCCTGGCCATTGGCGACCGCTTGCATGAGCTCCATGAAGCGATCCATTCTTTCGCGGAGTTCCTGAACATCAGTCTGCACTTGCTCTATGATCCTGGTTTGATTAGCTCTGGTCGCATAGCGGTGAATAGGTCTCTGATCAATCCTGGAAGCACCTGAAACAACCTGGTAACACAAAAAGGTTAGGAAAAAAATGACAAAGTGCTCGTTATGCAAATGCTTCATGCAAAAGCAAAGGTTTGTCTGTGCGTTAGGGAGATCTCCCCCGATCCTAGTGCCTGAGTGCCAGTGCTGATAATAAGAAGTCTGATTCCAATCATGGAAATAACAATCTCATAACGTCAGTGAGTACAAGATGAATCAACAGCGTGACCTCAGCCAACAAGCCTGGTGATGGTCAGCATACAACAATGATCAAAACAAAAGGAATACAAATAGTCAAGTACGGCCACGGGCGCGAAACTCTTCTAACAACCCCTGCATTTCTGGATGATCAGGACGAGTGAGTAACCCTTTGACGAGTAGCTCCCTCTGCATAATGGTATACTGAAGACCTTCGACCGACTCTTCCCATGCTCCTTCGCCGAAACAATCTTCTAGCTTCCGTTTCTTGGATTCAAACGTCAGTTTGCGCTCCTTCAGGTTAGCGAGAGCCCTATTGAGCTGGCCTTCAGCGGCATATCTGCGAGCGGTTTCTTCATCAAACCTCTTCTCACTAGCCTTCACCTGGGCTTCCAGCTTGGAGATCTGTAGCATCAGCTTATCCTCCCGCTCTTTCCTGGTGGCTAGGGAGGCCTTCCAGTGCTGGTTGAACTTGGATATCCTCCGATACGCTTCGTCCAAGTGCTGCTTCTTCGTGGCCAGTACATCATTAACAGCTTTGAAGTCTCGACCCATGCGTTCACGCTCGGCTATCTGCTTAGTCAAATTTGTCCCCAGCTGGTTCACCAGTTCTGTCTGCCTCTTGAAGGAATGAACGACTTCGTTCCTCTCGCATCGAAGCTGAGCCAATTCTTTCTCCAATTCTTCATTTGCCCTCTTCAATTCATCTCGCTCAGCTAACACCTGATTATGCTGCTGAATGGGCACAATAGTAGGCTCTTCAATCATTGGAGGGCTTTCTGGCTAGGCAGGAAGAAACGGCATCCCTATAGCATCGGCTCTGGCTCTGATTCACGTCACGTACGAAGGGTAGGCTTGATTATTACTTCTTCCTAGCAATGGTTTTCCCCTCTTACTGATGCCCTTCCAAGCGCGCTGAAGCTTAGATAACAGATCCCCCTCTAGAAGACCGGTGAGGTACAGAGATTCCTGCACCTCTTCATCCTTCGGCGGAGCTCTCAAAGCATACGCGAACTGTCGGACCAACAAAGATGGATTGTAGTTTATACAGCCTTTCCTGCCTATCAAAGGCACGTTCGGCAACCCGCTGCAGCTGAGGATAATCTCGGTACCCAACCTATCTCTATCAAACCAGTCAATATCCTCTGCAGATAGATTCATCAAACGCTCGGACCACTCAGCTGTGGCTGCAGACAAAACAAAGGGACCCCTCTTGGGCAGATGACTATCAAGCCATTTATAAAGCAAGGGTACATAGCATGAGACATTCTTGCCCCTTCTGTTCTCGTTTTTGTAGTGAATAGAATGGTAGACATCTCCTATCAAGGTAGGGACTGGATTCCCTGATGCAAAGATGTGAAATGCGTCAGAGTCTACAAAGTCGGGCATATTGGGGAACAGAATGATGCCATATATGCACAGAGCGAGAATGGCGTTGAACACGACCCAACATCCGTCTTTGGCGCACTGCTGAGCCTTACCCACTAAGAACTGCAAGGAGAACCCGGGAACCTTGTTCCAACTAGACAATACCAACTCGGAGGCATCCAGATGAAGTGACGGAGCTAGACTAGCCAGATCAGGCTCAGTATCCATATGAACAAAAGGCATCTGCCTCTTGTTAGACACACCTAACAAATCAGCATATTCCTCTAGTGTGGGTGCGAGAATGAAATCCTGGAAGGTAAAGCATCTCAACGGAGGATCGTAGAACTGCAGCAGAGCGTGCAACCCATTCAACTCGAACGCATAAGGTTTACGAACCAAGCTGAGCAATTTGCCGTAAGATTTTCTGAACTCATCTCTCACAGAAACATCTGCTAAAGCAATCAAACCAGTCTGCTGAACCACATCAGGGGCAGGGAGCTTGTAAGCCACGGTCTTCCTCAGAGAACCCATAACAATAGGAGGCAAGAAATCCTGGATCGGGGAAAACGGTACCTGCAACACAGACACACGTTAATGAAATGCAAATGAGTATGCAAAGCACTGTAAAATGCAATCATGCAGTAGGTGATCAAGGCAACTGTGCTGTGGAGATTCTACATCAACAAAACCATAATCCTGCTCTATCAAGAACAACCACTGTCACTGATAAGAAGAAAACCCTGGTGTCGGACCACAAATTTGCTCTGTCAAGAACACACATACATAGGACCATAAACCTGCTCTATCAAGAACAAACGTCTGATAATAAGGACCACTGACACAGGACCAAACTCTGCTCTGTCAAGAACAACCATACATCTGGTGACGAAATCCTATGATCCCATAACTTTGTTCTGTCAAGAACAAATACACATCTGCTAATGAGATCCTCTGATCCCAAAATCTGCTCTGTCAAGAACAAATACACATCTCTGAAGATAAGGTCCTCTGATACCGACAAAACTGATTCACTGTCAAGAAAACCAGGTAGGCTGAAGGTCAAAGTTTCCTGCAATAAACCCAACCCTGCTCACAGGTATGGACCTAAACTGACTCAAGTTCGGCATCCTATGCGTTCATCAGCGTCATAGACATTCAAGAGGGGTGATACGATACCCAGAAGGTGTGGCATCACCAGCTCATGAAGCGGCCTCACTCGGCTGAATCACAAATGATCGGTCCCCAGAGTCGACAATCATCCAAACCAACAACCCCCCCAACCCAAAGGGTTGAAAAAGAAGCCAACCGGGAGAGCCTCGTCTGAGCATGGATTTCATGAGACACTAGTGTCTGCCAAGCAAGCACGCGCCCACTAATTTCCACAACTAATGCTATGTTCACTCAAGCCTGGGTCTGGCTTCTCACTCATCAAAATGCCCCTCCCACAACAGCACAGACAATCATATCATAGTGAAAATAAAGTGCGGGAAATAAAATGCGATAAATAAATGCAACCCAACAAGTAATCATACAAGCGCTAGGATTGACTCTCGTAGGGGACGTCGGATACCCAAACTGACTCGCATACGGGACGTTGGATCCCAGAAAACTATCAAGTCCCCAGCAGAGTCGCCAGCTGTCGCTTCCGCGAAAATAAGGTGCCTACAAAACAGAAGAGTCGCCACCTTTCGTTATTTATCCCTTAGAGCGGGAAAGGAAACGATCGGAAAAACCTGACGAAAAGGTATAAGACAAGGTCATCGCAACCATTGTCTGGGTTCGGGAGTCGGTTACGCAAGGGGAAGGTGTTAGCACCCCTCACGTCCGTCGTACTCGATGGGATCCACGCTTGTTGTGTTTACTGGACGAGTTGGTTTATCTATCTACCTATCAAGGCTGGCTTAAACAGAAAAGAAAATGACTCGGCAAAGCGTCACGCTTTATGCCTACTTATTCTCATCAGAGAATGAGAAATCAGAGTCAACGTAGTTCGACCTACAACGGGTTACGGGGAAGGTGGCTCGCCAATATGCAGTATTGTGCCTACGTACTCTCAACAGGCTTGAGAGATCAGAGCTTACGTAGTTCGGGTTACGGATTACGGGGATTCAGATTCATCTGTTTTACCGAGTAGGGTTAAACAGCAGTTCCAGCAATTAGGGACAAGGCCTGTTTGCGTTGGCGCTGAAGTTTAACGACACTCTTTTCTTCAGAAAAGCTTCCTTTGAATTATGGGCCCACAGGGCAAAAAGGTTTGAAGTTTGTTTTCTGTCTTTTACGAAAGAAATGTTTTTTATTGTGTTTGCAATTTCAATCGCACTAAAGACTATGACCTGAGAGTGAATGCGTCGCATGTCACCCAAAGGGTGCCATACTAAACATCCAGACTGTTGAAAAGAAGCTCTCCAACAATCCTTTCTCAGATAGCTTAAGGCTTGTAACGTACGAAAGAAATCATTCATGATTACTGTATCTCAAGCTGTTTTGGGATGAGAAGAGAACAGGCTCAACTACGGGGAGACTATCCAGTCCTAGTGTTGTCATGCCAAGGATTCATCCTATAGTTGAAATTTGAAACAGGGAACTCCTAGAAGTTATCATGCATAGGTTTCAACCTAAAGTTCTAATCATCACTTCCTTATCAAAGGAAATGAGAGTCCTAAGGGATCATGTCAATGATACAGAAACAGATAAAGCATCAGCTTAAACAGTAAACAGTAAATGACTGTAAAATGCATGCAATGCAAGTGAGGGAGGAAATGTGTGTGGGGTATCAGCCTCCACAAGCTCATCTCAACCTCAAGCCAGAATGAATAACATCAATCATACACAAAGAACAACAAGCTATCAAGCAAAATACAGTAAACTGCAATCATACAGAAGACATAACATGCTGTCAAGCAAAATAAACCACATGGGCAAGGGAGCGGGGCTCTAATGCATCAAGCAAGTCAAACAAGGCACATCAATACAGAAAACAGACAAGAAAGCAGCTCAACAACTCCCTGTCATTTCCAAGCTTCAACTTTTCTTACAGCAATCCAGTCTTCAGACTTCAATTACCCTTCATTACAAATATCAATTTGCCTCTCCAGATTTCAACCCCTCAACATAAGTCCCAACTTGTCCTCTTCTTCAAGCTTCAGCTTTCTAGTTAACTCCACCCTCAGGCTTCACTCTTAGCTACAAGTATCAAATTGATTCCTTCAGGTTCTCACATGCATCAGTGTAAGTGTCAACTCCCTTTAGTTCTCAAGCCTCAGCTCTACTCTCAATCTCAATTGAATCCTCTTCATAAGTATCAAATTAGTCTTCAAGCTTCAGCTCTCCTTGCGTTACCAGTATCAACTTGGTCTTCTTCATCTACAAGCTTCAGCTTCCCAGGGTAGTCTTCAATCACATGGAAGTGTCAACTTCATCCTTCAATCTTGCTCAAGCCTCAGCTCTTCATTCAATCTTTACTGGATCTTCATTGGGTCTTCAAGTATCAACTTGCTTCTCTTGCTCTTCAAGCTTCAGCTACAATGGCAATGCTCAAGGAATCACCCTCTTCCATATTATTCAATGAAGTCCTCATCTTCAAACTTTAGTCCAACATCCTTCAGGATACTCAAACCAGAAGAAATCACTTAACTGGATAAGCTAGGATATTAAACTGCTTATTGACCACCAAAGGAGGCCTATAAGGGTTTAACATCAGAAGAATGGTTCCCTCAAAAGTTCTACTTCCTAGGTACCATCACTTATCCCTCCAAAGGAGGGAGGTGGATACCATGGAAGGACTTTTAATCATTGGGAGGAATGGAAGCACAAGATGCTTTCCATGTTTGTGGAAGAAATCATTCTAACTACAAAGCTCTTCCTATGTCCTATCTCCTAATCTTCATCAGGCACCTCCAGGCACCCCCAAAATCCAAAGCTTCAAGCACCCTCAAGCAACTTCAAACATCCTCACCTTGTCTTCAACTTGTCTTCAACTGCAATCAAAGGCAAACCAAGCACAAACCCTAATCTAAGGGAACTAGAGAAGTTAAACTAGTTGAATTAGTGAATTAGGATCACCTAAAACCTAGTACTAAAGTTAGTCCTAACTAAAATACTAAATTCAATTGTAAAATCCTACAAAAATTAATAGGGGAACCTAGGTCAATCATGACTCTATCACATTAGTTTCAAAGATCAAATCATCAATTTGGACCTAGAACTAAATCCTACATTACAAGGTATCAACCTAAAACCCTAAAAAGGAAGCATCTAAACATCAATCTAGAAGGCATACCTATTTTCATCACAAAAATGTGAGAAAATTACTATGGGATCATACATGTCTAACCTAATCACACACAAAAAATTAGGCCAAGAATCATCACCATGAGATCAAACAAAATTCTAAAAAAATATGCATCAAACATAAACATTTTAATATCAATTAAAATACAAAATTCCAATTAAATCAGAAATTATATGAAATGAAAATATTTTTTCTCTAAAAAATAATAGACTCAATCATGACTAATATGCAAAAAGAATGGGTTGGATTGGATTAATATTCAATTAGTTATGAATTTTACAAAAATCATGAATTAAATGGAAATTAAATGAAAATCCAATGAAAATAATGAAGCGCGCGGTTCAAATAGCATTCACATTCAGTTCAAAACATGGGTTGGGCTTGCTGGGGGGTCTGGATAACACTAAGATTATTAAGCCCAAGGCACCAAATAAATGAAACGCAGCGTTTCATTTGAAATCTTTCACAACTCAGAAATAAAACACAGCCCTTGGATCTTCTCCCAGTCAATGGTCAAAACATGATCTGATGGTGAGAACTTCATCTTCTCCAATTCAAAGCTCTGAGCTTCGCGCCCAGCTCCGGCCACCACCGATGGAGCTCCGGTCGTCCCCTTCAACCCTAGTTCTTCCTAGAGGCCTCCAATCCAAGAGGTCAAAACATGAAACACACTCCAAATCTTGCCACGAACTCAACCATGCCCATAGTTTCCTCTGAAACCCCAAGAATCAACATCTCCCAATCTCAACCGAAAATGGTGAACTTCCTATTTTGTCTCTAATTCAACAATTAACCATCTGAAAACCATCCTAGGCCATTCTACAACTAATCTAACACCCTAATTCAAACTAATTCTACCTAAATCAAGCTAGGGGAAGAAGGTTACAAACCTGGAAATTCTTGAATAGCAGATGCACGAAATCTCCACTTCAAGCTCTCAAATCTTCTGGACACGATTACTGAACCTCCTCCTTGCTTCTGTATGCAAAAGATTCAATGGAAAGTGCTTCAATCTTGAAACACGATGAAGAGTTGCAGGTGCTGAAAAGCACTTGCTCCCACACGATCTAGCCACCAATTCTCCTTGGAAATGATCTGGAATCAATCCTTGATACTCAGGGAAGAAGAACCAATCAAGAAAATGGAAGGAAATGGAGGAAATTGATGAAACCGATTTCAATTGCAATCTATGAAAACTCAATTCCAAACTATGCTCAATCCTTCAATGATCACCAACCCTTGCCATGGATGCATTCTACTCAATATATAGATGGAGTTTGGATGATCTAGAACCCTCTAGATTCTTCCAATGAGATTTTACACATCTCATGTCATGAGATTTTGAATCACTTATCATGCCATGCTCAATTATGTTTGCAGCTTGAAACTCATCTCAATCTCCTTCAATTTCTCCCCTAGTGACAATTTGGAAGGGTTTAGCTTGCCAAGTTCCTTGCCCATGCCTCAATTTTAAGTTATGCATATGTTACTTAATATGCAAGCAAGTGCTTTTCAAAGCAAGTCCATGATTTAGACCTCAAATGAAAAATGTGGCTAAACCATTGTCTTTAAAATGTTTTCTAGAGTCCAAATGATATATTACATGACATGGTTTGGATATGTAGGTTGAAAACATCAATTTCCAACTTTGACTTATTTAACTTATGCCTTCATTTTAGGTCATTTTTGCAACTTTGAACTACAAGCCTTTTCAACATCTCATGACCTCCTTAATAGCCTTAAAACATCATTTTAAGCAAGTTTGATGTTGAAGATTTTTCCATTTGAAGCTTGGAAATAGGAGTTATGGCCTTATGCTTGAAATGACATGTAATCTCCAAATGACCAAAATGCCCTTGACTTGTCAAAGCCATAAGTTGAGTTCTAGTACTCTATAGAACGCTATGAAGATAAGGAACAACATTCATGTTGACCAAAAGTTCATAGGAATAATCCTTCTTGGGCAAAGGTTTGATGCAAGTTGGGTAACTTTCAAGGCCCCAGATTCACATACCTCAGATGACCTGTAACTTGTCAAAGTCATAACTTGATCTCTACAAATCCTATCAAGGACTTATAGTACTGAAATTAAAGCTAAGAAAAAGCTCTACATCATTCATGTTTGGGGTAAGATGAGATGACAATCACATCTTGAGCTAAACTGCCTTGAAGATAGGGGTCAAACTAGGGGATTTTACACTGTCAAGCCTTAGAAACCCTAGCTTGAAACTTCTCAAACTCTTCAATCATGATGATTTAACCTTGGAATCACCCTTAGAACATCTCAATTCATCAATCCATGCTCACATGGCCCTTGGATTAGGTCTCAACCCTCTCCAAATCATTAGTTGACCTAGGGTTGACTCAGTCAAACCCTAATTATACCACTCATGGTTGAGTCTTCTTAAACTTGCACCATGACCTCTCTAGGCTTAATGATGGCTTTGAATACATCTCATAAGCTCCCTCAAGGCTTCAAGCCCACATTCTTGGCTTCAGAATCATCTGAGGAGCTCCCCACAACTCTCAAGTTAGGAGGCACACAACCTTGGTTTCAACCATTCTCTTTGAGGATCTTTTCTCTTCTCTGGCAAAGATATCAACCTTTGAACACTTGAATAAGCTTCTTGGCTACCTTCAAAGTTCTTGATTGGTACTCATACCTCTTGATCTCCTGCACACATGTCAATGAAATGCAAATGATAATGCTAATGTGAATGAAATGAAACATAAGCTAGGTAAAGAAAAGTTGGTCAAATTTTGGGGTGCAACAATACTCCGTCAACACCATTTGCCACCTGGAAATCCTGCCTGAAAGCGCTTGCTTCTCGAAGACGTACTTGATCAGATCCATCTTCGAAATTAGCATGGTTGTGTGATTGAGCATATACTGTCATAAACGTTTGGCATCCCACGCGAATGCGTAACACGTTTTTTCCAACTTTGAGTAACGAGACTCACAATCTGTGAACTTTTTACTCAAGTAATAAATGGCGTGCTCCTTTCTGCCAGTCTCGTCATGCTGACCGAGAATGCAACGCATGTTATTCTCAAGAACTGTCAAGTACATGATTAGTGGTCTTCCGGCCATTGGGGTATCAAAATTGGAGGTTCCTGCAGATACTGTTTTATCTTATCAAATGCATTCTGTAAATCCTCGTTCCAGATAATCGCCTGATCTTTTTCAATAGCTTGAACATCGATTCACACGTGGCCGTGAGCTGAGATATAAACCGTGCGATGTAGTTTATTCTCCCCAGGAAACCACAAACTTCTTTTTCAGTCTTTGGCGCTGGCATATCTTGTATTGCTTTTATCTTAGCAGGATCAACCTCAATGCCTTTTTCACTCACAATAAACCCCAGTAGTTTTCTAGACTGTACCCCGAAAGTACACTTGTTAGGATTCAGCCTCAACCTGAACTTCCTAAGCCTCTCAAAAAGCATCAGCAAATTGACCAGATGTCTCTCCTCCGTTTAGGACTTCGCAATCATGTCATCAACATAGACTTCAATCTCATGGTGAATCATGTCATGGAACAAAGTGACCATCGCCCGCTGGTAAGTTGCCCATGCGTTCTTCAGACCAAAAGGTATTACCTTGTAGCAAAAGGTCCCCCAAGGTGTAATGAACGTGGTTTTCTACATTTCTTCCGGCGCCATCTTGATTTGGTTATAGCCAGAGAAGCCATACATGAACGAAAACACGGAAAATTGAATTGTATTGTCGACCAACACATCAATATGAGGGAGCGTGAAATCATCCTTAGGGCTCGCCTTATTCAAATCCCGATAATCAACGCACATCCGCACCTTACCGTCCTTCTTCGGTACAGGTACTATGTTGGCGACCCATGGAAGGTAAGTAGTGACCGCTAAAAATCCAGCATCTAGCTGCTTTTGTACTTCTTCTTTGATCTTAACGGCCATATCTGGTCGTGTCCTTCTAAGCTTCTGCTTGACGGGAGGACAATCTTCTCGCAGTGGTAGATGATGGACCACTATGTCAGTGTCGAGCCCGGGCATATCTTCATACGACCAAGCAAAGATGTCACTATACTCTCGAAGCATCTTGACCAATCTTTGCTTAACATCGCTCTGTAATGCAGCCCCTATCCTGACATTTCTGACAAGTTCCTCAGAACCCATGTTGCACCCCAAAATTTGCCCAACATTTCTTTACCTAGCTTATGTTTCATTCCATTAGCATTATCATTTGCATTTCATTGACATGTATGCAGGGGATCAAGAGGTATGATTACCAATCAAGAGTTATACAAGACTTTGAAGCTAGCTAAGGAGGTTGTTCAAGGGTTGATATCCTTGTCAAAGAAGTAAAAGATCCTCAGAGAGTGGTTGAAGCCAAGAGGGTGTGTCTCCTAACTTGAGAGTTGTGGGAAGTCATCAGATGATTCTGAAGCCATGAAGTTAGACTTGAGGTCTTGAGAGAGCTCATGAGAAGTTTTTAATATCACTTTGAGGCCTAGACAAGTAATTGTGCAAGATTGAGAAGCCTCAGCCATGAGTGGTACAATTAGGGTTTTATTGGGTCAACCCTAAGTCAACTGATGATTTGAAGAAGGTTGAGACCTAATCCAAGGGCCATGTGATCATGAATTGATTCATTAAGATGTTATAAGGATGATTCCAAGGTTAGATCATCATGATTGAAGAGTTTGAGAAGTTTCAAGCTAGGGTTTCTAAGGCTTGACAGTGTAAAATCCCCTAGTTTGACCCCTCTCTTCAAGGCAGTGTAGCTCAAGATGTGATTGTCATCTCATCTTGCCTCCAACATGAGTGTTGTATAGCATGATCTTAGCTTTAATTTGAGTGCTATAAGTCCTTGATAGGATTTGTAGAACTCAAGTTATGACTTTGGCAAGTTACAGGTCATCTGAGGTATGTAAATTTGGAACTTGAAAGTTGTCCAACTTGCATGGAACTTTTCCCCTAGAAGGATGATTCTTATGAACTTTTGGTCAACATGAATGTTGTTCCTTATCCTCTTATATTTATAGAGAGTACTAGAAGTCCTTGATAGGATTTTTAGAACTCAAGTTATAGCTTTGACAAGTCAAGGGCATTTTGGTCATTTGGAGATTATAGGTCATTTCAAGCATAAGGCCATAACTCCTATTTGCAAGCTTAAAATGGGAAAATATTCAACATCAAACTTGTTCAAAATGATGTTTTAAGGCTAACCAAGAGATCATGAGAGGTTGGAATTGCTTGTAGCTCAAAATCACAAAAATGGCTTAAAATAAGGGTGATTTTCAAATGAACCAAAGATGGAAATTGGTATTTTTGATCTACATGTCCAAACCCAGGCATGTAATATGTCATTTTGATTCTAAAACACATTTTAAGAACATTTACATTGCCACAATTTTGACTTGAGGTTTAATTTGTGGACTTGCTTTGAAAAGTAGTTACTTACATCATAAGTAACATTTGCCAAACCAAAATTCAAGGCATAACCAAGGCTTCTTTCAATCCAAACACATCCAAAATACCATTAAGAGAGAAATTGGAAGAGAATGGGGGTGAATACAAGCTGCTAGCAGAATTGGTATGACCATGCCATGAGATTGAAATTTTCATGACATGAGAAATTGAATTTCTCATTAGAAGGATCTAGAGCTTTCTAGATCATCCATACCTGGCCTATATATTGAATAGAGGTGGTTCAGATTGAAGGTTGGTGATAATTGAAGGAGAGAATAGAGATTGAGTGTGAAAATTTCTTGCTTGCAACTGAATTCGGTTACACTATTTTCTTCACTTTCCATCCATTTTCTTGAGTGCAATCACTTCCATGGATGCTAGTGAGTGATTCCAGATCATAATCAAGGCAAATTCGTGGCTGAATAGTGTTCTTGCTCTCAGATTTCTTCACCTGCAACTCAGAATTGGTTCCAAGAATCCAGAGCATTTCCATCCATTTCATTGCATACAGAAGCTTTGAATTGATTCATTGAAGAAATTTGGAGCATTTGAAAGCTTGATTTGAAGGTTTAATACCTTTGTGCACACGAAATTCTCAGGTTAGTAACTTTCAATCTCCAGCTTCAATTAGGTAGAATTAAGAGGAATTAGGATGTTAGATGCATTGTGGATTGATGTAGGAAGGTTTATGGATCATTAATTTGAGAGTTAGTGACCAATTAGGGTTGTTACCATTTTCGGTTGAGATGGTGTTCTTGCGAATCTTGAGGATTTAGATTGAATTAAGGGCATGAATGGACTCCTTGTGAGATTTTGGACAAGATTCATCAAGGAATCGTGGCCTATGGTGGATTCTATAGCAATTTAGGGTTGTGGAATGGTGATCGTAAAACGTCACCGGCGGTGACTTTGGCGCGTAGGTGGCCTGAGTTTCAGAGGTTCAAATTGGGGAAGATGATCCCAGAGCCATTGGATCATAGTTGGACTTTGACTGGAGACCTCATCCAACGGCCACGATTACTTCTAATTTGTGAAGGAATTCTGAACTAAAATGAAACACAGCGTTTCATTAATCTGTTGTTTTTGGGCTTTATGCAATAATTGATAACCACACCCCCCTTATGGCCCAATTGCTAGAATGAACTGGATTGCCTTGCTATCTACACCACACGCTTATCATTTTTATTTTGATTTTCATATTATTTTTCATTTTATTCATGGTTATTGATTAATTCATAAAAAATGGAAAAATAACTCAATTAATCCCATTCTTTTTGCTATGGATTCATGATTGAATCTATTATTTTTTAGATAAAAAATATTATTATTCCATGCATTTTCTGATTTTATGGGATTTGTTTACATTTTAATTGATATTAAAATAATCATGTTTGATGCTTGATTTTGTTGAATTTGGTTTGATCATGTGATGATGATTTTGGCCTTGATTTTTTATGAGTAGCTAGCATAGATATGCATGTGCCCCCTATATTTTTCTCACATTTTTGTGATGAATGTAGGTGGTAGTTCTAGGTTGAAACTTTAGGTGCTCCATTTTTAGGGTTTATGGTTGATACCTTGTGGTTTAGATCTTGTTTTTAGGACTTGGTGGATGATTCAACCTCTAATTTTTGTAGGATAGATTCATGATTGAATTAGGGTCCCTTAGGAATTTTTGTAGGAATTTACAAGGTAGTTTTCTATTTTTGTTTGATTTTAGTTTAGATACTAACTATAGATGATTCTAATGCACTAATTCAACTAGAATGACTTCTTTAGTTCCCTTATGTTGCACCCTAAAATTTGACCAACCGGTGCCACTTTCGGTTTATGCTTCGACGCATTTCACATTCGCATTTGCATACTGCATGCAGTGCATTTCCTCAATCATGGTGATTTTATCGGGATTACAGCCCTGTTGTCGCTTTTCGGGTATCTCAGACCGGTCCGGTAATCGGAATTTATTTTGAGAAGTCGCGCGCTTCCTGGGTGTTTTCAGTTCGCAGTGATTTTGGAGGTTCTTGGTGTCGGGGTTTACCGTTTGCTTCGATCTGGTCTCGCGCTCTCTTTTATATTAGTTATTTGCCTTTGTCTGCATTTTTTAGGATTTAATAGCCTTTTGTAGATTTTAAATAGCTTTTTAGATTTTTTAGAATTTAAAGAGATTTTTTATATATTTTTAATAGCTTTAAATCAATTTTAGAATTTTATAGAGTTTTTTAATAGGTTTTAATAGTTTTTTTTTTTAGTTTTAATAGAATAAGATTTTCTTTTAAATAAATAGTATAGGTTTTATTAGAGATTTAATAGAAATTTAATAGAATATAATAGATTTTTCTTTTATTAGTTTTGAATAAGAAATTTAATAGGATTAATAGAAATGATTAGAGTTTGTATTTTTTAATTAGATGTTAATTCTTTTTATAGGCTTAATAGAGTAATTAGGATTTTAATCATTTAGTTAGACTTTAATTAGAGTTAATTGAGTCTTCATTTAGTTAATTGAGTCATTTAGAATTAATTAGAGTAAGTCAGATTTTAATCAATTAATTAGGTTTAAGGCTTTAATTAGTGTAATTGGGTTTAATCCATTTTTCAGGGTTTTGGGTATCATTTTCGTTGGACCCAGTGTTATCAGTCAAAGGCCCAAATCATTTCAGTCCGTTTTGTCCATTTTTTCTGTCCAGAAAAATGCCATGTGTCAATATAAAAGCAGGCCACGCGTTCAGTTTCAGAGGACCCACCTCACATTTTCCTTCACCCATAATCTGACACATCACGTTCTCCACTCTCTCTCCCATAACACGCGTCACCCATGCATCATTCTCTGCCACCCACCATGCCACTTGTCTTCCTCTAAGCCTCACCGGTTGCATGGCCGCCGGCCATGCAACCACCGCACCCAATCGCCGGCCACCACCAACCAACTCCGGTCATCTTCCAACTATCTCAGACCACCGCAACTAACCCTAACCTCTTCCGGCCACCCTACAACCCACCGGAAACTGCAAATCTTCACCAGATTCATCTCTTCTCCGATCTTCTCCGATCATCATTATCATCATCAATGTTCATCATTTTCCCCAGATTCTTCAACCTTGTTCATCATTTTCCCCAGATTCTTCGTACTTGTTCTCCAACTTTTCTAGAAAATCATCAACTATCTTCAAGATCCATTCAAGATCTTCCAAGAACAATAATCTTCAACATCATCAGAAAATCGCCAGAAACGCGAAGAACGCTTTCATCGCAAATCAACAACAATATTCAACATTTCCAACAAATCTCCAGATTCGCACCTTCGTTCATCAATTGGTTTCCAGATCAAGAACATTCATCACCTCTTCAAATCTCCAGAGAGTTGCTTCAAGAACTTTCGTCCGAGCGTCACCTCAAGGATCTTCCACAAGTATTTTCTCCAAGAACTTCAAGAGTCAACAGATGAAGAATGTTCGTGAGGTTGAGGAAGGGTTCGAGAGAGATGAAGGCGAAAGGTTGGTGAAGGTGAGAGAGAGAGTTCAGAGACAGATTGACAGCGCTAGGGGGAGTTCTATGAACAATGATTCAGAGAAAGAAATTAGGGTTTTCTGAGGTTGAGATTGGGGAGAAGGGAGTCTGGGATGGATTTGGGCTTCTGAGGCCCAATCATTCTAATCGCACCCCCCGTTTTTGGACGTACACCCTCCGTTTCTGTGTTTTTTTTTGCTGTGGATTAGTGGGCCGAGCCCAATGGCATTCCTTGCCTATACCCCCCGTTTTCTTCCCCTCCCCCCGTGTGTGTTTGTTGGAGTGGGCTGGGCCCTGTTGGATTCTTACCAACATGCACCCTCCGTTTCTCAATTCACCCCCCCTTTTTTTTTGTTTTTTTCTGAATTACTTAGTGGGCTGGGCCCAGCCTCCTTTATATTTTTGCTGCTGCATCCCCTGTAATAACTACAACCCCTCTCCCTTTATATTTTCTTTTCTATTTCTTTATATAGTTTTGTTGCTTTAAATAGAGAAAAGAATATGATAAAAATATGGTGAAAAAAAAGAAATATAAAAAGTTGAAGAAAAGAATATTGAAAAAATAGAGAAAAGAATATGATAAAAATATGGTGAAAAAAAAGAAATATAAAAAGTTGAAGAAAAGAATATTGAAAAAATAGAGAAAAGAATATGATAAAAATATGTTTGAAAAAGAATATGAAAAATAGAGAAAGAATATTGGAAAAAAAGATATATGAAAAGAAATGAAAAAGAATAGTGAAAAAGAAAGTGTGAAAAAGAAGAGAGTATGTGGAAAAAATAAAAGAATATTAAGAGAAAATATTGGGAAAAAGGAGATAAAAATATTCAGCTTCACTTCAATTCTTTTAGGACATTTTTTTCATAGAGTTCATTTTACCTTTTAGAGGTAGTTTTAGAAGTCCATTTGTTAGAGGACTTTTTACCTTTTTAGAGGTAGGTTTAGAAGTCCAATTGTTAGGGGACTATTTTCCATTTGATTTTTTTCCAAGATAGTTGGATAGGATAGTATTTTCTAGGAGTTTATTTCCAGTTCTCAATCATTGTAACCATTTTTTAGGATATTAATAAAATGAGATTTGAGCTGTGGTCCCGAAAGTAGCCGAACTACAGCTGCTCTGATTTCTCGTACCAGACGAGAATATGTAGGCATAGGATGCGATATCCTAGCGAGCACACTAACAACTAACCTTTGTTCTCTCGCTGCTGTGCGATCGAGACTTTGCCGCTGACGACTGATGTTATCCTTTTCTCTTGCCAGAGTGCATTTGAGACCAGAGCGTAGTTTTTCCCATAGGTTCCCGTACCTTTAAAACCAGTTTAATTTCTCACCCCTGTGTGAGAACACCCAGTTTAGCCGTAGTTAGCCTGAACTACGTAAGCTCTGATCTTCCATGCTGTGTGGAAGTACGTAGGCACAAGACGCGAGGTCTTGGCGAGCCAATTTCCCCGTAGTCCCGAACTACGTTGACTCTGACTTTCTCTCTTGAGAATACGTAGGCATAGAGTGCGATGCTCTATCGAGTCAATTCCTTTCCGTTTAGATTTAGCAGACGTAGATAGATTGTTTTGCATCCTTTAGAAAACCCAAGCAAGCGTGGATCCCGTCGAGTACGACGGACGTGAGGGGTGCTAATACCTTCCCCTTGCGTAACCGACTCCCGAATCCAGGTTTTGGTTGCGATGACCATACCTTTCCCGTTTTTTGCGAGGTTTACTTCGAGCGTTTCCTTTCCCTCCTTTGGGATAAATAACGCACGGTGGCGACTCTTCTGTCAGCCGACGCCGATTTTCGCAATAGCGACAGCTGGCGACTCTGCTAGGGACCCAACATCCCCTGGCTGCTAAGGACTGCGATAGTTCCTTATGCATGTGGGATCCAACGTCCCCTAAGAGAGTCAATCCTAGCGCTTGTTGGCTTGTCTTTTGGGTGTTTATGTTTTCATTGCTATTATCTGTTGCCGTTGTGCTGGGGAGGGTGATACTTTGAGTGATAGCCGGACCTGGGCTGCTTGAGTATGCATTTATACGTAGTTGTGGAGATTAGTGGGCGAACCTGTTTGCTGAGCAGGCAAGAGTTCCCCACGAAATTCACGCTCAGACGAGGTTCTCTCCGAGGTGCTTCTTTCCGGTCCTGAGGATCTTAGAGGAGTCCAGACGTGAGGATTGTCGACTCTGGGGACCGATCAATTGGAAGTCAGCTAAGTGAGGCCTCTTCATGAGATGACGATGCCACTCCTTCTGGGAATCGTATCATTCCTCATGAAAGTCTGTGACGCTGATGACCGCATAGGATGCCGTACCTTGTTAGATTAGGTCCATACCCGTGAGTGGGGTTTTTTTTTTGCGCGAAACTTGACTTCCAGCCTACCAGCTATCTTGGCGTTCTCTTTTAGAGAGAACGTACTCCGTCAGCTGTGCAACAGCATTTGGAGCGTGTTGTGTGGGGGCTGTGATCCCGTGTTTGTTGCATTGCATTGCATTTGCATAAGCATCTTTGCATCATATTGCATATAATTTCTCCAGTTAGCCAGAGTTCTGATCCAGCCTTTGTTTCCTGAAGGTGAGTACCGGGAGTTTGGATTGAGCAACTATTGATTGTCAGAAGACGACCAAGGGGTTGGAACAGACTTGAGCAGATTTGAGAATCAAGCAGTGTAGTCAGTTAAAGGTAATTGATCGCTATGTCTGAAGGCAATTTCCAGTCTCCTAACACCTTGACAGGGTTTACTATGACGTCCAATCTTCGGTATGATTCTATGGAAGACTTCCCGCAAGCGAACAACGTTACTGCAGACCAAGTTGTACAGCCTACTGTTGAGAACCGAGATCGACATGAGCAGTTTGTTGCCCGAAATGAACGTCCTCCTCCTGTTAACAATCAAGGTGCTGTTTTCCCTGAGAGGAATCCACGCAGAGATATCCCGGTAGCCAGGACTGTAAACTCAAGAGCTCTTGAAAGTGACAGAAGGCTCCGAGTATTGGAAGAAAGAGTTAAAGCTTTGAAGGTCAAAGATGCTGTTAACCTGAATGCTGCAGACATGTGCTTGGTTCCTGGCCTGGTGTTGCCTTATAAGTTCAAAGGGCCGAAATTTGAGAAGTACACGAGAGATAGCTGTCCGAAGCAACATTTGATGATGTTCTGTCGAAGAATGACTTCGTTTGTGCGAGATGACAAATTGATGATCCATTGCTTTCAGTATAGTCTGACTGGGGCATCTTTGAGGTGGTATATGCAGTTAGAGAGTAATCAAATTCGATCATTGGTGGATTTAGCCAGAGCTTTCCTGAAGCAATACGATCACAACCTGGATATGGCTCCTAGTCTCGTACATCTGCAAGAATTATCTCGGGCGGAGAATGAATCATTCAGAGGGTATGTGCAAAGATGGAAAGATTTGGATGCTAGTGTTCAACCACCACTTCAGGAAAGAGAAATGGTTGACCTCTTCTTGGGTACTCTGAAAGGCCATTATTATGACAAATTGTTCGGTTGTACAAGCTTTGTGGGCCTGATGAGAATGGGGGAGCTTGTTGAGAGAGGACTCAAGAGTGGAAAGCTTCGAGATGCTCCTTATATCCCAGTTGATCAGAATGAGTCAGTTGTCAGCTCTCAAGAGGAGTGGGAATAAGGAAATGATGTCGTCTCAGAATCTCTAGCATCTCAGGATCAGTTTTCAGATGCTTCAAGTCAACGGTCATCCTGTTGTCGATCGCGTCAGCACGCCCAACGAAGGCCAAGGAAACCTGAAAGGCAGTTTACTCAGCTACCGGTGTCGTATAGTCAGTTGTTGCCAGATCTGGTCAGAAGTGGATTGATAGTGCCGAAAGAGACTAATCCAATGATTCCACCATATCCTCCAGGTTTTGATGCCAGCGCCCGCTGTGAGTATCATGTTGGGACACAGGGGCATTCAACACATGATTGTAAGGTGCTTAGAAGTCAGGTTCAGGATCTGTTAGACTCTAACCGGATTTTCATCGCGCCCCAGGGTTTTGTTCAGATTAACGACTCTCCGTCATCCAGTTGTATGGGTTCATCAGTTAATGTCATGGAAGACTCCACGGGAAGTGTGTGTTCTGAAGAATGTCAAACGGAGAGTTCAGTTGAATATGGGAGAAGTTTCTAGAGGTTTCTGTGCCGGGTGTCGCATCTGTTTTCTCTGCCTAACCCGTTTAGCGTTTGTGCATTAGTGTTTGCTGACCATCACCAGGATTGTTGGCTGGGGTCATTGTATTCGTACTCATTCGTGCTTACGTGCTGTTTTTGTTGGTTGTACATGTGTGGGAGATGTTCGTCTGGGTGCTTATAGCTTGAGTTTCTCTTTGTCTTGTCATGAATATGTGTTTGCTTTCTGCATTGCATTATCATTTAACAGGTACATCAGAACCGTGGGTCTTATTTCCTTATCGTCCAGTTTGTTGCAGGAGTTCTTTCAGAGATATGGAACAGAATCAGGTTGAATTGATTGAAGTCCGAAGCCAGCTGGGGCAGATGATGAGAGACATGCAAGAGATGCGTCTGGAGCAGAAGATCCTCAAAGAGGAAAATAGTCATCTGAAGACCCAAATGAGCTTGATCATGGAAGTAGTTAAGAATGTGCTTAGGAAAGAGGATGATCAGCTATTTGAAGCCGCAGTGAAGAAGCTCGTGCCACCTGTGCCTGTGGAACCTGGGCAAGTACAACAAAGGATACATCCGGCTCAACAAAGGATTCAGGAGGGGAGGCCAAAGAGGGTATTTGAGGCGCCACCTTCAACGTATGTTGAGCTCTTTCAGACTTTATTGAGGTTGAATCTGGTTGAAAAGAGAACAATGGAACCGCCTAAGGGAACGATACCGCCTTATGGGTACGATGCCAGTAAGCAATGTGAATTTCATTCTGGGGCACTCAGACACGACATCGAGGGTTGTCATGCTTTTAAGCACAATGTTCAAGACCTGATTGACTCAAAAGATATTGAATTCACGCCAAGCGGTGTAGTTGTACGTATTGGTCCTAGCCCAGTTGATGCTAAGATGATGGATGTTTCTAAAGCTGCAGTAGGTCAGAAACGTATCCTGGACTCCATGGTGTCAGAATCTCCATGCCCACAACTGTTGCCTATTCCTGGGGTAGATCTGAGAAAGAAAATGGCTAAGCATAAGGAGTGCCTTAATCAGTACGGTGGGAATCAAGAAACCGATGTTGTATTTGCTACAAAGGTTGTTCAACAGTCAACCCGGTACCAGCGACGACAGCAACGATCTCAACAGCAGCAAAGGCAACATCATCCCAATCAACGAAGAGCTCAAAATCAGAGGCCAGTGAGGGTATTTAATGTGCCTCCGATGCCATATGCTGAACTTCTTCAGGTGTTGCTACGATTACAGTTGGTTGAGAAGAGGAAGTTAGCCCCGCTGACAGGTACGCCTCCAGCAGGGTATGATATCAATGAGCACTGTGATTTTCATTCAGGAGCACTGGGGCACAACATTGAAGATTGTCTGGCCTTCAAGCACAAGGTGCAGGACCTACTTGATAGTGCAACAATCAACTTCGGGCAGGAAGGGCCCAAAATCATCTGAAAGAGGAGGAGGGGCTCTATAATTTGGTTGGGTCGCTGAAAGCAGATCAGGACAACATTGAGTTGCCTCTAATAACTGATTGTGAAGATGGCTGGTTCAGTAGCAGGACAGATGTGAAAGCCCGGTTCTCGGAAGCTGGCATTTTTATTTGTTTTATCTTGTCATTTCTTTACGTTTGTAGTTTCTTTCCTGTTTAAATTGTAATCTTGTTCGTAAAACTTGTTGTTTTCATTCAATTGATGATAATGAAATAAATATGCATGTTTTGATTAAATCCATTCGTGTTCACTAATTGTTTTTACAAATGTCCAATGCTTGGTTAAGAAGGATCTGAGGAGGATGACGAAATGAACGACATGCAACTTCCGATATTGTATGCTTTTGAAATGAAACCTGCTGATGATGTACAGGCATTGTTTCAAATCCCTAAACACCGGTGATATAAGGAAGATAATCCCTTGACAACCCCTTTGAGCCTAGTAGTAGGAGTTCTTTCTGAAAACGAAAAACCCTCCATCTTTAACCTGGGGCAGGGTAGGTGTTAGCTAATTTGGCCGAGCGTTCAAGTTGCAAAAGGAGTGTCCGTTCGAGGATCAATCACACCTCTAGAGGTCGTGCCTAAAAAACCACAATGGTTAAATCAAGAGTGAGACAGTCACATTATCCCCCAATGAGTCAGACAACCAGTGTCACGCGACTTGTTCGGAAAAAGAGAAAGCAAAGAGAATCAAAAGCCCGCTAAGTCAAAACTTCAAAACAAATGACTTAGGAAAAAATGAGGGCATCCCGCTGGACATAAAAAATCAAAAGAAACTCCAAAGAGTCAGTCCAGGCAAAAGTTAGGGATATGAAAAGAAAAAAGATGAAAGGATGACAAAAGAAAAACCCTCAAATGAAATACGAGTCGTGTGACCCTAAGTGTCAAAGACGCAAAGTGAGTAACTGTCACTCCAAAAAACTCATGGTTTCTCGAACTATCACTCCTATCTTTCAGCCTCTGACAGGTGAGCGCTAAGGTCGAATTAGTTAAACGTAGGATGGAAGAACATCAAGGAGAGTGGGTGGGTTAAAATAAACTTTGAGCCTTTATCCTTTCCTTCAAAACCGTGAACCTGACCACGTTATAACCTTCAAAAGTCCTAATTGAAGCAGGTTTGTTTCGAAAAGCATACTTCGGTAAAGGTCGCGTCGAAACTGACTCCTAAAAGGGTTCTTCTTACCATGTTGGTACTGATGCGGATATTCTTGATAAATGTTTTGTGCATTATATGCCATAAACTGTTTTTCCCTTTTCCCAGTGAACAGATTGGATGTCAAAGCTATCATATGCGTTGCATTAATATGTCTTTTACGCAGAACAACTTGTTTTACTTGCGAGTAAGCGCTTGACAGCAGGAAAGTTTTCTACAATGGAAGGTATGGTCAGGATAGAATGCAGAACGCCCGAATGCTTCGCAAGCCAGGGCGAGCTACATCCAGAGATCCCCAGTCAGGTCAGCCTTTCGAAGTCAGTTATCCTGGGGCAATCAGGTTGAGATTCGGTAAATATCTCGTAGTCAGGGGCACTACTCTGAATCAGATAATCAGGGGCAAAGTCATTGCAGTCAGGGGCAGGACATCTTAAGAACGCAGAAGTTATTCTTTATTCGAGAAGCGTTTGATGTGAAGTATCTCTCCGAAGTTCAGAATGCTGGGGCATTTCATATCAGACCCCCAGGGTACAAATTTTCAAATTTCCTTTTGAGGAGCATCACCACAGAGGTCCCGCAGGCTAGGGCCTATCAGAAACGAAAGGATTGTTCTTCTCCGTATCATCAGAGTTATTCAGAGCTATTCGAGCAGATTCAGCCAATTTTCGAGTGCGAGACGAATGTCGGGAAGTCGTGTTGCTATCCCTTGACTCTTCAACCAGAAAACTGTGTATTCAGACAGAATGTTTTCCAGCGTCAGTTGTACCTGACCCATCACAGATAGCCTAAAAGCCCAAATCCCTGTTGGCGATCACTGTGAGGCCCATCCGTGTTGGCGCATCAGTTTCCAAATCCAATCTTCATCAGTACGCAGGAAGACTTCGTCCATTTTCTCCAGCAAAGTCCAATTTTTCATTGGCACGGGTAAGCTATCCCCAGAGAAGTCCAATCATACTTGGTACATATGTCATTCCCCAGCGGAGTTGATTTCACTCTTCCAGCATTTATTTTGCTGGAATAATTCTGTGATATCCGGTTTATCCCCAGCGGAGTTGGCTTCGTCTTCAGCATTTATTTTGCTGAAGTGGTTTTCTGTACCCGACCTTCTCCAGCAGCCCGAGCCTGCATTAGCATATTGCATGCATCATCATATTTGCATCATACTTGCATTTCATTTTCAAAATGCGTAGCATTTCCATCCTAAATGGAGCATTACACCCTAGAAAGATTCAAACATATGCATATGCATACGAAGCATAAGCCAGGTTTTCTATCAGCCTCATATGGCATGTGAATTACTCTGTGATCAGTTCAGGGGCATTCATCCAGCAGTAGTGTTCAGACAATTCAGCAGTTTATTCGTATTTCAGATCATACAACAGTTATGCTTTGATCAATCAGTCATCTGGTATCGACAGACTTTTCTTCCCGTCAATTCATATTGACGACGTGTTCCTCCAATAAGTGGATTTCTCCATCTATCATTAGACGTCTTGAGTTCGAATATGGCTTTCTTCCCGTCTATCATTAGACGATGTGAAGTTTCAGGTAATTTTTCAGTGGGGTTTCTCTAGCAAGTGGCTTTCTTTCCGTCTATCAGTAGACGATGTGAAGTTTCAGTTGATTTTTCAGCGGGTTTCTTATCGTCAGATCATATGGAGGGTGTGTTTCCCCAGCGAGTCTTCTCCGGCTTTCTTTAGATGTTGAGAGGTTTCGAAGCGATCTTTCGGATAGTGGTTTTCTTTCTGTTTATTGGATGAGGTGACATTTCAAGAGGGATTTTCTGACCGTCAATCCTTATTGACGTCGAGGCTCTTTGAAGAATGTTCGGTTTTCCTGATTGTCGATTCTTATTGATGACATGGCTCTCTGAAGGTGGTTTTCTTCCCGTCGGTCCTTACTGATGATGTGGCCCCTTTAAGGATATTGTTCTTTCCATCAATCCCGTAGACGAAAGGATTCTGAAATTTGAGGGATGGTGTTGAAGTGCGTATGGGTGTCTTTCCGTCTATCCTTAGACGATGTGAGTATCGATTTGGGTGTCGTTCCGTCTATCCTTAGACGATGTAAGTATGGATCAGGGTGTCTTTCCGTCTATCCTTAGACGATGTGAGTATTGATTTTTTCCTTTGGGATGGGTGTCTTTCCGTCTATCCTTAGAGGATGTGAGTATTGAATGTTTCCTTCGATTATGGGTGTCTTTCCGTCTATCCTTAGACGATGTGAGTATGGATTTTGGGTGTCTTTCCGTCTATCCTTAGACGATGTGAGTATGGATTTTGGGTGTCTTTCCGTCTATCCTTAGACGATGTGAGTATGGATTTTGGGTGTGTTTCCGTCTATCCTTAGACAATGTGAGTATGGATTTTTGGGTGTCTTTCCGTCTATCCTTAGACGATGTGAGTATTGAATTTTCCTTTGGATTATGGGTGTCTTCCCGTCTATCTTTAGACGATGTGAGTATTGATTTTTCCTTCGGTTTGGGTGTCTTTCCGTCTATCCTTAGACGATGTGAGTATGGATTTTCGGTGTCTTTCCGTCTATCCTTAGACTATGTGAGTATTGAATTTTTCCTTGGATTATGGGTGTCTTTCCGTCTATCCTTAGACGATGTGAGTATGGATCAAGGGTGTCTTTCCGTCTATCCTTAGACGATGTGAGTATGGATTTTGGGTGTCTTTCCGTCTATCCTTAGACGATGTGAGTATTGAATTTTTCCTTGGATTATGGGTGTCTTTCCGTCTATCCTTAGACGATGTGAGTATTGAATTTTTCCTTCGATTTGGGGTGTCTTTCCGTCTATCCTTAGACGATGTGAGTATTGGATTTTTCCTTCGGGATGGGTGTCTTTCCGTCTATCCTTAGACGATGTGAGTATTGAATTTTCCTTCGGGATGGGTGTCTTTCCGTCTATCCTTAGACGATGTGAGTATTGGATTTTGGGTGTCTTTTCGTCTATCCTTAGACGATGTGAGTATTGAATTTTCCTTCGGGATGGGTGTCTTTCCGTCTATCCTTAGACGATGTGAGTATTGAATTTTCCTTCGGGATGGGTGTCTTTCCGTCTATCCTTAGACGATGTGAGTATTGAATTTTTCCTTCAGGATGGGTGTCTTTCCGTCTATCCTTAGACGATGTGAGTATTGGTTTGTTTCTTCGGATGATGGGTGTCTTTCCGTCTATCCTTAGACGATGTGAGTATATTTCTCTTCCTGTCTATCAGTAGACGATGTGAGAGGATCAGGTGTTTTGTTGCAACCCTCGGGTTTGTTATCTGTGGTATCACGCGGGTAACGGGAGTTAAAATCAGGAGTTCTTTACCAGATGATTGATCAGTTTGTTGCCAGGACGACTGGGTTCGGTTCTGGATTTTATTCCCCAAGCAGTTTTACAGTATATTTCTCACGGTTGGCAAATTTTCGGGTTTATTGGTATTCAACCGTCTCGTACCTCTGAATGTTTGAAGGCTGCGCGCTCTTCAACCCTTCAGGTCCAAGCCGCTTGAATAGGGGCAGCTGTTGCACCCTAAAATTTGACCAACCGGTGCCACTTTCGGTTTATGCTTCGACGCATTTCGCATTCGCATTTGCATACTGCATGCAGTGCATTTCCTCAATCATGGTGATTTTATTGGGATTACAGCCATGTTGTCGCTTTTCGGGTATCTCAGACCGGTTCGGTAATCGGAATTTATTTTGAGAAGTCGCGCGCTTCTTGGGTGTTTTCAGTTCGCAGTGATTTTGGAGGTTCTTGGTGTCGGGGTTTACCGTTTGCTTCGATCTGGTCTCGCGCTCTCTTTTATATTGGTTATTTGTCTTTGTCTGCATTTTTTAGGATTTAATAGCCTTTTGTAGATTTTAAATAGCTTTTTAGATTTTTTAGAATTTAAAGAGATTTTTTTATATATTTTTAATAGCTTTAAATCATTTTTAGAATTTTATAGAGTTTTTTAATAGGTTTTAATAGTTTTTTTTTAGTTTTAATAGAATAAGATTTTCTTTTAAATAAATAGTATAGGTTTTATTAGAGATTTAATAGAAATTTAATAGAATATAATAGATTTTTCTTTTATTAGTTTTGAATAAGAAATTTAATAGGATTAATAGAAATGATTAGAGTTTGTATTTTTTAATTAGATGTTAATTCTTTTTTTAGGCTTAATAGAGTAATTAGGATTTTAATCATTTAGTTAGACTTTAATTAGAGTTAATTGAGTCTTCATTTAGTTAATTGAGTCATTTAGAATTAATTAGAGTAAGTCAGATTTTAATCAATTAATTAGGTTTAAGGCTTTAATTAGTGTAATTGGGTTTAATCCATTTTTCAGGGTTTTGGGTATCATTTTCGTAGGGCCCAGTGTTATCAGTCAAAGGCCCAAATCATTTCAGTCCGTTTTGTCCATTTTTTCTGTCCAGAAAAATGCCATGTGTCAATATAAAAGCAGGCCACGCGTTCAGTTTCAGAGGACCCACCTCACATTTTCCTTCACCCATAATCTGACACATCACGTTCTCCACTCTCTCTCCCATAACACGCGTCACCCCATGCATCATTCTCTGCCACCCACCATGCCACTTGTCTTCCTCTAAGCCTCACCGGTTGCATGGCCGCCGGCCATGCAACCACCGCACCCAATCGCCGATCACCACCAACCAACTCCGGTCATCTTCCAACTGTCTCAGACCACCGCAACTAACCCTAACCTCTTCCGGCCACCCTACAACCCACCGGAAACTGCAAATCTTCACCAGATTCATCTCTTCTCCGATCTTCTCCGATCATCATTATCATCATCAATGCTCATCATTTTCCCCAGATTCTTCAACCTTGTTCATCATTTTCCCCAGATTCTTCGTACTTGTTCTCCAACTTTTCTAGAAAATCATCAACTATCTTCAAGATCCATTCAAGATCTTCCAAGAACAATAATCTTCAACATCATCAGAAAATCGCAAGAAACGCGAAGAAGTCTTTCATCGCAAATCAACAACAATATTCAACATTTCCAACAAATCTCCAGATTCGCACCTTCGTTCATCAATTGGTTTCCAGATCAAGAACATTCATCACCTCTTCAAATCTCCAGAGAGTTGCTTCAAGAACTTTCGTCCGAGCGTCACCTCAAGGATCTTCCACAAGTATTTTCTCCAAGAACTTCAAGAGTCAACAGATGAAGAATGTTCGTGAGGTTGAGGAAGGGTTCGAGAGAGATGAAGGCAAAAGGTTGGTGAAGGTGAGAGAGAGAGTTCAGAGACAGATTGACGGCGCTAGGGGGAGTTCTATGAACAATGATTCAGAGAAAGAAATTAGGGTTTTCTGAGGTTGAGATTGGGGAGAAGGGAGTCTGGGATGGATTTGGGCTTCTGAGGCCCAATCATTCTAATCGCACCCCCCGTTTTTGGACGTACACCCTCTGTTTCTGTGTTTTTTTTTGCTGTGGATTAGTGGGCCGAGCCCAATGGCATTCCTTGCCTATACCCCCCGTTTTCTTCCCCTCCCCCCGTGTGTGTTTGTTGGAGTGGGCTAGGCCCTGTTGGATTCTTACCAACATGCACCCTCCGTTTCTCAATTCACCCCCCTTTTTTTTTGTTTTTTTTCGGAATTACTTAGTGGGCTGGGCCCAGCCTCCTTTATATTTTTGTTGTTGCATCCCCTGTAATAACTACACACCCCTCTCCCTTTATATTTTCTTTTCTATTTCTTTATATAGTTTTGTTGCTTTAAATAGAGAAAAGAATATGATAAAAATATGGTGAAAAAAAAGAAATATAAAAAGTTGAAGAAAAGAATATTGAAAAAATAGAGAAAAGAATATGATAAAAATATGTTTGAAAAAGAATATGAAAAATAGAGAAAGAATATTGGAAAAAAAGATATATGAAAAGAAATGAAAAAGAATAGTGAAAAAGAAAGTGTGAAAAAGAAGAGAGTATGTGGAAAAAATAAAAGAATATTAAGAGAAAATATTGGGAAAAAGGAGATAAAAATATTCAGCTTCACTTCAATTCTTTTAGGACATTTTTTTTATAGAGTTCATTTTACCTTTTAGAGGTAGTTTTAGAAGTCCATTTGTTAGAGGACTTTTTACCTTTTTAGAGGTAGGTTTAGAAGTCCAATTGTTAGGGGACTATTTTCCATTTGATTTTTTTCCAAGATAGTTGGATAGGATAGTATTTTCTAGGAGTTTATTTCCAGTTCTCAATCATTGTAACCATTTTTCAGGATATTAATAAAATGAGATTTGAGGTGTGGTCCCGAAAGTAGCCGAACTACAGCTGCTCTGATTTCTCGTACCACACGAGAATATGTAGGCATAGGATGCGATATCCTAGCGAGCACACTAACAACTAACCTTTGTTCTCTCGCTGCTGTGCTATCGAGACTTTCCCACTGACGACTGATGTTATCCTTTTCTCTTGCCGAGTGCATTTGAGACCAGACCGTAGTTTTTCCCATAGGTTCTCGTACCTTTAAAACCAGTTTAATTTCTCACCCCTGTGTGAGAACACCCAGTTTAGCCGTAGTTAGCCTGAACTACGTAAGCTCTGATCTTCCATGCTGTGTGGAAGTACGTAGGCACAAGACGCGAGGTCTTGGCTAGCCAATTTCCCCGTAGTCCCGAACTACGTTGACTCTGACTTTCTCTCTTGAGAATACGTAGGCATAAAGTGCGATGCTCTATCGAGTCAATTCCCTTCCGTTTAGATTTAGCAGCCGTAGATAGATTGTTTTGCATCCTTTAGACAACCCAAGCAAGCGTGGATCCCGTCGAGTACGACGGACGTGAGGGGTGCTAATACCTTCCCCTTGCGTAACCGACTCCTGAATCCAGGTTTTGGTTGCGATGACCATACCTTTCCCGTTTTTTGCGAGGTTTACTTCGAGCGTTTCCTTTCCCTCCTTTGGGATAAATAACGCACGGTGGCGACTCTTCTGTCAGCCGGTGCCGATTTTCGCAGTAGCGACACCTTAGATTAGGGTTTTGCTTTGCTTGTTCTTGGTTGATGATGAAGGAAAGTATAAGATGCATTGGATTTCTTGAAGAGGCTTGGATGTGAGGATCTTCCCTTGTTTTGGTGTAGTGTTGATTAAGTGTTAAGATTAGGGTTTTGTAGGCAGAGCTTCTAGATAGATTCTCTTCCTTCATAAACATGGAAGATGTTGATCACTTCTATTCTTCCCTATGATGTAAGGTCCCTTTGTAAAGGTCTCATCCCTCCTTTGGTAGGATGTGTGGCTCTTTGCAAGTTGGTAGAACCTTTGAGGGTCCCTTTCTCTGATGATAGGATGCTTAGTGGTGACCTTTGGTCTTCACTCTGCTATCAATCATCCCAACTTTGCTCTTGATGGATGCACCTTTCTCCCCTGTTAGAGGATGGAGTTCCTTGCTTGAAGAAGTTTGAAGGATGAATTTGATACTTCTTTGTGTTTGAAGATTACTCTGAGAAGCTGAAGCTTGTAGATAAAGAGGAGCAAGTTGATACTTGTAAAGAGGGGAGAGCTGAAGCTTGAAGGCCAAGAAGAACAAGTTGACACTTGTGAAGAAGATTAAATTGAGATTGAGTGAAGAGCTGAGGCTTGAGGAATAAAGGATGAGTTGATACTTATGTTGAGACATTGAGAGCCTGTAGGAGTCAAGTTGATACCTGATATGAGGAGTGAAGCCTAAAGGTGGAATTTACTGAAGAGCTGAGGCTTGGAGAAGAGGGAATAAGTTGATACTTATGCTTGATGTATTGAAAGCTTGGGAAAGCAAGTTGATACTTGCTATTGAAGATGATAGTCTTGAAGGGTAGTTGAAGTCTGAAGACTGGACTGCTGTCAGAAGGTTGTTTTGTTGTAAAGCTGTTGAAGCTGTTGATCTGTTTCCTTGTCTGCTTTCTTTTTTGTCTGTTTGACTGTATTGATGTGACTTGTTTGATTTTCTTGATGCATTAGAATAAGTACATATTCGGACTGATTTAAACTAGGAGCATGATTGCACTAGAGGCCGGGTTGTTCCCTCTGCTTGTATTTTTACTGTATGGCTTTGCTTGCGGGTATTCGGTGGAGCCCTGCTCCCTTGCCTATGTGGTTTGTTTTTGCTTGATGGAATTTTATTTTATTTCTTCTGTATGATTATGGTTATTCATATCTGGCTTGAGGTCGAGACGAGCTTGTGGAGGCTGATGCCCCACACACATTTCCTCTCTCACTTGCATTGCATGCATTTTACTGTATATCTGTTTACTGTTTAAGCTGATGCTTTATCTGTTTCTGTTTATCATTGACATGATCCCATCGGAATCTCACTTACTTTGATAGAGAAGTGATGATTAGAACTTTAGGTTGAAACCTATGCATGATAACTTCTAGGAGTTCCCTGTTTCAAACCTCAACCATAGGATGAATCCTTGGCATGACAACATTAGGACTTGATAGTCTCCCCTTAGTTGAGCCTGTTCTCTCTTCTCATCTCAAAACAAATTAAAATACAGTAATAAAGGTTAACTGACGTCGTACGTTACGAGCCTTAAGCTATCTGAGAAAGGATTGTTGGAGAGTTTCTTTTCAACAGTCTGGATGTTTAGTATGGCACCCTTTGGGTGACATGCGACACATTCACTCTCAGGTCATAGTATCTAGTGCAATATTGGTTGCAAACATCCATAAAAAACAGTTCTTCTGTAAAAGACAGGAAACAAACATCAAACCTTTTTGCCCCTTGGTCCCGTAATTCAAAGGAAGCTTTTCTGAAGAAAAGAGTGTCGTTAACTCCCAGTTCTACCGCAAATGGTAATGCCTAAGTCTCCAAGGGTCGAGCTGTGTATGCCAAACTGCTGGAATTGTCTGTTAACCCTACTCGAAAAAATAGATGAATCTGAATTGCCGTAATCCGTATTATCCCGAACTACGTAAGCTCTGATCTCTCATATCTGTTGAGAGTACGTAGGCACAATACTGATGTATTGGCGAGCCACCTTCCCCGTAACCCGTAGTTAGCCGAACTACGTTGACTCTGATTTCTCATTCTCTGATGAGAATACATAGGCATAAAGTGTGACGCTTTGCCGAGTCATTTTCTTTTCTTTTTATACCGGCCTTGATAGGTAGATAGATACAACCAACCCGTCAGATAAACACAACAAGCGTGGATCCCATCGAGTACGATGGACGTGAGGGGTGCTAATACCTTCCCCTTGCGTAACCGACTCCCGAACCCAGACAACGGTTGCGATGACCTTGTCTTATACCTTTTCGTCAGGTTTTTCCGATCGTTTCCTTTCCCGCTCTGAGGGATAAATAATGAAAGGTGGCGACTCTTCTGTTTTGTCGGCACCTTATTTTCGCGGAAGCGACAGCTGGCGACTCTGCTGGGGACTTGATAGTTTCCTGGGATCCAACGTCCCGTATGCGAGTCAGTTTGGGGATCCAACGTCCCCTGCGAGAGTCAATCCTAGCGCCTGTATGATTACTTGCTGGGTTGTGTTTATTTATCGCATTTTACTTCCCGCATTTTATTTTCAGTATGATATGATTATCTGTGCTATTGTGGGAGGGGCATTTTGATGAGTGAGATACCAGACCCAGGCTTGAGTGTACTTAGCATTAGTTGTGGAAATTAGTGGGCGCGTGTTTGCTTTGCAGGAAATAGTGTCTCACGAAATCCACGCTCAGACGAGGTTCTCCCGGTTGACTTCTTTTTCAACCCTTTGGGTTGAGGTGGTTGTTGGTTTGGAGGATTGTCGACTCTGGGGACGATCATTTGGGATTCAGCCGAGTGAGGCCGCTTCAGGAGATGGTGATGCCACACCTTCTGGGTATCGTATCACCCCTCTTGAATGTTTGTGACGCTGATGACCGCATAGGATGCCGAACTTGTGTCAGTATAGGTCCATACCTGTGAGAAGGGTTGGGTTTGTTGCAGGAAGCCTTAACCTTCAGACTACCTGGTTTTCATGATAGTGAATCAGTTTTGTTGGTATCATAGGTTCTCATCACCAAATGTATATGTGTTCTTGATAGAGCAAATTTATGGTCCTATGTCGGAGGGCCTTATCTTCAGAGATGTATGTGTTCTTGATAGAGCAGATTTGTGGTCATGTATCAGAGGTTCTTATCATCAGATGCATTTGTTCTTGATAGAACAGATTTGTGGTCCTGTATCAGAGGTCCTTATTATCAGATGTGTGTTTGTTCTTGACAGAGCAGATTTATGGTCCGATATCAGGGTTTTCTTCTCATCAGAGATAGGGTTGTTCTTGACAGAGCAGCATTGTGGTTTTGTTGATACAGAATCTTCACCTTCATCTCCTCAACAACACAGTCGTTTTGATCTCCTGCTGCATGATTGCATTTTGCATTGTTTTGCATACTCATTCGCATTTCATTAACGTGTGTCTGTGTTGCAGGTACCGTTTCCCCCGATTCAGGTTTTCTTGCCTTCTATTGTGCCATTATGGGTTCTCTGAGGAAGACTGTGGCTTACAAGCTCCCCACTCCTGATGTTGTTCAGCTGACTGGTTTGATTGCTTTGGCAGATGATTCTGTGAGAGATGAATTCAGAAAGTCTTATGGCAAACTGCTCAGTTTGGTTCGTAAACCCTCTGTGTTTGAGTTGAATGGGTTGCACGCCCTGCCGCAGTTCTACGATCCCCCGTTGAGATGCTTTACTTTCCAGGATTTTATTCTCGAACCCACACTAGAGGAGTATGTTGATTTGTTAGGTGTGCCTATCAAGAGTCAGATGCCTTTTGTTCATATGGATGTTGAGCCTGACCTGGATAGTCTAGCTCTCTCACTTCATCTGGATGCCTGCGAGTTGGTCTTGTCTAGTTGGAACAAGGTCCCTGGCTTCTACTTGCAGTTCTTAGTGGGAAAAGCTCAACAGTGCGCCAAAGACGGATGTTGGGTCGTGTTCAACGCCATTCTCGCTCTGTGCATATATGGCATCATTCTGTTCCCCAATATGCCTGACTTCGTGGACTTCGACGCCTTTCACATCTTTGCATCAGGGAATCCAGTCCCTACCTTGATAGGAGATGTCTACCATTCCGTCCACTACAAAAACGAGAACAGAAGGGGTAAGAATGTCTCGTGATGTGTGCCCCTACTCTATAGATGGCTTGATAGCCACCTACCCAAGAAGGGTCCCTTTGCTTCGTCTGCAGCCACAGCTGAGTGGCCTGAGCGTTTGATGAGTCTGTCAGCGGAGGATATTGACTGGTTTGATAGAGATAGGTTGGGTACCAAGATCATCTTCAGCTGCAGTGGGTTTCTGAACGTTCCTTTGATAGGCAGGAAGGGCTGTATAAACTATAATCCATCTCTGCTGGTCCGACAGTTTTCTTATGCTTTGAGAGCTCCGCCGAAGGATGAAGAGGTGCAGGAATCTCTGTACCACACTGGTCTTCTAGAGGGGGATATGTCATCTAAGCTTCAGCGCGCTTGGAATGGTATCAGTAGGCGGGGAAAGCCGTTGCTAGGGAAAAGTAATAGCCAAGCCTACGCTCCATATGTGACTTGGATCAGAGCCAAAGCAGATGCTATAGGGATGTCGTTTCTTCCTGCCAAGCTAGAAAGCCCTCCAGTGATCGAAGAGCCTACCACTGTGCCTATTCAGCAACACAATCAGGTGTTAGCAGAAAGAGATGAGCTGAAGAAGGCAAATGAAGAACTGGAGAAAGAATTGGCTCAGCTCAGAAGTGAGAGAAGCGAAGCCATCCATTCCTTCAAGAGGCAGACAGAGCTGGTGAACCAGTTGGGGATAGATTTGACTAAGCAGATAGCTGAGCGCGAGCGCATGGGTCGAGACTTCAAAGCTGTCAATGATGTACTGGCCACTAAGAAGCAGCACTTGGATGAAGCGTACCGAAGAATATCCAAGTTCAATCAGCATTGGAAGGCCACCCTAGCCAATGACAAAGAACGGGAGGATAAACTGAAACAGCAGATCTCCAAGCTGAAAGCCTAGGTGAAGGCTAGTGAGAAGAGGTTTGATGAAGAAACCGCTCGCAGATATGCCGCTGAAGGCCATCTCAACAAAGCTCTTGCTAACCTGAAGGAGCGCAAACTGATGTTTGAATCCAAGAAGCGGAAGTTAGAAGATTGCTTCGGCGAAGGAGCATGGGAAGATTCAGTTGAAGGTCTTCAGTACACCATTAGGCAAAGGGAGTTACTCGTCGAAGGGTTGCTCACTCGACCTGGTCATCCAGAAACGAAGGGGTTGTTAGAAGAGTTTCGCGCCCGTGGCCGTGCTTGACTATCTGTATGCTGACCATCACCAGGCTTGTTGGTCGAGGTCATGCTATTGATTCTGCTTGTACTCAGTGACATTGTATACCGCCTTGATGGGCTTTCTTTATGTATATGAGATGTTATTTCCATGATTGGACTCAGACTTCTTATTATCAGCACTGGCACTCAGGCACTAGGATCGGGGGAAATCGCCCTAGGGCACAGACACACGTTTGCATTGGCATGAAGCATTCGCATAACGAGCACTTTGTCGTTTTTCCTAACCCTTTTGTGTATACAGGTTGTTTCAGGTTGTTCCAGGATTGATCAGAGACCTATCCACCGCTATCTGACCAGAGCAAATTAAGCCCGAGTTATGGAGCAAATGCAAACTGATGCTCAAGAACTCCGAGAAAGGATGGACCGCTTCATGGAGCTCATGCAAGTGGTCGCCAACGGCCAGGATCAGCTCAGAACCTTGGTTCAGCTTCTGATTTCAAGGGTCGACAGCAATGGGGTACTCCATGGTGGGACTGTGCCAACCCCTCCACCCGTTGAAACTCCTCAGTATGGCGTCCCCGTGACCGGGGGGAATGGCAGTGCCAATGGCAATGTGATAAATAATATGGGACTCAATGGTAATATGACTGGCGCCGGTAATGGAAATTTTGAAGCCAACGTCAATATTGGGCTGGGCAACGGCAATGCGGGTGTTGGAAATCTGTTCGGGCCTCAGCCGTGGTTAGAAGACCGTCAAGACGATGTGTTCTCACAGAGAGGTGCTGAGGGAGAACTGACTGCTAAAGCACGATTAAGGTTTAAGGCACTCGAGGACAAGATGAGGAATTTCGAGAACCAGAACACCATGGGTGTTGACATGTCCAAGTTGGGACTAATTGCTGATTTCAAGGTGCCTCCCAAGTTCAAGGTACCTGACTTTGAAAATTACAAGGGCACCACTTGCCCTCGCGTCCACCTGAGATCATACTACAGAAAAATGTCGGCCCACTCTGAGGACGAGAAGTTGCTGATGCACTTCTTTCAGGACAGTCTGTCAGGGCCCTCCCTGGAATGGTACATGAGTCTGGAACCTACCAGTGTGCGCACGTTGAAGGAACTTGCTGAAGCATTCGTGCACCACTACTAATATAACAGTGACTTGGCTCCGAACCGAGTCCAACTGCAGAATCTGGCACAAAGGAACAACGAAGGATTCAAGGAATACGCCCAGTGGTGGCGTGAGTTGGCAGCTAGGGTTCAGCCGCCGATGGTTGAACGGGAGCTTGTGGAAATGTTCGTAGCCGATGGTCAGCAGTATGTCTGGAAGCTTCTCAGATCTCATTATCACGGGTGAGCACGTTGAAAATGGGATCAAACTGGGGAAAATTCAAGGTGATCTGTCCTCAGCTGGAGGAGGAAAGAAACTGTATGGTGGAAAAAGGAGGGAAGGAGAGACGAGCGCCGTGTCCAACGCTCGAAGGAAAGGGAAGGGCCAGCATCAGCAGGTGGCCAGCATAACTATCTCGGCAGTCCAACAGCCACAGTAGCAGCAGCCGCAGCAGCCGAATCAACAAGGGTACAAAAAGTATCAGAACAGGGCACCTCTATCGAGCCGTCACCTCGAGACGCCGCCCATGTCTTATGCTTAGCTGTTACAGACTCTCCTCCAGTTACAGCTGATCCAGAAGAGAACCCTGGCTCCCTTGATAGGGGCACCTCCGCCAGGTTATGATGCGAACGCAACTTGCGAATTTCACTCAGGGGCACCAGGCCACACAATAGAAAATTGCAAAGCCTTCAAGCACAAGGTGCAGGATATGGTGGACGCTAATATCATCAATTTTTCAGATAATGTGCCAAACGTCACGAAGAACCCTATGCCGAATCATAGGGGAGGTGGAGTGAATGCCATTATTGAAGACGAGAGCTTGGATTTGTTGACTGACGTCAGATATCTGAAGACACCGCTTAGCTTCGTTAAAGCTAAGCTGATGAAAAGGGATTTCTTTCCAGTTTGTGGAGAGTTGTGTATGGGCTGTGCGACTCGTCCTGATGGATGTGAGCAGTTGATATAAGGGATTCAGAGTCTGATGACCGAAGGAATCCTGCAGTTTAGCCGAAGGGCCGAAAGCGGATCGGGAGAGGTAATGCTGAAGCAAGATGATGAGGTTGCCACCATCACCATCCCTCGTCGGACGATAACTATTTCTGCACCCAGGCCGCCCACGATTACCATCACCAAAGTTGGGTCGATACCTTTCGAAAGCACCAATGCTGTCCCATGGCATTATAGGGCAGACGTCTACTGCAACGGACAGAAGTTGGAACTAGAACCCTCAGGGTCATGTGCGGAGAACCTAGTGGGCGTTAGTGGAATTACTCGCAGCGGAAGAGTATTTGCTCCACCTGAGATCGTGGCGGAAAAGGCGGACAAAGCTGACGCAACTGATAAAGGGAAGAGTAAATTCGTTGAAGAGACCCCTCGTAGGGCAGAAAAAGACTTACTTGTTAAAGACGCCGAAGAGTTTATAAGGTTGATTAAAAATAGTGACTACAAGATCGTGGATCATCTCCATCAAACACCCTCAAAATTTTCCATCCTGAATTTGTTGTTGTGTTCTGAGGCACATCGCAACGCGCTGTTAAAGGTTTTGAATGCCACGTATGTACCGCAGGAAATATCGGTCAACCAGTTGGAAGGGTTCGTAGCCCACGTGAATGCTGGAAATGGTTTAGGGTTCACTGACCTGGAGCTGACGCCGAAGGGAAGAAACCACAATAGCGCCCTGCACATCTCGATAGAGTGTAGGGGAACAATTATGTCTCACGTGTTGGTGGACACGGGGTCGTCACTCAATGTTCTGCCGAAGAAAGCATTGATGAAGTTGGATACCCGAGGATTGATTTGCACACCCAGTGATCTGGTGGTGAAGGCTTTCGATGGAACCAAACATCATGTTTTCGGGGAGGTGACGCTACCAATCCAAGTTGGGTCGGAAACATTCGGCGCGGTCTTTTACATTATGGACATCATGCGTGCCTACAGCTGTCTCTTGGGCCGACCATGGATCCATTCTGCGGGTGCCGTGACCTCCACGTTGCACCAGAAACTCAAGTATGCTGTCGGAGGTAGCATCGTGACTGTATGTGGCGAGGAAGATATAATGGTGAGCCATTTGTCGTCCTTCAAGTATGTTGAGATGGATGGGGAAATCCACGAAACCCTATGTCAAGCGTTCGAAGCTGTTAAAGTCAAGAGCGTAGCTCCTGCAATCACTGAGAAGCCAGAGATGACTCTCTCTTCCTTCAAGGAAGCCCGGGCCGTTGTTCAAGCCGGATCTACCCCAGGCTGGGGGCGAATTCTAGAGATACCTAACAAGCAAGACAAGTTCGGGTTAGGATACTCTCCTGCGGCTGAAGCCTCCTCTTCTAGCAGTGCGTCGCGAGGTAAAGGGCCGATCCATTTTACCAGTGGCGGGGTGATATTTGAAAGTGTCAACGCGGTGTCTGAAGACGGCAAAGATAGCGACTGCGACCTGGACTCTTGGATCCAGCCAAGCAAGCCAGGCGAGAGCCTCAACAACTGGTCCGTCAGGGATATCATCCAAAAGACAAGCAAAGAGTAATGATTTACTTTTTTCCAATCGTTGTACAACCCTATGTCCTACCCGGGGCATAGTGGTTTTATTGTCAGGGCCTCGTTTGATTATGTACATGCATTTTATCAATAAATCAAAAGGCGTTTTTCTTCGTATTCAAATATTGTGATCTCTGTTATTCCTGTTTTATATTTGTTTTGAAAAACAATAAAATGGCAATGGGGTTTATGCTAACCTGCATATCCTTGTCTTAAGCTTAACCCTTGTTATTGCAGGATCCACATAGCAGATGACATCGACTCTGGACTTTCTACAACTCACTTCGACTTCGATTGCCCGATCTATCAAGCCGAAGAAGATATTGGTGAAGACGAAGACCTTCCCGAAGAGTTGGCCCGCTTGTTGAAACAAGAAGAGAAAGTTATTCTGCCTCACGAAGAAGAGATCGAGATTGTGAATCTGGGTTCTGAAGAACTTGTCAGGAACGTCAGGATAGGGGCTACATTACAGAGTAGTGTCAAGCAGAGATTGGTCGAGATGCTTCGAGAGTATAGTGACATCTTTGCTTGGTCGTATGAAGATATGCCCGGACTTGACGCTGACATCATGGTCCATCACTTGCCGCTGCGAGAAGATTGTCCTCCCGTTAAGCAGAAGCTTAGAAGGACACGACCAGATATGGCCGTTAAGATCAAAGAAGAAGTGCAGAAACAACTTGATGCTGGCTTCTTAGCGGTCACTACTTACCCTCCGTGGGTTGCCAACATAGTGCCTGTACCGAAGAAGGACGGTAAGGTGCGAATGTGTGTCGATTATCGGGATTTGAATAGGGCGAGCCCTAACGATGATTTCCCGCTCCCTCATATTGATGTGTTGGTCGACAATACAGCTCAGTTCTCCATGTTTTCGTTCATGGATGGCTTCTCCGGCTACAATCAGATCAAGATGGTTTCGGAGGACATGGAGAAAACTACGTTTATCACACCTTGGGGAATGTTTTGCTACAAGGTAATGCCTTTCGGTCTGAAGAACGTAGGGGCCACTTACCAACGAGCAATGGTTACTTTGTTTCATGATATGATTCATCATGAGATTGAAGTCTATGTTGATGACATGATTGCGAAGTCCCAAACGGAGGAGGGGCAACTGGTCAATTTGCTGAAGCTTTTTGAGAGGCTTAGGAAGTTCAGGTTGAGGCTGAATCCTAACAAGTGTACTTTCGGAGTACGGTCTGGAAAGCTACTGGGGTTTATCGTGAGTGAAAGAGGCATCGAGGTTGATCCTGCGAAGATAAAAGCAATACAAGAAATGCCAGCACCAAAAACAGAAAAAGAAGTTCATGGTTTCCTAGGCATAATAAACTACATTGCGAGGTTTATCTCTCAGCTCACGACCACGTGTGAACCGATATTCAAACTGCTAAAGAAAGATCAGGCGATTATCTGGAATGAGGATTGCCAGAAGGCATTTGATAAGACAAAACAGTATCTACAGGAACCTCCAATCTTGATACCCCCAGTGGGCGGCCGACCCTTAATCATGTACTTGACAGTTCTTGAGAATAGTATGGGGTGTGTTCTCGGTCAGCACGACGAGACGGGCAGAAAGGAGCATGCCATTTACTACTTGAGTAAAAAGTTCACAGACTGTGAATCTCGTTACTCGATGCTGGAGAAGACGTGTTGCGCATTAGCCTGGGCTGCCAAACGTTTACGACAGTACATGCTCAATCACACAACCATGCTAATTTCGAAGATGGATCCGATCAAGTACGTCTTCGAGAAGCAAGCGCTTTCGGGTAGGATTGCCAGATGGAAAATGGTGTTGACGGAATATGACATTCAGTACGTTTCCCAGAAGGCCATCAAGGGAAGCGTATTGTCTGAATACCTTGCCGAGCAGCCGATCGAGGATTATCAGCCGATGAAATTTGAATTCCCTGACGAGGATATCATGTTTCTCAAAGCGAAAGATTGTGATGAACCATTGCCCGACGAGGGTCCAGATAGGAAATCCCAGTGGAAATTGATATTTGATGGGGCGGTTAACTCTTATGGAAGTGGCATTGGGGCGATCATCACGACTCCCCACGGATCCCATATCCCATTTACTGCGAGACTGACGTTTCTGGTCACCAATAACGAAGCGGAGTACGAAGCATGCATCATGGGTCTAGAAGAGGCAATTGATTTGATAATCAAGAAACTAGATGTATATGGTGACTCGGCGCTCGTGATTAACCAGATTAAAGGGGAGTGGGAGACTCGTCAATCAAATTTGGTGTCGTACATGAACTATGCCAAAAGGCTGCTTCCGTTCTTTGATCGAGTGGAACTCCATCATGTGCCCAGGGCCGAAAACCAGATGGTTGATGCCTTAGCCATGTTGGCTTCAATGTATAAAGTCAATTTTTAGAATGAAGCTCCAAGGATTGTCCTTTCTCGTCTTGATAGACCTGCATTCGTCTTCGCGATCGAGGAAGCCTCCGACGGCAAGCCATGGTTCCATGATATCCAGACCTTCCTTATGACTAAGGAGTATACGGCGGGAGCGTCAACCCAGGATAAGAAGACTCTGAGGAGGCTATCTAGAAATTTTTATCTCAATCCTGATGGAGTTTTGTATAAAAGAAACCACGATCTCGTGCTACTCATATGTGTAGATGAGAAAGAAGCAAGTATGCTCATGGAAGAAGTCCATGAAGGCACATTTGGTACGCACGCCGGCGGGTATGCTATGACAAGAAAGATTCTGAGAGCAGGATATTACTGGCTGACGATGGAGTCAGATTGCTTTAAATTCGCGAAGAGATGTCATAAATGCCAGATTTATGCTGATAAGATTTATGTGCCGTTGTGCCCGTTAAATGTCATGTCCTCCCCGTGGCCGTTCTCCATGTGGGGCATCGACATGATAGGCAAGATTGAGCCCACTGCATCTAACGGTCATCGTTTCATTCTAGTCGCTATCGACTACTTCACCAAGTGGGTGGAGGCAGCCTCATATGCTAATGTGACCAAGCAGGTGGTGGCTAAATTCATAAAGAGGGACATCATCTGTCGTTACGGAATTCCCGAGCGGATCATTACTGATAATGGTTCGAATCTGAATAACAAGATGATGAAGGAGCTGTGCCAGAGTTTCAAGATTGAACATCACAACTCATCTCCTTACCGGCCGAAGATGAATGGCGCCGTTGAAGCGGCCAATAAGAATATCAAGAAAATTGTGCAGAAGATGGTTGTGACCTATAAGGATTGGCACGAGATGCTGCCATTTGCATTGCACGGTTATTGTACGACGGTACATACATCAACCGGGGCAACTCCTTTCTCACTAGTGTACGGTATGGAAGCAGTCCTACCGTTAGAAGTTGAGATTCCTTCTTTGCGAGTTTTGGTTGACGTGAAACTCGATGAGGCAGAATGGATTAAGAACCGACTAAACTAACTCAGCCTGATGGACGAGAAGAGATTAGCATCGATTGCGTATGGTCGTCCGTACCAAAGCCGAATGAAGAAAGCTTATGACAAGAAGGTGCGTCCTAGGAGCTTTCAGACGGGTGATCTCGTCCTGAAGAAGATTCTTCCTCCACACTCCGATCACCGGGGCAAGTGGACTCCCAATTATGAAGGTCCGTACGTCGTCAGCAAGGTCTTTTCGGGATGAGCCTTGTTGTTATCCACGATGGATGGCGAAGATTTTGCATCCCCGGTGAACGCGGACGCAGTTAAAAAATACTTTGCTTAAAAAATGACCCGCTGGAAAGAAAAAGAATATCCAGGCAAAAATGGGGCATCCCGGCGAACCATAAAAAAGGAAAAAGGTTCGGGCAAAAATTAGGGATATAAAAGAAAGAATGTACACCCGCAAAGTCGAAAACCCGAAAGGGCGACTTTGGCAAAAAAGGGTATCCCGGTAAATCGAAAACCCGGAAGGGCGATTCAGGAAAATGTTAGGGATTTGAAAAAGCAAATGACTGCGTTCCGCGTGTGGACTTTCATTGTTTAGTGGTTTGGAAGACCTGAGGGCCGTTTATCTAAATCAATCTCTTCTGAAGCTGAAGCGTCGGAGAAGTATCGAAGTCGAGTTGGTCATAGAGGGATCAACTCATGGTGTTCATCTATGCCTCGTTGCCGACATCTGTGTATATACTGATGTATATTTATGTTTATATGTTTGTGCAGCTTCCTCATTCCAGGAGCTTGCACCTGTTGTAAAACATTTTTACCTATTCAGGGGTTCGTTATCAATAAAATGTATATTATTCAACAAGTCTGTTTGCTTGTTTAGCATTTATCTGTTTTGTTTGTGAAAAAGAACGCCGATGTTTTTGATAAAATGCGCATACATAAACTTACTGGCCTAGGCCACTGATCGTTGAAACAATGAATTACTTGAACATTGTCACAAGATGATAACCTCGATAGGTCCCTTTGAGAAGGGTATCTTGTCTGTTTGTTTGCGTTGTTGCAGGTGTAGCATATACCAGGCAGTACGCCGTATGCGCCCCAAGCCGGATAATTCCTCCTCCCCCAACGAGTGCAGCAGCACCTCCCCGTGGAGTCTGAACATGAGATCGTAAGCATTGATATGTGTCTCCCCAGGCCGAGAAGATTCTCTCCCCAATCAGATGCATCCTGAAGGAATTTCATCTCCCCACCTGAGTCATATATTAAGGTGAACAGAACCTGATAGTATAGACTGAAGTCTCCAGGAGAATTGAGATCCCCCGCAGAGTTGTATTCTCCCAAGTAAGCAGGATGATTTCTTCTTCCCCAGCCAAGTAGGCAAACCCCAAGAGGGCCGAGTCCTTGGGAAGCGTTGAGGCCATGAGTGGTTTTCCCCAGTAGAGTGTTGAATAGCTGATGCTGGTTTTCCCCATCGGAGTCGTTATCTCCAGGAAAGTTTTATCTGCGAAGGCCGTGCAGTTTATTTCTGCGATTGATATCGTTCCCTCGACAGTTTGTCGTTTGAATACCCGGTTGAGTGAGTCCAAGTTCTCGGAGAGCTTTATTTCCCTGTAGCAGTCAACTGAAGTTCATTTCCCCAGGCGGAGTCCAATTGAGATTGGCGTGACTTCTTCTCCTTGGCAGGATGAGTCCTTCCTCCACAAGAGTGGTTCTTTCTCCTTGACAAGAGGATTCTCCCTTCAGCATTTATTTTGCTGATGGGGTCGTATCATTTTGCATGATTGCATAGCATTTATCCTAAACGCGTCGCATTTCCACCGTGTGGAGCATTGCGCCATTGTCAAACATATGCATATGAAGCATGAGCTAGGTCGTTACCGTTCTGGTTTTGCAGGAATTCCCCAGCACGGTCGCTTGCTCAAGATGATTCTTGAATTCTCCCCAGCAAAGTCATCCGCCCAAGATGATTCTTGAATTCTCTAGTGAAGGTGTTCGTTTAAGATGATTCTTAAAATCCCTTGTGAAGTCACCAGAGAGGGTGGCTGAAGTTGATGCTTAGAGTCTCCGGCAGAGTGTTTGCTCAGGATGATTCCTGAAATCTCCAGCAGAGTTATTGGTTCAGGATAATTCTTGAAGTCTCTGGCGGAGTTACTTGTCCAAGATGATTCTCGAAGTCCTCAGCAGAGTGGATTCCCCCAGAATAATTTCCGGATCCTCGAAGTAGAGTTACTTGATAGTTCTCCAGAATTCCCAGCGGAGATGCGTCATCCCCAGCAGGTTTCCGAAGATTGAAGTCCAATCGTATTAACGAAGCAGTTCTCTCAGCTGATGCGGAGTGCCTGATGGCAGAAGATGGGATATCCCAACTGGGTTCATGATTGACCAAGAATTCTATTCCGACTTTCTGATGAAGTTCGGCTGACACCCGAAAATTCCTCTGAATTCCTGACGGCATGATTAACTTGATTGTTAAAAAAAAAGTTCCCAATGACCTGATGAGTCCCGAAGAATTTGGATGCCTGACGGCGTGCTCGACCATGTATCACCGGTTACCGGGTGACCAGTGACCCCTTGATGACTTGAGGACGAATATCTACAGCAAAATCATATGATCATCCTGACGGAGATTTGAGATTAGACCTTGCACCGGTTACCGTGTGACCGATTCCCCAGCAAGTTGCCGTGCAACTATCATTTCAGTTTCCGAAGATTTGTCCCTATCAGAGTACCGTGTACTTGTGCAGTTGGAAAATTTCCGGGTTTGTTGGTATTCAACCGTCTCGTACCTTGATTGTTTGAGAACCGTTCGCTTCTCGCCCAGTCAGGTCCAAGCCGTTTGAATAGGGGCAGCTGTTGCACCCCAAAATTTGCCCAACATTTCTTTACCTAGCATATGTTTCATTTCATTAGCATTATCATTTGCATTTCATTGACATGTATGCAGGGGATCAAGAGGTATGATTACCAATCAAGAGTTATACAAGACTTTGAAGCTAGCTAAGGAGGTTATTCAAGTGTTCAAGGGTTGATATCCTTGTCAAAGAACTAAAAGATCCTCAGAGAGAGTGGTTGAAGCCAAGAAGGTGTGTCTCCTAACTTGAGAGTTGTGGGAAGTCATCAGATGATTCTGAAGCCATGAAGTTATACTTGAGGTCTTGAGAGAGCTCATGAGAAGTTTTGAAGATCACTTTGAGGCCTAGACAAGTCATTGTGCAAGATTGAGAAGCCTCAGCCATAAGTGGTGCAATTAGGGTTTGACTGGGTCAACCCTAAGTCAACTGATGATTTGAAGAAGGTTGAGACCTAATCCAAGGGCCATGTGATCATGGATTGATGCATTAAGATGTTATAAGGATGATTCCAAGGTTAGCTCATCATGATTGAAGAGTTTGATAAGTTTCAAGCTAGGGTTTCTAAGGCTTGACAGTGTAAAATCCCCTAGTTTGTCCCCTCTCTTCAAGGCAGTGTAGCTCAAGATGTGATTGTCATCTCATCTTGCCCCCAACATGAATGTTTTAGAGCATGATCTTAGCTTTAATTTTAGTGCTAGAAGTCCATGATAGGATTTGTAGAACTCAAGTTATGACTTTGGCAAGTTACAGGTCATCTGAGGTATGTGAATTTGGAGCTTGAAAGTTGTCCAACTTGCATGGAACTTTTTCCCTAGAAGGATGATTCCTATGAACTTTTGGTCAACATGAATGTTGTTACTTATCCTCTTAGATTTCTAGAGAGTACTAGAAGTCCTTAATAGGATTTGTAGAACTCAAGTTATGGCTTTGACAAGTCAAGGGCATTTTGGTCATTTGGAGATTATAGGTCATTTCAAGCATAAGGCCATAACTCCTATTTGCAAGCTTCAAATGGGAAAATATTAAACATCAAACTTGTTTAAAATGATGTTTTAAGGCTAAACAAGAGGTTATGAGAGGTTGGAATTGCTTGTAGCTCAAAATCACAAAAATGGCTTAAAATAAGGGTGATTTTCAAATGAACCAAAGATGGAAATTGGTATTTTTGATCTACATGTCCAAACCAAGGCATGTAATATGTCATTTTGATTCTAAAACACATTTTAAGAACATTGAAGTTGCCACAATTTTGACTTGAGGTTTAATTTGTGGACTTGCTTTGAAAAGTAGTTACTTACATCATAAGTAACATTTGCCAAACCAAAATTCAAGGCATAACCAAGGCTTCTTTCAATCCAAACACATCCAAAATACCATTAAGAGAGAAATTGAAAGAGAATGGGGGTGAATACAAGCTGCTAGCAGAATTGGTATGACCATGCCATGAGATTGAAATTTTCATGACATGAGAAATTGAATTTCTCATTAGAAGGATCTAGAGCTTTCTAGATCATCCATACCTGGCCTATATATTGAATAGAGGTGGTTCAGATTGAAGGTTGGTGATAATTGAAGGAGAGAATAGAGATTGAGTGTGAATGTTCCTTGCTTGCAACTGAATTCGGTTACACTATTTTCTTCACTTCCCATCCATTTTCTTGAGTGCAATCACTTCCATGGATGCTAGTGAGTGATTCCAGATCATAATCAAGGCAAATTCGTGGCTGAATAGTGTTATTACTCTCAGATTTCTTCACCTGCAACTCAGAATTGGTTCCAAGAATCCAGAGCATTTCCATCCATTTCATTGCATACAGAAGCTTTGAATTTATTCATTGAAGGAATTTGGAGCATTTGAAAGCCTGATTTGAAGGTTTAATACCTTTGTGCACACGAAATTCTCAGGTTAGTAACTTTCAATCTCCAGCTTCAATTAGGTAGAATTAAGAGGAATTAGGATGTTAGATGCATTGTGGATTGATGTAGGAAGGTTTATGGATCATTAATTTGAGAGTTAGTGACCAATTAGGGTTGTTATCATTTTCGGTTGAGATGGTGTTCTTGCGAATCTTGAGGATTTAGATTGAATTAAGGGCATGAATGGACTCCTTGTGAGATTTGGGACAAAATTCATCAAGGAATCGTGGCCTATGGTGGATTCTATAGCAAGTGAGGGTTGTGGAATGGTGATCGGAAAACGTCACCGGCGGTGACTTTGGCGCGCAGGTGGCCTGAGTTTCAGAGGTTCAAATTGGGGAAGATGATCCCAGAGCCATTGGATCATAGTTGGACTTTGACTGGAGACCTCATCCAACGGCCACGATTACTTCTAATTTGTGAAGGAATTCTGAATTAAAATGAAATGCAACATTTCATTAATCTGTTGTTTTTGGGCTTTATGCAATAATTGATAACCACACCCCCCTTATGGCCCAATTGCTAGAATGAACTGGATTGCCTTGCTATCTACACCACATGCTTATCATTTTTATTTTGATTTTCATATTATTTTTCATTTTATTCATGGTTATTGATTAATTCATAAAAAATGGAAAAATAACTCAATTAATCCCATTCTTTTTGCTATGGATTCATGATTGAATCTATTATTTTTTAGATAAAAAATATTATTATTCCATGCATTTTCTGATTTTATGGGATTTGGTTACATTTTAATTGATATTAAAATAATCATGTTTGATGCTTAATTTTGTTGAATTTGGTTTGATCATGTGATGATGATTTTGGCCTTGATTTTTTATGAGTAGCTAGCATAGATATGCATGTGCCCCCTGTATTTTTCTCACATTTTTGTGATGAATGTAGGTGGTAGTTCTAGGTTGAAACTTTAGGTGCTCCATTTTTAGGGTTTATGGTTGATACCTTGTGGTTTAGATCTTGTTTTTAGGACTTGGTGGATGATTCAACCTCTGATTTTTGTAGGATAGATTCATGATTGAATTAGGGTCCCTTAGGAATTTTTGTAGGAATTTACAAGGTAGTTTTCTATTTTTGTTTGATTTTAGTTTAGATACTAACTTTAGATGATTCTAATGCACTAATTCAACTAGAATGACTTCTTTAGTTCCCTTAGATTAGGGTTTTGCTTTGCTTGTTCTTGGTTGATGATGAAGGAAAGTTGAAGATGCATTGGATTGCTTGAAGAGGCTTGGATGTGAGGATCTTCCCTTCTTTTGGTGTAGTGTTGATTAAGTGTTAAGATTAGGGTTTTGTAGGCAGAGCTTCTAGATAGATTCTCTTCCTTCATAAACATGGAAGATGTTGATCACTTCCATTCTTCCCTATGATGTAAGGCCCCTTTGTAAAGGCCTCATCCCTCCTTTAGTAGGATGTGTGGCTCTTTGCAAGTTTGTAGAACCTTTGAGGGCCCCTTTCTCTGATGATAGGATGCTTAGTGGTGACCTTTGGTCTTCACTCTGCTACCAATCATCCCAACTTTTCTCTTGATGGATGCACCTTTCTCCCCTGTTATAGGATGGAGTTCCTTGCTTGAAGAAGATTGAAGGATGAAGTTGATACTTCTTTGTGTTTGAAGATTACTCTGAGAAGCTGAAGCTTGTAGATGAAGAGGAGCAAGTTGATACTTGTAAAGAGGGGAGAGTTGAAGCTTGAAGGCCAAGAAGAACAAGTTGACACTTATGAAGAAGATCAAATTGAGATTGAGTGAAGAGCTGAGACTTGAGGAATAAAGGATGAGTTGATACTTATGTTGAGACATTGAGAGCCTGTAGGAGTCAAGTTGATACTTGATATGAGGAGTGAAGCCTGAAGGTGGAATTTACTGAAGAGCTGAGGCTTGGAGAAGAGGTAATAAGTTGATACTTATGTTTGATGTATTGAAAGCTTGGGAAAGCAAGTTGATACTTGCTATTGAAGATGATAGTTTTGAAGGGTAGTTGAAGTCTGAAGACTAGACTGCTGTCAGAAGGTTGTTTTGTTGTAAAGTTGTGGAAGCTGTTGATCTGTTTCCTTGTTTGCTTTCTTTTCGGTCTGTTTGACTGTATTGATGTGACTTGTTTGATTTGCTTGATGCATTATAATAAGTTCATATTCAGACTGATTTAAACTAGGAGCATGATTGCACTAGAGGTCGGGTTGTTCCCTCTGCTTGTATTTTTACTGTATGGCTTTGCTTGCGGGTATTCGGTGGAGCCCTGCTCCCTTGCCTATGTGGTTTGTGTTTGCTTGATGGCATTTTATTTTATTTCTTCTGTATGATTACGGTTATTCATATCTGGCTTGAGGTCGAGACGAGCTTGTGGAGGCTGATGCCCCACACACATTTCCTCCCTCACTTGCATTGCATGCATTTTATTGTATATCTGTTTACTGTTTAAGATGATGCTTTATCTGTTTCTGTTTATCATTGACATGATCCCATCGGAATCTCACTTCCTTTGATAGGGAAGTGATGATTAGAACTTTAGGTTGAAACCTATGCATGATAACTTCTAGAAGTTCCCTGTTTCAAACCTCAACCATAGGATGAATCCTTGGCATGACAACATTAGGACTTGATAGTCTCCCCTTAGTTGAGCCTGTTCTCTCTTCTCATCTCAAAACAAATTAAAATACAGTAATAAAGGTTAACTGACGTCGTACGTTACGAGCCTTAAGCTATCTGAGAAAGGATTGTTGGAGAGTTTCTTTTCAACAGTCTGGATGTTTAGTATTGCACCCTTTGGGTGACATGCGACACATTCACTCTCAAGTCATAGTCTCTAGTGCGATATTGGTTGCAAACATCCATAAAAAACAGTTCTTCCGTAAAAGACAGAAAACAAACATCAAACCTTTTTGCCCCGTGGGCCCGTAATTCAAAGGAAGCTTTTCTGAAGAAAAGAGTGTTGTTAACTCCCAGTTCTACCGCAAATGGTAATGCCTAAGTCTCCAAGGGTCGAGCTGTGTACGCCAAACTGCTGGAATTGTCTGTTAACCCTACTCGAAAAAATAGATGAATCTGAATTGCCGTAATCCGTATTATCCCGAACTACGTAAGCTCTGATCTCTCATATCTGTTGAGAGTACGTAGGCACAATACTGATGTATTGGCGAACCACCTTCCCCGTAACCCGTAGTTGGCCGAACTACATTGACTCTGATTTCTCATTCTATGATGAGAATACGTAGGCATAAAGTGCGACGCTTTGCCGAGTCATTTTCTTTTCTTTTTATACCGGCCTTGATAGGTAGATAGATACAACCAACCCGTTAGATAAACACAACAAGCATGGATCCCATCGAGTACGATGGACGTGAAGGGTGCTAATACCTTCCCCTTGCGTAACCGACTCCCGAACCCAGACAACGGTTGCGATGACCTTGTCTTATACCTTTTCGTCAGGTTTTTCCGATTGTTTCCTTTCCCGCTCTGAGGGATAAATAACGAAAGGTGGCAACTCTTCTGTTTTGCCGGCACCTTATTTTCGTGGAAGCGACAACCCAGATTAACAATCTCAATCTCTTCCTCGTGAGGCAGAATGATCTTATCTTCTTGTTTCAACAATCGAGCCAACTCTTCCAGAAGGTCTTCATCTTCATCAATCTCTTCTTCAGCTTGATATATCGGGAAATCAAATTTGAAGTGAGTCGTAGAAGGTTCAGAGTCGATGTCATCTGTGGTGTGAATCCTGCAATAACAAGGGTTAAGCTTAAGAAGAGGATATGCAGGTTAGCACAAACCGTATTGCCATTTTATTGTTTTTCAAAACAAAAATAAAACAGGAATAACAGAGATCACAAAATTTGAATGCAAAGAAAATGCCCTTTGATTTATTGATAATATGTACATGCATAAGCAATCAAGGCCCTGACAATAAAACCGTTATGCCCCGGGTAGAGCATAAGGTTGTACAATAATTGGAAAAGACAAAGCATTACTCTTTACGCGTCACTTGGATGATATCTTGGACGGACCAGTTGTTGAGGCTCTGGCCTGGTTTGCACGGCTGAATCCAGGAGTCCAGGTCACAATCACTATCCTCGTCGTCTTCAGACACAACATTGACATTCTCAAATATCACCCCACCTTTTGTGAACTGAATCGGCCCTTTGACGCACGACGCACTGCGAGAGGATGAAGCATTAGCAGAAAGAGAATACCCTAACCCAAACTTGTCCTGCTTGTTAGGGATTTCCAGAACTTTCCCCCAGCCTGGGGCAGCACTAGCTTGAACAACAGCTCGAGCTTCCTTGAAGGAAGAGAGATTCATCTCAGGTTTTTTGATCATCACCAAAATCGCATCTTTGACTTTAATGGCCTCAAATGCCTAGCACAAAGTTTCGTGGAGCTCTCCATCCACCTCAACATATTTAAAAGATGACAAATGGCTCACCATTATGTCCTCTTTTCCACAGACGATCACGATGCTGCCCCCCACAGCATACTTCAGTTTCTGGTGCAATGTGGAAGTCACTGCACCCGCGGAATGGATCCAAGGCCGGCCCAACAGACAGCTATAAGTAGGCATGATATCCATGATATAGAAAACCGCGTTAAAGGTTTCTGGCTTAACTTGAATGGGTAGAGTTACCTCTCCAAAGACGGTCTGCTTGGTTCCATCAAAAGCTTTTACCACCAGGTCACTGGGTGTACATATCAGCCCTCTTGTATCCAACCTCATCAGAGCTTTCTTAGGGAGAACGTTCAGAGATGATCCCGTGTCCACCAACACATGGGATATGACCGTTCCTCGACATTCTATCGAGATATGCAAGGCGCTATTATGGTTCCTTCCTTTCGGCGTCAGCTCGAGGTCAGTAATCCCTAATCCATTCCCAGCATTCACATGAGCAACCACTCCTTCTAGCTGGTTGATAGAGATCTCCTGCGGTACACACGCTGCATTTAGAACCTTCAGCAAGGCGTTGCGGTGTGCCTCGGAACACAACAACAGATTCAGAATAGAGATCTTAGACGGCGTCTGATGAAGATGATCAACGATCTTATAATCACTTTTCTTGATCAGTCTCATAAATTCTTCCACGTCCTTCACAAGCAGGTCTTTCTCTACCTCACGGGAGGTTTCTTCAACGACCTTACTTTTACCTCTGTCTGTCTTCTCGGCCTTGTCAGCTCTGTCAGTTACAGTCTCCAATGGAGAAAACACTCTTCTGTTACGCATTATTCCCCCCAGTCCCGACTAGGCTGTCAACAGATTTCCCGGATGGTTCTAACTTCAACTTTTATCCATTGCAGTAGACATCTGCCCCATAGTGCCATGGAACAGTATTAGTACTCTCGAATGGTATAGGCCCAGCCTTCGTTATGGTGATCGTAGGTGGCCTCGATGCAGAAATGGTAATTATTTTACGAGGAATGGTGATAGTGGCAACCTCATCCTTCTACTTCAGCATTACTTCCCCTGATCTGTTCTCAGCCCTCCGACTAAACTGCAGAATTCCTTCGTTCATCAAACTTTGAATCCCTGCTACCAACTGATCACAGTCGTCCGAATGATTCGCACAACCCATACATAACTTTCTACAGCCCGGGAAAATACCTTTCTTCATCAACTTGGCTTTAACGAAACTAAGTGGTTTCTTCAGGTCTTTGACATCGGTCAATAAGTCCGAATCTACCTCTTCAAGGATGGCGCTAACCCCATCTCCCCCATGGTTAGGCATATGGTTCTTTGTAACATTCGGCGCATTATCAGAAAAGTTTATTATCTTGGCGTCAACCATATCTTGTACTTTGTGCTTGAATGCCTTACAGTTGTCAATCGAGTGGCCAGGTGCCCCTGAATGAAACTCACATCTCGCATTCGCATCGTAGCCCGGTGGAGGTGTCCCTATCAAGGGAGCCATAGTTCTCTTCTGAACTAGCTGCGACTGAAGCAAAGTCTGCAAAAGTTGGGCATATGACATAGGTGGGGTTTCAAGATGACGACTTGATAATGGTGCTTTATTCTGGTACCTCCGGTACCCTTGCTGGTTATGCTGCTACTGAGGTTGCTGGACAACAGAAATAGTAATGCTAGCGACCTGCTGGCGCTGGATTTTTCCTTTTCCCCGAGCATTAGACACTGAGCTCGCCTCACCTTCACGTCTCTTACCACTGTATGGCTTCTTTCCTCCTCCAGCTGAGGATACATCTACACCCTGAATATTTCCAAGTTTAATGCCATTCTCTACATGCTCTCCAGTGATGATGAGGTCGGAGAAGCTTCCTGACATACCACTGACAAGCTTCTCATAATAAACTCCTGGAAGAGTAGCCACGAACATCTCGACAAGTTCCTGCTCAACCATCGGCGGCGGAACTCTTGCTGCCAGTTCACGCCACCTCTGGGCGTACTCTTTAAATCCTTCGTTGTTCTTCTGAGACAAATTTTGTAGCTGAACCCAGTTGGGAGCCAGGTTGTTGTTGTACTGATAGTGGCGTATGAATGCTTCAGCAAGGTCTTTCCACGTACGTACACTTGTGGGTTCCAAACCCATATACCACTCCAGCGAGGGGCCTGACAGGCTGTCTTGGAAGAAGTGCATCAGCAACTTCTCATCTTTAGAATGTGCAGACATCTTTCGATAGTATGACCTCAAATGGGCGCGGGGGAAAGTGGTGCCTTTATACTTCTCGAAGTCGGGTACCTTAAACTTGGGAGGCACCTTGAAGTCTGAGATCAGCCCTAGCTTGGTCATGTCAACGCCCATCGTATTCAAGTTCTCAAAACTCTTCATCTTGTCTTCGAGTGCTTTGAACCTTAAGCGGGCTTCAGAATTCAGTTCGCCCTCAGCTCCTTTCATTGAGAATAAGTCCTCTTGACGATCCTCTTGCCATGGTTGATGACCATTACATTGAGCAAACTCAGCAGCATCAAGACCATACAAATTACCAGCACCAGCGTTCCCAGCATTACCCATTCCTCTAGTATTGCCATTGCCTATACCAGCATTACCATTAGCCTCAAAGTTTACATTTCCGGCTCCAGTCGTGTTCCCATTAGTAACAACATTACCATTACCATTTCTGTTCCCTCCAGTAACAGGGGTGCCAGCATGAGGGGTCTCAACAAGTGGAGGGTTTACAACATTCCCACCATGTAGCACGTCACTGCTGTCGACGCGTGCAATCAGAGGTTGCACCAGAGTTCTGAGCTGGTCCTGGCCATTAGCGACCACTTGCATGAGATCCATAAAACGATCCATCCTTTCCCTAAGCTCTTGAATGTCAGTCTGAATCTGTTCAATTACTCTGGCTTGATTTGCTCAGGTAGAATACCGGTGAATCTGCCTTCGTTCAATCCTGAAATAACCTGCAAACACAAAGGGTTAGAGAAGCAGCTCGAGGTACCTGTTATGCAAATGATTCATGCAAATGCAAACGTGTGTATGTGCCTTGGGGAGATTCCCCCCGATCCTAGTTTCCGAGACAAATAAAGTCCAACATCCAATCATGGAAAGAAATCCTCATATATATATCTGAAAAACCCGCGTGGGCAGCGTACAACTGTAATCGAATACAACTGAAGCAACAAGCATGACCCCAACTAACAAGCCTTGTGGTGGTCAGCATATCAATGCATAAAAGATACAAAGAAATACAAAGAAATCAAGTGCAGCTACGGGCACGGAAATCCTCTAATAACTTCTTCGTAGTGGGACGGTCAGGTTGGGTGAGTAGACCCTGGATCATGGAATCCCTCTGCCTGATGGTATCCTGGAGAAAGAGGTTAGGGCAAAGCCCAGGGAAGAAATCACATAGGGGAAAGAAGGCACTACATCAACTTCTAAGAAACCCTAAAGACTAGCTACAAGGATCACCTAAACTAGGGGGATTCAAAAGCTCTATCAAGGCCTAATCAAGGTTCTAAAGAGGTATCTACCTAAGTTTTATTCTATCAAGAATGGATTTGAAACTTAGAGTTAACTAATGTTCACTTAAAAGACTAATCTATGAAGTAAGCCTAGTTAGGGTCACCTAAACCATAATCAACTTGTAAAATGGGGGAATAATAGAAGATCACTTCTAAAAATGCTAAGGAAAATCCTAGATGATCCTAAATGGGTTAAGAATCTATGGTAGAAAATTCAGGATCAAAACCGAAATCTAAGGGATCTAAAGAATTTCTACATCTCAATGTGTACTAAAAGGAATCCATAAGGGGAAAGCTCTAAAACCTATCTCAAACTCCAACTTAGAATCATCTAAAAAATACAATAAAAATCACACAAACCTATCAAGGAGTCTATAATAAGCATGCAAAATTTCAGCACTAAATTCTAAAATATGAACTAGTAATAAAATCAGCAAGTAAACTAGTCATTTTGAACATTTTTAAATATGTAATAAAAATGGAAAAATAGCACAAAAATGGAAAATTAACCAAAATTCCAAATAAATGGTATACAAAAATCATAAATAATCCAAGGAACAGACATGCTTTTTTTCACATTTTTCTGACAATTATTTATATTTTTAATGAATTTAAAACAATTAAAAAATTAAAAGAAAATCACAAAATGAATAAAAGAAATTAAAAAGAATTTAAAAACAGGGAATAAAACGTGGCCATTGGGTAAGATGACCAGTCCACGCATCTGATGGGGAAGCGAGCGCCACGTGGCTCAGGGCCATTTTAATGAAACGAATCGTTTCATGAGTGTTCAGGTGTGGCTGGTTGACTAGGGTTCACCCTACGTTCTAATCAGAAGCGTTCATGCCAAAAGTATAACCATCCAATGCCTACTAACACGCCACCTCAGCAGTCAATAGTCAACAACTTTAAGACTTAATCACAAGCCTTGGATTTGCTTACTAAGTCTCTTCAGTCAAGTGCATCTAACGGTGTACAAGTCTTCTTCTCCTTTTGAATGGAACATGGAAGGGGGGAAATTTAGGGTGGCCGGTTAAAGACTTCGGTCGTCTTCTCCGGCGGGTTCACGGAAGCCAAGTCATCAGACATCACCAAACCTCATGAAAACCTCCAGATCCGCTCATCTCCTCACAAGGATTAACATCATACTCTTCATTTTTTTCATTCTTTCAAAGATCACGCAGATACGCACATGAACAGAAAATACGTGTTTTAGAAAATCATCACCAAATGCCAAATTCTTTCTATCAATCTATTCTACACTCATCACTGATCAAGAATACATGTTCAATTGCTTGAAATCCATCAAGATACAGTCCTAACCGAACCTCTAAACATTTCATCCATGATCAAGAACCTTCACCAATGGCTTCCAAACCTTGCCTAAATCCATCTATGGTTCATACTCTACCTAACCACATAAAATTCCTATCCTCATTCAATCTCAACAGAGCATAATCATGAAAAGCTGAGCTTTGACAGAGAGTGTTGCAGCCTCTAAACCTTGATCAAACTTGCTCAGAAACGATCTGTGATGCTTGCTGAATATTCTTGAAACTCCAATTCCTACCGAAATGGCCTCTAAGATGAAAAATGATTTTCACTTTGTAACTAACTTTTTCAAGTGCTTCTTACCTCATTCAAGCTCTTCCAATCACCAACCATGCTATGAATTCATCCAGAAACTTATATAGAGAAGTTTTGGATCATTATCTGGCCCAGTTATGGCCCAATTTCTTCAAAACTACTTCATGACAATCACGTTTCAGGCTTGTAGAAGCTTCCCTTTTTGCTCAAATAGCTTGCATAATACCTCATGAATATGAAGGGATCAGATTGAATCCTCAATTCAATCCTATGGTGTACATTGATTATGTTACTTCAACCTTAAGCAATGCTTGAAATGGACATGAACCAAACTTCATCTTAAAATTCTACAAATGCCAATTCACTCAAATGTCCTCTACTTTCAAAAAATGCAAAAACTTGCCAAGTTTTGCACAAAAATGAATTGTTTTAGAATTTTCTCTTTTTCATGCCTTTAATTATTCATCCATGGTATTTCCTTCATACACTTCCCAATTTAATCCATATCAATGAATGTTTGGGTCATGGTTGGACAAATAACACCATTTTGAACAGCTCTCAAGTTGATCAAAAGTCCATTTAAGGTGTCTAAGTTGATGAAATTGACCCATAATAAAAAATGACCTATAATTCCAAATTCCCAAAATACCCTTATCTTGTAAAGCTCTTAACTTGAGTTCTACAAATCTAATCATGGACTTCTAGTACTTTCTAGAAAGCTAAGGATACAAGGAACAACATTCATGTTGGCGAAAAGTTCATGAGAATCATATTTCTAGGGAAAAAGTGTCATGCAAGTTGGTTGACTTTCAAGCTCCAAATTCACATTCATCTGATGACCTGTAACTTGTCTGACTCATAACTTAAGTTCTATAAACCCTATCAAGGACTTCTAGTACTTAAATTAAAGTTATGATCATTCTCTACAACAATCATGTTGGGGTCAAGGTGAGATGAAAATCACATATTGAGTTGTGTGGTCTTGAAATTAGGCACTAAACTAGGGGATTTTACACTGTCAAGCATAGCAACCCTAGCCTAGGAACTCCTCACACTCTTGGTCCATGATGATTTGACGTTGAAATCATCCCTTGGGCATATTAATACATCAATCCATGATCACATGGCTTTGCAATTAGGTCTCAAGCTTCTTCACATCATCAGTTGACCTAGGGTTGACTAGATGAAACCCTAGTGGCACCCATCTTGGTTGTAGCTTCTTATCTTTCACATGATGACATGTCTAGGCTTCAAAATGATCTCCAATACTTCTCATTAGCTCTCTCAAGGTCTCAAGTCCTCTCCCATGGGTTCAAAATCATTAGATGAGTCTCTCACAACTTTCAAGCCAAGAGGTATACACACTTGGCTTTAACCACTTTCTTTGAGAATCTTTAACTTCATTGATGAGGATATCAACCCTTGGGATACTTGAATAAGCCTCTTAGCTAGATTCATAGCCTTGTGTAGCCCTTGATTGGTAGTCATACCTCTTGATCTCCTGCATACATGTCAATGCAATGCAAATGAAAATGGTAAAATGAATGAAATGAAACACAAGCTATGTACAAAAAGGTTAGGCAAATTTTGGGGTGCAACAGATAACACTGGTTGTAGAGTGCTTAATAATCGGATCAAACATGTACAAGCCAAAATCAAAGTTAACTTTGGTGCCTATAGCATGAATGAACTTGCCAAGCCCAACTCTAATGGTGGATATATGGTTGGTAGGCACCCAATTAACAACTTCAGCTCTATGAAAAATGGCATATTTTACACTGAGTTGTCCTGCAGATAGCTTCTCTTTGGATGGCCATGTCTTTACCTTATTTGCAGTGAGGATCTTACAAACCTGGTTGTCTGAAATAGACAACTCTTTCTCACCATTATTTGCACGTCCCAAACATCTGTTGATCACAGCAGGAGAGAACTGCACACACTTTCCTCTGACAAACACCTTTATGTACTCTTTGATGTGCCTATTTGTGATTAGATCAGGTATGTTTATAATGAACTCCTTTACCAGTCCTTCGTAGCATTTGGAGAACCCATTGACTGTCTTGAGTAATCCAGCCTTGTTGATTAGAACCATTACCTCCTTGATTTCCAAAGCATCCTTTCCCAATTCTCTTTCAAGAGCTATTCTTATTTGATAGATATATCTCCATTTGGTCACACGATGAATAGAATAAAAAAAGATGTTGTCCAGAGGGGCAGCTGGCACAGGTTTGAGAGGTTTCTTAGCAGAAGATTTCTTTACATGAAAGATGTTAGGAACATCTTTCACAACATCACCATCAGACTCAGAGTTGTTACTGACACCTTGCTCCATGTCTTGGGGGGCCAACAGGAGTTCTCTTCTTTTGACTTTTGGGAGGAGATTCATCAAGCACAACTTTTCCTTTCCTGATCACAAGTCTCTTGGAAATACCAGGGGCTGCATTCTTGATGAGCTCATCATCTGATGACACATCTTCAACAGTTACACCATTTCCAGGAACATCATTCATGACATCCTCATTATTCGTATTCTTGGCTTCATTATCATTATGGCCAGCATCACGACCTTCCTCATGTACCACAGAGCTGGCAAGATTCTCCAGGTTCTCAGTGTTAGGGTTAATATCAATAGAGGGAAACTCAGTATTATCTCCATTGTTCTCACTAGGTATTGGGGATGGATCAACCCGAGACAGAGGGGTGGTGATCCCATGCACATTGTGTCCTTCCAAGAGAATCTTGGTGACCAGTTCATTGATAGAATTGTCCACATAGGCAGAGCCTTCCATTCTGTTAATGTTGTCCATGGAAGATTCAGGGGTTTTACCTTTAGAAGCTTGTTTTGCATGTGGAGGAGAAGAACTTGGGGCTTCACTAACCTTTCCAGGAACCATATTGAGAGGAGCGATATCAAGGACATCATCCAGAGGGATACTCATGTGGTGAACATGGTAAGACTTAGCAGTATCATGCCTGGTAGGGATGGATTTTTGTTGTTTAGACATTGTAGGGGACTTTGGCCGTGAGAAGGAGGGTTTTCTGTGGTTGTAGAGAAAGGTATGAAAGATGAAGACTTGGTGTGGGCACAAACTGAAGCAGCTGGATAGTGTGTAGGGGTGTGTTTGTAAAAGAGGAGGGAACTCAATATTTTGACCAATCAGCAGATGATTAATTTTCAACATACAGTTCCCAATTTTCATTAATTGCTATAATTTCTCAAACAACCTCATTCCCCACTTGCTTCTTACATTTTCACTTAGAGTAGTTTTGTGTTCCCTTGTGAAAATGTTAGCCCTTTGTATGTCAGAGTCCTTAAGCTCCACACTATCTTCTCTAGGTTGATGTATGTTATTATTATGTATTGCTCTATTAAGCTGAATGGAGTTCATATTAAAGTCACTAAGAGTGTCACAGAATAATGTCATGACATCCTGAGTGACATTGCTTCTTTTATGATGATCACCTTTCATGGACTCCATTAGGTTCCAGTATAACAAATCTAGATTTCTATGATGTCCATTCTTTGGATGTCCTTTCTTGGCTTGCCTACCATCCTAACATTTTCCACAACCTGTTCTAGCATCTAGAGTTAGCTTTGAAGTTCCTCTTACTGCTTCCTTGGATAAGGTCTTCTTTATCCTTTGAAGATATCTGCCTTTCTCCATCCATAGTTGATCCTCCTTTTCTTCCTTGATCAAGGCATTGAAATTACATTTAGGCTCCCATAAGTAACAGATATTCTTAGCTCTAGACCCCCTCAAGACTTCCTCATCTTCTCCATTGGTGACAACACATTTACCCTCAGTAACTTTGACACTAAGACCTTGGTCACAAAGCTGACTGATACTGATTAGATTAATAGTCAGTCCTTTAACCAACATAACATTATCTAGTTCTGAAACACTAGGATAATCTATTTTTCCAGCACCTTTGATTTCTCCTCTAGCTCCATCACCAAAGGTTACATGCCTTGAAGAATGAGGTTTGATGTTCACCAAAAGGTTCTCTCTCCCAATCATATGTCTGGAACAGCCACTGTCAAAATACTAGTCTTGTTTGGTTGGCATTCTTAGAGAAGTATGAGCTACTAGTGCCACAATCTTAGCAACCCATTGTCTTTTCTTGATAGGAGCAACCTGTTTGGGTTTGACCTGATGCATGTGGTTGGGAAATCCATGTAGCCTGAAGCAAAAGGCTTTTATGTGCCCAAATCTTCCACAGTAGTAGCATCTATGCCTTTGGAATTTTTTCTTGATTTGGTTCTTGCTTCTGTTTCCCTGATGTTGTGACATTGGTCGTGACATCCGATTTGACCTCTGATTCTCAACCTTTGGCTTCTTGGACCCCAATGTGGGTTTCTGTTCACCAACAAATCCCAGTCCAAACTTATTTCCTGCTTTCTGACCACTATGTAGAATTTTTTCTAGAGTGTTAGTCCTAGGGTTTAGCATTCTTATGGATTTTGACATCAGACCCAGTTTAGATTCAAACAAGCTAACCTCACTTTTGAGTGAGTCTATTGTTGCAAGATGCTCTATCTTCTCAGCCTCTAATTCCCTTATGCATTTCTTCTGCTGCTCTCCTTGCTGGTATATTTATGTACTTCTGATGCATAACTTTTTATATGAAGCTGCAAGCTCATCAAAGGTCAGCTCATCTTCACTTGAGTCACCATCAGATATGCATACACTATTCAGAATAGTGACATGTTTGGCAGATTCTTCTTCTGATCCATTCTCAGAATCTCCATCAGACCAAGTGACTGCTAGGCCTTTATTTTGCTTCTTGAGATAGGTAGGACATTCAGCTCTAATGTGCCCCTATCCCTCATATTCATGACACTGAACTCCTTTGCCTTGGCTGGGCCTTTCTTCATTTTTACCTCTTTTGCTGATGTCAGAAGAAGTGTTCTTGTCATTAGGCCTAGACTTGTAATCTATTCTTTTGATCAGTTTGTTAAATTGTCTTCCAAGCAAGGTTGTTGCTTTTGACAGATTCTCCTCACTTTCACCATTGTCTTCCTCAGTGTCATCTGCAGTATTTGAGATAAGGGCTATGATTTTGTTCTTCTTCTCAACCTGGTCACAAATTCCCATCTCAAAAGTTTGGAGAGAACCAATGAGTTCATCCACTTTCGTGTTGCTTATATTCTGAGCTTCTTCAATAGCAGTGACTTTCATGGAAAACCTCTTAAGCAAAGATCTTAGGATCTTCCACACAAGCTTTTCTTCAGACATCTTTTCTCCTAAAGCTCCTGAGGTATTGGCAATCTCAAGAATATTCATGTAGAATTCATGAATAGTCTCATCCTCCTTCATTCTCAGATTTTCAAACTTGGTGGTCATCATTGTAATCTTGACATCTTGACTTTAGAGTTTCCCTCATGAGTTGTTTTGAGAGTATCCCAAACCTCTTTAGTCAGTTCACAATGATGCACTAGTCTAAAAATGTTCTTGTTTATACCATTAAATAAGGCATTCAAAGCCTTAGAATTCCCAAGAGCCAAGGTCTCGTTCTCTTTGTTCCATTCCTCTTCAGGTATTAACACAAATACTCCATCTTTATCAGTCTTCACTGGATGTTCCCATCCTGAATTGGCAGCTCTCCATGCCTTGCTGTCTAAAGACTTCAAGAAGGCTATCATCCTAGGTTTCCAGTAGTCATAATTTGAGCCATCCGAAATTGGTGGTCTATTTGTGAATCTTATATCCTTGTTCATAGTACCAGAATTTATCTTCCCTGGATCTCACCCAGAAAATAATAGGCAGGGTTCCTGCTCTAATGCCAATTGAAATTCTAGGTACCCAACCGTGGATGTTATCATGGATGTTATGATATCCACACAGACTACAAAACTTAATGACAAACTGTAAATGAAAACAGTAAATAACACAAGTAATTGTTTACCCTGTTAAGTGCAAACCACACCTACATTTGGGGGCTACCAAGCCAGGGAGGAAATTCACTATTAGCTGAATTAATTCAGAGTCAAACAACCAGTATTCACTCTTCACTTAAGACCTACCCAATGACACTTCAGCCTAACACTGGACCTGAGTTACCAACTCACTCCCCCTTAATCACAATAGTGATATCAACCAATTCAAAGTTACAATTGGCAATGAAGCCACACATCAAACACACCTTAATCTGCTTCACAGTTTTGATCAAGAGACACAACACTCATGCTTAAAATCTTAGAGTGAACACACACAGAGTACAGTTCAAACACACTAGTCCAATGCAATCATCCAAGAGATAATTGCTTGGCTCACAATGAATCCTAGGACTCTAAAACACACATGAAGAACAACTGCACAATACATAATTCTTCACTCACAAAACACTGTACTCACCAATCTCTGTCCCTAAGCCCCCAACGAATTAGGATTGCTACTTCTGTATATAAAAGAAGCATACAGTCCTTGGGCCTAGGTGTAGAAATTAGGTTTACCCAAGATAATCCTCTCTTCATGAAGTTGCGCACATCCAATTAGGTCCGGGGCATTGCATGTTATCCTCAGCAATGACTGACATGTCGCCTGAGATAACTAGGTTTCCTAAAATGTTTCCTGAAGTATAGCTTGAGCTAATACCAGAAAACTTAAACACGTGCCCTGATGTCATACGCTTGATGTAATAACATCCAACATGACATCCAACTTAACTTGCTCTTAGCTATCCCAACTTACCTTGCAGAACACCCTTCATGTATGTCATAACATCAGTTATGACATTCACACATACTCCAATGTTTTGCCACAAAACGCAGCCAATCAAAAGCAACTACACTATCCTAACTAACAACAATAATAAAGTGTGTAACAACAATGCAAGCATACAAAAGTATATACAATGAAATATAAAGAGAGTAAGGTTCAAAGAAATGGATACCCAAGAGTTGTTACTCTCCTTCTAATCACCACTGCTGTTTTGTTAGATGTATTTTCTCCTTTGACACTCTATATTTCTACCTCTCATTTTTCTGTTTTTCTTTCTAAAACCCTCTTGTTCTAAATGACACCTTTCTCTCTTATTTTTCTGGTTTTCTCCCCAAAACCCTCTTGTTCTCAATGTCACTTTTCTCTCTTATTTTTCTAGTTTTCTCCTCCTTCCTTGTTCTCAATATGGCCTCCTCCTTATAGTCAAAGCAATGGGGTTTTCACTTGTTTCAAAACTTCAGATTTTTCATTGAGAAATGCCTCTTACCACTTTCTTGATGTCACTCTCTTTCTTTCCATTTTCATGTGTGTTGCTCTTCTGCACTTGCCTAGGCCTGTTTTTTCTACTGCACTTTGTATTGCTCTCAAATCCTGAACCCATTTGTTTGCTTGTGCTTGGACTGCCCTTGTGGTCCATGTTTCTACTTTTGACAGAATTTTGAAATTCTGATATTTGATATGTAGATGCATCATCATGAGTCCATACCTTTGGTTTGGTGACATGAATTGTTTGGTTATGAGATAATTTATCATTTCTTGATTGGGACATGCATGAGGTTGTTTTGGACTAACTTGAAATTGGCCATGGATAAGCACAAATGGTCTTGATTTTGAAATGTTCTAATATTGAATTGAACCTTAATTATTTTCCTTGGATGTTTGTGGGCTTATTTGGTTGTGAATTATGTGAAGGCTTAATGTAGCACATGGAGATTTGATGTGGCATGAAAGGTACCATACCATGAAGTTGATTAGAAACTTGAATTAAGATTAAAAAATAGCTTAATTTTCTAAGCATTGCTTAGAGTCGGAAACTTTGTAACAAATGTAACATTCTTGCAATGTCATGAAATTTCCCTTTTTTGTAATATTCTTGAATCTAATCTTGAATTCATGAATCTTGAATTTGGAATGAGGGATCTCCCTTATACTATTGAATTTGAAAGCGATGAAGTCTTGAATTATGAACTTGTGGTCTTTTGAATTCCACTTGAACATAGAATTTGAAACAAAGTTGGATGAAGAAATATTGAATTAGGCCTTGCAAATCATGTTCATTAGAAACATTGACCTTGAATACCTCAATATTTTCTAACTAACTTCTCCTTGAAGAAATCTACATGAGTAGACTTTCCAACTAAAATCAAACCTTATATGCTGAACCTTTCTTCAATGTAGCCCATGATAGGCAATTTCTCTTATTTGAAATGGAAAACAACGAACCGACTCAATCCTTACCTTGTAAACCCACAAGCTCGATATGCACTAGAACGATGTATGATATAATGAATGTAGGATATGAAAGGATAAAGGTAAAAATGAGGGTGTGACAATATGTGATGAGGATGATCAAAGAAAACTAGAGTAATCTGAATTTACAACTGAATCGTAGCGAAACCGAGCAAAATGCGACAAAATCTCCAATTACGAATTTGCACCGAAGAAACTTGATATAATCACTTGATTTGAAGCAGAAGCTATTGAAACTCCAGAAAACCAAGTAGAAGTGAAAGATAATGGAGGTTAAGCTCAAGAGAAAAGAACTTTCAATGTTAAAGTTGCTACTCTTTAATGGTGAATTTAAGCTCTAGTGTGGTTTTGGGAAGAAGGTGAAGATGAATGTGAAGAAGTTGCAGAAGATTGAGAGAATGTGAGAGAAATGAGAGAGTGAAAAGTGAAGATTGGTGAAAAATGATTGAAGGTCCTTTGTGAAATGGTGAAGAATTATTTATATAGAGTGGACGTTTAAAATTACTAGGTTTGGAATGTGCTTTGGAGTTTTCTTTGGAACTAGCCTTAAAGATAGTTGCACTTGCTCACTGAGTCGGAATTTGACTCGGTTAGTTAGGTAGTTAACTTGGTAGCAATCCCAATGCAAGTCCAAATTAAATGGTCCACATTCTTGGAAGTGAAGTTACAAGGTGGTCTTTATTGGAAATGATGTATTGGAATAAATGTAAGTGAAGAGTCTTGAAATGTCTAGAATATTCGACACAATGCTAGAACAAAATAGACCAAAAGAGAGTGGAGAGAGTTGATGTCATGTGATGAAATTGCTGAATTTTTGCTGAAATAGCAGGTGTTAATCGATTAACTAAATAAGGTTAACCGATTAACAACTGTTCAAATGCTGAATTTCGGGCTAAAAAAATGTGTTAATCGGTTAACCATGTATGGTTAATGGTTACCCGGTTAACACAACCAAAACTTGCCCAATTTTTCTTGAAAAAGGTGTTATGGTCGTAGTTTCAATTTTCGACTTTATGCTTTGATGAATAGGCATAGAAACCCTTATTTTGCTTGTATTTATGATTTGATGTCCTTGTGAAGATGTGATTAATCAGGTTTGGAAAACCTGAATATTCCTACAACAAAAATCACAGTGAAAAAGTGTGAATGTGTATGCTAGCTATGTGAATGCACATGCTTATGCAAAAGGCAAAAGGGGAAGTCAAATCTCGGGTTACGACAGCTGCCTCTATTTAATCTTCTTGGACCTGAGTGTTCGAATTGCGCCAGTTTTCGATTATTCGAGGTGGAAGGGGATTAAATAAAAGAGTAGCTCGAAAATTTGGCCGACAGCGACAAAAGATGGTAAGGTGAAAGTGTAGAGATTTTGATTAGGTGAGAAATAAGTTAAAATATGTTGTGGAGATGAATCAGTCAAAGAGGAGTATGCTTAATGCATATGCTATGTATGGTTGGTCTTACATGATGTTTGATATCATGTTATGTAAAGGTATAGGTTGAGATGTTGTATGGCAGGTAGGCAAAGACCGTAGCAAAATGAACTCGATATCCTCAACTAGGGGAAAGAAAAGCACAGATGACGCTGGCGCCGCTAGGGAAAGAGCTTAGAGATAACAGACTTCCAGGCTATTACCAATATTTCCGCCGGAGATGAAGGAAACTTCCAATCGTAGCTGACCCTTTCTGGGGAATGAAGGAACCATGGATGATTTCAAATAACCGACTCTTCTTGGGGAAGAACAAGATAAAAGAAAACCGAAACACCGTTGATGCTGGGAAAATATAGCTTCGATATGTTGAGGATGTTGCGAGAAATCTTGCTCTTGCTGGAAGAGTAAACATGTATCTGCTTGAGGAAATTACGGTTCTGCTAGGGAAATGAAAGGTAAACAACTGTTCCAAATAACCATAACGATATCTGCTAGGAATCAAGCATGCAATGGAGACTACCGATCATCCCTTAAGGATTTCTAGTAAAACATGTAATGTTCAATGCTTTCCTGGTTGATTTATCTTTTTATTATTCTCAACGCTTTATAGTATTATATGATCTCAAATAATTGTTCAATTTGCAAACAAAATACTGAAAAGAGACAAATGAGAAATCAAAGGATGAATTTTATTGAATATGAAAATATTCGTAAAAATCCTTGATGAATAAATTTACAATAAATTGAAAAACAAAGTAAATGACAATGGGAAATTTGATTTTGCATTGATTACAACATTGGCCATCATCCACTGTAAGTCTTGGTCCCAACACTGTGAGTCCATTAATGATGATTTAATTGATCATTTACCGTCTGATGTCCAGCTATGATGAGTATAGGCTCAAGTATTCACAGTAAAATGCCTTTATCCCTAATTTTTTTGCCTGGACATTTTCTTTCTTTTTTCGTCCACTGGGATACCCATTTTTGCCTAAGTCGCCCTTTCGGGTTTTCAACTTAGCGGGCTATTATTATTTTATTGTTTTGTCCCTAATTTTTGCATGGACATTTCTTTCTTTTTTTTGTGTATCGAAACACCCATTTTTTCCTAGGTTGTCCTTGTGGATGCAATCTAGCGGGCTCTTTATTCATCATTTTTTTTCATCCATAGTATTTTTTGACTACGTCAGAGTTCACGGGTAGTGGCAACTCCTCCCTACACATGGTGGTAAGGATAAGAGTTCCTCTTGAGAAGGACTTCTTAACAAAATGGATCCTTCGTAATTGGGAGTCCACTTGTTGCGTGGGTCCTAATGAACAGGAGAATACCTCTTAGCACGAGTTCGCCTACGTGGAACGCTCGAGGGAGAACTTTCTTGTCAAAAGCTCGCTTAAGACGTCTCTGATACAATTGAACGTGGCAAATGGCTGTTAGGCACTTTTCTTCTATGAGATACAGCGGGTTGTATCTGGATTGGACCCATTCATCTTCATCGAGATCTACTTCCATGATGACTCTGAGCGAAGGAATTTTGACTTCAATGGGTAGAACAACCTTCATACCATATACAAGTGAATACTGAGTTTCCCTAGTGGAAGTACAAACTGAAGTTCTATAGCCATGCAAAGCAAAGGGAAGCATCTCATGCCAATCCTTGTAAGGCTTGACCATCTTATGAACAATCCTCTTGATGTTTTTGTTTGCTGCTTCAACGACACCATTCATCTTGGGCTGATATGGTGAAGAGTTATGGTGCTCGATCTTAAAATTTTGACATTACTCCTTCATCATCTTGTGTTCAGGTTGTTGGTGTTGTCAATGATAATACTGCTAGGAATACCATATCGACAAATTATCTCTTTCTTGATAAATCGGGAAACCATTTATCGTGTAATGTTAAGAAGCAGTTTCAACCCACTTGGTAAAGTAGTCGATAGCAACTAGAATTAAGCGATGACCGTTGGAAGCTTTTGGCTCGAACATTCCAATCATATTAATACCCCACATAAAGAAGGGCCAAGAAGAAGTCGGAATATTCAATGGAGTTGGTAGCATATGGATCTTGTCATTGTAGATTTGGTACTTGTGACATCTTTTGGCAAAGTTGTAACAATCTACCTCCATTGTTGTCTAGTAATAACTAGCTCGAAGGATCTTCTTAGCCATTGCAGGCCCTTTGGCATGTACACCCTCATAGCCTTCATGTATGAACCTTATGATTGTGTCTGCTTCGTGTCTATCCCTGCATCTAAGCAACACAAAATCATAATTCCTCTTATACAGTATACCACCACTTAAGAAGAACCTTGCGCAGATCCGTCTGAGAGCTTTCTTGTTAGTGATAGTTATACCTTCAGAATATTCCTGTTTTTCTAGATATTTTTTGATGTCGTAGAACCAAGGCTTGTCATCTAAATTACTAAGTAGTGTGCTAGTTCACTCAAATGATTAATGCGGATAGAATAAGCTTTGTTCTTCCACTTGACTTTGAACATGGATGCCAGAGTGGGAAGAGCATCAACTAGTTGATTTTCTTACCTAGGAATATGATGAAAAGAGATTTCATCAAAATATGGAATCAATTTCGCGATGTGCTTTTGGTACGGAACCATCTTGGAATCTCGAGTCACAAAGTTTCCTCTGACTTAGCCAATCACCAAAGCAAAATCTCCATAGACTTCAAGAATCTTGATTCTCATGTCATTTGTCGCTTCAATTATGTTGATGCATGCTTCATATTCAGCCATATTGTTGGTACATTCAAAGCATAATCTGGTGATGAAGGGAAGATAAAAACATGTTGGAGAGATGAGGACAACATAAATTCCATGACCTTTAGCATTTGTAGCACCATCGAACACAAGCGTCTATCACGCCCCTGGCTCGGGTACTATATCAGGGTCTGAAGTTTCATAATTTTTGATGAACAAAACATCCTCATCGGGAAAGTCAAACTTCATTTGTTTATAACCCTTCACAGGTTGATGAGCAAGGTAGTCAGATAAGACTCTCCCTTTTATCTCTTTCTAGGTAACATGTTGGATGTCATACTTAGTTAACAACATTTGCCACCGAGCAATTCGTCCAGAGATAGCAAGCTTCTCAAAAATGCACTTTATCGGATCCATTTTGGATATCAATAAAGTAGTATGGCAAATCATATATTGTTTTAGGCGTCGAGCAACACAAGCCATAACACAACAAGTTTTCTCCAATAATGAGTATTTGGTCTCGCAATTAGTGAACTTCTTGCTCAGATACTAAATTGCATGTTATTTTCTGCCAGTTTCGTCATGCTGACCCAATACACATCCCATAGATTCATTTAGAACAGTGAAATACATTATTAAAGGCCTACCTGGAACCGGAGGTACTAAGATCAGTGGTTCTTGGAAATATTATTTTTATTTTATCAAAAGCTTCATGACAATCATTGTTCCATTCAATCGATTGATTTTTTCTTAGCAATTTGAATATTGGTTCACAGGTAGCCATCAGATGAGAAATGAATCTGGATATGTAATTAAGTCGGCCCAGAAAGCCACGATCTTCTTTTTCTATTTTGGGAGGCGGCATATTCTGAATTGCCTGAGCCTTGTCAGGGTCAACTTCAATGCCCTTCTGACTCACAATATGCCTAACAGTTTACAAGATCGAACTCCAAAGGTGCATTTGGCAGGATTCAACCAAAATCTGAACTTTCAGAGTTTGTCAAACAATTTATTCAGACGATCCAGATGATCATCTTCAGTTCTTGATTTGGCAATCATATTGTCCATGTAAACCTCAATCTCTTTAAGGATCATATCATGAAAGAGGATTGTCATGGCACGTTGGTGTGTTGCCCCTGCGTTTTTCAAACCAAATGGCATGACTTTGTAGTAATATGTACCCAAAGGTTTAATGATGGCAATCTTCTCCATGTCAGCTGGGGACATCTTGATCTGATTATATCTTGAGAAACCGTCCATGAATGAAAATACAGAGAACTAACAAGTGTTGTCTATCCAGACATCAATATAAGGGAGAGGAAAATCATTTTTTAGGCTTGCCTTATTGAGATCTCGATAATCCAGACACACCCTGACCTTCCCATCTTTCTTTGGAACCAGGACGATGTTAGCAACCCATTTAGGATACTCGGAAGTGGTTACAAACCCAGCGTCAAACTGTCTTTTTACATCTTCTCTGATTTTAAGTGCCATGTCGGGTCTGGTCCTTCTGAGTTTCTGCTTGACAGGAGGACATTCAAGCTTGAGTGGCAAGTGATGTTCAACGATGTTGGTATCCAACCCATGCATATCTTGATAAGACCAAGAGAAAATATCAACATATTGTTTCAATAACTTGACCCATTCGGAGTGTACATACTCAAGAGTGTTGCACCCCAAAATTTGACCAACATTTCTTTACCTAGCTTGTGTATCATCTCATTCACATTAGCATTATCATTTGCATTTCATTGACATGTATGCAGGAGATCAAGAGGTATGACTACCAATCAAGATCTATACAAGACTATGAAGCTAGCCAAGAAGCTTATTCAAGTGTTGAAGGGTTGATGTCCTTGTCAGAGAGGTCAAAAGATCCTCAAAGTGAGTGGTTGAAACCAAGGTTGTGTGCCTCCTAACTTGAGAGTTGTGGGAGCTCCTCAGATGATTCTGAAGCCATGAAGTTAGACTTGAATCCTTGAGAGAGCTTATAAGATATCTTGAAAGCCATCATGAAGCCTAGACAGGTCATTGTGCAAGTTTAAAAAGCCCCAGCCATGAGTGGTGTAATTAGGGTTTGACTGGGTCAACCCTAGGTCAACTGATGATTTGAAGAAGTTTGAGACCTAATTCAAAGACCATGTGACCATGGATTGATACATTGAGATGTTTGTTATAAGGATGATTCCAAGGTCAACTCATCATGATTGAAGAGTTTGAGAAGTTTCAAGCTAGGGTTTCTAAGGCTTGACAGTGTAAAATCCCCTAGTTTGACCCCTATCTTCAAGGCAGTTTAGCTCAAGATGTGATTGTCATCTCATCTTGCCCCCAACATGAATGTTGTAGATCTTATTATTAGATTTAATTTGAGTACTAGAAGTCCTTGATAGGATTTTTAGAACTCAAGTTATGACTTTGACAAGTTATAGGTCATCTGAGGTATGTGAATCTGGGGCCTTGAAAGTTACCCAACTTGGATCAAACTTTTGCCCAAGAAGGATGATTCCTATGAACTTTTGGTCAACATTAATGTTGTTCCTTATCTTCTTATATTTCTATAGAGTACTAGAAGTCCTTTATAGGATTTTTAGAACTCAAGTTATGGCTTGGAAACGTCAAGGGCATTTTGGTCATTTGGAGATTACAGGTCATTTCAAGTATAAAGCCATAACTCCTATTTCCAAGCTTCAAATGGAAAAATCTTCAACATCAATCTTGTTCAAAATGATGTTTTAAGGCTATTAAGGAGGTCATGAGATGTTGGAAAGGCTTGTAGCTCAAAGTTGCAAAAATGACCTAAAATAAGGGCATAAGTTAAATAAACCAAAGTTGGAAATTGATATTTTCAACCTACAAATCCAAACCATGGCATGTAATATATCATTTTGACTCTAGAAAACATTCTAAGAACATTGGTTTAGCCACATTTTTTATTTGAGGTCTAAATTGTGGACTTTCTTTGAAAAGCACTTACTTGCATATTAAGTAACATTTGCAAAACTCAAAATCAAGACATGAGCAAGGCTTTTTGCAAGCTAAACACCTCTAATATCTCACTAGGGGAGAAATTGAAAGTGAATGGGATGAATTCCAAGCTGTTTGCAAGGATTGTACATGTCATGATACATGATTGGAAATCTCATGATATGAGAAGTGGAAAATCTCATTGGAAGGATCTAGAGGGTTCTAGATCATCCAAACTTCATCTATATAAGGAATAGAGTTGATCCATTGAAGAGGTTGGTGATCATTGAAGGATTGAGCTTAGTTTGAGATTGAAATTTCATAGCTTTCAAGTGCAATCGGTTTCATCAAATTCTCCATTTTCTTTCCATTTCTTGATTGATACTTCTTCCATGAATGTCAAGGAGTGATTCCAGATCATTATCAAGAAGAATTGGTGGCTAAATCGTGTATGAGCAAGTGATTTTCAGCACCTGCAACTCACCATCGGGTTTCAAGATTCAAGCATTTTCCATTGGTTCTTTTGCATACAGAAGCAAGAAGAAGGTTCATTGATCGTGTTTGCAAGATTGTAGAGCTTGAAGTGGAGGATTAGTGCATCTGTTCAACCAAGATTTTCAGGTTGGTACCTTTCTTCCCATAGCATGATTTAGGTAGAATTAGGTTGAATTAAGGTGCTAGATTGATTTTAGAATGGTGTAGGATGGATTTCAAATAGTTAATTGGAGAGTTAGATACAAATTAGGTGAATTGCCATTTTCGGTTGAGATTGGGATATGGTGAATCTTAAGGTTTCAGAAGAAACTAAGGGTATGGTTGAACTCGTGGCAAGATTTGGGATAAGATTCATGTTTTGACCTCTTGGATTGGAGGCCTCTAGGGAGAACTAGGGTTGAGAAAGATGATCGGAGCTCCACCGGCGGTGGCCGGAGCTGGGCGCGAAGCTCAGAGGTTTGAAAGGTTGAAGACGATGTTTGCACCATTGGATCTTGTTTTGACTTGGACTTTGAGGCTGATCCAAGGGCCACATTTTAAAGTTGGTTTGTGAAGGATTCTGATGAATGAAACACACCGTTTCATTTATTCAGGTGTTTTGGGCTTAGTGAATTAAGTGTTATCCACACCCCCTGATGGCCCAACCCATTGTTTTAACTGAAAATGATTTCTATTTGCACCGTGCGCTTATTAATTTAATTGGATTTTCTTCATTTTTTTTTCATTTTGTTTATGGTTCTTGTAAAAATCATAATTAATTGAAAATTAACCCAATTAAACCCATTCTTTTTGAATTTTACTCATGATTGAGTCTAGTATTTTTTAGAGAAAAAATATTTTCATTTCATGTAATTTATGATTTAATGGGAAGTTTACATTTTAATTGATATTAAAATGGTTATGTTTGATGCATGATTTTGTGGATTTTTGTGTGATCTCATGGTGATGATTTTGAGCCTAATTTTTTGTGTGTGATTAGGGTAGACATGTATGATCCCATAGATTTTTTCTCACATTTTTGTGATGAAAATAGGTGTGCTTTCTAGATTGATATTTAGATGCTTCCTTTTAGGGTTTAGGTTTGATACCTTGTAATATAGGATTTAGTTCTAGGTCTAAGTTGATGATTTGATCTCTGAAATTAATATGGTGGAGTCATGATGGACCTAGGTTCCCATAGTAATTTTTGTAGGATTTTACAATTGGTTTTAGTATTTTTAGTTAGGACTAACTTTAGTACTAGGTTTTAGGTGATCCTAATTGACTAATTCAACTAGTTTAACTTCTTTAGTCCCCTTAGATTAGGGTTTGTGCTTGGCTTGCCTTTGGTTGAGATTGAAGACAAGTTGAAGACAAGGTGAGGATGCTTGAAGTTGCTTGAAGTTGCTTGGAGCTTTGGATTTGTTGGTGCCTGAAGGTGTCTGATGAAGATTTAGGAAATAGGAAACCTAGGGAGAGCTTTATGATTAGAATGATTTCTTTCACAAACATGGAAAGCATCTTGTGCTTCCATTCCTCCAAATGACTAAAAATCCTTCTCAGATATTCACATCCCTCCTTTGGAGGGAAGAGTGGCTTTATCTAGGAAGTAGAACTTTGAGGGAACCAATCTCTCATAATGGTGAACCCTTACAGGCTTCCTTTGGTTGTCAGTAAGCTGTTTATCATTTCCACTCATCCTGATAAATCAATTGTCCTCTGGTTTGAGTATCTTGAAATATGTTGGACTTGAGTTTGAAGATGAGGACTTCACTGAAGAGTGTGGAAGAGGATGATTCCTTGAGCATTGCCACTGCAGCTGAAGCATGAAGAGCAAGCAGAACAAGCTGATGCTTGTAAAGAAGATCCAATGGAGATTGAATGAAGAGTGAGGAGTTCCTTGCTTGGAGAGAATTGAAGGATGAGGTTGACACTTCCAGATGGTTGAAGACTACTCTGAGAAGCTGAAGCTTGTAAGAGGAGAAGACCAAGTTGATACTGGTAAAGCAAAGAGAGCTGAAGCTTGAAGACTAAGTTGATACTTATGAAGAGGATTTAATTGAGATTGAGGGTAGAGATGAGGCTTGAGGAATAAAGGATAAGTTGATACTTACACTGATGCTTGGAAAGCCTGAAGGAATCAATTTGATACTGGTAGTTAAGAGTAAAGCCTGAAGGTGGAACTGACTGAAGAGCTGAAGCTTAAGAAGAAGATTAAGTTGAAACTTATGTTGATGGGTTGAAACCTGGAGAAGCAAGTTGATACTTGGCATGAAGGGTGATTGAGGTCTGAAGACTGGATAACTGTTAGAAGAGCTGAAGCTTGGAATTGGAGGAGAGCTATTGATCTGCTTTCTTGTCTGTTTTCTTTTCTGTATTGATGCGCCATGTTTGACTTGCTTGATGCATTAGAATAAGTCCATGATTAGACTGACTTTAATCTAGGAGCATGATTGCACTAGAGGTTGAGTTGCTCCCTCTGCTTGTATTGTTATTGTATGGCTTTGCTTGCGGGTATTCGGTAGAGCCCAGCTCCCTTGCCCATGTGGTTTGTTTTTGCTTGACAGCATATTATCTTCTTCTGTATGATTACAGTCTCTTATATTCTGCTTGATAGCATTTTATTGTTGCTGTATGATTACAATTATTTATCCTGGCTTGAGGTTGAGATGAGCTTGTGGAGGCTGCTGCCCCACACACTTGCATTGCATGCATTTTACTGTATATCTGTTTACTGTTTAAGCTGATGCTTTATCTATTTCGGTTTATCATTGACATGATCCCCTAGGAATCTCACTTCCTTTGATAAGGAGGTGATGATAGAACTTTAGGTTGAAACCTATGCATGATAACTTCTAGGAGTTCCCTGTTTCAAACCTCAACCATAGGATGAATCCTTGGCATGACAACAGTAGGACTTGATAATCTCCCTTTAGTTGAGCCTGTTCTCTTCTCATCTCAAAACAGCTTAAGATACAGTAATCATGAATGATTTCTTTCGTACGTTACGAGCCTTAAGCTATCTGAGAAAGGATTGTTGGAGAGTTTCTTTTCAACAGTCTGGATGCTTAGTATGGCACCCTTTGGGTGACATGCGACGCATTCACTCTCAGGTCATAGTCATTAGTGCGATTGAAATTGCAAACACAATAAAAAACACTTCTTCTGTAAAAGACAGAAAACAAACTTCAAACCTTTTTGCCCCGTGGGCCCATAATTCAAAGGAAAGCTTTTCTGAAGAAAACAGTGTCGTTAAACTTCAGCGCCAACGCAAACATGCCTTGTCCCTAACTGCTGGAACTGCTGTTTAACCCTACTCGATAAAACAGATGAATCTGAATCCTCGTAGTCCGTATTACCCCGAACTACGTAAGCTCTGATCTCTCATTCCTATTGAGAGTACGTAGGCACAATACTGACGTATTGGCGAGCCACCTTCCCCGTAACCCGTAGTTAGGCGAACTACGTTGACTCTGATTTCTCATTCTCTGATGGGAATACGTAGGCATAAAGTGCGACCCTTTGCCGAGTCATTTTCTTTTCTGTTTAAGCCAGCCTTGATAGGTAGATAGATAAACCAACTCGTCCAGTAAACACAACAAGCGTGGATCCCGTCGAGTACGACGGACGTGAGGGGTGCTAATACCTTTCCCTTGCGTAACCGACTCCCGAACCCAAACAATGGTTGCGACGACCTTGTCTTACCTTTTCGTCAGGTTTTTCCAATCGTTTCCTTTCCCCTTCCGAGGGATAAATAACGAAAGGTGGCGACTCTTCTATTCTGCCGGCACCTTATTTTCGCGGAAGCTACAGCTGGCGACTCTGCTGGGGAACTTGATAGTTTCTTGGGATCCAACGTCCCGTATGCGAGTCAGTTTGGGGATCCGACGTCCCCTGTGAGAGTCAATCCTAGCGCTTGTATGATTACTTGTTAGGTTGTGTTTATTTATCGCATTTTATTTCCCGCACTTTATTTTCAGTATGATATGATTATCTATGCTGTTGTGGGAGGGGCATTATGATGAGTGAGAAGCCAGACCCAGGCTTGAGTGAACATAGCATTAGTTGTGGAAATTAGTGGGCGCGTGCTTGCTTGGCAGGCACTAGTGTCTCATGAAATCCACGCTCAGACGAGGTTCTCCCAGTTGACTTTTTTTTCAACCCTTTGGGTTAAGGGGGTTGTTGGTTTGGAGGATTGTCGACTCTGGGGACCGATCATTTGTGATTCAGCCGAGTGAGGCCGCTTCATGAGCTGGTGATGCCACACCTTCTGGGTATCGTATCACCCCTCTTGAATGTCTGTGACGCTGATGAACGCATAGGATGCCGAACTTGAGTCAGTTTAGGTCCATACCTGTGAGCAGGGTTGGGTTTATTGCAGGAAACTTTGACCTTCAGACTACCTGGATTTCTTGATAGTGAATCAGTTTTGTTGGTACCAGAGGTTCTCATCATCAGATATGATTGTTCTTGACAGAGCAGAGCTTTGGTCCTGTATCAGAGGACCTCACGTTTAGAGATGTGTATTTGTTCTTGACAGAGCAGGTTTATGATCTGAGGATCTCATTATCAGATGTGTGTTCTTGACAGAGCAGGTTTTTGATTGGGATCTAAAGATCTCATCAGCAGATGGATGTTTGTTCTTGACAGAGCAGAGTTAGGGTCCTGTATCAGAGGTCCTTATTATTGGATGTTTTTTCTTGACAGAGCAGAGTTAGGGTCCTGTATCAGAGGTCCTTATTATCAGATGTTTGTTCTTGACAGAGCAGAGTTAGGGTCCTGTATCAGAGGTCCTTATTATCAGATGTTTGTTCTTAACAGAGCAGAGTTAGGGTCATGTATCAGAGGTCCTTATTATCAGATGGTTGTTCTTGACAGAGCAGAATTTTGGTCATCATATATGTGTTCTTGACAGAGCAGATTTTTTGGTCCTATACAAGAGGTCCTTATTATCAGATGTTTGTTCTTGACAAAGCAGACTTATGGTCCTATGTGTGTGTGTTCTTGACATAGCAGATTTGTGGTCCGATACCAGGGTTTTCTTCTTATTAGAGAAAGTGGCTGTTCTTGATAGAGCAGGATTATGGTTTTGTTGATGCAGAATCTCCACAGCACAGTTGCCTTGATCTCCTGCTGCATGATTGAATTTTATATTGCTTTGCATACTCATTTGCATTGCATTAACGTGCGTCTGTATTGCAGGTACCGTTTTCCCCAATCCAGGATTTCTTGCCTCCTATTGTATTGTTATGGGTTCTCTGAGGAAGACCGTGGCTTACAAGCTCCCTGCCCCTGATGTGGTTCAACTGACTGGTTTGATTGCTTTAGCAGATGATTCTGTGAGAGATGAATTCAGAAAATCTTACGGCAAATTGCTCAGTTTGGTTCGTAAACCTTCTACGTTCGAGTTGAATGGGTTGCACGCTCTGCTGCAGTTCTACGATCCTCCGTTGAGATGCTTTACTTTCCAGGATTTTGTTCTCGCACCCACGCTAGAGGAATATGCTGATTTGTTAGGTGTGCCTATCAAGAGGCAGATGCCTTTTGTTCATATGGATGCTAAGCCTGATCTGGCTAGTCTAGCTCCTTCACTTCATCTGGATGCCTCCGAGTTGGTATTGTCTAGTTGGAACAAGGTTCTCGGTTTCTCCTTGCAGTTCTTAGTGGGAAAGGCTCAGCAGTGCGCCAAATACGGATGTCGGGTCGTGTTCAATGCCAGTCTCGCTCTGTGCATATATGGCATCATTCTGTTCCCCAATATGCCCGATTTTGTAGACTTCGACGCGTTTCGCATCTTTGCTTCAGGGAATCCAGTCCCTACCTTGATAGGAGATGTCTACCATTCCGTCCACTATAAAAGCGAGAACAGAAGGGGCAAGAATGTCTCATGTTGTGTACCCCTGCTCTATAGATGGCTTGATAGTCATCTACCCAAGAAGGGTCCCTTTGCTTCGTCTGCAGCCACAACTGAGTGGTCTGAGCGTTTGATGAGTCTATCTGCAGAGGATATTGACTGGTTTGACAGAGATAGGTTGGGTACCGAGATTATCTTCAGCTGTAGCGGGTTTCCGAACGTGCCTTTGATAGGCAGGAAGGGCTGTATAATCTATAATCCGTCTTTGCTGGTCCGACAGTTCGTGTATGCTTTGAGAGCTCCGCCGAGGGATGAAGAGGTGCAGGATCTCTGTACCTCACTGGTCTTCTAGAGGGGGATCTGTTATCTAAGCTTCAGCGCGCTTGGAATGGCATCAGTAAGAGGGGAAAACCGTTGCTGGGGAGAAGCAATAGCCAAGCCTACCCTCCGTATGTGACGTGGATCAGAGCCAGAGCAGATGCTATAGGGATGCCGTTTCTTCCTGCCAAGCCAGAAAGCCCTCCATTGATTGAAAAGCCTACCACTGTGCCTTTGCAACAGCATAATCAGGTGTTAGCTGAGACAAATGAATTGAAGAGGGCAAATGAAGAACTGGAGAAAGAATTGGCTAAACTCAGAAGCGAGAGAAACGAAGTCGTTCATTCCTTCAAGAGGCAGACAGAGCTGGTGAACCAGCTGGGGACAGATTTGACTAAGCAGATAGCCGAGCGTGAACGCATGGGTCAAGACTTCAAAGCTGTCAACGATGTACTGGCCACGAAGAAGCAGCACTTGGACGAAGCGTATCGGAGGATATCCAAGTTCAACCAACACTGGAAGGCCTCCCTAGCCAACAGGAAAGAGAGGGAGGATAAGCTGATGCTACAGATTTCCAAGCTGAAGGCCCAGGTGAAGGCCAGTGAGAAGAGGTTTGATGAAGAAACCGCTCGCAGATATGCCGCTGAAGGCCAGCTCAATAGGGCTCTCGCTAACCTGAAGGAGCGCAAACTGACGTTTGAATCCAAGAAGCGGAAGCTAGAAGATTGTTTCGGCGAAGGAACATGGGAAGATTCAGTCGAAGGTCTTCAATACACCATTATGCAGAGGGAGCTACTCGTCGAAAGGTTACTCACTCGTCCTGATCATCCAGAAACGAAGGGGTTGTTAGAAGAGTTGCGCGCCCGTGGCCGTGCTTGACTATTTGTATTCCTTTTGTTTTGATCGTTATTGTATGCTGACCATCACCAGGCTTGTTGGTTGAGGTCATGCTATTGATTCATCTTGTACTCACTGATGTCGTGTACTGCCTTGATGGGCTTTCTTTATATATGAGATTGTTATTTCCATGACTGGACTCAGACTTCTTATTATCAGCACTGGCACTCAGGCACTAGGATCGGGGGAGATCTCCCTAACGCACAGACACACGTTTGCATTTGCATGAAGCATTCGCATAACGAGCACTTTGTCGTTTTTTCCTAACCCTTTTGTGTTTTCAGGTTGTTTCAGGTTGTTCCAGGATTGATCAGAGACCTATCCACCGCTATCTGACTAGAGCAAATTGAACAAGAGTCATGGAGCAAGTGCAAACTGATGTTCAGGAACTCAGCGAAAGAATGGATCGCTTCATGGAGCTCATGCAAGCGGTCGCCAATGGCCAGGATCAGCTCAGAACCTTGGTTCAGCCTCTGATTTCAAGGGTCGATAGCAATGGCGTACTCCATGGTGGGACTGTGGCTACTCCTCCACCAATCGAAACTCCACAGAATTGCGTCCCCGTGACCGGGGGGAATGGCAGTGCCAACGGCAATGTGATAGCTAACATGGGACTCAATGGTAATACGACGGGCGTCGGTAATGGGAGTCTGGAAGCTAACGTCAATGTTGGGCTGGGCAACGACAATGCAGGTGTTGGGAATCTGTATGGGCCTCAACCGTGGTTAGAAGATCGTCAGGACGATGTGTTCTCTCAGAGAGGTGCTGAAGGAGAGCTGACTGCTGAAGCACGTCTAAGGTTCAAGGCACTCGAGGATAAGATGAGAAATATCAAGAACCAGAACACCCTGGACGTTGATATGTCCAAGTTGGGACTGATTGTTGATTTCAAGGTGCCTCCCAAGTTCAAGGTACCTGACTTTGAAAAGTACAAGGGCACCATTTGCCCTCGCGTCCACCTGAGATCATATTACAGAAAAATGTCAGCTCATTCTGAGGACGAGAAGTTGCTGATGCACTTCTTTCAAGACAGTTTGTCCGGGCCCTCCCTCGAATGGTACATGAGTCTGGAGCCTACCAGTGTGCGCACGTGGAAGGACTTTGCTAAAGCATTTGTGCACCACTACCAATACAACAGTGACTTGGCCCCGAACCGAGTCCAACTGCAGAATCTGTCGCAAAGGAACAATGAAGGGTTCAAGGAGTACGCCCAGTGGTGGCGTGAGTTGGCAGCCAGGGTTTAGCCGCCGATGGTTGAACGTGAGCTTGTGCAGATGTTCGTAGCCACCCTCCCAGGGGTTTACTATGAGAAATTGGTCAGCGGTATGTCCGGAACCTTCTCAGATCTCATTATCACGGGTGAGCACATCGAAAATGGGATCAAACTGGGGAAAATTCAAGGTGAGTCATCCTCAGCTGGAGGAGGCGGAAAGAAACCTTATGGTGGTAAAAGACGGGAAGGAGAAACGAGCGATGTGACCAACGCTCGAAGGAAGGGTAAAGGCCCTCACCAACAGGTGGCCAGCATAACTATCCCGGCAGTTCAACAGCCACAGCAGCAGCAACAGCAACCGAATCAACAAGGGTACAGAAAGTATCAGAATAGGGCACCTCTGTCGAGCCGTCACCTCGGGACACCGCCCATGTCGTACGCGCAACTATTGCAGACTTTGCTTCAGCTACAGTTGATCCAAAAGAGAACCCTGGCTCCCTTGACAGGGGCACCTCCGCCAGGTTATGACGCGAATGCAACTTGTGAGTTTCACTCGGGGGCACCGGGCCACACAGTAGAAAACTGCAAATACTTCAAGCACAAGGTGCAGGACATGGTGGACGCTAAGATCATCAACTTCTCCGATAATGTGCCAAACGTCACGAAGAACCCTATGCCGAATCATAGGGGAGGTGGAGTAAATGCCATTATCGAAGAAGAGAGTTTGGATTTGTTGACTGACGTCAGAGATCTGAAGACACCGCTTAGCCTCGTTAAAGCTAAGCTGATGAAAAGAGGGTTCTTTCCAGGTTGCGGAGAGCTGTGTATGGGCTGTGCGACTAGTCCGGATGGATGTGAACAGTTGATTGAGGGAATTCAAAGTCTGATGACTGAAGGGATCTTACAGTTTAGCCGGAGGGCCGAATGTGGATCGGGAGAGGTAGTGCTGAAGCAAGATGATGAGGTCGCCACTATCACCATCCCTCGCCAGACGATAACTATTTCTGCACCCAGGCCGCCTACGATTACCATCACCAAAGTTGGGCCGATACCGTTCGAAAGAACTAATGTTGTCCCCTGGCATTACGGGGCAGAGGTCTACTGCAACGGACAGAAGTTGGAACTAGAACTGTTTGGGTCGTCTGTGGAAAACCTAGCGAGCATCAGTGGCATCACTCGCAGCGGGAGAGTGTTTGCACCACCTAAGGTCGTGGCGGACAAAGCGGACAGAGCTGATGCAACTGATAAAGGTAAAAGTAAAGTCGTTGAAGAGATCCCGCGTGGGGTAGATAAAGACTTACTTGTTAAAGACGTTGAGGAGTTTATTCGGTTGATTAAAAAGAGTGACTACAAGATCGTGGATCATATCCATCCGACACCCTCGAAGATTTCTATCCTGAATTTGTTGTTGTGTTCTGAAGCACACCGCAACGCGCTGCTGAAGCTGTTGAACGCCGCATATGTACCGCAGGAAATATCGGTAAACCAGCTAGAAGAGGTCGTAGCCCACATGAATGCTGGAAATGGGTTAGGGTTCACTGACCTGGAGCTGACGCCAAAAGGGAGGAACCATAATAGCGCTCTACACATCTCGATAGAGTGTAGGGGAACGATTATGTCGCACGTGTTAGTGGACACAGGTTCGTCGCTCAATGTTCTTCCGAAGAAAGCATTGATGAAGTTGGATACTCGTGGAGTGATTTGCACACCCAGTGATCTGGTTGTGAAGGCGTTCGATGGAACCAAACGCCATGTTTTCGGGGAGGTGACCCTGCCAATCCAAGTCGGGCCAGAAACGTTCGACGCAATCTTTTACATTATGGACATCATACCTGCCTACAGCTGCCTCTTGGGCCGGCCGTGGATCCATGCTGCTGGAGCCGTGACCTCCACGTTGCACCAGAAACTCAAGTATGCTGTCGGAGGTAGCATCGTGACTGTTTGTGGTGAGGAAGACATAATGGTGAGCCATTTGTCGTCCTTCAAGTATGTTGAGATGGATGGGGAAATCCATGAAACCCTATGCCAAGCATTCGAAGCTGTCAAAGCCAAGGACATAGCTCCTGTAGTCACTGAGAAGCCAAAGATGACTCTCTCCTCCTTCAAGGAAGCCCAGGCCGTTGTCCAAGTCGGATCTACTCCAGGCTGGGGGCGAATTTTGGAGATACCCAACAAGCAAGACAAGTTTGGGTTGGGATACTCTCCTGCGGCTGAAGCCTCCTCTTCTAGCAGTGCGTCGCGAGGTAAAGGGCCGATCCAGTTTACCAGTGGCGGGGTAATTTTTGAGAGCATCAACGCGGTGTCTGAAGACAGCGGAGATAGCGACTGTGACTTAGACTCTTGGATCCAGCCAAGCAAGCCAGGCGAGAGCCTCAACAACTGGTCCGTCAAGGATATCATCCAGATGACAAGCGAAGAGTAATGATTTACTTTTTCCAATCATTGTACAACCCTATGTCTTACCCGGGGCATAGTGGTTTTATTGTCAGGGCCTTGTTGGATTATGTACATGCATTTTATCAATAAATCAAAAGGCGTTTTTCTTCGTATTCAAATATTGTGATCTCTGTTATTCCTGGTTTATATTTGTTTTGAAAAACAATAAAATGGCAATGGGGTTTGTGCTAACCTGCATGTCCTTGTCTTAAGCTTAACCCTTGTTATTGCAGGATCCACATAGCAGATGACATCGACTCTGGACCTTCTACGACTCACTTCGACTTTGATTGCCCGATATATCAAGCCGAAGAAGAGATTGATGAAGACGAAGACCTTCCCGAAGAGTTGGCCCGCTTGTTGAAACAAGAGGAGAAAGTTATTCTGCCTCATGAAGAGGAGATCGAGATTGTGAATCTGGGTTCTGAAGAACTCGTCAGTATAGGGGCTGCATTGCAGAGTGATGTCAAGCAGAGATTGGTCGAGATGCTAAGAGAGTATAGTGACGTCTTTGCTTGGTCATACGAAGATATGCCCGGACTTGATACTGACATCGTGGTACACCACTTGCCGTTGCGAGAAGATTGTCCTCCCGTTAAGCAGAAGCTTAGGAGGACGGGACCAGATATGGCCGTTAAGATCAAAGAAGAAGTGCAGAAACATCTCGATGCTGGCTTCTTAGCGTTCACTACTCACCCTCCGTGGATCGCCAACATAGTGCCTGTACCGAAGAAGGACGGTAAGGTACGCATGTGCGTCGATTATCGGGATTTGAATAGGGCGAGCCCTAAAGATGATTTCCCGCTGCCTCATATTGATGTGTTGGTCGACAATACAACTCAATTCTCCGTGTTTTCGTTCATGGATGGCTTCTCCGGTTACAATCAGATCAAGATGGCGCCGGAGGACATGGAGAAAACGACGTTTATCACTCCTTAGGGAACATTCTGCTACAAGGTAATGCCTTTCGGTCTGAAGAACGCAGGGGCCACTTACCAACGAGCAATGGTTACTTTGTTTCATGACATGATTCATCATGAGATTGAAGTCTATGTTGATGACATGATTGCGAAGTCCCAAACAGAGGAGGGACATCTGGTCAATTTGCTGAAGCTTTTTGAGAGGCTTAGGAAGTTCAGGTTGAGGCTGAATCCTAACAAGTGTACTTTCGGAGTACGGTCCGGAAAGTTACTGGGGTTTATCCTGAGTGAAAGAGGCATCGAGGTTGATCCTGCGAAGATTAAAGCGATACAAGAAATGCCAGTGCCGAAAACAGAAAAAGAAGTTCGTGGTTTCTTGGGCAGAATAAACAAAATTGCAAGGTTTATCTCTCAGCTCACGGCCATGTGTGAACCGATGTTCAAACTACTAAAGAAAGATCAGGCGATTATCTGGAATGAGGATGGCCAGAAGGCATTCGACAAGATAAAGTAGTATCTACATGAACCACCGATCTTGATACCCCCAGTGGCTGGACGGCCTCTAATCATGTACTTGACAGTTCTTGAGAATAGTATGGGGTGTGTTCTCGGTCAGCACGACGAGACGGGAAGAAAGGAGCATGCCATTTACTACTTGAGTAAAAAGTTCACAGACTGTGAATCTCGTTACTCGATGCTGGAGAAGACGTGTTGTGCACTACCCTGGGCTGCCAAACCATTACGACAGTACATGCTCAATCACACCACCATGCTAATTTCGAAGATGGATCCGATCAAGTACGTCTTCGAGAAGCAAGCGCTTTCGGGCAGGATTACCAGATGGCAAATGGTGTTGACGGAATATGATATTTAGTACGTTTCCCGGAAGGCCATCAAGAGAAGCGTATTGTCTGAATACCGGGCCGAACAGCCGATCGAGGATTACCAGCCGATGAAATTTGAATTCCCTGATGAGGATATCATGTTTCTTAAAGCGAAGGATTGCAATGAGCCGTTGCCCGACGAGGGGCCAGATAGGAAGTCCCAATGGAAATTGATATTTGACGGGGCAATTAATTCCTACGGAAGTGGCATTGGGGTGATCATCACGACTCCCCACGGATCCCACATCCCGTTCACTGCGAGACTGACGTTTCCGGTCACCAATAACGAAGCAGAGTACGAAGCATGCATCATGGGTCTAGAAGAAGCAATTGATTTGAGAATCAAGAACCTAAACGTATATGGTGACTCGACGCTTGTGATCAACCAGATTAAAGGGGAGTGGGAGACTCGTCAATCGAATTTGGTGCCGTACATGAATTATGCCAGAAGGCTACTTCCGTTCTTTGATCGAGTGGAACTCCATCATGTGCCCAGGGCTAAAAACCAGATGGCTGATGCCTTAGCCACGTTGGCTTCGATGTATAAAGTCAATTTTTGGAATGAAGCTCCAAGAATTGTCCTTTCTCGTCTTGATAGACCTGCATTTGCCTTTGCGATCGAGGAAGCCACTAACGGCAAGCCATGGTTCCATGGCATCCAGACTTTCCTTATGACTAAGGAGTATCCTGCGGGAGCGTCAACCCAGGATAAGAAGACTCTAAGGAGGCTGTCTGGAAATTTTTATCTCAATCCTGATGGAGTTTTGTATAAAAGAAACCACGATCTCATGCTACTCAGATGTGTAGATGAGAAAGAGGCGAGTATGCTCATGGAAGAAGTCCATGAAGGCACATTTGGTACGCACGCCGGCAGGCATGCTATGACGAGGAAGATCCTGAGAGCAGGATACTACTGGCTGACGATGGAATCAGATTGCTTTAAATTCGCGAAGAGATGCCATAAATGCCAGATCTATGCTGATAAAGTTCATGTGCCGCCGTGCCCGTTGAATGTCATGTCCTCCCCGTGGTCGTTCTCCATGTGGGGCATCGACATGATAGGCAAGATCGAGCCCACTGCATCTAACGGTCATCGCTTCATTCTAGTAGCCATCGATTACTTCACCAAGTGGGTGGAGGCAGCCTCATATGCTAATGTGACCAAGCAGGTGGTGGCTAAATTCATAAAGAGGGATATCATCTGTCGTTACGGAATTCTCGAGCGGATCATTACCGATAATGGTTCGAATCTGAATAACAAGATGATGAAGGAGCTGTGCCAGAGTTTCAAGATTGAACACCACAACTCATCTCCTTACCGGCCGAAGATGGATGGCGCCGTTGAAGCGGCCAATAAGAACATCAAGAAGATTGTTCAGAAGATGGTTGTGACCTACAAAGATTGGCACGAGATGCTGCCCTTTGCATTGCACAGTTATCGTACGACGGTACGTACATCAACTGGGGCAACTCCTTTCTCCTTAGTCTACGGTATGGAGGTTGTCCTACCGTTAGAAGTGGAGATCCCTTCTTTGCGAGTTTTGGTTGACGTGAAACACGATGAGGCAGAATGGATTAAGAACCGACTGAACCAACTCAGCCTGATGGACGAGAAGAGGTTAGCATTGATTACGCATGGTCGTCTGTACCAAAGCCGAATGAAGAAAGCTTATGATAAGAAGGTGCGTCCTAGAAGCTTTCAGACGGGTGATCTCGTCCTGAAGAAGATTCTTCCTCCACACTCCGATCACCGGGGCAAGTGGACTCCTAATTACGAAGGTCCGTACGTCGTCAGCAAGGTCTTCTCGGGAGGAGCTTTGTTGTTATCCACGATGGATGGTGAAGATTTTGCATCCCCGATGAACGCGGACGCAGTTAAAAAATACTTTGCTTAAAAATGACCCGCTGGAAAGAAAAGAATATCCAGGCAAAAATGGGGCATCCTGGTGAACCATAAAAAAGGAAAAAGGTTCGGGCAAAAATTAGGGATACAAATTGAAAAGAATGTACACCCGCAAAGTCGAAAACCCAGATGGGCGACTTTGGCAAAAAGGGGTATCCCGGTGAACTGAAAACCCGCAAAGGGCGGTTCACGCAAAAGTTAGGGATTTGAAAAAGCAAATGACTGCGTTCCGCATGTGGACTTTCCTTGTTTAGTGGTTTGGAAGACCTGAGGGCCGTTTATCTGAATCAATCTCTTCTGAAGCTGAAGCGTCGGAGAAGTATCGAAGTCGAGTGGGTCATAGAGGGATCAACTTATGGTGTTCGTCTACGCCTCGTTGCCATCATTTGTATATATTGATGTATATTTATGTTTTATTTTTTTGCGCGGCTTCCTCATTCCAGGAGCTTGCATCTGTTGTAAAACATGTTTACCCATTCAGGGGTTCATTATCAATAAAATGTATAATATTCAGCAATTATGTTTGTCTGTTTAGCATTTACCTGCTTTGTTTGCGAAAAAGAACACCGACGTTTTTGACAAAATGCGCATATATAAACTTACTGGCCTAGGCCACTGATTGTTGAAACAATGAATTACTTGAACATTGTCACAAGATGATAACCTTGATAGGTCCCTTTGAGAAAGGCATCTTGTCTGTTTGTTTGTGTTGTTGCAGGTGTAGCATATACCAGACAGTGCGCCGTGCGCGTTCCCCAAGCGGGATGATTCCTTCCTTCTCCAGCAAAGTTCAGCAGCCTCTCCCTGCAGAGTCTGAACGTGAGATCATAAGAATTGATATGTCGCCCCAGGAAGAGAAGATTCTCTCCCCAATCAGAGACATCCTGAAGGAATGTCATCTCCCCAGATGAGTCATATAGTGAAGTATGCAGCAATTGATAGTTCCAGACTGAAGTCTCCAGCGGAATTGAGGTTCCCCACAGAGTCGTACTCTCCCCCGAAGCAGGATGATTTCTTCTTCTCCAGCCGAGTTTACAGATCCCCAAGAGAGCCGAGTCCTTGGAAGCTGCTCAAGCCATGATTGGTTTTCCCCAGTAGAGTGTTGAATAGCTGATGCCGTATTCCCCCACTGGAGTCGTTATCTCTAGGAAGGTTTAGCCGCGAAGGCCACGCAGTTTATTTCTGCGATTAACATCGTTCTCCTCAGCAGGTACAGGTTCTCGTAAAGCTTCGTTCCCCTGCAACAGTCAACTGAAGTTTGCTCCCCCGTGCGGAGTCCGATTGAGATCGGCGTGACCTTTTCTCCGTGGCAGGATGATTCCTCCTCTCCACCAGAGTGGATATTTCTCCTTGACAGGAGGATTCTCCCTTCAACATTTATTTTGCTGACGGGATCGCTGCATTTTGCATGATTGCATAGCATTTATCATAAACGCGTAGCATTTCCACCGTGTGGAGCATTGCGCCGTTGTCAAAGCATATGCATACTAAACATGAGCTAGGTCGTTACCGTTCTTGTTTTGCAGGTGTTCCTCCGCAAGGTCGCTTGCCCAAGATGATTCTTGAATTCCCCAGCAAGGTCGTTTGCTTAAGATGATTCTTAAAATCCCCAGTGCAGTCTCCAGAGTTGGTTGCTCAAGTTGATGCTTAGAGTCCCCGGCAGAGTGTTTGCTCAGGATGATTCCTGAAATCTCCAGCATAGTTATTGGTTCAGGATGATTCTTGAAGTCCCCGGCGGAGTTATTTGTTCAAGATGAGTCTTGATGTCCTCAGCAGAGATGATCCACCAAGAATGATTTCTGGATCCCCGAAGCAGAGTTACTTGATAGTTCTCCAGAATCCCCAACGGAGATGTGTCATCCCCAGCAGGTTTCCGAACAGCAAAGTTGAAACTTCCCCGGAAGACTTGATGATTGAAGTCCAACTGTATTGACGAAGCAGTTCTCTCAGCTGAAGCAGAGTGCCTGATGGTAGAAGTGGATATCCCCAACTGGTTCATGATTGACCGAGAATTCCATTCCCGACTTACTGATGAAGTCCGGCTGATGCCCGAAAGTTTTCTTTGAATGCCCGACGACATGATTAACTTGAGTGTTAAAAATTTCCCAATGACCTGATGAGTCCCGAGGAATCTTGATGCCTGACGACATGATCGACCATGTATTACCGGTTACCGTGTGACCGATTCCCCAACTAGTTGTCGTGCAGCTAATATTTCAGTTTTCGAAGATTTGTTCCCATCAGAGTACCGTGTACTCGTGCAGTTGGCAAATTTCTGGGTTTGTTGGTATTCAACCGTCTTGTACCTTGATTGGCTAAGAGTCGTTCGCTTCTCACCCAGTCAGGTCCAAGCTGTTTGAATAGGGGCAGCTGTTGCACCCCAAAATTTGACCAACATTTCTTTACCTAGCTTGTGTTTCATCTCATTCACATTAGCATTATCATTTGCATTTCATTGACATGTATGCAGGAGATCAAGAGGTATGACTACCAATAAAGAGCTATACAATACTATGAAGCTAGCGAAGAAGGTTATTCAAGTGTTCAAGGGTTGATGTCCTTGTCAGAGAGGTCAAAAGATCCTCAGAGTGAGTGGTTGAAACCAAGGTTGTGTGCCTCCTAACTTGAGAGTTGTGGGAGCTCCTCAGATGATTCTGAAGCCATGAAGTTAGACTTGAAGCCTTGAGAGAGCTTATAAGATATCTTGAAAGCCATCATGAAGCCTAGACAGGTCATTGTGCAAGTTTAAAAAGCCCCAGCCATGAGTGGTGTAATTAGGGTTTGACTGGGTCAACCCTAGGTCAACTGATGATTTGAAGAAGGTTGAGACCTAATTCAAAGGCCATGTGACCATGGATTGATACATTGAGATGTTATAAGGATGATTCCAAGGTTAAATCATCATGATTGAAGAGTTTGAGAAGTTTCAAGCTAGGGTTTCTAAGGCTTGACAGTGTAAAATCCCCTAGTTTGACCCCTAGCTTCAAGGCAGTTTAGCTCAGGATGTGATTGTCATCTCATCTTTCCCCCAACATGAATGTTGTATAGCTTATTCTTAGCTTTAATTTTAGTACTAGAAGTCCTTGATAGGATTTGTAGAACTCAAGTTATGACTTTGACAAGTTACAGGTCATCTGAGGTATGTGAATCTGGGGCCTTGAAAGTTACCCAACTTGCATCAAACTTTTGCCCAAGAAGGATGATTCCTATGAACTTTTGGTCAACATGAATGTTGCTCCTTATCTTCTTATCTTTCTAGAGAGTACTAGAAGTCCTTTATAGGATTTGTAGAACACAAGTTATGCCTTTGACAAGTCAAGGGCATTTTGGTCATTTGGAGATTATAGGTCATTTCAAGTATAAAGTCATAACTCCTATTTCCAAGCTTCAAATGGAAAAATATTCAACATCAATCTTGTTCAAAATTATGTTTTAAGGCTAGTAAGGAGGTCATGAGATGTTGGAAAGGCTTGTAGCTCAAAGTTGCAAAAATGACCTAAAATAAGGGCATAAGTTAAATAAACCAAAGTTGGAAATTGATATTTTCAACCTACACATCCAAACCATGGCATGTAATATATCATTTTGACTCTAGAAAACATTATAAGAACATTGGTTTAGCCACCTTTTTGATTTCAGGTCTAAATTGTGGACTTGCTTTGAAAAGCACTTACTTGCATATTAAGTAACATTTGCAAAACTCAAAATCAAGGCATGAGCAAGGCTTTTTGCAAGCTAAACACCTCTAATATCTCACTAGGGGAGAAATTGAAAGTGAATGGGATGAATTCCAAGCTGTTTGTAAGGATTGTACATGTCATGATACATGATTGGAAATCTCATGACATGAGAAGTGGAAAATCTCATTGGAAGGATCTAGAGGGTTCTAGATCATCCAAACTTCATCTATATAAGGAATAGAGTTGATCCATTGAAGAGGTTGGTGATCATTGAAGGATTGAGCTTAGTTTGAGATTGACACTTCATAGCTTGCAAGTGCAATCGGTTTCATCAAATTCTCCATTTTCTTTCCATTTTCTTGATTGATACTTCTTCCATGAATGTCAAGGAGTGATTCCAGATCATTATCAAGAAGAATTGGTGGCTAAATCGTGTATGAGCAAGTGATTTTCAGCACCTGCAACTCACCACCGGGTTTCAAGATTCAAGCACTTCCATTGGTTCTTTTGCATACAGAAGCAAGAAGAAGGTTCATTGATCGTGTCTGCAAGATTGTAGAGCTTGAAGTGGAGGATTAGTGCATCTGTTCAACCAAGATTTTCAGGTTGGTACCTTTCTTCCCATAGCATGATTTAGGTAGAATTAGGTTGAATTAAGGTGCTAGATTGATTGTAGAATGGTGTAGGATGGATTTCAGATAGTTAATTGGAGAGTTAGAGACAAATTAGGTGAATTGCCATTTTCGGTTGAGATTGGGATATGGTGAATCTTGAGGTTTCAGAAGAAACTAAGGGTATGGTTGAACTCGTGGCAAGATTTGGGATAAGATTCATGTTTTGACCTCTTGGATTGGAGGCCTCTAGGGAGAACTAGGGTTGAGGAAGATGATCGGATCTCCACCGACGGTGGCCGGAGCTGGGCGCGAAGCTCAGAGGTTTGAAAGGTTGAAGACGATGTTTGCACCATTGGATCTTGTTTTGACTTGGACTTTGAGGCTGATCCAAGGGCCACATTTTAAAGTTGGTTTGTGAAGGATTCTGATGAATGAAACGCACCGTTTCATTTATTCAGGCGTTTTGGGCTTAGTGAATTAAGTGTTATCCACACCCCCCTGATGGCCCAACCCATTGTTTTAACTGAAAATGATTTCTATTTGCACCGTGCGCTTATTAATTTAATTGGATTTTCTTCATTTTTTTTTTCATTTTGTTTATGGTTCTTGTAAAAATCATAATTAATTGAAAAGTAACCCAATTAAACCCATTCTTTTTGAATTTTACTCATGATTGAGTCTAGTATTTTTTAGAGAAAAAATATTTTCATTTCATGTAATTTCTGATTTAATGGGAATTTTACATTTTAATTGATATTAAAATGGTTATGTTTGATGCATGATTTTGTGGATTTTTGTGTGATCTCATGGTGATGATTTTGAGACTAATTTTTTGTGTGTGATTAGGGTAGACATGTATGATCCCATAGAATTTTTCTCACATTTTTGTGATGAAAATAGGTGTGCTTTCTAGATTGATATTTAGATGCTTCCTTTTAGGGTTTAGGTTTGATACCTTGTAATATAGGATTTAGTTCTAGGTCTAATTTGATGATTTGATCTCTGAAATTAATGTGGTGGAGTCATGATTGACCTAGGTTCCCATAGTAATTTTTGTAGGATTTTACAATTGGTTTTAGTATTTTTAGTTAGGACTAACTTTAGTACTAGGTTTTAGGTGATCCTAATTGACTAATTCAACTAGTTTAACTTCTTTAGTCCCCTTAGATTAGGGTTTGTGCTTGGCTTGCCTTTGCTTGAGATTGAAGACAAGTTGAAGACAAGGTGAGGATGCTTGAAGTTGCTTGGAGCTTTGGATTTGTTGGTGCCTAAAGGTGCCTGATGAAGATTTAGGAAATAGGAAACCTAGGGAGAGCTTTATGATTAGAATGATTTCTTTCACAAACATGGAAAGCATCTTGTGCTTCCATTCCTCCCAATGACTAAAACTCCTTCTCAGATATTCACATCCCTCCTTTAGAGGGATGAGTGGCTTTCTCTAGGAAGTAGAACTTTGAGGGAACCAGTCTCTCATAATGATGAACCCTTACAGGCTTCCTTTGGTTGTCAGTAACCTGTTTATCATTTCCACTCATCCTGTTAAATCAATTGTCCTCTGGTTTGAGTATCTTGAAAGATGTTGGACTTGTGTTTGAAGATGAGGACTTCACTGAAGAGTGTGGAAGAGGATGATTCCTTGAGCATTGCCACTGCAGCTGAAGCATGAAGAGCAAGTAGAACAAGCTGATGCTTGTAAAGAAGATCCAATGGAGATTGAATAGAGTGAGGAGTTCCTTGCTTGGAGAGAATTGAAGGATGAGGTTGACACTTCCAGATGGTTGAAGACTACTCTGAGAAGCTGAAGCTTGTAAGAGGAGAAGACCAAGTTAATACTGGTAAAGCAAAGAGAGCTGAAGCTTGAAGACTAAGTTGATACTTATGAAGAGGATTCAATTGAGATTGAGGGTAGAGCTGAGGCTTGAGGAATAAAGGATAAGTTGATACTTACACTGATGCTTGGAAAGCCTGAAGGAATCAATTTGATACTGGTAGTTAAGAGTAAAGCCTGAAGGTGGAACTGACTGAAGAGCTGAAGCTTGAGAAGAAGATTAAGTTGAAACTTATGTTGATGGGTTGAAACCTGGAGAAGCAAGTTGATACTTGGCATGCAGGGTGATTGAGGTCTGAAGACTGGATAACTGTTAGAAGAGCTGAAGCTTGGAATTGGAGGAGAGCTGTTGATCTGCTTTCTTGTCTGTTTTCTTTTCTGTATTGATGTGCCTTGTTTGACTTGCTTGATGCATTAGAATATGTTCATGATTAGACTGACTTTAATCTAGGAGCATGATTGCACTAGAGGTTGAGTTGCTCCCTCTGCTTGTATTGTTACTGTATGGCTTTGCTTGCGGGTATTCGGTAGAGCCCAGCTCCCTTGCCCATGTGGTTTGTTTTTGCTTGACAACATATTATCTTCTTATGTATGATTACAGTCTCTTATATTCTGCTTGATAGCATTTTATTGTTGCTGTATGGTTACAATTATTCATTCTGGATTGAGGTTGAGATGAGCTTGTGGAGGTTGCTGCCCCACACACATTTCCTCCCTCACTTGCATTGCATGCATTTTACTGTATATCTGTTTACTGTTTAAGCTGATGCTTTATCTGTTTCTGTTTATCATTGACATGATCCCCTAGGAATCTCACTTCCTTTGATAAGGAGGTGATGATAGAACTTTAGGTTGAAACCTATGCATGATAACTTCTAGGAGTTCCCTGTTTCAAACCTCAACCATAGGATGAATCCTTGGCATGACAACAGTAGGACTTGATAGTCTCCCTTTAGTTGAGCCTGTTCTCTTCTCATCTCAAAGCAGCTTAAGATACAGTAATCATGAATGATTTCTTTCGTTCGTTACGAGCCTTAAGCTATCTGAGAAAGGATTGTTTGAGAGTTTCTTTTCAACAGTCTGGATGCTTAGTATGGCACCCTTTGGGTGACATGCGACACATTCACTCTCAGGTCATAGTCTTTAGTGCGATTGAAATTGCAAACACAATAAAAAACACTTCTTCCGTAAAAGACAGAAAACAAACTTCAAACCTTTTTGCCCCGTGGGCCCATAATTCAAAGGAAAGCTTTTCTGAAGAAAAGAGTGTCGTTAAACTTCAGTGCCAACACAAACAGGCTTTGTCCCTAACTGCTGGAACTGCTGTTTAACCCTACTCGATAAAACAGATGAATATGAATCCCCGTAGTCCGTATTACCCTGAACTACGTAAGCTCTGATCTCTCATGCTTGTTGAGAGTACGTAGGCACAATACTGACGTATTGGCGAGCCACCTTCCCCGTAACCCGTAGTTAGGGGAACTACGTTGACTCTGATTTCTCATTCTCTGATGGGAATACGTAGGCATAAAGTGTGACGCTTTGCCGAGTCATTTTCTTTTCTGTTTAAGCCAGCCTTGATAGGTAGATAGATAAACCAACTCGTCCAGTAAACACAACAAGCGTGGATCCCGTCGAGTACGACGGACGTGAAGGGTGCTAATACCTTCCCCTTGCGTAACCGACTCTCGAACCCAGACAATGGTTGTGACGACCTTGTCTTACCTTTTCGTCAAGTTTTTCCGATCGTTTCCTTTCCCGTTCCGAGGGATAAATAACGAAAGGTGGCGACTCTTCTGTTCTGCCGGCACCTTATTTTCGCGGAAGCGACAAAGAGGGATGCCCCAATCTTAACATATCTTCTGACTTCATCAGTACCAAGATTGACAACTTCCACTGGCTCTTTTTATGGCTAAATCTCTTTCTGCTCATGCTCAAGGAGCCTTTCTATTTCAGTCGATAATTCATAATTTTCCTCACCATCTTCTTCGGCTTGGTTAATTGAAATCCCAGAATTACCATGGATGCTTGCCATGTTGCTAGCAATGCGTTTATTTGTTCTGCATGTTTATGAATTTTGTTTAGAATGAGCTATTTGAAAAGTAAAAATAAAAAGAAACTTTTGCCATTTTTATTTATGAAAACGTAAAATAAATAAAGAAAATAGAGCATGATATGAATGCAAAAAAAAATTTATTTATTGATCACATAATATTTCAAAAGCGGGAGGCCCTTTACAAGCTATCCACTAGTCTCGGGCGAGGGCGAGGGAAAAGGAAAGCAAAATGCATTACATGTTTGTAGGGAAAACCACGGGAATCTCAGTATATGTCCGGTTGTTGAGCTTGAAACTAGGCGAACACTTGCGTACAAAGCTTGTACTTTAATTTCTAGGACCAGCATCATTAACGGCTGACACGTTATCCCCTTTCTAGAATCCAACGCTATTGAGCTTAATCAAGTTGCACTTCTTCTGATTGTACGAGCTAGCTTGTTGATCGGGGCGGTAACCCAGTCCAAAATGATCATGTTTCTCAACCACATTCAATATTTACCCCCAGTCAAGCAAGGAACCTTTCTCGATGGTCTCTTTAGCACTCTTGACAGATGACATGGTCATTTTTGGTAATCTACTTGGATTGACAAAAGCGGAGCTGACATCTTCAAATTCAAGACATAGCAACAACACCTCTTCATCAATCTTGACATATCAAAAGGATGATAACTTGCTTACTAGCAAATCTTCTTAACCACAAACGATGACCATTTGATCGTAAAACATAAATTTCAGATTCTAATGCAATGTGGAAGTAACTGCCCCTACGACATGAATCTAGGGTCGACCCAATAAGCAACTAAATGCAGGATAACATTCATCACTTGGAAAATAATGGTAAACAAATGCAGCCCGATGTTAATGGGTAAATCCACTTCGCCAATAACGTTTCTTCTGGAACCATCAAAAGCTCTGACAATTAAAGCGTTTGGCCTCATCTCGTTCCCTTCTACCAGTAATTGACTCAATATTCCCTTAGGCATCACATTAAGAGAAGAACCGGTATCCACAAGAACACGAGATAGAAAAGAATACATACAAGTTACTGATATGTGCAGGGCTCTATTATGGGCAGTTCCTTCTGGAGGCAATTCTGACTCGTTGAAACCCAAATACTTACTTGCAGTTATATTTGCGACCACGTCATCAAACTGTTCTACGGGAATATCATGCATTATATGAGCAGTGTTCAAAACCTTCAACAAAGTCAATCAGTATGCGGGAGAGCTCATGAGTAAAGACAAGATTGAAATCCTTGAAGGAATTTTCCCCAGCTGATCCACAATCTTAAAATCACTCATTTTGATCAGCTTGAGAAAATCTTGATCATCCATCACCTCTTTGCTTTTTCCAGCATCCATAGACGGAATGACTGACACTAATGCAGCGGTTGATGCCCCTTGTTGCACAACAAAGGTTATTGAAGCAGACTTTTCTTTGGGAGGAACAACAATTGGAACTTGCACTGGGTTAGATGTAACCTTCGGAGAAAACACTCGTCCGCTACGAGTCATCCCCTTAGTGGTAGTTACATCATAATTTCGGATTCTGAAAACTGAATTTCTCGACCCCTAGAAAACACAGTGGAACCATACTTTCAAGGAACCTCTTTTGAATTCTGATATGGGAACGGTTTTTACGCACAAACAGTGATAGGTTGTATTTTCTTCTTAGGAGCTTCTATAGGAACCTTCCTATATATGATCGTGAACGGCTTGATGGTAGCTACCTCTTCCACATACTTGGCTCTGGCAAACTAAAATACACCTTAGTTCATCAAGATTTGAACACATCCCTTCAACCTTCGGCGTTGATTGGGATTATCATCGCAGATATGGCACTTCCCATGAAGACCTTTCAATAACCCTTGCTCCTTCAACTTCTTGATCACAACAATCATTGGAGTTTTCACTTTGTTGAAATCTTTTATCAACTCAGCCCATTGATCGTCTTCAACCATATTAAGCCCAGGTAAACCATGAGTAGGCAAAGGATTAGTTTTTATATTAGGACACTCTTCAGCAAATGTCAGGATTTTCTGGTCAATGTGCTCTTGAACCTTGGTCTTGAAAATAGTGCAATCTTCGGTAGCATGTCCTATGTGCCTAGAATTATAATCACATGATGCATTTGAACCTTGGTCAATTAGCTCTTAAACCTTGGTTGGTTATTGATCAGCGGTACCAGCAATCCTACCAATTTTCAGCCCATTCTCAATTCTTTCACCAATAGTCACAATATAAGCAAAGTTTGAAGAAGAAATACCCACCATTTTCTCATAGTACAACCCTTGTAAGGTGCCCATAAATATATCAACCAACTCAGTGTCATATAAAGCAGGTCACACACGAGAGGCCATTTCATGTCATCTTTGTGCATATTCCTTGAAAATTTTAGTTGTACGCTAAGCCTGATTCTGTAATTGCAATCTGATAGGAGCCAAATCGAGATTATACTTGTATTATTTCAAGAACGTTTCTGACAAGTCTATCCACGAGAAAACCTTGCTACACTTTAATCCCATATATCAATCCAAGGAAGCTCTAGATAAGCTATCTTGTAAGCAATGTACCAACAATTCATCATTGTCAATGTAGGATGCCATATTCCTACAGTACATGGTCACATGACTGCAAGGACAACTCAACCCTTTGTACTTTGGCAGTTCTGGAATCTAGCATATGAATGTGATAAGAGAACAAATGGTGTGAAGAGTCTTGGTTTCCTGCATAAAAACCCAATATCCCCCTCACAGGTGTGATCTAGTCTTGAACAAGGGTTCCTGATGGTCCTTAGCTTCTCAGCCTCTCAAGTCGAGCAGTAATAATACGTTCACCATTTATGGTTTGGAATTATTACCCCTCAAGGAGGCCTTAATTTCTAATGATCGATCTCCAGAGTCATAAGTTCTCTAAGTCGACATCCTATCATCAGCACCAGACGTGCAGGATAGAATATCTATAAAGAAAATCTTGTCTGAATGTGGATTTCGTGTCAACTACACGTGGCTAGATGCCACACAAGCCACACTACTCTCCACTCTAGTTCTATGTGTATGCTCAAGCCTAGTTAGTGGGCTTATCCCTCAAGTAACACCCATCCCAACAACAGTAGAATATATAGCAAATATCCAGAATATGCAGCATATAAATATTTAAAGCAGTAAATAACATAAAGATAAAGCAAGTAAAGCATAAAGATAAAGACCCAAGGAAAACAAGAAAGCAAACAAAACTAGGCGAGACCCTAACTTGCAAGAGCAAGTTTTCCTCAATAGATTTGCCAACTGAGGCTAGCGGGATTATACCTGAGTAAATCACACACTCAAAGATACAACAGAGTCGTCACAGAACTTTATTTAGTCCCAAAGTACATGGAAAATATCGATAAAATCCAAGGGAAGAGAAATGGGTAAGGGGGTCAGTTATGCGAGAGGAAGGTGCTAGCATGTCACGTATCCTTCGTACTCGACGGGAACCGTTTTTCTTACTTCTAGGCTTGGATGGGTTATCTTTCTTAAGGCTTCTAGCTAAAAACAGAAAGAAAAGAGAAAGAAAGAAAGAGCGAAGGAGGAAGAGAGAAGGAAGTGCTCACATAGGATTGAAGTCCTCGTGCCTACATACCCTTATAGTGCAATGAGGAAATCAGAGCTCCGTAGTTTATGGAACCATGGAAAGAGAGGAAAATGGTGGAAGAACGTAGAAGGTAGCTCACTAAGATCTCACGATCTTGTGCTTACATATCCTCATAGTGCAATTAGGAATTCAGAGCCTACGTAGTTCGGGGAACTAGGACAGAGAAAGAAAAAGAAACGAAGACAATGTCAAAACCAATAGCGAAAGGAGAAAGCAAGACCCTGATAGGGATGCAAAAGGAATGGTGTCAAAACCAAGAAAGAAAGGTAAAGGAAAACTTTGCTGAGGAATGCAGAAGAAAAGTGATGACTCCACTTGGGAGAAAACAAAAGAATGGTGTCATATCCAGGAGAATAAAAGGACTAAAGGATAAGAATCGAGGTAATGGTAAGATCCACAGGGGAATCAGTGCATTAACTGGCAGGTGGTGATTAACCAAAAAACGTTAAGAGCAAGACTTTGTGGGGAAAGCAAAAGATTGGTGTCAACAGACGGACTATGATGAACCAGAAGAAATGGAGTATTGAACCAAGGAAAGGTGTTTAACCCTCTAGAGAAACTCGATGTGTTAATTGATAAACAGTGGTTAACCGAAGAGAGAAGGAGTTGGTTTTAACCAAAGGATGATGATCAACCAGAAGGACGGGTGTGAAACCAAGCGAAGGTTGTAACCCAAAGGACGGGTGTGGAACCAAGAGATGGTTGTGACCCAATTGATGGTACAATGACTAAACAAGCAGTACTTGACCTAAGGAAAGGGTATTTGCGCCAAACAAAGGTTACTAACCCAAATGTGCGAGTGTTTGAACAAAAATAAAGGTTGCTAACTGCAGTGGGTTCGGTGTTTAATAAACAGACTGTGATTAACCAAAGAAAAATGAGTGATTAATCAAGAGAAGGTGATTAACTCAAACAAAACACAGTATGTTAATAGACGGTCTTTTGTTAGCTGAGAAAAAAGGGTGATTAACCAAAAGAAGGTGATTAACCCAAAATATTGGTTCTAACAGGCGGACTGTGATTGACTAAAGGACGAGTGATTAACTAGGAGAAGGTGATTAACCCAAAGAAAACTCAATATGTTAACAGATAGACTGTGATTAACTGAGGAAAAGGGTGAATTGGTGTTTCAACTGACAGGCAATGACTAACCAAACAAGAAGGAAGAGAACCAAGAGAAGGTTGCAAACTCCACTAGGGACTCAGTATTTAACAGGAAGACTGTGATTAATTGAAGAAAAAGGAATGACTTCGCTGGAGAAGAGGAGAATTGGCTTTAACCAAAGAACGGTTGATTAGTCAAAGGAAGGAATAATTACCAATCTTCTGAGGAATCAGAAAATAGTGATTGGCCAAAAGAGAAAAGAGTTGAATCGAAAGGAGGAATTTAAATCCAGGAGACAAATGAATAGAGTACAAGTGATCAAAGATTGACTCGACGAGGAAACAGAAGATACCACAGCTTGGGAGTAGAGGTGACTTATCCCAAGTGTAAGGACCAGACGCCCTTTCCCAAAATAGTCAGAATGAGGGTAAGTCAGACTTCATCCTCATTCCTTCTCTAGTACCCGAAGTGTAGTGCAAAACTCGGACAGAGAAACGACGCAAGTTGTACAGTGCTCCAGCGCATTGCAGATCTTCGGCTTCGTAGGGGATTGGTAGAACAAGACTCTCATGCGGATTATTGAATATACAAAATTAAGTTCATTCAAATGAAGAACAAACTTAATGCAATCAAGATGAAATTTCAATGGCAGCAACAAACGTTAATTGGCAAGGCATTACTAATCATGTTATCATGTGAAAAAATGTGCAAGAATGATCATGATCATACAAGTGTCAACAAATGCAAATAATCGAGAATCGGCAAATCAAGTATTGAAAGTTTTCATACATGCTTCAAATAGAAGTCATACAACTTATAAAACATTCCTAAATATCAAGCATATTAAGCCATGAAAGTTAAATGAAGAAAAAAGATCAAACAAGCTTTAAAAAAGGCAAAAATGGTATTTTGTCCCAGTGTTAATAGGTTAACCATATGTGGTTAATCATTTAAATAAAAACACATGAAAATGAATGGTTAACCGGTTATCCATATATGGTTAATCGATTAGCATTGTGACAGTGGCAGAAAAACAGTTTTTAAAAGCACTTTTAGCCACCTAATCACTTATCCAAATACTCTCATGCTAGAGCAGACATTTGTGTGCGTAAGTTCAAAATTAACAATTAAGCATCAAATGAATCAATTAACTCATCAAGAAAAAGAATCGAGCAATTGCATAATCAATTCACACACACAAAAAAAACATTGAATCTACATCGTGAACAATACGAAAATGATCAAAAACAATAAATTTAGTGAGAATTTTCAACCTAAAAGGCGGAGGATTTCCTTGGTGATTTTTGCTATTGATATGTGATGAGAATGATCAAAGAAAACCAGAGAAATCTGAGTTTGCAACCGAATTGTAGCAAAACTAAGAAAAATGCGACGAAATCTCCAATTACGAATTTACACCGAAGAAATTTGAGATAATCACTTGATTTGAAACGCTCAAGAGAAAAGTACTTTCAATTTGAAAGTTTCTACTCTTTAATGGTGAATTTGAGCTCTAGTGTGGTTTTAGGTAGAAGATGAAAATGAATGTGAAGAAGTTGCAGAAGATTGAGAGAATGTGAGATAAATGAGAGAGTGAAGAGTGAAGATTGGTAAAAAATGATTGAGGGTTCTTTGTGAAATGGTGAAGAATTTTTCTTATAGAGTGGAGGTTTGGAATGTGCTTTAGAGTTTACTTTGGAACTAGCCTTAAAGTTAGTTGCACTTGACTCACTGGGTTGTACGTTGACCAGGTTAGTTAGGTAGTTAACTTGGTAGCAATCCCAATGCAAGTTCAAATTAAATGGTCCACATGCTTGGAAGTGAAGTTACATGGTGGTCTTGATTGGAAATGATGTACTGGAATAAAGGTAAGTGAAGAGTCTTGAGATTTCTAGAATATTCCATGTAATACTAGAACAAATTAGACAAAAAGAGAGTGGAGAGAGTTGATGTCATGTGATGAAAATGCTGAATTTTTTTCCGAAATAGCAGGTGTTAATCGATTAACCAAATAAGGTTAACCGATTAACAGCTGTTCAAAAACTGAATTTAGTGCTACTAAAGGGTGTTAATTATGGTTAACCGGTTAACACAGCCAAAACTTACCCAACTATGCTTGAAAAAGGTGTTATGGCCATAGTTTCAATTTTCGACCTTTTGCTTTGATGAATAGGCACGAAACAACCCTTATTTTGCTTGTATTGATGATGTAATATCCTTATGAAGATGTGATTAATCAGGCTTGTAAAACCTGAATATTCCTGCAACCAAAATCACCGAGAAAAGTGTGAATACATATGTCAGTGATACAAATGCACATGCTTATGCAAAAGTCAAAAGAGGAGGTCAAATTTCGGGTGACGGCAAGTATGTATCCTTTCTTAGAATCATGCATATCAAAACATCTCAGCACTTTATCTATGTACTCTGGCTTAGGCCAAACAGTTTTTGTGATCTATCTCTATAGATCCTGATTCCTAATATATAGGTTGCTTCACCAAGGTCTTTCATAGAAGAGCATTTCCCTAACCAAGTTTTCACTTGTTACAAGGTAGGGACATCGTTTCCAATGAATAATATGTCATCTACATATAATATCAGGAAGACGGTCATGCTCTCACTAACCTTCTTGTAGACATAAGGCTCGTCTTCATTTTTTATGAAACCATATTGTTTTATAGTTTCGTCAAAATGAAGATTCCATCTTTTGGAAGCTTGCTTCAATCCATAGATTGATCATTGTAACTTACATATCTTTTGGGCTTCTTCTGGTATGTCAAACTCAATCTTTCAAGGTTCTCCATATACCCAACCATCTTGAGTACATAGGGACCTATTGGGGCTCCCTCAGCTAGATTGCCTTGAAAAATGGTTTTTGAAACTTCAAATTTCTCATGCCTTGCCTGCTCTTGATAAAGCATCTTCAGGTGTTCGATCATATCGAACGCTGCCGTATTTTCATGTTGCTTTTACAATTCAGAAATAATGGTAGCCAGCATAAGGCAAACGATTTCATTAGCATCATTGACATGCTTCTTATAAGCATCTCTTTCAGCCTTAGGAGCAGAACTAGGAGGCTCCTCTTCAGGAACAGGTGTCTCTAAGACATGCCACTTTTTATCATGTTTGAGGATAATCCTCAAGTTTTGCTGCCAATCTAGAAAATTTATCCCAGACAATCTTTCCTTATCAAGGATTAATCGCAAAATGTTGTTAGAGGTGTTTGTTGTCATTGTAATCTACATAAAAAAAATGTGAAATTATAAGTATCAATTAAAACTAACATATTCAATTAGGCCTTTAATTAAATATGCTCCCATTATTTTACTCAAACCAAATTACCCTCACCATTTGATTCGAAAAATCTCGTTGGAAGATTTTCTAGTGGTTCGAGATCCATATTTCACTTTGTTACAAGTTAGCGTTAGGCTGATTACACAAAACTCAGTTATTTAGGTAGGAACTTCTTCCAATTGTATCTAATACAATTTTCAAATATTTTTAGTTGGGTGAATAACTCCTTATTCTAATCCATCATATGTATCATTCCCAACTCTTGCTTCTAAATGTATATAATCTTATTATGATTTGTTTAGTTAAGTTTGACTCATTGTTTTAAAAATTGGATATTACATTTATCTCGTCGCACCTTGCCAATATAGAACATGCACCTTGCGTTAGGCGAAACCTACGTTATTTGGTACTAGTCTTAATGAGTTCTAAAACTTGAAAAACACCAACTTAATATTCAATTTTGAGGGAATTTTTCAATTAGTTTGATCTCACCGACTTATTTATCATATAAATCGTCACTCACATGCATCAACATACATTCACATGCATCAACATGCATACAAAATGAAACAATTATGGCCCCTAGCGCAATTGTTCTCCCGGGCCAATGAGAGAACCTAAGCTAAACCTAATCCCTTTTTGAGCCAATTTTTTACAATCTTTTGACACATGATATGGTGAGGTTTTAGTACTTTTATTGAGCTTTGATGATGTTAATTTGTATGCATTTCATTTGATTTTTGTGACACTTAATTTATGCTCGACTTGTATGATACACTAAGCTTGTTGGTTGGTTTTGTGTATGTTCTTGTGCCTTTCTTTTAGAGACCTTTTACACACACACACACACACACACACTTGGGTCTATGGACATGATGTATAGCCTTTCATTTGAATTTATTTGGTTATTTTTTCATTTTTCATTAATGCCACAAGTTAGGGTTAGTTTTGAACATGACAATGCTTTGTTTTGACCTAGTCTTTGAACCTTGTTTCTTGTACGAATCCTTTTGAAGCTTATTGATCTTAATTGAATTGAAAATCTATGTTTAATATTTGTGTTTCCTTTGACTCAATGTGTATTTCTTTCCTTTTGAATTCCTTTACTTGTATTTGGATGTTTGATTCTTTTTGGGGTTGATATGGAATGATGCATGCCTAGTTCTTTGCTCATGTTTTGAGGATGATTCATATCAAGATTCTTTAATGTCTTTATGTTGTGTATGAATTGAAATGCCTGGTTTTGCTTCTGACCTCCCATGCTCACATGCCCTAATTACATAAGTTTGATCATTGTTGTTTTGTTTTCATGAGATAAGTGTTTACATGTGCCTAGCCTTTGCTTTGATTCATGATAATGCTCTTGTGCATATTTCTTCATCTTTAGAATTTGTTGATCATGATATGATTTAGGTTCTGACCTATCTTTCTTTTCATCTTGCTTGACTCACATTATCTTGGTTTGTTCATTATTTATATATGGTTAACTTTTTCAATGCATGTATGCTTGTGCATTAATCATTTGACTTTGCCTAAATGTTTGAGTTGTGTTGTGTGACTTCTTGGAGCATGTATATATGATTTCAATGTGTATTAGTGTTCACTTGTATGCCTCTTTTATGCTTTGATTTAAGTTGGAAACATGTTTTGCCTTGCATACTTGCTGGTTTCTTCTTACTTGGTTTGATGGAGTCTTTTTGCTTTGGTTGCTTAAGATGAATTCTTGATGACTTATTTCTTTAATGCTTGATGCATTTCTCTACCTCCTTCATACTTTACATCTTATTTCCCCCCTTGGTGGGAATTACGTATCCCTCTCCCCCTATTACAATGTAATAGTCTAGTTCTTTTTTGCTTATTATGCTTACTTGTTAAGAAAGATAAAATGAACTAGGTTAGAACACCATTTCAAAATAAAGAACAAATAAGGATTGATCCAACATCAAGTCATTTTTCAAACTCATTTAACTTGAATAACCTTAGGATTTCTCTTCTCTTCTCCTCTCTTCTCATTTATATCTCTTACCTTTTCTCTTAAACCCTACATTAACCTTGTAAGTATTTCACCTTTGTAAGTCGATTGCCTTGCGCATCGCCATCAACCTACCTTGTTCCCCATTCTTTTCAAAACATTTTCTCTCTTTCTCTTTTCTTCTTGAGTCTAAAAACCTTGGTCTTGTACCAAGTGTATTTTAAAACTTCTTTTTTAATAAACTTGGATGGTTGTAGAGTGGTTAGGCAAAGGCCTTCTCCTATCCCGAGTGCTTGACACTACCTTTAAGTTTCACTGTCCTAAAGCACTTACCACTCAAAATCAAAACATTTTTAAATAAGAGAATAAGGTTCTCTTTATATTGAAGTAAAGAGAGAGGATTGAATGAAGACTTCTTACTCTCCGAGTATTAGGATGCCTAATTTAGAATGTGTGGTCTCGATACTCGTCTTTCAATAAGAAGACATGACTATATTCGCCACACCATTTTCATAATACATCTTTTAAGATAAAGAATTGGGTACTACCTGCAAGGGATTAGTATTTGAGGACTTATCCCACCCCTCAAATCATCGTTCAACACATTAAATGTGTCATCTTGCCATGATGGTGAAAACTAAAACCTTTTCAAAAAGGGCATTTTATGTTTGTTCAATCGCAAACAGGTAATGCATAAGACTCCATGAGCCAGTTGCAATACACTTAACTGTTAAAATGAGAACGATAGCATCGTCCATAAAAAACACCAACAACCCGTAGTGATAACACGAAATCGTATAGATATTTTCATGCCTAATTCGACTAAAAGCTAACCGTTTTCGATCCGATTTCGGGTTATTTCCATGTATTTGTCTGATGTTTTTGCAGGTATTCAACGATCACGCCTAAACAAGGCAACATGAAGAAAAGAAGCAATCCCAGATGAAATATGGACGAAAAAGGAGTGAAAACACAATGAAAAGTGCAGCAGACAGTTTTTGCTGATGTGACGACCGTCACAGATGCATGACGACCGTCACACGGGTGACGACCGTCACACGGGTGACGACCGTCACACCTTGTGACGACCGTCACGCAGGCAAAAACGCCCCACTCAGATTACACGTCAAAAGAGCAGTTCCAATTCCCATTAAATGGTCCACTACTCCCTAAATTATCTGCCTCAAGGTCCATCATCCTCAGAGGTAACCGTTGGAATTCCACCTCTATAAAAAGGGAAGCAGGGGATTTCAAACAGGAGAGCTGCATTCATACCATGAAGTGCTGCCAAATTTACTTTCCAGCAAATTTACTTTCAGTTATTTTTTGTATTCATTTATCCAGTTTCATTTGTATCCCTTTTCCTTTATTTCCCTTTCCATTCTACTCATTCCCATTTCCTCCCTTCTGTAATTGTTACTGCACTATACGATCGAATTGGAACTAAAGACAGAATCCTGCCAACATCTGTGGAGGATCTGCCCAAAGGCCAATTGGCATTATTTACAGGTTTTCATTTTGATCGACTATTGTTTTATCATAATGCAATTTATTATTTATTATTATTATTTATGTTTTGCTTTTCCAAATTCCATGTCTAGCTAAACTTAGGTAATCGATATGTAGTAATAATTCGGATGGGATTTGATAACTCTTGTTTGAAAACTTTCTTTTCACAAAAATAATTTACGGTCTAAGTGTTTAAAATTGATTTACGAAATAAACTTCGTCGCGAAAGCGAGAACTTGTTTTAAAGTAGTTTTGCCACGAAAGTGGGAAATTAATTAAGATACGAACCAACAAGCGAAAGCTGTGGTAAGGTCAGATAGTAAACACTAGGCATTTGTTTTAATAACAGCAAAAGCACTTTAAAACGAATTAGAACTTAGAGATTTCCAAAAAGTAATTTTAACCCCGAACGGAACACGAAAGTGTACGTTAGGCCCTTAGGATTATGATTAGCGTCAATAACCATCGTGAGACGAGAGTCTTCAAATCTCCACTTTCTGCTTAAATAAACTGCGAAAACTATTTCATACACTAGGAACTTATCAAATCCCTGAAGAACATAATTACTACGTATCGATTCAATTAATTAAAAATCTAAATAGTAAACTTAGTTTCCCCTCTTAGTGACAATCTTATTCCCTTAAAACATATTCTACCTAGCTAAACATAGTAACTCCCGAGAACACTAGTTTGATTACGAGTCCCTGTGGGATCGATATCTTTTATTACTACGCGATAGACTGTGCACTTGCAGTTAGTTGTATTAGACATAGAAAGTCGCGATCAAGTTTTTGGCGCCGTTGCCGGGGACCCGTTTAGTCAATAGTGTAACCTTCTGTTACGCCGTATAGACTAGGTAAACAATTTTCATTTTTCCTTTACTAGTGCTGTCGATTGTATGCCAAGTGATCGCCCACAAAGCGATATCTTGAAACCTTCAGTCGCAGAACTAGAACGCTTCTTACATCTAAGAAGCTGAATCATTGAGTACCAACTCAAAAATAACATTCCTAATCCTCTCACTCCCATTCCCAAATCCGAAGAAGAACCAACGATGGCTGAAGGACCTCCGAACAAACCGCTGAAGGCATACGCTACACCATCTCAGATGGAGCCTAGAAGTAGCATTGCTGTCCCAGATATTACCCGAAATGATTTTGAGCTGAAACCATCATTGCTGTCGGCTGTACAACAAAACCAATTCTCAGGAAACGCAACTGAGGATCCGAACGAACATCTAACGAAGTTTGTACAATACGCAGATACAGTGAAAGCAAATGGAGTAACTCCAGACGCGATAAGACTTCGTCTTTTCCCATTCTCTCTTAGAGACAGAGCGTGGACATGGTTACAATCGTTACCATCCAACTCCGTTACGACGTGGGAGCAATTGAAGAATGTCTTCTTAGCAAGATATTTTCCACCAAGCAAAACTGCTATGCTTAGAGCTCAAATCAATGGATTTCTACAGAAAGATACTGAATCTCTCTACGAAGCATGGGAACGATTCAAAGACATGATGAGAACATGTCCTCACCACGGTCTAGAAGACTGGGTGACAATCCATACTTTCTATAATGGGCTTCTATACAATACTAGACTGACAATAGACGCTGCCGCGGGCGGTGCACTTATGGATAAGCCATATGATGAAGCCAATCAATTAATAGAAAACATGTTACAAAACCATTGCCAATGGGGAGGTGAACGCACTCCAAATGAGAAAACCTCAGCGAAAGGTGGGATGTACGAAATCAGCAGCCTTGAAAAGTTCAATGCTAAAGTAGATGCTCTAGCACAAAAGATCGATAGTCTGACCGTTAACCCCACTGCAACTGTCGCTGCAGTAACTCCAAATTGCGAGTTATGCGGAAGCACCACTCATAATGCACCCGAATGCCCATTGCTAGCCGGAATCCCGCCAGACCAGGTAAATTATGCTCAAGGAAATCCCTACGCAAATAACTACAACCCAGGTTGGCGAAATCATCCAAACTTTTCTTACAAAAGCGAAAATGCATTGCAAATGCCTATTGCTCCGCAAGGATATCAAAAACCAGCTGCTCAGAATGCACCTAGGAAATCAAACCTCGAAATGATGATGGAAAAGTTCATAGCTACTCAAGCTCAAACGAACAAAGAGTCCCTGAATCAGAACATACACACTAGCGAGCAAATTAAACAGTTGACAGGAAAAGTAGACGCTTTAGCCACCCGCAACAAAATGTTAGAAACTCAGATATCACAAGTGGCTCAACAGCAAGCATCTGCTGCCGCACCTGCTGGCACATTTCCTGGACAACCCGAACAGAATCCCAAAGGCCAAGCAAATGCTGTGATACTAAGAAGTGGAAAAGAATTGGACGAACTGATCGATCCGAGGACCGAAAACTCAGCCATGCAACAGAAGCCAACTGAACAAGCAGAAAAGGAATCTGAGTTAGAGAAGAAGGAGGACAACGAGAAGGAGGATACCGCAAGTGAAAAAACTCAAGCACCTCCAGCGCCATATAAACCACCTATCCCTTATCCGCAAAGACTAATAAACTCTAAAACTTCAGGACAGTTTAAGAAATTTGTAGAGCTCCTTAAACAGTTGAATATTACTATTCCTTTTACAGAAGCGATAACTCAAATGCCGTTATACGCCAAATTTCTCAAAGAGATCCTGCCAAATAAGAGAAAGATCGAGGATAACGAAACAGTTACACTTACTGCAGAGTGTAGCGCTATTATTCAGAACCGCATGCCTCCTAAATTAAAAGACCCAGGTAGTTTCTCCATACCCTGCGTCATAGGAAAGTTCGTAATAGATAAAGCTCTATGCGATTTAGGAGCCAGTATCAGTGTTATGCCCTTATCTATATGCAAAAAGCTGAATATGGGAGACCTCAGGCCAACCAAAATGTTCGTACAATTAGCTGACAGATCAGTAAAATACCCCGTCGGAATACTGGAGAACGTTCCAGTACGCATATGACAATTCTACATCCCAACCGACTTCATAATCATGGACATCAAGGAGGACATTGTAACCCCAATTATCCTAGGAAGACCGTTCCTAGCTACAACCGGAGCGATTATAGACGTGAAGAAAGGAAGGCTAACATTCGAAGTAGGAGAAGAAAGGATAGAGTTCATTCTCACCAAGTTCTTACAAGCACCAGCAATAGACGATACCTGCTATTTAGTAGACGAAATTGACGAATGCATAAGAGAACTTGAAAATGAAGAGACCACGTATTCAGAAATAATAAAGATCCAAATACCCGACATTTCTGAAGACGACAATTGGCGTAAACCGTATAAAGACGACAGCCTAAGCGAAAGCTTAGCACTGACACCAAACCATATGCCAGGTCCGAAGAACCCATCTTTAGAGCTTAAAACTCTACCCAAAAACCTCAGATATGAATTTCTAGACGATGAACTAAAAAGACCAGTGATAGTCAACGCCGACTTAGGACAACCAGAAACCGAAAAGTTATTAGAAGTCCTAAAGAAGTACCCCACTGCGTTAGGCTATAACATAAGCGATCTAAAAGGTATAAGCCCTTCGATCTATATGCATCGAATTACAATAGAGGAAGACTCTAAAACCTCTCGAGAGCATCAGAGAAGACTAAACCCCATCCTGAGCACTGTAGTCAGAGATGAAGTAAAGAAATTATTTGATGCAGGAATCATCTATCCGATCTCCGATAGCGAATGGGTTAGCCCAGTTCATGTCGTACCAAAGAAAGGAGGAGCCACAATAGTTAAAAACGAAAAAGGCGAATCGATAACAAAAAGAGTCGTGACTGGAAGTCGGATGTGTATTGATTATAGGAAGCTTAACAAGGCTACGCGCAAAGATCACTTCCCGCTACCCTTCATAGACCAAATGTTGGAAAGATTAGCCAAACATTCATATTTCTGCTATCTAGATGGTTACTCAAGATTCTTCCAAATTCCCATCCATCCTGATGACCAAGAAAAGACTACATTCACCTGTCCTTACGGTACTTTTGCTTACCGCCGAATGCCGTTCGGACTCTGTAACGCTCCAGCAACCTTCCAAAGATGCATGATGGCAATCTTCGTAGATTTCATAGACGACATTATGGAAGTTTTTATGGACGATTTATCGGTATGTGGACAAAGTTTCGAAGGATGCTTACAAAACTTAGAAATGGTACTGGAACGTTGCGTAAAAGTAAACCTCGTCCTAAATTGGGAGAAATGCCATTTTATGGTCCGATAAGGAATAGTTCTCTGACACGTCATATCAGATAGAGGGATTGAGGTAGACAAAGATAAAATAGAGATTATAAAAGATCTCCAACCTCCAAAATCCGTACGAGAAATACGGAGTTTTCTAGGACATGCCGGTTTCTACAGAAGATTTATAAAAGATTTCTCGAAAATCACAAAACCTTTGACCGACCTGTTAATGAAAGATGCTGAGTTCGTCTTCGACGACGACTGTTTAAAAGCATTCGAAACATTGAAATCAGCCCTTATCACCGCACCAATCATGCAACCACCAGATTGGAGACTACCGTTTGAAATCATGTGCGACGCGAGTGATTACGCTGTAGGCGCAGTTCTAGGACAAAGGAAGGACAAGAAGCTCCATGCCATCTACTATGCCAGTAGAACCTTAGACCCTGCCCAAATGAACTACGCTACCACAGAAGAGGAACTTCTAGCAGTTATATTTGCGCTTGACAAATTCCGTTCTTACTTAGTAGGAGCAAAAATTATAATATACACAGACCATGCTGCCATAAGGTACCTAATAAGCAAAAAGGATGCCAAACCAAGACTATTGAGATGGATCCTGTTATTACAAGAGTTTGACTTAGAAATCAAAGATAAGAAAGGACCGAGAACGTTGTTGCGGATCACTTATCCCGAATAGAAGGCATCAGACACGAACCAGTACCGATAAATGACGATTTCCCGTACGAACGTCTGATAGCCAAATTAGAAAGTGACATACCCAACTCAATCTCGGAAGATCCAGAATTCGAAAAAGCCGTAGAAGCCGTCTATGCCCAAGCCACATTACCTTGGTATGCTGACATCGTTAATTACCTCGCTGCGGGCGTGCTTCCACCAGATCTTACTTATCAACAAAAGAAGAAATTCTTCCACGATCTGAAACACTATTATTGGGACGAACCTTTACTCTTCAAGAGAGGGGCCGACAACATATATCATCGTTGTGTCCCAGAGGAAGAAATAGAAAATATTATTTCCCAATGCCACTCTGCACCATATGGTGGTCATGCTAGTACATCCAAGACATGCGCTAAGATTCTCCAAGCCGGCTTATTCTGGCCTAATCTCTGGAAAAACGTTCACATCGCTGTGCAAAAGTGCGATAGATGCCAACGAACTGGCAACATCTCACGACGCGATGAAATGCCTCAGAAAGGAATCTTAGAGGTAGAAGTCTTCGACGTCTGGGGAATAGATTTCATGGGACCTTTCCCACCTTCTTTTGGAAACAACTACATACTCGTCGTTGTCGATTACGTGTCTAAATGGATAGAAGCCATAGCTACTCCAACAAATGACGCACGAGTAGTAATCAAACTCTTCAAGAACACAATCTTTCCTAGATTCGGTGTACCCAGACTCGTCATTAGTGACGGAGGATCTCACTTCATATCACGAATATTCGATAAACTTCTTTCTAGATATGGAGTCAGGCACCGAGTAGCTACACCTTATCATCCGCAAACTAGCGGACAAGTAGAGGTCTCAAACAGAGAAATAAAACAGATCTTGGAAAAGACTGTCGCTACCTCGAGAAAAGATTGGTCATCAAAGCTACAAGAAGTTTTATGGGCTTATAGGACCGCATTTAAGACACCGATAGGTACTACCCCCTATAAATTAGTTTACGGTAAATCCTGCCATCTCCCTGTAGAGTTAGAGCATAAGGCCTTCTGGGACATTAAGACACTCAACTTCAACTACACCGAGGCAGGAGAAAAGCGAATCCTGAACTTACACGAGTTGGAAGAACTTCGATTAGACGCTTACGAAAATGCCCGTATCTACAAAGAACGAACTAAAAAGTGGCATGATAAACGTTCAATCAGGAAACAATTCAGTGTGGGAGACATCGTATTGCTCTTCAATTCACGATTAAAACTCTTCCCAGGAAAACTAAAATCTAGGTGGTCTGGACCCTATGAAGTGACTAAAGTACTTCAGAGTGGAGCTGTTGAAATTACCGATAAGACGAATGCACCGTTTATCGTAAACCGGCAACGTCTAAAACATTACAATAAGAACGACAACAATCCTCAAGTCAACAATATAACATTGCTTGAGCTTCCGGCTCAAACACAAGAATAGCTTCTCACCAAGCTATCGTCAGGCTTTAGACGTTAAAAACAGCGCTTATTGGGAGGCAACCCAAATTTCCCTCGCCATTGCATTTCATTTTTCCTTAAAATTCTACTTTGAAAAATCCAACAAAAATCCTAAAATTACTACTACTTTCTACTTTCGTTCATTTTCGCACTTTTATTCTTATTTTATTTTTTTTCCCTTTTGTTTTTTGTTTCTGCCACTTTTCGTTTCTAAAAATCCTGACTTCAATTTCTTGTTTCAAACTTCTCAGGATTTTTAAAGCCTTCAAAACATTCCTTTTGTTTTTTCCGAATTACCTGCGAATATGGCCGAGTACGATTTCACAAAGGTTCACTTCAGAGGACTCGCTCAGAAGGCAAGATTTGCAGCACTGACCGAAAGAGAATTCGCCTTAACGCTGTATTATGATAAGGCTACTATGGATAAACTAGGGATCACGGATAGCATTCAATACCTGTTCAATCAACTGGGTTGGGAGAACACTGCTCTGAAAACACGCTTCGCTACCTACAAGGATCTTACCTACGAATTCCTCAGTTCCTTCAGATATACACCCAACTATGGTTTTGGATCCAGCACAGAGTTGATTACCTTCCGATTATTTGGAATGGACCAAACCCACAGCAGGATGTCACTAGCTAACCTCCTAGGATTCCCTAGCGAACCGCATGTGTTCATCAGTGCAGAAGATGACGATATTGATTTGCAACTCGAGCACTTCTGGGGGAGAATCACAGGCGACTATCACCCTGAACCAGACAGAATGTACAATGATGACATTCATAACCCAGCCTTTAGATACTTCCATAAGATACTAGCTCACACCTTGTTTGGAAAAGAAGAAAATATTACCGCAGTGTCTAAGGAAGAGTTATTCATCAGTTCTGTGCTTCTCAGGGACGGACAGTAAACGCAGTGCCTTTCATGATGAGATCCTTCAAACGCCTCACGCTGGAACCTCAGACACCTATTCTTATAGGAGGACTAGTAACAATGATTTCCCACGAGCTTGGCCTTAGATTCCATCTAAATGCCAGCACTCGTTTTGGTAACATCAGACCCATGAACATACAATTCTGCTTTAACAGGCGCATCCTAGGGAATATGGGACCTGGATCGTATGAGTACCTTATTAATGAAAAACCAGTACAGCTATTCACACTGCCTGATCATCTGATGACAAGCATCCACAACAAGGATAACTGGCTCTACGAATTGGATGAGCCTATGGGACCTCCTTCACCACAGTCAACACCCCAGGACTATATGTATGACAGTGACCACATCTCTGAGGCACACGACTACATGTACTATGAGGACGCCGCCTCTGAAACTGAAGTAGATCCTACGACTCCTCCACACTACAATACTTATCTTGAGCCTATCTCTGAGGAAACAACCGACAAATTGGATACCGTGTTACTCAGATTGGACGACGTTGATAAAGCTCTGACTAATGTAAAAGCTGATATCGCAGGCATGCACAGTGACCTGGTAGGCTTCATGGATCTAGTCTGCGACCAACTCGATTACTATTCACAGAAACTCAAGGAATTGAAGGCACGAAAAGATTAGTTATTAGCTCATAGCAGTAGTTTCAGTTTAGTCTAGTCTAGTTTAGTTTAATTTACTCGTTTGGAATTTTCACATTGTTCGTTTCATTATGTACTACATACAATTATTTCCATTTTATGTATTTCAATTCTAGTTTTGTTCAATTATTCTGTTTTCACATTATTTATTGATTGTTGGCTATTATATTACATCACCGTAGCAATACTAGGCTTTAAAATCATTCTGAATACGCCCTCAGAGCAAAATTCTGTGTTCTGCAGATTTTGCTGCTGTGACGACCGTCACACCCCCATGACGAGCGTCACACGGGTGACGACCGTCACGCAGCCCAGAACTGCAATCTGGTATAACAGAGGTCGTGTGCCCCTCCACTCCCCTCATTATCACTTTCAAACTTCCAACATTCATACCCCACTACGATTTTCGTCCTCTCCATTTAAACTATAAACCTCAACTCCAAATTCAACATCCAAACAACCATTTTGTCACATCTCCCTCTCTGCCGAAAACCCCAAAACCTCCGAAACTTCTCCATCTTCAACAATGGCCGGAAACACAGATATCAACAACATTGCCTTCCCTGAGGGCGAGTTAGGCGAGAGACAACGAGCACAGTACAATGCATTTCATCAGAGGTCTCTCCAGCCAACTCACTACCCGCACCTTCCATCACTTACGGAGCTCGGACTCCTCGAAGGTGTAACCTGGATGCTTCAACGAGCAGGCATCTGGAACCTCTGCTCCAACCCTCATCCAACCTACGAACAGCTCACCCTTGAGTTCTTGAGTTTGTTCTCATACATCACCAGCAGTGGCGAACTCAACCAGCACACAGGTGTCGCTTGTTTCCGAATGTTTGGAGTCAACTACCAGGTGAATCAGAATCAGATCGCCAGCATCCTACAGTTACCCCACGGTGAAAACGCTCATCGCCGTATCACTGATCAGTTCCAGCACGAAGCCTTCGCGCTGTGGTAACAGCTGACCGGCCTAAATGCCGATGGTTGGGACTCCCTACACGCCACTCACATCCATAACCCCGCCATCAGATACTTTCACAGGGCGTTGAGCAACACCATCTTCGCCAGAGACAACAACCACAAGGTGAACTCCAAGGAGCTCTTCTTTCTGCATTGCGTCTTCAACAATGAACCGGTCAACGCCGCCCCGTTTCTGCTGGCTCACATTCAGGCCAACTGCAACCGTGGCTCGAAGCCATTCTACTTTGGCGGGATTGTCATGGCGATTGCACTTGGGATGAACCTTGGCGACCGCCTCCAGCACCTCCAGTCCATCCCCCAGGTGTTCCTTGACACCGACCACTGCAGGGCCTCCCATCTCATCCGCTCCCGAGCTGACGGGAAATATCATCCGGTTGTGCGTGGCAAGACCGTCAGAAGCATCATCCTTCCGTCCTGCACCCGCATCCATCCTGAGGACCGTACCAACTGGTTGTTCGACCTCACTGCCCCTCCTGCTGCCGCTGTTCCTACTCAGGAACCCACTCATGATTCCGAAGATGAAATCCAAGCTGAGCTGGACAGGGCCGAGCAGCCAGAGGCATCGCAGCCTCCTCCTCCAGTAGGTACATCATCCCGCCGCCGCCGTCACCATCCCGTGCCCGACTACACCGAAGAGGACCTCTGTCGCTCCCTAGACCAGCAGGCACAAATACTCACGATGCTGCAGCAGCAGAACCAGCGAGCTGACCAGTTCGAAGCTTGGCACCGGACTCAAATGCAACAACTTCACACCGGCCAAGCTACGATCACTGAGAGTCTAGCGAATCTGACCCTGCAGGTCGAAGGACTCTGAGACACGGTCTACCACACCGGAGCCATGAGCTACGAGGATAGAGTCGCCCTTGCTAGAGCCGGAGGACGCCAGCATGGACGTGACAGGCCCCGGGACTAGATTTTCATTTTTTTCCTTTATTGTTTACTATATGTCAGTCTTTTGTATTTTCATTTTCAGTTGTATCTCCCTCTCGCATGCTTCAAGAATCAGTGAGGACACTGATCGAGATAGTGTGGGAGCGGAGCCTTATTTCCACTGTATTCAGAACTTCCCTTATTTCCTTTATTTCCACTTCACTGCACTTTGAATTTTAGTAAGTTCTATTTTTACGCTTTCTATTTCTAGCAAATAACGCTCGTCTATATAATTTTCACGTTACGCAAACAACCCCCCACATTTTTCAACAAAAACAAAAACTTTCATTTGTTCCTCAAAAGCCAAAGCATCACGAGAATGCACCTGAGTTTAAACCGAGTTTTGAGACTCCGAGGAAACGACAGTTCTAACAAAACCAGTATCGTCCAGACACCTTAGATCTCTTGTTTATGCGAGTCGGTTTCACCACCTACGTGTACCAAAGTCTCAAGTGTCTACGCAAACTCAACCCCAAGTAGTTTATACTAGCAGTCAGCACCATCCTAAAAACACTTCTAAGCGAGCGACCGATGCAAATAAGTGTATGATCTCCAAAAAGATGAAAAATAATGAAAAGAGAGCTAAAAAGCCCAAGAATATAAGATTCGTTTCCTTCTAAGTTAGGTGCTCCTCACCCGAGCATTTAGCCCAACGGCACAAAAAACTCATTGAAAAATCAATGACACCGAACCATGATCAATGAAGAAGATCAAAAACAAAAACGAGATCATATTCACTAACAGGTCGACTTGCCATGAGAGTGTGCGGACAACGGGCTTAATGTGATTGCGCTAGAACAAACATGGTGAACTTGCCACGAGAACCTTGACACCAAGATACAGTAGCATGACTGAGACCGATTTGCAATAAAAGGGAGACCTCCGGAGACTTGTAGTCCAGTGTCGTCGTGATACTCGTCTTGTTCCTACCAAGAATCCCGATTTTTCCAATCTCTGCGAACGAAGAAGCAGCCTCGTGCTTGCAGACCTTCCCACGTTTTACTTGAGGACAAGCAAAGATTCAAGCTTAGAGGAGTTTGATAACACAAAATCGTATAGATATTTTCATGCCTAATTCGACTAAAAGCTAACCGTTTTCGATCCGATTTCGGGTTATTTCCATGTATTTGTCTGATGTTTTTGCAGGTATTCAACGATCACGCCTAAACAAGGCAACATGAAGAAAAGAAGCAATCCCAGATGAAATATGGACGAAAAAGGAGTGAAAACACAATGAAAAGTGCAACAGACAGTTTTTGCTGATGTGACGACCGTCACAGATGCATGACGACCGTCACACCTTGTGACGACCGTCATGCAGGCTAAAACGCCCCACTCAGATTACACGTCAAAAGAGCAGTTCCAATTCCCATTAAATGGTCCACTACTCCCTAAATTATCTGCCTCAAGGTCCATCATCCTCAGAGGTAACCGTTGGAATTCCACCTCTATAAAAAGGGAAGCAGGGGATTTCAAACAGGAGAGCTGCATTCATACCACGAAGTGCTGCCAAATTTACTTTCCAGCAAATTTACTTTCAGTTATTTTTTGTATTCATTTCTACAGTTTCATTTGTATCCCTTTTCCTTTATTTCCCTTTCCATTCTACTCATTCCCATTTCCGCCCTTCTGTAATTGTTACTGCACTATACGATCAAATTGGAACTAAAGACAGAATCCTGCCAACATCTGTGGAGGATCTGCCCAAAGGCCAATTGGCATTATTTACAGGTTTTCGTTTTGATCGACTCTTGTTTTATCATAATGTAATTTATTATTTATTATTATTATTTATGTTTTTCTTTTCCAAATTCCATGTCTAGCTAAACTTAGGTAATCGATATGTAGTAATAATTCGGATGGGATTTGATAACTCTTGTTTGAAAACTTTCTTTTCACAAAAATAATTTACGGTCTAAGTGTTTAAAATTGATTTACGAAATAAACTTCGTTGCGAAAGCGAGAACTTGTTTTAAAGTAGTTTTGCCACGAAAGTGGGAAATTAATTAAGATACGAACCAACAAGCGAAAGCTGCGGTAAGGTCAGATAGTAAACACTAGGCATTTGTTTTAATAACAGCGAAAGCACTTTAAAACGAATTAGAACTTAGAGATTTCCAAAAAGTAATTTTAACCCCGAACGGAACACGAAAGTGTACGTTAGGCCCTTAGGATTATGATTAGCGTCAATAACCATCGTGAGACGAGAGTCTTCAAATCTCCACTTTCTGCTTAAATAAACTGCGAAAACTATTTCATACACCAGGAACTTATCAAATCCCTGAAGAACATAATTACTACGTATCGATTCAATTAATTAAAAATCTAAATAGTAAATTTAGTTTCCCCTCTTAGTGACAATCTTATTCCCTTAAAACATATTCTACCTATCTAAACATAGTAACTCCCGAGAACACTAGTTTGATTACGAGTCCCTGTGGGATCGATATCTTTTATTACTACGCGATAGACTGTGCACTTGCAGTTAGTTGTATTAGACATAGAAAGTCGCGATCAAGTAGCACGAACTACGGACGCTCTGATTCTTCACATCTTTTAGGTGAAGATACGTAGGCACAAGGGCCCCAATCCTTGGCGAGCACCCTTCCATTTTTCTTCACCATTAGTTCTTTGCACTACATTTACTCTAACTTTCCCATTGCACGAGAGAATACGTAGGCATAGGACTGTGAAGTCCTATCGAGTCTCCTTTTTGTTTCTACCCTTTTCTCTCTTCACCTTTTCTTTTATATTCTTTTCTTTCATTTTTTTCTCAACCCCTTTGTCGCAACTGCAAAAGCACCCGGCGAAAAAATAGAAGATTCGTCATCAAACGTTATTTATCCCAAAGAGAAGGAAAGGGAACGATCGAAGAAAACCTAAAGAATGAGAAAAGACAAGGTGATCGCAACCAAATCTTGGGTTCGGGAGTCAGTTACCCAAGGGGAAGGTATTAGCACCCCTCACGTCTGTTGTACTCAACAGAATCCATGCTTGTTGTCTAATGAAAGGGTGTGTTTTCTAAAAGCTACTGCTAAATGGAAACAAGAACAAGACAAAAAGAAAGAGACTCAATAGGACATCGTTGCCCTATGCCTACGTATTCCCTCATGCAATGGGAAATTCAGATTCAACGTAGTTCGAAAAACTATGGGGGATGGGGGAAGGTTACTCTCCAAGACATCGCCATCTTGTGCCTACGTATCCTCATCTGGTATGAGAAATCAGAGAAAACAGAGTTCAGGAAATGAAACCACATGTTGGTTAAGCGTTTTTTATGAGCGACGTTAAGTTCCCATTCCAGCAGTTAAGGACGATGCATATTTGCAGTAGAACAGAAAAGTAACGTACTATTTTCTGAAAATGAGTTTGGAACACAAATCCTGAAGGATAAAAGGTTTGACTTTTGTTTGTGAGTTTCAGTGAAGTGAATTATTTTGTTTTGTGATTCACGTTGCACTAAAGACTATGACATAAGAGCGAATGCGTCGCATATCGCCTAAACGGCATACGCTAAGCACTATAAAAAAGTGGGGAGAAACCCCCCACTCATCATTTCCCATGTGCTTAAGGCTCGTGGCGCACAATATTTGTTTTCTTTATTAGATGAGTTAGAATGCGTTTTGAGATGAGAAGAGAGACACATGGAAGGTCTAAGGGAAACTCGGCCCTAACGTTGTCATGCAAAGTGGTCCTAAGGTCGGGATGCGAAAAGAGATTTTATCCTAATGTTAGCATGCAAAAGATAGACCTAAGGTTGAGGTTAAAAGGGACTAACCTACTAGTTATCATGCTTGGATTGCCATCCTAGTGTCTATCCTACTCCAAATTTAATCGAAAATTAAATTGGAATAAGGAACCTAAGGGAACATGCAAAGGCAAGGCAAAGAGTAAGGAAACAAGGTAAAAACAACAGCTACAACAGTGCCTCTGGCATAAAACAACAGTAAAATCCAGCACACAATCAAGACAACCTATAATAGCACATGTTTCAGCATAAAAGCAGGTGTAAAAAGGTAGGCAGCAAGCAAGCAAGACAAAGACAACATGCAAAGTTTAGAATAAGACAGGTGTGGAAAGTAGGGCAGCAAGTATGCTTGAATGCACTTAAACAATAACAAATACCAATCATGGATAGATATCATGCAAGTATGAACATGTTTCAACAATAAAACATAATTGATCAACAACATTGTATCATTAAGAATCAATAAGATCAACATGTTTTTCAAATTAAATTGAACGATCGACCGATCAAACTAACGCGCAACAAAGCAGAGTTTGGAACAAATGCAAACCTGCATCAAACATCCAGCAAAGCAAACAATTCATGATAACCAATTAACATGATATAAGCAAGCAAAGCATGTGATCATTCATTAATCTAGCAACAATAACATGTTATGCACTCAAACAGAAAATGAACGCCACATGTCGAAGAATCGAGATTAAACATTCAAGAATGATGAAATATGTCAAAAGCAATCCACATAAATGCATCATATCAATCCATGAAGTTTATATGTGAAAAGGAGCCCAAACTAGCAAGAAAAATGCAAAAACAAAGCATTATGTTCAGTGGTAATCGGTTACTGTAATCAGGTAACCGGTTACCTGTTGAAAAAACAGCCTTGAACGTGAAATTTATGAAGGGTAATTGGTTATCGATATGTGGTAATCGGTTAACACTAAACCAAAACTAGAATAACCCCTTTCAAAACCAGTTTTCAGCACCAAACAACTTATCCAATCAATCACATGAACATGTTACCAATTAGACACGAATTTATCATCAAGAATCAGTAATCAAACATCATATAAACACGATCAAACATTCAAATCAACAAATGACAATAATCCAAATCAACAAAATGGATCAAAATGCATCAGAATCCAATGATCTACATTGTGATTATGCAAATAAGTTCAGAACTGAATTAGATCTAGAATTACCAACCTTCAAAGTTGAGATTTGCTTTGGTGAGTGTTAATTCACTTGAAATTAACAAATCCAAGCTAGAAACCCAGAGAATCTTCATGTTCCAAGAGCTTCCTTATGGTAGAAATGAAGAACAAGCAAGACCAATCAAAATTGACTCAAAAAAGCACTTCAAATCTAGCTTCCAAACTCAGATCTCAATTCAAACGAACAATGAGTGATGAATTAAAGATAGTGGAGATGAATGAGGGGATTTTGCTCTAGAATTCAAGATTCCAATGAAGAATCAATGAACTCAAGTGGAAAGAGATTTAATGGAGGTTTTAGGAGTGAAAAAAAAAATGAGAGAAAATTCTAAGGTTGAGATGAAGAATGAGAGTGAATTGGTGTGAATCAAGGTGGTTTGGAGAAAATACACTTAAATAAGCTCTAGGTTAGGAACAAAAATGTGGTTTGGATTGTGGATTAGTGTTTGGAATGGAAATTAGGAGTAAAATTAGGAATGGAGTGTTTGAAATTTGGAAGAAAATGGTGAAAATTGAAACAATTATAGATCCTTCCAATGATGATTATGTGAAATCAATGGTTGAAAATGATTGGAAAAGTTGCAATGCTGAAAATTCAAACTTCTTGGCAAATTTCGCCCAGGGTAACCGATTACCCATATGTGGTAACCAGTTACCACATTCAAAAAATGTCCAATTTGGCGCCAAATGGAGGGAATCATGTATAATCACCTGCTACCACCTGTTCTAAGCTCCGTTAAGCCTCTAAAACTTGCCCTTGGATATTATAACTGTGAGAATGCTTGAGATAGTCTATACACCATCTCCTGAGCTAAGAATAACCTACTGAATAAGATAAAATCGACTGCTCGATCGTGGGAAAAATAAATGTCGGAGCCCCTGATGCTCGCTGTTTGAACTCTTGCAACGAAAGGGAACCCTGAGCCATAGAAACACCTTGATCCCATGTCTCGAGAACCAATGTTATGATATGCAAAAATGCAAAAATGCAGAGAAACAAAAGCCAGTAAACCAAGAAACGATGAGGCAAATTTTGGGGTACTACAGCTTCCCTATTCAATCGACTTGAACCTGAAGGGATGATAGCAACCGATTTCAAACATTCAAGGTGCAAGGAGATTGAATACCAAAAGAACCCGGAAACTTACAACCTGCGGGGATGCAAAACAGTGAATACCAACCAAAAGTTGGGATGCGACACGCTAAGGATAACAATCCAAGATGACCAAAACATCAACCAAAAGTTGGAACAAAACCGCCGAATACAAACCAAAAGTTATAATGAAGCGAAGGACACTAACCAAGAGGTGGGGTAGCAACCAAAAGATACCAACCAAGAGTTGGGATAAAAACCATAGGATACCAACGAACGATTGGGATCGTCTAAAGGATACCAACCAAGAGTTGGGATAAACAACTAAAGGATACCAACCAAGAGTTGGGATAACAACCAAAGAATACCAACCAAGAGTTGGGATAACAACCAAAGGATACCAACCAAGAGTTGGGATAACAACCAAAGCATACCAACTAAGAGTTGGGATTACGAGAATGCCGACCAAAGGAAACCTCCTAGGGACAAAATGTTAGAACACAGATTGGTGTTTCTTATATCTCTATGTTTTGATGATAACTTTTATGGAATTTTGTAATGAGTAAATATACACTCTAAAATTTGTTCAAGTATTATTGTTTCAGGTATAAAATTGAAAACTCTTAAAGAAGCAAAATACATAAGTACAAAGAAACTATGCAAGGCTATGAAGCATCAGATGCAAAACTTTCAGAAGATTCTGCAGCGCTGCCAGAAGGATCTGAAGCAGAAGCAACAGAATGATTTGAAACGTAAATGAAAGAAGTGTTCAGAAGATTGAAAGCTTTGATAATCAGACTCTTATCATTAATATTCACGCTCTTAGCACTACTGCTGCATACTCTGATGAAGACTCTGATCAAGATTAAGACTCTGATACATGAAGATCTGATCATCTATCAAGACTCTGAACTTATCATTCATCTTAAGCTCTGATCATCTTAAAGCATTCCATACCTTTTAAGCTCACTACAAGTTCTGAAGTGCAGATTATGAAGAATTCATCTTGAAGGAAGCTTGTTGAAGAAGCTGTAAACTTGATTAGACGTGGTGCTACTTCCAAAGTAACCAACGGCTAATTTGTCTAAAGAAGTGACGTGGTGCAACTCCCAAGACTTCTACAAACATACCTTTCTGCAGAAAGCATATCTCTGCCCATACTTTTGGTGATGAAAAGTCATACAATCAAATATTATATTCAGCTGCACATCACTCAAAGCATTTTGGAAAAGCTATAAAAGGAGAACTACTTCAACATTTTGAGGTTTCTAATTCACTACTCATAATTCTGCTCATTAAAATCTCACTCAGAAAGATATTCATACTTGATTCATAAAAGAGAAAATCTCTCAAGATATTATTCATTTGATCTTTCATAAAACCATATAGTTTGTTGTACTTAATCTTAAGTGTAAATATCACAGTTGTGATACAGCATATTAGAAGCATTCAAACACTTGTTAGTTTACATTAATTTGTAAGAAGTTCCTTAAGAAGACCAAGGTGTGGTCAGTAGTTCTTGAGAAGACTAAGACAGTTGCTCTTAGTGCTTTCTATTGTAATCAGTTGATCAATAGTGGATTAAGTCCTTGCAGAGAAAGGCAAATCATCTTTTGATAAGGTGGAATGGAGTAGTTGAGTTCAACGAACCAGGATAAAAATCTTGAGTTGTTTTCATTACCATATTTCTTAAAACTCTTATTCAACCCCTCCCTCCCCCCTTCTAAGTGTTTTTCTCATCTTCAGTTGGCATCAGAGCTCCGGTTCTATTTGTGCTATCACTTAACTGTGACCAGAAAAGATCCAGTGGGAAAAACTCTTGATACTCTTGGTTGATATACATTATGGCTACTGAAACTTTAACACCCAACAACAACAAATATGAAGAAAGAGTCAACATAAAACCTCCCATGTTTGATGGAGAGAAATTTGATTATTAGAAAGATAGACTGGAAAGTTTCTTTCTAGGATTTGATGCTGATCTTTGGGACTTAGTTATTGATGGATACGTTCATCCCACTGATGGGAATGGCAAGAAGGTTGACAAAAAATCAATGACGGAGGAGCAAAAGAAGGAATTCAGAAATCACCACAAGGCTAGAACTATATTGCTAAATGTTATATCTCATACTGAGTATGAGAAAATAACCAACAGAGAAACTGCCTTTGATATATTTGAATCCCTGAATATGACTCATGAAGGGAACTCTCAAGTCAAAGAAACCAAGGCTCTGGCACTGATCCAGAAGTATGAAGCTTTCAAGATGGAAGAATCTGAATCTATTGAAGCAATGTTTTCCAGATTTCAGATTCTCACTGTTGGCCTAAAGGTTCTGGACAAGGGTTACTCTACAGCAGATCATGTCAAGAAAATAATCAGTAGCTTGCCAACCAGATGGAGACCCATGGTCACTGCTCTGAAGCTGGTAAAGGATCTGAACAAGATTACGCTGGAGGAACTAATCAGTTCTCTAAGAAGTCATGAGATTTAACTAGAGAAAGATGAGCCTCTAAAGAAAGGTAAGTCAATTGCTTTAAAATCTAATATAGTTGTTAAAGCATTACAGGTATTAGAAGAAAGCTCTAAAGAGTCTGCTTTTGAAGATGAAGAAGAACTATCCTTGCTATCCAGAAGAATCAACAAACTCTGGAAGAATAAGCAAAGGAAGTTCAAGAACTTTAGAAAACCAGATCAACATAAAGAATCTTCTGGGCACAGAAGATCTGGAGAACACTCTGGATACAGAAGATCTGGAGAATCCTCTGGACACAGACGATCTGGAAAAAGAGAGGTTGTTTGCTATGAATGCAAAGAACCTGGGCACTACAAGAGTGAATGTCCAAAGCTTCAGAAGGAGAACCCAAAAAGAAAGTCAAATCACAAAAAGAAAGTTCTGATGGCTACCTGGGATGACTCAGATGCATTTGATTCGTCATCAGAGTCAGAAGAAGAATGTGCAAATGTAGCATTCATGGCTGACATTGAGGACATTGCTAAATCATCTGGATCAGAATCAGAATCTGATTCTGAGGAGGTATTTGCTAAATCATCTGAATCAGAATCAGAATCAGAGACTATAGAAAGGGTGTTGGATATAAATCTTTCTCTTATGAAGATTCAAATCCAAAATCTGTAGATAAACTGGATATCAAGTATCCTCCCTTATATTCTCAGTTTACATTTGGTCACTTAAATGATATTAAACACACAAGTTCTAATTAGAACAAACCTGTGTTTAATAAATCTAAAGCTAATCAGAACAAGTCTTATGTTGAAAGACAGAAGTTCAGAAAAATCTTTAAGGAAACTAACAAAAAAGGACCCAAGAAAATCTGGGTACCTAAGGATAAGATAATTTATGTTGCAGACATCCTTAGCAGCAAAGTCAAGACTCCAGTCATGGTACCTGGACTCTGGATGCTCATGACATATGACGGGAAAAAGGTCTATGTTCCAAAGTATGGAGCTTAGATCTGGAGGAAATGTCAAGTTTGGAGGGAATCAGAAGGGCAAGATAACTGGCTTTGGAACCATAGGCAATGGTAAACTTCCTTACATATCTAATGTCTTGCTTGTTGAAGGGTTAGCTCATAATCTATTGTCCATAAGTCAATTAAGTGACAATGGTTATGACATTATCTTTAATCAAAAGTCTTGCAAAGCTGTTAGTCAAAAGGATGGCTAAATCCTCTTTAATGGTAAAAGGAAAAACAACATTTATAAAATTAGTCTTTCAGAACTTAAGGTTCAGAATGTTAAATGCCTTATGTCTGTTAATGAGGAGCAATGGGTCTGGCACAGAAGATTGGGTCACATTAATATGAGACGTATATCTCATATTAATAAGCTTAATCTGGTCAGAGGACTTCCTAATCTGAAGTTCAACTCAGATGCTCTTTATGAAGCATGTCAGAAAGGAAAATTTTCAAAATCATCTTTTAAATCCAAAAATGTTGTTTCAACTTCAAAACCATTAGAGTTATTTCACATTGATCTGTTTGGACCAGTGAAAAATGCATCCATCAGAGGCAAGAAGTATGGATTAGTCATTGTTGATGACTACAGCAGATGGACATGGGTAAAATTCCTAAAACACAAGGAGGAGTCACATTCTGTGTTCTTTGATTTCTGCAAACAAGTCCAAACTGAAAAAGATTTCAAAATTGTTCAGTGATCATGGTGGTGAATTTGAAAACAAACATTTTGAAAAATATTTTAATGAAAATGACATTGCTCATGATTTCTCCTGTCCTAGAACTCCACAACAGAATGGAGTTGTAGAGAGGAAAAATAGAACTTTGCAAGAGATGGCTAGAACCATGATCAATGAGACTAACATGGCAAAACATTTTTGGGTAGAGGCAATTAACACAGCATGTTACATTCAGAACAGAGTGTCAATTAGACCTCTTCTGGAAAAGACTCCTTATGAACTGTGGAGGAATAAAAAGCCAAACATTTCTTATTTCCATCCTTTTGGATGTATTTGTTTTATGCTGAACACTAAAGAGAATCTTAACAAGTTTGATTCTAAAGCACAAAAGTGTTTCATGCTTGGATATTTTGAGCGCTCTAAAGGCTACATAGTATACAATACTGAGACACAGATTGTGGAGGAATCTATACATGTTAAATTTGATGATAAGCTTGGCAATCAAAAGCTAGAGCAGATTGAAAACTCTGCAGATGGAGAAGTTATTCTCATAGAATCTGAGAAGTCATAAGTAGAGAAAGCTCAAGAAGAAGCTACGCCAGATGCAACTCCATTGGCTGCTCAGATGAATAACATGAATATTTCTGAAGAACCAACAGTTAAAGGACCATCCAGAATCAAAGCTTCTCATCCAGAAGAAATGATCATTGGGAAGAAAGATGACCCTATAAGAACAAGGTCATTTATCAGATCATCTGGAACATCACTTCTTGGGTTGGTGTCTGTTGCGGTGAAAATTGGATATCAAGCTATTAAATTAACTTGAATCTTAATTCTTTTACAACCGGACTTTATTTTATCCAAAGGAAAGGTCTAAAGAAAGAAAAACCTTTTTCGCGATGTAACGACAACGCTTAAGAGATTCGGGGATCGGGGGTTGGTTATACCTAGGGAAGGTGTTAGCACCCTAAATATATGTAGTACTCTACAGGAACCTTTTGTTTGGTTGCTTGCTAAGTTTGTGAAAATGTACTATGGATTGGAAAAAGATATGAGTTGAAACCTAAAGTTATATACACTAAGTTTGCTCGCAAAGACGTCGCATCTTCTGCTTACGTATCCTAACTAGGATAGAATCAGAGCAATCGTAGTTCACCTCACAAGGGATAAAGAACACTTGATTATGATCAAGGTTCAAGGGGAACAAACATGACAATGTTTGTGTGGAGTTTGACAAAACTCCCTAATCTAAGTTGTAATATTCAAGAGGGGAAGTAAGAAATCATGACGATGATTCTTACACAGAGTTGACAAACTCTTTCCTAGGGTTATAGTTGAAGAACACTCCTAATACAGGTGGGTCTTTTAGACTTAAAGCAAAGTCTAATGATTTCTAATCTAGGGTTAAAGTGACTTAACAAAGTCAAGGGGGATAAGAGATGTTTCTAATGACATGAGGGTCAAATGGACAGACTTTTCTTTTGGAAGTGACTGGGGAAGCAACTGGATGAGAGCTAACAAGCCTCATCTCTTGGGGAAAGAAAAATAAAAACAACAACATAATAAAGAATGCATGGTGACAACCATTAAATGAGAACATGAAATTGATAAGATTAAAATGCATCGATGACAATCAAAGCAGACTAGCAGAACAGGAAATGTGACGATGGATCGTATTCAAATAGATTCAACAGATTAAAGCAACAAGAACATGGTAACAACCAAAAATGAAGCTTCAATATGTTAACAAACATTTAAAGGTGAGAATGCAAACAAAACATCACAAAAAATCACAAGTACATCACGAGAAAATTCATCTGCATCTGTCAGGATGAATACAGAAAGTACGCAACTCGTACACAGTCAAAAGAGATGAAAAATTTGTTAAACATAAAAATAAAAAAAATATGACATGAAATTACACATTAAGGGGAATACAATGAAAAATGAACGGGTGAAAAACTAATAAAATTGAGAGAGTTATGAATTTTCAAAGTTTGGTGAAAAATGGAAAAAATAATAAAAGAGTTGCCCTCCTCAGGGGTCGAACTCATGCATGCAGGGTACAAGGCGTGTTTGGCTTAAGGGGCTTACCACTGGGGTGGCTATACATCCGTTGATTGATGCCACCCCTTTAATTAATAAGGGTGAAATGTTTCAGAATGCCTTGGGCAAAAACACACAAACAATGATTTTACGTTTTGCGTCGTAACTTTCTCGTTACTTATCCAAATGAGACAAACTTTATATGTAACTGGACCAGAAAAACATGAGGGTCATGATGGTGCCATTATTTTTCTGAGATTCCCCTCCTACTGAAAAACACGATAGCATGTATGTTTCTTGAAGTTTTGGTGCATTTTGAAAATTACAACTTGTTCCAAACATTTTTAAACCACACCAAAGCAACACACAGTTCACATATATGGTAATGAACAATCCTAGCCCCTAAATCAGACTCAAGACAAACAGATATGGAAAAGACATGTCAAGATGCAGTTTTATTTGAAATGATGTGTTTTGAACAAGTGGTATGCATTTTGATCCCTATGGCATGAACCAATTGTTTTAAGAATTAAATGATGATTTGAGCATTTCAAAAAAGATGTATTGGATAGGTTCCATCAGCTGGTAGGGATCAAAATGCAGCAGAATGAAAAATGACATGATCATGCAAATATGATGTTTGGTAAGAATGCATTTTGGAGTATACTACCCATGACAGCTAGCTCCAAACCAAAACAATTATGCACACACCACACATGGGTGATAATGAATGAATCTAGATTAAACTTGTGGCTGGAATTAGACTGTAGTGAAAAGTCTCATGTGAATTGCAAAGATAACATGAATGATATGCATGAATCTGTCTAGTTTCAATCCAAAGTATTTTCAAGCCAATACAATTATACACACACCTCATACTTATGACACTGAATGAGTGTGATCACCTTTAAAGCCAAAATTAAAGCTGTTATGAAAACTGGTTTTTTGAGCTGCACTTGTTATGAACATTATGCATGATGAGATGAATTTTAATTTCCAAACCTTTTCAATCCAAACCAAAGCAACACACAGCTCACATAAATGATGATAAATGATTCTAAGTCCAAAAGGAAGCTCAATGCAATCAGCTTGTGAAATTGGTACACCAAGTTATAATTTTTGCTAAAAGATGCATTTTGAAATCCCAAAACATAAACCAATTGTTGTAATACTCAAATGAGGGTTTGAACATGTCAAAAACGACATATGTGATGTATTTCAACAATTAGTTTAGGCAACACACAATTAGAATGAGAAATGAGGTGTGAGTTGCTTAATGATGTCTTTAAAATGCATGTTTGATTCCAAAGACTAAAACAAATACCTTTGTCAATTAATGATTATTTGTCCAAGTTTGAAATGTGTTTTAAATGAGATTTCAACACAAGACATCATTCAAAAACCAAGTGAGCAAAATAGTGTGTGTGAGTTTTAAACTAACATGAATTGGCTTATGACCACAAACTTAAATTTGACGAAGACCAAGTATGCTTAAACTGATAAAATTAGGCTCCAAGTATATTTGATGATATGAACAAATGGACCCTATCTTGATAATGCCAAAAATCAAGAGAAATGAGCTTTTTACTGCAAACTCACAACTTACAACAATAGCCCTAGGTGGCAATTTCAAAATAGTTGGCAAAAATGCATTGCCTGGTCCTTGCAATCCTGTAGACCAAGGTTCTAATGGTAACTTGCAGCAATAGCCCATGAGCCAAGTCCAAATGGCTGAGGTCTTCTTCACATCCCAAATAACAGCCCTCTCTTAAAACAGAAAAAAAATAGCAGCAGGGCCACCTATCCTACATGTGTTTAGCAACTGTGGCTAACAAGCTTACCCAAAACTAATGTGATATCCATGAAATGTTGTAAGCATGAGTTCAAACAGTCCTAATGTGCATCAGTCATACATCATCCACTACTTAATCAAGAGATTTGCATCTCAACTTTGGGGCCTAAACCAAAACTGGAGTACAACTGTAAGGTATGGGAATTGAGGTGCAGTTTGGGAGTTATGATCCAATCCAAGAAACATTAAGCGGTTCTATAACACAAGTTTAGTTTGTTGTCAAAGACACAACAATCTTAAAGTCACACTATTGACTAAGGCCCTAAGAAACAGGACAATGCAGACTGAGGCATGACAGCTCCTTCCACATGCCTAAACACAGTCATGTCATATGTTCTGGAGCATACACTAAATTTCAAAAACAAATCACATGTATACCAGTTTTGGCTACACACTCCAAAACCACTAGGAGCATAAACAGGAAAAGAGTCATCTCATTCTCACTAAAGAACTCAGCACAAACCTTATCAATCCACTAACAGCCTTGTGACTTATTCAAACAGAGTTACCACAAACAGACATCAGAACAGCCCCAAAGCAAGACTAGTGTACAGACCAACACAAAGCTAGTGACCTAATGCCAACATTCTGGATTGAGGCAAACCAAGGGTGACATTTCTGAGCATAAACTATAACACAAGACACCAAAAATTATCAACATCAAAATATCCACCAAACTTGTGTGAAGGTAACAACATGAGCTAGCAATTTCACTCAAAAACTGTTTTGACAGTACATTAACAAACTCAACACACCATAATCATAAATTTGGCAAGAACATGCTCAACACTTATGCTAATATTCATACCAATCTTTTCATTTATTAAAAAATCACATATCATGAAAATCACCAAATGTTCATAGCTTCAAAATTCACAAAATGCAAAAAACATGAAAGAATGGTGCAAGAGTCAATATGTACAAGTTAAATACCTCTTGTAGAACTTGTTGAACAAGCTAGAATAGCCAAGAAACCTAGAGAACTTCAATCTCCCTTTTTTGCCTTGAGTCTTTCCTTCACTTCTAAGCAAAATGCAAGTGTGATGTCAAATGAAGCAATGCAAGCCACCAATGATTTCTAGCACTTTGAGCAGTTGAGAAACATCATATGAAAGGTGTTAGGATGATTGAAATGCCAAGAAAATATATGGAACAAGATATGGCAAGTTTTGTAGCTTTTGGTCAAAGTATCTTGGTGTAAGAGTTGACTTTTTGATTGGTGAGGGTTTTGGGGGGTTTAATGGTTTAGACACCTTCTATACCATATTTATGGATTTCATGGATGATTGTTGGGGTGTTGGAATGTAGAGAAATGATTTTGGCAGCCCTTGTGCCAAGACAAATTTTTTAAGCTTTTTAGTGAAAAGTGAGATTTGGTGATTTGGAGATTTTGAGTGCAGAGCAGAGGTTTTTTCTGGTTTTTAGAATGTTTTTTATGTCCAAAGTGAGGTGGGGGAGAGTCCTATTTATATGCAAGTGAGATTGAGGGGCTGGTTTGAAGGTTTCTTCATTTTGAAGAAAGGTTTAGATATATTTGGAAGAAACCTCCCTTGAAGGGTTTTCTCTTGGCTGAAGATCTAAGCCTCAAAGGTCAAGCAAAATGATGATTTTCAGAGGTTGATAGCAGGCTAGAAGTGTAGGAGTGAGGCTGGTTCAGAATAGGTTTGACACCTCATGCTTCACTTTTTCACTTTTGGTGCAACTTGCATACCCACTTGCAAGGCAATGGTACAAACTCCTCTTTTGAATTTTTTTGCATAACTCCTTGGTTGCTCATGCTACATACTCTTCCTATATCAGATACAACATGTTTGATCAACTGAATTTGGCAAATTTGATGAAAGAAGGTATTTTGCAAAACGGACATTGTGGGACTAAAGTGTGAAACCCCTAACTTTGCACACATGTAACTTTCTGCTCACAACTGACTTTGAGATGTGCTAGTACTTTTTAGAAAGCCCTCACATAGCTCTAAAACATCCATGTTTTCATGAGTTTCAATTTCCCAAAGGAACTTGGCCAAAAAGCCCTCTAAAGTTGCTAAAAAATGAGCTTAAAAATGAAATTTTCCTAAGTCTTTTTCCCCTCTTAAAATGAATTTGATCATAACTCAAAATCTATGCATTTTATGATCATGGACCACTTAGGGACTTTTGTAGGACTTGTCAAGAGCTTCCAAATGAGCTTTGAACCAACTCAATTGGATGTGTGGTTAAGGAGTTATGGTTTAGCCCTTTTCAAAACCCTAATTTCCCGATTTTTCGATTACTCCTTCATCATTGATCCAATGGTCATGAAAATTTATATGCAAGTCCAATATGACATACGGAACAACTTTGTTTCACAACTTGAAGTCCAATTCACAAAATTTGGAGAGTTGACTTTTCAGTCAACCGTACGACCGATTGGTGATTACCGAGTCGCCTGTTGACATTCTGGGCCTCCTGAGACTTTGAAAATTCTTGGATGAACTTTATTAGGCTATATGAACTTCATGAATCACAATCCCACCATTTAAACATCTTCCAACATCAAAGTCAAACTACGGTTGACTTTTACTAGTCCAAAACCCTAATCGGATGCTCTGAAATGCACTGCTCTGAATTCTGGGGTAACAACCTCACATTGGCTTCTCAATTGAAATTATATAATACCCTTGACCTTGTTTCCTATTTGAATGAGCCCAAAACATTGGCTAATCACAAACCTTGAAGCTTCGATTTTGACTGCACGAAACCCTGATTCATCTGCAATTTGACAAAGAGAGACTTGCACTGGGTTAAGGTTAGAAAATTCATGAGTATGCTCCTAAAATGATAATGAGAATCTAAGGGTTCAAAATTTGGGGTGCAACAGTGTCTATTATTGAACCAACATCTGTGGATGAGGCTCTGAGTGACAATTATTGGATACTTGCAATGCAAGATGAGCTAAATCAATTTACAAGAAATGATGTGTGGGATCTGGTTCCTAGGCCAAAAGGTTTCAACATTATTGGAACAAAATGGGTATTTAGAAATAAACTAAATGAGTAAGGAGAAGTTGTTAGAAACAAGGCAAGACTGGTAGCTCAAGGTTACAGTCAACAAGAACGTATTGATTACACTGAAACTTATGCTCCAGTGGCAAGGTTAGAATCTATACGCCTTCTTATTTCATTTGCTGCACAACATAACATCACTCTATATCAGATGGATGTTAAGAGTGCCTTCTTAAATGGCATTATAGAAGAAGAAGTTTATGTCCATCAACCTCCTGGTTTTGAAAGTGACAAATTTCCAGATCATGTTTTCAAACTCAAAAAATCTCTTTATGGTTTGAAACAAGCTCCCAGAGCTTGGTATGAAAGATTAAGTAATTTTCTTCTGGAAAAGAACTTTATCAGAGGCAAAGTGGACACAACTCTTTTCTGTAAAACATTTAAGAAAGATTTACTAGTTTGTCATATTTATGTGGATGATATTATCTTTGGATTTACCAATATTATGTTGGGAAAGGAGTTTGCTTTGTCTATACAGGCTGAATTTGAAATGAGCATGATGGGAGAACTTAGATTCTTTCTGGGAATCCAAGTAAATAAGACTCCATAATGCACATATATTCACCAGACTAAATATGTCAAAGAGCTTCAAAAGAAATTCAATCTGAATGAAAGCAAATTGGCAAAGACTCCAATGCATCCTACAAGCACACTTGGTAAGGAAGAGGTAAGTAAGAAAGTTGATCAAAAACTTTACAGAGGTATGATTGGATCTCTCTTATATTTGACTGCTTCAAGACCTAATATTTTATTCAGTGTGTGTCTGTGTGCTAGATTCTAATCAGATCCTAGATAATCACACTTAACAGCTGTTAAGAGGATTCTAAGGTATCTGAAAGGTATTACTAATTTGGGTCTGTGTTACAGAAGATCTGATGAGTATAAATTAGTTGGATTCTGTGATGCTGACTATGCTGGAGACAGAGTAGAACGTAAAAGTACTTCTGGAAGTTGTCAATTTCTTGGAAGTCATCTGATGTCTTGGTTTAGCAAGAAGCAACCCACAATTGCACTTTCAACAACAGAGGCAAAATATATTGCTGCTGCTAGTTGTAGCACCCAGATGCTCTGGATGAAAAGTCAACTAGAAGATTATCAAATTTTTGAGAGTAACATTTCTATCTTCTGTGATAATACTTCTTCTATATGCTTATCTAAAAACCCTATTTTACACTCTAAAGCTAAGCATATAGAGATTAAACATCATTTCATCAGAGACTATGTTCAGAAGGGAATTATCAAATTAAACTTTGTGGATGCAGATCATCAGTGGGCTGATATCTTTACAAAACCCCTTGCTGAAGATAGATTTAAATTTATTCTGAAAAATATAAGTATGGACTTTTGTCTAGAATAAAATATTCATCAGATGAAATTTTTTCTCAGATGATAAATGTCTAAACTCTGAAGTATTTCTTCTAATCAATTCAATGTTTATTTATTTATGTGTACATCTGAACTAACAAGGCTCAGAGGATCTGAACGTTGCCTAACGTTTCATTTCTCAAAGAATTTCAGAGGCACATGCAAGCAAACACGTGTAGCTCAGAATCTGGAAAGGTAGAGTGCACCATACTGAAGTGACGTTTGAGGTATTGCTTTGAAAATCCAAAATCTCTTGATTTTCCCCCATTCTGTCAGAATCTTAAATGCTTGATATGATTTTATTCCTTGCATTAATTGCTTGATCTGATTTTGTGTCATTTCATTCAATGCTTATGTGTACGCGTGAGATTGTGTGTCTTTTTGCATGCCCTAAATTTCTCTATAAATTCTCACAACACTTCACAAATCACACTTTACACTCTTTTCACCTCTCATATGCATTTCTGTCTTCTCTGTTGTTCCATTTATTTCAAAACCCAAAACCTCTCATAAACCCAGACGCATCTCAAGAACATCAATGGCTTCACCATCTTCAACACCTGCTTAGATAAAAACCTCAACTATTGCTGCTGGTTCATCTCCAAATGTTGCTGGTTCATCCCAAACTGTTGTTGTGTACAAAGCACCTGTGAGAACTCTTCTCACTCCAATCAAAGAACTTGAAGTTCTGTGTGAGAACTTTGTGGATTTTGAATCCATCAAAGAAAATGGTTTTTATCTCCTTTCAACCATCAAAACTCATAACTGGGAAAAGTATTTTGACAGGATGATGGGTCCTGTTTATCCAGCGTTGGTAAAAGAATTCTGGATACACGCTCAAGTGTGCCATAAGTTCATTCATTCATCTGTTCTTGGGAAGGAGATTATCATCACTAAAAAGTTAATCAGACAACTACTCGAGTATAAGGAAACTGATGGAATCTCAAGTATGGCTATTGATCGTGTGGATTTGGCTAACATTTTTCAAGAAGTTTGTGTTTCTGGAGAACCATCCAACAAGGTCAGAGATCTGAAACCTGTCTACAGAATCTGGGCCAAGATTTTCATGAGTTCTATCTTTCATAGAAAATCTTCTAACTCACCAGATTATGTGAACTCAGAACAAATGTACTTCATGTTCTGTATGAGTAAAGGAAAAAAGGTGGATTTACCTTATCTTCTGTTCAGTCATCTTCTAAACCATATCAAAGAAACAAGAGAAGAAGTAAGGGTTAAAGCTGGAAAAATCAGAACTTGGATCCCTATGGGAAGATTGATATCAGACATTCTAACAGAGAATGGTCTTGTGAAACATCTGTTTGATGCTGGAGTGACAGATGATCTGTCGTATGTTATAGGCTCTGTCATCAGTGGGAACACTCTGAAGAGAACGAAAGTCATTTCAGAGCTTGCTGGAAAACCCAAAAAATTTCAAACTGAAGACGTCAGCAGAAGGAGAATCCCTTTAGCAGATTTTCCTATGTTCAGTGCTGATGAACATAGGCACATCATTCTGACATACATTGCTGAATGTTTAAGAGATGGTATCCCTCTGCCTGCTAACATAGTGCAGAAGGAAGGAGAAGTTCTGCCCAATCTTCTGAGAGAAAGGCGCAGGAAGAGAAAAGCTGAGGAAGGATCTGTTGCACAACTCAAGAGGAAGGCCTCTGATGCTGGTGACAAGCCTGAGAAGGACAACAAGCAAAAGGAAAATCCTCCAGAAGCTACTGTGGAAGAAATCAGAGAAACAATTCACCGGGTATTAACATCTGATCCCAAACCATCTGTACCTTCACCCTCACCTTCACCTCCACCATCTCCTCCTAAACCATCTGAACCTAAATCATTTGAACCCATTTCATCTCATACACATTCTCAACCATCTTCTATTCAACTACCATCTGAACCCCCTCAACAAAAACAATTTGAACCACAACAACAACCATCATCTGTATCACAAAAACAACAATCCTATGAACAACAAAAACAATCAGAATAACAAAAACAATCTGAACCACTCTCATCTACTCAACCACCAGAAGAACCAACCATCAAAAATTCTGAACCATCTGTCCAACAACCACCTGAAGACATTCGGGATGTATCACCACTTGCAACCATATATGTCCTCTCTTCAACTTCATGTCATTCAACTGAATCATCTGATTCTGATGACTCTGAAGTCCCCTCTCCAACTAGCTTACATATTCCTGATCTTTATAAACCACTACCATCTGAACCACAAACATCCATACACCAACCATCTGAACAACCACCATCTGAGCATCCATCATCTGATCACCCACCCCCTGAACAAACTCAAACACCTCCTAAACCCTCACAACCTGTCATCATAGATGACTTTCTGAAACCCAAATCCAGATCAGATGTTTCTACTCTGTTCAAGAATTTCAAGAAGGAACTACGTATGGGAATTGCTTATGTGGAGAAAGAGTGTATGGCTAGTTTGGATCCTGCTGAATCTGAGGCTTCTTGGAACAGATTCATTTCTAAGTTCAACTATGCTGCATCTGACCTCAGAACACTCTGTGTTGATGATGCAAAGGCTAAGTTTGCTGAAATGGTCAGACAGACTCTGCTGATCATTATCACAACCCCAGTGCTTCTTTTGGAAGATGCTCCTGCTGAAGATTCTGCAATGATAGAAGATACTCCTGCATCTGGCATGGAGATTGATCATCCAATGGCAACTGCATCTGCGTCTGAACCTTCGGCATCTGAGATGAAGGCTGAGCTTCCAGATGTTGTCCAAGAAGTCAAGGAAATCAGAACATGGATGATAAAACAGGAACAAACAACTGAAGAAATCAAGACTTGGATGGCCAAGCAAGAAGAGTCCACTGCTAAGATTACGGATCTTCTGACCTTAATTGCTTCTCGCCAGCCCTAGTTTTCTTTTTCATGTCTTTGCATTCATGTTTTTGCACTTGTTTTCTGTTGTTTTATTTTCTATCATTTGTTGTATGAACCTCTTATGCTTTTGTGCTATTTTGATCTGATTCAATCTGACTGTTTTGTCTTTCATTTATGTGTTATGTTTTTCTCTTCTTCTGTTATCTTTTGTGTCTTTAAAATTCTTTTTGATTATGACAAAAAGGGGGAGAAAGAGAATTTGACTGTTCAATCCATAAGCAAATAATAAAATTAAAATCAGACATTGTCTTAATCTAAATTAAATCTTAAGACTTTCAGATCTTATTATTTCATCTGACAAAAATGATCTGAAGTTACCTTGAGAATTATCCAACCAGGCTCTGATCCTTGAAAGCAAATTTTAACTCTAATTCTGGAAGATATACCAGACTCTTCATTTTTGAAAGAAACTATCAGACTCTAATTCTGGAAAGCATCCAAGCTCTGATTCTTTCTCTCAACAAAGATTTTTACCAGGATCTGAAATATACTCAAACAAAAAGGGAAGTGTTCTCTTCTATTAGAGTATTCATTTCAGGGGGAGATTCTTAATCTCAGGGGGAGTTATCTATTTTATTTCTCTTTATTGAACAAAATTCCCTATGTTTTGTCATCATCAAAAAGGGGGAGATTGTTAGAACACAGATTGGTGTTTCTTATATCTCTATGTTTTGATGATAACTTTTATGGAATTTTGTAATGAGTAAATATACACTCTAAAATTTGTTCAAGTATTATTGTTTCAAGTATAAAATTGAAAACTCTTAAAGAAGCAAAATACATAAGTACAAAGAAACTATGCAAGGCTCTGAAGCATCAGATGCAAAACTTTCAGAAGATTCTGAAGCGCTGCCAGAAGGATCTGAAGCAGAAGCAACAGAATGATTTGAAGCGTAAATGAAAGAAGTGTTCAGAAGATTGAAAGCTTTGATAATCAGACTCTTATCATTAATATTCACGCTCTTAGCACTACTGCTGCATACTCTGATGAAGACTCTGATCAAGATTAAGACTCTGATACATGAAGATCTGATCATTTATCAAGACTCTGAACTTATCATTCATCTTAAGCTCTGATCATCTTAAAGCATTCCATACCTTTTAAGCTCACTACAAGTTCTGAAGTGCAGATTATGAAGACTTCATCTTGAAGGAAGCTTGTTGAAGAAGCTGTAAACTTGATTAGACGTGGTGCTACTTCCAAAGTAACCAACGGCTAATTTGTCTAAAGAAGTGACGTGGTGCAACTCCCAAGACTTCTACAACCATACCTTTCTGCAGAAAGCATATCTCTGCCCATAATTTTGGTGATGAAAAGTCATGCAATCAAATATTATATTCAGCTGCACATCACTCAAAGCATTTTGGAAAAGCTATAAAAGGAGAACTACTTCAACATTTTGAGGTTGCTAATTCACTACTCATAATTCTGCTCATTACAATCTCACTCAGAAAGATATTCACACTTGATTCATAAAAGAGAAAATCTCTCAAGATATTATTCATTTGACCTTTCATAAAACCATATAGTTTGTTGTACTTAATCTTAAGTGTAAATATCACAGTTGTGATACAGCTTATTAGAAGCATTCAAACACGTGTTAGTTTACATTAATTTGTAAGAAGTTCCTTAAGAAGACCAAGGTGTGGTCAGTAGTTCTTGAGAAGACTAAGACAGCTGCTCTTAGTGCTTTCTATTGTAATCAGTTGATCAATAATGGATTAAGTTCTTGCAGAGAAAGGCAAATCATCTTTTGATAAGGTGGACTGGAGTAGTTGAGTTCAACGAACCAGGATAAAAATCTTGAGTTGTTTTTATTACCATATTTCTTAAAACTCTTATTCAACCCCCCCCCCCCCCTCTAAGTGTTTTTCTCACCTACACAAAAGTCAAATCAAGAATCTACAAGACGTACAATCAACGGACTTACAACCTAAGGGAAAGGACAACTCCAGTGGGGACAAAGAGAAGCCTCAACAGAAAACTCTGCAGGGAAGGATATCTATCAGAAGATAACAACCAAGGATACCAACCAAAAGATGGGATAAAGGTTACTCCTTGGGGATAAAAACCAAACACTACAATACAAGAGTTGGAACAACAAAGGCTACTAACCAAAAGTTGGAATCACCGCAATGCCGACCGAAGGCGAAATGTTGGGGAATAACATCCTGAAAACAGCGACCTCACCGGGGAGTATACTAACCAAAAAAATCGAAATACAATAAAAGGTAATAAACACAAGCTACCAACCAAAAGTTGGAATCATCCGAACTCCGAACGAAATTGAACACAAGCTACCAACCAAAAGTTTGAATCACTTCAAATCTGCAAGGAATAACACCCAGCCCAAAAAGCTGAAGAACAAGGCTACTAACCAAAAGTTAGAATTACCAGAACACCAACTGAAGGCGAATTTTGAGGGAGAATGATGCCAACTCCAATAGTTAAACCAAAAATTGGAATCAACAACCCAAAACAAAGACTACCAACCAAAAGTCGGGATCGTCAACCAGGAAACAAAGTTTACCAACCAAAAGTTGGAATAACGTCAACAAGACGACTAAGCTGGGGATTACCAACCAAGAGTTAGAATCAAGCAAAGGCTACCAACCAAAATTTAGAATCTTCGGAACATCAATCGAGGGAGAACTGACCACAACGAAGACTACCAACCAAAATTTGGAAAAACATACTCCGCAAGGGAAACCAATGACTACCAAAAAGTTGGGATAACGTCAACAAAATTTACCAACCAAAAGTTGGAATCAAACAAAGGCTACCAACCAAAAGTTGGGATCACACCTAAGAGATGAAGACTACCAACCAAAAGCCGGAATAATAACTCTGCTGGGGAAAAAGGACCTCACTGATGGATTACAAAAAAAAAGTTTGATCGAGGCAAAGGTTACCAACCAAAAGTTGGGATAACTTCCACAAACTGAAGATTACCATCCAGGAGTTGGAATAACCTTAACAAAACCTTACCAACCAAAATTTGAAATAACATCCAACAAGCCACGGATTACCAACCAAAAGTTGGGATAACGACTCTGCCGGGGAATAAAAGAGGACTACCAACCAAAAGTTAGGGTAACATCCAACCACCAATGGACTATCAACCAAAAGTTGGAATAAAGAAAAGGTTACCAACCAAAAGTTAGGATAACATCAACGAAATGAAGATTACCAACCAAGAGTTGGAATAACAGCAACAAAACTTCGGACTAAACTGGGGATTACCAACCAAGAGTTGGAATGACACACCCAGAATAGCCAGGAAATAGAATCAACCGACTCATAACCTGAAAAGAATACTCTGATGGGGAAAGAGAGGTTTAAACATACGACTCTGCCAAGGAAAATGACTCACCCGAGGAAAGGGAAGTTAAACAAACAACTCTACTGAGGAAAAGACGTTTAAACAAACAACTCAGCCGAGGAGAACCTAAATAAGATGACCAACCAAAAGATCCACCCTGACAGGGATAACACACCAATCTTCTGAATAGAACCAACATCTGCCGAAGAGACAACTGGTACCAAAGGTATCAAACCTGGCTTATGCTTCAGATGCATATGTTTGAAAATAGCGTAATGCTCTATGTAAAATGGAAATGCTACGCATCTGGGAGAATGCTATGCAAAATGCAAATGTAAAGGAACATAACTCGGATGAGTGCTGAGATGACCAACAAACCAACCCTGCTGAGGAATAAGCCATGGATGGCCTTCTAAAAACATCACCCTACTAGGGAATACGCCCCAAAGCTCCACTCAGTGGGGGAATCAAGAATAGCACTAAAAAAGTCCAACCTGGTGGGGATAACAAGCTTCTGCTGAAGGTTCCACTCTGCTTGGAATACAAGAATAATAACCCGCCCTACTAGGGACATACAAGTAACAATTTTTCCTGCTGGGGATATCAGAGGCTTTTACTAAAGGTTCCATTCTGATGGAGAGATGAAAGTAACCTCTGCTAATGATTCTCCTCCACAGGGGAATGTAACAAACATCTATAGAGAATTCCACTTCACTAGGGGATAAACATACTCTGCTTCAGACATCTGCCCTAAGGGAAATGAGAATACCATCTATTGAGAGCTCGTCCTGAAAACTGACCCTGAAAGATGCCAATGACCATTAGACTTTGCCGGAGATACCAATCTGCCATTGATGTACCTGTCGAGGGAATCATCATTAAACTCTGCTCGAGGAAGAAGTTGATGAATATTGATCTTGCTGAAGAGAGGCGTCAGAGCGTTAACTCTGTTGGAGAGCAAAACTGAGTGGAAATCCACCCTGATGCTGAAGGAATATCCTTCAACCTTACTCTTCTGAAAATATGCTGAGAATAAATCCACCTTGCTGGGAGTTAGCCTTTGTGGGGAGATAGGAACTCTGCTCTGCTGGAGATACGCCACAAACCTCTGCTAGTGACAACACTTCTGATTCGATAACATGATTCGAGGGAAGACAAAATCTTTGTTATGGGGAAACAACAATCTTTGTTGAACAAATGCCTGACTGCATATTATCTGAAGTAGTCAACCCTCGAACACTCGCTGGGTAGTACGAATCCACTTCGAATGGGAAATGCAACTCTGAACTCCTGTTAGGGGAGGAATAATTCACCATGCATTACTGTTAAAACTTTACCATCAGGAAGAAAAGCTCTATTGGGGAGAGGATCATGCCATCCTGCAACAAACAAGAAATAATAGGATGCCCCGTGTGTAAAATGGCTACCTAGGTTACCAATTATGACACTTATCGTTCAAGTAAATTCATTACTTTAATTATGATCTGTAAAGCCTCATGTTTTCACATGTAATATTTATCACAAATATGGGACGTTTTTGGAAACAAAACAGTAAAAGTAAAAACAAGAACGAAAAGCTCTTTTACTGAAGTGAATACTTTATTGATGAAAGGCTTGTAAGTAGGCAAATTACAATTTGGATGCAATTCCTGAAAAGAGGTAATTGCGCAAAAAGCAAAATGAATATACACAAATGTCGAAAATATGTAAATAGACAATCACCATGTGTCGATTCAGCTATGACATGTATGTCTTTGATGTTCCCCCATGTTTCGCTTTCTGAAAAGACTGATTGGACTAATTCCTTTCCTTCGAGATAACCATATATAAGCTCACAGATCGAACATAGACCGCAGTCGTTTGCTTTCAAATCCATAAGTTTTTCCTAGATCGCCCTTTCGACTTTTGAATCCACCGGGATACTCATTTTTGCCAAAGTCTCCTTTTCAGGTTTTCAAATTTACGGGTTCAACCTCTTCTTTTATCCCTAATTTTTTCCCGAACCTTTTCCTTTTTATGGTTAGCCGGGATGCCCTATTTTTTCCTGGACTTTTCTTTTTTTTTCTTCAGCGGGTCTCTTTTAAGCAATGTATTTTTTGACTACGTCTGCGTTCACAGGGGACGAAAAATCTTCACCGTCCATGGTTGATAGTGTTGTACCCCAAAATTTGCCCAATCTTTTCTTTACTTGGTTTATGTTTCATTTCATTGTTCTAGCATATTGCATTGCATAGCATTTTGCATTTACAGGGGATCAGGAGATATGTATTTGACAAGAGGAGTTTGACAAGGGTTCTAAGCCTAATCAAGAGGTCTTATTCAAATTATCAAGTGGTTATCATCATCAGAAGAACAGATAAGTGTATGTGGTTCACCTCCTGTCTAGGAGGCCATTTGAAGGTCATCTGAAGACCACAAGTCCATGTTTATGGATGGACTTTGTCATTGAAGCTCATTAGAGGCCTTTAGGGTTACTATAGAGCTCATCTAAGTGTTTATGCCAAGTGCTAATGGCCACAGTGGAAGCTGGTGCAACTAGGATTTTCATCTGGTCAACCTTAAGTCAACTGTGAAACTGAAGGAGATTAAGACTCAACTCCAAGTCTTTATGATCATGGAATGTTGTGTTGAAACATATGAGATGACATTTCAAGATTAATTCATCAAGAATCAAGAGTGTGAGAAGTTACTGAGCTAGGGTTTCTAAGCTTCCTCAATGTAAAATCCCCTATTCAGTGCCTAACTTCAAGACCACCTATCTCAAGACGCAAGTCTCATCTCAACCTTTGGCCAACATGGAACTTGTAGAGCATGTTCTTAGCTTTAATTTGAGTACTAAAAGTCCTTGTTTGGACCTATAGAACTCCAGTTATGATCCAGATAAGTTACAGGTCATCAGAGGGATGTGATTTTGGTCAACAAAAGTCAACCAACTTCCAAGCCATTTTTAACCTAGAAATATGTCTCTCCTCAACTTTTGGCCAACATAAAGTTGTAGGGCATGGTCTTAGCGTTCCAAAAAGTACTAGAAGTCTTTCATCTGATTTGTAGAACTCAAGTTATGAGGCTTGCAAGGCAGGGGTATTTTGGGAAAGTAGGATTACGGGTCATTTTCATTATAGGTCCATTTCACCACTTTGCACACTTCAAATGGAAAACTTTCCAACATCAAAGTTGCTCCAAATGGGGTCATTTGCATTGTCAAACATCAAGGTATCAAAGATTTGGCTTGGATTGAAGAATGCCTAGAGAAATTTTCATGGAAAAGGCTTTAAAAATGGAAATTCACAATTAATTCATTTGGAAACATTTTGAATCAACTTTGTGCATTTTTTGAGTGCCGATAACATTCCAAACACAATGCTATTTTTTGATTTGGAATTTGAACTCAAATTAATGGCCATTTTCAAGCTTTCTTCAATGATAAGTAACATTTCAAAAAAACACCATAAAGCAAAATTAAGGAGCAAATCTCATTTGGTGGATTAACATGAACATAATACAAGTGAACCATGCCTCTTTGACAGCCTAAAAAGTGCATTTTCGTGTACCTCCAAATCCAAAAAGTGGGAAAAATTCAAAATTGTTTTTGGGCTTTATGAGCTTCCATTGGGCTTCCTTTTGACCTAAATCCATCATACATAATCCCAGCAACATGTACAAAGCTTCATAACAGAATTTTGGTGAGAAAAAGTGAGAGAAAACTTGAGAAAAAGTGAGAGAAAAGTGAATTTCGTTTTTTTTTTTATTTTCCTTGAGCTTCAACCACTTTTAAACATCCAAACACCTTCCTTGAGTGATTTAGAACATTTCTAGATAGTTTCTTTTAAGCTTTGGTTGCACATTGAACCATTGTTGAAGCTTTTTTTGAGGTTACTAACTTTTCAAAATATCTCATGTTTTAAGCTTCTATTTCATGCCATTTTTGCATATTATTCATCCTTGTACATCATAGATCATTATTATTATCGTTTGGTTTCCATTTGTGAACATTTTTGTTTTTGCTCATTTCTTTGTTGCTCCCTTTTCTCTTTATTTAAGCACGTTTTGACAAAAATAATGGCATATTATTCATCCTTGCGACGAGTAGATGAGTTTTGGTATAAAAAACGCGCAAAACGGTGAAAAATGAAAAATCTGGGTTGGGGTTGTTGAACCCGCGGCGGCCGAACCTCCCGGTAGGGATGACCGGAAAAACCAGTCCGGCGGCCGGCCGCCCCCCCTCCCCTTTTATTTTTATTTTTCTGAGTTTGTTTTTTTTATTATTTGTTTATGGGCTTAAGTGAAATGTTGATGGCACCCCCCTTTGGCCCATTCTTTCATTTTATTCTCCTTTCCATTACTTTTAACACCAAAGCTTTTCGATTTATTTTCTGTTTTTTTTTTAATGTTGTTGGGCTTAAGTGGAATGATAACAGCACCCCCCAGGGAGGCCCAGTCCGCTTTTTGCCTTTACTAGGTTGCTATTTAGCACCCAGTTTTATTTATTTTTCTTGTATTTCTATTTTCGTTTTAAAATTCTGTTTTGGTTGCTGTTATAATTTAATTCAAATAAAATAGTTCCAATATCCAAAAAATTACCCAAAAATATTTTTCATGAACCTTGAGATGTCTAGTTTTTTCTGGATATTTTTATTTTATTTTATTATTTTATTTTCGAATTTAAAATGATTTAAATATCGGAACTGTTTTATTTGAGTTAAATTGTGACATACTTTGTTCTTGAATTTATTTCTCTCATTTCCTTTGGCTCCAATGAATGAGGTTCAATCCTCATATCAATAATTAGTTGAAGAATTTTTTAGGACCATTTTGCCCCTGACTTGTTGACTTTTGAGTTGACTTTGAGCTCTTTTCTTTTGACCCTCGATTATCCCATTTTGAAGTGGTACATCTCAAAGAACTTTTTCTTTTGATGGTGCTTTTAGGGAATATGGACTTGTTCCTTTGGCTACTGTTTTCTAACACATTTATGAGTCTTATGCATTTTATTTGTTAATTTTTGAATCATTTTCCTATTTTTAGAGTAACTTGCAAGTCGAGTTACTCAAAGGGAGGTTCACACATACATCTTGACCTTGTTTGACTTGGATATGACAATTTTGGATCCTTTGAGCTCTCAATGCCTATTGTTTCATGTTTCTAACATGTTAAGGGTGATGCTTGCTCATTGTTAGGTCATTATATTGTGTTTAGCTTGTTCTTTTGTGGGTTTACTTTCGAGTTTCCGATTAGGGTTTCATATTGAAACATGCTTGCAATCCTTTGAGAACTTGCTTGCATTTCCTTGTGGTTTACTTTGCTTTTGCTTTTGATACATTTTAATTCATGTACCTTGCTGTCCAATGACATAGGAGTGTCATTTAAGGTGGTTTGGTCCCTCCTTTTGAGGTATTTGAAGCATACCTAGTATGATGGAATCCTTGAGGACAATTCTTGTTGTTTTCTTTATGTTTCTTTGTTTTGGTTAGTGATGCTCATGGTTGAGTGAATTTTATGAGGTCCTTGCTGCCCTCATATTAGCCTCCCATTCTCACTTTGTCTTGAGATTTATTTACCTTTCATTTGTGCTTGATTTTGCGCCTTACGGTCGATGTTGTTTGGTTTAGGCCATTTCATCCCATTTTAGCGCACATGCTTGTTTCCATTGGTGCATTTCCTTACCCATTATTTTCTTGCATATTTCATATTGTTGTTTGAGGTTGAGATGAGCATGTGGAGGCTACTGCCCCACACTAATTTCCTTCCTCATTCCATGTTTGCATTCCCGCATGTCTATGATGTTTTTGTTTCCTCTTTTGTCTCTTTTCCCTTAGGACCTCTAATATTTCTTGTTCAAGATTGATTATGATAGACATTATGATCTTAACCATGTATGTTAACATTAGGTAGCTTCCCTTTATCTCAACTTTAGGTGCACTTTGCATGATAACTTTAGGTTTGAGTTAGTCCCCCTTTAGCACGTCTTTCTCTTCTCATCTCCTAAACAATCCAAAAACATCTAATAAAGGTTAATGAGTATTGTACGTTACGAGCCTTAAGCTATTTGGGAAATGGTTGTTGAAGGGTCTCCCTTTAATGGCTTGAGTGTTTAGTGTAGCACCCTTTGGGTGATATGCGACGCATTCACTCCTAAGTCATGGTCTCTAGTGCAATACGAATTGCAAACCAATTCAAAAACACTTCTTCTCTAAAAAACACAAAAACAATCATTCAAACTTCTCTTTGCCCTTGGGGCCTTTAATCCTTGAGAAATCATTTTCATAACAAGAGTGTTGTTAACCCTTAGTTCTACCGCAAACAGTAACGCCTAAGTCTCCAAAGGTCGAGCTGCATACACAAAACTGCTAGAACTGACTGTTAACCTTACTCGTTTAAAACTGTTGAACAAACCTGTGTTCCTCGTTAGCCCGAACAACGTTCGTTCTGATCTCTCATACCTGTTGAGAGTACGTAGGCACAAGACGCGATGTCTTGGCGAGCAACCTTCCCCCCTTTTACCCGTAGTTAGGCGAACTACGTTGACTCTGACTTCTCATTTCAAATGAGATATGTAGGCACAAAGCGTCGTTGCTTTGCCGAGTCACTTCTTTTCCTTTTTGTCCTTAAGCCTGTAGTTAGATAGTTTAAACACTTTTTTTAGATAGACAACAAGCGTGGATCCCGTCGAGTACGACGGACGTGAGGGGTGCTAATACCTTCCCCTTGCGTAACCGACTCCCAAACCTAGAGATTTGGTTGCGATGACCATTCTTATCCCTCATTTTGTCAGGTTTTATATGAGCGTTTCCTTTCCCTCTCTTGGGATAAATAACGCACGGTGGCGACTCTTCTGTCATTGTCGGCCTCGATTTTCGTGGTAGCGACAGCTGGCGACTCTGCTGGGGATAGGAACAACCCCTATGCGAGTCAATCCTAGCGCTTGCTTGTTTTTATTTTTTGGGTGTTGTACATATGTGCTTTATCTTTCTGCATTTACTTTCCCGCATTTATTTCCCGCATGATATCATTTATTGTTGTGTTGTGGGGAGGGACTTGATTCATTGAGAGATAAGCCAGACCTAGGCTTGAGTATAGACTTAGAATTAGAAGTGGAGATTAGTGGTGATCCTGTATGGTTTGCATGCACCAGCTAGCCATGAAATTCACGCTCAGATGAGATTCTCTTTAACGATTTTCTTTCTGGCCCTTTGGGCTCGAAGGAATTTTGAACCTGAGGATTGTCGACTCTGGGAACCGATCATTTGGGATTCAGCTAAGTGAGGCCGCTTCAAGAGATGATGATGCCACACCTTCCCTGGTACCCGTATCATCATTTCTTGAAAGTCTGTGATGCTGATGAACGCATAGGATGCCAAACTTTGTCAATGGATAAGTCCTTACCTGTGAGAGGGATGGGGATGCAAGAAAACTCTAGCTTTCAGACTACCCAGTTCTTTACAGTTTGGATTTGTATTCTTGACATCAAGGAGGTCCCAATGACAGTGTTCGATTATGTCTAAAGCAAAGCTATGTTCGTCTCAAACTACAGTAGAGCAATCTTGATCCCCTGTTGCATATGCATTTTTCATTTTCATTTGCATTTCATTAACGTGTATCTATGTTGCAGGTGTATTTTTTCCTCCCCGGTTCTAGTGATCTTATTCCTTCCTTGACATGGAACATCTAAAGAAGACAGTTGCATACAAATTCCCTTCTCCTGATATCAGTTCCTTGTTGAGATTGGTTGCGTCAACAAATCAGAAAGTGAGAACAGAATTCAAAGAATCTTATGCGAAGTTACTTAGTGTAGTACGTAGACCTTCGGTGTTCGAGTTGAATGGTTTATACACTCTTCTACAGTTTTACGGCCCTCAGTTGAGATGTTTTATTTTCCCTGATTACGTCCTAGCGCCAACTTTGGAAGAGTATGCTGTATTGCTAGGAGTTCCCATATTGGATCAGATGCCCTTTTACCATGACGATGATGAGCCTGATCTAGCTAGACTTGCTGCAGTTCTAAATCTTGACGTCTCAGAGTTATCAGGAAGATTGACTAAGCTAAATGGAGTATATGGGTTTCCTCTACCCTTTCTAGTTGACAAAGCTCTGCAGTTCGCAAAAGACGGTTGTTGGATTGTGTTCAACGCCATTCTGGCCCTATGCATTTATGGTATTATCTTGTTTCTAAATTTTCCAGACTTTGTGGATTCATATGCTTTCTTTATCCTTGCTTCGGAGAATCCAGTGCCTTCTTTATTGGGAGATGTTTATCACTCTATCCATTACAAGAACGAGAAGCGGAGGGGTAAGAATGTGTCTTGTTGTGTACCCCTGTTGTATATGTGGTTCCTCGGTCACCTTCCGAAAACAGGTCCTTTTATTACTACTACAAGCACCTCGGAATGGTCTGTGAGGTTGATGGGTTTATCTGTGAAGAATATTGTGTGGTTTGATCATGATATACTTGGCATTGAGATCATCGGAAGGGTTGTATTAACTATAACCCTTATTTGTTGATTAGACAGCTTGGATACGCCTTGAAGAGTCCTCCTGAAGAAGAAGAGATACAGGAATCTCTGTATCTCACAAGCTTGCTGGAAGCTGACATGTTGGTTAGGTTGTAGTATGCATGGTGTAACGTTCACAGGCGAGGTAAGATATTGTTAGGAAAGAACAACAATCAAGCTTATGACCCTTACGTGGTATGGATCAAAGATAGAGCTGCTAATTTTCTAATGCCATTTCCTTCAGTGGCACCTTTGCATCCTATTGAAGAGCCCACTACTGTGGATATTCAGAAGTACAACCAATTGTTGCGTGAGAAAGAAGAGTTGAAGAGAGTCAACGAAGAATTAGAGAAAGAAATCTTTCAAGTCCGAAGCAAGAGGATTGGGGTTGTTCATTCTTTCAATAGGCAAACTGCACTTGTCAACAAACTAGGTACAGACCTGACGAAGCAGACCAAGGATCGGGAACGCGCAGACGAGGATTTGAACTCCGTCTATAAGGTTCTTGCTACCAAGAAGGAGAATTTGAAAAAAGCTTACTTAGAGCTCTCTAGGGGTGACTCATTGTGGAATGCTACGCTCACTAACAACAAAGAGTGCGAGGAAAAGCTTAGACAACAGATCGGTCAGTTGAAGAAACAGCTCAATACCAAGGATGAGAAGATTGCAATTGAGGGATCCCTTAGGCGTGATGTACAAAACAGGTTGAACGAAGTCATTTCAGAATTAAAGCAGTGCAAGTTGAAAGCTGATTCCAAGAGGTGCAAGTTTGACGCATGCTTTGGAAGATGATCTTGTGAGGAGCATGTTGAAGGTTTACAGTCTGTCATCATTCAGAGGGAGCAACTCATACATGGCTTACTCGCCAGACCTGGTCATCCTGAGACAGTGAAGTTGCTTGTGGATTTCCGAACTCGTCGTCCAGTTTGACTGTCTTTCTTTGTGTCTTGTTTGTTTCGTATATGTATTGACCATCGCCAGGCTTGTTGGCTGAGGTCATTCCTACTTCGTACTCAGTCGATGTGTATGCACACTGCCTGTTGGCTTGTTATTATATGAAGAGTTATCATTTTGTTCGCTTGTCTAGAGGGATTTTTTCTTTATCATTGATGTTTCTTCTGGAAACTAGAATCGAGGGGGAAAATCTCCCTGCCGCATATTTACATGTCTGCATTTTAGCATTCTTCGCATTGCAGGTGCATCAGAACTGTTTTCTTATCTCCTGTTTATTCAGTGTGCTCCTGGATTGCTGATAGAATAACTCACCGGTATGCGACTAGAGAAAATCAGAGGAGGATCATGGAACAAATACAAGAGCAAATGCAAATTGAGATGCAAGAGATGAAGGACAGGATGACTCAATTTATGGAAGTCATGCAAAACGTCGCTAAGGGGCAGGATCAGCTTCAGACATTGGTGCAGCCCTTGATTGCGCGAGTTGACAATGATGGGGTTTTACATGGTGGCATACCTACCAACCCACCTCTTGTTCAGAATCTGAATGCTAATAATGGTATACCAGTGGTCATCCCCAATGCTGGCGGGAATGGCACTGGTAATTGTACTGGGAATGGGAACGTGACGGGAAACGGTAATGGAAACGTCGAAACCAACAGAAATGTTGGTGGATGCAATGGAAATACAGGGATTGGAAATACTGGTTTCGACAATGTCGCCGCGAACGTTGGATTGGGTAACAATGGTTTCAGTAATGCTAGCAATAATGGCGTTGGTGTTGGTGCGTACAACATGGGATTTGGTCCAGGTAATATCAACAACGGTCTTGGAAACAATGGGTATGGCCCTATAATTAATCGGAATGCTCATTATGCTGATTGTAACAATGGAGACCATCGCTAGAATGAAGATCATCAAGACGATGTATTCTCTATGCAGGGTATAGGTGTCGAAATGCCCGCAGAAGCTGATCGAAGGTTTAAATTGTTGGAGGAACAGATGAAGAACTTTACCAATCAAAACTCTATGGGGTTAGATATGGCTAATCTAGGGTTGGTGCCTGACTTGAGAGTGCCACACAAATTCAAGGCTCCCACTTTTGACAAATATAAAGGGGACACCTGCCAAAGGGTTCACGTGCGGTCATACTATCGGAGAATGTCGGTGTATTCAAGTGATGAGAAGATGCTAATGCATTTCTTTTAGGACAGTTTGTGTGGACCGTCACTCGAATGGTACATGGGGTTGGAACCTGCTTAGGTCAATAGTTGGAAAAGCTTGGCATAGGCTTTCGTGAAGCACTACCAATATAATAGTGACCTTGCTCCCAACAGGGTCCAGCTTCAAAATCTTTCCCAGAAAAGTAACGAGTGCTTTAAAGAGTATGCCCAAAGGTGGCGGGAGCTTGCAACTAGGGTGTAGCCACCGATGGTGGAACGTGAGCTGATGGATCTCTTTGTGGGCACTTTCTCTAGTATGTGTTGCACCCTAATTTTTGACCGTAAGATGTCACCTCTTTTTGCATTTTTCAATTGTCATTTAACTTTATTTTGATATTTATGTGACTAACCAATTTGTGCAGACGTAGTGATATCGAGTGAGATGGCGTTCATTCTCATAGTCAATCATTATGCATAGCTAACCGTTTTAACCAACTTGTTTGTTTATTGTGTGAAAGATAGGTTACTGCTGGAAGTTTAAGGAATCACGAAGTGATACGCATAAAGGGCTTATTATTCGAGGATTGAGATTTATGCCATTTTTTTGTCAAGAGTTGTCTACTATGATCAAATTCATCATTATTTCGGCCCAATATTTAAATTCAAACCAGGAGAATGATTTTGATTTTTTTTTACTCAAGCGCAAGAGGTTACAGATTTATAAATTTAAACTTCTAGAGTACTCAAAGGGCCCATCAGCATCAAAAGAAACAATAAGCAATTTCCATCTCTTTTTGAAATTCAACAAGGTCTCCATTATCAATTTCATTGTGAACACTGTTCGAATAATTTTTGAAGGGGGGATGATTCCCATAACAGAGTTTATGTCAAGATATATGGTGATGACATTTCTTTGAGGTTACAATATTAACATCACCAAGCTTCTATGAATACAGTAACATGGACATAACTAAGTTCAATCCAAGATCTAAGGAGTTCATCATGTCTATTTAAACACACACAAGGTTACAGTTACAGTTTTATTCAAAATACAATCTAATAGACAATTTGACAATGGCAAAATAAGAAATCAGGATCGTGATAGTCCGCTACAAAACACAGTTTGATTCCAAAGCGCACAATCTTCACGGTTCATCACCAGTTATACCGCATCGTACGAGTTCGTCTTTTAGAAGTGCCGAAGTTGCATTCTCAGGTTGGGATCCTGAAACAAGGTTGTAAGCTGCAAGAATTAGAGCTTCAAAGGTCATAAACAAGAGACTCAAGAAGCTATGACACTTGCTACTGAGGAGTCTGTTGAAAAGAAAGTCGCGAAAGAGGTTATGAGATCACTTACGTCACAGGTCAAAGGTCCGGCTGAGAAGCTTCCTCTTGAAGTTAACAATGCTGCGAACAATGGAGAAGTGTACCTACCAATAGGTCTTGAGTCAAGATAAAAATCATTATCCGGATTCAAAAGAAGCAGTCGGCATTTCAATCTGACGTTTTAGCCAAACCACCAACCCTGTCACAGCAAAACCACTCCAAAACCCTGCAAAAAGCAAGTTAAACTATAAGAAGATTGGAAGAATTATGTACGCGCAATCACCGTCAAGCCTACCATGGTTGAAGCTCATGCTGACTTGGCTTTTTCCTATAAGGACAGTGGACATGCAGAGAAATCTTGCTGAGCTTTGAGTCCAAATGACGGTACTAAATGGAGATATCGTATACAACCTGACAACACGCTTTTGAAATTGATCATCAAACGTACGCCGTCGACCTGCCAGAATCATGATCAACCTTATGTTAATTACCATCAAAACTTCTAATGCTACAGGAAAAACAGAAGTATTGGTAACTTTGCACTTCTATCTAACATTACCATTTGAATGTTTCTTGAGCCAGGATACGCCAAAGCCTTTGGTCGCATTCGTAAGCCTTCTAACTCACATCAAATTAATAAAAGTAGAAATAAGGGTTCTAATGGTGTATCAAAGGCTTCAGCTCATCAGCAGCCACACAGAGTCAATGAGAAGCTAGTTAAAGCTGAGAAACTCAAGGTTACTAGAGATTACTCATTTCTTTTGTCTGATGATGCGGATATTCCTGGTCCATCAAAAGAGCCTCCATCTAGGAATACATCTGTGCGCAGGTTTAGTGGTGTTGCACCCTAAAATTTGACCGATCGGGTCCCGTATCTGGCTCGATGTTTCGACGCATTTCGCATTTCGCATTCACATACTGCATATAGTGCATTTCCTCAATCATGGTGATTTTATCGGGATTACAGCCCTGCTGTCGCATTTCAGGTATCTCAGACCGGTTCGGATAATCGGAGGTTATTTTGAGAAGTCACGCTCTTCCTGGGTGTTTTCAGCTTACGCAGTGATTTTTTGAGATTCTTGGTGTCCGAGTTTACTGTTTCGCTTCGATCTGGTCTCGCGCTCTCTTTTATGTTGGTTTTTGGCATTTGTTTGCAATTTTTAGAATTTAATATCCTCTTGTAGATTTTAAATAGGTTTTATAGATTTTCTAGAATTTAAATAGTTTTTTATATATTTTTAATAGTTTTAAATCATTTTTAGAATTTTATAGAGTTTTTAATAGGTTTTAATAGATTTTTCTTTTATTAGTTTTAAATAGAATTTTAATAGATTAGTTGAATAATAGTTAATAGATATTATAGGATTTAATAGTTTTAGATATGTTTTAATATAGGCTTTAATAGTTTTTTATTAAATAGTATAGATTTTATTAGAGATTTAATAGGAATTTAGTAAAATTTTAAATAGAAGTGATTAGAGTTTTTTTCATTTTTATTAGTTAATAGTTTTTTTAAAATTTAATTAGATGTTAATTCTCTTTATTAGAGTTTTATTAGTTTAGAAATTAATTGGAATTAATAGAGTTTCTAGATTAATTCTCTTTTTAGATCTAATTAGGATTTAGTTAGATTAGTTAGGTCTTAATCATTTGTTTAAGTGTTAATTAGGATTTATCAGAATTAATTAGGGTTATATTAGGTGGTATTAGTTTTTAGTTAAGTAGTTAATTAGGTTTAATGGAGCTTTAATCAGTTTTAGTCCTTAATTCAGCCCATTTTCCAAACCCTTAATTCCATTTTCGTTTCGGCCCAGAGATTGTTTTTGGAGGCCCAGTCAATCTCTCAGTCCTTTTTCGTCCAGCCAAGTGTCAATATATAAGCTTTGCCACGCGTGTAAATCATAGGACGCCACTTCATAACTCCACCTTCCCCAGACTTCACCACGTGGATCTCCCATCTCTCTTCCACTGCCACACAACTTCACACTTGGCTTCCATGCGCCTTCCCGTCCTGCCACGCGTCTTCTCCTGAGTCTCGCCGGTTGCATGGCCGGCGGCCATGCAACCACCGCGCCTGACCCCTTCCGACCACCGTTAACCAACTCCGGTCATCTCCCAACTACCTCCGACCACTCTAACTCCTTCCGGCCGCCGCAACTACTACCGGAAACGTAAAATCCATCAGAAACCACCGCGATTCTTCATCTTCCTCCTTCGATTTATCATCATCAGGTTCATGATTCGTCATCAACAATCACCATCGGGAACCATTTTTTCCAGAAATTGTTCTTCGCCGATCCAATCTTCATCATCAATAATCATTTTTCCAGAAAATTCCAGAAAACCTTCATCTCGTTCATCTAACCTTCATCATTCCTCTATCATTTTCTAGAAAGCGTTCATCACGAACAACAAGAACATTCAACAAATCTCCAGATTTTCCAGAAGAAACTTCAAGAACCTCCCTCGTGTTCTTCATCCGTTTTCCAGATCAATGCCTACCTTCATCCGTTCATCACCTTCATGCATTTTTCTTCCAGATTTCCAAATCATCAAGAACTTCATCTGGTTCATCATCCAAATCCTCCAGATCTTCAACCGTTCACACTCGTCGTCTTCATAGGTTTTCCATTCGTTTCCAGAAAGGTACATTCAGTTTCCTCCGATTCTTCAGGTGTTCATTAGAAATCGCTAGAAACATCATTGGATCTTCAAAGCTTCGCAAGATCCTCGATGATATTCATCCAGCTTTAAAGATATTCTCCAGAAACTTGCTTCAAGTCTTCATCAATAGTCCACCGGCGCTCTCATCGAGTCTTCGTAATCAACCTTCGAGCTCGCGAATCTCCAGATCTACAATGAACGCCATGGATATTCACCAGCGCTTCAAAGCTTCGAAACTCACTCAGAACGAGAAATCGTGAACGCTGTGACTTTGATGGTTCAGTTTTAAGGCCTGTTTGCAGGTGATGATAATGGAAGAAGGGTTGTGAGGAGCAACAGGGAGGAAATGGAGACGGAGAGAAACGAGTGTTCGAGAGAAAGAGGTTAGTGGTGACGGCCGTGAACAGTGCCAAGAGAAAGAACTAGGGTTTACCTGTCTGAAGTTATAAGGAGGAAAGGAGATGGACCGCATGTTGGTTTGGGCCTTGGGCCCATGGATTTCAGACCATACCCCCCTCAATTTTCGTCCTCACCCTCTCTGTGTGTTTTCTTTTTGGATAGTTGTTGGGCTGGGCCCAACGATTTTGTGGCTACTGCACCCTCCGTTTCAGTATTACGCCCCCTCCGTTTTTTTTTGCAGCAACAGTTGTTGGGCTGGGCCCATCTTTTATGTTTTATTTTTCTGCAGGCTTGTAACCCCCCTGAACTGCAGTGTACCCCCCCTTGTTTTCTTTTCTTTATTTTATTTGTTTTGTTTTTTTTAGAAGAAAAATATGTGATAGAAAAGAATAGAAAATATGGAAAGATATGAAAAAAAAGAATATTTGAAAAAGGAAAAAGACTTGAGAAAAAAAATATTAAAAGAAATACATGAAAAAATAGTGAAAAGAATATGTGAAAAAAAAATAGTGAAAAAGAATATGAAAAAATATTTTGAAAAAGAAATATGAAAAGAAATGTGAAAAAAGAAATATTGAAAAAAAGAAGAATATGTGAAAAATAAAGAAAGAAAAAAATATTAGTTGGTAGATTTAGTATTTTTCTTTTAGGACCAATTTTTCATAGGAGTTTATTTTACCTTTTTAGAGGTAGTTTTGGAGGTCCATTTGTTAAGGGACTATTTTCCATTTGATCTTTCATGATGAATAGGATAGGGTTTTTAGGAGTTTATTTTCCAGTACTCAATCATTGTAACCATTTTTTCAGAATATTAATAAAACGAGATTTGAGCTGTGGTCCCGAAAGTAGCCGAACTACAGCTGCTCTGATTTCTCGTACCAGACGAGAATATGTAGGCATAGGATGCGATATCCTAGCGAGCACACTAACAACTAACCTTTTGTTCTCTCGCTGCTGTGCGATCGAGACTTTCCCGCTGACGACTGATGTTATCCTTTTCTCTTGCCCGAGTGCATTTGAGACCAGACCGTAGTTTTTCCCATAGGTTCACTTACCTGTAAAACCAGTTTAATTTCTCACTTCTGTGTGAGAATACCCAGCCTAGCCGTAGTTAGCCTGAACTACGTAAGCTCTGATCTTCCATGCAGTGTGGAAGTACGTAGGCACAAGACGCGAAGTCTTGGCGAGCCAATTCCCTGTAGTTTCCCGAACTACGTTGACTCTAACTTTCTCTCTTGAGAATACGTAGGCATAGAGTGCGATGCTCTATCGAGTCAATTCCCTTCCGTTTAGATTTAGCAGCCGTAGATAGATTGTTTTTGCATCCTTTAGACAACCCAAGCAAGCGTGGATCCCGTCGAGTACGACGGACGTGAGGGGTGCTAATACCTTCCCCTTGCGTAACCGACTCCCGAATCCAGGTTTTGGTTGCGATGACCATACCTTTCCCGTTTTTTTTCGAGGTTTACTTCGAGCGTTTCCTTTCCCTCCGTTGGGATAAATAACGCACGGTGGCGACTCTTCTGTCAGCCGGCGCCGATTTTCGCAGTAGCGACAGCTGGCGACTCTGCTGGGGATCCAACGTCCCCTGGCTGCTAAGGACTGCGATAGTTCTTTATGCATGTGGGATCCAACGTCCCCTAAGAGAGTCAATCCTAGCGCTTGTTTGCTCGTCTATTGGGTTATTTATTGATATTATCTGTTGCTGTTGTGCTGTTGGGGTGTGACGGGTGTTCTATGATTGAGAGATAAGCCGGACCTGGGCTTGAGTGCACCTTAGACTTAGAGTAGAAATTAGTGGGCGCGTACCGGCTTTGCTTGTATTTGTGTCCCGCGAAATCCACACTCAGACGAGGTTCTTCTGGTTGGCCTCTTGTCCCACCCTTTGGGTGGCTCGGGTTGTTGGTTAGTTGGATTGTCGACTTTGGGAACCGATCATTTGGAAGTTAGCTAAGTGAGGCCTCTTCAAGACTTGATGATGCCACTCCTTCTGGGAATCGTATCGTCACTCTTGAAAGTCTGTGATGCTGACGACCGCATAGGATGCCGTACCTTGACAGATCTAGGTCCATACCCGTGAGTGGGAGGGTTTTTTGCAGGAACCTTGACTTCCAACCTACCCGTTATTTTGGTCTTCTCTTCAGAGCGAACGTACTTCGTCAACAGCGCAACAGTATTCAGATTTGTGTGGGGGTTGTGGTCCCGTTGTTTGCTGCATCTTGCATATCATTTGCATAAACGTGCTACATCATATTGCATATCATCCTCCAGTTAGCCAGAGTTCTGATCCAGCCTTTGTTTCCTGAAGGTGATTACCTGGAGTTTGGATTGAGCAACTGTTGATTGTCAGAAGACGACCTAGGGGTTGAGTAGATTTGAGCAGAATCGAGCATTGAAGTCAGCTGAAGATTATTGGTAGCTATGTCTGAAGGCAATTTCCAGTCTCCTAACACCTTGACAGGGTTCACTATGACGTCCAACCCTCTATATGATTCTATGGAAGACTTCCCGCAAGCGAACAACGTTACTGCAGACCAAGTTGTACAGCCTTCTGTGGAGAACCGAGGTCGACATGAGCAGTTTGTTGCCCGAAATGAACGCCCTCCTCCTGTTAACAATTAAGGTGTTGTTTTCCCTGTGATGAATTACCGAAGATATATTCCAATAGCCAGGACCGAAGATCCAAGAGCTCTTGAGACGGATAGAAAACTCCGAGCGTTGGAAGAAGGAATGAAAGCTTTGAAAATGAAAGATGCTGTTAACCTGAATGCTGCAGACATGTGTTTGGTTCCTGACCTGGTGTTGCCTTATAAGTTCAAAGTGCCGAAATTTGAGAAGTACACGGGAGATAGCTGTCCGAAGCAACATTTGATGATGTTCTGTCGAAGAATGACTTCGTTTGTGCGAGATGACAAATTGATGATCCATTGCTTTCAAGATAGTCTGACTGGGGCATCTTTGAGGTGGTATATGCAGTTAGAGAGAAATCAGATTCAGTCATGGATGGAATTAGCCAGAGCTTTTCTAAAGCAGTACGATTATAACCTAGACATAGCTCCCCATCGCATGCAGTTGCAAGAATTGTCTCAAGAGAACAATGAACATATCAGGAAGTATGCTCAGAGATGGAGAGAATTTGCTGCTAGAGTGCACCCACCGCTTTTGGACCAAGAGTTAACGAGCATGTTTGTAGATTCCCCACAAGATCCGTACTTCGAAAGATTGCTTGGACTTTCGTTAAGTTTCTCTGATGTGGTAACATTAGGAGAACGCCTTGAGTATGCCATAAGAATCGGGAAAATTTAGATTACTTCAAACGATCAAGCTGGTGAAACTGAATACCCTTGTGACTATCAGAATGAAGAAGGAGTTGTGATCAATGCAGCCATACCAAATATTGAATATCCTCGAAGCGAATCAGTGAATTTTGTTGGTTCTTCATCTTATCAGAGATCAGTATCTCCTGTGGCTTGTTATACTGAACAGACAGCCGTGCCTAGGACACCATATCAGGAATCTTGTGTCGCTTCCATTGCAAAGCAGCAAACTCGTGGTCGAGGTTATCAGAATCAACGTCAGAATCAGAATCGACCTCGTAACAATTTGGAACGAAGGAAAGCTCCTTCTCACCCAGTGCCTATGCCGTATAGCCAGCTGCTACCATCTTTGATCCAGAGTTCTTTGGTGGAACCTAAAGCTCTTAAGCCAGTTCCAGAACCTTACCCTCCTGGGTACAATCCCCACGTTCAGTATGGTTACCATGGTGGCTCTCCCGGGCATTCGACGGAAGATTGTAAAGCATTTCAGGCGAAAGTACAACAGTGGATCGACCAAGATCGCATTTCCTTTCGAGAAGGATTTTTGTTTGTTCATACCAACCGCTCAGTTGTCTAAGCTCGTAGATTCAGAAGATTGTTTTCAAAGGAGCCAGTGATTCAGATAGGCGGGCGCCTCGACATTGGCAATCCTCAGACTTTATATCATTTTCATTTGTAGTTCCTTTTTTGTTAGTTACTACTTGCTGTAAACATTGTATGTTTCGAATGGTGATATTAATAAGGTGACTATGCATTTTCTGAATTAATCATGTCGCTGTCGCTCATTTACTGCATTGCACTGACACTTGCATTTTATTCACTCCACTTTATCACTGTGACTAGCAAAGATTGGAGGGAAGATGACGAAACTGAACTCATAACCGATGATCGTATGCTTTCAGATAAGACCTTACCGATGACGTACAAGGCATTGTTTCAAATCCCCTAAACACTGGAGATATAAGGAGTTAGTCCCTTGTTAACCACTTCGAGCCAGGAAGTAGAAGTTTTTTCGGACTTTTAAACCCGCACATCTTAACCCGGGGCAGGGTAGTTGTCAGTTAGCTTGACCGAGCATTTAAGTCTTACAGAGGAGTGTTGTCTTTCAAGGACCAATCACATCGCATTTTTCCCCAGAGGTCGTACCTCGTCAACCACAGTGGTTAAACCTCACCAATCAGGAGTGAGACAGTTACAATCCTTTCGGAGCAATCAAGACAACCAGTGTCACACGACTTTGTTCCAAAAGAAAGAAATAATAAAGCCCGCTAAGTAAAAAGAAAGAAAAAGCTGGAAAGCTAATACTTAGGCAAAAAAATCTGGGCATCCCGCTGGACTTCAAAAGAAAACGAAAAAACGAAAAGAACTCAAAAGGAGTCAGTCCAGGCAAAAATTAGGGAACCAAAAGAATGAAAAAGAAAGGATATCAATAGAAATTTTTTCCCCAGTAGAGTCACAAAGTCGTGTACACAGACACCGAAAACGAAGCAGGAGTAACTGTCACTCCGGGGAAAAAACCCTGTGAGTTCCTTAATTGTGGTTCTTACCATTCAACATACCTCTCGAAGAGGCGAGCGCTCGAGCCAGGTTAACTGAACTTTAGGATCGGAGATCATCACGTAGAAGGGGTGGGTACAAATCAAAATTTGAGCCAAATATCCTTTGTTTCACGAACCATGAACCCGACCGCGATACAAACCTTAAAAGACCTAATTGAGGTAGGGTTTATTCTGAAAGCTCATTACGATAAGGTTGAGTAACCTGACTCCTTCTTGATTTGCTAATCATATCCAGGTTGTATTTTTTTTCACTGATCAAATCAGCACTACGTTTGAACTTAGTTTCATTCGTCACTCACAATCATAGCACATAAATGAGTGATAGCACAAAATTTTCAAAATCTGCATAAACATTGCATTAAGATTACCATTCGTGAATAGACAATTTTACTTGCAGGCTAGTAATTGACACGAAGGAAATTCCAACAGGGAATAATCGAACAGGACTGAAAAATACAGTAGTCTGAACCAGGATGGTGTATGTTGTGAAGACCTGTGAATCAGGGGCATTATTTTCCAGTAAGTTCAGTATCAGTTAGTCTGCGGACAAGTCCCGAAGAAGTTAATCAAAAAGGAATCTTCTCGAGAGCCAATCAGGGGGCAGTTATACAGAATGCTGAGATTTGAAAGCAGAACCTTCCAGTGGGTAATCAGATCAGGTTAAGTCGCTTATACGCTCATTCAGGGGCAAAGTCACTTCAGAGATAGTGAAGACAAATTGGGTTGACAATTGTTTGATTGAGGTTGAATCCTTTTGTCATACAGATACCGGGGCAAATAATCTCGAGATCGTCTCGTAGAGAGCTGTTCAGAGCAATATTCCCAAGAGTTGGATTGGGGCAAGTTGAATTGTACTGGGGCAAGATGTTGAAGCAAGTTTGTTTATCCCCAGCAAGAGTTGAGTATCGGGGAATCGTGTCAATACCCTTATCAAAAACCTGAACCTTCTAAATAAGAAGAGCCGTGTTGTCGGTGGATCGTTATCCTACAGTTTAAATTTGTTACCTGTCAGAACTTCGTAACCAAGTCGTTTCCAAAGCCCAGGTCTCGCCTGGCAAACCGGTAACCAGTTCTCGTCTGGCCCATGCTTCCGTAAATACCAGTTCTCGCCTGGTACCAGTTTTCGTTTAACCCAGTTATCGTATTGCCGATCTTTTTCCGTAAATACCAGTTCTCGCCTGGTACCCGTCTTTGTTTAACCAATTATCGTATCGTCGATCTTTTTCTGTAAACATCAGTTCTCGCCTGATGCATGCTAGCTTTTAAACACCAGTTCTCGTCTGGTTATTTTCTTTTCTTTAACCCACTGTTGTATCAGTTCTCGTCTGGTACAAGTCAGCTTTCAGCCAGTTCTCGCCTGGTTGTCTTTTCTTAGCCTATATCCAGTCAACCCCGTTTGACGTTCAAAACATAAAAACCAATTTTCGCTCAATTTTCCTAATCTATTTTGCTATCAGTTCTCGCCTGGTAGTCTAACTTTGAATGCTAGTTCTCGTCTAGTATTTTCCAACTTGTTAATAACCCGTTGTTATCCTAAAAAACCGAAAAAATGTGTAAAGACCCGATACAATAATTTGTTAGGTTCCCCGATACGAAGCTTAATGGATGCCAGTTCCCCGATTAATGTTGAATGCCATGTGGACGTTGTTAAATCAGAATTACTCCTCTTCAACAGTTGAAAGTTGTGTATTATTCCCGGAAGAATTGAGATTGTATTTTACCCCGCATCAGAGTGGGATCAGGAGTATCCCCAGCCGATTAAGATTGATATCCTTGACAGAAGGGGCAGTCTCCAGCAGTGAGCCATTCACAATCAACCCCTATTGGGTTAATCCCCACAGAATGCAGTTTGACAATGGTTGGAAAGAATATCGTCGAGATGATTATGTGATAACCGATTACTTTCAGTGGAGTTGTCTTTGCCTCCGGCATTCATTTTTCCAGACGATTTGTAGACCTGGTGTTCTCTGGCAGCTAGAGCTTACATTAGCATTTGCATATATTGCCAGATTTGCATCTATCAAATACATAGCATATTCATGTCGTACGGGGCATTGCAGTTACAAACGCATAACATTTACATGTCATATAGGGCATTGCATCATTTCAAGCATACGCATGTCGAAACATAGACCAGGGTGGTTACCTATTGGCTTCCGAATTTGTTCACCTGCAGAGTTGTTTGGTTAAGCTTCTCTTCTCCCCCCAGCGGAGTGATTTCTTCATATTTGGTTGTTACGTCAGCATCGGAAAAAAAACAAAGATTGACATATATCAAACTTCTGAAGCTGCCGCCTTCGTCGAAATAGGTGCCAGGCAGTTCAATTCAGAATTCCCCAGGAGAATTTCCTCAGGTTCGCCGTGAACCATGAGTCGACAGAAAAGATCCCATGGTAGATGGGAAGGTGTTTGCTTTTCGAAGCATTATTTCCGAAGAATCAGTATCTGTGGCGTCACACAGGTGATTGATGTTGGAAAAAAAAACAACAACAGCAGAAAATTTATCAGATAATTGACCAGTTGTTGCTGTGACAACCAGACTTCAGTTTATTAGACGCTATTTCTCAAGCAGCTTTGCAGTTTATTTTTGCGGTTGGCAAATTTCAGGGTTCCATTTATATTCAACCATCTTATACCTTTGAATGATAAAAGGCTGGGCGTTCTTCAACCATTCAGGTCCAAGACGCTAGAATAGGGGCAGCTGTTGCACCCTAAAATTTGACCAACCGGGTCCCGTATCTGGCTCGATGTTTCGACGCATTTCACATTTCGCATTCACATACTGCATATAGTGCATTTCCTCAATCATGGTGATTTTATCGGGATTACAACCCTGCTGTCGCATTTCAGGTATCTCAGACCGGTTCGGATAATCAGAGGTTATTTTGAGAAGTCACGCGATTCCTGGGCGTTTTCAGCTTACGCAATGATTTTTTGAGATTCTTGGTGTCCGGGTTTACTTTTTCGCTTCGATCTGGTCTCACGCTCTCTTTTATGTTGGTTTTTGGCATTTGTTTGCAATTTTTAGGATTTAATAGCCTCTTGTAGATTTTAAATAGGTTTTATAGATTTTCTAGAATTTAAATAGTTTTTTATATATTTTTAATAGTTTTAAATCATTTTTAGAATTTTATAGAGTTTTTAATAGGTTTTAATAGATTTTTCTTTTATTAGTTTTAAATAGAATTTTAATAGATTAGTAGAATAATAGTTAATAGATATTATAGGATTTAATAGTTTTAGATATGTTTTAATATAGGCTTTAATAGTTTTTTATTAAATAGTATAGATTTTATTAGAGATTTAATAGGAATTTAGTAAAATTTTAAATAGAAGTGATTAGAGTTTTTTTCATTTTTATTAGTTAATAGTTTTTTTAGAATTTAATTAGATGTTAATTCTCTTTATTAGAGTTTTATTAGTTTTGAAATTAATTGGAATTAATAGAGTTTCTAGGTTAATTCTCTTTTAGATCTAATTAGGATTTAGTTAGATTAGTTAGGTCTTAATCATTTGTTTAAGTGTTAATTAGGATTTATCAGAATTAATTAGGGTTATATTAGGTGGTATTAGTTTTTAGTTAAGTAGCTAATTAGGTTTAATGCAGCTTTAATCAGTTTTAGTCCTTAATTCAGCCCATTTTCCAAACCCTTAATTCCATTTTCGTTTGGGCCCAGAGATTGTTTTTGGAGGCCCAGTCAATCTCTCAGTCCTTTTTCGTCCATCCAGGTGTCAATATATAAGCTTTGCCACGCGTGTAAATCAGAGGACGCCACTTCATAACTCCACCTTCCCCAGACTTCACCACGGGGATCTCCCATCTCTCTCCCACTGCCACACAACTTCACACTTGGCTTCCATGCGCCTTCCCGTCCTGCCACGCGTCTTCGCCTGAGTCTCGCCGGTTGCATGGTCGGCGGCCATGCAACCACCGCGCCTGACCCCTTCCGGCCACCGTTAACCAACTCCGGTCATCTCCCAACTACCTCCGACCACTCTAACTCCTTCCGGCCGCCGCAACTACTACCGGAAACGTAAAATCCATCAGAAACCACTGCGATTCTTCATCTTCCTCCTTCGATCTATCATCATCAGGTTCATGATTCGTCATCAACAATCACCATCGGGAACCATTTTTTCCAGAAATTGTTCTTCACCGATCCAATCTTCATCATCAATAATCATTTTTCCAGAAAATTCCAGAAAACCTTCATCTCGTTCATCTAACCTTCATCATTCCTCTATCATTTTCTAGAAAGCGTTCATCACGAACAACAAGAACATTCAACAAATCTCCATATTTTCCAAAAGAAACTTCAAGAACCTCCCTCGTGTTCTTCATCCGTTTTCCAGATCAATGCCTACCTTCATCCGTTCATCACCTTCATGCATTTTTCTTCCAGATTTCCAAATCATCAAGAACTTCATCTGGTTCATCATCCAAATCCTCCAGATCTTCAACCGTTCACACTCGTCGTCTTCATAGGTTTTCCATTCGTTTCCAGAAAGGTACATTCAGTTTCCTCCAATTCTTCAGGTGTTCATTAGAAATCGCTAGAAACATCATTGGATCTTCAAAGCTTCGCAAGATCCTCGATGATCTTCATCCAGCTTTAAAGATATTCTCCAGAAACTTGCTTCAAGTCTTCATCAATAGTCCACCGGCGCTCTCATCGAGTCTTCGTAATCAACCTTCGAGCTCGCGAATCTCCAGATCTACAATGAACGCCATGGATATTCACCAGCGCTTCAAAGCTTCGAAACTCACTCAGAACGAGAAATCGTGAACGCTGTGACTTTGATGGTTCAGTTTTAAGGCCTTTTTGTAGGTGATGATAGTGGAAGAAGGGTTGTGAGGAGCAACAGGGAGGAAATGGAGACGGAGAGAAACGAGTGTTCGAGAGAAAGAGGTTGGTGGTGACGACCGTGAACAGTGCCAAGAGGAAGAACTAGGGTTTACCTGTCTGAAGTTAGAAGGAGGAAAGGAGATGGACCGCATGTTGGTTTGGGCCTTGGGCCCATGGAGTTAAGACCATACCCCCCTCAATTTTTGTCCTCACCCTCTCTGTGTGTTTTCTTTTTGGATAGTTGTTGGGCTGGGCCCAACGATTTTGTGGCTACTGCACCATCCGTTTCAGTATTACGCCCCCTCCGTTTTTTTTCCAGCAACAGTTGTTGGGCTGGGCCCATCTTTTATGTTTTATTTTTCTGCAGGCTTGTAACCCCCCTGAACTGCAGTGTACCCCCCCTTGTTTTCTTTTCTTTATTTTATTTGTTTAGTTTTTTTTAGAAGAAAAATATGTGATAGAAAAGAATAGAAAATATGGAAAGATATGAAAAAAAAGAATATTTGAAAAAGGAAAAAGACTTGAGAAAAAAAATATTAAAAGAAATACATGAAAAAATAGTGAAAAGAATATGTGAAAAAAAATAGTGAAAAAGAATATGAAAAAATATTTTGAAAAAGAAATATGAAAAGAAATGTGAAAAAAGAAATATTGAAAAAAATAAGAGGGGAAAATATTGAAAAAAAGAAGAATATGTGAAAAATAAAGAAACAAAAAAATATTAGTTGGTAGATTTAGTATTTTTCTTTTAGGACCAATTTTTCATAGGAGTTTATTTTACCTTTTTAGAGGTAGTTTTGGAGGTCCATTTGTTAAGGGACTATTTTCCATTTGATCTTTCATGATGAATAGGATAGGGTTTTTAGGAGTTTATTTTCCAGTACTCAATCATTGTAACCATTTTTTCAGAATATTAATAAAACGAGATTTGAGCTGTGGTCCCGAAAGTAGCCGAACTACAGCTGCTCTGATTTCTCGTACCAGACGAGAATATGTAGGCATAGGATGCGATATCCTAGCGAGCACACTAACAACTAACCTTTTGTTCTCTCGCTGCTGTGCGATCGAGACTTTCCCGCTGACGACTGATGTTATCCTTTTCTCTTGCCCGAGTGCATTTGAGACCAGACCGTAGTTTTTCCCATAGGTTCACTTACCTGTAAAACCAGTTTAATTTCTCACTTCTGTGTGAGAATACCCAGCCTAGCCGTAGTTAGCCTGAACTACGTAAGCTCTGATCTTCCATGCAGTGTGGAAGTACGTAGGCACAAGACGCGAAGTCTTGGCGAGCCAATTCCCTGTAGTTTCCCGAACTACGTTGACTCTGACTTTCTCTCTTGAGAATACGTAGGCATAGAGTGTGACGCTCTATCGAGTCAATTCCCTTCCGTTTAGATTTAGCAGCCGTAGATAGATTGTTTTTGCATCCTTTAGACAACCCAAGCAAGCGTGGATCCCGTCGAGTACGACGGACGTGAGGGGTGCTAATACCTTCCCCTTGCGTAACCGACTCCCGAATCCAGGTTTTGGTTGCGATGACCATACCTTTCCCGTTTTTTTTCGAGGTTTACTTCGAGCGTTTCTTTTCCCTCCGTTGGGATAAATAACGCACGGTGGCGACTCTTCTGTCAGCCGGCGCCGATTTTCGCAGTAGCGACAAGTGGGACAAGCAGCTCAAGTTCCAGGAAGGAGTAATCATTCTTTTAGCAATGGTGGCAAACTCGCTCGTAGTACTGGTGATAATCGGAGACTTGTTGCAGGGCTTGTCACTTGATAGAATTGGAGAGATAACTTCTGGGATAGAAAACCATGTCGTTAATGCATAACTTCCCCCAGCAAAATCCTATTGACAATGAACAAAATCATTAACCAATGAGCAATATGGCAGGATATATAAACACAGCTGAAACGAGCATCAAAAAGGAAGCAGAGAGGAATCAGAATAACGAGGAGAGGGTTAGAATTAGACTAAAAGAAGTTCAGACAGCATACCTAAGGGTTCGTGATTAAAACCGAAACCAATCACGCCGGAGATTTGTCTACAGAACCAAATGGTCACAATTGTCATGACATTCAAAGGTCTGCGGGCGCTCCAAAACACAATCAGGGCCTACAGGAACTTCCAGTTTACCCAACAACCATCCTTGAGCTAACTAACTCGAAGCTTTGAAGAAGACGGGAAGGCAGTTTTGTGGTAGTCAACCAATGCTGTAACAAAGTCCTAGTTTACCGGGGCAGGATAAGAGGCCACAAGAAACCAATTCGCGAGCGAGTATGAGAATATCCTCACAACTTTCACCGTATTCACCTTTACACCATTCCTCACTCCATATTTTCGCCTCAACGGTCTGCAAACCAAGATGCCACGGTTAATTAACCTTCAGAATACATGATGAATTAAAGAAGAAGGGGAACAATGTACATATGCTCATGACACTTACGGTTTCTTTTGAAGTGTATTGTCAAAACACAACCAAGCTCAGGAAATACCCAACAAGAACTGTTCAGAGCATGGTGGACCTCCCTATAGTCGCGACACCATTTGAACCATTTGTTATATCCACGGCTAACTTTCAACATATTGTCACGTGTAAGAAACCTAACATCAAAGATATGAGTTTTGGTCAAGACAAGAGATCATTATCATTAACAATCATTAAAATGCATTCAAGAAGGAAATTTGTAGACATCGATTCCCAAAACGGAAACACATTTCAAATGAACATGGAAAGCAATAAATCCGCTCAAGGCCATTCAATTTGTTTCTAAAACACAATCAGCATGTTTACTCTAAGAATGGCAAGAATCTCGGTTTGAACCAAGGGTAAAAGGAAAGAATCAACAACTTTTAATTCGAGAAATCAATTTGTCAATTCGGTTGAGGCTATAAAACCATATCCACGACATTCAACAATCATACATGGAAATTCACAACAATTCACAGAGTTCCACAGAAAAATCCCAAATTCCTAAAACCCTAAGAATCGAAAAGAGGCTCACCTCTCCTCAGCTTCATTGCCGAAAACCCCATCAAACTATCGTCACCACCGTCCTTACCCTTCGCATCGCCGTTGTGAATTTATCACCAGAAACCCTCATACACCAACATATGAAATACGCAGAATCAGATACATACGCAATACACCAATTCGCCAAAATACACACACACACACAAAAAAAGACCTCAAAACATGCAACTCTGAAACTTCATTTGGTTTCGATTTCATTTTCAGATCCAAACCCTGCAAAATCCATTCAACGACATTAAAACACACACCGAAAAAAGCGCCGACTCAGAGACGAAGATACGAGAAACTCAGAAATCCCAAACTTATCTTTCGTTCTCTCTGCCGTCACCGCGATCCACCATCTGCTACCTTCGAGGACCATCTGTAAAAATCGAAGCCGCGAGTTTCTGCGGTTGCTAACACTAACATTTTTATTGTCATTTGATTTGTGCAGAAGGAAGGAGAAGAAGAACAATTGAAGAAAACGGAGACGGAGAGAGATAGAAGGAAACGAGCAAAGAGAAAGCCGACGAGAAGAGGTGAGAAATTGAGAAAAGGGAAACGACGGAGAAGGGGAGGGCGATCAACGGGGAGGTGACTTTGAGAACTAGGGTTCCCCTGTTTCATTTTGTTTTTTTGTATTGCTGTAATCCAATGTGCGCTCGCGCACCATAGTTACTACGCACAAACACACATTTCCCACACCCTAATCACAATTAATCATTAAACCACCCTTAAACCTTTAATCACCAACTAATAACCCTAAAATCAATCTTTTTATTATTTATTTAATTAATCATAACATTAATTTTTTTTTCAAAATAAGCTAACAACTTTTAATCATACTAATCTCTCTTTAGTAATAAACCATTAAAAATATAATTTATTTGCATTTTATTTAATACTTTAATAGTAACACCTTTTATTTAAAATCCTAGTTAATTTATTTTTAAAGAAAAACTTATTTGATAAATTAAAATTAATGTAACCTTTTCCTCATAATAATAAACTCTTTTTAATCTAAAGTCAACTTTTACCTTTTTTATAATAATTAAGAGCCCTCTTTTTTTTATAAACCTTTATAATATAATAATTGAAATCATTTTATGATTAATGATAATAAACCTCTTATGTAACTTAAACTAAAAAACTTTTTTTTATATATAACAGAAAAATCATAAATATATATATTTCGTTTACTAATAATAACAAACAATTTTTATTAATTAAATCATTTCATATTTATGTTTTTTAAGATAAAATAAAATCACTTATTAAAACCTCTTATTTAAAACTAGTATAACTAAATCAACTTGTACTAAAATCAATTCACTCAAATCGACATTTTCTTAATTCAAACTAAAATCAACTTAATCAATCAACATCGCATACAAATCAATCGTGCACACTCACATTCACGACACATTCACCTACACCTTAGCGCTTTCATGCGTGTGTATGGCTTTACATTTCCGCAATTTATTTATTGCAATTTACATTATTAATTTATATTTCCGCACTACATTCCGTCCAAAGGAAGAATCTGCGCATGATCTCAACAATCGTGCGTATGCATTCACATTAGCATCATTCTCCCACATGATCCTTGATCCCATTCAAGTTGATCTTTAAGATAGATCCTACTCCATAGGAAGGACCATTACCTTTACAACTTAGATACAAACAAACAATTCAAAACAATTCCAACAATATTCAAAACACTCAAACACATTAGAGAAAGATGCCAAATCATCTTAAGTGAGATAGAATCTCCACCCTACAACAATACAATCAACATGTAGGGACTTTGCCTTAAGAGAGATAGAGGCGTACTCGTCAAACAATCCGAGTACTTGAGCCCTTTTCTTAAGACGATGCAAAGACTATTTTCCTACAACTTGTGGCGGTTAAATCTCCCTTAAAATGACAAATCACCTCTTCTTCTGAAATCAATCAATCAACTACCCTAAACCCGTAGGAACTTTGACCACAGTCAAAGAACTCCTCAAACCCTTTAGGGGAACTACAGATACTCTGATTCCACTCCCGTAAGGATATGTACGCATAAGATGCGACATCTTATTGAGTATACTTAGAAATAAACCCCTAGGTCCTTTAACCATTAAGCAGATAATCCATAGCAATAAACAAACATAAAACAAGAGGTTCCTGTAGAGTACTACAGAAACTTAGGATGCTAATACCTTCCCTAAGTTTAACCAACCCCCGAACCTATAACTCTCTATCTTTGCATTTGCATTGCATTGTGGGAATTTCGATCTTTATCCCTTCCTTTGGACAAATCAAAGTTCGGTTGCAAAATGAATTAAAGATTCAAACTAATCAATAGTTTGGTATCCGATTTTCACTGCGACAGTATGTATTACGAGAAGTTGCTCAACTGTATGACCGGCAGTTTCTCCGACATGATACTTATGGCAGAACGCATTGAGAACGACATTAAAATTGGGAAGATTCAGGCGGGCGAAGGATCCTCAACTAGAGGGGGAGGAAAGAAGGTCTTTGGCAATAGAAGGCGTGAAGGAGAAACCAATTCAGTATCGGGCTTCCAAGGAAGATGGATGAATCAGCCTCACAACCAATATCAACAACAGGTCGCAAGTGTTACTATCCCCATACCACGACAACCACAACAACAACCACGGCAACAACAACTACCACAACAACAACAACAACAACAACAACAACAACGACGACGACAGCAGCCACCTCAATAGAATCAACAAGGGTATAGAAGGTACCCAGCATGGCCCAGGATGACCGAGAGAGTGTTTGACCCACCACCAATGCCATATTCTCATGTACTTCAAGCATTGTTGCAATTGCAGTTGGTTTAAAAGAGGACTATGGCCCCTTTAACAGGCACACCACCGCCCGGCTTTGATATAAATGCACGATGTGAGTTCCACTCTGGGGCACCCGGCCACACCATTGACAACTGCAAAGCTTTCAAAAATAAGCTGCAAGATTTGATCGATAGTAAAGCAGTAGACTTTTCACATGATGCGCCAAATATGGAGAAAAACCCTATGCCAAATCATGGGTCGGCTGGGGTTGGTGCTGTTCTGATTGAGGAAGGGTTGGACCTGGTAGCTGACGTGAACGAGCTAAAAACGCCTTTAAGCTTCGTGAAGGAGAAATTGTTGAAGGGAGGAGTGTTTCCAGGATGCAGTGAAGGGTGTGACAATTGTTTAAGCCATCCCGAGGGGTGTGAAGATTTGGGAAGATGTATCCAAAGCATGATGGATGAAGGAACCTTGCAATTTGACCGAACTGCAGAGAAGAAGCCTGTTGAGGTAACTGTTGAAGAGAAAGATGAAGTCGCAACAATTTCAATCCCATACAAAACAATTATTATTCCAGTGCCTCCAAGGCCACCTATGGTCACCATCACTAAGGCAGGCCTTGTGCCATATGAAACTACTAAGGCTATCCCATGGAATTATGGAGCCGAGGTATACTGTAACGGGCAGAAAGTAGAACTGGAAAGCCTACTTGTTGATTCAGTTGATAATCTTGTTGGATCTGGAGGGATTACGAGAAGTGGTAGAATCTTTGCATCGCCCGAGGTGGTGGCGGAGAAAGCTGATAAAGGAAAAGGCAAGTTGGTAAAAGAAACTCCTCAGGTGGTGGGGAAGGAGTCTCTAGCAAAGGATATGGAAGAGTTCATGAAGTTGATTAGAAAAAGCGACTACAAGATAGTCGATCATCTACAACTAACTCCTTCTAAGATCTCCATACTATCATTGCTAATGTGTTCAGAAGCGCATCGAAATGCGTTATTGAAGGTTTTAAGCACTGCTTACGTGCCACATGAAATATCGGTTAATTAACTCGAAGGAGTTGTGGCACATGTAAACGCGGGAAACGGTCTGGGATTTACCGATTTGGATTTAACACCAAAGGGCAGGAAGCACAACCTGGCGTTACATATTTCATTGGAGTGCCGAGGAACTGTAATGTCGCATGTCCTTGTTGACACAGGTTCGTCCTTGAATGTGCTTCCCAAGAAAGCTTTAATGAAGATAGATCATCAGGGTCTTTACTGTACACTAAGTGACTTAGTTGTGCGAGCCTTTGATGGAACCCGAAGATCTGTTTTTGGAGAAATAACGCTGCCTATCCAAGTGGGCCCAGAGGTGTTTGAGGCAGTATTTTACATCATGGACATTCAGCCTGCTTACAGCTGTCTGCTAGGTCTTCCATGGATACATTCTGCTGGCGTCGTTACTACCACATTGCATCAAATACTGAAGTATATGGTTGGGGGCAGTATTGTGACTGTCTGTGGGGAGGAGGACATAATGATCAGTCACCTGTCATCTTTCAAGTATGTTGAAGTGGATGGCGAGATTCATGAGACTTTGTGTCAGGCTTTCGAAGGGGTTCACATTAAAGATAAGTCCCCCGCCATAATCAAAGAACCAGTAGTGGCCATGTCTTCATTCAAAGGGGCTCAGGCGGTAGTTCAAGCAGGGCAACCCAAGGTTGGGGTCAAGTTCTAGATATTCCTAACAAGCAAGACAAGTTCGGCTTAGGATATCGTCTGTCTTCTTCGTTCTCACAAAGCGTGCCAAGGTTCAAGGGGCCAGTTGTGTTTACTCCGGGAGGAGTCAATTTCGAAAGGATCAATGTTGTATCTGACAACGAAGACAGAGATAGTGATTGTGACATGGACGCGTGGGTCAAGCCAAGCACTCCGGGACAGAAGCTATGCAATTGGTCCATCGAGGAATTTGTCCAAGCGACACGTGAACAGTAATGACTTGTTTTATCAGTTTTTTGTGTAACCCTATGTTCTACCCAAAGCATAAAGGGTATTCTATTCAGGGCCTATTTGCTTATGTTTGAACACTTTTTATCATTAATCAAAGGGCGTTTTCGCATTCAAATTCTTGTGATCCTTGTTTTTCTTCTTTTTGTTTTCTAAACAATAAAATGGAAATGTGGTTTGTGTTTGTTTTTTGTTTGCATATCATTTAAGCATAAAATCATCATCATTGCAGGTTACACATTTCAGATGCCATCAACTCAGACTCGTCTATGACTTGTTGTGACTTTGACAATCCGATCTTTCAAGCAGAGGGAGAGATTGACGAAGACGAAGACCTACCCGAGGAGCTTGCTAGGTTGTTGAGACAAGAAGAGAAGGTCATTCTGCCTCATCAGGAGGAAGTTGAAGTCATCAATCTAGGAACTAAGGAGGATAAGAAGGAAGTCAGAATAGGGGCTGCGCTACAAAATGATGTCAAGCAAAGGCTGGTTGAGTTACTCCAAGAGTATAAAGATGTTTTTGCTTGGTCATATGAAGATATGCTCGGACTCGACACAGACATTGTGGTCCATCACCTACCTCTTCGAGAAGGTTGTCATCCCGTTAAACAAAAATTGAGAAGAACCAGGCATGATATGGCGGGGAAGATCAAGGAGGAAGTTCAAAAGCATATAGACGCCGGATTTCTTGCTGTGACAAACTACCCTCCGTGGGTCGCCAACATCGTACCTGTGCCTAAGAAGGACAGCAAGGTCAGGATGTGTGTTGATTATAGGGACCTGAATAGAGCAAGCCCAAAAGATGATTTTCCGCTCCCCCATATTGACGTGCTCATTGATAACACCGTGCAACATTCAGTGTTTTCTTTCATGGATGGTTTTTCCAGGTACAATCGAATTAAGATGGCGCCAGAGGATATGGAGAAAACGACTTTTATCACACCTTGGGGGACGTTTTGCTATAAGGTGATGCCTTTTGGTTTGAAGAATGCAGGGGCAACTTATCAACGAGCAATGGTGACCCTCTTTCACGACATGATTCATCATGAGATTGAGGTTTATGTCGATGATATGATTGCAAAGTCCCAGACAGAAGAGGAGCATCTGGTAAATCTTCTAAAGTTGTTTGAGAGATTGAGAAAGTTCAAACTGAGGTTAAATCCAAACAAATGTACGTTTGGCATACGGTCAGGAAAGTTATTGGGGTTTATTGTCAGTGAGAAAGGTATTGAGGTTGATCCCGCGAAGATCAAGGAAATTCAAGAAATGCCAGCACCGAAAACCGAGAAACAAGTTCGTGGTTTCTTAGGTAGATTGAACTACATTGCTCGGTTCATATCTCACCTCACAGCCACTTGTGAACCATTGTTTAAATTATTAAAGAAAGATCAGGCGGTAATTTGGAATGAGAATTGTCAGAACGTGTTTGAGAAAATAAAAGAGTATTTGCAAGAACCTCCAATACTGATACCTCCAGTGGATGGAAGACCTTTGATTATGTACTTAATAGTTCTTGAGAACAGTATAGGTTGTGTCCTCGGTCAACACGACGAGACTGGAAGAAAAGAGCATGCTATCTATTATCTGAGTAAAAAGTTCACAGATTGTGAGTCCCGTTACTCAATGCTCGAGAAAACGTGTTGTGCACTCGCTTGGGCCGCCAAACGTTTAAGACAGTACATGCTTAACCATATAACCATGCTGATTTCGAAGATGGATCCGATTAAGTATGTCTTTGAAAAGCAAGCGCTCTCAGGAAGAATTGCCAGATGGAAATGGTACTGACATAGTATGACATTCAATATGTTTCTCAGAAGGCCATCAAAGGAAGCGTTCTATCAGAGCACCTTGCCGAACAGCCTATCGAAGACTATCAGCCGATGAAGTTTGATTTTCCTGACAAAGACATTATGTTCCCCAAGATGAAAGATTGTGATGAACCGTTACCAGACGAAGGTCCTGAACTTGGCTCCCAATGGAAGTTGATATTTGACGGCGCAGTCAATTCATATGGAAGTGGAATTGGGGCAATCATTACAACACCCCATGGGTCTCACATCCCATTTACTGCCAGATTGACGTTTCCGGTCACCAATAATGAGGCTGAGTATGAAGCGTGTATCATGGGTCTCGAAGAAGCTATTGATTTGAGGATCAAGAATCTCAATGTATATGGCGACTCAGCGCTAGTTGTGAATCAACTCGAAGGAGAATGGGAAGCTCGTCAACCTAATTTGATTCCTTACATGAATTATGCAAGGAGGTTGTTACCTTTCTTCGACAAGGTGAAGTTTCATCATGTGCCGCGAGCAGAAAATCAGATGGCAGACGCTGTCTTCAATGTACAAAGTTAATTTTTGGAATGAAGCTCCCAGAATAGTCATCTCCTGACTTGATAGACCCACTTTCATATTCGCCATTGAGGAAGCCTCCGATGGCAAGCCGTGGTATTTCGACATCCATAATTTCCTTAAGAACCGAGAGTATCCGACTGGGGCATCTAGTCGCGATAAGAAGACTCTAAGGAGATTGTCTGGCAATTTTTATCTGAATCAGGATAGTGTGCTTTATAGAAGAAATCATGATTTAGTGCTGATGAGGTGTGTGGATGAAAAAGAAGCAAACTTGCTTATGGAGGAAGTCCACGAGGGTACTTTTGGTACGCATGCAGGCGGACATGCCATCTCTCGAAAGATATTGCGAGCTGGGTATTATTGGCTCACGGTGGAGTCAGACTGTTTCAAATTCGCGAAGAAATGCCATAAGTGTCAAATTTATGCCGACAAGATTCATGTGCCACCTTGTCCTCTGAATGTCATGTCTTCTCCATGGCCCTTTTCTATGTGGGGCATTGATATGATTGGAAAGATTGAGCCTACTGTGTCCAATGGACATCGTTTCATCCTAGTGGCCATCGACTATTTCACCAAATGGGTTGAAGTAGCTTCTTATGCCAATGTCACCAAGCAAGTTGTAGCCCGATTCATCAAGAGGGACATCATCTGCCGATATGGAATACCTGAAAGGATCATTACTGATAATGGATCTAACCTGAATAACAAGATGATGAAAGAGCTATGCCAGAATTTCAAGATTGAGCATCATAACTCTTCTTCCTATCGTCCAAAGATGAATGGTGCGGTCGAGGCGACCAACAAAAATATCAAGAAGATAGTACAGAAGATGGTTGTGACCTATAAAGATTGGCATGAGATATTGCCCTTTGCTTTACATGGATATCGCACCTCGGTACGTACTTCAACTGGGGAAACTCCCTTCTCATTGGTATATGGTATGGAAGTTGTCCTGCCACTGGAAGTCGAGATACATTCTTTGAGAGTTTGGGCCGACGTCAAACTGGATGAAGCAGAATGGGTGAAGAATAGGTTGAATTAACTCAGTTTGAGGGATGAGAAAAGGTTGGCGTCCATCGCATACGGTCGTCTATACCAAAGCAGAATGAAGAAAGCCTTCGATAAGAAGATACATCCTCGAAGCTTTCAGACGGGTGATTTAGTATTGAAAAGGATCCTCCCGCCACAAAATGATCATAGGGGCAAATGGACTCCCAATTACGAAGGTCCATACGTTGTAAGAAAAGTTTCCTCTGGAGGGGCTTTATTACTTTCAACTATGGACGGTGAAGACTTCACGTCCCCTGTGAATGCGGACGCAGTTAAAAAATACTTTGCTTGAAGAGACCCGCTGGAAAGAAAAAGAAAGTCCAGGCAAAAATGGGGCATCCCGGCGAACCATAAAAGGATAGGTTCGGGCAAAAGTTAGGGATAAAAATAAAAAGGTGTAAACCCGCAAAGTTGAAAACCTGAAAAGGCGACTTTGGCAAAAATGGGTATCCCGGTGAATCGAAAACCCGCAAGGGCGATTCAGGCAAAAGTTAGGGATTTGAAAAGCAAACAATTGCGATCTGCGCATGACATCATGATCATAGTGGATTATGGGAGGACTCGAGAGTCCTAGTCAAGTCAATCTCTTCCGAAGACGAAGCATTGGAAAGGCATCAAAGTCATACGAGTCATAGATGAGTTGTCCCATGATGGTTGTCTGCACCATATTGCCGACATTTTGTAAATCTTTCTGCATTTCTTATTTTGTCTTTGCGCAACTTTCTCATTCCAGGAGTTGCTTCCTTTGTAAATTCACCTATTTTTAGGATGTTTATCAATAAAACATACTATTCAGAAAATCTTTGTGTATTTTGTTTCAGCTTTCTCATTTGTTTGTGAAAAACGCCCGATGTTTTTTATGATTTTGCACTTACATAAACTTGCAGGCCTTGGCCAATAACTGTTTAAACTTGGATTTAACTAAACAACGTCAGGGATGATGACCAAGATAAATTTTGTTGTGTAGTATCTTGTTTGCCCTTGCAGGTTTGTTACCCTTGGGGCATCTCTCTAAAAAGGTACGGATGGAGCTGTTCTCCCTAGCCAGAGTTTGTTCCCCAGCAATTAAAAGTGGTTTCTTCGCCCCAGCATGGTGGTGCGTGCGTAGGTGTACGGTTATCCCCAGCAGTTGGTTCACACACATTTCTAATCCCCGCGGAGTACATGTGCATGCTTACTCCCCACACAAATCAAGATGACAGACTGAGGTCTCCAGTCGAGTTGATCCCCCCGGCAGGTCAAGATGTTGAGTACATATGAAAGTTTATCTCCAGCAGAGTAGGGTCATTCCTAAGGAGTGGATGTGGAATTATTCCCCAGCAGTGGAGTGAATCCAGGGTTTGCATCCCCAGCACGAGTCTATTTGCACTAGACATCTCTAGTCCTTTCCCCCAGCGGAGTGGGCTCCCTTTCTTTAGCATTTATTTTGCTAGAGTGGTTTCGTTACATCTGCATGCGTACATAGCATCTACCCAAATGCGTAGCATTTCCATTTCGTACGGAGCATTATGCCATTTTCAAACATATGCATTCTGAAACATAAACTAGGTTGTTACCTCTTTGCTTTCAGGTATATTCGGCAGGTGATTGTCATCCCTGCCCATGCGGACTGCAGTTTGTGAAGCTCTTTCCTCCAAATGTTTCGGTTTTCTGATGGCGAGGTCAGATGTTTGGTTCTCTGGCGGCGAAGTTAGATTTGTTGTTTTCTGAAGGCGAAGTTAGATGTTGTTTTTTCTGACGGTGAAGTTAAATGTTTTGTTTTCTGATGGCGAAATCAGATGTTTGGTTTTCTGATGGCGAGATCAGATATTAGGTTTTTTGATGGAGAGATTAGATTGTTTGTTTTCTGATGGCGAGATCAGATGCTCGTTTTCTGATGGCGAGATCAGATGTTTATTCTCTGCCGGCGAAGTTAGATGTTGTTTCTCTGATGGCGAGATCAGATGGTCGTTTTCTGACGGCGAAGTTAGATTGTTGTTTTCTGACGGTGAAGTTAGGTGTCGTTTTCTGATGGCGAGATCAGATTGTTTGTTTTCTGACGGTGAAGTTAGATGTCTATTGTTCTGATGGCGAAATCAGATGTTTGTTCTCTAACGACGAAGTTAGACGTTGGTTCTCTGATGGCGAAGTCAGACGTTGGTTCTCTGATGGCGAGGTCAAATATTTGGTTCTTTGATGACGAAGTCAGACGTTGGTTTTCTGACAGTGAAGTTAGATGTTAATTTTCTAATGGCGAGATTAGATTGTTTGTTCCTTGACGGTGAAGTTAGATGTTAGTTTTCTGATGGCGAGATCAGATTGTTTGTTCTCTGACGGTGAAGTTAGATGTCTGTTGTTCTGATGGCGAGATCATGTGTTTCGTTTTTTGATGGCGTGATCAGATATTTGTTCCCTAACGATGAAGTTAGATGTTTGTTCTCCAACGATGAAGTCAGACCTTTGGTTTTCTGGCGGTGATGTCAGACTTGTGTCATCTTTGATTTCCTGGCAGTGATGTCGGATTTGTTATTCAACTAATTTTGGTGCCTGACGGCGTAGTCAGGATATTCTTTAATTCGGTTATCTTCGGAGATTTTTTGTTTGCAGTATGGTTGGAAAATTTCCGGGTCCTTTGGGTATTCAACCGTATTTTACCTTGATTATTTGAAAGTCGTTCACTTTTCATCCATTTAGGTCTAAGTCACTTGAATAGGGGAAGCTGTTGTACCCCAAAATTTGCCCAATCTTTTCTTTACTTGATTTATGTTTCATTTCATTGTTCTAGCATATTGTATTGCATAACATTTTGCATTTACAGGGGATTAGGAGATGTGTATTTGACAAGAGGAGTTTGACAAGGGTTCTAAGCCCAATCAAGAGGTATTATTCAAATTATCAAGTGGTTATCATCATCAGAAGAGCGACAAAGCCCTTTGAGAACAAATAAGTGTATGTGGTTCACCTCCTGTCTAGGAGGACATTTAAAGGTCATCTGAAGACCACAAGTCCATGTTTATGGATGGACTTTGTCATTGAAGCTCATTATAGGCCTTGAGGGTTACTATGGAGCTCATCTAAGTGTTTATGCCAAGTGCTAATGGCCACAGTGGAAGTTGGTGCAACTAGGATTTTCATCTGGTCAACCTTAAGTCAACTGTGAAACTGAAGGAGATTAAGACTCAATTCCAAGTCTGAATGATCATGGAATGTTGTGTTGAAACATATGAGATGACATTTCAAGATTAATTCATCAATAATCAAGAGTGTGAGAAGTTACTGAGCTAGGGTTTCTAAGCTTCCTCAGTGTAAAATCCCCTATTCAGTGCCTAACTTCAAGACCACCTATCTCAAGACGCAAGTCTCATCTCAACCTTTAGCCAACATAGAACTTGTAGATCATGTTCTTAGCTTTAATTTGAGTACTAGAATTCCTTGGTTGGACCTATAGAACTCTAGTTATGATCCAGACAAGTTACAGGTTATCAGAGGGATGTGATTTTGGTCAACAAAAGTCAACCAACTTCCAAGCCATTTTTGACCTAGAAAGATGTTTCTCCTCAATTTTTTCCCAACATGAAAGTTGTAGGGAATGGTCTTAGCTTTCCAAAAAGTACTAGAAGTCTTTCATCTGATTTGTAGAACTCAAGTTATGAGGCTTGCAAGGCAGGGGTATTTTGGGAAAGTAAGATTACGGGTCATTTTCATTATAGGTCAATTTCACCACTTTTCACAGTTCAAATGGAAAACTTTACAACATCAAAGTTGCTCCAAATGGGGTCATTTGCATTTTCAAACATCAAGGTATCAAATATTTGGCTTGGATTGAAGAATGCCTAGAGAAATTTTCATAGAAAAGGCTTTAAAAATGGAAATTCACAATTAATTCATTTGGAAACATTTTGAATCAACTTTGTGCATTTTTTGAGTGCCGATAACATTTCAAACACAATGCCATTTTTTGATTTGGAATTTGAACTCAAATTAATGGCCATTTTTTGATTTGGAATTTGAACTCAAATTAATGGCCATTTTCAAGCTTTCTTCAATGATAAGTAACATTTCAAAAAAACACCATAAAGCAAAATTAAGGAGAAAATCTCATTTGGTGGATTAACATGAACATAGTACAAGTGAACCATGCCTCTTTGACAACCTAAAAAGTGCATTTTCGTGTACCTCCAAAGCCAAAAAGTGGGAAAAATTCAAAATTGTTTTTGGGCTTTATGAGTTTCCATTGGGCTTCCTTTTGACCTAAATCCATCATACATAATCCCAGCAACATGTACAAAGCTTCATAACAGAATTTTGGTGAGAAAAAGTGAGAGAAAACTTGAGAAAAAGTGAGAGAAAAGTGAATTTCGTCTTTTTATTTTCCTTGAGTTTCAACCACTTTTAAACATCCAAACACCTTCCTTGAGTGATTTAGAACATTTCTGGATAGTTTCTTTTAAGCTTTGGTTTCACATTGTACCATTGTTGAAGCTTTTTTTGAGGTTACTAACTTTTCAAAATATCTCATGTTTTAAGCTTCTATTTCATGCCATTTTTGCATATTATTCATCCTTGTACATCATAGATCATTATTATTATCATTTGGTTTCCATTTGTGAACATTTTTGTTTTTACTCATTTCCTTGTTGCTCTCTTTTCTGTTTATTTAAGAACTTTTTGACAAAAATAATGGTATATTATTCATCCTTGCGACGAGTAGATGAGTTTTGGTATAAAAAACGCGCAAAATGGTGAAAAAATGAAAAATCCGGGTTGGGGTTGTTGAACCCGCGGCGGCCGGACCTCCCGGTAGGGATGACAGGAAAAACAAGTCCGGAGGCCGGCCGCCCCACCCCCCCCCCCCCCCCCCCCCCCTCCCCTTTTTTTTTTTATTTTTATGAGTTTGTTTTTTTTATTCTTTGTTTATGGGCTTAAGTGAAATGTTGATGTCACCCCCTTTGGCCCATTCTTTCATTTTATTCTCCTTTCCATTACTTTTAACACCATAGCTTTTCCATTTATTTTCTGTTTTTTTAATGTTGTTGGGCTTAAGTGGAATGATAACAGCACTCCCCCAGGGAGGCCCAGTCCACTTTTTGCCTTTACTGGGTTGCTATTTAGCACCCCGTTTTATTTATTTTTCTTGTATTTCTATTTTCGTTTTAAAATTCTGTTTTGGTTGCTGTTCTAATTTAATTCAAATAAAATAGTTCCAACATCCAAAAAATTCCCCAAAAATATTTTTCATGAACTTTGAGATGTCTAGTTTTTTATGGATATTTTTATTTTATTTTCGAATTTAAAATGATTTAAATATCAGAACTGTTTTATTTGAGTTAAATTGTGACATACTTTGTTCTTGAATTTATTTCTCTCATTTCCTTTGGCTCCAATTAATAAGGCTCAATCCTCATATCAATAATTAGTTGAAGAATTTTTTAGGACCATTTTGCCCTGACTTGTTGACTTTTGAGTTAACTTTGAGCTCTTTTCTTTTGACCCTCGATTATCCCATTTCGAAGTGGTACATCTCAAAGAACTTTTTCTTTTGATGGTGCTTTGAGGGAATATGGACTTGTTCCTTTGGCTACTGTTTTCTAACACATTTATGAGTCTTGTGTATTTTATTTGTTAATTTTTGAATCATTTTCCTATTTTTAGAGTAACTTGCAAGTCGAGTTACTCAAAGGGAGGTTCACACATACATCTTGACCTAGTTTGACTTGGATATGACAATTTTGGATTCTTTGAGCTCTCAATGCCTATTGTTTCATGTTGCTAACATGTTAAGGATGATGCTTGCTCATTGTTAGGTCATTATATTGTGTTTAGCTTGTTCTTTTGTGGGTTTACTTTCGAGTTTCCGATTAGGGTTTCATATTGAAACATGCTTGCAATCCTTTAAGAACTTGCTTGCATTTCCTTGTGGTTTACTTTGCTTTTGCTTTTGATACATTTTAATTCATGTACCTTGCTGTCCAATGACATAGGAGTGTCATTTAAGGTGGTTTGGTCCCTCCTTTGGAGGTATTTGAAGCATACCTAGTATGATGGAATCCTTGAGGACAATTCTTGTGGTTTTCTTTATGTTTCTTTGTTTTGGTTAGTGATGCTCATGGTTGAGTGAATTTTATGAGGTCTTTTCTGCCCTCATATTATCCTCTCATTCTCACTTTGTATTGAGATTTATTTACCTTTCATTTGTGCTTGATTTTGCACCTTACGGTCGATGTTGTTTGGTTTAGGCCATTTCATCCCATTTTAGCGCACGTGCTTGTTTTCATTGGTGAATTTCCTTACCCATTCTTTTCTTTCATATTTCATATTGTTGTTTTAGGTTGATATGAGCATGTGGAGGCTACTTCCCCGCACTAATTTCCTCCCTCATTTCATGTTTGCATTCCCGCATGTCTATGATGTTTTTGTTTCCTCTTTTGTCTTTTTTCCCTTAGGACCTCTAATCTTTCTTGTTCAAGATTGATTATGATAGACATTAGGATCTTAACCATGTATGTTAACATTAGGTTGCTTCCCTTTATCTCAACTTTAGGTGCACTTTGCATGATAACTTTAGGTTTGAGTTAGTCCCCCTTTAGCACGTCTTTCTCTTCTCATCTCCTAAACAATCCAAAAACATCTAATAAAGGTTAATGAGTATTGTACGTTACGAGCCTTAAGCTATTTGGGAAATGGTTATTGAAGGGTCTCCCTTTAATGGCTTGAGTGTTTAGTGTAGCACCCTTTGGGTGATATGCGACGCATTCACTCCTAATTCATAGTCTCTAGTGCAATACGAACTGCAAACCAATTCAAAAACACTTCTTCTCTAAAAAACACAAAAAAAATCATTCAAACTTCTCTTTGCCCTTGGGGCCTTTAATCCTTGAGAAATCATTTTCATAACAAGAGTGTTGTTAACCCTTAGTTCTACCGCAAACGGTAACGCCTAAGTCTCCAAAGGTCGAGCTGCATACACCAAACTGCTAGAACTGACTGTGAACCTTACTCGTTTAAAACTGTTGAACAACCCTGTGTTCCTCGTTACCCTGAAATACGTTCGCTCTGATCTCTCATACCTGTTGAGAGTATGTAGGCACAAGACGCGATGTCTTGGCGAGCAACCTTCCCCCCTTTTACCCGTAGTTAGGCGAACTACGTCGACTCTGACTTCTCATTTCAAATGAGATACGTAGGCACAAAGCGTCGTTGCTTTGCCGAGTCACTTCTTTTCCTTTTTGTCCTTAAGCCTGTAGTTAGATAGTTTAAACATTTTTTTTAGATAGACAACAAGTGTGGATCCCGTCGAGTACGACGGACGTGAGGGGTGCTAACACCTTCCCCTTGCGTAACCGACTCCCGAACCTAGAGATTTGGTTGCGATGACCATTCTTATCCCTCTTTTCGTCACGTTTTCTCTGAGCGTTTCCTTTCCCTCTCTTGGGATAAATAACGCACGGTGGTGACTCTTCTATCATTGTCGGCCTCGATTTTCGCGGTAGCGACAAATAGTAATAAGGCTCCGCCAGAGAAAACCTTTCTTACCACATATGAACCTTCGTAGTTGGGAATCCATTTACCCCTATGATTTGTCTGGGAAGGAAGGATCCTTTTTGTCGCTTCTGCAAAAATAAGGTGCCGGCAAAACAGAAGAGTCGCCATCTTTCGTTATTTATCCCTCGGAATGGGAAAGGAAACGGTTGTCTGGGTTCGGGAGTCGGTTACGCAAGGGGAAGGTATTAGCACCCCTCACGTCCGTCGGACTCGACGGGATCCACGCTTGTTCTGTTTACTAGAAGAGTTGGTTTATCTATCTACCTATCAAGGCTGGCTTAAACAGAAAAGAAAAAATGACTCGGCAAAGCGTCGCGCTTTATGCCTACGTATTCCCATCAGAGAATGAGAAATCAAAGTCAACGTAGTTCGACCTACTACGGGTTACGGGGAAGGTGGCTCGCCAATACATCAGTATTGTGCCTACGTACTCTCAACAGGTATGAGAGATCAGAGCTTACGTAGTTCGGGATAATACGGATTACGGGAATTCAGATTCATCTGTTTTATCGAGTAGGGTTAAACAGCAGTTCCAGCAGTTAGGGGCAAAGCCTATTTGCGTTGGCGCTGAAGTTTAACGACACTCTTTTCTTCAGAAAAGCTTTCCTTTGAATTATGGGCCCACGGGGCAAAAAGGTTTGAAGTTTGTTTTCTGTCTTTTACGAAAGAAGTGTTTTTTATTGTGTTTGCAATTTCAATCACACTAGAGACTATGACCTGAGAGTGAATGTGTCGCATGTCACCTAAAGGGTACCATACTAAACATCCAGACTATTGGAAAGAAACTCTCCAACAATCCTTTCTCAGATAGCTTAAGGCTCGTAACGTACGAAAGAAATCATTCATGATTACTGTATCTTAAGCTGTTTTGAGATGAGAAGAGAACAGGCTCAATTACGGGGAGACTATCAAGTCCTACTGTTGTCATGCCAAGGATTCATCCTATAGTTGTGGTTTGAAACAGGGAACTCCTAGAAGTTATCATGCATAGGTTTCAACCTAAAGTTCTAATCATCAATTCCTTATCAAAGGAAATGAGAGTCCTAAGGGATCATGTCAATGATACACAGAAACAGATAAAGCATCGGCTTAAACAGTAAACAGTAAACAGTAAACAACTGTAAAATGCATGCAATGCAAGTGAGGGAGGAAATGTGTGTGGGGTGTCAGCCTCCACAAGCTCATCTCAACCTCAAGCCAGATATGAATAACAGTAATCGTACAGAGGAAATAACATGCTATCAAGCAAAATACAGTAAATTGCAATCATACAGTAAAGTAACATGCTATCAAGCAAGATATAAGTGAACTACAATCATACAGAAGAAATGAAATGCTATCAAGCAAAATAAACCACATGGGCAAGGGAGCAGGGCTCTACCGAATACCCGCAAGCAAAGCCATACAGTAACAATACAAGCATAGGGAGCAACTCAACCTCTAGTGCAATCATGCTCCTAATTTAACAGTCAGTCTAATCATGGACTTATTCTAATGCATCAAGCAAGTCAAACAAGGCAGATAAGCACAGAAAAGAAAACAGACAAGGAGGAAGATCAACAACTCTCTCTCAATTCCAAGCTTCAGCTCTTCTGACATCAACCCAGTCATCAGACTTCTATCACCCTTCAAGGCTATCATCTCTCATGACAAATATCAATTTGCTTCTCCAGATCTCAACCCTTCAACATAAGTTTCAACTTATCCTTCTTCTCCAAGCTTCGGCTCTTCAGTCAGTTCTACCTTCAGGCTTCACTCTTAACTGCAAGTATCAACTTGATTCCTTCAGGCCTTCCAAGCATCAATGTAAGTATCAACTTATCTTATTCCTCAAGCCTCAGATCCAAACTCAATTTCAATTGAATCCTCTTCATAAGTATCAACTTAGTCCTCAAGCCTCAGCTCTCTTTGCTTTTCTAGTATCAACTTGGTCTTCTCTCTTCTACAAGCCTCAGCTTTTCAGAGTAATCTTCAATCATCTGGAATTGTCAACTCCATCCTTCAATCTTCTTCAAGCAAGGAACTCCTCACTCTTCATACAATCTTCATTGGGTCTTCAAGTATCAACCTGCTCTCCTTGCTCTTCAAGCTCCAGCTGCAATGGCAATGCTCAAGGAATCCTCCTCTTCCACACTCTTTAATGAATTATTCATCTTCACACTCAAGCCCAACACCTTTCAAGATACTCAAACTAGAAGATAGTTGACTGGATAAGCTAGGATATTAAACTGCCTATTGACCACCAAAGGAGGCCTATAAGGGTTCAACATCAGAAGAATGGTTCCCTCAAAAGTTCTACTTCCTAGGTACCATCACTTATCCCTCCAAAGGAGGGAGGTGAATACCATGGAAGGAATTTTAATCATTGGGAGGAATGGAAGCACAATATGCATTCCATGTTTGTGAAAGAAATCAATCTAACTACAAAAGCTCTCCCTATGTCCTATCTCCTAATCTTCATCAGACACCTTCAGGCATCCACAAAATCCAAAGCTTCAAGCACCCTCAAGAAACTTCAAGCATCTTCCTCTTGTCTTCAACTTGTCTCCAATCTCAACCAAAGGCAAACCAAGCACAAACCCTAATCTAAGGGAACTAGATGAGTTAAACTAGTTGAATTAGCAGATTAGGGTCACCTAAAACCTAGTACTAAAGTTAGTCCTAACTAAAACACTAGAATCAATTGTAAAATCCTACAAAAATTACTATGGGAACCTAGGTCAATCATGACTCTATCACATTAGTTTCAAAGATCAAATCATCAATTTGGACCTAGAACTAAATTCTACATTACAAGGTATCAACCTAAAACCCCAAAAAGGAAGCATCTAAACATCAATCTAGAAGGCATACCTATTTTCATCACAAAAATGTGAGAAAATTACTATGGGATCATACATATCTAACCTAGCCACACACAAAAATTCAGGCTCAAGATCATCACCATGAGATCAAACAAAATTCTACAAAAATATGCATCAAACATAAACATTTTAATATCAATTAAAATACAAAATTCCAATTAAATCAGAAATTAAATGAAATGGAAATATTTTTTCTCTAAAAAATAGTAGACTCAATCATGATTAATATGCAAAAAGAATGGGTTGAATTGGATTAATATTCAATTTATTATGAATTTTACAAAAACATGAATTAAATGGAAATTAAATGAAAATCCAATAAAAATAATGAAGTGCGCGATGCAAATAGAAACCATTTTCAGTTCAAAACATGGGTTGGGCTTGCTGGGGGGTGTGGATAACAGTCAGATTATTAAGCCCAAGGCACCAAATAAATGAAACGCAGCGTTTCATTTGAAATCCTTCACAACTCAGAATTAAAACACAGCCCTTGGATCTTCTCCCAGTCAATGGTCAAGACATGATCTAATGGTGAGAACTTCATCTTCTCCAATTCAAAGCTCTGAGCTTCACGCCCAGCTCCGGCCACCGCCGATGGAGCTCCGGTCGTCCCCTTCAACCCTAGTTCTTCCTAGAGGCCTCCAATCCAAGAGGTCAAAACATGAAACACACTCCAAATGTTGCCACGAACTCGATCATGCCATTAGTTTCTTCTAAAACCCTAAGAATCATCATCTCCCAATCTCAACCGAAAATGGTGATCTTCCTATTTTGTCTCTAATTCAACAATTAACCATCTGAAAACCATCCTAGGCCATTCTACAACTAATCTAACACCCTAATTCAAACTAATTCTACCTAAATCAAGCTAGGGGAAGAAGATTACAAACCTGGAAATTCTTGAATAACAGATGCACGAAATCTCCACTTCAAGCTCTCAAATCTTCTGGACACAATCACTGAACCTCCTCCTTGCTTCTGTATGCAAAAGATTCAATGGAAAGTGTTTCAATCTTGAAACACGATGAAGAGTTGCAGGTGCTGAAAGTCACTTGCTCCCACACGATCTAGCGATCAATTCTCCTTGGAAATGATTTGGAATCAACCCTTGATACTCAGGGAAGAAGAACCAATCAAGAAAATGGAAGGAAATGGAGGAAATTGATGAAACCGATTTCAATAGCAATCTATGAAAACTCAATTCCAAACTATGCTCAAACCTTCAATGATCACCAACCCTTGCCATGGATGCATTCTACTCAATATATAGATGGAGTTTGGATGATCTAGAACCCTCTAGATCCTTCCAATGAGATTTTACACATCTCATGTCATGAGATTTTGAATCACTTATCATGCCATGCTCAATTCTGTTTATAGATTGAAAACCATCCTATTATCTTTCAAAATCTCCCCTAGTGACATTTTGGAATGGTTTAGCTTGCCAAGTTCCTTGCCCATGCCTCAATTTTAAGTTGTGCACATGTTACTTAATATGCAAGCAAGTGCTTTTCAAAGCAAGTCCATGATTTAGACCTCAAGTCAAAAATGTGGCTAAACCATTATCTCTAAAATGTTTTCTAGAGTCAAAATGATATATTACATGCCATGGTTTGGATGTGTAGGTTGAAAATATCAATTTCCAACCTTGACTTATTTAACTTATGCCTTCATTTTAGGTCATTTTTGCAACTTTGAGCTACAAGCTTTTCCAACATCTCATGACCTCCTTACTAGCCTTAAAACATCATTTTGAACAAGTTTGATGTTGAAGATGTTTCCATTTGAAGCTTGGAAATAGGAGTTATGGCCTTATGCTTAAAATGACCTGTAATCTCCAAATGACCAAAATGCCCTTGACTTGTCAAAGCCATAAGTTGAGTTCCACAAATCCTATCAAGGACTTATAGTACTCTCTAGAAAGCCAAGAAGGTAAGGAACAACATTCATGTTGACCAAAAGTTAATAGGAATCATCCTTCTTGGGCAAAAGGTTGATGCAAGTTGGGTAACTTTCAAGGCCCCAGATTCACATACCTCAGATGACCTGTAACTTGTCAAAGTCATAACTTGAGCTATACAAATCCTATCAAGGACTTCTAGTACTCAAATTAAAGCTAAGAACAAGCTATACAACATTCATGTTGGGGGTAAGATGAGATGACAATCACATCTTGAGCTAGACTGCCTTGAAGATAGGGGTCAAACTAGGGGATTTTACACTGTCAAGCCTTAGAAACCCTAGCTTGAAACTTCTCAAACTCTTCAATCATGATGAGTTGACCTTGGAATCATCCTTATAGCATCTCAATGCATCAATCCATGATAACATGGCTCTTGGATTAGGTCTCAACCCTCTCCAAATCATCAGTTGACCTAGGATTGACCCAGTCAAACCCTAATTACACCACTCATGGCTAGGTCCTTTTTAATCTTGCACAATGACCTATCTAGGCTTCATGATGTCTTTCCATACTTCTCATAAGCTCTTGAAACATCTGAGGATCTCCCACCACTCTCAAGTTAGGAGGCATACACACTTGGTTTCAACCACTCTCTCTGAGGATCTTTGAACTTCTCTGACAAGGATATCAACCCTTGAACACTTGAATAATCTTCTTAGCTAGCTTCATGGTCTTGTATAGCTCTTGATTGGTAGTCATACCTCTTGATCTCCTGCATACATGTCAATGAAATGCAAATGATAATGCTAATGTGAATGAAATGAAACACAAGCTAGGTAAAGAAGAGTTGGACAAATTTTGGGGTGCAACAGCTGCCCCTATTCAAACGGCTTGGACCTGACTGGGTGAGAAGCGAACGGCTCTCAGACAATCAAGGTACGAGACAGTTGAATACCAACAAACTCGGAAATTTGCCAACTACACAAGTACACGGTACTCAGATGGGAACAAATCTTCAAAAACTGAAATATTAGCTGCACGGTAACTGGCTGGGGGATTGGTCACACGGTAACTGATAATACATGGTCGATCATGCCGTCAGGCATCAGGATTCCTTGGGACTCATCAGGTCAACAAGTTGATCATGCCATCGGGAATTCAAAGAAATTTTTGGGCATCAGCCGGACTTCATCAGTATGTCGGGAATAGAGTTCTCGGTCAATCATGAACTAATTGGGGATATCCAAACTTCTGCCATCAGGCCCTCCGTGTCAACTGGGAGAACTGCTTCGTCAACATGGTCGGACTTCAATCATCAAGTCTTCAAGGGAAGTTTCAACTTCGCTGTTCAGAAACCTGCTGGGGATGACGCACCTCCGCTAGGGATTCTGGAGAACTATCAAGTAACTCTGCTTCGGGGATTCAGAAATCATTCTGACTGAATCATCTTTGCTGAGGACATCAAGAATCATCTTGAACAAATAAATCCGCGGGGACTTCAAGAATCATCCTGAACCCATAACTGTGCTGGAGATTTCGGGGATCATCCCCAGCGAACGCTCTGCCAGGGATTTCAAGCATCAACTTGAGCAACCAGCTCTGCGACTTCACTGGGGCTTTTAAGAATCATATTAAACGAACGCCTTCGCTGGAGAATTCAAGCATCATCTCGGGCCGAAGACTTTGCTGGGGATTTCAAGAATCATCTTGAGCAAGCGACTCCGTTGGGGAGAATTCAAGAATCATCTTGAGCAATCAATTATGCGGCGGAACACCTGCAAAACAAGAACGGTAACGACCTAGATCATGTTTGGTATGCATATGCTTCGGCAATGGCGCAATGTTCCACACGGTGGAGATGCTACGTGTTTATGATAAATGCTATGCAATCATGCAAAATGCTACGATTCCATCAGCAAAATAAATGCTGAAGGGAGAATCCTCCTGTCAAGGAGAAAGAACCACTCTAATAGGGGAAGGAATCATCCTGCTGAGGAGAAAAAGTCACGCCAATCTCAATCGGGTTCTGTGGGGAAGTGAACTTCAGTTGACCGCTGCAGGGGAACGAAGCTCTACGAGAACCTGGACCTGCTGAGGAGAGCGATGTCAATCGCGGAAATAAACTGCACGGCCTTCACGGCTACTTCCCTGGAGATAACAGCTCCGGTGGGGAAACACAGCGTCAGCTATTCAACACTCTACTGGGGAAAACCAATCATGGTCCCAACTGCTTTCCAAGGACTCGGCTCTCTTGGGGATCTGCAAACTCGGCTGGGGAAGAGGGAATCATCCTGCTTCGGGGGAGAGTACGACTCTGTGGGGGATCTCAATTCCGCTGGAGACTTCAGTCTGGAACTATCAATTGTTGCACACTTCAGTATGACTCAGCTGGGGAGATGACGATCCTTCAGGATACATCTGATTGGGGAGAGAATCTTCTCTGCTCGGGGAAACATATCAATGCTTATGATCTCATGCTCAGACTCTCCGGGGAGAGGCTGTTGAACTTTGCTGGAGAAGAAGGAATCATCCTGCTTGGGGACGCATACAACGTACTACCTGGTATATGCTACACCTGTAACAACACAAACAAACAGACAAGATACCCTTCTCAAAGGGACCTATCAAGGTTATCATCTTGCGACAATGTTCAAGTAATTCATTGTTTCAACAATCGGTGGCCTAGGCCAGTAGGTTTATGTATGCGCATTTTATCAAAAACATTGGCGTTCTTTTTCGCAAACAAAACGGGTAAATGCTAAACAGACAAACAGAATTGCTGAATAGTATACATTTTATTGATAACGAACCCCTGAATGGGTAAAAATGTTTTACAACAGATGCAAGCTCCTGGAATGAGGAAGTTGCACAACAATAAAACATAAATATACATCAGTATATACAAATGTCGGCAACGAGGCGTAGACGAACACCATGAGTTGATCCCTCTATGACCCACTCGACTTCGATACTTCTCCGATGCTTCAGCTTCAGAAGGGATTGATTCAGATAAACGGCCCTCGGGTCTTCCAAACCACTAAACAATGAAAGTCCATACACGGAACGCAGTCATTTGCTTTTTCAAACCCCTAACTTTTGCGTGAACCGCCCTTTGCGGGTTTTCAGTTCACCGGGATACCCTTTTTTGCCAAAGTCGCCCATCCGGGTTTTCGACTTTGCGGGTGTACATTCTTTTCAATTTATATCCCTAATTTTTGCCCGAACCTTTTTCCTTTTTTATGGTTCGCCGGGATGCCCCATTTTTGCCTGGACTTTCTTTTTATTGTCCAGCGGGTCGCTTTCAAGCAAAGTATTTTTTAACTGCGTCCGCATCACCGGGGATGAAAAATCTTCACCATCCATCGTGGATAACAACAAAGCTCCTCCCGAGAAGACCTTGCTGACGATGTACGAACCTTCTTAATTGGGAGTCCACTTGCCCCCGTGATCGGAGTGTGGAGGAAGAATCTTCTTCAGGACGAGATCACCCGTCTGAAAGCTTCTAGGGCGCACCTTCTTATCATAAGCTTTCTTCATTCGGCTTTGGTATAGACGACCATGTGCAATCAATGCTAACCTCTTCTCGTCCATCAGGCTGAGTTGTTTCAGTCGGTTCGTAATCCATTATGCCTCGTCGAGTTTCACGTCAACCAAAACTCGCAAAGAAGGGATCTCCACTTCTAACGGTAGGACAACTTCCATACCGTACACTAAAGAGAAAGGAGTTGCCCCGGTTGACGTACGTACCGTCGTACGATAACCGTGCAGTGCAAATGGCAGCATCTCGTGCCAATCTTTGTAGGTCACAACCATCTTCTGAACAATCTTCTTAATGTTCTTATTGGCCACTTCAACGGCGCCATTCATCTTCGGCCGGTAAGGAGATGAGTTGTGGTGTTCAATCTTGAAACTCTGGCACAGCTCGTTCATCATCTTGTTATTCAGATTCGAACCATTATCAGTAATGATCCGCTCGGGAATTCCGTAACGACAGATGATGTCCCTCTTTATGAATTTAGCCACCACCTGCTTGGTCACATTAGCGTATGAGGCTGCCTCCACCCACTTGGTGAAGTAGTCGATAGCTACTAGAATGAAGCGATGACCGTTAGATGTAGTGGGTTCGATCTTGCCTATCATGTCGATGCCCCACATGGAGAACGGCCACGGGGAGGACATGAGATTTAACGGGCACGGCGGCACATGAACTTTATCAGCATAAATCTGGCATTTATGACATCTCTTCGCGAATTTAAAGCAATCTGATTCCATCGTCAGCCAGTAATATCCTGCTCTCAGGATCTTCCTCGTTATAGCATGCCCGCCGGCGTGCGTACCAAATTTGCCTTCATGGACTTCTTCCATGAGCATACTCGCCTCTTTCTCATCTACACATCTGAGTAGCACGAGATCGTGGTTTCTTTTATACAGAACTCCATCAGGATTGAGATAAAAATTTCCAGACAGCCTCCTCAGAGTCTTCTTATCCTGGGTGGACGCTCCCGCAGGATACTCCTTAGTCATAAGGAAGGTCTGGATGTCCTGGAACCATGGCTTGCCGTCGAAGGGTTCCTCGATTGCAAAGACAAATGCAGGTCTATCAAGACAAGAAAGGATAATTCTTGGAGCTTCATTCCAAAAATTGACTTTATACATCGAAGCCAACGTGGCTAAGGCATCAGCCATCTGATTTTCTGCTCTGGGCACATGATGGAGTTCCACTCGATCAAAGAACGGAAGTAGCCTTCTGGCATAATTCATGTACGACACCAAATTCGATTGACGAGTTTCCCACTCCCCTTTAATCTGGTTGATCACAAGCGTCGAGTCACCATATACGTCTAGGTTCTTGATTCTCAAATCAATTGCCTCTTCTAGACCCATGATGCATGCTTCGTACTCCGCTTCGTTATTGGTGACCGGAAACGTCAGTCTCGCAGTGAACGGGATATGGGATCCATGGGGAGTCGTGATGATCGCCCCAATGCCACTTCCATAAGAATTAACCGCCCCGTCAAATATCAATTTCCACTGGGATTTCCTATCGGGCCCCTCGTCGGGCAACGACTCATCGCAATCCTTCGCTTTGAGAAACATGATATCCTCATCAGGGAATTCAAATTTCATCGGCTGATAATCCTCGATCGGCTGTTCTGCCAGGTATTCAGACAATACGCTTCCCTTGATGGCCTTCTGGGAAACATACTGAATGTCATATTCTGTCAACACCATTTGTCATCTGGCAATCCTGCCCGAAAGCGCTTGCTTCTCGAAGACGTACTTGATCGGATCCATCTTCGAAATTAGCATGGTGGTGTGGTTGAGCATGTACTGTCGTAAATGTTTGGCAGCCCAGGCTAGTGCACAAAACGTCTTCTCCCGCATCGAGTAACGAGATTCACAATCTGTGAACTTTTTACTCAAGTAGTAAATAGCATGCTCCTTTCTGCCCGTCTCGTCGTGCTGACCGAGAACACACCCCATACTATTCTCAAGAACTGTCAAGTACATGATTAATGGTCGTCCGGCCACTGGGGGTATCAAGATCGGAGGTTCCTGTAAATACTGTTTTATCTTATCGAATGCCTTCTGGTAATCCTCGTTCCAGATAATCGCCTGATCTTTCTTTAGTAGTTTGAATATCGGTTCACACGTGGCCGTGAGCTGAGAGATAAACCTTGCAATGTAGTTTATTCTGCCCAAGAAACCACGAACTTCTTTTTCTGTTTTTGGCACTGGCATTTCTTGTATCGCTTTTATCTTCGTAGGATCAACCTTGATGCCTCTTTCGCTCACGATAAACCCCAGCAACTTTCCGGACCGTACTCCGAAAGTACACTTGTTAGGATTCAGCCTCAACCTGAACTTCCTAAGCCTTTCAAAAAGCTTCAACAAATTGACCAGATGTCCCTCCTCAACCTGAACTTCCTAAGCCTTTCAAAAAGCTTCAACAAATTGACCAGATGTCCCTTCTCAACCTGAACTTCGCAATCATGTCATCAACATAGACTTCAATCTCATGATGAATCATATCATGAAACAAAGTAGCCATTGCTCGTTGGTAAGTGGCCCCTGCGTTCTTCAGACCGAAAGGCATTACCTTATAGCAAAATGTTCCCCGGGGAGTGATAAACGTAGTTTTCTCCATGTTCTCCGGCGCCATCTTGATCTGGTTGTAGCCGGAGAAGCCATCCATGAACGAAAATACGGAGAACTGCGATGTATTGTCGACCAACACATCAATATGAGGCAGCGGGAAATCATCTTTAGGGCTCGCCCTATTCAAATCATGATAATCGACGCACATGCGTACCTTACCGTCCTTCTTCGGTACAGGCACTATGTTGGCGACCCATGGAGCGTAAGTAGTGACCGCTAAGAAGCCAACATCAAGTTGTTTCTGCACTTCTTCTTTGATCTTAACGGCCATGTCTGGTCGTGTCCTCCTAAGCTTCTGCTTAACGGGAGGACAATCTTCTCGCAACGGCAAGTGGTGGACCACGATGTCAGTATTAAGTCCGGGCATATCTTCGTATGACCAAGCAAAGACGTCACTATACTCTCTTAGCATCTCGACCAGTCTCTGCTTGACATCACTCTGCAATGCAGCCCCTATCCTGACGTTCCTGGCCAGTTCTTCAGAACCCAGATTCACGATCTCGATTTCCTCTTCATGAGGCAGAATAACTTTCTCCTCTTGTTTCAACAAGCGGGCCAACTCTTCAGGAAGGTCTTTGTCTTCATCAATCTCTTCTTCGGCTTGATAGATCGGGCAATCAAAGTCGAAGTGAGTCGTAGAAGGTCCAGAGTCGATGTCATCTGTTATGTGGATCCTGCAATAACAAGGGTTAAGCTTAAAACAAGGATATGCAGGTTAGCACAAACCCCATTGCCATTTTATTGTTTTTCAAAACAAATATAAAACAGGAATAACAGAGATCACAATATTTGAATACGAAGAAAACGCCTTTGATTTATTAACGAAATGCATGTACATAATCCAACAAGGCCCTGACAATAAAACAGGAATAACAGAGATCACAATATTTGAATACGAAGAAAACGCCTTTGATTTATTAACGAAATGCATGTACATAATCCAACAAGGCCCTGACAATAAAACCACTATGCCCCGGGTAGGACATAGGGTTGTACAATGATTGGAAAAAGTAAATCATTACTCTTCGTTTGTCATCTGGATGATATCCTTGACGGACCAGTTGGTAAGGCCCTCGCCTGGCTTGCTTGGTTGGATCCAAGAGTCGAGGTCACAGTCGCTATCTCCGCTGTCTTCAGACACCGCATTGATGCTTTCGAAAATCACTCCGCCACTGGTAAACTGGATCGGCCCTTTACCTCGAGACGCACTGCTAGAAGAAGAAGAATCTTCAGCTCCAGGAGAATATCCCAACCCAAACTTATCTTGCTTGTTAGGTATCTCCAAAATTCGCCCCCAGCCTGGGGTAGATCCAGCTTGAACAACAGCCCGGGCTTCCTTGAATGAAGAGAGAGTCATCTCTGGCTTTTCAGTGACTACAGGAGCTACGTCCTTCACTTTGACAGCTTCGAACGCTTGGCATAGAGTTTCATGGATTTCCCCATCCATTTCAACATACTTAAAGGACGACAAATGGCTCACCATTATGTCTTCCTCGCCACAAACGGTCACGATGCTACCTCCGACAGCATATTTGAGTTTCTGGTGCAACGTAGAGGTCACGACACCCGCAGCATGGATCCATGGCCGGCCCAAGAGACAGCTGTAGGCAGGCATGATGTCCATGATATAAAAGATCGCATCGAATGTTTCCGGCCCGACTTGGATTGGCAGGGTCACCTCCCTGAAAACATGAGGTTTGGTTCCATCGAACGCTTTCACAACCAGATCACTGGGTGTGCAAATCACTCCACGAGTATCCAACTTCATTAATGCCTTCTTCGGAAGAACATTAAGCGACGAACCCGTGTCCACCAACACGTGCGACATAATCGTGCCCCTACACTCTATCGAGATGTGCAGAGCGCTATTGTGGTTCCTCCCTTTCAGCGTCAGCTCTAGGTCAGTGAACCCTAACCCGTTTCCAGCATTCACGTGGGCTACAACCTCTTCTAGTTGGTTTACCGATATTTCCTGCGGTACATATGCGGCGTTCAACACCTTCAGCAGCGCGTTGCGGTGTGCTTCAGAATACAGCAACAGGTTCAGGATGGAAATCTTCGAGGGTGTCTGATGGAGATGATCCACAATCTTGTAGTCACTCTTTTTAATCAACCGCATAAACTCCTCGGCATCTTTAATGAGCAAGTCTTTGTCTGCCCCCCGCGGGATATCCTCAACGAGTTTACTTTTACCTTTATCGGCCGCATCAGCTCTGACCGCTTTATCCGCCACGACCTCTGGTGGTGCAAACACTCTTCCGCTGCGAGTAATACCACTGATTCCCACAAGGTTCTCCACAGACGACCCAAACAGTTCTAGCTCCAACTTCTGTCCATTGCAGTAGACTTCAGCCCCATAATGCCATGGGACAGCATTAGTGCTTTCGAAGGGTATCGGCCCAACTTTGGTGATAGTGATTGTGGGTGGTCTGGGTGCAGAAATAGTTATCGTCTGGCGAGGGATGGTGATGGTGGCGACCTCATCATCTTGCTTCAGCACTACCTCCCCTGATCTACATTCGGCCCTCCGGCTAAACTGTAAAATCCCTTCAGTCATCAGACTTTGAATTCCTTCTACCAACTGTTCACATCCATCAGAACGTGTTGCACAGCCCATACACAGCTCTCCGCAACCTGGAAAGAAACCTCTTTTCATCAACTTAGCTTTAATGAAGCTAAGCGGCGTCTTCAGATCTCTGACATCAGTCAACAAATCTAAGCTCTCGTCTTCGATAATAGCGTTCACTCCACCTCCCCTATGATTCGGCATAGGATTCTTCGTGACATTTGGCACATTATCGGAGAAGTTGATGATCTTAGTGTCCACCATGTCCCGCACCTTGTGCTTGAAGGCTTTGCAATTCTCTATTGTGTGGCCTGGTGCCCCTGAGTGAAACTCACAAGTGGCATTAGCGTCATAACCTGGCGGAGGTGCCCCTGTCAAGGGAGCCAAGCTTCTCTTCTGGATCAACTGTAGCTGAAGCAAAGTCTGCAATAGTTGTGCGTACGAAACGGGCGGTGTCTCGAGGTGACGTCTCGATAGAGGTGCCTGATTCTGATACTTTCTGTACCCTTGTTGATTTGGTTGCTGCTGTTGCTGTGGCTGTTGAACTGCTGGGATAGTGATGTTGGCCACCTGTTGGTGAGAACCTTTACCCTTCCTTCGAGCGTTGGTCACAGCGCTCGTTTCTCCTTCCCGCCTTTTACCACCATAAGGTTTCTTTCCGCCTCCTCCAGCTGAGGATGACTCACCTTGAATTTTCCCGAGCTTGATCCCATTTTCGATGTGCTCACCCGTGATAATAAGATCTGAGAATGTTCCAGACATGCCGCTGACTAATTTCTCATAGTAAACCCCTGAGAGGGTGGCTATAAACATCTGCACGAGCTCGCGCTCAACCATCGATGGCTGAACCCTGGCTGCCAATTCACGCCACCGCTGGGCGTATTCCTTAAACCCTTCGTTGTTCCTCTGTGACAGATTCTGCAGTTGGACTCGGTTCGGGGCCAAGTCACTATTGTATTGGTAGTGGTGCACAAATGCTTCAGCAAGGTCTTTCCACGTGCGCACACTAGTAGGCTCCAAACTCATGTACCACTCAAGGGATGGCCTGGAAAGACTGTCTTGAAAGAAGTGCATCAGCAACTTCTCGTCCTCAGAATGAGCGGACATTTTTCTATAGTACAATCTCAGGTGGACGCGAGGGCAAGTGGTGCCCTTATACTTTTCGAAGTCAGGCACCTTAAAATCAGCAATCAGTCCCAACATGGACATATCAACGCCCAGGGTGTTCTGATTCTCGATATTTCTCATCTTATCCTCGAGTTCTTTGAACCTTAGACGCGCTTCAGCATTCAGCTCCCCTTCAGCACCTCTCTGAGAGAACACATCGTCTTGACGGTCTTCTAACCACGACTGAGGCCCGAACAGATTCCTAACACCTGCATTGTCGTTGCCCAGCCCGACATTGACATTAGCTTCCAGACTCCCATTACCGATGCCCGTCGTATTACCGTTGAGTCCCGTGTTAGCTATCACATTTCCGTTGGCACTGCCATTCCCCCCGGTCACGGGGACGCCATTCTGAGGAGTTTCAACAGGTGGAGGGGTAGGCACAGTCCCACTATGGAGTACCCCATTGCTATCGACCCTTGAAATCAGAGGCTGAACCAAGGTTCTGAGCTGATCCTGGCCATTGGCGACCGCTTGCATGAGCTCCATGAAGCGATCCATTCTTTCGTGGAGTTCCTGAACATCAGTTTGCACTTGCTCCATGATTCTGGTTTGATTTGCTCTGGTCGGATAGCGGTGAATAGGTCTCTGATCAATCCTGGAACAACCTGAAATAACCTGGAAATACAAAAGGGTTAGGAAAAACGACAAAGTGCTCGTTATGCAAATGCTTCATGCAAATGCAAACGTGTGTCTGTGCGTTAGGGAGATCTGCCCCGATCCTAGTGCCTGAGTGCTAGTGATGATAATAAGAAGTCCGAGTCCAGTCATGGAAGTAACAATCTCATATATAAAGAAAGCCCATCAAGGCAGTACACAACATCAGTGAGTACAAGCAGAATCAACAGCATGACCTCAACCAACAAGCCTGGTGATGGTCAGCCTACAACAATGATCCAAACCAAAAGGAATACAAATAGTCAAGCACGGCCACGGGCGCGAAACTCTTCTAGCAACCCCTTCATTTATGGATGATCAGGCCGAGTGAGCAACCCTTCGACGAGTAACTCCCTCTGCATAATGGTGTATTGAAGTCCTTCGACCGAATCTTCCCATGCTCCTTCGCCGAAACAATCTTCTAACTTCCGCTTCTTGGACTCAAACGTCAGTTTGCGCTCCTTCAGGTTAGCGAGAGCTCTGATGAGCTGGCCTTCAGCGGCATATCTGTGAGCGGTTTCTTCATCAAACCTCTTCTCACTAGCCTTCACCTGGGCTTCCAGCTTGGAGATCTGTCGCGTCAGCTTATCCTCCCGCTCTTTCCTGGTGGCTAGGGAGGCCTTCCAGTGCTGGTTGAACTTGGATATCCTCTGATACGCTTCGTCCAAGTGCTGCTTCTTCGTAGCCAGTACGTCGTTGACAGCTTTGAAGTCTTGACCCATGCGTTCACGCTCGGCTATCTGCTTAGTCAAGTCTGTACCTAGCTGGTTCACCAGCTCTGTTTGCCTCTTGAAGGAATAAACGGCTTCGTTCCTCTCGCTTCGAAGTTGAGCCAATTCTTTCTCCAGTTCCTCATTTTCCCGCTTCAATTCATCTCGCTCAGCTAACACCTGATTATGCTGCTGAATGGGCACAGTAGTAGGCTCTTCAATCATTGGAGGGCTTTCTGGCTTGGCATGAGGAAACGGAATCCCTATAGCATCTGCTCTGGCTCTGATCCAAGTCACATATGGAGGGTAGGCCTGATTATTACTTCTCCCTAGCAATGGTTTTCCCCTCTTACTGATGCCATTCCAGGCGCGCTAAAGCTTAGATAACAGATCCCCCTCTAGAAGACCAGTGAGGTACAGAGATTCCTGCACCTCTTCATCTTTCGGCGGAGCTCTCAAAGCATAAGCAAACTGCCGGACCAGCAAAGACGGATTGTAGTTTATACAGCCCTTCCTGCCTATTAAAGGCACGTTCGGAAACCCGCTGCAACTAAAGATAATCTCGGTACCCAACCTGTCTCTGTCAAACCAGTCAATATCCTCTGCAGATAGACTCATCATGCGCTCGGACCACTCAGTTGTGGCTGCCGACGAAGCAAAGGGACCCCTCTTGGGTAGATGACTATCAAGCCATTTATAAAGCAGGGGCACACAACACGTGACATTCTTGCCCCTTCTGTTCTCGTTCTTGTAGTGGATAGAATGGTAGACATCGCCTATCAAGGTAGGGACTGGATTCCCTGATGCAAAGATGCGAAAGGCGTCGAAGTCTACAAAGTCGGGCATGTTGGGGAACAGAATGATGCCATATATGCACAGGGCGAGAATGGCATTGAACACGACCCAACATCCATCTTTGGCGCACTGCTGAGCCTTTCCCACTAAAAACTGCAAGGAGAAACCGGGAACCTTGTTCCAACTAGACAATACCAACTCGGAGGCATCCAGATGAAGTGAATGGGCTAGACTAGCCAGATCAGGCTCAGCATCCATATGAACAAAGGGCATCTGCCTCTTGATAGGCACACCTAATAAATCAACATATTCCTCTAGTATAGGTGCGAGAACAAAATCCTGGAACGTAAAGCATCTCAATGGAGGATCGTAGAACTGCAGCAGAGCGTGCAACCCATTCAACTAGGACGCAGAAGGTTTACGAGCCAAACTGAGCAATTTTTCGTAAGATTTTCTGAACTCATCTCTCACAGAATCATCTGCTAAAGCAATCAAACCGGTCAGCTGAAACACATCAGGGGCAGGGAGCTTGTAAGCCACGGTCTTCCTCAGAGAACCCATAACAATACAGTAGGAGGCAAGAAATCCTGGATCGGGGAAAACGGTACCTGCAACACAGACACACGTTAATGAAATGCAAATGAGTATGCAAGGCAATGCAAAATGCAATCATGCAGCAGGAGATCAAGGCAACTGTGCTGTGGAGATTCTGTATCAACAAAACCATGACGCTGCTCTGTCAAGATCAACCACTATCATTGATAAGAAGAAAAACCCTGGTGTCGGACCACAAATTTGCTTTGTCAAGAACACACATCTGATCATAAGGACCTCTGATACAGGACCAAAACTCTGCTCTGTCAAGAACAAACATCTTTAGATGAGATCCTCAGACCCCAATCATAAACCTGCTTTGTCAAGAACAATCATACGTCTGATGATAAGATCCTCTGATCCCAATCAACAACCTGCTCTGTCAAGAATAAATACACATCTCTGAATATAAGGTCCTCTGATACAGGACCAAAGCTCTGCTCTGTCAAGAACAAACACATATCTGATGATGAGAGCCTCTGGTACCAACAAAACTGATTCACTATCAAGAAAACAGGTAGTCTGAAGGTCAAAGTTTTCTGCAATAAACCCAACCCTGCTCACAGGTATGGACCTAAATTGACTAAAGTTCGGCATCCTATGCGGTCATCAGCGTTACAGACATTCAATAGGGGTGATACGATACCCAGAAGGTGTGGCATCACCAGCTCATGAAGCGGCCTCACTCGGCTGAATCGCAAATGATCGGTCCCCAGAGTCGACAATCCTCCAAACCAACAACCCCTCAACCCAAAGGGTTGAAAAAGAAGTCAATCGGGAGAACCTCGTCTGAGTGTGGATTTCATGAGACACTAGTGCCTTCCAAGCAAGCACGCGCCCACTAATTTCCACAACTAATGCTATGTTCACTCAAGCCTAGGTCTGGCTTCTCACTCATCAGAATGCCCCTCCCACAACAGCACAGATAATCATATCATACTGAAAATAAAATGCGGGAAATAAAGATGGGATAAATAAACACAACCTAACAAGTAATCATACAAGCGCTAGGATTGACTCTCGCAGGGACGTCGGATCCCCAAACTGACTCGCATACGGGACGTTGGATCCCTAGGAAACTATCAAGTCCCCAACAGAGTCGCCAGCTGTCGCTTCCGCGAAAATAAGGTGCCGGCAAAACAGAAGAGTCGCCACCTTTCGTTATTTATCCCTCGGAACGGGAAAGGAAACAATCGGAAAAACCTGACGAAAAGGTATAAGACAAGGTCATCGCAACCGTTGTCTGGGTTTGAGAGTCGGTTACGCAAGGGGAAGGTATTAGCACCCCTCACGTCCGTTGTACTCGACGGGATCCATGCTTTTTGTGTTTACTGGACGAGTTGGTTTATCTATCTACCTATCAAGGTTGGCTTAAACAGAAAAGAAAAAAATGACTCGGCAAAGCGTCGCGCTTTATGCCTACATATTCCCATCAGAGAATGAGAAATCAGAGTCAACGTAGTTCGACCTACTACGGGTTACGGGGAAGGTGGCACGCCAATACATCAATATTGTGCCTACGTACTCTCAACAGGTATGAGAGATCAGAGCTTACGTAGTTCGGGATAATATGGATTACGGGAATTCAGATTCATCTGTTTTATCGAGTAGGGTTACAGCAGTTCCAGCAGTTAGGGACAAAGCCTATTTGCGTTGGCGCTGAAGTTTAACGACACTCTTTTCTTCAGAAAAGCTTTCCTTTGAACTATGGGCCCACAGGGCAAAAAGGTTTGAAGTTTGTTTTCTGTCTTTTACGAAAGAAGTGTTTTTTATTGTGTTTGCAATTTCAATCACACTAGAGACTATGACCTGAGAGTGAATGCGTCGCATGTCACCCAAAGGGTACCATACTAAACATCCAGACTGTTGGAAAGAAACTCTCCAACAATCCTTTCTCAGATAGCTTAAGGCTCGTAACGTACGAAAGAAATCATTCATGATTACTGTATCTTAAGCTGTTTTGAGATGAGAAGAGAACAAGCTCAACTACGGGGAGACTATCAAGTCCTACTGTTGTCATGCCAAGGATTCATCCTATAGTTGTGGTTTGAAACAGGGAACTCCTAGAAGTTATCATGTATAGGTTTCAACCTAAAGTTCTAATCATCAATTCCTTATCAAAGGAAATGAGAGTCCTAAGGGATCATGTCAGTGATACACAGAAACAGATAAAGCATCGGCTTAAACAGTAAACAGTAAATAGTAAACGACTGTAAAATGCATGCAATGCAAGTGAGGGAGGAAATGTGTGTGGGGTGTCAGCCTCCACAAGCTCATCTCAACCTCAAGCCAGATATGAATAACAGTAATCGTACAGAGGAAATAACATGCTATCAAGCAAAATACAGTAAACTGCAATCATACAGTAAAGTAACATGCTATCAAGCAAGATATAAGTGAACTGCAATCATACAGAAGAAATGAAATGCTATCAAGCAAAATAAACCACATGGGCAAGGGAACAGGGCTCTACCGAATACCCGCAAGCAAAGCCATACAGTAACAATACAAGCAGAGGGAGCAACTCAACCTCTAGTGCAATCTGTTGCACCCCAAAATTTGACCAACAATTATTTATTCATTGAGTGTTTGAAAGTGGATACCTTCATCAGAAAGTTCAGAAGACCCTCAGAGGAGTGGATTGAAACCAGGGTTGTGTGCTTCATAGCTTGAGAGTTGTGGGTGCTCCTCAGATGATTCTGAGACTTTGAGAATGAACTTGATGTTTTGAGAAAGTGTATGAGATGTCTTGATAGCCATCATGAACCCCAGAGAGGTCATTGTGTAAGAGTTCAGAAGATTCAACCATGAATGGTAGAATTAGGGTTTTGACTGGGTCAACCATAGATCAGCTGAAGATTTGGAGAAGGTTGAGACCTAATCCAAGGGCCATGAGATCATGGAATGATGCATAGAGATATTATAAAGATGATTCCTAGACCAACTCATCATGATTGAGGAGTTTGAGAAGTTTCAAGTCAGGGTTTCCAAGGATTGTCAGTGAAAAAACCCTAATTTGATCCCTATCTTCCAGGCAGTTTTAGCTCTAGATGTGATTGATATCTCATCTTCTCCACAACATGAATGTTGTAGAGCTTGTTCTTAGCTTTAATTTGAGTGGTGGAAGTCCTTGATAGGAGTTACAGAGCTCAAGTTATGGTTTTGACAAATTACAGGTCAGCAGAGGTGTGTGAATCTGGGTCCTTGAAAGTCACCCAACTTGCAGACAACTTTTTCCCTAGTAGGAGGATTCCTATGATTTCTTGGTCAACATTAATGTTGAAGAGGATCTTCTTAGCTTTAATTTGAGTGGTAGAAGTCCTTGATTGGATTTGTGGAACTCAACTTATGGTTTGAACAAGACAGGGGTATTTTGGTCATTTGTCAGTTATAGGTCATTTTATCCAATGCCTAAAACTCCTATTTCCAAGCCTCAAATGGAAAAACTCAAAACATGAAAGTTGCTCAAAATGTGATTTTAAGTCTAGAAAGAAGGTCACAAATTGTTGGAAAAGCTCATAGCATGAGATTACATGATTGGTCAAAAATGAACTAAAAATGGCTTATAAACTTGAAAAGTTGAAATTGAAAAGTGATTTGGGAGATCCACAAATCCAAAATAGGTCATCCAATATATCATTTTGATTGGAAAAACCATTTTGAGAACATTGGTTTAGCTAGAATTTTGATTTGGAGCTTTAAAATGGGTGATGCTTTGAAAAGTTATTACTTGAAAAAGAAGGCAATGTTGAAAAACCTAACACAAGGCAAAACCAAGGCTTGTAATTGTGCACTCTTTCTCAATAACTCATGTAAGGATATTTTAAGAGAAAATTGCAAGGCATAACATATGGGAGATGAGAAATCCAACTTGTCATCACATGAGAATTTCAAGAAACTTCCACCACATTCTAGATGAATCTAGACTCATCCAATGATTACTATAAAGAGAGTGCATCAGATAGTGTTCAAGGTTGGTGATAGCAAGAGGATTCAGAGGAGAGAGAGAGAGAGAAGGATACATTGAAACACTTTCTTCAACTTCAAGCAACTCTGAATTCCATCCATACAAGCTTTCTTCTTCAGTTTTGTTGCATACAGTAGCCTCAACATCACTTAGGGATCACTCTTGAAGATTGGCCAAGCTTGAAGTGCAAGAATCCATAACTGTTTTCTCCAAGAATCCAGGTCTGCAACTTGATTCTTTCACCTGTATTTATGGCTTGTTAGCGTGTTTCTTTAGAATAGAAATGTTAGGTCTAGGTAGATGTGCATGTATGCAATCTGTTAGAGCCATTGATGTTGATCCATATCAGGGCAGTTGAACTTTGATAGCATATAACTCTTAGGTTAGGACGCGATAATCCTAGGTTGTTAGTGCAGAGTGATCCACGTGAAGTGTAGTTTAGATTAGTATAGGTTAGGTTGAGGTTCTTGAGGATAGGTTGCAGAGCATTTCCATGGTGGACAGAACTTGTGGCTATCGGTTTGAGTAATATGGTGAGCTTCAAGACAAACTAAGACCACAGCCTTGCAGGGCTTGAAAAATGGAGCAATTTTCATTTTTGAATCGTGTCGAGCCATGGCGTGTGGAGAGAGAATCAGTGAGAGGAAGATGAGTGCATGGAGGAGAGGTCTGAAACCCTAATATCTGTTTGGAGAAGACGAAATAATAGCCATTGGATTAGCCTCCAAGTCTGACTTGTTCACCTCATCGTGCGGCCGTGATTAAACCTGAGAAAGAGAGGGAAATTTCAAATAATTGAAACGCGGTCGTTTCATTAAACCGTGCTTGGGCTCAGCTTTCTATTCGCACCCCCCCCTATTGCTGGCCCATCTCATTTTAACTAGCGTGAGGTGCTATTCCAACCCCCCTCCCTTTATTTGATTTAATTCTTTTATTTTCCTCTTTTATTTTTTCTGTTTTGATTAATTCATAAATAAATGATAAAAAATGATTTTTTAATTCTTCTTTTTTCTATGATTAGATGATAATGTGTAGAAAATATTAAAAATAAAAATGGGATTTTATTTTTAAGTTTAGTATTTTTAATAGATTTTCCTTTTAAATAGCTTTTATATTGTTTAGTTTTGTATCATGATTTTGCAAGAATTATTTTAGGACCTTCCCTTAGGTTTTTTAATCCATTCTTTTTTGTGCAATTAGATGATGAATCGTAGTTCCCCATAGGATTTTTTCTAGAATTTTAGAATTAAATTTTGATTAGTTTAATTAGGGTAGACTTAGGGTATCCTAATTAGGGTTTAGATTGTGTTTAGGTGATGAATTTCTTTCTTTGATAAGTTTTGTCTTGATTTTTAGGTAGGAGGCCTATGTAGATGTTATGAGTAGGTGTTGAGGACCCTTGTGAATAATTGTTAGATTTTTCCCCATTAGTTTAGTATCTTTAGGTATTTTCTGAAGTTGCCTATTGGTTTTGTCTCCCCTGTGGTTGTCTGTTCATCTTTGGGGTTCATTGTGGGGAATTTGTTGAGGGGCTTGTGTTGCCTTGAAGACCTTGATGGAGAGCATCATGAAGTGAAGATTGAAGATCAAGACTCAGAGACCCAGAGCTTGGCTTGTTCCCTGTCTGTGAGGTTTGAGATCCTGAAGTTTGAAGGAAGTTCATGGTACTTTCCTGAGGAAGGCACTATGAATGACTTTCATTCTTTCTTCTCACCTCTTTCTCAAGTATCCAATGATGTTGGAGCCAACTTGTGAGTTTAATTTCTCCTGAGGAGGAATGTAAACTGATCACATGTTGTTGAGCCACATGGGATACAACTCCTAAGTGGAAGCCTCCTAGTACTTTCCTGAGGAAGGTCCTATGGGTCTATTCATTTAGTTCCATTAGTTCATATAGGATTTCCTAAATATCCAGTGATGTTGGAGCCAACTTGTGAGTTTAATTTCTCCTGAGGAGGAATGTAAACTGATCACAGTTGTTGAGCCACATAGGATACAACTCCTAAGTGGAAGCCTCCTAGTACTTTCCTGAGGAAGGTCCTATGGGTCTGTTCACTTAGTTCCACTAGTTCATATAGGATTTCCTAAATATCCAGTGATGTTGGAGCCTGCTTGTGAGTTTAATTTCTCCTGAGGAGGAATATAAACTGATCACAGTGGTTGAGCCACATAGGGTATAACTCCTGAGTATACACCTCCTAGTGCTTTCCTGAGGAAGACACTATGAGTTTGCTTGCTTAGCTCCCTTTCTTTGGTAAGCTTGTTCTGAAGCTTGAAGACTGGGATTGAATTCTCTTGTTAGGGTCTTGCTTTAGTGCTTAGATTTGTTCAGATTCTGTGATTAGGGTTAGGATTAGAGAATGGATGATTCTTTTTCAAGCATGTGTGTTTTGTTTACCTGATGGTACTTCCCTTCTTTTATCTGTTATTGCTTGATAGCATGTTGTTTATTTTCAGTATGATTGCTGTTATTTCATGACTGGCTTGAGGTCGAGATGAGCTTGTGGAGGCTGAAGCCCCACACACATTTCCTCCCTCACTTGCATTGCATGCATTTTACTGTTAAAGCTGATGTTCTTGCCTGTGTTGATGTATCATTGACATGATCCCTTAGGACTCTCATTTCTTCCGATGAGGATTTGATGATAGACTTTTAGGTTGAAACCTATGCATGATAACTTCTAGGAGTTCCCTGTTTCAAACCTCAACCATAGGACGAATCCATGGCATGATAACAGTAGGACTTGATAGTCTCCCTCCTAGTTGAGCCATATTCCCCGTAGTTAGCCGAACTACGTTTGCTCTGATCTTTCATACCAGATGAAAGTACGTAGGCATAGGATGCGATATCCTAGCGAGCAACCTTCCCCACCTTCACCCGTAGTTAGCCGAACTACGTTGACTCTGATTTCTCATTCTCTGATGAGAATACGTAGGCATAAAGTGCGACGCTTTGCCGAGTCATCATTTTTCTTTTTCAGCCGGCCTTGATAGGTAGATAGATTATAACCAACCCGTCCAAGTAAACACATGAGCGAGGATCCCGTCGAGTACGACGGACGTGAGGGGTGCTAATACCTTCCCCTTGCGTAACCGACTCCCGAACCCAGACAATGGTTGCGACGACCTTGTCTTACCCTTTTTCGTCAGGTTTTTCCGATCGTTTCCTTTCCTGCTCTGAGGGATAAATAACGAAAGGTTGCGACTCTTCTGTCATGCCGGCACCTTATTTTCGCGCAAGCGACAGCTGGCGACTCTGCTGGGGACGTATAGCATCTAGGGACTTTTCCCATCCCTTATGTTGGGACCGTTTCCCATCCCCTACGCGAGTCAATCCTATCGTTTGTGTGTTTGCTTGTTGGGTTGCGTTATTTATCGCATTTTTACTTCCCGAATTTTAGTTCTCGCATTTTACTTCCAGTTCGATATGATTATCTGTGCTGCTGTGGGAGAGGGATGTTACTGTGAGTGAAAAGCCGGACCTGGGCTTGAGTACACACCTAGATATAGTTGCGGAGAAGTAGTAGACGAACCTGTCTGCTGAGCAGGCACAGTTCCCTACGAAAATCTGCGCTCAGACGAGATTCTTGCAGAGGTGCTCCTTTCCGGTCCTGAGGATCTGAGGGGAGTCCAGACGTGAGGATTGTCGACTCTGGGGACCGATCATTTGGAAGTCAGCTAAGAGAGGCCTCTTCATGACTTGACGATGCCACTCCTTCTGGGAATCGTATTGTCACTCGTGAAAGTCTGTGACGCTGACGACCGCATAGGATGCCGTACCTTTGTCCGTGGATTAGGTCCATCATACCTGTGAGTGGGGTTGGGATATTGCAGGAAACTTTGACCTCCAGACTACCTGGTTTTCTTGACAGTGAATCAGTTATGTTGGGTTCCCAGTTGCAGATATGTTCTTGATAGAGCAAGGGTTTGATCAGAGGATCTTATCATCGGGTGCTTGTTTGTTCTTGATAGAGCAGGCTTTGATCAGGATATTGTTATCAGTGGTTTGTTTCGGACAGAGCAGATTTTTGAGTGGGGTCTGAAGATCTCGTCAGCAGTTGTTATTTGTTCTTGATAGGGCAGATTTTGAGTGGGGTTTGAAGATCTCATCAGCAGCTGTGCATTTATTCTTGAGAGGGCAGATTTGTGATTTGGGGTCTGAAGACTTCATCAACAGATATTCCTTGATCTTGCATCCGGGGTCTTTATTATCAAGCCTTCGTTCTTGACAGAGCAGAAGTTTGGTCTCGACCCTATCATATGGTTATTCATAGCAGATCAGATCAGTGGTTTTACACCGGGGTTTCCTTCTCATCAGTGACTGTTGACATCGAATCTCCACAGCAGCCACCTGGATATATTGTTGCATGCCTGCATTTTGCATTAGCTTGCATAATCATTCGCATTCCATCAGCGTGTGTCTGTGACAGGTACCGTTTCCCCGATCCAGGATCTCTCGCCTCTTATTGCGTTACTGCAGCCTCTCTCAGAAAGACTGTTGCGTATGAGTTCTCGGTCCTCGAAGTGTCGAATCTGACTATTGCTATGTGAGGTTGCTGTTTCCATGATTGGGCCCAGATTCCTCTCCTTATTATTGTCAGCAGGTGCCAGGATCGGGGGATAATCTCTCAAGCACACAGACACACGCATGCATTTGCATGAAGCATTCTTGCATGACATATATTCTGTTACCTCTTCCTAACCCTTGATGTTGACAGGTTTTTCAGGTACTCAGGTTCCGAGCTGCTTTCGATCTCCAGGATTGATCAAAGATTCATCCACCGCTACTCAACTCGCGCCAATCAAACGAGAATCATGGACCAGGTACAGTCAGATGTTCAGGAGCTTCGTGAACGGATGGATCGTTTTATGGAGCTGATGCAAGTAGTTGCGAATGGGCAAGACCAGCTTCGTACTTTGGTTCAACCTCTCATCTCCAGGGTTGACAGTAATGGAATCCTTCACGGCGGGGCCGTGCCCACTCCTCCTCAAGGGGATACACCACAGAACGTTGTTCCTGCTGCCGGAGGCAACGGTAGTGCTAACGGCAATCTCATGACTAATCTCGGACTTAACGCGGCGGGCGCCGTCAATGGTGGTTTGGGAGCCAATGTTAACATGGGGCCGGTCAACGGCAATGTTGGTGCAGGAAATATGGTGGTGCCTCAACCGTGGCTGGAGGACCATCAGGACGACATTTTCTCTCAGAGAGGTGTAGAGGCTGAGTTGACTGCTGAGGCTCGACTCAGGTTCAAGGCGCTGGAAGATAAGATGAGAGATATAGAAAATCAGAACACATTGGGCGTTGACATGTCCAAACTCGGGTTGATTGCTGACTTTAAAGTACCTCACAAGTTCAAGGTGCCTATCTTTGAGAAGTATAGGGGCACTACTTGTCCCCGTGTTCACCTCCGATCTTATTATAGAAAGATGTCCGCTTATTCTGACGATGAGAAGCTGCTGATGCACTTCTTTCAGGATAGTCTTTCTGGCCCATCGCTCGAATGGTATATGGGTTTGGAGCCCGCTGCTGTGCGCACGTGGAAAGATCTCGCTGAAGCGTTTGTCCTCCACTATCAATATAATAGCGACTTGGCTCCCAACCGAGTTCAGCTTCAGAACCTCTCGCAGCGGAGCGATGAAAGCTTCAAAGAGTACGCCCAGCGGTGGCGTGAATTGGCTGCTCGGGTTCAACCGCCGATGGTTGAGCGTGAGTTGGTACAAATGTTCGTGGCTACCCTTCCTGGAGTCTATTATGAGAAGCTGATTAGTGGCATGTCCGGAACGTTCTCGGCTCTTATCACTCTGGGCGAGCATGTTGAAAATGGTATAAAGATCGGAAAGATTCAGGGTGAATCATCCTCATCTGGAGGAGCTAGAAAGAAACCCTATACTGGCAAGCGTCGAGAGGGCGATGCCAGTGCTGTCACTAATGCTAGGAGGAAGGGCAAGGGCCCTCAGTCTCAGATCGCTAGCATAAACATCCCAGCTGCACCCCCGCAGCCGCAGCAGCAGCCTCAGCCACAGAATAATCCGGGATATAAGAGATATCAGAATCGGGGTCCCCTGGCAAACCGTCATTTGGAAACTCCTCCTATGTCATATGCACAGCTTCTGCAGACGTTGCTTCAGCTCCAATTAGTCCAAAAAAGGACGTTGGCTCCCTTGACAGGGGCACCACCACCCGGGTATGATGCTAATGCTACTTGTGAATTTCATTCTGGGGCACCTGGCCATACGGTTGAGAACTGTAAAGCTTTTAAGCACAAAGTCCAGGACTTGGTGGACGCCAAGGTTATCAACTTTTCGGACAGTGTGCCCAACGTCACCAAGAATCCAATGCCTCATCATAGGGGAGGCGGAGTAAATGCTGTTATCGCTGAAGAGGATTCAGACTTGCTGACTGATGTCAAAGATCTGAAGACGCCGTTGAGTTTTGTTAAAGCTAAGTTGCTAAAGAAAGGCTTCTTTCCCGGATGTGGAGAGTTTTGTATGGCATGTGCTACACTTCCTGATGGGTGTGAGCAGTTGATCGAAGGTATCCAAAGTCTGATGACCGAGGGTATTTTGCAGTTCAGTCGAAGCGTTGAGAGCGCGTCGGGGGAAGTCGTGCTGAAGCAGGCGGACGAAGTTGCTACCATTACTATACCTCGCCATCCTATTACTATTTCTGCGCCCCGACCTCCTACTATCACCATCACCAGGGCCGGACCAATCCCATTCGAGAGCACTAATGCCGTCCCATGGCATTACGGCGCCGAAGTGTATTGTAACGGTCAGAAGATAGAGCTGGAGCCGTCCAGACCGACTGCACAGAATCTTGCTGAGGTCAGTGGTATCACCAGGAGCGGAAGAGTATTCGCACCGGCGGAGGTTGCAGCAGAGAAAGTAGTCCGGGCTGACGCTGTGGATAAGGGCAAAGGTAAAGCTGTTGAAGAGGTCCCGGCAGGGGCAGAGAAAGACTTGTTGGTTAAATATGCTGAAGAGTTCATGCGACTAATCAGGAAAAGTGACTACAAGATTGTAGATCATCTTCACCAGACTCCGTCGAAGATCTCGATTCTTAACCTGTTGCTGTGTTCTGAAGCGCACCGCAACGCGTTGCTGAAAGTATTGAATGCTGCATACGTGCCGCAGGAGATATCAGTTAATCAACTCGAGGAAGTAGTAGCCCATGTCAATGCTGGTAATGGGCTGGGATTTACGGATCTGGAGCTGACTCCCAAGGGAAGAGATCACAACAACGCCTTGCACGTCTCGATAGAGTGCAGAGGCACGATTATGTCACATGTCCTAGTGGATACGGGTTCCTCGCTCAACGTGCTTCCGAAGAAGGCACTGATGAAGTTGGATACCCGGGGACTGCTGTGCACGCCCAGTGATCTGGTCGTGAAGGCCTTTGACGGAACCAAGCGCCACGTCTTCGGAGAATTGACCCTGCCAATTCAAGTTGGTCCAGAGACGTTCAATGCGGTGTTCTATATCATGGATATCATGCCCGCCTATAGTTGCCTCTTAGGTCGGCCGTGGATCCATTCTGCTGGTGCCGTGACGTCCACGCTGCATCAGAAGCTTAAATATGCTGTTGGGGGCAGCATAGTGACAGTCTGTGGAGAGGAGGACATCATGGTAAGCCACCTGTCGTCCTTTAAATATGTCGAAATGGATGGTGAGATCCATGAGACTCTTTGCCAAGCGTTTGAAACCGTCAGGGTGAAGGAGGTAGCTCCCGTTGTTGCAGAGAAGCAAGAGTTGAACCTCTCCTCATTTAAGGAAGCTAGAGCTGTTGTCGAAGCTGGTTCCACCCCAGGCTGGGGGCATGTCTTGGATATACCAATCAAACAGGATAAGTTTGGAGTAGGGTATTCTCCTGAAGCTGAAGCTTCATCTTCTTCTGGCAGCTCGTCTCGTGGGAAATGGCCGATCTTGTTCACCAAGGGGGGAGTAATCTTCGAGAGTATCAACGCTACGTCGGAGGACAGCGGGGACAGTGATTGTGATCTTGACGCCTGGATTCAACCGAGTAAGCCAGGCGAGCACCTCCACAATTGGACCATCAAGGAGATTATCAAGCTGACAAGTGAAGAGTAATGATTTGCTTTTTACAATCTTTGTACAACCCTATGTCCTGCCCGGGGCATAGTGGTTTTACTGTCAGGGCCTTGTTGGATTATGTGTATGCATTTTGTTAATAAATAAAAGGCGTTTTCTTCGTAATCAAATATTGTGTTCTCTGTTATTCATGCTTTATGTTTGTTTCGAAAAACAGCAAAATGGCAACGAGGTTCGTGCTAACCTGCATATTCTTGCTTTAAACTTAACCCTTGTTATTGCAGGATCCACGTAACAGATGACATCGACTCTGGACCCTCTACGGCTCACTACGACTTTGATTGCCCGATCTATCAAGCCGAGGATGAGATTGATGAAGACGACGACCTTCCGGAAGAGTTGGCCCGCTTGTTGAGACAAGAGGAGAAGGTTATTCTGCCTCACGAGGAGGATATTGAGATCATAAATCTGGGTTCTGAGGAGCTTATCAGGAATGTCAGAGTTGGGGCTGCGCGACAGAATGATGTCAAGCATAGACTGGTCGAGATGCTTCGAGAGTATAGTGACGTCTTTGCTTGGTCGTATGAGGATATGCCCGGACTTGACACAGATATCGTGGTTCATCGCTTGCCGTTGCGAGAAGATTGCCCTCCAGTCAAGCAGAAGCTCAGGAGGACGAGACCAGACATGGATGTAAAAATCAAAGAGGAAGTCCAGAAGCAGTTGGACGCAGGATTTTTAGCCGTTACCACCTACCCTCCGTGGGTCGCCAACATAGTGCCTGTACCGAAGAAGGACGGTAAGGTACGCATGTGCGTCGATTATCGGGATTTGAATAGGGCGAGCCCTAAGGATGATTTCCCGTTGCCTCATATCGATGTGTTGGTCGACAATACAGCCCAGTTTTCCGTGTTTTCGTTCATGGATGGCTTCTCCGGTTACAATCAGATTAAGATGGCGCCGGAGGACATGGAGAAAACGACGTTTATCACCCCCTGGGGCACGTTTTGCTACAAGGTAATGCCCTTCGGTCTGAAGAACGCAGGGGCCACTTACCAGCGAGCAATGGTAACTTTGTTTCATGATATGATTCATCATGAGATTGAAGTCTATGTCGATGACATGATTGCGAAGTCCCAAACGGAGGAGGAGAATCTGGTCAACCTATTGAAGCTGTTTGAAAGGCTTAGGAAGTTCAAGCTGAGGCTGAATCCTAACAAGTGCACTTTCGGAGTGCGGTCCGGAAAGTTATTGGGGTTTATCGTTAGCGAACGAGGTATTGAAGTTGATCCTGCGAAGATAAAAGCTATCCAAGAGATGCCAGCGCCGAAAACAGAAAAAGAAGTTCGTGGTTTCCTGGGCCGAATAAACTACATTGCAAGGTTTATCTCTCAGCTCACGGCCACTTGTGAACCGATGTTCAAGCTTTTAAAGAAAAATCAGGCGATTACTTGGAATGAGGATTGCCAGAAGGCATTCGACAAGATAAAGCAGTATCTTCAAGAACCTCCAATCTTGATACCCCCAGTGGCTGGACGGCCATTAATCATGTACTTGACAGTTCTGGAGAATAGTATGGGGTGTGTTCTCGGTCAGCACGACGAGACGGGCAGAAAAGAGCATGCCATTTATTATCTGAGTAAAAAGTTCACTGAGTGTGAATCTCGATACTCGATGCTGGAGAAGACGTGTTGTGCATTAGCTTGGGCCGCCAAACGTCTACGACAGTATATGCTCAATCACACCACTATGCTGATTTCGAAGATGGATCCGATCAAGTACGTCTTCGAGAAGCAGGCTCTTTCGGGCAGGATTGCCAGATGGCAGATGGTGTTAACAGAATATGATATTCAGTACGTCTCCCAGAAAGCCATCAAGGGAAGCGTATTGTCTAATTACCTTGCCGAACAGCCAATCGAAGACTATCAGCCGATGAAGTTCGAGTTCCCTGACGAGGACATTATGTTTCTCAAAGCAAAGGATTGCGATGAGCCATTGCCCGATGAGGGGCCGGATAGGAAGTCTCAGTGGAAGTTGATATTCGACGGAGCGGTTAATTCCTATGGAAGTGGTATCGGGGCTATCATCACGACTCCTCATGGATCCCACATCCCGTTTACTGCGAGACTGACGTTTCCAGTTACCAACAACGAAGCCGAGTACGAAGCATGTATTATGGGTCTAGAAGAGGCAATTGATTTGAGAATCAAGAATCTAGACATATATGGTGACTCAGCGCTTGTAATCAATCAGATCAAAGGGGAGTGGGAAACTCGTCAACCGAATCTAGTGCCGTACATGAATTACGCCAGGAGGCTGCTTCCGTTCTTTGACCGAGTAGAACTTCATCATGTACCCCGGGCTGAAAATCAAATGGCTGATGCTTTAGCCACGTTGGCTTCAATGTATAAGGTCAATCTTTGGAATGAAGCTCCAAGCATTGTTCTTTCGCGTCTTGACAGACCAGCATATGTGTTCGCAATCGAGGATGCCACTGACGGCAAGCCATGGTTCCACGACATCCAGACCTTCCTTATGACTAAGGAGTATCCGGCGGGTGCGTCAACCCAGGATAAGAAGACTCTGAGGAGGCTATCTGGAAACTTTTACCTCAATCCTGATGGAGTGCTGTATAAGAGAAACCACGATCTCGTGCTACTCAGATGTGTAGATGAGAAAGAGGCAAGTATGCTCATGGAAGAAGTCCATGAGGGCACATTTGGTACGCACGCCGGCGGGCATGCCATGACGAGAAAGATCCTGAGAGCAGGATATTACTGGTTGACTATGGAGTCGGATTGCTTCAGATTCGCGAAGAAATGTCACAAATGCCAGATTTATGCTGATAAAGTTCATGTGCCGCCGTGCCCATTGAATGTCATGTCCTCCCCTTGGCCGTTCTCCATGTGGGGCATCGACATGATAGGCAAGATCGAGCCCACCGCATCCAATGGTCATCGTTTTATTCTGGTAGCTATCGACTACTTCACCAAGTGGGTGGAGGCAGCCTCGTACGCTAATGTGACCAAGCAGGTGGTAGCTAAGTTCATAAAGAGGGACATCATCTGTCGCTATGGAATTCCCGAGCGGATCATTACTGATAATGGTTCGAATTTGAATAACAAGATGATGAAGGAGCTGTGCCAGAGCTTCAAGATCAAACACCACAACTCATCTCCTTATCGGCCGAAGATGAATGGCGCCGTTGAAGCGGCCAACAAGAACATCAAGAAGATTGTTCAGAAGATGGTTGTGACGTACAAAGATTGGCACGAGATGTTGCCGTTTGCCTTGCACGGTTATCGTACGACGGTGCGTACGTCGACCGGGGCAACTCCTTTCTCCTTGGTGTACGGTATGGAAGCTGTCCTACCGCTAGAAGTGGAGATTCCCTCTTTGCGAGTTTTGGTTGATGTGAAACTTGATGAGGCAGAATGGGTTACGAATCGTTTGAACCAGCTCAGCCTGATGGACGAGAAGAGGTTAGCGTCGATTGCATTTGGTCGCCTATACCAAAGCCGAATGAAGAAAGCTTATGATAAGAAGGTGCATCCTCGAAGCTTTCAGACGGGTGATCTCGTCCTGAAGAAGATTCTTCCGCCACACTCCGATCACCGGGGCAAGTGGACTCCGAATTACGAAGGGCCGTATGTCGTCAGCAAGGTCTTCTCGGGAGGAGCTTTGTTGTTATCCACGATGGATGGTGAAGATTTTGCATCCCCGGTGAACGCGGACGCAGTTAAAAAATACTTTGCTTGAAAGCGACCCGCTGGACAAAAAAGAAAGAGTCCAGGCAAAAAAGGGGCATCCCGGCGAACCAAAAACAGAATAAAAGGTTCGGGCAAAAATTAGGGATATATTGAAAAAATGTACACCCGCGAAGTCGAAAACCTACACTGGGCGGCTTCGGCAAAAAAGGGTATCCCGGTGAACTGAAAACCCGTGAAGGGCGGTTCACGCAAAAGTTAGGGATTTGAATAAGCAAATGACTGCGTTCCGCGTGTGGACTTTCATTGTTTAGTGGTTCGGAAGACCTGAGGGCCGTTTATCTGAATCAATCTCTTCCAAAGCTGAAGCATCGGAGAAGTATCGAAGTCGAGTGGGTCTTAGAGGGATCAACTCATGGTGTTCGTCTACGCCTCGATTGCCGACATTTGTATATACTGATGTATATTTATGTTTTCTTTTTGCGCGGCTTCCTCATTCCAGGAGCTTGCCTCTGTTGTAAAACATTTTTGCCCATTCAGGGGTTCATCATCAATAAAATGCACATTATTCAGCAATTCTACTTGTCTGCTTAGCATTTATCTGTTTTGTTTGCGAATAAGAACGCCGATGTGTTTTTTGATAAAATGCGCATACATAAACTTACGGGCCTAAGCCCATTGATTGTTGAAACAATTAACTAACTGAATATTGTCACGAGATAATAACCTGATAGGCCCCTTTGAGGAGGGTATCTTGTCTGTTTGTTTGTGTTGTTGCAGGTGTAGCACTTGCCAGAAGATGTGCCGTGCGTATCCCCGAAGCAGGATGAGTCCTCCTTCCCCAGCAGAGTTCAGTAGTCTCTCCTCTGCAGAAGCTGAACGCAAGATGGTGAGCATTGATATGTCTCCCTGCGCAGAGAGGATTCTCTTTCCCAAGCAGACGCATCCTGAAGGAATGTCACCTCATCGGCTGAGTCAAGCCCCGAAGAATGGTGCCGTCTCTCCCCCAGCACCGGGTCACAAGTGCAGATTTCAGAGGAATGTTCGGGTGCCGAAGCTCGTGTTTTCCCCAGTAAAGTCACCGAAGCAGGTGTCTCCCCCAAGCACCGGGTCACAAGTGCAGGTCTCGTAGGAAGCTGTTCGTATGCCGAAGGATGCAGTAACTGATGGTGCCAGACTGAAGTCTCCAGCGGAATTGAGATTCCCCACCAGAGTCAGGTTCTCTCCTGGAGTCCGATGACTCCCTTTTCCCCAGTGGAGTGTTGAGCAGCTGAAGTTGTTTCCCCTCAGAGTGGTCATCCCCAGAAGAGTAGCCGAGACGGCCGCGCAGTTCATTCTCGCGATTGATATCAGCAGATCCAAGTTCTCGTAGAGCTTCGTCCCCCGCAGCAGATCAACTGAAGTTGTTTTCCCTGCAGCAGTCAACGGAAGATCGTTTCCCCAGGCAGAGTCCGATTGACATTGGCGTGTTCACATTCTCCTCAGCGGGATGATTCCTCTGTCTGAGTGATTCTTTCTCCTTGACAGGAGGATTTCCCCCTTCGGCATTTATTTTGCTGATGGGATCGCATCATTGTGCATGATTGCATAGCATTGTGCATGACTGCATAGCATTTAAACGCTGCATAGGATTATGCAGGATTGCATGGCATTTAGCATAAATGCGTATCATTCCCACCGTGTGGGGCGTAGCGCAGAAGCATATGCATCATAAGCATGACCTAGGTCATCATCATCCTTATTGTACAGGTGTACTACCGAACGGTTGCTCAGGACGATTCTTGATGTTCCCCCCAGCAAGGTTGTTTTCTTAGATGATTCTAAAGACCCCGGTGTGATCCCCGCGGTCGCTCGCTCAAGATGATTTTTGAGATCCCCAGCAAAGTCTTCAGTTCAAGATGATTCTCGAATTCCTCAGCAGGGCCGTTTGCTTAAGACGATTCTTAAGACCCAAGTGCAGGTTCTCGAATAGTTTGCTCAGGACGATTCTCGAGCTCCCCAGTAGCGTCCCCGGCAAGAGTTGCCCAGGAAGGTTCCTGGAATACCCAGCAGAATGAAGCCTCCAGAAAGGTTATCGGTTCAGGATGATTCTTGAAGATGCCCGACGGAGTTTGTTTGTTCAAGATGATTCTTGAAGTCCTTAGCAGCGTGATATGCCTGCTCCAACGGTGATGTCTAATCTGAAGATTGACTTCGTAAACGCCTGAAGGCGGTATCAGAAGGTTCCTGTGAGTCTAGATTTCCTTGTTGATGAATCAACGTGTGGCTGAAGACAAGGTTCCATAGTTTGTAGATATAACAGAGTAATCCGTGTTGGTCTGAAGACCAAGTCAGTTGTCCTGAGGTGATGATGGATTGCGATCAAGTGAATAGTTTTTCTTCTGACTGAAGTCGAAGATGTTTCTCCAGCTGAAGCGGAGTTTTGCCTGAAGGCAAAGTGGTTGAATCCCCGAAGAGTCATGAATGGCTCAGGATACCATTTCTCTGACTGAAGTCACAGATTTCCCAAGCTGAAGCGAAGGTGCCTCAGGGCAAGGTTATCCCCCAAGGTCATGAATGACCTAGGATTCATTTTTCGGACTGAAGACCGAAGTATATCCCTGACTGAAGTCTCGGATGCTCTATAGCAGAGACGGAGTTGCCTGAAGGCAGATCCATGTATCCTTGAAGGCCAAGGACCATTTCTTTAGACTGAGGTCGAAGATACCTCCTGCAGAGTTGCCGACGGGCAAAGTTTATATCCTTGAAGGCCAAGGATGATTATCTTCAGAAATACTTGAAGATCTTTTCTGGCTGAAGTTGGAAGTGGCCAGGGGCCAGGGTTTCATATATCTTTGATGTTGAAGTTCTACGGTGGGCTCAGTATGCAGTAGTATTTGGATGTTCGTTATGGTTCTGAAGGTGAACCCCAGATCAGAGTGTGCTTGGTTGAGTCTCTCATCCCCAGCAGAGTAGCTCCAAATATGCAAGTGTACCTTTTGTTCCAGTTACCAGGGGTGAACCCCAGGGCAGAGTTGTTCAGTGTTGTAGTTCTCCAGCGGCGATGCGGAGTATTTTGATTGTTCGACGGCGATATCAGGTTTAGTCTTCCAGCGGTGATGTTGGGTGTCGTGGTTGTCTGAAGGCAATGTCAGAAGAATTTAATGTGGATAACTGACGGTGATGTCAGGTCGATATTTCTCCAGCTAGTTGTTGAGCAGCTAGTGTTGCAGTATTCAAAGATTTGTTCCCCGCAGAGTACCGTGTGCTCGCGCAGTTGGCAAATTTTCGGGTTTACCGGTATTCAATCGTCTCGCACCTTGATTGGTTGAGAGCCGTTCGCTTCTCACCCAGTCAGGTTCAAGCCGTTTGAATAGGGGAAGCTGTTGCACCCCAAAATTTGACCAACAATTATTTATTCATTGAGTGTTTGAAAGTGGATACCTTCATCAGAAAGTTCAGAAGACCCTCAGAGGAGTGGATTGAAACCAGGGTTGTGTGCTTCATAGCTTGAGAGTTGTGGGTGCTCCTCAGATGATTCTGAGACTTTGATAATGAACTTGATGTTTTGAGAAAGTGTATGAGATGTCTTGATAGCCATCATGAACCCCAGAGAGGTCATTGTGTAAGAGTTCAGAAGATTCAACCATGAATGGTAGAATTAGGGTTTTGACTGGGTCAACCATAGATCAGCTGAAGATTTGGAGAAGGTTGAGACCTAATACAAGGGCCATGAGATCATGGAATGATGCATAGAGATATTATAAAGATGATTCCTAGACCAACTCATCATGATTGAGGAGTTTGAGAAGTTTCAAGTCAGGGTTTCCAAGGATTGTCAGTGAAAAAACCCTAATTTGATCCCTATCTTCCAGGCAGTTTTAGCTCTAGATGTGATTGATATATCATCTTCCCCACAACATGAATGTTGTAGAGCTTGTTCTTATCTTTAATTTGAGTTGTGGAAGTCCTTGATAGGAGTTACAGAGCTCAAGTTATGGTTTTGACAAATTACAGGTCAGCAGAGGTGTGTGAATCTGGGTCCTTGAAAGTCACCCAACTTGCAGACAACTTTTGCCCTAGTAGGAGGATTCCTATGATTTCTTGGTCAACATGAATGTTGAAGAGGATCTTCTTAGCTTTAATTTGAGTGGTAGAAGTCCTTGATTGGATTTGTGGAACTCAACTTATGGTTTGAACAAGACAGGGGTATTTTGGTCATTTGTCAGTTATAGGTCATTTTATCCAATGCCTAAAACTCCTATTTCCAAGCCTCAAATGGAAAAACTCAAAACATGAAAGTTGCTCAAAATTTGATTTTAAGTCTAGAAAGAAGGTCACAAATTGTTGGAAAAGCTCATAGCATGAGATTACATGATTGGTCAAAAATGAACTAAAAATGGCTTATAAACTTGAAAAGTTGAAATTGAAAAGTGATTTGGGAGATCCACAAATCCAAAATAGGTCATCCAATATATCATTTTGATTGGAAAAACCATTTTGAGAACATTGGTTTAGCTAGAATTTTGATTTGGAGCTTTAAAATGGGTGATGCTTTGAAAAGTTATTACTTGAAAAAGAAGGCAATGTTGAAAAACCTAACACAAGGCAAAACCAAGGCTTGTAATTGTGCACTCTTTCTCAATAACTCATGTAAGGATATTTTAAGAGAAAATTGCAAGGCATAACATATGGGAGATGAGAAATCCAACTTGTCATCACATGAGAATTTCAAGAAACTTCCACCACATTCTAGATGAATCTAGACTCATCCAATGATTACTATAAAGAGAGTGCATCAGATAGTGTTCAAGGTTGGTGATAGCAAGAGGATTCAGAGGAGAGAGAGAGAGAGAAGGATACATTGAAACACTTTCTTCAACTTCAAGCAACTCTGAATTCCATCCATACAAGCTTTCTTCTTCAGTTTTGTTGCATACAGTAGCCTCAACATCACTTAGGGATCACTCTTGAAGATTGGCCAAGCTTGAAGTGCAAGAATCCATAACTGTTTTCTCCAAGAATCCAGGTCTGCAACTTGATTCTTTCACCTGTATTTATGGCTTGTTAGAGTGTTTCTTTAGAATAGAAATGTTAGGTCTAGGTAGATGTGCATGTATGCAATCTGTTAGAGCCATTGATGTTGATCCATATCAGGGCAGTTGAACTTTGATAGCATATAACTCTTAGGTTAGGACGCGATAATCCTAGGTTGTTAGTGCAGAGTGATCCACGTGAAGTGTAGTTTAGATTAGTATAGGTTAGGTTGAGGTTCTTGAGGATAGGTTGCAGAGCATTTCCATGGTGGACAGAACTTGTGGCTATCGGTTTGAGTAATATGGTGAGCTTCAAGACAAACTAAGACCACAGCCTTGCAGGGCTTGAAAAATGGAGCAATTTTCATTTTTGAATCGTGTCGAGCCATGGCGTGTGGAGAGAGAATCAGTGAGAGGAAGATGAGTGCATGGAGGAGAGGTCTGAAACCCTAATATCTGTTTGGAGAAGACGAAATAATAGCCATTGGATTAGCCTCCAAGTCTGACTTGTTCACCTCATCGTGCGGCCGTGATTAAACCTGAGAAAGAGAGGGAAATTTCAAATAATTGAAACGCGGTCGTTTCATTAAACCGTGCTTGGGCTCAGCTTTCTATTCGCACCCCCCCCTATTGCTGGCCCATCTCATTTTAACTAGCGTGAGGTGCTATTCCAACCCCCCTCCCTTTATTTGATTTAATTCTTTTATTTTCCTCTTTTATTTTTTCTGTTTTGATTAATTCATAAATAAATGATAAAAAATGATTTTTTAATTCTTCTTTTTTCTATGATTAGATGATAATGTGTAGAAAATATTAAAAATAAAAATGGGATTTTATTTTTAAGTTTAGTATTTTTAATAGATTTTCCTTTTAAATAGCTTTTATATTGTTTAGTTTTGTATCATGATTTTGCAAGAATTATTTTAGGACCTTCCCTTAGGTTTTTTAATCCATTCTTTTTTGTGCAATTAGATGATGAATCATAGTTCCCCATAGGATTTTTTCTAGAATTTTAGAATTAAATTTTAATTAGTTTAATTAGGGTAGACTTAGGGTATCCTAATTAGGGTTTAGATTGTGTTTAGGTGATGAATTTCTTTCTTTGATAAGTTTTGTCTTGATTTTTAGGTAGGAGGCCTATGTAGATGTTATGAGTAGGTGTTGAGGACCCTTGTGAATAATTGTTAGATTTTTCCCCATTAGTTTAGTATCTTTAGGTATTTTCTGAAGTTGCCTATTGGTTTTGTCTCCCCTGTGGTTGTCTGTTCATCTTTGGGGTTCATTGTGGGGAATTTGTTGAGGGGCTTGTGTTTCCTTGAAGACCTTGATGGAGAGAATCATGAAGTGAAGATTGAAGATCAAGACTCAGAGACCCAGAGCTTGGCTTGTTCCCTGTCTGTGAGGTTTGAGATCCTGAAGTTTGAAGGAAGTTCATGGTACTTTCCTGAGGAAGGCACTATGAATGACTTTCATTCTTTCTTCTCACCTCTTTCTCAAGTATCCAATGATGTTGGAGCCAACTTGTGAGTTTAATTTCTCCTGAGGAGGAATGTAAACTGATCACATGTTGTTGAGCCACATGGGATACAACTCCTAAGTGGAAGCCTCCTAGTACTTTCCTGAGGAAGGTCCTATGGGTCTATTCATTTAGTTCCATTAGTTCATATAGGATTTCCTAAATATCCAGTGATGTTGGAGCCAACTTGTGAGTTTAATTTCTCCTGAGGAGGAATGTAAATTGATCACAGTTGTTGAGCCACATAGGATACAACTCCTAAGTGGAAGCCTCCTAGTACTTTCCTGAGGAAGGTCCTATGGGTCTGTTCACTTAGTTCCACTAGTTCATATAGGATTTCCTAAATATCCAGTGATGTTGGAGCCTGCTTGTGAGTTTAATTTCTCCTGAGGAGGAATATAAACTGATCACAGTGGTTGAGCCACATAGGGTATAACTCCTGAGTATACACCTCCTAGTGCTTTCCTGAGGAAGACACTATGAGTTTGCTTGCTTAGCTCCCTTTCTTTGGTAAGCTTGTTCTGAAGCTTGAAGACTGGGATTGAATTCTCTTGTTAGGGTCTTGCTTTAGTGCTTAGATTTGTTCAGATTCTGTGATTAGGGTTAGGATTAGAGAATAGATGATTCTTTTTCAAGCATGTGTGTTTTGTTTACCTGATGGTACTTCCCTTCTTTTATCTGTTATTGCTTGATAGCATGTTGTTTATTTTCAGTATGATTGCTGTTATTTCATGACTGGCTTGAGGTCGAGATGAGCTTGTGGAGGCTGAAGCCCCACACACATTTCCTCCCTCACTTGCATTGCATGCATTTTACTGTTAAAGCTGATGTTCTTGCCTGTGTTGATGTATCATTGACATGATCCCTTAGGACTCTCATTTCTTCCGATGAGGATTTGATGATAGACTTTTAGGTTGAAACCTATGCATGATAACTTCTAGGAGTTCCCTGTTTCAAACCTCAACCATAGGACGAATCCATGGCATGATAACAGTAGGACTTGATAGTCTCCCTCCTAGTTGAGCCATATTCCCCGTAGTTAGCCGAACTACGTTTGCTCTGATCTTTCATACCAGATGAAAGTACGTAGGCATAGGATGCGATATCCTAGCGAGCAACCTTCCCCACCTTCACCCGTAGTTAGCCGAACTACGTTGACTCTGATTTCTCATTCTCTGATGAGAATACGTAGGCATAAAGTGCGACGCTTTGCCGAGTCATCATTTTTCTTTTTCAGCCGGCCTTGATAGGTAGATAGATTATAACCAACCCGTCCAAGTAAACACATGAGCGAGGATCCCGTCGAGTACGACGGACGTGAGGGGTGCTAATACCTTCCCCTTGCGTAACCGACTCCCGAACCCAGACAATGGTTGCGACGACCTTGTCTTACCCTTTTTCGTCAGGTTTTTCCGATCGTTTCCTTTCCCGCTCTGAGGGATAAATAACGAAAGGTGGCGACTCTTCTGTCATGCCGGCACCTTATTTTCGCGCAAGCGACACAATCATGCTCCTAATTTAACAGTCAGTCTAATCATGGACTTATTCTAATGCATCAACCAAGTCAAACAAGGCACATCAACACAGAAAAGAAAATAGACAAGGAGGAAGATCAACAACTCTCTCTCAATTCCAAGCTTCAGCTCTTTTGACAACAACCCAGTCATCAGACTTCTATCACCCTTCAAGGCTATCATCTCTCATGACAAATATCAATTTGCTTCTCCAGATCTCAACCCTTCAACATAAGTTTCAACTTATCCTTCTTCTCCAAGCTTCAGCTCTTTAGTCAATTCTACCTTCAGGCTTCACTCTTAACTGCAAGTATCAACTTGATTCCTTCAGGCCTTCCAAGCATCAATGTAAGTATCAACTTATCTTATTCCTCAAGCCTCAGCTCCACACTCAATTTCAATTGAATCCTCTTCATAAGTATCAACTTAGTCCTCAAGCCTCAGCTCTCTTTGCTTTTCCAGTATCAACTTGGTCTTCTCTCTTCTACAAGCCTCAGCTTTTCAGAGTAATCTTCAATCATCTGGAATTGTCAACTCCATCCTTCAATCTTCTTCAAGCAAGGAACTCCTCACTCTTCATACAATCTTCATTGGGTCTTCAAGTATCAACCTGCTCTCCTTGCTCTTCAAGCTCCAGCTGCAATGGCAATGCTCAAGGAATCCTCCTCTTCCACACTCTTCAATGAAGTCTTCATCTTCACACTCAAGCCCAACATCTTTCAAGATACTTAAACCAGAAGATAGTTGACTGGATAAGCTAGGATATTAAACTGCCTATTGATCACCAAAGGAGGCCTATAAGGGTTCAACATCAGAAGAATGGTTCCCTCAAAAGTTCTACTTCCTAGGTACCATCACTTATCCTTCCAAAGGAGGGAGGTGAATACCATGGAAGGAATTTTAATCATTGGGAGGAATGGAAGCACAAGATGCTTTCCATGTTTGTGAAAGAAATCAATCTAACTACAAAAGCTCTCCCTATGTCCTATCTCCTAATCTTCATTAGACACCTTCAGGCATCCACAGAATCCAAAGCTTCAAGCACCCTCAAGCAACTTCAAGCATCTTCCTCTTGTCTTCAACTTGTCTTCAATCTCAACCAAAGGCAAACCAAGCACAAACCCTAATCTAAGGTAACTAGATGAGTTAAACTAGTTGAATTAGCAGATTAGGGTCACCTAAAACCTAGTACTAAAGTTAGTCCTAACTAAAACACTAGAATCAATTGTAAAATCCTACAAAAATTACTATGGGAACCTAGGTCAATCATGACTCTATCACATTAGTTTCAAAGATCAAATCATCAATTTGGACCTAGAACTAAATCCTACATTACAAGGTATCAACCTAAAACCCTAAAAAGGAAGCATCTAAACATCAATCTAGAAGGCATACCTATTTTCATCACAAAAATGTGAGAAAATTACTATGGGGTCATACATATCTAACCTAGCCACACACAAAAATTCAGGCTCAAGATCATCACCATGAGATCAAACAAAATTCTACAAATATATGCATCAAACATAAACATTTTAATATCAATTAAAATAAAAAATTCCAATTAAATCAGAAATTAAATGAAATGGAAATATTTTTTCTCTAAAAAATAGTAGACTCAATCATGATTAATATGCAAAAAGAATGGGTTGAATTGGATTAATATTCAATTTATTATGAATTTTACAAAAACATGAATTAAATGGAAATTAAATGAAAATCCAATGAAAATAATGAAGCACGCAGTGCAAATAGAAACCATTTTCAGTTTAAAACATGGGTTGGGCTTGCTGGGGGTGTGGATAACACTCAGGTTATTAAGCCCAAGGCACCAAATAAATGAAACGCATAGTTTCATTTGAAATCCTTCACAACTCAGAATTAAAACACAGCCCTTGGATCTTCTCCCAGTCAATGGTCAAGACATGATCTGATGGTGAGAACTTCATCTTCTCCAATTCAAAGCTCTGAGCTTCGCGCCCAGTTCCGGCCACCGCCGATGGAGCTCCGGTCGTCCCCTTCAACCCTAGTTCTTCCTAGAGGCCTCCAATCCAAGAGGTCAAAACATGAAACACACTCCAAATCTTGCCACGAACTCGATCATGCCATTAGTTTCTTCTGAAACCCTAAGAATCATCATCTCCCAATCTCAACCGAAAATGGTGATCTTCCTATTTTGTCTCTAATTCAACAATTAACCATCTGAAAACCATCCTAGGCCATTCTACAACTAATCTAACAGACTAATTCAAACTAATTCTACCTAAATCAAGCTAGGGGAAGAAGATTACAAACCTGGAAATTCTTGAATAACAGATGCACGAAATCTCCACTTCAAGCTCTCAAATCTTCTAGACACAATCACTGAACCTCCTCCTTGCTTCTGTATGCAAAAGATTCAATGGAAAGTGCTTCAATCTTGAAACACGATGAAGAGTTGCAGGTGCTGAAAGTCACTTGCTCCCACACGATCTAGCCACCAATTCTCCTTGGAAATGATCTGGAATCAACCCTTGATACTCAGGGAAGAAGAACCAATCCAGAAAATGGAAGGAAATGGAGGAAATTGATGAAACCGATTTCAATTGCAATCTATGAAAACTCAATTCCAAACTATGCTCAAACCTTCAATGATCACCAACCCTTGCCATGGATGCATTCTACTCAATATATAGATGGAGTTTGGATGATCTAGAACCCTCTAGATCCTTCCAATGAGATTTTACACATCTCATGTCATGAGATTTTGAATCACTTATCATGCCATGCTCAATTCTGTTTGTAGCTTGAAAACCATCCTATTCTCTTTCAAAATCTTCCCTAGTGACATTTTGGAATGGTTTAGCTTGCCAAGTTCCATGCCCATGCATCAATTTTAAGTTATGCACATGTTACTTAATATGCAAGCAAGTGCTTTTCAAAGCAAATCCATGATTTAGACCTCAAGTCAAAAATGTGGCTAAACCATTGTCTCTAAAATGTTTTCTAGAGTCAAAATGATATAATACATGCCATGGTTTGGATGTGTAGGTTAAAAATATCAATTTCCAACCTTGATTTATTTAACTTATGCCTTCATTTTCGGTCATTATTGCAACTTTGAGCTACAAGCTTTTACAACATCTCATGACCTCCTTACTAGCCTTAAAACATCATTTTGAACAAGTTTGATGTTGAATATTTTTCCATTTGAAGCTTGGAAATAGGAGTTATGGCCTTATGCTTGAAATGACTTGTAATCTCCAAATGACCAAAATGCCCTTGAAATTGTCAAAGCCATAAGTTGAGTTCCACAAATCCTATAAAGGACTTCTAGTACTCTCTAGAAAGCTAAGAAGATAAGGAACAACATTCATGTTGACCAAAAGTTAATAGGAATCATCCTTCTTGGGCAAACGTTTGATGCAAGTTGGGTAACTTTCAAGGCCCCAGATTCACATACCTCAGATGACCTGTAACTTGTCAAAGTCATAACTTGAGCTCTACAAATCCTATCAAGGACTTCTAGTACTCAAATTAAATCTAAGAACAAGCTCTACAACATTCATGTTGGTGGTAAGATGAGATGACAATCACATCTTGAGCTAGACTGCCTTGAAGATAGGGGTCAAACTAGGGGATTTTACACTGTCAAGCCTTAGAAACCCTAGCTTGAAACTTCTCAAACTCTTCAATCATGATGAGTTGACCTTGGAATAATCCTTATAGCATCTCAATGCATCAATCCATGATCACATGGCTCTTGGATTAGGTCTCAACCCTCTCCAAATCATCAGTTGACCTAGGGTTGACCCAGTCAAACCCTAATTACACCACTCATGGCTAGGTCCTTTTTAATCTTGCACAATGACCTATCTAGGCTTCATGATGGCTTTCCATACTTCTCATAAGCTCTCTCAAGGCTTCAAGTCTATCTTCATGGCTTCAGAATCATCTGAGGAGCTCCCACCACTCTCAAGTTAGGAGGCATACACACTTGGTTTCAACCACTCTCTCTGAGGATCTTTGAACTTCTCTGACAAGGATATCAACCCTTGAACACTTGAATAATCTTCTTAGCTAGCTTCATGGTCTTGTATAGGTCTTGATTTGTAGTCATACCTCTTGATCTCCTGCATACATGTCAATGAAATGCAAATGATAATGCTAATGTGAATGTAATGAAACACAAGCTAGGTAAAGAAGAGTTGGTAAAATTTTGGGGTGCAACACTTTTCAACACCAAATCACCTGTCTGGAAGCACCGAGGACGCACTTTCTGATCAAAGGCTTTCTTCATCCTACTCTGGTACAACCGGCCGTGAGCAATGGCTGCCAATCTCTTTTCGTCAATCAAGCCAAATGATTCAACCTAGTTCGCACCCATTTAGCTTCGTCAAGCTTCACAACAGATAATACCCTTAAAGAAGGAATCTCAACTTCTAATGGTAGGACTGCCTCCGTATCATACACCAGTGAGAAAGGAGTTGCCCCGGTTGATATATGCATAGGAGTATGATAACCATGAAGAGCAAAGCGGAACATCTCGTGCCAATCCTTATAGGTTACAACCATCTTCTTGATATTCTTGTTAGCTGCCTCAACAACGTCATTCATCTTCGGACGATATGGAGAAGAGTTATGATACTTAATCTTGAAACTCTGGCACAGCTCCTTCATCATTTTGTTATTCAAATATGAACCATCATCAGTAATGATCCTCTCCGGAATTCCATAACGATAAATGATGTCCTTCTTTATGAATCGGGCGACCACCTGTTTCATGACATTGGCAAAGGAAGCTACTTCCACCCATTTTTTGAAGTAATCAATGGCCACCAAAATAAAGTGATGCCCATTAGAAGCAGTCGGCTCAATCTTTCCAATCATATCAATGCCCCATATAGCAAAGGGCCTAGTAGATGTTAATATATTCAGAGGGGTCAGTGGCACATGCACCTTATTAGCAAAAATATGGTATTTATAGCATTTTCTAGCGTATTTGAAGCAATCGGATTCCATAGTCATCCAATAATACCCAGCTCTTAACAATTTTATGGCCATTGCATGTCCATCGGCATGAGTACCGAAATAACCCTCGTGGACCTCTTCCATCAATAAACTTGCTTCATGCTCATCAACACAATGCAACAAGACAATGTCAAAGTTTCTCCTATATAGCACATCATCCTTGTTCATATAGAAGTTACCGGCTAACCTCCTCAGAGTCTTCCTATCTTTTCTAGATGCCCCAGATGGGTACTCTTGAGTCCTTAGAAAATGCTTGATATCCAAATACCAAGGCTTTCCATCTGATACCTTCTCAATTACAAACACGAAGGTTGGTCTATCAAGATGCATAATGGTGATAGCTGGAGCTACATTCCAGAAATTCACTTTATACATCGATGATAACTTTGCCAAGGCGTCTACCATCTGATTCTCAGCTCTAGGCACATGAAGGAACTCAACTCTATCAAAGAATGGCAACAGTCTCCTTGCCTAATTCTTGTAAGGCACCAGGTTGACCTGACGAGTTTCCCGCTCTCCTTTGATTTGATTGATGACTAACACTGAATCACCATATACATCAAGATTCTCGATCCTCGGATTGATGGCTTCTTCTAAACTCATGATGCATGATTTGTACTCGGCTTTATTATTGGTGCAGGCGAATTTCAATTGGGCAGAGAACGATATGTGGGAACTGTGAGGAGTTGTAATGATTGCCCTGATTCCATTACCATATGAATTAATAGCACCGTCGAAAACAAGTTTCCACTGAGACCCAATCTCCAGACCCTTGTCAGGTAAAGGCTCATCACAATCTTTCATCTTCAAAAACATGACGTCTTCGTCTGGGAAATCAAACTTCATCGGCTGATAATCCTCAATCGGCTATTCAGCGAGATATTCTGACAGACCTTCCCTTAATGGCCTTTTGGGAAACATATTGAATATTATACTCTGTTAAAACCATTTGCCATCGGGAAATTCATCCGGAGAGTGCTTGCTTTTCAAAGACATACTTGATCGGATACATCGTCGAAATCAATAGGGTTTTGTAGATTAACATGTATTGTCTCAAATGCTAAGCAGCCCAAGCGAGTGCACAACATTATTTCTCTAGCATTGAGTATCTTGACTCACAATCGGTGAATTTCTTACTCAGGTAGTAGATGGTATGCTCTTTTCTACCTGACTCGTCCTTTTAACCGAGCATACATCCCATTGAATTCTCAAGAACCGTAAGATACGTGATCAGAGGTCTCCATGCAACTGGAGGCATGAGCATTGGAGGTTCTTGCAGATGCTCTTTTATTCTTTCAAACGCCTTCTAGTAATTTTCATTCCACCTAACCGTTTGATCTTTTCTTAACAATTTAAATATTGGTTCGCAAGTGGCTATAAGATGAGATATGAACCTTGAAATGTAGTTCAATCTCCCCAGGAAACCATGAACCTCTTTTTCCATCCTTGGCTCAGGCATTTCTTGTATAGCTTTTATTTTGGAAAGATCTACCTCAATACCCCTTTCACTGACAATGAACCCCAGTAGCTTTCCAGATCTCACCCCGAAGGTGCACTTGTTAGGATTCAGCCTCAGCTTGAACTTCCTTAACCTTTCAAACAATTTCAGAAGATTGACCAGATGTCATTCCTTTGTCTGTGACTTTGCAATCATTTCATCAACATATACCTCGATCTCATGATGAATCATATCATGAAAGAGTGTCACCATTGCCCACTGATAAGTTTCCCCGACATTCTTCAATCTAAAGGGCATCACCTTATAGCAAAAAGTCCCTTACGGTGTAATGAAAGTAGTTGTCTCTGTGTCCTATGGGGCCATCTTAATTTGGTTATATCTAGAGAAGTAATCCATGAAGGAAAACACATAATATTGAGTGGTGTTATCAGCCAACACATCAATGTGGGGGAGAAGGAAATCGTCTTTCGGGCTCGCCCTATTCAGATCTCTGTAATCAAAACACATCCTGGCCTTTCCATATTTCTTAGGAACAGGAACAATATTAGTGACCCATATAGGCTAATTCATGATAGCGAGAAAAGAAGCATTCAACTGCTTCTGAGCTTCTTCTTTGATTTTGATTGCCATGTCAGGTCTCGTCCGTCTCAACTTCTGCTTGACTGGAGGACATTCTTCTTGGAGAGGAAACTGGTGCACCACAATATCTGTATCCAGCCCAGGCATGTCTTGGTAAGACCAAGCAAAGATATCTTTATACTCACAGAGCATTTCAACCAATCTTCCCTTGACACTGTCTTCCAATGCAGCCCCAACTCTAACCTCTTTCTTGTCGTCTTCGGTACCCAGATTGATAACTTTAATATCCTTCTGATGAGGCACAATGACCCTTTTCTCCTGCTTGAGAAGTCTGGCTAACTCTTCGGGTAATTCACAGTCTTCATCAGTCTCTTCTTCGGCTTGATAAATGGGATTATCAAAGTCATCTGAAGTCATAGCTGAATTTGAATCGATGGTATCTGATAGAAAAGACCTGCATGGTGATGTTTATGTTTATTATGTGATGCAACAAAACAAAACACATTATCATTTTTCTGTTTAATATAATGCAAAAAACAAAAACAAGAAAAACAGGGATCACAATATTTGAACGCGAAAACGTCCTTTATTTATGATAAAGTGCAAATAACAAGAGTGCCCCATAGATTGGGCCAATACGCCTTGGGCAGAACGTAGGACTGAGCATAATTAAAACAATGAATATTACTTTGCAGTAGTGACATGAATGATTTCTTCAGTAAGCCAATTGCACAGCTTCTGGCTAGGAGTACATGGACGAATCTAGGCATCCATATCGCAATCATTGTCACCTTCGTCATCTTCAATGGCATTAATTCTGTCAAATATCACACCACTGCTGGTGAATTGAATAGGCCCCCTGTACCTCGGAATGTCTTGAGAGAACTGGAGGGTTTGTATCTTAGGCCGAACTTGTCCTGCTTGACGGGAACATGAAGAACTTTGCCCCACTTCTGAGATGAACCGAATTCTACGATAGCACGGGCTTCCTTGAACAATGAAATGGAAACCTCTGGACCTTTGGCTTCTACAGGAGACTTCTTCTGAATCTGAACTGTTTCAAACGCCTGGCAGAGGGTTTCGTGGATCTCCCCATCCACTTCCACATACTTGAAGGATGACAAATGGCTAACCATGATATCCTCTTCACCGCATATTGTAACAACTTTCCCTTCCATCATATATTTCAGCGTTTACATGAGCTACTACCCCCTCCAACTGATTAACAGAAATCACTTGGGGTACATATGTTGAATTCAAGATTTTCAAAAAAGCATTGTGGTGTGCCTCCGAACACAACAATAATGATAGAATGGAAATTTTTGAAGGAGTCTGATTTAAGTGATCCACAATCTTGTGTAAACTTTTTCAAATGAGTCTCATAAATTCCTCCGCGTCTTTCGAAAAAACATCATTACCAACCTATTGTTGGGTGTTCTCTGCAATCACTACCTTACCATTCCCTTTTTCATTCCTATCAGTATTAACCTCCGGTGGGGAAAAGATCCTTCCACTTCTAGTGATACCGCCGACACCATCTATATTCTCAACAAAAGAACCCCCGCATGAAGATCCTGCCAATTCTTGTCTCTGCCCATTATAAAACACCTTTTCCCCATAGTTCTATGGGATGGCTTTAATGCTCTTGTACGGCACAAGTCCAAGAACAGTAATGATAATCGGCGCTGATATTGATTGTTCGATATAGAATAGAGATTGTAGCAACTTCGCTTCCATTATTACTCACCTTATCCTCAACATCTTCTCTTACAACCCTGTCAAATTGTAAATAACCCTCTTTAATCATTCTCTAAATACCCTTCTTCAAAAGATCACAGCCTTTAGGTTGCGCTTCACATTCTGAGCAGTCAGTAGAACACCCCGGACACACTCCCTTCTTCAACAAATTAGCCTTCACAAAACTCAATGGAGTCTTCAAATCCTCAACATCAATTATTAGATTCAAACTTTCTCCCTCAATAACGGCATTAGCTCTTGCCACCCCATGATTTGGCATCGGGTTTTGATTCACATTAGGCCCCTCGTTGGTGAAGTTAATAGCCTTTGATTCAAGCAAGTCATGAAATTTGTGCTTGAAGGCTTTGCAATTATCAATATTATGGCCCGGGGTTCCTGAACGAAAATCGCATATGGCATTCGCATCATAACCAGGAGGTGGTGTACCAGTGAGAGGTGCCAAAGTCCTCTTCTGAACCAATTGCAACTACAACAGATGTTGTAACAGCTGAGAATACAGCATCGGAGGAGTCTCAAACTGCCTGTCAGCTTTAACACCCATTTCTACCCCACAAAATAAAAGCAAAATGTTCACATTTATCAGAGTAAAATATTAAACTCAATAAAAATCACCTCAAAGGGCGTATATTTTCCAATAAATCAAATATAAGTCAAAGCTCCATAAACAACGGGTTTTCCCAAAAGATATCAAAAATTACAGCGGAACTCAAAAGGCATAATCCAAAGTTTTCCTTATACGAGAACATAAGCAAAATAACCAAATCAAATAAAATAAGGTTTGACTTAAATACCCCAACCTGATGTTACACTATTAGAGCATGACAATTTAAGTCAACCACCATGGCCAACGACCCAAAACTTCAAAAGCCCTCGACGACATCCACGGCTAAACCTGGTCATCTGCACGTTACCCACGTGGAGGCAACATTCAAACAGGCAAGGTGAGTAAAATGATTCATAATAATCTATATGGGAAATCAATATATAAAATGGCGTCATTTTCATATTCAACATCATCATATGCATCAAGGAACATCAAAGGCCACAACATCATAATTTACTCAAGATCATCTCATAAATGCAAATGCAACAAGACTCAATACATGTGGTACCAATCATCACAGCTCGATGGACAATGGGCCATCAACCCTCCATAGATCACCATCAATAGGATCGATTCTACTCGAGAATCGGAGCACATCAAAATACCTCACATCCCCACAATGGGATTGAAGCCAAAGAAATCAAGGTCCTGAATTGAAGTCTAGATGCACATGAATGCATGATGCACACGTCAATAATCATCCTCATAATAACATCATAGGTGCATCATCATTCATCATAATCATCATCATCAAAAATCATGTCATCATAGAATCATCAAAACTCATGGAAATATCACCATAGTTCATCAATCACTACATCATAGGAATCATCATATAATCATGTACAAATCACATAGAATTCATAGTCATACTCATATTCATTCGACAAATAAATCACAACATCAAAACATCAAGGCATCGCTGCATAAAATCAGAATTCGTGAAACTCTGCTACATTCGCTACTAAGTTCGTTGTGCGAGTTTGGGGCGAGTTTCTTCGTTGTGCAAAGGATTCTTCGCAGTGCGAGTCTGGGACGAGCTTCGTTCGTTGTGCAAACACACGATGACAGCAAAACATTGTTATGCACCAGAACCTAAAATCAAACCAATAGTCCCACGATTCACTTCCCCAATAACCCAAAAACATCCCTAAATCATCCCTAAGGTCTTACGGCGATAAAGGCACAAAATCAACGACTTATTAGGCTAATCTCGTATCATATTCATGCTATAAATCCCATAAATCCTTACAACTACACCACAATCATTAGAGTTTCTCACTATCTAATTTCCCTACAGGGTTAGACAAATTTCAAATCAGAGCTTTGGCCACGAAGGCCTAATTTCCTTTAACCCAAATAAATCCCTACGGTTAAAATCTCAATAATAGATTTAGGCCACGAAGGCCAAATTCCCTTTATCCCATAATCAGCCTCAAACCCTTTAAACCCTTAAATCTGCCTTAAATACATTGAAAACAATGAAGGCAATACTCCCAATACCTTAATTGCCGACTCTAAGTCTTCTCAAATCTTTCAGAAAACCTTTCGAAGCTTTTGCCTCAAACCTCCTCCTCAAAGCTCTGGCCCCAATTCTTTTCACGGTCTAACAAAATGAATCCTAATTCTATCACAATTCCCTTTTTGTTAAACCTAACCTTGGGCCTTAAAATTGGGCTTTCCAATATTACCCTCACTAACTCCTCCTCAATTGTCTAATTTGCCCTTAGTTAACTTATATTTATTTAAATTAATAATAATACCAATATATTCATATTTTATACTATTATTTAAATAAATAACTTAAAATCCATAATTCTCAATATTTCACAACAACCACCGAAAATTACCAAAATGCGAATATTCTTATTTAAATAAATTAAATGAATATTCCAATAAATTTGGGGTGTTACAACTCTTCCCCACTTAAAAGAATTTTTGCCCTCGAAAATTACCTCAAGGAAACAGAGTCGGATACGACTCGCTCATTTGATCTTCACGCTCCCAAGTCCAACTTTCTCCAACTGGTCCTCCCCAAACTAGCTTCACCAAGGCAATCTCTTTACCTCGCAGCTGCTTCACTTCTCGTTCATCAATCCGAACTGGCAACGCCTCAACATTCAAGTCATCTCTCACTTGTACATCATCCATCTGAATCACATACGAGGGATCTGGAATGTACTTCCTCAACTGAGACACATGAAACACATCATGTAAATTCGCAAGCGACAGCGGTAAAGCAATCTGATATGCTACTTCCCCCACCCTTTGTAAAATTTGATATGGACCAATAAAACGCGATGTGAGCTTTCCAGACCTCAAAGCTCGGCCAACACCAGTTACCGACGTAACCCTCAAAAACACGTGATCTCCCTCTTGGAATTCAAGTGCTTTCCTCCTCTTATCATGGTAACTCTTCTGAAGAATCTGCGACGCTTTCATCTTTTCTTGCATCACCTTGATATTTTCAGTCGTCTCTTGCATAATCTCAGGCCCGAGTACATCACTCTTGCCTGAGTCATACCAACACAAAGGAGTCCTACACCTCCTACCATACAAAGCCTCATACGGTGCCATTCCGATACTAGAATGGTAACTATTATTGTAGGTAAACTCAATCAATGGCAAATGACTATCCCATGATCCACCTTGATCCAACATACAAGCTCTCAGCAAATCCTCTAAAGACTGGATAGTCATCTATGTATGTCCATCTTTCTGCGGATGATAGGCAGAACTCAACCTCAACATAGTACCCAAAGTTGTTTGCAAACTTTCCCATAACCTCGATGTAAATCTCGGATCTCTATCAGACACAATACTTGAAGGAATACCATGCAAATTCACAATCTGATCAATATATAACTCGGCAAGCTTCTGCAACGAATAATTGATCCTCATTTGTATAAAATGAGCCGATTTGGTCAATCTATCAACAATCACCCAAATCAAATCATACCCCTTCAAAGTCTTCGGTAAACCTGTCACAAAATCCATAGAAATGCTATCCCAATTCCATTCTGGAATATCCAACGGTTTCATCAGACCCAACGGTCTCTGATGTTCAATCTTTGAGTTCTGACAAGTCAAACAGGCATACACAAACTCTGCAATTCCCTTCTTCATACCTGGCCACCAAAACAACTTCTTCAAATCTTGATACATATTTGTAGCACCAGGATGAATACTCAACCCGCTTCTGTGACCTTCCTCAAGAATGCTCTTCTTGATTTCTGGCACATCGGTAACACACACTCTATCTCTGAATCTCATCACCCCATTCTCATTTATCCGAAAATCACCCTTGTTACCTTGATTGATTAACGTGAGACGGTCCACTAAACTCAAATCAGATTTTTGACCTTCTCTGATTTCTTGGAGAATACCATCAGTCAACTTCAGCATACCCAACTTCACACTATTAGGAATCTTTTCACAAATCAAACTCATATCTCTGAGTTTCTTAATATGTCCTAACTCTCGAACCATAAGCATCGACATATGTAAGGACTTCCTACTTAATGCATCAGCTACAACATTAGCCTTACCAGGATGGTAACTCAATTCAAAATCATAATCCTTCATAAGTTCAAGCCATCTTCTCTGCCTCATGTTCAACTCTTTCTGATCAAATAAATACTTCAGGCTCTTGTGATCGCTGAACACTTCAAACCTAGACCCAAAAAGATAGTGTCTCCAAATTTTCAACACAAACACCACGACGGCCAACTCTAAGTCATGCGTAGGATAATTCCTTTCATAAACCTTCAGTTGTTTGGAAGCATAAGCAACGACCTGACCATTCTGCATCAATACGCCTCCAAGATCCATCTTTGATGCATCACAATACACTACAAAAGACTCACTCGGATTTGGCAAAATCAACACTGGAACAGTCGTTAACTTCTTCTTGAGTTCTACAAAACTCCTCTCACAAGCAACATCTCACACATAAGCTTGACACTTTCAATTCAACTGAGTCAATGGAAGTGCCAACTTTGAAAAGCCTTCTATAAACCTGTGATAATAACCAACCAACCCAAGGAAACTTTGAATCTCAGTAGCAGACTTTGGAGTCTCCCACTGTAACACAACATCAACTTTCGACGGATCAACAACAATTCCTCTACTAGAAATCACATGGCCAAGGAAACTCACTTCCTTCAACCAAAACTCACACTTGGACAACTTGGCGTAAAGCTTCTTGTCTCTCAAAACCTGCAATACCACTCTTAGATGTTGCGCATGCTCTTCCTCGGACTTAGAATATATACCACAAACTGATCCAAATAAGGATGAAAAATCCTATTCATATACTCCATGAATACACCAGGTGCATTAGATACACCAAATGGTATCACGGTATATTCATAGTGTCCATACCTCGTCCTGAAAGTTGTCTTCGGAATATCATTAGGCTTAACGTGAATCTGATGATAACCAGACCTCAAATCAATCTTGCTAAATACACAAGCACCCACCAATTGATCCATCAAATCATCAATCCTCGGAAGTGGATACTTATTCTTGATTGTTACTTTACTCAATTGCCGATAATCCACACACAATCTCATGCTACCATCTTTCTTCTTCACCAACAGCATAGGAGCACCCCACGGAGAAACACTCGGTTGAATAAACTTCTTCTCAAGTAGCTCTTCCAACTGTTTCTTCAATTCCCCTAACTCAGATGCAGACATCCGATAAGGAGCCATCGACACAGGACTAGTGCCCGATATCACATCAACAGTAAACTCCACCTCACGCTCAGGAGGTAAGTCACTCACGTTGTCTAGAAACACTTCTGGAAATTCCTAAACAACTGGTAGCTCCACGCTCACTGCTTCATAATCAACTTAAAGTGATGCAAACAATGCAAACATTTGAGTCTCATCTTCCAAGAGTTCTTCTACTCGCTTGGCAGATACATACATCAGCTCTCCATTATCACCAAACTCTGGGAACCTCACAATCTTGATATGGCAATCGATATGAACGTAGTTATACTCCAACCAGTTCATTCCAAGAATAACATCAATTTGATGCAAAGGTAAACAAACCAAGTCCATCAAATAATTATTATCATAAATGGTCAAAGGGCGGTTCAAACAGACTAACGCAGTAGTCACAAAACCATTAGTCGGGGTATCAATAACCATACTCCCAATCATAGAAGATAATTTCAAATTCAACCTCTTAGCACATTCAGGCGAAATAAACGAAAATGAGTAGCACCAATATCAATCATAACAATCAATTCAACATCATTAATAAAGCAAGTACCTCTGATCAAGTTATTTGTCTTGGATTCTTCTGCACCGCTCAAAGCAAACACTCTGCCATTTGTCTGAGCAGCAGTAGCAATCTTCTTTGGCTGCTGGCACTGGGTACTGATATGACCCTTCTCTCCATAGTTGAAGCAAGTTGGAGCTTCGTCTTTACAGTCAGTAGCTCTATGACCTCTATTGCCACAATGATGACATCTCAGCACCCTACAAACCTCAGCACGGTGACCTTGCTCGCCACACTTATAACACTTGCTTGGAGCAGTAGCTGCTCCCCCACTTGACTTTTTCCCATCTGAAGCCTTTTGCTTCCCTTTATCACCAGAAGTCACATACGGTTTCCCTCTATACTGACCTTTCTATTTCTCTCACTCAGTTGCTTATGGTGAGTAGATTGAGCTTGGCTATCCTCATCATAAATTCTGCTCTTCTCCACCAGTTCCGCAAATCGACGAATCTGCTGGTACCCAACTCAATGCTTAATCTCTGGTCTCAATCCATTCTCAAACTTGAGACACTTTGACATCTCTGCGTCAGCATGATTGTAATGCGGACAAAATTTTACTAAAGACTCAAACTTTGCCGCATACTCAGCCACGGTTGTTGCACCCCAAAATTTGCCCAACATTTCTTTACCTATCTTATGTTTCATTTCATGCACATTAGCATTATCATTTGCATTTCATTGACATGTATGCAGGAGATCAAGAGGTATGATTACTAATCAAGAGCTACACAAGACTATGAAGCTAGCTAAGAGGCTTATTCAAGTGTTCAAGGGTTGATATCCTTGTCAGAGAAGTTAAAAGATCCTCAGAGAGAGTGATTGAAGACAAGTGTGTATGTCTCCTAACTTGAGAGTTATAGGGAAGATCATCAGATGATTCTGAGGCCATAAATATGGACTTGACGTCTTGAGAGAGCTCATGAGAAGTGTTGAAGATCACTTTGAGGCCTAGACAGGTCATTGTGCAAGATTAAGAAGGCTCAGCCATGAGTGGTGCAATTAGGGTTTGACTGGGTCAACCCTAAGTCAACTAGGGATTTGAAGAAGGTTGGGACCTAATACAAGAGCCATGTGATCATGAATGGGTACATTGAGATGTTATAAGGATGGTTCCAAGGTTAACTCATCATGATTGAAGAGTTTGAGAAGTTTCAGGCTAGGGTTTCTAAGACTTGACAGTGTAAAATCACCTAGTTTGACTCCTATCTTCAAGGAAATGTAGCTCAAGATGTGATTGTCATCTCATCTTGCCCCCAACATAATTGTTGTAGAGCATGATCTTAGATTTAATTTTAGTGCTAGAAGTATTTGATAGGATTTATAGAACTCAATTTATAGCTTTGACAAGTTACAAGTCATCTGAGGTATGTGAATTTGGGGCTTGAAAGTTACCCAACTTGCATGACCCTTTTGCCCTAGAAGGATGATTCCTATGGAATTTTTGTCAACATGAATGTTGTTACTTATCCTCTTAGCTTTCTAGGGAGTACTAGAAGTCCTTTATAGGATTTGTAGAACTCAAGTTATGGCTTTGACAAGTCAAGGGTATTTTGGACATTTGGTGATTATAGGTCATTTGTGATCATAGGCCATTTTCACCAACTTAGAGGCTTCAAATGAAATTTTGTTCAACTAGAAAGTTGCTCAAAATGGGGTTTTAACCTTGGCCATGCATCAAGGAGGCATTGAAATGGCTCAAGGAGAGACTTGGTTCAAGAAACTTTGAAAAAGAAAGAATTAAAAAGATTTTATGGCCAAAAATTCAAATTATTCATTTTGTGACCAAATGAAACAAAATTATAGGTCAAATTGATTGGAAAAATGATTTTAGAAACATTGGCAAAGTTAGAATTTTGATTTGAGGTCATTTGAATGGCATTCCATTTCATTTCTTCATGATGAAGCAACATAATCAAATGCATACCTTTGGCTTGCAAACAAGGAAAATAACACTCTAAAATCATTCAATATCTCATGAGAACTTGATTACACACATAGCCATGCCAAGAAGGAGTCAGAATGGTGGTTGCCATGGGTGATATTTTGAAGAGAAATTGAAAATCCAAACTCTCATTTGGATGGATCCAGAAGTTTCTAGATGATCCCAATCATTTCTATATACGCTAGTGAGTGAGTTCAGCCATTTTTTTGGGAAGGAATTGAAGCTGGTAAGAGAAGGAGCCATTGAAATTTTGAAGATTCAAGTTGAAATCGGGTTTTCAATTCAAGAGGGAATCAAGCCAAATCAAGGTGTGCAAAGGCTTGGAGAGTGGATTTGGAACGTGTCTGCATCATCTTGGCAGTTGAAGTGAGCAAAAACCACCTTTGTTACCTCTCTGAAACCAGGTTTGTATCTTTCATCCTTATGCATGATTTAGGAGGAGAAACTTAGCAATTTACATGTGGTTAGGATCCTTGCAACCTGTAGTTGGATTTAGGATCACAAATTGGTGAATTAAAGACAAATTAGGCATGTGACCATTTTCTGTTGAGGATGATATCTCACGATTCTTGAAGGATTATTCATGATTGGATGGTGGAAATTGATCAGTGAAGAGTGAGGATTAATTTGAGACCTTTAATTTAAAGAATGGTGAAAATCAAGATTAGGGAGAATTCTGAAAATGTCATCGTGTTTTGAGTTAGAGATGGAATTAGAGAATTCTGAGGTTGGATTCGTGATCAGCATCAAATTTAGAGTGGGATAGTGATTGGTTTTGTCATTTTTGATGACCTGTGGAGGTTGTCTCACCGGAGAAGACGGTGGCGCCACTGTTCAGGCCACCGTTTGTGTTTTCCCCCCAAATTTGAGTTCAAATGGGGACGATGAGCCATGGCCGTTGGATGAGTGTTGGACTTTTGACTCAGGCGAGCATTGGAAGGCCACGATTGCGTTTCAACTCTGAAGAGAAGCTCCTGAATGAAACGCACCGTTTCATTAATTGAATTGTTTTGGGCTTAGGACTCAGAGTGATATCCACACCCCCCTTTGGCCCAACTCTTTGAAATAAACTAAGCTGGATTGCTATTTGCCACGCATCTTTTATTAATTTTTTTTATTTTCATTTATTTTTCATTATTTCATGTGACTTAGAAATCAATTCATAAAAAATAGGAAATTAACTCAATTACTTCCAAACTTTTTTCCCCTGATTCAAGATTGAATCTAGAATTTTGTAGATAAAAAATATTAATAATTCATGCATTTTTTATTTTATTTGCATTTTTTGAATATTAATTGGTATTAAAATGGCCATGGTTGATACCTTGGTTTGCTGAATTTTGTGTGATCATTTGATGATGATTCTTGAGCTGATTTTTTGTGGGTCATTAGTTTAGATATGTATGTTCCCCTTAGATTTTTCTCACATTTTTTTGGTGAAGTTAGGATATAGTTTTAAGTTGAAACTTTAGGTGCTCTATTTTTAGGGTTTATGCTTAGTACCTTATGATTTAGGTTTTATTTCTAGGACTTGGTGGATGATTCAACCTCTGAATTTTGTATGGTAGATTCATGACTGAATTAGAGTCCCGTAGCTATTTTTGTAAGATTTTTCAATTGGTTTTAGTATTTTAGTTAGGACTAACTTTAGTACTAGGTTTTAGGTGATCCTAACTTGCTAATTCAACTAGATTAATTTCTTTAGTTCCCTTAGATTATGGTCTTGCTTTTATTGCTCTTGGATGATGTTAAAGACAAGCTTGGGCCACCATGGAATGCTTGAAGAAGCTTGGATGTGAAGATTTCCCTTCTTTTGGTGTAGTGATGGTTAGGTGTTAAGATTAGGGTTTGTAGGCAGAGCTTCTAGATAGATTCTCTTCTTTCATAAAACTGGAAGGTGTTGATCACTTCCATTCTTCCCTATGATATAAGGTCCCCTTTTAAAGGCCTCATCCCTCCTTTGGTAGGATGTGTGGCTCTTCACAAGTTGGTAGAACCTTTGAGGGTCCCTTTCTCTGATGATAGGATGCTTAGTGGTAACCTTTGGTCTTCACTCTGCTGTCAATCATCCAAACCTTGCTCTTGTTAGATGAATCTTTCTCCCTTGATAGAGGATGGAATTCCTTGTTAGAAGAGTGAAGAGAATGGAGGTTGCTACTTCTTTGTGGTTGAAGACTACCCTTGGAGCTGAAGCTTGAAGGTCAAGAGGAACAAGTTGACACTTGTGGGAAGATGATCAAGCTGAGATTGAAGAAAGAGCTGAAGCTTGAAGAAGATGAAGAACAAGTTGACATTTGTGAAGGGAATCAAATTGAGATTAAAGAAGGAGCTGAAGCTTGAAGGAATAAGTTGATACTTATGTTTGGTGCATTGAGAGCCTGAAGGAACAAGTTGGTACTTGTTATTGGGATTGAAGCCTGAAAGTGGAGTCTACTTTGGAGCTGAAGCTTGAAGAGGATGGAAAACAAGTTGATACTTGTGTTTGTTGTGTTAGAAGCTTGAAGAAGCAAGTTGACACTTGCTATTGAAGATGATAGCCTTGGAGAATAGTTAGAGACTGTGGACTGAACTGCTGTCAGAAGATTGCTTTGTTGTGAAGCTGTGGAAGCTGTTGATCTGCTTTCTTTCCTGCCTGTTTTCTTCATGTGCAACTGTATTGTTGTGACTTGTTTGATTTGCTTGATGAATTAGAATAAGTTCATATCTAGAATGATGTAAACTAGGGGCATGATTGCACTAGAGGTTGGGTTATTCCCTATGCTTGTATTTTTACTGTATGGCTTTGCTTGCTGGTATTTGGTAGAGCCTAGCTCCCTTGCCTATGTGGTTTGTGTTTGCTTGATGGCATTTTTAATTTCTTCTGTATGATTGCAGTTATTGTGTTTGCTTGATAGCATGTTATTTCCTCTGTATGATTGCAGTTATTCATATCTGGCTTGAGGTTGAGATGAGCTTGTGGAGGCTGATTCCCCATACACATTTCCTCCCTCACTTGCATTGCATGCATTTTACAGTCGTTTATTATTTATTGTTTGAGCTGATGCTTTATCTGTTTCTGTTTATCATTGACATGATCCCCTTAGGAACCTCACTTCCTTTGATAAGGAAGTGATGATTAGAACTTTAGGTTGAAACCTATGCATGATGACTTCTAGGAGTTCCTTGTTTAAAACTTCAACCATAGGATGAATCCTTGGCATGACAACAGTAGGACTTGATAGTCTCCCCTTAGTTGAGCATGTTCTCTTATCTCAAAACAAATTAAACTACAGTAATAAAGGTTAGCTGACGTCGTACGTTACGAGCCTTAAGCTATCTGAGAAAGGATTGTTGGAGAGTTTCTTTTCAACAGTCTGGATGTTTAGTATGGCACCCTTTGGGTGACATGCGACGCATTCACTCTCAGGTCATAGTATCTAGTGCGATATTGGTTGCAAACATCCATAAAAAACAGTTCTTCCGTAAAAGACAGAAAACAAACTTCAAACCTTTTTGCCCTGTGGGCCCATAATTCAAAGGAAGCTTTTCTAAAGAAAAGAGTGTTGTTAACTCCCAGTTCTACCGCAAACGGTAACGCCTAAGTCTCCAAGGGTCGAGCTGCATACACCAAACTGCTGGAACTGTTTGTTAACCCTACTCGATAAAACAGATGAATCTGAATTCCCGTAATCAGTATCATCCCGAACTACGTAAGCTCTGATCTCTCATACCTGTTGAGAGTACGTAGGCACAATACTGACGTATTGGCGAGCCACCTTTCCCGTAACCCGTAGTTAGTCGAACTACGTTGACTTTGATTTCTCATTCTCTGATGAGAATACGTAGGCATAAAGTGCGACGCTTTGTCGAGTCACTTTCTTTTATTTTCAGACCAGCCTTGATAGGTAGATAGATAAAACCAACCCATCAGATAAACACAACAAGTGCGGATCCCATCGAGTACGATGGACGTGAGGGGTGCTAATACCTTCCCCTTGCGTAACCGACTCCCGAATCCAGACAACGGTTGTGATGACCTTGTCTTATACCTTTTCGTCAGGTTTTTCCGATTGTTTCCTTTCCCGCTCTGAGGGATAAATAATGAAAGGTGGCGACTCTTCTGTTTTGCCGACACCTTATTTTCGCAGAAGCGACAGCTGGCGAATCTGCTGGGGACTTCGTAGTTTCCTGGGATCCAACGTCCCGTATGCGAGTCAGTTTGGGGATCCAACGTCCCCTGCGAAAGTCAATCCTAGCGCTTGTATGATTACTTGTTGGGTTGTCTTTATTTATCGGATTTTATTTCCCGCATTTTATTTGCAGTATGATATGATTATCTGTGTTATTGTGGGAGGGGCATTCTGATGAGTGAGAAGCCAGACCCAGGCTTGAGTGTACCTAGCATTAGTTGTGCAAATTAGTGGGCGCGTGCTTGCTTTGCAGACACTAGTGTCTCATGAAATCCACGCTCAGACGAGGTTCTCCCGGTTGACTTCTTTTCCGGCCCTTTGGGCCTGAGGGGTTGTTGGTTTGGAGGATTATCGACTCTGGGGATCGATCATTTGGAATTCAGCTGAGTGAGGCCGCTTCAGGAGATGGTGATGCCACACCTTCTGGGTATCGTATCACCCCTCTTGAATGTCTGTGACGCTGATGACCGCATAGGATGCCAAACTTGTGTCAGTTTAGGGCCATACCTGTGAGCAGGGTTGGGTTTGTTGCGGGACACCTTAACCTTCAGACTACCTGGTTTTCTTGATAGTGAATCAGTTTTGTTGGTATCAGGGGTTCTCATCATCAGATGTATATGTGTTCTTGACAGAGAAAAGTTATGGCCCTGTATCAGAGGTCCTTATCTTCAGAGATGTATTTGTTCTTGACAGAGCAGATTTGTGGTCCTGTATCAGAGGTCCTTGTCTTCAAATATGTGTGTTCTTGACAGAGCAGGTTTATGGTCCGATGCCAGGGTTTTCTTCTCATCAGAGATAGGGTTGTTCTTGACAGAGCAGTATTGTGGTCTTGTTGATACAAGATCTTCACCTTCACCACTTCAACAGCACAGTCGTCTTGATCTCCTGCTGCATGATTGCATTTTGCATTGTTTTACATATTCATCTGCATTTCATTAACGTGTGTTTGTGTTGCAGGTACCGTTTCCCCCGGTTCAGGTTTTCTTGCCTTCTATTGTGCTACTATGGGTTCTTTGAGGAAGACTGTGACCTATAAGCTCCCCACTCCTGATGTTGTTCAGTTGACTAGTTTGATTGCTTTGGCAGATGATTCTGTGAGAGGTGAATTCAGAAAGTCTTATGGGAAACTGCTCAGCTTGGTTCGTAAACCTTATGTGTTTGAGTTGAATGGGTTGCACGCCTTGCTGCAGTTCTACGATCCTCCTTTGAGATTCTTTACTTTCCCGGACTTTATTCTCGCGCCTACACTAGAGGAGTATGCTGATTTGTTAGGTGTGCCTATCAAGAGTCAGATGCCCTTTGTTCATATGGATGATGAGCCCAATTTGGCTAGTCTAGCCCCTTCACTTCATCTAGATGCCTTCGAGTTGGTATTGTCTAGCTGGAACAGGGTTCCCGGTTTCTCCCTGCATTTCTTAGTGGGAAAGGCTCAGCAGTGTGCCAAAGAAGGATGTTGGATCGTGTTCAACGCCATCCTTGCTCTGTGCATATACGGCATCATTCTGTTCCCCAATATGCCCGACTTTGTAGACTTCGACGCCTTTCACATCTTTGCATCAGGGAATCCAGTCCCTACATTGACTGGAGATGTTTACCATTTCGTCCACTACAAAAACGAGACCAGAAGGGGTAAGAACGTCTCGTGCTGTGTGCCCCTGCTCTATAGATGGCTTGATAGTCACCTACCCAAGAAGGGTCCCATTGCTTCCTCTGCAGCCACAACTGAGTGGTCTGAGCGTTTGATGAGTATGTCAGCGGAGGATATTGCCTGGTTTGATAGAGATAGGTTGGATACTGAGATTATCTTCAGCTGCAGCGGGTTTCCGAATGTGCCTTTGATAGGCAGGAACGGCTGTATCAACTATAATCCATCTTTGCTGGTCCGACAGTTTGCTTATGCTTTGAGAGCTCCGCCGAAGGATGAAGAGGTGCAGGAATCTCTGTACCTCACTGGACTTCTAGATGGGGATATGTTATCTAAGCTTTAGCACGCTTGGAATGGTATCTGTAAGCGGGGAAAGCCGCTGTTGGGGAAAAGTAATAGCCAAGCCTACGCTCCGTATGCGACCTGGATCGAGCTAGAGCAGATATCATAGGGATTTCGTTTCCACCTGCCCAGCTAGAAAGCCCTCTAGTGATTGAAGAGCCTACCACCGTGCCTATTCAGCAGCATAATCAGGTGTTAGCTGAGAGAGATGAGCTGAAGAAGGCAAATGAAGAACTGGAGAAAGAATTGGCTCAACTCAGAAGCGAGAAAAGCGAAGCCGTCCATTCTTTCAAGAGGCAAACAGAGCTGGTGAACCAGTTAGGGACGGATTTGACTAAGCAGATAGCTGAGCGTGAGCGCTTGGGTCGAGAATTCAAAGTTGTCAATGACGTACTGGCCACTAAGAAGCAGCACTTGGATGAAGCGTACCGGAGAATATCCAAGTTTAATCAGCATTGGAAGGCCACCCTAGCCAACGGCAAGGAACGGGAGGATAAACTGAAGCAGCAGATCTCCAAGCTGAAAGCCCAGGTGAAGGCTAGTGAGAAGAGGTTTGATGAAGAAATCGCTCGCAGATATGCTGCTGAAGGCCTGCTCAACGAGGCTCTTGCTAACGTGAAGGAGCGCAAACTGACGTTTGAATCCAAGAAGCGGAAGTTAGAAGATTGTTTCGGCGAAGGAGCATGGGAAGACTCAGTTGAAGGTATTCAATACACTATTAGGCAGAGGGAGTTACTCGTCGAAGGGTTGCTCACTCAGCCTGATCATCCAGAAACGAGGGATCTGTTAGAAGAGTTTCGAGCCCGTGGCCGTGCTTGACTATATTTGTAATCCTTTTGTTTTGATCGTTGTTGTATGCTGACCATCACCAGGCTTGTTGGCCGAGGTCATGCTATTGATTCTGCTTGTACTCAGTGACGTTGTGTACCGCCTTGATGGGCTTTCTTTATATATATGAGATGTTATTCCCGTGACTGGACTCGAACTTCTTATTATCAGCACTTGCACTCAGGCACTAGGGTCGGGGGAAATCTCCCTAACACACAGACACACGTTTGCATTTGCATGAAGCATCTGCATAACGAGCACTTTGTCATTTTTTCTAACCCTTTTGTGTATACAGGTTATTTCAGGTTGTTCCAGGATTGATCAAAGACCTATCCACCACTATCCGACCAGAGCAAATCAAGCTAGAGCAATGGAGCAAGTACAGATTGACGTTCAGGAGCTCCGAGAGAGGATGGACCGCTTCATGGAGCTCATGCAAGTGGTTGCCAACGGCCAAGACCAGCTCAGAACATTGGTCCAACCTCTGATCTCTAGGGTTGACAGCAATGGTGTGCTCCATGGGGGGGTGTTCCAACCCTCCTCCTGTTGAAACTCCTCAGAACGGCATCCCCGTGACCGGGGGGAACGGTAGCGGTAACGATAATATGATCGCTAACATGGGGCTCAATGGTAATATGACTGGCGTCGGTAATGGAAATCTTGAGGCTAATGTCAATGTTGGGCTGGGCAACGGCAACACGGGTGTCGGGAATCTGTACGAGCCTCAACCATGGTTAGAAGACCGTCAAGAAGATTTGTTCTCCCAGAAAGGTGCTGAAGGAGAGCTGACTGCTGAAGCACGTTTGAGGTTTAAGGCACTCGAGGACAAGATGAGGAATTTCAAAAACCTGAACATTATGGGTGTCGACATGTCCAAATTGGGATTGATTGCTGATTTCAAGGTGCCTCCCAAGTTCAAGGTACCCGACTTTGAGAAGTACAAGGGCACCACTTGCCCTCGCGTCCACCTGAGATCATACTACCGGAAAATGTTCGCTCACTCTGAAGACGAAAAGTTTCTGATGCACTTCTTTCAGGATAGCTTGTCCGGGCCATCCTTAGAATGGTACATGAGTCTGGAGCCTACCAGTGTGCGCACGTGGAAGGAACTTGCTGAATCATTCGTGCACCATTATCAGTGTAACAGTGACTTGGCTCCGAACCGGGTTCAACTGCAGAATTTGTCACAGAGGAACAACGAAGGGTTCAAAGAATACGCCCAACGGTGGCGTGAATTGGCAGCTAGAGTTCAACCGCCGATTGTTGAACGGGAGCTTGTGGAAATGTTTGTAGCCACCCTCCCAGGGGTTTATTACGAGAAATTGGTCAGCAGTATGTCTGGAAGTTTCTCAGATCTCATCATCACCGGCGAGCACGTTGAAAATGGGATCAAACTGGGGAAAATTCAAGGCGCCGATCTAGCCTCAGCTGGAGGAGGAAAGAAACCATATGGTGGTAAAAGGCGGGAAGGAGAGACGAGCGCCGTGTCTAACGCTCGAAGGAAAAGTAAAGGCCCTCACCAGCAGGTGGCCAGCATAACCATCCCTGCGGTCCAACAACCCCATCCACATCAGCAGCCGCAGCAGCAGCAGCCGAATCAGCAAGGGTACAAAAAGTATCAGAACAAGGCACCTCTATCAAGTCGTCACCTTGAGACACCGCCCATGTCATATGCCCAGCTGTTACAGACTTTGCTTCAGTTACAACTAATCCAGAAGAGAACCCTGGCTCCCTTGACAGGGGCACCTCCGCCAGGCTATAATGTGAATGCAACTTGCGAGTTTCACTCGGGGGCACCAGGCCACATGATAGAAAACTGCAAAGCCTTCAAGCACAAGGTGCAGGATATGGTGGATGCCAAGATCATCAATTTCTCAGATAATGTGCCAAATGTCACGAAGAACCCTATGCCGAATCATCGGGGAGGTGGGGTGAAGGCCATTATTGAGGACGAGAATTTGGATTTATTGACTGACGTCATGGATCTGAAGACACTGCTTAGCTTCGTTAAAGCCAAGCTGATGAAGAGAGGCTTATTTCCAGGGTGTGGAGAACTGTGTATGGGCTGTGCGACTCGTCCTGATGGATGTGAACAGTTGATAGAGGGGATTCAGAGTCTGATGACCGAAGGAATCTTGCAGTTTAGCCGAAGGGCCGAATGTGGATCTGGAGAGGTAATGCTGAAGCAAGGTGATGAGGTTGCCACCATCACCATCCCTCGCCGGACGATCACTAGTTCTGCACCTAGACCGCCCACGATTACCATCACCAAGGCTGGGCCGATACCTTTTGAAAGCACCAATGTTGTCCCATGGAATTATGGGGCGGACGTCTACTGCAATGGGCAGAAGTTAGAATTAGAACCATCTGGGCGGTCTGTGGATAACCTAGTGGGCATTGGCGGAATCACGCGCAGCGGAAGAGTATTTTCTCCACCTGAGATTGTGGCGGACAAAGCGGACAAAGCCGATGTAACCGATAAGGGAAAGAGTAAAGTCATTGAGGAAACTCCTTGGGGGATAGAGAAGGACTTACTTGTTAAGGACGCTGAAGAGTTTATGAGGTTGATTAAGAAGAGTGATTACAAGATCGTGGATCACGTCCATCAAAGGCCTTCGAAAATTTCCATCCTGAATTTGTTGCTATGTTTGGAGTCACATTGCAACGCGCTGTTAAAGGTTTTGAATGCCACATATGTACCACAGGAAATATCGGTCAACCAGTTGGAAGGGGTCGTAGCCCACGTAAACGCTGGGAACGGGTTAGGGTTCACTGACCTGAAGCTGACGCCGAAGGGAAGAAACTACAACAGCGCCCTACACATCTCGATAGAGTGTAGGGGAACGATTATGTCTCACGTGTTGGTGGAAACGGGGTCGTCACTCAATGTTCTTCCGAAGAAAGCATTGATGAAGTTAGATACTCGAGGATTGATTTGCACACCCAGTGATCTGGTTGTGAAAGCGTTCGATGGAACCAAACGTCATGTTTTCGGGGAGGTGACGCTACCAATCCAAGTTGGGCCGGAAACTTTCGACGCAGTCTTCTACATCATGGACATCATGCCTGCCTACAGCTGTCTCTTAGGTCGGCCATGGATCCATTCTGCTGGCGCCGTGACCTCCAAGTTGCACCAGAAACTCAAGTACGCTGTTGGAGGCAGCATCGTAACTGTTTGTGGCGAGGAAGACATAATGGTGAGCCATTTGTCGTCCTTCAAATATGTTGAGATGGATGGGGAAATCCACGAAACCCTATGTCAGGCGTTCGAAGCTGTTAAAGTCAAGAACGTAGCTCCTGTAATCACTGAGAAACCAGAGATGACTCTCTCTTCCTTCAGGGAAGCCCGGGCCGTTGTTCAAGCCGGATCTACCCCAGGGTGGGGGCGAATTCTAGAAATACCTAACAAGCAGGACAAGTTTGGGTTAGGATACTCTCCTACGGCTGAAGCCTCCTCTTCTCGTAGTGCGTCGCGAGGTAAAGGGCCGATCCAGTTTACCAGTGGCGGGGTGATATTTGAAAGTACCAACGCAGTGTCTGAAGACGGCGAGGACAGTGATTGCGACCTAGACTCTTGGATCCAGCCAAGCAAACCAGGCCAGAGCCTCACCAACTGGTCCATCAGGGATATCATCCAAGTGACAGGCAAAGAGTAATGATTTACTTTCTCCAATTATTGTACAACCCTATGTCCTACCCGGGGCATAGTGGTTTTATTGTCAGGGCCTTGTTTGATTATGTACATGCATTTTACCAATAAATCAAAAGGCGTTTTTCTTCATATTCAAATGTTGTGATCCCTGTTATTCCTGTTTTATATTTGTTTTGAAAAACAATAAAATGGCAATAGGGTTTGTGCTAACCTGCATATCCTTGTTTTCAGCTTAACCCTTGTTATTGCAGGATCCACATAGTAGATGACATCGACTCTGGACCTTCTACGACTCACTTCGACTTCGATTGCCCGATCTATCAAGCCGAAGAAGAAATTGATGAAGACGAAGACCTTCCCGAAGAGTTGTCCCGCTTGTTGAAACAAGAAGAGAAAGTTATTCTGCCTCACGAGGAAGAGATTGAGATTGTGAATCTGGGTTCTGAAGAGCTGGTCAGGAACGTCAGGATAGGGGCCGCATTGCAGAGTGATGTCAAGCAGAGATTGGTCGAGATGCTAAGAGAGTATAGTGACGTCTTCGCTTGGTCATACGAAGATATGCCCGGACTTGATACTGACATCGTGGTCCATCACTTGCTGCTGCGAGAATATTGTCCTCCCGTTAAGCAGAAGCTTAGAAGGATGCGACCAGATATGGCCGTTAAGATCAAAGAAGAAGTGCAAAAGAAGCTTGATGCCGGCTTCTTAGTGATCACCACTTACCCTCCGTGGGTCTCCAACATAGTGCCTGTATCGAAGAAGGACGGTAAGGTACGAATGTGCGTCGATTATCGGGATTTGAATAGGGCGAGCCCTAAAGATGATTTCCCGCTCCCCCATATTGATGTGTTGGTCGACAATACAGCTCAGTTCTCCGTATTTTTGTTCATGGATGGCTTCTCTGGTTATAATCAGATCAAGATGGCGCCGGAGGACATGGAGAAAACTACGTTTATTACACCCTAGGGAACCATCTGCTACAAGGTAATGCCTTTCGGTCTGAAGAACGCAGGGGCCACTTACCAACGAGCAATGGTTACTTTGTTTCATGATATGATTCATCATGAGATTGAAGTCTATGTTGATGACATGATTGCAAAGTCCCAAACGGAGGAGGGACATCTGGTCAATTTGCTGAAGCTTTTTGAGAGGCTTAGGAAGTTCAGGTTGAGGCTGAATCCTAACAAGTGTACTTTCGGAGTACGGTCTGGAAAACTACTGGGGTTTATTGTGAGTGAAAGAGGCATTGAGGTTGATCCTGCGAAGATAAAAGCAATACAAGAAATGCAAGCGCCAAAAACCGAAAAAGAAGTTCGTGGTTTCCTGGGCAGGATAAACTACATTGCAAGGTTTATTTCTCAGCTCACGGCCACGTGCGAACCGATGTTCAAACTGCTAAAGAAAAATCAGGCGATTATCTGGAACGAGGATTGCCAGAAGGCATTTGATAAGATAAAACAGTATCTACAGGAACCTCCAATCTTGATACCCCAGTAGCCGGAAGACCCTTAATCATGTACTTGACAGTTCTTGAGAATAGTATGGGGTGTGTTCTCGGTCAGCACGACGAGACAGGCAGAAAGGAGCATGCCATTTACTATTTGAGTAAGAAGTTCACAGAATGTGAATCTCGCTACTCGATGCTGGAGAAAACGTGTTGTGCACTAGCCGGGGCTGCCAAACGTTTACGACAGTACATGCTCAACCACACCACCCTGCTAATTTCGAAGATGGATCCGATCAAGTACATCTTCGAGAAGCAAGCGCTTTCGGGCAGGATTGCCAGATGGAAAATGGTGTTGACGGAATATGACATTCAGTACGTTTCCCAGAAGGCCATCAAGGGAAGCGTATTGTCTGAGTACCTTGTCGAACAGCCGATCGAAGATTACTAGCCAATGAAATTTGAATTCCCTGATGAGGATATCATGTTTCTTAAAGCAAAAGATTGCGATGAACCGTTTCCAGACGAGGGTCCAGATAGGAAATCCCAGTGGAAACTGATATTTGACGGTGCGGTTAACTCTTACGGAAGTGGCATTAGGGCGATCATCACGACCCCCCACGGATCCCACATCCCGTTTACTGCTAGATTGACGTTTCCGGTCACCAATAATGAAGCGGAGTACGAAGCATGCATCATGGGTCTAGAAGAGGAAATTGATTTGAGAATCAAGAACCTAGATGTATATGGTGACTCAGCACTTGTGATCAACCATATTAAAGGGGAGTGGGAGACTCGTCAATCGAATTTGGTGTCGTACATGAACTATGCTAGAAGGCTGCTTCCGTTCTTTGATCGAGTGGAACTCCATCATGTGCCCAGAGCAGAAAATCAGATGGCTGATGCCTTAGCCATGTTGGCTTCGATGTATAAAGTCTGTTTTTGGAATGAAGCCCCAAGAATCGTCCTTTCTCGTCTTGATAGACCTGCATTCGTCTTTGCGATCGAGGAAGCCTCCGATGGCAACCCATGGTTCCATGATATCCAGACTTTCCTTATGACTAAGGAATATCCTGCGGGAGCGTCAACCCGGGATAAGAAGACTCTGAGGAGGCTGTCTGGAAATTTTTATCTCAATCCTGATGGAGTTTTGTACAAGAGAAACCACGATCTCGTGATACTCAAATGTGTAGATGAGAAAGAAGCGAGTATGCTCATGGAAGAAGTCCATGAAGGCACATTTGGTACACACGCCGGCGGGCACGCTATGATAAGAAAGATCCTGAGAGCAGGATACTACTGGTTGCCGATGGAATTGGATTGCTTTAAATTCGCGAAGAGATGTCATAAATGCCAGATTTGTGCTGATAAGATTCATGTGCCGCCGTGCCCGTTGAATGTCATGTCCTCCCCGTGGCCGTTCTCCATGTGGGACATCGACATGATAGGCAAGATCGAGCCCACGGCATCTAACGGTCATCGCTTCATTCTAGTAGCTATCGACTACTTCACCAAGTGGGTGGAGGCAGCCTCATACGCTAATGTGACCAAGTAGGTGGTGGCTAAATTCATAAAGAGGGACATCATTTGTCGTTACGGAATTCCCGAGCGGATCATTACTGATAATGGTTTGAATCTGAATAACAAGATGATGAAGGAGCTGTGCCAGATTTTCAAGATTGAACACCACAACTCATCACCTTACCGGCCGAAGATGAATGGCGTCGTTGAAGCGGCCAATAAGAATATCAAGAAGATTGTACAGAAGATGGTTGTGACCTATAAGGATTGGCACGAGATGTTGCCATTTGTGCTGCACGGTTATCGTACCACGGTACGTACGTCAACCGGGGCAAGTCCTTTCTCACTAGTGTACGGTATGGAAGTTGTCCTACCGCTAGAAGTTGAGATTCCTTCTTTGCGAGTTTTGGTTGATGTGAAACTCGATGAGGCAGAATGGATTAAGAACCGACTAAACCAACTCAGCCTGATGGACGAGAAGAGGTTAGCATCGATTGCATATGGTCGTCTATACCAAAGCCGAATGAAGAAAGCTTATGATAAGAAGGTGCGTCCTAGAAGCTTTCAGACGGGTGATCTCGTCCTGAAGAAGAATCTTCCTCTGCACTTCGATCACCGGGGCAAGTGGACTCCCAATTATGAAGGTCCGTACGTTGTCAGCAAGGTCTTCTCGGGAGGAGCCTTGTTGTTATCCACGATGGATGGCGAAGATTTTGCATCCCCGGTGAATGCGGACGTAGTTAAAAAATACTTTGCTTAAAAAATGACCCGCTGGAAAGAAAAAGAGTATCCAGGCAAAAATGGGGCATCCCGGAGAACCATAAAAAAGGAAAAAGGTTCGGGCAAAAATTAGGGATATAAAAGAAAAGAATGTACACCCGCAAAGTCGAAAACCTGGAAGGGCGGCTTTGGCAAAAAAGGGTATCCCGGTGAATCGAAAACCCGGAAGGGCGATTCAGGCAAAAGTTAGGGATTTGAAAAAGCAAATGACTGCGTTCCGCGTATGGACTTTCATTGTTTAGTGGTTTGGAAGACCTGAGGGCCGTTTATCTGAATCAATCTCTTCTGAAGCTGAAGCGTCGGAGATGTATCGAATTCGAGTGGGTCATAGAGGGATCAACTCCTGGTGATCGTCTACGCCTCATTGCCGACATTTGTGTATATACTGATGTATATTTATGTTTTTATATTTGCGCAGCTGCCTCATTCCAGGAGCTTGCGTCTGTTGTAAAACATTTTTGCCCATTCAGGGGTCCGTTATCAATAAAATGTATACTATTCAGCAATTATGTTTGCTTGTTTAGCATTTACCTGTTTTGTTTGCGAAAAAGAACGCCGATGTTTTTGATCAAATGCGCATACATAAACTTACTGGCCTAGGCCACTGATTGTTGAAACAATGAATTACTGGAACATTGTCACAAGATGATAACCTTGATAGGTCCCTTTGAGAAGGGTATCTTGTCTGTTTGTTTGTGTTGTTACAGGTAGGGCATATTCCAGGCAGTACGCCGTATGCGTTCCCAAGCAGGATGATTCCTCCCTCTCCAGCAAGTTCAACAGCGCCTCCCCGTGGAGTTTGAACAGGAGATCGTAAGCATTGATATGTCTCCCCAGGCAGAAAAGATTCTCTCCCCAATCAGATGTATCCTGAAGGATCGTCGTCCCCCCCAGCTGAGTCATATACTGAAGTATGCAGCTTTCAATAGTTCAGATTGAAGTCTCCAGCGGAATTGAAATTCCCCACAGAGTCGTACTCTCCCCAGTAAGTAGGATGATTCCTTCTTCCCCAGCCGAGTTTGCAAACCCCCAAGAGAGCCGAGTCCTTGGAAGCCGTACAGGCCATGAGTGGTTTTCCCCAGTAGAGTGTTGACTAGCTGGTGCTGTATTTCCCCACCGGAGTCGTTATCTCCAGGAAGGTTTTGCTGCGAATGCCGTGCAGTTTATTTCTGCAACTGATATCGTTTCCTCAGCAGTTCGTGGTTTGAATACCTAGATGAGCAGGTCCAGGTTCTCGTAGAACTTTGTTCCCCTGCAGCAGTCGACTGGAGTTTGTTTCCTCAGGCGGAGTCCAATTGAGATTGGTGTGACTTCTTCTCCTTGGCAGGATGAGTCCTTCCTCCACCAGAGTGGTTCTTTCTCCTTGACAGGAGGCTTTTCCCTTCAGCATTTATTTTGTTGATGGGGTCGTAGCATTTTGCATGATTGCATAGCATCTACCCTAAACGCGTAGCATTTCCACCATGTGTAGAATTATGCCATTGACGATCACATGCATATGAAACATGAGCTAGGTTGTTACCATTCTTGTTTTGTAGGTGTTCCTCTACATAAGGGTTTGCTCAAGATGATTCTTGAATTCCCCAGCGAAGTTGATTGCTTAAGATGATTCTTGAATTCCCCAGTGAGGTCATCAGAGTTGGTTGCTCAAGTTGATACTTAGAGTCCCCGGCAGAGCGTTTGCTCAGGATGATTCCTGAAATCTCCAGCAGAGTTATTGGTTCAGGATGATTCTTGAAATCTCCGGCGGAGTTATTTTTCCGAGATGATTCTTGAAGTCCTCAGCAGAGTTGATTCACCCCGAATGATTTCTGGATCCCCGAAGCAGAGTTATTGATAGTTCTCCAGAATCCCCAGCGGAGATGTGTCATCCCCAACAGGTTTGAAACAGAAAAGTTGAAATTTCCTAGAAGACTTGATGATTGAAGTCTGGCAGTAGTGTCAAATTCCCTGTCTTACTGATGAAGTCCAACTGTGATGTCAAAGCAGTTTGCCTAGCTGACGCGGAGTGCCTGATGGCAATGGTTTAGGTATCCCTATTGGTTCATGATTGACCGAGGATTCTATTTCAGACTTACTGACGAAGTCCGGATGACGCCTGAGATGTTCTTTGAATGCCCGACGGCATAATTAACTTGATTGTTAAGAAGTTCCTAATGACTTGATGAGTCCCGAGGAATCCTTCTGCAGCAGTGCCGCAGAATGCCTGATGGCAACATCAGCTATGTGCCGCCGGTTACCGAGTAACCAGCGATCCCTTGATGACTTGAGGATGAATATCTATAGAAAAATCAGATGATCATCCTGACGGAGATTTGAGACTAGACCCTTCACCGACTACAGTGTGGCCAACTCCCCCAGCAAAGTTGCCGTGCAACTGTCATGCTCAGTTTGGAAGATGCTCCTACCAATCGGAGTACCGTTTACGAATCGCCCGTTACCGTGTAAGCGTTGATCCCTTGATGATTTAAGGACACAATGATATCAGATAAATCAGAGAATCATCCTGACAGAGATTCAGATCAGTCTTTCTCCAGCTAGTTGCCGTGCAACTGCTATTTCAGTTTCCGAAGATTTGTCCCCCATCAGAGTACCGTGTACTTGTGCAGTTGGCAAATTTCCGGGTTTGTTGGTATTCAACTGTCTTTCACCTTGATTGTTTGAGAGTCGTTCGCTTCTCACCCAGTCAGGTCCAAGCCGTTTGAATAGGGGCAGCTGTTGCACCCCAAAATTTGCCCAACATTTCTTTACCTAGCTTATGTTTCATTTCATGCACATTAGCATTATCATTTGCATTTCATTGACATGTATGCAGGAGATCAAGAGGTATGATTACCAATTAGGAGCTACACAAGACTACGAAGCTAGCTAAGAGGCTTATTCAGGTGTTCAAGGGTTGATATCCTTGTCAGAGAAGTTAAAAGATCCTCAGAGAGAGTGATTGAAGCCAAGTGTGTAGGTCTCCTAACTTGAGAGTTATGGGGAAGACCATCAGATGATTCTGAGGCCATAAAGATGGACTTGAGGTCTTGAGAGAGCTCATGAGAAGTTTTGAAGATCACTTTGAGGCCTAGACAGGTCATTGTGCAAGATTAAGAAGGCTCAGCCATGAGTGGTGCAATTAGGGTTTGACTGGGTCAACCCTATGTCAACTGGGGATTTGAAGAAGGTTGGGACCTAATCCAAGAGCCATGTGATCATGAATGGGTACATTGAGATGTTATAAGGATGATTCCAAGGTTAAATCATCATGATTGAAGAGTTTGAGAAGTTTCAGGCTAGGGTTTCTAAGACTTGACAGTGTAAAATCCCCTAGTTTGACTCATATCTTCAAGGCAATGTAGCTCAAGATGTGATTGTCATCTCATCTTGCCCCCAACATGATTGTTGTAGAGCATGATATTAGATTTAATTTGAGTGCTAGAAGTCTTTGATAGAATTTGTAGAACTCAAGTTATGGCATTGACAAGTTACAAGTTGTCGCTACTGCGAAAATCGGCGCCGGCTAACAGAAGAGTGGCCACCGTGCGTTATTTATCCCAACGGAGGGAAAGGAAACGCTCGAAGTAAACCTCGCAAAAAACGGGGAAAGGTATGGTCATCGCAACCAAAACCTGGGTTCGGGAGTCGGTTACGCAAGGGGAAGGTATTAACACCCCTCACGTCCGTCGTACTCGACGGTATCCACGCTTGCTTGGGCTGTCTACAGGATGCAAAAACAATCTATCTACGGCTGCTAAATCTAAACAGAAGGGAATTGAATCGATAGAGCGTCGCACTCTATGCCTACGTATTCTCAAGAGAGAAAGTCAGAGTCAACGTAGTTCGGGACTACGGGGAAAATTGGCTCGCCAAGACCTCGCGTCTTGTGCCTACGTACTTCCACACTGCATGGAAGATCAGAGCTTTACGTAGTTCAGGCTAACTACGGCTAGGCTGGGTATTCTCACACAGCAGTGAGAAATCAAACTGGTTTCAAAGGTTCGGGAAACTACAACTACGGTCTGGTCTCGAATGCACTTGGGCAAGAGAGAAAAAAAGGGTAACATCAGTCGTCAGCAGGAAAATCTCGATCGCACAGCAGTGAGAGAACAAAAGGTCAGTTGATAGTATGCTCGCTAGGATATCGCATCCTATGCCTACATATCCTCATCTGGTACGAGGAATCAGAGCAGCTGTAGTTCGGCTACTTCGGGACCACAGCTCAAATCTCGTTTTATTAACATTCTGAAAAATGATTACAATGATTGAATGCTGAAAATAAACCCCTAGGAAATACTATCCTATTCTATCCTGAAAAAATCAAATGGAAAATAGTCCCCTAACAAGTGGACTTCTAAACTATCCCTAAAAAGGTAAAATAAACTCTATGAAAAAAATACACTCTAAAAAAATATTACATCTAATATTTTTTTCTCCTTTTCATACTTCTATTTTCTTTTCTTTTTTTTTATGTCTTTCCTTTTTTCTATTTCAATATTTTTCACATTCTTTCTCCTTTTCTTTTTCAATATTTTCCTATATTTTTTCTCTATTTTTCTCTATTTTTCTCTAATTTTCAATATTCTATTTTTTCAAATATTTTCCATGTATTTTTCTTTTCAAAATATTTTCTCTTCTTTTTCTTTTTCTTCTTTCTATTTCTTCAAAATACTTTTTTCCATTTTTTCCATAATATTTCCTTTATATTTCTTTATTTCTAAAAACTAAACAAAATAAAAAGTAAAGAAAAGAAGACAGGGGGGGGTACACAGCCCAGCTGGGGGTGTTAGTCTGCAGAAAAAAAATAAAACAAACAAATTGGGCCCGACCCAGTATACAACAAAAATGGGGGGAGGGGGTATGATGTTGAAACTGGGGGGTATTGGCAAGAGATTCGCTGGGCCCAAGGCCCAGCATCCACCAAAAAACGCACAACACATAGGGAGTAAGGAAAGAAATGGGGGGTGTACGGACAACAACAACTGATGGGCCCAAGGCCCAGTCCACATTCCCAAAACCCTAATTCTTCTCCTCTCGTTCACTGTTCACCGGGCACCGTTTCTCCTCACTCTCTCTCGTTCTTCATCTCTTCTTCCTCTCTCTCTACCATCTCTCTTCTCCTCCGTTCGCTTCACCTCAAAACCAATTCAACACAAAACAAAAATGAAAATGGAAACGAAGATCTGTGAAGTTATCGTGGTTCTTGTTCGCGCTTGATGAAGATCTTGACGGAAGCTGTGTGGGCGTGTTCTTGATCTGGGCTTGAATGCAGTTGTTCGTTGAGGATTCTGAGGATGAACGAGAAAGTTGTTGAAGCAACTCTTTGAAGCGGTTCTTGAGGTTTCTGGAGGTTCATTGATGAACGGTTATGTTTCTGGAAAACCAATGAAGATCCTGAACGTTGGTGAGGATGAGTTCGTGCCATTTTCTGATGAAGTAAAAAAACGCCATAGACGAAGATCTTCAAAGATCTTCGCAGATCTTGAGATTGTTGGGGTTTGATTCGTGGATGATGAAGATACACGGCCTGATGATTTCTGGAGATGATGAAATATTCTTGCGTGTTCTTGTTGCTGAACGATGAAGATCCATCGTGTTTCTGGCGATTTCCAGGTGATATGATGAAGAACCTTGAAGGTGTTCTTGAGTGTTCTTCGCTGATGAGTGTTGATCAGAAAGAAGATGAAGACGAAGATTGATGATTATTGATGATTCTTGATGATTTTTTAGAATTTGGATGATGAAGGTTGATCGGAGGTTGGATCGGAGGAAGATGAATCTATGACCGGAGAAGATGAAGATCAAAGGATGTGAGAGGAATTTCTGAGTTTTCCAGTTCTCCGGTGGAATGCACGGTGGCCGGAGTAAGTTAGGTGACCGGCGGTTGGTAGTTGTGGTGACCGGCGATGGAGGTTGGGGTGGTTGCATGGCCGCCGGCCATGCAACCCGTGGGGCTTCAGAGGGAGGCACGTGGTGAAGTGAGTGGGGTGAATTGCTGCATGCTGGAGACGTGGCGGAGTGAGGGAGGCTTAGTGTGGGTGATGTGGCTGCGTGTGAAATGTGAAATGTGGCCCCTCCTGAGAGTTACACGTGGCTGCTGATTTTATACTGGACATGGAAATTTCTGGACAATTCTGGACTTTGGACAAAAAAGAACTCTAGGCCTCCAACTCTGGGCCCAACGAATTATGACAAAAAATCCCCCAAAAAAACTGAATAATACTGATTAATGAAATAAAATGAATTAAATCTAATCCTAATTAACTAACTGAATTAACTAATCTGAAGACTAATCTAATTAATTCTAACTAAAACTCAATTAAACCTAACAAGGAGAATTATCCTAAAAATTCTATTAATTCTAATTAACTCCTAAACTAATAATACTCTAAAATTTATTAAATCTCTAATCAACCTATATTATTTATTTAAAAGAAAAGCTAAAAAACCATTTAATATCTAATATTCTAAAAAGATTAAAACTATTAACTATTATTAAAAAAAACTATTAATATCCTATATTATCCTAAAATGATTAAAAATCTAATAAAACCCTAATAAAATCTAATAAAATCCAGAAAAATCACAATAATTCCCGAAGGAACAAAAATAGCACCGAACGACAAATAACACTGCGAGAGCACACCGAAATAGCCGGTAAAAATAAACGGGCACCGAAATATCCCAAAAATACGATTCTACTTATCTGAGCTAATAAAACACCTGAGACGCGAGACGAGGGTTGTGATCCCGATAAAGCCAAAACAAATGAAAAATGCACTGTATGCAATATGCAGATGCGAATGCAGTCATGCGTCGAAACGTCGAGCCAGATACGAGACCCGGTTGGTCAAATTTTAGGGTGCAACAGCTGCCCCTATTCAAGCAGCTTGGACCTGAATGGTTGAAGAGCGCCCAGCCTTGGATCATTCAAAGGTAGAAGATGGTTGAATACAAATGGAACCCTGAAATTTGCCAACCGCAAAAACAAACTGCGAAGCTGTTTGAGGAATAGCGTCTAATAAACTGAAGTCTGATTGTCATGGCAACAACTGGTCAATTTTCTGCTTGTTTTTTTTTCAACATCAATCACCTGTGTGACGCCACAGATACTGATTCTTCGGAATAATGCTTCAAAAAGCAAACACCTTCCCATCTGTTATGGGATCTTTTCTGTCGACTCCTGGTTCATGGCGAACCTGAGGAAACTCTCCTGGGGAATTCTGAATTGAACTGCCTAGCACCTATTTCGACGAAGGCGGCAGCTTCAGAAGTTCGATATGTCAATCTTTTCTTTGTTTTTTTTTCGATGCTGACGTAACAACCAGATGTGAAGAAATCACTCCGCTGATGGAGAAAGAGAAACTGAACCACACAACTCTGCAGGGGAACAAATTCGAAATCCAATGCGGTAACCAACCTGGTCCATGTTTCGACATGCGTATGCTTGAGAATGATGCAATTCCCTATATGACATGTAAATGCTATGCGTTTGTTTGAAAATGCAATGCCCAGACGGCATGCTATGTGTTTGTATAAATGCTATGACGCTATATGCGAATGTGAATGCAGGCTCGAGCTGCCAGAGAACACCAGGTCTGAAAACCGCTTGGCAAAATAAATGCCGAAGGTAGACGTCAACTCTACTGGGGATGAACCGAAGTCACAGAATTATCTCAGCAAAATAAATGCAGAAAAAGGGAAATCAAATCCGTTGGGGATAACCGTCCTGTTGGAGAAATGAAAAGGCAACCCTGCTTGGCGACTTCACTGGGGAAAGAAAGAACAACTCTGCTTGGGGATGCTCCCTTCAAACCATTGGCAACTGATTATGCTCTGTGGGGATTGATCAAAACTGGGGTTGATTGCGCACAGCAAACTGCTGGAAATGCCCTTACTATCAAGGATATCAATCTTAATCTGCTGGGGATACTCCTGATCCTGCTCTGATACGGGGTAAAATACAATCTCGACTCTCCCGGGGATAATACGCAACTTTCATCTGCTGAAGAGTAGCAATTCTGATTTAACAACATCCACAAGGAATTCAAACATTAATCGGAGCACGGGTATCCGTCGAGCTTCGTATCGGGAAACGTGACAACATGCGAGTCATTGGGAACTACTGTGTCAGATACCTTTAGGTTTTTGCTTTTCGGGTTTAGGATAAACATGGATTATGTACACAGTGGAAGATATGGAAAAATACTAGACGAGAACTAGCATTCAAAGGTAGACTACCAGGCGAGAACTGATAGCAAAATAGGTTATTGGACGAGAATTGATTTGGTTTGGACATCAGACGGGGCTGACTGGATAGCAGACTAAGGCATAGACAACCAGGCGAGAACTGGCTGAAAGCTGACGTACACCAGACGAGAACTGCTATAACACATAGGTTAAAACACACGATGATCAGACGAGAACTGATTACACGACGACATGTACCAGACGAGAACTGATACAACACTTGAAGAAACGGTGACCAGACGAGAACTGGTTACAATAAACTACACCAGACGGGAACTGATGCTTACAATAAACTACACCAGACGGGAACTGATGTTTACAGAAGGGTGGGCCAGACGAGAACTGGTTACCGGTTTGCCAGGCGAGAACTGGACTTTGGAAACGACTGGTTACTGACACGCAACAGGTTTAAACTGCAGGTCAATGATCCAACGACAGCAAGGCCTTTTTTAGAATGTTAAGGTTTTTTTGATAAGGGTAATGACATGATTCCCCGATACTCAACTCCGGCTGGGGATAAACAAACTGGCTTGAGCGACTTGCCCCAGTACTCTCCGCTGGGGATAAAAAGACTGGCTTGAACAACTTGCCCCAGTATCTGTACGACAACAGAATTCAATCTCCATTAAACCTCTATCAACCCAGCTGGCTTCAACATTCTCTGCGGTGACTTGCTCCTGAAAGAGCGTTCTAGCGACTTAACCTGATCTGATTATCCACCTGAAGTATCTGCTTTCAAATCTCCACGTTCTGTATAATTGCCCCTGATTGGCTCTCGAGAAGACTCACTTCTGATCAACTGCTTCTCAAATAAACTGCCCCTGATTGGCTCTCGAGACTGGTCCGCAGACTAACTGATTCCGAACTCACTGGAAGTCAATGCCCCGGACTCACAGGTTTCACAACATACTATTCTGGTTCAGACTGCTGAATTACTCAGTCCTGCTTGACGATTCCCTGCTGGAATTTCTTTCATGCCAACTACTAACCTGCAAGTAAAATTGTCTGTTCACGAATGGTAATCTTAATGCAATGTTTATGCAGATTTTAAAAAAATTTGAGCTGTCACTCATTTACATGTCATGATTGTGAGTGACGAATGAACCAAAGTTCAAACGTAGTGCTTACGTGATCAGTGAAAAATACAACAAGGATGTGACTAGCAAGTCAAAAAGGAGTCAGGTTACTCAACCTTATCGTAATGCTTTTCAGAATAACCCTACCTCAATTAGGTCTTTTAAGGGTTGTATCGTGGTCGGGTTCACGGTTCGTGAAACAAAGGATATTCGGCTCAAATTTTGATTGGTACCCACCCCTTCTATGTGATGATCTCCGATCCTAAGGTTCAGTTAACCTGGCACAAGCGCTCGCCTCTTCGAGAGGTATGTTGAATGGTAAGAACCACAATTAAGGAATTCACAGGGTTTTTTCCCGGAGTGACAGTTACTCCTTCTTCGTTTTCGGTGTCTGTGTACACGACTTTGTGACTCGCTGGGGATCTATTTCTATTGATCCCTTTCTTTTTCGTTCTTTTGATTCCCTAATTTTTGCCTGGACTGACTCCTTTTGAGTTCTTTTCGATTTTCGTTTTCTTATGAAGTCCAGCGGGATGCCCTGATTTTTGCCTAAGTATTAGCTTTCCAGCTTTTCTTTCTTTTTACTTAGCGGGCTTTCTTTCTTCTTTCTTTTGGAACAAAGTCGTGTGACACTGGTTGTCTTGATTGTTCCGAAAGGTTTGTAACTGTCTCACTCCTGATTGGTGAGGTATGACCTCTTGAAAGGTATAAACTGATTGGTCCTCGAAAGACAACACTCCTCTGTAAGACTTGAATGCTCGGTCAAGCTAACTAACAACTACCCTGCCCCGGGTTAAGATGTGAGGGTTAAAAAAGTCCGAAAAAACTTCTACTTCCTGGCTCGAAGTGGTTAACAAGGGACTAACTCCTTATATCTCCAGTGTTTGGGGATTTTGAAACAATGCCTTGTACGTCATTGGTAAGGTCTTATCTGAAAGCATACGATCATCGGTTATGAGTTTCAGTTTCATCATCCTCCCTCCAATCTTTGCTAGTCACAGTGATAAAGTGGAGTGAATAAATGCGAGTGTCAGTGCAATGCAGTAAATGAGCGACAGCGACATGATTAATTCAGAAAAATGCATAGTCACTTTATTGTTATCACCATTCAAAACATACAATGTTTAAAAGCAAGTAGTAACTAACAGAAAAGAAACTACAAATGCAGATGATATAAAGTCTGAGGACTGCCAATGCTGAGGCGCCCGCCTGTCTGGATCACTGGCTTTTGCTGGGGAATAACTTCCGAGTCTACGAGCTTAGACAACTGAGTGGTTGGGATGAACAAACAGAAATCCTTCTCGAAAAGAAATGCGATCTTGGTCGATCAACTGATGTACCTTCGCCTGAAATGCCTTACAATCTTCCGTCGAATGCCCTGGAGAGCCACCATGGTAACCACACTGAACGTGAGGATTGTACCCAGGAGGGTAAGGTTCTGGAATTGGCTTAAGATCTTTGGGTTCCACCAAAGAACTCTGGATCAAAGATGGTAGCAGCTGGCTATACGGCATAGGCACTGGGTGAAAAGGAGCTTTCCTTCATTCCAAGTTGCTACGAGGTCTGTTCTGATTCTGACGCTGAGTCTGATAACCTCGACCACGAGTTCACTGATTTGCAATGGAAGCGACATAAGATTCCTGATAGGGTGCCCCAGGCACGGCTGTCTGTTCAGTATAACAAGCCACAGAAGGTACTGATCTCTGATAAGATGAAGAACCGACAAAATTCACTGATTCGCTTCGAGGATATTCAACCTTTGGCATGACTGCGTTGATCACAAATCCTTCTTCACTTTGATAGTCACCAGGATATTCAGTTTCACCAGCTTGATCATCTGAAGTAATCTGAATCTTCCCAATTCTTATGGCATACTCAAGGCGTTCTCCTAATGCTACCACGTCAGAGAAACTTAATGGAAGTCCGAGCAATCTTTCGAAGTACGGATCTTGTAGGGAATCTACAAACATGCTTGTCAGCTCTTGGTCTAACAGCGGTGGATGCACTCTAGCAGCAAATTCTCTCCATCTCTGAGCATACTTCCTGATAGGTTCATTATTCTCTTAAGACAGTTCTTGCAACTGCATGCGATGAGGAGCTATGTCTAAATTGTAATCGTACTGCTTCAGAAAAGCTCTGGCCAAATCCATCCATGATTGAATCTGATTTCTCTCTAACTGCATATACCACCTCAAAGATGCCCCAGTCAGACTATCTTGAAAGCAATGGATCATCAATTTGTCATCTCGCACAAACGAAGTCATTCTTCGACAGAACATCATCAAATGTTGCTTCGGACAGCTATCTCCCGTGTACTTCTCAAACTTCGGCACTTTGAACTTATAAGGCAACACCAGGTCAGGAACCAAACACATGTCTACAGCATCCAGGTTAACAGCATCTTTCATTTCCAAAGCTTTCATTCCTTCTTCCAACGCTCGAAGTCTTCTATCCTTTTCAAGAGCTCTTGGATCTACCATCCTGGCTATTGGAGTATATATTCGTGGATTCATCACAGGGAAAACAACACCTTGATTGTTAACAGGAGGAGGACGCTCATTTCGGGCAACAAACTGCTCATGTCGATCTCGGTTCTCCACAGAAGGCTGTACAACTTGGTCTGCAGTAACGTTGTTCACTTGCGGGAAGTCTTCCATAGAATCATACAGAGGGTTGGACGTCATAGTGAACCCCGTCAAGGTGTTTTGAGACTGGAAATTGCCTTCAGACATAGCTACCAATAATCTTCAGCTGACTTCAATGCTTGATTCTGCTCAACTTTACTCAACCCCTAGGTCGGTCTTCTGACAATCAACAGCTGCTCAATCCAAACTCCGGGTAATCACCTTCAGGAAACAAAGGCTGGATCAGAACTCTGGCTAACTGGAGGATGATATGCAATATGATGCAACACTGTTATGCACATGATATGCAAGATGCAGCAAACAACGGGACCACAACCCCCACACAAACTGAATACTACTGCACTGCTGACGGAGTACGCTTCGCTCTGAAGAGAAGACCAAAATAACGGGTAGGTTAGAAGTCAAGTTTCCTGCAAAAAAAAAAACCCCTCACATGTATGGACCTATATCTGACAAGGTACAACATCCTATGCGGTCGTTAGCGTCACAGACTTTCAAAACTGACGATACGATTCCCAGAAGGAGTGGCATCATCAAGTCTTGAAGAGGCCTCACTTAGCTAACTTCCAAATGATCGGTTCCCAGAGTCGACAATCCAACTAACCAGCAACCCGAGCCACCCAAAGGGTGGGACAAGAGGCCAACCAGAAGAACCTCGTCTGAGTGTAAATTTCGCGGGACACTAATACAAGCAAAGCCGGTAGGCGCCCACTAATCTCTACTCTAAGTCTAAGGTGCACTCAATCCCAGGTCCGACTTATCTCTCAATCATAGAACACCCGTCACACCCCAACAGCAACAGATAATATCAATAAATAAGCCCCAATAGACAAGCAAACAAGCGCTAGGATTGACTCTCTCTTAGGGGACGTTGGATCCCACATGCATGAGGACTATCGTAGTCCTTAGCAGCCAGGGGACGTTGAATCCCCAACTCGCATAGGGAACTACCGCGATTCCCCAGCAGAGTCGCCAGCTGTCGCTACTGCGAAAATCGGCGCCGGCTGACAGAAGAGTCGCCACCGTGCGTTATTTATCCCAACGGAGGGAAAGGAAACGCTCGAAGTAAACCTCACAAAAAACGGGGAAAGGTATGGTCATCGCAACCAAAACCTGGGTTCGGGAGTCGGTTACGCAAGGGGAAGGTATTAGCACCCCTCACGTCCGTCGTACTCGACGGGATCCACGCTTGCTTGGGCTGTCTACAGGATGCAAAAACAATCTATCTACGGCTGCTAAATCTAAACAGAAGGGAATTGACTCGATAGAGCGTCGCACTCTATGCCTACGTATTCTCAAGAGAGAAAGTCAGAGTCAACGTAGTTCGGGACTACGGGGAAAATTGGCTCGCCAAGACCTCGCGTCTTGTGCCTACGTACTTCCACACTGCATGGAAGATCAGAGCTTTACATAGTTCAGGCTAACTACGGCTAGGCTGGGTATTCTCACACAGCAGTGAGAAATCAAACTGGTTTCAAAGGTTCGGGAACCTACAACTACGGTCTGGTCTCGAATGCACTCGGGCAAGAGAGAAAAAAAGGGTAACATCAGTCGTCAGCGGGAAAATCTCGATCGCACAGCAGCGAGAGAACAAAAGGTCATTTGTTAGTGTGCTCGCTAGGATATCGCATCCTATGCCTACATATCCTCATCTGGTACGAGGAATCAGAGCAGCTGTAGTTCGGCTACTTCGGGACCACAGCTCAAATCTCGTTTTTTAACATTCTGAAAAATGATTACAATGATTGAATGCTGAAAATAAACCCCTAGGAAATACTATCCTATTCTATCCTGAAAAAATCAAATGGAAAATAGTCCCCTAACAAGTGGACTTCTAAATTATCCCTAAAAAGGTAAAATAAACTCTATGAAAAAAATACACTCTAAAAAAATATTACATCTAATATTTTTTTCTCCCTTTCATACTTCTATTTTCTTTTTTTTTTTTTTATGTCTTTCCTTTTTTCTATTTCAATATTTTTCACATTCTTTCTCCTTTTCTTTTTCAATATTTTCCTATATTTTTTCTCTATTTTTCTCTATTTTCTCTATTTTTCAATATTCTATTTTTTCAAATATTTCTCCATGTATTTTTCTTTTCAAAATATTTTCTCTTCTTTTTCTTTTTCTTCTTTCTATTTCTTCAAAATACTTTTTTCCATTTTTTCCATAATATTTCCTTTATATTTCTTTATTTCTAAAAACTAAATAAAATAAAAAGTAAAGAAAAGAAGACAGGGGGGGTACACAGCTCAACTGGGGGTGTTAGTCTGCAGAAAAAAATAAAACAAACAAACTGGGCCCGGCCTAGTATACAACAAAAACGGGGGGAGGGGGTATGATGCTGAAACCGGGGGGGGGGGGTATTGGCAAGAGATTCGCTGGGCCCAAGGCCCAGCATCCACCAAAAAACGCACAACACAGAGGGAGTAAGGAAAGAAATGGGGGGTGTACGGACAACAACAACTGATGGGCCCAAGGCCCAGTCCACATTCCCAAAACCCTAATTCTTCTCCTCTCGTTCACTGTTCACCGGTCGCCGTTTCTCCTCACTCTCTCTCGTTCTTCATCTCTTCTTCCTCTCTCTCTACCATCTATCTTCTCCTCCGTTCGCTTCACCTCAAAACCAATTCAACACAAAACAAAAAAGAAAATGGAAACGAAGATCTGTGAAGTTATCGTGGTTCTTGTTCGCGCTTGATGAAGATCTTGACGGAAGCTGTGTGGGCGTGTTCTTGATCTGGGCTTGAATGCAGTTGTTCGTTGAGGATTCTGAGGATGAATGAGAAAGTTGTTGAAGCAACTCTTTGAAGCGGTTCTTGAGGTTTCTGGAGGTTCATTGATGAACGGTTATGTTTCTGGAAAACCAATGAAGATCCTGAACGTTGGTGAGGATGAGTTCGTGCCATTTTCTGATGAAGTAAAAAAACGCCATAGACGAAGATCTTCAAAGATATTCGCAGATCTTGAGATTGTTGGGGTTTGATTCGTGGATGATGAAGATACACGGCCTGATGATTTCTGGAGATGATGAAATATTCTTGCGTGTTCTTGTTGCTGAAAGATGAAGATCCATCGTGTTTCTGGCGATTTCCAGGTGATATGATGAAGAACCTTGAAGGTGTTCTTGAGTGTTCTTCGCTGATGAGTGTTGATCAGAAAGAAGATGAAGACGAAGATTGATGATTATTGATGATTCTTGATGATTTTCTGGAATTTGGATGATGAAGGTTGATCGGAGGTTGGATCGGAGGAAGATGAATCTATGACCGGAGAAGATGAAGATCAAAGGATGTGAGAGGAATTTCTGAGTTTTCCAGTTCTTCGGTGGAATGCACGGTGGCCGGAGTAAGTTAGGTGACCGGCGGTTGGTAGTTTTGGTGACCGGCGATGGAGGTTGGGGTGGTTGCATGGCCGCCGGCCATGCAACCGGTGGGGCTTCAGAGGGAGGCACGTGGTGAAGTGAGTGGGGTGAATTGCTGCATGCTGGACGCGTGTTGGAGACGTGGCGGAGTGAGGGAGGCTTAGTGTGGGTGATGTGGCTGCGTGTGAAATGTGAAATGTGGCCCCTCCTGAGAGTTACACGTGGCTGCTGATTTTATACTGGACATGGAAATTTCTGGACAATTCTGGACTTTGGACAAAAAAGAACTCTGGGCCTCCAACTATGGGCCCAACGAATTATGACAAAAAACCCAAAAAAAAAACTGAATAATACTGATTAATGAAATAAAATGAATTAAATCTAATCCTAATTAAGTAACTGAATTAACTAATCTGAAGACTAATCTAATTAATTCTAACTAAAACTCAATTAAACCTAACAAGGAGAATTATCCTAAAAATTCTATTAATTCTAATTAACTCCTAAACTAATAATACTCTAAAATTTATTAAATCTCTAATCAACCTATATTATTTATTTAAAAGAAAAGCTAAAAAACCATTTAATATCTAATATTCTAAAAAGATTAAAACTATTAACTATTATTAAAAAAAACTATTAATATCCTATATTATCCTAAAATTATTATAAATCTAATAAAACCCTAATAAAATCTAATAAAATCCAGAAAAATCACAATAATTCCCGAAGGAACAAAAATAGCACCGAACGACAAATAACACTGCGAGAGCACACCGAAATAGCCGGTAAAAATAAACGGGCACCGAAATATCCCAAAAATACGATTCTACTTATCTGAGCTAATAAAACACCTGAGACGCGAGACGAGGGCTGTGATCCCGATAAAGCCAAAACAAATGAAAAATGCAATGTATGCAATATGCAGATGCGAATGCAGTCATGCGTCGAAACGTCGAGCCAGATACGGGACCCGGTTGGTCAAATTTTAGGGTGCAACACAAGTCATCTGAGGTATGTGAATTTGGGGCTTGAAAGTTACCCAACTTGCATGACACTTTTGCCCTAGAAGGATGATTCCTATGGACTTTTGGTAAACATGAATGTTGTTCCTTATCCTCTTAGCTTTCTAGAGAGTACTATAAGTCCTTGATAGAATTTGTAGAACTCAAGTTATGGCTTTGACAATTCAAGGGTATTTTGGACATTTGGTGATTATAGGTCATTTATGATCATAGGCCATTTTCAACAACTTAGAGGCTTCAAATGAAATTTTGTTCAACTAGAAAGTTGCTCAAAATGGGGTTTTAACCTTGACCATGCATCAAGGAGGCATTGAAATGGCTCAAGGAGATACTTGGTTCAGGAAACTTTGAAAAAGAAAGAATTAAAAGGATTTAATGGCCAAAAATTCAAATAATTCATTTTGTGACCAAATGAAACAAAATTATAGGTCAAATTGATTGGAAAAATGATTTTAGAAACATTGGCAAGGTTAGAATTTTGATTTGAGGTCATTTGAATGGCATTCCATTTCATTTCTTCATGATGAAGCAATATAATCAAATGCATACCTTTGGCTTGCAAACAAGGAAAATAACACTCTAAAATCATTCAATATCTCATGAGAATTTGATTACACACATAGCCATGCCAAGAAGGAGTCAGAATGGTGGTTGCCATGGGTGATATTTTGAAGAGAAATTGAAAATCCAAAATCTCATTTGGATGGATCCAGAAGTTTCTAGATGATCCCAATCATTTCTATATAAGCTAGTGAGTGAGCTCAACCATTTTTTTGGGAAGGAATTGAAGTTGGTAAGAGAAGGAGCCATTGAAATTTTGAAGGTTCAAGTAGAAATCGGGTTTTCAATTCAAGAGGGAATCAAGCCAAATCAAGGTGTGCAAAGGCTTGGAGAGTGGATTTGGAACATGTCCGCATCATCTTGGCAGTTGAAGTGAGCAAAAACCACCTCTGTTACCTCTCTAAAACCAAGTTTGTATCCTTCATCCTTATGCATGATTTAGGAGGAGAAACTTAGCAATTTACATGTGGTTAGGATCCTTGCAACCTGTAGTTGGATTTAGGATCACAAATTGGTGAATTAGAGACAAATTAGGCATGTGACCATTTTCTGTTGAGGATGATATCTCACGATTCTTGAAGGATTATTCATGATTGGATGGTGGAAATTGATCAGTGAAGAGTGAGGATTAATTTGAGACCTTTAATTTAAAGAATGGTGAAAATCAAGATTAGGGAAAATTCTGAAAATGTCATCGTGTTTTGAGTTAGAGATGGAATTAGAGAATTCTGAGGTTGGATTCGTGATCAGCATCAAATTTGGAGTGGGATAGTGATTGGTTTTGTTATTTTTGATGACCTGTGGAGGTTGTCTCACCAGAGAAGACGGTGGCGCCACTGTTCAGGCCACCGTCTGTGTTTTCCCCCCAAACTGAGTTCAAATGGGGACGATGAGCCATGGCCGTTGGATGAGTGTTGGACTTTTGACTCAGGCGAGCATTGGAAGGCCACAATTGCGTTTCAACTCTGAAGAGAAGCTCCTGAATGAAACGCACCGTTTCATTAATTGAATTGTTTTGGGCTTAGGACTCAGAGTGATATCCACACCCCCCTTTGGCCCAACTCTTTGAAATAAACTAAGTTGGATTGCTATTTGCCACGCATCTTTTATTAATTTCTTTTATTTTCTTTTATTTTTCATTATTTCATGTGACTTAGAAATCAATTCATAAAAAATAGGAAATTAACTCAATTAATTCCAAACTTTTTTCCCCTGATTCATGATTGAATCTAGAATTTTGTAGATAAAAAATATTAATAATTCATGCATTTTTGATTTTATTTGCATTTTTGAATATTAATTGGTATTAAAATGGCCATGGTTGATACCTTGGTTTGCTGAATTTTGTGTGATCATTTGATGATGATTCTTGAGCTGATTTTTTGTGGGTGATTAGTTTAGATATATATGTTCCCCTTATATTTTTCTCACATTTTTGTGGTGAAGTTAGGATATAGTTTTAAGTTGAAACTTTAGGTGCTCTATTTTTAGGGTTTATGCTTAGTACCTTATGATTTAGGTTTTATTTCTAGGACTTGGTGGATGATTCAACCTCTGAATTTTGTATGGTAGATTCATGATTGAATTAGAGTCCCATAGTTATTTTTGTAAGATTTTGCAATTGGTTTTAGTATTTTAGTTAGGACTAACTTTAGTACTAGGTTTTAGGTGATCCTAACTTGCTAATTCAACTAGATTGATTTCTTTAGTTCCCTTAGATTAGGGTCTTGCTTTTCTTGCTCTTGGATGATGTTGAAGACAAGCTTGGGCCACCATGGAATGCTTGAAGAAGCTTGGATGTGAAGATTTCCCTTCTTTTGGTGTAGTGTTGGTTAGGTGTTAAGATTAGGGTTTGTAGGCAGAGCTTCTAGATAGATTCTCTTCTTTCATAAACCTGGAAGGTGTTGATCACTTCCATTCTTCCCTATGATATAAGGTCCCCTTGTAAAGGCCTCATCCCTCCTTTGGTAGGATGTGTGGCTCTTCACAAGTTGGTAGAACCTTTGAGGGTCCCTTTCTCTGATGATAGGATGCTTAGTGGTGACCTTTGGTCTTCACTCTGCTGTCAATCATCCAAACCTTGCTCTTGTTAGATGAATCTTTCTCCCTTGCTAGAGGATGGAATTCCTTGTTAGAAGAGTGAAGAGAATGGAGGTTGCTACTTCTTTGTGGTTGAAGACTACCCTTGGAGCTGAAGCTTGAAGGTCAAGAGGAACAAGTTGACACTTGTGGGAAGAAGATCAAGCTGAGATTGAAGAAAGAGCTGAAGCTTGAAGAAGATGAAGAACAAGTTGACATTTGTGAAGGGAATCAAATTGAGATTAAAGAAGGAGCTGAAGCTTGAAGGAATAAGTTGATACTTATGTTTGGTGCATTGAGAGCCTGAAGGAACAAGTGGGTACTTGTTATTGGGATTGAAGCCTGAAGGTGGAGTCTACTTTGGAGCTGAAGCTTGAAGAGGATGGAAAACAAGTTGATACTTGTGTTTGATGTGTTAGAAGCTTGAAGAAGTAAGTTGAAACTTGCTATTGAAGATGATAGCCTTGGAGAAAGGATTGTTTAGCTCCAAAACAAATTAAACTACAGTAATAAAGGTTAACTGACGTCGTACGTTACGAGCCTTAAGCTATCTGAGAAAGGATTGTTGGAGAGTTTCTTTTCAACAGTCTGGATGTTTAGTATGGCACCCTTTGGGTGGCATGCGACGCATTCACTCTCAGGTCATAGTCTCTAGTGCGATATTGGTTGCAAACATCCATAAAAAACAGTTCTTCCGTAAAAGACAGAAAACAAACTTCAAACCTTTTTGCCCTGTGGGCCCATAATTCAAAGGAAGCTTTTCTGAAGAAAAGAGTGTTGTTAACTCCCAGTTCTACCGCAAACGGTAATGCCTAAGTCTCCAAGGGTCGAGCTGCGTACACCAAACTGCTGGAACTGTTTGTTAACCCTACTCGATAAAACAGATGAATCTGAATTCCCATAATCCGTATTATCCCGAACTACGTAAGCTCTGATCTCTCATACCTTTTGAGAGTACGTAGGCACAATACTGACGTATTGGCGAGCCACCTTTTCCGTAACCCGTAGTTAGTCGAACTACGTTGACTCTGATTTCTCATTCTCTGATGAGAATACGTAGGCATATAGTGCGACGCTTTGCCGAGTCACTTTCTTTTCTTTTCAGACCAGCCTTAATAGGTAGATAGATAAAACCAATCCATCAGATAAACACAACAAGCGCGGATCCCATCGAGTACGATCGATGTGAGGGGTGCTAATACCTTCCCCTTGCGTAACCGACTCCCGAATCCAGACAACGGTTGCGATGACCTTGTCTTATACCTTTTCGTCAGGTTTTTCCGATCGTTTCCTTTCCCGCTCTGAGGGATAAATAACGAAAGGTGGTGACTCTTCTGTTTTGCCGGCACCTTATTTTCGCGGAAGCGACAATGGTCATATTCCCTTGTTTCAGCTCAAGGAATTCCACCTCTTTCTTGCCCCGAACATCTTCAGGAAAATACTTCCTCAAAAATTCTTCTTTAAACACAACCCAAGTTATTGCAATTCCAGCACCTCCAAATCTCTGACGAGTGTTATCCCACCAGTCCTCAGCTTCCTCTGCTAGCATATGTGTACCAATATGCACCTGTTGAGCATCAGTGCACGCCATAACTCGGAAAATCTTCTCAATCACTTTCTGCCACTTATGTGCAGCATCAGGATCATGAGTGCCCACAAAAGTCGGCATATTGTTCCTCTGAAACTTTCCCAAAGCACGAAACTCATCTGGAGGTCCACCATTTTGGGCCATCACTTGGGCAAGTATTTCCAGCGCATCAGCAATAGCACGATCATTTCTTCCAGCCATCTGCAACCACCAACAAGGTTAGAAGAAAACAACTCATCCAATAGTGTTCTCACACTATTGACTGACAGAGGACTAACAACATAAAACTTGGCCCGACGGATCGACCTGCTCTGATACCACTAATGTAACACCCTTTTCTACCCCACAAAATAAAAGAAAAATATTCACATTTATCAGAGTAAAATATTAAACTCAATAAAGATCACCTCAAAAAGGCGTACATTTCCCAATAAATCAAATATAAATCAAAGCTCCATAAACAACGGGTTATCCCAAAAGATATCAAAAATTGCAGCAGAACTCAAAAGCCATAATCCAAAATTTTCCTTATACGGGAACAAGAAAAATAACCAAATCAAATAAAATAAGGTTTGACTCAAAGACCCCAACCCGATGTTACACTATAAGAGCATGACCCTCTAAGTCAACCACCATGGCCAACGACCCAAAACTTCAGAAGCCCTCGACGTCATCCATGGCTAAACCTGGTCATCTGCACGTTACCCACGTGGAGGAAACATTCAAACTGGCAGGGTGAGTAAAACGATTCATAATAATCAATGTGGGAAATCAATATATAAAATGGCGTCATTTTCATATTCAACATCATCATATTCATCAAGGAACGTCAAAGGCCACAACATCATAATTTACTCAAGTTCATCTCATAAATGCAAATGCAATAAGACTCAATGCATGTGGTACAAATCATCAAAACTCGATAGACATTGGGTCATCAACCCTCCATAGATCCCCATCAATAGGATTGATTCTACTCGAGAACCGGAGAACATCAAAATACCTCACATCCGCATAATGGGATTGAAGCCAAAGAAATCAAGGTCCTTAACCGAAGTCCGGATGCACATGAATGCATGATGCACACATCAATAATCATCCTCATAATAACATCATAGGTGCATCATCATTCATCATAATCATCATCATCAAAAATCATATCATCATAGAATCATCAAAACTCATGGAAATATCATCATAGTTCATCAATCATTACATCATAGGAATCATTATATAATCATGTACAAATTACATAGAATTCGTAATCATACTCATATTCATTCGTCAAAGAAATCATAGCATCAAAACATCAAGGCATCGCTGCACAAAAGCAGAATTTGCGAAACTCTGCTATGTTCGCTAGCAAGTTCGTTGTGCGAGTCTGGGGCGAGTTTCTTCGCGGTGCGATTCTAGGACAAGCTTCGTTCGCTGTGCAAACACGCGATGACAGCAAAACGCTATTACGCACCAGAACCTAAAATCAACCCAAAAGTCCCACGATTCATTTCCCCAATAAACCAAAAACATCCCTAAATCACCCCTAAGGTCTTACGACGATAAAGGCACAAAATCTACGACTGATTAGGCCAATCCCGTATCATATTCATGCTCTAAATCCCATAAATCTTTACAACTACACCACAATTATTAGTGTTTCTCACTATCTAATTTCCCTACCGGGTTAGACAAATGTCAAATTAGAGCTTTAGCCACGAAAGCCTAATTTCCTTTAACCCAAATAAATCCCTACGGTTAAAATCTCAATAATAGATTTAGGCCATGAAGGCCAAATTCCCTTTATCCCATAATCAACCTCAAACCCTTTAAACCCTTATATCGTCCTTAAATACATTGAAATTACACATTGAAAACAATAAAGGCAATAATCCCCATACCTTAATCGTCGACTCTAAGCCTTCTCAAATCTTTTAGAAAACCTTTCGAAGCTTTTGCCTCAAACCTCCTCCTCAGAGCTCTGGCCTCAATTCTTTTCACGGTCTAACAAAATGAATCCTAATCCCATCACAATTCCCTTTTTGTTAAACCTAACCTTGGGCCTTAAAATTGGGCTTTCCAATATCACCCTCACTAACTCCTCCTCAATTGTCCAATTTGCCCTTAGTTAACTTATATTCATTTAAATTAATAATAATACCAATATACTCATATTATATACTATTATTTAAATAAATAACTTAAAATCCATAATTCTCAATATTTCACAACAACCACCGAAAATTACCAAAATGTGAATATTCTTATTTAAATAAATTAAATGAATATTCCAATAAATTTGGGGTGTTACATCAGCCATTCTTGGTCTAGCAGCGTAAGGTCGTGGTGCATTAACTCGTTTTTTAGGTGCAGCCGGAATAACCACAGTAGCAATTTGTTGATGATAACGAGATTGCACTCTACCTTTACCCTTGTGAGAAATAGCATTTGCATCTCCTTCCCTCCTCTTAAGGTTCACTGAATATGGTTTCTTTGCTCCTTCCGAAGAGGATCCACCACCATTTGGAATCTTCCCATACTTAATCCCACTTTCGACTCTTTCACCAACCATTACTAGGTCGGAGAATCCTGCAGACATACAGCCTATCAACTTCTCAAAATACACACCAAGCAGTGAAGCCATGAACATATCGGTCAGTTCTCTTTCCACCATAGGAGGTTGCACCCTCGCTGCCAGATCCCGCCATCTCTGGGCATACTCTTTGAAGCTCTCAGTATTCTTCTGCGACAAACTTTGCAATTGTACCATGTTCGGTGCCAGATCACTATTATACTGATAGTGATGAACAAAGGCCTCAGCAATTCTCTCCAGCTGCGGATATGAGTTCTCTCCAACCCCACATACCATTCTAAAGACGCCCCTGCCAGACTGTCTTGGAAAAAATGCATTAACATCTTTTCATCATCGGAGTATGCAGACATTTTTCTAAAATATGCTTGGATGTGTACTCTAGGACAGGTCGTCCCTTTGTACTTGTCGAAATCTGGTACCTTGAACTTGGGGCGAATCCTGACCCTAGGAACTAGACCAAGATCTGACATATTGAGACCCAGAGACTTCTGATTCTCAAAAGACTTCATCTTCTCCTCGATCAGTTTAAACCTTCTGTTAGCTTCAGTTGGCAAACCACCCTCCATATCCTTCATGGAAATGACGTCATCTTGGTGATCTTCCCAATGAGGGCAAGAAGCCCCGTGCACAATGCACACACTCCCACCAACAACATTACCATTTTCATTCACAGCACCTCCCCCCAAGAGGTATGACAACAGAAGGAATACCATGTGGAGTAGACCCACCAACCGGTTGAGGAATAACACCAGATCCTCCATGAAAACTCCCTCTTCGTCAACCCATGCTATCAACGGATGGACCATAGTTCTTAATTGTTCCTGCCCACTAGCAACATTCTGTATCAGCTCCATAAACTAGGCCATGTAAGCTCTGACTTCCTGCAATTCATCCTGAACCTGATCCATTACTTTTTGCTGATTCCCTCGAGTTGGATATCTGTGGAAACTGAACTCCTCAATCCTGCTACTAAAGAAAACCAAGCAGAGATAAGAACAAAAGGCCATCAAGAACACATGCGATGCAAATGAAAATGCAAAATGCAAAATGAAAACATGTCTATGTACTTACAGGGAGATCTCCCCTTTGATTCCAGTTTCAGAAAACAAGAACAGCAGAGATGGACAAGAACACCACAAAAATCTTCTCATATATCAAGTAAAGCTGAGACAATACATAACAACAAATGAGAAAGATCCCAATACAAAAAGGTACTGATCTCATCTAACAGATCTGGTGATGATCAAGATACAAAAGAAAAGGAACTACTGTGATATATCAGAAGATACTCATGTCCAGTAACCATGCTCCTTGCTCCAAGTATGAGCCTCTTTAAGCATCGTCTTCGTATCTGGATGGTCTGGAAACCAATTCTCTGATGAGGATTTCCCTTCTGTGTATTACATCCCGCAGACTATAGCAATAATCTTCCCAAGAATCTTTGCCAAAGGCATCTTCAAGCCTGGGTTTCTTCACCTCCACCCGGATCTTGAGCTCCTCAAGTGCTGATAAAGTCTCATGGAATTTCTGCTCAATCGTGTACCTACGGGATGATTCTACCATTACTCTTTTCTCCTTGGTCTTGAGCTGCACCTTCAGCTTATCAACCTGAGTATGCAGTTGGTCTTCCCTGTTCTTGTTGGCGATCAAAGTAGCATTCCATTATTCGTTGAATTTGGATATCTCTGTATATGCTCTGTCTAAATCCTCCTTCTTATGCTTCAAAATGCTACAGGTACTTTTCAGATCCTGACCAGTCCGCTCTCGTACCCTGATCTGCTCAGATAACTCTTTCTCCAACTTGGTCAACGATTCTGACTTTATTTTGGCCAAATAAACAGCTTCACCTTTATCATGTTTCAGCTGACTGATCTCCTGTTTTAACTCATCATTCTCTTTGCGCAACTCTTCCTTCTCTACGCAAAGCTTGTTATATCTTAGGATGTCGATTATTTTAGGTTGCTCAATGATCAAAGGATATAATGGTTCCTCGATGGAGAACAGAAAAAGGATCTTCTCTACCCTCTTCTGAATCCACTCCATATATGGATCGTAGGCTCTACAGTCACTCTTCCCTAAGGAAAGATTCCCCCTCTTGTGGGTTTTACCCCCACGCATCAACAAATATGGCCAGAATACAAGGATCATCTACACCGGTGAAGTACAAAGGTTCCTGCACTTCTTCGTCCTTCGGAGGTCCCCTTAAAGCATAACCAAACTTTCTAACAGTGAGGGAAGAGTTGTAGTTAATATCGCCTTTCCTCCCCATCATAGGCACATTTGGGAAACTACCACAACTAAAGATGAGCTCATGATCATGCAGATCTCGGTTGAACTAGGAGATATCCTTTTCTGTCAGACTCATGAGCCTTTTGGACCATTCAGATGAATTCCTTGAATCCACAAAAGCTCCAGAGTGAGGAAAATGGTCGATAAACCACTTATGGAGAAGTTGTGCACAACAAGAAACCATCTTTCCTCTTCTCTTCTCATTCTTGTAGTGTATTGAAAGATACAAATCTCCTAGGAGGGTAGGCACAGGGTTCCTGGAAGCGAAGATACGAAAGGCATCAAAATCAACAAATTCTGGTAGATTAGGAAACATCACAATGTCATAGACGCACAGAGCCAAGGTAGCACTGAAGACTACCCAACAACCCTCTTCAGCATACTTTCGGGCTTTACCCACCAAGAAAGATAAAGTAAAGCCAGAAATTCTGTTCCTGCTGACAACATGATCAACCAACTCAGAGGCGCTTAAATAAAGAGTGGCTGCCAACTTCTCAAGATCGGGTTCTTCCTCTGAACAAAAGAAAGGCGTTTCATCTTAGACCGGAACAACTAAGATGAAAGCGAACTCCTCCAAAGTCGGAACCAACGCATAATCCAGGAAAGTGAAACATCACAGTGGTGGATCATAAAACTGCAATAAGGTATTGTCGCTACTGCGAAAAAAGGGGTCCGGCAATGACTAACAGAGTCGCCACCTATCGTTATTTATCCCAAAGAAGGGAAACGAAATGATCGTAAAAAACCTGACGAAAACGCGAAAAGACGAGGTCATCGCAACCAAGTCCTAGGTTCGGGAGTCGGTTACACAAGGGGAAGGTATGAGCACCCCTCACGTCCGTCGTACTCTACGGGATCCACGCATGTGTTGTCTAGTTGAAAGGGTGTATAAACTACCTACGCTAAAGGCTTATGGACAAAAGAGAAAGAAAAATAACTGACTCGGCAGAGCATCGCCGCTCTGTGCCTACATACTCCCTCGTGGAATAGGAAAGTCAGAGTCAACGTAGTTCGCCGAACTACGGCTAAAAAAGGGGGGAAGGTTGCTCGCCAAGACATCGCGTCTTGTGCCTACGTACTTTCGTCTGGTACGAAAGATCAGAGCAAGCGTAGTTCGGGCTTATGAGAACGCAGGTTGTTCAAAAGTTTTACTCGAGTAGGGTTAACAGACAGTTCTAGCAGTTGGTGTATGGAGCTCGACCATTGGAGACTTAGGCGTTACCGTTTGCGATAGGACTGAAAGTTAACAACACTCTTGTTTACGAAAAGAGTTTTCCTGATTAAGACCCCAAGGGGTGAAAAAGATTTTGAGTTGTTTTTGTGTTTTTTAAGGAAGAAGTGTTTTGAATTAGAGTGTTCATAATGTATGTTGTAACAAAGTCTATAACCTAGGATCGAATGTGTCGCATATCGTCCTAAGTACATATACTAAACACTCTAGGCAATTGAGAGGTAACCACTCAATCACCATTTCCCAAGTACAAGGCTCATGGAACAACACTCATTATATTTATTAAGTGAATTGAAGTTGTTTGAAGATGAGAAGAGAAAGGGGACAAACTAAGGGGGACTAGACCAACCCTAAAAGTTGTCATGCAAATGTACACCTAAAGTTGAGTTTGAAAGGGGACTACCTAATGTTATCATGCATGGTTAGAACCCTAATGTCTATCATAACCTCTCTTGAACAATAGAGGTTAGAAATCCTAAGGGAAGGAAGACAAAAAGAAGAAGAAACAATAAGAAAAAACAATGCATATGAAGAATGCAAACACAAATGCAACAAGGAAGACAAAGATGCAATGCAAGTGAGGGAGGAAATATGTGTGGGGATGGAACCTCCACAAGCTCATCTCAACCTCAAGCCATGATATGAATAGATTCAAGAGAAATGGAGAAGAAGATGTATCACAAACAAGTAACAAAACAATGAGAAAAAGTCCTCATGGATTCATTACTTTAGGTGGGCTTCAAGTTCCTCCTAAGGAGAGACCAAGCAACCTTAAGTAGTATTCCAAAGTAATAGGAAAGAATGGGTATGAGGAGAAGAGATCTCAAAAGCCAAATCACAATATCATAAGCAAATTCAAACAATAACATCAAAGAATGCAAGCAAACACCACTTATGGAAACACAATGTGCAAACATGAAAGTATGAGATTAAATGAACAACTTATACACAAGGTAAAGACCTATGAATTAGCACACAAGATCTATAACAATCCCCTAACATTAAACAATCAAAATTAGGTTCATCAATAATGCATAACCAAGCTTTTGGAAGCAAAACAAAACAAGTACACCAGCAAAGATGCACAAACATGAAGCAACTTGCAAAATACATGAAAAATATGAAAATGCATATAAAAATGCCAAATAAAATCCCAAAGGACCCCCAAGGTATTAGGAACCAGGGGTCAAAAGGGGAGATTGAAAATCAAAAGGGAAGTGCCTCAACAGAGGGCAAACACCAAGAGTGTCCCAAAATAAGGCAGAAATGGAGAGGGAACAAAAAGCAACTCAAACCACATGGAAACAACACTTAAAAATTATGCAAAAATTATCTGGAGATTAATCAACATGTTAACACAATGCTCAAAAACAATTAGAAGTTTAATCCATGCCATGAGCAAGAAATAAAATCAACAAGACATCACATATTTTTCACATCATTAAATGACTATTTAAAAGGAAAATATGAAAATAAATGGGAAATGCATCAAAAAAACGAAATTAAAAATGCACAAAATTAAAAGACATGTTAAAGTATGTTCATGATTTTTTTCAGAATTTTTAAACATTTTTTGATATTTTTCACGAATTTTTAAAGAACAAACAAAATAAAAGAAACAAATAGAGAAAACAAAAATTCAGAAAAAGTCACAACCATCAGATCTGCATACTAGTCAAAGGATCTAAGGCACCAGAATGTGCCACCTCAATTAATGAATTGGGGTATTAATTGTATGCACATGAGAAAAAACGGAACACCATACATCATGTTTATGCGCACACGATCAAAAGTCCTCAAATCGGACGATGGAGGCTCGTCTTCTACCTCCAGCTCGCCGGAAAATTTTTCGGCCGTCACCCACATCGTGGTTCCGCCGTGGCATTATCACAACAACATAACTTCTTCAAAAATCAACCAAATCGCATGAAATTTAGAAGCAAATTCATCTACTCGAAATAAGGAATCCAAATCATCCATTAGAACTCATTTATCTCCCACCATTAGAGAGAAAATCAAAAAACAAGCAAAACTTATATGATGTGTTTATAATCAAATGGGGCTTTAATTCAAGCAAAACAGCCCACTTTGAAAATTCACATTTCAACACTTTTTGAAAATACCATGCACGTTTTTACCACTACACCAACTGGTTTTTTGATCCAAATCCACTACAAATCAGTTGTGTAGATTAAAGGAATGAGATTGGAGGTTTAATTTTGATCCTATGGTTGATTTTCATTTTGTTACTTCAAGAGGAAGAAACCATGAAAATGGCCCATTTTGAGACTTCAAAATTCCAATCTAAAAATGGCAATGTCTTTGAATTGTTATTTGCAATCAAAAAATGCACAAACTTGCCTTGAAAAAGTTTAAAATCCATTAATTCTCAAATTCTCAATTTAAGCCTCCTTTATGAAAAATTTAAAACCCCAAATTCTCAATCCAAGCCCCCACCATAACAAGAGATGGTTTGATAGTGCAAATGGCCCCATTTGAAGCAAGTTTCATGTTGAAAAGATTTCCATTTGAAGTGCGCAAGTTGGTGAAATAGACCTATAATTTTATGACCTGTAATCTTACTTTCCCAAAATACCCCTGACTTGTAAACCTCATAACTTGAGTTCTACAAATCAGATGAAAGACTTATAATACAATTTAGAAAGATAATATCTAGACCTACAACTTTCATGTTGACCAAAAGTTATGGAGAAACACCCTTCTAGGTCAAAACTGGCTTGGAAGTTGGTTGACTTTTGTTGACCAAAATCACATATCTCAAATGACTTGTAACTTGTTTGGATCGTAACTTGAGTTCTATAAATCCAATCGAGGACTTCTAGTACTCAAATTAAAGATATGAACATGCTCCACAAGTTCCATGTTAGCCAAAAATTGATATGAGACTTGTATCTTGAGGTAAGTGGTCTTGAAGTCAGGCACTAAATAGGGGATTTTACCCTAAGAACCCTAATTTAGTAACCTCTCAAACACTTAACCCTTGATGAATTGAACTTGAAATGATGTCTCATATGTATTAACACAACATCCAATGACCATAGAGACTGTGAATTGAGTTTCTATCTTCTTCAATTGCACGGTTGGCTGAGGATTTACCAGATGAAAACCCTAACTGCGATACTTTCAACTGTGGCTTGCTCCACTTCACACAACCACTTGCATAAGCTCAACAATGACCCTCAAGGCCCTCAATAAGCTTTCCTTATATATCATACCCAAAATCATGCATTCACAAACCTTTGATGCTCTTCAGTTGGCGTCCCAGTTAGGAGCTGACCCACACACATCCATCTGTTCTTTAACAAGGCACTGACCACTTCAAGACCAATCAAACTTGAGTAACCACTCTTGCTTAGGCTCAAATGACCTGAGAAGACCTCTCTTGCTATGCACATCTCTTTTGATCCCCTGTTCCATGCAACATGCTATGCAATGTGAATGCTAGAAAGAAATGAAATGAAATGAAACATAAACCAAGTTAATAAAAGGTTGAGCAAATTTTGGGGTGCAACAGCTGCCCCTATTCAAATGACTTGGACCTGAAGGAGTGAAAAGCGAACGGCTCTCACGCAATCAAGGTAAAAGGCGGTTGAATACCAAAGAACCCGGAAATTTGCCAACCGCAGAAAATCCGAATATAGCAAAATTGATCTCAAAGCCACCCTGTTAGGGAAAGAGAATACAAACGTCAAAAATGGCGTCATGGTCTGGATACCATACTGGCAAAAGGTAACAATCCAAGTTACCGGAGTCTGGATACTCCACAGAAATCAAAGCCTGAATGCTCAAAACATAACTCTGAGTCTGGATACTCAAAAAACGGAGCCTGACTTCTCGAGGAAACAAGTCTGAGTCTGAATACTCAAAGATCAGAGCCTGGATGCTCGATAAACACAAAACTAGAGCCTGAATGCTCGGTAAACGGAGAACTGGAGCCTGGATGCTCAGTAATAAATCGGAGTCTGGATACTCACTATCTGGAGCCTGGATGCTGGATGAGTCGGAGCCTGGATGCTCAAAAAATACAAACCTAGAGCCTGGATGCTCAAAAACACAAATTGGAGTCTGGACGCTCGAAAACACAAATTGGAGCCTGTATGCTCAAAGAACAAAGTTGAGTATGGATATTCAATAGCCTGAGCCTGGATGCTCAATGCAATCTGAGCCTGGATGCTCTATGCAAATAACCTGAGTCTGGATAGTCAATATCTGGAGCCTGGATGCTCGATAATAATTCTGAGTCTGGATACTCGAAAATCTGAGCTCGGATGCTCAATGCAATATGAGCCTGGATGCTCTATAATAAACCTGAGTCTGGATACTCGGTTAACCTGAGCTTGGATGCTCGTCGTAATCTGAGCCTGAATGCTCGATAATAAATCTGAGTCTGGATACTCAAAAACCTGAGCCTGGATGCTCAATAATAATTCTGAGCCTGAATGCTCAAAAACCTGAGCCTGGATGCTCAATGCAATCTGAGCCTGGATGCTCAATGCAAATAACCTGAGTCTGGATACTCGGTTAAATATGTGAGTTCGGATACTCAATAATCTGAGCCTGGATGCTCAATGCAATCTGAGCCTGGATGCTCTATGCAAATAACCTGAGTCTGGATACTCGGTTAACCTGAGCCTAGATGCTCATCGTAATCTGAGCCTGAATGCTCGATAATAAATCTGAGTCTGGATACTCAATATCTGGAGCCTGGATGCTCTATGCAAATAACTTGAGTCTGGATACTCGGTTAATAAATATGAGTCTGGATACTCAATAATCCGAGCCTGGATGCTCAATGCAATCTGAGCCTGGGTGCTCTATGCAAAAGAAATAACTTTATCAGGATCTCGATATCCTACGAGTTCAAGTCAAACGACTTTGTTGGGACACAATATTAACTGTGGTCTGGATACCACACGACAATAACAGATAACACAATACTGTGATCTGGATATCACGGATCATTAGATGAACTAATCATGGTCTAGATACCAAAATGATTTTACCGGAGTCTGGATACTCAACGGAAAAATTATAAACAAAATTCATCAGGGTCTGGATACCCAACTGATTTTATCGGAGCCTGGACACTCTACGGAGAAAGCATAAACAACATTCATCAGAGTCTGGATACCCAACTGATTTTACCGAAATCTGGATACTCGACGAAAAAATCATAAACAAAATTCATCAGGGTCTGGATACCCAACTGATTTTACCGGAGCCTTGACACTCGACGGAGAAAGCATAAACAACATTCATCAGGGTCTGGATACCCAATTGATTTTACCGGAATCTGGATACTCGACGGAAAAATCACAATAATACCAGTCACCGTGGTCTGGATACCACAACCGTCTTTACCGGAGTCTGGATACTCAACGGAAAAAGCACAATAAAAATTCATCACCGTGGTCTGGATATCACAACCGTCTTTACCGAAGTCTAGATACTCAACGGAAAAAGGAAAACCCCATCAACTGGGTATGGACCGGAGTCTGGATACTCAACAGGGAGAAGTGATCTTCACCATACTTATCATGACCCACTCAAATCTGAAGATACTGCTGGGGAATAATATGCGTCGGGGTCTGGATACCACGCGGGCTAAGAGATATCACATGGTCTGGATACCAAGGGAAAATCAAACCTCCGAAGAAACACCTGAAACAAAGAGATAACAACCTGGTCTATGTTTCACATGCAAATGTTTGAAAATGGCGTAATGCTCCATACGAAATGGAAATGCTACGCATTTGGGTAGATGCTATGCACACATGCAGATGAATCAGAACTGAAACAGCAAAATAAATTCTAGGGAAAAAGAAACCATCCTGTCAGGAACAACAAACAACCATGCAGGGAAAAGCTCACCCATGCTAATAACAATTGGACTTACACCAAAAAGGCCTCGAAAGGCTCACCTACCGGGGATAAAAGTTCATACAAGAACAGAAAATCCTAAATCAACCGAGGATACAGATCAACACTTGCTGAGGTATATGTCCGGGCTGACTCTCCGAAATACAAAGCCTTCTGAAGAACAGATAACTCACCGAGTACTTAAAACCAACAGGCTGAACAACCCAACCTACCTGATAGAGAACAAAACTTCTATCGGATGTCTCAGTCTATACTGCTGAAAGCTGAGTTCCTTCAATCAGACTGAGTGAGAGGGAGAAATACCAGGCCACTGTTGGGGGAAACCTGGTACCTACTATGTGGGGATATGCCCGAATCTCGACTCGCTGGGGAGTGCATACCAACGTACACCTTGCAGGGATTGAGTGCGCATCAACTGCCAACGGAAAGTATTCATGCTACCCGTTCACTTAAACTGCATCCCAACATTACTGGGGACGGAGATGCCGACTCCAGATGCTCAACATGGACTCTAGATGGGGAGAATAACCTTGCTCAAGTAACTGCCCCAGTGTAGTTTAGTTTGCCCCAATCTCGTCTCTAGGACGATTCATCTTGAAAAGAAAAACTTTCCATGAAAACAACCTCGAGATGGCTTACCCCTGGACTTGTAACATGAAAAGATTCACCCCTGGTCGACTTACCCTGATGAAATCTGAAGATATGGAAAAGAACAAAATCCTTCGCCTTCAAAGTTTTGCCCCAGCCTGTGGGATCTCCATAACATCTTCCTCGACAGGAAACCTGAATCTCTGCACCCTGATGGTTTGATACGAACTACTTAAAAATTTTGAATCTCCAAAGGGGTGCTTCTTATTAATTTCCCCTTGGACAAGACATAGCTTCTACGCTCTCAGGGTGGCCTGCCCCAGTCTGCAATGACTTTGCCCCAGACTGGCTGATTTGTGGGGAAAGTGTCTCTTGGCTGTGAGAGATTCGCCGAATCTCGACTTGTCTACCTCAAATTAAATGACTTTTGGATGGTTGAATCCCATACTATGATCATTTGATATAAATTACCCCCCGTTTGACAGGGTATTCAGACATTCCGCATTCTATCATGATCAATCTTTCTGCTTCGGGAACTTTCCTGCTATCAAGTGCTTACTCGCAAGTAAAACAAAATTGTTCCGCATAAAAGATATATTAATGCAATGCATATGACAGTTTTCAAAATCCAATATGTTCACTGGAAAAATTTATGACATAGAGTGAATAAATCAACATGTCAACAATAGCACAATGATGTAAGAAGAATCCTTTTAAGAGTCAGTTTTGATGCTATCTTTACCGAAGTATGCTTTTGAAACAAACCTGCTTCAATTAGGACTTTCGAAGGTTGTGACTTAGTCAGGTTCACGGTTTACAAAGGAAGGATAAAGGCTCAAATTTTATTTTAACCCACCCATTCTCCATGACATTCTCCAATCTTATGTTCAGCTAATTCGACACTAGTACTCACCTCTCAGAGGTTGGATGACAGGGGTGACGGTTCAGGAAACCACAAGTTTTGGAGTGACAGTCACTCACTTTCTTGTCTTTTGTGCCTGAATCACACGACTTGTTTTTCATCATCATTTTTTTATTTCCCTAACTTTTGCCTGGACTGGCTCTCTTTAAGCTTCTTTTGATTTCAAAGTCCAACGGGATGCCCTAATTTTTTCCTAAGTTGCTTGTTTTTAAGATTCGACTTAGCGGGCTTTTATTCTATGATTCTTTTTCTTTTCTCTCTTTTTTTTTGCGCAAGTCATGTGACACTGGTTGTCTGACTCTTTGGGGAATAACGTGATTGTTTTTACTCCCTATTGGCAAGGTTTAACCATTGTGATTCTTTAGGCATGACCTATACAGGTGTGATTTATCCTTGAACGGGAACACTCCTATTGCAATTTGGATATTCAGTCAAATTAGCTGACACCTACCCTTCCCTAGGTTAAGATTTAGGTTTTTTTGTTTTCTGAAAGAAACTCCTATTACTAGGCTCAAAGGGGTTGACAAGGGACTATCATCCTTATATCTCCGGTGTTTGGGAATTTGAAACAATGCTTGTACATCATCAGCAAGTTTGATTTCAAAAGCATACTTTCAGAAGCTTGCGCGTCTTTAAACTTCGTCATCCTCCCCGGATTCCACTTAAACAAGCGTATAACCTCTGTAAAAACAATTAGTGAACACAAATGGATTAAATCAAAACATGCATATTCATTTCATTATCAATATCAATTGAAAACAAACAAGTTTTACAAGTGAAATTGCATTTAAATAGGAAAGAAACTACGAATGTAAAGAAATAACAGGATAAAACAAAGATTGTCACCTTTTGGGAACTGGGCTTTCACATCTTGTCTTGCTGCTGAGTCAGTCATCTTCAGAATTGCTCGCTGAAGTCAGTCCGATAATCCTCTGAACACTTGCTTTTGGTGATTTCTTCCACGACATGAACTGATACGCCCACCTGGCCGGATACCGAAAGATCATTGATCTGAATGCCTTGAGGCGTGATTGAGACTTGGTTGGAATCCAGCAGATTCTGAACTTGGCTTCTAAGCACCTTACAGTCTTCAGTCGAATGCCCCTGTACCCCGGCGTGGTACTCACAACATGCGTTGACATCAAAGCCTGGCGGATATGGCAGAATCGCGGGATTCATTTCCTTTGGCACTATCAATCCACCCTCGATCAAACACGGCAACAACTGGCTGTATGATAACGGTAACTGAGTAAAATGCCTCTCTGGCCTCCTTGGTCTTTGCCTGGGGTGCTGACGCGGATGATAATGTCCTGACCGTTGACTCTGGCGAGAAGCCGATGTATGCTGCGAAGATTCAACAGATCGTTGACCAGGAATAACTGATACATCTAGGGGTTGAGTCTGAATATCAGGGACTCCCTTTGTTCAAGTATTTTCATCCTCGGGTTTGGCCCAGGAACTGGCAATAGCTGTGGGCGCGGGGATTCTAAATTCATAAATTGCATGGTATCCTCTTGGCTCAAGGGATCTTCAGGATGAATAGGAGGAACAACTGCCTCCTTTGCAGAGCATGGGATAGGACCACATGGTATGATTACGCCGCCCGACGCGAGTTCCACTGCCTTTGACTCAATTAAATCTTGAACTACGTGCTTAAAAGCTTTGTAGTTCTCTACGTCGTGCCCCGGTGCCCCGGCATGGAAATCACAGTGGGCACTTTCATCGTAACCTGGTGGTAGGGTCCCTGTAAGCGGAGACAGGGTCCGGAGTTTGACTAACTGAAGCTGAAGCAGGAAAGGCAACAGCTGAGCATACGTTATAGGAATCTGATCAAAAATTATGACGGACTGTCTCGGCCTTGGTGCGTACCCTTCAACCTTAGGACTACTCTGGGAGACAGGACATGGCCGTTGACGGAAAAACTCTGGAGCTTCAGGGCGTGCACGAGATCTCTGAGGCCTATCATGCCTTGAGAGAGGTTTCACCGACAAAAGCGGAACCGGCACCTCTGCAGCAGTCTCAGGCACCTGATCCCTTCTTAGCACACTTCTCAACACTTCTGTCATGAAGCTCATTTGGGTCTTCAACTGCTGGTTTTCCTCTTTAAGCACCTTCTGATCCATACACAATGCTTGTATATTCCCCATAACTTGCCTCATCTGGCTCTGCACTTCCCTCAGCTCTGCTTGAACCTGCTCCATGGCTCTGCGTTGACTTCTGAACGTTTATCCTGAAACAACTAGTTGGCCCACAGTAAACAAAATAAGGTTAACAATTCCGATGCACCTGCAAATGTGAGAAACATGCTAAAATGCAGACATGTATATATGAAAACAAGGAAATTTCCCCCATGATTCTAGTTCCGGGATAGCAACCAAGACGACGGAGAGCCCCACAGACAAGAAAAGGATAAAAACTCCTCATATATACAAACATAAGCCCATAGGCAAAGTATAAACAGCAAATGAGTACAAACAGAAAAGGACCTCAACCAACAGGTCTGGTGATGGTCCATACAAAAGTCTACGCTACGGAATACAAAGAAATCAAATCAAATTGGGTGGCAAGACTGGAAATCCTTCAACAACGCCTGTGTATCCGGATGGTCTGGCCTAGTGAGTAAACCACGTATGAGCAACTCCTGCTGACTGACAGTGGACTGAAGATCCTCGACTGAGTCCTCCTTCCCAACAGCCTCCTCAAGTCTCCGCCTCTTAGCACTAGCTTCCTCTCTATGCTCCTCCAAGGTTGCAAGCGCTTCATATAGTTTGCAGTCACTATGTCTTCTGAGTGCGGCTTCCTTTGAGATCTCTTCATCTTTAGCCTTGAGCTGGGCCTTTTGTTTGATGATATACGCCTTCAACTTGTCTTCACGATCCTTGCTAGTAGACATAGCAGCGTTCCACTGAGCCTCAAACTTGGAAATTCACGAGTAGGCTTTATTCAGCTCTTCCTTCTTCTTGGCCAGAACACCATAGGTGGCATTCAAGTCTTTGCATGTGCGCTCCCTATCATTAGTCTTCTGAGTCAAGTTTGTTCCCAACTTGTTCACCAACTTTGTTTGCTTTTTCAAAGAATACCTTGCTTCGTTCCTTTCACTTCTGAGCTGAGCCATCTCCCTCTCTAACTCTTCATTCGTTTTCTGCAATTCTTCTTTCTCACGACATACCTGCTCATACCTTTGAATATCCACTGTAGTAGGCTCCTCAATCACGGGTGGGAAAACAGGCTCCACTGGAGGATATGGCATCAAGAACTTCGTGGCCCTCTCATGAATCCAAGCCACATAGGGGGCATAAGCCTGACTGTTTCTCTTCCATAGTAATGCTTTGCCTCTCCTATGAATACTCCGCCAAGCACGCTTGAGTCTAGTCAAATCATCACCCTTTAACAAACAGGTGAGGTACAAAGATTCCTATACCTCTTCCTCCTTTGGAGCGTCTCTGAGAGCATATCTGAACTGTCATACCAACAGAGAAGGGTTGTAGTTGACGCACCCCTTCCTTCCGACTAGGGGTACGTTTGGAAATCCGCCACAACTGTAAATGATGTCAATGCCAAGAAAATCCCTATCAAACCACATAATATCCTTAGCAGTCAAGCCCATCATCCTCTCAGACCATTCTGAGGTAGCAATAGTATCCACAAACGAGCCACTCTTAGGCATGTGACTCATCAACCACCTATAAAGCAAAGGAACACAACATGAGACATTCTTCCCCCTTCGGTTTTCATTCTTGTCATGCACAGAATGATAAACGTCTCCTAAGAGTGTAGGCACCAGATTCCCTGAAGCTAGCAGATAGAAGGCATCCACGTCTACGAAATCAGGCAAGTTTGGGAACAGAAATATAACATAAATGCAAAGTGCCAGGATAGCACTAAACACAATCCAGCAGCCATTCTTAGCAAACTTCTAAGCTTTCTCAATAAGAAACGGTAACAGAAAACCATAAGTTCCTTTTCTCTCAACTAGCTTCCCTTTTAACTCTACAGTGTCCAACTATAATATAGCAGCGAGCACAGCCAGGTAAGGCTCCGCATCTGTGTAGATGAAAGACATCTAATCACGGATAGGCACCCCTAACATATCAGAATACTCTTCCAAAGTAGGTGCTAAAACAAAATTCGGGAAGACAAAGCACCTCAACTGGGCGTCGTAAAACTGCAAGAGAGTATAAATGCCACTGAGCTCAAAGGATGAGGGTTTGCAAACACATCTAGCCAATCTCCCATAGTCTTGTCTAAACTATTCCATCACACTCGCTTCAGCCATAGCAATCAGACTCCTCAAAGAACCGACGTCTGGGGTCGGAAACCTGTAAGCAACTGTCTTTTTCAAAGGCTCCATGTCAAGAACGAAGAACAGGACCACTAAAATCAGGAGGGAAATATACACCTGCAATCATAAATACATGTTAATGAAGAGATGCAAATGAAAATGCAAATGCGAATGCAATGCAACAGAGGATCAAGCTTGTTGTGTTGTAGCTTGAGAAGAACCGGCGCTTCGCTCTAGTACTGACAAATCACTGACATAAGAACCCCTCGGTACCATGAACACAGGTTCACACTGTCAAGAACTGGGTAGTCTGGAGGTCAAAGTTTCCTGCACAACCCACCCACTCACAGGTATGGACCTATCCACTAACAAGGTTTGGCATCCTATGCGTTCATCAGCGTCACAGACTTTCAAGAAACGATGATACGATACCTAGAAGGTGTGGCATCATCATCTCTTGAAGCGGCCTCACTTAGCTGAATCCCAAATAATCAGTCCCCAGAGTCGACAACCCTCAAATCTAAATTCCAGTCGGATCCTAAGGATCGAAAAGGAACTCATCAAAGAGAATCTCGTCTGAGTGTGAATTTCGTAGGGAACTGTGTCTGCTAAGCAAACAGGTTCACCCACTAGTCTCCACTTCTAATACTAGGTTTGTACTCAAGCACAGGTATGGCTTCTCACTGAATGGAACTCCCCTCCCCACAGCACAACAAGTATGATACAATGCGGAAAGTAAAATGCGGAAGTAAATAAACATAAAGCACATATTTATAAACACCCAAAAAGAAAACACACAAGCGCTAGGATTGACTCGCATAGGGGATATTCATGTCCCCAACAGAGTCGCCAGCTGTCGCTACTGCGAAAAAAGGGGGCCGACAATGACTAACAGAGTCGCCACCTATCCTTATTTATCCCAAAGAAGGGAAAGAAAACGATCGGAAAAACCTGATGAAAACGGGAAAAGACGAGGTCATCGCATCCAAGTTCTAGGTTCGGGAGTCGGTTACGCAAGGGGAAGGTATGAGCACCCCTCACGTCCGTCGTACTCGATGGGATCCACGCATGTGTTATCTAGCTACAAATCAGATCCACTACAAATCCACTACAAATCAGTTGTGTAGATTAAAGGAATGAGATTGGAGGTTTAATTTTGATCCTATGGTTGATTTTCATTTTGTTACTTCAAGAGGAAGAAACCATGAAAATGGCCCATTTTGAGACTTCAAAATTCCAATGTTAAAATGGCAATGTCTTTGAATTGTTATTTGCAATCAAAAAATGAACAAACTTGCCTTGAAAAAGTTTAAAATGCATTAATTCTCAAATTCTCAATTTAAGCCTCCTTTATTAAAAATTCAAAACCCCAAATTCTCAATCCAAGCCCCCAACATGACAAGAGATGGTTTGATGATGCAAATGTACCCATTTGAAGCATGTTTCATGTTGAAAATATTTCCATTTGAAGTGCGCAAGTTGGTGAAATGGACCTATAATTTTATAACCTGTAATCTTACTTTCCCAAAATACCCCTGACTTGTAAACCTCATAACTTGAGTTCTACAAATCAGATGAAAGACTTCTAATACAATTTGGAAAGCTAAGATCAAGACCTACAATTTTCATGTTGACCAAAAGTTGAGGAGAAACACGATTCTAGTTCAAAACTGGCTTGGAAGTTGGTTGACTTTTGTTGACCAAAATCACATTTCTCAAATGACCTGTAACTTGTCCTGATCATAACTTGAGTTCTATAAATCCAATCGAGGAATTCTAGTACTCAAATTAAAGCTAAGACCATGCTCCACAAGTTCCATGTTGGCCAAAAATTGAGATGAGACATGGATCTTGAGGTAACTGGTCTTGAAGTCAGGCACTAAATAGGGGATTTTACCCTGAGAACCCTAATTTAGTAACCTCTCAAACACTTAACCCTTGATGAATTGAACTTGAAATGATGTCTCATATGTCTTAACACAACATCCCATGACCATAGATACTTTGAATTGATTTTCTATCTTCTTCAATTGCACGGTTGGCTGAGGATTTACCAGATGAAAACCCTAACTGCGATACTTTCAACTGTGGCTTGTTCCACGTCACACAACCACTTGCATAAGCTCCACAATGACCTTTAAGGCCCTAAATAAGCCTTCCTTACATATCATACCCAAAATCATGCATTCACGAACCTCTGATGCTCTTCAGTTGGCCTTCCAGTTAGGAGTTGACCCACACACATCGATCTGTTCTTTAACAAGACACTGACCACTTCAAGACCAATCAAACTTGAGTAACCACTCTTGCTTAGGCTCAAATGCCCTGAGAAGACCTCTCTTGCTATGCACATCCCTTTTGATCCCCTGTTCCATGCATTATGCTATGCAATGCGAATGCTAGAAAGAAATGAAATGAAATGAAACATAAACCAAGTTAATAAAAGGTTGAGCAAATTTTAGGGTGCAACAGGTATGAAGAATTCCATGATCATAACTCATGATCTTACGGACAAGATTCAGAATTCTCCCATAATATTTCCTAAAGGTTTCAAGGACGCCAGACTCAGCCATGGAAATCAGACCAAATAAAGGTCCTAACTTAGGTTCCGGAAACTTGTATACAATAATCCTTTTTCTGTATACTTATATCTCTATAGAAGATCAGTACCAAAATCAAAGGAGAGACGAGAACCTGTAAAACATACAAACATGCAATGTTAAATGCAGGATCATTATGCAGATGCAAACATGGGATCAAGGTATCCAACGCTCAAACTTGCTGTTGTATTGTTGACTGAAAACAACCAGAGCTTCGCTCTAATAAGAAATTCAGAAAACCAAGACACTGAGACAGTAGAAAACCGGAGTACTCAGGATCGAAAGTCCACTCGGACAAAAAAACCAGAAAACCGGGTTGGTTGAAAGTCATGGTTTCCTGCAAAACCCCTCCCCTCTTACATGTGGGTTCTAGTCTTGAAATGGTACGGCATCCTATGCAGGTCATCAGTATTACAGACTCTCAGGTCGAGAAACAATGATACATTCACCATTTCTGGTTTGGCATCATGGTCAATCGAGGAGGTCTCAACTAACTTCCCAATGAACGGTCTCCAGAGTCATTAGTTTTCTAATTCAACACCCCCTCAACTGCCCTAAATGCGTAGGATAGGATGTCCCCAAAGAAAACCTCGTCTGAACATTGTCGCTATTGCGAAAATCGGCGCCGGCTGACAGAAGAGTCGCCACCGTGCGTTATTTATCCCAACGGAGGGAAAGGAAACGCTTGAAGTAAACCTCGCAAAAAACGGGAAAGGTATGGTCATCGCAACCAAAACCTGGGTTCGGGAGTCGGTTACGCAAGGGGAAGGTATTAGCACCCCTCACGTCCGTCGTACTCGACGGGATCCACGCTTGCTTGGGTTGTCTAAAGGATGAAAAACAATCTATCTACGGCTGCTAAATCTAAACGGAAGGGAATTGACTCGATAGAGCGTCGCACTTTATGCCTACGTATTCTCAGGAGAGAAAGTCAGAGTCAACGTAGTTCGGGAAACTACAGGGAAATTGGCTCGCCAAGACTTCGCGTCTTGTGCCTACGTACTTCCACACTACATGGAAGATCAGAGCTTACGTAGTTCAGGCTAACTACGGTTAAACAGGGTGTTCTCACACAGGAGTGAGAAATTAAACTGGTTTTACAGGTACGGGAACCTATAGGAAAAACTATGGTCTGGTCTCAAATGCACTCGGGCAAGAGAAAAGGGTAACATCAGTCGTCAGCGGGAAAGTCTCGATTGCACAGCAGCGAGAGAACAAAAAGTTAGTCGTTAGTGTGCTCGCTAGGATATCGCATCCTATGCCTACATATTCTCGTCTGGTACGAGAAATCAGAGCAGCTGTAGTTCGGCTACTTTCGGGACCACAGCTCAAATCTCACTTTATTAATCTTCTGAAAATGATTACAATGATTGAGGATTGAAAAATAAACTCCTAGAAAATACTATCCCATCCTATGAAGAATCAAATGGAAAATAGTCCCCTAACAAGTGGACTTCTAAACTACCCCTAAAAGTGTAAAAAGTCCCCTAACAAATGGACATTTAAAACTATCCCTAAAATAAACTCCATGAAGAAAATATACTCTAAAAAAATATTAAATCTACACTAACATTTTTTCCTATTTTCATACTTCTATTTTCTTCTTTTTTCATTTCTTTCTTTTTCTATTTTCTCTTCATAATCTTTTTCAATATTTTTCTCATTTCTCGCTATTCTTTTATCCTCATTTCTTTTCAATATTCTTTTTATTCTCATATTTTTCAATATCCTCTTTTCCTTAAAAATCTAAGCAAGTGAATGTAAAAGGCAATATAAAAAAGGAAAATACAAAAGGAAGGGGGGGTACACAGTTAATCAAAGGGGGTACCGGAGAAAAGCAAACAAAGCAGAATAGGGCCCAGCCCACAAAAACTTCAGCTAAAACAAAAAAAAAAGGGAGGGGTGCAGTAAGGGATTCGCTGGGCCTGGCCCTGGTTCAAAGAAAGAAGAGAAACGGAGGGCAACTTGGAAACAGGGGGTGTACGAACGAAAAAACACTTTGGGCCTCAGAAGCCCAAACCCGAACCAACCCAAGGGGTTCCCAACGCCCATACACTCCTCAGAAACCCTAATCCCCTCTCTCCCTCTCTCACGGCCGTCTACTGTTCACCTCTCTTCCTTCTCTTCGATCTCCATCCAAACCTTCTTGCTGAAAGCCTCTTCAACTCAATCATCCTCAGCAAAACGAAACGCGAATCAAAGCAAACAACATCAAAATGTCTTCTTATTATCAACTGATTTGCATGAATCTCAACAAGCTGAAGATGAGCTATCGGAGTTTTTCCATGCAAAGGAGATCCTGAGAAATCTTACGAGGATGCGAAGATCTTGAGGGATGATGGAGGTTTGAGGATCATTGAAGAAATAACCTGGAAATGGGCGAACGGACCTTTGTCGATGGTACTGATGAACGGAGGACGATCTTGAAACATTTTTTTCTGGAAAGGTTTGAAGAAACCCATGGATGTTCTTGAAGTCGTTGTTGAAGGAACCTGGAAACGATCACACGTTGAGGAATGTTCTTCGCGAATCTAGATGATGATAACGGTTGCCTTGAAGATCTTGTTGTGACGGAGAAATCTTGACGATCTGGAAAATGATGGATGAATGTTCTTGCTGAAGCTTGTTTCTGGAGATTGTTCTTGAAGACGGTTGAGCATTGTTACGAACTCAGATGAATCTTGAACGATTTCTTGATGTTTATTGTTGAATCTGAAGAAGGATGAACACATGGAGTTCAAGAATTGTTGATGTTGATTCTGGTGACGATCTGGAAAATACGCAAGAACATTTGAGGATCTTGATGAGGATCGGAGAAGGTATGAAGGTCTATGAAGATCCTTGACGAAATCTAGAAAACGCATGAAGAACACTACGAAGAACGGATGAACACGATGAAGGAGCTATGAAGGTTGGGGAAGAAATCTGGAAAAGGCGTGAAGAACAAGTTCGTTGGTGAAGATCAACACGAGGTTCCGGAAGCGAGATCGAAGAACACACGAACATTCATGGTGATTTCTGGAAAGAAACTTGATCCGATGGTTGAACATTTTCCGGCGGGATCCATGGTGTTTCCGGTGATAGTTTGAAGTTTCCGGCGGTCATTGATGAGGATCGGTCGGAGAAGATGATGATGATTGGTGTTAGAATCATTTCTGGGTTTTTTCCAGTTTCCGGCGGGTTAGACGGCGGCCGGAATTGGTTGGAGGTGGCCGGAAGGAGTTGGGGACGGTGGTTGCATGGCCGCCGCCCATGCAACCGGTGGGACTCAGGGCTGGACAAGTGGCGAGGTTAGTGGAGGGAGCTGGTGCATGCGTGCCACGTGTGAGTGGCGTGGCAGAGAGAGGGAGAAGGGAAGTGTGAGGTGGCGTGATGTGGTGAAATCTAAAATGTGTGGGTGGCTCCTCCTATTGATAACACGTGGTGCAGGGTTATATAGGACACATGGCATATGGACTCTGAAAATGGACAAAAAAAATGGACATAGACTGGGCCTCCAACCTGCACTGGGCCCAAACGAAAATTGAATACAATAACCCAAAAATCTGAATAATAATGAAAAATGATTAAAAACCTGATTAAGAACTAATCCTAATTAACTAATTAACTGATGATTAAGACCTAATAATTCCAATTAATTTCTAACCTAATAAAACTCTAATAATTCCACTAATCTAAAAACTAAACTAAAAAACTCTAATAATTCTCTATTTAAAATTTTATTAAATTTCTACTAAATCTCTAATAAAACCTATATCACTTATTTAAAAGAAAAATCTATATTCTATTAAAACCTATTAAACTCTATAAAATGCTAAAAAATGATTTAAAGCTATTAAAACTATTAAAATAAAAACTATTAATGTTCTATATTATCCCAAAAAAAATGATTAAAAAATCTAGTAAAACCCTAATAATACCTAATAAAAATCCAGAAAATCCTAATAATTCCCAAAGGAACAAAAATAGCACAGAACGACAAATAACACTGCGAGAGCGCACCGGGATAACTGGTAAAAATAAACGGACACCGAAATATCCCTAAAAACAACGGCGCGAGCTGAAAACACTGGGAAGAGCACAGCTTCCCGAAAAATACGTTTCTACCTATCTAAACTGATTAAAAAACACCTGAAATGCGAGACGAGGGTTGTGATCCCGATAAAATCAATACAACTGAAAAAATGCACTGTATGCGATATGTGGATGCGAATGCGGTCATGCATCGAAACATCGAGCCAGATACGGGACCCGGTTGGTCAAATTTTAGGGTGCAACAGCTGCCCCTATTCAAGCGGCTTGGACCTGAATGGGTGAAGAGCGCTCAGCCTTCAAACATTCAAAGGTAGATGACGGTTGAATACAAATGAAACCCTGAAATTTGCCAACTGTGGGAATATACTGCAAAACAGCTTGAGGAATAGCCTCCAACAAACTGAAGTTTGGTTGTCACGGCAACAACTGGACAATTATCTGATAAAATTTTCTCTCCTTCTCACCATCAATCACCTGTGCGACGCCACAAGTATTGGAATAATGCTTCAGAAAGCAAACAACTTGATTCCCATCTCTCTTATGGGATCAAATCCTGTCATCTCACAGTTCACAGCGAACTTGAGGACAATTCTCCTGGGCACCCATTCTGTCAACAGGCCGCAACTTTAGAAATATGATATATGCCAATCTTTTTTTCCAGTCCCGACGTAACAACCAAATGTGAAGAATCACTCCACTGGGGGAGAAGAGAAGCTTAACCACACAACTCTGCAAGGGAACAAACTCGAAATCCAATGAGGTAACCAACCTGGTCCATGTTTCGAAATGCGTATGTCTGAGAATGATGCAATGCCCTATATGACATGGAAATGATATACGTTCGGTTTGAAAATGCGGGGCCCAGACGGCATGGAAATGCTACATGTTTGTATAAATGCAATGACGATATATGCAAATGTAAATGCAGGCTCGAGCTGCCAGAGAACACTAGGTCTAGAACCGCTTGGTCAAAATAAATGTCGGAGGCAAAGTCAACTCCACTGAAGGTAACCTGATATCACAGAATCATCTCAGCAAAATAAATGCTGGAAAAGGGAAACCAAATCCGCTGGGAATAACCGTCCTGCTGGAGAAATGGAAAGGCAACCCTGCTTGGGGAGAAACAACTCTGCTTGGGAATGCTCTCTTCAAACCATTGGCAACTGATTGTGCTCTGCGGGGATTGACCCAAACTGGGGTTGATTGCGCGCAGCACGCTGCTGGAAATGCCCCTTCTATCAAGGATATCAATCTTAATCTGTTGAGGATACTCCTGATCCTACTCTGATGCGGGATAAAATACAATCTCGACTCTTCCGGGGATAATACACAACTTTCATCTGCTGACGAGTAGCAATTCTGATTTAACAACGTCCACAAGGAACTCAAACATTACTCGGAGTACTGGTATCCGTTGAGCTTCGTATCGGGGAACATGACGACATGCGGGTCATTGGGAATTACTGTGTCAGATACCTTTAGGTTTTTGTTTTTACTGGTTTAGGATAAACGTGGATTATGTACACAACGGAAGATATGGAAAATACTAGACGAGAACTAGCATTCAAAGGTAGGCTACCAGACGAGAACTGATAGGAAAATAGATTAGGAAAATTAAACGGAAATTGATTTGATAACGACATGTACCAGACGAGAACTGATACAACACTTGAAGAAACGGTGACCCAAACGAGAACTGGTTACAACAAACTACACCAGACGGGAACTGATGCTTACAATAAACTACACCAGACGGGAACTGATGCTTACGGAAAGGTGGGCCAGACGAGAACTGGTTACCGGTTTGCCAGGCGAGAACTGGGCTTTGGAAACGACTGGTTACTGACACGTAACAGGTTTAAACTGCAGGTCATGCTCCAACGACAGCAAGGCCTTTTTCAGATTGTTAAGGTTTTTGATAAGGGTAATGACACGATTCCCCGATACTCAACTCCGGCTGGGGGTAAACAGACTTGCTTGAACAACTTGCCCCAGTGCACTCAACTTGCCCCAATCCAACTCTTGGGAGTACTTGCTCTGAACAGCTTGCTATGAGATGACCTCGAGATTACTTGCCCCGGTATCTATACGACAACAGAATTCAATCTTCATTAAACCCCTATCGACCCAGCTGGTTTCTTCACTATCTCCGCAGTGACTTGCCCCGGAATGAGCGCATAAGCGACTTAACCCGATCTGATTATCCACCTGAAGTATCTGCTTTCCAATCTCCACTGTCGCTACTGCGAAAATCAGCGCCGGCTGAACAGAAGAGTCGCCACCGTGCGTTATTTATCCCACAGGAGGGAAAGGAAACGCTCAGAGTAAACCTACCGCAAAGACGGGAAAGGTATGGTCATCGCAACCAAAACCTGGATTCGGGAGTCGGTTACGCAAGGGGAAGGTATTAGCACCCCTCACGTCCGTCGTACTCGACGGGATCCACGCTTGTTTTCGGGTATGGATTGTTATTCTATCTACTCTACAGGTCAGGGGTTAAAAAGAAAAGAAAATGACTCGGCAAAGTATCACACTTTATGCCTACGTATTCCCGTCTGGAACGAGAAATCAGAGTCAACGTAGTTCGCCTACCTACTGGAAAGGAAGGGAAGGTTGCTCGCTGGGATATCGCATCCTATGCCTACGTACTTTCATACAGCATGAAAGATCAGAGCAAACGTAGTTCGGGCCACGGAAGACACAGGCTTGTCTTGATTGTTTTTTATTCCTTCTGAAAAGGGGTTTTCTGATTAATAGTCAAAGCGGACAAAAATGACGTTTTGATGAGTTCACATTCTTTTACGGAAGAAGTGTCTTTTATTGTGTTTGAAATATTTATTGTGTTTTTCTGGTTGTTTTGAGAAAGGAGAGACAGAACTCTAACCTACGGTTGCAAAGGGAATCAAACTAACCTGATGTTATCATGCATGGGTTAAGACCTAGTGTCTATCATGCTCCTCTCTTGCGCAGAGAGAAACAGAGATCCTAAGGGAATAGACGGAAACAGAAACAATAGCAGCATATACAATAAAGCAGTAAAATGCATGGATGCAACAATACAAGCGAGGCAAGGGAGTCCCACTCAACCTCGAACCTAGAAAACAACAGGCAAAAGTGAACAGAGTTCACTTTCAACCTAACAGGTTAAACAGCAAAAAATACAGTCAGGGAACACCAATCAATACATCAGAAAATAAAAACAGCAAAAATAAACAGCCACAGCAGCTTTGCATCAACATCTGTCTTCAAGTCATCTCCAAACAGCTACAAGCTTCAGGCAAGCCTCAGTCTCCATCTCCACAACCTTCAAGCAAGGTCTTCATCATCAGTCTTCCATCTGCAATGGCTTTTCTTCAAGTCTTAATCTCCAAGAGGAATATCAGTCAACAAGATGAAATGAATGTTAAACAGTCAACTACCTACCAAGGGTGGCTCATTAACTGTTAACATTATACAGACAAGTTTCTCTCAAAAGTTCTATCTTTCAAATACATTCACTAATCCTTCCAAAGGAAGGAGGTGGATATTTGAAAGAGACTTTGAATCATAGAGAAAGAATGGAGGCAGACAAGGCCTTCCATGTTTGTGAATCAAGTTCTCTACTCTAGAGCTCTGCCTAGCTCCTAAATCCTATACTCCTCAACAGCTGCCAGCAAAGGACTCCTCATCAACTCTGGAAGTTGGACTTCATTCTCCTTGATCTCCAATGTCCTTCATCATCTAAGTCTTCAGCTCTCCCAATCCCCAAGCAAACCCAATACCCCATACAGACAAATGAAAATAACCCTAGAGAGGGCACACCACACCAGTCAAGCAAATATAAGCAGTATACTAATAGCAGTAGGGGAATCCTAATATTTTCTAAGGGATCTAATATCTACCCATAATCCCTATAGTCCCATACCCCAAAGATTCAATCTACAACTCCTAAGGGAAATGATCTAAGTCACCTATGGTATCTCCTAAACCCTAGTTCTGATCACACTAATCACACCTAAACAAATCATCCAAGATTAAGTTCTAAAATTGTGAATTAAATTTTATATACAAGATAAAGGTCTAAGCTAATTAACCTAAAAATAATGGATCAAAAATATTAAAGCAACTAACCAAACTAAAATTAACAATTTCATGTATTAAACTAATCATTATTTACACCTATTTAAAAGAAAAATATGCTAAAAATATAAAAATTAAATTAAATTGGAATTTTTTTGTATAATAATTTTCTTGACAGAATTAAGAAAAGGATGCAAAAACAACCATTAAAAAACATGCATTTTTCTATTTGTTATGATTTTTCAAAGAATTAAAAGAATTAAAAGAAAATAAAATGGAATTAATTGGACTAAGGGTGCAGAAAGTAATTAAACCAATTGAAAATGAGAGATGGGCCCAGACTGGGGGGCGCGCATAGCAAGCGCGTCTGGGCCCAATGAATTAGAAGACTTAATCAAAAAAATAAAAAAACTGAAACGGTGCTAATAGCAAAGATTTTAGTTGAAATTAGCTTTGGGCCTGATTTGAGGGGGTGGCGTTAGCATTGGAAACCTGAGCCCATTGGTGCGTTTAAATGAAACGCTGAGTTTTGATGCTCAGACTCATTCCCTCCAAATTTCAATTAAATCGTGGCCATACGATCAAGCCTTCAGTCAACCAAGGAGACCCCATCCAACGGTCCTCACCTTTCTTCCCCAACTGGTTAGGGTTTTCAGCCATGGGAGCTCCATGCACGAGCTTAGAAACCAGACCTTCCACTCATCCATACAATCTCAATTCTCCATGAAAACAAAATCTGCAAAGAGCAAAGTTGCTCTATTCTCTTCCCTCTACACAGCCATAACAATAGATACCTCTAAAACTCAACCAAAAAGCAAACCCGATGAGTATAAAGCACTGATTCCACCATTTTCACCTGAGATCAATCCTGCCAAACCTTGCTAATCTTTACCCTAGCATGATCTACATCTTTCACTGATCATTATGAGCTATAAACCTAAGATTATCGTGCATTATCCTTAATGTTCTAAGCTCTAATAGTTTTGGTACACCATTGATAACCTCCATGAAACTTCTCCAAACTTTGTGAAATCCATCATCTAACCTAACCTAACAGTTCTATGCTAACAATTCTCTATAATTCTAACTAAATCAAGAAAATCGAATGAGAAAACCAACCTGGTGTGAATGGTGAAAACAGGTGCTGAATTCTCTTGATCCAATGCTTGCAATGAGTGGAAATGGATCAGGGAACTTGATTATGAGTTCTGTATGCAAAAGACCTTGCTCCAAGGTCTTGAATCTTGCAATCACCAAATTCTTGCTCCTTGGATGATGAAGTTGTGTGGCACGATTCCTCTTCAATTCAACCAAATTTTGATGTGAATTCTGATCTATGAAAGATGTTGATGATGATCAAATCAAGAAATGTGGAAATTGGTAGAGATTTTATGGAGTTTGAGATGCTTTTGCAAATTGGAAGAATGATGTGAAACTTGGTATCATGCACAAAATGAATCACCAACCATGGCATGAAGCTATTCAATTCAATATATAGGTGAAATTAGAAAGTCCTAGAACCTTGGAGAACCTTCCCATGCACACTTTCCCTTGGATTTGGATTATGTAACTTTCTTTGTAAGTAACCAAGCATAACTTCTAAATCTTTAACCAAACTCAAAAATCCACTTTTTCAAATGTTCTTAAAACATTTTTTCCAATCAAAATGACCTATAATTTCATCTCATTTGGCCAAATTATGAAAAATCTCAAATTTAGGTCATTTTTTATTCATTAAATCCACCAATTTTGAAACCTTGAGCTATGAACCTTTCCAATCTTTCATGGTCACTTTTCTAGACTCAAAATGTCATTTGGAGCAAGTTTGATGTTGTAAAGTTTTCCATTTGAAGCTTCCTTGTATGAGTTTTGGGCATAGGCTTGAAATGACCTGTAATTCTCAGATGACCAAAATACCCTTTTCTTGCCAAGACCATAAGTAGAGTTCCACAAATCTTATGAAGGCATACCATACCATTCTAGAAATATAATACAATGAGGAACAACTCTTATGTTTACCATAAATCCATTTGAAATATCCTTGAGGGGTAAACATTGCTTGGAAGACAAGTAACTTTCACAGACAAAATTTCAGATACCTCAGATGACCTGTAACTTGCAAGGACCATAACTTGAGTTCTATAAATCTCCTTGATGTCTTCCACCACTCAAATTAAAGGTATTGAGATCCTCTACAAGTTTCATTTTGGCCAAGGATCCATTTGAAGCTTGCATCTTGACTTATCTTGCTTGGAAATTTGACCTAAACTAGGGGATTTTACACAGAAACCCTAATTTAGAAACTCCTCTTCTCCTTGATTTCTCTTGATTTCTTCTTGGCACAACACCATATCCTTCTATACATGTCAAATGATGAACCCCACATCTCTCCAATAGCCCTTGATACCTTTCAATCAAACAATTGACCTAGAGTTGACCCAAGGTTGACCCAGATGAAACCCTAGTTGACTGCCTTCAACTGCAACTCTTGTGATCACATCAATGACTTGCCTCCTTCTCCAAATGACTTTCTAAGTCTTCCATGATGTCTATATACTCTCCATGCTCAATTCACAGCTCACAACTTCTTTGATGATCTTCAGATACCCTCAGATAGGAGATAGATGCACTGCTTGATCCACTGACTTCTTAGCTTTCAAATTCTTTCTGATGACTTGGATAAGATTGAATTTGAATAATAACCTCTTGATAGGCTCATAGATATGAGAATAGTGCTTGGTCCCTTGTTAGATGACTTGCTATGTTATGCCATGCTATGCAGATGATTAGATTATGTACATGACTCTATATGCAAATGCTAATGCAACTGAAACATAAACCAAGTGAAGAAGGTTGAGCAAATTTTAGGGTGCAACAACTGTCCCTATTCAAGCGACTTGGACCCGATTGGGTGAAGAGCGAACGGCCTTCAAACATTCGAGGTACGAGACGGTTGAATACTAAGAACCCGGAAATTTGGCAACCGCAGAAATAAACTGCACCACTGCTTGGGGAACGACATTCATCAACTGAATCTAACTGTTACGACAACCCACTGATCCTTTAGCGACCGTGCTGGGAATTATTTTCATCAGCCTGAAAAAGATTCTATCATCGAAAAACTTGTCCACGTTAGGACGCCTGTGTCATCAACACAAAGAAACATTAACTAAAACTTGTCCACGTCAGGACTCCACCTGTCGTCAATCAGGAAAAATCTCGGCAACTTCGCTGGGGATAATTCGTCTGCACTCCATCAGAAATAAATCGCCCACGTTAGGAATAAACTCTTCCACGTTAGGAATAACACCGTCCACGTTAGGACTAAGACTTCGTCTGGATCTGTCCACGTCAGGACTAAACTTTCTAGGTTATGAATACATCGTCCACGTTAGGATCCGCCCTTCCATTTTAGGAATAAACTTCGTCCACGTCAGGAACACAATTTCCACGTAAGGAACACATCTTTCCACGTAAGGAATCACATTTTTCCATGTAAGGAATACCATCTTTTCACGTAAGGAATCACTTGTCCACGTAAGGACTACATCATCCACGTTAGGACCCACCTTTCCACGTAAGGAATGCCATCTTTCCACGTAAGGAATGCGTCTTCTTTCCACGTAAGGAATAAACTTCTTTCCATGTAAGGAATCAATCTTTTTTCCACGTAAGGAACTGATTTCTTTCCACGTTAGGAACGCCATCTTTCCACGTAAGGAATTACTCTTTCCACGTAAGGAATACAATTCTTTCCACGTAAGGAATCAATCTTTCCACGTAAGGAATCACAATCTTTCCACGTAAGGAAACACAATCTTTATTTGTCCACGTCAGGACTCCCATCTCGTCTTGATTTGTCCACGTCAGGACTTCCATCTTCTCTGCTGAGGAAATAAACTTGTCCACGTCAGGACTTACATCTCGCCCACACAAATAGAGATAAACTTGTCTGCGTCAGGACTTGCGCATCTTTGACTCGCTGGGGAAATAAAACTTGTCCACGTCAGGACTCATGTTGCGTCAACACGAAGAAGGATAAATCTGTCCACGTCAGGACTCGCGCATCTTGTCATCACAAAAAACTATAAACTTGTCCACGTCTGGACGCACATTTCACCATTACGAATAAAGATATCTGCTGGAAATAAATGGTCCACGTCAGGACACCAACACGAAGAGCAATCAACTTTGTCCACGTCAGGACCTCACATTCCATCCATACCGAGAAATCGAATCTGTCCACGTTAGGACTAGCACATCTCGTCAACCCGAGGAAATAAATCTGTCCACGTCAGGACTTCACATCCCATCAGTTCTGAGCAATCGAACCTGTCCACGTTAGGACTAACACCTCTTATCAGCCCGGGGAAATAAATCTGCGTTAGGACACCCCTTTCTATAGCGCGAAGAAAACCCGTCAATATAGGAATAAATTGTCCACGTCAGGACGCATTTCTCCATTGGTCCCAAACTACAAACCCTTAGCACTGACGTGACAGCGATTTTGAGGCGGGCTCTACTGGGGATATTTGGAAACCAAACTACCGAACGCCTGTTTTGATAACCGGCGGCAACCTCTGAAATTCTGATTCATGAAACCCTTTGATGACAAATAACTCTGCTTGGGGACAAGGAGATATTTTTCCTACTAACTCTGGCGGGGAAAATAAGAGAAATTTACAAATAACTCTGCTCGGAGACAAAGAGACTTTAATCTAATAACTCTGTGGGGAACATTGCCGAAACTGACATTATCATTGAATGTATCACGCTGAGATCTTGAATGTTTGGTAATTCATTGGAGCCAGAGCTCCTTCCTGCAAGAGAAACAATATTCGAAACAAACAGTTAGCCAACCTGGTTTATGTTTCAGAATGCATATGTTTGACAATGGCGTAATGCTCCATTCGACATGGACATGCTACGCGTTTTTATTTGGTAGATGCAAGTATGACACTATATGCCGATGCAAATGCAGACTCGAACTGCTGGGATACAGAAACCGCTTCAGCAAAATAAATGCTGAAGACAATGCCGACTCCGCTGGGGATAGCCAGGTGCTACAGAATTATTCCAGCAAAATAAATGCTGGAAGAGTGAAGTTAACCCTGCTGGGGAATATAACTCTGCTGGGGAATATCAGATACGCCTGGTATGATTGGACTCCTGCTGGAGAGTGAACGGATATCACTCGGTATTCTGACAAAATAAATGCCAGGGCACACAACCAACTCTGCCGGGGAGAGTCTTAATCTTCGAGTTCCACTGGGAGGAAGGAAAACATTTGCCGAGAAGAGAACTCCGTCGGGGGCGAAACGATTCTCTTGGGGAAAATCAACTGACTCCGCTGGGGGAGAGTAAATGACCCTGCGGGGAAAGGTGAACTGTCTGAATACAGCTCACCAATTGGAAATATTAATCTTCTGAGACTAAACCACTCTGCTTGAGATAGAGGAATCCTTCTGGGGGACACCACACTGTCTGAATACAGCCTTTGCTTTTGGAATCGCCAAACTCTGCTAAGGATAAACGACTTTGCTGGAGAATGTCCTTCGAATAAGCTGGGACTAGCTAGGGAGTTTGATCCTTCTTCAGTAAGGGACATTGTTATCTTGGAAGCGCGACCTGCGTGGGGATAGAGTCTTTCGTTACGAGCTCCTGGTCCATACTGCACTCTTTTGATCGTCCTCTTCATACGGCTACAAACCCTGCAACACCACAAACAAGACAAGACAAGTCTATGCAACCAAATCTATTCAGGTTAGCGTTAGTGACATCGTTTTCAGTTAATTCAAAGTTTTAGCAATTATTGGCAAGGGCCAGCGATGTTATACACATGCTAGTTTCATCAAACTTAGGCGTTTATCATGCACAAAACAGTAAAGAACCAGCATCAAGTACTGAATAACATATTTTATTGATTGGGCCCCTGAACGGGCGGAGTTTTGTACACGGGATGTAACTCCTGAAAAGAGGAAGCTACGCATAACAAATATACAAGTATGCACAAGAAGCATAAATATATTGACAAATTAAATTTGTACACATGTCGGCAACGGGATGCAGACAAACATCACGAACTGATCCTCCTATGACTCGCCCGCCTCTAATGCTTTCCCCGGCATTCACACTTCCGAAGAGATTGTATCTGATAATCGACCCCGTCAGGTATATTCTCCCGCACCAATGCTCAATGCAGTATCAAATTCGGACCGCAGTCATTTGCTTTTCAAATCCCTAACTTTTGCGTGAACCGCCCTTTACGGGTTTTCAGTTCACCGGGATACCCTTTTTTGCCGAAGCCGCCCAGTGTAGGTCTTCAACTTCGCGGGTGTACATTTTTTCATTTTATCCCTAACTTTTTCCCGAACCTTTCATTTTGTTTTTGGTTCGCCAGGATGTCCTATTTTTGCCTGGACTCTCTTTTTCCTGTCCAGCGGGTCAATTTCAAGCAAAGTATTTTTTAACTGCGTCCGAATTCACAGGCGACGTAAAGTCTTCACCGTCCATGGTGGACAACAACAACGCTCCTCCTGAAAAGACTTTTCTGACAACGTATGGCCCTTCGTAGTTAGGGGTCCACTTGCCCCTGTGATCTGCCTGCGGTGGGAGAATCCTTTTCAGCACAAGGTCGCCCGTCTGAAAGCTCCGAGGATATATTTTCTTATCATACGCTTTCTTCATTCGGCTCTGGTACAAACGACCGTATGCTAGAGAAGCGAGCCTCTTCTCATCCATTAAGCTCAGTTGGTTTAACCTGTCTTTCACCCATTCTGCCTCGTCTAGCTGGACGTCTCGTAATACCCTCAGAGAAGGAATCTCAACTTCTAATGGTAGCACTGCTTCCATTCCGTATACTAACGAGAACGGGGTTCCCCCGGTTGATGTGCGTACCGTCGTACGATAACCGTGCAAAGAGAAAAGTAGCATCTCGTGCCAATCCTTATAGGTCACCACCATCTTTTGAACGATCTTCTTTATATTCTTATTGGCCGCTTCAACAGCGACATTCATCTTGGGTCGGTAAGGGGAGGAGTTGTGATGTTCGATCTTGAAATTCTGACAGAGCTCCTTCATCATTTTGTTGTTCATGTTTGAACCGTTGTCAGTGATTATCCACTCAGGGATCCCATATCTGCAAATGATATCTCTCTTGATGAACCTGGCCACCACCTGCTTAGTTACATTTGCGTAAGACGCCGCTTCCACCCACTTGGTGAAATAATCGATTGCTACTAGAATGAACCGGTGCCCGTTAGAAGCCGTCGGCTCGATCTTTCCAATCATATCGATTCCCCACATCGAGAATGGCCATGGCGATGACATCACATTCAGAGGACTCGGAGGCACATGGATCTTATCAGCATAGATTTGGCACTTGTGGCACTTCCTCGCAAACTTGAAACAATCAGTTTCAATAGTCAGCCAAAAATAACCTGCCCACAGCAGCTTCCTCGTCATAGCATGCCCACCAGCATGCGTACCAAATGTACCTTCGTGGATTTCCTCCATGAGCAACTTTGCCTCTTTTTCGTCTACACAACGCAGTAGCACCAAGTCGTGAATTCTTCTGTATAAGACACCATCCGGATTCAAATAGAAATTACCCGCTAATCTCCTGAGAGTCTTCTGATCTTGACTGGATGCCCCAGCCGGATACTCTTTATTCTTCAGGAAATTAAGGATATCGAAATACCACGGTTTATCGTCGGATGCTTCGTCAATAGCAAATACGAAGGCAGGTCTGTCAAGCCGAGAGATAACAATGCTGGGAGCCTCGTTCCAGAAGTTGACTTTGTACATGGAAGACAAAGTGGCCAGGGCATCAGCCATCTGATTCTCTGCCCGCGGTACATGATGCAACTCAACCTTGTCGAAGAAAGGCAACAATCTCCTCGCATAGTTCATGTACGGTATCAAATTAGACTGGCGTGTCTCTCATTCTCCCTTTATTTGATTCACCACCAGAGCTGAGTCTCCGTATACGTCCAGATTTTTGATTCGCAAATCAATGGCTTCTTCAAGCCCCATTATACAAGCTTCGTATTCGGCTTCATTATTGGTAACTGAAAAGGTCAATCGAGCAGTAAACGGGATGTGCGACCCGTGTGGAGTAGTGATGATTGCCCCTATTCCGCTACCGTAAGCGTTTACAGCTCCGTCAAATATCAACTTGCATTTGGAACCCAATTCTGGTCCTTCGTCTGGCAACGACTCTTCGCAATCTTTCATCTTTAGGTACATGATATCCTCGTCAGGAAAATCAAACCTCATCGATTGGTAATCTTCAATAGGCTGCTCTGCCAAGTACTCAGACAGTACACTCCCCTTTATTGCCTTCTGCGAGACATACTGGATGTCATATTCAGTCAAGACCATCTGCCACCGGGCAATTCTTCCTGATAACGCCTGCTTTTCGAATACATATTTGATAGGGTCCATCTTCGAGATGAGCATGGTTGTATAATTCAGCATGTATTGCCTCAAACGCTTGGCGGCCCAGGCTAGCGCGCAACACGTTTTTTCAAGCATTGAATATCGAGATTCACATTCAGTAAATTTCTTACTCAAGTAGTAGATCGCATGCTCTTTTCTTCCTGTCTCGTCATGTTGACCGAGAACACAACCCATGCTTCCCTCAAGAACTGTCAAATACATAATCAAGGGTCTCCCTGCCACTGGGGGTGTCAAAATAGGAGGCTCCTACAAATACTGCTTTATTTTATCGAATGCCTTTTGACAATTTTCGTTCCACGTCACAACTTGATCTTTCTTCAACAGCTTGAATAATGGTTCGCACGTAGCCGTTAGGTGAGATATGAACCGAGCGATGTAGTTCAACCTCCCTAAAAACCCGCGCACCTCTTTCTCTGTTTTAGGCGTCGGCATCTCTTGTATTGCTTTTATTTTTGCAGGATCAACCTCTATTCCTCTTTCACTTACGATAAACCCCAGCAGTTTACCCGATCTCACCCCGAAGGTGCACTTGTTAGGGTTCAGTCTCAGCCTGAACTTCCTAAGCCTTTTGAATAACTTCAGCAGATTCACTAGATGCTCTTCCTCCGTCTGGGATTTGGCAATCATATCGTCAACATAAACTTCGATCTCCTTATGCATCATATCATGGAAAAGAGTCGTCATTGCACGCTGATACGTTGCCCCAGCATTCTTCAATCCGAAGGGCATCACTTTGTAACAAAATGTTCCCCAAGGCGTTATGAAAGTAGTCTTCTCCATGTCCTCTGGCGCCATTTTAATCTGATTATAGCCCGAGAAGCCATCCATGAAGGAGAATACGGAGTATTGAGCAGTATTATCAACTAACACATCGATATGAGGAAGTGGAAAATCATCTTTCGGGCTCGCTTTATTTAAGTCACGGTAATCTACGCACATTCTCACTTTACCGTCTTTCTTTGGCACTGGCACAATATTAGCGACCCATGAGGGATATTTTGTCACAGCTAGGAAACCAGCATCCCACTATTTTTGAACCTCTTCTTTAATCTTTACTGCCATATCGGGTCTAGTTCTGCAAAGCTTTTGCTTGACCGGCGGGCATTCTTCTTTCAACGGCAATCGGTGCACAACCATATCTGTATCAAGCCCAGGCATGTCCTCATACGACCAAGCGAACACATCACTATACTCTCTGAGCATTTCAACCAGTCTTCGCTTGACGTCGCTCTGCAGCGCGGCTCCTATATGAATATTCTTTTCAACCCTTTCCGACCCCAGGTTAATAATTTCGATGACCTCCTCATGAGGCAGAATGACTCGCTCTTCTTGCTTCACCAACCAAGACAATTCTTCGGGAACGTCCCCATCTTCAACAATCTCCTCTTCGGCCTGAAATACCGGGTGTTCAAAGTCGGGACGAGTCATAGGTGGTTCAAGGATGTCATCTAAAAATGTTATCCTGCAAAAGGGATGGTTAAATGCTTCAAAATGCGTATAAAGCGAATAACCACATTGCCTTTTTATTGAAAAATAAAAAACAAGAAAAACAGAGATCGCAATATTTGCACATGAAAAACGCCTTTTATTTAATGATTAAACACGCAATGTTCATAACAGCACAACCCTAAGCAAATCATGATGCCCCGGGCAAGACACCAGATTGTTCAACAATTAAAAACAAAGCATTACTGTTTAAGAGTCACAGGAACAATCTCCTGGATAGACCAGTTGCACAATCCTTGTCCTGGCACGCTCGGCTGAATCCAGGCGTCCATGTCGCAATCGCTGTCTCCTTCGTCAGACTCTGAAGCAGCGTTGACGGTCTCATGACATACTCCACTGGCAGTGATGGTTATTGGCCCTCTGAAATGGGGTGCCCCCACAGCGGGTGTTGATGACGACGGTTGATATCCCAGCCCAAATCGATCCATCTTCACGGGAATATCCAGCACTTTGTCTCACCAGTCTCTACTAGAGCTTGGGCTTCTTTATATGACGAGACGGCTATCTCCGACGCTTTACTCGGCCCGGGACCTTTGTCTTTGATGCGCAACCCTTCAAATGCCTGACAGGGTGTTTCGTGAATCTCTCCATCGACCTCCACATACTTAAATGATGACAGATGGCTGACCAGGATGTCTTCTTCTCCGCACACAGTGACCACGCTGTCTCCTACCATATATTTCAACTTCTGATGTAAGGTAGACGTGACTGCCCCAGCACCATGAATCCAGGGTCTTCCGAGCAGGCAGCTATATGCAGGTTGGATGTCCATGATATAAAATTTAGTTGCGAAAACCTCCGGGCCCACCTGTAAAGGTAATGTTATAGATCCAAATACTGTTCTTCGCGTCCCATCAAACGCCCTAACCACCAAGTCACTGGGCGTGCACAGGATTCCCCTGACATCTAGCTTCATCATCGCTTTCTTGGGCAGCACATTCAAAGACGACCCGGTGTCTACCAGTACATGTGACATGACTGATCCTCTACACTCGACAGAGACATACAGCGCCATATTATGCTCCCTCCCCTTAGGGGTCAAGTCGAAGTCTGTAAAGCCCAAGCTATGGCCTGCGTTCACATGCGCCAACACTCCTTCCAGCTGATTCACGGAGACATCTTGGGGTACGAAGGACGAATCCAGGACTTTCAACAATGCATTTCTGTGAGCTTCAGAACACAATAGCAACGACAGTATAGAGATCTTTGACGGCGTCTGTTGCAGATGCTCAACAATCGTATAATCGCTTTTACGAATCAAGCGCATGAACTCTTCCACATCCTTCGATGCCGTTGCTTTTTCGCTTGCCTGCACAGGGACATTCTCAACCATCTTTCCCTTTCCCTTCGCCAGTCTCTCAGCCTCTACCTCAGGTGATATGAAGATTCTTCCACTCCTTGTCATACCTCCTGTACCGACAACATTGTCTACGGTCTCTGCTGGCTGCTTATTAACATCAATTTTTACTCCGTCACAATACACTTCCAACCCATATGACCAAGGGACTGCTTTGGTGCTCTCGTATGGGATTGGTCCGGCCTTGGTAATAGTGATCGGTGGTCGCTGGGCCGGTGCTGTTATAGTGATCGTTTTGCGAGGAATCGTCACAGTGGCCACATCACTTTGCTTGTCTGCTAATACCCTTGCAGGCTCTTCAATTGCTGCTCGGTCAAACTGCAATGTGTCGTCATCTATTAAAGCCTGAATACCTTTCTTTAAATCATCACAACCCCCAGCTAGGGCCCAGCACTCTAAGCAATACTCGTCGCATCCTGGATAGACACCCCCTTGCAATAATCGGCTCTTTATCTCGCACAACGGTGTCTTTAAATCGTCGACATTCATAATCAAATTCAAACCCTCCTCAGTTAAAATGGCGTTTGCCCCATGGTTGGGCATGGGCTTCTGCACTATATTCGGACCCGCCGTTCCGAAATTGATAGCCTTATCATCCAATAGATCCTGCACAACATGCTTAAATGCATGGCAACCTTCTACATCGTGGCCCGGAGCCCCAGAGTGCAATTCGCAGTGCCTTCTTGAATCATAACCATACGGAGGAGTGCCTGTGATTGGTGCCAGAGTTCTCTTCTCTACCAAGCTCAGCCCCAATAATGTCTGTAACAAATTTGCATACGTTGAAGGAGGCTTTTCAAACACTCTCCTTGGTTTACCCCCCTGGAATCTGCGCTGAGTCGGCTGTGCCCCCTGCTGTGGCTGTTGTTGTTGTTGTTGTTGTTGAAATGGTTGTTGCTTAAATGGTTGTTGCTGAAACAGTTGTTGCTGAAACGGAATAGTAACACTCGCCACCTGTTGCGGCTGATTATACTGGTTTCGACCTCTGCCCCGGCCTCGGCCTCGGCCCCCAAACACTGCGCTTGCATCGCCCTGACGGCGCCCACCAAAAGCCTTCCTGTTACTGCCAGATGCAGTAGATTCCTCATCTTGGAATCTTCCCTGTTTAATGTTGCTTTCAATCTTTTCTCCCATCAGAATTAAGTCTGAGAAACTGCCCAAAGATGTCTGAAACAACTTGTCATAAAACATGCCGGTGAATGTTCCGATGAACATGTCATTCATTTCCTTGTCCTCCAAAGGAGGATGGACCCTAGCAGCCATGTCGCGCCATCTCTGCGCATACTCTTTAAAGCTCTCACCCTTCTTCTGGGATAACCCCTGCAGTTGGACCCGGTTGGGTGCCAAGTCGCTGTTATATTTATAGTGAGCTACAAAGGCCTCTGCCAGCTGCTTCCATGTCTTTATATGAGTTGGCCTAAATCCCATATACCACTCGAGGGACGGACTAGACAGGCTATCTTGAAAGAAATTCATTAGCATCCTTTCATCGGTAGAATACGCAGACATCCTTCTGTAATATGACCGCACGTGCACTTTTGGACAAGTGTCCCCTTTATACTTATCAAATGTAGGAGCTTTGAATTTGATTGGCACCCTCAAGCCAGGCACCAAACCCATTGTTGACATATCTAAGCCCACAGCACTTTGATTCACGACCCCCCTCATCTGCTCTTCTAGCATTCTGATCCTCTGGGAGTCATCCATCGGCCCTTCGAAACCTCCACCAGAGAAAGCGTCCTCTTGCTGGTCTTCCTGCCAGTTACCATTTCCAGCTCCATACCCATCGTATCCATTGTTATGGCCAGCTCTAATCTGATTCATCATCGGGCCTCGCCCTCTGTTACCGTATCCCGGAGCAACCCCAGCAGGCCCAAAAGTCATTAACCCAGCGCCATTTCCATTTCCGAATCCTCCGTAACCCTGATTAGTCACACCATATCCGTCCTGCCCAAAGCCTTGAGTATTCAACCCATATTTCCCAGTATTATCGAATCCCTGGTCATTGAACCCGAATCCAGAATTACCGAAGCCATTGCCTCCCATATTATCACCCAAGTTAACATCTCCAAGCCCAACGTTATGGACAACAGTCTCGTTCCCAATTCCAACGTTGTCGTTACCAACAGCAGCAGCGTTGTTGATATTAACAACAGGTATATTGACTACAGGTGGAGCCACTGGTGTGGGAGTACCATCCCCATGAACAGTGTCGACTCGCACAGACTGATGATCCTCATTTCCATGCCCAACATTTCTGACCAACAGAGGCTGCACCATAGCTTGCAAATTCTCCTGACCTTTTGCAATAGTCTCCATGGTCTGCATGAAGAGTGCCAACTTCTCACGCATATCTTGCATCTCGTTCTGCATTTGATCCATGATTCTTCGACAGTTGGTGCGAGTGGAGTATCGGTGTGGGCGCTGATCTTCAATCCTGAAAAGACCTGGTACAATGCAGGAAATAAGATACCATCCAATAATCTCCTGCAATGCAATATGAATATGAATGCAATGCAATGTGTGTCTGTGCATTAGGGAATATCATTCCCCGATTCTAGTGTGAAGGTGCTAGTGCAGTGGCAGTGCTAGCAGTACGGAGATTGGAGCCGAATCAAAGAAAGCCTCGTATATTGCAGAGAAAACCATTAAGCCAAGAATACAATATCACTGAGTACAATAAGAAGGCATGACCTCAACCAACAATCCTGGTGATGGTCAGCACTTATGCAAATAAAGCATCAATACATGAAATGGTCAAATACACTCATAAGCCTGATACTCTTCTAGTAACTTCTTGGTCTCTGGATGACTTGGTCGGGTAAGCAGACCCTCGACAAGCTGGTTTCTTCTCTTGAGAACACGTCGTACGTCACCAGCGGTTTCCTCCCATGCCCCTTCTCCGAAGCGATCCTCTAGCTTTTGCTTTTGAGACACAACTTCGTTCCTGCCTTCGATGGCCTTGTTCAATGCATTTTGGAGACTATACCTGGTCATCACCTCTTCTTCGTACTTCTTAATGCTAGCCTTCAACTGCTCTTCGAGGTCGGAAATTTGCTGCTTCAATTTATCTTCCCTCTTTTTATTGTTGGTCAGCGTAGCATTCCAAGTCTTGTTACAAGAAGAGATTTCTCGGTGAGCGGCATCGAGTGCCTTCTTTTTGGATTCCAACATGTCATGGGAACTTCTGAACTCTTGACCCAGACGTTCGCACTTCTTTTTCTCTTCCGTCAACTCAGCCCCTAGTCTGTTTACTAGTTCGATCTGCTGTTGGAAAGCATGCACAGCCTTGTTTTTCTCACTGCGTATCTGAGCCAGCTCTTGCTCTAACCCTTCATTGACCTTCATCAAGGCTTCTTTTTCTTTAACAACTTGCTCGTAGGCCTCCCTAGTAACATTAGTTGGCTCTTCCATCGGAACATGAACAGGGACTGGTGCATCTGGAAATGGCATCCGCAACTGCCTTGCCCTTTCTCGGATCCAAACTCTGTAGGGTGCATAAGTCTGACAATCATTCTTCCCCAACAGCGGCTTCCCTCTTCTGCTGATACGCATCCATGCATGCTGAAGCTTGGCTAGTAATTCTCCATTCAGATCACCGATGAAGTACAGAGATTCCTGTACTTCTTCCTCCTTTGGTGGGTTCTTCAACGCATATCCGAACTGGTGAATGAACAGAGAAGGGTTGTAATTGATACACCCGTTTCTTCCTATCAACGGAACATTAGGGTACCCAGAACAACTGAAAATAAGCTCGGACCCCAGCAAGTCTCGGTCAAAACACTCAATATCTTCAGAAGATAGCCTCATCAGGCGCTCTGGCCAGCTAGCTGAAGTTGCACTCTCCACAAAGGGTCCCTTCAGAGGAAGATGACTCTTAAACCACATGTTCAACAGCGGCGCACAACAGTAAACAGTCTTTCCCCTTCTACTTTCATTTTTGTAGTGCAATGAATGGTAGAAGTCTCCAATCAAAGTGGGCACCGGGTTGCCAGCAGCAAACAGATGGAAAGCGTCCAAGTCCATAAAGTTGGGTAAGTTGGGAAACAGCACTATTCCGTAGATGCAAAGAGCCAAGATAGCATTAAAGACCACCCAACATCTGTTCCTGGCGTACTCTTGAGCTTTACCAACTAGAAAATCCAGGGAGAAACCTGGAACTCCAAGCCAAGAAGTCACTAACAGTTCAGCAGCGTTTATGTGCAAGGCCTTAGCTAAGTCCTCCAACTTAGGCTCAGCAGCAGAGTGGATAAAGGGGACCTTGTTCTGTACTGGTAGCTCAGTAAACTCCACATACTCCTCAATGGTAGGCCCCAGAATAAAGTCAGCAAACGTGAAACACCTCAAAGTCGGGTCATAAAATTGCATCAGGGTGTACAGCCCATTCATCTCAACAGTAGTTGGCTTGCAGACTAATCTCAGTAATCTCCCATGACTCATCCTGAAACTTATCCTAACCTCCTCATCAGCAAGAGACATCAGACCAAGTAAGGGGGTAATGTCAGGTGTAGGTAACTTATACGCAACTGTCTTCCTCAAACCAGCCATGATCAATACTCAGAAGTCCGGGCACTAGAACCAGGGAATATGCAAATGCACCTGCAGCACAGACACACGTTAATGGGATGCAATGATAATGGTTATGCAAATAATGCAATGCAAGTAACATGCAACATGGACCAAATGCCGTGGCTGAGAAGCCTGAACCATATCAAGAAGTCTCAGATAGACCCTCCAGAATTCCTCAAACCCTGGTCTCAGATAGACCCTCCAGAATTCCTCAAACCCTGGTCTCAGATAGACCCTCCAGAATTCCTCAAACCCTGGTCTCAGATAGACCCAACACAAAAGCTCCAACACCGGTCTCTGATAGACCCCACATCATAGCTCTGACTGGTCTCTGACAGACCCCATATCATAACTACAACTGGTCTCTGACAGACCTCAAACATAACTCTGACTGGTCTCTGATAGACCTCAAACCTCTCCATAAATACCCAGGATCTCAGATCAAGAAATAACCGGTATCTGAAGGTCTAGTTACCTGCATAACCGCAAACCCTCTCACAGGTGGATGTCCTAGTAACTGACAAAGGTATGGCATCCTATGCGGTCGTCGGCGTCACAGACTTTCAGGGTTGATGATACGATTCCCAGAAGGAGTGGCATCATCAAATCCTGAAGAGGCCTCACTTAGCCAACTTCCAAATGATCGGTTCCCGGAGTCGACAATTCAGCTGACCAACAACCCCTTCGACCCAAAGGGTAGAAAAAGAAGCCAACCAGAAGAACCTCGTCCGAGTGTAGATTTCGTGAGACACTAATGCAAGCAAAGCCGGCACGCGCCTACTACTTTCTACTCTAATTCTAGGTGCACTCAAGCCCAGGTCCGGCTTATCTCTCAATCATAGAACACCCGGCACACCCCAATACAGCAATAATAATCAATAATATAATGCTGAAAATAAAGGTCAGAAATATAAATCCATACAAAATCCTCGGCGGGAAAACAAGCGCTAGGATTGACTCGCTTAAGGGACGTTGGATCCCAAATGCATAAGGAACTATCGTAGTCCTTAGCAGCCAGGGGATGTTGGATCCCCAACAGAGTCGCCAGCTGTCGCTACTGCGAAAATCGGCGCCGGCTGAACAGAAGAGTCGCCACCGTGCGTTATTTATCCCACAGGAGGGAAAGGAAACGCTCAGAGTAAACCTACCGCAAAGACGGGAAAGGTATGGTCATCGCAACCAAAACCTGGATTCGGGAGTCGGTTACGCAAGGGGAAGGTATTAGCACCCCTCACGTCTGTCGTACTCGACGGGATCCACGCTTGTTTTCGGGTATGGATTATTATTCTATCTACTCTACAGGTCAGGGGTTAAAAAGAAAAGAAAATGACTCGGCAAAGTATCGCACTTTATGCCTACGTATTCCCGTCTGGAACGAGAAATCAGAGTCAACGTAGTTCGCCTACCTACTGGAAAGGAAGGGAAGGTTGCTCGCTGGGATATCGCATCCTATGCCTACGTACTTTCATACAGCATGAAAGATCAGAGCAAACGTAGTTCGGGCCACGGAAGACACAGACTTGTCTTGATTGTTTTTTATTCCTTCTGAAAAGGGGTTTTCTGATTAATAGTCCAAGCGGACAAAAATGACGTTTTGATGAGTTCACATTCTTTTACGGAAGAAGTGTCTTCTATTGTGTTTGAAATATTTATTGTGTTTTTCTGGTTGTTTTGAGAAAGGAGAGACAGAACTCTAACCCACGGTTGCGAAGGGAATCAAACTAACCTGATGTTATCATGCATGGGTTAAGACCTAGTGTCTATCATGCTCCTCTCTTGCGCAGAGAGAAACAGAGATCCTAAGGGAATAGACGGAAACAGAAACAATAGCAGCATATACAATAAAGCAGTAAAATGCATGGATGCAACAATACAAGCGAGGCAAGGGAGTCCCACTCAACCTCGAACCTAGAAAACAACAGGCAAAAGTGAACAGAGTTCACTTTCAACCTAACAGGTTAAACAGCAAACAATACAGTCAGGGAACACCAATCAATACATCAGAAAATAAAAACAGCAAAAATAAACAGCCACAACAGCTTTGCATCAACATTTGTCTTCAAGTCATCTCCAAACAGCTACAAGCTTCAGGCAAGCCTCAGTCTCCATCTCCACAGCCTTCAAGCAAGGTCTTCATCATCAGTCTTCCATCTGCAATGGCTTTTCTTCAAATCTCAATCTCCAAGAGGAATATCAGTCAACAAGTTGAAATGAATGTTAAACAGTCAACTACCTACCAAGGGTGGCTCATTAACTGTTAACATTATACAGACAAGTTTCTCTCAAAAGTTCTATCTTTCAAATACATTCACTAATCCTTCCAAAGGAAGGAGGTGGATATTTGAAAGAGACTTTGAATCATAGAGAAAGAATGGAGGCAGACAAGGCCTTCCATGTTTGTGAATCAAGTTCTCTACTCTAAAGCTCTGCCTAGCTCCTAAATCCTATACTCCTCAACAGCTGCCAGCAAAGGACTCCTCATCAACTCTGGAAGTTGGACTTCATTCTCCTTGATCTCCAATGGCCTTCATCATCTAAGTCTTCAGCTCTCCCAATCCCCAAGCAAACCCAATACCCCATACAGACAAATGAAAATAACCCTAGAGAGGGCACACCACACCAGTCAAGCAAATATAAGCAGTATACTAATAGCAGTAGGGGAATCCTAATATTTTCTAAGGGATCTAATATCTACCCATAATCCCTATAGTCCCATACCCCAAAGATTCAATCTACAACTCCTAAGGGAAATGATCTAATTCACCTATGGTATCTCCTAAACCCTAGTTCTGATCACACTAATCACACCTAAACAAATCATCCAAGATTAAGTTCTAAAATTGTGAATTAAATTTTATATACAAGATAAAGGTCTAAGCTAATTAACCTAAAAAGAATGGATCAAAAATATTAAAGCAACTAACCAAACTAAAATTAACAATTTCATGTATTAAACTAATCATTATTTACACCTATTTAAAAGAAAAATATGCTAAAAATATAAAAATTAAATTAAATTGGAATTTTTTTGTATGATAATTTTCTTGACAGAATTAAGAAAAGGATGCAAAAACAACCATTAAAAAACATGCATTTTTCTATTTGTTATGATTTTTCAAAGAATTAAAAGAATTAAAAGAAAATAAAATGGAATTAATTGGACTAAGGGTGCAGAAAGTAATTAAACCAATTGAAAATGAGAGATGGGCCCAGACTGGGGGGCGCGCATAACAAGCACGTCTGGGCCCAATGACTCAGAAGACTTAATCAAAAAAACAAAAAAAAACTGAAACGGTGCTAATAGCAAAGATTTTAGTTGAAATTAGCTTTGGGCCTGATTTGAGGGGGTGGCGTTAGCATTGGAAACCTGAGCCCATTGGTGCGTTTAAATGAAACGCTGAGTTTTGATGCTCAGACTCATTCCCTCCAAATTTCAATTAAATCGTGGTCATATGATCAAGCCTTCAGTCAACCAAGGAGACCCCATCCAACGGTCCTCACCTTTCTTCCCCAACTGGTTAGGGTTTTCAGCCATGGGAGCTCCATGCACGAGCTTAGAAACCAGACCTTCCACTCATCCATACAATCTCAATTCTCCATGAAAACAAAATCTGCAAAGAGCAAAGTTGCTCTATTCTCTTCCCTCTACACAACCATAACAATAGATACCTCTAAAACTCAACCAAAAAGCAAACCCGATGAGTATAAAGCACTGATTCCACCATTTTCACCTGAGATCAATCCTGCCAAACCTTGCTAATCTTTACCCTAGCATGATCTACATCTTTCACTGATCATTATGAGCTATAAACCTAATATTATCGTGCATTATCCTTAATGTTCTAAGCTCTAACAGTTTTGGTACACCATTGATAACCTCCATGAAACTTCTCCAAACTTTGTGAAATCCATCATCTAACCTAACCTAACAGTTCTATGCTAACAATTCTCTATAATTCTAACTAAATCAAGAAAATCGAATGAGAAAACCAACCTGGTGTGAATGGTGAAAACAGGTGCTGAATTCTCTTGATCCAATGCTTGCAATGAGTGGAAATGGATCAGGGAACTTGATTATGAGTTCTGTATGCAAAAGACCTTGCTCCAAGGTCTTGAATCTTGCAATCACCAAATTCTTGCTCCTTGGATGATGAAGTTGTGTGGCACGATTCCTCTTCAATTCAACCAAATTTTGATGTGAATTATGATCTATGAAAGATGTTGATGATGATCAAATCAAGAAATGTGGAAATTGGTAGAGATTTTATGGAGTTTGAGATGCTTTTGCAAATTGGAAGAATGATGTGAAACTTGGTATCATGCACAAAATGAATCACCAACCATGGCATGAAGCTATTCAATTCAATATATAGGTGAAATTAGAAAGTCCTAGAACCTTGGAGAACCTTCCCATGCACACTTTCCCTTGGATTTGGATTATGTAACTTTCTTTGTAAGTAACCAAGCATAACTTCTAAATCTTGAACCAAACTCAAAAATACACTTTTGCCAATGTTCTTAAAACATTTTTTCCAATCAAAATGACCTATAATTTCATCTCATTTGGCCAAATTATGAAAAATCTCAAATTTAGGTCATTTTTTATTCATTAAATCCACCAATTTTGAAACCTTGAGCTATGAACCTTTCCAATCTTTCATGGTCACTTTTATAGACTCAAAATGTCATTTGGAGCAAGTTTGATGTTGTAAAGTTTTCCATTTTAAGCTTCCTTGTATGAGTTTTGGGCATAGGCTTGAAATGACCTGTAATTCTCAGATGACCAAAATACCCTTTGTTTGCCAAGACCATCAGTAGAGTTCCACAAATCATATGAATGCATACCATACCATTATAGAAATCTAAGACAATGAGGAACAACTCTTATGTTGACCAGAAATCCATTTGAAATCTCCTTGAGGGGTAAAGGTTGCTTGGAAGACAAGTAACTTTCATAGACAAAATTTCAGATACCTCAGATGACCTGTAACTTGCAAGGACCATAACGTGAGTTCTATAAATCTCCTTGATGTCTTCCACCACTCAAATTAAGGGTCTTGAGATCCTCTACAAGTTTCATGTTGGCCAAGGATCCATTTGAAGCTTGCATCTTGACTTATCTTGCTTGGAAATTTGACCTAAACTAGGGGATTTTACACAGAAACCCTAATTTAGAAACTCCTCTTCTCCTTGATTTCTCTTGATTTCTTCTTGGCACAACACCATATCCTTCTCTACATGTCAAATTATGAACCCCACATCTCTCCAATAGCCCTTGATACCTTTCAATCAAACAATTGACCTAGAGTTGACCCAGGGTTGACCCAGATGAAACCCTAGTTGACTGCCTTCAACTGCAACTCTTGTGATCACATAAATGACTTGCATCCTTCTCCAAATGACTTTCTAAGTCTTCCATGATGTCTATATACTCTCCATGCTCAATTCACAGCTCACAACTTCTTTGATGATCTTCAGATACCCTTAGATAGGAGATAGATGCACTGCTTGATCCACTGACTTCTTAGCTTTCAAATTCTTTCTGATGACTTGGATAAGATTGAATTTTAATAATAACCTCTTGATAGGCTCATAGAGATGAAAATAGTGCTTGGTCCCTTGTTAGATGACTTGCTATGTTATGCCATGCTATGCAGATGATTAGATTATGTACATGACTCTATATGCAAATGCTAATGCAACTGAAACATAAACCAAGTGAAGAAGGTTGAGCAAATTTTAGGGTGCAACATCCACGTTCTGTATAATTGCCCCTGATTGGCTCTCGAGAAGACTCACTTCTGATCAACTGCTTCTCAAGCAAACTGCCCCTGATCAACTGAAGCTTCGGGACTTGTCCTCAGACTAACTGATTCCGAACTCACTGGAAGTCAATGCCCCGGATTCACTGGGTTTTACAACATCATCCTGGTTCAGACTGTTGAATTATTCGGTCCTGCTCGATTATTCCCTGTTGGAATTTCTTTCATGCCAACTACTAACCTGCAATTAACATTGTCTATTCACGAATGGTAATCTTAATGCAGTGGTTATGCAGATTTTGAAAAAATTTGAGCGGCCACTCATTTACATGTTATGATTGAGAGTGACGAATGAAACAGAGTTCAAGCGTAGTGCTTACGTGGTCAGTGAAAAATATAATAAGGATGTGACTAGCAAGTCAAGAAGGATTCAGGTTACTCAACCTTATCGTAATGCGCTTTCAGAATAAACCCTACCTCAATTAGGTCTTTTAAAGGCTGTATCGTGGTCGGGTTCACGGTTCGTGAAACAAAAGATATTTGGCTCAAATTTTGAATTGTACTCACCCCTTCTACGTGATGATCTCCGATCCTAAAGTTCAGTTAACTTGGCACAAGCGCTCGCCTCTTCGAGAGGTATGTTGAATGGTAAGAACCACAATTAAGGAACTCACAGGGTTTTTCCGGAGTGATAGTTACCCCTTTTCGCTTTCGGTGTCTGTGTACACGACTTTGTGACTCGCTGGGGAAAAAAAATTTATATCCCTTCTTTTTCGTTCTTTTGATTCCCTAATTTTTGCCGGGACTGACTCCTTTTGAGTTCTTATCGATTTTTCTTTTTGAAGTCCAGCGGGATGCCCTGATTTTGGCCTAAGTATTAGCCTTCCAGCTTTTCCTTTCTTTTTTACTTAGCGGGCTTTCTTTTCGTTCTTTTGGAACAAAGTCGTGTGACACTGGTTGTCTTGATTGCTCCGAAAGGATTGTAACTGTCTCACTCCTGATTGGTGAGGTTTAACCACTTGAAAGGTATAAACTGTTTGGTCCTCGAAAGACAACACTCCTCTGTAAGACTTGAATGCTCGGTCAAGCTAACTGACAACTACCCTGCCCCGGGTTAAGATGTGAGGGTTTAAAAGTCCGAAAAAAACTTCTACTCCCTGGCTCGAAGTGGTTAACAAGGGACTAACTCCTTATATCTCCAGTGTTTGGGGGATTTGAAAAAATGCCTTGTACGTCATCGGCAAGGTCTTATCTGAAAGCATACGATCATCGGTTATGAGTTTATTTCATCATCCTCCCTCCAATCTTTTCTAATCACAGTGATAAAGTGGAGTGAATAAAATGCAAGTGTCAGTGCAATGCAGTAAATGAGCGACAGCGACATGATTAATTCAGAAAACTGCATAGTCACTTTATTATTACCACCATTCGAAACATACAATGTTTAAAAGCAGGTAGTAACTAACAGGAAAAGAAACTACAAATGCAAATGGTATAAAGGTATGAGGAATGCCAATGCTGAGGGCGCCTGCCTGTCTGGACCACTGGCTCCTTTGTTGGGGAATACTTTCTGAGTCTACAAGCTTAGACAACTGAGCGGTTGGTATGAACAAACAGAAATCCTTCTCAAAAGGAAATGTGATCTTGGTCGATCAACTGATGTACCTACGCCTGAAACGCTTTACAATCTTCAGTTGAATGCCTCGGTGATCCGCCATGATAACCACACTGAACATGGGGATTATACCCAGGAGGGTAAGGTTCTGGCACGGGCTTGAGAGCTTTCGGTTCCACCAAAGAACTCTGGACCAACTATGGCAAAATCTGACTGTACGACACAGGAACTGGGTGAGAAGGACCATTCCTTCGCTCCAAGTTGCTACGAGGTCTGTTCTGATTCTGACGCTGAGTCTGATAACCTCGGCCACGAGTTCGCTAATTTGCAAAGGAAGCGACATAAGACTCCTGATATGGTGCCCCAGGCACAGCTGTCTGTCCAGCATAACAAGGTACAGGAGATACTGATCCAACAGATTTCACCAATTCATCTCGAGAATACCCAACATCTGGAATGACTGCATTGATCACAACTCCTTCTTCGTTCTGATAGTCGCAAAGAGATTCAGTTTCACTAGCTTGGCCGCTTGAGTCAATCCGGATTTTTCCAATCTTTATAGCATTCTCAATACGTTCTCCAACTCCCACTAATTCGGAGAAGTTCAACGAAACTCCAAGCAATCTCTCAAAGTACGGGCTTTGCAATGAGTCTACGAACATGCCTGCTAACTCTCGGTCAGGGATCGGTGGTTCCACTCTGGAAGCAAAATCTCTCCATCTCCGAGCATACTTTTTGAAAGGTTCATTAATCCCCATAGACAAAGATTGCAACTCCATGCGAATGGGAGCTGTGTCCATATTGTAATCATACCGCTTCAGGAAAGCTCTGGCTAAATCCACCCATGATCGAATTTGATCCTTCTCTAACTGCATATACCACCTCAAAGATGCCCCAGTCAAACTGTCCTGAAAACAGTAAATCATCAACCTGTCGTTTTGCACAAACGAAGTCATCTTTCTGCAGAACATCACCAAATGTAGCCTCGGACAGCTATCTCCTTTATACTTTTCAAACTTCGGCGCTCTGAATTTAGGAGGTAACACTAGGTCAGAAACCAAGCACATATCTGAAGCATTGAGACCAACATCGTTCTTAACTTCCAAGGCTTTGACTTGTTCCTCCAATGCGTGTAACCTCTTAGCTTGAACAAGAGCTAATGGATTATCAGTCCTTACTATCGGAACTTCTCTTCGGGAGATCAAACCAACAGGAATAACATTCTGATAATTCGCGGCATCAGAAGAAGGACGTTCACTTGGGATGACAAACTGTTGGTGCAGATTTTGGCCTCTAACAGAAGTCGGCACAAGTTGAGCTGCAGTAAGGTTATTCACTTGCGGAAAGCCTTCGTCAGACGTGGAATCATACAAAGGATTGGTCGTCATAGTGAACCCTGACAAGGCGTTAGGAGACTGGAAATTGCCTTCAGACATAGCTACCAATGATCTTCACCTGACTACACTGCTTGATTCTGCTTGATCCGTTTCAACCCCTTGGTCGTCTTCTAACAATCAACAGTTGCTCAGACCAATCACCGGATAATCACCTTCTGAAATCAAACAACGGCTGGATAAGAGCTTTGGCCAGCTGGAGAAATGCTATGCAATATGATGCAAAGATGCTTATGCAAATGCAATGCAGCAAACACGGGATCACAGCCCCCACACAACAAGCTGAGTGCCATTGCACTGCTGACGGAGTACGTTCTCTCTAAAAGAGAACGCCAGGATAGCTGGTAGTCTGGAAGTCAAGGTTTCGCAAAAAGAAACCCCCCCCCCCCCCCACTCACTGGTATGGACCTAAGATGCGGCATCCTATGCGGTCGTCAGCGTCACAGACTTTCATGAGGAATGATGCGATTCCCAGAAGGAGTGGCACCGTCATCTCATGAAGAGGCCTCACTTAGCTGACTTCCAATTGATCGGTCCCCAGAGTCGACAATCCTCACGTCTGGACTCCCCTATGATCCTCAGGACCTTAGAGAAGCGCCTCGGAGAGAACCTCGTCTGAGCGCAGATTTTCGTAGGGAACTGTGCCTGCTCAGCAGACAGGTTCGTCTACTACTCTCCGCAACTATGTCTAGGTGCATACTCAAAAGAAAAAAAGCCCAGGTCCGGCTACCACTCAAAATATCACCCTCCCCAGCACAACAGCAACAGATAAAAGCGATGGAAAAAATAAACACCCAAAAGACAAGCAAACAAGCGCTAGGATTGACTCTCTTAGGGGACGTTGGATCCCACATGCATAGGGACTATCGCAATCCTTAGCAGCCAGGGGACGTTGGATCCCCAGCAGAGTCGCCAGCTGCTGGGGATGACCCCAAACAGCCAGGAAAAAACCTAAGGCGAGACTCGACTAGGGAACTATCGCAGTCCCCAGCAGAGTCGCCAGCTGTCGCTACTGCGAAAATCGGCGCCGGCTGACAGAAGAGTTGCCACCGTGCGTTATTTATCCCAACAGAGGGAAAGGAAACGCTCGAAGTAAACCTCGCAAAAAACGGGAAAGGTATGGTCATCGCAACCAAAACCTGGGTTCGGGAGTCGGTTACGCAAGGGGAAGGTATTAGCACCCCTCACGTCCGTCGTACTCGACGGGATCCACGCTTGCTTGGGTTGTCTAAAGGATGAAAAACAATCTATCTACGGCTGCTAAATCTAAACGGAAGGGAAATGACTCGATAGAGCGTCGCACTCTATGCCTACGTATTCTCAGGAGAGAAAGTCAGAGTCAACGTAGTTCGGGAAACTACAGGGAAATTGGCTCGCCAAGACTTCGCGTCTTGTGCCTACGTACTTCCACACTGCATGGAAGATCAGAGCTTACGTAGTTCAGGCTAACTACGGCTAAACAGGGTGTTCTCACACAGGAGTGAGAAATTAAACTGGTTTTACAGGTACGGGAACCTATAGGAAAAACTATGGTCTAGTCTCAAATGCACTCGGGCAAGAGAAAAGGGTAACATCAGTCGTCAGCGGGAAAGTCTCGACCGCACAGCAGCGAGAGAACAAAAAGTTAGTCGTTAGTGTGCTCGCTAGGATATCGCATCCTATGCCTACATATTCTCGTCTGGTACGAGAAATCAGAGCAGCTGTAGTTCGGCTACTTTCGGGACCACAGCTCAAATCTCACTTTATTAATCTTCTGAAAATGATTACAATGATTGAGGATTGAAAAATAAACTCCTAGAAAATACTATCCCATCCTATGAAGAATCAAATGGAAAATAGTCCCCTAACAAGTGGACTTCTAAACTACCCCTAAAAGTGTAAAAAGTCCCCTAACAAATGGACATTTAAAACTATCCCTAAAATAAACTCCATGAAGAAAATATACTCTAAAAAAATATTAAATCTACACTAACATTTTTTCCTATTTTCATACTTCTATTTTCTTCTTTTTTCATTTCTTTCTTTTTCTATTTTCTCTTCATAATCTTTTTCAATATTTTTCTCATTTCTCGCTATTCTTTTATCCTCATTTCTTTTCAATATTCTTTTTATTCTCATATTTTTCAATATCCTCTTTTCCTTAAAAATCTAAGCAAGTGAATGTAAAAGGCAATAATAAAAAAGGAAAATACAAAAGGAAGGGGGGTACACAGTTAATCAAAGGGGGTACCGGAGAAAAGCAAACAAAGCAGAATAGGGCCCAGCCCACAAAAACTTCAGCTAAAACAAAAAAAAAAGGGAGGGGTGCAGTAAGGGATTCGCTGGGCCTGGCCCAGGTTCAAAGAAAGAAGAGAAACGGAGGGCAACTTGGAAACAGGGGGTGTACGAACGAAAAAACACTTTGGGCCTCAGAAGCCCAAACCCGAACCAACCCAAGGGGTTCCCAACGCCCATACACTCCTCAGAAACCCTAATCCCCTCTCTCCCTCTCTCACGGCCGTCTACAGTTCACCTCTCTTCCTTCTCTTTGATCTCCATCCAAACCTTCTTGCTGAAAGCCTCTTCAACTCAATCATCCTCAGCAAAACGAAACGCGAATCAAAGCAAACAACATCGAAATGTCTTCTTATTATCAACTGATTTGCAAGAATCTCAACAAGCTGAAGATGAGCTATCGGAGTTTTTCCATGCAAAGGAGATCCTGAGAAATCTTACGAGGATGCGAGGATCTTGAGGGATGATGGAGGTTTGAGGATCGTTGAAGAAATAACCTGGAAATGGGCGAACGGACCTTTGTCGATGGTACTGATGAACGGAGGACGATCTTGAAACATTTTTTTCTGGAAAGGTTTGAAGAAACCCATGGATGTTCTTGAAGTCGTTGTTGAAGGAACCTGGAAACGATCACACGTTGAGGAATGTTCTTCGCGAATCTAGATGATGATAACGGTTTCCTTGAAGATCTTGTTGTGACGGAGAAATCTTGACGATCTGGAAAATGATGGATGAATGTTCTTGCTGAAGCTTGTTTCTGGAGATTGTTCTTGAAGACGGTTGAGCATTGTTACGAACTCGGATGAATCTTGAACGATTTCTTGATGTTTATTGTTGAATCTGAAGAAGGATGAACACATGGAGTTCAAGAATTGTTGATGTTGATTCTGGTGACGATGTGGAAAATACGCAAGAACATTTGAGGATCTTGATGAGGATCGGAGAAGGTATGAAGGTCTATGAAGATCCTTGACGAAATCTGGAAAACGCATGAAGAACACTACGAAGAACGGATGAACACGATGAAGGAGCTATGAAGGTTGGGGAAGAAATCTGGAAAAGGCGTGAAGAACAAGTTCGTTGGTGAAGATCAACACGAGGTTCCGGAAGCGAGATCGAAGAACACACGAACATTCATGGTGATTTCTGGAAAGAAACTTGATCCGATGGTTGAACGTTTTCCGGCGGGATCCATGGTGTTTCCGGTGATAGTTTGAAGTTTCCGGCGGTCATTGATGAGGATCGGTCGGAGAAGATGATGATGATTGGTGTTAGAATCATTTCTGGGTTTTTTCCAGTTTCCGGCGGGTTAGACGGCGGCCGGAATTGGTTGGAGGTGGCCGGAAGGAGTTGGGGACGGTGGTTGCATGGCCGCCGGCCATGCAACCGGTGGGACTCAGGGCTGGACAAGTGGCGAGGTTAGTGGAAGGAGCTGGTGCATGCGTGCCACGTGTGAGTGGCGTGGCAGAGAGAGGGAGAAGGGAAGTGTGAGGTGGCGTGATGTGGTGAAATCTAAAATGTGTGGGTGGCTCCTCCTATTGATAACACGTGGTGCAGGGTTATATAGGACACATGGCATATGGACTCTGAAAATGGACAAAAAAAATGGACATAGACTGGGCCTCCAACCTGCACTGGGCCCAAACGAAAATTGAATACAATAACCCAAAAATCTGAATAATAATGAAAAATGATTAAAAACCTGATTAAGAACTAATCCTAATTAACTAATTAACTGATGATTAAGACCTAATAATTCCAATTAATTTCTAACCTAATAAAACTCTAATAATTCCACTAATCTAAAAACTAAACTAAAAAACTCTAATAATTCTCTATTTAAAATTTTATTAAATTTCTACTAAATCTCTAATAAAACCTATATCACTTATTTAAAAGAAAAATCTATATTCTATTAAAACCTATTAAACTCTATAAAATGCTAAGAAAATGATTTAAAGCTATTAAAACTATTAAAATAAAAACTATTAATGTTCTATATTATCCCAAAAAAAATGATTAAAAAATCTAGTAAAACCCTAATAATACCTAATAAAAATCCAGAAAATCCTAATAATTCCCAAAGGAACAAAAATAGCACAGAACGACAAATAACACTGCGAGAGCGCACCGGGATAACTGGTAAAAATAAATGGACACCGAAATATCCCTAAAAACAACGGCGCGAGCTGAAAACACTGGGAAGAGCACAGCTTCCCGAAAAATACGTTTCTACCTATCTAAACTGATTAAAAAACACCTGAAATGCGAGACGAGGGCTGTGATCCCGATAAAATCAATACAACTGAAAAAATGCACTGTATGCGATATGTGGATGCGAATGCGGTCATGCATCGAAACATCGAGCCAGATACGGGACCCGGTTGGTCAAATTTTAGGGTGCAACAAACATGAATTCCGTGCAAACTATTGTGTGACTCATGCCACACAAGTCCCTAATACTCTCCATATTAATCCTGTGTGGATACTCAAGCCTGAGTATTGGGCTTATCTCTCAATGGAATAACCCACTCAACAGCACAGCAACAGCAGCATAATATGATAACAATAAAATGCAAATGCAATAATATACAACAGATAATGTACATAAAGCAAACAACTGCACAAAAGTAAACACCCAAAGATGCAAAACAAACAAGAGCTAGGATTGACTCGCATAGGGAACCAGATATTGATGTTTAAGCATATCTTGTTTATTCCCCAACAGAGTCGTTAATTGTCGCAACTGTGAAAACACCTGGTAGAAAAAAAGAAGAGTCGTCGCCAAACATTATTTATCCCAAAGAGAGGGAAAGGTAACGATCGAAGAAAACCTGAAGAATGGGAAAAGACAAGGTCATCGCAACCAAATCTTGGGTTCGGGAGTCTGTTACGCAAAGGGAAGGTATTAGCACCCCTCACGTTCGTTGTACTCAACGAGATCCATGCTTGTTGTCTAAACAAAGGGTGTATTTTCTAAAAGCTATTGCTAAACAGAAACGAGAACAAGAGAAAAAGAAAGAGACTCAATAGGACATCGCTGCCCTATGCCTATGTATTCCCTCGTGTAATGGGAAAGTCAGAGTCAACATAGTTCGGAAAACTACGGGGGATGGGGAAGGTTGCTCGCCAAGACATTATCGTCTTGTGCCTATATATCCTCATCTGGTATGAGAAATCAGAGCAAACATAGTTCGGGAAACGAAACCACATGTTGGTTTAGTGTTTTTTATGAGCGATGTTAAGTTCTCATTCCAGCAGTTAGGGACGATGCATATTTGCAGTAGGACGAAAAAGTAAGTACACTTTTCTAAAAATGAGTTTGGAGCACAAATCCCAAAGGATAAAAGGATTGACTTTTGTTTATGAGTTTTAGTGAAGTGAATTAGTTTGTTTTGTGATTCACGTTGCACTAAAGACTATGACATAGGAGCGAATGTGTCGCATATCGCCCAGAGCATTTGCAATGACTTGGTGCTGAATTTTAGTTGATTCAACCAGAGCATCGAACCGTTGATTGATATTAGAGGAGAATGTGTTGAAGTTTTCAGTCTGCGTCTCAAATTGAGTCTGAAGTTGTGAGAGACGTTCATCTTGATCAATCATGAAAGCACGCTATTCTAATTACATATTCCTCATCATCTCTAGGAGTTCGGCAGAATGTTGTTGCAGGGGATTTGTGAAGTGTGTTTGCTCTTCATAGCCCCACTGTGGACGCTCCTCATAGCCCCAATGTGAAGACTCCTCATGACCCCGCTGCGGAGTTTCCTGATACTTCGAATATCGTGGAGGCTGATAGTTGTCACGTAATGACGTCCAACCAGTATTTTGCCATTTGCCACAACCTTGACTATTTCCATTATCTGAAGTAGGGGATTGGTTAGTCCAAATCATATTTATGTGATCGACAACTTCCATTGGTTGTCTATCACCTTGGTCATTTTGTTCTTCTTCGTCTTCTTCATCTTCCTCATCACTCCCATCAGAGTCTTCCAACTGAGAGGTGGTTGCTTTGACAATAAATCGATAACGATGTTCTTCCAGCATCCATAAATAACCCATCATTGTAAGAGTCTTTTGACAAAAATCTTGATCCGGAGTGAGAGATCTATATGGAATCCACGAAAGTGTAACTTGAGCGTTGTTCAAAATATCCTGAATGAACCATAGGAGAGAGCGGTACCTCGACCCGAATCTCGGAGGGCATACATCCTACTAGCAGTATAATAATGCCAACTTATTTTGATCCTTTTCTTCAAGATATAGATCAAACGAACTTCGGCCTGATCAACTCGAGAAAATCCTCCTTTCTTAGACCGCAGAATGCGCGCCACAATCCATTGCGAAATTCTATCCATAGGTTTTAGTTTACCTATAGTGACAATTTTTGGAAATAACTCACTAGCCACAATATCAGTCGCATACGACTTCTTCAGCATTGAGTTCAAAGCTTCTTTGAACTCGTAGCCATCAACTGTGTGGGTGTCAATGACCTTAACGGGAGGCTCATTAGAAACGGGAGGTTTATCAAACGATTTCAGCCAAACAACATTATTTACACACTCCTTTGTATTTCTAATTTTAGTGTGAAACTCAGAACCCAGAAACTTACCATGAAGACACGTATAGAAGATCCTCACAAGGTCTTCGTTATACTTTGTATTGCACTTCAGAAATTTGTTAAATCCATGAAAATCAAGAAGTATCAGGAAGCTCTTGTGGATCTTTTACCGGTAACTTTTCGAGTAGCCATGGTTTTTGCTTGCAAAGAGAAGAAGAGGAAATGGAGAAAAGAATTCTTGAATATGGAGAGAAGTTTAAGACTTTGACCCTTTTGTAGTAGCTTCTAGGTTTTGGGAAGAGGAGAATAGTAGAGTAGCATCTGATGTAGGTGTCAAGTTTCTATGCAAATGTAATGATACACATTAATATGAGTCATAAAAGAGATTTAAAGAGGGAATTTTAAACGGTTTGCAAAAAAAATTGAAAGAATTCGCGCGATGCGTCGACCTCTCTGTGTATGCGTCGACGCATACTGTGTTCAAAATTACATGTTCAAAAATCAAAAGGTATGCGTCGGCCGGTAGGTCGACCTGAGCATACCCGAACAAATTTCAATTTTGGAGACATATTTGTGAGTCAACCGGACCTTGTATAGGTCGACTCATACAGGTAAAACTAGCAGATTTTGACATTTTTGATCATATAGGCATACATAAAGACATAGATAACCAACCAAAACACATTTTAAGCATTCAAAGAGATAACATACATATAATACGACATATATGACAATTCGATGCATTTTGTGAACATGAGTATCGAGAGAGAGATAGTTGAGGAAAGATATTACCTCCATTCCAAATATAGCTAGATGAACACACACATATACTTTCAACATCTTCAATTTGTTAGATATCCGATAATCAAAGTAGATATAGACATAGATATATAAAAGATATGCAATAAATTTCACTAAACACGATCCGAAATATCAAGAATACCTAGTTCCCGTCGGATATGAAAGAAAGGCTCAGTAGCAAGAGGTTTTGTGAAAATATCAACTAGTTGAGTTTTAATATCAACGTGTTCAAAAACCACATCGCCTTTCTCCACATGATCCGTAACTAAGTGGTGTCGTATTTTGATATGCTTAGTGCGTGAATGCAGCACGGGATTCTTGGTAAGATTGATGGCACTCGTATTGTCACAAAAGAGCGGAATACGCTTAAGATTGAGATTAAAATCTAGCAATTGTTGCTTAATCCATAGGACTTGAGCGTAACAACTACCGGAGGCAATGTATTCCGCTTCGGCGGTTGACAAAGCAACAGAAACCTGCTTCTTGCTATGCCAACTAACCAAAGAGTTTGAAAATAAGTGACAAGTAACACTGGTACTTTTCCTATCCGATTTGCACCCGAAAAAATCGGAATCGGAGAATCCAACCAAGGAACAATCGTTTCCTTTGGAATACCATAGCCTATACTTTGGAGTACCCGAAAGGTATCGAAGTATGCGCTTAACTATTTTTAGATGGGATTCCTTAGGAGAAGATTGATATCTAGTGCACATGCAAACACTAAACATAATATCGGGTCTAGAGGCGGTAAGATAAAGAAGAGAGCCGATCATACCTCAATATCTTTTTACCTCTACATCCTTACCACTTTCATCTCTATTGAGATTTGCACAGGTCGGCATTGGTGTGTCAATGGCTTTGGAGTTTTCCATGTCAAACCTCTTGAGAAGCTCAAGACAATATTTCGTTTGACTTACAAAAGTTCCTTCCTCAGGCTGCTTGATTTGTAACCCAAGAAAATATGTGAGCTCCCCCATCATACTCGTCTCGAATTCACCCTGCATTGGGTTAGAAAACTCTCTTACGAGATTCATGTTAGTTGATCCAAATATGATGTCATCAACATAAATTTGCACCAAAATTAAGTGTTTTCCTTGACGCTTAATGAAGAGGGTTGTGTCGACCTTGCCTCTTGAATACCCTTGATCAAGTAGAAACTTGCTTAGGCACTCATACCAAGCCCTAGGGGCTTGCTTGAGTCCATACAAGACACGTTTTAACTTGTATACGTGATCAGGATATTCATGAGACTCAAAATCTGGAGGTTAGGCAACATAAACTTATTCATTTATATAGCCGTTAAGGAATGCACTTTTTACATCCATTTGAAATAGCTTAAAATTTTCCGCACAATCGAAGGCAAGTAAAAGGCGTATAGCCTCGAGTCGGGAAACCGGAGCATAAGTCTCCTCATAGTTGATGCATTCCTTTTGGTTATACCCTTGCGCGACTAAACACGCCTTGTTGTGAGTTATTACCCCGTTTTCGTCCAATTTGTTCCTAAACACCCATCGGGTGCCAATTACTCGATGACCTCGTGGAGGAGGGACAAGGTCCCAAACCTCATTTCTCTTGAACTGGTTAAGTTCCTCTTGCATAGATAAGAACCAATGTTCATCGAGTAAGGCTTCTTTCGGGTTTTTAGGTTCCATATGAGAAACGAAAGCGAAGTGATAACAGAAATTACTTATCTTAGACCGAGTCATCACCCCCTTTGATATATCACCGAGGATATTGTCGATAGGGTGGTTTTTTTAAGACTTCCAAGCTGGAGGAAGATCATCTTTATCAAACATATGAACTACCTCAGTTTCTTCATGGCGGTCATCTTTTTCCTCCTCAACTTTGGCTAGGTCGGGTTGATCAATTCCCAGCTCGACACTTTTGAGTATGTCTTCTGAAGATATACATGCACCATGAACAACACTACCTTTTTCGACATTTCTCGGATAAGATTCATCAAATGTTACGTGTACAGACTCTTCAACGGTAAGTAATCTCTTATTGTATATTCTATAGGCCTTACTTGACTGAGAGTATCCGAGGAAGATACCTTCGTCAGCCTTGGAATCAAATTTACCTAATCGCACAAGATTATTCACATTCAATAATCACGGCTCACCCTCATCAAAACACACCCATAAGGACACACACATAACATTTCACATTCTCTCAACTTAGGTCATTACTAATCTTCCTTGAGTTCATTTTAGTCATATTAATCCTACCAACTAAACGGAATTGCGTTCAAAGCGACATCTGGACAGAACTCACAAAAATTGGGGAAAAGTCATCCCAAACTGTCCATACGCGTACCAACAAGGTCCATACGCGTATTGCCTGCTGTCATACGCGTATCAGCCCTACCTTACGCGTACGACCAGAGGCTTTTACCTCCCAAAACCCCTCAAAGTCACTCCCTTACGCATATGACTACCCCCATACGCGTATTGCCCAGGCCCATATGTGTATGATATGCGTATCACCAGATGGTCATGTTGGCACTGGGGACAGGGCACGTCTGCTACGCGTACAACCCCTTGGGAAGTCCCCCATACGCGTATTGACACCCCCAATACGCGTATGATTAGCAGATCTATCAAAAAACTCAAATCTCAACATTCTCACGAGTTTCTACTCAAGATTCATCATCCTACCCTTCCATGCATCCTAAAACTCAGATTTTAGTCGATTCCAATGAATCCTATCTTCTACTCTTTCAAGATTCTACTTACTAGATCTAATTTCGATTACTGTTAAACCTTTAATTCTCAGATCTAACATCTGTCATAATTTCACCACAGTGTTCATAACTTTTCACACGAATTTTAGATCAGTTCTAGATTCACTCATCCAACACAAGACCAAAAATATTCAGCAATGACAGTAATCACAAGAAACATCACCAGGTTACGAAATCAGATCAATGAACAAGAACAAACAGAAATTCCCACGAGAGAAAGGACATCTCACTACCCTCTCATGTTAATTCACCCATATCGAAATCCATTCTCCCCTCTTACCTTGGATTGAAGCTTTTTCCTTAACAACAATGGAGAATTGGTTCTTTTTGCCCTAACTCTCCTTCTTCTGCATTATGATCAGCTTTTTCCTTAATCAGGTTTTTAATTCACTTAATTTTATTACTAATAATAATAATATTAATAATAATATTAATAATAACAATAATAATAACCATAATCCTATTAATATTATTATTAATAATGATTGAAATAATAATATTAATGATCATAATGCTCTTAATTTTGTTATTAAATTATCCATTATTCTAGGTCCACATTATCCCTAACTAAGGTCAGCTCTCAATCTCGCCCTAACCTCATACCCTTAATCAAGGACATCACAACCAATACGCACACAATAAAGTATAAAAAGACTAATAATTCAAATGGGGTGTTACATTTAGTACATAGGTGAAAAAATCTAGTCAAATCGACTTTAAATAAAAACTAAGATTCAAACCTGCAAATTCACAAATACACCTTGTGTCGGGCTGGCCAATGGTCTATTACGGGTAAGATCCAAATATCAAGCCCAATAATGCAAAACCAAAATAAAATCATCCATCATATATAATTGACACACGTGAGACTTAAGATACACTCTATAATATCTTGCATGTCCACCCCACACTTCTGTATCAAAGATCTGCATCATCGTATTAGAAGTCAATCATCATCAATAAACAATAATTCTGGTTTCAGGACGAAACACACATCAATCCAATTCAAAATCTAAAATGGTGAAAAGATGTTGTGATGTAACTTGTGCTGTCTGTTTGTCTTATTTCTACTAATTATTATTATATATGTAAGAAACTGTGAGCATATTGGATAGAAGCATGGTCATGAATAGAATATGTACCGATCAAAAAGTACAAGTGTGCATGTTATCCTTGTAAAAGGCAGACGTCTTAGTAGGTATATTACGTTGTACTGTGGTTAGGACTTGCTCGCAGCAGCGAGAAATTCTATACTGTGGTGTTTTATGGACCAACTCACGTGAGATGATAGGTTATATATTTGTGTAGACTGCGTAGGTATAAGCGTATGTATGGTGGATCTGTAGTAGTTAAGATATGTCTCTTTCTCTCGTTAGGAGAGAGGTATTTATATAAACCTTTTGGGCCTAGGGTTAGGAAACTCTGAGCGGCAGAAACCGCTCCCTTATGACTAGAGCAAGTTGTTGACCACCTATTTTTCAAGGAATCATAGTGGACTTCTTTGCTGTTGACTAAGAGAATGCAACATTATCATATATGTCATCAATTTCATGGACGAGCCCCTTGTTCTGACTGGATACCACCATTGTTTAGGAATCACAAATATAACACTACATAATATTATGACAAAAATTGACCCATGTAGCAATCCAACTTAGTGAGAAAAGACTTTGTTGTTGATCTACATATGAAACGGCGAAAAACACCATACAACACGAATATTGCATGTTGTGCGCTGAAAGCACATCCCATCTGCGCTAGAGCTCATTTAATTTGCACCAAGAGAGTATTTTCAAATTCATAACAGTCAATTTAGACTAAATAATTGCATAGAGTATAAACAATTCTATAATATTCTCTTGTTGTACTTACAATTTTTACTGTTCATGTCATTGTGTGATCATAAGAAGCATTTTATTCAACCAAATTATAAAAAATAAAAAAAATAAAAAAAGGAAACAAAATCAACATTGTTTTTTGCTTTTTGATCAAGATGCTAATGTTGTACTTTGGCAACTATCAACAGTGCAAGCCAAGATGTCCCTATAATCCCTTGATATCTTAAAAGAGTCATAAACTTGTCCATCACTACTCTTCTTGTACTCTAACAACAAATTTGAATGATCAAATGCTGTGAGTTTCACAAATCCAAGCTCATGGTCTTTAAAGATACTCCATTTGGTGTTTATGGGGGCAAAGTCAGCTAAAGCCGCTCCTCCTCCCCCAACCACTACATGTATCGTCCCGTTCAACGAGCCCTTATAGTTGTGCTTCTCTTGATCTGTGCATATATTCTGGAGGAAGAAATAATGACAGTTGAGTTACATGTCAAATGAGAAAATCAAACAATAACGGGTAGACAAGTTAAGAGAAATACCTGATAGATTGGGCATGTTCTTTCATAGTTATGGACATGTCCATACATGGCTATGTCGACCTTATACTTTTGCCATAGACTTTGAAGGTCCTCCCTTCCCATTGGTTCTTCAAACGTGCCTTCTGCAACATAGAAATCCGCAGAAGAATAACCAAGTACCCTATGTGCAAGGAATATCAACCATGGCTGTTTCTGTCTGTCAGCGGATGCTAGGCACTTTTCGATGAACTCATATTGCTCTGTTCCTTTTCTCCAATCAAGTTCCGTGTGAGCTATGCAGAATCTAAACATGCCATAGTCAACAGAGTACCTGGAAATGTATGGTGATTTTCAAGTTATTTTACTGGAATCATAATCGCTAACGTCTGTATGCTCAAGATGATATTAAAATGATAGGGCATTTTCAATAAAAAAAAAGGTTAAGCTTATAGGACATTCTACCAGAATTTTTCCCGATTCTCAGCAGGAACATAAAACATGGTTTGAGCAAGCACGCCACATTCACCACCTGAATCCAAGGTCCCATAAAATGATCCACTTTCTGGCCAATCACGTTCGTGATTGCCACTAAAAGCATATATGGCAAAACAAATCAGATAACGAAATGGAACGTTATACATACAAAAATCAACACAATGTGTAACACGGCAAACCTTGCAGTCATATAAGGAACTCTTGATGCAATTGGCTCAATCTGTGCAGTAAATTGGTCCCATTGTGAAAGGTATCCATTAGCATAGCATAAATCACCAATGTGGAAGACTACATCTATGTCCTTCAAGTCTTGAATAATCTGACTCGTTGTATTGAGTGAACCCGGCTGGAAATTGTTATACTCATTGGAGCCATCAGCTTCTGCCTGCTCATCCCAAAATAAAATGAAAAGTTAAGATGCCAGTTTAATAAAAGTGATTGTTTGAAGAGATTTTCATATGAAGCAGATTTAAGTGCTCGTTTGTTTAAGCTTATGCATATATGTATAGACATTTATTTCAATTGTATTTTCAGAGTTACGGACATTGTTAGAATTAGATCGTCCATGAGAAAAAAGAAATAAAGAATATTTACCTTTCCCATATCACCGAATATAACCACGCGTTGTACAGAATTTTGACCAGGATAAGGAGATGATTTAAACTGATATTCTCGACTCCAAACTGTTGTGCCATTAACTAATCTATGCCCCAGCTTGTATGTGTACCTGCAAGTACGGAAAACAAAATTGCAAGCTGAGGGATCATTTACACTTAACTGCCGGCTGCTGCTAATAAAATCTCAACATGTTTCTTTATTCACCTACCACCAGTCAATATTTGAACCACAAGTACAAAGTAAAATGGTGTGGAAAAGCTGAAAAGGCGCGGAAGGCCGAAATTGATAAAGAAAGGGAGCAAGAGTTGGTAAAAATAGGAATCTTGGAATTGAAAGCAAAGCAAAGAGGAAAGTGTAAATATGATCCAATAGAGCCAGAAGAAAAATCAGATGAATTAATGGCAGGTAATGAGTAACAGCGAGACAGAATAGTGGTAGGAGTTTGCGAAGACCATTTTCTGTGAAACAAGGCATCACTCAAGATAGAGGAAAAGTTGAGGCAGATGAGAAAGTTCCTCCCATGGGTCGTGGAATAGAGGAAAACATGCTTAAGCAACTTTTATCACATTGTTTTCAAAAAAGTTTGTCAGGTCATATAATGGTGAAAATTGAGTTTGCTAAATCCAGTATTAATAAAAGTGTTTAGTATCCTTTTAATCATATTAGTTAAGATGTGTGGAGATATGCAACCAAATCCAATTTTCTCTCTTCATTGCAATCGAGTTGCTTTATATGTTTATGCTAGTTTAAGTTAATGTGGTAAAAATAAATACTCCTTCCGGTCACTATTATAAGCAAAGATTCTCTTTCTAAGTTCATTGAATAACCAATGTATCTAGTCTACTGAGAGATCACATACGACAGTTATTCAGTGAATCTAAAAAAAAGAATTGTTGCATATAATAGAGACCGGAAGGAGTATTCAATTAACTTGAGTTTGATTTGATAAAACGGAATAATTCAAATCAGCTATAGTTTCAATGCAAGTAATGTCATGGTAAACATATAAACTACAACATACTCTTTGTTAGGCCACAACTCCTTCAGGAAACTAGTGTGTATGTATCCTGGGTCGCGCCACCCAACAGTTCTTGCTGGTGCACCTATATATATATATATATATATATATATATATATATATATATATATATATATATATATATATATATATATATATATATATATATATATATGTGTGTGTATAATAGATGAATGAGATCCATTATGTTGTAAAGTTTTACTCTCTCCTCACTGAATGAAACTAACAGTTACATATTTTACAAATGTCAATATTGTCAAGACTCAAACACGGGTAAAAAAATTGTCACAATAAAATGACAAAAGAGTTGCCTACCACACATGGTGTTGCGATAAAAAGTCAGTGTCCCAGCAGGAGATTGTACAAGTTTCCCTTCTTTTCAACCCCATTCAACAAAAGGCTCAGCATCGCTGATCCCATATCCGCTTGTCCATGTTACAGTAATCTGTTACAAATTGGAGAAAGCAAACTTTTAATAATCCCAGATATTCCTTATTCACACTTGTACAAGCACACACATACATTTATTTATAAGTGCATTTACTGATGGATAACAAAAGATTTCAAACCGAGCTGGAAAAAGAAAATGCATACTCAATATCAAAAAGGGGATATTAAAATTACTTCATCCCATGTTTTCCCTTGTGCTAATCTAGGATATACCGGAGCATTTGGATTGATGAAGGATATTTTATTTGACACTGCAACGAGCTTTGGCTGTCAAATAGTTCAAGAAAAATTGAGAAATAGAAAGATAAAATTCAGAAGAAAAAAAATCTATAACATTGGACTCAAAGTTAATATGCACAATTAATCTAATAAAGAATGAAATTACGGGGTAGAGTTTAAGAGAGAATACATTTGTTAATCCACCGGTGAAGAGAGCAAATGAGAAATCAGATCGCTGATTAATCAACTGAAGTTTCAAGGTACCTTTCCCCGTGTTTTTGTAACTGTTACTGGAGAAATTGGCATACTGAAACTGAAACAAAAAACATAAAAGGGACAGGTTAATAATATCAAACATTTAAAATTTTCAAATCTTCTTAAGCTACAAAGGATAATGTGGCACTTGAACCTTGATAGGTGCAGAACACAAGAATGGAGGGTTGACATGTTTGTTTTCTGCCGGGCAAGTTGAAGCACTGGAAATTTTAAAACATTCAAATCCCGGTTAATTAAACCAGACTCATGATGTGTAAGTTATGACTATATAACATGAAAAGTGTATGTTTGGATTGACACTGAGTTTGACAAAATCGCAGCGGCACCGTGATTTTGGTGAGGCTCCAAAATCTGCCACTGTAATTGCGCCAAAATTGGCCACTGTGATTGATTAATGATTATAAAGGTTCAAGTTAGTTGAATAATAAAATTGTCCGTAAAAATGATTTTTTGAGGCAAAAGCTATAAATATTAACTTCAAGTTAGAATCAATTTTCAATGAATTGATTTTGAATGAATTGATTCTATAAAATCGATTTTAGATGATGGTAAAGTGATTTATGTTAGGATAAAATTATGTCGAAGTGAGTTGAACATTAAATTTCCATGTAAAAATTATGTTTAAACTCTAAAGCTACAAAATTTAAGTTCATGCATAATGCAATTAGAGAAAACAGTTAGGAAATTCTTATTGTATTCCATAATGATTGAGATACAATGAACTCTCATTATATAGAGAGTTAGTTACAATGGAGACTTTAGTTAATTACAATAGAAGCTTTTAGAGAGTTGGTTACAACAGAAACCTAACAGAAACTGTAACTAACTAGTTTGCAGCTCAACAATATATCGGAAACAAAAAACTAACTAGCTTACTAACTCTATCATTCCCCCTTAGAGCATCTTTAGTGGGAGTAAATTAAATGGATAAACTAAGATACTTTTTGTGGGCGCAAAGTGATTTGTAGGATTTAAAATATTTATAGTTGATTTGAGTTGTTTTTACTTTAATGATGGTTGCTTGTAAAAAACCAAAACTTGAAAAAATACATAGCCGTTGAATTAGAGTTGTTGGAGCTTTATTGATATTTTAATAATATAAAATAATAATTAGAGTCATTGAAATTTGATAGTGTGCATTGGTTATATAGTTGCCAAAAACTAATTGTTAGTTCACTTAGTGCCATGTCATTCTTATTCCAATGCAAACTGTTTATAACTACCGTTACTATTAAAGAATTTAATACTACAGAACCTGCACTAAAGATGCTTTTAGAAGTGGAGGGTGTACTTATCAAACTTTGTTTGTTGAACACTTTTAGCTTATCACGAAGAGGAAGAAACTTCACTACAAATAAAGGTTTAGTTAAGGCATCTGCCCACTGATCTTGAGCTGGAACACGAGCTACAACAAGTCTCTTGTTTAGAACCTTCTATCTCACAAAGAAGATATCTAACTCCATATGTTTGGTCCTATTATGAAGGATAGGGTTATGTGCTAGAGTAACTGTGCTCAGATTGTCACATAATATCTTTGGAGTCTGAAAGTGGCAGTGCAATTCCTTAAGTAGAGACTGAACCCAAAGTAGTTCAGTAGCAAGTTGAGTCATGCTTTGATACTCTGCCTCTGCACTGGATCTGGCTACTAGTTGTTGCTTTTTAGACCACCAAGATACAACATTAGGCCAAAGAAAAACACATGCCCCTGAGGTTGTCCGTCTGTCATCTAGATCTGATGTCCAATCCGCATCACAGAAACCAAGCAAAGTCAAAGGCTGATGAGCAGGTGCAGGCTGAATGAGAAGCCCATGATGAAGAGTGCCACTCAAATACCTCAATATCCTTTTGACAGCTTTCCAATGTTCCTCCAATAGATTGGACAGAAACTGACAGACCTTATTCACAGAAAAAGAAATTTCAGGTCTTGTTAAGGTTGCATATTGCAAAGCACCAACAACAGACCTGAACTGAGAGGGATCAGAAATTTCATTGGAACCAACTTTGGACAGTTTGTTGTTGGACACCATTGGAGTGGGCATGCTGTTTGCATTAGTCATGTTAACTTTGGCTAACCGGTCGCTGATGTATTTTGTTTGAGAGAGAAGCAAGGAGCCATTAGGTAGATGAGTGACTTCTATCCCAGAAAATAGTCCAGTTTGTTAGAACACAGATTGGTTCTTAATAATATCTCTTTGTTTTGATGATAACTATTAGGAAATTTTATATTTAAGAATTATACACTCTAAAATTTGTTTGAGAGTTTTACTGCAGATTGAAATGAAATTAACTCTCTAGAAGCAAATCTGAATTGTATACAAGAAGTTATCTAGACTCTGAAGCGCCAGATGCATTCATTAGAAGATTCTGATTGCTGTTTACAGAAGATCCTGAGCGTAGTCTCCAGAAGGATCTAAAGCAAGAAGCTCCAGAAGATTCTGAAGCAGAAGCATTTGAAGCTAGTCAGAAGCATCTAAAGCTTAGAAGAATATTGTATGAAGAGTTTCTCAAAGCATAGTTTCTACAGAAGTTTCTGAAAGTACTAAAGCTGCCAAGTACTGAAATTCTGTGACAAATATGCTCTGATAATCAACACGCTGAAAGCACACATGCTGCAGAAGACTCTGGTACAGCAAGGTTCTAAACATCATTAGAAGACTCTGACTCATTCAGACTCTGAAGAACTTGCTGAAAACTGAAGAAGAAATATTCAAATATTATATCCGTTGGAGTAAATCAAACGTCTCTTTCCTCATTTGTGCTAGACACAAGAACACGGACAAAAAGTATTTTTCTGTGCCTTCTACTTCTAGGAAAGGTCACTTGATGTAAAGACAAAAAGGCTCAGACCTTTCTGGGACTCTCTTCTCAACGCTCAGCTTCCTTGGATCAGCTGCCTATAAAAGGAAGACTCCGTCAAATTCTTCAGTCACACAATTTGCTGAAAAGAAATCATATTATTCAAAGCTCTCATTCTTTCATATTCTTCTTAGAATTATTTGTACTTAAATTTAAGAGAAAAATCATTGTTGTGATAAAAGCTTTTTAGAAGCAATCATACTCTTGTATTTGATTTACATTGATTGTAAAGGTTTTCCTTAAGAGGATTCAGTTGGAATCAGTAGCTCTTGAGAAGACTAAGAACAGTTGTTCTTAGGTGTTACTATTGTAATCTGTTTGATTAAATAATGGATTAAGTCCTTGTTGAGAAAGGCAAATCACTCTAGGAAGGGTGGACTGGAGTAGTTGATTTCAACGAACCAGGATAAAAATAATTGTGTTATTATTTTTAATGTCTTAATCTTTCATACTTATTCAACCCCCCCCCCTCCCTTCTAAGTATCATCTCACCTTCAGTTGGCATCAGAGCTCCGGTTCTGTGTGTGCTACCACTTAACAGTGTCAGTAAAGATCCAGAGAGAAATACTTTGATATACATTTATTTGTTACAATGGCTGATAATTCAGTATCCAATATTAACAATAAATATGAAGAAAGGGACAGGATCAGCACCAAACCCCCTATGTTTGATGGGGAGAAATTTGACTACTGGAAAGACAGAATTGAGAGTTTTTTCCTAGGATATGATGTTGATCTATGGGATCTAGTCATAGATGGATATGTCCATCCCACAGATGGGAATGGAAAGAAGATTGACAGAAAATCTATGACAGATGCTCAAAAGAAAGATTTTAGAAATCATCACAAAGCCAGGACTATATTATTGAATGAAATTTCACATACTGAGTATGAAAAAATTACAAACAGGGAAACTGCTTTTGATATGTTTGAATCCCTAAAAATGACTCATGAGGGAAATTCTCAAGTTAAGGAGACAAAAGCTCTGGCTCTGATCCAGAAGTATGAGGCCTTCAAAATGGAAGACTCTGAATCTGTTGAAGCCATGTTCTCCAGATTTCAGATACTCACAGCTGGGCTGAAAGTTCTGGAAAAGGGATACTCTAGATCAGATCACGTAAAGAAAATCATCAGAAGTCTGCCTACCAGATGGAGACTGTCGCTACTGCGAAAATCGGCGCCGACAATACAGAAGAGTCGCCACCGTGCGTTATTTATCCCAACGGAGGGAAAGGAAACGCTCGAAGTAAACCTCGTAAAACGGGAAAGGTATGGTCGTCACAACCAAAACCTGGATTCGGGAGTCAGTTACGCAAGGGGAAGGTATTAGCACCCCTCACGTCCATCGTACTCGATGGGATCCACGCTTGCTTGGTTTGTACGGATTACACTTCTATCTAAACTAGAGGATGAAGTCTGAAAAGAAAAGAAAAGATGACTCGACAAAGCATCGCACTTTATGCCTACGTATTCCCGTCTGGAACGAGAAATCAGAGTCAACGTAGTTCGCCTAACTACGGGTGAAAGTGGGGAAGGTTGCTCGCTAGGATATCGCATCCTATGCCTACGTACTTCCACACAGCATGGAAGATCAGAGCAAACGTAGTTCGGGCTACGCGCGACACAAGCTGTTCAAGTGTCTTTTATGAAAAATCTCACCTTAAACAAGGGTTTTCTTATTGCAAAAGGTTGGTGTTTGTTCAAATCTTTTGACGGAAGAAATGAATTGATTTCTGTCATAACCTTTATTAATGTTTTTCTGTTGTTTTGAAGAAAGAAGAGATGACACTCTACAAATCCTAGGGTTGAAAAAAAAGGGAATAAAATCTACCCTAATGTTATCATGCATGGGTTAAGACCTAATGTCTATCATATTCCTCTCTTGCGCAGAGAGAAACAGAGATCCTAAGGGATAAACGAAAACAGAAACAGCAGATGTATACAATAAAGCAGTAAAATGCATGGATGCAACAATACAAGCGAGGCAAGGGAGTCCCACTCAACCTCGAACCTAGAAAACAATAGGCAAAAGTGAACAGAATTCACTTTCAACCCGACAGGTTAAACAACAAACAATACAGTCAGGGAAATTCACACAATACATCAAGAATTATCAACAGCAAAAACTAAACAGCAAAGCAGTCTTCATCAGCATCTGTCTTCAAGTCATCTCCAAACATCTACCAGCATCAAGCAAGCCTCAGTATTTATCTTCACAGCCTTCAGGCAAAGTCTTTATCATCAGTCTTCAATCTGTAATGGCTTTTCTTCAAGTCTCAATCTCCAAGATGAATATCAGTCAACAAGATGAAATGGATGTTAAACAGTCAATCGCCTACCAAGGGTGGCTCACTGACTGTTAACATTATACAGACAATTTTCCCTCAAAAGTTCTATCTTTTAAACACATTCAATAATCCTTCCAAAGGAAGGAGGTGGATATTTAAAAGAGACTTTGAATCATAGAGAAAGAATGGAGGCAAACAAGACCTTCCATGTTTGTGAATCAAGTTTCCTACTCTAAGGCTCTACCTAACTCCTAAACCCAACAACCTTCAACATCTGCCAGCAAGATGCTCCACACCAACTCCGGAGGCTGGTCTTCATTCTCTTTGATCTCCAATGATCTTCATCTTCACAGTCTTCAGCTCAAACCCCAAGCCCCAAACAAACCCAATATCCCACACAGAGAAATAATAACCCTAAAGAGGGCACACCACACAATTAATCAAATACAAGCAATATACTAATAGCAGTAGGGGAAGCCTAATATTTTCTAAGGGATCTATTATTTACCCATAACCCCTATAGTCCCATACCCCAAAATCAAATCAAAATTCCTAAAAGAAATGATCTATCTCACATATGTTCACTTAAAACCCTACTTTTAACCACTCTAATCTCACCTAATCAAGTCATTTAAAAATTAATCCTAAAACTACAAATTAAATCCTATATACAAGCTAAAGTCCTAAGTTAATCACCATAAAAAGAATGGGTCCTAAATCTAAAGGGAACTATTAGAACTAAAATCAACAAAATTAAGTACTAAACTAAACTCATTAAAAAGCTATTTACAAGAAAAATGCACAAAAAATATTACAACAAAATAAAATGCTATTTTTATTATTGGATATTTTCCTTAACAGAATTATTGACCTATAGCAAAAAGAAGCAATTAAAAATATCAATTTTCCGATTTTTTATGATTTTTTAAAGGTGCTAAAAATATTAAAGAAAATAAAAATCACAAAAATGAATTAAATTGGGGAGGGGGTGTCACAAGTAATGCGCCCAGTTCATTTATTAATGGGCCAGGGAAGTGGGGGGCGTGAATATCAATTACGCAAGGCCCAGTTGGCTTCAGAAATCAAATAAAAAAAATTAAAAGAAAAAGATTAAGACCACGGTGTAGATAGCAACGATTTCCAGTTCAATTCCATTGGGCTTAGGTTTGGGGGGTGGGGTTAGCATTGCTGATCCAGGCCCAGGCGTTTCATTAAGTGAAACGCATCGTTTCACTATCATTATTTCCCTCCGTTTTCGTTTCAAATAATGGCCGTGCGATTGGTTTAACAAGTCAAGCAATTTAACATGATCCAACGGCTGTACGATCGTCTTCCCCATTCAACCTAGGGTTTCCAGGTTTCACCAGCTCCATGCAAGCATATTCGACCCCTTCGTTCTCTCTTGATTCTCCATGAAATCAAAACATTCCAAAACCAAAGTCGTGCCATTTTCTTCCAGGAACACGATTACACGCATAGTTTTCATTAAAACCTCCTATATCTCACAAACAGAAAGCAATAATGTCGTGGTTCCACCATTTTACTCTGAGATTAACCATGGTACTTCTTGCTACTAATGGTATTATCTTGTTCATGATATTACACTGATCTTACTAAGCTATCCTATGATCATTATAACTCAATATCCAGCCCAATCTTGAGCTTGAAAGAAACTGCACCCTGCCATTGAACCTCATGTAATCCTCTCTAACTCTCAGAAATCAATCACCTATGGTCTCTAATCATGCTTATCCTAACCATTTCACCTAATGCTGCATAAATAAAGAGTTTCGAAAGCTTTTGCAAACCTGCAAATTGATGATGGCAAGTGTAGTTACTCTTTAATCCAATGCTTGAAACTTGCCACAAATGATCTTTAATGGATGATAACCTTTCTGTTTGCAAGATCTTGGATGGACAATGCTTGGATTGTAAGTTTGGATCCAATTTTCTTTTCTTGCAATTTTGAAGCCACACCTTCAAACCTTCATCAATGGCCACTCAAATCTGTATGCACGTGTTCAGTATGATCCAGAGAATGGATTTATGGAGAAGAATGAAATGGAGATGAAGAAGAAAGTGGAGTTTGATATTGAATTGCAAAAATGGAAGAAATGGTATCTCACTCTCTCTTTTGCACTAACACTCACTAATCACCACCAACAATCACCAACCATTACCCCATGGACCTTGCAATCAATATATAAACCAATTTAGAAGTCCCTAGAACCTTCTAGTATGAAGTGGAAGAATGTGGAAATTCTCATGTGATGACATATTGAACCATCTCATATCATGCTTGAAGCCCTTCAAATTTGTGTTAAAATCTCTCCTCATGAGATATTGAAATGGTATGTGCAACAACAAGCATTTCCTTGCCTTGTGTGAAGTTTTCCAAAGTTGCCTTATAATGCAAGAAAGAACTTTACAAAGCAAGTCCAAAATTTAAACCCTAAATCAAAAAAGTGGATGAACCAATGTCTTTAAAATATTGTTTGGAATCAATTTGGTATATTACATGACCCATTTTGGATTTGTAGATTGCCCAAACCAATTTTCCATGTGAACTTTTTCAAGTTATATGCCATTTTTTAAGTCATTTTCCACCAACTTTTATCAAGTCTTGCTCTATGCATTTCCAAACTTCCATGACCTCTTTTCTAGACTTAAAATGACATTTTGAGCAACTTTGATGTTGTGAAGTTTTTCATTTGAAGCTTCCTTGTATGAGTTTTAGGCATAGGCTAAGAATGACCTATAATTCTCAAATGACCAAAATACCCTTTGCTTGCCAAGACCATAAGTAGAGTTCCACAAATCATATGAAGGCATACCATACCTTTCTAGAAATCTAAGACAATGAGGAACAACTCTCATGTTGGCCAGAAATCCATTTGAAATCTCCTTGAAGATCAAAAGTTGCTTGGAAGACAAACAACTTTCACAGACAAATTTCAGTGCCCTCAGATGACCTGTAACTTGCAAGAGCTATAACTTGAGTTCTATAAATCATCTTGATGACTTCCACAACTCAAATTAAATCTATGAAGATACTCTACAAGTTTCATGTGGACCATAAATTCATATGAAGCTTGCATCTTGAGCTACACTGCTTTGAAGTTTGACCTAAATCAGGGGATTTTACACTGAAACCCTAATTTGGTAACTCCATTTCTCCTTGATTCCTTCTGATTTTTCTTTAGCACAACACCATATCCATATCCATATAGCAAATAATGAATCCCACCTTCTTCAAATGATCCTGGATGCCTTTCAAAACAAGTCTTTGACTTAGGGTTGACCTTATGTTGACCCAGATAAAACCCTAATTGACTGACTTCAACTGAGGCTCTTGCAATCATTCCAATGACTTGGATACTCCTAAAAAATGATCATCTAGGCTCTTCATAACATCCATACACACCTCATGCTCTTGGCTCATAGCTCACACTTCCTCTGATGATCCCCAAATAACCTCAAGATAGGGGAGAACTCACTGATTAACTTGTCTACTTTTCAAAGCTCAAATTCTTCCCTGATGACCTGAGTAGTCTTGAATATGAATGAAACCCTTGAATATGCCTCTTGAGATAAGAATAGCACTTGATCCCCTGATTAAGATAACTTGCTTATGCTATGCAATGCAGATGAATACACTATGTACATGATGACAATGCAAATGACTATGCAATTGAAACATAAACCTAGGTTAGAAAAGGTTGGACAAATTTTGGGGTGCAACAGCTGCCCCTATTCAAGCGGCTTGGACCCGACTGGATGAAGAGCGCGCAGCCTTCAGACATTCGAGGTACGAGACGGTTGAATACGAAAGAACCCGGAAATTTGTCAACCGCAAAATAAATTGCGTACGACTACTGCTTGGGGAAAACCCTTCAGGGAAATGACTTCTGTTGTCACGACAACAACTAACCTCTCCTTTGTCAATCTGTTGTTGTAAAATAATCTGATATTGTCCGCAGACCACTCCATTCCGAAGAAATGAGCATACACCCCACAACGAGAAATTGTTGACATTACTTATCAACCTCCGTCGATCTCACTTATCAACCGAGCACACGCTAACCAGCGGGAGAATATTGACTTCACTTGTCATGTTGACTTCACTGATCAACCTTTCGTATCCTGAAGAAACGAGCGAACGCTTAACCAAACGAGACAATGTTCGAAGACATGAACCACCGACTTTGCGGGGAAATGAGAAACTTAACTAAGTAACTCTGAGGCTAATTCTGACGACTGCCGTCAAACACCTGCTGGGGAAAATGGAAACTTAACCAAGCACCCTGACGAGAATAACCTTGTTGAAAAATACGAGGAATTTAACCAAACAACTCCTGCGGCGAATACCCTGCTGGGGGACTATGAGGGACTTAACCAAGTAGCTCATTGAAGTAACACCCTGCTGGAGCACATAACTCTGCTGAGGGAATTACGGGTAACCACCCAAAAATCTGCATTACCATCTTCTAATGCCGGCACCACAGCATCCCGAGAAAGACTCAGCCAGGGGAATACAAGTAACTTAACCAAGGGACTTGTCCAAGAATACCCTGCCGGGGACTACGCGGAACTTAACCAAGTATCTCGTCGAAGACCACCCTGCTGGGGATTATGTCTCTACTGGGTAACTGTGGGTAACCACCCAAAATTTGCATTATGCCATTTCCACAGCACTCTGAGAAAGACTCGGCTGGGGAGAAAGAGAAGTGCTTGACCAAGCAACTCTGCTAGGGGAATATGACATGACGAACACGATCACTGCGTGTCTGGCACAACAACCCTCTATAACAAGATGAACACGATCACTGCGTGCCTGACGGAATAAATCCATATAGAAGAGGCGAACACGTTCACTGCGTACTTCAACCATCAATATGACGAACACGATCACTGCGCATCTCGACCAACAAACCCCCAAAACGATGTCAACACGATCACTGCGCGTTCTGAGCCACGATCCTCTTGACTGGAGAAAACACTTTCACTGCGTGCTGTGTGTCTCAACTAACCCATATAACCGAACGAATACGACCACTGCATATTCTAACCATACATAGGGTGAACGCGATCACTGCGCGCTTCATGTCACGGCCCTCTTGACTAGAGGAAACACGATCACTGCGTGCTGTGACACAACTTCAAACGTGGGACGAATACGATCACTGCGTACTTCGGCCACCAACAACCAGATGAACACGTTCACTGCGTGCCTCACCCTATAACCAAACCATATAACGGACGAATACGATCACTGCGTATACCGACCAACAAAACTGGATGAACACGCCCACTGCTTGTCAATCTATAACCACTGTATAACGGACAAATACGATCACTGCGTATATCGACCAACAAAAACTGGATGAACGCGATCACTGCGTGTCCATCTACAACCACTGTATAACGGACGAATACGATCACTGCATATATCGGCCGACAAACATCACATGATATGGTAAACACGACCACTGCGTGTCCTGCACCACCAATAGAGTAAACACGATCACTGCGCGTCCTGCTCAATAAACCCCCGAGTTGATACCAACACGATCACTGCGTGCCTTACAAAACAATCTTCTTAGATCGGGACGAATACGATCACTGCGCCATTCGACCACAGATACACATACCAAGATCAACACGATCACTGCGTGCCCTACAACATGAACCCCATAGATGGTACAAATACGATCACTGCGTACTTGACCACCAAATCCACATCTTTCTGAAACCACGATTTCTCTTATCGGCAGGGAACAACATATCTGAAACTGCAGTGGTAACCAACCTGGCTTATGTTTCAACAATGCATGTTTGATAATGACGTAATGCTTCCACACTGCATGGAAATGCTACGTACTTGCGTAAAATGCAAATGCTCATGATGCATGCTTATGCAAAGAGTTACTTCAGCAAAATAAATGTTGAAGACACACTGGATCCGCTGGGGATGACCGGAATACTACCGATACGCTTCCAACAAAATAAATGTTGGAAAGATGAACTAACTCCGCTGGGGATAACCATCCTGCTGGGAAGGTAGCTCACGAACTCAAAACTCCAAAATCTGCTGAGGACGATCCTCCTGACGAGGAAGAGCGACTTGCTGGGGAAAGAAAGGACCATCCTGCTCGGGAAAACTCCTTTCAGCAGCTCCAACCACCTGATCACACTCTGTGGGGAACCCCTCCTGCTATCACTGAGCTGGGGAAATCATCCCGCTGTCACTGAGCTGGGGATTGAACTACACATTCTGATTTGCACTGCACAAGAATTCTTTGGGGAAGTTAACCATATGTATCTTGACCTTCGCTGAGGAGGACTCTGCTCTGCTTGACAAGCCGATTCTGACCTACTGAGGCTGCATTATCTTTTCCTTTGACGCAATCTCCACTCTCCTGGGGAGACAACACTCAATTTTGCCTGGGGCGCCTTCACTGGGGAAGGACACAACGTTCATCCTCTGGAGAGGGTACCAGCCCGCCCTAGACTCTGGCGGGGAACTTTGCGAGCTCTTGAGTACCTGCAAAAGTCAACAAGCAGACACAAGGCAATCTATGCAAAAACATCTTGGTAGTCACCCACGACAACCATTCAGGTAATTTTCGGTTTTAACAATCATCGACCGAGGCCCGCCCGTTTACACGCATGTAAGTTTATCGAAAACATCGGCGCTTTTTACAAACAAAACTGTAAAAAATTAAAACCAAAGTCACGCACTACATTGAATAAAACACTTTATTGATAACGGCCTGAGAATAGGCAAGATTTGTACATCAGATGCAACTCCTGAAAAGAGGTAGTTGTCGCTACTGCGAAAATCGGCGCCGGCTGACAGAAGAGTCGCCACCGTGCATTATTTATCCTACGGGAGGGAAAGGAAACGCTCAGAGTAAACCTCGCACAACACGGGAAAGGTATGGTCGTCGCAACCAAAACCTGGGTTCGGGAGTCGGTTACGCAAGGGGAAGGTATTAGCACCCCTCACGTCCGTCGTACTCGACGGGATCCACGCTTGTTTTCGGGTATGGATTGTTATTCTATCTAAACTCTAGGTCAAGGGTTAAAAAGAAAATAAAATGAAAATAAAAATGACTCGGCAAAGTATCACACTTTATGCCTACGTATTCCCGCCTGGAACGAGAAATCAGAGTCAACGTAGTTCGCCTACCTACGGGAAAGGAGGGGAAGGTTGCTCGCTAGGATATCGTATCCTATGCCTACGTACTTTCATACATCATGAAAGATCAGAGCAAACGTAGTTCAGGCCACGTACGACACAAGTCTGTCTTGGTTAATTTTATTCCTTCTGAAAAAGGGTTTTCCTGATTACCAGTCCAAGCGGACAAAAATGACGTATTGATGAGTTCACATTCTTTTACGAAAGAAGTGTCTTTTATTGTGTTTGAAATCTTTATTGTGTTTTTCTGTTTGTTTTGAGGAAGAAGAGACAGAACTCTAATCTACGGTTGCGAAGGGAATCAAACTAACCTAATGTTATCATGCATGGGTTAAGACCTAGTGTCTATCATGCTCCTCTCTTGCACAGAGAGAAACAGAGATTCTAAGGGAATAGACGGAAACAGAAACAATATCAGATATATACAGTAAAGCGGTAAAATGCATGGATGCAACAATACAAGCGAGGCAAGGGAGTCCCACTCAACCTCGAACCTAGAAAACAACAGGCAAAAGTGAACAGAATTCACTTTCAACCTAACAGGGTAGACAACAAACAATACATTCAGGGAAACCAATCAATACATCAGAAATGAAATACAGCAAAAATAAACAGCCACAGCAGCTCTGCATCACTATCCATCTTCAAGTCATCTCCATACAGCTACAAGCTTCAGCAAGCCTCAATCTCCATCTCCACAGCTTTTCAGCAAGGTCTTGATCATCAATCTTCCATCTGCAATGGCTTTTCTTCAAGTCTCAACCTCCAAGAGGAACATCAGTCAACCAGATGAAGTGAATGAATGTTAGACATTCAATTACCTACCAAGGGGTGGTTCATTAACTGTTAACATTATACAGACAGTTTCCCCTCAAAAGTTCTATCTTTCAAATACATTCACTGATCCTTCCAAAGGAAGGAGGTGGATATTTGAAAGAGACTTTGAATCATAGGGAAAGGATGGATGCAAACAAAGCATTCCATTTTTGAGAAACAAGCTTTCTAATCTAGAGCTCTGCCTAGCTCCTAAACCCTAATCTCCTCAACAGCTGCTAGCAGGAGTCTCCTCTCCAATCTCTGGAAGTTGGTCTTCAGTCTCTGGATCTCCAATGGCTTCAACATCACAAGTCTTCAGCTTCCCCAATCCCCAAACAATCCCAATACCCACACAGATAAATCAATAATCCCCAGAGGGCACACCACACCAGTCAATCAAATATAGACAATAAGATACTAATAGCAGTAGGGGGATCCTAGTGATTTCTAAGGGGATCTATCCCATACCCATAGCCCCTATATTCCATACCCCAAAAATCAAATGAAAATCCCTAAGAGAATCATACTATCTCACCTCAGTTGATTTAAAACCCTAATTTTGTTCATGTTGTTTTCACCTAAACTAATCACCTCAAATTAATTCCTAAAAATATGAACTAAATTTCATGCACAAGATAACAATGCCTATTAATCAACCTAAAAAGAATGAACAAAAAATATTAAAGCAACTACTAGAACAAAATTTATTAAAATCATGTATGAAGTGAAACACTTAAAATATGCATTTATTTGGAAAATATGGGAAAAATATCAAATAAAAAATAAAATGCAATTTTTATTTTTTTATAATTTTCTAGACTCTTTGAAGAAAATTATGCAAAAAGAATTATTGAAAAATAAGGTTTTTATGATTTATTATGATTTTTAGAAGAATGCATGAAAATGAAAAGAAAATAAAAATGAAATAAAGAAAAAAATAGAGGGAGGGGTGAGAATAGCCAATGCGCGCAGTGGTTTTTTCAGGTGGGCCACAGAGCAGGGGTGCAGATATTAATTGTACAAGGCCTAGTTAGTTCAGAAAATTGAATTAAAAAAATAAAAGAAAAATGAAACGGACACGGTGCAAATAGCGAGATTTTCCAGTTCAAATTCCAATGGGCTTTGGTTTGGGGGTGTCAAAAGCAAGTACAGTCTGAGCCCACTCTGAATGTTTTAGTGAAACGGTGCGTTTCACCTTTTGAATTTCCCTCCGTATTTCAACTTACATCGTGGCCGTTGGATTGCAATCTGAGTCAAGTCAAACCCTCCATCGTAGGGTCCTCCTTCATCTTCAACCTTGGGCAAACCTAGGGTTTCAGAAAACCCTAACCATGCACGATCTTGCACACCTCTGTTCTCCCTTATACCTCCATGGATTCACACGATTCCAAGAGCAAAATTGCTCTATGAACTTCCATCTATACAACCATGATAATAACTTCTCCTAAAACTCACTCCATCAACCAACTCGATAAGAATAACAGTCATAAACCACCATGAACACCTGTGATACAACCTCTCAATTCTTCATAATTCTTATCCTAAACTCATCTACATTCCATGCTGATCTTAACATGCTAATCCAACAAGATTTTCGTGCCTTATCCTAATAGTTACAAGCTGTAACAGATTTGGTGCACTGTATTCAACCTTCATGAAACCTCCCCAAATTCATCAAAATCAATCATCTGCTTATGCTTAACCATTCTATACTACCAATTCTCTATAATCCTAACTAAACTAAGCAATTCGAGCAGAATTCTAACCTGATGCAAATGGTGAAAACAGCTATGCAACTCCTTGAATTTGGTGCTTGCAGTGATTGGAACTTGCTTAGTAACCTTGATGATGAATTCTGTATGCAATATCTTTTGTGCAAACTCCTTGAATCTTGTTCTTGAAACCTTCTTGCAAATTGGATGATGAAGATGAATGGTACAATTCTTGATCAATTCAACAAATTCTTGATGTGAATTATGATGCTTGGATGATGATAATGAAGATTCAATCAGAAAATGTGAGGATTGATGGAGATTTGAGAGGGTTTGAGATACTTTTGCAAAATGGAGAAAGTGAATGAAACTTGGGGTTTTGAGAAAATGCAATCACCAACCATGGCATGAACCATCTCTTATCAATATATAGGTGTCCTTAGAACCTCCTAGAAACTTGGAGAAGTTTCCCTTGCATTCTTTCCCTTGAATTTGGTTTATGTACCTTCCATTACAAGCAACCATGAATAACTCACAAAATATGAACTAAGCTCAAAATTCTACTTTAGCCAATGTATTTAAAATGATCTTTCCATTCAAAATGACCTATAATTTTGCTTCATTTGGCCAAGATATGAAAAATCTCATTTTTAAGTCCATTTTTATTCATTAAATCCACCAATTTTGAAACCTTGTGCTATGAATCTTTCCAATCTCTCATGGTCACTTTTCTAGACTCAAAATGTCATTTGGAACAAGTTTTATGTTGTAAAGTTTTCCATTTGAAGCTTCCTTGCATGAGTTTTGGGTATAGGTTAAAATGACCTGTAATTTTCAAATGACCAAAATACCCTTTGCTTGCCAAGACCATAAGTAGAGTTCCACAAATAATATTAAGTCATACTATACCATTATAGAAATCTAAGACAATGAGGAACAATTCTTATGTTGACCAGAAATTCATTTGAAATCTCCTTGAGGGGTAAAAATAACTTGGAAGTCAAGTCACTTTCACAGACAAAATTTCAGATACCTCAGATGACCTGTAACTTGCAAGGACCATAACTTGAGTTCTATAAATCATCTTGATGTCTTCCACCATTCAAATTAAAGGTCTTGAGATCCTCTAAAAGTTTCATGTTGGCCAAGGATCCATTTGAAGCTTGCATTTTGACTTATCTTGCTTGGAAATTTGACCTAAACTAGGGGATTTTACATAGAAACCCTAATTTAGAAACTCCTCTTCTCCTTGATTTCTCTTGATTTCTTCTTAGCATAACAACATATCCTTATTCTCCATGTCAAATTATAAACCCCACATCTCCTCAATAGCCCTCAATGCCTTTCAATCAATCTTTTAATCTAGGGTTGACCCAGGGTTGAACCAGATGAAACCCTGGTTGACTGTCTTCCACTGCAATACTTGTGACTACACCAATGACTTGTCTTCTTCTCTAAATCCTCCAAGATGTCTAGATGCTCCCCATGCCTTCAATTCACAGCTCATACTTTCCTTGATGATCCCCAGACCCCCTCAGTTAGGAGATATACTCACTGCTTGATCTAATGACTTCTCCAACTTTCAAATTCTTTTCTGATGACTTGAATGAGATTGAATTTGAATAATAACCTCTTGATAGGCCTGTAGAGATGAGAATAATGATTGGTTCCCTGTTGAATGACTTGCTATGCTTATGCTATGCAGATGAGTAACCTATGTACATGACTCTATATGCAAATGCTAATGATATTGAAACATAAACCAAGTGAATAAGGTTGAGCAAATTTTAGGGTACAACAGCTGCCCCTATTCAAGCGACTTGGACCCGATTGGGTGAAGAGCCCGGAGCCTTCAGACATTCGCGGTACGAGACGGTTGAATACCAGTGAAACCAGAAATTTGCCGACCGCAGAAATAAACTGCGCTCCTGCTTGGGGACCGACATGCCTTAGCTGAATCTGATTGTTACGACAACCCCCCCCCCCCAATCTCGCGCGACCGTGCTGGGGATTATTTTCATTGTTCTGAAAAAGATTCTATCACACCAGAGATAAAACATTGTCCATGTCAGGACGCCTGCTTCGTCAATTCGGAAAACTGCAACAACTTTGTTGGGGATGGCTCGTTTGCCTTCTTGTCAGAAATAAATCGTCCATGCTAGGAATGAACTCTTCCACGTTAGGAATAACACCGTCCATGTTAGGACTCACCTTTCCACGTAAGGAATAACCGTTCCACGTTAGGAATAACACTGTCCATGTAAGGAATAACCGTTCCACGTTAGGAATAACACCGTCCACGTTAGGACTCACCTTTCCACGTTAGGAACGAACTTCTTCTTCGTCAAACTCTTCCACGTAAGGAATACGTCTTCTTTTGAATCTGTCCACGTCAGGACTAAACCCCTTCCACATCAGGAACACACTCTTTCTTTCCACGTCAGGAATACAAGCCTCTTTCCACGTAAGGAATACTATCTTTCCACGTGAGGAATCACATTTTTCCACTTAAGGAATCTCATCATGATATGTCCACGTAAGGAATACAACTTCTCTTTCCATGTAAGGAAACCATCTATAGTCTTTTCTGCATCTGTCCGCGTCAGGACTGAACTTGCTTTTCCACGTAAGGAACTGAAGCTATTCTTTCCACGTAAGGAATCAATCTCTTTCCACGTAAGGAAACATCGTCTTTCCACGTAAGGAGACCATCTTCTTTCCACGTTAGGAATATCATTTTTTTTTTCTGTACGGAATCTTCATCGTTCCACGTAAGGAATCACACCTTTCCACGTCAGGAATACAAACTTTCCACGTAAGGAAATCCTTTCTGATTTGTACACATAAGGACTTCCATCTTTCCATGCTAGGAATTCGTCTTCTTTCCACGTAAGGAAACCAATCTTCTTCCACGTAAGGAATAAAATTCTTGATCTGTCCACGTCAGGACTAAATTTGCTTTTCCACGTAAGGAACTGAAGCTTCTCTTTCCACGTAAGGAATAACCTTGTCCACGTCAGGACTCATCTTTCCACGTAAGGAATAACTTGATATGCTTTGTCCACGTAAGGACTCCGATCTCTTGACTTGCTGAGGAAATAAAACTTGTCCACGTTAGGACCTATGTACCTTTGACCCACTGGGGAAGTGAGACTTTGTCCACGTCAGAACTCACATCTCAACCTGCTGAAGTAATAGGACCTGTCCACGTCAGGACTTGCGCGTCTTCGACTTGCTGGGGAAATAAGACTGCATCCACGTCAGGACTCATACTTTGCCTACAACACGAAGAAGGATAAATTTGTCCACGTCAGGACTCTCGTATCTTGTCATCGCGAAAAACTATAATTTTGCCCACGTCAGGACACACAGTTCATCATTAAGAAGAAAGACACTTGCTGGAAATAAATTGTCCACGTCAGGACACCAAGACGAGGAGTAACCCGCTTTTGTCCACGTCAGGACTCCACACTCAATCAATACCGAGAACTCGAATCCGTCCACGTTAGGACTAACACATATCGTCAAGCTGGCAGAAATGTCCACGTCAGGACTCCACGTAACAACAACTCTGAAAAAATCGAACCTGCCCACGTTAGGACTAGCACCTCCCATCATCCCGGGGAATTAGAACTGTCCACGTTAGGACCCCGCTTTTCTAGCACGAAGAAAACCTTACGGCATCTTTGCAGCTGACTCTACTGGGGATATTTGGAAACCAAACTTCCGGACGCCTGTTCTGATAACCGGCGGTAGCCTCTGAAATTCTGATTCATGAATCCTTTGATGACCAATAGCTCTGCTTGGGGATAAGGAGAAACTTATCCTGCTGATTCTGTGGGGAGTAGCGCCGAAGCTGACATTTCGTCGAATGTCTCACGTCGAGACTCTGAATATTTTATTGATTCACCTGAGCAAGGGCTCTCTCTACCTGCAAGAGAAACGATACTTAAAACAAACGGTTAGTCAACCTGGTTTATGTTTCACAATGCATGCGTTTGACAATGATGCAATGCTCCGTTCGACACGGGAATGCTACACGTTTTATTTGGGTGGATGCAAGTATGACACTATATGCCAATGCAATTGCAGACTCGAACTGCTGGGTACAGAAACTGCTTCAGCAAAATAAATGCTGAAGATAATGTCAATTCCGCTGGGGATAGCCAGATGCTACAGAACTATCCCAGCAAAATAAATGCTGGGAGAGTGAAGTCGACTCAGCTGGGAAATTGGGAACTCGAACCAACACCTCACTGAAGTAACACCCTGCTGGGGGATACAACTCCGCTAGAGAATAGTAGATGCGCCTGGTATGATTATACTTCTGCTGGAGAGTGAACGGATATCACACGGTATTTTGACAAAATAAATGCCAATGCGCCAAACCAACTCTGCCGGGGAGAGCCTTGATCTTCGAGTTCCACTGGGAGGAAAACACTTGCTGGAAAGAGAACTCCACTGGGGGGTGGAATGATTCTCTTGGGGAAAATCAACTGACTCCGCTGGGGAAGAGTAGATGACCCTGCGGGGAAAGGTAAACTGCCTGAATACAGCTCACCAATATTAATCTTCTACGGCTAAACCGCTCGGTTTGAGATACACCGTCTGAATACAGCCTTATAATCTTGGAATCGTCAATTCTGTTGAGGATAAACGACTTTGCTGAAGCATGTCCCTTGGATAAGCTACGGCTAGCTGGGGAATTTGATCCTTCTTCAGGAAGATCATGCATGACCTGCGCGGGGGTCGAGTCTTTCGTTACTGCAACCTTTTGATCATCTCCCTCGTACGGTTATGAAACCTGCAACAACACAAACAAGACAAGACAAGCCTATACAACCAAATCGATTCAGGTTAGTGACGTTATTTTCAGTTAATTCAAAGCTTTAGCAATCGTTGGCAAGGGCCAGTGACGTTATACACATGCTAGTTCCAGTAAACTTAGGCGTTTTATCATGCACAAAACAGTAAAGAACCAGCATTAAGTACTGAGTAACATATTTTATTGATTGGGCCCCTGAATGGGCGGAGTTTTTGTACACGGGATGTAACTCCTGAAAAGAGGAAGCTACGCAAGACAAAATATACAAGTATGCACAGGAAGCATAAATATTTTGACAAATTAAACTTTGTACACATGTCGGCGACGGGACGCAGACGAACACCACGAGCTGATCCTCCTATGACCCATCCGACTCTAATGCTTTCCCGGTATCCATACTTCCGAAGAGGTTGTATCTAGTAATCGACCCCTCAAGTATCCTCCCACACTAATGCTCATTGCACTATCAAATTCGGACCGCAGCCATTTGCTTTTCAAATCCCTAACTTTTGCGTGAACCGCCCTTTACGGGTTTTCAGTTCACCGGGATACCCTTTTTTGCCGAAGCCGCCCAGTGTAGGTTTTCAACTTCGCGGGTGTACATTTTTTCATTTTATCCCTAACTTTTGCCCGAACCTTTCATTCTGTTTTTGGTTCGCCAGGATGCCCCATTTTTGCCTGGACTCTCTTTTTTTTTGTCCAGCGGGTCAATTTTAAGCAAAGTATATTTTAACTGCGTCCGAATTCACAGGCGACGTAAAGTCTTCACCGTCCATAGTGGACAACAATAAAGCTCCTCCTGAAAAGACTTTCCTGACAACGTATGGCCCTTCGTAGTTGGGGGTCCATTTGCCCCTGTGATCTGCTTGCGGCGGGAGAATCCTTTTCAGCACAAGGTCGCCCGTCTGAAAGCTTCGCAGATGTATCTTCTTATCATATGCTTTCTTCATTCGGCTCTGGTACAAACGACCGTATGCTAGAGAAGCTAGCCTCTTCTCATCCATCAAGCTCAGTTGATTCAGCCTGTCCTTCACCCATTCTGCCTCGTCCAGCTGAACATCTCGCAATACCCTCAGAGAAGGGATCTCAACTTCCAATGGTAATACCGCTTCCATTCCGTATACTAACGAGAACGGGGTTGCCCCGGTTGATGTGCGTACCGTCGTACGATAACCGTGCAAAGCAAAAGGTAGCATCTCGTGCCAATCCTTATAGGTCACCACCATTTTCTGAACGATATTCTTGATATTCTTTTTGGCCGCCTCGACGGCGCCATTCATCTTGGGTCGGTAAGGGGAGGAGTTGTGGTGTTCGATCTTAAAATTCTGACAGAGCTCCTTCATCATTTTGTTGTTCAGGTTTGAACCGTTGTCCGTGATTATCCGCTCGGGAATCCCATATCGGCAGATGATATCTCTCTTGATGAATCTGGCCACCACTTGCTTCGTTACATTTGCGTATGACGCCGCTTCTACCCACTTGGTGAAATAATCGATTGCTACTAGAATGAACCGATGCCCGTTAGAAGCCGTCGGCTCGATCTTTCCAATCATATCGATTCCCCACATCGATAATGGCCATGGCGATGACATTACATTCAGAGGACTCGGCGGCACATGGATCTTGTCGGCATAGATTTGGCACTTGTGGCACTTCCTCGCAAACTTGAAACAGTCAGTTTCCATAGTCAGCCAAAAATAGCCTGCCCGTAGCAGCTTTCTCGTCATAGCATGTCCACCAGCATGCGTACCAAAAGTACCCTCATGTATTTCCTCCATGAGCAGCTTTGCCTCTTTTTCGTCCACACAACGCAACAACACCAAGTCGTGGTTTCTTCTGTATAAGACGCCATCCGGGTTCAAATAGAAATTACCCGCTAATTTCCTGAGAGTCTTCTGATCTTGACTGGATGCCCCAGCCGGACACTCTTTGTTCTTCAGAAAATTAAGGATATCAAAATACCACGGTTTGTCGTCGGATGCTTCATCAATAGCAAATACGTAAGCTGGCCTGTCGAGCCGAGAGATAATGATTCTGGGAGCCTCGTTCCAGAAGTTGACTTTGTACATGGAAGACAAAGTGGCTAGGGCGTCAGCCATTTGATTCTCTGCCCGCGGTACGTGATGCAATTCAACCTTATCAAAGAAAGGCAACAATCTCCTCGCATAGTTCATGTACGGTATCAAATTGGGCTGACGTGTCTCCCATTCCCCTTTTATCTGATTCACCACCAGAGCTGAGTCTCCGTATACGTCTAAATTCTTGATTCGCAAATCAATGGCTTCTTCAAGCCCCATTATACAAGCTTCGTATTCGGCCTCATTGTTGGTAACGGCAAAGGTCAATCGGGCAGTAAACGGGATGTGCGACCCGTGTGGAGTAGTGATGATTGCCCCTATTCCGCTACCGTAAGCATTCACAGCTCCGCCAAATATCATCTTCCATTTGGAACCCAACTCTGGCCCTTCGTCTGTCAACGGCTCTTCACAATCTTTCATCTTTAGGTACATGATATCCTCGTCAGGAAAATCAAACCTCATAGATTGGTAATCTTCAATAGGCTGCTCTGCCAGATATTCAGACAGCACACTCCCCTTTATAGCCTTTTGCGAGACGTATTGGATGTCATATTCAGTCAAGACCATCTGCCAACGGGCAATTCTCCCAGACAACGCCTGCTTTTCGAATACATATTTGATAGGATCCATCTTCGAGATGAGCATGGTTGTATGATTCAGCATGTATTGCCTCAAACGCTTGGCGGCCCAGGCTAGCACGCAACAAGTTTTCTCAAGCATTGAATATCGAGATTCACAATCTGTAAATTTCTTACTCAAGTAATAGATTGCATGCTCTTTTCTTCCTGTCTCGTCGTGTTGACCGAGAACACAACCCATGCTTCCCTCAAGAACCGTCAAATACATGATCAAGGGTCTGCCCGCTACCGGGGGTATCAAAATAGGAGGCTCCTGCAAATACTGCTTTATTTTATCGAACGCCTTTTGACAGTTTTCGTTCCATGTTACAACTTGATCTTTCTTCAATAGCTTGAATAACGGTTCGCACGTGGCCGTTAGATGAGATATGAACCGGGCGATGTAGTTCAACCTCTCTAAAAACCCGCGTACCTCTTTCTCTGTTTTAGGCGTCGGCATTTCTTGAATCGCTTTTATTTTAGCAGGATCGACCTCTATTCCTCTTTCGCTTACGATAAACCCCAGCAGCTTACCCGATCTTACCCCGAAGGTGCATTTGTTAGGGTTCAGTCTCAGCCTGAACTTCCTAAGCCTTTTAAATAACTTCAGCAGATTCACCAGATGCTCTTCCTCCGTCTGGGATTTGGCAATCATATCGTCTATATAAACTTCGATCTCTTTATGCATCATATCATGGAAAAGAGTCGTCATTGCACACTGATATGTTGCCCCAGCATTTTTCAAACCAAAGGGCATCACTTTGTAGCAAAATGTTCCCCAAGGTGTTATGAAAGTAGTCTTCTCCATATCCTCTGGCGCCATTTTAATCTGATTATAGCCTGAAAAGCCATCCATGAAGGAGAATACGGAGTATTGAGCAGTATTATCAACTAGCACATCGATATGAGGAAGCGGAAAATCGTCTTTCGGGCTTGCTTTATTCAAATCTCTATAATCCACGCACATCCTAACCTTGCCGTCTTTCTTTGGCACTGGTACGATGTTAGCAACCCATGAGGGATATTTTGTCACAGCCAGGAAACCAGCGTCCCATTGTTTTTGAACTTCCTCTTTGATCTTTACTGCCATATTTGGTCGAGTTCTACGAAGCTTTTGTTTGACCGGCGAGCATTCTTCTTTCAGTGGCAGACGGTGCACAACCATATTTGTATTGAGCCCTGGCATATCTTCATACGACCAAGCGAATACATCACTATACTCTCGGAGCATTTCAACCAGTCTTCGCTTGATATCGCTCTGCAGCGCGGCTCTGATACGAATATTCTTCTCAACCCCTTCCGACCCCAAGTTGATAATTTCGATGACCTCGTCGTGAGGCAGAATGGCTCTTTCCTCTTGCTTCACCAACCAAGACAGTTCTTCAGGAACATCGCTATCTTCGACAACCTCTTCTTCGGCCTGAAATACCGGGTGCTCAAAGTCGGGACGAGTCATAGGTGGTTCAAGGATGTCATCTGAAAATGTTATCCTGCAAAAGGAATGGTTAAGTGCTTCAAAATGCGTATAAAGCGAATAACCACGTTGCCATTTTATTGAAAAATATAAAACAAGAAAGACAGAGACTACAGTATTTGCACATGAAAAACGCCATTTATTTAATGATTAACACGCAATGTTCATAACAACACAACCTTAAGCAAATCCTGATGCCCCGGGAAAGACATCGGATCATTCAACAATTAATAAAGCAAAGCATTACTGTTTAAGAGTCACAGGAACAAACTCCTAAATAGACCAGTTGCACAGTCCTTGTCCTAGCGTGCTTGGCTGAATCCAGGCATCCATATCACAGTCGCTGTCTCCTTCGTCAGACTCCGAAGCAGCGTTGACGGTTTCATGACATACTCCACTGGCAGAGATGGTGATTGGCCCTCTGAAACGGGGTGCCCCCACAGCAGGAGTTGATGATGACGGTTGGTACCCCAGCCCGAACCGGTCCATCTTTACAGGAATATCCAGCACTTTGCCCCAGCCCTTTGCTTCTCCTGCCTCCACCAGAGCTTGAGCTTCTTTATACGATGAGACAGCTATCTCTGGCGCTTTGCTCGGCCCGGGACCTTTGTCCTTGACGCGCAACCCTTCAAATGCCTGGCAGGGTGTTTCGTGGATCTCTCCGTCGACCTCCACATATTTAAACGACGACAGATGGCTGACCAGGATGTCTTCTTCTCCGCATACGGTGACTACGCTATCTCCAACCATATATTTCAACTTCTGATGCAGGGTAGACGTGACTGCCCCAGCCCCATGAATCCAAGGTCTTCCGAGCAAGCAGCTATACGCAGGCTGTATATCCATGATATAAAACTCAGTCGCAAACACCTCCGGCCCCACCTGTAGAGGCAATGTTATCGATCCAAAGACTGTTTTTCGCGTGCCGTCAAAGGCCCTGACTACCAAGTCGCTGGGTGTGCACAAGATTCCTCTGACATCTAGCTTCATCATCGCTTTCTTGGGCATCACATTCAAAGACGATCCGGTGTCGACCAATACATGATACATTACTGATCCTCTACATTCGACAGATATGTGCAGCGCCATATTATGATCTCTCCCTTTCGGGGTCAAATCGAAGTCGGTAAAGCCCAAGCTGTGGCCTGCATTTACATGTGCCAACACTCCTTCCAACTGATTCACAGAGACGTCTTGGGGTACAAAGGAAGTATCCAAGACTTTCAACAAAGCATTTCTGTGAGCTTCCGAGCACAAGAGTAATGACAAGATGGATATTTTGGACGGCGTCTGTTGCAGATGCTCCACAATCTTATAATCACTTTTTCGAATCAAGCGCATGAACTCTTCTACATCTTTCGATGCTGCTTCTTTGTCGCTTGCTTGCACTGGGACATTCTCAACCACCTTCCCCTTTCCTTTTGCTAGTCTTTCGGCCTCCACTTCAGGTGATATAAAGATCCTACCACTCCTTGTCATACCTCCTAAACCCACAACGTTGTCCACAGTCTCGGCTGGCTGCTTATTAACATCAATCTTTATCCCGTCACAATACACCTCCAACCCATATGACCATGGGACTGCTTTTGTGTTCTCGTATGGGATTGGCCCGGCCTTAGTTATGGTAATCGGTGGTCGCTGGGCCAGTGCTGCAAAAGTGATTGTCTTCCGAGGAATCGTTACAGTGGCCACATCACTCTGATTATCTACTACTGCCCCGACAGGCTCTTCAGTTGCTGCTCGGTCAAACTGCAATGTGCCTCCATCAATTAAAGCATGAATGCCTTTCTTCAAATCATCACACCCCCTGCTAGGGTCCAGCATTCTAAGCAATACTCGTCACATCCTGGATACACACCCCCTTGCAACAGTCTGCTTTTTATCTCGCTCAGCGGAGTCTTTAAATCGTCGACATTCATAATCAGATTCAACCCTTCCTCAGTCAGAATGGCGTTTGCCCCATGATTAGGCATGGGTTTCTGCACTATATTCGGACCTGCCGTTCCGAAATTGATAGTCTTATTGTCCAAAAGATCCTGCACAACGTGCTTAAAAGCATGGCAACCCTCTACATCATGGCCCGGAGCCCCAGAATGAAACTCACAGTGCCTGCTCGCATCATAACCATACGGGGGAGCTCCCGTTATCGGTGCCAGAGTTCTCTTCTCTACCAGGTTCAAACCCAACAATGTCTGCAACAAGTCTGCGTAGGTTGAGGGAGGCTTCTCAAACACTCTTCTAGGTTTACCACCCTGGAATCTTCGCTGAGCCTGCTGCGCACCTTGCTGAGGCTGCGGCTGCTGCTGCTGTTGTTGTTGCACTGGCTGCTGCTGAAACGGGATAGTAACACTCGCCACCTGCTGCGGCTGATGATATTGGTTTCGTCCCTTGCCTCGGCCTCGGCCTCCAAATACTGCGCTTGCCTCGCCCTGACAGCGTCCACCAAAAGCTTTCCTATTACTGCCAGATGCGGCTGATTCCTCGACTTGGAACTTTCCCTGCTTAATGTTACGTTCAATCTTTTCCCCCATCAGAATTAGGTCTGAAAAACTGGCCAGGGATGTATGAAACAGCATGTCATGAAATAAGCCTGTGAATGTGCCGACAAACATGTCATTCATTTCCTTATCTTCTACAGGAGGACGGACCCTGGCAGCCATATCGCGCCACCTTTGCGCGTACTCTTTAAAGCTCTCCCCCTTCTTCTGAGACAGCCCTGCCAATTGGACCCGATTGGGCGCCAAGTCGCTGTTATACTTGTAGTGAGCTACAAATGCCTCTGCCAATTGCTTCCATGTCTTGATATTGGTTGGCTCCAACCCCATATACCACTCTAGGGAAGGACCCGACAGACTATCCTGAAAGAAATGCATTAGCATTCTTTCATCAGTTGAGTATGCAGACATCTTTCTGTAATAAGCCCGTACGTGCACTTTCGGACATGTGTCCCCTTTATACTTATCAAGCGCAGGAGCTTTGAATTTGATTGGCACCCTCAAGCCAGGTACCAGCCCCATTGTTGCCATGTCCAAGCCCACAGCACTTTGGTTCAAGACTCCCCTCATCTGCTCTTCTAGCATTCTGATCTTCTGGGAGTTATCCATCGGCCCTTCGAAACCTCCGCCGGAGAAAGCGTCCTCCTGCTGATCCTCTTGCCACATACCATCCCCAGCTCCATACCCATCATATCCATTATTACGACTAGCCCTGATCTGATTCATCATTGGGCCTCGTCCTCTGTTGCCGTATCCCTGAACACCCCCAGCAGGCCCAAAAGCCATAAACCCAACGCCGTTTCCATTTCCGAAACCTCCGTAACCCTGATTGGCCACACCATAACCGTCTTGCCCCAAGCCTTGAGCATTGAAACCATATTTCCCAGCATTATCGAATCCCTGATCATTGAACCCGAATCCAGCATTGCCAAAGCCGTTGCCTCCCATGTTGTCGCCCAAGTTGACATCACCAAGCCCAACGTTATGGACAGCAGTCTCGTTCCCAACTCCGACGTTACCGTTCACAGCAGCGGTAACGTTGTTGACATTAGCAGCAGGTATATTGACTACCGGTGGAGCCACTGGCGTGGGAGTGCCGTCTCCATGAACAGTATCGACTCGCACAGACTGATGCTCCTCATTGCCGTGACCAGCATTTCGGGCCAACAGAGGCTGGACCATGGCTTGCAAATTCTCCTAACCTTTTGCAATAGCCTCCATGGTCTGCATAAAGAGAGCTAGCTTCTCGCGCACATCTTGCATCTCGTTCTGCATTTGATCCATGATTCTTCGACAGTTGGTGCGAGTGGAATAGCGGTGCGGGTGCTGATCTGCAATCCTGAAAAGTACCTTGTACAGAGCAGAAAGTAAGACACCATCCAACGATTACCTGTAACACAATATGAATATGAATGCAATGCAATGTGTGTCTGTGCATTAGGGAAATTCATTCCCCGATTCTAGTGTGAAGGTGCCGGTGCAGTGACAGTGCTAACAATATGAAGATCAAAGCTGAATCACAGAAAGCCTCATATATTGCTGAGAAATCAATAAGCCCGGAATACAATGTCACTGAGAGTACAATCAAGAAGGCATGACCTCAACCAACAATCCTGGTGATGGTCAGCACTGTGCAAATAAGGCATACAAGTTACTACATGAAGTGATCAAATCCTCCCATAAGTCTGGTACTCTTCTAGCAGCTTCTTGGTCTCCGGATGACTTGGTCGATCAAGCAGCCCTTCAACAAGTTGGTTTCTTTTCTTAAGAACACGCCGTACGTCTTCAACAGTTTCTTCCCATGCCCCCTCTCCGAAGCGATCTTCTAGTTTACGCTTCTGAGACACAGCTTCATCTCTGCCTTTGATGGCCTTGTTTAGTGCATTCTGAAGACTGTACCGGGTCATCACTTCTTCTTCATACTTCTTGATACTGGACTTCAATTGCTCTTCGAGGTCGGAAATTTGCTGCTTCAGCTTATCTTCCCTCTTCTTATTATTGGTGAGCGTAGCATTCCAAGTCTTATTGCAAGAAGAGATCTCTCGGTGAGCGATGTCAAGCGCTTTCTTCTTGGATTCAAGCATGTCATGGGAGCTCCTGAACTCTTGCCCCAGACGTTCGCGCTTCTTCCTCTCCTCAGTCAACTCAGCCCCTAATCTGTTCATTAGCTCAATCTGCTGTTGGAAAGCATACACGACCTTGTTTTTCTCACTGCGTATCTGGGCTAGCTCCTGCTCTAACCCTTCATTGATCTTCATCAAGGCTTCTTTTTCTTTCACGACTTGCTCATAGGCTTCCCTAGAAACAGTAGTTGGCTCTGCTACCGGAATGGGGACAAGAATTGGTGCATCTGGAAATGGCATCCTCAGCTGATTGGCTCTCCCCTGGATCCACTCTCTGTAAGGTGCATAGGCTTGACAGTCATTCTTTCCTAACAACGGCTTCCCTCTTCGGTTAATACGCATCCAGGCATGCTGCAGTTTGGCCAATAACTCCCCCTTCAAATCTCCGGTGAAGTACAGAGATTCCTGTACTTCTTCCTCCTTTGGCGGGTTCTTCAGCGCATATCCGAACTGACGGACGAACAGAGAAGGGTTGTAGTTGATACACCCTTTTCTTCCTATCAGCAGGACATTAGGGTACCCAGAACAACTGAAGATAAGCTCGGACCCCAGCAGATCTCTATCAAACCGTTCAACGTCTTCGGAAGATAGCCTCATCAGGCGCTCTGACCAGCTGGCTGTGGTTGCACTCTCCACAAAAGATCCCTTCCTGGGAAGATGACTCTTGAACCACATATTCAACAAAGGAGCACAGCAGTAAACAACCTTTCCCCTTCTGTTTTCATTCTTGTAGTGCAGGGAGTGGTAGAAGTCTCCGATCAGCGTTGGCACTGGATTGCCGGCCGCAAATAGATGGAAAGCGTCCAAGTCTACAAAATTGGGCAAGTTAGGAAACAACACAATCCCATAAATGCATAGGGCCAAAATAGCATTGAAAACCACCCAACATCCGTTCTTGGCATACTCCTGAGCTTTGCCAACCAGGAAATCAAGAGAGAACCCTGAAACCCCAAGCCAAGAAGTCAATAATAGTTCTGCAGCGTCCATATGCAAGGCTTTGGCTAAGTCCTCCCGCCCGGGCTCAGCAGCAGAGTGAATAAAAGGGACCTTGTTCTGCACGGGTAGCTCAGTAAACTCCACATACTCCTCAATGGTAGGCCCTAGAATGAAGTCAGCAAACGTAAAACATCTCAATGCGGGGTCATAGAACTGCATCAAGGTGTACAGCCCGTTCATCTCATCAGCAGTGGGCTTGCAGACTAATCTCAGTAATCTCCCATGGCTCATTCTGAAGCTTCTCCTAACCTCCTCATCAGCAAGAGCTATCAGACCAAGCAAAGAGGTAATATCAGGTGAAGGCAGCTTATACGCAACTATTTTCCTCAAACCAGCCATAATCAATACTCAGAAGTCTGGGCACTAGAATCGGAGGATATGCAAATGCACCTGCAGCACAGACACACATTAATGGGATGCAATAATAATGAGTATGCAAACAATGCAATGCAAGTAACATGCAACAGGGACCAACTGCGGTAGCCGAATAGCCTGAACCATATCAAGAGGTCTCAACAGACTCTTCAGAAGTCCTCAAACCCTGGTCTCAGATAGACCTAAAACAAAGCTCCAACAATGGCCTCCGACAGACCTCAAATCACAACGCTAATAGGTCTCTGGCAGACCTCGTATCACATCTCCAACTGGTCTCTGACAGACCCCAGAACTATCAAACTGATCTCTGACAGACCTCAAAACTCTCCAACTGGTCTCTGGCAGACCTCATAACACATCTCCATAAATACCCAGGATCTCTGATCAAGAAACAAACCGGTAGTCTGAAGGTCTAGTTACCTGCATAACCCCAAACCCTCTCACAGGTGGATGTCCTAGTAACTGACAAGGTACGACATCCTATGCGGTCGTCGGCGTCACAGACTTTCAGGGTTGATGATACGATTCCCAGAAGGAGTGGCATCATCGAATCCTGAAGAGGCCTCACTTAGCCCACTTCCAAATGATCGGTTCCCAGAGTCGACAATTCAGCTGACCAACAACCCCTTCGACCCAAAGGGTAGAAAAAGAAGCCAACCAGAAGAACCTCGTTCGAGTGTAGATTTCATGAGACACTAATGCAAGCAAAGCTGGCACGCGCCCACTACTTTCTACTCTAATTCTAGGTGCACTCAAGCCCAGGTCCGGCTTCTCACTCAATATCAGAACACCCGTCACACCCCAATACAACAATAATAATCAATATATATATATAATGCTAAAAATAAAGGTCAGAAATATATAAATCCATACAAAATCCTCGACGGGAAAACAAGCGTTAGGATTGACTCTTTGAAGGGACGTTGGATCCCAAATGCGTAAGAACTATCGCAGTCCTTAGCAGCCAGGGGACGTTGGGTCCCCAGCAGAGTCGCCAGCTGTCGCTACTGCGAAAATCGGCGCCGACTGACAGAAGAGTCGCCACCGTGCGTTATTTATCCCACGGGAGGTAAAGGAAACGCTCAGAGTAAACCTCGCACAACACGGGAAAGGTATGGTCGTCGCAACCAAAACCTGGGTTCGGGAGTCGGTTACGCAAGGGGAAGGTATTAGCACCCCTCACGTCCGTCGTACTCGACGGGATCCACGCTTGTTTTCGGGTATGGATTGTTATTCTATCTAAACTATAGGTCAAGGGTTAAAAAGAAAATAAAATGAAAATAAAAATGACTCGGCAAAGTATCGCACTTTATGCCTACGTATTCCCGCCTGGAACGAGAAATCAGAGTCAACGTAGTTCGCCTACCTACGGGAAAGGAGGGGAAGGTTGCTCGCTAGGATATCGTATCCTATGCCTACGTACTTTCATACAGCATGAAAGATCAGAGCAAACGTAGTTCGGGCCACGTACGACACAAGTCTGTCTTGGTTAATTTTATTCCTTCTGAAAAAGGGTTTTCCTGATTACCAGTCCAAGCGGACAAAAATGACGTTTTGATGAGTTCACATACTTTTACGAAAGAAGTGTCTTTTATTGTGTTTGAAATCTTTATTGTGTTTTTCTGTTTGTTTTGAGGAAGAAGAGACAGAACTCTAATCTACGGTTGCGAAGGGAATCAAACTAACCTAATGTTATCATGCATGGGTTAAGACCTAGTGTCTATCATGCTCCTCTCTTGCACAGAGAGAAACAGAGATTCTAAGGGAATAGACGGAAACAGAAACAATATCAGATATATACAGTAAAGTGGTAAAATGCATGGATGCAACAATACAAGCGAGGCAAGGGAGTCCCACTCAACCTCGAACCTAGAAAACAACAGGCAAAAGTGAACAGAATTCACTTTCAACCTAACAGGGTAGACAGCAAACAATACATTCAGGGAAACCAATCAATACATCAGAAATGAAATACAGCAAAAATAAACAGCCACAGCAGCTCTGCATCACTATCCATCTTCAAGTCATCTCCATACAGCTACAAGCTTCAGCAAGCCTCAATCTCCATCTCCACAGCTTTTCAGCAAGGTCTTGATCATCAATCTTCCATCTGCAATGGCTTTTCTTCAAGTCTCAACCTCCAAGAGGAACATCAGTCAACCAGATGAAGTGAATGAATGTTAGACAGTCAATTACCTACCAAGGGTGGTTCATTAACTGTTAACATTATACAGACAGTTTCCCCTTAAAAGTTCTATCTTTCAAATACATTCACTGATCCTTCCAAAGGAAGGAGGTGGATATTTGAAAGAGACTTTGAATCATAGGGAAAGGATGGATGCAAACAAAGCATTCCATTTTTGAGAAACAAGTTTCTAATCTAGAGCTCTGCCTAGCTCCTAAACCCTAATCTCCTCAACAGCTGCTAGCAGAAGTCTCCTCTCCAATCTCTGGAAGTTGGTCTTCAGTCTCTGGATCTCCAATGGCTTCAACATCACAAGTCTTCAGCTTCCCCAATCCCCAAACAATCCCAATACCCACACAGATAAATCAATAATCCCCAGAGGGCACACCACACCAGTCAATCAAATATAGACAGTAAGATACTAATAGCAGTAGGGGGATCCTAGTGATTTCTAAGGGGATCTATCCCATACCCATAGCCCCTATATTCCATACCCCAAAAATCAAATGAAAATCCCTAAGAGAATCATACTATCTCACCTCAGTTGATTTAAAACCCTAATTTTGTTCATGTTGTTTTCACCTAAACTAATCACCTCAAATTAATTCCTAAAAATATGAACTAAATTTCATGCACAAGATAACAATGTCTATTAATCAACCTAAAAAGAATGAACAAAAAATATTAAAGCAACTACTAGAACAAAATTTATCAAAATCATGTATGAAGTGAAACACTTAAAATATGCATTTATTTGGAAAATATGGGAAAAATATCAAATAAAAAATAAAATGCAATTTTTATTTTTTTATAATTTTCTAGACTCTTTGAAGAAAATTATGCAAAAAGAATTATTGAAAAATAAGGTTTTTATGATTTATTATGATTTTTAGAAGAATGCATGAAAATGAAAAGAAAATAAAAATGAAATAAAGAAAAAAATAGAGGGAGGGGTGAGAATAACCAATGCGCGCAGTGGTTTTTTCAGGTGGGCCACAGAGCAGGGGTGCAGATATTAATTGTACAAGGCCCAGTTATTTCAGAAAATTGAATTAAAAAAATAAAAGAAAAATGAAACGGACACGGTGCAAATAGCGAGATTTTCCAGTTCAAATTCCAATGGGCTTTGGTTTGGGGGTGACAAAAGCAAGTACAGTCTGAGCCCACTCTGAATGTTTTAGTGAAACGGTGAGTTTCACCTTTTGAATTTCCCTCCGTATTTCAACTTACATCGTGGCCGTTGGATTGCAATCTGAGTCAAGTCAAACCCTCCATCATAGGGTCCTCCTTCATCTTCAACCTTGGGCAAACCTAGGGTTTCAGAAAACCCTAACCATGCACGATCTTGCACACCTCTGTTCTCCCTTATACCTCCATGGATTCACACGATTCCAAGAGCAAAATTGCTCTATGAACTTCCATCTATACAACCATGATAATAACTTCTCCTAAAACTCACTCCATCAACCAACTCGATAAGAATAACAGTCATAAACCACCATGAACACCTGTGATCCAACCTCTCAATTCTTCATAATTCTTGTCCTAAACTCATCTACATTCCATGCTGATCTTAACATGCTAATCCAACAAGATTTTCGTGCCTTATCCTAATAGTTACAAGCTGTAACAGATTTGGTGCACTGTATTCAACCTTCATGAAACCTCCCCAAATTCATCAAAATCAATCATCTGCTTATGCTTAACCATTCTATACTACCAATTCTCTATAATCCTAACTAAACTAAGCAATTCGAGCAGAATTCAAACCTGATGCAAATGGTGAAAACAGCTATGCAACTCCTTGAATTTGGTGCTTGCAGTGATTGGAACTTGCTTAGTAACCTTGATGATGAATTCTGTATGCAATATCTTTTGTGCAAACTCCTTGAATCTTGTTCTTGAAACCTTCTTGCAAATTGGATGATGAAGATGAATGGTACAATTCTTGATCAATTCAACCAATTCTTGATGTGAATTATGATGCTTGGATGATGATAATGAAGATTCAATCAGAAAATGTGAGGATTGATGGAGATTTGAGAGGGTTTGAGATACTTTTGCAAAATGGAAAAAGTGAATGAAACTTGGGGTTTTGAGAAAATGCAATCACCAACCATGGCATGAACCATCTCTTATCAATATATAGGTGTCCTTAGAACCTCCTAGAAACTTGGAGAAGTTTCCCTTGCATTCTTTCCCTTGAATTTGGTTTATGTACCTTCCATTACAAGTAACCATGAATAACTCACAAAATATGAACTAAGCTCAAAATTATACTTTAGCCAATGTCTTTAAAATGATCTTTCCATTCAAAATGACCTATAATTTTGCTTCATTTGGCCAAGATATGAAAAATCTCATTTTTAAGTCCATTTTTATTCATTAAATCCACCAATTTTGAAACCTTGTGCTATGAATCTTTCCAATCTCTCATGGTCACTTTTCTAGACTCAAAATGTCATTTGGAACAAGTTTTATGTTGTAAGGTTTTCCATTTGAAGCTTCCTTGCATGAGTTTTGGGTATAGGTTAAAATGACCTGTAATTTTCAAATGACCAAAATACCCTTTGCTTTCCAAGACCATAAGTAGAGTTCCACAAATCATATGAAGTCATACTATACCATTCTAGAAAGCTAAGACAATGAGGAACAATTCTTATGTTGACCATAAATTCATTTGAAATATCCTTGAGGGGTAAAAATAACTTGGAAGTCAAGTCACTTTCACAGACAAAATTTCAGATACCTCAGATGACCTGTAACTTGCAAGGACCATAACTTGAGTTCTATAAATCATCTTGATGTCTTCCACCATTCAAATTAAAGGTCTTGAGATCCTCTAAAAGTTTCATGTTGGCCAAGGATCCATTTGAAGCTTGCATTTTGACTTATCGTGCTTGGAAATTTGACCTAAACTAGGGGATTTTACATAGAAACCCTAATTTAGAAACTCCTCTTCTCCTTGATTTCTCTTGATTTCTTCTTAGCATAACAACATATCCTTATTCTCCATGTCAAATGATAAACCCCACATCTCCTCAATAGCCCTCAATGCCTTTCAATCAATCTTTTAATCTAGGGTTGACCCAGGGTTGACCCAGATGAAACCCTGGTTGACTGTCTTCCACTGCAATACTTGTGACTACACCAATGACTTGTCTTCTTCTCTAATCATCAAACTTGGACCGCAGTCATTTGCTTCTCAAATCCCTAACTTTTGCATGAATCGCCCTTTGCGGGTTTTCGATTCACCGGGATACCCTTTTTTGCCGAAGCCGCCCAGTGTAGGTTTTCGACTTCGCGGGTGTACATTTTTCAATTATATCCCTAACTTTTGCCCGAACCCTTTTATTCTGTTTTTGGTTCGCCAGGATGCCCCATTTTTGCCTGGACTCTCTTTTTACTGTCCAGCGGGTCAATTTTTAAGCAAAGTATTTTTTAACTGCGTCCGAGTTCACAGGGGACGAGAAGTCTTCACCATCCATGGTGGATAACAATAAGGCTCCTCCGGAGAAAACCTCTCTCACGACGTATGGACCTTCGTAATTGGGAGTCCATTTGCCCCTGTGATCCGATTGCGGTCGGAGAATCTTCTTCAGCACAAGATCACCCGTCTGAAAGCTTCGAGGTCGAATCTTCTTGTCGAACGCTTTCTTCATCCGGCTCTGATACAGCCTACCATGTGCAATGGATGCCAGTCTTTTCTCATCTATCAAGCTCAGCTGATTCAATCTGCTTCTCGCCCATTCTGCCTCATCAAGCTGAACATCAAGCAAAACCCTCAAACATGGTATCTCAACCTCCAATGGCAGGACAACCTCCATGCCATATACTAGTGAGAACGGTGTTGCCCCGGTTGATGTACGCACTGTAGTACGATAACCGTGCAAAGCGAATGGCAGCATCTCATGCCAATCCTTATACGTTACCACCATCTTCTGAACAATTCTCTTTATGTTCTTGTTGGCTGCTTCAACAGCGCCATTCATCTTGGGTATGTAGGGGGATGAATTATGATGCTCGATCTTGAAATCCCGACACAGATCTTTCATCATCTTGTTGTTCAAATTCGAACCATTATCAGTAATGATTCGCTCAGGAATACCGTATCTGCAAATTATATCCTTCTTGATAAATCTGGCCACCACCTGCTTCGTCACATTGGCGTAAGATGCTGCTTCCACCCACTTGGTGAAGTAATCGATCGCGACCAGAATGAAGCGATGCCCATTAGAAGCAGTAGGCTCAATCTTGCCAATCATATCGATTCCCCACATGGAGAAAGGCCATGGGGATGCCATAACGTTCAGTGGACTGGGTGGCACATGGATCTTATCAGCATAGATCTGGCACTTGTGACACTGCTTGGTAAATTTGAAACAGTCAGTTTCCATCGTTAACCAGTAATACCCTGCCCGCAACAACTTTCGAGTCATAGCATGCCCACCAGCATGTGTGCCAAAAGTCCCTTCATGGACCTCCTCCATGAGTAAGTTGGCTTCCTTCTCGTCTACACACCGGAGGAGTACCAAATCGTGGTTCCTTCTATACAAAACGCCATCGGGATTCAGATAGAAGTTGCCTGCTAATCTCCTTAGAGTCTTCTGATCACGACCGGATGCCCCAGCCGGATATTCCTTATTCTTCAGGAAATTCTGTATATTGAAGTACCAAGGTTTACCGTCAGATGTTTCATCAATTGCAAACACAAAGGCCGGCCTATCAAGGCGAGATATGACAATCTTGGGAGCCTCGTTCCAGTAGTTGACCTTATACATCGAGGATAATGTTGCAAGGGCGTCTGCCATTTGATTCTCCGCCCGAGGTACATGATGAAACTCTACTTTATCAAAGAAAGGTAGCAACCTTCTCGCATAATTCATGTATGGTATCAGATTAGGTTGTCGTGTCTCCCACTCTCCCTTAATCTGATTCACAACCAATGCTGAATCCCCATATACATCCAGATTCTTGATCCTCAGATCAATCGCCTCTTCTAACCCCATAATGCAAGCTTCATACTCGGCTTCATTATTCGTCACTGGAAAAGTCAATCTGGCTGTGAACGGAATGTGCGACCCGTGGGGAGTTGTAATGATTGCCCCGATCCCGCTACCGTACGAATTGACAGCCCCATCGATAATCAATTGCCACTGGGAGCTCCGCTCAGGTCCTTCACCAGGCAACGGCTCATCACAATCTTTAGCTTTCAAGTACATTATGTCCTCATCAGGAAACTCAAACTTCATAGGCTGATAATCCTCAATTGGCTGTTCGTCGAGATATTCGGACAGAACACTTCCCTTAATGGCCTTATGGGAAACATACTGGATATCGTATTCTGTCAATACCATCTGACATCTAGCAACCCTTCCAGAGAGCGCTTGCTTCTCAAACACATATTTGATCGGATCCATCTTCGATATCAGCATGGTTGTATGATTTAGCATGTACTATCTTAGACGCTTGGCAGCCCACACCAATGCACAACACGTCTTCTCGAGCATAGAGTATCGAGATTCACACTCGGTGAACTTTTTACTCAAGTAGTAAATTGCATGCTCTTTCCGTCTTGTCTCGTCATGTTGACCGAGAACACAACCCATACTGTTCTCAAGAACCGTCAGATACATAATCAGTGGTTGTCCCGCTACTGGGGGTATCAATACCGGAGGTTCCTGCAAGTATTCTTTTATCTTTTCAAATGCCCTTTGGCAATTGTCGTTCCAGACCACCGCTTGATCTTTCTTTAACAGCTTGAATAATGGTTCACACGTGGTCGTTAGGTGAGAGATGAACCTAGCAATGTAGTTCAACCTCCCTAAGAATCCACGGACTTCTTTTTCTATTCTCGGTGCTGGCATCTCTTGTATTGCTTTTATTTTTGCAGGATCGACCTCGATTCCTTTCTTGCTCACAATGAACCCCAGTAGCTTCCCGGATCTCACTCCGAAGGTGCATTTATTAGAATTCAGCCTCAGCCTGAACTTCCTCAGCCTCTTGAACAACTTCAGCAGATTAACCAGGTGTTCCTCCTCTGTTTGAGACTTGGCAATCATGTCATCGACATACACCTCGATCTCTCTGTGCATCGTGTCGTGAAAAAGCGTTGTCATGGCCCTCTGGTACGTTGCCCCAGCATTTTTCAAACCAAAGGGCATTAGCTTATAACAGAAGGTTCCCCACGGGGTGATAAAGGTCGTTTTTTCCATATCCTCAGGAGCCATTTTGATCTGGTTGTACCCCGAAAAGCCATCCATGAAGGAAAACACTGAAAACTGAGTTGTGTTGTCAACTAACACATCAATATGCGGCAGTGGGAAATCATCTTTCGGGCTCGCTTTATTTAGATCCCTATAATCAACACACATTCGAACCTTGCCATCTTTCTTTGGCACAGGCACGATATTGGCGACCCAAGTGGGATAAGTGGTAACAGCCAGGAACCCAGCATCCCATTGCTTCTGCACTTCTTCCTTTATCTTTACGGCCATTTCAGGATGTGTCCTTCGGAGTTTTTGCTTCACAGGCGGGCAATCTTCCTTCAACGGCAGACGATGAACAACCATATCAGTATCCAAACCTGGCATGTCCTCGTAGGACCAAGCGAATATATCACTGTATTCACGCAGCATCTCAATAAGCTCTTGCTTGATGTCATCTTGCAACGCAGCCCCTACACGGATATTCCTGATGCATTCTTCGGACCCCAAGTTGACAATTTCAATCTCTTCCTGCTGAGGCAGAATGATTCTCCCCTCTTGCTTCAACAACCGACTAAGCTCTTCTGGTAAGTCACTATCCTCCACAATCTCCTCCTCAGCTTGGAAGATCGGATGCTCGAAGTCTACACGAGTCATAGGAAGTTTTTGGTCGGTGTCATCTGAAAATTCATGAATCCTGCGAGGGAAACGGTTAAGTGCTTCAAAATGATATACAAGCAAAATGCATAACCACACTGCCATTTTATTGAAAAATAAAAACAGAAAGAAAAGGATCACAACATTTGAATGTAAAAAACGCCGTCATTTATTGATCATGCAAACATACAGGTAAACAGTTAGGCCCTAAGACAAGATCATCGATGCCCCGGGCAAGGCATGTGATCATACAATGATTGAAAAACAATGCATTACTGTTTGGTGACTTGGATGACGTCCTGGATGGACCAGTTGCATAGGCTTTGCCCCGGCGTGCTGGGTCGAATCCATGCGTCCATGTCGCAATCGCTATCCACTTCCTCCGTATCAGACACGGCATTAATCCTCTCGAAGCTAACTCCTCCGGGCGTGAACACCACAGGTCCCTTGTACTTAGGCGCACTCTGCGAGGGAGATGGGCGGTACCCCAAGCCATACCTGTCTTGCTTCACCGGGATGTCCAGAACCTGCCCCCACTTCTGAGTCTCTCCTGCTTGCACCAACGCCTTGGCTTCTTTATACGAGGAGACGACCACCTCTTGCCCTTCACTCTTCATCGGAGCTTCTTCTTTAACCTTCACCCCTTCGAACGCCTGACACAGCGTTTCATGAATCTCTCCATCTACCTCCACGTACTTGAAGGAAGATAAATGACTGACTAAGATATCCTCTTCGCCACACACTGTCACAATACTCCCCTCAATCATATATTTCAGCTTCTGATGGAGCGTAGAAGTCACTGCCCCAGCGGCATGAATCCAAGGTCTCCCGATCAAACAACTATATGCGGGCTGTATGTCCATGATTTAAAACACTGTATCAAACACCTCCGGACCTACCTGGATGGGTAACGTCACTGACCCGAATACTGACCTCCTTGTTCCGTCAAAGGCCCTCACTACCAAATCACTAGGGGTGCACAACAACCCCCGAGTATCTAATTTCAACAGGGCCTTCTTTGGTAACACATTCAACGAGGACCCAGTGTCTACCAGCACATGGGATAAAACAGTGCCCCTGCATTCGATAGAAATATGCAAGGCATTATTGTGATCACGCCCTCTAGGCGTTAGGTCAAAATCCGTGAATCCCAGCCCATGCCCCGCATTAACATGTGCTATAACTCCCTCCAGCTGATTAACAGAAATCTCTTGCGGCACGAAGAATGTCTTAAGTACCTTCAACAGGGCATTTCTATGCGCCTCAGAACACAACAACAGCGATAATATGGAGATCTTTGACGGGGTCTGTTGCAGATGCTCTACAATCTTGTAATCACTTTTGCGGATGAACCTCATGAATTCTTCCACCTCTTTGGTTATCGGCTCTTTTTCCTTACTCCCCGAAGATTCCCCCTCAACAACTTTGTTCTTACCCCTGGCCAGCCTCTCTGCCTCGACCTCAGGTGAAGTGAAAATTCTCCCGCTCCGGGTTATACCACCCGCTCCCACTATGTTATCTACGGATCCCGCTGGCGGATCTTTCAAGTCAATCTTTTCCCCATTACAATACACCTCAGCACCGTAGCTCCACGGGACTGCCTTCGTGCTTTCATAAGGGACTGGCTTAGCCTTGGTAATAGTAATGGTAGGCCTTTTCGATGATGCCGAAATTGTCACTGATTTGAACGGAATAGTGATCGTAGCGATCTCCCTACGCTCTTCTTCAGATTCTATCTCGACAGACTTCTCTCGCCCCACGGACCTGTCAAACTGCAAGGTTCCTTCATCAATCAAACTTTGAACTCCCCTCTTCAACTTCTCACAGCCCTCAGGTCGAACCAAACAGTCAACACACTCTTTGCCGCAACCGGGATAGACACCTCCTTTCAATAAACGCTGCTTTACGTAACTCAAAGGGGTTTTCAGCTCGCTCACTTCTGAAACCAAGTTCAACTCATCATCTACCATGATCGCATTGGCCCCAGCCCCACCATGCTTGGGCATTGGCTGCTGCGTGATATTGGGACCTTCCTTCCCGAAGTTAATAGCCATACTATCAAGCAAATCCTGTACTTTATGCTTGAAAGCTAGGCAATTTTCAATATTGTGCCCTGGTGCACCCGAATGGAAGTTGCAGTGCTCATTAACATCATACCCGACTGGTGGCTGGCCAGTTGGTGGTGCTAAGGTCCTCTTCTCGACTAGCTGCAATTTCAACAAAGTTTGAAGGAGTTCTGCATATGATATCGGTGTTACCTCGAATACTCTCCTCGGTCGTGGGTTCTAAAGTCTGCGCTGATTATTATTAGGCTGCTGCTGAGCCTGCTGCGGTGGTTGCTGTCTCTGCTACTGAGAAGGCCCTGGAATGGTTACACTTGCCACTTGCGACTGCTGACGCCAGTTCTGACTTTTATTCCTTCGTCGAGCATTGTATACAACATTGGTATCACCCTGCCTTTTACCACCAAACGTCTTCTTATTACCTCCTGCGAACTGGACTCTCCCGCTTGAATTTTACCAATCTTCACCCTGTTTTCAATGCGCTCCCCCATCAAGATCAATTCAGAGAAAGTACTCATCGAGAAATTGAGCAACCGGTCATAGTACATTCCAGAGAAAGTTCCTATGAACATATCCATCATTTCGCGCTCCACCATCGGAGGGTGTACCCTAGCAGCCAAATCTCGCCATCTCTTGGCGTATTCTTTAAAGCTCTCGCTAGACTTTTGAGACATGCTCTGCAACTGGACTCGGTTAGGGGCGAGATCACTATTATATTGATAATGTTGAACAAAAGCCTCTGCCAGCTCTTTCTAACTCCTGATCTGAGTAGGCTCCAAGCTCATGTACCACTCCAGCGATGGCCCTGACAGGCTATCCTGGAAGAAGTGCATTAGCATCTTTTCATCCTCAGAATACGCAGACATGCGCCTGTAAAACGCGCGTACATGCACTCTAGGGCATGTATCCCCTTTGTACTTATCAAATGACGGTGCTTTGAATTTCAGCGGGACCCTCAACCCTGGGACTAACCCCATATTTGAGATATCCATCCCAAGAGCATTCTGGCTGGCCAATCCGTTCACCTTCTCTTCTAGCAATCTCATCCGATGGTTGTCATCCCTGGCTCTTTCATAACCCTCATTCTGACCAGAGAACACATCCTCCTGACGATCCTCCCAGCGAGGTACTGCATCGTATCCAACATAATCCGCATCACGGCCCGGACCCGTTTGGACGTACCTGGGGTCATACCTCAGATTGCCCATCTCTTGAGCATTGTATGCACCAGTTCCATATCCAAGATTACCATAACCACCAAACCCAGCCTTGGCGCCAGCCATGCTGCCATACCCCATGTTCACACCATTGAAGCCCTGGTTACCATTAATACCATTCATTCCGACATTCTCAACACCCCCATTGAAACCCTGGTTGACATTACCCACAAATACCCCAAAAGTATCTGCATTGGCATTCATATTACCGGCATTCCCACCTCCACCTACAGGACCAGTTTCTCCGGCATTCAAACCGTTTACGGGAATAACATCAGCACTTTGACGATTCTCAATTCGGGGAGAAGCAGCAATGTTTTCACCATGCGGTGTCCCGTTGTTTTCAGCCCGTACGACTATCGGTTGGACCAGATTCTGCAGCTGCTCTTGTCCTTTGGCGATGGTCTCCATGGTTTGCATGAGCAGGGCCATCCTGTCACGCATCTCTTGCATTTCACTCTGCATGTTGTCCATGATCTTCTTCTGGTTGATCCTTGTAGAGTAACGGTGGACCCGCTTTTCTGCAATCATGAAAATACCTGGAACGGATGTAGGAGATAAGATACACGAATCACAAACCTGTAATGCAAATATGAGTATGTATGCGAAATGCAATATGTGTCTGTGCATTAGGGATTATCATTCCCCGATTCTAGTGTGAATGTGCCAGTGCAGTGACAGTGCTAGCAATACGGTGATTGGAGCCGAATCATAGAAAACCTCGTATATTGCAGAGAAATCCAATAATACAATATCACTGAGTGTAATAAGAAGGCATGACCTCAACCAACAATCCTGGTGATGGTCAGCGCTACGCAAATAAAGCATACAAGTTAATACATGAAATGATCAAGTACTCCCATAAGCCTGGTACTCTTCTATTAACTTCTTGGTCTCTGGATTACTTGGTCGGGTAAGCAGCCCCTCAACAAGTTGATTTCTTCGTTTGAGCACACGTCGCACGTCACCAGCGGTTTCCTCCCATGCCCCTTCTCCGAAGCGATCTTCTAGCTTCCGCTTCTGAGACACCGCTTCGTTCCTGCCTTCGATGGCCTTGTTCAATGCATTCTGGAGACTATACCTGGCCATTACCTCCTCTTCATGCTTCTTAATGCTAGCCTTCAACTGCTCCTCGAGGTCAGAAATTTGCTGCTTCAATTTATCTTCCCTCTTTTTGTTGTTGGTTAGCGTAGCATTCCATGTCTTATTGCAAGAAGAGATTTCTCGGTGAGCGGCGTCGAGTGCTTTCTTTTTGGACTCCAACATGTCATGAGAGCTTCTGAACTCTTGACCCAGACGTTCGCGCTTCTTTTTCTCCTCAGTCAACTCAACACCTAGCCTGTTTACTAGTTCGATCTGCTGTTGGAAAGAACGTACAACCTTATTCTTCTCACTACGCATCTGAGCTAGCTTCTTTTCTAACTCTTCATTAATCTTCATCAAGGCTTCCTTTTCTTTCATAACTTGCTCGTAGACCTCCATAGTGACAGTGGTTGGTTCTTCCACCGGAACATGAACAGGGACCGGCGCAGCTGGAAATGGCATCAATAACTGTCTTGCTCTCTCCTGGACCCAAACTTTGTAGGGTGCATATGCCTGACAATCATTCTTCCCCAACAGTGGTTTCCCCTTTCTGTTAATACGCATCCAGGCATGCCGAAGCTTGGCTAGTAACTCTCCATTCAAATCACCGGTGAAGTACAGAGATTCCTGTACTTCTTCCTCCTGAGGTGGGTTCTTCAACGCATATCCAAACTGGCGGACAAACAGAGATGGGTTGTAATTGATGCACCCTTTTCTTCCTATCAAAGGAACATTAGGATACCCAGAACAACTGAAAATAAGCTCAGACCCCAACAAGTCTCGGTCAAACCACTCAATGTCTTCAGAAGATAGCCTCATCAGGCGCTCTGGCCAGTCAGCTGTAGTTGCCCTATCCACAAAAGGTCCCTTCAGGGGAAGATGGCTCTTAAACCACATGTTCAACAGCGGCGCACAGCAGTAAACAGTCTTTCCTCTTCTATTTTCATTTTTGTAGTGCAATGAATGATAGAGATCTCCGATCAAAGTGGGCATCGGGTTGCCAGCAGCAAACAGATGGAAAGCGTCCAAGTCCACAAAATTGGGTAAGTTGGGAAACAACACAATTCCGTAGATGCATAGAGCCAAGATAGCATTGAAGACTATCCAGCACCCGTTCTTGGCATACTCTTGAGCTTTGCCAACCAGAAAATCGAGGGAGAACCCTGGAACCCCAAGCCAAGAAGTCACTAATAGTTCAGCAGCGTTCATGTGCAAGGCCTTAGCTAAGTCCTCCAGCTTAGGCTCAGCGGCAGAGTGAATGAAGGGAACCTTGTTCTGTACTGGTAGCTCAGTAAACTCCACGTACTCTTCAATGGTGGGCCCCAAAATAAAGTCAGCGAACGTGAAACATCTCAATGCTGGGTCATAGAATTGCATCAAGGTGTACAGCCCATTCATCTCAACAGCAGTTGGCTTGCAGACTAATCTCAGCAATCTTCCATGACTCATCCTGAAACTTCTCCTAACCTCCTCATCAGCAAGGGACATCAAACCAAGTAAGGGAGTAATGTCAGGTGTAGGCAACTTGTACGCAACTGTCTTCCTCAAACCAGCCATAATCAATAAGCAGAAGTCCGGGCACTAGAACCAGGGAATATGCAAATGCACCTGCAGCACAGCCACACGTTAATGGGATGCAATGATAATGGGTATGCAGAAAATGCAATGCAAGTACATGCAACAGGGACCAAAGGCCATGGCTGAGAAGCCTGAACCATATCAAAAAGTCTCAGATAGACCCTCCAGAATTCCTCAAACCCGGGTCTCTGACAGACCCACTACAAAAGCTCCAACACTGGTCTCTGATAGACCCCATATCACAACTCTGACTGGTCTCTGATAGACCTCATAACTGTCCATAAATACCCAGGATCTCAGATCAAGAAATAACCGGCATCTGAAGGTCTAGTTACCTGCATAACCCCAAAACCCTCTCACAAGTAGGTATCCTAGTAACTGACAAAGGTATGGCATCCTATGCGGTCGTCGGCGTCACAGACTTTTAGGGTTGAGGATACGATTCCCAGAAGGAGTGGCATCATCAAATCCTGAAGAGGCCTCACTTAGCCAACTTCCAAATGATCGGTTCCCGGAGTCGACAATTCAGCTGACCAACAACCCCTTCGACCCAAAGGGTAGAAAAAGAAGTCAACCAGAAGAACCTCGTCCGAGTGTAGATTTCGTGAGACACTAATGCAAGCAAAGCCGGCACGCGCCCACTACTTTCTACTCTAATTCTAAGTGCCCTCAAGCCCAGGTCCGGCTTATCTCTCAATCATAGAATCACCCGTCACAACCCCAATACAGCAATAATAATAATAATATAATGCTGAAAGTAAATGACAAAAATATAAATCCATACAAAATCCTCGACGGGAAAACAAGCGCTAGGATTGACTCTCTTAAGGGACGTTGGATCCCAAATGCATAAGGAACTATCGCAGTCCTTAGCAGCCAGGGGACGTTGGATCCCCAACAGAGTCGCCAGCTGTCGCTACTGCGAAAATCGGCGCCGGCAATACAGAAGAGTCGCCACCGTGCGTTATTTATCCCAACGGAGGGAAAGGAAACGCTCGAAGTAAACCTCGCAAAACGGGAAAGGTATGGTCGTCGCAACCAAAACCTGGATTCGGGAGTCGGTTACGCAAGGGGAAGGTATTAGCACCCCTCACGTCCATCGTACTCGATGGGATCCACGCTTGCTTGGTTTGTACGGATTACACTTCTATCTAAACTAGAGGATGAGGTCTGAAAAGAAAAGAAAAGATGACTCGACAAAGCATCACACTTTATGCCTACGTATTCCCGTCTGGAACAAGAAATCAGAGTCAACGTAGTTCGCCTAACTACGGGTGAAAGTGGGGAAGGTTGCTCGCTAGGATATCGCATCCTATGCCTACGTACTTCCACACAGCATGGAAGATCAGAGCAAACGTAGTTCGGGCTACGCGCGACACAAGCTGTTCAAGTGTCTTTTATGAAAAATCTCACCTTAAACAAGGGTTTTCTTATTGCAAAAGGTTGGTGTTTGTTCAAATCTTTTGACGGAAGAAATGAATTGATTTCTGTCATAACCTTTATTAATGTTTTTCTGTTGTTTTGAAGAAAGAAGAGATGACACTCTACAAATCCTAGGGTTGAAAAAAAAGGGAATAAAATCTACCCTAATATTATCATGCATGGGTTAAGACCTAATGTCTATCATATTCCTCTCTTGCGCAGAGAGAAACAGAGATCCTAAGGGATAAACGAAAACAGAAACATCAGATGTATACAATAAAGCAGTAAAATGCATGGATGCAACAATACAAGCGAGGCAAGGGAGTCCCACTCAACCTCGAACCTAGAAAACAATAGGCAAAAGTGAACAGAATTCACTTTCAACCCGACAGGTTAAACAGCAAACAATACAGTCAGGGAAATTCACACAATACATCAAGAATTATCAACAACAAAAACTAAACAGCAAAGCAGTCTTCATCAACATCTGTCTTCAAGTCATCTCCAAACATCTAACAGTGTCAAGCAAGCCTTAGTCTTTATCTTCACAGCCTTCAGGCAAAGTCTTTATCATCAGTCTTCAATCTGTAATGGCTTTTCTTCAAGTCTCAATCTCCAAGATGAATATCAGTCAACAAGATGAAATGGATGTTAAACAGTCAATCGCCTACCAAGGGTGGCTCACTGACTGTTAACATTATACAGACAATTTTCCCTCAAAAGTTCTATCTTTTAAACACATTCACTAATCCTTCCAAAGGAAGGAGGTGGATATTTAAAAGAGACTTTGAATCATAGAGAAAGAATGGAGGCAAACAAGACCTTCCATGTTTGTGAATCAAGTTTCCTACTCTAAGGCTCTGCCTAACTCCTAAACCCTACAACCTTCAACAGCTGCCAGCAAGATGCTCCACACCAACTCCGGAGGTTGGTCTTCATTCTCTTTGATCTCCAATGATCTTCATCTTCACAGTCTTCAGCTCAAACCCCAAGCCCCAAACAAACCCAATACCCCACACAGACAAATAATAACCCTAAAGAGGGCACACCACACAATTAATCAAATACAAGCAATATACTAATAGTAGTAGGGGAAGCCTAATATTTTCTAAGGGATCTATTATTTACCCATAACCCCTATAGTCCCATACCCTAAAATCAAATCAAAATTCCTAAAAGAAATGATCTATCTCACATATGTTCACTTAAAACCCTAATTTTAACCACTCTAATCTCACCTAATCAAGTCATTTAAAACTTAATCCTAAAATTACAAATTAAATCCTATATACAAGCTAAAGTCCTAAGTTAATCACCCTAAAAAGAATGGGTCCTAAATCTAAAGGGAACTATTAGAACTAAAATCAACAAAATTAAGTACTAAACTAAACTCATTAAAAAGCTATTTACAAGAAAAATGCACAAAAAATATTACAACAAAATAAAATGCTATTTTTATTATTGGATATTTTCCTTAACAGAATTATTGACCTATAACAAAAAGAAGCAATTAAAAATATCAATTCTCTGATTTTTTATGATTTTTTAAAGGTGCTAAAAATATTAAAGAAAATAAAAATCACAAAAATGAATTAAATTGGGGAGGGGGTGTCACAAGTAATGCGCCCAGTTCATTTATTGATGGGCCAGGGAAGTGGGGGGCGTGAATATCAATTACGCAAGGCCCAGTTGGCTTCAGAAATCAAATAAAAAAAATTAAAAGAAAAAGATTAAGACCACGGTGTAGATAGCAACGATTTCCAGTTCAATTCCATTGGGCTTAGGTTTGGGGGGTGGGGTTAGCATTGCTGATCCAGGCCCAGGCGTTTCATTAAGTGAAATGCATCGTTTCACTATCATTCTTTCCCTCCGTTTTCGTTTCAAATAATGGCCGTGCGATTGGTTTAACAAGTCAAGCAATTTAACATGATCCAACGGCTGTACGATCGTCTTCCCCATTCAACCTAGGGTTTCCAGGTTTCACCAGCTCCATGCAAGCATATTCGACCCCTTCGTTCTCTCTTGATTCTCCATGAAATCAAAACATTCCAAAACCAAAGTCGTGCCATTTTCTTCCAGGAACACGATTACACGCATAGTTTTCATTAAAACCTCCTATATCTCACAAACAGAAAGCAATAATGTCGTGGTTCCACCATTTTACTCTGAGATTAACCATGGTACTTCTTGCTACTAATGGTATTATCTTGTTCATGATATTACACTGATCTTACTAAGCTATCCTATGATCATTATAACTCAATATCCAGCCCAATCTTGAGCTTGAAAGAAACTGCATCCTACCATTGAACCTCATGTAATCCTCTCTAACTCTCAGAAATCAATCACCTATGGTCTCTAATCATGCTTATCCTAACCATTTCACCTAATACTGCATAAATAAAGAGTTTCGAAAGCTTTTGCAAACCTGCAAATTGATGATGGCAAGTGTAGTTACTCTTTAATCCAATGCTTGAAACTTGCCACAAATGATCTTTAATGGATGATAACCTTTCTGTTTGCAAGATCTTGGATGGACAGTGCTTGGATTGTGAGTTTGGATCCAATTTGCTTTTCTTGCAATTTTGAAGCCACACCTTTAAACCTTCATCAATGGCCACTCAAATCTGTATGCACGTGTTCAGTATGATCCAGAGAATGGATTTGTGGAGAAGAATGAAATGGAGATGAAGAAGAAAGTGGAGTTTGATATTAAATTGCAAAAATGGAAGAAATGGTATCTCACTCTCTCTTTTGCACTAACACTCACTAATCACCACCAACAATCACCAACCATTACCCCATGGACCTTGCAATCAATATATAAACCAATTTAGAAGTCCCTAGAACCTTCTAGTATGAAGTGGAAGAATGTGGAAATTCTCATGTGATGACATATTGAACCATCTCATATCATGCTTGCAGCCCTTCAAATTTGTGTTAAAATCTCTCCTCATGAGATATTGAAATGGTATGTGCAACAACAAGCATTTCCTTGCCTTGTGTGAAGTTTTCCAAAGTTGCCTTATTATGCAAGAAAGAACTTTACAAAGCAAGTCCAAAATTTAAACCCTAACTCAAAAAAGTGGCTGAACCAATGTCTTTAAAATATTGTTTGGAATCAATTTGGTATATTAAATGACCCATTTTGGATTTGTAGATTGCCCAAACCAATTTTCCATGTGAACTTTTTCAAGTTATATGTCATTTTTTAAGTCATTTTCCACCAACTTTTATCAAGTCTTGCTCTATGCATTTCCAAACTTCCATGACCTCTTTTCTAGACTTAAAATGACATTTTGAGCAACGTTGATGTTGTGAAGTTTTTCATTTGAAGCTTCCTTGTATGAGTTTTAGGCATAGGCTAAGAATGACCTGTAATTCTCAAATGACCAAAATACCCTTTGCTTGCCAAGACCATAAGTAGAGTTCCACAAATCATATGAAGGCATACCATACCTTTCTAGAAATATAATACAATTAGGAACAACTCTCATGTTGGCCAGAAATCCATTTGAAATCTCCTTGAAGATCAAAAGTTGCTTGGAAGACAGACAACTTTCACAGACAAATTTCAGTGTCCTCAGATGACCTGTAACTTGCAAGAGCTATAACTTGAGTTCTATAAATCATCTTGATGATGTCCACCACTCAAATTAAAGCTATAAAGATACTCTACAAGTTTCATGTGGACCAGAAATTCATATGAAGCTTGCATCTTGAGCTACACTGCTTTGAAGTTTGACCTAAATCAGGGGATTTTACACTGAAACCCTAATTTGGTAACTCCATTTCTCCTTGATTCCTTCTGATTTTTCTTTAGCACAAAACCATATCCATATCCTTATAGCAAATAATGAATCCCACCTTCTTCAAATGATCCTGGATGCCTTTCAAAACAAGTCTTTGACTTAGGGTTGACCTTATGTTGACCCAGATAAAACCCTAATTGACTGACTTCAACTGAGGCTCTTGCAATCATTCCAATGACTTGGATACTCCTCAAAAATGATCATCTAGGCTCTTCATAACATCCATACACACCTCATGCTCTTGGCTCATAGCTCACACTTCCTCTGATGATCCCCAAATAACCTCAAGATAGGGGAGAACTCACTGATTAACTTGTCTACTCTTCAAAGCTCAAATTCTTCCCTGATGACCTAAGTAGTCTTGAATATGAATGAAACCCTTGAATATGCCTCTTGAGATAAGAATAGCACTTGATCCCCTGATTAAGATAACTTGCTTATGCTATGCAATGCAGATGAATACACTATGTACATGATGACAATGCAAATGACTATGCAATTGAAACATAAACCTAGGTTAGAAAAGGTTGGACAAATTTTGGGGTGCAACAGAGACCAATGGTGACTGACTTTAAGATGGCTAAAGATCTGAACAAGATCTCTCTAGAAGAACTCATCAGCTCACTGAGGAGCCATGAGATTGAGCTTGAGGAAGATGAACCTCAGAAGAAAGAAAAAGGTAAATCTGTTGCCTTAAAATCTAACAAAACTGCTAAAGCTTTGCAGGTTATTCAAGAAAGCTCTGAAGAATCTTCTTCTGAAGAAGAATATGAATTATCCATGTTGTCTAGAAGGATCAACAGACTCTGGAAGCACAAGGGAAAGAAGTTCAACAACTTCAGAAGATCTGATAATAGAAAGGAATCTTCTGGGCACAGAAGATCTGGCAAGAAAAAAGTTGTGTGCTATGAGTGCAAAGAACCTGGACATTACAAGAATGATTGCCCCAAACTTCAGAAGGAAAAAACCCAAGAAGAAGTTTAACAAAAAGAAGAAGGTTCTGATGGCAACATGGGATGACTCAGATGAATCTGAATCATCTTCTGAATCAGAAGAAGAATGTGCTAATGTTGCACTGATGGCCAGCACAGAGGATCAAGAGGAAGGTACCTTAGGATATGAATCAGATTCTGAATCTGATGATGATGCAGAAGAGGTAATGGCTAAACTTACCAAAGCAGAACTTATAAAAGTTTTAACAGAAGTTCTTAAAAGTTATAACAATATCAAACTCAAATACAAGAAGCTGAAAAGCAATCTTGAATCTGAGATTGATCTTCTGAAGACAGAACTTGTTGAGCAAAAAGAAATTAATCTGAAAATCATAAATGACTTTGAAATAACTCAACAAGAATCTGAATCTGAGACTAAGTCATGTGAAAACATTTTAGAAAAATATGACTCTAGCTTTCAGAGATTTCTTACTAAGAGCATAGACAGAAGAAAGATGGCTTCTATGATCTATGGTGTTAGTGGAAACAACAGAAGAGGTATTGGATATGAATCTTCATCTGGAAGCAATCCAAAATCTGTTGACAAACTTTTCATCAAGAAGACACCTCTGTATTCTCAATTTAAATTTGGTCACTTAAATGACATTAAACACACAAGCTCTGAGAAGAATACTTATGTGTTTAAACCCAAGGCAAGTCAGAATAAACATTATGTTGATAAACAGAAGTTTAGACAAACCTACAAACCAACTAACCCCAAAGGACCCAAGAAGATCTGGGTACCTAAAAACAAAATAATTCCTGTTGCAGATGTTTTTAGCAGCAAGGTCAGGACGTCAATCATGGTACCTGGACTCTGGATGCTCACGACACATGACAGGAGAAAAGTCTATGTTCCAAAGCCTGGAACTTAGATCTGGAGGTGACGTGAAGTTTGGAGGGAACCAGAAGGGCAAGATCATTGGATCTGGCACTATTGGAAATGGTAAACTTCCCTATATTACTAATGTTTTACTTGTTGAAGGGTTAAAGCATAACTTATTGTCCATAAGTCAATTAAGTGACAATGGTTATGATATTACCTTTAATAAAAAATGTTGTAAAGCTATTAGTCAAAAGGATGGCTCTATCCTATTTAGTGGTAAGAGGAAAAACAACATTTATAAAATAAATCTTTCTGAACTTAAAGTTCAAAATGTTAAATGCCTCTTGTCTGTTAATGAGGAGCAATGGGTCTGGCTCAGAAGATTGGGCCATATTAATATGAGACGTATATCTTAGATTAATAAACTTAATCTTGTCAGAGGTCTCCCTAATCTGAAGATCACTTCAGATGCTCTTTGTGAAGCATGCCAGAAAGGGAAGTTTTCAAAAACATCTTTTAAATCAAAAAATGTTGTTTCTACTTCTAAACCACTAGAATTACTTCACATTGATCTGTTTGGACCAGTGAAAACTGCATCCATCAGAGGCAAGAAGTATGGATTAGTCATTGTTGATGACTTTAGTAGATGGACATGGGTAAAGTTCTTAAAACACAAGGATGAGTCACATTCTGTGTTCTTTGACTTCTGCAAGCAAGTCCAGAATGAAAAGAATTTCAAAATTATAAAAGTCAGAAGAGATCATGGTGGTGAATTTGAAAATAAATATTTTGAAAAATATTTTTCTGAAAATGGCATTGCTTATGATTTTTCCTGTCCTAGAACTCCACAACAGAATGGGGTTGTAGAGAGGAAAAACAGAACTTTGCAAGAAATGGCCAGAACCATGATCAATGAGATAAATCTGGCAAAACATTTTTGGGCAGAAGCAATCAACACAGCCTGTTACATTCAGAACAGAGTGTCTGTTAGACTTCTTCTGAAGAAGACTCCTTATGAACTGTGGAAGAACAAAAAGCCCAACATTTCATATTTTCATCCTTTTGGATGTATTTGCTATATGTTAAACACTAAGGAAAATCTGAGCAAGTTTGATTCCAAAGCACAGAAGTGTTTCATGCTTGGATATTCTGAACGCTCTAAAGGCTACAGAGTATACAACACTGAGACACAAATTGTGGAAGAATCCATTCATGTCAGATTTGATGATAAGCTTGGCTCTGAAAATCCAAAGCAGGTTGACAACTCTGCAGATAGGGAAGTAGTCTTTATTGACTCTGAAGTTCCAAAAGCAGACAAAATTCAAGTGAAGGAACCAGAAGCAACTCCAGATGCTACTCCTTTAACCTCTCAGATGAATAATCTAAACATTTCTGAAGAGTCAACTATTAGAGGATCATCATCCAGAATTAAAGCTTCTCATCCAGAGGATATCATTATTGGAAAGAAGGATGATCCCATCAGAACAAGATCCTTTCTAAGATCATCTGAAGCATCACTATTTGGACTAGTGTCAGAAATTGAACCATCTTCTGTAGATGAAGCTCTGCAAGACAATGATTGGATTATTGCCATGCAAGAAGAGCTAAATCAATTCAGCAGAAATGATGTATGGGATCTAGTTCAAAGACCTCAAGGAATCAATATAATTGGTACAAAATGGGTCTTCAGAAATAAGCTAAATGAGAAAGGAGAAGTTGAGAGGAATAAGGCAAGGCTGGTTGCTCAAGGGTACAGTCAGCAAGAAGGTATTGATTACACTGAGACATATGCTTCAGTGGCAAGGTTAGAATCTATACGCCTTCTTATTTCATTTGCTGCACAAAATAACATCACTCTGTATCAGATGGATGTTAAAAGTGCCTTTCTTAATGGTATTATAGAAGAAGAAGTTTATGTCCACCAACCTCCTGGTTTTGAAAATGAAAAATTTCCAGATCATGTTTTCAAATTAAAGAAATCTCTATATGGTTTAAAACAAGCTCCCAGAGCTTGGTATGAGAGATTGAGCAATTTTCTTCTGGAGAAGAATTTCATCAGAGGCAAAGTGGATACAACACTCTTTTGTAAAACAATTAAGAAAGATCTTCTAATTTGCCAAATTTATGTAGATGATATTATTTTTGGATCAACAAATATTATGCTTGGAAAGGAGTTTGCTACATGTATGCAAGCAGAATTTGAAATGAGCATGATGGGAGAACTCAGATTCTTTCTAGGAATCCAAGTTAATCAAACTCCAGAGTGCACCTACATACATCAGACAAAGTATGTTAAAGAACTTCTGAAGAAATTCAACATGTCTGACAGTAAGCTGGCAAAAACTCCAATGCATCCTACTAGCTCACTTGGCAAGGAAGAGGTAAGTAAGAAAGTAGACCAGAAGCTCTACAGAGGTATGATTGGCTCTCTTCTTTATCTTACTGCTTCTAGACCTGACATATTGTTCAGTGTTTGTCTGTGTGCTAGATTCCAATCAGATCCTAGAGAATCACACTTGACAGCTGTCAAGAGGATTCTAAGGTATCTGAAAGGTACTTCTAATGTGGGTTTGTGTTACAGAAAATCTGATGATTTCAAATTAGTTGGATTTTGTGATGCTGACTACGCTGGAGACAGAGTGGAAAGAAAAAGTACTTCTGGAAGTTGTCAATTTCTAGGAAGAAATTTAATCTCCTGGTACAACAAGAAGCAACCTACAATTGCACTTTCAACCACAGAGGCTGAATACATTGCTGCTGCTGGATGTAGCACGCAGATTCTCTGGATGAAGAGTCAACTAGAAGATTATCAAATTTTTGAAAGTAACATTTCTATCTTTTGTGATAATACTTCTGCTATATGTTTGTCCAAGAATCCCATTTTACATTCTAAGGCAAAACATATAGAAATTAAGCATCATTTCATCAGAGACTATGTTTAGAAGGGAATCATAAATTTAGCCTTTGTTGATACAGATCATCAATGGGCAGATATTTTTACAAAACCCCTTGTTGAAGATAGATTCAAATTTATTCTGAAAAATATTGGTATGGATTTTTGTCCAGAATGATATTTATCAGAAGCAAATTTTTACAAATGCAAAAATGCTTAATGCTCTGAAGTATTTCTTCTAATTGCTTATTTTATTCTGATCAATAATTCTTTTGTGAAACTCTGAACTAACAATCTTTAGAAGATCTGAACGTTGGTTGACGTTTCATTTCTTAAGAGAATTCAGAACACATGCAAGCAAACATGTGTCACACCAAATCTGAAGAGGTGGCGTGTACATAACTGAAGAGACGTTTGAGGTGAAGTTTGAATAGTGAGAATCTTGGTTTCCCCCCCAAATTTTCAGAAGCAATTAATGTTTTGAAATAATTATTATTCTCTTCATTTAATGCTTGTTCAAACGTGCATATTTCTGACTGTTGATTTGCCTAAGTGTTTTAGTATATATACTTGACTTGTATTCACTTTCACACTTTTCACACTCTCAGAAATTACATGCGTTTTCATCTCCTCTTTTCTCTGCATAAAAACCCTATACCTAAGCGTTTAACAAAGCATTCTTCAATGGCAACTTCATCATCAACAGCTGCTCAATTCCAATCTTCTATGGCTGCTGTAACTTCAGAAAACATGGGTGGTGCTCCCTATTCTCCTCCCAAAAGAACTCTTCTAACGCCTGTTGATAAATTGGAAGTTCTATGTGAATCTATGGTTGATTTTGATTCTCTAGCAGAAAATGGGTTTGAGTTTCGTTCCATCATTGGAGCTCAAGGATGGGTTAAGTATTTTGATAGGCTCTTTGGACCAGTTTACCCTCTCCTTGAGAAAGAATTCTGGATCCATGCATCAATTTACCCCAAGTTCATCTTATCTTCTGTGCTGGGAAAAGAAATTATTATCACAGAAGATCTGATAAGAAAATTAATAGGTTATGAAGAAACAGATGGTGTTTCCCACTTGCCAGCTGGGCGTGTGGACATGGATGAGGTATATGAAGAAGTAATGACTGCTGGTCAAGCTTCTAACAAATTCAAAGATTTGAAGCCTGATTACAAGATCTGGGCCAAGATCTTCATGGGATGCATCCACCACAGGAAGTCAAGAAATTCTCCAGACTATGTCAATAATGAACAACTCTATTTCATGTATTGCCTTAGTCAGAGCACCAAGGTAGATCTTCCATACATTCTGTTTATGCATCTGTGGAACCATATCAATGCATCTAGAGAATATGTGAAAGAGAAAGGACAGAAGATCAGAACTTGGATCCCCTTTGGAAGGTTGATCTCAGATCTTCTTACTGAGAATGGTTTGGTAAGTGCTCTGTATGCTGCTGGAGTTACAGAGGAATTAGAATTTATAATGGGAAAGCCTCTGAATGCTAAAAGTCTTCAGAGACTCAAAATTGTTGATGAACTCACAACAGCTTCCAAGAAGCTGAATATGTCAGAATTGAATAAGAGGGTTCCTGTAGATGAATTTCCTTTATTCTTTGCTGAAGAGCCCAGACATATAGTGGTTATGTATATTGATGAATGCAAGAAGGAAGGAAAACATGTTCCTGCTAATGTGATTCAGCTAGCTAGACAACCACTACCAGATGCAGGAGAAGAAGAAGCGCAACTCCAGAGGAAAAGGACTCAGCCTGTAGAAGAATCTGCACCTACTCAGAAGAAGGTCAAGATTGCTGAGAAGCCCAAGAAGCTCTTGAAGAGAAAAGATTCTGAAGAAGTTGCTTCTGTACCTGCCAAGAGGATCAAAGTAAAAGGTACTAAATCTTCTGTATCTTCTGCAAAACTTGTTATTAATGATTCTAATGTTAAGTCTGTTCTAAAACCACCTTCTACACAAACCACTTCTGTCACTGCTCCCAGCTCCATATCACCACAAAAACAATCACCTATTCCAACTCAAACTACAACACAAACAATTCCAACACCAACAGTTTCTGTACCAAAACCATCTCAACCCAAAATCCATATCAAACAGTTTGTTCCACGAACACAACCATCAGAATAACAACCATCGGACCAACTACCACAACAATCTGTTCAACAACAATCATCTGAACTACCAAAAAAACAAAGAGAATCTCAACCAGAAAAAGCCTATGACAATCCACCATCAAATAATCCACCTTCTGAACCCATTGCACCTGTTACTTTTGCACCTGCAAAAGTAACTTCTGCTCCAGTTTCATCAGAACCAATATCTGTTTCATCTGATTCACCCATCTCAGAACAACCATCCAAACCATCTGACATTCCTTCAGAACCTACCAATACTTCTGAACCTCACATCCCTGAGACAGAAGTTCTTGATGTTACACCACTAAAAACGGTGTTTCAAGTATCTTCTACCTCTTGTACACCAACCACATCCTCTAACTCCTCAGAATCAGAAATCCACCCAAATTTTCTAATCTCTCCATCTGAAAAATACTCTGAGGTAAACCAACCTGAATCTAGCATACCTTCTAAAACTCCCATTCCAGATCTTATTCCTCCACCTGCACCATCATGTGAGATATTAATCCCCAATTCCAATCCAACATCTTCTATATCCTGTGCCCAAGTTTCATCTCTATTTCATAATCTGTCTTATGGTTTCAAACTGAAATACTTTTATGACAGAGTTGAACCTTCTGACCCCATCAACCCTCTGAAACCAAAACCCACAATGATCCTTCCATCTGTGATTCTTGATTACATTAAATCTATGCCAGATGTAGAACCTTTAGCAACCATATCATACTCTGCAAAATCTGATAAAGCTGTTGTTTTAGCTCTGCAAATTGCATCTGATAACACTGCTGCATCTGTTGAACCATCAAAATCTGCTTTCAAACCCTACTCAAATGCACCTTTTGATGTAGTTACCCCTCACATAAGAGCAAAACCTCATTTGCTTCATGCTTTAATCAGATCTAAAGAAAAAGCTTCTGAGATACCCTTCATTCCATATTATCCTCCTCCTCTGATTTCCATCCAAAAATCACTTTTTCCACCAACTCCCCAACCTAAAACTTGGGTAACCTTGTTACGTCCAAAGCACAGACTTAATGTTGATCATTTATTTCAAACTTTTTTGCAAGAAATACAGATGTATTTAGGTACTGTTCAGAAGAAATGCTCAGCAACAATGGATGCCAAAGAATCTGACATCATCTGGAACGGATTCATCAACAGATTCAACACTGTAGCTTCAAATCTGAAGAACATCTGTTCTGATGATGCAAAGCTCAGATTTGCTGATGCTGCAAGAGCTATATTCTGGACTGTCAACAAAACTGAACCTCTGCTTCATTTAGATGCGCCTCCACCATCAACAGAATCTACTGATAATGCATTGGCTATGACTCTGGTAGACCCTTCTCCAGGATCTACAGAACCAATGGAAATTGACTCTGTTCAGGCTACAGAACCTCCTCATAATTCTTCATCTGAGATAAAGAAAGAACATCCAGATTTTGAAGATAAGATTGCTGCTCTGGAAGATGGACAGTCAGAGATCAAATCCTGGATGGCTAAGCAGGATAAGAAGTCTGAGGATATGACAGAATGGATGTCAAAGAAAGATGAAAAGAATGAAACTATGACTAAGTGGATGTCCAAGCAAGAGCAATCATCCTCTGAGATTACAGATCTATTGAAGATGCTTTTGTCCAAACACTCTTAGATTTTTTTTTCATTCTAATGTTTTTGCATCTGTTGTTTGCATCTGTACTTTATTGCTATATCTTCTGATGTTTGCCTATGTACTCTTGATCTGATCTTTTGAATGAATCAAAGTTTTCTCCATTGAATTATCTTATTTACTGTTTCCTTTTATTTGTCTTTTTAAAAGTTTTTACTTTTTGCTTATGACAAAAAAGGGGGAGAAAATATAGATCTGAACTGTTTAATATAACTTCACCAAAATGAAACTTCAGACATATCTATTCTATCTAACATTTAATCTGACTATTTCAGAACATTTGATAAGTACACTCTATAAAAGAAACTCTGAGTCTCTCAGATCATTTGTCTATTTATCAAAATCTGAATCTTAAATCTGCAAGACATTCTGACTTTCAAATGTTATAAGAACAAACAAGATCTAACTCTGAAGATTACTCAAGACAAAAGGGAAGTTTCTATTCCTTTTTTATATTTAACTCAGGGGGAGATTCATCATCTCAGGGGGAGTTATAATTCTATATGTTCAGTTAAACAAAATTTTTGATACTTTTTGTCATCATCAAAAAGGGGGAGATTGTTAGAACACAGATTGGTTCTTAATATTATCTCTTTGTTTTGATGATAACTAATAGGAAATTTTATATTTAAGAATTATACACTCTAAAATTTGTTTGAGAGTTTTACTGCATATTGAAATGAAATTAACTCTCTAGACGCAAATCTGAATTGTATACAAGAAGTTATCTAGACTCTGAAGCGCCAGATGCATTCATTAGAAGATTCTGATTGCTGTTTACAGAAGATCCTGAGCGTAGTCTCCAGAAGGATCTAAAGCAAGAAGCTCCAGAAGATTCTGAAGCAGAAGCATTTGAAGCTAGTCAGAAGCATCTGAAGCTTAGAAGAATATTGTATGAAGAGTTTCTCAAAGCATAGTTTCTACAGAAGTTTTTGAAAGTACTAAAGCTTCCAAGTACTGAAATTCTGTGACAAATATGCTCTGATAATCAACACGCTGAAAGCACACATGCTGCAGAAGACTCTGATACAGCAAGGTTCTGAACATCATTAGAAGACTCTGACTCATTCAGACTCTGAAGAACTTGCTGAAAACTGAAGAAGAAATATTCAAAGATTATATCCGTTGGAGTAAATCAAACATCTCTTTCCTCATTTGTGCTAGACACAAGAACACAGACAAAAAGTATTTTTCTGTGCCTTCTACTTCTAGGAAAGGTCACTTGATGTAAAGACAAAAAGGCTCAGACCTTTTTGGGACTCTCTTCTCAAAGCTCAGCTTCCTTGGATCTGCTGCCTATAAAAGGAAGACTCCATCAAATTCTTCAATCACACAATTTGCTGAAAAGAAATCATATTATTCAAAGCTCTCATTCTTTCATATTCTTCTTAGAATTATTTGTACTTAAATTTAAGAGAAAAATCACTGTTGTGATAAAAGCTTTTTAGAAGCAATCATACTCTTGTATTTGATTTACATTGATTGTAAATGTTTTCCTTAAGAGGATTCAGTTGGAATCAGTAGCTCTTGAGAAGACTAAGAACAGTTGTTCTTAGGTGTTACTATTGTAATCTGTTTGATTAAATAGTGGATTAAGTCCTTGTTGAGAAAGGAAAATCACTCTAGGAAGGGTGGACTGGAGTAGTTGATTTCAACGAACCAGGATAAAAATAATTGTGTTATTATTTTTAATGTCTTAATCTTTCATACTTATTCAACCCCCCCTTCTAAGTATTAATTCACCTTCACAGTTTACCCAGCTGTTTGAGAGAGAAGGCAACATTAAGATTCTTGATCAAAGATGTAATGAAAGTAGCAGAATTTCCAGTGATAATTATATCATCAACATAAACCAAGATCATAACAGTAAGGCTGCTAATGTGGAGCAGAAACAGACTGGGGTCACATTTGCTTCCTTGAAACCCCTGCTTCAGTAAGGCACTTTTGAGTTTGCCAAACCAATCCCTAGGTACCTGTTTGAGCCCATAAATTGCCTTATTCAACTTGCATACAAGTGATTTGTCAGAAGATTCAAAACCAAGTGGCTGTTGCATGAGTACCTCCTTTTCAAGAGTGTCATTGAGGAAAGCATTGTTTACATCAATTTGCTTAATTGTCCACCTGTGAGTAACAACAAGAGTCAAAACAATTCTGACTGTGACAGGATTCCCAACAGGTGAGAATGTTTCAGTAAAATCACTTCCAGCTTGCTGATGGAAACCCTTGGCTACTAGTCTGGCCTTATACTTGTTAATGGATCCATCAGAATTTTCTTTGACACGAAAAACCCATTTGCAGCCAATAGGTTTTCTGGAAACAGATGGTGACACAAAAGTCCAAGTTTGATTCCTCAAAAGAGCCTGATACTCATCTTTCGTTGCCTGAAACCAATGAGGAGCAGCCAAGGCTTGACTAATAGTGGTAGGTTCCATGTGGGTGAGCAACAATGTAGGATTAAGTCTAGGTTTAAAAATACCACTTTTGACTCTAGTTTGCATTGCATGGGTATTAAGGGGATTAATGACAGGTTGAGATTGAACAGAAACATGACTAGCAGTAGGTGTAGTATTAGGGGAAGATGAAGGTGATATGGTGCTAGCTTCAGCTAGGTCTGAAAGTATAAGACCAAGAGAAACAGTAGACTGGGAAGAGGAAGTAGGGGAGCTGGATAGAACATGTGGCACAATAGGGCTAGAAGGACTAGGTGAGGAAATGGAATCAACATTTGAATTGACAGTATTGCCAACATTGGAATTGACAGGATTGGAAGAAGGAGTAGGGCTGACATGATGAATAGGGAGAGAAGTTGATGAGCTAGCTAGCACAAACCAGGATGAGGTAGTGGAAGTAGCAAATTTGGAAGTAATGGGAGAAGAGGGTGAAAACATGGAGGAATAAGGGAATTTAGATTCATGAAAAAGTACATCTTTAGAGATGTAGATATGACCATTTGAAGCAAGAAATTTGTACCCTTTATGAGCAGTAGACTACTCTAGGAATATGCATTCTTGAGACCTGTTAAGAAATGTGGTTGGGCCTAACTCAACCCTACAAAATCGGTTGGTAGAGTGAGGATTGCCCCCACTTATGTTCATGCCATATATTGTCTGATGTGGGACACTTAATACACCCCCTCACGCTCAGGACTAAACAACTGAAGTGTGGAAATAAATGGTGGGTGACCTGATAGCGAAAACCATAGAAGGTGGCCAACCGGATCTTAAACCAGGCTCTGATACCATGTTGAAATACAAGAGACTAAGAGACATGAATAAATCGTGTGTTTTGAAAAGCACTACGGAGACATTATTATATATAAATAGATTACAACTAATTACATGATATAGTCGATGTGGGACTATTCTATATACAAATATTCTTAACACTATATATATATATATTTACAAATATCAACACTCCCCCTCAAGCTTGAGCATATAAGTCAAATGCACTAAGCTTGTTACATATATAGTTAGTTATGGGGATTCGTAGGGATTTTTTAAACACATCTTCCAATTGATCATTAGAGTTGACAAAGCTTGTGACGATGTCGCCTGACTCGATCTTCTCTCTGACAAAGTGATAGTCTATCTCAATATGTTTGGTCCTCTCATGGAAGACTGGATTTGAAGCAATGTGCAATGCAACTTGATTACCACAAATAAGTGTCATTGGTCTTACTTCTTCAATTTGAAGTTCCTTGAGAAACTGTTTTAACCAAATAAGTTCACATGTTGCCATTGCCATCACCCTATACTCTGCCTCGGCGCTTGATCTTGCAACTACATTTTGTTTCTTACTTTTCCAGGATATAAGGTTTCCTCCAACAAGTACACAATACCCAAAGGTGGATCGTCTATCAATGGGTGACCCTGCCCAATCAGCATCAGAGTATCCAATTATATGGGTATGTCTTTTATCCTCATACATAAGACCTTTTCCTGGAGCACATTTGATGTATCTCAAAATCTGGATAACAAAATCCATGTGTTCCTGACAAGGGGAATTTAAGAACTGCCTTACCACACTGACTGCAAAAGAAATGTTCGGACGAGTGACTGTGAGATAATTCAACTTTCCAACCAATCTGCTATACCTTCCTGAGTCAGATAGAGGCTCCCCCTGATTGGGTAGTAGTTTAACACTTGGATCCATAGGAGTATCGACTGGTTTAGCATTTAACAAACCTATTTCTTCCAAAATATCCATAGCATATTTCCGCTGAGAAATCACCAAACCATCTTTAGATTGGGCTACTTCAATGCCCAAGAAATAAGGAGTTTACCAAGATCTTTTGTCTAAAATTGTTTCGAGAGATGTTGTTTCAACTGGAGTATTCCCTACTGATCACTACCAGTTATGACAATGTCATCTACATACACAATAAGATAAATACACCCTTGGGGTGAGTGAGATAAAAAACAGAATGGTCAGCTTCACTACGGATCATACCAAACTGTTGTACTACAGTGCTGAATCTGCCAAACCAAACTCTCGGAGATTGTTTAAGACCATAAAGAGACTTGTGTAGCCTACAAACCATATTTGATGACTCCCCATGAGCAACAAACCCAGGTGGTTGCTCCATATATACTTCCTCTTCAAGATCGTCATGTAAGAATGCATTTTTGATGTCAAGTTGATGAAGAGACCAATGTCGAATGGCTGCAATGGCTAGAAGAAGTCTAACAGATGCCATCTTGGCTACAGGAAAAAATGTATCACCATAATCCAACCCAAATATTTGAGTGTATCCTTTGGCTACCAAGCGAGCTTTAAATCGATCAATCTTGCCATCTGGACCAACCTTCACTGTATAAAGCCAACGACAACCTACTAAAGATTTTCCATGGGGTAGAGGAACTAGTTCCCAGGTATCACTGCTTTGAAGAGCACGCATTTCATCAATCATTGCTTGCCTCCACTCTGGGTGAGATAATGCTTCATCTGAAGTTTTAGGAATAGAAACAGAAGACAGAGAAGACAAACAAGAATACTGCAAAGGGGAAAGATGATGATAACATAAATCAATATAATGTGGAGAAGGATTTCATGTTTGACGTATACCTTTTCGAAGGGAAATCGAAAGATCAGACTCAGGTTGCAAGATCGAATCTGGCGATGGCGAGAGCGTCGGAGGAGAGTCTGTAGTGGCCTCAGGGACAGGTACGGCTTCAGGGACAGATACGACTTCAGGGACAGGTACGACAGACTTTGGGTGACGACGCTGATATGTTTGAAGTGGGCGAGGAGTGGGGGGGTCAACCGTAGGGCTAACTAGTGGGTCAGGTTCCCTAGAATGATGGGGGATAATAACAGATGGGACTTCCAGAAGAGGTGTGGGAATACTTTTCCATAGAGGTTCCGTAGTTACTTGGCTGGATTTGAAATATGGAACATACTCGAAGAAGGTAACATCGGCGGATACGAGGTATCGTTGTAGAGTATGTGAGTAGCAACGATAACTTTTTTGGGATCGATGATAGCCAAGAAAGACATACTTTAGTGATCGAGCTGATAGTTTATCAAGAGCAGGGGAGAGATTGTGTACAAAACACGTTGACCCGAAGACTCGAGGAGGAATTGGGTGGAGTGGAGAGTTTGGAAACATGATTGAATGGGGGATTTTATTATTAAGGACAGATGAGGGCATGCGATTTATGAGGTAACATGCCGTGAGCACCGCATCTCCTCAAAACCGGAGAGGAACATTACCATGGAGAAGTAGTGTCCGAGTGGTTTCTACGAGGTGCCGATTTTTGCGTTCGGCTACCCCGTTTTGTTGGGGTGTATAAGGGCAAGATATTTGGTGCAAAATACCATTGGATGACATAAATGTTTGAAATTGTTGGGATATATATTCACGTGCATTGTCACTTCTTAGGGTACGAATAGATAAACCAAATTGGGTTCTTATTTCTCGATAAAATTGTTCAAAAATAGAAAACAATTCAGACCTGTTCTTCATTAAAAATAGCCATGTGTAACGTGAAAAATCATCAATAAAGGTTACAAAATACCTAGACTCAAAAGTAGACACGGTACATGAGAGACCCCAAACATCGGAGTGAACTAAAGCAAAAGGGGACGCAGCCCGTTTATTGACTCGATCGGAAAAGTGACTACGAGTATATTTCCCTAACTGACAAGACTCATAATGTAAAGTGGATAATTTAGATAAACTGGGCACCAACTTTTGTAGCTTAGGAAGACTTGGATGACCTAACTGCGCCTGTATAATGAGTGGAGAATCTATGGTGGAGCATGTGGTAGATGATGTAGAGAAGTAGTAGAGGCCTTGAGACTCACATCCGACGCCAATCGTCTGTCCTGAACTCCGATCCTGCAGAGTAAAATTACTGTTAGTAAAGGTGATAGAACAATTAAGGGAACGAGTTAAACGACTGACTGACAGTAAATTAATGGGAAATTAGGTACATAAAGAACAGAAGTAATAGAGAGATGGTAAAATTTGAACAGTACCAATCCGTTGGGATCGGGTTTGAGAACCATTTGTGGCAGTTATAATATGCAAGAAACCAGAGGTAGAGAGGGAAGAAAAAAGACCTTTATTACCAGTAACATGATCAGGAGCACCAAAATCAAGGACCCAAGAACAAAGAGGAGATGATTGAGAGAAGCAAACAGATGAATTACCTGTGTGTGCAACCGAAGCAGCGGAACTAAAGATCTGATTAGTCTGACACCACCTGAGAAAATCTTCGTAGCTTGGCGTAGGGTTCTGAATAGAAGGTGAAGCCTGCATAGTTTCTGAGTTAAGAAATGTGGTTGGGCCTAACTCAACCCTACAAAATCGGTTGGTAGAGTGAGGATTGCCCCCACTTATGTTCATGTCATATATTGTCCGATGTGGGACTCTTAATACACCCCCTCACGCTCAGGACTGAACAACTGAAGCGTGGAAATAAATGGTGGGTGGCCCGATAGCAGAAACCATAGAAGGTGGTCCGCCGGATCTTAAACTAGGCTTTGATACCATGTTAAGAAATGTGGTTGGGCCTAACTCAACCCTACAAAATCGGTTGGTAGAGTGAGGATTACCCCCACTTATGTTCATGTCATATATTGTCCGATGTGGGACTCTTAATAAGACCTATAGTCAAGTTTGTGAGAGTTATAGGGACGAAGGAAGGGAAAACAAGAGCAGCCAAACACTTTCAGTTCTAAATAGTCAGATGGTTTGTTAAGCAGTTTGGAATAAGGGGAGTGATTATTAGGAGTAAGGCTAGGAAGTCTATTGATAAGGTAGGCTGCTGTAACAAAGGCATGGTCCCAGAATTTTAAGGGCATTGTGGACTGTGCTAATAAAGCAAGACCAGTTCCCACAATGTGACGATGTTTGCGTTTGACTATACCATTTTGATGATGAGTGTGAGGACATGTAAACCTATGAATCATGCCTAATTCAGTGAGGTACTTAGTGAAGGGTCTGAACTCACCCCCTCCATCACTCTGCACACTCTTAATTTTGCAATTAAACTAAAGTTCAACCATCTTTTGGAACTGAATAAATTAAGTAAGAGTGTCAGACTTAAGCTTAAGAGGGAAAACCCAAACAAACCTAGAGTAGGCATCAACACAGGTTAGGAAATAAGAAAACCACTTGAGAATTATATAGGAGCTGGACCCCATAGATCACAAACAACCAATTCAAAGGGGTGATTATACACTGTGGTGGATAAGGATGTGGGAAGCCTGTGAGACTTGCCTAAACAGCAGGCAGCACACAATTCAGCTGGGGGTTTTGGAGGGATAGGAAGGTGACATAGTTTCAAAACTTCAGCAAGAGCATGATGGTGAGGGTGTCCTAAGCGTGTATGCCACAAAACATATATACTAGTAGATATGGATGTAGGTAAATTAACATGCTGAGAAGATGAAGCAATATCATGAGTGGCAACATTAACATTAGGAGACAATTGACAAACAAAACTAGTTTTATTATAGAAGAATCATCAGTACATAAGGAAGTACAATTGTACGTAATATGTGGATTTAGTACATAATTCCTAAAGTTGCTAAGATTACAATTATCAAAAAACAAAGAAACACGTGTATTAAGGGACTTGGATAGTTGTGAAGTTGGATTGGGAAACTTATACAGAACATCAGCTCCAACAAAGCCACGAAGAAGAACTTCAGATGAAGCTTGTGATTTGACAAGACAAAAATGAGGGTGAAACTCAAAGAAAATATGATTATCCTGAGCAAATATACTCACACTAATAAGGCTTTTGGTGATGTGAGGCACAAGCAAAAGATTATGTAAGGTGAGATACATGTTAGGATGGTTAGGTAAGGGAAATTGCATAGAACCTACAGAATTGACAAACAAACCTTGGCCATTTCCCATGAACACTTGCTCAGATCCAGACACTGAAATTGAATCAGACAAATTCGAAGCATCAGGAGTAACATGGTGAGACGCACCTGAGTCAGGACACCACCATTGATTACTGAAACTAGGATCTAAACCTGCAACGAAGGCTTGAGGAATGGGAGAGCGTTGAGGAGCTGATCTAGGAGCTGCATAGCCAAAAGAAGCAGGATACAGAGGACGTGCAGTCATCATGAATGGATTGAAGGAAGATCTATGAGGAGAAAACATGGCAGCGTTGGAGTTGGAATAACGATGATAACAGATGGCCGCATCATGTCGAGCCTTGTGACAGATCTGACATTGAGTTTTGCCAAAACAACCTCCTTCACGGCCAAAACGGCCACCTCCACGGCCAAAACAACCACCTCGTGCGTTGTAGCCATAATTCTCTGTGTTAGTTGTGACGTGACTAGTACCTTGAGGAAACGACTCAGTACCAAGGATGGATGGTTCAGTGGTGACCGGCGATGGTGACGATGGAAACTGCGTCAAGTTCACCAACGCCGGTTCAGTGACAACAGCTTTGCGACGCTTCTCCAATCGTGATTCATGCGCAAGAAGAGACAACTCAAGCTCCTCAAGCGAACCTAGATCCTTCTTACTGTTAGCAGCGACAACAATAGAGTCATATTCTTCAGGAAGCGCATCAAGCACGATTTCAATTAGGTTACAAAGAGGAACAGGATCTCCAACTGAAATAGTAATTCATTGATTTCACGAACACGAACCATGAGTGCCTCAATCGTGAGTGATCCCTTGGCGAGACGACGTAGTTCTGAGCAAAGTTGATGCCCTGTGGTGGTGAGTAACGTGTTGAAGTAGTGATGAACTTCAGTCCACACCTGCCATGAGTGTTTGCAGTCAACTAGCTTCGGAAGAAGTGAATCAAAGATGGTGGATAGAAGCCACGTACAGATGAGTGCATCTTATTGCTCCTAATCAAGATACGTTGTGTTCTCACCTTTAGGTGCAGAATCAGAGTTGGACTAAAACCGTTGAGGAATCGTCGGCACGGTGACAAATCGCTGCAGCTTGTGACCGCGAACAATGCCATCGATCTATTGCTTCCACTGCTTGAAGTTCTTATCATCAATCTTGACAAAAATTAGATGTGAAAGCTTGATATGCGACGACGGAAACAAAGAATCCATGGAAGCTTTCTACTGGATCGAAAAAGAAGCTCTAGATACCATGATAGAATTGCATAATGCAGTTAGAGAAAACAGTTAGAAAATTCTTATTGTATTCCATAATGATTGAAATACAATGAACTCTCATTATATAGAGAGTTAGTTACAATGGAAACTTTAGTTAGTTACAATAGAAGCTTCTAGAGAGTTGGTTACAATGGAAACTTTAGTTTATTACAATAGAAGCTTCTAGAGAGTTGGTTACAACAGAAACTGTAACTAACTAGTTTATAGCTCAGCAATATAACAGAAAAAGAAACTAACTAGTTTACTAACTCTATCAATTCCAAAATAAATTTAAAACACTAGAATTTCTTTTGACTCTTTGAAAAGCTAAAACAAACATGCACTAAATGAATTCAAATCATGAACTCTCAAACATACCAAAAATCAATTTAAGTATTGAGAATCACTTTGGCTCACTCAAAAGTAAATTTATGTGTGTTTGGTTATGCAGTGAAAAAAATTGATTTTGAGTAAATTGATTCTAGCAAAAAAGTGAGTTGAAAGTAAAGTGATAGATGTTTGGATAAATTCTTGCAAAAGTGATTTGAACAGGAAATATCAGTGTATAAATCACATTCTAGAAAGCAGAGTCAGAGCAACCAAGCATATCAAAATCAATTCTTCATGTAGAGAATCAATTCTAAGTACACCAACGTGAGATACACTCAAACTCAAACATACAAAAAATCAATTTAAGTCTTGAGAATCACTTTGGCTCATTCAAAAGTGAATTTAGTCAAAAAAGTCACATGGAAAATGGTTGAAGCAGCTAAGGTAGTATCTAAACAAACAAATGAGAATATGAATTAAAAGAAGTAAGAGTTGAAGTGAAATGTTAGGTTACCTTGAAGCCAAGTTGATTAGGAGTAGCTTTGATAAAAGCATCAAGATCAAGAGCAAAAACTGTATCATGAACTGCAACTTTTGAGAGTGGTTGATGCAAATCGGCCACCGTTTCCTTAAAGATTGAAAGAATAACCAAACAAAAAAACCGCATTCGAAATTTCTTCTCCATATCAGCCATCACCTGAAATAAAATGCATTCAAAAAATAAATAGGGAGTTCAATGAAATGATAATCAACATTGAAACAACAAGTTGAAATAAAATAAGAGTAAAGTTGAGTGGGTTAGAATCATGATTAGAAAGTAAGGCGAAGTTAAAGAGGATAAAGGAGAGAAAGTAGAAGAAAAGCACAAGTCACCTTTGGAGAAGAAGGAAACGTGCAGTGAGTGAAAGGTTGCAGGTTTTATGGATCGGTGGAAAAGTTGATGAAAAGGGACTGAAAGGTTAATTAGTTAATTATAATTATACAATACAATATCTTCATTCGCGAGACAGAGGGATATTGAAATTTACAGAGACTTCGTTTATTGGAAAGAAGAAAGAATATCCGCGGGATCTGTCTATCTCTCGCTGTAATTTCCTCTTTCGCATTCTCACGTTGAGATAAATAACTAGTTATGGATTGCCAAATATAATGAGACTAGAAATAAGAATAATAGATTTTTTCTAAATAAACCAACAATGTCATTCTTTTACTAATGTGGATGTGGTACCAACCAAGGGACAATTTTGATTGCTTGTGGTCTAAATTGTCAAATTATATTTAAGAAAACTTCAATAAATATTTATCAATTTTATTTTAGCGGTGATTATAAATATTTGATTCTATCAATCAAATATATTTTATTATTTTTTAATGATAAGCTAACATAAAAATTTAAACAACGAGGGTTTCACATGTATCGATTTTAATGGTTAAAAAATTTAGGAACGTAACTAATATCTCAATGTAGATTCTAAGCAATGCATTGAAGATATTTTTAGAGTTCAAAATTTTTTCATAAATTACTTTATACTTGTATGTTTTTGAAAGATTTATAAGAGGCAATGCATGATTGCACATAGAGTGAATATTATTCGCCACCCCTAGCAGGGACGCTAGTCGCCTATTTATTAATTTGTGTTCCCATTTATCATAGTGTGCGTACATCATCTGAAACATTCAACCCCTTATAAAAACGGGACACTAGTCGCCTATTTATTAATTTGTGTGCCCATTTATCATAGTGTGCGTACATCATCTAAAACATTCAACCTCTTATAAAAACGTGGGGAATGCCATGTTTTTATCTCTTGTAACAATATGAGAGGTAGTTAAAGAAGTGAGTTATGTTCTCCATAATCATAGGGGAATAACGACTCCACTTGCCGTGCTTGTATGTGTGTGTGTGTGTGTGTGTGTGTTGGCACTCTCATTGTCACAATGATCCTCGCCCTTGAGACGGGCACCTCAAGGTTGAATGCCATAAGAGACTCACAATTGATGGAAAATTAGGTTGGTGAAGAATATCAAACAAAGGAGCCCTAACTTATCAAATATCTATAAAAAAAAGGTACGAGATTTATCTAGAACGTTTTAAAACTTTTAGGGGCTAAGGGATATAACTTTAGGGTTGACTTCCTCTCAAAGCTCGCCAGCACAAAAAGAGTAGAACGTAATCGCACCGTAATTCAACAGACCCTCGTCATCTTTAGCATCGAGGCAAAAGAAACTAATACTCTTGAAGTTGCCCATAGTACAAGCTAGATGTCGCCTATAATATGCTACACGCAATCAGACGAGCTCCCACCATACAAGATAGAAGCAAAAAAGATTTGAAAGCATGCATCAAGTTATACGATGATCTCTAGAAGGCTTTACAATATGGGAAGAGCTTCCCTCATGCTAAGATTCCTAAGAGGCATGAAATCGCCTTGGTCCTCATTAAGGTCCACCAGGGAGGGTGTGGTAGCCACACTGGTAGGCAAGCATTAGCCCACAAGTTACTCATGGCGGGCTACTATTGGCCCACTATGATGAAACACATTGCAACATTCGTTAGAAAGTGTGACAAACGTAATAAGTATGTGTAAGTGCTTTTGATTGGCTGCATTTTATGGCAAAACATTAATGTATGAGTAAATGTCATAACTGATGTTAGGACATACCTGAAGAGTGTTATGCAAGAAAAGCTATGAGTAAGTAAAGTTGAATGTCATACTAAATGTCATGACACTGATCGTATGACATCAGGTGCACAAGTTTAGTTTTCTATTATTCAGAATGAGGAAACTCAGGATAGAATTCAGGAAACTTTATAGAAGCTCAAGCTGGAAGTCAGGAAACATTTTAGAAGCCCTGGCGAAATTAAATGTACTTAACCTAATTAGTAAGTGCAGCTTTTCAAAGAGAGGTTTGGGTAAACCTAATTTCTGCACTAAGGCCCAAAGCAGGTCTGCTATTATAAATAGCAGAAGGAGCATTCCTAATGGGCAGACACATAGAGGAGAGAGCATCCAGTGAGAGATCATAGAGTGTGTTTGTAAGTGAAGAACTTTGTTCTTCACGTGAGTCTAGGAGTCTTAGGATTCCTTGTGTGCCAAGCAATTGTAGGTTGTATGATTGCTCTGGTTTATTGTGTATGAACAAGTGTGTTCGTTGTGTCACTCAAACATGTTAAGCAAGAGTGTGTGTCCCTTGATCAATGCTGTGAAGCAAGATCAAGGTGTGTTTGAAGTGAGTCTTCATATCTGTTTTGTAATTGTATATTGATATCACTGCGGTGATTGAGGGGGAGTGAGTAGGTATACTCAGGTCTAGTGGTCTCTAGGCTGAAGTGTCACTGGGTAGGTCTTAAGTGAGGAGTGCAAACTGGGATTGTTTGACTCTGAATTAATTCTACTAATAGTGAATTTCCTCCATGGCTTGGTAGCCCCCAGCTGTAAGTGTTGTTGACACTGAACTGGGTGAACAATTACTGTGTTATTTACTGCTTATCATTTACAGCTTATCATTAACTACAACAGTCAGTTTTATAATGGATGTCACAACATCCACAATAACATCCATCGTGAGCTTGCCAGAATTTCAATTGGCAGTAGAGCAGGCACCTTGCCTGTTATATCAGGGTGAGATCTAGGGAAGATAAATTCTGGTACTATGGATAAAGACATAGGATTCACAAATAGACCACCAATTATGGATGGCTCTGATTATGACTATTGGAAACCTAGGATGATTGCCTTCTTAAAGTCTTTAGATAGGAAGGCATGGAGAGCTGCAAACTCAGGCTAGGCACATCCAGTGAAGACTGATAAAGATGGGTTATCTGTGCTTATACCTGAATAAGAATGGACCAAAGAGCAAGAAGCCCTGGCTCTTGGGAATTCTAAAGCTTTGAATGCATTATTCAATGGCATAGACAAGAACATCTTCAGACTGGTGCATCATTGTGAGCTAGCTAAAGAGGTTTGGGATACTCTCAAAACAACTCATGAGGGAACCTCTAAAGTCAAGATGTCAAGACTTCAAATGCTGACCACCAAGTTTGAAAGTCTGAGAATGAAGAAGGATGAGACTATTCATGAATTCTACATGAATATCCTTGAAATTGCAAACACTTCAGGAGCCTTGGGAGAAAAGATGTCTGAAGAAAAATTGGTGAGGAAGATTCTCAGGTCTTTGCCTAGAAGGTTTGCCATGAAGGTCACAGCCATTGAAGAAGCCCGAGACATATGCAACATGAAGGTGGAGGAACTCATAGGTTCTCTTCAAACATTTGAGATGGGCATGTGTGATCAAGCTGTGGAGAAAAAGAACAAAAGCATAGCATTTGTGTCAAAAGCTGAAGAAGTCTCTGATGAAGACAATGGTGAAAAGGCAGAGAGTTTGTCAGAAGTAATAACCTTGCTTGGAAGATAATTTAGCAAGTTAATCAAGAGAATAAACCATAAGTCTAAATCTTATGCCAAGAACAGTTCCTCTGACACCAACAGAAGGGAAAAATCTGAAGATACATCTAACCAAGGCAAAGGAGTTCAGTGTTATGAATGTGAGGGCTATGGTCACACTAAAACTGAGTGCCCCACCTATCTTAAGAAGCAAAAGAAGGGCCTAGCAGTCACTTGGTCAGATGAAGATTCTGAAAGTGGATCAGAAGAAGAATGTGCTAAACATGTCACTGTTCTAAACAGTGTATGTATTTCTAACGGTGACTCAAGTAAAGATGAGTTAACCTTTGATGAGCTTGTAGCCTCATATCAAAAGCTTCACATTAGAAGTACAGAATTGTCTCAGCAAGGAGAGCAATAGAAAAAGCTCATAAGGGAATTATAGGCTGAGAAGATAGAGCATCTTGCAACAATAGACTCACTCAAAAGTGAGGCAAGTTTGTTGGAATCCAAAATAAAGCAGATGTCAAAATCTCTAAGGATGCTAAACCCTGGGACTGACACTCTAAAAAGGATTCTACAGAGTGGTCAGAGAGCTGGAAACATGGCTGGACTGGGATTTGTTGGTGAATAGAAACCCATCTTGGAGCTCAAAAGACCAAAGCCTGGAACTCAGAGGTCAAAATGGATGTCACGACCAATGTCACAACATCCAAGAAACAGAAGCTGGAACCAGACCAAGAAAAAGTTCCAAGGGTATAGGTGTTACTACTGTGGTAAACTTGGACACATTAAACCTTTCTGTTTCTGGCTTCATGGATTTCCTAGTCATCCTCATCAAGGAAAATCCAAACAGGGTGCTCATGTCAAGAAACAAAATCATGCTAAGCTCAAGAAGGTTGTCCCTGCCAAGAAAAAACAATGGATTACCAAGGAGGTTGCTCTAGTGGCTCATAACTCTCTTAGGATGTCTACTAAAGGAGACTGATATTTTGACAGTGGTTGTTCTAGACATATGACTGGAACAAAGGACTTGTTGGTAAACATCAAACCTCTTTCCTCAAGTCATGTGACCTTTGGCGATGGAGCTAGAGGAGAGATCAAAGGGATTGGACCACTAGACTGTCCTGGTGCTCCAAAACTAGAAAATGTCTTGTTGGTTAAAGGACTGACTATAAATCTTATAAGTATCAGTCAGCTCTGTGACTAAGAAATTAGTGTCAAATTCACTAAGAAGACATGTGTGGTTGCCAATAAAGAAGATGAGGAATTCATGAGGGGTAATAGAGCTCAGAATAACTGTTATTTATGGGAGTCTAAAAGCAACCTCAATGACTGTACCATGACTCAAGAAGAGAAGAAGGATCCAATATGGTTGGAGAAAGGTAGACTTCCTCACGGGATGAAGAAGAACATAACCAAGGAATCAGTAAGAGGAACTTCTAAATTTCCTCTAGATGGAAGAAGAGGCTGTGGTAAATGTCAGGTTGGAAGGCAAGCCAAGATAGCATATCCAAAAGGGGACATCACAGAAACCTGGACCTGTTATACTGGAATCTGATGGAGTCCATGACAAGTAATCATCATAAAGGAAACAATGTCACTCATGATGTCATGACATTATTCTGTGACACTCACATTAACTTCAATATGAACTCCATTCAGTTCAAGAGAACCATGCACAGGGGTGACATGGATCAATTTGAAAAGGAGTGTATGAAGCATGGTGATTCTGACCAACAAAGGGCTAACACGGTGACAAGAAGTCTCACGGATATCAATGATGAAGAAGCCACGAAAATCCACTCCACCATTGCCAACTTGGTTACTAGGGTTTTGATTAAGCCAAATGATGTGCCAAGAATATCCATTCCCCCTAGCACTGAGGAAGAATCTGATGTCACTCATAATGTTGAAACCTTGGAAGAAACCTCTCCAAAAGATAAGGATCAAGCCTCTGAAGACAATGAACACATGTTAAGTGAAGAAAATGATGCTAATGAGTCTTCAGACAATGAGTTGATAGCCACAATCAACCCTAGCATAGCCAAAAGGCTCATGACTAGGAAAAGGAAGAAGGAAGTTGTCCAGAGTAACCCCAAGAAGAAGACTGTGACCAAAAGAACTCAGGTTGGCCCTACCAAAGTTTGGAGCAAGGTAACATCAAAGAAAAGGAAAGCTAAAACTAGTACAGAATCAGATTCTGATGTTGCCTGTGATGCCACGGACATCCAACCAAAGAAGAAACCAACAACTAGCAAGCGTGTTACTAGTTTCTCAGATGCTCCTATTGACAATGTCTCATTCCACTATCCATCAAGGGTCATCAGATGGAAGTGTGTCTATCAAAAGAGGCTAGCCTTGGAGAGAGAGCTAGCTCAAAATGCTCTTGAAAGCAAGAAGATAATGGCTCCTATCCATGATGCTGGGTTGGTGAAGACTGTGACTCGGTTCTCACAATGCTATGAAACTCTTGTCAAGGAATTCATAGTAAATCTATCTGATGAACACGCTGACAGAAAATCTGCTGAATTTGGTAAAGTTTATGTTAGAGGAAAATGTGTCACCTTCCCCTCCACTACCATTAACAACTACCTTGGAAGATCAAATGGAGCTCAATCTGATATAACTGCCTCTGACAACAAAGAGTGTCAAGTAAGTACTGGAAACCAAGTCAAAATTTGGCCAGCAAAAGGAAAGCTAGTTGCCAGCAAACTGAGTGTATAATATGTTGTACTACACAAGAATGGTGCTGCAAATTGGGTGCCCTCTAATCATAAATCAACAGTGGCAACTATTCTAGAAAGGTCTATCTATGTTGTTGGGACCAAGACCAAAATTAATTATGGTGCCTACATATTTGATCAAACCATGAAGCATACAGGAAGATATAGTGTCAAAGGCCCCACTGCATTTCCCTCACTCATCTGTGGCATTATATTGAATCAGTATCCCAACATCCTCAAAGAGAATGATACTGCAAGGAAGGGAGAGAATCCTATGTCATTCCATCACAAGTTGTTTCAAGGAACTCATGTTCCAGACATTGTCATGACTTCCGCTGAGACATCCAAAGGGAGTCCCAAGACTAGAAAAGCTAAGGTGATTGTCATGCTCAAACAAACCTACAAGGAATTGGATACAAGGAAACAGAATCTGGAAAAACTAATCAGATCTCTTGAGCTAGATGAAGACTCTGAATTTCATGACAATGACGAGAGTTCTGAGGAGGCTAGTAATGAAGGATCTAAGGAAGTCAGTTCCAACTCTGCTGAAGAGGAGGATTAATGTGTTGATGGCTTGCTGTGAGGCTCAGGAAGTAGGTGTCTGGGTTGATGTGGGTGTGTTGCTGGTGCTGGTGTGGCCAGTGATGTTTTTTCTTGCTTTAGATTTTAATCCTTATTTGACAGCATTATTGTGTGATGCTCTTCATGAGCAATCTTTGTTTGTAATGACCCCAAACATGTGTAATGTTACTCATTATGATCCATACTAATTTATTAGTTTGATCTTAATTTGTGGCTAAAAAGGGGGAGAGAGTGTTGTGGTATCAAGAGTGTTGTTAGGAAACAGCAGATGGAAGACTCTTGAAAGCAGGTGGAAGACTTGGCTGAATTGCTGCTACAAGTGTGTTGCAGGTGTGTTACAGGTGCTGCTGCAAATGTGCATGGTTGAAGAACCTATTTTGCTTATATGTTGTGTGATAATAGTTGATGTTGTTAGTGATGAGGGTTCCTAATTTCTGTAGGAATGTATGTTAGAAGTGTGTGAGCTCCTAGTTGGCGATTAAGGAGTGTGTGTATGCAGTTATGTGTGTTCCTTAATGGAACCTAGTAGCCTTATAGATGCTAGTGATGTGTGTATCTGCAGGATGATTGCAGAATGGTGTGCATCGCTTCAGGGGGAGTAGCACAGGTTGTTCCATAACAGGTGGGCTTTAGGATGTCATCTTGAATGTCGTAACATCCAGAGCAGGCTGGATGAATATGTGTGAATGCAGGGTGTCTGTAGGTTTTGTACAGCTGGTGTGATATACATCAGTTGAGGGGGAGTAAATTCTGATATGTTACTCAACAAATTGTGACATCTATAGTGCTGACTAACAGATGGTATTATGAGCAGGTTGATCCTGAGAGCTAACAGTGTGAGTGTGTGTAGACAACACTGATAGTGTGTAGCTAGTAGCTTTCCTGCATGGTAGGTTAAAACTTCTGCTGCTTGTAAACTCTAATATGTTAACAGGGTGTTTTAGCCAAAAATTAGCCAAAGGGGGAGTTTGTAATGGCTTTTGATTGGCTGCATTTTATGGCAAAACATTAATGTGTGAGTAAATGTCATAACTGATGTTAGGACATACATGAAGAGTGTTATTCAAGGAAAGCTATGAGTAAGTAAAGTTGAATGTCATACTGAATGTCATGACACTGATCGTATGACATCAGGTGCGCAGGTTTAGTTTTCTGTTATTCAGAATGAGGAAGCTCAGGCTAGAATTCAGGAAACTTTATAGAAGCTCAAGCTGGAAGTCAGGAAACATTTTAGAAGCCCTGGCGAAATTAAATGTACCTGACCTAATTGGTAAGTGCAGCTTTTCGAAGATAGGTTTGGGTAAACCTAATTTCTGCACCAAGGCCCAAAGCAGGTTGTCGCTACTGCGAAAATCGGCGCCGGCTGAACAGAAGAGTCGCCACCGTGCGTTATTTATCCCAACGGAGGGAAAGGAAACGCTCAGAGTAAACCTACCGCAAAGACGGGAAAGGAATGGTCATCGCAACCAAATCCTGGATTCGGGAGTCGGTTACGCAAGGGGAAGGTATTAGCACCCCTCACGTCCGTCGTACTCGACGGGATCCACGCTTGTTTTCTGGTACGGATTGTTATTCTATCTACTCTAAAGGTCTAGGGTTAAAAGAAAAGAAAATGACTCGGCAAAGTATCGCACTTTATGCCTACGTATTCCCGTCTGGAACGAGAAATCAGAGTCAACGTAGTTCGCCTACCTACGGGAAAGGAGGGGAAGGTTGCTCGCTAGGATATCGCATCCTATGCCTACGTACTTTCAAATAGCATGAAAGATCAGAGCAAACATAGTTCGGGCCACGTACGACACAAGTCTGTCTTGATTGTTTTTATTCCTTCTGAAAAAGGGTTTTCTGATTAACAGTCCAAGCGGACAAAAATGGCGTTTTGATGAGTTCACATTCTTTTACGGAAGAAGTGTCTTTTATTGTGTTTGAAATCTTATTGTATTTTTCTGTTTGTTTTGAGAAAGAAGAGACAGAACTCTAACCTACGGTTGCAAAGGGAATCAAACTAACCTAATGTTATCATGCATGGGTTAAGACCTAATGTCTATCATGTTCCTCTCTTGTGCAGAAAGAAACAGAGATCCTAAGGGAATAGACGGAAACAGAAACAATAGCATATATACAATAAAGCAGTAAAATGCATGGATGCAGCAATACAAGCAAGGCAAGGGAGTCCCACTCAACCTCGAACCTAGAAAACAACAGGCAAAAGTGAACAGAATTCACTTTCAACCTAACAGGTTAATGGCAAGCAATACAGTCAAGGAAATTCAATCAATACATCCAAAAATGAAACAACAAAAATAAACAGCCACAGCAGCTCTGCATCAACACCTAACTTCAAGTCATCATCATCAGCTACAAGCTTCAGCAAGCATCAATCTCCATCTTCACAGCCTTCCAGCAAGGTCTTGATTATCAGTCTTCCATCTGCAATGGCTTTTCTTCAAATCTCAATCTTCAGGATGAACATCAGTCAACAAGATAAAAGTGAATGAATGTTAAACAGTAAATTGCCTACCAAGGGTGGCTCATTAACTGTTAACATAATACAGATAGGTTTCTCTCAAAAGTTCTATCTTTCAAATACATTCACTGATCCTTCCAAAGGAAGGAGGTGGATATTTGAAAGAGACTTTGAATCATAGAGAAAGGATGGAGGCAGACAAAGCCTTCCATGTTTAGGAAACAAGCTTCCTAATCTAGAGCTCTGCCTAGCTCCTAAACCCTAGACTCCTCAACAGCTGCTAGCAAGAATCTCCTCATCAACTCTGGAAGATGGACTTCAATCTCTGGATCTCCAATGGCTTCGTCATCACAAGTCTTCAACTCTCCCAATTCCCAAACAATCCCAATACCCACACAGACAAATCATAATCCCCAGAGAGGGCACACCACACCAATCAAGCAAATACAGACAGTATTAATAGCAGTAGGGGAATCCTAATATTTTCTAAGGGATCTAATAACTACCCCTAATCCCTATAGTCCCATACCCCAAAGATTCAATTTCTAACTCCTAAGGGAAATGAACTTATTCACCTATGTTGTCACCTAAACCCTAGTTTTGGTCATGTTATTCACACCTAATCAAATCACCTAAAATTAAGTCCTAAAAATATGAACTAAATTGTATATACAAGATAAATGTCTACTCTAATCAACCTAAAAAGAATGGATTAAAAATGGTAAAGCATCTATTCAAACTAAAATTAACAAAATCATGTGCTAAACAAAACTATTATTTATACCTATTTAAAAGAAAAATATGCCAAAAATATAAAAATGAAATGAAATATTAATTTTTTTGCATGATAATTTTCTTGACAAAATTATGAAAAGAATGCAAAAAGAACCAATGAGAAACATGCATTTTCCTATTTGTTATGAATTTTGAAAGAATTAATAAAAATGAATGAAAATAATATGTGAATTAAATTGAGCTGGGGTGCAATGAGCAAGAAAAACCAATTAAAAAGAGAAACGGGCCCAGACTGGGGTGTGCGCCTAGCAAGGCGCGTCTGGGCCCAATGTACTCAGAAAATAACCAAAAAATAAAAAAAGGAAGAAACGGTGCGAATAGCGAATATTTCAGTTCATTAGGAAGTGGGCCTGATTTGGGGGTACGAATAGCAACAAGTTCAAAGCCCAGTCTGAAGATAATAAGTGGAACGGTGCGTTTTGATGTTTGAATTCTCCCTCCGTTTTTCTTTTGAATCGTGGCCGTAGGATTGAGAACCAAGTCAAATGTCAAAGCCAGATCGTGTGGCTCTCATGTTATCTTCAACCTCCAGCAAACCCTAGTTCTGAAACTCTTCTCCCATGCACGATTTTCCACTCCACTGTTCTCCCTCATCTCTCCATGAAATCAAACAATTCCAAAAGCAAAATTGCTCTAGAACAATCCCTCTACACAGCCATAACAACCATTCCCTGTAAAGCTCAAACAATAAGCAAACCCGATAGGAATACCAGTCTGAATCCACCATTAACACCTGCCATCAACCTCTCCAATTCTTCCTAATTCTTGCCCTAACATGCTCTACACCTTGTGCTGATCACAACAAGCTATTAACCTAAGATTCTCGTGCAGTATTCCAAGAGTTATCCATCCAAACAGTTTTGGTACACCATGATCAAACTCCATGAAAACTCTCCAAACTCACCAAACTTAGTCATCTAACCTATCTTGACCTTTCTATGCTAACAAAACCTAGTAATTCTGACTTAAACATGCAATTCGAAGGAGAAACATACCTGGTGTAATTGATGAAAACAGGTGCTAAAACCTCTTGATCCAATGCTTGCAATGAGTGGAAATGGATCAATGACTTTGCTCTTGAGTTCTGTATGCAATGAATCTGACTCAAACCTCTTAGATCTTGTGATTTCAACTTCTTGCACCTTGGATGATGGAACTTGTATGGCACGATCCTTGCTCAATTCTAACCAATCTTTAGGTGAATTGTGATCTATGGATGATGATGATGAAGACCAGATCAAGAAATATGAAAATTGAAGGAGATTTGATGAAGTTTAGAAAGCTTTTGCAAAATGGAGAAAGTGTGTGAAACTTGGTATTATGAGCACAATGAATCACCAACCATGGCATGAAGCTCTTCATATCAATATATACATGAGTTTAGAAACTCCTAGAAGCTTGGAGAAACTTCCCATGCACTCTTTCCTTACATTTTGGATTATGTAACTTCCATTATAAGTAACCATGAATAACTTTCAAAACTTGAACCAAACTCAAAATTCCACTTTAGCCAATGCTCTCAAAATGTTTTTTCCATTTAAAATGACCTATAATTTCACCTCATTTGGCCAAAGTATGAAAAATCTCATTTTTTTAGGTCATTTTTATTCATTAAATCCACCAATTTTGAAACCTTATGCTATGAACCTTTCCAATCTTTCATGGTCACTTTTCTAGACTCAAAATGTCATTTGGAACAAGTTTGATGTTGTGAAGTTTTCCATTTGAAGCTTCCTTGTATGAGTTTTGGGCATAGGCTTGAAATGACCTGTAATTCTCAGATGACCAAAATACCCTTTGCTTGCCAAGACCATAAGTAGAGTTCCACAAATCATATGAAGGCATACGATACCTTTCTAGAAATCTAAGACAATTAGGAACAACTCTTATGTTGTCCAGAAATCCATTTGAAATCTCCTTGAGGGGTAAAAATTGCTTGGAAGTCAAGTCACTTTCACAGACAAAATTTCAGATACCTCAGATGACCTGTAACTTGTAAGGACCATAACTTGAGTTCTATAAATCTCCTTAGTGTCTTCCACCACTCAAATTAGAGGTCTTGAGATCCTATACAAGTTTCATGTTGGCCAAGTATCCATTTGAAGCTTGCATTTTGACTTATCTTGCTTGGAAATTTGACCTAAACTAGGGGATTTTACACAAAAACCCTAATTTAGAAACTCCTCTTCTCCTTGATTCCTCTTGATTTATTCTTATCATAACAACATATCCTTATTTACATGTTAAATGATGAACCCCACATCTCTCCAATAGACCTCAATGCCTTTCAATCAGTCATTGACCTAGAGTTGACCTAGAGTTGACCCCAGATGAAACCCTAGTTGACTGTCTTCAACTGCAATTCTTGTGATCACACCAATGACTTGTCTCCTTCTCCAAATGACTTTCTAAGTCTCCCATGATGTCCATATACTCTTCCATGACCTCAATTCACAGCTCACAACTTACTTGTTGATCCTCAGACACCTTCAGATAGGAGCTAGATGCCTTGCTTAATCCATTGACTTCTCAGCTTTCAAATTCTTTCTGATGACTTGAATGAGATTGAATTAGAATGATAACCTCTTGATAGGCTCATAGAGATGAGAATAATGATTGGTCCCCTGTTGGATGATTTGCTATGCTATGCTATGCAGATGGTTAGGCTATGTACATGACTCTATATGCAAATGCTAATGATATTGAAACATAAACCAAGTGAATAAGGTTGAGCAAATTTTAAGGTGCAACAGATGCCCCTATTCAAGCGACTTGGACCCGATTGGGTGAAGAGCCCGGAGCTTTCAGACATTCGCGGTACGAGACAGTTGAATACTAGGAACCCAGAAATTTGCCAACCGCAGACATGAACTACACCACTGCTTGGGGATTACATTCATCGACTGAATCTGGCTGTTACGACAACCCATTGATCTCGTGCTGGGGATTATTTTCCTCAGCCTGAAAAAGATTTTATCATCGCAGAGATAGAATTTTGTCCACGTTAGGACGCCTGTTTTGTCAACACCAAGAAAACTCAACTAAACTTGTCCACGTTAGGACTCCCTCTGTCGTCAACCCGGGAAAATATCGGCAACTTCGATGGGGGACAATTCGTCTGCATTTCATCAAAAATAAATCGTCCACGTTAGGAATAAACTCTTCCACGTTAGGAATAACCTTTCCACTTTAGGAATACCACCGTCCACGTTAGGAATAAGACTTCGTCTGGATCGGTCCACGTCAGGATTAAACTCTTTCATGCCGGTAATACATCCTTCCACGTTAGGAGTACCTCTTCTTTTCCACGTAAGGAAACCAACTTCTCTTCTAAATTTGTCCACGTCAGGACTACGCTTCCCACGTAAGGAATGCATCGTTCTTCCCCGTAAGGAATCAATCTTTCCACGTCAGGAATCTCATTTGGATTCGTCCACGTAAGGACTCCAACTTGCTCCACGTAAGGAATCACCTCTTTCCATGATTTGTCCACGTAAGGAAACGCATTTTGATTCGTCCACGTAAGGACTCCAACTCGATATGTCCACGTAAGGACTCAATCTTTCCACGTAAGGACTGCATCTTCTTTCCACGTAAGGAATCAACTTGTCCACGTTAGGACTACATCGTCCACGTTAGGACCCACCTTTCCACGTTAGGAATAACTCTCTTCTTGATTCGTCCATGTAAGGACTCCATCTCTCCACGTAAGGGATTCAATTTCTTCCACGTAAGGAACTAAAACTTCTCCTTCCACGTAAGGAATAAACCTGTCCACGTCAGGACTCACGTTTCGTCTTGATTTGTCCATGTCGGGACTCGCCTCTTGACTCGCTGAGGAAATAAAACTTGTCCACGCCAGGACTCGTATCTCAACCTGCTGAAGAAATAAACTTGTCCACGTCAGGACTTGCGCGTCTTCCTCTTGCTGGGGAATTAAATCTTTGTCCACGTCAGGACTCATACTTTGCCAACAACACGGAGAAGGATAAATTTGTCCACGTCAGGACTCTCGCGTCTTGTCATCACGAAGAACTACAAACTTGTCCACGTCAGGACGCATATTTCACCATTACGAATAAAGCTATCTGCTGGAAATAAATGGTCCACGTCAGGACACCAACACGAAGAGTAACCAACTTTGTCCACGTCAGGACTCCACCTTCGATCAATACCAAGAAATCAAATCCGTCCACGTTAGGACTAACACATATCGTCAAACTGGAAGAAATGTCCATGTTAGGACCCCACATAACAACAATTCTGAAAAATCGAACCTGTCCATGTTAGGACTAACACATATCGTCAACTGGAAATCAATCTGTCCACGTTAGGACCCCCCACTTTTCTAACACGAAGAAAACCTGTCAATAAAATTGTCCTCGTCAGGACCATCCTTCCATTGGTCCACAAATAACAACCTTGAGGCGGACTCTATTGGGGATATTTGGAATCCAAACTACTGGACGCCTGTTCCGATAACCGGCGGCAGCCTCTGACATCCTGGTTCGGGAACCCTTTGATGACAAACAACCCTGCTTGAGAATGAGGAGAAATTTGCCTACTCACTCTGGCGGGGAAAACACGAGAAATTCACAAATAACTCTGCTCGGAGACAAAGAAACTTCATTATGATAACTGTGTGGGGAATAGTGCCAAAGCTGACACTTTCGCTGAATGTCTCACGTCGAGATCTTGAATGTCTAGGTAATTCATTTGAGCAAGAGCTCCCTCTACCTGCAAAAGAAACAATATTTGAAACAAACGGTTAGCCAACCTGGTTTATGTTTCAAAATGCATGTGTTTGATAACGATGCAATGCTCCATTCGACATGAAAATGCTACGCTTTTATTTGGTAGATGCGAATATGACACTATATGCCGATGCAAATGCAGACTCGAACTGCTGAGATACAGGAACTGCTTCAGCAAAATAAATGCTGAAAACAATGCCAACTCCGCTGGGGATAGCCAGATGCCACAGAATTATTCCAGCAAAATAAATGCTGGAAGAGTGAAGCCCGCTTCGCTGAGGAATAACTGAATGCGCCAATCATGATTGGACTTCTGCTGGGGAGCTTACCCGTGCCAATGAAAATTGGACTTTTGCTGGGGAGTTGGGAACTTAAACCAAGCACCTCATTGGAGCAACACCCTGCTTGGGAATATAACTCTGCTGGAGAATAGCAGATGTGCTTAGTATGATTGAAATTTTGCTGGAGAGTGAACAAATATCACATGGTACTCCGACAAAATAAATGCCAGGACACGCGACCAACTCTGCCGGGGAGAGTCTTAATCTTCGAGTTCCACTAGGAGGAATGAAAATACTTGCTGAAAAGAGAATTCCATTGGGGACGAAACGATTCTCTTGGGGAAAATCAACTGACTCCGCTGGGGGAGAGTAAATGGCCCTGCGGGGAAAAGTAAACTGCCTGAATACAGCTCACCAATTTGGAAATATTAATCTTCTGAGGCTAAACCACTCTGCATGAGATGGGGGAATCCTCCTGGGGGACACCACACCGTCTGACTACAGCCTACAATCTTTGAATCGTCAATTCTGCTGAGGATGAACGACTTTGCTGGAGAATGTCCTTTGGATAAGCTACGACTAGCTGGGGAATTCGACCCTTATGCATGACATGCGCGGGGGGTCGAGTCTTTCGTTACTGCAATCTTTTGATCGTCTTCCTCGTACGGCTATGAAACCTGCAACAACACAAACAAGACAGGACAAGCATATGCAACCAAATCTATTCAGGTTAGTGACGTCATTTTCAGTTAATTCAAAGTTTTAGTAATCGTTGGCAAGGGCCAGCGCCGTTATACACATGCTAGTTCTGTTAAACTCAGGCGTTTATCATGCACAAAACAGTAAAGAGATAACATCAAGTACTGAATAACATATTTTATTGATTGGGCCCCTGAATGGGCGGAGTTTTGTACACGGGATGTAACTCCTGAAAAGAGGAAGCTACGCAAAGCGAATATACAAGTATGCACAAGAAGCATAAATATGTTGACAAATTAAATTTGTACACATGTCGGCAACGGGATGCACACGAACACCACGAACTGACCCTCCTATGACTCGTCCGACTCTAATGCTTTCCCGGTATCTACACTTCCGAAGAGATTGTATCCGATAATCGACCCCTCGAGCGTATTCTCCCGCACTGATGCTCACTGCAGTATCAAATTCGGACTGCAGTCATTTGCTTTTCAAATCCCTAACTTTTGCGTGAACCGCCCTTTACGGGTTTTCAGTTCACCGGGATAACCTTTTTTGCCGAAGCCGCCCAGTGTAGGTTTTCAACTTCGCGGGTGTACATTTTTTCCATTTTATCCCTAACTTTTGCCCGAACCTTTCATTCTGTTTTTGGTTCGCCAGGATGCCCCATTTTTGCCTGGACTCCCTTTTTTCTGTCCAGCGGGTCAATTTCAAGCAAAGTATTTTTTAACTGCGTCCGAATTCACAGGCGACGTGAAGTCTTCACCGTCCATGGTGGACAACAATAACGCTCCTCCTGAAAAGACTTTCCTGACAACGTATGGCCTTTCGTAGTTGGGGGTCCACTTGCCCCTGTGATCTGCCTGCGGTGGGAGAATCCTTTTCAGCACAAGGTCGCCCGTCTGAAAGCTTCGCGGATGTATCTTCTTATCGTATGCTTTCTTCATTCGGCTCTGGTACAAACGACTGTATGCTAGAGAAGCTAGCCTCTTCTCATCCATTAAACTCAGTTGGTTCAACCTGTCTTTCACCCATTCTGCCTCATCTAGTTGGACGTCTCGCAATACCCTTAGAGAAGGAATCTCAACTTCCAATGGTAGTACTGCTTCCATTCCGTATACTAACGAAAACGGGGTCGCCCCGGTTGATGTGCGTACCGTCGTACGATAACCGTGCAAAGCGAAAGGTAGCATCTCGTGCCAATCCTTATAGGTCACCACCATCTTCTGCACAATCTTCTTGATATTCTTATTGGCCGCTTCGACAGCGCCATTCATCTTGGGTCGGTAAGGGGAGGAGTTGTGATGTTCGATCTTGAAATTCTGACAGAGCTCCTTCATCATTTTGTTATTCAGGTTTGAACCGTTGTCCGTGATTACCCGCTCGGGGATCCCATATCGGCAAATGATATCTCTCTTGATGAATCTGGTCACCACCTGCTTCGTTACATTTGCGTACGATGCCGCTTCCACCCACTTGGTGAAATAATCGATTGCTACTAGAATGAACCGGTGCCCATTAGAAGCTGTCGGCTCGATCTTTCCAATCATATCAATTCCCCACATCGAGAATGGCCATGGCGATGACATCACATTTAGAGGACTTGGAGGCACATGGATCTTATCGGCATAGATTTGGCACTTGTGGCACTTTCTTGCAAACTTGAAACAATCAGTTTCCATAGTCAGCCAAAAATAACCTGCCCGCAGCAGCGTCCTAGTCATAGCATGCCCACCAGCATGCGTACCAAAGGTACCTTCATGTATCTCCTCCATGAGCAACTTGGCCTCTTTTTCATCCACACAACGCAACAACACCAAATCGTGATTTCTTCTGTATAAGACACCGTCTGGGTTCAAATAGAAATTACCCGCTAATCTCCTGAGAGTCTTCTGATCATGACTGGATGCCCCAGCCGGATACTCTTTATTCTTCAGGAAATTAAGGATATCGAAATACCATGGTTTATCGTCAGATGCTTCGTCAATAGCAAATACGAAGGCAAGTCTGTCAAGCCGAGAGATAATAATTCTGGGAGCCTCGTTCCAGAAGTTGACTTTGTACATGGAAGACAAAGTGGCCAGGGCGTCAGCCATCTGATTCTCTGCTCGCGGTACATGATGCAATTCAACCTTGTCAAAGAAAGGTAACAATCTCCTCGCATAGTTCATGTACGGTATCAAATTGGGCTGACGTGTCTCCCATTCCCCTTTTATTTGATTCACCACTAGAGCTGAGTCTCCGTATACGTCCAGATTTTTGATTCGCAAATCAATGGCTTCTTCAAGCCCCATGATACAAGCTTCGTATTCGGCTTCATTATTGGTAACCGGAAAGGTCAATCGAGCAGTAAACGGGATGTGCGACCCGTGTGGAGTAGTAATGATTGCCCCTATTCCGCTACCGTAAGCGTTCACAGCTCCGTCAAATATCATCTTCCATTTGGAACCCAATTCTGGTCCTTCGTCTGGCAACGACTCTTCACAATCTTTCATCTTTAGGTACATGATATCCTCGTCAGGAAAATCAAACCTCATCAATTGGTAATCTTCAATAGGCTGCTCTGCCAAGTACTCAGACAGTACACTCCCCTTTATAGCCTTTTGCGAGACGTATTGGATGTCATATTCAGTCAAGACCATCTGCCAACGGGCAATTCTCCCTGATAACGCCTGCTTTTCGAATACATATTTGATAGGATTCATCTTCGAGATGAGCATGGTTGTATGATTCAGCATGTATTGCCTCAAACGCTTGGCGGCCCAGGCTAGCGCGCAACAAGTTTTCTCAAGCATCGAGTAGCGAGATTCACAATCTATAAATTTCTTACTCAAGTAATAAATCGCATGCTCTTTTCTTCCTGTCTCGTTGTGTTGACCGAGGACACAACCCATGCTTCCCTCAAGAACTGTCAAATACATAATCAAGGGTCTCCCTGCCACTGGGGGTATCAAAATAGGAGGCTCCTGCAAATACTGCTTTATTTTATCGAACGCCTTTTGACAATTTTCGTTCCACGTTACAGCTTGATCTTTTTTCAATAGCTTGAACAATGGTTCACACGTAGCTGTTAGGTGAGATATCAACCGGGCGATGTAGTTCAACCTCCCTAAAAACCCGCGCACCTCTTTTTCTGTTTTAGGCGTCGGCATCTCTTGGATCACTTTTATTTTAGCAGGATCGACCTCTATTCCTCTTTCGCTTACGATAAACCCCAGCAGTTTACTCGATCTCACCCCGAAGGTGCACTTGTTAGGGTTCAGTCTCAGCCTGAACTCCCTAAGCCTTTTAAATAACTTCAGCAGATTCACCAGATGCTCTTCCTCCGTCTGGGATTTGGCAATCATATCGTCCACATAAAGTTCGATCTCTTTATGCATCATATCATGAAAAAGAGTCGTCATCGCACGCTGATACGTTGCCCCAGCATTCTTCAAACCAAAGGGCATCACTTTGTAGCAAAATGTTCCCCAAGGCGTTATGAAAGTAGTCTTCTCCATGTCCTCTGGCGCCATTTTAATCTGATTATAGCCTGAAAAGCCATCCATGAAGGAGAATACGGAGTATTGAGCAGTATTATCAACTAGCACATCGATATGAGGAAGTGGAAAATCATCCTTTGGGCTTGCTTTATTCAAATCCCTATAATCCACGCACATTCGAACCTTGCCATCTTTCTTTGGTACTGGTACGATGTTAGCAACCCATGAGGGATATTTTGTCACAGCCAGGAAACCAGCGTCCCACTGTTTTTGAACCTCTTCTTTGATCTTCACTGCCATATCTGGTCTAGTTCTGCGAAGCTTTTGTTTGACCGGCGGGCATTCTTCTTTCAATGGCAGACGGTGCACAACCATATTTGTATCGAGCCCTGGCATGTCTTCATACGACCAAGCGAACACATCATTATACTCTCTGAGCATTTCAACCAGTCTTCGCTTGATATCACTCTGCAGCGCGGCTCCGATACGAATATTCTTTTCAACCCCTTCCGACCCCAAATTGATAATTTCGATGACCTCTTCGTGAGGCAGAATGACACGCTCTTCTTGTTTCACCAACCAAGACAATTCTTCAGGAACGTCACTATCTTCGACAACCTCTTCTTCGGCCTGAAATACCGAGTGCTCGAAGTCGGGACGAGTCATAGGTGGTTCAAGGATGTCATCTGAAAATGTTATCCTGCAAAAGGAATGGTTAAATGCTTCAAAATGCGTATAAAGCGAATAACCACGTTGCCATTTTATTGAAAAATACAAAACAAGAAAAACAGAGATTACAATATTTGCACATGGAAAAACGCCTTTTATTTAATGATAAACACGCAACGTTCATAACAGCACAGCCCTAAGCAAATCATGATGCCCCGGGCAAGACATCAGATTGTTCAACAATTAATAAAACAAAGCATTACTGTTTAAGAGTCACAGGAACAAGCTCCTGAATAGACCAGTTGCACAGTCCCTGTCCTGGCGTGTTTGGCTGAATCCAGGCATCCATATCACAGTCGCTGTCTCCTTCGTCAGACTCTGAAGCAGCGTTGATGGTTTCATGACATACTCCACTGGAAGAGATGGTTATTGGTCCTCGGAAACGGGGTGCCCCCACGGCAGGTGTTGATGACGACGGTTGATATCCCAACCCGAATCGGTCCATCTTCACAGGAATATCCAGCACTTTGCCCCAGCCCTCCGCTTCTCCTGCCTCTACTAGAGCTTGGGCCTCTTTATACGACGAGACGGCTATCTCCGACACTTTGCTCGGCCCGGGACCTTTGTCCTTGCTACGCAACCCTTCAAATGCCTGGCAGGGTGTTTCGTGGATCTCTCCATCGACCTCCACATATTTAAATGACGATAGATGGCTGACCAGGATGTCTTCTTCTCCGCATACGGTGACCATGCTGTCTCCGACCATATATTTCAACTTTTGATGCAGGGTAGACGTGACTGCCCCAGCCCCATGAATCCAGGGTCGTCCGAGCAGGCAGCTATATGCAGGCTGGATGTCCATGATATAAAATTCAGTGGCAAACACCTCCGGCCCCACCTGTAGAGGCAATGTTATCGATCCGAAAACTGTTCTTCGCGTGCCATCGAATGCCCTAACTACCAAGTCACTGGGCGTGCACAAGATTCCTCTGACATCTAGCTTCATCATCGCTTTCTTGGGCAGCACATTCAAAGACGATCCGGTGTCGACCAATACATGCGACATTACTGATCCTCTACACTCGACAGATACGTGCAGTGCCATATTATGATCTCTCCCCTTCGGGGTCAAATCGAAGTCGGTAAAGCCCAAGCTGTGGCCTGCATTTACATGTGCCAACACTCCTTCCAGCTGATTTACGGAGACGTCTTGGGGTACGAAGGAAGTATCCAGGACTTTCAACAAAGCATTTCTGTGAGCTTCAGAACACAATAGCAACGATAGGATAGATATCTTGGACGGCCTCTGTTGCAGATGCTCCACAATCTTATAATCACTTTTTCGAATCAAGCGCATGAACTCTTCTACCTCTTTCGATGCCGAGGCTTTTTCGCTTGCCTGCACTGGGACATTTTCAACCATCTTCCCTTTTCCTTTTGCCAGTCTTTCGGCCTCCACCTCAGGTGATATGAAGATCCTACCACTCCTTGTCATACCTCCTGAACCAACAACGTTGTCCACATTCTCGGCTGGTTGCTTATTAACATCAATCTTTATCCCGTCACAATACACCTCCAACCCATATGACCATGGGACTGCTTTTGTGTTCTCGTACGGGATCGGTCCGGCCTTAGTTATGGTGATCGGTGGTCGCTGGACCGGTGCTGCGATAGTGATTGTCTTTCGAGGAATCGTTACAGTGGCCACATCACTCTGATTATCTGCTACTGCCCCTGCGGGCTCTTCGATTGCTGCTCGGTCGAACTGCAATGTGCCGTCATCAATTAAAGCCTGAATGCCTTTCTTCAGGTCATCACACCCCCCAGCTAGGGTCCAGCATTCTAAGCAATACTCATCACATCCTGGATAAACACCCCCTGCAACAATCTGCTTTTTATCTCGCTCAGCGGCGTCTTTAAATCATCCACTCTCGTAATCAAATTCAAACCTTCCTCAATCAGAATGGCGTTTGCCCCATGATTAGGCATGGGCTTCTGCACTATATTCGGACCTGCCGTTCCGAAATTGATAGCCTTATTGTCCAAAAGATCCTGCACAACATGCTTAAAAGCATGGCAACCCTCTACATCGTGGCCCGGAGCCCCAGAGTGGAACTCGCAGTGCCTACTTGCATCATAGCCATACGGAGGAGTTCCCGTTATTGGTGCCAGAGTTCTCTTCTCTACCAAATTCAGACCCAACAGCGTCTGTAACAAATCTGCATAGGTTGAGGGAGGCTTTTCAAATACTCTCCTTGGTTTACCACCCTGGAATCTTCGCTGAGCAGGTTGTGCCCCCTGCTGTGGCTGCTGCTGCTGCTGCTGCTGTTGTTGGTGCATTGGCTGTTGCTGAAACGGTTGTTGTTGTGGAAATGGTTGTTGCTGATATGGGATAGTGACACTCGCCACCTGCTGCGGCTGATTATATTGATTTCGACCTCTGCCACGGCCTCGGCCTCGGCCCCCAAACATTGCGCTTGCCTCGCCCTGACGGCGCCCACCAAAAGCCTTTCGGTTACTGCCAGATGAAGTTGACTCCTCAGCCTGGAATCGGCCTTGCTTAATGTTGTTTTCAATCTTTTCCCCCATCAGAATTAAGTCTGAGAAACTGGCCAAAGATGTGTGAAACAACTTGTCATAAAACATGCCTGTGAACGTTCCGATGAACATGTCATTCATTTCCTTGTCTTCTAAAGGAGGACGGACCCTGGCAGCCATGTCGCGCCATCTTTGCGCGTACTCTTTAAAGCTCTCACCCTTCTTCTGAGACAGCCCTGTCAATTGGACCCGATTGGGCGCCAAGTCGCTGTTATACTTGTAGTGAGCTACAAATGCCTCTGCCAGTTGCTTCCATGTCTTTATATTAGTTGGCTCCAACCCCATGTACCACTCTAGGGAAGGGCCCGACAAACTATCTTGAAAGAAATGCATTAGCATTCTCTCATCAGTTGAATACGCAGACATCTTTCTGTAATAAGCCCGCACGTGCACTTTCGGACAGGTGTCCCCTTTATACTTGTCGAACGTAGGAGCTTTGAATTTGATTGGCACCCTCAAGCCAGGTACCAGACCCATTGCTGACATGTCTAAGCCCACAGCACTTTGGTTCAGGACCCCCCTCATCTGCTCTTCTAGCATTCTGATCTTCTGGGAGTCATCCATCGGTCCCTCAAAACCTCCCCCGGAGAAGGCATCCTCCTGCTGATCTTCTTGCCACATACCATTCACAGCTCCATACCCATCGTATCCATTATTATGGCCAGCTCTGATCTGATTCATCACTGGGCCTCGCCCTCTGTTGCTGTACCCCTGAGCAACTCCAGTGGGTCCAAAAGCCATTAACCCGACGCCATTACCATTTCCAAAACCTCCGTAACCCTGATTGGTCACACCGAAACCGTCCTGCCCAAAGCCTTGAGCATTGAAACCATATTTCCCAGCATTATCGAAACCCTGATCATTGAATCCGAATCCATCATTACCGAAGCCGTTGCCTCCCATATTATCACCCAAGTTGATATCACCAAGCCCAACGTTATGGACAACAGTCTCGTTCCCATCTCCAACGTTACCGTTCCCAGCAGCGGTATCGTTGTTGACATTAACAACAGGTATATTGACTACGGGTGGAGCCACTGGTGTGGGAGTACCATCCCCATGAACAGTGCCGACTCGCTCAGACTGATGATCCTCATTCCCATGACCAGCATTTCTGACCAACAGAGGCTGCACCATGGCTTGCAAATTCTCCTGACCTTTTGCAATAGTCTCCATGGTCTGCATAAAGAGAGCTAGCTTCTCGCGCACATCTTGCATCTCGTTCTGCATTTGATCCATGATCCTTCGACAGTTGGTGCGAGTGGAATATCTGTGCGGGCACTGATCTACAATCCTGAAAATACCTGGTACAGAGCAGGAAATAAGATATCATCCAATGATTACCTGTAATGCAGTATGAATATGAATGCAATGCAATGTGTGTCTGTGCATTAGGGAATAGCATTCCCCTGATTCTAGTGTGAAGGTGCCGGTGTAGTAACAGTGCTAGCAATACAAAGATCGGAGTTGAATCACAGAAAGCCTCATATATTGCAAAGAAACCAATAAGCCAAGAATACAATATTACTGAGCACAATAGAGAAGGCATGACCTCAACCAACAATCCTGGTGATGGTCAGCACTTATGCACATAGAGCATACAAGTTAATACATGAAATGATCAAGCACTCCCATAAGTCTGGTACTCTTCTAGAAACTTCTTGGTCTCCAGATGACTTGGTCGGGTAAGCAGCCCTTCAACAAGTTGGTTTCTTTTCTTAAGAACACGGCGCACGTCACCAGCAGTTTCTTCCCATGCTCCTTCTCCGAAGCGATCCTCTAGCTTCCGCTTCTGAGACACAGCTTCATCCCTGCCTTTAATGGCCTTGTTTAGTGCATTCTAGAGACTATACCGGGTCATCACTTCTTCTTCACACTTCTTGATGCTAGACTTCAACTGCTCTTCGAGGTCGGAAATTTGCTGCTTCAACTTATCTTCCCTCTTTTTGTTGTTGGTAAGCGTAGCATTCCAAGTCTTATTGCAAGAAGAGATCTCTCGGTGAGCTGCGTCGAGTGCTTTCTTTTTGGATTCCAGCATGTCATGGGAGCTTCTGAACTCTTGCCCCAGACGTTCGCGCTTCTTCCTCTCCTCAGTCAACTCAACCCCTAGTCTGTTTACTAGCTCGATCTGCTGTTGGAAAGCATGCACGACCTTGTTTTTCTCGCTGCGTATCTGGGCTAGCTCTTGTTCTAACCCTTCATTGATCTTCATCAAGGCTTCCTTTTCCTTCACAACTTGCTCGTAGGCCTCCCTAGAAACAGTAGTTGGCTCTGCTACTGGAATAGGAACAATGACTGGTGCATCTGGAAATGGCATCGGCAAATGACTTGCCCTCTCCTGGATCCAAACTCTGTAAGGTGCATAAGCCTGACAGTCATTCTTTCCTAACAACGGCTTCCCCCTTCGGTTAATACGCGTCCAGGCATGCTGCAGCTTGGCTAATAACTCCCCCTTCAAATCACCGGTGAAGTACAGAGATTCCTGTACTTCTTCCTCCTTTGGTGGGTTCTTCAGCGCATATCCGAATTGGCGAACGAACAGAGAAGGGTTGTAATTGATACACCCTTTTCTTCCTATCAGCGGAACATTGGGATACCCAGAACAACTGAAGATGAGCTCAGACCCTAGCAGGTCTCGATCAAACCACTCAACGTCTTCGGAAGATAGCCTCATCAGGCGCTCTGACCAGCTAGTTGTGGTTGCACTCTCCACAAAAGATCCCTTCAGGGGAAGGTGGCTCTTAAACCACATATTCAACAAAGGCGCACAAAAATAAACAACCTTTCCCCTTCTGTTTTCATTCTTGTAGTGCAAGGAGTGGTAGAAGTCTCCGATCAACGTGGGCACTGGATTGCCGGCAGCAAATAGATGGAAAGCGTCCAAGTCTACGAAATTGGGCAAGTTAGGAAACAGCACAATCCCATAAATGCATAGGGCCAAAATAGCATTGAAAACCACCCAACATCCGCTCTTGGCATACTCATGAGCCTTGCCAACCAGAAAATCAAGAGAGAAACCTGAAACCCCAAGCCAAGAATTCACTAACAGTTCGGCAGCGTCCATGTGCAAGGCCTTGGCTAAGTCCTCCAGCTGGGGCTCAGCGGTAGAGTGAATAAAGGGAAACTTGTTCTGCAGTGATAACTCAGTAAACTCCACATACTCTTCAATGGTAGGCCCTAGAATAAAGTCAGCAAACGTAAAACATCTCAATGCGGGGTCATAGAACTGCATCAAGGTGTACATCCCGTTCATCTCATCAGCAGTGGGCTTGCAGACTAATCTCAGTAATCTCCCATGACTCATTCTGAAGCTTCTCCTAACCTCCTCGTCAGCAAGAGATATCAGACCGAGCAAAGGGGTAATATCAGGTGTAGGCAGCTTATACGCGACTGTCTTCCTCAATCCTGCCATAGTCAATACTCAGAAGTCTGGGCACTAGAACCGGGGGATATGCAAATGCACCTGCAGCACAGACACACGTTAATGGGATGCAATGATAATGGGTATACAAACAATGCAATGCAAGTAACATGCAACAGGGACCAACTGCCGTAGCTGAATAGCCTGAACCATATCAAGAAGTCTCAAATAGACTCTTTAGAAGTCCTCAAACCCTGGTCTCAGATAGACCTAAAACAAAGCTCCAACAATGGTGTCTGACAGACCTCAAACCATAACTCCAACGGGTCTCTGGCAGACCTCAAATCATATCTCCAACTGGTCTCTGGAAAACCTCAAATCATATCTCCAACTGGTCTCTGACAGACCTCAGAACTCTCCAACTGGTCTCTGACAGACCTCAGAACTCTCCATAAATACCCAGGATCTCTGATCAAGAAATAACCGGTATCTGAAGGTCTAGTTACCTGCATAACCCCGAACCCTCTCACAGGTGGATGTCCTAGTAACTGACAAAGGTATGGCATCCTATGCGTTCGTCGGCGTCACAGACTTTCAGGGTTGATGATACGATTCCCAGAAGGAGTGGCATCATCAAATCCTAAAGAGGCCTCACTTAGCCAACTTCCAAATGATCGGTTCCCGGAGTCGACAATTCAGCTGACCAACAACCCCTTCGACCCAAAGGGTAGAAAAAGAAGCCAACCAGAAGAACCTCGTCCGAGTGTAGATTTCATGAGACACTAATGCATGCAAAGCCGGCACGCGTCCACTACTTTCTACTCTAATTCTAGGTGCACTCAAGCCCAGGTCCGGCTTATCTCTCAATCATAGAACCACCCATCACACCCCAATACAACAATAATAATCAATATATATAATGCTGGAAATAAAGGTCAGAAATATAAATCCATACAAAGTCCTCGACGGGAAAACAAGCGTTAGGATTGACTCTCTTAAGGGACGTTGGATCCCAAATGCATAAGAAACCATCGCAGTCCTTAGCAGCCAGGGGACGTTGGATCCCCAGCAGAGTCGCCAGCTGTCGCTACTGCGAAAATCGGCGCCGGCTGAACAGAAGAGTCGCCACCGTGCGTTATTTATCCCAACGGAGGGAAAGGAAACGCTCAGAGTAAACCTACCGCAAAGACGGGAAAGGAATGGTCATCACAACCAAATCCTGGATTCGGGAGTCGGTTACGCAAGGGGAAGGTATTAGCACCCCTCACGTCCGTCGTACTTGACGGGATCCACGCTTGTTTTCTGGTACGGATTGTTATTCTATCTACTCTAAAGGTCTGGGGTTAAAAGAAAAGAAAATGACTCGGAAAAGTATCGCACTTTATGCCTACGTATTCCCGTCTGGAACGAGAAATCAGAGTCAACGTAGTTCGCCTACCTACGGGAAAGGAGGGGAAGGTTGCTCGCTAGGATATCGCATCCTATGCCTACGTACTTTCAAACAGCATGAAAGATCAGAGCAAACGTAGTTCGGGCCACATACGACACAAGTCTGTCTTGATTGTTTTTATTCCTTCTGAAAAAGGGTTTTCTGATTAACAGTCCAAGCGGACAAAAATGACGTTTTGATGAGTTCACATTCTTTTACGGAAGAAGTGTCTTTTATTGTGTTTGAAATCTTATTGTATTTTTCTGTTTGTTTTGAGAAAGAAGAGACAGAACTCTAACCTACGATTGCAAAGGGAATCAAACTAACCTAATGTTATCATGCATGGGTTAAGACCTAATGTCTATCATGTTCCTCTCTTGCGCAGAGAGAAACAGAGATCCTAAGGGAATAGACGGAAACAGAAACAATAGCATATATACAATAAAGCAGTAAAATGCATGGATGCAGCAATACAAGCAAGGCAAGGGAGTCCCACTCAACCTCGAACCTAGAAAACAACAGGAAAAAGTGAACATAATTCACTTTCAACCTAACAGGTTAATGGCAAGCAATACAGTCAAGGAAATTCAATCAATACATCCAGAAATGAAACAGCAAAAATAAACAGCCACAGCAGCTCTGCATCAACACCTAACTTCAAGTCATCATCATCAGCTACAAGCTTCAGCAAGCATCAATCTCCATCTTCACAGCCTTCCAGCAAGGTCTTGATTATCAGTCTTCCATCTGCAATGGCTTTTCTTCAAATCTCAATCTTCAGGATGAACATCAGTCAACAAGATAAAAGTGAATGAATGTTAAACAGTAAATTGCCTACCAAGGGTGGCTCATTAACTGTTAACATTATACAGATAGGTTTCTCTCAAAATTTCTATCTTTCAAATACATTCACTGATCCTTCCAAAGGAAGGAGGTGGATATTTGAAAGAGACTTTGAATCATAGAGAAAGGATGGAGGCAGACAAAGCCTTCCATGTTTGGGAAACAAGCTTCCTAATATAGAGCTCTGCCTAGCTCCTAAACCCTAGACTCCTCAACAGCTGCTAGCAAGAATCTCCTCATCAACTCTGGAAGATGGACTTCAATCTCTGGATCTCCAATGGCTTCGTCATCACAAGTCTTCAACTCTCCCAATTCCCAAACAATCCCAATACCCACACAGACAAATCATAATCCCCAGAGAGGGTACACCACACCAATCAAGCAAATACAGACAGTATTAATAGCAGTAGGGGAATCCTAATATTTTCTAAGGGATCTAATAACTACCCCTAATCCCTATAGTCCCATACCCCAAAGATTCAATTTCTAACTCCTAAGGGAAATGAACTTATTCACCTATGTTGTCACCTAAACCCTAGTTTTGGTCATGTTATTCACACCTAATCAAATCACCTAAAATTAAGTCCTAAAAATATGAACTAAATTGTATATACAATATAAATGTCTACTCTAATCAACTTAAAAAGAATGGATTAAAAATGGTAAAGCATCTATTCAAACTAAAATTAACAAAATCATGTGCTAAACAAAACTATTATTTATACCTATTTAAAAGAAAAATATGCCAAAAATATAAAAATGAAATGAAATATTAATTTTTTTGTATGATAATTTTCTTGACAAAATTATGAAAAGAATGCAAAAAGAACCAATGAGAAACATGCATTTTCCTATTTGTTATGAATTTTGAAAGAATTAATAAAAATGAATGAAAATAATATGTGAATTAAATTGAGCTGGGGTGCAATGAGCAAGAAAAACCAATTAAAAAGAGAAACGGGCCCAGACTGGGGGGTGCGCCTAGCAAGGCGCGTCTGGGCCCAATGTACTCAGAAAATAACCAAAAAATAAAAAAAGGAAGAAACTGTGCGAATAGCGAATATTTCAGTTCATTAGGAAGTGGGCCTGATTTGGGGGTACGAATAGCAACAAGTTCAAAGCCCAGTCTGAAGATAATAAGTGGAACGGTGCGTTTTGATGTTTGAATTCTCCCTCCGTTTTTCTTTTGAATCGTGGCCATAGGATTGAGAACCAAGTCAAATGTCAAAGCCAGATCGAGTGGCTCTCATGTTATCTTCAACCTCCAGCAAACCCTAGTTCTGAAACTCTTCTCCCATGCACGATTTTCCACTCCACTGTTCTCCCTCATCTCTCCACGAAATCAAACAATTCCAAAAGCAAAATTTCTCTAGAACAATCCCTCTACACAGCCATAACAACCATTCCCTCTAAAGCTCAAACAATAAGCAAACCCGATAGGAATACCAGTCTGAATCCACCATTAACACCTGCCATCAACCTCTCCAATTCTTCCTAATTCTTGCCCTAACATGCTCTACACCTTGTGCTGATCACAACAAGCTATTAACCTAAGATTCTCGTGCAGTATTCCAAGAGTTATCCATCCAAACAGTTTTGGTACACCATGATCAAACTCCATGAAAACTCTCCAAACTCACCAAACTTAGTCATCTAACCTATCTTGACCTTTCTATGCTAACAAAACCTAGTAATTCTGACTTAAACATGCAATTCGAAGGAGAAACATACCTGGTGTAATTGATGAAAACAGGTGCTAAAACCTCTTGATCCAATGCTTGCAATGAGTGGAAATGGATCAATGACTTTGCTCTTGAGTTCTGTATGCAATGAATCTGACTCAAACCTCTTAGATCTTGTGATTTCAACTTCTTGCACCTTGGATGATGGAACTTGTATGGCACGATTCTTGCTCAATTCTAACCAATCTTGAGGTGAATTATGATCTATGGATGATGATGATGAAGACCAGATCAAGAAATATGAAAATTGAAGGAGATTTGATGAAGTTTAGAAAGCTTTTGAAAAATGGAGAAAGTGTGTGAAACTTGGTATTATGAGCACAATGAATCACCAACCATGGCATGAAGCTCTTCATATCAATATATACATGAGTTTAGAAACTCCTAGAAGCTTGGAGAAACTTCCCATGCACTCTTTCCTTACATTTTGGATTATGTAACTTCCATTATAAGTAACCATGAATAACTTTCAAAACTTGAACCAAACTCAAAATTCCACTTTAGCCAATGCTCTCAAAATGTTTTTTCCATTCAAAATGACCTATAATTTCACCTCATTTGGCCAAAGTATGAAAAATCTCATTTTTTTAGGTCATTTTTATTCATTAAATCCACCAATTTTGAAACCTTGTGCTATGAACCTTTACAATCTTTCATGGTCACTTTTCTAGACTCAAAATGTCATTTGGAACAAGTTATATGTTGTGAAGTTTTCCATTTGAAGCTTCCTTGTATGAGTTTTGGGCATAGGCTTGAAATGACCTGTAATTCTTAGATGACCAAAATACCCTTTGCTTGACAAGACCATAAGTAGAGTTACACAAATCATATGAAGGCATACCATACCTTTCTAGAAAGCTAAGACAATGAGGAACAACTCTTATGTTGGACAGAAATCCATTTGAAATCTCCTTGAGGGGTAAAAATTGCTTGGAAGTCAAGTCACTTTCACAGACAAAATTTCAGATACCTTAGATGACCTGTAACTTGTAAGGACCATAACTTGAGTTCTATAAATCTCCTTAGTGTCTTCCACCACTAAAATTAGAGGTCTTGAGATCCTCTACAATTTTCATGTTGTCCAAGGATCCATTTGAAGCTTGCATTTTGACTTATCTTGCTTGGAAATTTGACCTAAACTAGGGGATTTTACACAGAAACCCTAATTTAGAAACTCCTCTTCTCCTTGATTCCTCTTGATTTCTTCTTAGCATAACAACATATCCTTCTTTACATGTCAAATGATGAACCCCACATCTCTCCAATAGACCTCAATGCCTTTCAATCAGTCATTGACCTAGAGTTGACCTAGAGTTGACCCCAGATGAAACCCTAGTTGACTGTCTTCAACTGCAATTCTTGTGATCACACCAATGACTTGTCTCCTTCTCCAAATGACTTTCTAAGTCTCCCATGATGTCCATATACTCTTCCATGACCTCAATTCACAGCTCACAACTTACTTGTTGATCCTCAGACACCCTCAGATAGGAGCTAGATGCCCTGCTTAATCCATTGACTTCTCAGCTTTCAAATTCTTTCTGATGACTTGAATGAGATTGAATTAGAATGATAACCTCTTGATAGGCTCATAGAGATGAGAATAATGATTGGTCCCCTGTTGGATGATTTGCTATGCTATGATATGCAGATGGTTAGGCTATGTACATGACTCTATATGCAAATGCTAATGATATTGAAACATAAACCAAGTGAATAAGGTTGAGCAAATTTTAAGGTGCAACACAGGTATGCTATTATAAATAGCAGAAGGAGCATTCCTAATGGGCAGACACACAGAGGAGAGAGCATCCAGTGAGAGATCATAGAGTGTGTTTGTGAGTGAAGAACTTTGTTATTCACGTGAGTCTAGGAGTCTTAGGATTCCTTGTGTGCCAAGAAATTGTAGGTTGTATGATTGCTCTGGTTTATTGTGTATGAACAGGTGTGTTCATTGTGTCACTCAAAGCTGTTAAGCAAGAATGTGTGTCCCTTGATCAAGGTTGTGAAGCAAGACCAAGGTGTGTTTGAAGTGAGTCTTCATATCTGTTTTGTAATTATATATTAATATCACTGCGGTGATTGAGGGGGAGTGAGTGGGTATACTCAGGTCTAGTGGTCTCTAGGCTGAAGTGTCATTGGGTAGGTCTTAAGTGAGGAGTGCAAACTGGGATTGTTTGACTCTGAATTAATTCTACTAATAGTGAATTTCCTCCCTGGCTTAGTAGCCCCCAGATGTAAGTGTTGTTGACACTGGACTGGGTGAACAATTACTGTGTTATTTACTGCTTATCATTTACAGCTTATCATTAACTGCAGCAGTCAGTGTTATAGTGGATGTCACAACATCCACAATAACATCCATTGTGAGCTTGCCCGATTTTCAGTATGCCAATTTACACTATACACCAGCTGAAATCCTTCATTCTATCACATCACCTTGTCTATTTCACCAATGGGGCGTAGACATCTTGGGCCCTTTTACGCTGACACCTGGCCAACTGAAGTTCTTGATCGTTGGAGTATATTATTTCACAAAATGGATAAAGGTTGAGGTTGTCTCCAAGATCACAATAGAAAGAATTTGTTGCTTTTATTGGCATCAAATTATGTGTGGGTTTGATTTGTAAGGGGTTATCCTTTCTGACAATGGTACACAGTTCATCAGTTCCACTATGGTCGATTTCTGTCACGGCCTAGGTGTTTTGAAAAAATTTATTCATGTTGTCGATCCACAAGCAAACAACAAGTATAATCAATGAATAAAATGATATTGGGTGGGATAAAGAAAAGATTGATGAAGCCAAAAAGCTCTGGGCTGAGCAACTTTATGAAGTGTTATGGTCATATTACACCACCCCACATTTAACCACCAAAGAGACTTCATTTACAATGGTTTACAATGTTGAAGCCACGCTACCTATCGAAATTGACACTGTTAGACGATAGGCTTCGATCTAGAGGGGGTGAATAGATCACAAATTTTACAACCAAAAACCTTTGGCAAAAATCTGCTTTCAAAAATATGGTGCAGCGGAAAAATGACCCAGATTGAATCGTCTAACCGTACCTACTATCGAAAAGCAATATACATATCGCAAACCAAACAGAATGATAAAGAACATAAATGTTCAACAATGATCAAGCTACAAATCAAATAAACGCAATGTTAATCGTAACTTGTATATCCAATGAACCAAAGCACAATCATAATATGCACAAATAATTTATCGAACGCTTAGTGTGCAATCAATAACGATTAGAAATATAATTCTTTTTGTTGATGTTAAAAGCCAATCACAATCAAATTGATTGTGATTATATCAATAACAACACCTTTAAAAGATAGTAGAAAATAATTTCCAATTGAATTAATCAAACAATGACAAACTTAATAAATTGCAAAATCAATAATAAAAAAGATAAAGAGATGGAGAGAGAGAGAGAGAGAGAGAGAGAGAGAGAGAGAGAGAGAGAGAGAGAGAGAGACCAAGATTTGTTTAGGTAGTTCCCCAATCGGCCTCATTATGGGTACGTTTGCCCTCAATTCAAAATCGAATTGAGATAGTGTTATTAACCTTTTTGTTGCAAAATTATTTATTCAAGAGATGAAGAATGCAAACCCTAAAAACCATATTGTTTTGTGTCGTTCTTCCACCTTCAAACCTATGATCAAATATTGATAAAGTGACAAACAATGCGGCTATAATCCTTCGATTATCCCGAGCACGCAACTTGTTAAAACCCAAGATTCCTGAACACAATTCACCGTCTTGCGCTACTCCCTTGCAAGGAAACCACCTTGTCCCAAGGCTTTCACTCGGTCAAATCTGTGTTGACGTGATCTTATCTAAAACCTTCAAATCAACCCGATCTTGAAAAAAAACCATCTTGGTTTTTTTATTTGAAACACACAAGGCCCCAACCTAATATTCTCGGTTACACCAAATCTAGTTAGACGTTATCAATTCTAATCTAGATGGTCACCCAATTGAAAAGTTATTATGTGTAGTTCAATTGTGTATATGCATAAAAAAGGGATGAAGATGATGGGAACTTTGTAATCTGATTTTGTTTAGGTTTTCTTCACTAGGAAACCTTGCCTAGAAGAAGATGCATGTATGAGTATATATAGGTATGTGAAGAAAATAGACAAAAGGATGCAAGAAAAATAAGATGCAAAAAGATTTTTTCAAGTTTAACTTGCATAGGTCGCCCTATTAAAGTCATAGGTCAGCCTATGAAGGTGTTCAAGTCGGCCTGGTAGGTGACTTGAGATGCAACTTGTGGGTAGTGTAACACCCTTCTAAACCCAAAAATATTTCATAAATAAATTAATAAATAATTCAACACAATGTACCAGCGAGGGTGTGACATCGTCATAAAAACATCTTAAATAAACATCATGCTCTATAACACGATATTTCAAAACATTTAACATAATCATTTCTTCACTAACATCAACAAAAATTCAGACTTCGCAGCAGAATCATAATCTCAAAGTAATTTATTTTGCTTCATCAAACATCAAAGTCTTTTGGTCATTATCAAAAGTCACATCTTCAAATAAATCTAATCGTATAGAAAGCTCATAAAATAAGTCTAACAAAACAACATAATATTCGACTCAAGTGTTCCCCACCCGATGTTACATATCAGAGCAAGACACCTCTATTATTAATGGAAATAGAATAAAACAACTCCAAAGCTAAGTCTCCATGCATCTACGAGTTAATCTTGATCACTTGCATGTTACCCACGTAGAGGCAACATTTGAACAGGCAGGGTGAGTAATCACAATTTATTACAAAAGATATAAGGAAAAGATATAGTAGTTACAACAATAATTATCAATAATTCATATATCTGTCACACATCACATACATACTCACATTATCACTTCATTAAGTCGTTCACAACTTCATTATATCATCAATCAATCATCATCACCAAAACATCACTTAAGTCACAATATCATCAAACATTATTTAACTCACAATTATGCAATGTTACTTAATATGTAATGCAACAACACTGACTCATGCATGTGATACCAATTCTTTGATGAACACTTAGTCATATCCCTCCAAAGATCCCCACCATAGGATCGATTCCCACTTAGAATCAGAGTACATCATAAAACGCACTCAATCCACACGATGGGATTGAGGTCACCACTGGACTGAAGTCCTAACATCGTCACTGGACCGAAGTCCTAACATCATCACTGGACAAACATCCTAACACATGCCATGAATGTATGATGCACAACACTATTTACTGCGAAAATTGGTAAACAACCGCTAGTCTCCGAATAACAGTTAACTTACAGGATCAACCAGTGAATCCTAAGACATGTGCTAATGTATTCTTAAATTAAAGTTAGAAAATTAATTAATACTTTGATAGCCTTCATATTTGAAAGATATTGTAGTTTCAACGAAAGAAATATGTTGCAAGTAAGAAATTAAAGAGAGACTGTAAAACACATAAAAAACAAGAACATGTGCAATAAGGAAAGATAAAACATCTGGATAAAAAATGTAAATTGAATTTGATTAAATTGCAAAAGAAAGGTGTTTTATCAAACATACATTTCTCAACAAACTCATTTCTCTATACACTGGTACTTTGAGTAATCTGAGTAATTTGTACAGACTTGATTACATACATATCCTATCATTAAGACCTACTATTTATATTGAATCGAAATAACCATTTCCAATGGCCTTTCTCCTAAAATGCAACAAGTGGCACTCGACATTTCTTCACTCTTTCAATGTGCTTCATGTTTCTTCTCCTGGAAATGGATAAGAACAAGGTTACCTCCTTTACTCAAATTTGAATTTCAAATCGAAGATGCCATCAAATGGCCTTCTCATCAAAATACACCTTCAGACTTAGAAAATTCCTCTAAGTCCAAAACGATCCTCCCTTCTGGCACAAGAATCACTTCAACTAGACTTCCAAAAACAAGTTATCTTGTCGAAGCCTACCATGAATTCTGTAGATGCTCTTGATTAGCTGCATTTTATGGCAAAACATTGTTGTATATATGAAAGTCACAACTGATGTTATGACATACATGAAGAGTGTTCTGCAGGGAAATCTAAGAGTAAGTGAAGCTGAATGTCATGGCTGGATGTTATGATATCAAGCGTATGACATCAGGATGCGTAGGGTTTGTTTTTCTGTTATTAGCTCATGCTATACTTCAGGAAACAATCCAGGAAGCATAATTATTTTAGGCGACATAACAGGCACTGCTGAGGATAACATAGAAGACTCCTGACCTAATGATAAGTGTGCAGATTCATGAAGAGAGGTTTATCTTGGGTAAACCTAGTTTCTCCATCAAGGCCCAAAGCAAGTTTGCTGCTATAAATAGCAGAAGGATCACTCCAAATAGGGCAGAGCTTGAAGGCAGAGATTGGAGAGTGTGATTTGTGAGTGAAAAGGTTTGCTCTTCACGTGTGTCTAGGAGTCTTAGGATTCCTTGTGTGCCAAGCAATTGTATGTTGTATAATTGCTTTGGTTAATGTGTATGAATAGGTGTGTTCATTGTGTCACTCAAAGCTGTTAAGCAAGAGTGTGTGTCTCTTAATCAAAGTTGTGAAGCAAGATCAAGGTGTGTTTGAAGAGTGTCTTCATATTGTAATTGTGAATTGATTATCACTGCGGTGATTGAGGGGGAGTGAGCGGGGTCTCTTCTCTAGTGGTCTCTAGGATGAAGTGTCATTGGGTAGGTCTTAAGTGAAGAGTGCAAACGGGTTGTTTGACTCGGAATTAATTCTACTAATAGTGAATTTCCTCGCTAGCTTGGTAGCCCCCAGATGTAGGTTGGTTGACACTAAACTGGGTGCACAATTACTTGTGTTATTTAATGCTTTCGATTTACAGCTTATTAGTAAGTCCAGTAGTCTGTGCTACATTGGATGTCATAACATCCGTGATAACATCCATTTTGTGCTGCCAGTATTTCAATTGGCATCAGAGCAGGCACCCTGCCTGTTATTTTCTGGGTGAGATCTAGGGAAGATAAATTCTGGTACTATGGATAAAGATATAGGATTCACAAATAGACCACCAATTCTGGATGGCTCTAATTATGACTATTGGGAACCTAGGATGATTTCCTTCTTAAAGTCTTTAGACAGCAAGGCATGGAGAGCTGCAAACTTAGGATGGGAACATCCAGTAAAGACTGATAAAGATGGATTGTTTGTGCCCATATCTGAAGAAGAATGGACCAAAGAGCAAGAAGCCTTGGCTCTTAGGAATTCTAAAGCTTTGAATGCATTATTCAATGGTATAGACAAGAACATTTTTAGACTGGTGCATTATTGTGAGCTGGCTAAAGAGGTTTGGGATACTCTCAAAACAACTCATGACGGAACCTCAAAAGTCAAGATTACAAATGCTGACCACCAAGTTTGAAAATCTGAGAATGAAGGAGGATGAGACTATTCATGACTTCTACGTGAACATTCTTTAGATTGCCAATACCTCAGGTGCTTTAGGAGAAAAGATGTCTGAAGAAAAGCTTTTGAGGAAGATTCTAAGATCTTTGCCTAAGAGGTTTGCCATGAAAGTCACTACTATTGAAGAAGCTCAAGACATATACAATATGAAGGTGGATGAACTCATTGGTTCTCTCTAAACCTTTGAGATGGGAATAAGTGATCAAGCTGTGGAGAAAACGAACAAAAGCATAGCTCTTGCCTCAAACACTACAGAAGAAGACAATGGTGAGAATGAGGAGAATCTGTCAGAAGCAATAGCATTGCTTGGAAGACAATTTAACAAACTTCTCAAAAGAATAGATCATAAGTCCAAACCTTATGCGAAGAACAACTCTTCTGATATCCGCAAAAGAGATAAATTTGAAGATGAATCTAGTCAAGGAAAAGGAGTTCAGTGTTATGAGTGTGAGGGTTATGGTCACATTAAAATTGTGTGTCCCACCTATCTCAAGAAGTAAAAGAGGGGATTAGCAGTCACTTGGTCAGATGGAGATTCTGAAAGTGGATCAGAAGAAGAATGTGCTAAACATGTCACTGTTCTAAACAATGTATGTATATCTGATGGTGATTCAAGTGAAGATGAGCTGACTTATGATGAACTTGTAGATTCCTATAAGAAGTTATGCATCAGAAGTACATAAATATATCAGCAAGGAGAGCATCAGAAGAAACTCATAAAGGAATTAGAGGCTGATAAGATAGAGCATCTTGCAACAATAGAATCACTCAAAAGTAAGGCAAGCTTGTTGGAAGCTAAAATGGAGCAGATGTCAAAATCCATAAGGATGTTAAACCCTGGGACTGACACTCTAGAAGAAATCCTACAGAGTGGTCAGACATTAGGAAACAGGTCTGGACTGGGATTTGTTGGTGAACAGAAACCCATCTTGGAGTTCAAGAGGCCAAAACCTGAAACTCAGAGGTCAAAATGGATGTCACGACCAATGTCACAACATCAAAGGAACCAGACAAGAACAAATTCCAAGGGTATAGGTCTTACTATTGTGGAAAACTTGGGCACATTAAACCCCCCTACTTCAGGTTACATGGTTTTCCAAGGCATCCCTATCAAGGCAAATCCAAACTGAGTGCTCATGTCAAGAAACAGCATCATGCTAGACCCAAGAAGGAAGTTCCTGTCAAGAAGCAACAATGGGTTGCCAAGGAGGTTACTATAGTAGCTCATACCTTGCTTAGGATGCCAACCAAAGAAGATTGGTACTTTGACAGTGGCTGCTCTAGACACATGACTGGAATGGAGAACATTTTGGTAAATATCAAACCTCATTCCTCAAGTCATGTAACATTTGGTGATGGAGCTAGAGGAGAAATCACAGGGGCTAGACAACTAGATTATCCTGGTGTTCCAAAACTGGATGATGTCATGTTGGTTAAAGGACTGACTGTTAATCTTATTAGTATCCGTCAGCTTTGTGACCAAGGATTTAATGTTAAATTCACTAAGAGTAATTGTATTCTCACCAATGAAAAAGGTGAGGAAGTCATGAGAGGGTCTAGAGCCAAGAACAACTGCTATCTATGGGAGCCCAGAAGTAACCTCAATGTCTTGTTCAATGAAGAAAGGAGGGATCAAATATGGCTGGAGAAAGGTAGACACATTCAAAAATTAGAAAAGACCATATCTAAGACAACAGTAAGAGGAACTGGTAAATATCAGGTTGGCAGGCTAGCCAAGATAGCTTATCCAAAGAAGGGGCAGCACAGAAATCTGGACCTGCTATATTAGAATTTGGTGGAGACCATGAAAAATGGCCAGAATCAAGAGATCAGTGTCACTTAGAATGTTATGACATTATATTATGACATTCAGTGTAACATCACTATGAACTCAATTCTTCGTAATAGAACAGAGTATAGTGATGACCAACTTCACTCTAGAAGAGATAATGTAAAGCTTAAGGACTCTGACATTCAAAGGGCTAATAGGTTCACAAGGGATCACCAGACTACCCTAAGTGAAAAAGAAAGAAGCAGTTTAGAAAGGCGGTGTAATAAGAGATTATAGCAATTAATAGGGAATTATATTTTGAAAATTAATCATTGGCTGATTGGTCAAAATATTGAGTTCCCTCCTCTTTTGCAACCATACCTAACTATTCCTTAGATCATCATTCTCTCTCTGTGTACTCACCACCCTGTGTCCTACCTTCAATCTCACTCTCTTGTCACTCAAAACCATCACTATGTCTAGGGTTGATCCATTCCCAATCCCTAGTGAGAACACTGAAAACCTGGAGAATCTTGCCAGCTCTGTGGTGCATGAGGAAGGTAATGATGATGGCCGAAATAATGATGAAGCCAAGAAGACTGAAAATGATGATGACATGAATGATGTTCCTGGAAATGGTATAGAGGTTGAAGATATGTCATCAGATGATGAGCTCATCAAGAATGTTGCCCCTGGAATTGCCAAGAGACTTGTGACCAGGAAAGGAAAAGTTGTGCTTGAAGAATCCCCTCTCAAAAGTCAAAAGAAGAGAACTCCAGTTAGCCCCCCCAAGATATGGAGCAAGGTGTCTGTTAGATCCAAGAAAAGAAAAGTTACCGCTGCCCCTCTGGACAACATCTCCTTTCATACTATTAACAGTGTGACCAAATGGAGATATGTCTATCAAAGAAGAATTGCTCTTGAAAGAGAATTGGGAAAGGATGCTTTGGAAATCAAGGAGGTAATGGACCTAATCAACAAGGCTGGATTACTCAAGACAATCTCTGGATTTACCAAATGCTACGAAGGTCTGGTAAAGGAGTTCATTGTAAACATACTGTTGCACCTTAATTTTTGACCATAAGATCTCATCTCTTTTGCACTCTTTTTCTCGCTTTTTTTCTTTTTTATACGCATATTTATTATGACTAACTAGTGTGTGCAGATGCAATAATTCCAAGCGAACCAACATTCATTCTCATGGACAGTTGGGTTTGATTCAGTTTAAATATGAGGTCTTGTCGATATCTCCTAAAAGCCTTAGTGCGTACTCATGAAAAGAAGTTGGATTTAATGTTAAGCATGGTTATTTGAGATTGATCTTCGGTTTTGTGGCATGAGGATTGACAAGTTTTAAAAATCAAGATTCATGTCCGAGTGATTCGTTTCAAACGTCTCAAACCTTTTAAAAGGAGATTACAAGTTTAAGATGTAAAACAAGAGATTTGTTTATAAGAATTTTGAAGTGCAAGCCAAATTCAAGGTAGGCTCATTGGTTCTTTTTGCAAGACCCCATTCTCAAGTTTTCAAGGATACAAGAAGAAGATTAAATTCAAGCTCCTCCCAATTTAATTTTTCAAAACATGCATACAGCAGGAGATATTTGCCGTTATGAATTACACCTCAAGGTTTTTAAAAATTATTTACAACTATACAAGGCATTGCATTTTGAAACTTTGGAAGGTTACAAGGCTTACAAGTCGGATAATAACAGACATATCAGAATTTGGTCCATTACAACTTGACTACAACTACGTGTGGTTCCCTACAGCAGGCCAAGCTTCGCTTCCTAAGTGAAAACGTGAAAACATGAAAAACGAAGCTGGAGAATCAAGACGTTTACAAGCAAGTCTACACCCTAATAATTAACAGGCTTATAAGTAATACCTTTACTTCATCATAGAGTTTTGCTCCCATGTATACAGTCTATCGGTGCTACACAGGTGTCTGCTTATGCTTCAGCTGATGGACCTGTTACCCAAGTTGTGGATAGCTTGAACAATCATGCGAACGATACGCTAGATATATTATCACGAGAGGGTCAACAGCTGAGGCAGAACAAATTAACTGGTGGTAAACTGAATCTCAACTACACAGATAGGTAAAATTTTAGTGATAACAGGGCAGAATTTAGCTACCTCAAAAGGAAAAGACGCTTCAGAATTAGGCATTGGGGTTGTAACATCAAGGACCGTCGTGCCATCTTTGAGATTCATTTGTATTGTCTTGTTCACCCTAGACAAGCTGTAACATCATCCATCCGAAGCCAAACCTGCCACGGTAATAAGGGAATCATCAACTCAACAATCATAGCCATCAGCATTGGTTAAGCATCACATGTACACGCGAAAGTAGGAACACAAATCAGAACCTGCATATGAAATACACTACATCAAAGCTCAAATGGATGGAAGACGAGATTCGAAAAACGCAATAATAGAGACATAATTAATTCCAAGTTTTTTCAGGCTGTTCTCACCTAAACATTCACAGGAAAAATTCACAAAGGCCATATCCTCGTCTGTGCCAAAGGTTTACAAAAACCACCGCAGACCCTTCACGACAACATCTTCAGAGTCAGCTTTTTTTTTTAACTCAAGATGAACATCCCGAAGGAGCATGAAAGAAATTTAGGAGAAGAATTTAGATGTTTAAGCAAATCGTGGAATCAATGACTGTGAGGTGTTGCATAACTGATAAAGAGGAAGTACGAACCTCATGGATGTCGGCAGCTTGACGCATATAAGAGCACTAGTTGCTGCAAGCATTCTAAGCCCACCTTATTTGGGATGTTTTCAGACAACGCCTTGATATGGATGCCGCCTTGGGTTGCAACGCCGAAAATGGAAATTCTCCATGCCCTATGAGACAATCTCGCAACAATTCTCCAGGCATCAAACACATGAAAATGAAATAGAACAATGTTAAGACCATACAAACATTTAAAGAAGGAGATGGGAATGTAAGAAGAACAAACCATGTGGTAACAGGCGCACAACAGAGATACTTTTGAACACTAGAAGATCAACAACATCAAGTGTCTGCCTCCAAACTGCCACCCCGTCACCAATGCATGGAACAAGAGGGAATGGTCAGAAGTTTACTTTCGTGATATCAAGGCTAAATAAAATAAGAACAGGTGAACATTAAGGCAGATGAAGGATTCGCAAAAAAATTTTCTTCTGGGTAAAAAGTTACCAGCCACCACACGAGCTCACCTACAAAACATGGATCAAGAGTTACTCGGCAAGTTTTTCCCTCAAAATGAAGTTCAGAGGCGAAGATTACGTTAACATACCGGTTATATCCCCTTTACAGGAAGCTAAATCAAATGCTATCCAACGTCTGTGGCCACAGCATGTTCAAGGTTTTAAGGATTTTTCCCAACGCCTTAAGCTCCAAGATGAAGTCATTGTCTCTGATGCAGAGAGATTAAGTGTAACCCAAAGCAATGTTAAAATGCTCCAAAGACATTTTCAAGCTGATACTCTTCCTTGGATTCAAAGATTGAAACAGAAAGAACAGATTCTTCAGTAACGTATCTTAAGAGTGTTGAATAGTAGAAACGTTGGAGAGAAAAGACTGCCGTACCTAACTGATATGCAGGAACACCTATTGTTCCCTATTCCATTCCTACACAATCAGCGAGCCAATTAGTTCAAGAGCAACGATATAAACAGCAACAATCAATCCCAGTTTGATCTTCGAGTGACATCTCTAAAGACCGTTCAGTGCTGAATGACCCCGACAAACATGTCCACTCCCTTGCCGTATTTGCTTTGGGCTGTTCGTTCACTAGCCCAACAACGTGTTTGCTTTCCACACCTACAAACGCAAAATCAAATTAGCAAATCCAGAGGAATATATCTGTGTGTGAAATGATTCGAAGAATATCCAAATCCAGACCTTGGGCATTTAACGAAATTAGCACGCCCAAATCAAAGATGTGATTTTCGTTCAACAGACATTTAAGAGTTTGAGACGAAAAAGGAAATTATTTCAAATCTTATCTGAACAGAATTGGAAATCCAAATCAAGCATTCAACCATTTCAATCAGGCTTTAAACACAGCATCAATGCCCAAGAGTCTATATAAGATGAGTGAAGAGGAGAAGAAAGGAGGCACGCAAAAAACCCTAGCACTACCGAAAAGTACCAAATTCATAACCTAAAAGAAAACAATCGAGGAAGGCAACTTATCTCTTCGAGAGTAAAAGCCCTCAGGCCTCCGCAGCCCAAATCCGCGAAGCTCCTATCTTCATCATCTCCGGCGCCGCCGTTCACCAGCCTTCGATAATCTCTTATTCGAACTAAATTTGTTGAAGGATTAACGCGTTGAATGTTGTTTCAGGTACCTGAGAAGGACGAGCAAATGAGAAATCGAGATGAAGCGAGACAGAGAGAGGGATAAGAGAAGCAGATTGATGGGGAGGGTTTGATTTGGGAACTAGGGTTCATCTCTTTTTTTTTCTTCTCATTTTTGTCTTTCGCTTTTGGTTGTAATTAATTGTGTACCTGCACACACAAAAGCACTAATCACACACAATCACTACAAAATACTATTAATCCTCGCTTAATCATCTTAATAACCACTTCAATCAGTTTTTAAAAATAAATCAACCTTAATCTTCTTTTTATTTAAACCAATCTTTTTTTTACCGGTTAATTATTTTTAATTACCTTTTTATTTAAAATAACTAGTAATTTTTTTTCTAAATTACTTTTACATATTTAAAATAACTTTTTAAATAATAATAAACTCTTTTTAATCTAAAGTCAACTTTTACCTTTTCTATAATAATTAAGAGCCCTCTTTTTTTATAAACCTTTATAATATAATAAATAAAACCATTTTATGATTAATGATAACAAACTTTTTATGTAACTTAAACTAAAAAACTTTTTTTTTTATATATAACAGAAAAATCATAAATATATATATTTCGTTTGCTAATAATAACCATAACTTTTATTAAAATAAATCATTTCATATTTAAGTTATTTTATAAGATAATAAAATAAATCACTTATTAAAACCTCTTATTTAAAACTAGTATAACTAAATCAACTTGTACTAAAATCAATTCACTCAAATCGACATTTTCTTAATTCAAACTAAAATCAACTTAATCCATCAACATCGCATACAAATCAATCATGCACACTCACATTCATGACACATTCACCTACACCTTAGCGCTTTCATGCATGTGTATGGCTTTATATTTCCACAATTTATTTATTGCAATTTACATTATCAATTTATATTTCCGCACTGCATTCCGTCCAAAGGAAAACCCTACACATGATTCAACAATCGTGTGTAGTGCACATCATTTGCATCATATTCCCCATGATCCTGGATCCCATTCAAGTTGATCAATTAAGATAGATCCTACCCCATAGGAAGGACCCTTTTACAACTTAGAACAAAACAACTCAAATCAAACAATATTCAAACACATTATAGAAAGATGCCAAATCATCTTAAGCGAGATAGAATCTCCACCCACATCAATACAATCAATACCGTAGGAATTTTTCCTTAAGAGAGATAAAGGCGTACCTCGTTGATCCCTATCCGAGTACTTGAGCCCTTCTCTTAAGATGATGCAAAGACTACATTCTTACAACTTGTGGCGGTTAAATCTCCCTTAAAATGATAACGCATCTCTTCTCCTAAAATCAATCAATCAACTACCCTAAACCCGTAGGAACTTTGACCACATTCAAAGAACTCCTCTAACCCTTTAGGGGAACTACAAATACTCTGATTCCACTCCCGTAAGGATATGTAGGCATAAGATGCGACATCTTATCGAGTATACTTAGAAATAAACCCCCTAGGTATTTTACCTTAAGCAAGTAAACCTTAGCAATAAACAAACATAAAACAAGAGGTTCCTGTAGAGTACTACAGAAACTTAGGATGCTAGTACTTTCCCTATGTTTAACTAACCCCCGAACCTAAAACTTTCTAAACCTTGCATATGCATTGCATTATGGGAATTTCGATCTTTATCCCTTCCTTTGGACAAATCAAAGTTCGGTTGCAAAATGAATTAAAGATTCAAACTAATCATTAGTTTGGTATCCAAATTTCACCGCGACAGAAATGGCGACTTCACTGGGGACTCTCAGTGGGTCTCCCTATCTTATTTTATTTCTTTATTGCTTTATATATTTGTTTATTTGCTTACTTGTTTACTTGCTTGTTTGTGTTCTTTATTTTTTTTTTGGGTTAATACTCTTGAGTGGTGAGACAAAGTCCTACACCTGGACTTGAGTGAACTTAAGATAGGATAGTGATATGTTGAAGGAGGCTTATAGGGGGTAGAATCCCGACCAAGCTGACTTGAAAATCACGCTCAATTGAGGCCCTCTCGAAAGATGTATTGTTGAACGAGTTCTTAATCGTGAAAACATGCACTATATTCGATGTTGGAGCCTATGATATTGAGGACCAAAGTTACCTTAACCCCACTTTGGCCTTTATTAGGATGTAGTGCGGGACTATGAGGGGGTACCCCCGAAATAGTGCTACGTGATGCTACACTCAAAAGAAGTTCTCTTGAGAATATTATTAACCCTCGAGTACTTGGGAAGTTGATAATATCCGAAAGATGGGCTAATGACTTTGGGAACCTTATTAGAACCTTATTTTGTAGGTACAATCAACCTTTAGTCCAAATCCTTTGGGAATGGGTATACCTTTGCCCCATGCTCGTTGCAAACCTAGGGTCCCCTTTGTTTGCTTATCCTTATGTTTCTATGTGCCTACTTGTGTTTGTTGCATTCATGAAGCATCATACCGCATTGGACTTCATGGGATTTACTTTTGTTTATGAACATTGTAGGGTGTTATGGATCCCAATAGAAGACACACTTTGAAATACACTTTTAAAAGTTCCAAGTTGGATGACCTAAAGAAGTTGGTGACCTTGATTGAAGACCAAGAGAAGTTCAAGAGCAAGTATGGGAAGCTGATATCCTTATTGAGTCGCCAAGTAGACGAAGGACTCCTTTCCATTTTATTGCAGTTCTATGATCCGCTATATCACTGTTTTACGTTTTCAGGCTTCCAACTACTACCTACATTGGAAGAATACTCCTTTTTGGTTGGTCTACCTATCTTAGAAGAGTCTCCTTTCCCTTTCTTGGAGAAGGACCCCAATGAAAGAGAAATTGCAAAGGCCCTTTATCTAAAGGTATCCGATGTCAAGGGAAATCTGATTAGTAAAGGCGGTATTTTTGGTTTGACTACGAAGTTCTTAACCAGTAAAGCAATGTTTTATGCCGATTATACGAACAAGACTTCATTCGAGGAAATATTTGCCTTACTTATTTATGGAGTGTTTTTGTTCCCGAGTTTTGAAGGGTTCGTCGACCTGAACGCAATTAAGATCTTTTTGAAGAACAATCCAGTACCAACTCTATTGGGTAATGCTTACCATTCTATACATCTCCGAAACCTTCATGGTGGAGGGATGATTACTTGTTGTGTGCCCTTACTTTACATGTGGTTTATTTCGCACTTGCCAAAGTCTAGCTCTTTTACAAATGTTGGCAAAGAGCTTTGGTCTCCTAAGGTTATGGCATTGACCCATTCTGACATTGATTGGTACAACCGAGTATATGATGGGGTATTAATCATTGATAGTTGTGGTAACTTTGCTCAGTTTCGATGGAGGAATCAGCTACAATCCCGTCTTAGTTCGTCAAAAGTTGGAATACCTGTTGAAGGGACCTCCTAAGAATGCCCATGTAGAGAGTATTTTCTTCAACAGTGATGTGGCGCTTCGAGGAAAGATTCTGGATGCATGGCATAGTGTGTACATGAAAGGGAAGAGAAGTCTAGGAAGGCCTAATTGTGTATCTTTAGAACCATACCTCCAGTGGGTAAGAGACAGGGCGATCAAGCTGAGGATGCCTTATTCTCGTCAAGACCCTATACCTCCAAGGAGAGAGCCTATCTATGTTTTTATGTCTGATGCTGAGAAGTTGGAAGTTGCCTTAAATAAGTCGCAGCATGAGTCTGAGGCATGGAAAAGCAAATATCAAGTGGATGTTGCAGAGATTAGTGAGCTTCAGGAACAGAAGAAGGAATCTCAAGAACGAGAAAAAGAATTTCAGAAACTAAAGAAAGAATTTCAGACACAGGAGAATAAACTTCAGGAGCAGAATGTTAAACTTCAAGAGCAATTACTATTGAAGGATGAAGAGCTACTCCCCTACAAGAGAAGGAAGGTTTTGGAGGATTTATTTTTCTCTGACTCTCAGTGTACCGTCTGGAAGATGATTGTGGAAAATCTCATCTGTGAGAAGGCTCAGTTGGAGGAGCAGCTCAAGCAGCAGGATTCAAAACTTCTTTAGTGTCTTTACTAGCTTTTATTTGGGACTTTTTAAAAGAATATTTATGTAATCCATTTCAACTTAATAAAAATTTTCTTTTTACCGCAATGCCCATAAATAAAGGAGTCCCATGAAGTCCTTTCATCCTGCATTAGCATTTAGCATTTAGCATTTTTTTAGCATGTGCATTTGTCTCTTCTCCTCTGCATCCTCATCCGTCTTTCTGTCTCTATCTCGCCAGCTGACGTCTCGACCATTGGACCAAACTCGAAGTATTATCGAGGGATAGTAAAGAGAATGAAAGATATGGATCGCATGATTGGCTTCAGAGTAAGGACAAATCCGGCATTTGACTGTTTCTCCAACGACTTTGTGCAACAAGTGGATGTTCCTGTGCAACCTCAGCCTTTGCAAGACAACCTGAATGTTCGTGGTAAGATGAAGATGGACGATCTTAGACTTATAGCATTTGAGAAAGAGCTTCGTGATCTTGAAGAACAATGGAAAATGATAAAAGGAGCTAATGCATCTGGCCTTGATGCTCATGAACTATGTTTGGTTCCAGGTGTGATTATTCCTCCATATTTCAAGATGCATGTCTTTGAAGTATACAAGGGTATCAGCTGTCCAAAATACCATTTAATAATGTTTTGTCGAAAGATGACTGCTTACATTGACAACGACAAGCTGATGATTCACTGCTTTCAAGAAAGTTTATGTGGGGCACCCTTGATGTGGTACATGAAGCTGCAAAGTAATCCCATTCAATATTGGGAAGACTTAGATTTTTCTTTTTTGAAGCAATACAATTACAATTTGGGTATAGTTCCAGATAAAAGAGATAACAGTGGATCTTCCAGAGAATTCATATCTCCGGTACCCCGTCCTCAACATCAGTATGCAATGCTCGCTCAGCGCGAACAGCAATTACCTCCTAAGCAGAAGTTGACCCCTCCAGATCAACCACAGAATCGACGATTTTGGAGAAGGTTTCGTAATCAGAAGGTGGCTTTGGATATTCCGAGAAAGGGAATTCGTTTGTTTGATCCCATCCCTGTGAGGTATGCTGATTTGTTCTCAGTTTTGATTCAAAAGGGTCACATCCAGACAAGAGCTCTGCCTAAGGTGCCCAAGAAACTTCCATACTAATACAGAGCTAACAGATTTTGCCCATACCATGAAGGTGCTCCGAGGCACGATATTGGGAGCTGCTACGGTATGAAAGCAGACGTTCAAGAGTTGGTTAGGGGTGAAATCTTATCCTTCAGAGGTTCTAATCCTATCTTCAGCATGGTTCACCCTCCGAGAACATGAGCTGTGGTTATCAGAAGACTACACATCATAAGATTCTACAAGCCTCTCCATTTTAAGGCACAATAAAAGGGCTTGTCCAGCTTTTCACTATATTTGTTTTTGTGTCTTTCGTTTCTTTGAATTAAAAGTATTTTTGGCATGTAAGAACTTGTTATATTGAGTAAGTTATGCAATAAATGTTTGTCTTGAAGAAATCCATTCGTTTTCACTCAATTTGTTTCTTTTCAAATTTATCTATAATGCCGACTTTACCCAATTTTTCTCACCTGGGTGAAAAATTGGAAGGAGGATGATGAAGTAAAACGCATGATCTCTTATTGTATGCTTCGAATAAAAAACCCTACTGATGATGTAAGGCATTTTTTCCAGCCATCTAAACACCAAAATAGTTAACCCCTCTTTTAAGCCTTGAGAAAAGATCCGTTTTTTCTCCCAAACCGAAACCTCGTTTTCATCCTGGCGCAGGGTAATATCAAGAAAAATGAATATCTTTCAAAAATTGGGTGGGCACAAATATACTAACCCTTTATTCCTCCACTTTACAAGTCATAAACTAAATATACGACCCTCAAAGTCCTAATTGAAGTAAGGTTTAGTTCGAAAGCATACTCGATGAGATATTGTTTCCTGACTCCTTGAGCTATGCTCAAATTAATGTCGGCTTTATAAATTTATAGCCTAACTAGCGATTTCGGTCACAAGTTATTGCGATATCTCTTTTCAAAACTTCAAGACAAACGCGTGTTGCATTACCCGTTTCGAAATTAACATTTCTGACTTGTTAAGTGCGCTTGACATCTTAGAAAGATTACATACGGATGTCGATGGATTTGAAGACTTTGCCAACCTGGGGCAAGTTATTTTTCCAAGAGGTTTGATCCGTACGAGTTTGGCTTCATCTAAGGCACAAATCGGAAGACTCAGTTATACCGCCAATCAGAGGCAGTTATGTCGAGATTCAGTGAATCTCTCTAGAGAGTTTGAAAATAGTGGGGCATTTGGACATCATGTTTTCTATAAAGTCCTCTCTAGATGTTGTTTCTTTAACCATGTAGCTTGGGGGAATTTGAAATTTGAAGCGAAGCGGATGTTCATTTCATCCTCAAGAGGCTCAACCCCGACGTGATCAACAACCGTGATGACCCAGGATATTTATTTTATCCCCTATGAAACTTCAATTTGGATACCTCCGTCTACAACTTCGGACAACATTTCAAACTTATCAAAAATGGATTGATACCTATTCCCTAAGAGAAATTTTGAAGCCTTGAGCAGGAGTGTGATCCCATACTCGGTTCTTCTCCTATCCCTAGTGGTACTTCTATCTGCAAAGATTGGTCGAGATGTCTATCCCGAGATGTTTATTTCATCTTCGGTCACCTCTTTCTGTTTGTTTTGTCAGCATAGGCACACACATAGCATATAAGTAGATAGCACGACATGTGCATTCTTGCTTTCTTTGTGTTTGTTTATTTCTATCGCTTTGGCTATAGTTATCCCTAGGTGTTTGGGCATGTCTTATCCCTCCAAATAGGTTTCATCAACTTTAGGCAGAGTACAATGTTTCATTTTCCCCATGAAGTTCAACCCTCATGGAAGATGGTTATTTTAGTACAATCCTATTTGAGTTCATACCCCAATGGTTGGGTCTTGTTTGACAGTTTCTCTTCAGTTATTCCCTGAATTGAACTTCGGTCCTTCGGCAATCACGTCGTGGATATCTCCAACTTTTAAGCATGAATTTAGGGTGCATTTATTTTGCATCCTAGTCCCCAAGAAGAATATTCCTAAAGACAGATGTTTCTTCAACAATAGCATTACAGGATTTACTCAAACATCTACATTCGGACTAAATAATCTCTTTATTTGAGCAACTCGTTTTGATCAGAATCTTATTCAAAACGACAAACGACATTTTTTCTACAAGACAGTTCATTCACCCTCAGTGGGTCCTTCAACATCATCAAATCATCAAAAGGCATCGCTTCATAAATTCATCGAAGAAGCTTACCGAAGACATTACAAGACATTTCTCTTTATTTGAGAGCTTACAGAATATTTTGCAATTACAAAGATACTCAGCCGGAACGCATTCCCCAGTGAGTTCATCGCACAAGTTTATTTCCATCAAGTGACATCTCCCCGAATAAGTCGAGGAAGTCTATCATATCGGTCTACCTTCATTCGAGAAGACATACATTGCAATTCAACCGACTCACATCTCTTCCGAAAATCCCCGATGAAGTTTTACAAATTGCATCTACATTTACAACTACATTTACAAATTTACAACTACAGCTACAAATTACATCAACAACAATTACATCTACAAGTTCTACAACGAACTACATCTACATTAACAATAACATTTACAATTTACAGTCTACAACGACATTCACAGTCTACAACGACAACTAAAAACTACAATGATTCTACAATCTACAAATTTTCAACATTTCGAGTAGAGACTGAGACCAGCTCATGGCACCCAGACCATGATGCTCGGGGAGGTTCTACATTAGAGACTGAGAGCAGCTCATGGCACCCAGGCCATGACGCTCGAGGAGGTTCTACATCAGAGACTGAGACCAGCTCATAGCATCCAGGCTATGACCCTCGGGGAAGTTCTACATCAGAGACTGAGACCAACTCATGGTTCCCATACCATGACGCTCGGGGAAGTTCTATAACTACAACAACATTTACAGCGACATTTACATCTACAAAATTTTAACATTTCAAGTAGAGACTGAGACCAGCTCATGCTACCCTTATCATGACGCTTGGGGAAGTTATACATTTTACTATGTCAAGTTGAGTTCCAAAGAGAAAAGATATACCGAAAAACAAGAAAAGAAAGAAAAGAATGCAAATAAAACTGAACCATCGACTCAATTTATTTGGATTATTACCAACCACTACATTATGGTAATAAGCTTCTCACCTGTTGTCTAAGTCGCCATACCCTCGGTGTATGTGCCATTGTTATACTTTGGAGATCCCCCTATTAGTGGTTGTTTCCCATCCCCGTGGAGTCTCCTTTTGTTGGGTCTCTTCTTCCCATGTGTCATGTCTAGTTTCTCCCTGTGGCGCCATTTCTCCACAGGACCCTCCGTCTTGCATTCTCATCGTATATCATGTGCATTCGGTGGCTTCTTAAGGCCAAAAATTCATGCAGTGTCTATATTTAAGTCCCTCCTATCTCATCGAGACGGAGATTTCAATCTCCATATCTCCAAATAGGAGTAACTTAAATATGGGCATCTGTTGCACACTAATTTTTGACCATAAGATCTCACCTCTTTTGCACTCTTTTTCTCGCTTTTTTTCTTTTTTATACGCATATTTATTATGACTAACTAGTGTGTGCAGATGCAATAATTCCAAGCGAACCAGCATTCATTCTCATGGACAGTTGGGTTTGATTCAATTTAAATATGAGGTCTTGTCGGTATCTCCTAAAAGCCTTAGTGCGTACTCATGAAAAGAAGTTGGATTTAATGTTAAGCATGGTTATTTGAGATTGATCTTCGGTTTTGTGGCATCAGGATTGGCAAGTTTTAAAAATCAAGATTCATGTCCAAGTGATTCGTTTCAAACGTCTCAAACCTTTTAAAAGGAGATTACAAGTTTAAGATGTAAAACAAGAGATTTGTTTATAAGAATTTTGAAGTGCAAGCCAAATTCAAGGTAGGCTCATTGGTTCTTTTTGCAAGACCCCATTCTCAAGTTTTCAAGGATACAAGAAGAAGATTAAATTCAAGCTCCTCCCAATTTAATTTTTCAAAACATGCATACAGCAGGAGATATTTGCCGTTATGAATTACAACTCAAGGTTTTTAAAAATTATTTACAACTATACAAGGCATTGCATTTTGAAACTTTAGAAGGTTACAAGGCTTACAAGTCGGATAATAACAAACATATCAGAATTTGGTCCATTACAACTTGATTACAACTACGTGTGGTTCCCCACAGCAGGCCAAGCTCCGCTTCCTAAGTGAAAACATGATAGCACATCGAGTTAGACACAACCAGCTCACGCCTTTCCTCATCCTGTCAACTTCGTCGTAACTACCACGACTCACCACGTCTGCCAAGTCGCAGAGGACCATCCATTAGGAGCTTCCACATCTGAAGTCCCTGTTATGTTCCTTGAATGATGTGCCAAGGAGACAGTGACGTATTGCGCATGATGACATTCAAGCATAGCCTTCCACGTCTTGACCATCTGCAGCACTGATAAATCAATGATTGTTATATCCTTAAGGCTTAATTAACATATAGATAGCAAAGCTTCAAGGTGATATAAATAAAATCTACAGAACACTCTGCATACCCTTCTGTTAATTCCAGAAGTTATGGATACAACTCTTCACAACTGCAAATCCTTCACAACTGCCTTGGTCTATCACATGAGTGCCTTGATCTTTTGCAAATTGATACTTGAGCTGATGACATTTCCGATCATAGACTTTCCTGATGGATTCACTAGCCTATGGATAACACGTTAGGGAGTCACAAACAGACTTGGAAACATGAAAAACGAAGCTGGAGAATCAAGACGTTTACAAGCAAGTCTACACCCTAATAATTAACAGGCTTATAAGTAATACCTTTACTTCATCATAGAGTTTCGCTCCCATGCATACAGTCTATTGGTGCTACACAGGTGTCTGCTTATGCTTCAGCTGATGGACCTGTTACCTAAGTTGTGGATAGCTTGAACAATCATGCGAACGATACGCTCGATATATTATCACGAGAGGGTCAACAGCTGAGGCAGAACAAATTAACTGGTGGTAAACTGAATCTCAACTACACAGATAGGTAAAATTTTAGTGATAACAGGGCAGAATTTAGCTACCTCAAAAGGAAAAGACGCTTCAGAATTAGGCATTGGGGTTGTAACTTCAAGGACCGTCGTGCCATCTTTGAGAATCATTTGTATTGTCTTGTTCACCCTAGACAAGCTGCAACATCATCCATCCGAAGCTAAACCTGCCACGGTAATAAGGGAATCATCAACTCAACAATCATAGCCATCAGCATTGGTTAAGCATCACATGTACACGCGAAAGTAGGAACACAAATCAGAACCTGCATATGAAATACACTACATCAAAGCTCAAATGGATGGAAGACGGGATTCGAAAAAAGCAACAATAGAGACAGAATTAATTCCAAGTTTTTTCAGGCTGTTCTCACCTAAACATTCACAGCAAAAATTCACAAAGGCCACATCCTCGTCTTTGCCAAAGGTTTACAAAAACCACCGCAGACCTGTCACGACAACATTTTCAGAGTCAGCTTTTTTTTTTAAACTCAAGATGAACATCCCGAAGGAGCATAAAAGAAATTTAGGAGAAGAATTTAGATGTTTAAGCAAATCGTGGAATCAATGACTGTGAGGTGTGCCATAACTGATAAAGAGGAAGTACGAACCTCATGGGTGTCGGTATCTTGACGCATAGAAGAGCACTAGTTGCTGCAAGCATTCTAAGCCCGCCTTATTTGGGATGTTTTTAGACAACGTCTTGATATGGATGCCGCCTTGGGTTGCAACGCCGAAAATGGAAATTCTCCATGCCCTATGAGACAATCTCGCAACAATTCTCCAGGCATCAAACACATGAAAATGAAATAGAACAGTGTTAAGACTATACAAACATTTAAAGAAGGAGATGGGAATGTAAGAAGAACAAACCATGTGGTAACAGGCGCACAACAGAGATACTTTTGAACACTAGAAGATCAACAACATCAAGTGTCTGCCTCCAAACTGCCACCCCGTCACCAATGCATGGAACAAGAGGGAATGGTCAAAAGTTTGCTTTCGTGACATCAAGGCTAAATAAAAGAAGAACAGGTGAACATTAAGGCAGATGAAGGATTTGCAAAACATTTTTCTTCTGGGTACAAAGTTACCAGCCACCACACGAGCTCACCTACAAAACATGGATCAAGAGTTACTCGGAAAGTTTTTCCCTCAAAATGAAGTTCAGAGGCGAAGATTACGTTAGCATACCGGTTATATCCCCTTTATAGGAAGCTAAATCAAATGCTATCCAACGTCTGTGGCCACACCATGTTCAAAGTTTTAAGGATCTTTCCCAACGCCTTAAGCTCCAAGATGAAGTCATTGTCTCTGATGCAGAGAGATTAAGTGTAACCCAAAGCAATGTTAAAATGCTCCAAAGACATTTTCAAGCTGATACTCTTCCTTGGATTCAAAGATTGAAACAGAAAGAACAGATTCTTCAGCAACGCATCTTAAGAGTGATGAATAGTGGAAACGTTGGAGAGAAAAGACTGTTGTACCTAACTGGTATGCAGGAACACCTGTTGTTCCCTCTTCCATTCCTACAGAATCAGCGAGCCAATTAGTTCAAGAGCAACGATATCAACAGCAACAATCAATCCCAGTTTGATCTTCGAGTGACATCTCTAAAGACCGTTCAATGCTGAATGACCCCGACAAACATGTCCACTCCCTTGCCGTATTTGCTTTGGGCCGTTCATTATCTAGCCCAACAAAGTGTTTGCTTTCCACACCTACAAACGCAAAATCAAATTAGCAAATCCAGAGGAATATATCTTTGTGTGAAATGATTCGAAGAATATCCAAATCCAGACCTTGGGTATTTAACGAAATTAGCACGACCAAATCAAAGATGTGATTTTCGTTCAATAGACATTTAAGAGTTTGAGACGAAAAAGGAAATTATTTCAAATCTTATCTAAACAGAATTGGAAATCCAAATCAAGCATTCAACCATTTCAATCAGGCTTTAAACACAACATCAATGCCCAAGAGTCTATATAAGATGAGTGAAGAGGAGAAGAAAGGAGGCACACAAAAAACTCTAGCACTACCGAAAAGTACCAAATTCATAACCTAAAAGAAAACAATCGAGGAAGGCAACTTATCTATTCGAGAGTAAAATCCCTCAGGCCGCCGCAACCCAAATCCGCGAAGCTCCTATCTTCGTCATCTCCGGCGCCGCCGTCCACCAGCCTTCGGTAATCTCTTATTCGAACTAACTTTGTTGAAGGATTAACGCATTGAATGTTGTTTCAGGTACCGGAGAAGGACGAGCAAATGAGAAATCAAGATGAAGCGAGACAGAGAGAGGGATGAGAGAAGCAGATTGATGGGGAGGGTTTGATTTGGGAACTAGGGTTCATCTCTTTTTTTTTTTTCTCGTTTTTGTCTTTTGCTTTTGGTTGTACTTAATTGTGTACCTGCACACACAGAAGCACTAATCACACACAATCACTACAAAATACTATTAACCCTCGCTTAATCATCTTAAAAACCGCTTCAATCAGTTTTTAAAAATAAATCAACCTTAATCTTCTTTTTATTTAAACTAATCTTTTTTTTACCGGTTAATTATTTTTAATTACCTTTTTATTTAAAATAACTAGTAATTTGTTTTTCTAAATTAATAAATGATGTGCTCTTTGTTCCTTTTTAAAATAACTTTTTAAATAATAATAAACTCTTTTTAATCTAAAGTCAACTTTTACCTTTTCTATAATAATTAAGAGCCCTCTTTTTTTATAAACCTTTATAATATAATAATTGAAATCATTTTATGATTAATGATAACAAACTTTTTATGTAACTTAAACTAAAACACTTTTTTTATATATAACAGAAAAATCATAAATATATATATTTCGTTTGCTAATAATAACCATAACTTTTATTAAAATAAATCATTTCATATTTAAGTTATTTTATAAGATAATAAAATAAAATCACTTATTAAAACCTCTTATTTAAAACTAGTATAACTAAATCAACTTGTACTAAAATCAATTCACTCAAATCGAAATTTTCTTTATTCAAACTAAAACCAACTTAATCCATCAACATCGCATACAAATCAATCATGCACACTCACATTCACGACACATACACCTACACCTTAGCGCTTTCATGTGTGTGTATGAATTTACATTTCCGCAATTTATTTATTGCAATTTACATTATCAATTTATATTTCCGCACTGCATTCCGTCCAAAGGAAAACCCTACACATGATTCAACAATCGTGTGTAGTGCACATCATTTGCATCATATTCCCCATGATCCTTGATCCCATTCAAGTTGATCAATTAAGATAGATCTTACCCCATAGGAAGGACCCTTTTACAACTTAGAACAAAACAACTCAAATCAAACAATATTCAAACACATTAGAGAAAGATGCCAAATCATCTTAAGCGAGATAGAATCTCCACCCCACATCGATACAATCAATACCGTAGGAATTTTTCCTTAAGAGAGATAAAGGCGTACCTCGTTGATCCCTATCCGAGTACTTGAGCCCTTCTCTTAAGACGATGCAAAGACTACATTCCTACAACTTGTGGCGGTTAAATCTCCCTTAAAATGATAACGCATCTCTTCTCCTAAAATCAATCAATCAACTACCCTAAACCTGTAGGAACTTTGACCACAGTCAAAGAACTCCTCTAACCCTTTAGGGAAACTACAAATACTCTGATTCCACTTCCGTAAGGATATGTAGGCATAAGATGCGACATCTTATCGAGTGTACTTAGAAATAAACCCCCTAGGTCTTTTACCTTAAGCAAGTAAACCTTAGCAATAAACAAACATAAAACAAGAGGTTCCTATAGAGTACTACAGAAACTTAGGATGCTAGTACCTTCCCTAAGTTTAACCAACCCCCGAACCTAAAACTCTCTAAACCTTGCATTTGCATTGCATTGTGGGAATTTAGATCTTTATCCCTTCCTTTGGACAAATCAAAGTTCAGTTGCAAAATAAATTAAAGATTCAAACTAATCAATAGTTTGGTATCCAAATTTCACCGCGACACATACCGGACTCAATCTCAAATAGAAACAGTAAGGAGTTCATGAGGTGTTTGTAAGAGGAAAGTGTGTGCAATTCTCTCCTGCTGTGATCAACAGATATCTGGGGCGAGCAAATGATGGTGATAAGGAATTGGTTGCTTCAGACAACCAGGTTTGCAAGATCATCACTGCAAACCAAGTCAAAACATGGCCATCCAAAGGGAAGTTGTCTGCAGCACTGCTCAGTGTAAAATATGACATTCTTCATATAATTGGAGCTACTAATTGGGTACTTAACAACCATACATCCACCATTGCTGTTGGACTTGGCAAGATCATTCATGCCATAGGTACCAAAGTTAACTTTGATCTTGGTCTATACATCTTTGATCAGACTGTTAAGCACTCCATAACCTATGTTATCAAGCTGCCCATTGCATTTCCCTCACTCATATGTGGAATAATATTAAGTCAGTACCCCAACATCCTCAAAGAGAATGATTCTGCTAGCAAGAGAGAAAGCTCTTTGTCTTTCCATCACAAGTTGTTTCAAGGAACTCATGTTCCTGACATTGTCATGACATCAGCAGAGACATCCAAAGGGAGCTCTAAGACAGGAAAGGCTGAGGTTATTGCCATGCTAAAAGAAACTTACCATGAGTTGGAAACAAGGAAGCAAAAACTTGAAAGGCTAATCAGGACTCTTGAGCAAGATTAAGAGTCTACTCAAAATGATGAGGACAAGAATGATGGGTCTGATGACCAGAATGCTGCATCAATAGAAGCAGATGACAATTCTAAGGAAACCAGTGATGGGGATGTTGAAGAAGCTAGTTCCAGTTCTGCTGAGGAAGACTACTGCACTGATGGACTGATGTGGGGCTCAGGCTGGTGGTTGCTTGGGCTGATGAGGGTGTGCTGCTGATGTGATTTTGTTGGTTCTTGGGCAGTTTTTGTGATGCTCTTTGTTGTTGGTTTAATTTGTGATGCTCTCCATGAGCAGTTTTTGTTTGTAATGACCTCAAACATGTGAAATGTTACTCATTATGATCTATACTATGTTATTATTTTGATCTTAATTTGTGGCTAAAAAGGGGGAGAGAGTGTTAGATAACAGCAGGTAGTGACAGTAGGTTAGAGAAGTGTATCTTTCCCATGTGGAAGAATTGGCTGAATTGCTGCTACAAGTGCGTTGCAGGTGTGTTACAGGGGCTGCTGCAAATGTGCATGGTTGAAGATTTTGCTAATGTGTATGTGTGATAACAGCTGATGCTGTTAGTGTTGTGTGAGTTCCTAATGAGCATAGGAATGTATGTTAGATAAGTGTGTTTTCCTTGATGGAACCTAGTAGTATTGTAGCTGCTAATAGGGTGTGTTTCTGCAGGGTGTTTGCAGAATGTATGTGGCTGTGCACCTCTTCAGGGGGAGTAGCATAGGATGCTTCACAGGTGATTGTGTACCTCAGGATGTCATCCTGAATGTCATAACATCACTAATCCAGAGCAGGCTGGATGAATCTGTGTGACTGCAGGTTGGCTGCAGATTGTGTGTACTGATGTGTTGTGCATCAGTTAAGGGGGAGTAACCCAGAATGTTAGTCAACATATTGTGACATATCTAGTGTTAACTAACAGATGAATGTGTGAGAACAGGTTGATCATGAGAGCTTACAGTGTGAGTAGACAACACTGATAGTATATAGCTAGTAGCTTTCCTGCATGATATGTTAGACTTCTGCTGCTTATAATCTCTGATACTGTAACAGAGTGTTTTAGCCAAAACATTTCCAAAGGGGGAGTTTGTAGATGCTCTTGATTGGCTGCATTTTATGGAAAAACATTGTTGTATGTATGAATGTCACAACTGATGTTATGACATACATGAAGAGTGTTCTGCATGGAAAGTTAAGAGTAAGTGAAGTTGAATGTCATGGATTGATGTTATGACATCAAGCGTATGACATCAGGACGCGCAGGGTCTGTTTTTCTGTTACTAGCTCAGGCTATACTTCAGGAAACAATCCAGGAAGCATAGTTATTTTAGGCGACATAACAGGAACTGCTGAGGATAAGATAGAAGACTCCTGACCTAATGATAAGTGCGCAACTTCATGAAGAGAGGTTTATCTTGGGTAAACCGAGTTTCTCCATCAAGGCCCAAAGCAAGTCTGCTGCTATAAATAGCAGAAGGAACACTCCAAATAGGGCAGAGCTCGAAGGCAGAGATTGGAGAGTGTGATTTGTGAGTGAAGAGGTTTGCTCTTCATGTGTGTCTAGGAGTATTAGGATTCCTTGTGTGCCAAGCAATTGTATGCTGTATAATTGGTTTGGTTATTGTGTATGAACCGGTGTGTTCATTGTGTCACTCAAAGCTGTTAAGCAAGAGTGTGTGTCTCTTGATCAAAGTTGTGAAGCAAGATCAAGGTGTGTTTGAAAAGTGTCTTCATATTGTAATTGTGAATTGATTATCACTGCGGTGATTGAGGGGGAGTGAGCGGGGTCTCTGCTCTAGTGGTCTCTAGGCTAAAGTGTCATTGAGTAGGTCTTAAGTGAAGAGTGCAAACGGGTTGTTTGACTTGGAATTCATTTTACTAATAGTTAATTTACTCCCTGGCTTGGTAGCCCCTAGATGTAGGTGTGGTTGACACTGAACTGGGTGAACAATTACTTGTGTTATTTACTGCTTTCCATTTACAGGTTATTAGTAAGTCCAGTAGTCTGTGTTACATTGGATGTCATAACATCCGGGATAACATCCATTGTGTGCTTGCTGGAATTTCAACTTCCTAAAAACTCTATTTTCTTCATATATTCCATTAATTCAAATCAAGAGTTTAATTTATGAGCTAACAAATTTCCCCCCAGAAAATGTCATTTCGACACCATGTGAAGAAAAGGCATTTTTATAACATGATTCAATGCCACAATTAGTTCGATAGCACGAACTGTCCATATACCTCAACATTATAATGACGTCTGGGTCATCATTACACTTTTTCTGAAACATCCTCTCAATCCCATGCGAGGATCTTTTTAAAATCATTACGCTACCTAGAACCTAGGAGATAGTGGGGTAGGCTGCAACTGCCATCGTCTCATCGTGGGCTCCTGGAGAGGCACGTGTCTCACTCGCTTTTCAACCATAAATGTTGATTTGAGAACCTCTTCCAATTCCACGTCTATAAATAACTCAACCTTCTTTCTTTTACACTTTTTACCTTTCTACATTTCCAAATACTACCCAATATTTTTCATCTCCTTTACCTAAGAAACCTCTTTTCTCAAGTCTCAAGCTCTCAACAATGACGTTATCAACTAAAACCAACAAAGAATCTGCCAAACTCGTAAAATATCACAAGAAGATTTCAAACCTCCCTCCTTTCAGCATGATCCCAGGCCCAATCACAATGGGAAACCAGCAATATGTTCCATAACCTCTTTCTGAAGAACAACGCAGGATTTATAAATCTCAGGTGCTGATTCATATTTCTATTACTGGTAAGTCTTATGCTTTACTAGGACCTTTATCTAATCCCAATGTTGATCCTGTTAAACTTAAGGAGTACTTCCCCACTTACCATAAGTATAAACCCATAACTCATGCCAAGAAACCTAGGGCTAGGAATGAGGACCCAAAACCTGCTAACCAAGACAACCCTTCGACTGACGAAACCATTGAGTTAAGATACATGAACAATGACTTCAGGGTATTTTGATTCAGTCCTTCCTTCAAAGATGCCTCTTACTACCTAGGCTTGTTAGACAAGTTAGAGAAAACCAAATCCCAGATCTGGAAAGATATGAGTATTTTTGACTTAATCCAGTTGTCGAAGGTAGGACCTGAATATTGCCTGACTCTGCTAATTTCTTCCCTGTACTTCTGGGACAACACCCATCATACCTTCCATCTTCCTTGCGGGATGATGTCACCAACTCTCTTCGATATAGCCGCCATCACGGGGCTTAAACCCACTGAAAATAGTTATAACCCAGACTACCAAGCTGATAATACCATAGGTTTTTCGACAACTAGAGCCTCCTACTCCACTCATATTTCCCCCTATCATGACAAGACAACTAATGAAGTTTCTGGAGTAAAACACATAGCTTTCCTTGCTTTATGGTTATCCCGTTGTGTCTTCTGTTCCAATTCACTTTAGGTGGCCAAAAAATATCTGACAATGACTAACCAACTTCACTTTGGTCACGACTTATGCTTAAGTGAGATGATTTTGGCGAGTCTTTATGAATATTTAGGTGAAGGTGTTACACAACTTATGTGCATTGGAGACAAAGGGAACTGTCTTCTTTCTTATCTATTTTGGTTGCTGAAATTATGGCTGAATGCCTCCTTCAAGGCGTGCCTCCCTACCAAGAATCCTATCAACGAGAATGCTGATGAAGTAAAAATTAGGAGGGTCGAAGGTACATGTTTAGCCATGCTAACTCCTAGTGACGAAGTATGTCACCTACAACAGACCTTTACCAATTATGTGATGATATTTGCCGAAAGGTATGATTTTTCACCGAACATGGCTCCTTTTTCCGCTCGAAGATATGGTCCTGAATGGTTTTCTCGGCCATTCCCAGCTCCAATGAAAAACTAATAAACAAAGTCTCTTGCCATATGGGAAGAATTCTTAACCCATAGGGTACTAACTGTTAGGCTTAATCAACCAAAAACTCAGGTTACTCTCATTGCCTATCAACTGAACCTTGTCGCTCGACAATTTGGTCTGATTCTGATTTTACCCCGACCCATCTATGAGAGAAAGAATGCCATTCTTCTTTGCAATTCCATTTATATTGAGGATATGACCATTAAAAAAATAACTCGCTATGTTGGCCAAACACAACTTACTCATGTTGCTTTCGAGCCAAACTTCCTCTGGACTCCGGAGTTTGAAAAGTGGTGGAAAGAATATTACGGAGAAGAATTCTTCGATGTGGCTGCCTTTACCCAACATCTTAACAAAGCTTTCCTCTCTGTGTAGGAGAAGATCAGGAAATGTACTTTGACCCATATTAAGGAAATCCAAGCATTCCAGGAGTACTTCGAAACTGCCTATAGGCCTAATGATCTTAGTCAGACCGTCCGCGAAGCAGGCGTTACTTTAAAAGATTTTTTTAAAAAGAAAATGGAGAACTTAAAGCTCCATTTGTACGTTCCTCCTGAGAAATAGTACGAAACAACTTTTAATCTGTATCCTCCTAAATTCCCTTTACTACCAAGTGTTGATTTTGGTGTGGCTTTTAGCCCTCCATTTCTAGGCTGGTTCTTCTGTGGGGATTTCATAAAAACCTTCGCTAGGAATCACGAAGACTTGCCCAGCGGGTGGTTATAACTAAGCATACATTACAAAAATTCAACGGACACCTTCATATTGGCATTGAGGATGTTCGCATCGAATCTAAAATATATGAAGGTGTGGAATGAGAGGTGTTTCGATCGAATCTTTTTAATTTAATTGTCCTTTTTTGCTTATAATAACTGTTTTGATATTCTTTTAGCTATAAAGGTTCCACCTAAAAAACCCACAGCTAGAAAGCCAGTCAAAGTGAAAGAAAAAGGAGGAAGCAAACCAACAACAACAACCAGGGTAATTCAATTTTACTCATTTTTCCATGGTCGTACATTGTCATGTTTCTAATGCTTCGAAACATCTTTCAATTACCTGGACTTCAGATTCTTTGAGTTTTCATTTTTGAGGGTTGGTGGTGACCCACCAGTTCTTCTCAATAGGTGATCCCACCTATCATCCTACTTTTGCTAAGGATTCTAAAAAAGGTTTGATGAGCGAGATAAACCAACCGGTGGAAGAAGAACACGATACTTCTCCACCTAAGACCAATACTCAGCATTCTCACATAAGTGGTTCCGAAGGTGAGGATAAATAGACAGTAGACACTCTGGTCGAAGTAACCAAAGATGACGTAAAAAGGGGAGGTGCTAAAGATGTCGTCGAAGGTGAATCCGGAGATAATTCCTCTAAGGTCGATGGTCCAAGCATTGCTGATCAAGATTAGGATGATGAAATGGAAGATGAAGAAGGCCCCTTTTTGCTCCATCACCGTCTTGTTATTCCTCTTAGTGAATTCAAGGATGGGGACGAAAATAATAGCTAAAATGCAGAGACTGGTGAGAAAGAGAACAAAGAGGCACATGACCAATCCATGGTTGCTCCAACAACTGATGTTGCACCGGAGCACGCAAAAGCTTCAACTAAAACAACTATAACCTTTTCTTCGGAGAAGCTAGCAGCCTCAAAGCAAAACAAACCATTTGAATACTTGAAAGCCATAATCAGTACTAGAGGAAGTTCGTCTGAGAAAAGCCTTAGCTCTTCTTCGGCATCAGGTGCTCAGTCTTCGATCAAACCTATAGACGATGTACTTCTCAAGATTTAGGACAAGATTTTTTGAACTGATCTGTTTCTACTCCTAGAAGGCAATTCTACTGCCCATTATACCCTGAAAATCTCCTCAGACAAGTCGACATTTTGACTGTGTCTCCTAAGGTTGCAAACGTCATTATGGACCTAACTTCAATGATCGATCTTGCTATTGCTGACTTAAACAGGATCAAACAGGCTTCGAGCGAAATTGACAAAATGGCTGGGACTATAGCAGCAGTACGTGATGCCGCTACTGAATCTCACGCTAAAGCTGCAGAGCTGGAGAAAAAACAAGAACAGAACAAGGAAAAGGTCAAAAGATATGATCTTCAAGGCCAAATAAAGGAATTACAAGCAAAAATATTCAAGGACAAGGATCGCCAAGTTGAACTTCTGAAGTTCGATGATTCTGATTTAGCCAAAGAGATTAAAGTTGGATTGGAGCATGTCGATAGAGCCTAGAAGCTGGAGGCAAAGATTGAAATGCTCAGAACAAACAAGTTTGTCTGCTAAAAACGTCTGGCGCTTCAGAAGTCAAAGTACCTCAACATGGAGGCTTCTCTTCCCTTTTAATTCTAATTTCTCTATTTCAGCTTTACAAGGTTTTTTTAATGTAATAAATTTGATCCCCTCATGGTATTTTTGTAAAGACTTAAGCCATTTTGGCAACGTACGTTTCGTTCTTACCATATTGGCTTCAATTCTTTGCATGCGATTATTCCTTTGCTTTTTTTACTTCTTGTAGTGCAAGTTTGTATTTTTTCAAATACTTCCTGTTTTCATACCCCAAATTTTGACCCCTAGATTCCATTATCGTTCTAGGTGCATCAAACATATGTTATCTAACCCTAACCTCTTTCAAGTTGGTCTTTGTTAAGATTCAGATGAATTAGAGTTTCACACTCTCAAAATCAAGAATCCTGTGGACTGATCAGTCAAGGTTTTGGATTGATCTTCTACATATAAAGCCTTCACATCATCAATAGGTCCATATCTTACCAAGACCAAGTGCTATTCGAGGTTGTTACGAAGAGAATTGAAGTAGTGTTGTGCAAAACCCTAATTAGGGTTTCTAGTTGAAAAAGACAATTGTAGTTTGACTTTTGGTCTAAATGGGTTTTCAAAGCTTGAACCATGGTCTATGATGTTTCTATGACTTATTTAAGTCCCCTCAAGAATTAGGAAAGGTTCAAAAACCCCAGTACACTAAGGGTCGATCCTGAAGATTTCAACTGTTCGGTTCGTCTGCCTGGAAAGTCAACTCTTTGACTTTTAGGATTTTGACCCTAAATTGAAGCAATCAAGGTTTCCAACATCATTTTATGCCTAACTAGTGAGTTTGGTGATGATTTAATCAAGAATTGATGGATAACTCGTGAATCAAGAAATTAGGGTTTATGAAAAACCCTAGTTACAAGCTAATTTGGAATGGTCATAACTTTCTAACCACACATCCAAAATGAGTGGTCCAAAGCTGGTTGGAAAGCTCTTGTGAAGTCCTACAAAAGTGTCATACAGGATTGAATTCCAAAGATGCATATATTTTGAGTTATGAGCTCATGAAATTATGAAGGATTTCCACACTTAGAAACTTTTCTTGTTTCTTAGCTTGTAAGTTAAGTTTTGCAACAAACTTCATGAGGATATTTGACCTAGTTCCCTTTGGAATTTGAAATTTGGCCAAACATGAACATTGTAGATCATATTTGGGGCTTTTAAAAAAGTACAACAGAATTTTCTCAACCTTTATGGTTAGGGAGAATCGAAGAGAGCAAGTTATGAGTTTTTCATGTCACAAAACCAAGTTCAGCACTTGCATGTTGATGCATAAACCACTCAAACCTCTTCTAATCAATTTCTTAACTCATTATTTGATTCTGAGGGACTTAATTGATGAAATTACAATGCATTTCCATGAGAAAAAATCAGAATTGGATTATATTGAATTGTTTATTCATGCAAGTGGATGTAAGTGGCAAGAGAGAGAGAAACTTTTTGCAAATTCTGCCACACCTCCAACCATCCAAAACCTGCTAGAACAGAAATTCAACTCTCATACCATTAATTTTGACTTTTCTGCACTTTCAAAGCCAAGTCACTGTCTAGACCAATTCCAATCATTCCAACACTTCAAACAATCTGAATATAAGTTGTTTGAACTGTCCAAGGCATCACAAATGTTCTGTAACACCATTTCCTAGAGTTTCACTTTGAAGTTCTTAGTGTCTTCTTGCAAAAGAAGCCATTTTGTCAAGGCCTTGATCTTAGAGGAATTCTCAGCATTGGAACACCTTATTTGGAGCATTTTAGAGTTGTTTGGATCATCAACCATCAGCTAGTTTTCTTATTTGGTGCATTGACTTGAAAAAGCTACAAGAGGCAAGTGTTCCAACTTGCTACTTTTAAGATCATGCTATGTTTTGATGTACACTAAGTTTGAACATGCTAGATATGTCTTATAGGTCGTTTGAACCATTTCTTGATCACAAACTTGTGTATTCACGACTGTCCATTTGGTTTGGCTTGTTAGCTTACTTTTCATGTCATTTCAATGTGAAACTTTTGGATTTTGGTTAGGCATATATGATTGGTGTTTGTAAACATAATTTATAGGTCATATATGATGTGTCTGATCATTTGGTTGATGTTGAATTGGTGCATTTATGTCTGTCACTTTGTTCTTGCACAAACTTGTCATTTTTGCCACTTCACATGCCATCTGTTGAATGAGCTTGTCTATTGATGTATGATGCTTGTAAGAAATCTCTATATGTCTCATATTATGTGTTTGGACCATTACTTGCTGCTTAAAATATGTAGAGTGGGCTGTCATATTGTTCTTGCACATAACTTACCTATTTCAATGATGCTATCGAATTTTTCACATAGTGCATGATCTGAGAAAATCACCACCACCATTGGATTCCTTGTGAAAAAAATACATAATTTTCTTTTTTTTTCACCCAATTTGGCTGAGTTTTAATTAAGTTATGCCCATTCTTGCAAATCTGCCTTGCCTTGATCAAGTTGCCTTGCTTTTTGCCCTAGTTTGCCTAGTTTTGAACCTAGTTTTCAAATGTGCATAACTTCTTTGATTTTTTTTATCATTTTGATTCCACTCTTTTTGCAATATTCTCCTAATATGTCTAGTTTCAATGTGTGAAGAAAGAATTCAAGAATTGTTATTCTTGAAACACTTTGGTCCACTTGATTGACGTGGCCTTTTTAGGGTTTTTCTTTGGATTTCATGAACTTTCTTGACTTAGTACTTGATTTTTCTTGTAAGATTAATCTTGTTTGAATCATTGTTGAATGTATAACATGTTTATATGTTTGAAAACACTTGGATCTTTTCTTTACCATGATCATACTTGCCTTTGTGAATGCATGAATGTGAAAAGTATGCCTTGAAACTTCTTTGTGAACCATGACTTATTCCTCGATGTTGTAACCTCATGAACATGATCCTTCACCCCCATATTACTTCTTTATGTGTCTTGTCAGAACCATAACATGTTTAGGTTTGTTTCTTGCTGTTAGTTCTTGATTGGCAGGCATTTTGGTAAAACTAAGTGTAATCACAAAATGTCCTACAGGATGTCGTGACATCCTTTTGTCAGGTTCAGCAGGTTGCTTTGGACTTATTGACAGGTCTTTTCTTCATGATTTCAAACAAGATTTCTTGACACTCATGGACTAAACATTCTGTATGAATGTATTTTTGTGTTCATATCTTTTTGTGCAAGCTTGTTGCACTATTCTGGTGTGAACCTGCATGTTTTTGGTGGTTTCTAAAGGCAACTCTGATACAGTTATTATGGATCAAATTTGATTAGATATGGAGTTATTCTCAGAATATTAGAAGAATGATTTGATTAGATCTGATTGATCAAATCAAATCTGTTGCTATTGATGAAAATTGGAATCTTCTCATTTCCTGTTGTTATTGTTGCCAATGCCCAAGCCCATTCTGCATTGCTATTTAAAGAGGCATAAACCCTAGCTTAGAGATCAGAGAAGCAAGAATTAAAAGTGTGTGCATTTGTTTAAGGTTTAAGGCTTCGTGTGTGTTAGTTTTGTAAGCCATTCACTCATTGTTTAATGTGTGAATTGGACTAGGCTGTTAATTATAAATTGTTCACTCAAAGCTTTTAAGCAAGAGTGTATTGTACTTGATTGAAGCTTTTAAGCAAGATCAAGTTGTGACTTTGAAGAGTGTCTTCTAAAGTCTTCTTTTTGTATTGACTATTATCATTGTTATGATTGAGGGGGAGTGAGAGGTGTCTCTTGTCTAGTGGGTTCTAGGCAGAAGTTGCATGGATAGAGATTAAGTGAGGAGTTGTAAACTGGGGGTTTAGCTCTAAATTAGTTCTACTAGTAGTGAATTTCCTCCCTGGCTTGGTATCCCCCAGACGTAGGTGTGGTTTCACCAAACTGGGTTAATAATTGTTGTGTCTCTTTACAATTGTTTATGTTTAACTTTGTTCTTATTATACAGATATTTGTGTCGGGAACATCTCCTTCGACATCTAATATCTGATACCAGAATTTCAATCGGTATCAGAGCAGGCATCCTGCTCTGGTTCTAGGTGAGATCTAGGGACGATATTTTCTGGTACCATGGACAAAGAAGGAGGATTTGTTAACAGACTACCTGTCCTGGACGAGAACAATTATGACTACTAGAAACCTAGAATGGTTGCCTTCTTAAAATCTCTGGACAGTAAGGCATGGAAAGTTGTTATCAAGGGATGGGAACATCCTATGATTGTTGATAAAGATGGAAAGGCTACAACTAAATTAAAACCTTAGGAAGAATGGACAAAGGAAGAAGATGATCTAGCTCTGGGAAACTCCAAGGCCTTGAATGCCTTGTTCAATGGAATTGACAGGAACATATTCAGGTTGGTGAACAACTGTGAAATTGCTAAGGAAGCTTGGGAGATTTTAAAGACTACTCATGAAGGCACATCCAAGGTAAAAATGTCTAGACTTCAACTCCTTACATATGAATATTCTTGAGATTGCCAATGCTTCAAGTGCTCTTGGTGAAAAGATGTCTGAAGAAAAGCTAGTAAGAAAAATTCTCAGATCTCTCCCCAAGAGATTTGACATGAAAGTAACTGCCATAGAGGAAGCTCAAGACATCTGTAAGACGAGAGTTGATGAACTCATTGTCTCTCTACTAACCTTTGAAGTAGGAATAGGTGACAAAGCTGACAAGAAAAAAGCCTAGCCTTTGTGTCAAATACTGAGGAAAGAGATGATGAATCTAATGAGGATACAGATGAAAGTCTATCAAAGGCCATGGTTCTACTTGGAAGACAATTAAACAAGATAATAAAAAGACTGGATATAAAGACAAGAACAAATGTCAAGAACACCTCACTTGACATCAGTAAGTCAAATGATGTAGGAAGAAGAACTAGGGCTGAAGAAAAACCTATAAATAGCAAGGGGATGCAGTGTTATGAGTGTGAAGGTTTTGGTCACATCAAATTTGAATGTCCTACCTATCTTAAGAAGGAAAAGAAAGGTTTAGCTATTTCATGGACTAATGAAGACTCTTACAATGAAATTGAAGAAGAATCTGCCAAACATGTAACTGCATTAACTGGAAGATACTATTCTGATGAAGACTCTAGTGAAGATGAATTGACTTTTGAAGAACTAGTAGCTTCCCACAAAGAATTGTGCCTCAGAAGTGAAGAAGTTTGCCAGCAGAATGAAAAATAGAAGGAACACATCCTCAAGTTAAAAACTGAAAAGGAGGAATGCCTGACAATTATCAATGGTTTGAATGATGAGGTTGCTAAACAGACTAAAACTATTGCCAAATTAACAGATGAAGTTGGTCAACTGACTTCCCAACTTAACCAAATGGGAATGTCTGTTAAAATGATGAATAGTGGAACCAAAACCTTGGAAGAGATTCTTCAAACTGGCAAAAGAACTAGAGACAAGACAAGATTAGGATTCCATGAAGACAATAACTCTGCCTATCCTCAAAAATCTTCTGGGCAGATGATGTTCCAACAGATGTCTCAACATCACTGCAAAAATCAGACCAGTCAACCTAGAAAACTCCAAAGATGGAGATGTCATCATTGTGGTCGCTTTGGTCTCATAAAGTCTTTTTGCTTCAAACTGCATGGATATCCAAACTCTACTACTCATACAAGACCTAACCATAACACTCACCACTCCAAGAAGCAATGGGTTTCCAAAACTTCTGTTACAAAATAATGGGTACCCGAAACTGCTACTACTTGTCTCATAGCTCATAAGTCCCTAAAAGTTTCTACTAAGGAAGATTGGTACCTTGACAATGGGTGCTTAAGACACATGACTGGAAATGAAAATATGCTGGTTGACATCAAACCTCACTCAACCAGCTATGTCACCTTTGGAGATGGGGCCAAAGGGGAAATCAAGGGAGTTGGCAAACTAAACCACTCAAGAACACCTGATCTTGACACTGTGCTGTTGGTCAAAGGATTAACCACCAATCTGATTAGCATTAGTCAATTGTGTGATCAAGGTCTAAGTTTCAACTTCACTGAAGTTGCGTGTCTGGTTACAAATGAAAAGGGAGAACTGATCATGAAGGGAGTCAGATCCAAGGACAATTGTTATCTATGGGCTTCTCAGGACTCTAAGTATGGTCTTGTCACAGAAGATGAAGTAAAACTATGGCACCAGAAACTTGGAATGAAGAAGATCATATCTATAGAAGCTGAGAAATGTATTCCTCAACAAAAACTTGAAGAAGGAAACATCAGTGGTGAATGCCAAATAAGAAAACAAACAAGGATGTCACATCAGAAGTTCCAACATCTCACTTCTTCTAAAGTACTGGAACTTCTTCAGATAGACTCAATGAGACCTATGCAGGTGGAAAGTTTTGTTGGAAAGAAGTATGCTTATGTTGTTATAAATACCATGCAAGAAGAGGTGGAAAAATTTAATAAAACTTTGAAGTATATCAATAGGACAAGTAAGCATGTGGAGGTTATATAATCACGAGTCTAGGTGTATGGTGTCTGGATATTGTGATTGGGCTGATGACAGAAAGAGCATATCTGGAGCCTGTTTGTTTTTTGGAAACAACCTCATCTCGTGGTTTAGCAAGAAATAGAATTGTGTATCCCTGACTACTATAGAAGCAGATTACATAGCTCCCGGGAGTAGCTATTCTCAACTTGTTTTGATGAAGCAGATGCCCACAGAGTATAATGTAACACAAGATGTCATGACATTATACTGTGGTACAAAGAATAATTCGAAGAACCCTATTCAACATGACAAAACTAGGTGTCACTCTATTAGGGAGCTTCTTGAGCATGTCTCGACAGAAAATCAACAGGCCAATATTCTTACCAAATTTTTGAATGCAAATCAGGATGAGACTTTGAAAAGAAAATTGGAGATTTGTACTTATGAGGATTTATAGCAATTACTGCAAAAAGGGATTTCTGCTTTTAAAAGATGTTTCTTTCTTAAAATAGAGATGTTCCAACATCCCTCTTTATTACATAACATACCCTTGTTTACTCAAGCATGTTACCCCAATCAAATATTTCTCTCCAACTGCCTCTTCAACTCCCACGCCTCCACTACTCTTTAGACTATCTTCCTCTCTCTCTCTGTGTATTCAACCCTTTGCAATCTACCTCCAACCATCTCAAAACTTCTCCACTCTCAGAAACATCAAAATGTCTCCCAAACATGATGCTGCCTCTACTAAGACTTTCCACACTGATGCTCATCCTATGAGCATCTCTTTTGATGATGTTCTTGATGTTGCTCCTCTCAAGATGGTTCCTGGTGATGCAAGTGAAGCTCCCAAGACTGATCCTTCACATGCAAATGAAATTCAACAACCCCCCAAAGGTAAAACATCTGATTCTTATACTGACAACATTAATAGAATGAAAAACAAGGAAGGCTCTGCTTATGTGGATAGATCCCTTAGGGAACTTGTCACCAAGATCCTCTATGGAGATCATAATATGCATGGTATTTCCACTCCCCTCTCTCGTGTTGATCGATCCCCTAGCACTGATAAGAACTTAAAAGAAAATGCTGATTTTCCTATTTCCTCTTCTTTTATTTCTTTTTCCATTTTATTTTCTATTTAGATTTTAATTCAAGAAAAATACCTCAAATGGTCTAAAAATCTTGCAAAAATATTTTTCACACATTTTAGGATGTCCTCTGATTTTAGAAAATTTTCACTTTATTTTTTAAATCATTTTTCAATTAAATAAAGATTGTTACATTTGAGGTGTTTTTGATGTTCTAAAATTGATACCTTCATGATATTGATTTTATTTCTTGAGTAATTTTCCATTCCAATGCTTGAGTTGTTTCCTTCTTACTCATGATATGTTAAATGTTTTTTTAAGACCATTTTACCCCTTGTTTGATTGATTTTGGGTAGGGTTTTAGGCTAGTTTTAGTGACCCTCGATTCACCCTCTCCCTTTGGTGTACCATTAGGGTTTCATTTCTGTTTGCATAGTTTTAATAGGACTTTGTCCTTATACTTTTGACCCCTGGTTTCTAACACCTTAGGGGTCATCTAGGATTTTATTTGGTAATTTTTGAGCATTTTTCCTATTTTTAGGGTAATTTCCATTTAGGTTATCATTAAGTGATGTTTACACTAGTGCATGAATTAGTTTGCTTTGTAATTGACTTTTGGACATTGATTGAACCTCTAACTATTGTGGATTCATCTTGTAGACATATTGAAGTGTGTGTAGGTTCAATTATAGGTCATAATTTGGTTTATAACTTTTTGAAGCATGCTTGTCTTTTAGGCCTTACATTAGGGTCTCCAATTGTGAATATGTGTGAATGTTCTCAATCTTTCACATTCTTTTGTTTGCATTCCCTTATGTGTTTCTCTTCATTTACTTTGAGCATATTCTATCCTCATCTATACCCTTGTCCTATGACTTAAGGATCCTATTTATGAAGGCTTGTCCCTCCTCTGGAGGAATTTGAAGTATGTCATAAATAGTGAGCCTTTGAGGACCCTTTGTTTGATTTGCTAGCATATTGAATGTGGTATGTTTGGTTGAGTGCCCTTATGGGTTCCTTAGGTTCTCATTTTTCCTCCCATATTCTCATTCAATTATTTACCTCTTTCCTTTTCACTTGGTGTGCTTTTATACATTAGGATTGATGTTTGAATGTTGTAAGATTCATACTTTCTTTCTCTTCTTTTTGCATTTCTTTCTTGCATTAATAAAGGTTGAGACGTGCTTGTGGAGGTAGTTACCCCACACTTTTTCCTCCCTTTGCTTGTGTGTTGCATTGCATATGCATATTTGCATCTTTCATATCTTATGTTTTGCTTATGCTTTCTTCTTTTGTTTTCTTTCTTTGCCATGTTCCCTTAGGATCTCTAATCTCTTTGAGATTATGATAGACCCTAGGATTTAAACCATGCATGACAACATTAGGTAGAATTCCCTTTAACCTCAATCACAGGATCACTTTGCATGACAACTACTAGGTTTGAGTTAGTCTCCCTTTAGTGTGTCCTTTCTCTTCTCACCTTCAAATTCTCTCAAAACACTTAAATAAGGTTAAGGATTGTTGTGATTTACAAGCCTTAAGTACCTGGAAAGTGGTGATTGGGGGGCTTACTATCAATTACCTAAAGTGTATAGTGTACACCTTTAGGGTGATATGCGACACATTCACTCTTAACTCATAGTCTTTAGTGCAACATGAATTGCAAACCCTAATCAATACACTTCTTCTCTTAAAAGACTTCAAAAAACACTTTCAAACCTTTTTATCCTTCGGGGTCCTAATAATGGAAAACCTTTTTCATAACGATATTTTTGTTAACTCTTGGTTCTACCGCAAACAGGTAACGCCTAAGTTTTAACCCTACTCGGGTAAAAAATATTTGAACCAACCGGTGTTCTTGTTACCCCGAACTATGTTTGCTCTGATTTCTCATACCATATGAGAATACATAGGCACGAGACGACGATTTCTCAACGAGCAACCTTTCCCCACTTTCACCCGTAGTTAGCCGAACTATGTTGACTCTGACTTTCCCATTGCACGAGGGAATACGTAGGCACAGAGCGACGATGCTCTGCTGAGTCTCTTTTCTTTTCTTTTATCCCTGAGACCCTTTAGTTAGATAGTAAACACCTTTTAGATAGACAACAAGCGTGGATCTCGTCGAGTACGACGGACGCCAGGGGTGCTAACACCTTCCCCTTACGTAACCGACTCCCGAACCCGAGATATGGTTGCGATGACCTGTCTTCTCCCATTTTTGTCAGGTTTTCTCTGATCTTTTCCTTTCCCTCTTTTGGGATAAATAACAAACGGTGGCGACTCTTCTGTCATTGCCGACACTTTTTTTTGCAGTAGCGACACGTACGCTTTCCTCGTTCCTGAGCTAGACCCTTCTCCACCTTGTATCTTTCCCAATTTGATTCCGTTTTCTACCCTTTCACCTATTATGATTAAATCAGAAAAACTTTCAGACATATTTCCAATCAACTTCCCATAATATATTCATGGCAAGGTTGCCACAAACATATCAATTAACTCCCTCTCCACCATCGGGGGTTGGACTCTTGCTGCTAGTTCCCACCACCTCTGGGCATACTCTTTAAATCCTTCGTTGTTTCTCTGAGATAGATTCTTCAACTGAACTTTATTTGGTTCCAGATCACTATTATATTGACAGTGATGGACAAAAGCTTCACCTAGATCCCTCCAACTTCTGATATGCATCGTCTCTAGACCCATGTACAACTCTAGAGAAGGACTTGATAAGCTATCTTAAAAAAAAGTGCATCAGCAACTTCTCATCGTCTGAGTAAGCAGACATCTTCTGGTAATAAGACCTGAGATGTACTCTAGGACAGGTTGTCCCTTTGTACTTATCGAAGTCCGGAACCTTGACTTTGGGTGGAATCTTAACCCGTGGTATCAACCCTAAATTGGACATGTCGAGCCCCAAAGAGTTTTGGTTCTCAAGATTCTTCATTTTTTTCTCAATCATCTTAAACCTTTTGTCTACATCAGTCTGAAGGCCCACACCCAAGTCTCCCATTGAGAAAACATCATCCTGCTCGTCTTCTTCCCATTGAGGACCTGCAGTCCCATGTGCAACGCCCGCTGCATCTGTTACATGAACTCCTGTTTGGTAACCTCCGCCCGGAGGAATAACAACAGTGGGAATCACATTAGCCTGAGGAGTGCAACCATCAGCCGGGGGAGAATAGCAGTAGTCCCTCCATGTAAGACACCACTACCATCCACCCTGGAAATCAGTGGCTAGACTAGGGTTCTGAGATGTTCTTTCCCATTGGAAACTCCCTGCATCATATCCATGAATTGTGTCATCCGGTCCCTGAATTCTTGCAACTCTTGCTGTATCTAATCCATGACCCTTTGCTGATTCCCACTTGTAGAGTATTTGTGAAACGTCTGGTCTGCTATCTTGAAAACAGCTGGAAGAAAACCACACTGAGATAAGGTTAGCGGTCCCAAGAACACATGCTATGCAAAATGATAATGATGATGCAAAATGCAAGCATGTTGTTGCACCTCGAAATTTGACCAACCTTTTTCTTAACTTGGTTTATGTTTCATTTCATTTTTTTCTAGAATTTGCATTGCATAGAATTGTTCATTTAACAGGGGATCAAGAGAGGGTGTGCATAACAAGAGGAGGTTACCAAGAGTGTTGAGCCTAAGCAAGGGATTTTACTCAAGTATGAGTCATCATCAAGTCACCAAAAAGTGGTCAAAGCTTTGTGAAAGAGTTGATGGGTGTATATGGATCAACTCCTAACTTGGAGGCCAATTGAGAATCATCAGAGGTTTGTGAATCCATGATTATGGATATGGGATGTTGAGTAAGCTCATTGAGTGATTTGAGAGCCATGGTGGAGCTTATCCAAGTCATTATACCAAGTGCAGGAAGCCACAGTCAAGAGTGTTGCATCTAGGGTTTTCATCTGGTCAACCCTAAGTCAACTGTGAAATTGAAGGAGATTACGACTCAATACCAAGTCTTTGTGATCATGGAGTGTTGTGATGATATGTCTAATATATCATTTCAAGATCAAACCAAGAAGAATCAAGAGTGTGATAAGTTACTAAATTAGGGTTCTCAGTGTAAAATCCCCTATTTAGTGTCCAGCTTCAAGACCACATATCTCAAGATACAAGTTTCATATCATCTTGACCATAACATGAAACTTGTAGAGCATATTTATAGCTTTATTTTAAGTACTAGAAGTCTTTCATTTGATTTCTAGAACTCAAGTTATGATGCTGGCAAGTTACAAGTCATTAGATGAATGTGATTTTGGTCGACAAAAGTCAACCAACATCCAAGCCATTTTTGACCTAGAAGGATGTTTCTCCTCACTTTGACCCAAACATGAAAGTTGTTCCTTATGATCTTAGCTTTCTAAAAAGTATTATAAGTCCTTCATCTAATTTGTATAACTCAAGTTATGAAGCTTGCAAGGCAGGAGTATTTTGGGAAAGTAAGATTACATGTCATTTTCATTATAGGTCAATTTCACCACTTTGCACACCTCAAATGGAAATCTTTCCAACATCAAACTTGCTGCAAATGGGGTCAATTTCATCACCAAACCATTTCATGTTATGGTTGAATCTTGGATTGGTGAATTGGTGGAGAAATTTCCATGGAAAAAGCTTTAAAAACCATAAAATGCAATTAATTGATTTTTAATCATTTCAAGGCAACCTTATGCATTTTTTGAGTCACAAAGATGTAACAAACAATATGCAAGAATTGGTTTTTAGTTTTGGTCATGTTTTAACGTGTAATCACATTGCCATTTCAAGTGAAATTTCTACAATCCACTATTCACCATTTGATCAAATCAAGGGATGGATCCCATACACATGATCAATATAAGATCCCAGCAAGCTTTTTGAATGAGAAAATAAGGCAATTATGGGGAGTTTCACGTGTGCATGGAACTGGAAATTTGGATTTGGGCATTTTGCAAATTCTCACAAATCAGCCACAATTGGGCCTCCAAATGATTCCCAACCCATCATATATAATGTGTAAATGAATTTTGAGCATTAATTCATGCTAATTCATGCTCAGAAAGCTCAAGAACAGTTTGAACAAGCAAGCAAAAATTCCAAATCGTGAATCCTGAATTGGCCAATTTCAAGCAGAATTTAAGCTTCCATCTTCTTCCTCAAGTGAATTGGAACGTGTCTAGGCCATTTTCATCAAGCTTGAGCTACTGAGAAGGTCCAATCGAGATATTCTGTTAGGTAAACTTCAGATCCAAAATTCTCACTCATCATGTGACTATTTCATTCCATTTTTGTTTCATTCTGAAGTCCTGCTCACGTAGGCAAATGATGGTTCATTGTTGTGCTTGTTTATTGCATTTTCAGTGTTGAGCTCAATTTTTATTTTCTTCGATTTGACTTATTCTTGTGTGATTAATGAAAACAAACCATGGATTTGAGATCTACGTGACTTGTAGATGAGTTTTGACTATTTATTTGCATGATTTGGTGAAGTTGAGTTCCACCTGCACTTTTGAGTCACCGGAGAAGATAACCGGAGCCACCGTGCTCCGGCCACCAGGTTTTCCCCTCCGTTTCCATTTTTAAATTCTTTCCTGAGCCACGTGTGTGTGTTTGAACCCTTGGATCTGGTGACTTTTCCATCCAACTGCCTAAAACGTGATTCACCGTGCACGCGTGTTGACCTTGCCTCACATGATTATCCCAAAACGTAGCGTTTCATTAAATGCTTATCGGACCCGAGCTCCATTTGCTTTCTAAACCCGCTTGTGTGCAGGCCCACTGGTTTACACTTAATTTCCTTGCTATTCCCACCGTTATTTTTTCCTTTTTTTTATTTTCTTCTCTTTTTATTTTTATTTTGTACATGTTTGGAATTAATTCATTTTTAGATACTTCTCCAATTGATAAAAATCCCCAAAAATATTTTCTGGACACTTTGAGATGTCTTTTATTTTTTAGAATTTTTATTTTATTTTTTTGAATTATTTTTCATTTAAAAAAGGAATTATCAATTGGAGGTACTTTGTTTGAACTATTTCTTGACATGTTTTAGTTCTTGATTTGTTTTTGCTTCTTCCTTTTGATCCAATGACTAAAAATCAATCCTCATGTCAATGATGAGTTGATTGATTTTTTAGGACCATTTTTCCCCTGTTTCATTTGCTTTTGGTTTGACTTTGATTGCATTTCATTTGACCCTCGACAACCCTCCTTTACAATGGTACACCCTTGTGATTCAATTTCTTTGGTGGTGTTGTAAAGTGACATTGGTTGTATTTTCTTGGCCTATGGTTGCCAACATGTTTATGAGATTCTTGCATTTTATTTGCTTATTTTTGAATCATTTTCCTAATTTTGAGGTAACTTACAAGTCAAGTTACCGTAAAGGCGGGTTCATACATACACATTGACCTAGTTTGCTTTGGAGATGACACCTATGGATCCTTTGATCTTTCAATTCCTTTTGATTCATGTTGTTAACATGTTAAGGTTGCTGCTTGCTCAATTTTAGGTCATGATATTGTGTTTTTCTTGTTTAAGTTTGTGTTTGTTTTTGAGTTTCCATTTAGGGTTTCCATGTGTAGGATGTTTGCATTTCTCTATGTATGTGCTTGCATTTTCTTTAGGTGTGTTTCCTTTTGCTTTTGAGCACTCTTTTCTCATCCTCCCCTTCTGTCCCATGATCTTGGAGTCTCATTTAAGGTGGCTTAGTCCCTCCTGAGGAGGTACTTGAAGCATACCTAAAAATGATGAATCCTTGAGGACTTCTTTGTGTTTTCTTTTGCACTTTGTTTGTGATACTTGTGGTTGAGTGCACATTATGAGTTCCTTTCTGTCCTCATATAGCCTCCCATCCTCACTTTTTTTAGGCTTTCCTTTCTTTTTGTTTTTGCTTTTGGCACTTGTGGTTGATGTTGTTTGGCTTAGGTCATTTCATCCCACTTTTGGTGCATTTTTGTGTGGTTTCCTCGTGTTGTGTGATCCCATCTTGTGCATTTCCTTCTCTCTTCTTCTTTTGCATTTTCATATGCATGCTTGAGGTTGAGATAGGATTGTGGAGGATACTGCCCCACACATATTTCCTCCCTCACTTTCATCCTATTCGTGCATTATATGTTTGCATAATTGCATTTGCACGTTCTTTCTTCTTCTTCTTCTTTTGTCTTTCTTCCCTTAGGATCTCTAACTTCTCTTCTTCAAAAGAGGTTATGATAGACATTAGAATCAAACGTTGCATAATAACATTAGGTAGTTCCCTTTTGTATCCCAACTCTAAGTCCACTTTTCATGACAACTTTTAGGATTGAGTTAGTCTCCCTTTAGTGTGTCATTCCTCTCCCCATCTTTAAACATTTTCAAAACACATAGTAAAGGCTAATGAATGTTGTACACTGCGAGCCTTAAGCTACTTGGGAAATGATGATTGGGTGGTTGCCTCTCAATTGTCTATAATGTTAGTATATGTTCTTTGGACGATATGCGACGCATTCGCTCCTAAGTCATAGTCTCTAGTGCGACAAGAATTACAAATCAACCTCAAAACACTTCTCTAATAGAAGACTTCAACACAAACATTCAAACCTCTTTTTGTCCTTTGGGACCTTAATAATGGAAAATATTTTCAGATAAAAGAGTGTTGTTAACTCTTAGTTCTACCGCAAACGGTAACGCCTAAGTCTCCAATGGTCGAGTTACATACACCAACTGCTAGAACTATTTGTTAACCCTACTCAGGCCTAAAAAACTTTTGAACCAACCGGTGTTCTCGTTATCCCGAACTACATTTGCTCTGATCTTTCATACCTGATGAAAGTACGTAGGCACAAGACGCGATGTCTTGGCGAGCAACCTTCCCCCTTCACCTGTAGTTAGCCGAACTACATTGACTCTGACTTTCCCATTGCACGAGGGAATACGTAGGCACAGAGCGGCGATGCTCTGCCGAGTCTCCTTTCTTTTTATTTTGTCCCTTGACCTTTAGCTAGATAGGTAATCACCCTTTTAGTTAGACAACAAAGCATGGATCTCGTTGAGTACGACGCACGTGAGGGGTGCTAATACCTTCCCCTTGCGTAACCGACTCCCGAATCCAAGACTTTGTTGCGATGACATCGTCTTTTCCCTTTTCGTCAGGTTTTTCTGATCGTTTCCTTTCCCTCTCTTTGGGATAAATAATTAAAGGTGGCGACTCTTCTATTTTCCACCGAGTGTTTTTCGCAGTTGCGACACATGTATATATGATTCAGGGAAATTCTCCCCTTGATTATAGTTCCACAAACAAACAGGAGACAGAAGAAGCAACAGATAGAACCAAAAATCTCTTCTCATAAATAAAATGAGGGCAAGAGTCAGGGTACACAACATAACATCAAGGAATACAACAGAAAAATGATGAATACGACCCAATCTGACAAGCCTGATGATGGTCTTAATACAAGATAATAACGAAAGAGAAGAAGAATAAAGAGAAAACTGCATCAAGTAACTCTCCCTTCAGCCACGGTAGCGAGTATGAAACTTCTCTAATGACTCCCTTGTATAATGTTCAAGCCCTGTAACCAACGCCTATATGAGCAACTCCCTTCTGCTGATGACATCCTTCAAACCTTGAGCATACTTCTCCCAAGCATCTTCTCCGAAAGCATCTTCAAGTATTGGTTTCTTCATTTTTGCTCATATCTTGTATTCTTCCAGTGTTGACAAAGCTTCTCGTAACTTACGATCACTTTCATACTAACGAGATGACTCCAATGAAGCCTTTTCATCTTTAATCCTGAGTTGTGTCTTCAGTCTGTCAATCTGCTTATGGAGCTCATCTTCTCTTCCTTTGTTGGTGGTTAAAGCTGCATTCCACTGATCATTGAATTTGGATATCTTCAAGTACGCCCTTTCCAGCTCTTTCTTCTTGTCTTTAAGAACATTACCAGTACTCCTTAAATCTTGACCAATTCGTTCTCGCACATGAATCTCTTCAGTCAACTCTCTCCCCATCTTGTTCAAGGTTTCTGTCTTCATCTTGGCCAAGTAGGCTACTTCATTCTTTTCGCTCTTTAGTTGACTGACCTCCTTTTGCAGCTCTTCATTCTCTTGGTGTAACTCTTCTTTCTCAACCCATTACACCTTCGAATTTCTATTGTCGTAGGTTCTTCAATTACCAAAGGATATAAAGGCTCTCTGACCGGGAATGGTAACACCACTCTCTCTATCTTATCCTAGATCCACTCCACATATGGTCCATAGGCTCTACAATCACCCTTACCCAAAGAACATTTTCCTCTCCGATGGATTCTTCCCCAAGCCTTTTTCAACCTGGCCAAAGTATCATTGTCAGGTGTTCCTGTGAAATATAGAGATTCCTGTATCTCCTCCTCCTTCGGGGGTTCAAAGCATAACCAAATTGTCGGACAACAAGAGCAGGATTGTAGTTGATACCACCCCTCCTTCCTATCAGAGGAACATTAGGAAAGTTTCCGCAGCTAAAAATAATCTCCTTGCCAAGAAAATCTCTATTAAACCAAACAATATTTTCAGACGTCAAACCCATGAGTCTCTCTGACCAATAAGATGTATCGACTGTATCAACAAAAGGTCCAGCCCGAGGAAGATATTCCATAAACCATCTGTAGAGAAGTGGCGAACAACAACAGACATTATTTCCTCTTCTATTCTCATTCTTGTAATGCACTGAATGGTATACATCCCCCAAGAGAGTAGGTACCGGATTCCTGGCAGCGAAAATATGAAAGACATCCATATCCACAAAATCTGGTATATTAGGAAACAAGACTATGCCGTATATGCACAAGGCCAAAATAGCATTGAAAACCACCTAACATCCCTCCATAGCAAAGTGTTAAGCCTTGCCCACTAAGAACGACAGTGGAAAACCAGGGACTCCATTTCTCCATACCACCTTACCATCTAACTCAGAGCTACTCAGATGAAGAGTGTTGGCCGATTTAGTTGAGTCAGGTTCTTCTTCAGAGTGAAAGAAAGGAATCTTATCTAAGACCGGAACCCCCACCAACAAGGCAAACTCCTCAAAGGTTGGAACTAAGACATATCTAGGGAACGTGAAGCACCACAACTGAGGGTCATAGAACTGCAAAAAAGTGTGAATGGCCCCTAATTCATATCTTGAAGTCTTACGAACAAAACTCAAAATCTTTCCATAATCCTTCTTGAAGTCTTCCATAACACCATGATCAACCATATAAATAAGACCAAATAAAGGTTTTAACTCCGGCGTTGGGAATTTGTATGTGATAGTCCTTTTCAAGCTAGGATCCATGTTGAAATAGGTCAGATCACTAGAATCAAAGGGAAAATAAACACTTGAAGTCACAAATACATGCAAATGTTAAAATGCAGATGAAAATGCAGATGCAAATAAGGGATCAAGACTGCTGTGCTGCTGACTGAGTTGAACCAGAATTCTGCTTCGGCAAGAAAATACTAGAACATCAGAATACCAAAGCACTAAAGCAATAGAAACCCACAATTGTTAGACTATGGCACGGATCTAGAAGGGGGGGGGGGTTGAATAGATCCCCAATTAAAATTTGAGTCGGCGCTACCAATTTAAAATTGGTTTTAAAAATGTTTTAAGTGCGGAAGCGACTGAGGAAAAATATAGTCTAAAACAAACGGTTATTGGAAAACCGGATATACGTAAGCCTATGGATTTATGACAATTCGGAAAAATAGAATCACAACACAAACTGTGCTTATCAATTATTTACTTCAATTGCAAGGTTACCTAGTTCCAATGATCCAAAATTAAACCAAAACTAGATACACAAGTAAGGTAATTTTGGTTCAAGCAATATGTCAAACACTTGGTGTGCAAAGACGCTCCAAGTGATGTTTATGTTGAGTAAGTGATTTCAATCAGCCTAGTACAACGTTTTGTTGTACGTTAGAGCTTAAAACAATGTTTTAATCTCTTACTCAATTTATATCACAGTTTTGACACAAGAGCTTACACAAAAATTACTTATTTGAGCGGTAACGAAAATGCTGAAAATAAAGAAGACAAGTAATTTGGTGAGGCAGTTCCCCCGTCGTCCTCGCCTCGGGGTACGTCTGCCCTCAATTCTAAAACTAGAATTGAGATATATTGAATAGATATCACATGTTTGAATGAACAGTTTATACAAGGATTGAGCAGCAAAATTACAACAAAAATCTCAATGTGTTGAAAGTTGCCTTCACTCCTTGCCCCTTGATTCACGCTGAATCAAGTTTTTTGATTTGTGTTGATGGACCTCCGACTCCAGCCACCTTATTGAAGAACACGTTGTTGTTCAAACCTTTGGCTCCGGCTGATCTCAACAGCACCAAATCGAACCTGAGACCTTCCCTTCAAAGTCACCGAATCAGCTACTAGACTTGTGAAGACCACCTCTTCACAATCACCTTCGCTCGATTGATCGTTGATGAAGAATCTCGTCCAAAAACCCCCAAAATCAGAACCAATCTTGGAGGGCAAAACCCCAATGGTTTTATTCAAGAAAGAACCTATCGCAATCTTCAACCCGAGCTTGATTCTCCAATCTAAGCCTCGAACCTTATCGCCTTGAATCTCTCACAAATGCATTTCAAAAATGATTGTGTGTAATTGAAATGTTGTGAGAGGTTGAAGATGAAGATGATGAATCTTGGACACCTATTTCACTCCTTCTTGTTTTTGAACACATGAATCAAAAGAATATCAAATGTTTTTAGACACAAGTGTTTAAGCAAGTATATATAGAGCCCACAAGATTCAGAACACAACAGTATTTCAAATATGAGAGGGAACAAAGTTAAAAACAGTTTTCCGCGCGAACGGTCGACCATAACAGGTCTATGCATCGACACATGGCCTGTGATGTTTTGAATTTCTGGAAATTTCATCAGTATGCGTCGACCATACAGTCGGCGTGCGCTGACCCGTTGGAATTCTTTTCCTTTGTGCGCCGACCCTATGGTCGACCAAAGCTTTCATGCGTTGACCCGCTGGAAAATTATCCTTTCATGCGCTGACCCAATGGTCGACGCATGCTTTGTACGCTGACAGTCCTTCCCTTGTTTTTGATGGATACGTCGACCCTTTGGTCGACCCATGTCCTGTAATCCTGCAAAATATTGTTAGTTTGAGGTTTCTCATGCCTTTAGTCATGATTGCAGTTTGTCAACTCAATGTATATTTCTTTAAGACAAATTAAGACAAGAAAAAGGATAATATGCTGAGTGATATGTTGCATTTGGTTAGTGAATCTGGAACTCGTACTTTCCAGTCTATCCTGGGAATTTGTCATCATCGAAACTTGCATTTACCAATGTCTTGCAGCTATGTGTGATATGTGGCGACTTGCCTCCACAACAATATCAAAGATTAAAGGTCTGCACTGACGAGGAAACCAGAGAACCGGGTTGGTTGAAGGTCAAGTTTCCTGCATAACCCCTCCCACTCACGGGTAGGACCTAATCTCTAATAAGGTACGACATCCTATGCAGTTCGTCAATATCACAGAATCTCAAGTTAAGAAACAATGATACATTCACCATTTCTGGTTTGGCATCATGGACAAACGAGGAGGCCTCAACTGAATTCCCAATGATCGGTCTTCAGAGTCGTTAATTTTCAGATCCAACATCCTTTCAACTATCTGAGACGTACATGATAGGATGTCTTCAAAGAAAATCTCGTCTGAACGCGAATTTCATGAGGACTATTGCATGCCAAACATGTAAGCTCTCACTACTCTCCGCACTAATGCTAGATATGTACTCAAGCCTGGGTATGCGGCTTATCTCTCGATGGAACAACCCCACCCAACAACACGGCAGCAATATGATAATAATGATAAAATGCAGAAATAAAATGTAAAATGGAAAAATGTACAAATACAACACATATACACAAATACACACCCACAAACATAAAACAAACAAGCGCTAGGATTGACTCGCATAGGGAACCAGAGTCCCCGGTAGAGTCGCCAGTTGTCGCAACTGTGAAAAGGGGGCTGGAGGAAACAAACAGAAGAGTCGCCACCGAACGTTATTTATCCCAAAGAGAGGGAAAGGAAATGATCGAAGAAAACCTAAGATAACGGGAAAGACAAGGTCATCGCAACCAAATCTTGGGTTCAGGAGTCGGTTACGCAAGGGGAAAGTATGAGCACCCCTCACGTCCGTTGTACTCAACGGGATCCATGCTTTTTATCTAATCTATGGGTGAAAACTATCTAAGAGCTACTCAATGGGGGGTGAACGGGAAGAACAGACTCGATAGGACAACACCTCCCTATGCCTACGTATTCCCTCATGTAATGGGAAAGCAAGAGTCAACGTAGTTCAGGAAACTATGGGTGATGGGGGGAAGGTTGCTCGCCAATACATTGTTGTCTTGTGCCTACATATCCTCATCTGGTATGAGAAATCAGAGCAAACATAGTTCGAGATACTAGACCACTGATTGGTTCAATTGTTTTACATGAGTGATGCTAAGCTTCCATTCCAGCAATTAGGGACGATGCCTGTTTGCAGTAGAACAGAAACGTAACATACCCTTTCTGAAAATGAGGTTTGAAAACAATTTTGAAGGATGAAAAGGTTTGAATTTTTTTTGTGAGTTTTAAAAGAAGTGAATTGAGTTAGTTTGAAACTCATGTTGCACTAAAGACTATGACATAAGAGCGAATGCGTCGCATATCGCCCAAAGGGCATACGTTAAACACTCTAGACAATGTGAAGAGAGACCTCCCCACTTATCATTCCTCATGTACTTAAGGCTTGTAGCGTACAATACTTGTCATTCTTTATTAAATGTCTTAAAAGAGTTTGAGATGAGAAGAGAAGACACCAGACTCTAAAGGGGACTAAGAAACCCTAATATTGTCATGCAAAGTGGTCCTAATGTTGGGATTGAAAAAAGGTACTACCTAATGTTATCATGCAAAGTATTGAAATCCTTATGTCTTTCCTACTCCCATCTTAAACAGAGGGACTAGGAATCCTAAGGGATCATGTGAACAAGTACAGGTAAACACAATGCATAATCAATCACAGATGAAAATAAAGAAAATACTTAAACAACTCTATGCAAGATGGAAAGAGATATGCAAAAGAAAACAAAATATGCAATCATTAAGCATTCATCAAAGACAAACACAAGTCACACATAAGTCAACAAGATGGAAGACTTAAACAAGTTAAGAAAGATGAGAGGGAATGAGAGAAGCAAGCTCCACCAATCAAATGCCATCAACATCATAAGAAGAAAATGTGCTAAACAAAGAAACACAATCAAAGAAGTTAGGGGAGAAATAGAGTGGGGCAGCAACCACATCATGAACATCTCAACCAAACACTCACTCATGATCAAATAAAGAAAAGCACCCAAACAACTCAAAAGAAATTCAATTGTTCACGACAAAGCTCAGTGAAACAAAACATCATGAACAAGTACATAACCATCAAGGTCAGAAGTGAACCCAAGTGATATACCTCAAATTCAAAATCAAGTTATCAAGCCAACACAATAATGATCAAATTCAAATTGAAAGACCAGATTCCAAACAAGAGTCTCACGCTTCAAACATAAGTGGAAATACATGATCAAATAAGACTTGTGGCACAAGGTACACATCTAATAGACCTATAATCATGTAAGGAAGCACCTCAAACATGTCAACAAGAGTTAACAAGACTCAAGAGTATTAGAACACATATTGGTTCTTAATAATATCTCTATGTTTTGATGATAACTATTATGAAATTTTGTAATTAAGAATTATATACTCTAAAATTTGCTTAAGAGTTTTTACTGCAGATAGTAAAGGAATTAACACTCCAGAAGCAAATCAGAATTGAACATAAGAAATTTGCTAGACTCTGAAGCGCCAGATGCAATCATTAGAAGATTCTGAATGCTGCCAACAGAAGATCCTGAGCGTAGCCTCCAGAAGATTCTGAAGCAGAAACTCCAGAAGAATCTGAAGCAAGTTAGAAGCATATGAACCAAAGAAGAATTATGTATGAAGAGTTTTCAAAGCATAGTTACTACAAAAGATTCTGAAAGTATTAAAGCTGCCAGTACTGAAGATCTGTCTCAAATATGCTCTGATCTTAAACACGCTAAAAGCACACCTGCTGCAGAAGACTCTGATTCAGCAAAACTCTGATCATCATCAGAAGGCTTTGATCTAATTAGACTCTGATGAATTTGCTGAAAACTGAAGAAGAATTATTCAAAGTTTATATCCGTTGGAATGATCCAAACGACTCTTTCCTTATTTATGCTAGACACAAGAACACAGACAAAAAGGATTTATCTGTGCTTTCTTCTTCTAGGAAAGGTCACTTGATGTGAAGACAAAAAAGGCTCAGACCTTTTGGACACTCTTCTCAACGTGAAGCTCACCTTGGACCAGCTGCCTATAAAAGCAAGACTTCATCCAGCTTCTTTAGTTGACGTTTTATCCAAAAAGAAATCAACATTCAAGCTCTCATACTATTCATATTCTTTCTAAGAATTAATTTCTTTGTTCTAAATAGTTAAGTGAAAAATCACAATTGTGATAAAGCTTTATAGAAGCAATCTTAAACACTTGTATTTGTATTGCATTTGATTGTAAACCTTAAGAAGATCCAGCTAGGATCAGTAGTTCTTGAGAAGACTTTGAACAGTTGTTCTTAGTGCTTACTATTGTAATCAGTTGATTAAATAGTGGATTAAGTCCTTGATTGAGAAAGGCAAATCACTCTAGGAAGGGTGGACTGGAGTAGTTGAGTTTAATGAACCAGGATAACAATACTTGAGTTTTTATTTCTAAGTTTTAATATTCATATTTATTCAACCCCCCTTCTAATTATTATATCACCTTCAGTTGGCATCAGAGCTCCGGTTCTGTGTGTACTACCACTTCACAGTGACAGTAAAGATCCAGTGCGAAAAACTCTAATATATATTTGGTTGTTACAATGCCTGATAATACAATATCTAAGATTAACAACAAATATGAAGAAAGGGACAAAATCAGCACCAAACCCCCTATGTTTGATGGGGAGAAATTTGATTACTGGAAAGACAGAATTGAAAGTTTTTTCCTTGGATATGATGCTGATTTATGGGATCTGGTCATAGATGGATATGTTCATCCCACTGATGGGAATGGCAAGAAAGTAGACAGAAAATCTATGACAGATGCTCAGAAGAAGGAATTTAGAAATCACCACAAGGCCAGAACAATATTGTTAAATGCAATATCTCACACTGAGTATGAAAAAATTACAAACAGGGAAACTGCATTTGACATGTTTGAATCCTTAAAGATGAATCATGAGGGAAACTCTCAAGTCAAGGAAACAAAAGCTCTGGCTCTGATCCAGAAGTATGAAGCCTTCAAGATGGAAGACTATGAATCTGTTGAAGCTATATTCTCCAGATTTCAAATACTTACAGCTGGACTAAAGGTTTTGGATAAAGGATACTCTACTGCTGATCATGTGAAAAAGATCATCAGAAGCTTACCTACCAGATGGAGACCTATGGTGACTGCGCTGAAGATGGCTAAAGATCTGAACAAGATCTCCTTGGAGGAACTGATCAGTTCACTTAGAAGTCATGAAATTGAACTTGAGGAAGATAAACCTCAAAAGAAAGGTAAATCTATTGCTTTAAAATCTAATAAATATGCTAAAGCATTGCAGGTAATAGAGGAAAGCTCTGAAGAATCCTCATCTGAAGATGAAGATGAACTATCCATGTTGTACAGAAGAATAAACAAACTCTGGAAGCATAAAGGAAGGAAGTTCAAAAACTTCAGGAAGCCTGACCAAAGAAAAGAATCTTCTAGACACAGAAGATCTGGCAAAAAGGGGGTTGTATGTTATGAATGTAAAGAACCTGGACATTACAAAAATGAATGTCCAAAGGTGCTGAAAGAAAAGCCTAAAAGAAAATTCGATAAGAAGAAAAAGGTTCTAATGGCCACCTGGGATGATTGAGATACATCTGAATCTGAATCTGAGTCAGAAGAAGAATGTGCCAATGTAGCTTTGATGGCAGACATAGAAGATCAGGAAGAAGGAACTTCAGGATCTGAATCTGACTCTAACGCTGAAGAGGTAATGGCTAAACTCACTAAAGAAGAAATTATCAAAGTTTTATCAGAAGTTCTGAAGAGCTATAACAATATTAAGCTCAAATACAAGAAGAGTAAAAGCAATCTTGTATCTGAGAATAATATTCTCAAATCAGAAGTAGCTGAGCTAAATGAAAAGAATTTAAAATTGAAAAATGATTCTGAATTAGCTCAACAAAACTCTGATTCTGAAACTGAATCTGAATGCAAAAATATTTTGGAAAAATATGATTATAGCTTTCAGAAGTTTCTTGCTAAAAGCATAGACAGAAGCAAAATGGCTTCTATGATCTATGGAGTTAGCAAAAATAACAGAAAAGGAATTGGATATGAATCTTCCTCTGGAAAGGATTTAAATCCAAAACCTATTGATAAAATTATCATCAAGAAAACTCCTTTATATTCCCACTTTAAATTTGGTCACTTGAATGATATTGAACAAACATGTTCTGAAAAGAATATTCATGTGTTTAAATCTAAGGCTAGTCAGAATAAACCTTATGTTGAAAAACAGAAGTTTAGACAAACCTTCAGAACAACTAACCCTAAAGGACCCAAGAAGATCTGGGTACCTAAGAGTAAAATAGTTCCTGTTGCAGATGTTCTTAGCAGCAAGGTCAGGACGCCAATCATGGTACCTGGACTCTGGATGCTCACGACACATGACAGGAGAAAGGTCTATGTTCCAAAGTCTGGAGCTTAGATCTGGAGGTGATGTGAAATTTGGAGGGAATCAGAAAGGCAAGATCATTGGATCTGGCACCATTGGAAATGGTAAACTTCCCTCTATCACTAATGTTTTACTTGTTGAAGGGTTAAAGCATAACTTATTATCCATAAGTCAATTAAGTGACAATGGTTATGATATAACCTTTAATCAAAAATGTTGTAAAGCTATTAGTCAAAAAGATGGCTCTATTCTATTTAGTGGAAAGAGGAAAAACAACATTTATAAAATAAATCTTTCAGAACTTAAAGTTCAAAATGTTAAATGCCTCTTGTCTGTTAATGAGGAGCAATGGGTCTGGCACAGAAGATTGGGACATATTAATATGAGACGTATATCTCAGATTAATAAACTTAATCTTGTCAGAGGACTTCCTAATCTAAAGTTCACCTCAGATGCTCTTTGTGAAGCATGCCAAAAAGGGAAGTTTTCAAAATCATCTTTTAAATCAAAAAATGTTGTTTCTACTTCTAGACCACTAGAATTACCTCATATTGATCTGTTTGGACTAGTGAAAACTGCATCCATCAGAGACAAGAAATATGGATTAGTCATTGTTGATGACTATAGTAGATGAACATGGGTAAAGTTCTTAAAACACAAGGATGAGTCACATTCTATGTTCTTTGACTTCTGCAAGCAAGTCCAGAATGAAAAAGATTTCAAAATTATAAAAGTCAGAAGTGATCATGGTGGTGAATTTTAAAATAAATATTTTGAAAAGTATTTTAATGAAAATGGAATTGCTCATGATTTTCCTGTCCTAGAACTCCACAACAAAATGGGGTTGTAGAGAGGAAAAACAGAACTCTGCAAGAAATGGCCAGAACCATGATCAATGAGACAAATCTGGCAAAACACTTTTGGGCAGAAGCAATCAACACAGCCTGTTACATTCAGAACAGAGTGTCTGTAAGACCTCTTCTGGAGAAGACTCCATATGAATTGTTGAAGAACAGAAAGCCCAACATTTCATATTTTCATCCTTTTGGATGTATTTGCTATATGTTAAATACTAAAGAAAATCTGAACAAGTTTGATTCCAAAGCACATTAGTGTTTCATGCTTGGATATTCTGAACGCTCTAAAGGCTACAGAATATACAACACTGAGACACAGATTATGCAAGAATCTATTCATGTTAGATTTGATGATAAGCTTGGCAGTAAAAAGCCAAAGCAGTCTGAAAACTCTACAGATAGAGAAGTAGTCTTCACAGACTCTGAAGGCTCAGAGGCAGACAAAGCTCAAGTAAAGGAACCAGAAGCAACACCAGAGGCAATTCCTTTAACTTCTCAGATGAACAATTTAAATATTTCTGAAGAATCAACTGTTAGAAGATCATCTTCCAGAATCAAAACTTCTCATCCAGAGAATGTTATAATTGGAAAGAAGGATGATCCCATCAGAACAAGATCCTTTCTAAGATCATCTGAAGCATCATTATTTGGACTGGTGTCAGAAATTGAACCACTTCTGTAGATGAAGCTCTGCAAGACAATGATTGGATTATTTCCATACAAGAAGAGTTAAATTAATTCACCAGAAATGATGTGTGGGATTTATTTCAAAGACCAAAAGGATTCAATGTAATTGGAACTAAATGGGTCTTCAGAAATAAGCTTAATGAGAAAGGAGAAGTTGAAAGAAATAAGGCAAGGCTTGTTTCTCAAGGGTACAATCAACAAGAAGGTATTGATTATACTGAAACTTATGCTCCAGTGGAAAGGTTAGAATCTATACGCCTTCTTATTTCATTTGCTGCACAAAATAACATCACTCTGTATCAGATGGATGTTAAAAGTACCTTTCTAAATGGTATTATAGAAGAAGAAGTTTATGTTCACCAGCCTCCTGGTTTTGAGAGTGAAATTTATGCAGATCATGTTTTCAAACTAAAGAAATCTCTGTATGTTTTAAAACAAGCTCCCAGAGCTTGGTATGAGAGATTGAGCAATTTTCTTCTGGAGAAAAATTTCATCAGAGGCAAAGTGGACACAACACTCTTTTGTAAATCATTTAAGAAAGATCTTCTAATTTTTCAAATTTATGTGGATGATATAATATTTGGATCTACCAATACTATGCTGGGAAAGGAGTTTGCTAAATGTATGCAGGCAGAATTTGAAATGAGCATGATGGGAGAACTAAGATTCTTTCTGGGAATTCAAGTCAATCAAACTCCAGAGTGCACTTACATACATCAGACCAAATATGTTAAAGAACTTCTGAAGAAATTTAACATGACTGATAGTAAGCTGGCAAAGACTCCCATGCATCCAACTAGCTCACTTGGCAAGGAAGAGGTAAGTAAGAAAGTAGATCAGAAGCTCTACAGAGGTATGATAGGATCTCTTCTTTACTTAACTGCTTCTAGACCTGACATATTGTTCAGTGTATGCTTGTGTGCTAGATTCCAATCAGATCCTAGAGAATCACACTTGACAGCTGTCAAGAGAATTCTAAGGTATCTAAAAGGTACTTCTAATGTGGGTTTGTGTTACAGAAAATCTGATGATTTCAAATTAGTTGGATTCTGTGATGCTGACTACGCTGGAGACAAAGTGGAAAGAAAAAGTACTTCTGGAAGTTGTCAATTTCTAGGAAGAAATCTAATCTCTTGGTACAGCAAGAAGCAACTCACAATTGCACTTTCAACCATAGAGGCAGAATATATTGCTGCTGCTGGATGTAGCACGCAGATGCTCTAGATGAAAAGTCAGCTAGAAGATTATCAAATATTTGAAAGTAACATTTCTATCTTTTGTGATAATACTTCTGCTATATGTTTGTCTAAAAATCCCATTTTACATTCTAAGGCAAAACATATAGAAATTAAGCATCATTTCATCAGAGACTATGTTCAGAAGTGAATTATAAATTTGGCCTTTGTTGACACAAATCATCAATGGGCAGACATTTTCATAAAACCCCTTGTTGAAGATAGATTCAAATTTATTCTGAAAAATATTGGTATGGATTTTTGTCCAGAATGATATTTATCAGAAGCAAATTTTACAGATGCAAAAATGCCTAATGCTCTGAAGTATTTCTTCTGATTGCTTATGTATTTTCTTTAATTTTTTTTTTTGTGAAACTCTGAACTAACAATCCTTAGAGGATCTGAACGTTGGTTAACGTTTCATTTCTCAAGAGAATTCAGAACACATGCAAGCAAACACGTGTCACTCCAAATCTGCAAAGGTGGCGTGAACACTACTGAAGAGACGTTTGAGGTGAAGTTTGAATAGTGAAAATCTTGATTTCCCCCCCAAATTTTCAGAATCAATAAATGCTTGAAATGATTTTTATTCTTTTCATTGCTTTGTGTGAACGTGCTTTATCTGACTGTTTGTATGCCTGATTGTTTAGTATAAATACCTCACTTCTCACCACATTCACACTTTTCGCAACTCATTTGTTTATGCATTTCTGCCTTCTCTTCTCTCTTCATAAAAACCTTAAGCGTGTGACAAATCCATCTTCAATGGCAACTTCATCATCAACTGCTGCACAATTTCAATCTACAATGGCTGCAGTTACCTCTGCTAATATGGGCGTAACTCCTTATACTCCACCAAAATGAACATTGCTAACACCTGTTGAAAAGCTGGAGGTTCTATGTGAATCAATGGTGGAATTTGATTCACTTGCTGAGAATGGGTTTGAATTTCGCTCCATTATAGGTGCTCAAGGATGGGTGAAGTATTTTGACAGACTTTTTGGACCAGTTTACCCTTTCTTATGAAAGAGTTCTGGATCCATGCCTCTATATACCCTAAGTTTATTTTATCTTCTGTTCTGGGCAAAGAGATAATCATAACAGAAGATCTGATTAGAAAACTCATTGGCTATGAGGAAACAGATGGAGTGTCACACTTGCCAGCTGGGCGTGTTGATATGGATGAAGTATATGAAGAAGTGATGACTGCTGGACAAGCTTCTAATAAGTTCAAAGATCTGAAGCCTTTCTACAAGATCTGGGCTAAGATTTTCATGGGATGCATTCATCACAGAAAGTTAACAAACTCTCCAGACTATGTCAATAATGAACAGCTCTACTTTATGTATTGCCTAAGTCAGAGCACCAAGGTAGATCTTCCATATATTCTTTTTATGCATCTATGGAATCATATAAATGCTTCTAGAGAATATGTGAAAGAAAAAGGTCAGAAGATCAGAACTTGAATTCCTTTTGGAAGGTTAATCTCAGATCTTCTAACAGAAAATGGACTTGTAACTGCTCTGTACGCTGCTGGAGTCATAGAGGAATTGGAATTTATTTTGGGAAAGCCTCTGAATGCCAAAAGTCTTCAGAGACTTAAAATAGTGGAAGAACTCACAACAGCTCCCAAGAAGCTGAACATTGCTGAACTAAGTCAGAAGAGAACTCCTGTAGATGATTACCCTCTGTTCTATGCTGAAGAACCAAGGGAAATTGTAGTTAGATATATTGATGAGTGCAAGGCAGAAGGAAAGCCTATTCCTGCAGATATTATAAAGAGAGCAAGACAACCATTTCCTGTTGTAGAAGAAGAAGAAACACCAAGAAAGAGGACTCAACCAGAAGCAGAAGTTGCACCTGTTCAGAAGAAGCCTAAGATTGCTGAGAAGCCACAAAAGCTGCTAAAGAGGAAAGAATCTGGAGACACTCCTTCTGTTCCTGCTAAACGCATCAAAATCAAAGCTACTAAAACTTCTGTATCTTCTGCAAATCCTATTGTTATAAATGATTCAAATGTTAAGTCTATTCCCAAACCACCCTCTACATAAAATAAATCTGTTACTGCTCCACCTCATGTTTCAATTCCATCTCCTCAAAAATCATCTAATCCAATTTCCATCTCACCTGTAAAACAATCCATTGTACCTAAACCATCAACAACAAAACCACCAATTCAAACTCCACAACCAGAAGTTCCAACTAAACAATCTGTATCATAAAAACAACCATAAGAAAAACAACCCACAGAACAACAACAAACAACAAAACCATCTGCACAACAAAAGCCATCTGAACAACAACACCAACCTCAAGAAAAACAACCAGAAAAATCATCTGAACCTCTACCAGAAAAAGACTCTGAACATCAACCACAAAAATCATCTGAACCTCAAATACAACAACAAAAGACACAACCACAATCACAAAATCCACCATCCAACACATCTAAACCCACTGCATCTGTTCCAGTTTCATCTAAACCAATAAAAATTTCATCTGATCCACCCACATCAGAACCCCCATCAAAACCCTCTGAAAATCCTTCAGAATCAACTCTACCATCTAGAACCAACATCCCTGAGACAGAAGTTCTTGATGTGACACCTCTGAAAACTGTTTTTCAAGTGTCTTCTACCTCCTACACACCAACCATATCATCCAACTCCTCAGAATCTGACATACACCCAGATTTTCTGGTATCCCCCTCTCATAGAGATTCTGAGGTAAACTAACCAGAACCCTCTATATCTTCCAAAGTTCCTATTCCAGATCCTATTCCCACACCTACACCATCATCTGAAATTCTCATTCCAAATCCTAACCCAACATCTACCCCAAGAAAATCTATTTCATGTGCACAATTCTCATCTCTTTTTAACAATCTTGCCTATGGCTTCAAACTCAAAGACTTCTATGACAGAGTTGAACCATCTGACCCTTTCACTCCTTTGAAACCCAAACTTACAATCACCCTACCATCTGTGCTTCTCACCTATATTCAATCAATTTCAGAAGTAGGTTCATTAGGAACAATATCATATTCTGCTAAATCTGCAAAAGCTGTTACTTCAGCTATACCTGTTTCATCTGATAAACCTGTTGCTTCTGATAAACCTGCAAAATCTGCTTTCCAACCTTACACTAATAAACCATTTGATGTTGTTTCTAATAACTCAACTGCCAAACCATGTTTGATAAATGCTCTGAAAAGATCAAAATCAGACAAATCCTCTGAAATTCCATTCTTCCCCTACTACCCTCCTCCTCTGATTTCCATTCAGAAATCCTTATTTCCACCTACTCCTCAACCAAAACCAATAACATTGGAGACTCTGTTACACCCCAAACCTAGACTAAACATTGATAATTTATTTACATGTTTTTTGCAAGAAATACAATTGTATTTAGGTACTGTACAGAGGAAGTGTTCAGCAACAATGGATGCACAAGAATATGATGTCATCTGGAATGGCTTCATCAACAGATTCAACACTGTAGCATCAAATCTGAAGAACATATGTTCTGATGATGCGAAGCTCAGGTTTGCTGAAGCTGCAAGAAGTCTGTTCTGGACTATCAAGAGATCTGGACCACTGCTTCTTACAAATGCTCCTCCATCATCAGAAGAAACTACTGCTTCTACATCTGAAGACAATCCTATGGCCATGACTCTGATAGAACAACCTTCTGGCTCTACTGCTCCAAGCTCTGCAGTGCCTATGGAAATTGACTCTGTTCAAGCTCCAGAAAATGCTCAACCTTCTTCATTTGAGATAAAGAAAGAACATCCAGATTTTGAGGATAAATTTGCTGCTCTGGAAGCTGGTCAATCAGAAATCAAGTCTTGGATGGCTAAACAGGATAAAAAGTCTGAAGACATGACTGAGTGGATGTCAAAACAGGATCAGAAGAATGAAACAATGGCTAAGTGGATGTCAAAGCAAGAACAATCCTCATCTGAGATCACGGATCTGTTGAAGATGCTTTTGTCAAAACACTCTTAGTTTTTCATTTTTTTCATTCTGTTGTTTTTGCATCTAATGTTTGCTTATGTATTTTTGAATATCTTCTAATGCATGTACTCTTGCTCTGAACTAAATTGAATGAAATCTCAAAGTTTTCTCCACATGATTTATTTCATTTACTATTTCCGTTTATTTGTCTTTACAACGTTATTACTTTTTGCTTATGACAAAAAAGGGGGAGAAAATATAGATCTGAACTGTTTAATTAAACTTCACTAGAATGAAACTTCAGACATATAAATTTTATCTAACAATTAATCTAAGTATTTCAGAACATTTGATAAGTACACTCTGTAAAAGAAACTCTGAGACTCTCAGATCATTGTGACAATTATCAAACTCTGACTTTGAAATATGCAAGACACTCTGACTCTCAAATGTTAAAGAACAATCAAGCTCTAACTCTAAAAATTACTCAAGACAAAAGGGAAGTTTCTATTCCTTATTTGTATTTAATTCAGGGGGAGATTCATCATCTCAGGGGGAGTTATAATTATCATATTTTCAATTAAACAAAATTTCTGATGTTTTTGTCATCATCAAAAAGGGGGAGATTGTTAGAACACATATTGGTTCTTAATAATATCTCTATGTTTTGATGATAACTATTATGAAATTTTGTAATTAAGAATTATATACTCTAAAATTTGCTTAAGAGTTTTTACTGCAGATAGTAAAGGAATTAACACTCCAGAAGCAAATCAGAATTGAACATAAGAAATTCGCTAGACTCTGAAGCGCCAGATGCAATCATTAGAAGATTCTGAATGCTGCCAACAGAAGATCCTGAGCGTAGCCTCCAAAAGATTCTGAAGCAGAAGCTCCAGAAGAATCTGAAGCAAGTCAGAAGCATCTGAACCAAAGAAGAATTTTGTATGAAGAGTTTTCAAAGCATAGTTACTACAGAAGATTCTGAAAGTATTAAAGCTGCCAGTACTGAAGATATGTCTCAAATATGCTCTGATCTTAACAAGCTAAAAGCACACCTGCTGTAGAAGACTCTGATTCAGCAAAACTTTGATCATCATCAGAAGGCTCTGATCTAATTAGACTCTAATGAATTTGCTGAAAACTGAAGAAGAATTATTCGAAGTTTATATCCGTTGGAATGATCCAAACGACACTTTCCTTATTTATGCTAGACACAAGAACACAGATAAAAAGGATTTATCTGTGCTTTCTTCTTCTAGGAAAGGTCACTTGATGTGAAGACAAAAAAGGCTCAGACCTTTTGGACACTCTTCTCAACGTGAAGCTCACCTTGGATCAGCTGCCTATAAAAGCAAGACTTCATCCAACTTCTTCAGTTGAAGTTTTATCCAAAAAGAAATCAACATTCAAGCTCTCATACTATTCATATTCTTTCTAAGAATTAATTTCTTTGTTCTAAATAGTTAAGTGAAAAATCACAGTTGTGATAAAGCTTTATAGAAGCAACCTTAAACACTTGTATTTGTATTGCATTTGATTGAAAACCTTAAGAAGATCCAGTTAGGATCAGTAGTTCTTGAGAAGACTTTGAACAGTTGTTCTTAGTGCTAACTATTGTAATCAGTTGACTAAATAGTGGATTAAGTCCTTGATTGAGAAAGGCAAATCACTCTAGGAAGGGTGGACTGGAGTAGTTGAGTTCAACGAACCAGGATAAAAATACTTGAGTTTTTATTTCTAAGTTTTAATCTTCATACTTATTCAACCCCCCTTCTAAGTGTTATCTCACCTTCAAAGAGTTCCTCAAGGGATCACACAAGATCATATCCCAAAACTAGGTCAAAGCTTGCATATATTCACATAGTTAAATAACTTTGAATTTGAGGCATCCACCAAAAATAGAAGCAAGTTCAAATAAAATCCAAATAAAATGGCAAACTCAAGTTGGACAAATCCAAAATCAGTGTGCAAAAGATCAAGGCAACAATCAACTCAAAGCACCACTAATCATGTTAATAAAGGCATAGTGTTCAACTTATCGACTATCCATCGAGGGTCCAACAAAAAGCCAATGAAAAACAATTAGGAAATGATCATCAAGACCTCAAACCAGCCCTCAAATATGCCTCAATCAAACACCTAAGTGTGAGAGGACAATTGGTCTACGGGGGTGCTAAACCAAGGTCAAAGATCAAACCTAAATTCCATGTATCAACCATAAAACCACTTTGTAAATTAAATTGATCAAAAATACTAAAAATAATTGAAAAATAAAATAAAAATATGGAAAAGTATCCTAACATCCTAAAATGTCAGAAACATATTTTTGTTGATTTTTGTGAAGACAAAAACTATTTTAAAATGAATTAAAATGAAAATGTAACAAAAATAAAAATAAAATAAAAATAGAAAGCAAGGAGGGGTATGAAAGCAATTCTGGTTGAACTAGGATCATGTTCACATGCTAATGGGCCTCAAAAATGGGGGGTGGGAATATCAGAATTTCAAAGCCCAAATCACAAGAATTCAGTTTCTAAATGAAACGATGTGTTTCATTAAAAACGTGGCCAGCCAGCTCAAATTCAACATGCCACACACGCAGGTCAACGCCTAGTCACCCCAACACCTCAGCACACACCTCAGACGTCGAAGCCTTAGCTCCGGTCGTCTTACCCGGTGAGCCTCATCGGCATAGGCTAAAAATCATGATAAAAATGCCAACTCTTGGTACAATTTTAAAGATCTTTTCATGTAGAATACTAATCCATCCTTAGTTTTTCAAAAAGGTTCTTAAAAGATGAAGAAAACAAGCCACGAAAATTTAACACTCCAACTGAAAATGGTTCAAACAAGCATGAAAAGTATCCAAACATTGCCTACACGAAGTAGGTATTCAGATGCACCCAGAATGATCTTAAATGTGTGCCTAAAATGGGAGATTCGGAAGGTGGAAAATTACCTAACGGAGTTGCTCCGTTGGCCCTTCAAACCTTGTGCAAGCTTTACTCTAAAGCTCATAATCCAACCCTTATGCTTCAGTGATAACAAGATCAAACAGAAATGGGAGGAAAACTCAGTGAGGAATCAAATTCGAAGAGAGAGAAAACTCTAAAATTCGTTTGATGGAAAATGCTCTTCCTTGCAGCTACCCCACCTCTAATCAATTAGGGTTTGCTCACAGCTTAAATATGAAGGCTTTTGGGGAGTTCATGCAGACCCATGTTGAGTGATTTGTTTGATTTCACACTTTTGCCAAAAACATCCAAGTATAGTGTACACACGGGTTTGAGGTTTTATGAATCATTCCGCCCACTCTTGCTAATCATGTGGAGGTAAGGAAAGGAATAGTGGTTGTTTGGAGAAATGAAAATGAGTTTGAATATGGTTTTGGACAATTACCTCATATGGTGTGATATTTGAAAAATGTCATGACATGTTGGTTTATGTTGGCTCATTTTGGGTAAGGAGTATCATGCACATGATATGATGATAGTAAGGCATCAAAAGTTCAAAAACCACTTCATTTGGTGACTTGAAATGGAAAGAAATCAAACTAGGTGCAAAAAGTCAAGTTCCCATGCTTACCATGGCTTAATGGTCTCATAAATCATCAAAGGCTATGGAAATTGAGATCAAGATGATGTTAAGATCATATGACACAACTTTCATGTTTTTTGAAAATGGATTTGAGGTCTTGAAGTGGATGAAATTGGTCCTTGAAATGAATGACCTAAAACTAGGTTTCCAAAGTTGCCCTTGAATTGTGAAGACCATAAATAGAGATGTATGAATCCAATGGATTAGTTCTTGTACTCAAAATAAATTTTGAAAGATGATGAATAAGTCTCATGTTTGTTGGAAAATAAGACAAGACTTGTACCCTAGTGAATTTTGTCCTTGAAGTTAGGTACCAATAAGAGGATTTTACACTTAGAACCAACTGCAACCCTAATTTAGTAACTTCTTGAACTCTTGGATCTTCTTGACTTAATATCAACATGACATTTGATATGTCTTATGATGACTTCTCATGGCTTCAATGATCAAGAACCAAACCTTGAGCTCTCTCAAATCCACTGTTGACTTTTGTTGACTAGATGAAACCCTAACACCTTATCCATTGACTGAGGTTCTTGTAAATAGTTTATGTGATCATACCAACTCCATAGAGGACCCCTAGGGTAGAAAATGAGCTTTTGAACCATATCTCAATCAAGGAAAAAACCTCATGTGCTTCTACTCATCCTCAAGATAGGAAATGATACCCACACACAAACTTTCTCCTCTCAAGGAGCTTTGAGACCCAACTCTGATGATCATGAACTCTTGATGACCTAAAAATGTACCCTTGCTTGAACTTGAACATGAAATTTCTCTCTTGAATGGCATATACAACCTCCTGATCCCTTGTTTAGAACCAATGCTATGCACAAATGCAAATGCTAAATGTTATGAAACATAAGCCAAGATAGTAGAAAAGGTTTGGCAAATTTTGGGGTCCAACAGGGAGGAGGCTCTATCAAGGCCTATAAGGATTGACTCTGACCGTGTCAGGGGTGTGCTCATCAAGATATCATACCTTGCACCTACGTATTCCCATTAACCAATGAGAAATCAGAGTGTCTATAGTTCAGAGACGACTAAGGAATGACTTTAACAAAAGTCAAGGGGAAAGGTAAGAAATCATCACTATGATTCTTACATAGAGTTAACAAACTCTATCTTAAGGTTCTAGTTGAGGAATACTCCTAACAAGGGATATGTCTCTTAGACTTAAAGTAAAGTCTAATGGCTAAAGGTTCTAACTTAACTAAGTTAGGGTTCAAAGTGACTTAACAAAATCAGAGGGAGGGTAATGAGCTATCTATGACCCAAGGGTCAATAGAGAGACTTTCCTTTGGAAGGGGAAAAGATGAGGCAACTGGATGAGAACTAACAAGTTCCATCACTTGGGGAAATAACTTAACAAAGCATAAATATTGAAACATGATGAATATATAAGAGGTATGGTTACAAACCAAGAGCATGCAAGCATATGACAATATCAAGCAAAGACTATAAACAAGGAAAATGATTACCATTAATGTAAACACAAAGATATTACAATGTCTAGAAAGAGGTTCTTACAAAAACCAAATGACATATCTTAACAAAGAATGAGGTAACAACCATAAACAAATATCTTAACAAAGATGAGGTAACAACCAAGAAATAAATGCTAACAAGTTACAACTTGAGGTAAGCATGTTATAGGTTTGAAGAATGTCAAATGTAACCATATAAGAGCAAAGATCATACATTTGCTAACAATCAAATGCAAATAAACAAGCAAACAATGTCACAACCAAGCAAGTAAGTATTTCAATGCTTTATGAGGAATTCCATCAGTTCAAGGCAACAACCGTAAATGAAGCAAATCCTAATATACTAAGTTCTAACAAGACTCAAAAGAGTGAGGAATCAAATAAAAAGTAAAATCAAGAAGTCACAACATCTAGGGATAACGTGGTTCACAAACATGCAAACTGTGAAGATAAGTCAAACAGATGCTTACAAGAAAAGATGGAGATGCAATAGTCAAGCACACAAAGGAAATAACAAAGCAAGTTCAGAACAATTTCAATTTAAACCCAAAGAAAATGAAATCAAAATTTTTTGAAATGAAGATTGAAAGATAGGAGGGTAAAAACCCTAAAATGGAACACAACTTCCTTACAATAAAGTGTTTCTAAAATATTAATTTTAGAATTCTTTAAGTACTACATGGAAATAGTTTACAACACAAGAAGTTAGAAAAAAGAACCAATCAAAAATGATAAAAATTGGTCAAGTTGTGTTAAATTGAAGTTTTAAGAAAAATCAGATAAATTAGTAATTAAAAAAAAGGAAAGTGTCTCATCCAAGGCTTGAACTCAAGACCTTGATATCACAATACCAAAACATAGCCAAGTCTACCACCATGCGCATGTGGTCATTGAATGGAAAACAAAAATAAAATATTGAAAATGATGAAAATAGATAAAATGCTAAAAATTTTCCCTCGCTAAGGGTCGAACACGGGACACAAGGCACAACAAGGTACATGAACACAAGGCAATAACCTATGGGGTGGCGATACATCCAATGTATCAAGCCACCCCATTGACTCTTATACCTATCAAGGAAAATTTCTGGTCAACATCCAAGGCAACTCAAGGCAAAACTTGTCAAAAATGATTTCATTCTAAATCAGTCAAAACCCAACCTTTTTTAGTGAAATTTAAATCAAAACCACTTGTTTTTCTAAGAGGAATAAGACGGTGTCAATCAAAACTCCAAATAATACACACACACACACACACATACACACACACACACACCGAGATTCGAATGAACATGCAAAAAGAAGTTTGAGATTCATTTGGGAGTCTAATGGATCAAAACTGATGAGTTCAAATCCCAACCAAAGTCTGCACATGTTTGGAATGCACTACTTATGATTATGCTCAAGGAGATGAGCTTAGTTTCTCACTGAATCATGAAGTGACAAATCAAGTTGCAATTTAAGGAAGTGGTTTAGAATAAGATTTGTGTCTAAACACTGTCAAAGCAATGGTTTATGACTGCAACTTGTATCAATTCAAATTGAAAACAGGCCATGAACCTAACATACATGAATTGCAATAACCTAAAAGGAAGCTTGATGGTATTAGAAGTTGACAAAATCAATGCACCAATAAATTCACCAACAACTTCGATAGCTAGTATGAACCTATGCAGAAACTTCTCAAACCAAACTAACTTAATTAGACAGCCATGCCAAGAGTCTAACCTATATGTACTCTAAAAGATCAATTGGAAATCTGATAAGAATTCCAGGTTTGAAAAAAAACTCCCAATGAATCTAGACAACAAGTAAAGTATAATATCAACATCTTTAATATGTCAACAGAGTTTGAAACTCAGTCTGTTTTCCAAAAATGCAAGCATTAGTGCCATACTTAAAATTGAAAAAACAAGTTTGGCAACAGATGCAGCAGCAAATTGTTGATTACCAACCTCAGTTCCAAACAAACCCTTCAAATGAAAATCACAGCATGACCAAACTTCTAATATGAGAAACTAATTTTGATAACAACCAGGTATGATGAGTTGACAAACTCAGACCTCAAAGACAATCATTGGCAACATGGTTACATTGTCAAAGCCTCAAATCATTCCATCAAACTAACTCACAGCATGAAGTCACAATTCAACTAATCAAACAAGGAAACTAACTTAGAACTGAGCAGTACCATAAATCTTGACATTACAATGCCAAGTCAAGAATATTGTACACTCATGCAAATAGTCAATAACTTAAAGCACGTCATCATGAGCTGACAGATCCAAGCTCAAGACATCTCTAATAGAACAACAATGAACTTCAATTATATCATTACTTAACTCGATCAACAAACTAATTTGTGTATATGATATAACAGTGGTTAAATCCCTAATAAGTTTAGCTATGAGAAACTATTTTTGGAAGCAACAAACATAAGCTTGTAAATTTAACAAGACCACATATAAAAATATCAAGTCAATACTTAAATGAAAGTTAAAAAATTTCCTCTTAGTAACACACACAAGTTTAAGTCAACAGTAGTCATGAGCTTACTAATACAACATTCAAGACAATTTTGACAGCATAGTCACCATTTAAACATAACAATGTTTAATCCATAAACCAATCAATACATACATGATGCATATTAATGGGTAAGTTAAAAATGACAAACCTCTTGTAGTCTTCCCACAATAAGATAGCTGCAAGAACAAGAACTCCCTCCCTCCTTTGAGCAAGCTTGTGAATGTTGCTTCTTCTTGAAGAAACAAAAGAATCTTTAAGACAGTTTGAGTAGGTAGATTTCCAGTTGTTGTTTAAAGTTATGGACATTTAGTATGACCAAAATAGAGTGTGTTTAAAGTGTCACAATGGTGGAAATTGATCTATATAGTGAATTGGTCCATTTCATGCATAAAAGTCAAACTATGGTGTGTGGGAAGTTGACTTTTTGATCTATGGTTCTTTTGATGAAACTAATGATTGGAATAGCTTCAAATGCTCACTTTAAGTTTGTGTGGATGGTTTATATGGTGGTTATATGGCTAGAAGTGATGTTGGTGTGAAACTTGCAAGAAGACAAATTTGGTGATTTTGTGGTTTTCTTCACTTACAAGCAAAGATTGTGAGAATGAGAGCTATGTTTCTCTTGGGTTTTTTTTAGAGCTTCGGTGTGTTTGATATCATGATATGGATCCTCTATTTATAGGCCAAGTGAGAGGTTGGGGCAGATTTGTCCAAGTGGTATTAGTGAAAAGATCTCATGAATCTAGGTGATGGTTTATTCTGCTGGTTTTGCTTGTCCCAAGGTGCATAGACCTATAAAAACAGCTAGCAATGATTTGTGAGGAGTGGTCTTAGAGTTCACAAGGACACCCTCCATGCTGCAGCCATCAATACTCTCTCTCATGGTGTACCTTTTGTACTTTTCTTTATTAAACTAATGGATTATGGATGAATCTTTGGATTTGCTTGGTTTCTTTTCTGATATAGTTCATTGAACCCTCTAACACATCATATCAGATGTATTTCCATAGTTATAAATGAAGTGCATAGTTAGAAATCAAGTTTATGTTGAGTTTTGGCATGATGGCAATCAAGTGTTTAGGCCCAGCTTGTCCAATTCGAAACTCTCAGCTCACAAGGGCTACGGAGGAGTTCTTGTACTTTTTGGAAATCCCTAATTATTCCCTACAACTTTCATGTTTACTTAATTTTCAAATTCCAAGTGGAACTAGGTCAAAAAATCCCTCAAAGTTGGCTGAAAACATGTATAAAAATGCCAAAAAATTAGAATTTTTAAAGGGTTTTCTCCCTCTTGTGATGATTTTGACTAGAACTCCAAATCTATGAATTTTTTGCCCATGGGTCACCTTTAAACTTTTGTAGGGCTTGCCAAGACCTTTACAACAAGCTTTGAACCACCATATTTGGATGTGTGGTTAGGAAGTTATGGTCTTGCCCCTTTCAAAACCCTAATTCCCGACTTTTCGATTACTCCTCAATCCTTGATCCAATGGTAATAAAACATCATGACTAGATGTAATATGTTATTAGGAACATATTTTCTTCAAACTTTAAGGTCAAATTCCTTATGGTCAAAGAGTTGACTTTTCAGTCAAACGGACCAATCGATCGAAAAACCCTGAATCGACTATTGATGTTCTGGGTCTTCTGAAGTCTTGAAACTTATTGGGTGGAATTCACTAAGCCATATAGCTTCATGGACCATGATTCCATCATTGGAACAACTTTTAAATCAAAAGTCAAACTACAATTGACTTTTCCTAATCAAAAACCCTAATCGGGAGTCCTGAACTACACTGTTCTTGATCTTTGGGTGACAACCTCAAATTGGACTTATACTTGACCAAATTTAGTATCTTTGATGATATAGAGACTTGTTCCATGGAGAATCAATCCAAGACAATGAATGATCAAACCATCAAAACCTCGATTCCTGATTGTATGGCACCCTGATTCATCTGTATCTTGACAAAGACAAACTTGAAATAGGTTAAGGTTAGATAAAAAAAATGAAGATGAACCTAGAATGATGATGAAGATATAACAGGTCAAAATTTGGGGTGCAACAGTTCCCTCGTCTTCGCCCGAGGCGAGTGGATAGCTTGTAAAGGGCCTCACGCTTTTGAAACATTATGTGATTAATAAGTAAAAGTCTTTTTGCATTCAAATCATGCTCTCTTTTCTTTCTTTCTTTACTTTTTCACAAATGAACAAATGGAAAAATTTTCTTTTATTTTTCACCTTTCAAATAGCTCATTCTAAACATAATTCATAAACATGCAAAGCAAATAAATGCATTGATAATAATATGACAAATATTTGTTGTAATTTTGGGGTTCCAATTAACCAAGCCGAAGAAGATGGTAAGGAAGATTGTGAATTATCGACTGAACTAGCAAGGCTCTTTGAGCACAAGCAGAAAGAGATTCAACCATACAAAGAGCCGGTGGAAGTTATCAATCTTGGTACTGATGATGTCAAAAAGGAAGGCAATATTGGGGCATCCCTCGCTAAGCATATACACTCAGAGTTGCTCATTGAAAAAGTATGTTAATATTTTTTCATGGTCTTATCAAGATATGTCTGGGTTAGACACCAATATCGTTGAACATCACTTGCCACTCAAGCCTGAAAGTCTTCATATCAAGTAGAATCTCAGAAGGATCAGACCCGACATGGCACTTAAAATCAGAGAAGAGGTAATGAAGCAGTTTGACGCTGGATTCCTAGCCACTTCCGAATATCCTGAATGGATCGCTACCATTGTCGTAGTTCCAAAGAAAGATGGGAAAGTAAAAATGTGTGTACATTATCGAGATCTTAGTAAGGAAAGCCCGAAAGATGATTTCCCTTTGCCTTATATTGATGTTTTGGTAGAGAACACTTCACAATTCTCTGTCTTTTCATTTATGGACGAATTCTCAGGATATAATCAGATCAAGATGTCCCCATCTGACATGGAAAAAACTACTTTCATCATGCCTTAGGGTACATATTATTATAAAATCATGCCATTTGGTCTGAAGAACGCAGGGGTAACATACCAATGTGCCATGACGACCCTCTTTCTAGATATGATCCATAAAGAGATTGAGTTTTACATGGAAGATATGATTGTTAAATCAAGAATTGAAGATGATCATTTGGACCATCTGAAGAAGTTGTTTGACAGACTCTGAATGTTCGGACTGCGGTTGCATCCTGCAAAGTGTACCTTTGGAGTTCGATCTGGTAAACGGTTGGGCTTCATTGTAAGTTAGAAGGACATTGAAGTTGATCTTGACAAGGTTCGGGAAATTCAGAACATGACGCCTCCCAAAACAAAAAAAGAAGTTTGTGGCTTTCTGGGCCGACTTAATTACATTTCTAGATTCATTTCTCATCTAACAGATATTTACGAACCAATATTCAAATTGCTAAGAAAAAATCAATCAGTTGAATGGAACAATAATTGTCAAGAAGCTTTTGACAAAATAAAAAAATATTTAAAACAACCACCGATCTTAGTACCTCCGCTTCCTGTAGGCCTTTAATTATATATCTCACTATTCTCGATGAATCAATGGGATGTGTATTGGGTCAACATGATGACACTGGCAGAAAAGAACATGCAATTTACTATCTGAGCAAGAAGTTCAATGATTGTGAGATCAAATATCACTATTGGAGAAAACTTGTTGTGCTCTAACTTGGGTTGCTCGACCCCTAAGACAATATATGATTTGCCATACTACTTTATTAATATCCAAAATGGATCTGATAAAGTATATTTTTGAGAAGCCTGCTATCTCTGGACGAATTGCTCGGTGGAAAATGCTGTTAACTAAGCTCGATGGTGCTAAAGGTCGTGGAATTGATGATGTCCTCATCTCTCCGACAGGTTTTCATCCCTTCACTGCTAGATTATGCTTTGAATGCACCGGCAATATGGCTGAATACAAAGCATGTATCTATGGTATTGAAGCTGCAATTGACATGAGAATCAAGTTTCTTGAGGTCTATAATGATTCTGCTATGGTGATTGGTCAAGTTAGAGGAAACTTTGTGACTCGGGATTCCAAGCTAGTTCTGTACCAAAAGCACATCGTGAAATTGATTTCCTATTTTGATGAAATCTCTTTTCATCATATTCTTAGGGATGAAAATCAACTAGATAATGGTCTAGCCACCCTGACATCCATGTTTAAAGTCAAGTGGAAAAACAAAGTTCCTTCTATCTGCATTGACCAATTGAACAAACCGACACACTGCTTAGCAATTGAAGGAGAGTCTGATGACAAACCTTGGTTTTACTATATCAAAAGATATTTGGAAAAACAGGAATATCCCAAGGGTATCACTATCACTAACAAGAAATCTCTCAGACGGCTCTGCACTAAGTTTTTCTTGAGTGGTGGTATATTATACAAGAGGAATTATAATTTTGTGTTGCTTAGATGCGTGGATTGACACGAAGCAGACACAATCATAAGGTCCATACATGAAGGCTGTGAGGGTGTACATGCCAAAGGGCCTGCCATAGCTAAAAGGATCCTTCAATCTGGGTATTACTGGATGACAATGGAGGTAGATTGTTACAACTTTGCCAAAAGATGTCATAAGTTCCAAATATACTGTGACAAGATCCATGTGCCACCAACTCCAATGAATGTTCTGACTTCTCCTTGGCCCTTCTCTATGTTGGGTATTGATATGATTGGAATGATCGAGTCGAATGCTTCCAACGTTCATCGCTTCATTCTAGTTCATATAGACTATTTCACCAAGTGGGTTGAAGTTGCTTCTTATGCAAATGTTACATGAAAAGTGGTTGCCAGATTTATCAAGAAAGAGATTATTTATCGCTATGGTATTCCTAGAAGTATTATTACTGACAACACCAACAACCTGAACAACAAGATGATGAAAGCGTTGCGTCAAGAATTTAAGATCAAGCATCATTATTCTTCACCATATCGGCCCAAGATAAATAATGTCGTCGAAGCAGCAAACAAAAATATCAAGAGGATTGTCCAGAAGATGGGCAAAATTGACAAGGATTAGCATGAAATGCTTCCCTTTGCATTACATGGCTACAAAACTTCAGTTCGTACTTCCACTGGGGCTACTCCATATTCACTTGTGCATGGTATGAAGCTTGTTCTACCTATTGAGGTTGAGATTCCTTCACTCAGAGTCATCATAGAAGAAGATCTTGATGAAACTGAATGGGTCCAATCCAGATACAACCAGCTGAATCTCATTGAAGAAAAGCGCCTAACAACCGTTTGCCACGGTCAATTGTATCAGAGGCGTATTATGCGAGCTTTTGACAAGAAAGTTCTCCCTCGAGCGTTCCACGTAGGCGAAGTCGTGCTTAAGAGGTATTCTCCTGTTCACTCAGATCCACGCGGAAAGTGGGCTCCCAACTATGAAGGGCCCTTTGTTGTCAAGAAATCCGTCTCAGGAGGAGCCCTGATCTTCACCACCATGGATGGGGAGGAGTTTCCACTAACAGTGAACTCCGACGTAGTCAAAAAATATTACGCCTAAACAAATGGATAAAGAGCCTGCTAGATTGGCATCCGCAAGGGAAATCTAAACAAAAATGGGCGTCCCGATGGTCCAAAAAAAATGTCCATGCAAAAGTTAGGGACAAAAAAAATAAAATAATAGCCCGCTGAGTTGAAAACCCGAAAGGGAGAATTAGGAAAAAATGGGTATCTCGGTGGACGAAAAAAAAAAAGAAAATGTCCAGGAAAAAATTAAGGATAAAGGCATTTGACTGTGAACACTTGAGCCTATCTTCACCATAATTGGATCTCAGACGGTAAATGATCAGCTATATCATCATCAACAGACACACAATGTTAAAACCAGGACTTACAGTGGATAGTGGCCAATGTTGTAATCAATGCAAAAAAACAAATTTGCCATTGCCATTTAATTTGTTTTTCAATTTATTGTAAATCTCCTCATCAAGGATTTTTGCGTCCTTGTACACATCTTATGTACTAACATTTTATATTCAATAAAATTCATCCTTTGATTTCTCATTTGTCTCTTTTCAGTATTTTGTTTGCAAAATAAAGGGTTATTCGTGATCACATAATACTATAAAGCGTTGAGAAGAATAAAAAGCTAAAATCAACCAGGGAAGCATTATGCATTACATGCTTTACCGAAAATCCTTAAGGGATGATCAGTGATTTTCATTACATGATTGATCCCCAGCTGATACATGTTTGATTCTTTGGAAAGTTTATTTACCTTTCCTTTCTCCAATAGAGCCATAATTTCACCAACATGTATCAGTATGGTTCTTGGGAAGGGTTGTTTACCTTTCATTTCCCCAGCAGAACTGTAATTTCCCCAAGCAGAGGCATGTGTGTGCTTTCCTTAGCAAGAGCGGGATTTCTCATAGCATCCTCAGTAGATCGAAGCTATCATTTCCCAGCAGCATTGGTGTTTCGGTTCTCTTTTGTCTCATGCAGTAGAATCATCCTTACCTTGTTCTTCCCCAAAAAGAGTTGGTTATTTGAAGATCGCCCATGATTCCTTTATTCCCCAGCCAGAGTCAGTTACAGTTGGAAGATATCTTCATCCCCAACAGCAGTATTGGTAATATCCTGGATGTCTGAGTTCTCTAAGCTATTTCCCCCAGTAGCGTCATCATCATCCGTGGAGTTTCTTTTCTCCAACTGAGGATGTCGAGTTCATTTTGCTACAATATCTTCCTATCTGCAAAACAACATCTCAATATTTACCGTTTCACAACATGTTATCAAATATCATGTAAGATCAGTATCATAACATATGTATCAAGCATATTCCCTTTAGCCTGACTTATCTCCCCTGCAGATCTCAGCCAAACTTTTTTCTCAAACAAATCACTACATTTTTCACCTTACATTTCTTTTGTCGCCATCAGCTAAACTTTCGAGCTACTCTTTTATTTAATCTCCTTCCACCTCGAATAATCGAAAAGTTGGCGCAATTCGAGCATTCAGGTCCATGAAGATTAAATAGGGGCAACTGTCGTAACCCGAAATTTGACCTTCCCTTTTGGCCTTTTGCATAAGCATGTGCATTCACGTCGCTGGAATACACATTCACACTTTTTCTCTGTGATTTTTGTTGCAGGAACATTCCGATTTTCCAAGCCCGATTAATCACATTCTCACAAAGACATCACATTATCATTACAAGCTCAAAACAAGGGTTTATATGCCTATTCATCAAAGAAAAAGGTCAAAAATTGGAAACGTTGCCACAATATCATTTTGCAAGAAAATTGGGCAAATTTTGCCTGTGGTAATCAATTACCACTTTGCTAGGCAAAGTAGCGTAATCGATTACCTTGTGCAAAAATGTCGTTTTTGCTGCATTTTCTTTGACATCAACTTACACTATACTATTTTGGGGTCTACTTGGTTCTAGAAATGTGTGGAACATTCTAGACATCTCTACACAGTTCAAGACCATTCAAGACACTTCAAATCATATACTCCAATACATCAATTTGAATTGAGACTACCATGAGACTTCATTTGCAAGCATGAGAACCCTTTGATTTAAACTTGGATTGGGATTGCTACCGAGTCAAATACCTAACTAACTGAGTTAACCACCAACTCAGTAAGTTGAGTCCAACTAACTCCAAGGATAATTCCAAAACTACATCCAAAGCTCACTCCGAACCTAGTAACTCCGAAGGAAAACTCTATATAAGCAAATCATCACCATTTCACAAAAGGGGAAGGAGGGGGGAGCTCAATCATTTTCTCAATTTCTAAATTCTTCACTCTCAGTTCTCTCACATTTTATATGAGTTTTCTACATTTTTTTCTCACATTCATCTTCATCTTCTTCCTAAAACCTCACTAAAGCTCAAATTCACCATTAAAGAGTAGTAACTTCCACATTGGAAGTGCTTTTCTCTTGAGCTTAACCATCACCATCTTGCAACTCTACTTTATTTTCTAGATTTTTATTGGCTTTTTATTCATCTCAAGTGATTACTTCAGGCTTATTCGGTGCAATTTCGTATTTGGAGATTTCGTCGCAATTTGCTCGGTTTCGCTACGGTTCGGTTGCAAATTTTGATTTCTCTAGTTTTCTTTGATCTTTCTCATCACATATCAATAACAATAACATCTGAGGAAAATATCAGCCTTGTATGTTGGTTATCCTTTGCTTGATTTACTATTTTGACTACTTTCACGCGTTTATGATGTAGTTCGATAGTTTTTCGGTGTTGATTAATCATGTGATTGTTTGATCTTTGATATTTATGTTTAATGCTTTCAATTGATGTTTAATTGATGTCTAAGTGATTTTGAACTTAATTTTTTGTGCACAAATGTTAACCATAGCATATTGATGATTGGATAAGTGTTTTGGTTGCTAAAAGTGATTTGTGATAAGCTGTTTTTGCCACTGTTACAGTGGTAATCGGTTACCAATATAAGGGTAATCGATTACCTTGCATAATTTTCATGTGGATTTGCAAATTTTAAGCAGGTAACCGATTACCTGTAGGTGGTAATCGATTACCACTATAGCAGAATGCCATTTTTTCCTATTTTCAAGCTTGTTTGCTATTCTTTCATCATTTAACTTCCATAGCTTGATATGCTTGGTATTTATGATTGTTTTATGAGTTGTTTAACTTTTGTTGGATTCTTGTATGCAAACTTTCAATGTGCGATTTATCGATACTTGATTATTTGCATTTTGCACCACTTGTATAATTACGGCATGAAAATTTAACACCTTGACTACAACTTTCATAAACAAGAACAACTCATACTCAAACATGGCCTCCATTACTAGAGGACTTCAATGTCATCAATAAACACCATAAATATTAACTAAAATGGAAGAATTAAAGACATGAAGAATGCCTAACGGAGGAGCTCCGCTGGCCCTTCAAACACGATCTGAACTTAAGAGAAACTCCACAGAACGAATCCTTATGCTTCCAAGATGATGAACCAGGTCTCAAGTTACACCCAAACTTGAAGAAAATTTGAGTTTCAAAGGAGAGAAAATTTGAGAAGAAAAGAGCTTTAAGGTTCTGAACTCGTCCAAAATGAAGTGGCCTCTCATCCTCTATGGTTTTTTCTTTATATATGACGACTATGGTGTGTTTAAAAGCAACATTTACTGAGGTTTAGTAGTGGTTAAAGATTTTTGTGAAAATTTTGAAATGGAGAGTGAGTGTGGGTGGTGGTACGCATGGCATGTGGTTTTGTTGTTATTTAGTGGTTTTGGTGAGTGGTGAGAAGGATCATAATGGAGAGGGTGAAGGAACAATCTTGCTATGCAAGTTTTTGGGTGTTTTTTCATTTTGCTTCTTTTGGAAAATTGTTTCAAAAATGAATGAATGAAGTATAAATGAGGTTTGATTATTTTGGCAATGTTTAATGACACAAAAGAGTGAATCATGCGCATGAAAATGAGCCAAGGATGTGCTGCAAAACCTTGATCCAAAACCTTGGCCAAAATCCAAAATATGTCATGCTTGAAAACAACTCCACCTAACCAACTTGAAACCATTGTAACTTGAGAAATAAAGGTCCATTTGGTGAGATCTTGAGCTCAATGGAAAATAGAAAGATAAGTGAACAAAAATCATGTTGATGGCAACTTGAAACAAGCCGTGTTTGATCATGAAAAAATGGTTTGAAAGTCATGCCCTAAAAACTGTCCCAAATGACTTAGAAAAATATAAGTCATGAACCTTTGACATCATTGAATCTTCAACTTTGAAGCCACACAACATGAGGATTTTTGATCCAATGAATGAGTTCTAGTAATGGATAGAAAGCTTGAAGAATGATCTTCATCTTTCAAGTTGGAGGAAAATATATTTGAAGCTTGTATCACCATGAAATATGGGCTTGAAAACATGTATCTCAAACTGAATTTCTATACTTAGAAAAATTTCTAAGTGTTGAAATGATAAAACCTCCTTTTTCTCAACTTTAGCTCTCCATATCTCTCAAACTATGGATATTTTGGACTTGCTTTCTTCTACAAACTTGTAGTTCATGATGTCCTCTTTAATTTGATAACAAGTTTGCTCCCATTGGATCAAGGATGAGAAAGTTATAGATGTTGCAAGATGGCTAGAATTAGGGTTTTCTACACTTAGAAAATATTTCACCAAAACCATAATTTAATCAAAGTCTTGATTTTATGTTTCTCCTTAACTTTTCTTGTTCCAAACACATGAGAACACTTGAGGAAACTTAGCATACCTGATCGGTAAAATAGCAAGTGTACTGTTGCAGTGAAAATTGGATATCAAGCTATTGATTAACTTGAATCTTAATTCATTTACAACCGGACTTTAATTTATCCAAAAAGGAAAGGTTTAAAGAAAGAAAAACCTATAAGAATGCAAAGCAAAAGGCAAGGCCTAAAGCTGAGCAGAGAGAGATCTATAGGTTCGGGGGTTGGTTATACCTAGGGAAGGTGTTAGCATCCTAAGCATCTGTAGTACTCTACAGGAACCTCTTGTTAATATTTGTGTTTTCTAAAGTTTGCTTACTAAGGGGAAAAATGCTAAGGTAAAAATATAAAGTATAAAGGTATGTACAAGTTTGCTCGCGAAGACATCGCATCTCGTGCCTACGTATCCTGACGGGAATGGAATCAGAGCAATCGTAGTTCCCCTAACTAAGGGTGAAGAACTCTTGACTGTGGTCAAGGTTCCATGGGGACGTAAGCATTCATAGGGAAATAATTACACGGAGTACGGCGACTCCAAGTCTACGTTAAAATTGTTGTGATAAAGGATGTCCACGGCAGGACGCTAATAGGGAGTACGGCAACTCAAACCCTAAGGTGTAAATGAAAGAAAATTGTCCACGGCGGGACGGGAAAAGTGAGTACGGCGACTCAAATCCTAACGCTAGGGTAAAGGGTGTCCACGGCGGGACGGTTAAAAGTGAGTACGGCTACTCGAAACCTAAGGTGTAAATGTAAAATGGAGTTTAGCAGTTATGTACAAGAAAATTAGTTTAACCTCATAATTTAGGAGGAAACATCAGAGATTATGGTGACACTCAAAGTAGAGTAAACCTTAGCATGTTATATAACACAAGGGCAATAAACATCGACAAACTTCACAAGATAAACAGACATGGTATAAAAGGAAAATTATCAAGACGCAATGTAACGACTTTGAAAAAAGTACACAACTTCCAAGTAGACAAAAAGCATCTGAAATTATGAACCACATGAGATTTAATTCATCAAATAAAAATAGATATTAAAATGAACACATCACAAAAAGAACGGATGAAAAATGATAAAAGATGAAGAAGTTACAAATTTATGAAATTTAATGAAAATAAAATAACATAAAAGGAACGAAATGGGCAAAGTGGGGGTTTGAACCCACCACCTTTAGAATTGCAAGTGCAACAGCCAACCACTGAGCCATATGCGCGCGTGTGATCATGAGAGAGAAAGACAAAATTATGAAACTTTGAAAAATATGAAAAATTCCAAAAGAGTTGATCCTCCTCAGGGATCAAACTCAGGATCAGGCAGTGAAAGGGTATAAATGCGCGCATGCTCTTACCACTGGGGTGGCTATACATCCAATGTTTAAGCCACCCCAAAATAAATATAAGCCATAAAATGCGTATTTTTCTGGGCAAGAACTAGGCAAAACAAATGGATTTGTCAAATACGTTTTAATCCATAACTCCTTCAATACTCAACCTTTTTGGACGAAATTTTAATGTAACCTGCCTAGAATTTCAAGAGGATCATGATGGTAGGGTTCATTTTTCCAGGAGATGCATATATTGAAAAACCCGAAGGCACATGCAAATGAGCATTTTGGTATGCATTTCAAACCTCAAAACATAAACTAACTGTTATCTCAATCAAGTAAAGGCCTGAACATGTTACAAATGACATATTTGATGAATTCCAACAGTTAGTTTTATGCAGAATACAGTTGGAATGAGAAAGGGCATGATCATGTAAGTTGGAGTGTTTGAAAATGCACATGGAAGCTAAAAATCAAAATAGATGTTTTTAACAGTGAGTAATGGTTTGTGCAAGTTTAAAATGTGGTTTAGATGAAGTTTCAACAGGAAAATGTTATCCAAAATAAATAGATCAAAATAGTGTATGTGAGTTGCAAGCTAGTATTTTCAAAATTATCACTTACATCAAATAGGCTTAAACCAAAGAACAGCCTGCACACAATCTAAACATCACACATATGAAGTTCAGACAAAAATGAGATTCAAAATCAAGGTGGAAAAGAAAGTGACCATTGAGTTGAAAATGTGACATGAGTTGTAGAGGTAAGTTTCAAAACCAGTTTGGAAAGCTTAAAGTGAAACCAAGAAATACCAGCCAGTACATAAAACTTCATCACACAAGGTACCAAACCTAGCAGTATATAAAGCTCAGGTAAAACCAAATCCTCCAAACCATAATCAACATCTACAACCTAACTGCTGCACCAGTTGTAAGAATAGTTAAAAGGAGTTTAGACAAACCTCAGGCAGGAAAAAAAACTGCTAGCACTAAAGTACTATAAGCTACACTAGCAGCTACTAATCTGTTAAAATAAACCAAACTGAAAAGTAGCATGAGACACCTGTTGGTTACTAGCAACGCTTTAAACATGGAACTGATGGATTAACAAACCAGCAAGTTTCAGACAGCAGACCAAAGAAAACTCATGTATCAAGCAACATTCTTGAATGGTTTCAACAGAAAATGCTATAGCAGCATAGGAGCTCATGATTCCCACAAATCCAATTTAGCCAGAAGTTCTGAGACTATCTCAAACAAGGAATTCCACAGGATAAAATTGGAATTTTAATAGGAACATGGTTTAAGAAAATTCAAACATGGCTGGTCAACAAATATTAAATTATCATTTCATCATATCATCCATGTTGGAACTCACTAAATCACAAACTCACATAAACCAAACTTTTAAAATCTCAAAAAAACCTGGTGGCATGAAGAGGTTGATTGACCTCAACGTAGGCCAAGACAACCATCAGTTGTCATAACAGCTTTAAAACAACCATACACCACAATCTCAGCAGTGTAGTATGTACAAGCACTACAAACCACAAACTGCTCTAATGGTAGACAAACCTATGACTTGCAAATTAAGGTACTTGGAATTTCAGACCCTAAGGAAGAGGTACATTAAGGGTGTTAACAGCCTTAAGGCAAACAGATAATCATGCCCTGGTACTTCAAACAAATGGATTCTCAATCACGCTTATGAACTGTAAAAATCATACACCATACTGCCTATAGCAGCAAATCTAGTGTAGAGGGAAAAAGAAACTCAAAAGTCATCATGCTAAACCTACTCATCCAAATTGCCTTACTATCAAGACAGTAGGTTCTTTAATGCAAGAACATCAGTATTACAAACAAACACAGAGGTGATTAGTAGCTCACTGTCGCTACTGCAAAAATCGGCGCCGGCTAAACAGAAGAGTCGCCACCGTGCGTTATTTATCCCAACAGAGGGAAAGGAAACACTCGAAGTAAACCTACCGCAAAGACAGGAAAGGAATGGTCATTGCAACCAAATCCTGGATTCAGGAGTCAGTTACGCAAGGGGAAGGTATTAGCACCCTTCACGTCCATCGTACTCGACGGGATCCACGCTTGTTTTCTAGTACAGATTGTTATTCTATCTATTCTACAGGCCTGGGGTTAAAAGAAAATAAAATGACTCGGCAAAGTATAACACTTTATGCCTACGTATTCTCGTCTGGAACGAGAAATCAGAGTCAACGTAGTTCGCCTACCTACGGGAAAGGAGGGGAAGGTTGCTCGCTAGGATACGGCATCCTATGCCTACGTACTTTCATACAGCGTGAAAGATCAGAGCAAATGTAGTTCGGGCTACGAAAGACACAGATTTGTCTGTTTATCTTTTATCCTTCTGAAAAAGGTTTTCTCCTGATTACGGGTCCAAGCGGACAAAAATAACATTTTGATTGGTTTTCAGTCTTTTACGCAAGAACTGTTTTTTATTGATGTTTGAAATCTTATTACTGTGTTTTGAATGATTTTGAGATAGACGAGAAAGAAATCTAAAAAACCTAGGGTTATAAATGGGAATCAAAACTACCATAATGTTGTCATGCATGGATTAACACCTGATGTCTGTCATATTTCTCTCTTGCGCAGAGAGAAACAGAGATCCTAGGGGATAAATGGAAAAGAAACAACATATATTCAGTAAACAGTAAAATGCATGAGATGCAGCAATACAAGCGAGGCAAGGGAGCCCCACTCAACCTCGAACCTGGGAAAACAATAGGCAAAGTGAAACAGCTTCGCTTCAAACCTATGGGAAAATTAACAAACAATACAGCAAAGAAAATAAAACCCCAAACCCAGCTCTGACAGCAAACCAACTCCTACAGTTGAGTAACAACAAAACATTAACATCTTCAAGTGAACCCCAAAATCAACTCTTCAATGATCCTCCAAACTCCCAGCAATCACCAAGCTTTATCAAGCAATGAACCCTAACAGTTGACAGCTTCAGACAGTAGTAAAACCCTACTCCAATAGTTGAGCAGCTTTGACATGAACAGGTATCATCTTTATCAATCTTCAATGCAATGAACTTTATCTTCAATGAACTTCTATCTTCAAGGCCAGCATTCCAGAAGAGAATCACTTAACAACATAAGTTGAATGCTAAACAGCTTATTGACAACCAAAGGAAGCCTATAAGTGTTTAACATTATGAGAGACAGGTTCCCTCAAAGTTCTACTTCCAAGATAAGCCACTTATCCCTCCAAAGGAGGGATGTGAATATCTTAGAAGTACTTTTAGTCATTGGGAGGAATGGAAGCACTAGATGTTTTCCATGTTTGTGGAAGAATTCAGTCTAATCTAAAGCTCTGCCTATTTCTCCTATTTCCTATGCCTTCAAAAACCATCCTCCAGGAGAGGAATCTTCATGCATCAAGCTCTATCCCTTGTCTCCAATCATCATTCAAGGTCTTCATAAGCCTCAACAAGCAGAACCCAAGCCCCAAGCCCAATTGAAATGCCCAAAACCCCACAAATAAAGCAACATCCCAAGGGGAAACACACCAATATCAATCAAATTGCAAAAAATCAGGTAAAAATAGTAAACTCACTATAAAATCCTAATTAAATTTCTAGGGGACCCTAACTATGTACCCTATACCCCATATAAACCCCAATACCTAAATCAATTTTAAAATCCCAAAACTATGCCCTAAACTGCACCTAATTGTTGGAACCCTAATCCTGATCACCCTGAAGTTGATGGTTCAAAACTATCCTAACTTAAATCACAAAAATGTGATAAAATTCCAGGGGGAACCTAATACTCTAATCTAACCATAGGAAAAAGAATTACATCAAAATATGAAATACAATGACCATACTAAATTCAGCAAGTAACATATACCAAGTGTAAATGAAATAAATGCCATAAAATGTAAAAATGCACCAGAAAATAAAAAAATGAATGAAATGCCAATTTTATTCTTTTATAATTTTCTTGATGTTTTTATGAAAATAAGGGAAAAAATCCCATGTAAAAACAACCATTTTTCAATTTGTTATGATTTTTTTTTACTAAACTATATGCAAACACGAAAATCAATTAAAAATCAATTAAAACTGAAAAAAATGCGTGGCAAACAGCAATTTTCTACAGCTCAAAAGGGAATTGGGCTCAGGAGGGGGGTGCAAGCATCAAAGCGCACCAAGCCCAATACTAATCAGAAAAACAATACAAAAAACAAATAAAAGGAAAAACTAGGGGGGGCGAATAACGCTTATTCGCCTTGTTATCCGATTGGGCCCCAGACTGGGGGGTGTAGTTAGCAAGTCTGGGCTAGGCCCAGCGGAATTTCACACCAGGGGAGGGGGTGTCAAGGGAAAATTGGGGAGATGGTTAGCAAAACAAGCAAACACAATGGGCCTGAACCCAAATCTAGTCCATTCTCAGCCATAGTAAAACAAAAACCCTAATCCTTTCATTCCCCCTTTCATTGTTCATCGCCTTCTCAGAAAGCCCTAGCGGCACTCCTTCATTCTCCCTCTCCATCCTCTCTGATTCTCCCAACCCTCATCTCACTCGCAATCTCTGAAGCCAACTTAACACCATAACTCAAACTCCAAACTTCATTCTAAATGTGTCCACCAACATTATTCATCAGAAAAAACCAACGCTAATACTAACTAACTTACACAATCTCAGCTCAAAACGATCTCCTCTACCTCAACTTCGTTCAAACCAAAACCTAGTTCTTCAGCTAACAACCAAACTACAAGAATCAACAAGTTCAGAACGAGGGAGGAAAGGGAACCTGGATAACACTATGAAGAGGATACCGTCTGGACGCACCTGATTGATATGGCGAAGTTGAGGACGCGTGAAGATCTACGGATCTTGAAGCTTGGACGAGGAAGGTCACTTGGACGTTTTGACGAGAAACCTGACGCCGTTGAAGATCCCTATTGAATCGTGCGAGGATCTGTGAAGATCGTGAAGAGAACTGAAATCTGGAGCGATCTTGATGAACGTTCTTGGCGAAAACGCTTGCAGATTGATGAGGGTTTTTTGATGTTTCTGGAAAATCTGGAGAGGAGGAAGATGAATGTTCTTGGTCGTTGAAGATTTCTGGAAATATTGACGAACGAAGAAGGTGAAGTTCTTGGTCGTTTGAGTCTTTCTGGAAATGGATGAAGAACACGCTTGAATTTTCCGGCGGCTGTGATGAGTTCTCCGGCGAGATCTTTGAATCTCCGGTGAGATTAATGAAGGATGAAGAAGATCGAAAGATGCTAGGATGAATTTTCTGGGGAAAATTCAGTTTCCGGCGAGCTCAACGATCTCCGGCGACAGTTGCGGCGGAGGGGAGGCGGTTGCATGTACTCCGGTGGGGGCTTCCGGCGAGAGGGAACGGTGAAGGAGGTTGAGACACCTGGCGAACGTGCATGCAGGGGGAGGGGAAACGAAGACGCGTGTCTTGGGGAGAGCAGAGGGGGAAACACGTGGGATCAGAGAGAGTCAGTGGGGTGTTGAGCTGGCAGCAAAATGGATGAAGTGGCTGAAAAATGATGACACGCGTGGCATGTCCCTTTTATAGACACCTGGCAATTCGTGGACCTCTCTGACTGGGCCTTGACTGGACACCTGGCCCATTAATGGACAAACTCTGATTAATGCATCAATTAAATGCTAATGACCTACCCTAATTAAACCCTAATTAACTAAACGAAAATTAATTAAAAAGCCCTAATTAATCCTAAAAACAAAATTAACCCTAATTAACCTATTAAAAAACAAAAAAAAAATTATTTAATATCTATTTATCTAATTAAAATTCCAATTAAACCTATAAAATCAATTAAAAAAATCTAATAAAATCTAAAAAACCTATTAAATTCTATATTAAATCTATTAACCCAATTAAAAAATCTAATCTAACATTATTATATTCCCCTTTTTTAAAACTATATCAAAAAACTATTAAAAAAAAATCTAAAATCTATATTAAAATTTGTATTAGACTACTCTAAAATGATAAAAAAAACTAATATCTAAAATGTTAAAAATCTAATAAATCTATTAAAAAAAAAGAAATATCTATTTTAAAAATCTAAAAAATCCTATAAAAAAAAATCTATTAAATTCTACTAAAAAATATGAACCTATTTAGTATCTAAAAACAAATAAATCTATTGAAAAATCTATTAAATGCATTAAAAATCTAGAAAATAAAAGAGAAAATTCTAAAAATTGCCAGGAAGCCGATTAAATCGACTAGAGAACGTTTGCGCCACCATAGCGAAACCCGGGCACCGAGATGGCCTGAAAACAACAGGGAACGAGTACCAATTCTCAAAATACACTTATTCAAACCGGCATGAACTGCCTGAAACGCCAGGGGCTGCAATCCCGATAAAATCAATCTGACTGAGAAAATTTCAATGCATGCAGTATGCGAATGCGAATGCAAAATGCGTCGAAACATAAACCAGGTATGGGAACCGGTTGGTCAAATTTTGGGGTGCAACAGTTGCCCCTATTCAAGCGGCTTGGACCCGACTGGGTGAAGAGCGAACGACCTTCAAACATTCGAGGTACGAGACGGTTGAATACCAAAGAAGCCCTGAAATTTGCCAACCACAAAAATAAACTGCACCACTGCTTGGGGAACGACATTCGTCGAGTGAACCTGATTGTTAGGGTAAAAACCGATCATTCGTCAGAGAATAACTCTGATTTTAACTCCCACCACCCATGTAACACCACAGGTACTGAACTATCTTTGCAAAAACACCTCTGTCCACAACTGGACTAACCTTGTCAACACAAGAAGAGAAACAAATTCATCAACACGAGTAAAGATCCCGTCATCACAGGAAAAACCTTATCCACGATTGTCCTCAAATTCGTCAACACGAAAAGACATAAATTCGTCATCACGAAGAAATCCTATCATCATAGGAATAAAACTTGTCCTCGTCAAGACTCCACATTCCGTCAATACGAAGAAATCATTTCGTCAACACGAAGAAAAATCCTATCAACATAAGAATAAAACTGGTCCTCCTCAGGACTCCACATTCCGTCAACATGAAGAAATCAAACTTGTCCTCATCAGGAATCCATATTCCGTCAACACAGAGAAATAAAACTTGTCCTCATCAGGACTCCATATTTCGTCAACACGGAGAAAGCAAACCTTGTCCTCAACAGGACTCCATATTCCGTCAACACGAAGAAATAAAACTTGTCATCATCAGGACTCCATATTCCGTCAACACGGAGAAATAAGTCGTCAACACGAAGAAATCCTATCAACATAAGCATAAATTGTCCTCATCAGGACGCACATTCCGTCAACACAGAGGAAGCAATTCGTCAACATGAAGAAATCCTATCAACATAGGCATAAATTGTCCTCATCTGGACGCACATTCCGTCACCACGGGGGAAGCAATTCGTCAACACGAAGAAATCCCGGCGACTTCGCTGGGGATAAAAATTTTCTCCTAATAGGAATTTAACTCTGTCAATCGCATGGAAGGATAATTTCGCCTTGCCTTTGCAGTAGCTAACTCCACTGGGGATATTCTGAAAACCAATGACCGACACCCATTATGACAACAAGCGACCACTTCTGAAATTTTGATTCATGGAACCCTGAGATGCTGATGCAGCAACAAACTTGACAAAACAGTCCGCTGATCAGATACGAGAAAACCTCAATCAGTAACTCTGTGGGGATGATAATAAACTGAATCACATCATCATGCGTCTCACGACAAGACCTTGATTGTCTGAAAAGATATCTGGGCTATAACTCCATACTCCTGTTGAGCAACACACCTGAAAGCACAAGGTTAACCAACTTGATTTACGTTTCAAAATGCAAATATGATGATATATGCAAATGCAAATGCAGGCTCAAGCTGCTGGGGAAGCTCTGACAAGCTTACTCCGTCAACACGGAATGCTGAGAACAAATACCACCCTGCTGGGGATGAACGGGTATCATAAAGCATTCTGGCAAAATAAATGCCGGAAATACAGCCAATTCTGTCGAGGAGAGGTTACACATCAATTTCCACTGGAGGAAAGAATAACACCTGCTGGGAAGACTAACTCAACTGGGAAGAAGCGACCCATCTGGGAGACAACTGTCTGAGTACAGTTTACGAACTCGAAACTACCACTCAGTTGGGGATAATCATCCGGACGAAGGCATGACGACCTGCAGGGAGGAAGAAAACCATCCTCGGTGGGGATACTCCTTTCTGAACTTACTATCTTGGCTGTGCGCCATGGAAATCCTCCCTGCTAGGGATTGAACGTGCACATCTTCGACTCTCTGGGGAGTATAGACTCTGCATGAGACACTGATTCTGTCTTGCTGGGGATACCCTGGTGGTAAGCTGCGACTAGCTGGGGAGAGTGATCCCTCTTCGGTAAAGGATAACATCGTTTCAACTCCTGGGGTGAGGCGCAACTTGCATGGGGATTAGCGTCACACCAAATCAAGTCTTTCACCACGAGCCTCCGGCTGGGGAAACAATTTCCTGATCGTTTGCTTCAAAGGTGAGGACCCTGCACAACACAAACGAGGCAAGACAAATCTATACAACCAAATCTATTCGGGTTAGTGTCTGTGACATTACTTCAGTCAATTCGAAGTTTTAGCAATTATTGGCAAGGGCCAGCAAAGTTATGCACATGCAAGTTCATCGGAACATTGGCGTTTTCCACATACAAAACAGTAAAGCACAAACAGCAAATGCTGAATAACATGTTTTATTAATAACAGGCCTCTGAATAGGCAAAGTTTTCTACATCGGATGCAACTCCTAAAAAGAGGAAGTTACGCACACACACATACATATATGCACAAGAAGCATAAAAATACAAAATACAAAATGGATTTGTACACATGTCGGCGACGTGGTGCAGACAAACATCACGAGTTGATCCTCCTATGACTCGCCTGACTCTGGCGCTTTCCCGGTATTCAATTTTCGGAAGAGCTTGTGTCGGATAAACGAACCCTCAGGTACTCCCAAATCACTCAGCAATGTATCAGATTCGGACCGCAGTCATTTGTTTTTTTAATCCCTAACTTTTGCGTGAATCACCCTTTGCGGGTTTTCAATTCACCGGGATACCCTTTTTTGCCGAAGTCGCCCAGTGTAGGTTTTCGACTTCGCGGGTGTACATCTTTTCAATTTTATCCCTAACTTTTGCCCGAACCTTTTATTCTGTTTTTGGTTCGCCAGGATACCCCATTTTTGCCTGGACTCTCTTTTTTCTGTCCAGCGGGTCAATTTTAAGCAAAGTATCTTTTAACTGCATCCGAATTCACAAGAGACGTAAAGTCTTCACCGTCCATGGTGGACAACAACAATGCTCCTTCTGAGAAGACTTTTCTGACAATGTATGGCCCTTCGTAATTAGGGGTCCACTTGCCCCTGTGATCTGTTTGTGGCGGGAGAATCCTCTTCAGCACAAGGTCGCCCGTCTGAAAGTTTCGAGGGTGTATCTTCTTATCATACGCTTTCTTCATCCGGCTCTGGTACAACTGACCATATGCTAGAGAAGCCAGCCTCTTCTCATCCATTAAACTGAGCTGATTCATTTTGGGTCGGTAAGGAGAAGAGTTGTGATGTTCAATCTTAAAATGCTGGCACAACTCTTTCATCATCTTGTTATTCAAATTCGAATCGTTGTCGGTGATAATCTGCTCGGGGATCCCATATCTGCAGATAATATCTCGCTTGATAAATCTGGCGACCACTTGCTTGGTGACATTGGCATACGATGCTGCTTCCACCCACTTGGTGAAGTAATCGATTGCCACCAAGATGAATCGGTGTCCGTTGGATTCCGTAGGCTCGATCTTTCCAATCATATCAATTTCCCACATCGAGAAGGGCCACGGTGATGACATCACATTCAGAGGACTTGGGGGTACGTGGGCCTTGTCCGCATAAATTTGGCATTTATGACACCTCTTCGCAAACTTGAAACAATCTGTTTCCATAGTTAGCCAGTAATAACCTGCCCGCAGCAGTTTTCTCGTCATAGCATGCCCACCTGCATGTGTACCAAATGTATCCTCATGTATCTCTTCCATGAGCAACTTCGCCTCTTTCTCGTCTACACAGCATAGCAACACCAAGTCGTGGTTTCTTTTGTACAAGACACCGTCAGGATTCAAATAGAAATTGCCAGCCAATCTCCTGAGAGTCTTCTGATCTCGACTGGATGCCCCAGCCGGATATTCCTTGTTCTTCAGGAAATTCTGGATGTCAAAGTACCAGGGTTTATCATCGGATGCTTCGTTAATAGCAAATATGAAGGCGGGCCTATCAAGCCGAGATATAACAATCCGGGGAGCCTCGTTCCAGAAGTTAACTTTATACATCGAAGACAACGTTTCCAGGGCGTCAGCCATTTGATTTTCTGCTCGCGGCACATGATGCAATTCTACCTTGTCGAAGAAAGGCAACAATCTCCTTGCATAATTCATATGTGGTATCAAATTAGGCTGACGTGTCTCCCATTCTCCTTTAATCTGGTTTACCACTAGAGCTGAGTCTCCGTATACATCCAGATGTTTGATTCGCCAATCAATAGCTTCTTCAAGACCCATGATGCAAGCCTCGTATTCAGCTTCATTATTGGTAACAGGAAAGGTCAATCGGGCAGTAAAGGGGATGTGCGACCCCTGAGGAGTAGTAATAATTGCACCTATTCCGCTACCATAGGAATTTACAGCTCCGTCAAATATCAACTGCCACTTGGAATCCGACTCTGGTCCTTCATCCGGCAACGGTTCTTCCCAATCTTTCATCTTTAGGTACATGATATCCTCGTCAGGAAAATCAAACCTCATCGATTGGTAATCCTCAATAGGCTGCTCCGCAAGGTACTCTGACAAGACGCTACCTTTAATAGCCTTTTGCGAGACATACTGAATATCGGTTAACACCATCTGCCATCGGGCAATTCTTCCGGAGAGTGCTTGCTTCTCAAACACGTATTTGATTGGATCCATCTTTGAAATTAGCAGGGTTGTATGGTTCATCATGTATTGCCTCAAACGTTTGGCGGCCCATGCTAGCGCACAACACGTTTTCTCGAGCATTGAGTATTTGGACTCATAGTCAGTAAACTTCTTACTCAAATAGTAAATCGCATGCTCTTTACGTCCTGTCTCGTCGTGTTGACCGAGAACACAACCCATACTTTCCTCCAGAACCGTCAAATACATAATTAAAGGTCTCCCGGCCACTGGAGGTATCAAAACAGGAGGTTCCTGCAAGTATTCTTTTATTTTGTCGAACGCCTTTTGACAATTTTCATTCCAGGTCACAACCTGATCTTTCTTTAATAGCTTGAATAATGGCTCACACGTAGCTGTTAGGTGAGATATGAATTGGGCGATGCAGTTCAACCTCCCTAAAAACCCACGCACTTCTTTTTCTGTTTTAGGCGTCGGCATTTCTTGTTTTGCTTTTATTTTTGCAGGATCAACCTCTATTCCTTTTTCACTCACGATAAATCCCAGCAGTTTACTTGATCTCACCCTGAAGGTGCACTTGTTAGGGTTCAGTCTCCGCCTGAACTTCCTAAGCCTCTTGAACAGTTTCAGCAGATTAACCAAATGCTCCTCCTCCGTCTGGGATTTGGCAATCATATCATCAACATAAACCTCGATCTCATTATGCATCATGTCATGAAAGAGAGTCGTCATAGCACGTTGATATGTTGCCCCAGCATTATTCAATCCGAAGGGCATCACTTTGTAACAAAATGTTCCCCAAGGAGTAATGAAAGTAGTCTTCTCCATGTCTTCTGGCGCCATTTTGATCTGATTATAGCCCGAGAAGCCATCCATGAAGGAGAATACAGAGAATTGAGCGGTGTTATCGACCAGCACATCGATGTGAGGAAGTGGAAAGTCATCTTTCGGGCTCGCCCTGTTCAAATCACGGTAATCTACGCACATTATCACTTTACGGTCTTTCTTTGGCACTGGCACAATATTAGCGACCCATGAGGGATATTTTGTAACAGCTAGGAAACCAGCATCCCACTGCTTTTGAACTTCCTCCTTAATCTTCACAGCCATGTCTGGTCTAGTTCTTCGAAGCTTCTACTTAACCGGCGGGCATTCTTCTTTTAGCGGCAGACGGTGAACAATGGGATGTTGGGTTCCTGGCTGTTACCACTTATCCCACTTGGGTCGCTAATATCGTGCATGTGCCAAAGAAAGATGGCAAGGTTCGAATGTGTGTTGATTATAGGGATCTAAACAAAGCGAGCCCGAAGGATGATTTCCCGCTGCCGCATATTGACGTGTTAGTTGACAACACGACTCAGTTTTCAGTGGTTTCCTTCATGGATGGCTTTTCAGGATATAATCAGATTAAAATGGCTCCGGAGGATATGGAAAAACGACCTTTATCACCCCGTGGGGAACCTTCTGTTACAAGGTGATGCCCTTTGGTTTGAAAAATGATGGGGCAACGTACCAGCGGGCTATGACAACGCTTTTTCACGACATGGTGCACAGAGAGATTGAGGTGTATGTCGATGACATGATTGCCAAGTCTCAAACAGAGGAAGAACACCTGGTTAATCTGCTGAAGTTGTTCAAGAGGCTGAGGAAGTTCAGGATGAGGCTGAATCCTAATAAATGTACCTTCGGAATAAGATCCGGGAAGCTACTGGGGTTCATTGTGAGCAAGAAAGGAATCGAGGTCGATCCTGCAAAAATAAAAGCAATACAAGAAATGCCAGCACCGAGAACAGAAAAAGAAGTCCGTGGATTCTTAGGGAGGTTGAACTACATTGCTAGGTTCATCTCTCACCTAACGACCACATGTGAACCATTATTCAAACTGTTAAAGAAAGATCAAGCGGTGGTCTGGGACGACAATTGCCAAAGGGCATTTGAAAAGATAAAAGAATACTTGCAGGAACCTCCAGTGTTGATACCCCCAGTAGCGGGACGACCACTGATTATGTACCTGACGGTTCTGGGGAACAGTATGGGTTGTGTTCTCGGTCAACATGACGAGACAGGAAGGAAAGAGCATGCAATTTACTACTTGAGTAAAAAGTTCACGGAATATGAATCCCGATACTCTATACTCGAAAAGACGTGTTGTGCATTGGCGTGGGCTGCCAAACGTCTAAGACAGTATATGCTGAACCATACAACCATACTGATATCGAAGATGGATCCGATCAAATATGTGTTTGAGAAGCAAGCGCTCTCTGGAAGGATTGCTAGATGGCAGATGGTATTGACAGAATACGATATCCAGTATGTTTCCCAGAAGGCCATTAAGGGAAGTGTTCTGTCCGAATATCTCGCCGAACAGCCAATTGAGGATTAAGGGAGAATGGGAGACGCGCCAACCTAATCTGATACCGTACATGAATTATGCGAGAAGGTTGCTACCTTTCTTTGATAAAGTAGAGTTTCATCATGTACCCAGGGCGGAGAATCAAATGGCAAACGCCTTTACAACGTTATCCTCGATGTATAAGGTCAACTACTGGAACGAGGCTCCCAGGATTGTCATATCTCGCCTTGATAGGCCGACCTTCGTGTTTGCAATTGATGAAGCATCTGACGGTAAACCTTGGTACTTCGATATACAGAACTTCCTGAAGAATAAGGAATATCCGGCTGGGGCTTCCAGTCGTGATCAGAAGACTCTAAGGAGATTAGCAGGCAACTTCTATCTGAATCCCGACGGCGTTTTGTATAGAAGGAACCACGATTTGGTACTCCTCCGGTGTGTAGACGAGAAGGAAGCCACTTTACTCATGGAAGAAGTCCATGAAGGAACTTTTGGTACACATGCTGGTGGGCATGCTATGACTCGAAAGTTGTTGCGGGCGGGGTATTATTGGTTGACGATGGAAACTGACTGTTTCAAATTTGCCAAGCGATGTCACAAGTGCCAGATCTATGGAGATAAGATCCATGTGTCACCCAGTCCACTGAATGTTATGGCTTCTCCGTGGCCCTTCTCCTTGTAGGGAATTGATATGATCGGAAAGATTGAGCCTACTGCATCTAATGGGCACCGCTTCATTCTGGTTGCGATTGATTACTTCACTAAGTGGGTGGAAGCAGCATCTTACACCAATGTGACGAAGCAAGTGGTGGCCAGGTTTATCAAGAGGGATATAATTTGTAGATACGGTATTCCTGAACGGATCATTACTGATAATGGTTCGAATTTGAACAACAAGATGATGAAAGATCTGTGTCGGGATTTCAAGATCGAGCATCATAATTCATCTCCGTACAGACCCAAGATGAATGGCGCTGTTGAAGCGGCCAACAAGAACATAAATAAGATCGTTCAGAAGATGGTGGTAACGTATAAGGATTGGCATGAGATGCTGCCATTCGCTTTACACGGTTATCGTACTACAGTGCGTACATCAACCGGGGCAACACCGTTCTCACTAGTATATGGCATGGAGGCTGTCCTGCCATTGGAGGTTGAGATACCATCTTTGAGGGTTTTGCTTGATGTTAAGCTGGACGAGGCAGAATGGGTAAGAAGTAGATTGAATCAGCTGAGCTTGATAGATGAGAAGAGACTGGCATCCATTGCACATGGTAGGCTGTATCAGAGCCGGATGAAGAAAGCGTTCGACAAGAAGATTCGACCTCGAAGCTTTCAGACGAGCGATCTTGTGCTGAAGAAGATTCTCCCACCGCAATCGGATCACAGGGGCAAATGGACTCCCAACTACGATGGTCCATACGTCGTGAGAAAGGTCTTCTCCGGAGGAGCCTTATTGTTATCCACCATGGACGGTGAAGACTTCTCGTCCCCTGTGAACTCGGACGCAGTTAAAAAATACTTTGCTTAAAAATTGACCCGCTGGACAGTAAAAAGAGAGTCCAGGCAAAAATGGGGCATCCCGGCGGACCAAAAACAGAATAAAAAGGTTCGGGCAAAAGTTAGGGATATAATTGAAAAATGTACACCCGCGAAGTCGAAAACCTACACTGGGCGGCTTCGGCAAAAAAGGGTATCCCGGTGAATCGAAAACCCGCAAAGGGCGATTCACGCAAAAGTTAGGGATTTGAGAAGCAAATGACTGCGGTCCGAGTTTAATTGTTAGTGGTTTGGGAGCATATGGGGTCAATTATCCAAAGCAATCTCTTCCGAAGACAAAGATCGGGAAAGCGTCAGAGTCCGACGAGTCATAGGAGGATCGGTTCATGGTGTTCGTCTGTAACACGTTGCCGACATGTGTACAAATTTTATTCTGTATATTTGTATACTTCTGCATTTTGTTTATGTGTGACTACCTCTTTTCAGGAGTTGCATCTGATGTACAAATCTTGCCTATTCTCAGGCCGTTATCAATAAAGTGTTTTATTCAGTATAGTGTGTGACTTTGGTTTTAATTTTTTACAGTTTTGTTTGTAAAAAGCACCGATGTTTTGATAAACTTACATGCGTGTAAACAGGCGGGCCTCGGCCGATGATTGTTCAAACCAGAAACTACCTGAATGGTTGTCGTGGGTGATTACCAAGATGTTTCTTTTTGCATAGGTTGATTTGTGTTTGCTTGTTGACTTTTGCAGGTATTCAAGAGCTCGCAAAGTCCCCCGCTAGAGTCCATGGCAGGCTGGTACCCTCTCCAGAGGATGAACGTTGTGTCCTCCCCCAGTGAAGTCTCCCCAGGCAAAATTGAATGTTGTCTCCCCAGGAGAGTGGAGATTGCGTCAAAGGAAAAGATCAATGTATCTTCAGTAGATCAGAATTGGCTTATCAAGCAGAACAGAGTCCTCCCCAGCGAAGGTCGAGACAGATATGATTAATTTCCCCAAAGAGTTTCTTGTGTAGTGCGAATCAGAGCACACCGGTCAATCCCCAGCTCGGTGATAGCAGGATGAAGTATCCCCACAGGGCGTAATCAGAGTGTTGATACCTTTGAAAGCAGTTCCCGGGATTGCTTTTCTCTTTCCCCAACAGGTTGATCCTTCCCCGTCAGGACGATCATCTTCAGCAGAGGTTGAAGTTTTGAGTTTGTGAGCTACTTTCCCAGCAGGATGGTCATCTCCAGCGGAGTTAGTTCATCTTTCCAACATTTATTTTGTTGGAAGCATATCGGTAGTATTCCGGTCATCCCCGGCGGATCCAGTTTGTCTTCAGCATTTATTTTGCTGAAGTAACTCTTTGCATAAGCATGCATCATGAGCATTTGCAGTCTACACAAATATGTAGCATTTCCATGCTGTGTGGAAACATTACGTCATTATCAAATGTGCATTTTTGAAACATAAGCCAGGTGGTTACCTCTTCGGTTTCTGATGTGTTGTTCCCTGCCGATAAGAGAAGGCGTGGTTCAGGAAGATGTTGATTTGTGGTCAAAGTACGCAGTGATCGTATTTGTCCCGACCCTTGGGGGTTCATGCTGTAAGGCACGCAGTGATCGTGTTGATCTTGACGTTGTTCTGTGGTCCAAGTACGCAGTGATCGTATTTTTACCATCTATGGGGTTCATGTTGTGTGACACGCAGTGGTCGTGTTGATCTTGGTATGTGTATCTGTGTTCGAATGGCGCCTTGATCGTATTCGTCCCGATCTAAGAAGATTGTTTTGTAAGGCACGCAGTGATCGTGTTGGTATCAACTCGGGGTTTTAGTGGTGCAGGACATACAGTGATCGTGTTTACCATATCATGTGATGTTTGTTGGTCGATATACGCAGTGATCGCATTAGTCCGTTATACAGTGGTTATAGATTGACACGCAAGGATCGTGTTCATCCAGTTTTGTTGGTCGTAATACGCAGGGATCGTATTCGTCCGTTATACGGTTTGGTTATGGGGGTGAGGCACGCAGTGAACGTGTTCATCTGGTTGTTGGTGGCCGAAGTACGCAGTGATCGTATTCGTCCCATGTTTGAAGTTGTGTCACAGCACACAGTGATCGTGTTTCCTCCAGTCAAGAGGGTCGTGACATGAAGCGCGCAGTGATCGGGTTCACCCTATGTATGGTTAGAATATGCAGTGATCGTATTCGTTCAGTTATGTGGGTTAGTTGAGACACACAGCACGCCGTGATCGTGTTTTCTCTAGTCAAGAGGATCGTGGCTCGGAGCGCGCAGTGATCGTGTTCAAGATACGCAGTGATAGTATTCGTCAAGCACATAGTGATCGTGTTGATAGTACCATGGGAACTTGTGATGCGGAGCACGCAGTGATCGTGGCTATCGTATCAGTCGGGTTTGTTGGTCGGCATACGCAGTAATCGTATTCGTCCTATTACATGGGTTGGTTTTATGACACACGCAGGGATCGTGTTGACATCATTTTGGGGTTTTGTTGGTCGAGATACGCAGTGATCGTGTTCATCATATTGGTGGTTGAAGTACGCAGTGAACGTGTTCGCCTCTTCTATGTGGGTTTATTCCGTCTGGCACGAAGTGATCGTGTTTATCTCATCCGGTTGGATTTATGGTCGATGTGATTTTGGTTGTAACACAGCACACAGTGATCGTGTTCGTCGTGTTTGTCCCATTATGTGATTTTGTTTGTGGCATCAAGACGCGCAGTGATCGCGTTTTCTCCTGTCAAGGGGGTTGTGGTGTAGAGTACGCAGTGATCGTGTTCATCGTGTTACTGAGGGTTGTTGTGCCAGACACGCAGTGATCGTGTTCGTCATGGCATATTCCCCTAGCAGAGTTGCTTGGTCAAGCATTTCTCTTTCTCCCCAGCCGAGTCCTTTCTCAGAGTGCTGTGGAAATAGCATGATACAGATTTTGGGTGGTTACTCACAGTTACCCAAGTAGAGACGTAATCCCCAGCATGGTGGTCTCCAATGAGATACTTGGTTAAGTTCCTTATAGTCCCCGGCAGGATATTCTTTGACAAGTCGCTTGGCTGAGTCTTTCTCAGGATGCTGTGGAGTCAGCATTAGAAGATGGTAATGCAGATTTTTGGGTGGATACCCGTAATTCCCTCAGCAGAGTTATGTTCTCCAACAGGGTGTTACTGCAATAAGCTAATTGTTTAAGTCCCTCATAGTCCCAGCAGGGTATTCGTCACAGGAGTTGTTTGATTAAATTCCTCGTATTCTTTCAACAAGGTTATTCTCGTCAAGGTGTTTGGTTAAGTTCCCAATTTCCCCATCAGGTGTTTGACGGCAGTTGGCAGAATTGTCCTCTCAGAGTTGCTTAGTTAAGTTTCTCGTGCCCCTGTAGGATGCTCGCTCAGATACGAATGAAAGGTAGATAAGTGAAATCAGCGTCGTCTCGTTTGGTTAAGCGTTTGCTCGTTTCCTCAGGATACGAAAGGTTGATCAGTGAAGTCAACATGACAAGTGAAGTCAGTATTCTCTCGCGGGTTAGCATGTGCTTGGTTGATAAGTGAGATCAACAGAGGTTGATAAGTGATGTCAACAATTTCTTGTTGTGTGGTGTATGCTCATTTCTTCGGAATGGAGTGGTCGGCGGACAATATCATATTATTTTACAAAATCAGATTGACAGATGGATGGCTAGTTGTTGTCGGGACAACAAAAGTCATTTCCCTGAAGGGTTTTCCCCAAGCAGTAGTCGTGCGCAATTTACTTTTGCGGTTGGCAAATTTCCGGGTTCTTTCGTATTCAACCGTCTCGTACCTTGAATGTCTGAAGGCTGCGCGCTCTTCATCCAGTCGGGTCCAAGTCGCTTTAATAGGGGCAGCTGTTGCACCCCAAAATTTGCCCAACCTTTTCTAACCTAGGTTTATGTTTCAATTGCATAGTCATTTGCATTGATATCATGTACATAGTGTATTCATCTGCATTGCATAGCATAAGCAAGCTATCTTAATCAGGGGATCAAAGTGCTATTCTTATCTCAAGAGACATATTCAAGGGTTTCATTCATATTCAAGACTACTCAGGTCATCAGGGAAGAATTTGAGCATGGAAGAGTTGACAGGTTGATCAGTGAGTTTCTCTCCTATCTTGAGGATTAGTTGGGGATCATCAGAGGAAGTGTGAGACATGAGCCAAGAGCATGGGGTGTGTATGGATGTTATGAAGAGCCTAGATGATCATTGTTGAGGAGTAACCAAGTCATTGGAATGATTGCAAGAGCCTCAGTTGAAGTCAGTCAACTAGGGTTTTATCTGGGTCAACACTAGGTCAACCCTAGGTCAAAGACTTGTTTGGAAAGGCATCAAGGATCATCTGAAAAATGTGGGATTCATTATTTGCTATATGGATATGGATATGGTGTTGTGCCAAAGAAAAATCAGAAGGAGTCAAGGAGAAATGTAGTTACCAAATTAGGGTTTCAGTGTAAAATCCCCTGATTTAGGTCAAACTTCAAAGCAGTGTAACTCAAGATGCAAGCTTCATATGAATTTCTGGTCCACATGAAACTTGTAGAGTATCTTCATAGCTTTAATTTTAGTGGTGGAAGTCATCAAGATGATTTATAGAATTCAAGTTATAGCTCTTGCAAGTTACAGGTCATCTGAGGGCACTGAAGTTTGTCTGTGAAAGTTGTCTGTCTTCCAAGCTACTTTTGACCTTCAAGGAGATTTCAAATGGATTTCTGGCCAACATTAGAATTGTTCCTCATTGTCTTAGATTTTTAGAAAGGTATGGTATGCCTTCATATGATTTGTGGAACTCTACTTATGTCCTTGGCAAGCAAAGGGTATTTTGGTCATTTGAGAATTACAGGTCATTTCAAGCCTATGCCTAAAACTCATACAAGGAAGCTTCAAATGAAAAACTTCACAACATCAAAGTTGCTCAAAATGTCATTTTTAGTCTAGAAAAGAGGTCAAGGAAGTTTGGAAATGCATATAACTCAAGTTGATAAAAGTTGGTGAAAAATGACTTAAAAATGGCATATAACTTGAAAAAGTTCAAATGAAAAATTGGTTTGGGCAATCTACAAATCCAAAATGGGTCATGTAATATACCAAATTGATTCTAAACAACATTTTGAAGACAATGGTTTAAACACATTTTTGATTTGGGGCCTAAAAATGGGAGTTGCTTTGTAATCATGTTACTTGCATAATAAGGCAACTTTGCAAAACTCAACATAAGGCAAGGATCAGCTTGTTTTTCACACATACACTCCCAATAACTCATGAAAAGAGATTTTCAAGTATGCTAAAGGGGCTGTAGAGGATATATCATGATATGAGGTGTGAGATGAGATGGTTTTCATTATGTCATATTCATGAAGTTTCTAGAATCCTCTAAGATCAATCCAGAAACTTCTAGATCTTTCTATCATCATCTATATAATGAATGTGGATCATTGGTGGAAGAGGTTGGTGAAAAGAGAGAGAGGAAAGTGAGGACTCCATTGTTGCTTCAATTGTAAGAAAGAGTGAATTCATACAATCAACACCAATTCTGTTCATTCTTCTTCTTCATCCTCAATACATTGAATCTCTTGAGTGCATACATGCTGAATTAGAGAGTCATCCATCGAAGATTGAAGAGCTAGGGTTTGAAGTTTCAAGATCCATAACAGTTTCGAATCTCTTCATCCAAGCATTTTCCATACATTCTTTTGCAAACAGAGAGCTCCTCATCAAGCAAAGATCATTCTCGAAGGATTACGAGCATTGGATTGGACTGGAACCACCTCTGCCATAGCTACCTAGCAGGTCGGTGAATTATCTTCTATCTCCCTAATTAGGTGTTGTTAGATTAGATTGTTAGTGTAAGATTGTTAGGTTAGGTTAGATGACCATTTTCAGAAAGATTGAGAAGGTTCCATGAGGTTTAATGGCAGGATGTTGAAACTTTGATGATCAAGATTAGGTTATGCAATGAGTTTTAATGCACGTGTAATAGCTTGTTGAGATCAGTGTAGTGTGAAGAACGCATTAATACCATTGGAATCAAGAATTGTGAGAGTCCATCTCAGTGACAGTTTGGTACACCATGAATTTCTAGCTATCGGGTTTCACTCTAGGTTTGGTTTCAATCCAAACTTTTGGCACCATCGTGTTCATGGGAGAGAGTAGAGCAATTTTGCTCTTTATAGTTTAGGTTTTCATGGCCAATCGAGGGAGAACAGAGGGGATGAAGGTGTGTGCATGGAGGGTTTTTTTTTCCTGAAATTAGGGTTTCATTTGGAGAAGATGAAGGAGGGCCGTGGATTTGGAGGGAGACCTTTGACTCAGAAATTGATCCAATGGCTGTAATTCAATTTGAAAACGGAGGGAAAATCTGAACTTAATGGAACGCAGCGTTCCACTTAAGTTGAGTCTTGGGCCTCAGCAAAGCATACTAACCACACCCCACCAGCGAGCCCATTTCATGTTTTAACTATAATTAGTTGTTATTCGCACCGAGCGTTTAATGTTTTTCGTTGTTTTTTATTCTGAATTTCTGAAACTAGCTGGGCTTAACGCAATTGCTATCCCCACCCCCTAGGTCTGAGCCCAATGATCAATATAACTGGGCGCTTATACTTGTGACACCCCCTCCCCAATTTAATTCATTTCTTTGATTTTATTTTTCTTTTATATTTTAGCATCTTTAAAAAATCATATAAAATTGGAAAATTAATATTTTTCATTTCTTCTTTTTTGCATTAGATCAATAATTCTGTTAAGAAAAATAATAAATAATAAAATTGGCATTTTATTTTGTTTTAGTATTTTTTGTGCATTTTTCTTTTAAATAGCTTTTTAAGTGGTTTAATTTGATGGATGATATTGTTTATTTTAGTTCAATTAGCCCCCCTTAGATTTAGGGTCCATTCTTTTTAGGGTGATTAACTTAGGACTTTAGCTTCCTCATAGGATTTAATTCATAATTTTAGGATTAATTTTTAGATGATTTGATTAGGTGAGATTAGAGTGGTTAAAATTAGGGTTTTAAGTGAACATAGGTGAGATAGATCATTTCTTTTAGGAATTTTGATTTGATTTTGGGGTATGGGACTATAGGGGTTATGGGTAGATAATAGATCCCTTAGAAAATATTAGGATTCCCCTATTATTATTAGTGTATTGTTTGTATTTGATTGACTGTGTGGTGTGCCCTCTTTAGGGTTATTATTTGTCTGTGTGGGGTATTGGGTTTGTTTGGGGCTTGGGGTTTGAGCTGAAGACTGTGTTGATGAAGCCCATTTGAAGATTAAGGAATGAAGACCAACTTCCAGAGTTGAGGAGGAGTATCTCTTGCTGGCAGCTGTTGAAGTTTGTAGGATCTAGGAGTTAGGCAGAGCTCTAGAGTAGAAAACTTGGTTCTCAAACATGGAAGGCCTTGATTGCCTCCATCCCTCTCTATGATGCAGAGTCTCTCTAAGACACTCACCCCCTTCCTTTGGAAGGCTTGGTGATAGTGTCTAAGAGATAGAACCCTTGAGAGAAATATTCTAGGTGTTGTTAGCAGTCTGTTTGCCACCTTTGGTGGTCAACTAACTGCTTAACACCCAATTCCTTCTTGTGATTGGTTCCTCAGCTTGGAGAGTGGGACTTGAAGAAAAGCCATTGGGAGATTGAAGATAAAAGGCTAATGCTTGCTTGAAGCTTGTAGATAGTTGATGCTGACTTGAAGCCAGATGCTGATGAAGACTGCTTTGCTGTTTATTTTAGCTGTTTTAATTCATGATGTATTGTGTGAATTTCCTGGACTGTATTGTTTGTTGTTTAACCTGTTGGGTTGAAAGTGAATTCTGTTCACTTTTGCCTATTGTTTTCTAGGTTCGAGGTTGAGTGGGACTCCCTTGCCTCGCTTGTATTGCTGCATCCATGCATTTTACTGCTTTATTGTATATATATCTGTTGTTTCTGTTTCCGTCTATTCCCTTAGGATCTCTGTTTTTCTCTGCGCAAGAGAGGAGCATGATAGACATTAGGTCTTAACCCATGCATGATAATATTAGGGTAGATTTTATCCCTTTTTAACCCTAGGATTTTAGAGTGTCATCTCTTCTTTCTTCAAAACAACAGAAAAATATTAATAAAGGTTATAACACAATCAATTCACTTCTTCCGTCAAAAGATTCGAACAAACATCAACCTTTTTGCAATAAGAAAACCCTTGTTTAAGGTGAGATTTTTCATAAAAGACACTTGAACAGCTTGTGTCGTGCGTAGCCCGAACTATGTTTGCCCTGATCTTTCATGCTGTATGAAAGTACGTAGGCATAGGATGCGATATACTAGCGAGCAACCTTCCCCTCCTCCCCCGTAGTTAGGCGAACTACGTTGGCTCTGATTTCTCGTTCCAGACGGGAATACGTAGGCATAAAGTGTGATGCTTTGCCGAGTCATGTTTTCTTTTCTTTTCAGACCTTATCCTTTAGTTTAGATAGAAGTATAATCCGTACAAACCAAGCAAGCGTGGATCCCATCGAGTACGATGGACGTGAGGGGTGCTAATACCTTCCCCTTGCGTAACCGACTCTCGAACCCAGGTTTTGGTTGCGATGACCATACCTTTTCCCGTTTTTTGCGAGGTTTACTTCGAGCGTTTCCTTTCCCTCCGTTGGGATAAATAACGCACGGTGGAGACTCTTCTATCAGCCGGCGCCGATTTTCGCAGTAGCGACAGCTGGCGACTCTGCTGGGGATCCAACGTCCCCTGGCTGCTAAGGACTGCGATAGTTCCTTATGCATTTGGGATCCAACGTCCCTTAAGAGAGTCGATCCTAGCGCTTGTTTTCCCGTCGAGGATTTTGTATGGATTTATATTTCTGTCATTTACTTTCAACATTATATTATTGTTATTATTGTTGTATTGGGGTGTGACGGGTGTTCCATGATTGAGAGATAAGCCGGACCTGGGCTTGAGTGCACCTAGATTTAGAGTGGAGATTAGTGGGCGCGCACGTGCTTTGCATGTCCTAGTGTCCCGCGAAATCCACACTCAGACGAGGTTCTTCTGGTTGGCCTCCTGTCCTGCCCTTTGGGTGGCTCGGGTTGCTGGTTAGTTGGATTGTCGACTCTGGGGACCGATCATTTGGAAGTTGGCTAAGTGAGGCCTCTTCAGGATTTGATGATGCCACTCCTTCTGGGAATCGTATCATCAACCCTGAAAGTCTGTGACGCCGACGACCGCATAGGATGCCATACCTTTGTCAGTTACTAGGACACCTACCTGTGAGAGGGTTTTGGGGTTATGCAGGTAACTAGACCTTCAGATACCGGTTATTTCTTGATCTGAGATCCTGGGTATTTATGGACAGTGGTGAGGTCTATCAGAGACCAATCAGAGTTATGGTATGAGGTCTATCAGAGACCAGTCAGAGTTATGGTATGAGGTCTATCAGAGACCAATCAGAGTTATGGTATGAGGTCTATCAGAGACTAGTGTTGGAGCTTTGTATTGGGTCTATCTGAGACCAGGGTTTGAGGAATTCTGGAGGGTCTATCTGAGACTTTTGATATAGTTCAGGCTTCTTAGCTATGGAACTTGGTCCATGTTGCATGTTACTTGCATTGCATTGTCTGCATAATCATTATCATTGCATCCCATTAACGTGTGTCTGTGCTGCAGGTGCATTTGCATATTCCCTGGTTCTAGTGTCTGGACTTCTGAGCATTGATCATGGCTGGTTTGAGGATGACTGTTGCCTACAAGCTACCTATCCCTGATATTACTCCCCTCATGGGTCTGATTTCTCTTGCAGATGAGGATGTTCGTAGAAGCTTCAGGCAGAGTTACGGACGACTGTTGAGTTTGGTTCGTAAATCAACTGATGATGAATTGAATGGGTTGTACACCTTGCTTCAGGAGTATGTTTCACGTTTGCTGACTTTATCTTGGGGCCCACTATGGAAGAGTATGTAGAGTTTACTGAGCTGCCGGTACAGAATGCAGTTCCTTTTATTCACTCTGCCGCTGAGCCCAAGTTGGAGGATTTAGCTAAGGCCTTGCACATGAATGCTTCTGAGCTGTTGATGACTTCTTGGCGAGGGGTTCCAGGTTTCTCTCTCCAATTTCTGGTTGGTAAGGCTCAAGAATACGCCAAGAATGGGTGTTGGGTGGTCTTTAACGCTGTTTTGGCTCTATGCATTTATGGGATCGTGCTGTTTCCCAATTTCCCAAACTTCGTGGACATGGATGCATTTCATCTGTTTGCTGCTGGAAACCCGATACCCACACTGATCGGGGACTTCTACCATTCGAGGCACTACATAAATGAGAACAGGAGAGGCAAGAACGTCTCTTGTTGTGTGCCTTTGCTGTACATGTGGTTCAAGAGCCATCTTCCCCTGAAGGGACATTTTGTGGATAGTGCAACTACAGCTGACTGGCTAGAGCGTATGATGAGGTTGTCTTCTGAAGACATTGAGTGGTTTGACCGAGACTTGTTGGGGTCTGAGCTTATTTTCAGTTGTTCTGGGTATCCTAATGTTCCGTTGATAGGGAGAAAAGGGTGTATCAATTACAACCCATCTCTGTTCGTCCGCCAGTTTGGATACGCGTTGAAGAACCCACCTCAGGAGGAAGAAGTACATGAATCTCTGTACTTCACCGATGATTTGAATGGAGAGTTATTAGCCAAGCTTCGACATGCCTGGATGCGTATTAACAGAAAAGGGAAACCACTGTTGGGGAAGAATGATTGTCAGGCATATACACCCTACAAAGTTTGGATCCAGGAGAGGGCAAGACAGTTATTGATGCCATTTCCAGCTGCGCCGGTCCCTGTTCATGTTCCGGTGGAGGAGCCAACCACTATCACTATGGAGGTCTACGAGCAAGTTGTGAAAGAAAAGGAAGCCTTGATGAAGATTAATGAAGAATTAGAAAAGGAGCTGGCTCAGATGCGGAGTGAGAAGAATAAGGTTGTACGTTCTTTCCAACAGCAGATCGAACTAGTAAACCGGCTAGGTGCTGAGTTGACTGAGGAGAAAAAGAAGCGCGAACGTCTGGGTCAAGAGTTCAGAAGCTCTCATGACATGTTGGAGTCCAAAAAGAAAGCACTCGACGCCGCTCACCGAGAAATCTCTTCTTGTAACAAGACATGGAATGCTACGCTAACCAACAACAAAAAGAGGGAAGATAAATTGAAGCAGCAAATTTCTGACCTCGAAGAGCAGTTGAAGGCTAGCATTAAGAAGCATGAAGAGGAGGTAATGGCCAGATATAGTCTCCAGAATGCATTGAACAAGACCATCGAAGGCAGGAACGAAGCTGTGTCTCAGAAGCGGAAGCTAGAGGATCGCTTCGGAGAAGGGGCATGGGAGGAAACCGCTGGTGACGTGCGACGTGTGCTCAAACGAAGAAATCAACTTGTTGAGGGGCTGCTTACCCGACCAAGTCATCCAGAGACCAAGAAGTTAATAGAAGAGTACTGGGCTTATGGGAGTACTTGATCATTTCATGTGTTAACTTGTATGCTTTATTTGCATAGCACTGACCATCACCAGGATTGTTGGTTGAGGTCATGCCTTCTTATTGTATACTCAGTGATATTGTATTCTTGGATTTCTCTGCAATATACGAGGTTTTCTATGATTCGACTCCAATCACTGTCTTGCTAGCACTGTCACTGCACTGGCACACTCACACTAGAATCAGGGAATGATAATCCCTAATGCACAGACACATATTGCATTTTGCATACATACTCATATTTGCATTACAGGTTTGTGATTCGTGTATCTTATCTCCTGCATCCGTTCCAGGTATTTTCAGGATTGCAGAAAAGCGGGTCCACCGTTACTCTACAAGGATTAACCAGAAGAAGATCATGGACAACGTGCAGAGTGAAATGCAAGAGATGCGTGACAGGATGGCCCTGCTCATGCAAACCATGGAGACTATCGCCAAAGGACAAGAGCAGTTGCAGAGTCTGGTTCAACCGATAGTCGCACGGGCTGAAAACAACGGGACACCGCATGGTGAAAATATTGTTGTTTCTCCCCGAGTTGAGAATCGTCAAAGTGCTGATGTTATTCCCGTAACTGGTTTGAATGCTGGAGAAACTGGTCCTGTAGGCGGAGGTGGGAACACCGGCAATATGAATGCCAATGCAGATACTGCTGGGGTATTTGTGGGTAATGTCAACCAGGGTTTCAATGGGGGCGTCGAGAATGTCGGAATGAATGGTATTAATAGTAACCAGGGCTTCAATGGTGTGAATATGGGATATGGCAGCATGGTTGGTGCCAAGGCTGGGTTTGGTGGTTACGGTAATCTTGGATATGGAGCTGGCGCATACAACGCTCAAGAGATGGGTAATCTGAGGTATGACCCCAGGTACTTCCAAACGGGTCAGGGCCGTGATGCAGATTATGTTGGATACGATGAAGTACCTCGCTGGGAGGATCGTCAGGAGGATGTGTTCTCTGGTCAGAGCGAGGGTTATGAAAGAGCCAGGGATGACAACCATCGGATGAGATTGCTAGAAGAGAAGGTGAACGGATTGGCCAGCCAGAATGCTCTTGGGCTGGATATGTCAAATATGGGGTTAGTCCCAGGGTTAAGGGTCCCGCTGAAATTCAAAGCGTCGTCATTTGATAAGTACAAAGGGGATACATGCCCTAGGGTGCATGTGCGCGCATTTTACAGGCGCATGGCTGCGTATTCTGAGGATGAAAAGATGCTAATGCACTTCTTCCAGGATAGCCTGTCAGGGCCATCGCTGGAGTGGTACATGAGCTTGGAGCCTACTCAGATCAGGAGTTGGAAAGAGCTGGCAGAGGCTTTTGTCCAACATTATCAATATAATAGTGATCTCGCCCCTAACCGAGTCCAGTTGCAAAGCATGTCTCAAAAGTCTAGCGAGAGCTTTAAAGAATACGCCCAGAGATGGCGAGATTTGGCTGCTAGGGTGCACCCTCCGATGGTGGAGCGCGAAATGATGGATATGTTCATAGGAACTTTCTCTGGAATGTACTATGATCGGTTGCTCAATTTTTCGATGAGTACTTTCTCTGAGTTGATCTTGATGGGGGAGCGCATTGAAAACGGAGTAAAGATTGGTAAAATTCAAGCGGGTGAGTCCAGTTCTGCAGGAGGTAATAAGAAGACGTTTGGTGGTAAAAGGCAGGGTGATACCAACGCCGTATACAGTGCTCGACGAAGGAATAAAGGTCAGAACTGGCGTCAACAGTCACAGGTTGCAAGTGTAACCATTCCAGGGCCTTCTCAGCAGCAGAGACAACAACCACCGCAGCAGGCTCAGCAGCAGCCTAATAATAATCAGCGCAGACTTCAGAACCCGCGACCGAGGAGAGTATTCGAGGTACCGCCGGTATCATATGCAGAACTCCTTCAAACTTTGTTGAAATTGCAGCTAGTCGAGAAGAGGACCTTAGCACCACCAACTGGCCAGCCACCAGCCGGATATGATGTTAATGAGCACTGTGACTTCCATTCGGGTGCACCAGGGCACAATATTGAAAATTGCCTAGCTTTTAAGCATAAAGTACAGGATTTGCTTGATAGTACGGCTATTATCTTCGGGAAGGATGGTCCCAATATCACGCAGCAGCCAATGCCCAAACATGGTGGGGCTAGGGCCAATGTAATCATGGTAGATGATGAGTTGAACTTAGTTTCGGAAGTGAGCGAGCTGAAAACCCCTTTGAGTTTCGTAAAGCAGCGTTTATTGAAAGGAGGTGTCTATCCCGGTTGCAGTGAAGAGTGTGATGACTGTTTGATTCAACCTGGGGGCTGTGAGAAGTTAAAGAGGGGAGTTCAAAGTTTAATTGATGAAGGAATTCTGCAGTTTGACAGGGCTGTGGGGTGAGAGAAGTCTGTTGAGACAGAATCTGAAGAAGAGCGTAGGGAGATTGCTACGATCACCATTCCGTTCAAATCAGTGACAATTTCGGCATCATCGAAAAGGCCGACCATTATTATTGCCAAGGCTAAGCCAGTCCCTTATGAAAGCACAAAGGCAGTCCCATGGTGCTATGGTGCTGAGGTGTATTGCAATGGGGAAAAGATTGACTTGAATGATCCGCCAGCGGGGCCCGTGGATAACATAGTGGGAGCGGGTGGTATAACCCGGAGCGGGAGAATTTTCACTTCACCTGAGGTTGAAGCAGAGAGGCTTGCCAGGGGTAAGAACAAAGTTGTTGAGGGGGAATCTTCGGGGAGTAAAGAGAAAGAGCCGATAACCAAAGATGTGGAAGAATTCATGAGGATAATTCGCAAAAGTGATTATAAGATTGTGGAGCACCTGCAGCATACCCCGTCAAAGATCTCCATATTATCGCTGTTGTTGTGTTCTGAGGCGCATAGAAATGCCCTATTGAAGGTGCTTGAGACATCCTTCATGCCGCAAGAGATTTCAGTTAATCAGCTGGAGGGAGTTATAGCACATGTTAATGCTGGGCATGGACTGGGATTCACGGATTTTAACCTAACGCCTAGAGGGCGTGATCATAATAATGCCTTGCACATCTCTATTGAATGTCGGGGCACTATTTTATCCCATGTGCTGGTAGACACTGGGTCCTCGTTGAATGTGTTACCAAAGAAAGCCCTGTTGAAATTGGATACCCGTGGGTTGTTGTGCACACCTAGTGATTTGGTAGTAAGGGCCTTTGACGGGACAAGGAGGTCAGTATTCGGGTCAGTGACATTACCCATCCAGGTAGGACCGGAGGTGTTTGATACAGTGTTTTACATCATGGACATCCAGCCTGCATATAGCTCTTTGATCGGGAGACCTTGGATTCATGCCGCTGGGGCAGTAACTTCTACGCTCCATCAGAAGCTGAAATATATGGTTGAGGGGAGTATTGTGACGGTGTGTGGCGAAGAGGATATCTTAGTCAGTCATTTGTCTTCCTTCAAGTACGTGGAGGTGGATGGAGAGATTCATGAAACGTTGTGTTAGGCGTTCGAGGAGGTGAAAGTTAAAGAAGAAGCTCCAGTGAAGAGTGAAGGGCAAGAGGTGGCCGTCTCCTCATATAAAGAAGCCAAGGCGTTGGTACAAGCAGGAGAGACTCAGAAGTGGGGGCAGGTTCTGGACATCCCAGTGAAGCAAGATAGGTATGGCTTGGGGTACCGCCCATCTCCCTCGCAGAGTGCGCCTAAGTACAAGGGGCCTGTGGTGTTCACGCCTGGAGGAGTTAGCTTCGAGAGGATTAATGTCGTGTCTGATACGGAGCAAGTGGATAGCGATTGCGACATGGACGCTTGGATTCGACCCAGTACGCCGGGGCAAAGCCTATGCAACTGGTCCATCCAGGACGTCATCCAAGTCACCAAACAGTAATGCATTGTTTGTCAATCATTGTATGATCACATGCCTTGCCCGGGGCATCGATGATCTTGTCTTAGGGCCTAACTGTTTACCTGTATGTTTGCATGATCAATAAATGACGGCGTTTTTTACATTCAAATGTTGTGATCCTTTTCTTTCTATTTTTTTATTTTTCAATAAAATGGCAGTGTGGTTATGCATTTTGCTTGTACATCATTTTGAAGCACTTAACCGTTTCCCTCGCAGGATTCATGAATTTTCAGATGACACCGACCAAAAACTTCCTATGACTCGTTTAGACTTCGAGCATCCGATCTTCCAAGCTGAGGAGGAGATTGTGGAGGATAGTGACTTACCAGAAGAGCTTAGTCGGTTGTTGAAGCAAGAGGAGAGAGTCATTCTGCCTCACCAGGAAGAGATTGATATTGTCAACTTGGGGTCCGAAGAATACATCAGGAATATCCGTATAGGGGCCGCGTTGCAAGTTGACATCAAGCGGGAGCTTATTGAGATGCTGCGTGAATACAGTGATATATTCGCCTGGTCCTACGAGGACATGCCAGGTTTGGATACTGATATGGTTGTTCATCGTCTGCTGTTGAAGGAAGATTGCCCGCCTGTGAAGCAGAAACTCCGAAGGACTCGTCCTGACATGGCCGTAAAGATAAAGGAAGAAGTTTAGAAGCAATGGGATGCTGGGTTCCTGGCTGTTACCACTTATCCCACTTGGGTCGCTAATATCGTGCATGTGCCAAAGAAAGATGGCAAGGTTCGAATGTGTGTTGATTATAGGGATCTAAACAAAGCGAGCCCGAAGGATGATTTCCTGCTGCCGCATATTGACGTGTTAGTTGACAACACGGCTCAGTTTTCAGTGTTTTCCTTCATGGATGGCTTTTCAGGATATAATCAGATCAAAATGGCTCCGGAGGATATGGAAAAAACGACCTTTATCACCCCGTGGGGAACCTTCTGTTACAAGGTGATGCCCTTTGGTTTGAAAAATGCTGGGGCAACGTACCAGCGGGCTATGACAACGCTTTTTCACGACATGATGCACAGAGAGATTGAGGTGTATGTCGATGACATGATTGCCAAGTCTCAAACAGAGGAAGAACACCTGGTTAATCTGCTGAAGTTGTTCAAGAGGCTGAGGAAGTTCAGGCTGAGGCTGAATCCTAATAAATGTACCTTCGGAGTAAGATCCGGGAAGCTACTGGGGTTCATTGTGAGCAAGAAAGGAATCGAGGTCGATCCTGCAAAAATAAAAGCAATACAAGAAATGCCAGCACCGAGAACAGAAAAAGAAGTTCGTGGATTCTTAGGGAGGTTGAACTACATTGCTAGGTTCATCTCTCACCTAACGACCACATGTGAACCATTATTCAAACTGTTAAAGAAAGATCAAGCGGTGGTCTGGGACGACAATTGCCAAAGGGCATTTGAAAAGATAAGAGAATACTTGCAGGAACCTCCGGTGTTGATACCCCCAGTAGCGGGACGACCACTGATTATGTACCTGACGGTTCTGGAGAACAGTATGGGTTGTGTTCTCGGTCAACATGACGAGACAGGAAGGAAAGAGCATGCAATTTACTACTTGAGTAAAAAGTTCACGGATTGTGAATCCCGATACTCTATGCTCGAAAAGACGTGTTGTGCATTGGCGTGGGCTGCCAAACGTCTAAGACAGTATATGCTGAACCATACAACCATGCTGATATCGAAGATGGATCCGATCAAATATGTGTTTGAGAAGCAAGCGCTCTCTGGAAGGATTGCTAGATGGCAGATGGTATTGACAGAATACGATATCCAGTATGTTTCCCAGAAGGCCATTAAGGGAAGTGTTCTGTCCGAATATCTCGCCGAACAGCCAATTGAGGATTATCAGCCTATGAAGTTTGAGTTTCCTAATGAGGACATAATGTACTTGAAAGCTAAAGATTGTGATGAGCCGTTTCCTGGTGAAGGACCCGAGCGGAGTTCCCAGTGGCAATTGATTTTTGATGGGGCTGTCAATTCGTACGGTAGCGGGATCGGGGCAATCATTACAACTCCCCACGGGTCGCACATCCCGTTCACAGCCAGATTGACTTTTCCAGTGACGAATAACGAAGCCGAGTACGAAGCTTGTATTATGGGGTTAGAGGAGGCTATTGATCTGAGGATCAAGAATCTGGACGTATATGGGGATTCAGCATTGGTTGTGAATCAGATTAAGGGAGAGTGGGAGACGCGCCAACCTAATCTGATACCGTACATGAATTATGCGAGAAGGTTGCTACCTTTTTTTGATAAAGTAGAGTTTCATCATGTACCCAGGGCGGAGAATCAAATGGCAGACGCCCTTGCAACGTTATCCTCGATGTATAAGGTCAACTACTGGAACGAGGCTCCCAGGATTGTCATATCTCGCCTTGATAGGCCGGCCTTCGTGTTTGCAATTGATGAAGCATCTGACGGTAAACCTTGGTACTTCGATATACAGAACTTCCTGAAGAATAAGGAATATTCGGCTGGGGCATCCAGTCGTGATCAGAAGACTCTAAGGAGATTAGCAGGCAACTTCTATCTGAATCCCGACGGCGTTTTGTATAGAAGGAACCACGATTTGGTACTCCTCCGGTGTGTAGACGAGAAGGAAGCCACTTTACTCATGGAAGAAGTCCATGAAGGAACTTTTGGTACACATGCTGGTGGGCATGCTATGACTCGAAAGTTGTTGCGAGCGGGGTATTATTGGTTGACGATGGAAACTGACTGTTTCAAATTTGCCAAGCGATGTCACAAGTGCCAGATCTATGCAGATAAGATCCATGTGCCACCCAGTCCACTGAATGTTATGGCTTCTCCGTGGCCCTTCTCCATGTGGGGAATTTATATGATCGGAAAGATTGAGCCTACTGCATCTAATGGGCATCGCTTCATTCTGGTTGCGATTGATTACTTCACTAAGTGGGTGGAAGCAGCATCTTACACCAATGTGACGAAGCAAGTGGTGGCCAGGTTTATCAAGAGGGATATAATTTGCAGATACGGTATTCCTGAACGGATCATTACTGATAATGGTTCGAATTTGAACAACAAGATGATGAAAGATCTGTGTCGGGATTTCAAGATCGAGCATCATAATTCATCTCCGTACAGACCCAAGATGAATGGCGCTGTTGAAGCGGACAACAAGAACATAAAAATGATCGTTCAGAAGATGGTGGTAACGTATAAGGATTGGCATGAGATGCTGCCATTCACTTTACACGGTTATCGTACTACAGTGCGTACATCAACCGGGGCAACACCGTTCTCACTAGTATATGGCATGGAGGTTGTCCTGCCATTGGAGGTTGAGATACCATCTTTGAGGGTTTTGCTTGATGTTAAGCTGGACGAGGCAGAATGGGTAAGAAGTAGATTGAATCAGCTGAGCTTGATAGATGAGAAGAGACTAGCATCCATTGCACATGGTAGGCTGTATCAGAGCCGGATGAAGAAAGCGTTCGACAAGAAGATTCGACCTCGAAGCTTTCAGACGGGAGATCTTGTGCTGAAGAAGATTCTCCCACCGCAATCGGATCATAGGGGCAAATGGACTCCCAACTACGAAGGTCCATACGTCGTGAGAAAGGTCTTCTCCGGAGGAGCCTTATTGTTATCCACCATGGACGGTGAAGACTTCTCGTCCCCTGTGAACTCGGACGCAGTTAAAAAATACTTTGCTTAAAAATTGACCCGCTGGACAGTAAAAAGAGAGTCCAGGCAAAAATAGGGCATCCTGGCGGACCAAAAACAGAATAAAAAGGTTCGGGCAAAAGTTAGGGATATAATTGAAAAATGTACACCCGCGAAGTCAAAAACCTACACTGGGCGGCTTCGGCAAAAAAGGGTATCCCGGTGAATCGAAAACCCGCAAAGGGCGATTCACGCAAAAGTTAGGGATTTGAGAAGCAAATGACTGCGGTCCGAGTTTAATTGTTAGTGGTTTGGGAGCATCTGGGGTCAATTATCCAAAGCAATCTCTTCCGAAGATAAAGATCGGGAAAGCGTCAGAGTCCGACGAGTCATAGGAGGATCGGTTCATGGTGTTCGTCTGTAACACGTTGCCGACATGTGTACAAATTTTATTCTGTATATTTGTATACTTCTGCATTTTGTTTATGTGTGACTACCTCTTTTCAGGAGTTGCATCTGATGTACAAATCTTGCCTATTCTCAGGCCGTTATCAATAAAGTGTTTTATTCAGTATAGTGTGTGACTTTGGTTTTAATTTTTTACAGTTTTGTTTGTAAAAAGCGCCGATGTTTTGATAAACTTACATGCGTGTAAACAGGCGGGCCTCGGCCGATGATTGTTAAAACTAGAAACTACCTGAATGGTTGTCGTGGGTGATTACCAAGATGTTTCTTTTTGCATAGGTTGCTTTGTGTTTGCTTGTTGACTTTTGCAAGTATTCAAGAGCTCGCAAAGTCCCCCGCCAGAGTCCATGGCAGGCTGGTACCGTCTCCAGAGGATGAACGTTGTGTCCTCCCCCAGTGAAGTCGCCCCAGGCAAAATTGAATGTTGTCTCCCCAGGAGAGTGGAGATTGCGTCAAAGGAAAAGATCAATGTATCTTCAGTAGATCAGAATTGGCTTATCAAGCAGAACAGAGTCCTCCCCAGCGAAGGTCGAGACAAATATGATTAATTTCCCCAAAGAGTTTCTTGTGTAGTGCGAATCAGAGCACACCGGTCAATCCCCAGCTCGGTGATAGCAGGATGAAGTATCCCCACAGGGCGTAATCAGAGTGTTGATACCTTTGAAAGCAGTTCCCGGGATTGCTTTTCTCTTTCCCCAACAGGTTGATCCTTCCCCGTCAGGACGATCATCTTCAGCAGAGGTTGAAGTTTTGAGTTTGTGAGCTACTTTCCCAGCAGGATGGTCATCCCCAGCGGAGTTAGTTCATCTTTCCAACATTTATTTTGTTGGAAGCATATCGGTAGTAACTCTTTGCATAAGCATGCATCATGAGCATTTGCAGTCTACACGAATATGTAGCATTTCCATGCTGTGTGGAAACATTACGTCATTATCAAACGTGCATTTTTGAAACATAAGCCAGGTGGTTACCTCTTCGGTTTCTGATGTGTTGTTCCCTGCCGATAAGAGAAGGCGTGGTTTAGGAAGATGTTGATTTGTGGTCAAAGTACGCAGTGATCGTATTTGTCCCGACCCTTGGGGGTTCATGCTGTAAGGCACGCAGTGATCGTGTTGATCTTGACGTTGTTCTATGGTCCAAGTACGCAGTGATCGTATTTGTACCATCTATGGGGTTCATGTTGTGTGACACGCAGTGATCGTGTTGATCTTGGTATGTGTATCTGTGGTCGAATGGCACCTTGATCGTATTCGTCCCGATCTAAGAAGATTGTTTTGTAAGGCACGCAGTGATCGTGTTGGTATCAACTCGGGGTTTTAGTGGTGCAGGACACGCAGTGATCGTGTTTACCATATCATGTGATGTTTGTTGGTCGATATACGCAGTGATCGCATTAGTCTGTTATACAGTGGTTATAGATTGACACGCAGCGATCGTGTTCATCCAGTTTTGTTGGTCGGTATACGCAGGGATCGTATTTGTCCGTTATACGGTTTGGTTATGGGGGTGAGGCACGCAGTGAACGTGTTCATCTGGTTGTTGGTGGCCGAAGTACGCAATGATCATATTCGTCCCATGTTTGAAGTTGTGTCACAGCATGCAGTGATCGTGTTACCTCCAGTCAAGAGGGCCGTGACATGAAGCGCGCAGTGATCGCGTTCACCCTATGTATGGTTAGAATATGCAGTGATCGTATTCGTTCAGTTATGTGGGTTAGTTGAGACACACAACACGCCGTGATCGTGTTTTCTCCAGTCAAGAGGATCGTGGCTCGGAGCGCGCAGTGATCGTGTTCAAGATACGCAGTGATCGTATTCGTTAAGCACGCAGTGATCGTGTTGATAGTACCATGGGAACTTGTGATGCGGAGCACGCAGTGATCGTGGCTATCGTATCAGTCGGGTTTGTTGGTCGGCATACGCAGTAATCGTATTCGTCCTATTACATGGGTTGGTTTTATGACACATGCAGGGATCGTGTTGACATCATTTTGGGGTTTTGTTGGTCGAGATACGCAGTGATCGTGTTCATCATATTGGTGGTTGAAGTACGCAGTGAACGTGTTCGCCTCTTCTATGTGGGTTTATTCCGTCTGGCACGCAGTGATCGTGTTTATCTCATCCGGTTGGATTTATGGTCGATGTGATTTTGGTTGTAACACAGCACGCAGTGATCGTGTTCGTCGTGTTTGTCCCATTATGTGATTTTGTTTGTGGCATCAAGACGCGCAGTGATCGCGTTTTCTCCTGTCAAGGGGGTTGTGGTGTAGAGTACGCAGTGATCGTGTTCATCGTGTTACAGAGGGTTGTTGTGCCAGACACGCAGTGATCGTGTTCGTCATGGCATATTCCCCTAGCAGAGTTGCTTGGTCAAGCATTTCTCTTTCTCCCCAGCCGAGTCCTTTCTCAGAGTGCTGTGGAAATAGCATGATACAGATTTTGGGTGGTTACTCACAGTTACCCCAGTAGAGACGTAATCCCCAGCATGGTTGTCTCCAATGAGATACTTGGTTAAGTTCCTTGTAGTCCCCGGAAGGATATTCTTTGACAAGTCGCTTGGCTGAGTCTTTCTCAGGATGTTGTGGAGTCAGCATTAGAAGATGGTAATGCAGATTTTTGGGTGGATACCCGTAATTCCCTCAGCAGAGTTATGTTCTCCAGCAGGGTGTTACTGCAATGAGCTAATTGTTTAAGTCCCTCATAGTCCCAGCAGGGTATTCGTCACAGGAGTTGTTTGATTAAATTCCTCGTATTCTTTCAACAAGGTTATTCTCGTCAAGGTGTTTGGTTAAGTTCCCAATTTCCCCATCAGGTGTTTGACGGCAGTTGGCAGAATTGTCCTCTCAGAGTTGCTTAGTTAAGTTTCTCGTGCCCCTGTAGGATGCTCGTTCAGATACGAATGAAAGGTTGATAAGTGAAATCAGCATCGTCTCGTTTGGTTAAGCGTTTGCTCGTTTCCTCAGGATACGAAAGGTTGATCAGTGAAGTCAACATGACAAGTGAAGTCAGTATTCTCCCGCGGGTTAGCATGTGCTTGGTTGATAAGTGAGATCAATAGAGGTTGATAAGTGATGTCAACAATTTCTTATTGTGTGGTGTATGCTCATTTCTTCGGAATGGAGTGGTCGGCGGACAATATCATATTATTTTACAAAAGCAGATTGACAGATGGATGGCTAGTTGTTGTCAGGACAACATAAGTCATTTCCCTGAAGGGTTTTCCCCAAGCAGTAGTCGTGCGCAATTTATTTTTGCGGTTGGCAAATTTCCGGGTTCTTTCATATTCAACCGTCTCGTACCTCGAATGTCTGAAGGCTGCGCGCTCTTCATCCAGTCGGGTCCAAGTCGCTTGAATAGGGGCAGCTGTTGCACCCCAAAATTTGCCCAACCTTTTCTAACCTAGGTTTATGTTTCAATTGCATAGTCATTTGCATTGATATCATGTACATAGTGTATTCATCTGCATTGCATAGCATAAGCAAGCTATCTTAATCAGGGGATCAAAGTGCTATTCTTATCTCAAGAGACATATTCAAGCGTTTCATTCATATTCAAGACTACTCAGGTCATCAGGGAAGAATTTGAGCATGGAAGAGTTGACAGGTTGATCAGTGAGTTTCTCTCCTATCTTGAGGATTAGTTGGGGATCATCAGAGGAAGTGTGAGCCATGAGCCAAGAGCATGGGGTGTGTATGGATGTTATGAAGAGCCTAGATGATCATTGTTGAGGAGTAACCAAGTCATTGGAATGATTGCAAGAGCCTCAGTTGAAGTCAGTCAACTAGGGTTTTATCTGGGTCAACACTAGGTCAACCCTAGGTCAAAGACTTGTTTGGAAAGGCATCAAGGATCATCTGAAAAATGTGGGATTCATTATTTGCTATATGGATATGGATATGGTGTTGTGCCAAAGAAAAATCAGAAGGAGTCAAGGAGAAATGTAGTTACCAAATTAGGGTTTCAGTGTAAAATCCCCTGATTTAGGTCAAACTTCAAAGCAGTGTAACTCAAGATGCAAGCTTCATATGAATTTCTGGTCCACATGAAACTTGTAGAGTATCTTCATAGCTTTAATTTTAGTGGTGGAAGTCATCAAGATGATTTATAGAATTCAAGTTATAGCTCTTGCAAGTTACAGGTCATCTGAGGGCACTGAAGTTTGTCTGTGAAAGTTGTCTGTCTTCCAAGCTACTTTTGACCTTCAAGGAGATTTCAAATGGATTTCTGGCCAACATGAGAGTTGTTCCTCATTGTCTTATCTTTCTATAAAGGTATGGTATGCCTTCATATGATTTGTGTAACTCTACTTATGTCCTTGGCAAGCAAAGGGTATTTTGGTCATTTGAGAATTACAGGTCATTTCAAGCCTATGCCTAAAACTCATACAAGGAAGCTTCAAATGAAAAACTTCACAACATCAAAGTTTCTCAAAATGTCATTTTAAGTATAGACAAGAGGTCAAGGAAGTTTGGAAATGCATAGAACTCAAGTTGATAAAAGTTGGTGAAAAATGACTTAAAAATGGCATATAACTTGAAAAAGTTCAAATGAAAAATTGGTTTGGGCAATCTACAAATCCAAAATGGGTCATGTAATATACCAAATTGATTCCAAACAACATTTTGAAGACAATGGTTTAAACACATTTTTGAGTTGGGGCCTAAAAATGGGAGTTGCTTTGTAATCATGTTACTTGCATAATAAGGCAACTTTGCAAAACTCAACATAAGGCAAGGATCAGCTTGTTTTTCACACATACACTCCCAATAACTCATGAAAAGAGATTTTCAAGTATGCTAAAGGGGCTGTAGAGGATATATCATGATATGAGGTGTGAGATGAGATGGTTTTCATTATGTCATATTCATGAAGTTTCTAGAATCCTCTAAGATCAATCCAGAAACTTCTAGATCTTTCTATCATCATCTATATAATGAATGTGGATCATTGGTGGAAGAGGTTGGTGAAAAGAGAGAGAGGAAAGTGAGGACTCCATTGTTGCTTCAATTGTAAGAAAGAGTGAATTCATACAATCAACACCAATTCTGTTCATTCTTCTTCTTCATCCTCAATACATTGAATCTCTTGAGTGCATACATGCTGAATTAGAGAGCCATCCATGGAAGATTGAAAAGCTAGGGTTTGAAGTTTCAAGATCCATAACAGTTTCGAATCTCTTCATCCAAGCATTTTCCATACATTCTTTTGCAAACAGAGAGCTCCTCATCAAGCAAGGATCATTCTCGAAGGATTACGAGCATTGGATTGGACTGGAACCACCTCTGCCATAGCTACCTAGCTGGTTGGTGAATTATCTTCTATCTCCCTAATTAGGTGTTGTTAGATTAGATTGTTTGTGTAAGATTGTTAGGTTAGGTTAGATGACCATTTTCAGAAATATTGAGAAGGTTCCATGAGGTTTAATGGCAGGATGTTGAAACTTTGATGATCAAGATTAGGTTATGCAATGAGTTTTAATGCACGTGTAATAGCTTGTTGAGATCAGTGTAGTGTGAAGAACGCATTAATACCATTGGAATCAAGAATTGTGAGAGTCCATCTCTGTGACAGTTTGGTACACCATGAATTTCTAGCTATCGGGTTTCACTCTAGGTTTGGTTTCAATCCAAACTTTTGGCACCATCGTGTTCATGGGAGAGAGTAGAGCAATTTTGCTCTTTATAGTTTAGGTTTTCATGGCCAATCGAGGGAGAACAGAGGGGATGAAGGTGTGTGCATGGAGGGTTTTTTTTTCCTGAAATTAGGGTTTCATTTGGAGAAGATGAAGGAGGGTCGTGGATTTGGAGGGAGACCTTTGACTCAGAAATTGATCCAATGGCTGTAATTCAATTTGAAAACGGAGGGAAAATCTGAACTTAATGGAACGCAGTGTTCCACTTAAGTTGAGTCTTGGGCCTCAGCAAAGCATACTAACCACACCCCACCAGCGAGCCGATTTCATGTTTTAACTATAATTAGTTGCTATTCGCACCGAGCGTTTAATGTTTTTCTTTGTTTTTTATTCTGAATTTTTGAAACTAGCTGGGCTTAACGCAATTGCTATCCCCACCCCCTAGGTCTGAGCCCAATGATCAATATAACTGGGCGCTTATACTTGTGACACCCCCCTCCCCAATTTAATTCATTTCTTTGATTTTATTTTTCTTTTATATTTTAGCATCTTTAAAAAATCATATAAAATTGGAAAATTGATATTTTTCATTTCTTCTTTTTGCATTAGATCAATAATTCTGTTAAGAAAAATAATAAACAATAAAATTGGCATTTTATTTTGTTTTAGTATTTTTTGTGCATTTTTCTTTTAAATAGCTTTTTAAGTGGTTTAATTTGATGCATGATATTGTTGATTTTAGTTCAATTAGCCCCCCTTAGATTTAGGGTCCATTCTTTTTAGGGTGATTAACTTAGGACTTTAGCTTCCTCATAGGATTTAATTCATAATTTTAGGATTGATTTTTAGATGATTTGATTAGGTGAGATTAGAGTGGTTAAAATTAGGGTTTTAAGTGAACATAGGTGAGATAGATCATTTCTTTTAGGAATTTTGATTTGATTTTGGGGTATGGGACTATAGGGGTTATGGGTAGATAATAGATCCTTTAGAAAATATTAGGATTCCCCTATTATTATTAGTGTATTGTTTGTATTTGATTGACTGTGTGGTGTGCCCTCTTTAGGGTTATTATTTGTCTGTGTGGGGTATTGGGTTTGTTTGGGGCTTGGGGTTTGAGCTGAAGACTGTGTTGATGAAGCCCATTTGAAGATTAAGGAATGAAGACCAACTTCTAGAGTTGAGGAGGAGTATCTCTTGTTGGCAGCTGTTGAAGTTTGTAGGATCTAGGAGTTAGGCAGAGCTCTAGAGTAGAAAACTTGGTTCTCAAACATGGAAGGCCTTGATTGCCTCCATCCCTCTCTATGATGCAGAGTCTCTCTAAGACACTCACGCCCTTCCTTTGGAAGGCTTGGTGATAGTGTCTAAGAGATAGAACCCTTGAGAGAAATATTCTAGGTGTTGTTAGCAGTCTGTTTGCCACCTTTGGTGGTCAACTAACTGCTTAACACCCAATTCCTTCTTGTGATTAGTTCCTCAGCTTGGAGAGTGGGACTTGAAGAAAAGCCATTGGGAGATTGAAGATAAAAGACTAATGCTTGCTTGAAGCTTGTAGATAGTTGATGCTGACTTGAAGCCAGATGCTGATGAAGACTGCTTTGCTGTTTATTTTAGCTGTTTTAATTCATGATGTATTGTGTGAATTTCCTGGACTGTATTGTTTGTTGTTTAACCTGTTGGGTTGAAAGTGAATTCTGTTCACTTTTGCCTATTGTTTTCTAGGTTCGAGGTTGAGTGGGACTCCCTTGCCTCGCTTGTATTGCTGCATCCATGCATTTTACTGCTTTATTGTATATATATCTGCTGTTTCTATTTCCGTCTATTCCCTTAGGATCTCTGTTTTTCTCTGCGCAAGAGAGGAGCATGATAGACATTAGGTCTTAACCCATGCATGATAATATTAGGGTAGATTTTATCCCTTTTTAACCCTAGGATTTTAGAGTGTCATCTCTTCTTTCTTCAAAACAACAGAAAAACATTAATAAAGGTTATAACACAATCAATTCACTTCTTCCGTCAAAAGATTCGAACAAACATCAACCTTTTTGCAATAAGAAAACCCTTGTTTAAGGTGAGATTTTTCATAAAAGACACTTGAACAGCTTGTGTCGTGCGTAGCCTGAACTACGTTTTCTCTGATCTTTCATGATGTATGAAAGTACGTAGGCATAGGATGCGATATCCTAGCGAGCAACCTTCCCCTCCTCCCCCGTAGTTAGGCGAACTACGTTGACTCTGATTTCTCGTTCCAGACGGGAATACGTAGGCATAAAGTGCGATGCTTTGCCGAGTCATGTTTTCTTTTCTTTTCAGACCTCATCCTTTAGTTTAGATAGAAGTATAATCCGTACAAACCAAGCAAGCGTGGATCCCATCGAGTACGATGGACGTGAGGGGTGCTAATACCTTCCCCTTGCGTAACCGACTCCCGAACCCAGGTTTTGGTTGCGATGACCATACCTTTTCCCGTTTTTTGCGAGGTTTACTTCGAGCGTTTCCTTTCCCTCCGCTGGGATAAATAACGCACAGTGGCGACTCTTCTGTCAGCCGGTGCCGATTTTCGCAGTAGCGACACCCACCAGCCGTAATTGTTATTGGTCCTTTGAAACGGGGTTCCCCTGCAGTAGGCGTTGATGATGAAGGATGATATCCAAGCCCAAATCAGTCCATTTTCACGGGAATATCCAATACCTTGCCCCAGCCCTGGGTCTCACCTGCCTGTACCAGAGCTTGAGCTTCCTTATAAGATGACACGACCGCCTGTGATGCTTTACTGGGTACTAGTTCTTTGCCTTTAATTCTCAACCCCTCAAACGCTTGACAAGGTGTCTCTTGAATCTCGCCGTCAACTTCTACATACTTGAATGACGATAAATGGCTGACCAGTATATCCTCCTCTCCACAAACTGTGACGACACTATCCCCCACCATGTATTTCAGCTTTTGGTGTAACGTGGACGTGACTGCCCCAGCAGCATGGATCCATGGGCGTCCCAAAAGACAACTATATGCTGGCTGGATGTCCATTATATAGAACTCAGTTTTAAATACTTCAGGCCCCACCTGCAATGGCAATGTTATCGATCCGAAAACTGACCTCCGTGTACCATCAAATGCCCTGACCACCAAGTCACTAGGCGTACAAATGATCCCCCTGATATCCAATTTCATCATTGCTTTCTTCGGAAGCACATTCAAGGAAGACCCTATATCCACCAACACATGGGACATGACCATGCCCCTGCATTCAACTGAGACGTGCAGCGCCATATTATGCTCTCTTCCCCTCGGGGTTAAATCAAAATCCGTAAATCCCAAACTATGGCCAGCGTTCACGTGCGCCATCACCCCCTCCAACTGATTCACCGAAACATCTTGGGGTACAAACGACGTGTCCAGAATTTTAAATAACGCATTCCGATGGGCTTCGGAACATAATAGCAGCGATAATATGGAGATTTTCGACGGTGTTTGTTGAAGGTGTTCAACAATTTTATAGTCACTCTTACGGATAAGACGCATAAATTCTTCTACATCTTTCAGTGACGTTTCTTTTTCATTCCTCTGCACAGGACTACTCTCATTCACTTTTCCTTTACCTTTTGCCAATCGTTCTGCCTCTACCTCAGGCGATATAAAAATTCTCCCGCTTCTCGTCATTCCTTCAGTCCCGACGACATTGTCCACAACCCCAGCTAGTCGTTCATTGAATTCTATTTTCTCCCCATCACAATATGCCTCCAACCCATATGTCCATGGCACGACTTTGGTACTCTCAAAAGGGACTGGCCCTGCCTTTGTAATAGTGATCTTCGGCCGCCTGGCTGGCGCTGTTATAGTTATCGTTTTCCGTGGAATTGTCACCATAGCAACATCACTCTGCTCATCAGCTAACACCTCTGCAGGTTTCTCAACTGTCGTTCTATCAAATTGCAACGTGCCCTCATCTATCAAGGTCTGAATGCCTTTCTTCAACTCTGCACAACCCCCAGCCTGGGTCCAACATTCCAAACAAAATTCATCACAGCCTGGGTACACACCCCCTTTCAGCAATTTGCTCTTGACTTCACCCAACGATGTTTTCAGTTCATCAACATTCATCACCAGATTCAAGTCCTCTTCCGTCAAGATCGCATTTGCCCCATGATTGGGCATGGGCCGTTGTACTATATTAGGGCCTGCCTGCCCGAAGTTTATAGCCTTGCTATCCAATAAATCCTGAACTTTATGTTTAAACGCATGACAGGCCTCTATGTCATGCCCGGGTGCCCCGGAGTGGAAGTCACAATGTTTATTAACATCATACCCATAAGGAAGGGTTGGTCCCGTGGGCGGTGCCAAGGTCCTCTTTTCAACTAAATTCAGCCCCAACAGTGTCTGAAAAAGTTCCGCGTACGTGGAAGGAGGCGCGTCAAACACTCTTTTCGGCTTCGCATTCGGAAATCTTCTTTGGCCAGCATTCTGCCCCTGCTGCTACTGTGGCTGCTGCTGTTGTTGCTGCTGTTGTGAAAAAGGGATGGTAACACTAGCTACCTGTTGATGCTGAGCATACTGATTTCTTCCTCTGCCCCTGCCCCGACCATCAAACACGGCACTAGTGTCACCCTGACGTCGACTCTCAAATGCTTTTCTATTACCTCCTGACGAAGTAGACTCCCCAGCTTGGAATCTTCCCACTTTAATGTTGTTCTCAATCATTTCACCCATCAAAATCAGATCAGAGAAACTGCCCAATGCAACAGGAAACAACTTCTCATAGAATATCCCCGTGAATGTTCCAATGAACATATCGTTCATCTCCTTCTCGACTAGAGGAGGATGCACTCTTGCAGCCATGTCGCGCCACCTTTGCGCATATTCTTTGAAACTCTCCCCAGTTTTATGTGACAAGCCTTGCAGCTGGACCGTGTTTGGTGCCAGGTCACTGTTATATTTGTAATGTGTCACAAACGCCTCGGCCAGTTGCCTCCATGTTTTGATCTGAGTGGGCTCCAGCCCGATATACCACTCCAGCGACAGTCCGGACAGGCTATCTTGAAAGAAATGCATCAGCATTATTTCATCATTCGAGTAAGCGGACATTCGTCTGTAGTAAGAACGAACATGCACCTTCGGGCAAGTGTCTCCCTTATATTTATCAAACGTGGGAGCTTTAAACTTCAGCGGTACCCTCAGGCCAGGCACCAATCCCATTGTAGCCATATCTAAGCCAGTAGTACTCTGACTCACTACACCCTTCATTTGTTCCTCAAGCATTCTGATCCTTTGCACAGGATCCACAGGTCCTTCAATACCTCCACCAGAAAAGGCATCCTCCTGTTGGTCTTCCACCCAATTAACATTCTCATTTCCGTACTGTTGCACCCCAAAATTTGACCAACATTTATTTACCCAGAAAGAGTTGTATGAGGCTTTGAAGCTAGCCAAGAAAGTTTGTTCAAGTGTTCAAAGGTTGATACCTTTGTCAGAGAACTCAAGAGATCCTCAGAGGAATTGGTTGAAACCAAGGTTGTGTGCCTCATAACTTGAAAGTTGTGGGAGCTCCTCAGATGATTCTGAGACTATGAGAATGGACTTGAAGCTTTGATAAAGCTTAGGAGATGTCTTGAAAGCCATCATGAAGCCTAGAGAGATCATTGTACAAGAATTCAGAAGATTCAGCCACGAGTGGTGGAATTAGGGTTTGACTGGGTCAACCCTAGGTCAACTGATGATTTGGAGAGGGTTGAGACCTAATCCAAAAGCCATGTGATCATGGAATGATGTATTGAAGTGCTATAAGGATGATTCCTAGACCAACTCATCATGGTTGAGGAGTTTGAGAAGTTTTAAGCTAGGGTTTCTAAGGATTGACAGTGTAAAATCCCCTAGTTTAATCCATATCTTCAAGGCAGTTTAGCTCAAGATGTGATTGTCATCTCATCTTACCCACAACATGAATGTTGTAGAGCTTTTTCTTAGCTTTAATTTGACTAGTAGAAGTCCTTGATAGGATTTGTAGAGCTCAAGTTATGGCTTTGACAAATTACAGGTCATCTGAGGTATGTGAATCTGGGTCCTTGAAAGTCACCCAACTTGCATCCAACTTTTTCCCTAGTAGTATGATTCGTATGAACTCTTGGTCAAAATGAATGTTAAAGAGAATCTTCTTATCTTTCTAGAGAGTACTATAAGTCCTTGATAGGATTTGTAGAACTCAACTTATGGCTTTGACAAGTCAAGGGCATTTTGGTCATTTGGAGGTTATAGGTCATTTCAAGCATAAGGCCATATCTCCTACTTCCAAGCTTCAAATGGAAAAATCTTCAACATTAAACTTGCTTAGAATGATGTTTTAAGGCTAGTATGGAGGTCATGAGATGTTGAAAAGGCTTGTATCAAAAAGTGGTAAAAATGGCCTAAAAATGGAGGCATAAGTTAAATAAGGTGAAATTGAAAATTGGAAATCACAAGCTATAAGTCCAAACCATGTCATATAATAGGTTATTTTGACTCCAAATGACATTCTAAGAGCAATGGTTCAGCCACAATTTTGATTTGGGGCTTGGATCATAGGGCTGCTTTGGGATTGGCTTACTTGCATATTAAGGCATCAAACCAAAACTCAAAAGAACTCAACAAGCAAGGTAGTTAAGCATTGTAACTCATCCTAAATCTCATGTGGGGATAAATTTAAGTCACAATGGAAGGTTATGATATGCTTGGCATGAGATAGCATGTAAGGAGAATTGGATTCAAAATACCATGACATGAAAAGTTCAATTTCTCATTGGATGACCCTAGATGGTTCTAGATGATTCTAAACCACTCTATAAGATGATTGTAACTTGCTCAGATGCAAGGTTGGTGTGAATTGGTGTAGAGAAGAGAGAGTGAGATCCAAATTCCTCCATTGCAAGTCAAGATCAATTTCTTCATTCTTCTTCATTCCCATCCCTTTTTTCTTCACAAACACTTTCCATAGATCCCTCTGAGTGTGTGCATACTGAATTGAAGCTCCATTGATGGAAGATTGAAGGTGTTCCCATTGGATTTGCAAGAAGCCATTAATCATCGGATCTTGAAGTGCAAGCATTCTTCCTCCATTTTTTTGCAAACAGTAGAAGTTTCATCATCCAAGGATCATTCTTGAAGAGTTTCAAGCCTTGAAGGGAAGGATTTCATCATCTGCCATATCAAGAAACCAGGTTTGCAAATTCTCCCCTACATCATTATTTAGGCATGGTTAGGTTGAATTATTAGTGTAGAATGGTTAGAGACACCTAGGTGATGAATTCTGAGGAGTTTAGGATCATTTGAGGGAGTTTCAGTTATGGACACATTTCTTTATGGAGCAAGAACTTGTGATATAGTGAGTGATAATGCAAGTTTGATAGCTGGTTTTGATTAGGGCAATGTGGTGATCATGTTAGTGTAAATAAATCCAAGAATTGTTGAAGTTGAGGTTTGAGATTATGTTGAGTTGCACCATCGGGTTCTATGATGGAGACCAGTTCAATGCATTCTAATACCATAGGCGTGATCAGGGTGAAAATGGATCAATTTAGTGTTTTAGATTGTTGATTTTGATGATGATATGAGAGAGCACGAGCAGGTGGAAGATGAGTGCATGAACCTGAGAAGCAATCCAACGCACGAGATTCAATTTCGTTTTGGAGGGAGTCTGAAACCCCAAAGAAACGTCGCGTTTCATTAAAAGGGAATTCTGGGCTTAGTGAATCATGACTATCCACACCCCACGCGTGAGGCCCAATCAATTTTAAACTAAAATTCCTTTCTATTTGCACCGTGCTATTTTCTTTTTATTTATGTTTTTCCATTTATTTTTTGATTTAAATATTGGGCTCAGGCGCATTGCTATTTGTCACCCCCCAGTCTGGGCCCACGCGTGAAATGAACTGCATATGTTTACTTCTTGCACCCCATCTTCATATTTCCATTTTATTTTTTCTCCATTTTCTTTCATACTTTAGAAAATCATAATAAATTGAAAATTCAATATTTTTTAATGGGAGTTTTTTCTCCTATTTCATATTTTTGTCAAGAAAATTATAAAATAAAAATATTTTCCTTTCATGCATTTTTGATATTTTTTGTATATTTTTCACTTTAATTGCATTTTATTTCTTTTATGTTGATCAATGATTTTGTAGAATTTTGTTTAGGTATCTCCCTTAGTATTTTTAGGTCATTCTTTTTAGGATAGTTAGATATATGTTTTAGATTCCCCCTGGATTTATTCCATGAATTTGTGATGAATTTTAGGTTAGTTTTGATTAGATGGCATTAGGTTGTGTAGAATTAGGTTAAACTTCAACATAGGTCCATAATAACACTAGAATTTTGGGTTTTTAGGACAAATTAGACTATGGGGCATATAAGGGCATTAAGGGTAGGTATGTAGTATCCCTTAGAAATTATATTAGGATTTAATATAGTAGTATACTATTTTTAGTTGATTTTTGTATAGGTTGATTGTTTGTGTTGCCCTTGTGGGCTTGAATTTTTGTTTGCTTTGCTTTGTCGGCTTGGAGAGCTTGGTATTGTTCTAAGAAGCATTGAGGAGCATAGTAGAAGATTTGAAGATGCATTGAGGAGCTTGAGAGCTTGATCTTTTTTGTTTTGTTATTGTTTTAGGATTAGGGATTAGGAAGAGTTTAGACTTAGATAACTTCTTTCTTAAACATGGATGGTATCTTTCACCTCCATTCCTCCCTATGATTCAAAGTCCTTCCATGGTATACACCTCTCTCCTTTGGAGGGATAAGTGATGTACCTAGGAAGTAGAACTTTTGAGGAAACCATTCTTTTGATGTTGAACCCTTAAAGGTCACCTTTGGTGGTCAATAAGCAGTTCAATATCCCCCAGCTTATCCAGTAAGTGACCTCATCTGGTTTGATTTTCCTGAGAGATGTTGAGCTTGAGCTTGAAGATGAAGACTTTAATGAAGAGTGTAGAAGAGGATGAATCCTTGAGTATCGCCATTCCAGCTGAAGCTTGGAGAGCAACAAGAGCAAGTTGATATTCATGAGTGATGGTGAAGCCTGAAGGTGGAGCTGATCAAGAAGCTGGAGCTTAAAGGAGAAGATAAGTTGAAACTTATGTTGAAGGGCTGAAACCGGGAAAAGCATGTTGATATTTGTCAAGAGATTTGAAGTCTGAAGACTGAATTGCTGTTGGAAGAGCTGAAGCTTGGAGTTGAGAGAGAGTTGATCTGCTTTCTTCTGTTTTTCTTTTCTGTATTGATGTGTTTTGTTTGACTTACTTGATGCATTAGAATAAGTTCATATCTAGAATAGGTAGAATCTAGGAGCATGATTGCATTAGAGGTGGAGTTGCCCCCTCTGCTTGTATTGTTACTGTGTGGATTTGCTTTCGGGCATTCGGTAGAGCCCAACTCCCTTGCCCATGTGGTTTGTTTGCCTGATGGCATTTCATTTCATTCTTTCTGTATGACTGTAGTTTACTGTTATTTCTTGATAGCATGTTGTTTTATCTCTCAGTACGATTACTGTTATCCATTCTATCTTGAGGTTGAGATGAGCTTGTGGAGGCTCAAGCCCCACACACATTTCCTCCCTCACTTGCATTGCATGCATTTTACTGTTAAGCTGATGCTTTGTCTGTTTTGGTGTATCATTGACATGATCCCTTAGGACTCTCATTTCCTTTGATAAGGAATTGATGATAGAATTTTAGGTTGAAACTTATGCATGACAACTTCTAGGAGTTCCCTATTCAAACCTCAACCATAGGATGAATCCATGGCATGACAACAGTAGGACTTGATAGTCTCCCTCCTAGTTGGGCCTGTTCTCTTCTCATCTCAAAATAGTCTAAGATACAGTAATCATGAATGATTTCTTTCGTACGTTACGAGCCTTAAGCTATCTGAGAAAGGATTGTGGGAGAGCTTCTTTTCCACAGTATGGATGTTTAGTATGGTACCCTTTGGGTGACATGCGATGCATTCACTCTCAGGTCATAGTCTCTAGTGCGGTTGAAATCGCAAACACAATAAAAAACACTTCTTTCGTAAAAGACAGGAAATAAACCGTAGTTTCCCGAACTACGTGAGCTCTGATCTCTCATGCCTGTTGAGAGTACGTAGGCACAAGATGTCGATGTCTTGGCGAGCTACCTTCCCCCATAACCCTTCGTAGGCCGAACTACGTTGACTCTGATTTCTCATTCTCTGATGAGAATACGTAGGCATAAAGCGTGATGCTTTGCCGAGTCATTTTTCTTTTCTTTTTTTAAGCCAGCCTTGATAGGTAGATAGAATAAAACCAACCCGTCCAAGTAAAGACAACAAGCGAGGATCCTGTCGAGTACGACGGACGTGAGGGGTGCTAATACCTTCCCCTTGCGTAACCGACTCCCAAATCCAGACAACGGTTGCGACGACCTTGTCTTACCCTTTTTCGGCAGGTTTTTCCGATCGTTTCCTTTCCTGCTCTGAGGGATAAATAACGAAAGGTGGCGACTCTTCTGTTGTGCCGGCACCTTATTTTCGCGCAAGCGACAGCTGGCGACTCTGCTGGGAACTCTTCAACGGTTCCCTGCGAGAGTCAATCCTAACGCTTGTATGTTTACCTGTTGGGTTGTGGTTATTTATCGCATTTTACTTATCGCACTTTATTTCCCGCATTTTATATTTAGTATAATATGATTATTTGTGCTGTTGTGGGATGGGAGTTCTGATGAGTGAGAAGCCAGACCCAGGCTTGAGTGCACCATAGACTTAGAGTGGAAATTAGTGGGCGCGTGCTTGCTTTGCAGGCACTAGTGTCTCATGAAATCCACGCTCAGACGAGGTTCATCCGGTTGGCTTCACTTTCAACCCTTTGGGTTGAGACGGTTGCTGGTTTGGTGGATTGTCGACTCTAGGGACCGATCATTTGTGATTCAGCTAAGTGAGGCCGCTTCATGAGCTGGTGATGCCACACCTTCTGGGTATCGTATCACCCCTCTTGAAAGTCTGTGACGCTGATGAACGCATAGAATGTCGTACCTTGAGTCAGTTTAGGTCCATACCTGTGAGTGGGGTTGGGTTTATTGCAGGAAACTTTGACCTCCAGACCACCTGGTTTTCTTGACACTGAATCAGTTTTGTTGGTACCAGGGTTTCTCAGTTGCAGATTTGTCTGTTCTTGATAGAGCAGGTTTTGATCAGAGGATCTTATCATCAGGTGTATGTCTGTTCTTGATAGAGCAGGTTTTGATCAGGGGATCTTATCATCAGATGTATGTCTGTTCTTGATAGAGCAGAGTTTTGTCATCAGTTGTTTGTTCTTGATATAGCAGATTTTTGGGGGTCTGAAGATCTCATCAGCAGATGTTGTTTGTTCTTGATAGAGCAGATTTTTGGGGTCTGAAGATCTCATCAGCAGCTGTTTGTTTGTTCTTGATAGGGCAGATTTTTGATTGGGGTCTGAAGACCTCATCAGCAGATATTTCTTGATCCTACATCATAGGTCCTTATTATCAGACATTTGTTCTCGGCAGAGCAGAATTATGATCCTATGTATATGGTCCTATCAGATGATTGTTCTCGACAGATCAGATTTGTGGTCCTACACCGGGGTTTTCTTCTTATCAGTGGTTGTTGCTACAGAATCTCCGCAGCACCAGTTGCCTTGGCCTCTTATTGCATGATTGCATTTTGCATTAGTTTGCATATTCATTTGCATTTCATTAACGTGTGTCTGTGTTGCAGGTACCGTTTTCCCCGATCCAGGATTTCTTGCCTCCTATTGTATTGTTATGGGCTCTTTGAGGAAGACCGTGGCTTACAAGTTCCCTACCCCGGATGTGGTTAAGTTGACTGGTTTGATAGCTCTAGCAGATGATTCTGTGAAGGATGAGTTCAGAAAATCTTATGGCAGGTTGCTCAGTTTGGTTTGTAACCCTTATGCGTTTGAGTTGAATGGGTTGCATGCTCTACTGCAGTTCTACGACCCTCCGCTGAGATGTTTCACTTTTCAGGACTTCGTTCTCGCACCTACGCTGGAAGAGTATGCTGATGTGCTAGGTGTGCCTATCAAGAGGCAGATGCCTTTTGTTCACATGGATGCTGAGCCTGATCTGGCTGGTTTAGCTCCTTCACTTCATTTGGACGCCTCCGAGTTAGTACTGACTAGTTGGAACAAGGTTCCTGGGTTCTCCTTGCAGTTTCTAGTGGGTAAGGCTCAGCAGTGTGCCAAGGACAGATGTTGGGACGCGTTCAATGCCATTCTCGCTCTATGCATATATGGCATTATTTTGTTCCCTAACATGCCCGATTTTGTAGACTTTGATGCGTTTCACATCTTTGCTTCAGGGAATCTAGTCCCTACCCTGATCGGAGATGTCTATCACTCAGTCCACTACAAGAATGAGAACAGGAGGGGGAAGAATGTCTCATGCTGCGTACCTTTGCTTTACAAATGGCTTGATAGTCATCTGCCCAAGAGGGGTCCTTTTGTCTTGTCTGCAGCCACAGCTGAGTGGCCTGAGCGTCTGATGAGTTTATCTGCAGAGGATATTGATTGGTTCGACAGAGACAGGTTGGGTACTGAGGTGATCTTCAGTTGCAGCGGGTTTCCTAATGTGCCTCTGATAGGCAGAAAGGGCTGCATAAACAACAATCCGTCATTGCTAGTTCGCCAATTCGCATATGCTTTGAGAACTCCGCCGAAGGAGGAAGAGGTACAGGAATCTATGTACCTCACTGGTATTCTAGAAGGGGATCTATTGTCCAAGCTTCAGCGTGCGTGGAATGGTATCGGTAAGCGAGGAAAGCCTTTGCTGGGAAAAATCAACAGTCAAGCCTACCCTCCGTACGTGACTTGGGTCAGAGCCAGGGCCAATGCTATAGGGATGCCGTTTCCTCATGCCAAGACAGAAAGTCCTCCAACAATCGAAGAACCTACTACTGTGCCCATTCAGCAGCATAATCAGGTGTTAGCTGAGCGGGATGAATTGAAGCGGGCAAACGAAGAACTGGAGAAGGAATTAGCTCAGCTCCGAAGCGAAAGGAACGAAGCCGTTCATTCTTTCAAAAGGCAGACAGAGCTGGTGAACCAGCTAGGCACATACCTGACTAAGAAAATAGCCGAGCGCGAACGCATGGGTCGAGACTTCAAGGCTGTCAACGACGTACTGGCTACGAAGAAGCAGCACTTGGACGAGGCATATCGGAGGATATCCAAGTTCGACCAACACTAGAAGGCTTCCCTGGCTACCAGGAAAGTGCGGGAGGATAAGCTGATGCTGCAGATCTCCAAGCTGGAAGCCGAGGTGAAGGACAGTGAGCAGAGGTTTGATGAAGAAACCGCCCGCAGATACGCCGCCGAAGGCCAGCTCAACAAAGCACTCGCTAACCTGAAGGAGCGCAAGCTGACGTTTGAGTCCAAAAAGCGGAAATTAGAAGATTGCTTCGGCGAAGGAGCATGGGAAGGTTCGATCGAAGGACTTCAGTATACCATTGTGCAGAGGGAATTACTCGTCGAGGGGTTACTCACTCTGCCAGATCATCCAGAGACGAAGGAGATATTAGCAGAGTATCGCGCCCGTGGTCGTACTTGACTAGTTGTATGCCTTTTGTTTTGATCTTTGTTGTATGCTGACCATCACCAGGCTTGTTGGCTGAGGTCACGCTGTTGATTCATCTTGTACTCGCTGATGCTATGTACTGCCTTGATAGGCCTTCTTTATATATGAGATTGTTGTTTCCATGATTGGACTCCGGCTTCTTCTTATTATTATTATCAGCACTGGCACTCAGGCACTAGGATCGGGGGGAAATCTCCCAAACACATAGACACACGCATGCATTTGCATGGCGAGCATTTTTGTTGTTTTTCCTAACCCTTTAGTGTTTACAGGTTTTTTTCAGGTTTACAGGTCCCAGGCTGTTTCCGGTGACTCCAGGATTGATCAAAGACTAATTCACCGTTATCCAACTAGAGCTAATCAGACCAGGATCATGGATCAAGTGCAGACAGATGTTCAGGAGCTCCGTGAGAGGATGGATCGCTTTATGGAACTTATGCAAGTGGTCGCCAATGGTCAGGACCAGCTCAGGACTTTGGTTCAGCCTTTGATCTCCAGGGTTGATAGCAACGGCATACTTCACGGTGGGGCCGTGCCTACTCCTCCACCAGTTGATACTCCGCAGAATGGTGTCCCTGTGGCCGGGGGCAACGGCAGTGCTAATGGCAATGTGATGGCCAATATCGGACTCAATACGACGGGCGTCGGCAATGGGAGTCTGGGAGCTAATGTCAACATTGGGCCAGGTAATGGCAATGCAGGCGTCGAGAATCTGTTGGTGCCTCAACCGTGGCTTGAGGATCATCAGGATGATGTGTTCTCTCAAAGAGGTGCTTTGAGAATCTGTTGGTGCCTCAACCGTGGCTTGAGGATCATTGAAGATAAAATGAGAGATATTGAGAATCAGAATACTTTGGACGTTGATATGTCCAAGCTGGGGTTAATTGCTGATTTCAAGGTACCTCCTAAGTTCAGGGTGCCTGACTTTGAGAAGTATAAGGGCACCACTTGCCCTCGTGTCCACCTTAGATCTTACTACAGGAAGATGTCTGCCTATTCCGAAGACGAGAAGTTGCTGATGCACTTCTTTCAAGATAGTCTTTCTGGGCCATCCCTCGAGTGGTACATGGGCCTGGAGCCAACTAGCGTGCGCACATAGAAGGATCTCGCTGAAGCGTTTGTCCACCATTATCAGTACAATAGCGACTTGGCCCCGAACCGAGTCCAGCTCTAGAACCTGTCGCAGAGGAATAATGAAGGATTTAAGGAGTACGCCCAGCGGTGGCGTGAGTTGGCTTCTCGGGTTCAACCGCTGATGGTTGAGCGCGAGCTCGTGCAGATGTTTTTGGCTACCCTCCCAGGGGTTTACTATGAAAAGTTAGTCAGCGGTATGTCTGGGACGTTCTCAGCTCTCATTACCATGGGCGAGCACGTCGAGAATGGTATCAAGATCGGGAAAATTCAAGGTGAATCATCCTCAGCTGGAGGAGGTGGAAAGAAACCTTATGCTGGTAAACAACGATAAGGAGATGCGAGCACTATGACCAACGCTCGAAGAAAGGGCAAAGGCCCTCAGCAGCAGATAGCCAGTATAAATATCCCAGCAGCTCCACAGCAGCAGCAGCAACCGAATCAGCAGGGATATAGAAAGTACCAGAATCGGGCACCTTTGACAAACCGTCACTTCGAGGCACCGCCCATGTCGTACGCGCAACTCTTGCAGACTTTGCTTCAGCTTCAGTTGGTTCAGAAGAGGACGATGGCTCCCTTAACAGGGGAACCTCCACCGGGGTACGACGCAAATGCCACTTGCGATTTCCACACGGGGGCACCAGGCCACACAATCGAGAACTGCAAAGCCTTTAAGCACAAGGTGCAGGACCTGGTAGATGCCAAGATTATCAACTTCTCCGATAATGTGCCCAATGTCACAAAGAATCCTATGCCAAATCATAGGGGAGGCGGAGTGAACGCCATTATCGAAGAAGAAAGTGTAGATCTGTTGACTGATGTCAAAGACCTAAAGACGCCGCTTAGTTTCGTCAAAGCTAAGTTGTTGAAGAGAGGGTTCTTTCCAGGATGCGGAGAGTTATGCATGGACTGCGCCACGCATTCTGATGGATGTGAGCAGCTGGTAGGAGGAATCCAAAGTCTGATGACTGAGGGGATTCTACAGTTCAGCCGGAGGGCTGAAAGTGTATCAGGAGAGGTAGTGCTAAAGCAAGCCGATGAAGTCGCCACCATCACCATCCCTCGCCAACCAATAACTATTTCTGCGCCCAGACCGCCTACAATCACTATCACCAAAGCCGGGCCGATACCCTTCGAGAGCACTAATGCCGTTCCGTGGCATTACGGGGCTGAAGTCTATTGCAACAGTCAAAAGTTGGAGTTGGAGCCATATGGGTCGACTGTGGAGAATCTCGCAGGAATCAGTGGTATTACCCGTAGCGGAAGAGTGTTTGCACCACCAGAGGTCGTGGCAGAGAAAGTGGTCAGAGCTGATGCGGCTGATAAGGGTAAAAGCAAAGTCGTCGAAGAGGCCCCGTGTGGGGCAGAGAAAGATTTGCTGGTCAAAGATGCCGAGGAGTTTATGCGGTTGATCAAAAAGAGCGACTACAAGATTGTAGACCATCTCCATCAGACGCCTTCGAAGATTTCTATTCTCAATTTGTTGCTGTGTTCTGAAGCGCACCGCAATGCGTTACTGAAGGTATTGAACGCTGCCTACGTACCGCAAGAAATATCGGTGAATCAGCTAGAAGAGATGGTAGCCCATGTTAATGCTGGCAATGGGCTAGGTTTCACAGATTTAGAGCTGATGCCTAAAGGGAGAAATCACAACAGCGCCCTGCACATCTCGATAGAGTGTAGGGGCACAATCATGTCGCACGTCCTGGTAGACACGGGTTCATCGCTTAATGTGCTTCCGAAGAAGGCATTAATGAAGTTGGACACTCGTGGATTGCTTTGCACACCCAGTGATCTGGTTGTAAAGGCGTTTGACAGGACTAAGCGCCACGTTTTTGGAGAGTTGACCCTGCCGATCCAAGTCGGTCTGGAAACGTTCGACACGGTCTTTTATATCATGGAAATCATGCCTGCCTACAGTTGCCTCTTGGGCCGGCCATGGATCCATGCTGCTGGTGCCGTGACCTCCACGTTGCACCAAAAGCTCAAATATGCTGTCGGGGGAAGCATAGTGACCGTGTGCGGTGAGGAGGACATAATGGTGAGCCATTTGTCATCCTTTAAGTATGTGGAAATGGATGGCGAAATCCATGAAACTCTTTGCCAAGCATTTGAAGCCGTCAAGGTGAAGGAAGTAGCTCCTGTAGTCACAGAGAGGCCAGAGATGAATCTCTCCTCATTCAAAGAAGCTCGGGCCGTCGTCCAAGCTGGATCTACCCCAGGCTAGGGGCATATTTTGGAGATACTGAACAAGCAGGATAAGTTTGGATTGGGGTATTCTCCTGAAGCTGAAGCTTCCTCTTCTTCGTCTAGCAGCGCGTCACGAGGTAAGGGGCCGATCCTATTTACCAGTGGCGGAGTGATGTTCGAAAGCATTAACGCGGCGTCTAAAGACAGCGGGGATAGCGATTGTGATCTCGACTCCTGGATACAGCCAAGCAAGCCGGGCGAGAGACTCAATAATTGGACCATCAAGGATATCATCCAGCTGACAAATGAAGAGTAATGATTTACTTTTTTCACTCATTGTACAACCCTATGTCCTACCCGGGGCATAGCGGTTTTATTGTCACGGCCTTGTTGGATTATGCACACGCATTTTGTTAATAAATCAAAGGCGTTTTCTTCGTATTCAAATATTGTGATCTCTGTTATTCCTGTTTTATATTTGTTTTGAAAAATAGTAAAATGGCAATGGGGTTTGTGCTAACCTGCATATTCTTGTTTTAAACTTAACCCTTGTTATTGCAGGATCCACATAACAGATGACATCGACTCTGGACCTTCTACGGCTCACTTCGACTTCGATTGCCCGATCTATCAAGCCGAAGAAGAGATTGACGAATACGAAGACCTTCATGAAGAGTTGACCCGCTTGTTGAAACAAGAGGAGAAGGTTATTCTGCCTCACGAGGAGGAAATTGAGATCGTGAATTTGGGTTCTGAAGAACTCGTCAGAAACGTCAGGATAGGGGCTGCGTTGTAGAGTGATGTCAAGCAGAGATTGGTCGAGATGCTTCGAGAGTATAATGACGTCTTTGCTTGGTCATACGAAGATATGCCCGGACTTGACACGGACATCGTGGTCCACCACTTGCCGCTGCGAGAAGATTGCCCTCCCGTTAAGCAGAAGCTTAGGAGGACGAGACCAGACATGACCGTTAAGATCAAAGAAGAAGTGCAGAAACGACTTGATGCTGGCTTCTTAGCGGTCACCACTTACCCTCCGTGGGTCGCCAACATAGTGCCTGTACCGAAGAAGGACGGTAAGGTACGCATGTGCGTCGATTATCGGGATTTGAATAGGGCGAGCCCTAAAGATGATTTCCCGTTGCCTCATATAGATGTGTTGGTCGACAACACAGCCCAGTTCTCCGTGTTTTCGTTCATGGATGGCTTCTCCGGTTACAATCAGATCAAGATGGCGCCGGAGGACATGGAGAAAACGACGTTTATCACCCTCTGGGGAACATTTTGCTATAAGGTAATGCCCTTCGGTCTGAAGAACGCAGGGGCCACTTACCAACGAGCGATGGTGACTTTGTTTCATGATATGATTCATCATGAGATCGAGGTCTATGTTGATGACATGATTGCGAAGTCCCAAACGGAGGAAGAGCATCTGGTCAACTTATTGAAGCTTTTTGAGAGGCTTAGGAAATTCAGGTTGAGGCTGAATCCTAAGAAATGCACTTTCGGAGTGCGGTCCAGAAAGCTACTGGGGTTTATCGTGAGTGAACGAGGCATCGAGGTTGATCCTGCGAAAATAAAAGCCATTCAAGAAATGCCAGCGCCGAAAACAGAAAAAGAAGTTCGTGGTTTCTTGGGCCGAATAAACTACATTGCAAGGTTTATCTCTCAGCTCACGGCCACGTGTGAACCGATGTTCAAGCTTTTAAAGAAAGATCAGGCGATTACTTGGAATGAGGATTGCCAGAAGGAATTCGATAAGATAAAGCAGTATCTTCAAGAACCTCCAATCTTGATACCCCCAGTGGCTGGACGACCATTAATCATGTACTTGACAGTTCTGGAGAATAGTATGGGGTGTGTTCTCGGTCAGCACGACGAGACGGGAAGAAAGGAGCATGCCATTTATTACTTGAGTAAAAAGTTCACTGACTGTGAATCTCGCTACTCAATGCTGGAGAAGACGTGTTGCGCACTAGTCTGGGTTGCCAAACGTCTACGACAGTACATGCTCAATCACACCACTATGCTAATTTCGAAGATGGATCCGATCAGGTACGTCTTCGAGAAGCAGGCTCTTTCGGGCAGGATTGCCAGATGGCAAATGGTGTTAACGGAATATGATATTCAGTACGTGTCCCAGAAGGCCATCAAGGGAAGCGTATTGTCTGATTACCTTGCCGAGCAGCCGATCAAGGACTACCAGCCGATGAAATTTGAATTCCCTAACGAGGATATTATGTTTCTCAAAGCGAAGGATTGCGATGAGCCATTGCCCGACGAGGGGCCAGATAGGAAATCCCAGTGGAAATTGATATTCGACGGGGCAGTTAATTCCTATGGAAGTGGCATCGGGGCGATCATCACGACTCCCCACGGATCCCATATCCCGTTTACTGCGAGACTGACGTTTCCAGTTACCAACAATGAGGCGGAGTACGAAGCATGCATCATGGGTCTAGAAGAGGCAATTGATTTGAGAATCAAGAATCTGGACGTATATGGTGACTCAGCGCTTGTGATCAACCAAATTAAAGGGGAGTGGGAGACTCGTCAATCGAACTTGGTGCCGTACATGAATTATGCCAGAAGGCTACTTCCATTCTTCGATCGAGTCGAACTTCGTCATGTGCCCAGGGCTGAAAATCAGATGGCTGATGCCTTAGCCATGTTGGCTTCAATGTATAAAGTCAATTTTTGGAATGAGGCTCCGAGAATTGTGCTTTCGCGTCTTGATAGACCGGCATTTGTCTTTGCAATCGAGGAAGCCGCCGACGTCAAGCCATGGTTCCATGACATCCAGACTTTCCTTATGACTAAGGAGTATCCTGCGGGTGCGTCAACCTAGGATAAAAAGACTCTAAGGAGGCTGTCTGGAAACTTTTATCTCAATCCTGATGGAGTGTTGTATAAGAGAAACCACGATCTTGTGCTACTCAGATGTGTAGATGAGAAAGAGGCAAGTATGCGCATGGAAGAAGTCCATGAAGGCACAGTTGGTACACACACCGGCGGGATACTACTGGCTGACGATGGAGTCGGATTGCTTCAGATTCGCGAAGAGATGTCATAAATGCCAGATTTATGCTGATAAAGTTCATGTGCCGCCATGCCCATTGAATGTCATGTCCTCCCCGTGGTTGTTCTCCATGTGGGGCATCAACATGATAGGCAAGATCGAACCCACTGCGTCTAACGGTCATCGCTTTATTCTGGTAGCTATCGACTACTTCACCAAGTGGGTGGAGGCAGCCTCGTATGCTAATGTGACCAAGCAGGTAGTGGCTAAATTCATAAAGAGGGATATCATCTGTCGCTACGGAATTCCCGAGCGGATCATTACTGACAATGATTCGAATCTGAATAACAAGATGATGAAGGAGCTGTGCCAGAGCTTCAAGATTGAACATCACAACTCATCTCCTTACCGGCCAAAGATGAATGGCACCGTTGAAGCGGCCAACAAGAACATAAAGAAGATTGTTCAGAAGATGGTTGTGACATACAAAGACTGGCACGAGATGCTGCCGTTTGCACTGCACGGTTATCGTACGACGGTCCGTACGTCGACCGGAGCAACTCCTTTCTCCTTAGTGTACGGTATGGAAGTTGTCCTACCGTTAGAAGTGGAGATCCCTTCTTTGCGAGTTTTGGTTGATGTGAAACTCGACGAGGCAGAATGGATTACGAATCGTCTGAACCAACTCAGCCTGATGGACGAGAAGAGGTTAGCATCGATTGCGTTTGGTCGTCTGTACCAAAGCCGAATGAAGAAAGCTCATGATAAGAAGGTGCGTCCCAGAAGCTTTCAGACGGGTGATCTCGTCCTGAAGAAAATTCTTCCTCCACACTCCGATCACCGGGGCAAGTGGACTCCGAATTACGAAGGTCCGTATGTCGTCAGCAAGGTCTTCTCGGGAGGAGCTTTGTTGTTATCCACAATGGATGGTGAAGATTTTGCATCCCCGGTGAACGCAGACGCAGTTAAAAAATACTTTGCTTGAAAGCGACCCGCTGGACAAAAAAGAGAGTCCAGGCAAAAAAGGGGCATCCCGGCGAACCAAAAACAGAATAAAAGGGTTCGGGAAAAAATTAGGGATATAAATTGAAAAAAGGTACACCCGCGAAGTCGAAAACCTACACTGGGCGGCTTCGGCAAAAAAGGGTATCCCGGTGAACTGAAAACCCGCAAAGGGCGGTTCACGCAAAAGTTAGGGATTTGAAAAAGCAAATGACTGCGTTCCGCGTGCGGACTTTAATTGTTTAGTGGTTTGGAGGACTTGAGGGCCGTTTATCTGAATCAATCTCTTCCGAAGCTGAAGCGTCGGAGAAGTATCGAAGTCGAGTGGGTCATAGAGGGATCAACTCATGGTGTTCGTCTATGCCTCGTTGCCGACATTTGTATATACTGATGTATATTTATGTTTTATTTTTATGCGGCTTCCTCATTCCAGGAGCTTGCCTCTGTTGTAAAACATTTTCACCCATTCAGGCGTTCGTTATCAATAAAATGCATACTATTCAGCAATTATGTTTCCCTGTTTAGCATTTATCTGTTTTGTTTGCGAAAAAAAAAAAACACCGTTTTTGATAAAATGCACATACATAAACTTACTGGCCTAGGCCACTGATTGTTGAAACAATTAAATACTTGAACATTATCACGAGATAATAACCTTGATAGGTCCCTTTGAAAAGGGTATCTTGTCTGTTTGTTTGTGTTGTTACAGGTGTAGCATATCCCAGACAGTGCGTCGTGCGCATCCCGAAGCAGGATGATTCCTCTTCCTCCAGTAGAGTTCAGTAGCAGCTCCCCGCAGAGTCTGAACGCGAGATAATGAGCATTGATATGTCTCCCCAGGCAGAGATGATTCTCTCCCCAACCAGATGCGTCCTGAAGGAACGTCACCTCCTCAGCTGATTCACGCGCCGAAGCATGAATTCATTCCCCCAGCACCGGGTCACAAGTGCAGGTTTCGTAGGAAACTATTCGTACGCCGAAGTATGCAGCAGCTGACAGTGCCAGACTGAAGTCTCCAGCAGAATTGAAATTCCCCACCAGAGTTGTACTCTCTCCTGAAGTCGGATGATTCCTTCTTCTCCGGCGAAATTGAAATTCCTCATCAGAGCCGTACTCTCTCCAGCGAAGCAGTTGGGACCATGATTGGTTTTCCCCAGTAGAGTGTTGAACAACCGATGCTGTATTTCCCCCAGAGTCGTACTCTCTCCAGCGAAGCAGAATGATTTCTCCTTCCCCAGCCGAGTTTGCAGATCCCCCGAGAGAGCCGAATCCTTGGAAGTTGATCAGACCATGATTGGTTGTTCCCCAGTGGAGTGTTGATCAACTGAAGTTGTTTCCCCACAGAGCCGTTATCTCCAGAGAAGTAGCCGAGAAGGCCACGCAGTCTATTCCCGCGATTGACATCGCTTTCCCTCAGCAAGTCCAGGTTCTCGTAGAGCTTCGTTCCCCTGCAGCAATCAACTGAAGTTGTTTCCCCTGCAGCAGTCAACTGAAGTTGTGTCCCCTGCGGAGTCCAATTGATATTGGCGTGGCCACGTTCCCCTCAGCAGGATGATTCCTCTATCTGACTAGTTCTTCCCCCTTGACAGGAGGATTCCCCCTTTAGCATTTATTTTGCTGACGGGACCGCATCATTGTGCATGATTGCATAACATTTATCATAAACGCATAGCATTTCCACCATGTGGAGCGTTGTGCCATTGCCGAAGCATATGCATAATAAACATGATCTAGGTTGCTACCGTTCTTGTTTTGCAGGTGTTCCGCCTCAGAATTGATTGCTCAGGATGATTCCTGACATTCTCCCCAACGAAGTCGCTTGCTCAAGATGATTCTTGAGGTCCCCAGCGAAGTCTTCGGTTCAAGATGATTCTTGAATTCCTCAGCAGGGCCATTTGCTTAAGATGATTCTTAGGCTCCCCAGTAGCGTCCCCAGTAAAGGTTGCCCAGGATGATTCCTGAAATCCCCAACAGAGTGCTCGCTCAGGATGATTCCTGAAGTCTCCAGAATGGTTACCGGTGCAAGATGATTCTTGAAGGTCCCCGGCGGAGTTATTTGTTCAAGATGATTCTTGAAGTCCTCAGTAGAGTTGATTCATCCAGAATGATTTCTGGACCCTCGGAGCGGAGTTAATTGATAGTTCTCCAGATTCCCCAGTGGCGAAGCATCCTCCCCAGCAGGTTCCTAACGGCGAAGTTGAAACCTCCCTTGAAGACTCCATGATTGAAGTCTGACCGTGTTAATGAAGCAGTTCTCTCAGCTGATGCAGAGTGCCTGATGGCAGAGGTTTAAATATTCCCAGTTGGCTCATGATTGACCAAGAGTTCTATTCCCGACTTGCTGATGAAGTCCGGCTGATGCCCGACATGAATGCGGAATGCCTGATGGCATGATCAACCTGATGGTTGAAGTCCGGCTGATGCCCGACAAATTCTTTGAATGCCTGATGGCATGATCAACCTGATGGTTGAAGTCCGGCTGATGCCCGACAATTTCTTTGAATGCCTGATGGCATGATCAACCTGATGGTTGAAGTCCGGCTGATGCCCGACAAGCTCTTTGGATGCCTGATGGCATGATCGACTACGTATTACCGGTTACCGTGTGACCAATCCCCCAATGGATTTTCTTCACCCTGACGGCGAGGTCAGAGGATGTTTGTTTCTGGCGGCGATGTCAGGTGATTTGATTCTCCAGTGGTGATGTTGGATGTTTGTTTATGACGGTGATGTCAGATTCTTTGATTCTCCAGCGGTGATGTTGGATGTTTGGTTGTATGACGGCGATGTCAGGTTCTTTGATTCTCCAGCGGTGATGTTGTATGTTTGTTCCTGGCGGCGATGTCAGGTGATTTGATTCTCCAGCGGCGATGTTGGATGTTTGGTGGTATGACGGCGATGTCAGGTTCTTTGATTCTCCAGCGGTGATGTTGGACGTTTGTTCCTGGCGGCGATGTTAGGTGATTTGATTCTCCAGTGGCGATGTTGGATGTTTGGTGGTATGACGGCGATGTCAGATTCTTTAATTCTCCAGCGGCGATGTTGGATGTTTGTTTTTGACGGCGAGGTCAGATTATTTTGAGTTCTCCAGCGGCGATGTTGGATGTTTGATGGCGATGTCAGATTTTTCCAGTGGCGATGTTGAGTATTTCGGTTGTTCGACGGTGATGTCAGATTCTATAGACTTCCGGCGGCGAGGTTGGAGGTTTGTCTGACGGTGATGTCGGATAGTTTGATTCCCCAGCGGCGATGTTGGACGTTTGTTTCTGGCGGCGATGTCAGGTGACTTAGTCTTCCAGCGGCGATGTTGGGTGTTTGCTTCCGACGGCAATGTCAGATTCTTTAGTTTTCCAGCGGCGATGTTGGGTGTTTTGGTTGTCCGACGGTGACGTCAGATTCTTTAGTTTTCCAGCGGCGATGTTGGGTGTTCTGAATGCCTGACGGCGAGGTCCGGTGTCTGATGATAAGGTCAGAGGAATTTAATGTGAATAACTGACGACAAGGTTCAGATCAGTATGTCTCCAACTAGTTGCCGTGCAGCTACTATGTCAGTGTTCAAAGATTTGTTCCCGCAGGAGTACCGTGTACTTGTGCAGTTGGCAAATTTCCGGGTTTATTGGTATTCAACCGTCTCGCACCTTGAATGACCTAAAAATGGAGGCATAAGTTAAATAAGGTGAAATTGAAAATTGGAAATCACAAGCTATAAGTCCAAACCATGTCATATAATAGGTCATTTTGACTCCAAATGACATTCTAAGAACAATGGTTCAGCCACAATTTTGATTTGGGGCTTGGATCATAGGGCTGCTTTGGGATTGGCTTACTTGCATATTAAGGCATCAAACCAAAACTCAAAAGAACTCAACAAGCAAGGTAGTTAAGCATTGTAACTCATCCAAAATCTCATGTGGGGATAAATTCAAGTCAGAATGGAAGGTTATGAGATGCTTGGCATGAGATAGCATGTAAGGAGAATTGGATTCAAAATACCATGACATGAAAAGTTCAATTTCTCATTGGATGACCCTAGATGGTTCTAGATGATTCTAAACCACTCTATAAGATGATTGTAACTTTCTCAGATGCAAGGTTGGTGTGAATTGGTGTAGAGAAGAGAGAGTGAGATCCAAATTCCTCCATTGCAAGTCAAGATCAATTTCTTCATTCTTCTTCATTCCCATCCCTTTTTTCTTCACAAACACTTTCCATAGATCCCTCTGAGTGTGTGCATAATGAATTGAAGCTCCATTGATGGAAGATTGAAGGTGTTCCCATTGGATTTGCAAGAATCCATTCATCATCGGATCTTGAAGTGCAAGCATTCTTCCTCCATTTTTTTGCAAACAGTAGAAGTTTCATCATCCAAGGATTATCCTTGAAGAGTTTCAAGCCTTGAAGGGAAGGATTTCATCATCTGCCATATCAAGAAACCAGGTTTGCAAATTCTCCCCTACATCATTATTTAGGCATGGTTAGGTTGAATTATTAGTGTAGAATGGTTAGAGACACCTAGGTGATGAATTCTGAGGAGTTTAGGATCATTTGAGGGAGTTTCAGTTATGGACACCATTTCTTTATGGAGCAAGAACTTGTGATATAGTGAGTGATAATGCAAGTTTGATAGCTGGTTTTGATTAGGGCAATGTGGTGATCATGTTAGTGTAAAGAAATCCAAGAATTGTTGAAGTTGAGGTTTGAGATTATGTTGAGTTGCACCATCGGGTTCTACGATGGAGACCAGTTCAATGCATTCTAATACCATAGGCGTGATCAGGGTGAAAAATGGATCAATATAGTGTTTTAGATTGTTGATTTTGATGATGATATGAGAGAGCACGAGCAGGTGGAAGATGAGTGCATGAACTCTGGTTTTTGGAGCTTCCATGGCCAAACCCTAGGTTGGAGGAAGAAGACGAGCCCCCAGCCGTCAGATGCTGGCTTGACCCCTTGACCTGAGAAGCAATCCAACGCACGAGATTCAATTTCGTTTTGGAGGGAGTCTGAAACCCCAAAGAAACGCCGCGTTTCATTAAAAGGGAATTCTGGGCTTAGTGAATCATGACTATCCACACCCCACGCGTGAGGCCCAATCAATTTTAAACTAAAATTCCTTTCTATTTGCACCGTGCTATTTTCTTTTTATTTATGTTTTTCCATTTATTTTCTGATTTAAATATTGGGCCCAGGCGCATTGCTATTTGTCACCCCTCAGTCTGGGCCCACGTGTGAAATGAACTGCATATGTTTAGTTCTTGCGCCCCATCTTCATATTTCCCTTTTATTTTTTCTCCATTTTCTTTCATACTTTAGAAAATCATAATAAATTGAAAACTCAATATTTTTTAATGGGAGTTTTTTCTCCTATTTCATATTTTTGTCAAGAAAATTATAAAATAAAAATATTTTCCTTTCATGCATTTTTGATATTTTTTGTATATTTTTCACTTTAATTGCATTTTATTTCTTTTATGTTGATCAATGATTTTGTAGAATTTTGTTTAGGTATCTCCCTTAGTATTTTTAGGTCATTCTTTTTAGGATAGTTAGATATATGTTTTAGATTCCCCCTGGATTTATTCCATGAATTTGTGATGAATTTTAGGTTAGTTTTGATTAGATGGCATTAGGTTGTGTAGAATTAGGTTAAACTTCAACATAGGTCCATAATAACACTAGAATTTTGGGTTTTTAGGACAAATTAGACTATGGGGCATATAAGGGCATTAAAGGGTAGGTATGAAGGATCCCTTAGAAATTATATTAGGATTTAATATAGTAGTATACTATTTTTAGTTGATTTTTGTATAGGTTGATTGTTTGTGTTGCCCTTGTGGGCTTGAATTTTTGTTTGCTTTGCTTTGTGGGCTTGGAGAGCTTGGTATTGTTCTAAGGAGCATTGAGGAGCATAGTAGAAGATTTGAAGATGCATTGAGGAGCTTGAGAGCTTGATCTTTTTTGTTTTGTTATTGTTTTAGGATTAGGGATTAGGAAGAGTTTAGACTTAGATAACTTCTTTCTTAAACATGGATGGTATCTTTCACCTCCATTCCTCCCTATGATTCAAAGTCCTTCCATGGTATACACCTCTTTCCTTTGGAGGGATAAGTGATGTACCTAGTAAGTAGAACTTTTGAGGAAACCATTCCTTTGATGTTGAACCCTTAAAGGTCACCTTTGGTGGTCAATAAGCAGTTCAACATCCCCCAGCTTATCCAGTAAGTGACCTCATCTGGTTTGATTTTCCTGAGAGATGTTGAGCTTGAGCTTGAAGATGAAGACTTCAATGAAGAGTGTAGAAGAGGATGAATCCTTGAGTATCGCCATTCCAGCTGAAGCTTGGAGAGCAACAAGAGCAAGTTGATATTCATGGGTGATGGTGAAGCCTGAAGGTGGAGCGGATCAAGAAGCTGAAGCTTAAAGGAGAAGATAAGTTGAAACTTATGTTGAAGGGCTGAAACCTGGAAAAGCAAGTTGATATTTGTCAAGAGATTTGAAGTCTGAAGACTGAATTGCTGTTGGAAGAGCTGAAGCTTGGAGTTGAGAGAGAGTTGATCTGCTTTCTTCTGTTTTTCTTTTCTGTATTGATGTGTTTTGTTTGACTTGCTTGATGCATTAGAATAAGTTCATATCTAGAATAGGTAGAATCTAGGAGCATGATTGCATTAGAGGTGGAGTTGCCCCCTCTGCTTGTACTGTTACTGTGTGGCTTTGCTTGCGGGTATTCGGTAGAGCCCAGCTCCCTTGCCCATGTGGTTTGTTTGCCTGATGGCATTTCATTTCATTCTTTCTGTATGACTGCAGTTTACTGTTATTGCTTGATAGCATGTTGTTTTATCTCTCAATATTATTACTGTTATCCATTCTGGCTTGAGGTTGAGATGAGCTTGTGGAGGCTGAAGCCCCACACACATTTCCTCCCTCACTTGCATTGCATGCATTTTACTGTTAAGCTGATGCTTTGTCTGTTTTGGTGTATCATTGACATGATCCCTTAGGACTCTCATTTCCTTTGATAAGGAATTGATGATAGAATTTTAGGTTGAAACCTATGCATGACAACTTCTAGGAGTTCCCTGTTCAAACCTAAACCATAGGATGAATCCATGGCATGACAACAGTAAGACTTGATAGTCTCCCTCCTAGTTGGGTCTGTTCTCTTCTCATCTCAAAACAGTCTAAGATACAGTAATCATGAATGATTTATTTCGTACGTTACGAGCCTTAAGCTATCTGAGAAAGGATTGTGGGAGAACTTCTTTTCCACAGTCTGGATGTTTAGTATGGTACCCTTTGGGTGACATGCGACGCATTCACTCTCAGGTCATAGTCTCTAGTGCGGTTGAAATCACAAACACAATAAAAAACACTTCTTTCGTAAAAGACAGGAAATAAACCGTAGTTTCCCGAACTACGTGAGCTCTGATCTCTCATGCCTGTTGAGAGTACGTAGGCACAAGATGGCAATGACTTGGTGAGCTACCTTCCCCCATAACCCTTCGTAGGCCAAACTACGTTGACTCTGATTTCTCATTCTCTGATGAGAATACGTAGGCATAAAGCGCGACGCTTTGCCGAGTCATTTTTCTTTTCTCTTTTTAAGCCAGCCTTGATAGGTAGATAGAATAAAACCAACCCGTCCAAGTAAACACAACAGGCGAGGATCCCGTCGAGTACGACCAACGTAAGGGGTGCTAATACCTTCCCCTTGCATAACCGACTCCCGAATCCAGACAACGGTTGCAACGACCTTGTCTTACCCTTTTTCGTCAGGTTTTTCCGATCGTTTCCTTTCCCGCTCTGAGGGATAAATAACGAAAGGTGGCGACTCTTCTGTTGTGCCGGCACCTTATTTTCGCGCAAGTGACACGTACCCGTCGTACCCATTGTTACGACCAAATCTAGTCTGATTCATCCTAGGACTCCGTCCTCTATTACCATACCCTTAAGTGACCCCGACAGGTCCAAAAGGCATCATTCCAGCACCATTTCCGTTACCGAATCCACCGTAGCCCTGATTAGCATTACCAAAACCATCATACCCGAAACCCTGGGTGTTGAAGCCGAACTTCCCATCCTGATTGCCATAATCAAACCCCTGATCGTTATAGCCGAACCCGTTGTGGCCAAAGCCATTGCCTCCATTGTTACCACCGCCTAGATTGGCGTCTCCGAATCCAACATTGTTAATGACAGTCTCATTACCAATTCCTGTATTACCATTCCCGGTGTCAGTGCCATTGTTCACATTCACAACATGTATATTCACCACAGGGGGAGCTACAGGCGTAGGAGTACCATCCCCATGAATGGTTTCAACACGTACAGAATTGTGGTCTTCGTTTCCATTCCCAGCACTTCTCGCCAGCAATGGCTGCACCAAAGTCTACAGGCTTTCCTGCCCCTTCACAACTGTCTCCATCGTCTGCATGAACAGCGCCAGCTTTTCACGCATCTCCTGCATCTCGTTTTGCATCTGGTCCATGACTCTTTTGCAGTTGGTACGAGTAGAGTATCGGTGAAGACGTTGACTTTCAATCCTGGAAAAACCTAACGAGATGCAGGAAATGAGATACAGTTCAATAACTACCTGGTAATGCAATATGAATGTGTATACAAATGCAACATGTGTCTGTGCATTAGGGAATATCACTCCCCAATTCTAGTGCCAATGTGCTATTGTGTCGTGCAGTGCTGTGACAATGCGGTGATAAGAAGCTCAGATACATTCACATAAAAAAACAACTCATTTATTGCTGAAGGGCCCCCCGGACTGGGAATACAATATACAATAACAAGGAGGCATGACCTCGGCCAACAATCCTGGTGATGGTCAGCACGATGCAAATAAAGCATACACAATAGTACATAAAACGATCACGTGCGGCCATACGCCCGATACTCTTCCAGTAGCCTTTTGGTCTTCTGATGGTCTGGTTGAGAAAGAAATCCCTCGATAAGTAGATCTCTTCGCTTGAGAACACGTCGTAAATCACCAATAGATTCCTCCCATGCCCCTTCTCCAAAGCAGTCATCTAACTTCCGTTTCTGAGATGCAGACTCCTTCTTGCACTTGATAACTTTGTTCAAGGAACTCTAGACATCATACCTCCGTGTAACCTCTTCTTCCAACCTCTTCTGGTTGGCTTTCAACTGACCCTCCAGCTCAGAGATCTGCAGCCTCAGTTTGTCTTCTCTTTCCTTATTGCCGGTCAGCGTGGCGTTCCAGGTTTTGTTGAACGCAGAGATCTCACGGTAGGCGATATCGAGTGACCTCTTCTTGGACTCTAACATGTCATGAGAGCTTTTGAAGTCTTTTCCCAGGCGTTCACACTTCTTTTTCTCTTCTGCCAGTTCAGCACCTAACCTGCTTACCAACTCAGTCTGCTGCTGGAAGGAATACACAACTTCGTTTTTCTCCCTCCGGATTTGAGCCAATTCCTTCTCTAACTCTTTATTGATCTTTATCAAGTCTTCTTTTTCTTTTACTACCTGCTCATAGACCTCAATAGCCACAGAAGTGGGCTCCTCAACTGGAATGGGAACAGGACGTGATACTGCTGGAAAAGGCATCTGCACCTGTCTTACCCTCTCTTGAATCCACACCTTGTAAGGAATATAGGCTTGACAATCATTCTTGCCTAGTAATGGTTTCCCTCTTCTGCAGATATGATTCCAAGCGTGCTGAAGCTTGGCCAATAATTCCCCACTCAGGTCACCAGTGAAATACAGAGATTCCTGTATTTCTTCCTCCTTCGGTGGACTCTTCAAAGCATACCCAAACTGTCGAACCAACAAAGATGGGTTGTAATTAATACAGCCCTTCCTTCCAATTAGGGGAACGTTGGGAAACCCGACGCCACTGAAGATAATCTCTAACCCCAATAAATCTCTATCGAACCAGACAATGTCTTCTGAAGAAAGTCCCATTAGACGCTCGGACCATTCAGCTGTATGTGCAGATTCAACAAAAGGACCCTTCTTGGGAAGATGGCTCTCAAACCACATATTCAGCAAAGGTACACAACAATGGACATTTTCCCCCTTCTGTTTTAATTCTTATAATGCAAGGAATTATAGAAATATCCAATCAAGGTAGACACCGGGTTGCCTGCAGCAAACAAGTAGAATGCATCCAAATCAACGAATTCAGGCAGATTAGGGAACAGTATAATCCCATAGATGCACAAAGCCAGAACAGCGTTAAACACAATCCAGCAGCCACTTTTGGCATATTCTTGAGCTTTGCCAACCAAGAACTTGAGAGAAAACCCATAAACTCCATGCTAGGAAGTCAACAACAACTCTGCAGGATCCATATGCAAGGGAACAACTAAGTCTTCCAGCTTAGGCTTAGCGTCAAAGTGAATGAAGGGCACTCTGTTCTGAACTGGCAACTCTAGAAACTCAGCGTACTCCTCCATGGTCGGAGCCAAAATGAAGTCCTAGAACATAAAACACCTCAAGGAGGAATCATATAACTGCATCAATGTATATAACCCATTCAGCTCATATGCAGTTGGCCTGCAAACCAAACTCAGCAGCTTCCCATAGCTCTTCCTAAAGCTTCTCTTCACATCATCATCAGCTAGGGAAATCAGACCCAACAGAGAAGTCACATCAGGGGTAGGTAACTTATACGCAACAGTCTTCCTCAAAGTACTCATAATAACATATAGAAGTTCGGAGCACTAGAATCGGGAAGTATGAAAATGCACCTGCAGCATAGACACACGTTAATGATATGCACATGATGATGCAAACAATGCAATATGCAACATGCAACAAGGGATCAAGTGCCCCCTGGCTGAGAAGTCCAATCAACAATATTGGCCTCAAATAGACCCACAAACTGCTCAAGACCATCCACAAGGTCCCAACCTGGTCTCTGACAGACCCAATAACACTGTCCTCAAACATCACTGGACCTCAATCAAGAAAACCGGTAATCTGGAGGTCAAGTTACCTGCATGTCCCAACCCCTCTCACAGGTAGGTGTCCTAATAACTGACACAAGGTATGGCATCCTATGCGGTCGTCGGCGTCACAGACTTTCAAGACTGATGATACGATACCCAGAAGGTGTGGCATCATCATGCCCTGAAGAGGCCTCACTTAGCCAACTTCCAAATGATCGGTCCCCGGAGTCGACAATCCAACTAACCAACAACCCCCTCAACCCAAAGGGTTGAAAAAGAAGTCAACCAGAAGAACCTCTTCCGAGCGTGGATTTCATGAGACACTAGTGCCTGCAAAGCAAGCACGCGCCCACTAATTTCCACTCTAATTCTAGGTGCACTCAAGCCCAGGTCCGACTTATCTCTCAATCATAGAACCCCCTCATACCCGCATCAATAATCACAATAATATAATGCTGAAAGTAAATACAGAAACGTAAATCCATACAAAACCCACGACGGGAAAACAAGCGCTAGGATTGACTTGCGTAGGGAACCGTTGGAGTCCCCAGCAGAGTCGCCATCTGTCGCTATTGCGAAAATCAGCGCCGGCTAAACAGAAGAGTCGCCACCGTGCGTTATTTATCCCAACAGAGGGAAAGAAAACACTTTAAGTAAACCTACCGCAAAGACGGGAAAGGAATGGTCATCGCAACCAAATCCTGGATTCGGGAGTCGGTTACGCAAGGGAAAGGTATTAGCACCCCTCACGTCTGTCGTACTCGATGGGATCCACGCTTTTTTTCTAGTACGGATTGTTATTCTATCTATTCTACAGGCCTGGGGTTAAAAGAAGATAAAATGACTCGGCAAAGTATAGCACTTTATGCCTACGTATTCTCGTCTAGAACGAGAAATCAGAGTCAACGTAGTTCGCCTACCTACGGGAAAGGAGGGGAAGGTTGCTCGCTAGGATACAACATCCTATGCCTACGTACTTTCATACAGCGTGAAAGATCAGAGCAAACGTAGTTCGGGCTACGGAAGACACAGATTTGTCTGTTTATCTTTTATCCTTCTGAAAAAGGTTTTCTCCTGATTACGGGCCCAAGCGGACAAAAATAACATTTTGATTGGTTTTCAGTCTTTTACGTAAGAACTGTTTTTTATTGATGTTTGAAATCTTATTACTGTGTTTTGAATGATTTTGAGATAGAAGAGAAAGAAATCTAAAAAACCTAGGGTTAGAAATGGGAATCAAAACTACCCTAATGTTGTCATGCATGGATTAACACCCGATGTCTGTCATATTTCTCTCTTGCGCAGAGAGAAACAGAGATCCTAGGGGATAAACGGAAAAGAAACAGCATATATACAGTCTAATCTAAAGCTCTGCCTATTTCTCCTATTTCCTATGCCTTCAAAAACCATTCTCCAGGAGAGGAATCTTCATGCATCAAGCTCTATCCCTTGTCTCCAATCATCATTCAAGGTCTTCATAAGCCTCAACAAGCAGAACCCAAGCCCCAAGCCCAATTGAAATGCCAAAAACCCCACAAACAAAGCAACATCCCAAGGGGAAACACACCAATATCAATCAAATTGCAAAAATCAGGTAAAAATAGTAAACTCACTATAAAATCCTAATTAAATTTCTAGGGGACCCTAACTATGTACCCTATACCCCATATAAACCCCAAGACCTAAATCAATTTTAAAATCCCAAAACTATGCCCTAAACTGCACCTAATTGTTGGAACCCTAATCCTGATCACCCTAAAGTTGATGGTTCAAAACTATCCTAACTTAAATCACAAAAATGTGATAAAATTCCAGGGGGAACCTAATACTCTAATCTAACCATAGGAAAAAGAATTACATCAAAATATGAAATACAATGACCATACTAAATTCAGCAAGTAACATATACCAAGTGTAAATGAAATAAATGCCATAAAATGTAAAAATGCACCAGAAAATAAAAAAAGAATGAAATGCCAATTTTATTCTTTTATAATTTTCTTGATGTTTTTATGAAAATGAGGGAAAAAATCCCATGTAAAAACAACCATTTTTCAAATTGTTATGATTTTTTTTACTAAACTATATGCAAACATGAAAATCAATTAAAAATCAATTAAAAATGAAAAAAATGCGTGGCAAACAGCAATTTTCTACAACTCAAAAGGGAATTGGGCTCAGGAGGGGGGTGCAAGCATCAAAGCGCGCCAAGCCCAATACTAATCAGAAAAACAATACATAAAACAAATAAAAGGAAAAACTAGGGGGGGCGAATAGCGCTTATTCGCCTTGTTATCCTATTGGGCCCTAGACTGGGGGGTGTAGTTAGCAAGTCTGGGCTAGGCCCAGCGGAATTTCACACCAGGGGAGGGGGTGTCAAGGGAAAATTGGGGAGATGGTTATCAAAACAAGCAAACACAATGGGCCTGAGCCCGAATCTAGTCCATTCTCAGCCTTAGTAAAACAAAAACCCTAATCCTTTCATTCCCCCTTTCACTGTTCATTGCCTTCTCAGAAAGCCCTAGCGGTGCTCCTTCATTCTCCCTCTCCATCCTCTCTGATTCTCTCAACCCTCATCTCACTCGCAATCTCTGAAGCCAACTTAACACCATAACTCAAACTCCAAACTTCATTCTAAATTCGTCCACCAACATTATTCATCAGAAAAAAACCAACGCTAATACTAACTAACTTACACAATCTCAGCTCAAAACGATCTCCTCTACCTCAACTTCGTTCAACCCAAAACCTAGTTCTTCAGCTAACAACCAAACTACAAGAATCAACAAGTTCAGAACGAGGTAGGAAAGGGAACCTACGGGAACTAGAACTACGGTCTGGTCTCAAATGCACTTGGGCAAGAGAAAAGGATAACATCAGTTGTCAGCGGGAAAGTCTCGATCGCACAGCAGCGAGAGAACAAAGGTTAGTTGTTAGTGTGCTCGCTAGGATATCACGTCCTATGCCTACATATTCTCATCAGAGAAAGTCAGAGCAGCTGTAGTTCAGCCTAACTACGGGTAGAACGGAGACCACAACACAAATCTCGTTTTATTAATATTCTGAAAGAAATTACAATGATTGAATACAGGAAAATAAACTCCTAAAAATCCTATCCATCTAATATGGAAAATCTAATGGAAAATAGTCCCCTAACAAGTGGACCTTTAATGAAAAAAGAGAAAAACACAAGGGGGGTGCAAAACTGCTGCTAGGGGTACAACAGCAAAAAAAAAACAATAGAAATTGGGCCCAGCCCAATAAGAAATTCAGAAAAACAAATAAAAAACTGGGAGGGGTGTTGGGGAGCAAACGAATGGGTGTAACCAGAACATTGGGTCCAGCCCAATAACCAAACAATAAACGGAGGGGTATGTCCCAAAACGGGGGGGGGGGGGGGGGGGGGGTACGGATTGGAGGAGTCAATGGGCCCAAGGCCCAAACCAACACAGGTTCCAACTTCCTTCCTCATTCCAGCTTCAGAAAAAAAAAACCTAGTTTCCCCCCACACCACCATTCACGGCGTCGTTTCTCTCCTCAGCTTCACTCTCTCTCGTTTCCTCGCAACCAATTCAACTCCATAATCTATCTCTCAAACAATCTTCCTCCCTCAAACACTTACCACCATTATCATAATACCAACAAAATAATAATAACCACGTAGCGGATACAATTCTGGATACACAAACGACTCTACTTGATGGTCTCAAAGGAAGCGTTGAAGATATATGTTCATGATGATGTGAGGATGTTCTAGAGGGAAGTTCATTCTGGAAAGGCGATGAAGCGAAAAACAATGCGAATCTGGAAAAAACCTAGAAAAAGGCGACGAATCTGGAGTGGATGAGTGCGCTTTGAAGGTTGAACAAAGACATTGAAGATTCTTGCATTTCTAGAGATTCGCTGATGAACTTGATGGAGATTTGAACACGGATGCATGCTTTGTTGAAGATCTGTGTGTCTGGCAATCTTGTTGTTAGTTGTTGAAAAGAGATTGGAGCTGACTGAGTTGAATGTTGATGAATCCGGTGACGATCTGGGAAAGATACTCTAGAAATCGTTGAAGATGGATGAATGTTCTTCGTGGACGATTTGAATGATGATGATTCTTGTATGAATCTGGAGATGATGCATATGATATTGTTGTTGAAGGTTGATCGGAGGAAGTCTTGAATGTTCTTGATAATGATGAATGTTGATCGGAAACTGGAAAAAGGATGAGGGTCTGGTAATTGATGATCGATGATGAATGTTGATCGGAAACTGGAAAAAGGATGATTTGAGGTGTTAGAAGAATTCTGGGCAAAAAATTAGGTTCCCGGCGAGGTTGGTTACGGTGGAGGGATTTAGTTGCGGTTGACGGAAGTTGGTTAGAGGTGGCCAGAGTTTGGTGGGGCGGTGGTTGCATGGCCGGCGGCCATGCATCCGGCGGGGTTAGGGTGAAGACAAGTGGAGGCTGGGAAGAGAGAGGTGAGGCCACGTGGGAGTGGTAGTGGGGTTACGTGTTAGGCGAGGTGGCAGTGAGAGAGAGGAAACGTGGAAGACTATGGAGTGTAAACGTGGAACCAATTGAGGGAAAATTCTGAATGCACGCGTGGGTGCTCTTATAGCGTGACAAGTGGCTGATTCTGGGACTGGGCCTCCAAAACTGGGCCCAACGAAAATGGAATGATGATTAATACTAATGACCCTAATTAACTCTAATGATTAAACCTAATTAATACTGAATTAAAACTTAAGACTACAATTAAGACTAATTTGAAAATTAAAACTAATCTACCCTAATTAGACCTAATAAACTCTAATTAAAATCTAAACAAAAGATTAAAATCTAATTAAACTCTATTAAATTCTAATTAAATCTAAGAAAAGAGAATTAACTATTAAATCTATATTAATCTCTAAACTAATAAGAACTCTATTAAATCCTATTTACTATTAATTTCTATACTAATAAAAATAGAAAAAAACTCTAATAATTTATAATTCCTATACAAACAAAAATAGAAAAAAAAAACTATAGTATCTATTAAAGAAAATCCTAATAAGAGAAAATCATATTAAAAATCATTTAACAAATTCTATTTAATACCTAAAAATAATATGATTTATTCTAAAAACCTATTATCTAAAATGATTAAAGAAATTCCTAAACTATTAAAAAACAATTAATATCTAAAAGCTATTTAAAAAATCCGAAATATGATTTAAACCTATTTAACAAATCTATCTAATACCTAGAAAAATGAATTAAACTATTAAAAATTCTAGAAAATAAGGGAAAAATCTAAAAACTACCGAGGAAGCCGATTAAATCGATTAGCGAACTATATCGACATAAACGGTAAAAATTTGGACACCGAGATGTCCTCAAAAACAACAGCGAGAGCTGAAAACACCGGGACAAGCACCGATTCTCAAAATACGTCCTCGTATTGGTCTGAAATGCTATCAGAGGGATGTGATCCCGATAAACCAATTTGATGGGAAAAAATGCAAAGTACGTGGTATGCAAATGCGAAATGAAATGAGTCGAAACATGAGCCAAATTGCGATAAGTAGTTGGTCAAATTTTGGGGTGCAACAGCTGCCCCTATTCAAACGGCTTGAACCTGAAGGGTTGAAGCGAACGGCTTTCAAACATTCAAAGGTAGAAGACGGTTGAATACCAAAGAACCCGGAAATTTGCCAACTACATAAGTACACGGTACTCCGAACTCAGGTGGGAACAAATCTCCAGAAGCTGAAATCATAGTTGCACGGCAACTAGCTGGAGACATACTGATCTGAACCTTGTCGTCAGTTATCCACATTAAATTCCTCTGACATTGTCATCAGACACCTGACCTCGCCGTCAGGCATTCAGAACACCCAACATCGCCGCTGGAAAACTAAAGAATCTGACATCGCCGTCGGACAACCAAAACACCCAACATCGCCGCTGGAGAACTAAAGAATCTGACATCGCCGTCGGAAACAAACATCCAACACAACCGCTGGAAAATCAAATCACCTGACATCGCCGCCAGAAACAAACGTCCAACATCGCCGCTGGAGAACTAAATCACCTGACATCGTCGCCAGAAACAAACATCCAACATCATCTGACCTCGCCGTCAGGGAAACCAAACTATCTGACATCGCCGCCAACCCATTATAACTCTGGGAAACACCCGACATCGCCGTCAAGTACTCAAAATAATCCGACTTCGCCGTCAAGTTCTCAAAATAATCTGACTTCGTCGTCAAGTTCTCAAATATAGTCTTCTGACTTCGCCGTCAACTCTCGACATCGTCTGACCTCGCCGTCAGGGTAAAGAAATCCATTGGGGAAATATGAACTTGAAGAATAGACTCTGTTGGAGAGAATGATAAGATGAACACGTGTCAATGATCCTGCGGGAGGTCTGGGTACCACACACAGGTGAACGATACTGTGGCCAGTAGGAACATCTTCGACACTGAGCATAACAGTTGCGCGGCAACCCTACTGGGGAATTGGTCACATGGTAACCGGGGAAAAGTCTGATTTCAAATCTCCGTCAGGATGATCATCTGATTTTGCTGTAGATATTCGTCCTCAATTCATCAAGGAGTCACTGGTCACTCGGTAACCGGCAATACATGGTTGATTACACCGTCAAGCATTCTGTGTCATAGCAGAAGAATTCCTCGAGACTCGTCAGGTCAACCATCAGGTTGATCATGCCATCAGGCATTCCAAGAAGACTGTCGGGCATCAGCCGGACTTCAACCATCAGGTTGATCATGCCATCAGGCATTCAAAGACATCTGTCGGGCATCAGCCGGACTTCATCAGCAAGTCGGGAATAGAATTCTTGGTCAATCATGAGCCAACTGGGAACATCTAAACCTCTGCCATCAGGCACTCCGCATCAGCTAAGAGAACTGCTTCATTAACACGGCCAGACTGCAATCATGGAGTCTTCAAGGGAGGTTTCGACTTCGCCGTTAGAAACCTGCTGGGGATGACGCTTCGCCGCTGGGGAATTCTGGAGAACTATCAAGTAACTCCGCTTCGGGGGCCTAGAAATCATTCTGGATGAATCAACTCTGCTGAGGACTTCAAGAATCATCTTGGACAAATAACTCCGCCGGGGACCTTTAAGAATCATCTTGAACCGATAACCATTCTGGAGCTTTCAAGAATCATCCTGAGCGAGCACTCTGTTGGGGATTTCAGGAATCATCCTGGGCAACCTTTACTGGGGACTCTAAGCATCAGCTTGAGCAACCAACTTTGGAGACTGCACTGGGGTCTTAAGAATCATCTTAAGCAAACAACCCTTCTGGGGAATTCGAGAATCATCTTGAACCGAAGACTTCGCTGGGGAGAATTCAAGAATCATCTTGATCAAACCATTATGAGGAGGAACATCTGCAAAACAAGAACGGTGGCGACCTAGCTCATGTCTCGTATGCATATGCTTTAACAATGACGTAATGCTCCACACGGTGGGAATGCTACGCGTTTTCTGAGTAAATGCTATGCAATCATGCAACATGCTATGGCCCTATCAGCAAAATAAATGCTGAAGGGAGAAGCCTCTTGTCAAGGAGAAAGGACCACTCTGGTGGAGAGGAGGAATCATCCTGCCGAGGAGAGGAAGTCACACTAATCTCAATTGGACTCCGCCTGGGGAAGCAAACTTCAGCTGACTGATGCAGGGGGATCAAGCTCTACGAGAACCTGAACCTGCTCATCTGGGTATTCAAACCACAACTGCCTAGGAAACGATATCAATCACAGAAATAAACTGAGCGGCCTTCGCGGCAAAGCTTTCCGGGAGAGAACGACTCCGGTGGGGAACTACAGCATCAGCTGTTCAACATTCTAATGGGGAAAACCAATCATGGTCCCAACAACTTTCCAAGGACTCGGCTCTCTTGGGGATCTGCAGACTCGGCTGGGGAAGAAGAAATCATTCTACTTCGCTGGAGAGTACGACTCTGGGGAGAATCTCAATTCCGCTGGAGAAGGAGGAATCATCCGACTTCGGGGGAGAGTACGACTCTGGTGGGGAATTTCAATTCCGCTGGAGACTTCAGTCTGGCACCATCAGCTGCTGCATACTTCGGCGTACAAACAATTTTCTACGAAACCTGCACTTGTGACCCGATGTTGGGGAATGAACACACGCTTCGGCGTTTGACTCAGCTGAGGAGATGGTGATCCTTCAGGATACATCTGATTGGGGGAGAGAATCTGCTCTGCTCGGGGATACATATCAATGCTCCTGGTCCCGTATTCAGACTCTGCAGGGAGAGACTGCTGAACTTTATCGGGGATCCTGATCTGCTGAGGGTAATCTTGCATATGACTTACGGAGACTGACCCTTCTGGGTAACACCTGCTAGACTATCAAGTCTGATGAGGAATACATGTGTATCAACACTGCTGGGGATATCAATCCTTAGCTACTCATTGTACAACTCTGATGGAGATGTGCTGATCCTATCAAGGAAACACCTCTAGAGTCTGCGGAAGATAACAATCGACCACTGAAATTGAATCTCACTTCACTGAGGAAAACAACCCTGAACGGTCCTTTTTGAACATCCTAAGTCCTTATAGAGTACGAAGCAATCTGCTAAGAAATAACTCTTCTCTGGATGACATCAAAATCTGCCCGTCTGGAGATTACTCAATAAGGGAACCAACGTCGATCTCTGCTTGAGGAATGAGTCAATGACCTGGACTCGGAGGGAAAAGGAGTCAAACTCGGACGTTGTGGGGATACAACATTGCATCAGTCCCACTGCTGGGGAAATAAACCCAAATCTGTCGGTCAAGGGAAAGCTTCAGTCTTAACCACCTGAAAATAGCACATCAGGCTAATCAACATTCAATGCTTGGGATGACCATACTCTGCCAGGAATATCAAACTCGCCCTACTAAGGATAATCTTGATCCTACTCTGATAAGGGATAAATGCCATCTCAATTTGCTGCAGTCTCAAACTGCACAGGGGAAACAATCTCAAATTGTACCTCTCTGCTGAGAAAACAATCCTGATTCAACAACAACAACACGAGGAATATAGAATACCAATCATGGAGCTGGGATCACTCGAGCCTTGTGTCGGGGAATGTGACAACATACGAGTCAATATGAATCATCGGGCCAGGTACAATTAGGCTTTTTCTGGTTTAGGGATAGGTTTATGGTGATAGGGATTTATTTCTGGTTACCAACAAAAGTGGATTTGAAAGGGAAATACTAGACGAGAACTAGCATCCGAGGGGGACTGCCAGACGAGGATTGATAGCAGAATATGTTAGGTTGTCAGACGAGAACTGACTTACGGGTTCTGGATGTCAGACGGGAATTGATTTCTGGTTTGCCAGACGAGAACTGGGCTTTAAAATTGTGTTGGCCAGATGAGAATTGGTTAAACAATAGGTTACAAAAAATGTGACCCGACGGGGCTGGTTTCTGGTTTGGATTTCAGACGAGAACTGATCTCCGGTTTGCCAGACGAGAACTGGACTTTGAAACTGCTTGGTTACAAGGTTCAGCCAAGTAACGGGTTAGGCTGTAGGATAACAATCCAATGACAGCAAGGCTTCTTCAGAAGGTTCAGGTTTTGGCAGGGTAATGACACGATTCCCCGACACTCAACTCTTGCTAGGGTGAACAAACTCATTTGAACAACTTGCCCCAGTGCAATTCAACTCGCTCCAATTCGACTTTTGGGAAAATTCATTCTGAACAGAAAACAGCCGACAACAAGACAATCTTCAGATGGCTTGCCCCAATATCTGTACAACGGAAGGACTCATCCTCAACTAATCAACTTTCGACATGGTTGGTTTCAGTATACTTCTGAAGTAGCTTGCCCCTGAACGAGCGATGAGCGACTCAACATGCTCTGATTGAACACTGGAGGGATCTGCCCTCAAATCACAAGAGTTCTACATAACTGCCTCTGATTGGGTCTTGAGAAGATTCACTTCTGATCAACTGCTTTTCGAACAAACTGTCCTATAATCAACCGATGCTTCGGGACTTGTCCTCAGACAAACTGATTCCAAACTCTCTGGAAGTCAATGCCCCAGATTCACAGGGTTTCGCAGTATACCATTCTGATCCAGACTACTAACGATTCAGTCCTGACTGACTATTCCCTGTTGGAGTTCCTTCGTATCAACTACTGACCTGCAATTAAAATTGTTTATTCACGAATGGTAATTTTAATGCAGTGTTCATGCATATTTTGAAAAATGTATTGTCACTCATTTACGTGTCATGATAGTGAGTGACGAATGAACTGAAGAGTTCAAACGTAGTGCTGATTTGATCAGTGAAAAATACAACAAGGATATGATTAGCAAATCATGTAGGAGTCAGGTTACTCGACCTTATCGTAATGCGCTTTCAGAATAAACCCTGCCTCAATTAGGTCTTTTAAGGGTTGTATCGTGGTCGGCTTCACGGTTCATGAAACAAAGGATATTTGGCTCAAATTATGATTTGTACCTACCCCTTCTACGTAATGATCTCCGATCCTAAAGTTCAGTTAACTTGGCTCGAGCGCTCGCCTCTTCGAGAGGTATGTTGAACATTGGGAACAACTGGTTAAAGAATTCACAAGGTATTTCAGAGTGACAGTTACTCCTTTTTCGTTTCGGTGTCTGTATCTACACGACTTTGTCCTTGTTTGAGGATTTTTATTTTTTTATATCCTTTCTTTTTCATTCTTTTGATTCCCTAATTTTTGCCTGGACTGACTCTTCAGAGTTCTTTTCGATTTTCCTTTTGAAGTCCAGCGGGATGCCCTGATTTTTTCCTAAGTATTTGCTTTCCAGCTTTTTCTTTTTTACTTAGCGGGCTTTCTTATTCCTTTTTTCTTTTCTTGGAACAAGTCGTGCGACACTGGCTGTCTGGATTCATCCGAGAGGTTTATAACTGTCTCACTCCTGATTGGTGAGGTTTAACCATTGTGGTTGACGAGGTACGACCTCTGGGGAGGAATAATGATGTGATTGGTCCTCGAAAGGCAACACTCCTCTATAAGACTTGAACGCTCGATCAAGCTAACTGACAACTACCCTGCCTCGGGTTAAGATGAGAGGGTTTAAAAGTCCGGAAAAAAAAACTCCTACTTCTCGGCTCGAAGTGGTTAACAAGGGATTCTCTTCCTTATCTCTCCAGTGTTTAGGGGATTTGAAACAATGCCTTGTACGTCATCGACAAGGTTTTACCTGAAAGCAATATGATCATTGGTTATGAGTATTCAGTTTCGTCATCCTCCCTCCAATCTTTACTAATCATAGTGATAAAGTGGAGTGAGTAAAATGCAAGTGTCAGTGCAATGCAGTAAATGAGTGACAACGACATGATTAATTCAGAAAAATTCATAGTCACTTTATTAATATTACCATTCGAAACATACAATGTTTAACAGCAAGTAGCAACTAACAGAAAAGAAACTACAAATGCAAATGATAAAAAGTCCGAGGACTGCCAATGCTGAGGACGTCTGCCTGTCTGGACCACTGGCCTCTTGCAAATAACCCTCTGAATCTGCAAGCTCAGAGGGCTAAGAAGTTGTCATGCACAACCAAAACTCCTTCTGGAAAGGAAATGCACCCTTTGTCGATCAACTGTTGCACTTTTGCCTGAAAAGCTTTGCAATCTTCGGTTGAATGCCCTGGAGATCCACCATGGTAACCATACTGAGCATGGGGGTTGTACCCAGGAGGGTAAGGCTCTGGCACGGGCTTAAGAGCTTTAGGTTCCACCAAAGAATTCTGAATCAACTGCGGAAGAATCTGGCTATACGGCACAAGCACTGGATGGAAAGGAGCATTCCTTCGTTCCAAGTTGTTACGAGGTCGGTTCTGGTTCTGACGCTGACTCTGATAACCTCGGCCACGGGCTCGTGGATTTGCAAGAGGAGCGACATAAAGTTCCCGATGGGGTGCCCCAGGCACAATTGTCTGTCTAGACACAGAAGATGCTGACCGCTGAGAAGACGGAGAACCAATATATTTCACCGATTCGTCTTGAAGATACCCAATATCATTCATGATTGCGTTGCCCACAACTCCTTCATCAGTTTGAAAGCTACAGAGAGATTCAGTTTCACTAGCCTGACCGCTTGAAACATTCTGGATTCTTCCAGTCTTTACACCATATTCGATGTGCTATCCTGTCCTTACCAATTCAGAGAAATCTGGTGCAACTCCAAGCATTCTTTCGAAGTACGGGCTCTGCAAGGAGTTTACAAACATGCCTTTTAGTTCTTGGTCTAGAAGCGGTGGTTGCACTCTGGCAGCAAATTCTCTCCATCTCTGAACATACTTCCTGAAAGGTTCATTGTTCCCTTGAGACAATTCTTGCAGCTGCATGCGACTAGGAGCTTCATCAAGATTGTAATCGTACTGTTTCAGAAAAGCGTTGGCTAAATCCATCCATGATCGGATCTGATCACTCTCTAACTGCATATACCAACTCAGAGGTGCCCTAGTCAGACTATCTTGAAAGCAATGAATCATCAGCTTGTCGTTGTGACAAACAAAGTCATTCTTCGGCAGAACATCACCAAATGTTGCTTCGGGAAACTATCTCCTTTGTACTTTTCAAACCTCGGCACTCTGAACTTCGAAGGCAACACTAGGCCAGGAACCAGACACATGTCTGCAACACTAGGGTTAACAGCATCTTTACCTTTCAAGGCTTTGAATCTTTCATCCAATGCACGAAACCTTCTAGCATACGCGGGAGCTAATGGGTCTTCAGACTTTGCTATCGGGACCTCTCTTTGGGACTTTGGCACAGGGAAGGCAAAACCCTGGTAGTCTGAGATATCAACAAAAGGAGAACGTTCACCTCGGACAACAAAATGCTCACGTAGACCTCGGTCTTCAATAGATGGTTGTACAGGCTGAGCTGCAGTAAGGTTGTTCACTTGCGGAAAGTCTTCGTCATGCGTAGATCCATACAAAGGATTGGACGTCACAGTGAAACCTGACAGGGTATCAACAAACTGGAAGCTGCTCTCTGACATAGCTACTGACAACTGTCAACTGACTTCACTGCTTGACTCTGATCAAATCTGCTTCAACCCCTTGGTCGTCTTCAGCACTCACCTTCAGAATCAAAACAATGGCTGGATAAGAGCTCTGACTAGCTGGAGCATGGCATGCAATATGATGCAGGAATGTTCATGCAAATGCAATGCAAGATGCAGCAAACACAGGATCACAGCCCCCACAAAGCTCTGATTGCTGCTGCGCTGCTGACGGGATAAGTCTGCTCTGACAAGAGAAAACCAAGATATCGGGTAGGCTGGAAGTCAAGTTTCCTGCAAAAAAAACCCTCCCACTCACGGGTATGGACCTAAATTGACTCAAGTTCGGCATCCTATGCGTTCATCAGCGTCACAGACTTTCAAGAGGGGTGATACGATACCCAAAAGGTGTGGCATCACCAGCTCATAAAGCGGCCTCACTTAGCTGAATCACAAATGATCGGTCCCCAGAGTCGACAATCCACCAAACCAGCAACCGTCTCAACCCAAAGGGTTGAAAGAGAAGCCAACCGGATGAACCTTGTCTGAGCGTGGATTTCATGAGACACTAGTGCCTGCAAAGCAAGCACGCGCCCACTAATTTCCACTCTAAGTCTATAGTGCACTCAAGCCTGGGTCTGGCTTCTCACTCATCAGAACTCCCATCCCACAATAGCACAATAGCAACAGATAATAATATCGTGCGGGAAATAAAATGCGGGAAGTAAAGTGCGAGAAGTAAAATGCGATAAATAAACGCAACCCGACAAGTAAACATACAAGCGTTAGGATTGACTCTCAGGGGACGTTGGACCCCCAAACTGACTCGCTTTTGGGACGTTGGATCCCTAGGAAACTAGTGATCTTCCCCAGCAGAGTCGCCAGCTGTCGCTTGCGCGAAAATAAGGTGCCGGCACAACAGAAGAGTCGCCACCTTTCGTTATTTATCCCTCAGAGCGGGAAAGGAAACGATCGGAAAAACCTGACGAAAAAGGGTAAGACAAGGTCGTCGCAACCATTGTCTGGGTTCGGGAGTCGGTTACGCAAGGGGAAGGTATTAGCACCCCTCACGTCCGACGTACTCGACGGGATCCTCGCTTGTTGGGTTGCTTGGACGGGTGAAAAACAATCTATCTACGGCTGCTAGATATAAACGAAAAGAAATTGACTCGATAGAGCGTCGCACTCTACGCCTACGTATTCTCATCAGAGAATGAGAAATCAGAGTCTGCGTAGTTCGGGAAACTACGGGGAAGTTGCTCGGCAAGACGTCGCGTCTTGGGCCTACGTATTCTCACACAAAAATGCGATCATCGCAACTAGATCGAACTAACACAAATGTCACGCGTCATGCACACAAATGTGCAAACATCGTATCGACATAATTCGATCAAAAATCTTATATATATAAACTCTAATAATTTAAAAATTATATATATATAAACGTAACAGTAATAGATAAAGAAAAAGAAATAACGGTAATAGATGAAGAAAAAGAAATAACGGTAAAAGATGAAGAAAAAGAAACAACGGTAAAAGATGAAGAAAAAGAAACAATAGTAATGGATGAAGGAAAAGAAATAACGGTAAACAATGAAGAAAAAGAAACAATAGTAATGGATGAAGAAGAAAACTAAATAACGGCAAACGGCACTCACTCCTCTTAGGTTTTTTTCATTCTCCCCTTTTTTCCAACAAGGCAACACATGTATATATAGGGAACAAATTAGGGTTAACACCAAATTGTCAATAATGTCCCTAAAGCCCATTTTAAAGCCCAAACTAAATAATTAGTTAAGAAAAAATAAAAATTTAAATAATTTAAAATAATTAAAATAAACTTAAAATAAAAACTAATAATCCTATTGATTCCTAAAATCAAAAATATTATAAAAAGAACAAAATTTTTTTCAATATTTTTTATTTTATGATTTTTTGGATATTTTTATGAATAATTTAGAAAAAAGTGAAAAAAATATTATTTTAAAAAATGATTTAATTAAAATACGAAAATAATAATTAAATAATAATAAAAAACTATTTTTGTTATTTTTTTAATGAAAGATAGAAAAATTTAGAGTAAAAATAATAAAAAACAAAAAAAAGTGACAAAGGTGAGATTCGAACTCTCAACCTCTCACACTCATAACTCCTTACACATGTCCTCCTGCCAATTGTGTCATTTTTACTTTTTAGAAAAAAAATGCATGCCATATGATATTTACCTGCAAAAAGTCAAACGACTACACAAATTTGTTAGTAATTGATTAAATGCAATAAAAATGCAATGAAATGCGACGACAAATCTTAGGGCAAAATTTGGGGTATTACAGTTGCCCCTATTTAAATAACTTCACCGGGTGATTCGAGTGGCGGAGACTCGAGGAATCATGGTGGAGGGATTTAAATATAGATAACCGAAAATTTTGCCCTTATATGTGGCGATATGCAATGTTATGGACCAAACAAGACTAATGCAGACAATGCCATGAATATGATATGATGTGTATGCTGGAATGATGAGTGCGAAAATGCTGACGAATGAAAACGACGCGCTGGGACACAGTACAACACTAGGGAATTCTAAAATGATGGTCAGCTGGTGCGAACACGACCAATTATCATTTTTAGACCGGGAACGAGATTCTCAAATGGAGATGGCACCTATGAGACGGCCTCCACTGGGGAATCTAAAAGTAAAACTGGATCATGTACGACTGCAAGATCGATTACAGAATGCTGGAGCATTGAGCAAAGAATAACATCCAAGCTTCTGTAAACTATCTCTCGTGACAGGATCAAACGGACTTTTCGGGAATCCGTAGCAAATATACAGGGTAAAAAAGAACCGGCTGTATGCCAAAATAAATGGACTTTTAGAATAAGATCCTTAAATGGAGATGGCACCTATGAGATGACCTCCACTTGGGAATGTCTAATAATAATTGGACCTACACGATTGCAAGATCGATCACAGAATGCTGGAGCATTGAGCAAAGAATAACATCCAAGCTTCTATAACCTATCCCTCGTGGTGGGATCGAATGGATTTTCGGAAATCCGTATCAAATATACAGGGTAAAGACCGGCTGTATGCCAAAGTAAATGGACTTTAATGGGAAATGCCCCGATAAGCTTCTCGAGGGAGAACTGTCACTTATCGTTGGAAGGGACTTACATGCCAAAACGGATAAGCACTCAAATAAAGAGGCTGCTGCTTATCTGATATATAAATTTTCTCATATTTAAGGTTGGCGCCTGGAATACGATTCTGATTTTTCTTTTACTAAAGGATAAATGAAATTCTTCATACTTCAAGATCGTGCTCTCCTGAATATGAAAAGGGTAAACTGAACTTCCTCATACTTCAAGATCGTGCTCTCCTGAATATGATTCGGCTCCTTCTTTTACTAAAGGGTAAATGAACTTCTTCATACTTCAAGATCGTGCTCTCCTGAATATGATTCGGCTCCTTCTTTTACTAAAGGGTAAATGAACTTCTTCATACTTCAAGATCGTGCTCTCCTGAATATGATTCCGCTCCTTCTTTTACTAAAGGGTAAATGAACTTCTTCATACTTCAAGATCGTGCTCTCCTGAATATGATTCCGCTCCTTCTTTTACTAAAGGGTAAATGAACTTCTTCATACTTCAAGATCGTGCTCTCCTGAATATGATTCCGCTCCTTCTTTTACTAAAGGGTAAATGAACTTCTTCATACTTCAAGATCATGCTCTCCTGAATATGATTCCGCTCCTTCTTTTACTAAAGGGTAAATGAACTTCTTCATACTTCAAGATCGTGCTCTCCTGAATATGATTCCGCTCCTTCTTTTACTAAAGGGTAAATGAACTTCTTCATACTTCAAGATCGTGCTCTCCTGAATATGATTCCGCTCCTTCTTTTACTAAAGGGTAAATGAACTTCCTCATACTTCAAGATCGTGCTCTCCTGAATATGATTCCGCTCCTTCTTTTACTAAAGGGTAAATGAACTTCTTCATACTTCAAGACCGTGCTCTCCTGAATATGATTCCGCTCCTTCTTTTACTAAAGGGTAAATGAACTTCTTCATACTCCAAGATCGTGCTCTCCTGAATATGATTCCGCTCAAACCTCCCCGTACTTCAAGATCGTGCTCTCCTGAATACGATTTAGTTCAAACCTTCCCATACTTCAAGACGACAGGTAAAATGGAAGCCCAACTGCTCAATGGAGATGGCCATTTGCTGCGAGTCATAACGAAGATAGGATTGGCTTCTCAGGCGAGAGATGCCGCTTATTTTGCAAGAGTAGCAATAATAAGCCTCTCATGTAAGAACTGCTTGTAGAGGTGATAACAGATGATGATAAGCTTCTCTGGTGAGAACAGGCGTGTATTGTGTTGTGTAAGGTTGTCATATCGATAGGTTTCTCAGGCGAGAAATGTATCATACCGATGCTGTAACAATGTAGGATTGTAAAGTGTTGTACTGATAGATTTTCCAGGCGTGAACTAGCGTGCATCTGTAAAGGATTAGTTGAAAGATAGTGCAAAATAAATGCACGTCCGGGTACAGTGATAAACTTCTCGGGCGAAAACAGTCGCGTATCTGCCATGGTATGGTGAAAATCTTTAGATGGTGCAAAATAAATGCACGTCCGGTTGGGCTCGACGACCGACAAGACTGAGATTCAATCTAGGATCGAGCTAGAAAGAAAACTGGTAATCAAGACTCCATCGAGGGAATGAACTCGAAGGGTAGATATCTTATCCTGGCGAGGAAAGATAGCTGAAGTAACCGTCATCCACGAGGATCGAGCTCCGTAGGGAAACTTGGAAACACATATGTATTTTATGCTTAGGGCTGACAATCTATTTGAAGAGAATGGACGAACCCAGTTACTCGGCGGTAACGACCAATGATAGAGACACAATGAACCTGTGCATGCTAACGCGTATGTTAATGAATATGTTAATATGAATGTATGTTGATGTCTATGTATGTAAATATGCAGGATGTTATGAAATGAGTATGTAATGAGTATGTAATGAATATGTAATGAATATGTAATGAAATAGGCATGTGATGCTTATGCCCTTGCGTATACTGACGAAACAGACTAGAGACGGGACGAGAGATGAAATAAACATCTCGACGGAAATACCCTGCGTTCTCTGCAACCAATACGTCAATCATAGGTAAGAAAGATCAATGGTAGAACCAAATCTGGTTTTAAAGTTCTGAATTCTCTGGGGAGAAGGTAATATGCTTGGGTGTACAGTATCACGTCTTCACATGGGGAGAAGAAAACCTGAGGGACACTTTTGAGTTACCCAAGAAAAAGTTGTCAGCTTACAGTCTCGCTGGGGACTGTGATGAGGCAATAGTTTAGGAGCCTGTTGCAACATTGAGATTTACTGGGGAATGAAGGCCGCCGTGAGTAAAATCCATCGGGTGCATGAAGAAAACATGGTTTTGATCTTGAAGGACCTTATAGTAGTCGCCATTTGTTTCCTTTAAAAACATGGTGCCCCAGGATACTTGCGTTGTGAGGTAGGGTCATCTCAAGAGGATTTTATAGAGAACACCGAGTCCGGTTGCCCCATTGTTCTCAAACTCTTTAAGAGATTTGTCAGGTCTCGACGTAACTGGCACAAATTAATCGTGTTACGACGAAATCTTTGGGAAATAGCTCTTAAGAACGTCAGACTCGCGTTGGTAAGCGAATTGGGAAACTGCCTGCCCCTGTTCAGCAGGATCTTCAAGTTCCACGGGTTATGTTCATATGTAAATCTCTAAGATATCAAGCAAAGTTGTCATGCCTGAAATGCCTATCCTGAGCTTGTCAATGTACACATATATTTGTCCTGAATTTTTGTTTTGAAAAAAGATATCGCGATAACTTGTGACCGAAATCACTAGTCAGGATATAAGTTTTAATTATAATGCCAACATGAATTTTTTCTGAGCATAGCTCGTAGGAGTCAGGAAACGTGATCTTGTCAAGTATGCTTTCAACCGAAGTCCTACTTCAATTAGGTCTTTTAAAGGTTGTATCGTGGCTCGGTTCACGGTTTAAGAAACAAAGGATAAAGGCTCAAAGTTATATTTGTACCCACCCATTCTTCGTGATGTTCTCCAATCCTAATTCAGTTAACCGGATACGAACGCTCATATCTCAAGCGGATTTGCTATGGTCGAGAACTTATCAAGGCTTTGGACATGGCAGTCACTCACCTATTTCGTTTGGCAATTGGTCACACGACCTTGTTCTTTATAGGGGTTCTAAAAACTACTGGTTTGTTGTTCTTATTCCCTAACTTTTGCCTGGACAACGTCTTTTGATTTGACTTTGGAGTCCAGCGGGATGCCCCAGTTTTGCCTAAGTCTCCTTCATATGTTTTGACTTAGCGGGCTTTTATTATTTTTTTGAATATTCTTTTATGCACAAGTCGTGTAAATCTTTCGAAAGGCTCGTGACTGCCCCACTCCTTAGGTAACCGAGGGATAGCCATTGTATTGGACTTCTTAAGATGCTAAGGATAAATTCTCGAATGTTTGCTCTTCCTTTTTGAGGATCTAAGCGCTTGATCGGTTTAACTGAAACCTACCCTGCCCCAAGTTAGGATGAAGGTTCTTAAGAGGAAAGAAAAACTCCTACTTCAAGGCTCAAAGGGTTGACTAGGGATTAACATCCTTATATCTCCAGTGTTTGGGATTTGAAACAATGCCTTACATCATCAACGGGTTTCCATCGAAAGCACACGACAAGAAATCTGACGTTTTGGGTTCGTCATCCTCCCCCCAGTTCTCCATCAGAACAAGAGATCGGGTAAAGTTGGCAATATATTTTGAATGAGTGAAACGAATGGATTTATTCAAGACGAACATATGCGTTGCATTAATCAAAGATAAACAAGTTCGTACATGCTAAATATGCTTAATACATATAAATAAACAAATGAACTGTCGGAAAAATCCTTCTAAATGTTTATGAAATCTTGCATTCAAAAGCAACAGTTTCCTTTGGCGGAGCCTCAATGGAAAGAACGTCTGGTTCCTGATCACTGTGAGTCGTCATGGCTTGCCCCAGTTATGCTGGTCACATCTTCAACAGTTTTCAGTCGTTGCTTCAAAATAACTTTCCCAGATTCTTTGTTGATCCCGGTCATATCATCTTGAGGATTGCTGAAATGAAGCGAGCTAGGCCTTTGAATAATTACTGGATTCGGCTGATTTGCTGAGAGGTCAACATACTTTGCAGAATTCGAACTCGACAAGTGAGGGACCCCGAGAGGAATCTCGATCTTCGGCTGAGCATTGCTAAAAGACAACTTCTTCGCTTCTAGCAAATTTCTGACAACTTTCTTAAGAGCATAGCAATTCTCTAGATCATGGCTGGGCGCACCCTCATGAAATAAACAATGAGCGGCCGCGTTGTAACCTGCAGGCGGAGGACCCAAAGCACGGGTGGTAATCAGACCCTGTTGTACCAAATGGGGGTATAACTCAGTGAAAGCCATCGGAATTGGAGGACAAGGCTTATACTGACTCTTACGGGGATAAGGAACCTGATCCTGTGATTGCTGGTGAACAGGAGTGTTGGGCACTCGTTGACTGTTGATAGGCACTTGCATGGGCGGATAACCGGAAGGTTGTTGATAAATCGGTGCCTGATATACCAGAGCTGACTGCACAGGCTGGTATGTAGGGAACCGCTGAGCGAACGGAGGTGCAACAGTAGCTACACAGGGTTGTTGGACATATGGAAACGGATAACCTTGAACATAACTCTGCTGATGTCGCCAAGGTTGAGGAGTAGCCTTTTTGCGGTTCCTTGAACGTGCAGGTCCTTTACCATGGTCGGAGTTAGGAGTTTTGCACTTTGGAGGGGTAGCTCGTCGAACTGGTTGAGCACTAGGAGGCACCAAACCGGATTGAAGACCGTGAGGAGGCACATTCTTGACAATAACAGCTTGTTGAGGTTCCATAACGGTATTAGTAGTCTCAGAAACAACAGTAGACTGAGCATCTACCTTCACACTAAGAGCTCGTAGCATTTCCAAAATCTGCCCTACACTTCCTCGAAGATCTTCGAGTTCATGGCTGACACGGTTGATCTCTTGATTTTGATCTTCTATCCTTATGAAGGGTCGTATTGATGCAGAGAACTTAGGGTGACAAAACTGGAAGGTGAGAAAACCGCGTATGAGAAACCGGGAGACACATGCAATGCAAAAGTATGATGCTAAAATGTGAATGCAAATGAAGATTTCATGGAATTCAAATATTTACGAATATTGCGGAATGCCAAGGAAACTTTTAATTCATTGAAGACAAATTACAAATAATATTCTTGCAACCAAAATAGCTAAATAAAAGCCTAGAAAATCCTAGAGAAGCATCTTCCACAACTTCAGTGAGCAGACGGAGATCCGGAGGAAAATAAATATTCGTAGAGCCTCCTCTTCTTGTAGGATTGTATCTCATCATTCTTCGACTGAATCTGTTTTTGAAGTTCTTCGTACTTGCTGACCATCACATGGTATTTGTTCTTCCATGATTCTGCTTCGCATTGTGATTTCTTCAAAGTGATCTTCAAAGTCTCAGCTTCAGTCATGAAATACTGGACAGGTTCTTCTCTTTGAGGTAAAGGATCTTGGCGAGAGTAGGGCATCTTCAACTCAATAGCTCTTCCTCGGACCCATTGAAGGTATGGTTCCATGGATACACAATTAGGCCTTCCCAAACTTTCTTTTCCTTTCCTATGCAGATGATTCTAAGAAGATAGAATCTGATCTTGAAGCTTTTTGTCGTCTTTGAAAAAGATTTTCTCCACCTGAATACCTTTAGGCGGTTCCTTCAAGAGGTATCCCAACTGTCGGCGAGCTAAGGCTGGATTGTAGCTAATTCCTCCATTGAAACTGAGCAAAGGCACATTGTTGAAGTTTCGACAACTATCAATGATCGATATCCCATCGTACATGCGATTATACCAATCAATATCAGAGTGAGTTAAAGCCATAACTTTTTGCGACCAACGTTCTTGATTAGGTCTCCAGAACGGACCGAACTTGGGTAAGTGAGAAATAAACCACTTGTATAGTAATGGCACACAACATGTAATCATTCCTCCACCATGAAAGTTTCGGAGATGTACTGAATGATAAGTATTACCCAATAGCGTTGGAACTGGATTTCTCCTCATGAAGGTCTTGATTGTATTAAGGTCCACAAACCCCTCAAAACTAGGAAAAAGCAGGCACCCATAAATAAGCAAAGCAAAAATTGTCTCGAAGGCAAACATGTCTTTATGATCGGCATAAAATTGGGCTTTCTTAATTAGGAAGTCCCTGAGAAAACCGGAGGTCCCCCCTTTGGTGATCATATTGTTTTTGACATCGGATATCCTTAGACAAATGGCTTTAGCAATATCTCGTTCTTTAGGGTCTTCCTCCAAGAAAGGGAATGAAGACTTATCCAAGATAGGTAATCCCACCAACTAAGAGTACTCTTCTAAGGTAGGTAAAAGCTGATAATCTGGAAAGGTGAAGCAGTGATAACCTGGATCATAAAACTGTAGCAAAGTCGCAAGAAGTCCTTCGTTTACTTGAACCTTCAACAAAGACAATAGCCTTCCATATCTGTTTTGGAACTTTTTTTGATCTTGAACCAAATCTCTTAGCTTCTCTAGGACTTCCAAATTAAAACCCTTAAAAGTAAATTTCAAAGTATGCCTTCTATGGTGATCCATGGTATCCTGCAATGTTCATAAATAGAGTTTGAATTCCATGAAATCTTAATGCGATATGATGTTTTATGAATGCAATGCATGAAAACACACAAAGTCCTAGGTTAAAGGAACGTGAGTGGAGTTAAGGTCTACCCATCCCCAAAAGGAGTGTACTATAGGTTAATTGTACCTGCAGAACAAGGTTCTAAAAAGTGCCCAAAGTCATCAGCCCATCTTTCGGATATTATCAACCTTCCGATTGACTCGGGGGTTAATAATATTCTCAAGAGAACCTCTTTTGAGTGTAGTATCGCGTAGCAACCATTGTAGGATTACTCCCACATAGCTCCCGCACTACGTCCTAAATAAGGCCAAGGTGGTGTTAAGGTACTACGGTCCTCAATATCACAGACTCCAATCGACCATGGAAAAAGTTTTCACGATTACTCGTTCAACCGAACCATTTTCGAAAAGGTCTCAACTGAGCGGTGATTCTCGAATCATCTTGGTCGGGATTCACTCCCTATAAGCCTCATCGAATATATCCCCATCCTATAATAGTGTCACTAGTCCGGGCGTAGGACTTATCTCACAACACAAGAAACATTCCCAAAATCAAAGTACAATATATACATGCAAATGAATAGTAAAACAAATAGTAATAAATATGAACAAATTAGGGGTAACCCTCAAAAGTTAAGGACTCCCCAGTGAAGTCGCCATTTTTCTGTTGCGGTGGAAATAGGATCACAAACTATTAATGAGTTTGAATCGCAATTCAATTCACAACCGCTCTTTGATTTATCCGAAGGAAAAAGTCAAAAGAGGGAAAACCTATTTTGCATCGTAAACACAACGCGGGGAAAGATCTAGGGTTCGGGGGTTGGTTAAATTTAGGGAAGGTATTAGCACCCTAAACTTCTGTAGTACTCTATAGGAACCTTTTGTTCAGATGTTTACTATTTGCTTTATTTATTTGCTTAAGGTATATGTACAAAGGATTATAAGTGAGAAAAGGGACCTAAGGGGTTAATTCTAAGTTTACTCGGCAAGACATCGCATCTTGTGCCTACGTATCCTTACAGGAGTGGAATCAGAGTAATCGTAGTTCCCCTCAAAAGGGAGGTTAGAGACTTCTTGACTATGGTCAAGGTCTCAAGGGGAATAAACGCATCTTAAGGACACGCTTACGTGGAGTGTAGAAACTCCAAATCTCTACGTTGAATTGTTAAGTGAATTAGGGTTAGGTTAGGGATTCCGCGGCGGGAAACCCTAAAATGAGCGCGGCGACTCTTTGACCTAATGCTAGGGGTAAAATTGTAATTTGGCCTGCGGCGAGGCATTTGTGAAAATTAGGGTTTGTAGTTTGTAGTTTTGAGGATTTGAAATTGAATGTGTGAAGTTTTACGGACTATTGGCGCGGCGGCCAAACGGTTAGACCTAACCTTCGGATGTGTGCAATGTGACAGAAATAATGGTAAACGCGTGAGATAATTGAATCATGCAAACAGAGAGATAATGTCATAATTTAAACCATGCAAGCAGAAATTTAAAGGCAGAATTTAAAGAGCGATTGTTAAGTTCGCGAGGTTACATGAGAGGAGCAGATACAATATGATAATGAAATTTGAATTGAACAATAATAAAATAAAATAAATAACGGTTCTAGTTATTATTTTAAAAAAAAGATTTTAGTTATTATTTTAAATTTATCTAAAAAAACGTTTTTCTTAAAAATAATAGGTTTTCATATTAATTTGGAAAAGATGTAAATGTTATTTATTGTAAAAAACAGATTTTTATATTATAACAAGTTTTAATAAATTAATGATAACAATAATAATAATAATGGTAATAATAATGATAATAATGATAATAATAATAAATAATGATAATAATAATACTAATAATAATAATAATAATAATAATAATAATAATAATAATAATAAAGCAATAATGAATTTTAAATGTGCCAAATAACCCAACAATGTTGCTAACGCAGAAATGCGCTCATCGCAACCAGATCTAAATCGGACGAAACAAAATATATCGCAAAGAAAAAGAAATTAAGCAAAAGATAGTATTATTGCTCACACAAAAATGCGATCATCGCAACCAGATCGAACTAACACAAATGTCACGCGTCATGCACACAAATGTGCAAACATCGTATCGACATAATTCGATCAAAAATCTTATATATATAAACTCTAACAATTTAAAAATTATATATATATAAACGTAACAGTAATAGATAAAGAAAAAGAAATAACGGTAATAGATGAAGAAAAAGAAATAACGGTAAAAGATGAAGAAAAAGAAATAACGGTAAAAAATGAAGAAAAAGAAACAATAGTAATGGATGAAGGAAAAGAAATAACGGTAAACGATGAAGAAAAAGAAACAATAGTAATGGATGAAGAAGAAAACTAAATAACGGCAAACGACACTCACTCCTCTTAGGTTTTTTTCATTCTCCCCTTTTTTCCAACAAGGCAACACATGTATATATAGGGAACAAATTAGGGTTAACACCAAATTGTCAATAATGTCCCTAAAGCCCATTTTAAAGCCCAAACTAAATAATTAGTTAAGAAAAAATAAAAATTTAAATAATTTAAAATAATTAAAATAAACTTAAAATAAAAACTAATAATCCTATTGATTCCTAAAATCAAAAATATTATAAAAAGAACAAAATTTTTTTCAATATTTTTTATTTTATGATTTTTTGGATATTTTTATGAATAATTTAGAAAAAAGTGAAAAAAATAATATTTTAAAAAATGATTTAATTAAAATACGAAAATAATAATTAAATAATAATAAAAAACTATTTTTGTTATTTTTTTAATGAAAGATAGAAAAATTTAGAGTAAAAATAATAAAAAACAAAAAAAAGTGACAAAGGTGAGATTCGAACTCTCAACCTCTCACACTCATAACTCCTTACACATGTCCTCCTGCCAATTGTGCCATTTTTACTTTTTAGAAAAAAAATGCATGCCATATGATGTTTACCTGCAAAAAGTCAAACGACTACACAAATTTGTTAGTAATTGATTAAATGCAATAAAAATGCAATGAAATGCGACGACAAATCTTAGGGCAAAATTTGGGGTATTACAATATCCTAAAAGAAAATATTAAAATCTATTATTTTTATATTCACTATTATTTTTATTACATATTCTTTTCTCCAAAAAAACTAAACAAATGAAATAAAAGAAAATAATGAAAAAAGAGAAAAACACAAGGGGGGTACAAAACTGTTGCTAGGGGTACAACAGCAAAAAAACAATAGAAACTGGGCCCAGCCCAATAAGAAATTTAGAAAAACAAATAAAAAACTGGGAGGGGGTGTTGGGGAGCAAACGGATGGGTGTAACCAGAACATTGGGTCCAGCCCAATAACCAAACAATAAACGGAGGGGTATGTCCCAAAACGGGGGGGGGGGGGGGGGGGGGGGGGGGGGGGTACGGATTGGAGGAGTCAATGGGCCCAAGGCCCAAACCAACACATGGTCCAGCTTCCTTCCTCATTCCAGCTTCAGGAAAAAAAAACCTAGTTTCCCCCCACACCACCGTTCACGGCGCCGTTTCTCTCCTCAGCTTCACTCTCTCTCGTTTCCTCGCAACCAATTCAACTCCATAATCTATCTCTAAAACAATCTTCCTCCCTCAAACACTTACTACCATTATCATAATACCAACAAAATAATAATAACCACGTAGCGAATACAATTCTGGATACACAAACGACTCTACTTGATGGCCTCAAAGGAAGCGTTGAAGATATATGTTCATGATGATGTGAGGATGTTCTAGAGGGAAGTTCATTCTGGAAAGGCGATGAAGCGAAAAACAATGCGAATCTGGAAAAAACCTGGAAAAAGGCGACGAATCTGGAGTGGATGAATGCGCTTTGAAGGTTGAACAAAGACGTTGAAGATTCTTGCATTTCTGGAGATTCGCTGATGAACTTGATGGAGATTTGAACACGGATGCATGCTTTGTTGAAGATCTGTGTGTCTGGCAATCTTGTTGTTCGTTGTTGAAAAGAGATTGAAGCTGACTGAGTTGAATGTTGATGAATCCGGTGACGATCTGGGAAAGATACTCTGGAAATCGTTGAAGATGGATGAATGTTCTTCGTGGACGATTTGAATGATGATGATTCTGGTACGAATCTGGAGATGATGCATATGATATTGTTGTTGAAGGTTGATCGGAGGAAGTCTTGAATGTTCTTGATAATGATGAATGTTGATCGGAAACTGGAAAAAGGATGAGGGTCTGGTAATTGATGATCGATGATGAATGTTGATCGGAAACTGGAAAAAGGATGATTGGAGGTGTTAGAAGAATTCTGGGCAAAAAATTAGGTTTCCGGCGAGGTTGGTTACGGCGGAGGGATTTAGTTGCGGTTGCCGGAAGTTGGTTAGAGGTGACCGGAGTTTAGTGGGGCGGTGGTTGCATGGCCGGCGGCCATGCATCCGGCGGGGTTAGGGTGAAGACAAGTGGAGGCTGGGAAGAAAGAGGTGAGGCCACGTGGGAGTGGTAGTGGGGTTATGTGTTAGGCGAGGTGGCAGTGAGAGAGAGGAAACGTGGAAGACTGTGGAGTGTAAACATGGAACCAATTGAGGGAAAATTCTGAATGCACGCGTGGGTGCTCTTATAGCGTGACAAGTGGCTGATTCTGGGACTGGGCCTCCAAAACTGGGCCCAACGAAAATGGGCTGATGATTAATACTAATGACCCTAATTAACTCTAATGATTAAACCTAATTAATACTGAATTAAAACTTAAGACTACAATTAAGACTAATCTGAAAATTAAAACTAATCTACCCTAATTAGACCTAATAAACTCTAATTAAAATCTAAACAAAAGATTAAAATCTAATTAAACTCTATTAAATTCTAATTAAATCTAAGAAAAGAGAATTAACTATTAAATCTATATTAATCTCTAAACTAATAAGAACTCTATTAAATCCTATTTACTATTAATTTCTATACTAATAAAAATAGAAAAAAAACTCTAATAATTTCTAATTCCTATACAAACAAAAATAGAAAAAAAAGCTATATTATCTATTAAAGAAAATCCTAATAAGATAAAATCATATTAAAAATCATTTAAAAAATTCTATTTAATACCTAAAAATAATATGATTTATTCTAAAAACCTATTATCTAAAATGATTAAAGAAATTCCTAAACTATTAAAAAATAATTAATATCTAAAAGCTATTTAAAAAATCCGAAATATGATTTAAACCTATTTAACAAATCTATCTAATACCTAGAAAAATGAATTAAACTATTAAAAATTCTAGAAAATAAGGGAAAAATCTAAAAACTACCGAGGAAGCCGATTAAATCGATTAGCGAACTATATCGACATAAACGGTAAAAATTCGGACACCGAGATGTCCTCAAAAACAACAGCGAAAGCTGAAAACACCGGGACGAGCACCGATTCTTAAAATACGTCCTCGTATTGGTCTGAAATGCTATCAGAGGGCTGTGATCCCGATAAACCAATTTGACGGGAAAAAATGCAATGTACGTGGTATGCAAATGCGAAATGAAATGAGTCGAAACATGAGCCAAATTGCAATAAGTAGTTGGTCAAATTTTGGGGTGCAACAATAGGGTGAGGAAAATGTTTAGGCTACGGGTTCACATGACAAGGTTATAAATAACAAAGGGGGAAAAAGGCTCAACTGTGGTTAGCAAGGGGTAAAACATACAGGGTGTCTAGAAAGGCTCTGGGTTAACACAAAAAAATTGCCTCGGTGCATATAAGTGTGTGGTGAAATTTAAACAGTCAGTACGCAAGCTTAAAGTGATAGAGACATACCTGCATCTCTCTCATTATGATTAAAGTGTATGGTTTTTTGCTTCTCACCATGTTTTGGTCTAGCTCGACAGGTTCCAAAATGCTTCTTAGCATGGTGCAAATTCCTATCCAGCTTGGGTGCACAGTATACGAAATGGTCCGATGTCACAGAGTTGTGTCCAACATAGTACTCAGCAGTGTCAACCTTTTGGGGCTTCCTGGAGAACCAATTTGGTTTGCATCTTTTCATTTACTACTACCTGTCTCATTTCCTAAACAACATCCACCTACGAATTTGTAACCAACACAATATAAACATACCCAAATCAAAGTAACTATGAATAACAACTAATGAAAATAACAGAAACAAATAAAAATACTGAAAACCAACAAAAAATCCCCCACACTTGAACCAAACATTGACCTTAATGTTTCAATACAAGTGAGAGAGGGAAACTCACAAGGCCTCAGCGCGGAGGAGGGAATCATAACACCATTTGTTGCATCATGGCATGCATTTCATCCATGATCGCCCATTAACAAGCTTGTTCTTCTCCCTGTCTGGTTTGCTCCGCCTGGAGATACCCTATTTCACCATGCACCCACGACCAGTTATCTTTAGTTGTTGAAGAGGTTCTAGTACCTGCATAGGTGGGTCCCTCCTTAGACGAAAGAAACTGCTCATGTTTTGGGAGATCCTCCTCTTCATGCTCACCTGCACACATAGGGTCAACATGGTACTCGTCCTCATCTTGGACGGTACTATCAATAATCTAATTATTAAGATCAACTATACTAACTCTATCAGGATTAGGGAGGGCAGTAACAAACCTGTTTAGACTCACAACATCATAATGAGTAGGGGCAACAGAAATCATGCCCTGTTGGACAAGGGCGGCCATACTAGTCTATTCTTACATGCTACAGGTGCATCACCCAATGTGACAGGATCATAGTCGAAATTCTCAGCTATTTGTGTTATCATTCCACCGACAGATATTCCTTCCTGTGTTGCCCTGCCTACTCCACCTAGATAATTTGCTGCAAAAGCAGCCACACTTACCATCTCAGAATTTTCTGTAACATAAAGGAAGAATAACTCCCTCTGAGTAGCAAATCTGATATTGTCTCCCCTACCAAACAAAGTGTACGCCAAGCCCTTCTGCACATACCTAAAATATGGATTACGGATCCCTGACGCCTTGGCACCCTTTGAGATATAACCAGACTTACCAGTAATGGCCGTCCAAAATGCTTTCGCATCGAAATTATTTGGGACAGCTCTGAGGCCATAAAGTGAGAGTCGGAGGAATTTCATTGAGCCATACAAATATCTCATTGTGTCTGTCCATCTTTTCATTAAATGAAAGTCAATAGTACTTAAAAACTCCAACGTTATGCGCTCATAAGTTGGAGCTTCGAAGTGCATAAATTCCAACATACCAAGACTATGAAACATTCTATCAATTTCAATATTCAACCCTAACTCATACACAGTTTTGTTACACATGTACCTGGTCGGTATTATCTTATGCTTGACGTGGCATGTGTAGCGTTTTTCATGTTCTGGATTGTCGAAAATGATGTCGTGCGCGTTAGGCGTCTGACTGGCTCGTTTCCTCGGCCTTAAAGTTTTTGTTTCTGACTGTTTCCCTTTAACCACACGTCTGGGAGGAATTGTTATTTGTGTACCTGAAACACAGAGAAAATCAAGAAAACAAATTATAGGGTTAGGGAAAAAATTGCGGAACAATGTAGAGGACAAAGAGAGGAACAATTTTTATGAAGGTGGGATAGTGTTTTGGTCTACGAATTATGGAAAAATTGAAGCTTTTTTGTGGTATGGTTATGGATTTTTGGAGAATTTGAGAAGAATGGAGGTAGAAGATGAAAGGTGATGGGAAATAATGAGGAAAATCTGAAATAATGAGGTTTAATTGGGTGGTTAAGAGGTGGGATTCGTGTGGGATCCACCAAGCCTAAAAGAGAAAATTTGAAAAAAATTGTTCAGCATGCCTGACATGGGCGGCCGTGTCAGGATGTTTTTTATCCACCTCTTTCGTGCCACAAACTACTTTCCCCAATAGGCCTGATATGGGTCGTGTCAACTGACACGGGCGGCCGTGTCAGCCTACTGGAATCCTTACTTTTTCCATTTATTTTTCACCAAGTCTCATGGCCTGACACGAGCAATGTCCGGTGACACGGGCGGCCGTGTTAGGTCCCTGTTTTCACAGAAAAGTTTCCCCTTTTTTTCCTGTTTTCCGATTTTTCTCAGGTCCACTTAGTTTTTCATTTATATGCTCAAACATCCTGCTCCTTGGGGAGACTTCACTCTATTGTGAATGCTCTGCACAAACCTAACAATCCTACAAAAACAAAAATAAAAATAAAGCGTTAAACTTAAACACGTGGGTTGCCTCCCACGAAGCCCTTCTTTTAGCGTCACATGGCTTGACGATCGCTCATCTTATCATGTAAGATAAACATCTTCCATCCGACCATCCTCTTGGCCTTGGTAGTAAGGTTGAGGCCTCTGTCCGTTGACCTTGAAGGTGTCTCCATTAGCTTGTTTTTTAGTTCGATTGCTCCATGCGAAAACACCTTATTCACCATAAACAGTCCTTACCATCTCGACTGTAACTTTTCGGGGAACAGCTTCAACCTGGAATTAAACAGCAAAACTATCTGGCCCTCCCAAATTTCCTTTTTCTGGATCTTCTGATCATGCCAAATTTTTGTTTTTTCTTTATAAATTTTGGCATTCTCATATGCCTGGTTCCTAAACTCTTTCAACTCATGAAGTTGAAGAGTTCGGGATTCACCACCTTTCAAAAGATCACAGTTCAGGAACTTGGAAGCCCAAAAGGCCTTGTGCTCGAGTTCGAGCGGCAAATGACATGACTTACCATAAACTAATTGATAAGGGGACATACCTATAGGTGTTTTGAATGTTGTTCTGTATGCCCACAATGCGTCATCCAGATTCACTGACCAATCTTTTTGAGAATCACTAACAGTCTTTTCAAGGATTTGTTTTATTTGTCTGTTAGACACTTTAACTTTCCCACTCGTCTGCGGATGACACGGAGTGGCAATCTTATGCTTCACATTATACTTCCTCAACAAGTTTTCCATCAACTTATTCAAAAAATGAATGCCTTCATCACTGATTAAAGCTCTCGGTACTCCAAACCTAGAGAAGATGTTGTGCTTAAGGAAGTGCACCACCACTTTAACATCATTTTTGGGTAACGCTACAGCTTCCACCCACTTGGGCACATAGTCGATAGCGACCAGAATATAGTTTTTGCCAAAGGATGGTGGGAAAGGTCCCATGAAGTCTATACCCCATACGTCAAACAATTCTACCTCTAACATAAAGTTCGGAGGCATATGGTTCCTTCGGGAAAGGTTACCTGTTCTTTGGCACGTGTTGTCACAACTGCGAAAAAAGGGCCGACAAACAGACAGAAGAGTCTCCAGCAAACGTTATTTATCCCAAAAAGAGGGAAAGGAAACGATCAAAGAAAACCTAAGAAAAAGGGAAAGACAAGGTCATCACAACCAAATCTTGGGTTCGGGAGTCGGTTACGCAAGGGGAAGGTATGCGCACCCCTCACGTTCGTTCTACTCAACGAGATCCACGCTTGTTGTCTAATCTAAGGGTGAAATCTATCTAATGCTACTGCTAATCGGGGGTGAAGATAACGAACAAACTCAATAGGACATCGCCGCCCTATGCCTACGTAATCCCTCGTGCAATGGGAAAGTCAGAATCAACGTAGTTCGGAAAACTACAAGTGATGGAGGGGAGGTTGCTCGTGAAGACATCATCGTCTTGTGCCTAAGTATCCTTATCTGGTATGAGAAATCAGAGCAAATATAGTTCGGGAAACTACGAAGAAAGGTTGGTTCAAGTGTTTTTTATGAGTAATGTTACGTTTCAATTCCAGCAGTTAGGGACGATGCCTGTTTGCGGTAGAACGGAAATGTAACATACTCTTTCTGAAAATTAGGTTTGAAACAATCTCGAAGGATAAAAAGATTTTATTTTGTTTGTGCTTTTTAGAAGAAGTGAATTGAGTTATTTTGAAACTCATGTTGCACTAAAGACTATGACATAAGAGCGAATGCGTCACATATCGCCCAAAGGGCATACGCTAAACACTCTAGACAATGTGAGAAGAGACCCCCAACTTATCATTTATCATGTACTGAAGGCTCGTAGCGTACAACACTCCTCATTCTTTATTAAGTGTCTTAAAGAGTTCTGAGATAAGAAGAGAAGACACAAGACTCTAAACGGAACTATAAACCCTAATGTTATCAGGCAAAGTGATCCTAAAGTTGGGATGAAAATGGATACTACCTAATATTATCATGAAAAGGATTGAAAGCCTAATGTCTCTCCTACTCACATCTTAAACAGAGGGACTAGGAATCCTAAGGAATCATGTGAACAAGCACAAGTAAACACAATACTAAATTAATCATAGATGAAAATGAAATGAAAGACTTAAACAAGTCTATGCAAAATGGAAAGAGATATGAAATGCAAACATGGAACAATGCAACAAGACCAACACAAGTCACAAAGATGGAAGACTTAAACAAGTCAAGAAATATGAGAGGAAATGAGGTAAGCAAGCTCCTACAATCAAATACCATCAATCATCACAAGAAGAAAGGTGTTAACACTAAAAAGCACAATCAAGGAATTGAGGGAGGAAAGAGAGTGGGGCAGCAACCACATCATAATCAACTCAACCAATCACTTACACATGATCAAGTAAAACAAAGCAACCAAACAAAACAAGAGAGGCTAAATTGTTCATAGCATTCTTAAAGTGACACAAACATCACCAAGGCATCAAGAACAAGTCCATAACCATCAAGGTCCGAAGTGAACATCAAGTGGTATACCTTATATTCAAAGTCAAACTGAAAAGCAAACATAAGAATGATCAAGTTCAATTAGAGGACCAAAGTCCATCTAAACATCTCACACTTCAAATTTAAGTGGAAAGACATGATCAAATGAAACTTGTGGCACAAGCTATACATACAATTGACCTCTAAACAAGCAAGGCAGCACCTCAAGCATGTTAACAAAAGCTAACAAGGCTTAAGAGGTGTTCAAGGGATCACACAAAATCACATCCCAAAACTAGGTCAAGGATTGTATGCATACACATGATTAAAACAACTTTGAATATGAAGTAATCACCAAAAAATAGGAACAAACTTGAATAAAATACTCAAATAAAGTTGAAACAATCAAAAGTCAGTGTGCAAACGCTCATGGAAAGAGTCAATTGAAAGCACCATCAATTAGGTCAAACAATGCATGATGTTCAACTTGTCGAGCAAGCATCGAGGGTCCACAAAAAACCAATGCAAAACAAATGAAAAATGATCATCAAGACTTCAAACCACCCCTCAAATAAGCCTCAATCTAACACCTAAGTATGAGAGGAAAATTTGTCAAAGGGGGTGTTTTGATTGTGGTCAATGATCAAGTTCAATTCAAGGTATCAACCATAAAACACCTTTAGCCATCAATTCAATTAAAAATAGCCAAAATAATTGAAAAATAGAATAAAAATATTGAAAAATATCCTAACATCTTGAAATAATAGAAATGTATTTTTTGGGATCTTTGAAATGCACGAAACCATTTTAAAATGAAATTGCAATAAAAAGAAAATAAAATGAATTAAGGAAATGGAAAGGGGTGCACTAGCAATTCTGGTTGAACTAGGATCCTTTGTTCACACGTATATGGGCCCAAGAATGGGGTGCATGGATAACAAATGAATCAAAGCCCAACCCAAAATGAAATCAGCAAAAGACAAAACTTAAACCATTAGTGAAATGCACCGTTTCACTAATGGGTTTGCCCTCAAGTCAAAACAAAAGGCGCCACGCAACCAACACATGGGCGACATATCAACCTGGTCAAAAAGTCTCACAGCCACATCAGCGTCCTCGTTAGACACCGGAGCTAGGGCTCCGATCGTCTTCTCTGGGAGGGTCGCTGGAGCTCAGACTTCAAACCACCATAAAAATGAAAACATTCGGTACCATTTTCAAGATTTTTTCACGTAGAATCCAAATATCATGTTCGTTATTGAAAAAGGTTCCCCTAACTAGGAGAAAACAAGCCACGAAAGTGTGATGCACAAACTGAAATTCAAATAAACAGCCAACAAAATGATCCAAACATGACCTACGGGAAGTAAGGCTTCAGATGCACCAGTTATGAACCTAAATAAGTGCCTAAAATGAAGGTTTCAAGTCATGGAAATTTACCTAACGGAGCTTCTCCATTGGCTCTTTGAATGCTTAGCAAACGTTAACCTCAAGCCTCTAATCTCCTCCTTGTGCTTGTGTGATGATGAATTGAGCAATAGCTTGAAGGAAAACCCAAGGAAAACTAAGATTTGAAGAGAGAGAAAACTCTGAAATTTCTTGAGGAATATCACACCTCTGTGTAACTCCTTCTATTTTGAGCATTTAGGGTTCAATTATAGCTTATATATGAGGACTTTATGAGTCCCATGCAGGCCCATGATGATTAAATCGTTTGATTTCCAAAACGTGCCAAAAAACTTCATTCCATGTGCACACACGGGTTAGCATGATATATCCCTCATTCATGTGTTGCACCCTAAAATTTGCTCAACATCTTTTACCTGGTTTATGTTTCATTGCATTATCATTTGCATAGTTCTATCATTTGCATATCATGGAATATCATTCATCCAACAGGAGATCAAGTGTAATTATTATCAAGAGAAGCCTAGCAAGAAATCTTATCCAAGCTTGAGAAGTCATCTAAGTCATCAGGAGGTGGTGAGAGGTCTTGATCAATTGAAGTCCATCAGTGAGATGTGAAACTTGGATTGTGAATATAAGATGTGTATAGAGCTCATGGAGTGCGTAGAGGGCCATGTTGGAGCTCAACCAAGTCATTGATTCAAGTGCAAGAGCCACAGTTGAAGTGCAGACAATTAGGGTTTCATCTGGATCAACCCTAAGTCAATTATGCAATTGAAAAGCATTATGCCTACTTTGAGGTCATTAAGTTCATGGAATGATGTGATAAGACATTTGTGGTGTTGTGCCAAGACCAAATCGAGAAGAGTCAAGAATGTGGGAAGTTGCTAAATTAGGGTTTCAGTGCAAATTACCCTATTTCGTGCCTAACTTCAAAGCCAAATAAGTTAAGATACAAGTTTCAAATGGATCTTTGGACAACATGAAACATGTAGAGCATCTAAATACCTTTAATTTGAGTATTAGAAGTCCTCCATTGGATTTGTAGAACTCAAGTTATGGTCTAGACAAGTTACAGGTCACCAGATGAATGTGAAATTTATCTGTGAAAGTCACTTGACTTCCAAGCAACTTTTGACCTAGAAAGAGGTCTCACATGAACTTTTGGCCAACATGAAAGTTTTTCCTCATGATCTTAGCTTTCTAAATTGTACTAGAACTCATCCATATAATTTGTAGAACTCAAGTTATGAGGTTTATAAGTCAGGGGTATTTTGGGAAAGTGAGATTATAGGTCATTTTCAAGCATAGGCCAAAATCTCCAACTTGAAAGTTTCAAATGGAGATTTGTTCAACATGGAACTTGCTTAAAATGATGTTTTGAGTGCAACCAAGTGGTCATGATAGTTTGGTTTGGCTCATATCAAAAAGTCACTTAAAATGGCTTGAAAATGAAGAAATTTCAAATAATTCAAGGAGGGAAAATGTGATTTTGAGTTAGAGGTCTCAAACCATGCAAATAGATACATATTTTGAGTGGAAATTGCATTTCAAACTCATTGGCAATACCATATTTTTGAGTTTAGTTCAACATTTGAGAGATAGCATGTAGTTGTTTCACTTACAAGTTACATTTGCAAAATCATACACAAGGCAATTCAAGCCATTTTTATCATTCAGACTCATTCTAAATGACATGTGCAAGATGTGAGAAGCTTCTGGAACAAGGAAAAGCTTGTTAAACACGACTGGTACATGGCATTTGAATCAAAAAAATCAGAAAAGTGAAAATACTGAATTGGGCTTCTTTGTGGATCCAAAAGCCCATCAAACACTTCTATATATTCATTTGAGCAATTCCAGATCAAGTTTGAACATGATTTCGTGCTAGAGCAAGCTAGAGCAGTGGAAGTTTCACAACTGCAATTGAAAATCGGTTTTAAAGTTTGGAGGCATTTCAAAGCAAATCAAAGTGTGCAATTCATTCACCTTGGATCACTGGAGGATTCTGGAGACTTTGGGAGCAAGCCACAACCTCTAAGCATCTTTGTTTCAAGATCTATACCAGGTTTGTATTTCTCAAAAATCAACATGATCTAGCATGATTTAGGAAGCTTTAGACATGTGGTTAGGATCTACACTTGATATAGATAGTTTTAGGCTTGATCTGGTATCATTTGGTTGAGATGAAAGATGACACATCCAAATTGTTTGGACTTGAATCTCTCGATTCACAAGGTTTTAGTGCTAATTGATTAGTTTAGGTTGATGTATGCAATGAGATGAACAGATCTGTATCATTAGAATCGTGTTTGGTGAGAGTTGATGAGTTGCCATTTCTAAGCATTGGATCGTGTTTTACTTTGTGATGAGAATTAGCACATTTTGATGGAAGATTCGTAATCTACATGAAATTCTGGTCAGGATTGATATTTAGATTGTCATTTTTGATGACCTGTAACTGGACCAGTGCCGGAGAAGACGACCGGAGTCTTCTCCGGCCACCACATACCACCGCCCTGGATCTCACTCAGGTGAACTGATTTGTTGAGGAAGATGACTTCGTCATCGTTGGATGCACATAAGACCTTTGACCACCAGCCAGATCTAACGGTTGTGTTATAAAGTTGCTTGGTTTCAGATTTAATCCAAAACACTGTGTTTCATTAAAGGTGAAGTGGCATCATCTGCGCGCTTGGATGGCTGTTGACTGGTTGACTGAAGACTTGATCCAATGGCTCGTGTATTTTTGTAGCATTTAATTAGTTTTATTTCATTTTTGATTTTCTTATTTGCTTTGTTACTTCAAAAAATCATATAAATTCCATTATTGGTTGAGGATTGGAGATTGGAGTTGAAGGTTTTTCCTCTTGTGGAGTTTTTTTTAGGAGCTTAGAGAATTAGGGTTTTAGGAATGCTTGGGGTTGAGGATTGGAGCTTGGAGTTGAAGGTTTTTCCTCTTGTGGAGTTTTTGTTTAGGAGCTTAGAGAATTAGGGTTTTAGGAATGCCTTAGACCTAGTTTTGATTATTTCTTCAAACATAGAGTGCATTGTTTGCCTCTATTCCATCCAATGACATAAAGTCCTTCTTGGGAAGCTCCATCTCTCCTTATGAGGGATGAGTGGTATGCCCAAGTGAGTAGAACTTTGAGGATACCTTTCATTTGCAATGTTGAGTTCTTAGTGATTTCCTTTGGTTGTCATTAAGTTCCTTAACATTATAACTTGATCTTGATGATTAATCCTCCTCTTGGAGTGTGCTTGTTGAAGCTTCAAGATAGAAGCTTGCTTAAGGATGAAGCCTTTGCTGTCAACTTTGTTGTTCATTCAACCTTGCTGTTTAGAGCTTGTTGTTGTTGTTTGCTGTAGGAGTTTGTTGCTGCTTCTTGGGCTGCCTCCTCTATATCTCTGGTTTTTCTCTGTATTGTTTGTTTGCTTGTGTTGATTACCCTTAGGTTAGAGGTGGAGCTTGTCTCCTCTTGCCTGTTGTTTTCTCTCTTGCCTCTCTGACACTGTTGCATAGCATGCCTGTTTACTGTTTAATGTTTACTGTTTACTGTTTACTGTATTTGCTTGCTGTCTTTTGTTGTTTATCCTCTAGGATCTCTGATTTCCTCTTTGCAAGAGGAAATTATTACAGACATTAGGTTTTGACCCATGCATGACAACATTAGGTTAGTTTCCCTTTCAACCATAGGCTTTTTAGAGCGTCTTTCTCTTCTCATCTCAAAACAATTCAAAAACACAGTAGTAAGGATAATGCGTGCTGTACGCTACGAGCCTTAAGCTATGTGAGAAAAGGTTGCTGGAGGGTCACTCTTCAGTAATCTGGCTGCTTAGTATGGTACCCTTAGGGTGACATGCGACGTAGTCACTCTCAGATCACAAGTCTTTAGTGCAGTACAAGTTGCAAACAGACTAAAAAACATTTCTCTCGTAAAAAACTCAAACAAATATTCAAACTCTGCTTTTGTCCTCTTGGACCTTTAATCAGAAAAACCCTTTTCATAAGGAGATAAAAACTGTCAGACAAACTTGTGTCTTCCGTAGCCCGAACTACGTTTGCTCTGATCTTTCATGCTGTATGAAAGTACGTAGGCATAAGATGCGATATCCTAGAGAGCAACCTTCCCCTCCTTTCCCGTAGGTAGGCGAACTACATTGACTCTGATTTCTCGTTCTAGACGGGAATACGTAGGCATAAAGTGCGATACTTTGCCGAGTCATTTTATTTTCTTTTTAACCCAGACCTGTAGAATAGATAGAATAACACACCCTTAGACAGAGAACAAGCGTGGATCCCGTCGAGTACGACGGACGTGAAGGGTGCTAATACCTTCCCCTTGCGTAACCGACTCCCGAATCCAGGATTTGGTTGCAATGACCATTCCTTTCCCTCTTTGCGTTAGGTTTACTCTGAGCGTTTCCTTTACCTCTTGTGGGATAAATAACGCACGGTGGCGACTCTTCTGTCATAGCCGACGCCGATTTTCGCAGTAGCGACAACTGGCGACTCTGCTGGGGATTCCAACGGTTCCCTATGCGAGTCAATCCTAGCGCTTGTTTTCCCGTTTGGGGGTTTTGTATGTATTTACCTTTCTGCCTTTTACTTTCAGTAATCTATTATTGTTGTTGTGCTGGGAAGAGGGTTAGATTGAGAGATAAGCCGGACCTGGGCTTGAGTTTGCACATAGACTTAGAAGTAGAGAGTAGTGGTTAGCCTGCTTGCTTAGCTCGCACCAGCTAGCCGCAAAATCTGCGCTCGGACGAGATTCTCTTTGATGCTTCCTGCCTGGCCATTAGGGCTAGACAAGTTGTCTGACCCGAGGATTGTCGACTCTGGGGACCTATCATTTGGGATTCAGCTAAGTGAGTCCGCTTCAAGGGATGATGATGCCACACCTTCTGGGTATCGTATCATCTCTCTTGAAAGTCTGTGATGTTGAACCCGCATAGGATGTCGTACCTCGTCTGCGAGTTAAGTACATACCTGTGAGGGGTAAGTAGGTCTGTTTGCAGGAAACCTTTGACCTCAGAGCACCTGGGTTATCTCTGCCAGTGAGATGTGGTTACAGGGTTCTTTTGAGTGGTTGGTTTGGTTTGAGGCGAAGATTTGATGATTCTCAGGCTTCAATACAGAGCAGCACAGTTCATCAGAATTGCACTTGATCTCCTGTTTGCATATGCATGTGCATTTTCATGTTTGCATTTCATTAACGTGTATTTATGTTGCAGGTGTGATCATTCCCCTCTGATTCTAGTGTATCTTCTAGCCAGACATAGAGTCCATGAAGATGACAGTTGCTTACCGGTTGCATTCACCAGATATCAGTTCCTTGCTGGGATTAGTTGCTCTAGCAGATGAGAGAGTGAGGGCTGAGTTCAGAGTATCTTATGGGAGATTGCTTATTTTGTTGTACAGGCCTTCAGCATTTGAGACGACTGGGATGTATACTTTGATGCAGTTTTATGAGCCTCAGCTGATATGCTTCCTGTTCCCCGACTATATTCTGGCGCCCACTTTGGAGGAGTACTCTTCTATGTTGGGAGTTCATGTGTTAGACCAGATGCCCTTTATACATGTTGATACTGAGCCTGAGTTGGCTACACTTGCTGAGATTGTCAGTTTGAATGTTTCTGAGTTCCCTGGAGGGTTGGTCAAGCTGAACGGAGCTTATGGTTTTCACCTGTCTGTCCTGGTTGAGAAGGCTACACAGTGCGCGAAGAGTGGATGTTGGGTTGCCTTCAGTGCCATTCTAGCTGTCTACATCTATGGGATTGTCCTGTTTCCCAATGTGCCAGATTTTGTTGACTCAGATGCCTTCTTGATTCTTGCCTCGAAGAATCCAGTTCCTACTTTCTTGGGCGATGTTTATCATTCTATTCACTATAAGAATGAGAAACGTCGTGGAAAGAATGTTTCCTGCTGTCTTCCTCTTTTGTACAGGTGGTTCCAGGGACATCTTCCAAAGACAGGGCCTTTTGTTGATGTTGTTGATACTTTGGATTGGTCTTCCCGGTTGATGGGGCTGTCTGCTGAAAACATCATTTGGTTTGATCGGAGCATGCTTGGCACTGATATTATATATAGTTGCAATGGCTTTCCGAATGTCCCTTTGATTGGACGGAAAGGTTGTATCAACTATAACCCTTCTCTGCTGGTGAGACAGTTTGGTTATGCCTTGAGAGATGCTCCTATTGAGGTTGAGATACAGGAATCTCTGTATCTCACGGGCTTATTAGGCGAGGTTGTTTTGATCAGGTTGAGACATGCATGGGCTAACATCCATAGGAGAGGGAAAGCTTTGCTTGGTAAGAGCAACAACAAAGCTTATGATCCTTATTTGGCTTGGATCCACGAGAGAGCTAGGATTTCCTTGATGCCATATCCTGCTGTGGAACCCCTGTATCTTCCAGTGGTTGAGGTACCTACTTCGGTAGAGATTGAGAAGTATAACAAATTGTTGGCTGAAAACGAAGAATTGAAGAAAGCCAATGATGAGTTAGAGAAAGAGATCTTCCAGTTGCGTCATGAGAAGAATGAAGATACCTTCACTGTGAAGGAACAGATTGAGTTCATTAATAGGTTGGGTTCAGATTTGACTGAAGAGACCAACAAGAGGGAAAAAGTGGGAGTAGCCTTGAACGGTGTTAGCAAGGTGCTTGCTTCCAAGAAGGAACTCTTGAACAAAGCTTATTCCCGACTCGGCAAGTGGGAAACATTGTGGAATACCACGCTTACCAAGCGGAAGGAGCGTGAAGATGAGCTGAAGCTGCAAATTGCCACGCTAGAGGTGCAGATTAGAGCCCAGGATGCAAAGATTGCTGAAAAGACATCACTTAGGAGCGCTGTTGAGCTTAGAGTGAGTGACCTTGGCAAGGAGCTGAGAGATTGTGAATCGAAGGCCGGCTCCAAGAGATGCAGACTCGACGAGTGTTTTGGCGAAAGAACCTGCAAGGACGACGCCAAAAAGCTGTGATCCACTGCTGAGCGATATGCATTACTGATACAAGAACTAATCTCCAGACTAGGTCATTCGGAGACGTTGAGGATATTGGAAAATGTCAGAGCGTGCCATTTGGCCTGATTTATCTTTGTTTTGCTTTTGTTATCTGTACTTGTATTTAGACCATCGTCAGGCTTGTTGGCCGAGGTCTCTTCAGTTGTATTCAGTTGTACTCTTGTACTCTGCCACTTGGCATTTGTTTATGTATGAGGATTTTCTGATTCCTTGCTTGCTTGATTGGGACTCCATTGTCGTGATGGCCTTCTCTTTGAAACTAGAATCGGGGGGGGAATATAACCTGTAGCATATTTATACATTTGCATCTGCATCCTCATATTACATGACCGGTATTTTTGAATTTGTATCTCATTTCCTGCATCTCACAGGTTTCAGGATTGACAACCAGAGAACGCATCGTTATTCTACCAGGAACAACTGCAAGAGAATCATGGATCAAGTTCAAGTCGAGATGCAGGAAATTCGTGAGAAGTTGGCACTTTTCATGCAAGCAATGGAAACTGTGGTCAAGGGCCAGGAGAATCTCCAGACTCTGGTGCAACCGCTGCTGATGCGGGCGAATGGAAATAATGATTATCACTCTGTTGGAACTCCTCACAGGGAAGACGGGATACCTACAGTGGTCGTTCCCACAAGTGGTGGAGTTGGTGCCGGTGATGGCAATGGCAATGGAAATACTGGTGCTGGTGCTGGTAATGGTAACACTGGTAATGGTAACATTGGTACTGGAAACGCTGGAAATGGTGATGGGAATGTTGTTAACAATACTGGGAATGCTGGAGATGCTGATCAAGGGTTAGGTGACAACACTGATTTTGGGAATAATAATCAAGGGTTTGGAAATGGTAATCGTGATACTAATTTTGGTTTCAATAATCAAGGCTTTGGCTACAATGGCTATGGTAACAACAATCAAGGGTATGGAAACGGTGATGTTGGTTTTGGTAACATGAATAACAACGGTACTGGGGTGGTGCCTTTCAACACTGGTTATGGACTAGGTGGGGTCAACCAAGGATTCGATAACAGAGGACGGGGTCCTATTTTCAATCAACAGGGATATGTCCGTAACACTGGTTACGAGGAATATGGCAATGAGAATCTGAACTGGGGCGAGGATCGCCAGGAAGACGCTTTCTCTGGACAAGGTGTGGGATTTGAGAGGCCTAACGATAATGATAGGAGGTTCAAAATACTGGAAGAGCAGATCAAAGGGATAGCCAATCAGAACTTTGCTAGGTTAGATATGACTACCATGGGACTAGTGCCTGGGTTAAGGGTGCCTTTGAAATTAAAAGCTCCAACATTTGACAAGTATAAGGGGGATACATTCCCTAGAGTTCATGTACGTTCTTATTACAGAAGGATGTTTGCATACTCTGACGACGAGAAGATGCTTATGCATTTCTTTCAAGACAGTTTATCGGGGCCATCGCTGGAATGGTATATGGGGCTGGAGCCCACCCAAATTAGAAGCTGGAAAGAATTGGCTGATGCTTTTGTTAAACATTACCAATATAATAGTGACTTGGCGCCCAACAGGGTCCAGCTGCAGAGTTTGTCTTAGAAAAATGGTGAGAGCTTCAAGGAGTATGCGCAGCGCTGGCGTGATATTGCGGCTAGGGTTCATCCCCCTTTGGTTGAAAGAGAGTTGATCGATATGTTTATCGGAACGTTCTCTGGAATGTATTACGACAAATTATTTAATATCTCGATGGGTAGTTTCTCCGACATGATTCTCATGGGAGAACGAATTGAAAACGAAATTAAGATTGGGAAGATTCAGGCAGGTGAATCCACCTCAACTAGAGGTACAAGGAAAGCCTTTGGTGGAAGGAGACAAGGCGACGCCAGTGCGGTATATGATGGTCGAGGTCGTGGAAGAGGTAGGAATCAGTATCAACCACAACAAGTTGCTAGTGTTACTATCCCGATACTTCAGCAAAAACAACAACAACAACAATAACGGCAACAACAGCCGCAGCAGCAGAGAATGCACCCTGCTCAGCGTAGAATCCAAGAGGGTAGGCCAAAGAGAGTATTTGAAGCACCTCCTTCAACGTATGCTGAACTGCTTCAAACGCTGTTGGGTTTGAATTTGGTTGAAAAGAGAACGATGGCCCCGTTGACGGGCACTCCTCCATTTGGTTTTGACGCTGGTAAACATTGTGATTTTCATTCCGGGGCGCCCGGACATGATATTGAAGGTTGCCATGCTTTCAAACATAAGGTTCAAGATTTGCTTGATAGTAAGGACATTAACTTTGGTCAGGATGGTCCTAATATTGTACAACAACCCATGCCGAATCATGGAGCGAATGCTATCATAACGGAAGAGAATTTGAATTTGGTTATGGATGTGAATGAATTAAAGACACTGTTGAGTTGTGTTAAAAGCAGACTGTTGAAAGGGGGAGTATTCCTCGGATGTGACGAATATTGTCTGGATTGATGGACCCAACCAGAGGGTTGCTCTGATTTGAAAAGAGGTATCCAAGCTATGATAGATGAGGGGGTTTTGCAATATGATCGGACTGCTGTTGAGAAGCCTGTTGAGGTATTGTTTGAAAAGCAGGGTGAGATTGCGACTGTTACGATCCCAAGGAAGACTATTACGATATCAGCGCCCGCCAAGCGGCCGACTATCACAATAACAAAAGCAGGACCTGTTCCTTTTGAGAGTACAAAAGTTGTTCCATGGACATATGGGTTAGAAGCATACTGTAATGGAGAAAAGATTGAGGTGAATAGCCGGCCGGTAGGGGTAGTTGACAATGTTGTTGGAATGGGAGGCATGACCCGTAGTGGAAGAATCTTCACCGCACCTGAAGTTGAAGCAGAGAGGATTGCTAAAGGCAAGGCCAAGGTGAATGAAAGTGGACCATCCCAGTTGAAAAAGAAAGACACGTCGCTCAAGGACGTAGAAGAGTTCATGAGGCTAATTTGCAAGAGTGATTATAAGATTGTTGAGCACTTACAACAGACACCCTCAAAAATCTCAATCCTATCTTTGTTACTTTGTTCTGAGGCTCATCGAAACGCTTTGTTGAAGATATTGGACACGTCATTTGTACCTCAGGAGGTTTCTGTCAACCAGCTAGAGGGGGTACTGGCGCATGTCAATGCTGGACATAGTTTGGGTTTCACTGATTTTGATCTAACACCCAGAGGCCGAGAGCATAATATGGCTTTGCACATATCGGTGGAATGCGGGGGCACCGTAATGTCGCACGTTCTTGTGGATACCTGATCATCTCTTAATGTATTGCCTAAGAAAGCTATGATGAAGTTAGATATCCGGGGAATTATTTGCACACCAAGTGACTTGGTTGTGAGGGCGTATGATGGTATGAGAAGGTCGGTGTTTGGATCGATAACGTTGTCGTTGCAAGTCGGGCCGGAAATATTCGACACTGAATTTTATATCATGGATATTCATCCAGCTTATAGCTGTTTACTTGGGCGTCCGTGGATACACTCCGCAGGGGCTGTGACGTCCATGCTGCATCAGAAGCTTAAGTTTGAAGCCGGTGGTGGTATCGTTACTATTTGTGGGGAAGAGGACATCTTGGTCAGTCATCTCTCGTCATTCAAGTACGTTGAAGTGGATGGAGAAATCCATGAAACACCCTGCCAAGCCTTCGAAGGGTTGCAAATCAAAGACAAGTCCAGTGTTCCCAGCAAAGTGCCAGAGGTTGTTGTGGCTTCGTACAAAGACGCTCAAGCGTTGGTTCAGACTGGTGAGACCAAGGGTTGGGTTCAAGTGCTGGAAATTCCTGTCAAGATGGACAAGTTTGGACTAGGGTATCGCCCAACATCAGCATCTTCTTCACAGAAATCACCCAAGTTCAAAGGACCGGTGGTAGTTACTCCAAAAGGAGTCTGCTTTGAGACGATTAATGTTGTTTCCGACTCTGAAGACGGAGATAGTGATTGCGATATGGACGCGTGGATCAAGCCTAGCGTGCCAGGACAAAGTCTCTGCAACTGGTCCATCCGGGAAATTGTCCCAGTGACTACAAAACATAAATGATTTGTTTTCTTGATTATTGTATAATCCTGTGTCCTACCCGGGATATAGTGATTTAGTTTTAGGGCTACCTGCTTATGTGTATGCACTGTTTAATCATTGAATAAAGGCGTTTTTCTCATACAAATTTTGTGTTCCCTGTTTTCCTGTTTTTATTTTAACAATAAATGGAAACATGGTTATGAGCTTTGTTTGCACTCATTTGAAGCATTTAACCATTTCCTTTGCAGGATTCATATTTTAGATGACGCTGAACACGAACTTCCTATGACTCGCTTTGACTTTGAGCACCCGGTATTTCAAGCTGAGGAAGAGATTGTTGAGGATATCGACTTGCCAGAAGAGCTCACTCGACTGTTGAAACAGGAAGAAAGAGTCATTCTGCCTCATCAGGAAGAGATTGAGATTATCAACATGGGGTCTGAGGGAGTTGTCAGGAACATCCGGATAGGGGCTGCACTGCAAAGCGACATCAAGCAGGGTCTGATTGAGATGTTGCAAGAGTACAGTGATATCTTTGCATGGTCGTAAGAGGATATGCCAGGATTGGATACTGACATGGTTGTTCACCGTCTACCATTGCGAGAAGAATGTCCGCCTATTAAGCAGAAACTGAGAAGAACCAGACCAGATATGTCTGTGAAGATTAAGGAGGAAGTTCAGAAACAGTGGGATGCTGGTTTCCTTGCTGTTACCACTTATCCATCATGGGTCGCCAATATAGTACCAGTACCAAAGAAAGACGGTAAGGTGCGGATGTGCGTAGACTATCTTGATTTGAATAAAGCGAGCCCAAAGGACGACTTTCAGCTTCCTCATATCGATGTGCTAGTCGATAACACTGCTCAATTCTCCATGTTCTCCTTCATGGATGGCTTCTCGGGTTACAATCAGATAAAAATAGCGCCAGAAGACATGGAGAAAACAACCTTCATTACTCCCTGGGGAACATTTTGCTACAAAGTGATGCCCTTTGGTTTGAAGAACGCTGGGGCAACATATCAACGTGCTATGACGACGCTCTTTCATGACATGATGCATAAAGAGATTGAGGTTTATGTTGATGATATGATTGCCAAATCCCAGACAGAGGAAGAGCATCTGGTCAATATTCTGAAATTGTTCAAGAGGCTTAGGAAATTCAGGCTGAGGCTGAATCCTAACAAGTGCACCTTCGGGGTGAGATCCGGTAAACTATTGGGGTTTATTGTGAGTGAAAAAGGAATTGAAGTTGATCCTGCTAAGATAAAAGAAATACAACAAATGCCAACGCCTAAAACAGAAAAAGAGGTGCGTGGGTTTTTAGGGAGGTTGAACTACATTGCTCGGTTCATATCTCACCTAACTGCTACATGCGAGCCATTATTCAAATTGTTGAAAAAGAATCAGGCTGTGACTTGGAATGAAGACTGTCAAAGGGCGTTTGAAAAAATAAAAGAATATTTGCAGGAACCTCCAATATTGATACCCCCAGTAGCCAGGAGACCATTGATTATGTATTTGACGGTTCTTGAGGAAAGTATGGGTTGTGTTCTCGGTCAACATGACGAGACCGGACGTAAAGAGCATGCGATTTACTACTTGAGTAAAAAGTTCACAGATTGTGAATCCCGTTACTCAATGCTTGAAAAGACGTGTTGTGCGCTAGCCTGGGCTGCCAAACGTTTGAGACAGTACATGCTAAACCATACAACTATGTTAATTTCAAAGATGGATCCGATCAAGTACGTATTTGAAAAGCAAGCACTCTCCGGGAGGATTTCTCGATGGCAGATGGTGCTGACAGAATATGATATTCAATATGTTTCTCCAAAGGCTATCAAAGGTAGTGTTCTGTCAGAGTACCTAGCGGAGCAGCCAATTGAAGATTATCAACCAATGAGGTTTGATTTTCCTGACGAGGATATCATGTACTTGAAAATGAAAGATTGTGATGAGCCGTTGCCGAATGAAGGTCCAGAGTTAGGTTCCAAATGGCAGTTGATATTTGATGGCGTTGTTAACTCCTACGATAGTGGAATAGGGGCAATTATCACTACTCCCCAAGGGACGCACATTCCCTTTACTGCCAAATTGACCTTTCCCGTTACCAATAATGAGGCTGAATATGAGGCGTGCATCATGGGTCTTGAGGAGGCTATTGATTTGAGGATCAAATATCTTGATGTATACGGGGACTCTGCCCTAGTGGTCAACCAAATTAAAGGAGAATGAGAGACGCGTCAGCCCAATCTGATACCCTATATGAATTATGCAAGGAGATTGTTGCCTTTCTTTGACAAAATAGAATTGCATCATGTACCACGAGCAGAAAATCAGATGGCAGACGCTCTCGCGACTTTGTCTTCGATGTATAAAGTTAACTTCTGGAATGAGGCTCCCATGATTGTTATCTCTTGCCTTGATAGGCCCGCCTTCATATTTGCCATTGAGGAAACGTCCGATGGCAAACCATGGTATTTCGATATCCAGAATTTCCTGAAGAACCAAGAGTATCCGGCTGGGGCATCCAGTCGTGATCAGAAGACTCTTAGGAGATTGGATGGCAATTTCTATCTGAATCCGGATGGGGTTTTGTACAAGAGAAACCACGAATTGGTGTTGTTGTGGTGTGTGGATGAGAAAGAGGCTAAGTTGCTCATGGAAGAAATCCATGAAGGTACATTTGGTACGCATGCTGGTGGACATGCAATGACGAGAAAACTGTTGTGGGCAGATACTGTTGGCTAACGATGGAAACAGATTGTTTCAAGTTCGCAAAGCGGTGTCATAAATGTCAAATTTATGCGGACAAAATTCATGTGCCTCCGAGCCCTTTGAATGTTATGTCATCACCGTGGCCTTTCTCGATGTGGGGAATTGATATGATTGGTAAGATTGAGCCCACGACATCAAACGGACACCGGTTCATTTTGGTAGCTATAGATTACTTCACCAAATGGGTGGAAGCAGCGTCATATGCTAATGTCACCAAACAAGTGGTAGCCAGATTTATCAAAAGAGATATTATCTGTAGATATGGAATCCCAGAGCGGATTATCACCGACAACGGTTCAAACTTGAATAACAAGATGATGAAAGAGCTGTGTCAGAATTTCAAGATCGAGCATCACAACTCTTCTCCTTATCGGCCTAAGATGAATGGCGTTGTCGAAGCAGCCAATAAGAACATAAAGAAGATTGTTCAGAAGATGGTTGTGACTTACAAGGACTGGCATGAGATGTTGCCTTTCGCTTTGCACGGTTATCGTACGACGGTACGCACATCAACCGGGGCAACTCCTTGGTATATGGCATGGAGGCAGTGTTACCATTGGAGGTTGAGATTCCTTCTTTGAGGGTTTTACGCGATGTCCAAATTGATGAGGCAGAATGGGTAAAAGATAGACTGAACCAACTCAGTTTAATGGATGAGAAGAGACTGGCTTCTCTCGCATATGGTCGGTTGTATCAGACCTGGATGAAGAAAGCTTACGATAAGAAGGTATGCCCTCGAAGCTTTCAGACGAGCGATCTTGTGTTGAAAAAGATTCTCCCACCACAATCGGATCACAGGGGCAAATGGACTCCCAATTACGAGGGTCCATATGTCGTCAGAAAGGTTTTCTCTGGAGGAGCCTTGTTGTTATCCACCATGGATGGTGAGGACTTTACGTCTCCTGTGAATTCAGACGCAGTTAAAAAATACTTTGCTTAAAGTGACCCGTTAGACAGAAAAAAGAGAGTCCAGGCAAAAATAGGGCATCCCGGCGAACCATAAAAAAGGAATAAAAGGTTCGGGCAAAATTTAGGGATAAAATTGAAAAGATGTACACCCGCGAAGTCGAAAACCTGAAAAGGGCGATTTCGGCAAAAAAGGGTATCCCGTTGAATTGAAAACCCGCAAAGGGCGATTCACGCAAAAGTTAGGGATTGGAAAAAGCAAATGACTGCGGTTCGAGTTTGATATTGCATTGCTTAAGTGGTTTGGGAATACCTGAGGGCCGTATATCCGAAACAATCTCTTCCGAGGATCGAGTACCGGGAAAGCGCCAGAGTTGGGCGAGTCATAGGAGAATCAGCTCATGGTGTTTGTCTGTATCACGTTGCCGACATGTATATCAAATTTGTTTTGTATCTTTCTTTGTGCTTCTTGTGCATATAGTGTATTTTTGCTTGTGCGTAACTTCCTCTTTTCAGGAGTTACATCCAATGTACAAAGCCTTTCCTATTTACAGGCCTATTCAATAAAGCATGTTATTCAGTACTTGATGCTTGTTCTTTACTATTTTGTTTGTGAAAAACGCCGATGTTTTTGATGAACTTGCACTTGCATAAACTTGCTGACCCTTGCCAATAATTTCTAAAACTTTGAATTGACTGAATAAACGTCACGAGTATTAACTCAGATAGATTTTGTTGTGTAGACTTGTGTTGTCTCGTTTGTGTTTTGCAGGGTTCTTACCTTTGAAGCAAACGGGAATTGTATTCCCCATCCAAAGCCGTTTGACGTAGGGCCTGACTTCAGTTGATGTCGTTCTTTAACAAGTCGTATCTTATCCCCAGAGAGTGGAGACTGCGCTTATTCCTACCAGATGTGGAATTGTCCTCCCCGAGAGAGTATTACCAGGAATGTCGCCTGAAGAGTATCCTCATGGAAGTTGTCCATAGGATATCCCCAGCAGGTCAAAATCAATATCCCCTACAGAGGACGCCTCCCCAGAGGACGGTTTTTCCTTTCCCCGCAGGTTGTCATTCTTTCGTCAGGATGACTGTCCTCAGCAGAGTTTGTAGCTTCGAGTTTGTAGACTGTGTCTCGATAGTGTAGTTCTTCCCCCAGAAGGGTCGCATCTTTCCCCAGCAGGGCTTGTGTTTTCTTCCCAAATGTCTGATCTCTCCCTAGCAGGGTTGGTTGTTGTTTCCGACATTTATTTTGCCAGAATGCTTTGTGATACCCGTTCATTCTCAGCGGAGTTGGTTTTGTTCTTATCCAGTTCATACTAGAGTGTTTCTCAGCAGTTTGAGCCTGCATTAGCATTTGCATATATCGTCATATTTGCATCTACCCAAACGCGTAGCATTTCCATGTCGAATGGAGCATTACGCCATTGTCAAACATACGCATTTTGAAACAAAAGCCAGGTTGGTTAACCTTTGGTTTTCAAGTGTTGTTTTCCCTGCAGGTGGAGAGAGATCTTGCTCAGATTAATTACCAGATAAGCAAGGTCTCGGTGTGAGACGTGTAATGATAATGTTCGTTTTGTCATTATTCCCCACGGGGTGGCTTGGATTAGTTTCTCTTATCCCTCCAGCGGAGTAATTCTTCAAAATTGTTGGAATGTCAGTATCAAAAGATTTTGTGAATCATTTTTTGGAAGTTGACACTGATTTCAAAGTAAGTGTATGACAGTTTGGATTCAGAAAATTCCCAGTAGAGTCCTTCTCAGATTTGCTGCCATGTCCACGCTAAAAGTTTGACGAGTGGTCCAGTATTTTGTTACCCATTTGATTGATGGAGTTAGCTACTGCAAAGATAGGCAGAGAAGCTGTACCCAAGTTATTTTCCTGTTGTTGGACAGAGTTATTTCCCGTAGTGGTGACGGAGTTATTTTCCTGTATTTGGCAGAGTTATTTTCCTGTTGTTGGACAGAGTTATTTCCCGTAGTGGTGACGGAGTTATTTTCCTATTGTTGGACAGAGTTATTTCCCGTAGTGGTGACGGAGTTATTTTCCTGTTGTTGGGCAGTGTTATTTCCCGTAGTGGTGACGGAGTTATTTTCCTGTATCGTTGGCAGAGTTATTTCCCGTAGTGGTGACGAAGTTATTTTCATGTCATTGGCAGAGTTATTTCCCGTAGTGGTGACGTAGTTATTTTCCTGTATTTGGCAGAGTTATTTTCCTGTATCGTTGGCAGAGTTATTTCCCGTAGTGGTGACGAAGTTATTTTCCTGTATTTGGCAGAGTTATTTTCCTGTATCGTTGGCAGAGTTATTTCCAGTAGTGGTGACGGAGTTATTTTCCTGTATTTGGCAGAGTTATTTTCCTGTATCGTTGGTAGAGTTATTTCCCGTAGTGGTGACAGAGTTATTTTCCTATATTTGGCAGAGTTATTTTCCTGTATCGTTGGCAGAGTTATTTCCCGTAGTGGTGACAAAGTTATTTTCCTGTATTTGGCATAGTTATTTTCCTGTATCATTGGCAGAGTTATTTCTCGTAGTGGTGACGTAGTTATTTTCCTGTATTTGGCAGAGTTATTTTCTTGTATCATTGGCAGAGTTATTTCCCGTAGTGGTGACAGAGTTATTTTCCTGTATTTGGCAGAGCTATTTTCCTGTATCGTTGGCAGAGTTATTTCCCGTAGTGGTGACAGAGTTATTTTCCTGAGTTATTTTCCTGTATCGTTGGCAAAGTTATTTCCCATAGTGGTGACAGAGTTATTTTCCTGTATTTGGTAGAGTTATTTTCCTGTATCGTTGGCAGAGTTATTTCCCGTAGTGGTGACGGAGTTATTTTCCTGTATTTGGCAGAGTTATTTTCCTGTATCGTTGGCAGAGTTATTTCCCGTAGTGGTGACAGAGTTAGTTCTTGTGTTGTTGGTAGAGTTATTTCTTATTTGCTGATAGAACTATTTCCTCATTGGAAGTCGCCAAAGTTATTTCCCTGTGTTATTGGCAGAGTTATTTGCCCAGTAAAAGCGTCAGTAAAGATTGTTACCTGTAATGGACAGAGATCGCGCCTGTATTGACAGAGATTGTTACCTGTGATTGACAGTGATTTTCACCTTTGTTGACAGTGATTACTACCCGTGTGGGCGGAGTTATTATCCGTAATTGATGGATTATCCCCAGTGGAGTTGTTACCTGTGACTGACAGAGATCGTTATTCCAATTAAAGACGGATTGGTACCCATGTGGATGGAGTCCTTCCTTGTGTTGACAAAGTTTAATCCCATTGTGAACGGAATTGTTTCTCATAAGGTTAATTCGATGCCTGTGGCGTCACACAGGGAGTTAATGTTGAAATCAAAAAAGTTATTAGAAGATTGATCAGTTATTGCCGCAACAAATGGGTTTAGTACAATGGATGCTGTTCACCGAGCAATCTCTGCAGTTCATGTCTGCAGTTGGCAAATTTCCGGGTTTTCTTGGTATTCAACCGTCTTTTACCTCGATTGGTTGAAAGCTGTTCTCTCTTCACCCAGTCGGGTCCAAGCCGTTTGAATAGGGGCAACTGTTGCACCCTAAAATTTGCTCAACATCTTTTACCTGGTTTATGTTTCATTGCATTATCATTTGCATAGTTCTATCTTTTTCATATCATGGCATATCATTCATCCAATAGGAGATCAAGTGTAATTATTATCAAGAGAAGCCTAGCAAGAAATCTTATCCAAGCTTGAGAAGTCATCCAAGTCATCAGGAGGTGGTGAGAGGTCTTGATAAATTGAAGTCCATCAGTGAGATGTGAAACTTGGATTGTGAATAGAAGATGTGTATAGAGCTCATGGAGTTCCTAGAGGGCCATGTTGGAGCTCAACCAAGTCATTGATTCAAGTGCAAAAGTCACAGTTGAAGTGCAGACAATTAGGGTTTCATCTGGATCAACCCTAAGTCAATTATGCAATTGGAAAGCATTTAAGCCTAGTTTGAGCTCATGAAGTTCATGTAATGATGTGATAAGACATTTGTGGTGTTGTGCCAAGACCAAATCAAGAAGAGTCAAGAATGTGGGAAGTTGCTAAATTAGGGTTTCATTGCAAATTACCCTGTTTAGTGCCTAACTTCAAAGCCACATAAGTTAAGATACAAGTTTCAAATGGATCTTTGGCCAACATGAAACTTGTAGAGTATCTCAATAACTTTAATTTGAGTATTATAAGTCCTCCATTGGATTTTTAGAACTCAAGTTATGGTCCAGACAAGTTACAGGTCACCAGATGAATGTGAAATTTATTTGTGAAAGTCACTTGACTTCCAAGAAACTTTTGACCTAGAAAGATGTCTCACATGAACTTTTGGCCAACATGAAAGTTGTTCCTCATGATCTTAGCTTTCTAAATTGTATTAGAAGTCATCTATCTGATTTGTAGAACTCAAGTTATGAGGTTTATAAGTCAGGGGTATTTTGGGAAAGTGAGATTATAGGTCATTTTCAAGCATAGGCCAAAATCTCCAACTTGAAAGTTTCAAATGGAGATTTGTTCAACATGGAACTTGCTTAAAATGATGTTTTGAGTGCAACCAAGTGGTCATGAGAGTTTGGTTTGGCTCATATCAAAAAGTCACTTAAAATGGCTTGAAAATGAAGAAATTTCAAATAATTCAAGGAGGGAAAATGTGATTTTGAGTTAGAGGTCTCAAACCATGCAAATAGATACATATTTTGAGTGGAAATTGCATTTCAAACTCATTGGCAATACCAGATTTTTGATTTTAGTTCAACATTTGAGAGATAGCATGTAGTTGCTTCACTGACAAGTTACATTTGCAAAATCATACACAAGGCAATTCAAGCCATTTTTATCATTCAGACTCATTCTAAATAACATGTGCAAGATGTGAGAAGCTTCTGGAACAAGGAAAAGCTTGTTAAACACGACTGGTACATGGCATTTGAATCAAAAAAATCAGAAAAGTGAAAACACTGAATTGGGCTTCTTTGTTGATCCAAAAGCCCATCAAACACTTCTATATATTCATTTGAGCAATTCCAGATCAAGTTTGAACATGATTTCGTGCTAGAGCGAGCTAGAGCAGTGGAAGTTTCACAACTGCAATTGAAAATCTGTTTGAAGTTTGGAGGCATTTCAAAGCAAATCAAAGTGTGCAATTCATTCACCTTGGATCACTGGAGGATTCTGGAGACTTTGGGAGCAAGCCACGACCTCTAAGCATCTTTGTTTCAAGATCTATACCAGGTTTCTATTTCTCAAAATTCAACATGATCTAGCATGATTTAGGAAGCTTTAGACATGTGGTTAGGATCTACACTTGACATAGATCGTTTTAGGCTTGATCTGGTATCATTTGGTTGAGATGAAAGATGACACATCCAAACTGTTTGGACTCGAATCTCTCGATTCACAAGGTTTCAGTGCTAATTGATTAGTTTAGGTTGATGTATGCAATGAGATGAACAGATCTGTATCATTAGAATCGTGTTTGGTGAGAGTTGATGAAGTTGCCATTTCTGAGCATTGGATCGTGTTTTACTTTGTGATGAGAATTAGCACATTTTGATGGAAGATTCCTAATCTACATGAAATTCTGGTCAGGATTGATATTTAGATTGTCATTTTTGATGACCTGTACCTGGACCAGTGCTGGAGAAGACGACCGGAGTCTTCTCCGGCCACCACATACCACCGCCCTGGATCTCACTCAGGTGAACTGATTTGTTGAGGAAGATGACTTCGTCATCGTTGGATGCACATAAGACCTTTGACCACCAGCCAGATCTAACGGTTGTGTTATAAAGTTGCTTGGTTTCAGATTTAATCCAAAACGCTGCGTTTCATTAAAGGTGAAGCGGCATCATCTGCGCGCTTGGATGGCTGTTGGCTGGTTGACTGAAGACTTGATCCAATGGCTCGTGTATTTTTGTAGCATTTAATTAGTTTTATTTCATTTTTTATTTTCTTATTTGCTTTGTTACTTCAAAAAATCATATAAATTCCATTATTGTTCCAAAAATTATTTTAAAAATATCCTCATGATCTTTATGGAATTTATGATTTTCTGGGATTAACAAATTACAATTTCATGCATTTTTCAATTTAATGTGATTTTTCTTATTTTATTTTGTTCTTTTTTTTTTGCATAATTGGCTATCTGTTTTGCTGAATTTAGTTCTCTCATTTGGCTTAGAGTTTGGCTCTGATTTTTTAATATGTGTTAGGGTAGACATGTATGTTCCCTTAGAATTTTTCTTGGATTTTTATAATCATATTAGGATCTGTTTTAGGGATTGAGATTAAGACTCTCCCAAACTTATGGATTCCCTTGACCTATCTCAATGTAGGAATTGTTTAAATAACTTTGGAGTTGATTTAGGCTTCAATATTTTTACATTAGGTTGTTCAAACATTCATGTTCCCCTAGGAATTTTACTAGATTTTTGAAACTTGATTTTCTATTTAGTTGTATTTTGCAAATGGCTTGTGTTTATGTTGTTCTCTCTTGAGTACCTTTGTTTGTTTAGCTTGGTTGGCTGCCTTGGAGTTGGTTTGAGCTTAAGTTCTTTTTTGTTAGAGCTTCTGGGTTCATTGAAGATGCTTGGGGTTGAGGATTGGAGCTTGGAGTTGAAGGTTTTCCCTCTTGTGGAGTTTTTGTTTAGGAGCTTAGAGAATTAGGGTTTTAGGAATGCCTTAGACATAGTTTTGATTATTTCTTCAAACATAAAGTGCATTGTTTGCCTCTATTCCATCCAATGACATAAAGTCCTTCTTGGGAAGCTCCATCTCTCCTTAGGAGGTGTCGCTACTCGAAAAATGCATCGCGCAACGACGGGGAGGCGAAAAAGGATAGACAGAAGAGTCGCCACCGAACTTTATTTATCCCATGAGGGGAAAGGAAAATATCGAGAAAAACCTTAAGAAAATAAAGGATAAGATGGTCTCGCAACCAAGAACGGGTTCGGAAGCCGGTTATGCGAAGGGAAGGTATTAGCACCCCTCGCATCCATCGTACTCGATGGGAACCTTTTGTTTGTCGATGTGTGAATTTATTTGCTAAAATATTATGCTTAAAAGAGTGTTCCAAAGGATAAAGAGAAGGGTTAGAAACGGGGGGAAAGAGAGGTAACGAGGGAAGAAGAGAAAGGACGGACTCGATGGGACTTCGCGGTCCTAGGCCTACGTATTCTCAATAGATGTGAGAAAGTCAGAGTCGACGTAGTTCAGGGCTACGGATATAGGGGGAATGTGCTCGGCAAGGATTGTGGCCCTTGTGCCTACGTATCTTTACTTGAAAGAAGTAAAGAATTAGAGCAGCCGTAGTTCGGCCTACGGTGTGCGGGGAAATCTTGGTAGACGCTGCTATCGTGCACATTCTAGCAGTTAGGTGTATTGCTGCTCGCTCGTTGGAGACTTAGGCGTTACCTGTTTGTGGTAGAACGGGCGTAGCATGCCTTTCTGGGAAAGGGTGAAAAAGAAAAAGGGTGCTTGCTAGGATATCGCAATCCTATGCCTACGTATTCCCAACATGCAAGAGAAATCAGAGCAACGTAGTTCGTGCCTACGGTGCGGATAACCGGTGTGTTTGGGGATGGTGTTATCGTGCGCATTCTAGCAGTTTAGGTGTTTTGCTGCTCGCATGTGAGGAGACTTATGCGTACCTGTTTGCAGTAGAACGGACGTAACATATCCTGTTTGAAAGGTTGGTTTTCGCCATGCGAGGCAAGGTATCATGTTTGATTGGCTGAGATTATTTTTGGGGCGAGATAGGTCCTCGGATAGTAACCCCTACGGGTAGTACCCAATTCTTTACCTCAAAGTTTTTGTTATGAAAAGGTGTGGCGAATGAGGCGTCTTCGTATTGAAAGAGGAGCGTCGAAACCACCCTCACTACAGTGGGCATCCCTATGCTCGGAGAAGAAGAGGTCTACACCCAATCCTCTCTCTTTAATTCAAAGCAAAGAGAACTTCGTTCTCTTATTAAAGATGTTTTTTGGTTTTGAATGGTAAGTGCTTTGCGACAGAGAACCCTACGGTAAACGTCAGCACTCGGGATAGGAGAAGGCCTACGCCTAACCACTCCACGACCATTCAAGTTTTTGTATGGAAAGGAAATTGAAAAAGCACTCGGTGCGGGACCGAGGTTTTAGGAGAGAGGGATATGGATGAGTGCGGAGAATACGAGCGTCTTTGTATTGAAAGACGAGTACCGAGACCACCCTCACTACAGTGGGCATCCCAACACTCGGAGAAGAAGAGGTCTACAGCCAATCCTCTCTCTTTAATTCAGTACAAAGAAGTCAGTTTATTATTGAAAGCGTACTCGGTACGGGACCGAGGTTTTAGGAGGAAAAGTTGGAAGCGTCTTCGTATTGAAAGACGAGTGTCGAAACCACCCTCACTACAGTGGGCATCCCAACACTCGAAGAAGAAGAGGTCTACACCCAATCCTCTCTTTTTAATTCAATACCAAGAATTGATTTTAAGGAGATGAGATTTGAAAATGGATGGGAAGCGTCTTCGTATTGAAAGACGAGTGTCGGAACCACCCTCACTACAGTGGGCATCCCAACACTCGGGGAGGAAGAGGTCTACACCCAATCCGCTCTCTTTAATACAATACGAAGAGAATATAATTTATTGAAAGATGGTTTGAAAATGGACTCGGTACGAGACCGAGGTTTTTAGGAGAGAAAAGTTTAGAAGCGTCTTCGTATTGAAAGACGAGTGTCGGGATCACCCTCACTACAGTGGGCATCCCTACACTCTAAGAAGAAGAGGTCTACACCCAATCCTCTCTTTTTAATTCAATACAAAGAAATTATTTGTTTGAAAATGAGGTTCGAGAATACACTCGGTACAGGACCGAGGTTTTTTAGGAGGAAAAGCGTTGAAAGGAAATGGTCTCAGATCCAACGTTATTTATCAATAACTTGACTTAATAACGGTTTACGGAGGTCTCGTCATCGACCAAAACAGATGAAATGGGACAAAAATGTCCAATAACAAATGCGAAGTAAAATCTACTCTTAAAATAAAAACTTTAAAACTTTAATATTGTAAGCTAGAAATTATAAATAATAAAATAATAACTAAAGTTAGTATATACTTACAAAATTCCATAAAATACATAACTTATTTATAAAATGTTATTTAACAAAACTAACATATAAATTTATATATAAACAGAAAATATCATTAACAAATCTTAAAATAAAATAATAAAAAAAAAGAAAAAGATCAAGCCAGCAACGAGTCTCTCCACTCTCTCAGTTTCTTCTCATTCTCTCTCTCCGCACGGCTTCAGATTAGATTCAAACTCGTCTCGTTTTTACGCTAAATCGTTCTCTCTTTATCTCGTTTCATCTTTTCGTTTCTGGATTGTGGATTGATTCGAGTGGGTTAAATGGAATGTGAGTTTGGGAGGTGAGGATGATTTTTGGAAGTCTGAGTTTGAGTTTCACGGTGGAGTTTCAATGTTTATGGATGAAGACGGGTTGTTTATGGATATTATGTTGAAGATGAAGTTGGATATTTGGTTTTGAAGGTTGTTTCAAAGGTGGAAGGTGATGTTGGTGTTTTTCGGTGAAGGCGAAGCTGGGTTTGACGACAAATGGGGGAAGGTTTCGAATGGTTTCGAAGAGCCTCTTCTGCTCTTCTTCTTTTTTTTCGAAAAAAGAAAACTCAACGATAGAAAACAAAACGATACAGATTAACACAAACTAAGCCTATGAAAACAGAAAAGTAATAGAATGCTTACAGAGTTGGAGCGAATCCGACAAGTTCTCACGCTAGCAATGAAGAGTTTGGATGATGCACAACTTTCGTTGAACCGATTCCACCAGATTGTCGATACCGAAAACAGATAAGCTCTCTCCTTTAATCTCTTTTTCGTTTTGTTTATGTGTGCTTTTTGGTTGAGGGATGAAGATGAGCTGTGAGAGAAGGCGGCCGTTTTTCAGAATCCCCCTCTTTTCTCCAAAAATCAAGCCTTTATAGTGAAGTCAATTAGGTTTAGCAGACCAACCCTTGAGGCTCTGAAATCCTCTGCACCTTAGGTTTTAGGTTTGGTCTGCTACTAATCTGTCCTATTCCCATTTCTGTGCTAAGACTGTGGTACTGTAATTGCTTACTGTTGCTCTGTATTTGCCATTTTCGTGAATGTGTCTCTGCTGTCTTATTTTCATGTCCCTGAATTTTGTTCATTTAAATTGAAAATATCTGATATTTTTACCCTGAATTTTTACTGCTTCATTTGTGATTTTTTTACTGCTTTGATTTATGCTGATGGGGCAATTTGTTGACTTCAAATGCACTCTGACTTTGGCCCTTTTACTTTCAAATATCCACTAAACATGACATACTTGTCATATTTTGCAGGGAATTACCGATCAATGAAATTGTTTTGGGATAGGTTCATTACAACTCTTTTTAGAAGATAACTCATATTCCCATGTGTGTGAATCTATTCATACCAAATATTTGTGAAAATGCTTTGGGTATGGTTTACGATGTCGAATCTCTGTTGTTGTGGCTGCAACGTGCAACGTGTGTGTAGTCAAGTTGCTACTGGGAGAATGGATGTTGCTGTTGTTGTTGATGAAGCTGAGGCTGGCCCATGGGTTTTTGTTGAATCAACTGAGACAATTACTGTTGGCTTAGGTTCATAGAATTTTGTTGCAGTTGAGCAGAGGAAGCCAGCTGCTGCAGCCTCTGATGTTGTTGAAGACGCAATGGGGAGGCAGGGCCAGACATTGGTGACATTTGCTTAAGCCACTGATTCTGTGTTAAAGAGTTATGTATCATGGCAGGCTGTCCATTCTGAGACAATCCAGACAACTGAGAATTCATAAAAGCGAGGGATGATGACCTCGGTAAACCTTGAACCCATTGATTGTTAAGTGAAGCCTGCTGTGAGAGTGAGAGCTGCTTCTACTGGTCACTGTATGAAGACTCTTATTGATGATGAGAATCCTCTTGTTTCGTATGTCAAGTTTTCGCCCAATGCCAAGTTTATTCTTGTTGGTACTTTGGATAACAATCTGAGCCTCGCTGGGATGCCGTGAGATGTGCAGATGTTGGTGACATTGCTAATACCATCAAAGAACGAAGCATGAACAACAGGCTTGCCGAGCGTATTCAGGTAAAATGAAACTTCGATGAAATGCTATTAATCACTTTCTGGACAGAATAAACTTATTGATGCAGCCCATTTTACATGATTTATTTGGCAGGAATTTCTGAAGAGACTGGTTGATGATCACGGAAGCGTTGACCTCGAGTGGCTGAGAGACGTTCCACCTGTAGTCATGAGTCAGTTGCAGTTGCCTTTTGCTGGGAGCACAACCAAGTGGACGAAATTCCCGAAACAGAAGTGAGCGGACAACTGGCAAGAAGGTGAAATATCAAAGGCTCTGGTTGCTTTGAATCCAGAGGCTGCCTCCATTCCTTTGAAATTTTCGCGCGTGGATACCGAAAGCCTTTGATCAGGTTTGATTCTTTGTAGTTTATTACCTTGGCATTGATTGTGGCTCGTTTCATGTATTTAACTTACGCTTGTTATGCGTTGTTTCAAGAAGTGAAGAGGATGCGGCTTGCAGAGGATCCTTCGAGGCATGAAGGATTGGTAAATGAGAAAGAGCTTCTTGCAGCAGGCATTAAAGTTGACAATGCAATCCCTCCTGCAGTTGAATCAGTTTGACAGCATATCAATTGTATATCATACTTAATATATGCATCTTAAATGGCCGTTGGGATCAATATTGACTTTCTGTTGGATTCTGTCACACAGGGTAACTTGGTACAAATTCCATATTTCATCCACTATGCAGCAGCTCGGGAAAGCAACGGTAAATGCTTCGGATAACGACTTTTTCCACTTAAAATTCTCCAATGAAATCATTCATAAATCCATATGTACATAACCCCTTCTTTTGTGCTTCATGATGATTAGTTCAGACAGAGGGAATGGGTATAGTATCTGCTCCAGCAGAAACCGACGTCCGTAGAGCCACATATATTTGACGGCAATCTTCACGACAAAACCAACTTCTTTGAGAAGCTCTTTCAATTTGCATAGGCCAAGGTCCCGCAAACAACCAGCATGATACTTCTTCTCGCACTGATCACCAATTATTGCTGTTTGGTTCATCAAAATTATCAACACTGAAATCATTTTCCCTCTTTCATCATCAGTATTATCTTTACAATTTAGACAATGCCAACCACTAGCTGGTACAGCGTGTAAGCCCAAGCAGGTTGCATGAAGGGCCCTAGGTCATCCATTGTAAAGGATCAAATCTCTTCCATCTCCACATATTGCACACATATCTCCTCTGGTAAGGTTTTGACCATTTGCCAAAGAGAGTTATATCATGAATTGTTAACCCGTTGGAAGTATATATATGTGGCGATAAGGTTGACGTCTAGCTACCATTCCAGCATGGGCTTCAAACTGTGAAGGGCTTATCTCTATATCATAACAACTGCAGACTATACCACTTCCTTGTTCGTAACCTCCAAATAAACTCCGTCTTTTGACATGGTAAGCCAACTTAGCATCATCTGGTAGGCCATGAGGCAGAAAAAGTAACTTGACCAAATTATTTGTGTGTCCAAGGTACAAGTTCGATGAACACAGTTTGAGAAACGGCTCTCAACCAAAGGACACAAGTTTTGTTTTTTTTATAATTAAATCCTGCTATGAAATTTTCTGTCAAGTAATCACAGCCTATTTTCCATTGATCTTCTCACTATTTGATAGGTAGCAGGCAAATAATAAGTGCTGGTTTCTCCTTCATCTTCATCGTATGCAACCTCTTCACATCCAAACTCTGTTCCAGTATCATATATGGAGGTTTCCACTTCTGAATTTGTTGAGGTAACAATCATATAATTGAAAACTAACTAAGAACTATATATATACTCTTCAAACATACTCTTGACACTCTCTTCCTATCAGGAATGAAACCCAAGATCTCTAGGATTTCATACTAAAGTATAGAGGTGTTGAACTTAACTTCAAGAATGTTTCCACTTTTATCGAAGAAAATCATATGTAGCTGAGCCGCAGTTTGAACAAAATGTCTTCCTCCTGAGATTGCGTGTTATACAAAATATCTCCGGATTTACTTCATGTAGATATGACAATATTACATATTGCCGTGACTCTAACAGACAGTATAACACCAGAAGAACCACTGGAAACACCATTAAGAAGCTTTATTATTCCTTCTCATGCGGTAAACTCTTCATTTCTCTAAACACTTTCCTCACCATATTCTTCTAAATTCTATTCTTTTGCGACAAGAACTGAGCTAACATGATCAATTATTTTCCATTATGATTTATTATACTTGACCCACTGATTTGATCTTTGTGATTTTCACCTTGTTTGAGAAACCTCAACTTTGGAGCACAAAAATGGATAGAAGAACGTGCAACCTCCTTCATGGAGGAGTGAAGCAGCAACATCACGTATTCTAACGTGAAGATGGAAGTTAATTCAAAACTTCATTGTTTCATCTCAGAGCAGGGACAACTGGAGGGTCATGATATAAAGTGCCTGAAACGGTGCATTTGTATAATGAGGATTTAAAAAGTCAACACTTTGTAATGACCTCTTTTCTTTTCGTTGTTGTCTTTTTAATCAAAAACAAAAGCCAAAAAGTTCTCAATACAGAGTTTTTGTCTGATAGTATTGACAGTTTTTTTTTCAATGGTACAGTTGGTTGTTGCTGTAATACGAATCAACAGGCCTTGGTCTGGTGTGGTCTTGGCGTACGGTTTGGTTTGGGGTCATTTGGTTTTGTTTCGTAGGTACAAATTATGTGGCTGGGTTGCCAAGTTTTGCAAAGTTATTGTTGCCGCTGCGGAGTCGTGTACGGATTGGCTGTTGGTGTAGCAGAATTGCAACAGAGGTGTACAAGTTGGCAAAGGTAGCTGTTGTTGTACGGTTTGATTTGCAGCTGAAAACAACTCGCGTGGGGTCCTTTGTGCCTTTTTTTTTGTGAAATATTTGTAATGAAGTTCTTCAATGCCTTGTAGTTTTCTGATTTTGCTATGTAATCTCCCTCTCAATTCTGTTGTGAACGAATTATTACCTTGAAGATATGAACTTTCTAATCAAACATGAATCCTGAGGCAAGCATGAGTCACTCCTCTTTTAAAGCATGAATTGTCATAATTTGCACAAATTTAAAATAAATCCAACCATGACTTATCTCGCTTAATTCTCATAACCTCAATACTTATCTAAGGATGTGGCTCCAAGAATATTGGAACACCAAATCAAAGATATTCCAAAAATCTCTTAAAAACGATTAACCATGCCTTGAAAGGAATCAAACCTATCACTTGAATCAATCATCTCTAACCCTCAATCATGAAATAAAATTCGCCAGACCAAGATCAAGTCAAACCTGACTGATTTCCAACCTTTACCGGGCCCACACATTGATACACTCATCCCTTAAATGAACCTTAATGATTACCACATACCACCGTCCTGCTAGCCTAAAAACACCTCATTTCCCTTCGACCCTGCCTTGTGACATCTTGAGTTTGGGGCAACAAGCAGAAACAACATATCTTTTGATTTTCAGATTAATGGTTGATGGAAAGATGTACAGACAAAAGATAAACAGGTAGGACGAATTTGGGGTATGACAGATGCCCCTATCTAATTGGCTTAGACTGAGTAAAATGAATGGCTATGACGCTCACTCTTTCAAGGTAGAAGACAATTAGATAAAAAGAAGACCCTGAATTTGTCTGAAAAGAATGAAAAATGCTTGGGAATGAAATACCGGATACCCTGCAAAGGTTGCCGACACCAAAAGGATGTTAGACCCACCACCAAAAGGATGATGAAACGAAATGAGATCAGCCCTTAACACCAAAAGGATGTAAGGGGATAGATAAGCTTCTCCCGAGAGATTGCCACTCATCACTGAAGACGGATAAGCTTCTCTGAAGAGATTGCCACTTATCGCTGAAGATGGATAAGCTTCTCTGAAGAGATTGCCACTTATCGCTGAAGATGGATAAGCTTCTCTGAAGAGATTGCCACTTATCGCTGAAGATGGATAAGCTTCTCTGAAGAGATTGCCACTTATCGCTGAAGATGGATAAGCTTCTCTGAAGAGATTTCCACTTATCGCTGAAAATGGATAAGCTTCTCTGAAGAGATTGCCACTTATCGCTGAAGACGGATAAGCTTCTCTAAAGAGATTGCCACTTATCACTGAAGATGGATAAGCTTCTCTGAAGAGATTGCCACTTATCACTGAAGATGGATAAACTTCTCTGAAGAGATTGCCACTTATCGCTGAAGATGGATAAGCTTCTCTGAAGAGATTGCCACTTATCGCTGAAGATGGATAAGCTTCTCTGAAGAGATTGCCGCTTATCACTGAAGATGGATAAGCTTCTCTGAAGAGATTGCCACTTATCACTGAAGATGGATAAGCTTCTCTGAAGAGATTGCCACTTATCACTGAAGATGGATAAGCTTCTCTGAATAGATTGCCACTTATCACTGAAGATGGATAAGCTTCTCTGAAGAGATTGCCACTTATCACTGAAGATGGATAAGCTTCTCTGAAGAGATTGCCACTTATCACTGAAGATGGATAAGCTTCTCTGAAGAGATTGCCACTTATCGCTGAAGATGGATAAGCTTCTCTGAAGAGATTGCCACTTATCGCTGAAGATGGATAAGCTTCTCTGAAGAGATTGCCACTTACCGCTGAAAATGGATAAGCTTCTCTGAAGAGATTGCCACTTATCGCTGAAGACGGATAAGCTTCTCTGAAGAGATTGCCACTTATCACTGAATATGGATAAGCTTCTCTGAAGAGATTGCCACTTATCACTGAATATGGATAAGCTTCTCTGAAGAGATTGCCACTTATCGCTGAAGATGGATAAGCTTCTCTGAAGAGATTGCCACTTATCACTGAACATGGACAAGCTTCTCTGAAGAGATTGCCACTTATCACTGAAGATGGATAAGCTTCTCTGAAGAGATTGCCACTTATCGCGGAAGATGGATAAGCTTCTCTGAAGAGATTGCCACTTATCGCTGAAGATGGATAAGCTTCTCTGAAGAGATTTCCACTTATCAGTGAAGATGGATAATCTTCTCTGAAGAGATTTCTACTTATCACTGAAGATGGATAAGCTTCTCTGAAGAGATTGCCACTTATCACTAAAGATGGATAAGCTTCTCTGAAGAGATTGCCACTTATCACTGAAGATGGATAAGCTTCTCTGAAGAGATTGCCACTTATCACTGAAGATGGATAAGCTTCTCTGAAGAGATTGCCACTTATCACTGAAGATGGATAAGCTTCTCTGAAGATATTGCCACTTATCACTGAAGATGGATAAACTTCTCTGAAGATAATGTCACTTATCACTGAAGATGGATAAGCTTCTCTGAAGAGATTGCCACTTATCGCTGAAGATGCTGGAGATAACTCACAGGGGAACGCCCATGAATTTATTGGAGATGCCCCTGTCTGGGCTGAATGTTTGATTTGAAGATCTTGATTAACCACGAGGTTGCAATACATCATGTGACACACCCATGGTCTTGAAAAGGTGCCCATTACTGGGCTGATAATGATCTTGGGACTCTTCAAGATTGATCTCGGATCTGATCTCGCACATGCTAATGCTGAATGATACAAATGTTTCATGAATGGAAATGGAAATGCAAATGCTGATGCACGGAGATGCAAGAGCTGGGGAGATATGATATGCTATTGGATATGCTTATGATGCAAGATGCTTACGAAGCCGAATGCGATGCGTATGATGTATAGGATTGCATGATTGCAGGAAGGTGATTGGAAATGCAGGTGCCGACATGGCGGACTTTGGTGGTGGAAAGTGAAGGATAAGCCTGATTTCCCGACATCATCCTTTCATGATGTAACAAAACCTGGAGGTGCTGATACCGTCAACTCGAAGCCTGCTCTGCCGGGTTTGACGACCTTGTCAGTCAAGTCGTTACAAGATTTAGAATTATGTTCCTGCGTACTCCTTAGAGTCATGGTCACCCTTTAGTTACCCTAAGAGGGTAAGTCATCCCTTAATCTAATTTACCATAATGTCATTATATGCGAAACCCGTCATCAAATAAATGAAACTTGCAACCAAAGGGTAAATAAAAATAGAAAAAGCTTTGATGAAAGTAATTTTATTGATGAAAACCCATAAATGGGAAAATTACAAAAGGAGGCAATTCCTAAAAGAGGTAACTGCTTTTAAAAGAGAAAATAAAGACTAAGACAATGTTGAAAATGGTCCCTGCCAAGTTTCAAATCCGCTATGGCCCATATGTCTCTGAAGACCCTTCACGCCTTGCTTTTGAGCGCCACGATCGAATTGATCTTTCTCAGTCGAGAGCTTGATGGTTATGGAGGATAATTCACACGTCTTTTCAAGATGCAGTTCTGCCTTTTCGAATCCCTAACTTTTGCCTAGGCCACCCTTTTAGGTTTTCAGCCTATCAGGATACTTTTTTTTTTACTTCTAGTCCCTAATTTTGCCTGAACCATTTTTATGGTCCACCAGGACGCCCATTTTTGCGTGGATTTTCTTTTTGGGTCCACCGGGCCTATCTTTTAAGTATAATATTTTTTAACTGCATCCGCATTCACAGGGGATGAGAGATCGTCACCATCCATGGTTGAAAGGATCAAGGCTCCTCCGGAGAAAACTTTCTTTACTATATACGGACCCTCATAGTTTGGTGCCCATTTTCCCCTTGGATCGACGTGAGTAGGTTGAATTTTCCTGAGTACCAAATCTCCAGCTTGGATGTGTCGTGGGCGAACCTTCTTATCAAAAGCCTTCTTCAATCGTTTTTGGTATAACTGTCCATGACAGATGGCCGTCATGCGCTTCTCGTCGATGAGATTAAGTTGGTCGAGTCTGGCTTGTATCCATTCGGCCTCATCTAGCTTGACGTCTGCCAAAATCCTTAAAGAGGGATTCTCTACTTCAATGGGCAATACTGCTTCCATGCCATATACGAGAGAAAACGGGGTTGCCCCTGTGGAAGTGCGCACTGAGGTGCGGTAGCCATGCAACGCAAACGGCAACATCACGTGCCAGTCTTTGTAAGTCTTCACCATCTTCTGGACGATTTTCTTAATGTTCTTATTTGCCGCCTCAACAGCTCCATTCATTTTAGGGCGATAAGGTGTTGAATTATGGTGTTCAATTTTGAAGTTTTTGCACAACTCTTTCATCATCTTATTGTTGAGGTTTGAACCGTTGTCTGTAATGATCTTGTTCGGGATTCCATATGGACAAATAATCTCTTTCTTGATGAAGCGAGTCACCACTTGCTTAGTGACGTTGGCATAGGACGCAACTTCTACCCATTTGGTAAAGTAATCGATGGCCACTAAGATAAAACGGTGCCCATTTGAAGCGGTTGGCTCGATGCGTCCGATTACATCTATACCCCACATAGCGAAAGGCCAAGGCGAAGTCAAAATATTCAGAGGGAGCGGTGAAGTATGGACCTTCTCTGCATAAATTTGGCATTTGTGGCATGACTGGACATGGAGACAACAATCCGTTTCCATCGTCATCCAATAGTATCCCGCCCTCAGAATCTTTTTAACCATAGTATGACCACTAGCATGTGTCCCAAAAGATCCTTCATGCATTTCATTTATAATACGTTCTGCTTCGTGCTTATCCACACATCTGAGTAGAACCGAATCGTAATTCCGCTTGTATAACACGTCACCACTGAGGAAGAACTTTGAGGAGAGCTTTCTGAGATACTTCTTGTCAGTGATAGTTATGCCTTCTGGATATTCTTATGTCTCTAGATATCGCTTGATATCATAGAACCAAGGATGATCATCAATTTTAGTTTCTTCCACATCGGCCGCTAGGCAATAAGCGGGTTCGTCCAAATATTCCAAACGGATGGATGGCGCCTCATTCTCCCACTTGACTTGAAACATAGATGCTAGTGTTGCTAGAGCGTCAGCCAACTGATTTTCTCCTCTGGGAATGTGATGGAAAGTGATCTTATCAAAGTACGGGATTAGCTTCAAGACATGATCTTTGTAAGGAATTAACTTGAGGTCCAGTATTTCATACTCCCCTTTAATCTGGCATATGACAAGCGCGGAATCTCCATAGACTTCTAGAATCTTGATTCTATTATCAATTGCAGCCTGAATTCCAAAAATACAAGCTTCATATTCGACCATGTTGTTAGTACATTCGAAGCATAATCTGGCGGTGAATGGCAAGTGAAAGCCAGTTGGAGAAGTGATGATTTCCCCAATTCCACAACCTTTGGCATTTGCGGCACCATCGAACACGAGCATCCATCGCGATCCTGGTTCGGGTCCATCATCTGGGCCTGGCGTGGCATAATCTCTGGCAAACATGACGTCTTCATCGGGGAAATCGAAGCGCATGGACTGGTAGTTGTCCATAGGTTGGTGGGCAAGGTATTCAGAGAGCACACTTCCTTTGATAGCTTTCTGCGTAACATACTGGATGTCATACTCTGTTAACACCATTTGCCAACGAGCTACTCGCCCGGTGAGAGCGGGCTTCTCGAATATGTATTTGACAGGATCCATCTTGGAGATCAACAAAGTCGTATGGGTGAGCATATATTGTCTCAAGCGTTTTGCTGCCCAAGCCAATGCGCAACATGTCTTCTCGAGCATTGAATATCTCGTTTCACAGTCATTAAACTTCTTGCTGAGGTAATAGATTGCATGCTTTTTCCTGCCGGTTTCATCATGTTGTCCCAACACGCATCCCATGGATCCCTCTAGCACAGTCAGGTACATGATCAGGGGTCGTCCGGGTACTGGAGGCATTAAGATCGGCGGTTCTTGTAGGTATTCCTTTATCTTCTCAAAGGCTTTCTGACAATTATCGTTCCACACCACGGCTTGATCCTTTCGAAGTAATTTGAAGATGGGCTCACAAGTGGCCGTTAGATGAGATATGAACCTGGCGATATAGTTCAACCTCCCAAGGAACCCTCGGACTTCTTTTTCAATTTTGGGTGCCGGCATCTCTTGAATAGCTTTGACCTTATCTGGATCGACTTCAATCCCTTTTGGCTCACAATAAAACCTAGCAGTTTACCAGATCTTACACCAAAAGTGCATTTGTTGGGATTTAATCTCAGCTGGAATTTCCTTAATCGGGCGAATAGCTTTTCCAAGTGGATGAGGTGTTCTTCCTCAGTCTGGGATTTTGCAATCATATCGTCTACATAACACTCAATCTCTTTATGTATCATGTCATGGAAAAGAGTGACCATTGCTCGCTGATATGTTGCGCCTGCGTTCTTAAGCCCAAACGGCATGACCTTGTAACAGAAAGTTCCCCATGGAGTGATGAAAGTCGTCTTTTCCATATCTTCGGGCGCCATCTTAATCTGGTTATATCCAGAAAATCCATCCATAAATGAGAAGACAGAAAACTGGGCCATGTTGTCTACTAGCACATCAATGTGTGGCAAAGGGAAGTCATCTTTCGGACTCACTCTGTTAAGGTCTCTATAATCTACACACATTCGCACCTTCCCATCCTTTTTAGGTACTGGGACAATATTCGCTATCCATTGTGGATAGTTGGATACTGCCAGAAAACCAGCGTCTAATTGCTTTTGTACTTCCTCTTTGATCTTGAAGGACATCTCTGGCTTTGTTCTCCTCAACTTTTGCTTCACCGGCGGGCAGCCTTCCTTGAGAGGTAGTTTGTGCATCAATATCTCTTCATCTAGACCGGACATATCTTTGTAAGACCAAGCAAATACGTCAACATACTCTCGAAGCAATATTATCAGTTTTGACTTAATCTCTGACTCCAAAGCTGCGCCTATCTTGATTTCTTTGGCATCCTCTTTAGTTCCCATGTTGATGACTTCGACCTCTTCTTGGTAGGGCTGAATGACCTTTGACTCCTGTTTCAATAGTCTAGCTAGCTCTTCTGGGAGATCACAATCTTCCTCGCAGTCTTCGTCGGCTTGGTAGATCGGGTTATCAAAGTCATATTGGACCATAGCGGGGTCGTTATTGACAGGAGCAAGGGAAGATCTGCACGATGAATGACTTCATGCTTTATTATTTTTTTATTATTTTTAGAAAAGGTTGACAGAACAAAGGAAAATAAAACAAAACATTGTCTTTCAAAGATAATTTTATGTGCAAAAAGTAAAAATGAAAGAAAGAGAGTGTAATTGGATGCGAAAGTTTATTTATTGATGATAAGTTGTGCTTTAGAAGCAAAAGGCCCTACAACATGATCCATATGCCTTGGGCAGAGCATATGATTTTTTTTTAGATAAAATAAAAGGGAATTACTCGTCTACTAGAGTAACTTCGGGGATTTCAACGACTCTCCAATTGTTCAAAGTTTGATTAGGCGTCCTAGGATACACCATACACAGCTCTTCATGATCTTCGGCTTCAGTTTCCAAAAACATGACTTGACCATCGACAAGGTGGCCTCCACTAGTAAAAACCAACGGAGTTGCAAGCTCTTTGCCCTTATCAGTTGCATTCTTCTGCTTGTAGCCTAGACCAGCTCCATTTTTGTTGACGGGCAATTCCAACACCCTGCTTGTAGCCACGATGTTCTCTACAGTCTTCTTTTCTTCCAATACATCTTCTTCTGCCACCTTCTGTCCGTTGAGAAAAACAGTTTCATCGTATAACCAAGGTACAACTTTCGTGCTCTTGTATGGAAACGGAGATGGGGCCGAAATGACCAGCTGGTTCATTGATGGTGGAGACATAGGTATCTCAACTGGATCATACGGGATCGGCAGTGGGATAGAAGTATGTCCATACATGTTGTCCCATTCTTCCTCATCGCACGGTATGGTCAATGGTGTGTGGTTCGAATTGTCAAATGGGATCCAAAGCTCATATCCATCATCATATGGTATCTCCAATGTTTCGAACGGAATTTCAAGAGTAGCAACTTCCTCAATCTTTGATAGTTGTTCTGCTACTAATACACCCTGCTCAATCAGGCTTTGTATGCCTTTCTTCAACTCAGTGCATCCTTGAGATCCGTCCATGCAAACATGGCAATTAGTTGAACAACCTGGGTAAATGTTTTTCAATAAGAGTTGCTCCTTAATAGTGGAAAGTGGGGTCCTCAACTTCTCAATATCTGAAATTAATCGGATCCCCTTAGAGCCTTCAATCATGTTTGTTGAGTGGTGAGGTGGCATTGGATTAAACTTGATGTTCGGAGTATTTCGGGTAAAGTTTATCGCTTTTGAATCGATAAGATTTTGCACAATGTATTTTAAAGCCTTACAATTCTCAATGTTATGGCCTGGGGCTCCAGAGTGGAATTCACATCTCGCATTCACGTCGTAACCGTAGGGGAGAACAGCCGGAGGATCTTTCATTTCCCTAAGTTGAACGAGACCTCCTTTCAACAAGAACAGAAGCAATTTGGCGTAGGTGGACGGAATTGGATCAAGCCTTCTTTCTGGTTTTCTCTGCCCTTGATACTGATTTTGTCTTGGTTGATAGGGTTGTTGTTGTCGATTTTGCTGAGTCGCAGGCTGATTTGCCGGAATGGAAAGTGGTTGCTGTGGAGCAATGGCAACAATGTGGTGATAACCTTGGTGAGTTCTCCCTCTATTGGTGAACACAGCACTAGCTTCGCCTTCCCTTTTCTTAACGAAACCCTGATAGGGCTTCTTGACCCCACTTGCAGATCCGCCTGCAATCTGAATTTTTCCCGCCTTCATGAAACTCTCTAATCTCTCTCCAGCCATGACAAGTTCAGAAAACACCGTGGAGGTTGTGGATGCTAACCGCTCAAAGATCGGTCCTTGTAGCGTACCCATGAATAGGTCTGTCAGTTCTTTCTCCATCAACGGAGGTTGTACCCTTGCAGCTACTCCCCTCCATCTCTGTGCGAAGTCTTTAAAACACTCATTCGGCTTCTGGGTCAAATTCTGAAGTTGCATACGATTCGGAGCCATGTCCGTATTATACTGATAATGCTTCACGAAAGCGTCTGCTAACTCTTTCCAGCTTCTCACATTGGATCGTTCAAGGTGCATATACCATTCTAGGGACGCCTCTGTTAAGCTATCTTGAAAGAAATGGATCAACAGCTTCTCGTCATCAGAATAGGCGGCCATCTTCCTACAGTAAGACCTTATGTGGGTCTTAGGACAACTTTTACCCTTGTATTTCTCGAAGGTTGGAATTACAAACTTCGGAGGTATCTTAACTCCGGGTACAAGACATATTTCAGCAGCATCCAGTCCCAAAACATCGGGGCCTTGCAATGCCCTTACCACCTCTTGTAAGGCCTTGAACTTTTTCTCCAACTCAGCGGTTTGGGGTGCACATGCTTCAGCTGAATTCTCATAGAAGCCTTCATGTTCATCATACTGGACGGGTATTGGGATCGCAGTGCCATGAGGTTTAGTAGTACCGACTGGCGGAGGGACGGTGTTGATAGGTACGGCACCGACAGAAGTAGGAATTGCCCCAACAGGGGTTGGGGTGGCCTCAACAGGAATTGGAATTGCACCACTTGCATTGGGAATTGCACCAGCCACAGTCTGATTAGCGCTCCTCTCTGCTGCTTGCCTCATCTCCTCTTGACTGCTGGCCATGTTCTGAATCACCTCCATGAGTTGATTCATCTGCGTTTTCATGCCTAGCATCTCGCTCCTCATAGTAGCCTGGTCTTGCTCTATCTGATCCATGACTCTCTTCTAGTTATTCCTTGTATTATACCGATGTCGTGAAGTCAGCTTGCTTTACTCTTTCTGAAAGGGGTAAGCGGCGTGTAAGGTCGGGTTGTAGGAAATGCAAAAAGAAAATGCGCAAACGTATGCAAAATGCTCGAGAGACTTTCGAGGCTTGTGATTATCATTGGTATCATAGAATCATGACTGAATAATAAAGAAGTGCACAATTTAGACCAAAAAGCAAACTTTCATTAATTTTAGGAAAATTTCATACAGACAATTGCTGAATAAGCCGAAACTAACAAGTCATGCTACAAGAAAATAACTGAATAACTAAAATTCTCTCTTTTGGAGACATTCTTCAAGCTTCTTCGTTTCGAACATGAATCTTCTAACCATTTGGTCGCAGAGCTGGAGAAAGTGGTGAATAGCAGGAGGGATATCATTTCCTTCCAAGTCTTGAATTGCGCTTTCCAACCTCCATGGAATATCACGGATCATGAGGTTGCAATGCTCCACCAGATTGTTATACCTAGCACGACACATGTCTAGAGTCGACTGGTAATAGCAAATAGAATCCACGTGGGTGTCCAGCAATTCATTGAGTTGAGCCTCCTTCTGGAGCCACTGAGCACTATCCCTTTGCAAGTCGTCGAAGCGATTCCTCCATAGAGTAGTTGTTTCTTGGGCAGTCTCCAATTCCTGACATTTGTTGTTCCACATGTCAGGAGTGACATATGAAGCCCTAAATGCTTCCTCCTTGAGTCTTCGTTCATCCTCTACTAGGGTCAAGGCGTTTCTCAGTTGCTTTTCGAGATTCCCAATATCAGCTTCAAGATTCTCTCTTGTCTCCTTTTTCTCAGCAGAAGCTAGTTCAAAGAGATGCCATGCTCTATCACAAGAAGCCTTAGTCTCTTTTAGGCGTTGCCGAAGAGTTGTCAATGATGTATCAGCTCCTTCGAAACCCTGCTGGTACTTGACTCTCATGTCTGTTTCTAACTTTAATTTCTTGCTGCTCTCAGTCGCCCGATCTTGTTCAAACTCTACTTTCCTCTTGTACTGACCATTTTCCACATTCGCTCGGTGAATTTCAGCTTCGAGGTCCTGATTTTCTTTAGTCAACCTCTCTACCACTTGCTTCAGTTTCTCGTACTCTTCCATAGATACATGGGTGGGAGCAGGAGGTCCTTCTCGCATCGATGGTTCTGAGGGAAATAGCAGCAACCTTTCGGCCACTCGGGCTAGCAACCACTGGTTGTATGGCTCCTTCACCACACAATTCTTCGCCTTCAACTCTTGCCTTCCCTTCGTGTGAATCTTGCTCCATGCTTTAGCAATCTTTCTGGCAAAAGCAGGATCTTCTGTTGTGGCAAGTAAAAAAAAGCTCTGAACTTTCTCTGCTTCGGGCTCATCTTCCATAGCATAGCCCAATTGGCGCAATGCCATGACTGGGTTGTAGTTGATACAACCAGCCCTACTGACTAGAGGCACATTACCGAATTCCCCACAACTAAAAATAATCTCCACATCGTAGTACTCTTGAGAGTACCAAGCAATATCGTTGGCCTCTAGAGACATAATACGTTGAGACCATTTCAGTTTCTTCTTGTTTTCTACGAACGGTCCTTTCTTCGGCAGGTGGGAAGCATACCATTTAAACAGTAGGTGAGAACAGCATTGGACCATTCCTGACTTCTTTTCACTTCTCCAATGAATAGAATGGTAAACATCAACGAGGAGGGTAGGAATGGGATTCCTTTGCATGAAGAGAATGATAGCAGCTATGTCTATGAAATTGTCTACATTTGGAAAGAGGACAATCCCATAGATCATTAGAGCAACGACAATACCAAATCTTTCCCAATCTCCCATAGTCTTTTACTGAGCAGCTTTATCTAGCAGAAATTTCAAAGGAAAACCTTGAACCCCTCCTTTATTGGCTAGCCCCTCTTTGACTTCCTCTTTGGTCATACGTAGAGTAAGAGCAATGGCAGGAGGTTTTGGTTCTTCTTCCAAGCCTGTGTATATAGGTTGATCCTTAATCTTGATGTTCAAAATGTGAGAATATTCCTCAAGAGTAGGAGCCAAATGATAGTTTTGAAAAGTGAAACACCTGAGAGGTGCGTCATAGAACTGAGCCATAGCGAACAAACCCCAAGTATCGACCCTAGAATGGAGGAGATCAAGCAATTTTCCATACTTCCCCTGAAAGTTGATCTTGATAGCCTTTGGTACGTCAATCAAAATGTCTTGAATTAGTTCCAGTTTTGGTTCTCTAAACTTGATGGAATTTGTGCTTCTCTTTCTTTGGTCAGTCATTGTATTCACCAATACCTGAGATAATCACAGTCTCTTAAGTCCCTTGATATGCGAAAAATGATATGTAATGTAATGTTTTATGAATGCACATGATAAAGAACACAAAGCGAGATCAAGATCACTGGTCCTGCAAAACAACACAAAAAATATCTCTCCCATCGGGTGGGTTATCTATTGGTTTGTAAGAGGGCATCCCAAAGGCTTTTAAACAAAATCCCATGCACTAGCCCTCAAAAGTTTTCCATCATAACGACTACTCGTAAGACGGTAATCCCTTCAAAGGATGAACACAGAGTCATGTCTTAGCAACCTTTCGAATAAGGTTCTACAAAGGTCCTCAGAGTCACGGACTCCCACGTCGGAAATAAAGACGTCATTACGACTACACGTAAGACATAATCATTCCAACGGGGTCTCATCTGAGTGGTGGAATTCGATCCAACTCAACGAGTCCTAAGTGTTGCACCCTAAAATTTGCTCAACCTTCTTCACTTGGTTTATGTTTCAATTGCATTAGCATTTGCATATAGAGTCATGTACATAGCCTAATCATCTGCATAGCATAGCATAGCAAGTCATCCAACAAGGTACCAAGCACTATTCTCATCTCTATGAGCCTATCAAGAGGTTATTGTTCAAATTCAAGCATATCCAAGTCATCAGAAAGAAATTGAAGTCTAAGAAGTCAGTGGATCAAGCAGTGAATCTATCTCCTATCTGAGGGTATCTGAAGATCATCAAAGAAGTTGTGAGCTGTGAATTGAGCATGGAGAGTATCTAGACATCATGGGAGACATGGAAAGTCATTTGGAGAAGGAGGCAAGTCATTTAGATGATCACAAGAGTTGCAGTTGAAGACAGTCAACTAGGGTTTCATCTGGGTCAACTCTAGGTTAATTGATTAATTGAAGGGCATCAAGGGCTATTAGAGAGATGTGGGGTTCATCATTTGACATGTAGAGAAGGATGTGGTGTTGTGCCAAGAAGAATTCAAGAGAAATCAAGGAGAAGAGGAGTTTCTAAGTTAGGGTTTCTGTGTAAAATCACCTGATTTAGGTCAAACTTCCTAGCCAGATAAGTCAAAATGCAAGCTTCAAATAGATCCTTGGTCAACATGAAACTTGTAGAGCATCTGAAGACCTTTAGTTTGAGTGGTGGAATACATCAAGGAGATTTATAGAACTCAAGTTATGGTCCTTGCAAGTTACAGGTCATCTGAGGTATCTGAAATTTTGTCTGTGAAAGTTACTTGTCTTCCAAGCAACTTTTACCCCTCAAGGAGATTTCAAATGGATTTCTGGTAAACATAAGAGTTGTTCCTAATTGTCTTAGCTTTCTATAAAGGTATGGTATGACTTCATCTGATTTGTGGAACTCTACTTATGGTCTTGGAAAGCAAAGGGTATTTTGGTCATCTGAGAATTACAGGTCATTTCAAGCCTATGCCCAAAACTCATAGAAGGAAGCTTCAAATGAAAAACTTCACAACATAAAACTTGCTCCAAATGACATTTTAAGTCTAGAAAAGTGATCATGAAAGATTGGAAAGGCTCATAGCTCAAGGTTTCCAATTTGGTGAATTTAATGAATAAAAAGTGACCTAAAATTGAGATTTTTCATAATTTGGCCAAATGGGGTGAAATTATAGGTCGTTTTGATTGGAAAAAATGTTTTAAGAACATTGGCAAAAGTAGATTTTTGAGTTTGGTTAAAGATTTGGAAGTTACGCTTGGTTACTTACAAAAGAAGTTACATAATCCAAAATTCAAGGAAAGTGTGCATGGGAAGTTTCTACAAAGTTCTAGAGGTTTCTAATCTCATCTATATATTGCATTGAGTAGCTTCATGCAATGGTTGGTGAATCATTGTGATCAAAATACCAAGTTACACTTCATTCTTCCATTTTGCAAATTCATCTCAAACTTCATCAAATCTTCACCAATTTCCAAATTTCTTGATTCAATCATCATCTAAATCATTCAAGGATCAAGTTTCCATCAGAATTTGGTTGAATTGAAGAAGAGATCGTGCTATCCAACTTCACCTTTCAAAGTGCAAGAGAAAGTGGTTACAAGAATCCAAGAGGTTTGAACAAGAACTTTTGCATACAGAATCAAGGATCAAGTGTGTGGATCGAGTTCAGAGCATTGCAAGCATTGGATCAAGAGAATTCTACCTTTGTTTTCATCATCAAACCAGGTTGGTGTTTCCCTTCGAATTTCTTGATTTAGTTAGAATCATAGAGGATTAGTAGGTTAGAATGGTGAGGATTAGTTAGGTGACTGATTCTGGTGAGTTTGAGACCAATTCATGGATGTTGCCATTGGAGTGCAAAAACTGTTAGGGCTTATAACTGTTAGATTAAAGCACGATAGTCTTAGGTTTGTAGCTCAAAATGATCAGTGAAATGTGTAGATCGTGTTAGGGTAATAATTAGCAAGAATCCTCAAGTTTGATATCAGTGTAAATTGGTGAAATCAGCACCTTCTACCTATCGGGTTTGAAGTTTGAGTGAGTTTTAGAAGAGGATATTATCATGGTTATGTAGAGGGGAAGAAGTAGAGCAACTTTGCTCTTTACAAATTTTGTTTTCATGGAGACTCGAGGTTGTAGGAGAAGATGGAAGATGGAGTCATGAAGTTGCATGCAGGGTTCATCCATGGGGGAAACCCTAGTTCTGTGGGGAAGATAAAGGAGGACCGTTAGATGCAAGCCAAGACTTTGACTGAACCTAGGATCTGAAGGCCACGATTTAAAACGAAATGTGGAGGGAACTCTGGGTGCCAAACGCACCTTTTCATTAAACCCAATCTGATGGGCTCAAATTTCCAATGCTAATCCCACCCCCTAGTTGCCAGGCCCAATGAGATTATAACTGAAGTTCTTGCTATTGGCACCGTTTGCTCTTTTTTTTTAATTTTTTGTTGTGTTTTCTGATCACTGGGCCCAGACGCGCATTGCTAGACGCGCCCCCCAGTCTGGGCCCATCTCTTATTTTCAATTGAAATAAATACTTTCTGCACCCCATATCCAACTTTAATCCACATTATTTTCTTTCATTTTTTTTTATTCTTTGAAAAATCATAAGTAAATGAAAAATGCTTGTTTTTAATTGGTTGTTTTTGCATATTTTTCATATTCTTGTCAATAAAATTATCACATAAAAAAATTGGTATTTAATTTTATTTTTATATTTTTAGTATATTTTTCTTTTAAATAGCTTTTTAAATGTTTAGTTTAATGCATGATATTGATGATTTTGGTTTGGTTAGATGCTTTAACATTTTTGACCCATTCTTTTTAGGTTGATTAGCTTAAACCTTTAGCTTGTATATGAAATTTAATTCATGATTTTAGAACTTGATTTTAGATGATTTGTTTAGGTGTGATTAGAAGAACCAAAACTAGGGTTTAGGAGATAACATAGGTGTGATGAATCATTTCTTTTAGGAGTTGTAGTTTGAATCTTTGGGGTATGGGACTATAGGGATTATGGGTAGATAATAGATCCCTTAGAAATTACTAGGTTTCCCCTATTCTACTATTACTATCAGTATATTGCTTGCATTTGCTTGACTGTGTGGTGTGCCCTCTCTAGGGTTATTTCATTTGTCTGTGTGGGGTATTGGGTTTGCTTGGGGATTGGTAGAGCTGAAGACTGTGATGATGAAGTCCATTGGAGATTAAGAGATTGAAGACCAACTTCCAGAGTTGATGAGGAGAGCATCTTGCTAGCATCTGTTGAAGAGTATAGGATTTAGGAGCTAGGCAGAGCTCTAGAGTAGAAAACTTGATTCACAAGTATGGAAGGTCTTGTTTGCCTCCATTCTTTCTCTATGATTCAAAGTCTCTTTCAAATATCCACCTCCTTCCTTTGGAAGGATTAGTGAATGTATTTGAATGATAGAACTTTTGAGAGAAACTTGTCTGTATACTGTTAACAGTTAATGAGCCACCCTTGGTAGGCAGTTGACTGTTTAACATTCATTTCATCTTGTTGACTGATATTCATCTTGAAGATTGAGACTTGAAGAAAAGCCATTGCAGATTGAAGACAGAGGCCTTGCTTGAAGGAGTGAAGATAAAGACTGATGCTTGCTTAAAGCTTGTAGCTGTTTGGAGATGACTTGAAGACAGATGTTGATGCAGAGCTGCTGTGGCTGTTTATCTTTTGCTGATTATAATTTCTGATGTATTGATTGGTTTTCCCTGACTGTATTGCTTGATGTTTAACCTGTTAGGTTGAAAGTGAATTCTGTTCACTTTTGCCTATTGTTTTCTAGGTTCGAGGTCGAGTGGGACTCCCTTGCCTCGCTTGTATTGCTGCATCCATGCATTTTACTGCTTTATTGTATATATCTGCTATTGTTTCTGTTTCCGTCTATTCCCTTAGGATCTCTGTTTCTCTCTGTGCAAGAGAGGAGCATGATAGACACTAGGTCTTAACCCATGCATGATAACATTAGGTTAGTTTGATTCCCTTCGCAACCATAGGTTAGAGTTCCGTCTCTCCTTTCTCAAAACAAACAGAAAAACACAATAAATATTTCAAACACAATAAAAAACACTTCTTCCGTAAAAGAATGTGAACTCATCAAAACGTCATTTTTGTTCGCTTGGACTGCTAATCAGAAAAACCCTTTTTCAGAAGGAATAAAAACAATCAAGATAGACTTGTGTCGTACGTGGCCCGAACTACGTTTGCTCTGATCTTTCATGCTGTATGAAAGTACGTAGGCATGGGATGCGATATCCTAGCGAGCAACCTTCCCCTCCTTTCCCGTAGGTAGGCGAACTACGTTGACTCTGATTTCTTGTTCCAGACGGGAATACGTAGGCATAAAGTGCGATACTTTGCCGAGTCATTTTATTTTCTTTTAACCCCTGACCTGTAGAGTAGATAGAATAACAATCCATACCCGAAAACAAGCGTGGATCCCGTCGAGTACGACGGACGTGAGGGGTGCTAATACCTTCCCCTTGCGTAACCGACTCCCGAATCCAGGTTGTGGTTGCGATGACCATACCTTTCCCGTCTTTGCGGTAGGTTTACTCTGAGCGTTTCCTTTCCCTCCTATGGGATAAATAACGCACGGTGGCGACTCTTCTGTTCAGCCGGCGCCGATTTTCGCAGTAGCGACAGCTGGCGACTCTGCTGGGAATCCAACGTCCCCTGGCTGCTAAAGACTGCGATAGTTCCTTATGCATTTGGGATCCAACGTCCCTTAAGCGAGTCAATCCTAACGCTTGTTTTCCTGTCGAGGATTTTGTATGGATTTATATTTCTATCATTTACTTTTAGCATTATATTATTGTTATTATTGTTGTATTGGGGTTGTGACGGGTGATTCTATGATTGAGAGATAAGCCGGACCTGGGCTTGAGTGCACCTAGAATTAGAGTAGAAAGTAGTGGTCGCATGCCGGCTTTGCTTGCATTAGTGTCTCACGAAATCTACACTCGGACGAGGTTCTTCTGGTTGACTTCTTTTTCTACCCTTTGGGTCGAAGGGGTTGTTGGTTAGCTGAATTGTCGACTCCGGGAACCGATCATTTGGAAGTTGGCTAAGTGAGGCCTCTTCAGGATTTGATGATGCCACTCCTTCTAGGAATCGTATCATTAACCCCGAAAGTTTGTGACGCCGACGAACGCATAGGATGCCATACCATTGTCAGTTACTAGGACACCTACCTGTGAGAGGGTTTGGGGTTATGCAGGTAACTAGACCTTCAGATACCGGTTATTTCTTGATCTGAGATCCTGGGTATTTATGGAGAGTTATGAGGTCTGTCAGAGACCAGTTGGAGTTATGATATGAGGTCTGTCAGAGACCAGTTGGAGTTATGATATGGGGTCTGTCAGAGACCAGTCAGAGTTATGTTGTGGGGTCTATCAGAGACCAGTGTTGGAGCTTTGTCTTGGGTCTGTCAGAGACCAGTGTTTGAGGAATTCTGGAGAGTCTATCTGAGACTTTTGATATGGTTCAGGCTTCTCAGCTATGGCATTTGGTCCCTGTTGCATGTTATTTGCATTGCATTGTCTGCATAATCATCATCATTGCATCCCATTAACGTGTGTCTGTGCTGCAGGTGCATTTGCATATTCCCTGGTTCTAGTGCCCGGAATTCGGCTCATTGATCATGGCTGGTTTGAGGAAGACAATTGCGTATAAGCTACCTACACCTGACATTACTCCCTTACTTGGTCTGATGTCCCTTGCTGATGAGGAGGTTAGGAGAAGTTTCAGGATGAGTCATGGAAGATTGCTGAGATTAGTCTGCAAGCCAACCGCTGTTGAGATGAATGGGCTGTACACCTTGATGCAATTCTATGACCCGGCTTTGAGGTGTTTCACGTTTACTGACTTTATTTTAGGCCCTACCATTGAAGAGTATGTGGAGTTTACTGAGCTACCAGTACAGAACAAGGTCCCCTTTATTCACTCTGCTGCTGAGCCTAAGTTGGAGGATTTAGCTAAGGCCTTGCACATGAACGCTGCTGAACTATTAGTGACTTCTTGGCTTGGGGTTCCAGGTTTCTCCCTTGATTTTCTGGTTGGCAAAGCTCAAGAGTATGCCAAGAACGGTTGCTGGATAGTCTTTAATGCTATCTTGGCTCTATGCATTTACGGAATAGTGCTGTTTCCCAACTTACCCAATTTTGTGGACTTGGACGCTTTCCATCTGTTCGCTGCTAGCAACCCGGTGCCCACTTTGATCGGAGATCTCTATCATTCATTGCACTACAAAAATGAAAATAGAAGAGGAAAGACTGTTTACTGTTGTGCGCCGCTGTTGAACATGTGGTTTAAGAGCCATCTTCCCTTGAAGGGACCTTTTGTGGATAGTGCAACTACAGCTAACTGGCCAGAGCGCCTGACGAGGCTATCTTCTGAAGACATTGAGTTGTTTGACCGAGATTTGTTGGGGTCTGAGCTTATTTTCAGTTGTTCTGGGTATCCTAATGTTCCTTTAATAGGAAGAAAAGGGTGTATCAATTACAACCCTTCTCTGTTTGTTCGCCAGTTTGGATACGCGCTGAAGAACCCACCAAAGGAGGAAGAAGTACAGGAATCTCTGTACTTCACCGGTGATTTGAATGGAGAGTTACTAGCTAAGCTTCAGCACGCATGGACGCGTATCAACAGAAGAGGGAAGCCGCTGTTGGGGAAGAATGATTGTCAGGCTTATGCACCCTACAAGGTTTGGATCCAAGAGAGAGCAAGACAGTTGCAGATGCCATTCCCAGCTGCACCAGTCCCTGTTCATATTCCGGTGGAAGAACCAACCACTGTTACTAGGGAGGCCTACGAGCAAGTTGTGAAAGAAAAAGAAGACTTGATGAAGATCAATGAAGGGTTAGAACAGGAACTGGCTCAGATGCGCAGTGAGAAAAACAAGGTTGTGCATGCTTTCCAACAGCAGATCGAACTAGTAAACAGGCTAGGTGCTGAGTTGACTGAAGAGAGGAAGAAGCGCGAACGTCTGGGTCAGGAGTTCAGAAGCTCTCATGACATGTAGGAGTCCAAAAAGAAAGCACTCGACACCGCACACCGAGAAATCTCTTCTTGTAACAAGACTTGGAATGCTACGCTAACCAACAATAAAAAGAGGGAAGATAAATTGAAGCAGCAAATTTCCGACCTCGAAGAGCAGTTGAAGGCTAGAATTAAGAAGTATGAAGAAGAGGTGATGACCAGGTATAGTCTCCAGAATGCTTTGAACAAGGCCATCAAAGGCAGGAACGAAGCTGTGTCTCAGAAGCGGAAGCTAGAGGATCGCTTCGGAGAAGGGGCATGGGAGGAAACCGCTGGTGACGTGCGACGTGTTCTCAAGAGAAGAAACCAACTTGTTGAGGGTCTGCTTACCCGACCAAGTCATCCAGAGACTAAGAAGTTACTAGAGGAGTATCAGGCTTATGAGTGTACTTGACTGTTGCATGTATTAACTTGTATGCTTTATTTGCATAGTGCTGACCATCACCAGGATTGTTGGTTGAGGTCATGCCTTCTTATTGTACTCAGTGATTTTGTATTCTTGGCTTATTGGATTTCTCTGCAATATATGAGGCGTTTTCTTTGATTCGGCTCCGATCACCGTATTGCTAGCACTGTCACTGCACTGGCACCTTCACACTAGAATCGGGGGAATGAGTTTCCCTAATGCACAGACACATTGCATTGCATTCATATTCATATTGCATTACAGGTGATCATTGGATGGTATCTTATTTCTTGCACTGCACCAGGTCTTTTCAGGATTGAAGATCAGCGCCCGCACCGATACTCCACTCGTACCAACTGTCGAAGAATCATGGATCAAATGCAGAATGAGATGCAAGATATGCGTGAGAAGCTGGCGCTCTTCATGCAGACAATGGAGACTATTGCAAAAGGTCAGGAGAATTTGCAAGCTTTGGTGCAGCCTCTGTTGGTCAGAAATGCTGGACACGGAAATAAGGATCATCAGTCTGTGCGAGTCGACACTGTTTATGGGGATGGTACTCCCACACCAGTGGCTCCACCTGTAGTCAACATGCCTGCTGTCAATGTCAACAACGATACTGCTGCTGGGAACGGTAACGTTGGAATTGGGAACGAGACTATCGTTAACAATGTTGGGCTTGGAGATGTTAACCTGGGTGATAATATGGGAGGCAATGGCTTCGGTAATGCTGGATTTGGCTTCAATGACCAGGGGTTCGATAATACTGGGAAATATGGTTTCAATGCTCAAGGCTTCGGGCAGGACGGATTTGGTATGACTAATCAGGGTTATGGAGGATTCGGGAATGGAAATGGCGCTGGGTTAATGACTTTTGGACCTGCTGGAGTTGCTCCGGGGTACGGTAACAAAGGGCGAGGCCCGGTAATGAATCAGGTTAGAGCTGGCCGTAACAATGGATACGATGGGTATGGAGCTGGGAATGGTAACTGGCAAGAAGATCAGCAAGAGGACGCTTTCTCCGGTGGAGGTTTCGAGGGGCCTATGGATGACTCCCAGAGGATCAGAATGCTAGAGGAGCAGATGAGGGGGGTCGTGAATCAAAGTGTTGTGGGCTTAGATATGTCAACAATGGGTCTAGTGCCTGGCTTGAGGGTGCCGATCAAATTCAAAGCTCCCACATTTGACAAGTATAATGGGGACACCTGTCCGAAGGTGCACGTGCGGTCATATTACAGAAGGATGTCGGCGTATTCTAATGATGAGAGGATGCTAATGCATTTCTTTCAAGATAGCTTGTCAGGCCCTTCCCTCGAGTGGTATATGGGATTGGAACCAACTCATATAAAGACATGGAAGCAGCTGGCAGAAGCATTTGTAGCTCACTATAAGTATAACAACGACTTGGCACCCAACCGAGTCCAACTGCAGGGGTTGTCCCAGAAAAAGGGCGAGAGCTTCAAAGAGTATGCGCAAAGATGGCGCGACATGGCTGCTAGGGTCCATCCTCCTCTAGAGGACAAGGAAATGAATGACATGTTCATAGGAACATTCACTGGTATGTTTTATGACAAGTTGTTTCACACCTCTTGGAGCAGTTTCTCAAACTTAATTCTGATGGGAGAAAAGATTGAAAGCAACATTAAGCAGGGAAGATTCCAAGCTGAGGAATCTACTGCATCTGGCAGTAATAGAAAGGCTTTTGGTGGGCGCCGTCAGGGCGATGCAAGCGCAGTGTTTGGGGGCCGAGGCCGAGGCCGGGACAGAGGTCGAAACCAGTACAATCAGCCGCAGCAGGTGGCAAGTGTTACTATTCCGTTTCAGCAACAACCGTTTCAGCAACAACCTTTTCAACAACAACAGCAACAGCAGCCACAACAGGGGGCACAACCTGCCCAACGCAGATTCCAGGGGGGTAAACCAAGGAGGGTGTTTGAAAAGCCTCCTTCAACGTATGCAGATTTGCTACAGACGTTATTGGGTTTGAACTTGGTGGAGAAGAGAACTCTGGCACCAATAACAGGCACTCCTCCGTATGGTTATGATGCAAGCAGGCACTGTGAATTCCACTCCGGGGCTCCGGGCCACGATGTAGAGGGTTGCCATGCGTTCAAGCATGTAGTGCAGGATCTATTGGATAGTAAGGCTATCAATTTTGGAACGGCGGGTCCGAATATAGTGCAAAAGCCCATGCCGAACCATGGGGCAAACGCCATTTTAACTGAGGAGGGTTTGAATTTGATTATGAATATCGACGATCTAAAGACACCGTTGGGCGAGATAAAGAGCAAATTATTGCAAGGGGGTGTCTATCCAGGATGTGACGAGTATTGTTTAGAGTTTTGGACCCTAGCTAGGGGGTGTGATGAGTTAAAGAAAGGTATTCAGGCTTTAATAGATGGCGGTACACTGCAATTTGATCGAGCAGCAATTGAAGAACCTGCAGGGGCATTAACAGACAAGCAAAGTGATGTGGCTACTGTGACGATTCCTCGAAAAACGATCACCATAACGGCACCGGCCCGGCGGCCACCGATCACTATCACCAAGGCCGGACCAATCCCGTATGAAAGCACCAAGGCGGTCCCCTGGTCCTATGGTTTGGAAGTGTATTGTGACGGAGTAAAAATTGATGTTAATAAGCAGCCAGCTGAGACTGTAGACAACGTTGTTGGTACCGGAGGTATGACAAGGAGTGGGAGAATCTTCATATCGCCTGAGGTAGAGGTTGAGCGACTGGCAAAGGGGAAAGGAAAGATGATTGAGAATGTCCCGGTGCAGGGGAACGGGAAAGAAACGGCATCGAAGGATGTGGAAGAGTTCATGCGCTTGATTCGTAAAAGTGATTATAAGATTGTTGAGCATCTGCAACAGACGCCGTCAAAGATATCTATACTGTCGTTGCTATTGTGTTCTGAAGCTCACAGAAATACATTGTTTAAAGTCCTGGATACTTCCTTCGTACCCCAAGATGTTTCCGTGAATCAGCTGGAGGGAGTGTTGGCGCATGTGAATGCAGGCCATAGCTTGGGCTTTACCGACTTCGATTTAACCCCTAAGGGGAGAGAGCATAATATGGCGCTGCACGTCTCCGTGGAATGTAGAGGATCAGTCATGTCTCATGTACTGGTAGACACCAGATCGTCTTTAAACGTGCTGTCAAAGAAGGCGATGATGAAACTAGATGTCAGAGGAATCCTGTGTACGCCCAGTGACTTGGTGGTCAGGGCATTTGATGGGACGCGAAGAACAGTTTTTGGATCCATAACATTACCGCTACAGGTGGGGCCAGAGGTTTTCGCGACTGAATTTTATATCATGGACATCCAGCCTGCATACAGCTGCCTTCTCGGACGACCCTGGATCCATGGGGCTGGGGCAGTCACGTCTACCTTGCATCAAAAGTTGAAATATATGGTGGGGGACAGTGTGGTCACTGTATGTGGGGAAGAAGACATCTTGGTCAGCCATCTGTCGTCATTTAAGTATGTGGAGGTCGACGGAGAGATTCACGAAACACCCTGCCAGGCATTTGAAGGGTTGCGCATCAAAGACAAAGGTCCCGGGCCGAGCAAAGCGTCGGAGGTAGCCGTGTCGTCATATAAAGAAGCTCAAGCTCTAGTAGAGACTGGTGAGACAAAGGGCTGGGGCAAAGTACTGGATATTCCCGTGAAGATGGACCGGTTTGGGCAGGGATATCAACCGTCGTCATCAACACCTGCTGTGGGGGCACCCCGTTTCAGAGGACCAATAACCATCACTGCTAGTGGAGTATGTCATGAGGCCGTCAACGCTGCTTCAGAGTCTGACGAAGGAGACAGCGATTGCGATATGGACGCCTGGATTCAGCCGAGCGTGCCAGGACAAGGATTGTGCAATTGGTCTATTAAGGAGATTGTTCCTGTGACTCTTAAACAGTAATGCTTTGTTTTTTTGATTGTTGAACAATCTGGTGTCTTGCCCGGGGCATCATGATTTGCTTAGGGTTGTGCTGTTATGAACGTTGCGTGTTTATCATTAAATAAAAGGCGTTTTTCATGTACAAATATTGCGATCTCTGTTTTTCTTATTTTGTGTTTACAGTAAAATGGCAACATGGTTATTCACTTTATACGCATTTTGAAGCATTTAACCATTCCTTTTGCAGGACAACATTTTCAGATGACATCATTGAACCACCTATGACTTGTCCCGACTTCGAGCACCCGATATTTCAGGCCGAAGAAGAGATTGTTGAAGATGGGGACGTTCCCGAAGAATTGGCTTGGTTGGTGAAGCAAGAAGAAAGAGTCATTCTGCCTCATGAGGAGGTCATCGAAATTATTAACCTGGGGTCGGAAGGGGTTGAAAAGAATATTCGTATAGGAGCCGCGCTGCAGAGCGACGTCAAGCGAAGACTGGTTGAAATGCTCAGAGAGTATAGTGATGTGTTCGCCTGGTCGTATGAAGACATGCCTGGGCTTGATACAGATATGGTGGTGCACCGTCTGTCGTTGAAAGAAGAATGCCCGCCTGTCAAGCAGAAACTTCGCAGAACTAGACCCGATATGGCAGTGAAGATTAAAGAGGAGGTTCAAAAACAGTGGGATGCTGGTTTCCTAGGTGTGACAAAATATCCCTCATGGGTCGCTAACATTGTACCAGTGCCAAAGAAAGACGGTAAAGTGAGAATGTGCGTAGATTACCGTGATCTAAATAAAGCGAGCCTGAAAGATGATTTTCCGCTTCCTCATATCGATGTGCTAGTTGAAAACACTGCTCAATACTCCGTATTCTCCTTCATGGATGGCTTCTCGGGCTATAATCAGATTAAAATGGCGCCAGAAGACATGGAGAAGACCACTTTCATAACGCCTTGGGGAACATTTTGTTACAAAGTGATGCCCTTCGGATTGAAGAATGCTGGGGCAACGTATCAGCGTGCAATGACGACTCTTTTCCATGATATGATGCATAAAGAGATCGAAGTTTATGTTGACGATATGATTGCCAAGTCCCAGACGGAGGAAGAGCATTTGGTGAATCTGCTGAAGTTATTCAAAAGGCTTAGGAAGTTCAGGCTGAGACTGAACCCTAACAAGTGCACCTTCGGGGTGAGATCGGGTAAACTGCTGGGGTTTATCGTGAGTGAAAAAGGAATAGAGGTCGATCCTGCAAAAATAAAAGCAATACAAGAGATGCCGACGCCTAAAACAGAGAAAGAGGTGCGCGGGTTTTTAGGGAGGTTGAACTACATCGCTCGGTTCAGATCTCACCTAACAGCTACGTGTGAACCATTATTCAAGCTGTTGAAAAAAGACCAGGCGGTAACGTGGAACGAAAATTTTCAAAAGGCGTTCGATAAAATAAAGCAGTATTTGCAGGAGCCTCCTATTTTGATACCCCCAGTGGCGGGGAGACCCTTGATTATGTATTTGACAGTTCTTGAGGGAAGTATGGGTTGTGTCCTCGGTCAACACGACGAGACAGGAAGAAAAGAGCATGCGATCTACTACTTGAGTAAGAAATTTACTGAATGTGAATCTCGATATTCAATGCTCGAAAAAACTTGTTGCGCGCTAGCCTGGGCCGCCAAGCGTTTGAGGCAATACATGCTGAATCATACAACCATGTGTTGCACCCAAAAATTTGACCAACATTTATTCACCCATCAGGTGTTGGAAAGTTGATACTTTCATCAGGAAGTTCAAGAGACCCTCAGAGGGATTGGTTGAAACCAGAGTTGTGTGCCTCATAACTTGAGAGTTGTGGGTGCTCCTCAGATGATTCTGAGGCTATGAGAGTGAACTTGAAGATTTGAGAAAGCCTATGAGATGTCTTGAAAGCCATCATGAAGCCCAGAGAAGTCATTCTGCAAGAATTCAGAAGATTCAGCCATGAATGGTAGAATTAGGGTTTGACTGGGTCAACCCTAGGTCAACTGCAGATTTGGAGAAGGCTGAGACCTAATACAAGGGCCATGAGATCATGGAATGATGTATGGAGATGTTATAAAGATGATTCCTAGACCAACTCATCATGATTGAGGAGTTTGAGAAGTTTTAAGTTAGGGTTTCTAAGGATTGTCAGTGAAAAAACCCTAATTTGATCCCCATCTTCCAGGCAGTTTTAGCTCAAGATGTGATTGTCATCTCATCTTCCCCACAACATGAATGTTGTAGAGCTTGTCTTAGCTTTAATTTGAGTGGTAGAAGTCCTTGATAGGATTTGCAGAGCTCAAGTTATGGTTTTGACAAATTACAGGTCATCTGAGGTATGTGAATCTGGGTCCTTGAAAGTCACCCAACTTGCAGACAACTTTTTCCCTAGTAGGATGATTCCTATGATCTCTTGGTCAACATGAATGTTGAAGAGAATCTTCTTAGCTTTCTATAGAGTACTAGAAGTCCTTGATAGGATTTGTATAACTCAACTTATGGTTTGAACAAGACAAGGGTATTTTGGTCATTTGGAAGTTATAGGTCATTTTAAGCCAAGGCCATATCTCCTATTTCCAAGCCTCAAATGAAAAAACTCAAAACATAAAAGTTGTTCAAAATGGCATTTTAAGCCTAGAAAAGTGGTCATGAGTTGTTGGAAAAGCTTGTAGCAAGGATTGACAAGAATGGGTGAAAATGACCTAAAAATGGCTTATAACTTAAATGGATCCAAGTTGGAAAATGGTTTGAGAGATCTATGAATCCAAAATAGGTCATCCAATATGTTATTTTGAATCCAAACATCATTTTAAAAACAATGGTTTAAACATATTTTTTATTTGAGGTCTAAAAATAGGGGTTGCTTTGTAATCATGTGACTAGCATAATAAGGAACCTTTGAGAAACTTCACCAAAGGCAAGGAATCAGCTAATTATTCACACCTACCATCCCAATATCTCATGTGAGGAGATTTTAAAGAAAAATTAAGGAGCTTAACACATGAGATGAGATAATACCATATGTCATTACATGATAATTTCCAAGACTTTCTAGCACTTTCTAGATGAATCTAGGATCTTCCATTGGTGGTTATATATTGAGGAGCTCACAGTGAAGAAAAAGGTTGGCAAGATTGGTGGAGAGAGTGAGAGGAGAAAGAGATATTCAAAGGAATCTTCAATTGCAAGCAAGGCTTGAATCTTCCATTACAAGCACTCATCATCAAGGTTATTGCAAACAGAAAGGAGATTGATACTTGAGGATCATAGAGAAGAGGATTCAAGCTCTGAATCCATCTGTTCACACCTCTACCATCACCATTTGACAGGTTTTGTTCTCTCCTCATACCTCCTTATTTATATGTTTTTTGTTAGTTTCCTAGGTATAGAATGAACATGCTAGGTTAGTTGATTAATTTCTGAGGATTAGAGGAAGATCTATGGAGTTTCATGGCAGGGTGCCATTTCTTGCAAGTTTAAGAACAGGCTGTATGTAGGGTTTAAATGACCATGTTATGGTTTAGAATGGTTAGTGTAACATGAGGAATAGGATCATACCATTAGAATTGAGTTTTATCAAGGTTGATGTCAGAGAAATATGGTGAAACCCTAACCTTCGTGCGTTCTGTTAGAGTGATATAGGAGGTTTTAGTGAGAACTATGGGTACCATCGTGTTCTTGGAGAGAAATGAAGCAACTTTGGTTTTCAAAGATTTGGATTTCATTGAGAAACCAGAGAGGAAGAAAAGCTTGAAGTCGTGTGCATGGAGAACGAAATCTGAAACCCTAATGGCATTTTGGAGAAGATGAGTTTTTAACCGTTGGATTAGATAAGATTTTTGACTTTTTAACCTCATCGTGCAGCCAGATTTTAAAGAGAAAACGGAGGGAAAGATCAAAGCTAAACACAGCGTTTAGATAAATGAGAAATCTTGGGCCTCAGCGAACCATGCTACTCACACCCCCACGCGGAGCCCAATCCATTTTTAAACTAAAATTCCCTGCTAATTGCACCGAGTCTCTGATCTTTTTCTTTTAATTTTCATTTTAATTTTCTGATGGCACCTGGGCCTGCGCGCATTCGCTATCTGCACCACCTTCTCCTGGCCCATCCAGATAAATAACTGGGCGCAGTTCATTTTGACACCCCCTCCCCATTTTCTTTTATTTTCTTATTTTTAATTTCTTTTATTTTCTTGCTTATTAAATAATTCATAAAAAATTGGAAAATGAATTTTTTTTAATGCTTGTTTTTTCTATAGGTTTATATTCCTGTCTAGAAAATTAATAAAAATAAAAATTTCCATTTTATTTTTGGTTTTATATTTTTAGAATATTATTCTTTTAAATAGCTTTTTAAGTGGTTTAGGTATACACTCAATTTTGTAGAATTTATTTTAGGACCTTCCCTTAATCTTTTTGATTCATTCTTTTTAGTGTGATTAGATATTGAGCCTTAGTTCCCATAGGATTTATTTCATGATTTTTAGGATTAAGATTTGATTAGTTTAATTAGGTGAGATTAGAGTAATCATAATTAGGGTTTAGGTTTAGCATAGGAGAGATTAATTATTTTCTTTTAGGAGTTTTGTCTTGATTTTTGGGTATGGGACTATAGGGATGTTATGGGTAGATGTAATAGACCCTTGTGAATAAGTATTAGATTTTCCCCCCTTTCTTTAGTATTTTCAAAGTATTTTCTGGATAGGACTGTTTGTGTGGCATGTTCTGTGATTATTTGTCTATCTCTGGGGTTTATCTTTGGGGAATTGTTGTGGGGCATAGTTTGCTTTGAAGACCTTGTTGAAGGAGCATGATGAAGGAGAAGATTCAAGACCCAGAGGTTGAGAGGTTGGAGCTTGTTCTCTGGTTGTGAGGTTTGAGATCCTGAAGTTTGAGGGAAATTCATGGTACTTTCCTGAGGAAGGCACTATGGATGTCTTTCATTCTTTCTTCTCACCTCTTTCTTAAGTATCCAATGATGTTGGAGCCTTCATGTGAGTTTAGTTTCTCCTGAGGAGGAACGTAAACTGATCACAGTTGTTGAGCCACATGGGATACGATTCCTAAGTGGAAGCCTCCTAGTACTTTCCTGAGGAAGGTCCTATGGGTCTATTCACTTAGTTCCCTTAGTTCATATAGGATTTCTTAAGTATCCAGTGATGTTGGAGCCTTCATGTGAGTTTAATTTCTCCTGAGGAGGAATGTAAACTGATCACAGTTGTTGAGCCACATGGGATACGATTCCTAAGTGGAAGCCTCCTAGTACTTTCCTGAGGAAGGTCCTATGAGTCTGTTCACTTAGTTCCCTTAGTTCATCTAGGATTTTTTAAGTATCCAATGATGTTGGAGCCTTCATGTGAGTTTAATTTCTCCTGAGGAGGAATGTAAACTGATCACAGTTGTTGAGCCACATAGGATATGATTCCTGAGTATAAGCCTCCTAGTGCTTTCCTGAGGAAGGCACTATGAGTCTGCCTACTTAGCTCCCTTTCTTTGGTAAGCTTGCTTTGAAGCTTGAAGACTGGGATTGATTTCTTTTGATTAGGGTTTTGCTTTAGGGCTTTGCTTAGAGGTAGATTAGGGTTTTGTTTTTAGGGTTAGGATTAGGGAGAGCTTAGATGTAGATAATTTCTTTCTCAAGCATGTGGTTTGTTTGCCTGATGGCACTTCATTTCTTTTATCTGTATATTGCTTGATAGCATGTTGTTTATTTTTCAGTATGATTACTGTTATTTCATGACTGGCTTGAGGTTGAGATGAGCTTGTGGAGGCTGAAGCCCCACACACATTTCCTCCCTCACTTGCATTGCATGCATTTTACTGTTAAGCTGATGCTTTGTCTATTTTGGTGTATCATTGACATGATCCCTTAGGACTCTCATTTCCTTCGATAAGGAAGTGATGATAGAATTTTAGGTTGAAACCTATGCATGACAACTTCTAGGAGTTCCCTGTTCAAACCTCAACCATAGGATGAATCCATGGCATGATAACAGTAGGACTTGATAGTCTCCCTCCTAGTTGGGCCTGTTCTCTTCTCATCTCAAAACAGTTTAAGATACAATAATCATGAATGATTTCTTTCGTACGTTACGAGCCTTAAGCTATCTGAGAAAGGATTGTGGGAGAGTTTCTTTCCCATAGTCTGGATGTTTAGTATGGTACCCTTTGGGTGACATGCGATGCATTCACTCTCAGGTCATAGTCTCTAGTGCGGTTGAAATCGCAGACACAATAGAAAACACTTCTTTCAAAACAGGAAATAAACCGTAGTTTTCCGAACTACGTGAGCTCTGATCTCTCACGCCTGTTGAGAGTACGTAGGCACAATACTGATGTATTGGCGAGCTACCTTCCCCCATAATCCTTCGTAGGCCGAACTACGTTGACTCTGATTTCTCATTCTCTGATGAGAATACCTAGGCATAAAGTGCGACGCTTTGCCGAGTCATTTTTCTTTTCTTTTTCAGCCAGCCTTGATAGGTAGATAGAATAAAACCAACCCGTCCAAGTAAACCAAACAAGCGTGGATCCCGTCGAGTACGACGGACGTGAGGGGTGCTAATACCTTCCCCTTGCGTAACCGACTCCCGAACCCAGACAATGGTTGCGATGACCTTGTCTTACCCTTTTTCGTTAGGTTTTTCCGATCTTTTCCTTTCCCACTCTGAGGGATAAATAACGAAAGGTGGCGACTCTTCTGTCATGCCGGCACCTTATTTTCGCGCAAGCGACAGCTGGCGACTCTGCTGGGGACCGAACCCAGAATCTCTGGTTCTTCGGTTCCCTATGAGAGTCAATCCTAGCGCTTGTATGTTTGCTTGTTGGTTTGCGTTTATTTATCGCATTTTTACTTCTCACACTTTATTTCCCGCATTTTATTTCCAGTTTGATATGATTATCTGTGCTGCTGTGGGAGAGGGATGTTACTATGAGTGAGAAGCCGGACCTGGGCTTGAGTATACACCTAGACATAGTTGCGGAGAGTAGTAGACGGACCTGTCTGCTGAGCAGGCACAGTTCCCTACGAAATCTGCGCTCAGACGAGGTTCTCGCAGAGGTGCTCCTTTCCGGTCCTAAGGATCTGAGGGGAGTCCAGACGTGAGGATTGTCGACTCTGGGGACCGATCATTTGGAAGTCAGCTAAGTGAGGCCTCTTCATGACTTGATGATGCCACTCCTTCTGGGAATCGTATCGTCACTCATGAAAGTCTGTGACGCTGATGACCGCATAGGATGTCGTACCTTTGTCCGTGGATTAGGTCCATACCTGTGAGCGGGATTGGGTTTATTGCAGGAAACTTTGACCTTCAGACTACCTGGTTTTCTTGACAGTGGATCAGTTATGTTGGTACCAGCGTTCTCAGTTGCAGATTTGTCTGTTCTTGATAGAGCAGGTTTTGATCAGAGGATCTTGTCATCGGGTGTATGTCTGTTCTTGATAGAGAAGGTTTTGATCAGAGGATCTTGTCATCAGGTGTATGTCTGTTCTTGATAGAGCAGGTTTTGATCAGAGTATCGTCATCAGTGGTTTGTTCTTGATAGGGCAGATTTTGAGTGGGGTCTGAAGATCTCATCAGCAGATGTTGTTTGTTCTTGATAGGGCAGATTTTGAATGGGGTCTAAAGATCTCATCAGCAACTGTATGTTTGTTCTTGATAGGGCAGATTTTTGATTTGGGGTCTGAAGACTTCATCAGCAGATATTTCTTGATCATACATCCGGAGTCCTTATTATCAGACATTTGTTCTCGACAGAGCAAAATTATGAACCTGTGTATATGGTCCTATCAGAGGGTTGTTCCTGGCAGATCAGATCAGTGGTCTCACGTCGGGGTTTTCTTCTCATCAGTGATTGTTGATACCGAATCTCCACAATAGCAGTTACCTGGACATATTATTGCATGCCTGCATTTTGCATTAGTTTGCATGATCATTTGCATTCCATTAACGTGTGTCTGTGACAGGTACTGTTTCCCCGATCCAGGATTTCTCGCCTCCTCTTGTATTATTATGGCCTCTCTCAGGAAGACTGTTGCGTACAGGTTCCCGACCCCTGATGTGTCGAAGTTGACTGTCGCTGATGCTATAGGCTTCCCATGTGTATATGAGATTGATGTTTCCATGATTGGGCTCGGATTGCTTCTTCTTCTTATCATTATCAGCACTGGTACTAAGGCGCCAGGATCGGGGGAAATCTCTCCAAGCACACAGACATACGCATGCATCTGCATGAAGCATTTGCATAGCGTACATTTTGTTGCTTTTCCTAACCTTTATTGTTAACAGGTTTTTCAGGTTCACAGGTTCCGAGCCGCTTCCGGTCTTCAGGATTGATCAGAGACTCATTCACCGTTACTCAACTCGGGCTAATCAGACAAGGATCATGGATCAGGTGCAGTCAGATGTTCAAGAGCTCCGTGAACGGATGGATCGTTTTATGGAACTGATGCAGGTAGTCGCTAATGGTCAGGACCAGCTTCGTACTTTGGTTCAACCTTTGATCTCCAGGGTTGTTAGTAACGGCATACTTCATGGCGGGGTTGTGCCTACTCCTCCTCCAGTTGATGCTCCGCAGAATGTTGTTCCTGTTGCCGGGGGCAACGGCAGTGCTAATGGCAATATGATGGCCAATATCGGACTCAATGCGACAGGCGTCGGCAATGGTAGTCTGGGAGCTAATGTCAACATCGGGCCGGTTAATGGCAACGCTGGCGTCGGAAATCTGTTGGTGCCTCAACCGTGGCTTGAGGATCAGCAGGACGATGTGTTTTCTCAAAAAGGTGTGGATGCAGAGTTGAATGCTGAAGCTCGGCTCAGGTTCAAAGCGCTGGAAGACAAAATGAGAGACATTGAGAATCAAAATACATTGGGTGTTGATATGTCCAAGCTGGGGTTAATTGCTGATTTCAAGGTACCTCATAAGTTCAAGGTGCCTGTCTTTGAGAAGTATAAGGGTACTACTTGCCCTCATGTCCACCTTCGATCTTACTATAGAAAGATGTCCGCCTATTCCGACGATGAGAAGTTGCTGATGCACTTCTTCCAAGATAGTCTTTCTGGTCCATCCCTCGAGTGGTATATGGGTTTGGAGCCCACTACTGTGCGCACCTGGAAAGATCTCGCTGAAGCATTTGTCCTCCACTATTAGTACAATAGCGACTTGGCCCCCAACCGAGTTCAGCTCCAGAACCTTTCACAACGGAATAATGAAGGCTTTAAGGAGTACGCCCAGCGGTGGCGTGAGTTGGATGCTCGGGTTCAACCACCGATGGTTGAGCGCGAGCTCGTGCAAATGTTCGTGGCTACCCTTCCTGGAATCTACTATGAAAAGCTAGTCAGTGGCATGTCTGGGACATTCTCGGCTCTCATCACTATGGGCGAGCACGTCGAGAATGGTATAAAGATTGGGAAAATACAAGGCGAATCATCCTCAGCTGGAGGAGGTGGAAAGAAACCTTACGCTGGCAAGCGTCGAGAAGGGGATGCAAGTGCTGTCACCAACGCTCGGAGAAAGGGCAAGGGCCCTCAGCAGCAGATTGCTAGCATAAATATCCCGGCGGCTCCGCAGCAGCAGCAGCAGCAACCACAGCAACAAAATCAGCAGGGATATAGAAAATATCAAAATCGGGCTCCTTTGGCAAGCCGTCATTTTGAAGCTCCACCTATGTCGTATGCGCAGCTCTTGCAAACTTTGCTTCAGCTTCAGTTAGTTCAAAAGAGGACGTTGGCTCCCTTAACAGGGGCACCACCACCGGGGTATGACGCAAATGCCACTTGCGATTTCCATACTGGGGCACCAGGCCATACGATTGAGAACTGCAAAGCCTTTAAGCACAAGGTGCAGGACCTGGTAGATGCCAAGGTTATCAACTTTTCTGATAATGTGCCCAATGTTACCAAAAACCCTATGCCTCATCATAGAGGAGGCGGAGTGAACGCCATTATCAAGGAGGAGAGTGCAGATCTGCTGAATGATGTCAAGGATTTAAAGATGCCGCTTAGTTTCGTCAAAGCTAAGTTGCTGAAGAAGGGGTTCTTTCCAGGATGCAGAGAGTTATGTATGGCTTGTGCTACACATTCTGATGGGTGTGAGCAGCTGGTAGAAGGTATCCAAAGTCTGATGTCTGAGGGTATTTTGCAATTCAGCCGGAGAGTTGAAAGTGTAGCAGGGGAGGTTGTGTTGAAGCAGGCAGATGAAGTCGCCACCATCACCATTCCTCGTCAACCTATTACCATTTCTGCGCCCCGACCACCTACAATCACTATTACCAGGTGTTGCACCCCAAAATTTGCCCTCACAATACAAGACTTTGTGTTCTAAGAAGGTTCACAAGGTTCACAAGTTCTCCAACAACTTGCATAACCTTTCCAAGTCCCACAGTGCTTTCAATACCTTTCATGAGGTTCATGAAGCCCATAGGTTGCTTCTTGAAGGTTCACAAGGTTCACAAACTTCTCAACATCTACAAGACCTTTCATGAGGTTCATGAAGTCCATAGGTTGCTTCTTGAAGGTTCACAAGGTTCACAAAGTTCACAATTGGTCAGAAGAGTTGACAATTCCCCCAGACAATGCACCTCCTAAGCAGTGCATCCAAAACTAGGGTTTTGACTTTAATCAGGCTAAATGGACTTCCAAGACTTCAAATGAGCTTCATAACATCTTATATGTGTATAAGAACCCCCATGTCAAGTTTCAAGACTTTTCTCAAAAGTTTGCTCAGTCAGATGATCAGATAAGTCAAAAGCAGTCAATGCAGTTAAAAAGTCAAACTGAGGTCAACTGTGGTCAAACCAAAGTCAAACTTCATGATTTTTTTGCCAAAATCAAAGAGAGGTTGGATTTGGTTCCAGGGGTATTTTGGTCATTTTACGCAAATTCAGCTAATTCCTTGAAGACGGGTTGTTATTAAGTTCTGAGGCGTTTATTTACGTGGGTTTGATATCAATTTGGTTTGGAAAGTCTGATCTGTGGAACAGGGTTTAACAAGAGATCATACTTCTATCTTCCAGTTCATCTTTAGAGGGACAACAGTGAAAACTTCTACTGATTATTGGAGCTTATTCATGTCAAAAGTATTAAGATTGGATCGGATTAATTCAAGGATATTCGACTGATGAATCGTATGTTGAGATGTTTGTGAATTAAATCATGGAGAAGAAATGGAAGATGATTTTAATAAATATGTGAAGTTCATTCATAATATTTTATTATTATTACAATTTGTAAAGAGAATTTGGATAGAAAGTTGAATTTTATTCATAATATTTCATCACGATTTACAAAAGGGAAATAATTTGGATAAAAAATGTATTATTGAATTATTTCATAATGCTTTTTTTATTACAAGTTACAAAAGAGGTGTATATCCTAAAAAGTCCTAAGTCCTAAAATTTCTAAGTGTCTTCATGATGCTCATCTACTGGGCATTACTCCACGAATCTCCGATTCTCCTGCACATCAAAAGGAAACGAAATAGAATAGAAAAATGTTAGAAATTGTTTTTGACACTCTCAGAACAGTGTCATCATCGAGTGCTGGGAGTGGCACAACCGAAGCTGCGTCCTACCCCCGTTACCGATCCGCGCCATTGGCGTCAGATCAGGTGATCCCTGTTCTTATCATACGGGACAACCGAGAAAGATGAAGAAGTAAAAGAAGTTCGGGCCGATAAATGATTAACTGAAAAGGGTCTATGCCATCATCGAATAAATCCCATTTGGTTTCCAAACTGATACAAGGGTAAAGCAGCACAATCAATTTGGTCATAAACCCGGATGCCGACGGGTATGAGCCACTTTGTGTTCAAAGTTTGTCAACACCTGAAATTCACCAAAACAGCATCAGTACAAAAGTTCATAACAGAACTCAACACCAAAACAGTTCGTAAGTTGCACCTAAATTGCATAAAACAATTCACAGGATGCTCAAATTGAACGAAATTCCAATTCACAAGCCGTTGAACCAGCTCGAAAAATAGAATGGCAAGTACATCAAAAGAATCAATTTCAAGAACAATATCAGTTCATAGGCTGTCTAAAAATTGAATGCAAATCATTATTCACAGCCACAGAACAACAAAACAGTCCCGGAAACAAAGTTCGTTCCTACCACAGAAGGAATACTCAACAAAATCGAAAAGCATACGGCATCAGTTCAAAGAACCAGTTCAGCAGAAAAAACCAGAAAATAGACAAGTCCAGGATCACAATCAAGAAAGAACAAAGTTCAGTTCAGTTCAACAAACCGTATCAGTTCACAGTGGAAAAACCGAAAGTACAGGACATGGGCTCAGTTTGAACATCACTGCCCAGGCAAGTAAGTGTATCAGTCAGGTTATGAATCCCCGCCGGAAGTTTAACACAGGCATCAAGGATCAAACAACGTCAGGAGTCAGTATAACAGCAGGATTCCGCATCATACTCCGAATCGAATAGCATCCCTCAAAGGTTCAGACCAATGGTCATCATCACCGCATACCCTCCTCGGCGACGTTTGATTCGACCAAAGCGTTAGCATCCATTCTGAAATAAGAAGAAGAAAAGTAAGTGTGTCCCAGTTGGTAACAATAACCGAATGTCAGCTTATCATAAGGAACAAGTTCATATCCAAAACTGTATCAGAACCTAAGAAAATTGGATATCCACATCTGAAAGGAAGATTAAAACGAATCCAAAACGAATCCAGTTATCAAAGGAATCAGTATCCAACAAGCCAACAAATACGAAAAATCAAAATCAGTATTGGGAGCAAACCAAATCCTATCAGAAAAGATAACAGAGATCAAATCAGAATCACAATATAACAAATCCACATCTGCAAAATAACAACAGAATCAATATCAAATCCAATCTCAGTTTCGAGTAAACCTGGAAAGGAAAGAAAATCAAATCAGATCAACTTCAATCATAATCATATCTCAGTAACGTAAAAAACCCAGAACCAACAAAAGCCCAAAAAGAGGGATTATAAAAGGGCACAACATCACCTCGTGTCAGGGGGCAAAACGGAGGGTGCCGAAAAATCATAAAACCATAAGGGGGAACGGCCGCATGTGAAAGGAGGAGTTGACGAAACCCTGGCCATCAGACGAACGCAAATCACCATCATCGGCCATCAGACGAACGCAAATCACCATCATCGGCCATTAACGAGCAATAACCATCACCACAGTGCCACAAACATAGAACGGACTCACCGCGAATACGAAGATCCGACGGGACCGTCATCACCGTTAAAAGATCAACAACGGGCAATCCATGATCGAAGCCTCAGAACTTGAGTCATCATAGGCCGTTAAACCCCACCGAAAACCACCGTTCGCCGCCTCAGAATATCTTCATCATCGGCCGCCGTTTTCGCCAAGAACGCCGATGAAATTGTAAGCCATTGCGTGGGGATTTGATTTCTGATGATTGTTAATCGTTTTGTTGTTTTTTTTTCAGAAATATCGTGGAGAGACAAGAGTATGAGAGGTGAGGAAGACGAAGGAAAACGAAGACTCAAACGGCGCCGCGAAGAGGAATAGGGTTTCCAAAACCCTAAACTTTGTTTTTTTTTACATTCACACCAACCGGGTTGGGTCCGGAAGTGATTACCGGCCCAACCCCTTCTTTTCTTTTTTTTAAAAACAAATTTTTTTCTTATTATTTTGAATTGTTTTTTTACTATTTTATTCTATAATATAAAAACTGTTTTTGTGAAAATATTATAAAATTTAAAAAAAAAAACTCTTGTTTTTTTTTTATTTAAAATTTTATTTGTATAGTTTATATTAATTAAAATAATGTTATGTGATTATTAAAAATAATTTTTTGTATATATATAAACCCTAATTCTTACAAACCCTAAAAATTATTTTCTAAAAAAAAATAAAACCTAATTTTAATTTTCTATATAATTCTATGGATATATTTATTATAATTCTTGTAAATTTTTGTAAATAAAATTAAACCTTATAAATACTTAATGTAAAATTTTGTGAATGTGATTATTGATTATTTAAAATTTATTTTCATCATAATGTGTAAATATTTTTCTTAATAATTGTTAATATATAATTAGAGATAATTAAATTTTGTAAATGATTAAGAAATTTATAATTATGTTATATTTAGAACTTTATATTATAGTAATTATTTAATCATTTATGTTTCTAAATAAAAATCAAATTTTATGTTTAATCACGTTATTAATTAATTATTATTGCTAATCACATTTTGTTGCTTATTATTATTTTGAAATTTCTATCTTATTATTTTTCTAACTTTGTCTATTTTTCTAATTATTATTGTTTCAACTAATTATTTTCACTAACTTTATATTTCTACTAACCTTATTTAATTTTTCTTATTATTTACTAACCCCAATATTTTATTTGCTTATTTGTTATTTTTTTTTATTTATTATAATTTTGTAATTGCCTCTTGGATGTAAATTGTAATTATTTAATTATTATTATCATTATGGTTAGTAATTAGGGAGTGCTAATATGTATGATATTTAAAAAAAATAAATTAGATCATTTTAATATAAGATAATTAAATTAAACATTTCACACACGTAAGTCGATTTTAATCGCCGTCTCACTTCCTAAGGATATCCCTCAAGTTGCCTATGAATATTGGTTAAGTGGGGTGTATAAAGCAAGTCCCTCAAAAAGAAAATCATCAAAGTCCCTTATGGTTGCCTTTACGAATCGAGTCCCTTTCGAAAAATGATGATAGTCCCTCCAGTTTGCTTATTACACCCCACAATGGCCTTCAAAAATCCAATTGTCCCTCACATGTCCCTTAACATCCAAAGTAAGGACTACCTACTCCATTATAGTAGGGATAGTCTTACTAAGGAAAGGATAAAGAATAAGAAAGACCTTAAAACATTAGGGTAGGCTACTCCTAGATACTTGCTCACTTCAAAACTTTTTCACACTTAAACAAATTTCCAACAAAATTTTCAAACAAGTTTTTTTCACATCCATACACGGACTATTATTAAACTATTCTGAAATTTTTTGCTATTCACACACTACACTTTCAAAACAATTCAAAAGTGAGCTTAAGTACCTAAGAGCCCATGGATAACCATGGATGAAAAGGGTGCTAACACCTTCCCTTTTCATAACCTACCCCCCGGACCCAAAATATTCTCTAAGGTCTTTCCTGTTCTTTTATAACCTTTCGTTATGGATAAAATAAAAGTCGGTGGCGACTCTTGCTATCCGCAACATTGTTTAAAGTCAGTTCTCCCACCGTGTTACAGAACTGGCGACTCTGCTGGGGACTATTTAAGAGGGGTACCCTTAGGAATTAAGATCACTTTAAATTGTTTGCCTTGTTTGCTTTATTATTATATTGTTGGGGTGCTCTTATGTGTGAAAGGTCCTAACCCGGATCTAGTGTACCTTAGGTAAATGGCAATAGACCAAGGAAACTGTACGACGTATATCGATACGGTTGATCTGGTGGCCATAGTTAGTGCGACTTCTTGGTTGGTGCTTATATTCCTTAAGTCAAGTTGAGGATAATATTGAGGCTGCCATATGTTGTCAATGCACTAACTGACTTTTAGAACCCTAGTTAACTCATCTTGGCCTTTAGAAAGTAGTGAGGTAACCGGCTTTGGTGCAGACTGAAATTGGTTGACACTCGATACTACGCTCATTGAGATCTTAAACGTGGAGGGTTTTGGTTGGCAAGTAAGTTGCCTTCTGAACAACCACCCTTGTGAAGGATCAATGATATTGAGATCCCTTAGAACCTGGTTACTTTTGTAGGACAGGATGAACCATCTAACTTCAGGGGAGGGTACTTGCCTTTGAACCTCATGCAAGCCTTTAAACCTAGGGCAATGGTGTGACTTGTTTGTGTGTGCCACATGTTTGTGATTGAGCATGACATCATGACATCATCATGCATCATAAGCATATCATTTTCCCTAACCATTTCAAGGACCAAAGGATTTATCTTTGTTCTTTGTTGCAGGTCATGGCTTCTGCTCGTAGAAACACCATCAGGATCAACTTTGTAGGGATACCTGCTAAGCTCAAGGAGTTGGTTTCCCTAGTGCCTGATCATTCCCAGTTCAACAAGAGACATGGTCACTTATTGGATCTAGTTACTTCAGGGTTCAGTGAAGACATGATGAGTGTGCTGTTTCAGTTCTTTGACCCTAAGCACCATTGCTTTACCTTTCCTGATTATCAGCTGGTTCCAACCATGGAGGAGTTCTCTAAACTTCTGGGTATACCTGTTCTTGATCAGAAGCCATTCACAGGCTTAGAGAAGGAGCTTAAACCAGAAGTTATTGCTGCAGCTCTACATCTGAAGAAGTCTGACATTGTTCTAGAGACGAGAAGTGGAGTTAAAGGTATTCTTGCCAAGGTATTAGTGGATAAAGCTCAAATGTTCTTGAAGGCTATGAGCTACGATGCTTTTGAGGAGATCTTAGCCTTATTGATTTATGGCTTAGTGTTGTTCCCCAATCCTGATCAGTTCATAGACGTTCATGCCATCAACATATTCCTGAGTCACAATCCAGTGCCTACCTTACTTGGAGACATCCTACATTTTCTTCAAGGGCAAGAGGAACTTTGATGTGCTGCATACCTTTACTTTCTAGGTGGTTTATTTCTCATCTTCCTCGCTCAGTAATGAAGAATGAGCAAGGGTTCAGATGGTCCAAGAGGATCATGTCACTTTCTCACTCAGACATCCATTGGTGCTCCAGATCTATGGAGAATGTCACCATCATTGACCGTTGTGGGGAGTTTCCTAATGTGCCACTTCTAGGCATAAGAGGAGGCATCACCTACAACCCATCTCTAGCTTTACGACAGTTTGGTTACGCCCGGAGCGATGGTCCACATGACATGTTGATTCAGGGCATTGTGTTTGATTACGACAACGATCTTCAGGGTTACCGTCAGAGATTCATCCGAGCTTGGGGAAAGGTAAACAGGATTGACAGCAAGACACTGGAGCCTAAGTACACTATTCCTATGGAGGCTTATCTCAGATGGGTACGATCTCGTGCTCAGACACTCATGATGCCATATCCTGCCGTCCTACCAATTACCATGGAACCTGTTGCTGAAGGAGACACAGCTTATACCATCCTTCACCCAGACATGCCTACTGATATGGAAGACTTGCAGAGATCATGGATCCAACTGAAAGAGCAAAGGGATACTTTCGAGGCTCATTACAAAGCAAGCCAAGCAAGGATCCTAGAGCTAACAAAGCTACTTCATGAGGAACGAAACCTCAACTCATACCTCAACACAAAGAGGAAACGTCCATGGGAGACTTAAAACCCCATCTTTTGTACTTATTTCGTTTTCATTTTTTGTAAGCCTAAAAGGCAAAACAAGTTATTACTAATAAAAAGTTACTTTCTTGTTTGTTTAAGCAAATTTAAATCCTGCGGTTCTTGAAAACATTGCATATGCATTCCCATATCATTGCATCACAGGTTTATAATTGTGCACAGGTTTCTCATCTTCTCGCTGTTTATTTCAGCAATGGCTCTTGAACAATCAGTTAAGGATCTCCAGGCACAGAATGCACAGTTCCAAGAGCTGATCCTGAACCTATCCAAGGGGCAGGATGAATTGAAGACACTGCTGGCCAAGAAGACTAAGAAGGCTAGAAAGTCTGCTGGGTTGCTCAACATGGGAAGAAGGTTCAAAGGTCCTGTCAAGACCAAGGAACATGTTGAAGACTATGAATCTGAAGAATCTGAGCAGGAGAGAGGCAGTCTCCACAACACTATGGGGGACTCTGATTCTGAGGCTAACTACTACCATGAGCCTAACGAAGATAAATTCAAGATGCTGGTGGATAGAATGGATGCTATGGAATTACAGAAATCATCTGGGCTGGATTTTGAGGATTTGAGCTTGATATCTGGGGTGGTCATACCCATTGGGTTCAAAGTTCCTACATTTGTTGTCTATGATGGGGTCTCTTGTCCCAAATTGCATCTGAGGTCTTATGTCAGAAGAATGCAACCCCACACTGCTGATAAAAAGTTGTGGATCCATTTCTTTCAAGAGAGTTTATCTGGAGCTCAGCTAGAGTGGTATTATCAGTTGGAGAGTGTCAACATCAGAGATTGGAATGACCTTGCTGAAGCTTTCTACAAGCAGTATCAATACAATGCTGACTTAGCCCCCACTCGCATGCAGCTTCAAAGCATGTCTATGGGTGCCAAAGAAAGCTTTAAGGAGTATGCTCAGAAGTGGAGAGACTTAGCTGGAAGAGTTCAACCCCCTTTGACTGATAGGGAGTTGGTTGATATGTTCATGTGTACGCTGAATGGTCCGTTTTACAGTCATCTCATTGGAAGCTCATCATCTGGCTTCACTGAGTTGATCATGACAGGAGAGCGAGTAGAGAATGGTATCAAGAGTGGTAAGATCCAAGTGGGCACTTCTTCATCAGGTGCTGCAAAGAAGCCTCCCACTGGGAAGAAAGAATCTAATGCTGTGTATGGTCAGCCTGATCGTAACAGAAGGCATCAGTCTGTTAGTGCAGTTCATATTTCAAATCCAACTCCTGCAACAACAGAGCAGCCTCAAGGCAACCAACAGAGGGCTAGAAGACAGTTCACGAAGATCAACATGTCAATGGCTCAGGCATTGCAACACTTGTTGAAGGCTGAACTTATTACCCTGAGGGAGGCTCCTCAGAATCCCAATGTTACCTCTCCCAAGTACAATCCCAATGCACGATGTGCATATCATTCAAACTGTCCAGGACATGATACTAATAACTGCTGGGTCTTGAAGAACAAAATTCAGGATATGATTGATGCTGGAGAAATTGAGTTTGATCCACCAGGTACTCCAAATGTGATTACAGCTCCAATGCCAAATCACGAGAAGACTGTCAACGCCATTGATGAAGATATTGATGAAGATCTGCATGTCTATTCAGTTATGGAGTTGAGCACACCATTGTCTGTTATCAAAAAGAGGTTAGTACAAGCTGGGATCTTTCCAGGTTGTCATGAAGATTGTCTATATTGTACCTATAAGCCGGATAGTTGCTTCATTTTGAGAGATGGGATTCAACGTCTCATGGATAAATATACTATAGTGTTTGAAAGAAGACCAGCATCTGTAGAAAGTATGGTGGATCATCTGACTCAAGGTAAGAAGATTGAAGAGGTTGACATGGTTGACAAAGTACCACTAAGAATCACTTCAAAGGGTCCCATTAAAATCACTCATCAGGGCCCAATCAAGATTATTGCTGAAGGTCCTGTGAAAGTTGTTGCTGAAGCCAAAGTAGCTCCTCTGATCATTACCACTCCTGGTCCTATTCCTTATACATCTGACAAAGCTGTGCCTTGGCACTATGGGTCTGATGTTTACATCCATGGTGTCAAGCAGGAGCCTTTACCTGATATGCCTGTTGACATTGATAATATTGCTGGATCTAGCAAGATCACTCGTAGTGGAAGAGTCTTCTCTCCTCCAGTTGCTTCTAAGAGTGCAGTTACTCCTGCTGTTACTTCCACCACTGATGCTCGGGGCAAGGGTCCTGTTATTGAGCCTGTATCTACTGATGTGCCAGCTGCTGATGACCTCTCTAAGCAGATGGAAGAAGTATTGAAAATCATTCGCAAGAGTGATTATGATATTGTTGATCAGCTGGGGCATACTCCCTCAAAGATTTCTATGCTCTCCCTGTTATTATGTTCTGAGGCTCATGCCAAGTCATTGATCAAGTTTCTAAAGATGGCTCATGTACCCAGTGCAATTTCTGTGGACCAGTTTGAGAATTGTGTTGCTCACCTGACCTATGACAACGGGTTAGGATTTTCTGATGCTGACTTGACCCCTGCCAAGAGGGATCATAACAGGGCCTTGCATATTTCAATTGAATGCAGGGGCACTACCCTGTCTCATGTGCTGATAGACAATGGTTCCTCTCTGAATGTGTTGCCTAAGGAAGTCCTAAACAAGCTGAGTCCTAAAGATACGGTATTCAAGCCCAGTAATATTGTGGTAAAGGCTTTTGATGGTTCTAGAAGAGTAGTGCATGGGGAAATTGATCTTCCAATCAAGGTTGGCTCTCAGGTGTTTACCGCTACATTCTATGTGATGGATATTCGTCCTTCGTACTCATGTCTGCTTGGTCGTCCCTGGATCCATGGGGCAGGTGCTGTGACCTCCACATTACATCAAAAGTTGAGATATCCGGTGAATGGAAAAGTTGTTACTGTCTTTGGAGAGGAAGAATACTTTGTCAGCCATGTAAACACTTTCAAGTATCTGGAAGTAGAAGGTGAATACATTGAAACTCCATGTCAGTCATTTGAAGTGGTTCCCTGGGCTGTTAAGGATTGTGTGACTCCTCCTGCTGTGAAGAAGGTTCCTGTGGTCATCAGAAACCCTCCAACAGTGGCAATGGCCTCCCTCAATGATGCAAAAGCTGTGGTGGAAGAAGGTGGTTGTACTATTTGGGGTCAGCTTCCTGATATTCCATACAAGTCTGACAAGTTTGGTTTGGGTTTCACTGCAGAGTCCCAGAAGGCTGTTCGTCGTGCTCGTGCTGTTCGTATCACCAATCAAGGGGTTATCAATGCTGTGGGAGATCAAGATGAAGACTACAACTTGGAGGCATGGATTTTTCCTACTGTGGGTGCTGGACTCAATAATTGGAAAGCTGAAGATGTTATCCCTATCTCCTTTAGTCAGGAGTAAATACTATTACTGTGTTATGTTTTTAAATTTGTAATTTCTGGAACAATTAAAACTTTCGAGCCATGTGCCTTACCCGGGGCACAATGGTGTGCTTGTTACGGGTTGTCATTTCATTTGCATACTTCATTCAATAAAATCAGTGGACGTTTCGTTTTCGTAAATATTGTGTTCCTTGTCTTTCTTTTTCTTTTATTTTTGCTTTATCAGCTATGTGTTCTTACACACACCCACGTCACTAAAATGCAGATCCTCATCCACTCTGGATCCAGTTGATAACAGTTCTACTATTGCCAATTACAATTTCGAGAATCCGATCTATCAAACTGAAGACGGAAACGAGGACGATTGTGAAATACCTGTAGAGCTTGCTAGGTTGTTACAACAAGAAGAGAAAGCTATACAGCCACATGAAGAGCCAGTCGAAGTTGTGAATCTGGGAACTGAAGAAAACAGAAAAGAGGTCAAGATAGGGGCTGATTTAGAGGACAGTGTCAAGAGCAGGTTGATTCAGATGCTACGTGACTATGTGGAGATCTTTGCTTGGTCTTATGAAGATATGCCAGGGTTGGATACAGACATTGTGGTTCACCGTTTGCCAGTAAAAGAAGATTGTCGTCCAAAGAAGCAGAAGGTTCGTCGTATGCGTCCTGAAATGTCAGAAAAGATCAAAGCAGAGGTAATGAAACAATTCAATGCAGGGTTCTTGGCCGTAACTTCTTATCCTCAGTGGGTTGCAAATGTGGTACCAGTTCCTAAGAAAGATGGTAAGGTACGTATGTGTGTAGACTACAGAGATCTGAACAAGGCTAGCCCTAAAGATGACTTTCCACTTCCTCATATTGATATTCTGGTAGACAACACTGCTCAGCATAAGGTATTCTCTTTTATGGATGGTTTCTCTGGTTACAATCAAATCAAGATGGCACCTGAAGATATGGAGAAGACTACATTTGTGACACAGTGGGGCACCTTTTGCTATAAGGTAATGCCATTTGGTTTGAAGAATGCAGGGGCAACATATCAGCGTGCTATGGTGGCTTTGTTTCATGATATGATTCATCATGAGATAGAGGTATATGTGGATGATATGATAGCCAGGTATCAGAATGAAGAACAACATCTTGATCATCTGCACAAGTTGTTTGAGAGGTTGAAGAAATACAGGTTGAGATTAAATCCAAACAAGTGTACTTTTGGAGTTAGATCTGGAAAGCTCTTGGGTTTCATTGTCAGTGGAAAAGGTATTGAAGTGGATCCTGCAAAAGTGAAAGCTATACGAGAGATGCCAGCTCCCCGTACTGAGAAGGAGGTTAGAGGTTTCTTGGGACGATTGAACTACATTGCAAGATTTATTTCCCAATTAACTACCATCTGTGAGCCAATCTTCAAGTTGTTGAGGAAAGATCAGGTGATGGAATGGAATGATGAGTGCCAGACTGCCTTTGATGAAATCAAGAGATATTTGCTAGAACCTCCAATTTTAATGCCACCAGTTGATGGAAGACCCTTGATTATGTATTTAACAGTATTAGACAACTCAATGGGGTGTGTATTGGGGCAACATGACGAGTCTGGTCGAAAAGAGCAGGCAATATACTACCTTAGCAAAAAGTTTACCGACTGTGAAACAAGATACTCACTGCTCGAGAAAACTTGCTGCGCTTTGGCATGGGCTGCTCGCCGACTAAGACAGTATATGTTGACCCATACTACCTTGTTGATTTCGAAGATGGATCCAATCAAGTACATATTTGAGAAACCTGCTCTCTCCGGAAGAATTGCAAGATGGCAAATGATCTTGACGGAATATGATATACAGTATACCACTCAGAAGGCCATTAAGGGGAGTGTTGTTGCTGATCATTTGGCTCATCAAGCAGTAGATGATTACCAGTCAATGAATTTTGAGTTCCCTGATGAAGACATTATGTCTGTTACCAAAGAACCTGGACAATATGACGGACCTGAACAAGGATCCCGATGGACTATGGTTTTTGATGGTGCCTCCAATGCACATGGTAATGGTGGTGGTGTTGTGATTAGTTCCCCTGAAGGTTGTCATACCCCGATTACTGCCAGACTTTGTTTCTATTGTACCAATAACATGGCCGAGTATGAGGCATGTATCATGGGTATGCAAGTTGCTATTGATATGAAGATTCAGTTCCTTGAGGTGTATGGAGATTCAGCTCTGGTAGTAAGTCAGATTAAAGGAGATTGGGATACAAAGCATGATAATCTCATGCCTTACAGAGAACATGTGTTGTCTTTGATCCCACATTTCAAAGAGATTACTTTTGGACATATTCCACGAAGAGAGAATCAGTTGGCAGACGCATTGGCCACCATGGCATCTATGTTTGAGATCAGCTGGGATGATGAAGCTCCCAAGATTACCATTGATAGATTTGAGAAGCCTGCATACTGCAATGAGATTGACACTGAAGGGGCAGAGGAGAAGCCTTGGTTCTATGAAGTGAAAAACTATCTTGAAGCTCAGGAGTTCCCTGAAGGGGCATCTGTCAAAGATAGGAAGTTCCTGAGAAGGTTTTCTGCTAAGTTCTTTCTGAGTAATCGCATTCTGTATAAGCGTAATCATGATTCAACTATGCTTCGTTGTGTGGATAAGAAGGAAGCTACAGAAATTATGGAAGAGATGCATGATGGGACCTTTGGCACTCATTCTAGTGGTCATACCATGGCAAAGAAGATTTTGAGAGCAGGTTACTATTGGTCTACCATGGAAGCTGATTGCTATCAACACTCCAGAACATGTCACAAATGTCAAATCTATGCTGATAAAGTACATGTACCTCCATCTCCATTGAATGTGTTGACTGCTCCTTGGCCCTTTGCCATGTGGGGCATTGATATGATTGGTGAGATCAAGCCTACTGCTTCTAATGGGCATCGTTTCATCCTGGTTGCTATTGATTACTTCACGAAGTGGGTAGAGGCAGCTTCATTTGCATCTGTGACTAAGAATGTTGTGGCTCGGTTCATTAAGAATAATCTCATATGTAGGTATGGTATCCCTGAAAGGATTATCACTGACAATGGCTCTGATCTGAACAACACTATGATTACTGATCTCTGTACGCAGTTCAAGATTAAGCATCACAACTCTTCTCCGTATCGTCCAAAGATGAATGGGGCAGTTGAAGCTGCTAATAAGAACATTAAGAAGATTGTACAGAAGATGACTGTTACTTACAAGGATTGGCACGAGATGTTACCATTTGCTCTGCATGGTTATCGTACTACAATACGTACTTCAACAGGGGCAACCCCATTCTCCTTAGTCTATGGTATGGAAGCAGTTCTGCCTATTGAAGTTCAGATCCCCTCCTTGAGAATTATGAAAGAGGCAGGCTTGGATGAAGATGAGTGGATTCAGACTCGACTTGACCAGATAAATTTGATTGATGAGAAAAGGTTAGCAGCAGTTTGTCATGGCCAGATGTACCAGAAACGGATGATCAAAGCTTTTAACAAGAAGGTTAAGCCAAAGGTATATCAGGCTGGTGACTTGGTAATCAAGCGTATCATATTACCACAGGGTGATCCTAGGGGCAAGTGGACTCCAACATATGAGGGACCATTTGTAGTCAAGACAGTGTTCTCAGGAGGTGCCATGATACTGACTACAATGGATGGTGAAGACTTCCCACAACCTGTAAACGCAGACATAGTTAAAAAATACTACGCATAAAAAGAGACCCGCTAGGTTGACAGGCCTAGGCAAAAATAAGGGCATCCCGACGAACCAAAAGGGTTTGGGCAAAAATTAGGGATATATATATATAAAAAGATGTACACCCGGCAAGTCGAAAACCTGAAAAGGCGGCTTGGGCAAAAAAGGGTATCCCGGTGGATTGAAAACCTGAAAGGGCAATCCAGGCAAAAGTTAGGGATTAAAGCGTATGACTATGCCTCGTTTGGATCACTCATGAAACTGCAACCAGTTGTACTACTTACTCAAGCTCAAACAGATAAAGCTCAATCCAATCGTTTCCGTCTCAACAGCAAGAAGATGAGATACTTGAGTGGCAATAGTAGAATTGAAACTCAATAGGATTATTTCCCACATAGCTGATTCTTTTTGTAAAACTTCATGACAAAATTCTCTTACTAGGGTTTATGTCTCCTTGTACAAACTTACCCGTGTATGGGTCACTTTTGATATAAATAAATTCCATCTTTTGAATCCAGATTTACTTTTACCCTATTTACATAAGCGAAACGTCCATTGGTTGTGTTTGAATGTATGTATGCCTTTGAATATGATTGATGTTTACCAGAAATGCATGTATGCTTTTAATATGATTGATGTTTACCAGAAATGCATGAAAATGCAGTAATAGTATTTACTAAGGACGAACGAGGGAAGGATTTCAACGAAGCTTCGCCGGTTCATCTTTACAAGACAGTTACAAACCATCAGTAGGACTAATCCATTTTCACAAAGTCTAATCTCCCCTGGAATTTATATCCATCTCTTTTATCCTCATACGGATATACGGGAAATTACTTTCCAATAAGGGCACGATGAACGAAGACGGGATGTTATACTTATCCTACTATCAAACGAAAACGGGAGGTTATCTATACCTTGTTATCCCCAACAACGGGAGGTTATCTATACCTTGTTATCCCCAGCAGACGGAGGGTTATATATTCTTCAACAACGAATCGGGATTTATTTTCCTGGGCCAGCAGTTGTTATACAAGGATATCCAGACACTTCCAGCAGTGTCATAGCATACATACATCATTTACATCATACCATAACATATATGTCTATAGTACATTACCTAAGTGCATCATGTCATACATGCATACATAAAGCATAAACTAATGTTGTTATACAGAATGCTACATTGTTTTCAGGTTAATTATCCAACAAACAAGCTTATGATCTTTGGGACTGCTTTATTGTAACCTCAGGGTTACTTTATCCTCCTGATGAGCTTCTTATTACTTTGGGACCGCTTTATTGTAACCTCAGGGTTATTTTATCCTCCTGATAGCCTCTCATGACTTCAAGACTGCTTTAGAGCTACTGATTGCTCTATCCTCCTGAAATCATCCTATTACTTCAAGACTGCTTTAGAGCTATTCATTGCTCTATCCTCATGAGGTCATATTACTACTTCAAGACTGCTTTAGAGCTATTCATTGCTCTATCCTCCTGAAGCCATCTAATTATTTCAAGACTGCTTTAGAGTTATCCATTGCTCTATCCTCCTGAAATTACATTATTATTTCAAGACTGCTTTAGAGCTATCCATTGCTCTATCTTCCTGAAATCATTACTTCAAGACTGCTTTAGAGCTATTGATTGCTCTATCCTCCTGAAGACATATCACATTATTACTTCAAGACTGCTTTAGAGCTATTGATTGCTCTATCCTCCTGAAGACATATCACATTATTATTTCAAGACTGCTTTAGAGCCATTCATTGTTCTATCCTCCTGAAATCATATCATTGCTTCAAGACTGCTTTAGGGTTATCACTATTGATTGCTCTATCCTCATGAAGACATGTTGCTACATCATTATTATTCCAGACTCCTGACAGCTTTCATCATACACCCATATTTTGAACTGCTCCCCCCCTAGTGGCATCTTTAAGCCCACTCAATCATATTCAACTAGCCATCTGTACCACTCTAATGCACTGGTGAGTGCAAATTTTTGGGCTTTTGTGTTCAATCCCCTTCAACCTTCCAGGTTACGACTGGCAAATATACCAATCTAACCCCTCAGGTTTCAGAAAATTGAACAGGGGCAGCTGTTGCACCCCAAAATTTGCCCTCACAATACAAGACTTTGTGTTCTAAGAAGGTTCACAAGGTTCACAAGTTCTCCAACAACTTGCATAACCTTTCCAAGTCCCACAGTGCTTTCAATACCTTTCATGAGGTTCATGAAGCCCATAGGTTGCTTCTTGAAGGTTCACAAGGTTCACAAACTTCTCAACATCTACAAGACCTTTCATGAGGTTCATGAAGTCCATAGGTTGCTTCTTGAAGGTTCACAAGGTTCACAAAGTTCACAATTGGTCAGAAGAGTTGACAATTCCCCCAGACAATGCACCTCCTAAGCAGTGCATCCAAAACTAGGGTTTTGACTTTAATCAGGCTAAATGGACTTCCAAGACTTCAAGTGAGCTTCATAACATCTTATATGTGTATAAGAACCCCCATGTCAAGTTTCAAGACTTTTCTCAAAAGTTTGCTCAGTCAGATGATCAGATAAGTCAAAAGCAGTCAATGCAGTTAAAAAGTCAAACTGAGGTCAACTGTGGTCAAACCAAAGTCAAACTTCATGATTTTTTTGCCAAAATCAAAGAGAGGTTGGATTTGGTTCCAGGGGTATTTTGGTCATTTTACGCAAATTCAGCTAATTCCTTGAAGACGGGTTGTTATTAAGTTCTGAGGCGTTTATTTACGTGGGTTTGATATCAATTTGGTTTGGAAAGTCTGATCTGTGGAACAGGGTTTAACAAGAGATCATTCTTCTATCTTCCAGTTCATCTTTAGAGGGACAACAGTGAAAACTTCTACTGATTATTGGAGCTTATTCATGTCAAAAGTATTAAGATTGGATCGGATTAATTCAAGGATATTCGACTGATGAATCGTATGTTGAGATGTTTGTGAATTAAATCATGGAGAAGAAATGGAAGATGATTTTAATAAATATGTGAAGTTCATTCATAATATTTTATTATTATTACAATTTGTAAAGAGAATTTGGATAGAAAGTTGAATTTTATTCATAATATTTCATCACGATTTACAAAAGGGAAATAATTTGGATAAAAAATGTATTATTGAATTATTTCATAATGCTTTTTTTATTACAAGTTACAAAAGAGGTGTATATCCTAAAAAGTCCTAAGTCCTAAAATTTCTAAGTGTCTTCGTGATGCTCATCTACTGGGCATTACTCCACGAATCTCCGATTCTCCTGCACATCAAAAGGAAACGAAATAGAATAGAAAAATGTTAGAAATTGTTTTTGACACTCTCAGAACAGTGTCATCATCGAGTGCTGGGAGTGGCACAACCGAAGCTGCGTCCTACCCCCGTTATCGATCCGCGCCATTGGCGTCAGATCAGGTGATCCCTGTTCTTATCATACGGGACAACCGAGAAAGATGAAGAAGTAAAAGAAGTTCGGGCCGATAAATGATTAACTGAAAAGGGTCTATGCCATCATCGAATAAATCCCATTTGGTTTCCAAACTGATACAAGGGTAAAGCAGCACAATCAATTTGGTCATAAACCCGGATGCCGACGGGTATGAGCCACTTTGTGTTCAAAGTTTGTCAACACCTGAAATTCACCAAAACAGCATCAGTACAAAAGTTCATAACAGAACTCAACACCAAAACAGTTCGTAAGTTGCACCTAAATTGCATAAAACAATTCACAGGATGCTCAAATTGAACGAAATTCCAATTCACAAGCCGCTGAACCAGCTCGAAAAATAGAATGGCAAGTACATCAAAAGAATCAATTTCAAGAACAATATCAGTTCATAGGCTGTCTAAAAATTGAATGCAAATCATTATTCACAGCCACAGAACAACAAAACAGTCCCGGAAACAAAGTTCGTTCCTACCACAGAAGGAATACTCAACAAAATCGAAAAGCATACGGCATCAGTTCAAAGAACCAGTTCAGCAGAAAAAACCAGAAAATAGACAAGTCCAGGATCACAATCAAGAAAGAACAAAGTTCAGTTCAGTTCAACAAACCGTATCAGTTCACAGTGGAAAAACCGAAAGTACAGGACATGGGCTCAGTTTGAACATCACTGCCCAGGCAAGTAAGTGTATCAGTCAGGTTATGAATCCCCGCCGGAAGTTTAACACAGGCATCAAGGATCAAACAACGTCAGGAGTCAGTATAACAGCAGGATTCCGCATCATACTCCGAATCGAATAGCATCCCTCAAAGGTTCAGACCAATGGTCATCATCACCGCATACCCTCCTCGGCGACGTTTGATTCGACCAAAGCGTTAGCATCCATTCTGAAATAAGAAGAAGAAAAGTAAGTGTGTCCCAGTTGGTAACAATAACCGAATGTCAGCTTATCAGAAGGAACAAGTTCATATCCAAAACTGTATCAGAACCTAAGAAAATTGGATATCCACATCTGAAAGGAAGATTAAAACGAATCCAAAACGAATCCAGTTATCAAAGGAATCAGTATCCAACAAGCCAACAAATACGAAAAATCAAAATCAGTATTGGGAGCAAACCAAATCCTATCAGAAAAGATAACAGAGATCAAATCAGAATCACAATATAACAAATCCACATCTGCAAAATAACAACAGAATCAATATCAAATCCAATCTCAGTTTCGAGTAAACCTGGAAAGGAAAGAAAATCAAATCAGATCAACTTCAATCATAATCATATCTCAGTAACGTAAAAAACCCAGAACCAACAAAAGCCCAAAAAGAGGGATTATAAAAGGGCACAACATCACCTCGTGTCAGGGGGAAAAACGGAGGGTGCCGAAAAATCATAAAACCATAAGGGGGAACGGCCGCATGTGAAAGGAGGAGTTGACGAAACCCTGGCCATCAGACGAACGCAAATCACCATCATCGGCCATCAGACGAACGCAAATCACCATCATCGGCCATTAACGAGCAATAACCATCACCACAGTGCCACAAACATAGAACGGACTCACCGCGAATACGAAGATCCGACGGGACCGTCATCGCCGTTAAAAGATCAACAACGGGCAATCCATGATCGAAGCCTCAGAACTTGAGTCATCATAGGCCGTTAAACCCCACCGAAAACCACCGTTCGCCGCCTCAGAATATCTTCATCATCGGCCGCCGTTTTCGCCAAGAACGCCGATGAAATTGTAAGCCATTGCGTGGGGATTTGATTTCTGATGATTGTTAATCGTTTTGTTGTTTTTTTTTCAGAAATATCGTGGAGAGACAAGAGTATGAGAGGTGAGGAAGACGAAGGAAAACGAAGACTCAAACGGCGCCGCGAAGAGGAATAGGGTTTCCAAAACCCTAAACTTTGTTTTTTTTTACATTCACACCAACCGGGTTGGGTCCGGAAGTGATTACCGGCCCAACCCCTTCTTTTCTTTTTTTTAAAAACAAATTTTTTTCTTATTATTTTGAATTGTTTTTTTACTATTTTATTCTATAATATAAAAACTGTTTTTGTGAAAATATTATAAAATTTAAAAAAAAAAAACTCTTGTTTTTTTTTTATTTAAAATTTTATTTGTATAGTTTATATTAATTAAAATAATGTTATGTGATTATTAAAAATAAATTTTTGTATATATATAAACCCTAATTCTTACAAACCCTAAAAATTATTTTCTAAAAAAAAATAAAACCTAATTTTAATTTTCTATATAATTCTATGGATATATTTATTATAATTCTTGTAAATTTTTGTAAATAAAATTAAACCTTATAAATACTTAATGTAAAATTTTGTGAATGTGATTATTGATTATTTAAAATTTATTTTCATCATAATGTGTAAATATTTTTCTTAATAATTGTTAATATATAATTAGAGATAATTAAATTTTGTAAATGATTAAGAAATTTATAATTATGTTATATTTAGAACTTTATATTATAGTAATTATTTAATCATTTATGTTTCTAAATAAAAATCAAATTTTATGTTTAATCACGTTATTAATTAATTATTATTGCTAATCACATTTTGTTGCTTATTATTATTTTGAAATTTCTATCTTATTATTTTTCTAACTTTGTCTATTTTTCTAATTATTATTGTTTCAACTAATTATTTTCACTAACTTTATATTTCTACTAACCTTATTTAATTTTTCTTATTATTTACTAACCCCAATATTTTATTTGCTTATTTGTTATTTTTTTTTTTTTATTATAATTTTGTAATTGCCTCTTGGATGTAAATTGTAATTATTTAATTATTATTATCATTATGGTTAGTAATTAGGGAGTGCTAATATGTATGATATTTAAAAAAAATAAATTAGATCATTTTAATATAAGATAATTAAATTAAACATTTCACACACGTAAGTCGATTTTAATCGCCGTCTCACTTCCTAAGGATATCCCTCAAGTTGCCTATGAATATTGGTTAAGTGGGGTGTATAAAGCAAGTCCCTCAAAAAGAAAATCATCAAAGTCCCTTATGGTTGCCTTTACGAATCGAGTCCCTTTCGAAAAATGATGATAGTCCCTCCAGTTTGCTTATTACACCCCACAATGGCCTTCAAAAATCCAATTGTCCCTCACATGTCCCTTAACATCCAAAGTAAGGACTACCTACTCCATTATAGTAGGGATAGTCTTACTAAGGAAAGGATAAAGAATAAGAAAGACCTTAAAACATTAGGGTAGGCTACTCCTAGATACTTGCTCACTTCAAAACTTTTTCACACTTAAACAAATTTCCAACAAAATTTTCAAACAAGTTTTTTTCACATCCATACACGGATTATTATTAAACTATTCTAAAATTTTTTGCTATTCACACACTACACTTTCAAAACAATTCAAAAGTGAGCTTAAGTACCTAAGAGCCCATGGATAACCATGGATGAAAAGGGTGCTAACACCTTCCCTTTTCATAACCTACCCTCCGGACCCAAAATATTCTCTAAGGTCTTTCCTGTTCTTTTATAACCTTTCCTTATGGATAAAATAAAAGTCGGTGGCGACTCTTGCTATCCGCAACATTGTTTAAAGTCAGTTCTCCCACCGTGTTACACCAGGGTCGGGCCGATCCCATTCGAGAGCACTAACTCCATTCCGTGGCATTACGGCGCCGAAGTCTATTGCAATGGTCAGAAGATAGAGCTGGAGCCGTATGGGTCGACTGTGCAGAATCTCGCAGGAGTCAGTGGTATTACTCGAAGCGGAAGAGTGTTTGCACCGACAGAGGTTGCGGCAGAGAAAGGGGTCAGAGCTGATGCTGTGGATAAGGGTAAAGGCAAAGCCGTCGAAGAGGTCCCTTGTGGGGCAGAGAAAGATTTGCTTGTCAAAAATGCTGAGGAGTTCATGCGGTTAATCAAAAAGAGCGACTACAAGATTGTAGACCATCTTCATCAGACTCCGTCAAAGATTTCTATTCTCAACTTGTTGCTGTGTTCTGAAGCGCACCGCAACGCGTTACTGAAGGTATTGAACGCTGCCTACGTACCGCAAGAGATATCCGTGAATCAGCTAGAGGAGGTGGTAGCCCATGTTAATGCTGGCAATGGGCTAGGTTTCACAGATTTAGAGCTGACTCCTAAAGGGAGAGATCACAACAGCGCCTTGCACGTCTCGATAGAGTGCAGAGGCACTATCATGTCGCATGTCCTGGTAGACACGGGTTCGTCGCTTAATGTGCTTCCGAAGAAGGCACTAATGAAGTTGGACACTCGTGGATTGCTTTGCACGCCCAGTGATCTGGTGGTGAAAGCATTTGACGGAACTAAGCGCCACGTTTTCGGAGAATTGACCCTGCTGATTCAAGTTGGTCCGGAGACGTTCGATACGGTTTTTTATATCATGGATATCATGCCTGCCTAGAGTTGCCTCTTAGGTCGGCCATGGATCCATGCTGCTGGTACCGTGACGTCCACGCTGCATCAAAAGCTCAAATATGCTGTCGGGGGAAGCATAGTAACCGTCTGTGGTGAGGAGGACATTATGGTGAGCCACTTGTCATCCTTTAAGTATGTTGAAATGGATGGCGAGATCCATGAAACTCTATGCCAAGCATTTGAAGCCGTCAAGGTGAAAGAGGTAGCTCCTGTCGTCGTAGAGAAGCAAGAGATGAATCTCTCCTCATTCAGAGAAGCTCGGGCCGTCGTCGAAGCCGGTTCCACCCCAGGCTGGGGGCATGTTTTGGAGATACCGATCAATAAGGATAAGTTTGGATTGGGGTATTCTCCTGAAGCTGAAGCTTCATCTTCTTCGTCTAGCAGCTCGTCTCGTGGGAAGGGGCCGATCCTATTTACCAACGCGGAGTGATTTTCGAAAGCATCAACGCGGCGTCAGAGGACAGCGGGGATAGCGATTGTGATCTTGATGCCTGGATTCAGCCAAGCAAGCCGGGCGAGCGCCTCAACAATTGGACCGTCAAGGAGATTATCCAGCTGACAAGTGAAGAGTAATGATTTACTTTTTACAATCTATGTACAACCCTATGTCCTGCCCGGGGCATAGTGGTTTTATTGTCAGGGCCTTGTTGGATTATGTACATGCATTTTGTTAATAAATCAAAGGCGTTTTCTTTGTACTCAAATATTGTGTTCTCTGTTATTCCTGTTTTATGTTTATTTTGAAAAATAGTAAAATGGCAACGGGGTTTGTGCTAACCTGCATATTCTTGCTTTAAACTTAACCCTTGTTATTGCAGGATCCACATAACAGACGACATCGACTCTGGACCCTCTACGGCTCACTACGACTTCGATTGCCCGATATATCAAGCCGAGGATGAGATTGATGAAGACGAAGACCTTCTGGAAGAGTTGGCCCGCTTGTTGAGACAAGAGGAAAAGGTTATTCTGCCTCATGAGGAAGATATTGAGATCATAAATCTGGGTTCTGAAGAGCTCGTCAGAAATGTCAGAGTAGGGGTTGCGCTGCAGAATGATGTCAAGCATAGATTGGTCGAGATGCTTCGAGAGTATAGTGACGTCTTTGCTTGGTCATACGAAGATATGCCCGGACTTGACACAGACATCGTGGTTCATCGCTTGCCGTTGCGAGAAGATTTCCCTCCAGTCAAGCAGAAGCTTAGGAGGACGAGACTAGATATGGCTGTAAAAATCAAGGAAGAAGTCCAGAAGCAGTTGGACGCAGGATTTCTAGCCGTTACCACTTACCCTCCGTGGGTTTCCAACATAGTGCCTGTACCGAAGAAGGACGGTAAGGTACGCATGTGCGTCGATTATCGGGATTTGAATAGGGCGAGCCCTAAGGATGATTTCCCGTTGCCTCATATCGATGTGTTGGTCGACAACACAGCCCAGTTCTCCGTGTTTTCGTTCATGGATGGCTTCTCCGGTTACAATCAGATTAAGATGGCACCGGAGGACATGGAGAAAACGACGTTTATCACCCCCTGGGGAACATTTTGCTATAAGGTAATGCCCTTCGGTCTGAAGAACGCAGGGGCCACTTACCAGCGAGCAATGGTAACTTTGTTTCATGATATGATTCATCATGAGATCGAGGTCTATGTTGATGACATGATTGCAAAGTCCCAAACGGAGGAAGAACATCTGGTCAACTTATTGAAGCTTTTTGAGAGGCTTAGGAAGTTCAGGCTGAGGCTGAATCCTAACAAATGCACTTTCGGAGTGCGGTCCGGAAAGTTATTGGGGTTTATCGTTAGTGAACGAGGTATTGAAGTTGATCCTGCAAAAATAAAAGCTATTAAAGAAATGCCAGCGCCGAAAACAGAAAAAGAAGTTCGTGGTTTCTTGGGCCGAATAAACTACATTGCAAGGTTTATCTCTCAGCTCACAGCCACTTGTGAACCGATGTTCAAACTTTTAAAGAAAGATCAGGCGATTACTTGGAATGAAGATTGCCAGAAGGAATTCGACAAAATAAAGCAGTATCTTCAAGAACCTCCAATTTTGATACCCCCAGTGGCTGGACGGCCATTAATCATGTACCTGACGGTTCTGGAGAATAGTATGGGGTGTGTTCTCGGTCAGCACTACGAGACGGGCAGAAAAGAGCATGCCATTTATTATTTGAGTAAAAAGTTCACTGAGTGTGAATCTCGATACTCGATGCTGGAGAAGACGTGTTGTGCATTAGCTTGGGCTGCCAAACGTCTACGACAGTATATGCTCAATCACACCACTATGCTAATTTCGAAGATGGACCCGATCAAGTACGTCTTCGAGAAGCAGGCTCTTTCGGGCAGGATTGCCAGATGGCAAATGGTGTTAACAGAATATAATATTCAGTACGTCTCCCAGAAGGCCATAAAGGGAAGCGTATTGTCTGATTACCTTGTCGAACATCCGATCGAGGATTACCAGCCGATGAAGTTTGAATTCCCTGACGAGGATATTATGTTTCTCAAAGCGAAGGATTGCGATGAGCCATTGCCCGGTGAGGGGCCAGATAGGAAGTTTCAGTGGAAGTTGATATTCGATGGAGCGGTTAATTCCTATGGAAGTGGTATCGGGGCTATCATCACGACTCCCCACGGATCCCACATCCCATTTACTGCAAGACTGACGTTTCCAGTTACCAACAATGAGGCGGAGTATGAAGCATGTATTATGGGTCTAGAGGAGGCAATTGATTTGAGAATCAAGAATCTAGACGTATATGGTGACTCAGCGCTTGTAATCAATCAAATTAAAGGGTAGTGGGAAACTCGTCAAGCGAATTTGGTGTCGTACATGAATTATGCCAGGAGGCTGCTTCCGTTCTTCGACCGAGTGGAACTTCATCATGTACCCAAGGCTGAAAATCAGATGGCTGATGCCTTAGCCACGTTGGCTTCAATGTATAAGGTCAATTTTTGGAATGAGGCTCCAAGAATTGTGCTTTCGCATCTTGATAGACCGGCATTTGTCTTTGCAATCGAGGATGCCGCCGACGGCAAGCCATGGTTCCACGACATCCAGACCTTCCTTATGACTAAGGAGTATCCTGCGGGCGGGTCAACCCAGGATAAGAAGACTCTGAGGAGGCTGTCTGGAAACTTTCATCTCAATCCTGATGGAGTGTTGTATAAGAGAAACCACGATCTCGTGCTACTCAGATGTGTAGATGAGAAAGAGGCAAGTATGCTCATGGAAGAAGTCCATGAGGGCACATTTGGTACGCACGCCGGCGGGCATGCCATGACGAGAAAGATCCTGAGAGCAGGATATTACTGGCTGACTATGGAGTCGGATTGCTTCAGATTCGCGAAGAAATGTCATAAATGCCAGATTTATGCTGATAAAGTTCATGTGCCGCCGTGCCCATTGAATGTCATGTCCTCCCCTTGGCCGTTCTCCATGTGGGGCATCGACATGATAGGCAAGATCGAGCCCACTGCATCCAATGGTCATCGTTTCATTCTGGTAGCTATCGACTACTTCACCAAATGGGTGGAGGCAGCCTCGTACGCTAATGTGACCAAGCAGGTGGTAGCTAAATTCATAAAGAGGGACATCATCTGTCGTTATGGAGTTCCCGAGCGGATCATTACTGATAATGGTTCGAATTTGAATAACAAGATGATGAAGGAGCTGTGCCAGAGCTTCAAGATTGAACACCACAACTCATCTCCTTACCGGCCGAAGATGAATGGCGCCGTCGAAGCCGCCAACAAGAACATAAAGAAGATTGTTCAGAAGATGGTTGTGACGTACAAAGATTGGCACGAGATGCTGCCGTTTTCCTTGCACGGTTATCGTACGACGGTGCGTACGTCGACCGGGGAAACTCCTTTCTCGTTGGTGTACGGTATGGAAGCCGTCCTACCGTTAGAAGTGGAGATTCCTTCTTTGCGAGTTTTGGTTGATGTGAAACTCGACGAGGCAGAATGGATTACGAATCGCTTGAACCAACTCAGCCTGATGGAAGAGAAGAGGTTAGCATCGATTGCATTTGGTCGTCTGTACCAAAGCCGAATGAAGAAAGCGTATGATAAGAAGGTGAGTCCTAGAAGCTTTCAGACGGGTGATCTCGTCCTGAAGAAGATTCTTCCGCCACACTCCGATCACCGGGGCAAGTGGACTCCGAATTACGAAGGGCCGTATGTCGTCAGCAAGTTCTGCTCGGGAGGAGCTTTGTTGTTATCCACGATGGATGGGGAAGATTTTGCATCCCCGGTGAACGCGGACGCAGTTAAAAAATACTTTGCTTGAAAGAGACCCGCTGGACAAAAAAGAAAGAGTCCAGGCAAAAAAGGGGCATCCCGGCGAACCAAAAACAGAATAAAAGGTTCGGGCAAATATTAGGGATATATTGAAAAAATGTACACCTGCGAAGTCGAAAACCTACACTGGGCGGCTTCGGCAAAAAAGGGTATCTCGGTGAACTGAAAACCCGTAAAGGGCGGTTCACGCAAAAGTTAGGGATTTGAATAAGCAAATGACTGCGTTCCACGTGTGGACTTTCATTGTTAGTGGTTTGGAGGACCTGAGGGCCGTTTATTTGAATCAATCTCTTCTGAAGCTGAAGCGTCGGAGAAGTATCGAAGTCGAGTGGGTCATAGAGGGATCAACTCATGGTGTTCGTCCACGCCTCGTTGCCGACATTTGTATATACTGATGTATATTTATGTTTTATTTTTGCGCGGCTTCCTCATTCCAGGAGTTTGCCTCTGTTGTAAAACATTTTTACCCATTCAGGGGTTCATCATCAATAAAATGCATATTATTCAGCAATCCTGCTTGCCTGTTTAGCATTTATCTGTTTTGTTTGCGAATGAAAACGCCGATGTTTTTGATAAAATGCGCATACATAAACTTACGGGCCTCGGCCCATTGATTGTAGAAACAATTAATTACTTGAATATTGTCACGAGATAATAACCTTGATAGGCCCCTTTGAGGAGGGTACCTTGTCTGTTTGTTTGTGTTGTTGCAGGTGTAGCGCCTTCCAGAAGATGTGTCGTGCGCATCCCCGAAGCAGGGCGAGTCCTCCTTCTCCAGCAGAGTTCAGTAGTCTCTCCTCCGCAGAATCTGAACGCAAGATAGTGAGCATTGATATGTCTCCCCAGGCAGAGAGGATTCTCTTCCCCAAGCAGACGCATCCTGAAGGAACGTCACCTCATCAGCTGAGTCGCGCGCCGAAGCTCGTATGTCCCCAGCACTGGGTCACAAGTGCAGATTTCATAGAAATGTTCGGGTGCCGAAGCTCGAGTTTTCCCCAGTAAAGTCGCCAAAGCAGGATTCTTCCCCCAGCACCGGGTCACAAGTGCAGGTTTCGTAGGAAATTGTTCGTACGCCGAAGTATGCCGCGACTGATGGTGTCAGACTGAAGTCTCCTGCGGAATTGAGATTCCCCACCAGAGTCATACTCTCTCCTGAAGCCGGATGATTCCCTCTTCCCCAGTAGAGTGTTGGAACAGCTGAGGCTGTATTCCTCTGCAGAGTTGTGCTCTCCCCTGAAGTCGGATGACTCCTTCTTCCCCAGCGGAATTGAAATTCCTCATCAGAGTCGTACTCCCTAGTGAAGTAGAATGATTTCTCTCCCCAGCTGAGTCCGCAGACCCCAGGAGAGCCGGATCCTTGGTAGCAGTTGGAACCATGAGTGGATTTTCCCTAGCAGAGTATTGAACAGCCGATGCGGTAGTTCCCCAAAGTCGTACTCTCTCCAGCAAAGCAGAATGACTTCTCCTTCCTCAGTCGAGTTCGCAGATATCCAAGAGAGCCGAATCCTTGGAAGGTGATCAGATCATGATTGGTTTTTCCCCAGTGGAGTGTTGAGCAGCTGAAGTTGGTCCCCCACAGAGTTGTTATCCCCAGAAAAGTAGCCATGGCGGCCACGCAGTTCACTCCCGCAATTGGTATCACTTTCTCTCAGCAGGTTCAAGTTCTCGTAGAGCTTCGCTCCCCTGCAGCAGTCAACTGAAGTTGTTTTCCCTGCAGCAGTCAACTGAAGTTGTTTTCCCTGCAGCAGTCAACGGAAGATCATTTCCCCAGACAGAGTCCGATTAATATTGGCATGCAGTTTTCTCCTCAACAGGATGATTCCTCTATCGGAGTAGTTCTTTTCTCCCTGACAGGATAACTCCCCCCAGCATTTATTTTGCTGACGGGATCGCATAATTGTGTATGATTGCATAGCATTTAGCATAAACGCATAACATTTCCACCGTGTGGGGCATGGCGCCGAAGCATATGCATCATAAACATGATCTAGGTTATTACCATTCTTGTTTTACAGGTGTTCCGCCGAAGGATCAGTTGCTCGGCATGATTCTTGACATTCTACCCAACAAAGTCTTCAGCTCAAGATGATTTTTGGGATTCCCAGCGAAGTCTTCAGTTCAAGATGATTCTCGAATCCTTCAGCAGGGCCGTTTGCTCAAGATGATTTGTGAGATCCCCAGCGCAGTCTCTAGAGTTGGTTGCTTAAGTTGATTCCCAGAGTCCCCGGCGAAGATCGCCCAGGATGGTTCCTTAAACTCCAAGAGAGCCGAATCCTTGGAAGCTGCTCCGGCCGTGATTGGTTTGTCCCCAGCAAGAGTTTCCCAGGAAGATTCCTGAAATCCCCAACAGAATGTTTGCTCCAGAATGGTTATCGGTCCAAGACGATTCTTGAAGGTGCCCGACGGAGCTGTTTGTTCAAGATGATTCTTGAAGCCCTCAACAGAGTTGATTTATCCAGAATGAGTTCTAGACCCCCGGAGCGGAGTTACGTGATAGTTCTCCAAATTCCCCAGCGGCGAAGCATCATCCCCAGCAGGTTTTCCAACGGCGAAGTTAGAATCTCTCCTGAAGGCTCCATGATTGAAGTCTGACCGTGAAGCGGTATGGTCGACTATGTGCTACCGGTTACCGTGTGGCCAGTTCCCCAACGAAGTTTCTCCACTTTGACGGCGAGGTCAGATGTGTGTTTCCGGTGGCGAGGTTGGATGTTGGATTTGACGCCGAGGTCAGATTATGTTTGTTTCCGGCGGCGAGGTTGGATGTGTGTTCGACGGAGATATCAGACTCTTTGACTCCCCAGCAGTTGTTGAAGTCGTTTGAGTGAACTCTCTCGTTTTTCTACAGCAAAGTCTACAAGGTTGTTTGGGTGAACCTTTCTTCCTTTTCCCCAAGTGGGTCGTCAGGATTGTTTGGGTGAACTCTCATTCCTCTCTCCTCAACAGAGTTGTTAACCTGATGATTATTTCCGGTGACCCGGCATGTCTGCTTTTATTTAGCAACGACTTGACAGGATGTCAAGAGAATAGCGGCGCGATATGTTTGCTCCAACAGTGATGTCTAATCTGAAGATTGACTTCGTAAACGCCTGAAGGCGATATCAGAAGGTTCCTGTGGATTCAGATTTCCTTGTTGATGAATCAACGTTTGTCTGAAGACAAGGTTCAAAAGTTTGTAGATCCAACTTTTGTATGCAAGGTGATCCGTGTTGGCCTGAAGACCAAGTCAGTTGTCCTAAGGTGATGATTGATTGCGATCAAGTGAATAGTGTTTCTTCTGACTAAAGTCGAAGATGTTTCTCCAGCTGAAGCGGAGTTTGCCTGAAGGCAAAGTGTTTGAATCCCCGTAGAGTCATGAATGGCTCAGGATGCCACTTATCTGACTGAAGTCACAGATTTCCCAAGCTGAAGCGAAGGTGCCTGAAGGCAAGGTTATCCCCAAAGTCATGAATGACTTAGGATCCATTATTCGGACTGAAGGCCGAAGTATATCCCTGACTGAAGTCACGAATACTCTATAGCAGAGGCGGAGTTGCCTGAAGGCAGATCCATGTATCCTTGAAGGCCAAGGATCATTTTCTTCAGACTGAAGTCGAAGATACCTCCTGCAGAGTTGCCGACGGGCAAAGTTTACATCCTTGCAAGCCAAGGATGCTTATCTTCAAAAGTACTTGAAGATCTTTTCTAGCTGAAGCTGGAATCTCCGACGGGCAAGGTTTATATCCTTGGAGGCCAAGGATCCCATCTTCAGGAGTACTTGAAGATCTTTTCTAGCTGAAGCTGGGAGTGGCCAGGGGCCAGGGTTTCATATAGCTTTGATGTTGAAGTTCTACAGTGGGCTCAGTATGCAGTAGTATTCGAATGTTCGTTTGACGGCGAGGTCAGATTATGTTTGGTTCCTGCGGCGAGGTTGGATGTTTGATTTGATGGCAAGGTCAGATTACGTTTGGTTCCGGCGGCGAGGTTGGATGTTTGGTTTGACGGCGAGGTCAGATTATGTTTGTTTCCGGCGGCGATGTCAGATTCAGTTTTCCAGCGGCGATGTTGGGTATGTCAGATGTAGTTCTCCAGCGGCGATGCGGGGTATTTTGATTGTTCGACGGCGATGTCAGATGTAGTTCTCCAGCGGCGATGCGGGGTATTCTGATTGTCCGACGGCGATGTCAGGTTCAGTTCTCCAGCGGCGATGCGGGGTATTTTGATTGTCCGACGGCGATGTCAGGTGGTATAGTCTTCCAGCGGTGATGTTGGGTGTTTTGGTTGCCTGAAGACGATGTCAGAAGAAGTTAACGTGGATAACTGACGGCGATGCCAGATCGGTATTTCTCCAGCTAGTTGTCGTGCCGCTAGTATTGCAGTGTTCGAAGGTTTGTCCCCCGCAGAGTATCGTGTGCTCGTGCAGTTGGCAAATTTTCGGGTTTACCGGTATTCAATCGTCTCGCACCTTGGTTGGCTGAGAGCCGTCCGCTTCTCACCCAGTCAGGTTCAAGCCGTTTGAATAGGGGCAGCTGTTGCACCCCAAAATTTGACCAACATTTATTCACCCATCAAGTGTTGGAAAGTTGATACTTTCATCAGAAAGTTCAAGAGACCCTCAGAGGGATTGGTTGAAACCAGAGTTGTGTGCCTCATAACTTGAGAGTTGTGGGTGCTCCTCAGATGATTCTGAGGCTATGAGAGTGAACTTGAAGATTTGAGAAAGCATATGAGATGTCTTGAAAGCCATAATGAAGCCCAGAGAAGTCATTGTGCAAGAATTCAGAAGATTCAGCCATGAATGGTAGAATTAGGGTTTGACTGGGTCAACCCTAGGTCAACTGCAGATTTGGAGAAGGCTGAGACCTAATCCAAGGGCCATGAGATCATGGAATGATGTATGGAGATGTTATAAAGATGATTCCTATACCAACTCATCATGATTGAGGAGTTTGAGAAGTTTTAAGTTAGGGTTTCTAAGGATTGTCAATGAAAAAACCCTAATTTGATCCCCATCTTCCAGGCAGTTTTAGCTCAAGATGTGATTGTCATCTCATCTTCCCCACAACATGAATGTTGTAGAGCTTGTCTTAGCTTTAATTTGAGTGGTAGAAGTCCTTGATAGGATTTGCAGAGCTCAAGTTATGGTTTTGACAAATTACAGGTCATCTGAGGTATGTGAACCTGGGTCCTTGAAAGTCACCCAACTTGCAGACAACTTTTGCCCTAGTAGGATGATTCCTATGATCTCTTGGTCAACATGAATGTTGAAGAGCATCTTCTTAGATTTCTATAGAGTACTAGACGTCCTTGATAGGATTTGTATAACTCAACTTATGGTTTGAACAAGACAAGGGTATTTTGGTCATTTGGAAGTTATAGGTCATTTTAAGCAAAGGCCATATCTCCTATTTCCAAGCCTCAAATGAAAAAACTCAAAACATCAAAGTTGTTAAAAATGGCATTTTAAGCCTAGAAAAGTGGTCATGAGTTGTTGGAAAAGCTTGTAGCATGGATTGACAAGAATGGGTGAAAATGACCTAAAAATGGCTTATAACTTAAATGGATCCAAGTTGGAAAATGGTTTGAGAGATCTATGAATCCAAAATAGGTCATCCAATATGTCATTTTGAATCCAAACATCATTTTAAAAACAATGGTTTAAACACATTTTTGATTTGAGGTCTAAAAATAGGGGTTGCTTTGTAATCATGTGACTTGCATAATAAGGAACCTTTGAGAAACTTCACCAAAGGCAAGGAATCGGCTAATTCTTCACACCTACCATCCCAATATCTCATGTGAGGAGATTTTAAAGCAAAATTAAGGAGCTTAACACATGAGATGAGATAATACCATATGTCATTACATGATAATTTCCAAGACTTTCTAGCACTTTCTAGATGAATCTAGGATCTTCCATTGGTGGTTATATATTGAGGAGCTCACAGTGAAGAAAAAGGTTGGCAAGATTGGTGGAGAGAGTGAGAGGAGAAAGAGATATTCAAAGGAATCTTCAATTGCAAGCAAGGCTTGAATCTTCCATTACAAGCACTCATCATCAAGGTTATTGCAAACAGAAAGGAGATTGATACTTGAGGATCATAGAGAAGAGGATTCAAGCTCTGAATCCATCTGTTCACATCTCTACCATCACCATTTGACAGGTTTTGTTCTCTCCTCATACCTCCTTATTTATATGTTTTCTGTTAGTTTCCTAGGTATAGAATTAACATGCTAGGTTAGTTGATTAATTTCTGAGGATTAGAGGAAGATCTATGGAGTTTCATGGCAGGGTGCCATTTCTTGCAAGTTTAAGAACATGCTGTATGTAGGGTTTAAATGATCATGTTATGGTTTAGAATGGTTAGTGTAACATGAAGAACAGGATCATACCATTAGAATTGAGTTTTATCAAGGTTGATGTCAGAGAAATATGGTGAAACCCTAACCTTCGTGCGTTCTGTTAGAGTGATATAGGAGGTTTTAGTGAGAACTATGGGTACCATCGTGTTCTTGGAGAGAAATGGAGCAACTTTGGTTTTCAAAGATTTGGATTTCATTGAGAAACCAGAGAGGAAGGAGAGCTTGAAGTCGTGTGCATGGAGAACGAAATCTGAAACCCTAATGGCATTTTGGAGAAGATGAGTTTTTAACCGTTGGATTAGATAAGATTTTTGACTTTTTAACCTCATCGTGCGGCCAGATTTTAAAGAGAAAACGGAGGGAAAGATCAAAGCTAAACGCAGCGTTTAGCTAAATGAGAAATCTTGGGCCTCAGCGAACCATGCTACTCACACCCCCACGCGGAGCCCAATCCATTTTTAAACTAAAATTCCCTGCTAATTGCACCGAGTCTCTGATCTTTTTCTTTTAATTTTCATTTTAATTTTCTGATGGCACCTGGGCCTGCACGCATTCGCTATCTGCACCACCTTCTCCTGGCCCATCCAGATAAATAACTGGGCGCAGTTCATTTTGACACCCCCTCCCCATTTTCTTTTATTTTCTTATTTTTAATTTCTTTTATTTTCTTGCTTATTAAATAATTGATAAAAAATTGGAAAATGAATGTTTTTTAATGCTTGTTTTTTCTATAGGTTTATATTCCTGTCTAGAAAATTAATAAAAATAAAAATTTCCATTTTATTTTTGGTTTTATATTTTTAGAATATTATTCTTTTAAATAGATTTTTAAGTGGTTTAGGTATACACTCAATTTTGTAGAATTTATTTTAGGACCTTCCCTTAATCTTTTTTATTCATTCTTTTTAATGTGATTAGATATTGAGCCTTAGTTCCCATAGGATTTATTTCATGATTTTTAGGATTAATATTTGATTAGTTTAATTAGGTGAGATTAGAGTAATCATAATTAGGGTTTAGGTTTAGCATAGGAGAGATTAATCATTTTCTTTTAGGAGTTTTGTCTTGATTTTTGGGTATGGGACTATAGGGATGTTATGGGTAGATGTAATAGACCCTTGTGAATAAGTATTAGATTTTTCCCCCTTTCTTTAGTATTTTCTGGATAGGACTGTTTGTGTGGCATGTGTCGCTTGCGCGAAAATAAGGTGCCGGCATGACAGAAGAGTCGCCACCTTTCGTTATTTATCCCTCAGAGCGGGAAAGGAAACGATCGGAAAAACCTGACGAATAAGGGTAAGACAAGGTCATCGCAACCATTGTCTGGGTTCGGGAGTCGGTTACGCAAGGGGAAGGTATTAGCACCCCTCACGTCCGTCGTACTCGACGGGATCCTCGCTTGTTTGTTTACTTGGACGGGTTGGTTATAATCTATCTACCTATCAAGGATGGCTGAAAAAGAAAAGAAAAATGACTCGGCAAAGCATCGCGCTTTATGCCTACGTATTCCCATCAGAGAATGAGAAATCAGAGTCAACGTAGTTCGGCTAACTACGGGGGAAGGTTGCTCGCTAGGACATCGCATCCTATGCCTACGTACTTTCATCTGGTATGAAAGATCAGAGCAAACGTAGTTCGGGAAACTACGGGAAAAAGCTCAACTAGGAGGGAGACTATCAAGTCCTACTGTTATCATGCCATGGATTCATCCTATGGTTGAGGTTTGAACAAGGAACTCCTAGATGTTGTCATGCATAGGTTTCAACCTAAAAGTCTATCATCAAATCCTCATCAGAGGAAATGAGAGTCCTAAGGGATCATGTCAATGATACACAGAAACAGACAAAAACATCAGCTTTAACAGTAAAATGCATGCAATGCAAGTGAGGGAGGAAATGTGTGTGGGGCTTCAGCCTCCACAAGCTCATCTCATCCTCAAGCCAGTCATGCAATAACAGTAATCATACTGAAAATAATCAACATGCTATCAAGCAAAACAGTAAACTGCAATCATACAGATAAAGGAAATGAAGTACCATCAGGCAAACAAAACACACTTGAGAAAGAATCAACTACTCTCTAATCCTAACCCTGATCACAGAATCTAAACAAACCTAAGCAAAGCTCTCAAGCACAACCCTAAACAGGAGAAATCATTCCCAGTCTTCAAGCTTCACAATAAGCTTACCAAAGAAAGGGAGCTAAGCAATCAGACTCATAGTGTCTTCCTCAGGAAAGCACTAAGAGGTGTGTACTCAGGAGTCATACCCTATGTGGCTCAACCACTGTGATCAGTTTACATCCCTCCTCAGGAGAGATTAAACTCACAAGCAGGCTCCAACATCACTGGATATTTAGGAAATCCTATTTAAACTAGTGGAACTAAGTGAATAGACTCATAGGACCTTCCTCAGAAAAGTACTAGGAGGCTTCCACTTAGGAGTTGTATCCCATGTGGCTCAACAACATGTGATCAGTTTACATTCCTCCTCAGGAGAAATTAAACTCACAAGTTGGCTCCAACATCATTGGATACTTGAGAAATCCTATCTGAACTAGTGGAACTAAGTGAACAGACTCATAGGACCTTCCTCAGGAAAGTACTAGGAGGCTTCCACTTAGGAGTTGTATCCCATGTGGCTCAACAACATGTGATCAGTTTACATTCCTCCTCAGGAGAAATTAAACTCACAAGTTGGCTCCAACATCATTGGATACTTAAGAAAGAGGTGAGAAGGAAGGATGAAAGTCATTCATAGTGCCTTCCTCAGGAAAGTACCATGAACTTCCTTCAAACTTCAGGCTCTCAAACCTCACAGACAGGAGATGAGACAAGCTCTGGGTCTCTGCATCTTGATCTACAAGCTTCTCCTTATGATGCTCACCATCAATATCCTCAAGGCCACACAAGCCCTTCAGCAAATTCCTCAGAAAGAACCCCACAGATGAACAGATAACCCACTGAACAAACCAAATCATCAGGCAATCTTCAGATAATACCTAAAAATACTAAACTAATGGGGAAAAATTTAACAATTATTCACAAGGGTCCTCAACACCTACTCATAACATCTATAAAGGTTTCTACCTAAAAATCAAGATAAGACTCAATCAAAGAAAGGGATCATCACCTATGCACAATCCTAAACCCTAATTAGACTATCCTAAGTCAACCCTAATTAAACTAATCAAGATTAATTCTAAAAAATCTAGAAAAAAACCTATGGGGAAGTATGACTCATCATCTAATTGCATAAAAAAGAATGGGTAAAAAACCCTAAGGGAATGTCCTAAAATAATTCCTACAAAATCAAATATCAAAATGAAACAATTAAAAAGCTATTTAATTGGAAAATCTATTAAAAATATTAAACCTAAAAATAAAATCTCAATTTTATTTTATAATTTTCTACTCATTTTCATCTACTCATAGAAAAAAGAAGCATTTAAAAATCATTTTCTATCATTTTCTAATGAATTAAACAAAACAGAAATATTAAAAAAAGAAAATTAAAACAAATTAAATGAATAAAGGGAGGGGGGGTCAGAATAGTAAACGCGCCAGGGTTATTCCAGTTGGGCTTCAAGGGTGGGGGTGCGCGTAGCATACGCGTTAAGCCCAGGTATTATCAGAAATTCAATTTAAAAAATAAAAGAAAAAAAAACGAAACCCGGGTGCGAATAGGAAGGGATTACAGTGTGTTTGGTTGGGCCTCGCTAAGTTGGGGTGCGAAAATGAAAACCACTTAAGCCCATGAGGGGCATTAAGTGAAACGCAGCACCTCATGCGTTCCAATTCCCTCCGCCTTTCTGAATTCAAACCCAGCCGCACGATTGAAATTTTGGTCAAGGTCCCTGGCTCAGATCCAACGGCCAGCACGCATCTTCTTCCTTGGCCATGAGTTAGGGTTTGAAGACTCCATTAACATGCAGCTCCACGCGTGAAACTTCAAGCCTTCGGTTCTTACTCTCTACTCAACCAAATCACACGATATAAAGATGAAAACTGCTTAGAATTTCTCCCTCTACACATGTACACCATTGGTTCACGCTGAAACTCACTCTACCATTAAAACCGCGAGCAACAACACCTTACATCCATGGAAATGGTCTGAAACTTTTTCTCATAATTCTTACTAAAACCTATATGGATCTATTCTACATCTAATGGTGATAATTCTGAACCAAATACCTAAGCTTCTAACGCCCTAATCATGGAGTTCTATGCCAATCAAGATTCGAGTACCTGCACTAAATTGTCTCTAAACAGCCCCAAAGTTATCTAAACTAATCTCCTAACATCCTAGATCAAGATTATGCTAATGAATCTACACGAATTTACTTAAATTAAGCAAGTGGAAGCAAAATGCACCTTGAGCAAAATATGATGGATGATGAGGAATCTCTTGGATCTTGACCTTGTGAGGCTTGGATCTTGCTCTCCTCTTGCTCTAGATGATTCTGTATGCACGAGTTTGGAAGGGGAACACTTGTAGAGGATGAAATTCAAGGTTGCTTGAAATTGAAGAAAGCTCTTCAATGGCAATCTTTCTCTTTCTCTCCCTTCTGAAAATGCTCTCTATCACCAACCTTTCATCACTCTTTGATGCCCTCTTTAAATATTAATCATTGGATGTTTCTAGATTCATCTAGAAAAGTGTGGAAACTTCATGAAAGTCTCCTTGAATGAGAAGTTGAAAGTCTCATATCCCTTGCTTCATGCATGGTAATTTGGTCTCAAAATGTCCTTATGTGAGTTATTGAATGAGGATGGATGAAAAACAAGTGCATTTGTTGCTTATGTAGGGTTTTTCAACATTGCCTTCTTATGCAAGTAAGAAATTTCCAAAGGAAGTCCATTTTTTAAGCCTCAAATGAAAATTCTATTTAAACCAATCTTCTCAAAATGTTTTTTCCAATCAAAATGATATATTGGATGACCTATTTTGGATTTGTGGATCTTCCAAAACACTTTTCCATTTCAACTTTTCAAAGTTATAAGTCATTTTTAGTTCATTTTGGACCAATCATGGAATTTCATGCTATGAGCTTTTTCAACAATTTGTGACCTTCTTTCTAGACTTAAAATCACATTTTGAGCAACTTTCATGTTTTGAGTTTTTCCATTTGAGGCTTGGAAATAGGAGTTTTAGGCATTGGTTAAAATGACCTATAACTGACAAATGACCAAAATACCCCTGCCTTGTTCAAACCATAACTTGAGTTCCACAAATCCAATCAAGGACTTCTACCACTCAAATTAAAGCTAAGAAGATCCTCTTCAACATTCATGTTGACCAAGAAACCATAGGAATCATCCTACTAGGGCAAAAGTTGTCTGCAAGTTGGGTGACTTTCAAGGACCCAGATTCACACACCTCAGCTGACCTGTAATTTGTCAAAACCATAACTTGAGCTCTGTAACTCCTATCAAGGACTTCCACCACTCAAATTAAAGCTTAGAACAAGCTCTACAACATTCATGTTGTGGGGAAAATGAGATATCAATCACATCTAGGGCTAAAACTGCCTGGAAAATAGGGATCAAATTAGGGTTTTTCTACTGACAATCCTCAGAAATCCTAACTCAAAACTTCTCAAACCCTTCAATCATGATGAGTTGGTCTAGGAATCATCTTTATAACATCTCTATGCATCATTCCATGATCTCATGGCCCTTGGATTAAGTCTCAACCTTCTCCAAATCTTCAGCTGATCTAGGGTTGACCCAGTCAAAACCCTAATTCTACCATTCATGGTTGAATCTTCTGAATTCTTGCACAATGACTTCTCAGGGCTTCATGAAGGCTATCAAGGCATCTCATAAGCTTTCTCAAGACATCAAGTTCATTCTCAAAGTCTCAGAATCATCTGAGGAGCACCCACAACTCTCAAGTTAGGAGGCACACAACCCTGGTTTCAACCAATTCCTCTGAGGATCTCTTGAACTTTCTGATGAAGGTATCAACTTTCAAACACTCAATGAATGAATAAATGTTGGCCAAATTTTGGGGTGCAACAGCATGTTCTGTGATTATTTGTCTATCTCTGGGGTTTATCTTTGGGGAATTGTTGTGGGGCATAGTTTGCTTTGAAGACCTTGTTGAAGGAGCATGATGAAGGAGAAGATTCAAGACCTAGAGGTTGAGAGGTTGGAGCTTGTTCTCTGCTTGTGAGGTTTGAGATCCTGAATTTTGAGGGAAATTCATGGTACTTTCCTGAGGAAGGCACTATGGATGTCTTTCATTCTTTCTTCTCACCTCTTTCTTAAGTATCCAATGATGTTGGAGCCTTCATGTGAGTTTAGTTTCTCCTGAGGAGGAACGTAAACTGATCACAGTTGTTGAGCCACATGGGATACGATTCCTAAGTGGAAGCCTCCTAGTACTTTCCTGAGGAAGGTCCTATGGGTCTATTCACTTAGTTCCCTTAGTTCATATAGGATTTCTTAAGTATCCAGTGATGTTGGAGCCTTCATGTGAGTTTAATTTCTCCTGAGGAGGAATGTAAACTGATCACAGTTGTTGAGCCACATGGGATACGATTCCTAAGTGGAAGCCTCCTAGTACTTTCCTGAGGAAGGTCCTATGAGTCTGTTCACTTAGTTCCCTTAGTTCATCTAGGATTTCTTAAGTATCCAATGATGTCGGAGCATTCATGTGAGTTTAATTTCTCCTGAGGAGGAATGTAAACTGATCACAGTTGTTGAGCCATATAGGATATGATTCCTGAGTATAAGCCTCCTAGTGCTTTCCTGAGGAAGGCACTATGAGTCTGCCTACTTAGCTCCCTTTCTTTGGTAAGCTTGCTTTGAAGCTTGAAGACTGGGATTGATTTCTTTTGATTAGGGTTTTGCTTTAGGGCTTTTCTTAGAGGTAGATTAGGGTTTTGTTTTTAGGGTTAGGATTAGGGAGAGCTTAGATGTAGATAATTTCTTTCTCAAGCATGTGGTTTGTTTGCCTGATGGCACTTCATTTCTTTTATCTGTATATTGCTTGATAGCATGTTGTTTATTTTTCAGTATGATTACTGTTACTTCATGACTGGCTTGAGGTTGAGATGAGCTTGTGGAGGCTGAAGCCCCACACACATTTCCTCCCTCACTTGCATTGCATGCATTTTACTGTTAAGCTGATGCTTTGTCTGTTTTGGTGTATCATTGACATGATCCCTTAGGACTCTCATTTCCTTTGATAAGGAAGTGATGATATAATTTTAGGTTGAAACCTATGCATGACAACTTCTAGGAGTTCCCTGTTCAAACCTTAACCATAGGATGAATCCATGGCATGATAACAGTAGGACTTGATAGTCTCCCTCCTAGTTGGGCCTGTTCTCTTCTCATCTCAAAACAGTTTAAGATATAGTAATCATGAATGATTTCTTTCGTACGTTACGAGCCTTAAGCTACCTGAGAAAGGATTGTGGGAGAGTTTCTTTCCCATAGTCTGGATGTTTAGTATGGTACCCTTTGGGTGACATGCGATGCATTCACTCTCAAGTCATAGTCTCTAGTGCGGTTGAAATCGCAGACACAATAGAAAACACTTCTTTCAAAACAGGAAATAAACCGTAGTTTCCCGAACTACGTGAGCTCTGATCTCTCACGCCTGTTGAGAGTACGTAGGCACAATACTAATGTATTGGCGAGCTACCTTCCCCCATAATCCTTCGTAGGCCGAACTAAGTTGACTCTGATTTCTCATTCTCTGATGAGAATACGTAGGCATAAAGTGTGACGCTTTGCCGAGTCATTTTTCTTTTCTTTTTCAGCCAGCCTTGATAGGTAGATAGAATAAAACCAACCCATCCAAGTAAACCAAACAAGCGTGGATCCCGTCGAGTACGACGGACGTGAGGGGTGCTAATACCTCCCCCTTGCGTAACCGACTCCCGAACCCAGACAATGGTTGCGATCTACTACTTGAGTAAGAAATTTACTGAATGTGAATCTCGATATTCAATGCTCGAAAAAACTTGTTGCGCGCTAGCCTGGGCCGCCAAGCGTTTGAGGCAATACATGCTGAATCATACAACCATGCTCATCTCGAAGATGGACTCTATCAAATATGTATTCGAAAAGCAAGCATTATCTGGAAGAATTTCCCGGTGGCAGATGGTCTTGACTGAATATGACATCCAGTATGTCTCGTAGAAGGCTATAAAGGGGAGTGTACTGTCTGAGTACTTGGCGGAGCAGCCTATTGAAGATTACCAATCGATGAGGTTTGATTTTCCTGACGAGAATATCATGTACCTAAAGATGAAAGATTGTGAAGAGCCGTTGCCAGACGAAGGACCAGAATTGGGTTCCAAGTGGAAGTTGATCTTTGACGGAGCTGTAAACGCTTATGGTAGCGGAATAGGGGCAATCATCACTACTCCACACGGGTCGCACATCCCGTTTACCGCTCGATTGACCTTTCCGGTTACCAATAATGAAGCCGAATACGAAGCTTGTATCATGGGGCTTGAAGAAGCCATTAATTTGCGAATCAAAAATCTGGACGTATACGGAGACTCAGCTCTGGTGGTGAATCAGATAAAAGGGGAATGGGAGACACGTCAGCCCAATTTGATACCTTACATGAACTATGCGAGGAGATTGTTGCCTTTCTTTGACAAAGTTGAATTGCATCATGTATCGCGAGTGGAGAATCAGATGGCTGACGCCCTGGCCACTTTGTCTTCCATGTACAAAGTCAACTTCTGGAACGAGGCTCCCAGAATCATTATCTCTCGGCTTGACAGACCAGCCTTCGTGTTTGCCAATGACGAAGCATCCGACGATAAACCATGGTATTTTGATATCCTTAATTTCCTGAAGAATAAAGAGTATCCGGCTGGGGCATCCAGTCAAGATCAGAAGACTCTCAGGAGATTGGCGGGTAATTTCTATTTGAATCCGGATGGTGTCTTATACAGAAGAAATCACGACTTGGTGCTGCTACGTTGTGTAGATGAAAAAGAGGCAAAGCTGCTCATGGAGGAAATACATGAAGGTACATTTGGTACGCATGCTGGTGGGCATGCTATGACAAGGAAGCTGCTGCGGGCAGGTTATTTTTGGCTGACTATGGAAACTGATTGTTTCAAGTTTGCGAAGAAGTGCCACAAGTGCCAAATATATGCAGATAAGATCCATGTGCCTCCGAGTCCTCTAAATGTGATGTCATCGCCATGGCCATTCTCGATGTGGGGAATCGATATGATTGGAAAGATCGAGCCGACGGCTTCTAATGGACACCGGTTCATTCTAGTAGCAATTGATTATTTCACCAAGTGGGTGGAAGCGGCGTCTTACGCGAATGTAACTAAGCAGGTGGTGGCCAGGTTCATCAAGAGAGATATCATTTGCAGATATGGAATCCCCGAACGGATAATCACTAACAACGGTTCAAACCTGAACAACAAAATGATGAAGGAGCTCTGTCAGAATTTCAAGATCGAACATCACAACTCCTCCCCTTACCGACCCAAGATGAATGGCGCTGTTGAAGCGGCCAACAAGAATATAAAGAAGATCGTTCAGAAGATGGTGGTGACCTATAAGGATTGGCATGAGATGCTGCCTTTCGCTTTGCACGGTTATCGTACGACGGTACGCACATCAACCGGGGCAACCCCGTCCTCGTTAGTATATGGAATGGAAGCAGTGCTACCACTGGAAGTCGAGATTCCTTCACTGAGAGTACTACAGGACGTTCAACTAGATGAGGCAGAATGGGTGAAAGACAGGTTGAACTAGCTGAGCTTAATGGATGAGAAGAGGCTAGCTTCTCTAGCATACGGTCGTTTGTACCAGAGCCGAATGAAGAAAGCATATGATAAGAAGATACATCCTTGGAGCTTTCAGACGGGCGACCTTGTGCTGAAGAGGATTCTCCCGCCGCAGGCAGATCATAGGGGCAAGTGGACCCCTAACTATGAAGGGCCATACGTTGTCAGAAAAGTCTTTTCAGGAGGAGCGTTGTTGTTGTCCACCATGGACGGTGAAGACTTTACGTCGCCTGTGAATTCGGACGCAGTTAAAAAATACTTTGCTTGAAATTGACCCGCTGGACAGAAAAAGAGAGTCCAGGCAAAAATGGGGCATCCTGGCGAACCAAAAACAGAATGAAAGGTTCGGGCAAAAGTTAGGGATAAAATGAAAAATATACACCCGCGAAGTTGAAAAACTACACTGGGCGGCTTCGGCAAAAAAGGGTATCCCGGTGAACTGAAAACCCGTAAAGGGTGATTCACGCAAAAGTTAGGGATTTGAAAAGCAAATGACTGCGGTCCGAATTTGATACTGCATTGAGCATTGGTGCGGGAGAATATACTCGAGGGGTCGATTATCAGATACAATCTCTTCGAAAGTGTGGATACCGGGAAAGCCTTAGAGTCGGGCGAATCATAGGAGGATCAACTCATGGTGTTCATCTGCATCCCGTTGCCGACATGTGTACAAATTTGATTTGTCATCATATTTATGCTTCTTGTGCATACTTGTATATTTGTTGTGCGTAGCTTCCTCTTTTCAGGAGTTACATCCCGTGTACAAAACTCTGCCCGTTTAGGGGCCCAATCAATAAAATATGTTATTCAGTATTTAATGCTGGTTCTTTACTGTTTTGTGCATGATAAACGCCTAGGGTTAATGAAACTAGCAAGTACATAACGTCGTTGGCCCTTGCCAATAATTGCTAAAACCTTGAATTAACTGAAAATGATGTCACTAACGCTAACCTGAATAGATTTGGTTGCGTAGACTTGTCTTGTCTTGTTTGTGGTGTTGCAGGGTTCATAGCCGTATGAAGAGGACGATCAAAAGATTGCAGTATGGATCGGAAGTTCGTAACGAAAGACTCGATCCCCACGCAGGTCGTGCTTCCAAGATAACATTGTTCCTCACTGAAGAAGGATCTAATTCCTCAGCTAGTCGTGGCTTATCCAAAGGATATTCTCCAGCCAAGTCGTTTATCCTCAGCAAAGTTTGGCAATTTCAAGATTGTAGGCTGTATTCAGACAGTGTGGTGTCCCCCAGAAGGATTCCTGTATTTCAAGCGGAGTGGTAGCCTCAGAAAATTAATGTTTCCAACTGGTGAGCTGTATTCAGGCAGTCTGCCCTTCCCAGTAGGGTCATTTACTCTCCTCCAGCGGGGTCAGTTGATTTTCCCAAGAGAATCGTTTCGTCCCCAGCAGAGTTCTCTTTTCAGCAAGTGTTCTCTTTCCTCCCAGTGGAACTCGAAGATTAAGACTCTCCCAGGCAGAGTTGGTTGGGCGCCCTGGCATTTATTTTGTCAGAATACCGTGTGATATCCGTTCACTCTCCAGCAGAAGTCCAATCATACCGGGCTCATCTGCTATTCCCCGGCAGAGTTATATTCCCCAGCAGGGTTGACTTCACTCTTCCAACATTTATTTTGCTGGAATGATTCTGTAGCACCTGGCTATCCCCAGCGGAGTCGGCATTGTCTTCAGCATTTATTTTGCTGAAGCGGTTCCTGTATCCCAGCAATTCGAGTCTGCATTTGCATCGGCATATAGTGTCATATTTGCATCTACCAAATAAAAGCACGTAGCATTCCCATGTCGAGTGGAGCATTGCATCATTGTCAAGCATACGCATTTTTGAAACATAAACCAGGCTGGCTAACTGTTTGTTTCAAGTATTCTGTCTCTTGCAGGTAGAGAGAGCTCTTGCTCAAGTGAATTACCAAACATTCAAGATCTCGGCGTGAGATATTCAACAATAATGTCCGTTTTGGCATTATTCCCCACAGAGTTAGTAGGCAAAATCTCTCCTTGTCCCCAAGTAGAGTTATTTGTCATCAAAAGGTTTCATGAATCAGAATTTCAGAGGCTGCCGCCGGTTATCAGAACAGGCGTCCGGGAGTTTGGTTTCCAAATATCCCCAGTAGAGTCCGCCCCAAAGTTGATGTCACGTCAGTATTAAGAAGTTTGTGGTTTGGGACCAATGGAGGAGGGAGTCCTGACGTGGACAATTTTATTGACGGATTTTCTTCGTGCTAGAGAAGTGGGGGTCCTAACGTGGACAGATTTATTTCCCCGGGCTGATAAGAGGTGTTAGTCCTAACGTGGACAGGTTCAATTTCTCAGAATTGATGGAATGTGAAGTCCTGACGTGGACAAATGGATTTCCTCAAGTTGACGAGAGGTGCTAGTCCTAACGTGGACAGATTTGATTTCTCCGTATTGATTGAATGTGAAGTCCTGATGTGGACAAAGTTGGTTACTCTTCGTGTTGGTGGCCTGACGTGGACTATTTATTCCCAGCAGATATCTTCCTTCGTAATGGTGAAATGTGCGTCCTGACGTGGACAAGTTTATAGTTCTTCATGATGACAAGACACGCAAGTCCTGACGTGGACAGATTTATCTTCCTTCGTGTTGACGCAACATGAGTCCTGACTTGGACAAGTTTTATTTCCCCAGCGAGTCGAAGGTGCGCAAGTCCTGACGTGGACAGATTTATCTTCCTTCGTGTTGACGCAGCATGAGTCCTGACGTGGACAAATTTTATTTCCTCAGCAAGTTAAGAGGTGAGTCCTGACGTGGACAAATCAAGACGAGATGTGAGTCCTTACGTGGACAAATCAAGATGAAAAGATGTTTTCCTTACGTGGAAAGATGGTATTCCTTACGTGGAAAGATTGTATTCCTTACGTGGAAAGGTGGGTCCTTACGTGGACGATGTATTCCTAACGTGGAAAGAGATTATTCCTAAGATGGAAAGAAGTTATTCCTAAGATGGAAAGAAGTTTATTCCTAACGTGGAAGGGTGAGTCCTAACATGGACGATGTATTCATAACCTAGAAAGTTTAGTCCTAACGTGGACACATCCAGACGAAGTCTTAGTCCTAACGTGGAAATAGGTTATTCCTAAGATGGAAAGAAGTTATTCCTAACGTGGAAAGAGGTATTCCTTACGTGGAAAGAAGTTGATTCCTTACGTGGAAAAGCGATATATTCCTTACGTGGAAAGGTGGGTCCTGACGTGGACGATATATTCCTGACGTGGACGAAGAAATTTTTTCCTAACGTGGAAGGGTGTTATTCCTAACGTGGAAGAGGTTATTCATAACGTGGACGATTTATTTCTGATGAAATGCAGACGAGTTATCTCCAGCGAAGTCGCCGAGATCTTTCCGAGTTGACGAGACAGGCGTCCTAACGTGGAAAATTTTTAGTTGAGATTTCCTCGATGATAGAATCTTTTTCAGGATGAAAATAATCCCCAAGCAGTTGGTTGCTGTAACAGTTAGATTCAGTTGATGGATGTCGTTCCCCAAGCAGTGGTGCAGTTTATTTCTGCGGTTGGCAAATTTCCGGGTTCTTAGTATTCAACCGTCTCGTACCTCGAATATTTGAAGGTCGTTCACTCTTCACCCAATCGGGTCCAAGTCGCTTGAATAGGGGCAGATGTTGCACCCTAAAATTTGCTCAACCTTCTTCACTTGGTTTATGTTTCAATTGCATTAGCATTTGCATATAGAGTCATGTACATAGCCTAATCATTTGCATAGCATAGCATAACAAGTCATCTAACAAGGGACCAAGCACTATTCTCATCTCTATGAGCCTATCAAGAGGTTATTGTTCAAATTCAAGCATATCCAAGTCATCAGAAAGAAATTGAAGTCTAAGAAGTCAGTGGATCAAGCAGTGAATCTATCTCCTATCTGAGGGTATCTGAAGATCATCAAAGAAGTTGTGAGCTGTGAATTGAGCATGGAGAGTATCTAGACATCATGGGAGACATGGAAAGTCATTTGGAGAAGGAGGCAAGTCATTGAGATGATCACAAGAGTTGCAGTTGAAGACAGTCAACTAGGGTTTCATCTGGGTCAACCCTGGGTCAACTCTAGGTCAATTGATTGATTGAAGGGCATCAAGGGCTATTGGAGAGATGTGGGGTTCATCATTTTACATGTAGAGAAGGATGTGGTGTTGTGCCAAGAAGAATTCAAGAGAAATCAAGGAGAAGAGGAGTTTCTAAATTAGGGTTTCTGTGTAAAATCCCCTGATTTAGGTCAAACTTCCTAGCAAGATAAGTCAAAATGCAAGCTTAAAATGGATCCTTGGTCAACATGAAACTTGTAAAGGATCTCAAGACCTTTAATTTTAGTTGTGGAAGACATCAAGGAGATTTATAGAACTCAAGTTATGGTCCTTGCAAGTTACAGGTCATCTGAGGTATCTGAAATTTTGTCTGTGAAAGTTACTTGTCTTCCAAGCAACTTTTACCCCTCAAGGAGATTTCAAATGGATTTCTGGTCAACATAAGAGTTGTTCCTGATTGTCTTAGCTTTCTAGAAAGGTATGGTATGCCTTCATATGATTTGTGGAACTCTACTTATGGTCTTGGCAAGCAAAGGGTATTTTGGTCATCTGAGAATTACAGGTCATTTCAAGCCTATGCCCAAAACTCATACAAGGAAGCTTCAAATGAAAAACTTCACAACATAAAACTTGCTCCAAATGACATTTTAAGTCTATAAAAGTGATCATGAAAGAGTGGAAAGGCTCATAGCTCAAGGTTTCAAATTTGGTGAATTTAATGAATAAAAAGTGACCTAAAATTGAGATTTTTCATAATTTGGCCAAATGGGGTGAAATTATAGGTCATTTTGATTGGAAAAAATGTTTTAAGAACATTGGAAAAAGTAGATTTTTGAGTTTGGTTAAAGATTTGGAAGTTACGCTTGGTTACTTACAAAAGAAGTTACATAATCCAAAATTCAAGGAAAGTGTGCATGGGAAGTTTCTACAAAGTTCTAGAGGTTTCTAATCTCATCTATATATTGCATTGAGTAGCTTCATGCCATGGTTGGTGAATCATTGTGATCAAAATACCAAGTTACACTTCATTCTTCCATTTTGCAAATTCATCTCAAACTTCATCAAATCTTCACCAATTTCCAAATTTCTTGATTCAATCATCATCTAAATCATTCAAGGATCAAGTTTCCATCAGAATTTGGTTGAATTGAAGAAGAGATCGTGCTATCCAACTTCACCTTTCAAAGTGCAAGAGAAAGTGGTTACAAGAATCCAAGAGGTTTGAACAAGAACTTTTGCATACAAAATCAAGGATCAAGTGTGTGGATCAAGTTCAGAGCATTGCAAGCATTGGATCAAGAGAATTCTACCTTTGTTTTCATCATCAAACCAGGTTGGTGTTTCCCTTCGAATTGCTTGATTTAGTTAGAATCATAGAGGATTAGTAGGTTAGAATGGTGAGGATTAGTTAGGTGACTGATTCTGGTGAGTTTGAGACCAATTCATGGATGTTGCCATTGGAGTGCAAGAACTGTTAGGGCTTATAACTGTTAGATTAAAGCACGATAATCTTAGGTTTGTAGCTCAGAATGATCAGTGAAATGTGTAGATCGTGTTAGGGTAATAATTAGCAAGAATCCTCAAGTTTGATATCAGTGTAAATTGGTGAAATCAGCACCTTCTACCTATCGGGTTTGAAGTTTGAGTGAGTTTTAGAAGAGGATATTATCATGGTTGTGTAGAGGGGAAGAAGTAGAGCAACTTTGCTCTTTACAGATTTTGTTTTCATGGAGAATTGAGGTTGTAGGAGAAGATGGAAGATGGAGTCATGAAGCTGCATGCAGGGTTCATCCATGGGGGAAACCCTAGTTCTGTGGGGAAGATAAAGGAGGACCGTTAGATGCAAGCCAAGACTTTGACTGAACCTAGGATCTGAAGGCCACGATTTAAAACGAAATGTGGAGGGAACTCTGGGTGCCAAACGCACCGTTTCATTAAACCCAATCTGATGGGCTCAAATTTCCAATGCTAATCCCACCCCCTAGTTGCCAGGCCCAATGAGATTATAACTGAAGTTCTTGCTATTGGCACCGTTTGCTCTTTTTTTTTTTATTTTTTGTTGTGTTTTCTGATCACTGGGCCCAGACGCGCATTGCTAGACGCGCCCCCCAGTCTGGGCCCATCTCTCATTTTCAATTGAAATAAATACTTTCTGCACCCCATATCCAACTTTAATCCACATTATTTTCTTTCATTTTTTTTATTCTTTGAAAAATCATAAGTAAATGAAAAATGCTTGTTTTTAATTGGTTGTTTTTGCATATTTTTCATATTCTTGTCAAGAAAATTATCACATAAAAAAAATTGGTATTTCATTTTATTTTTATATTTTTAGTATATTTTTCTTTTAAATAGCTTTTTAAATGTTTAGTTTAATGCATGATATTGATGATTTTGGTTTGGTTAGATGCTTTAACATTTTTGACCCATTCTTTTTAGGTTGATTAGCTTAAACCTTTAGCTTGTATATGAAATTTAATTCATGATTTTAGAACTTGATTTTAGATGATTTGTTTAGGTGTGATTAGAAGAACCAAAACTAGGGTTTAGGAGATAACATAGGTGTGATGAATCATTTCTTTTAGGAGTTGTAGTTTGAATCTTTGGGGTATGGGACTATAGGGATTATGGGTAGATAATAGATCCCTTAGAAATTACTAGGTTTCCCCTATTTTACTATTACTATCAGTATATTGCTTGCATTTGCTTGACTGTGTGGTGTGCCCTCTCTAGGGTTATTTCATTTGTCTGTGTGGGGTATTGGGTTTGCTTGGGGATTGGTAGAGCTGAAGACTGTGATGATGAAGTCCATTGGAGATTAAGAGATTGAAGACCAACTTCCAGAGTTGATGAGGAGAGCATCTTGCTAGCAGCTGTTGAAGAGTATAGGATTTAGGAGCTAGGCAGAGCTCTAGAGTAGAAAACTTGATTCACAAGTATGGAAGGTCTTGTTTGCCTCCATTCTTTCTCTATGATTCAAAGTCTCTTTCAAACATCCACCTCCTTCCTTTGGAAGGATTAGTGAATGTATTTGAATGATAGAACTTTTGAGAGAAACCTGTTTGTATACTGTTAACAGTTAATGAGCCACCCTTGGTAGGCAGTTGACTGTTTAACATCCATTTCATCTTGTTGACTGATATTCATCTTGGAGATTGAGACTTGAAGAAAAGCCATTGTAGATTGAAGACAGAGGCCTTTCTTGAAGGAGTGAAGATAAAGACTGATGCTTGCTTGAAGCTTGTAGCTGTTTGGAGATGACTTGAAGACAGATGTTGATGCAGAGCTGCTGTGGCTGTTTATCTTTTGCTGATTATAATTTCTGATGTATTGATTGGTTTTCCCTGACTGTATTGCTTGATGTTTAACCTGTTAGGTTGAAAGTGAATTCTGTTCACTTTTGCCTATTGTTTTCTAGGTTCGAGGTCGAGTGGGACTCCCTTGCCTCGCTTGTATTGCTGCATCCATGCATTTTACTGCTTTATTGTATATATCTGCTATTGTTTCTGTTTCCGTCTATTCCCTTAGGATCTCTGTTTCTCTCTGTGCAAGAGAGGAGCATGATAGACACTAGGTCTTAACCCATGCATGATAACATTAGGTTAGTTTGATTCCCTTCGCAACCATAGGTTAGAGTTCTGTCTCTCCTTTCTCAAAACAAACAGAAAAACACAATAAATATTTCAAACACAATAAAAAACACTTCTTCCGTAAAAGAATGTGAACTCATCAAAATGTCATTTTTGTTCGCTTGGACTGCTAATCAGAAAAACCCTTTTTCAGAAGGAATAAAAACAATCAAGATAGACTTGTGTCGTACGTGGCCCGAACTACGTTTGCTCTGATATTTCATGCTGTATGAAAGTACGTAGGCATGGGATGCGATATCCTAGCGAGCAACCTTCCCCTCCTTTCCCGTAGGTAGGCGAACTACGTTGACTCTGATTTCTCGTTCCAGACGGGAATACGTAGGCATAAAGTGCGATACTTTGCCGAGTCATTTTATTTTCTTTTAACCCCTGACCTGTATAGTAGATAGAATAACAGTCCATACCCGAAAACAAGCGTGGATCCCGTCGAGTACGACGGACGTGAGGGGTGCTAATACCTTCCCCTTGCGTAACCGACTCCCGAATCCAGGTTGTGGTTGCGATGACCATACCTTTCCCGTATTTGTGGTAGGTTTACTCTGAGCGTTTCCTTTCCCTCCTGTGGGATAAATAACGCACGGTGGCGACTCTTCTATTCAGCCGGCGCCGATTTTCGCAGTAGCGACACTAAGTCTCGCAAATCAGAAAGAACCCACCTCCTATCTTAGTATATACTCGAAAGCTCGGGTAGAAAGCTTTTATGCTTACAAACCATCCAAATAAACCCAACAGTTAGAGAATAAAGCATAAATAAATAAAACAAGTAAAAACACAAATACGACAAACAAAATAGGCTTGGCTCGCTAGGGTGTTCCCCAGCAGAGTCGCCAGCTGTCGCTACTCGAAAAATGCATCGCGCAACGACGGGGAGGCGAAAAAGGATAGACAGAAGAGTCGCCACCGAACTTTATTTATCCCATGAGGGGAAAGGAAAATATCGAGAAAAAACTTAAGAAAATAAAGGATAAGATGGTCTCGCAACCAAGAACGGGTTCGGAAGCCGGTTATGCGAAGGGAAGGTATTAGCACCCCTCGCATCCATCGTACTCGATGGGAACCTTTTGTTTGTCGATGTGTGAATTTATTTGCTAAAATATTATGCTTAAAAGAGTGTTCCAAAGGATAAAGAGAAGGGTTAGAAACGGGGGGAAAGAGAGGTAACGAGGGAAGAAGAGAAAGGACGGACTCGATGGGACTTCGCGGTCCTAGGCCTACGTATTCTCAATAGATGTGAGAAAGTCAGAGTCGACGTAGTTCGGGGCTACGGATATAGGGGGAATGTGCTCGGCAAGGATTGTGGCCCTTGTGCCTACGTATCTTTACTTGAAAGAAGTAAAGAATCAGAGCAGCCGTAGTTTGGCCTACGGTGTGCGGGGAAATCTTGGTAGACGCTGCTATCGTGCACATTCTAGCAGTTAGGTGTATTGCTGCTCGCTCGTTGGAGACTTAGGCGTTACCTGTTTGCGGTAGAACGGACGTAGCATGCCTTTCTGGGAAAGGGTGAAAAAGAAAAAGGGTGCTCGCTAGGATATCGCAATCCTATGCCTACGTATTCCCAACATGCAAGAGAAATCAGAGCAACGTAGTTCGTGCCTACGGTGCGGATAACCGGTGTGTTTGGGGATGGTGTTATCGTGCGCATTCTAGCAGTTTAGGTGTTTTGCTGCTCGCATGTGAGGAGACTTATGCGTACCTGTTTGCGGTAGAACGGACGTAACATATCCTATTTGAAAGGTTGGTTTTCGCCATGCGAGGCAAGGTATCATGTTTGATTGGCTGAGATTGTTTTTAGGGCGAGATAGGTCCTCGGATAGTAACCCCTACGGGTAGTACCCAATTCTTTACCTCGAAGTTTTTCTTATGAAAAGGTGTGGCGAACGAGGCGTCTTCGTATTGAAAGACCAGCGTCGAAACCACCCTCACTACAGTGGGCATCCATACGCTCGAAGAAGAAGAGGTCTACACCCAATCCTCTCTCTTTAATTCAAAGCAAAGAGAACTTCATTCTATTATTAAAGATGTTTTTTGGTTTTGAATGGTAAGTGCTTTGCGACAGAGAACCCTACGGTAAACGTCAGCACTCGGGATAGGAGAAGGCCTACGCCTAACCACTCCACGACCATTCAAGTTTTTGTATGAAAAGGAAATTGAAAAAGCACTCGGTGCGGGACCGAGGTTTTAGGAGAGAGGGATATGGATGAGTGCGGAGAATACGAGCGTCTTTGTATTGAAAGACGAGTATCGAGACCACCCTCACTACAGTGGGCATCCCAACACTCGGAGAAGAAGAGGTCTACACCCAATCCTCTCTCTTTAATTCAGTACAAAGAAGTCAGTTTATTATTGAAAGTGTACTCGGTACGGGACCGAGGTTTTAGGAGGAAAAGTTGGAAGCGTCTTCGTATTGAAAGACGAGTGTTGAAACCACCCTCACTACAGTGGGCATCCCAACACTCGAAGAAGAAGAGGTCTACACCCAATCCTCTCTTTTTAATTCAATACCAAGAATTGATTTTAAGGAGATGAGATTTGAAAATGGATGGGAAGCGTCTTCGTATTGAAAGACGAGTGTCGGAACCACCCTCACTACAGTGGGCATCCCAACACTCGGGGAGGAAGAGGTCTACACCCAATCCGCTCTCTTTAATTCAATACGAAGAGAATATAATTTATTGAAAGATGGTTTGAAAATGGACTCGGTACGAGACCGAGGTTTTTAGGAGAGAAAAGTTTAGAAGCGTCTTCGTATTGAAAGACGAGTGTCGGGATCACCCTCACTACAGTGGGCATCCCTACACTCGAAGAAGAAGAGGTCTACACGCAATCCTCTCTTTTTAATTCAATACAAAGAAATTATTTGTTTAAAAATGAGGTTCGAGAATACACTCGGTACAGGACCGAGGTTTTTTAGGAGGAAAAGCGTTGAAAGGAAATGGTCTCAGATCCAACGTTATTTATCAATAACTTGACTTAATAACGGTTTACGGAGGTCTCGTCATCGACCAAAACAGATGAAATGGGACAAAAATGTCCAATAACAAATGCGAAGTAAAATCTACTCTTAAAATAAAAACTTTAAAACTTTAATATTGTAAGCTAGAAATTATAAATAATAAAATAATAACTAAAGTTAGTATATACTTACAAAATTCCATAAAATACATAACTTATTTATAAAATGTTATTTAACAAAACTAACATATAAATTTATATATAAACAGAAAATATCATTAACAAATCTTAAAATAAAATAATAAAAAAAAAGAAAAAGATCAAGCCAGCAACGAGTCTCTCCACTCTCTCAGTTTCTTCTCATTCTCTCTCTCCGCACGGCTTCAGATTAGATTCAAACTCATCTCGTTTTTACGCTAAATCGTTCTCTCTTTATCTCGTTTCATCTTTTTGTTTCTGGATTGTGGATTGATTCGAGTGGGTTAAATGGAATGTGAGTTTGGGAGGTGAGGATGATTTTTGGAAGTCTGAGTTTGAGTTTCACGGTGGAGTTTCGGTGTTTATTGATGAAGACGGGTTGTTTATGGATATTATGTTGAAGATGAAGTTGGATATTTGGTTTTGAAGGTTGTTTCAAAGGTGGAAGGTGATGTTGGTGTTTTTCGGTGAAGGCGAAGCTGGGTTTGACGACAAATGGGGGAAGGTTTCGAATGGTTTCGAAGAGCCTCTTCTGCTCTTCTTCTTTTTTTTCGAAAAAAGAAAACTCAACGCCAGGAAACAAAACGATACAGATTAACACAAACTAAGCCTATGAAAACAGAAAAGTAATAGAATGCTTACAGAGTTTGAGCGAATCCGACAAGTTCTCACGCTAGCAATGAAGAGTTTGGATGATGCACAGCTTTCGTTGAACCGATTCCACCAGATTGTTGATACCGAAAACAGTTAAGCTCTCTCCTTCAATCTCTTTTTCGTTTTGTTTATGTGTGCTTTTTGGTTGAGGGATGAAGATGAGCTGTGAGAGAAGGCGGCCGTTTTTCAGAATCCCCCTCTTTTCTCCAAAAATCAAGCCTTTATAGTGAAGTCAATTAGGTTTAGCAGACCAACCCTTGAGGCTCTGAAATCCTCTGCACCTTAGGTTTTAGGTTTGGTCTGCTACTAATCTGTCCTATTCCCATTTCTGTGCTAAGACTGTGGTACTTTAATTGCTTATTGCTGCTCTGTATTTGCCATTTTCGTGAATGTGTCTCTGCTGTCTTATTTTCATGTCCCTGAATTTTGTTCATTTAAATTGAAAATATCTGATATTTTTACCCTGAATTTTTACTGCTTCATTTGTGATTTTTTTACTGCTTTGATTTATGCTGATGGGGCAATTTGTTGACTTCAAATGCACTCTGACTTTGGCCCTTTTACTTTCAAATATCCACTAAACTTGACATGCTTGTCATATTTTGCAGGGAATTACCGATCAATGAAATTGTTATGGGATAGGTTCATTACAACTCTTTTTAGAAGATAACTCATATTCCCATGTGTGTGAATCTATTCATACCAACTATTTGTGAAAATGCTTTGGGTATGGTTTACGATGTCGAATCTCTGTTGTTGTGGCTGCAACGTGCAACGTGTGTGTAGTCAAGTTGCTGCTGGGAGAATGGATGCTGCTGTTGCTGTTGATGAAGCTGAGGCTGGCCCATGGGTTTCTGTTGAATCAACCGAGACAATTGCTGTTGGCTTAGGTTCATAGAATTTTGTTGCAGTTGAGCAGAGGAAGCCAGCTGCTGCAGCCTCTGATGTTGTTGAAGACGCAATGGGGAGGCAGGGCCAGACATTGCTGACATTTGCTTAAGCCACTGATTCTGTGTTAAAGAGTTATGTATCATGGCAGGCTGTCCATTCTGAGACAATCCAGACAACTGAGAATTCATAAAAGCGAGGGATGATGACCTCGGTAAACCTTGAACCCGTTGATTGTTAAGTGAAGCCTGCTGTGAGAGTGAGAGCTGCTTCTACTGGTCACTGTATGAAGACTCTTATTGATGATGAGAATCCTCTTGTTTCGTATGTCAAGTTTTCGCCCAATGCCAAGTTTATTCTTGTTGGTACTTTGGATAACAATCTGAGCCTGGCTGGGATGCCGTGAGATGTGCAGATGTTGGTGACATTGCTAATACCATCAAAGAACGAAGCATGAACAACAGGCTTGCCGAGCTTATTCAGGTAAAATGAAACTTCGATGAAATGCTATTAATCACTTTCTGGACAGAATAAACTTATTGATGCAGCCCATTTTACATGATTTATCTGGCAGGAATTTCTGAAGAGACTGGTTGATGATCACAGAAGCGTTGACCTCGAGTGGCTGAGAGACGTTCCACCTGTAGTCATGAGTCAGTTGCAGTTGCCTTTTGCTGGGAGCACAACCAAGTGGACGAAATTCCCGAAACAGAAGTGAGCGGACAACTGGCAAGAAGGTGAAATGTCAAAGGCTCTGGTTGCTTTGAATCCAGAGGCTGCCTCCATTCCTTTGAAATTTTCGCGCGTGGATACCGAAAGCCTTTGATCAGGTTTGATTCTTTGTAGTTTATTGCCTTGGCATTGATTGTGGCTCGTTTCATGTATTTAACTTACGCTTGTTATGCGTTGTTTCAAGAAGTGAAGAGGATGCGGCTTGCAGAGGATCCTTCGAGGCATGAAGGATTGGTAAATGAGAAAGAGCTTCTTGCAGCAGGCATTAAAGTTGACAATGCAATCCCTCCTGCAGTTGAATCAGTTTGACAGCATATCAATTGTATATCATACTTAATATATGCATCTTAAATGGTCGTTGGGATCAATATTGACTTTCTGTTGGATTCTGTCACACAGGGTAACTTGGTACAAATTCCAACTTTCATCTGCTATGCAGCAGCTCGGGAAAGCAACTGTAAATGCTTCGGATAACGACTTTTTCCACTTAAAATTCTCCAATGAAATCATTCATAAATCCATATGTACATAACCCCTTCTTTTGTGCTTCATGATGATTAGTTCAGACAGAGGGAATGGGTATAGTATCTGCTCCAGCAGAAACCGACGTCCGTAGAGCCACATATATTTGACGGCAATCTTCACGACAAAACCAACTTCTTTGAGAAGCTCTTTCAATTTGCATAGGCCAAGGTCCCGCAAACAACCAGCATGATACTTCTTCTCGCACTGATCACCAATTATTGCTGTTTGGGTCATCAAAATTATCAACACTGAAATCATTTTCCCGCTTTCATCATCAGTATTATCTTTACAATTTAGACAATGCCAACCACTAGCTGGTACAGCGTGTAAGCCCAAGCAGGTTGCATGAAGGGCCCTAGGTCATCCATTGTAAAGGATCAAATCTCTTCCATCTCCACATATTGCACACATATCTCCTCTGGTAAGGTTTTGACCATTTGCCAAAGAGAGCTATATCATGAATTGTTAACCCGTTGGAAGTATATATATGTGGCGATAAGGTTGACGTCTAGCTACCATTCCAGCATGGGCTTCAAACTGTGAAGGGCTTATCTCTATATCACAATAACTGCAGACTATACCACTTCCTTGTTCGTAACCTCCAAATAAACTCCGTCTTTTGACATGGTAAGCCAACTCAGCATCATCTGGTAGGCCATGAGGCAGAAAAAGTAACTTGACCAAATTATTTGTGTGTCCAAGGTACGAGTTCGATGAACACAGTTTGAGAAACGGCTCTCAACCAAAGGACACAAGTTTTGTTTTTTTTTATAATTAAATCCTGCTATGAAATTTTCTGTCAACTAATCACAGCCTATTTTCCATTGATCTTCTCACTGTTTGATAGGTAGCAGGCAAATAATAAGTGTTGGTTTCTCCTTCATCTTCATCGTATGCAACCTCTTCACATCCAAACTCTGTTCCAGTATCATATATGGAGGTTTCCACTTCTGAATTTGTTGAGGTAACAATCATATAATTGAAAACTAACTAAGAACTATATATATACTCTTCAAACATACTCTTGACACTCTCTTCCTATCAGGAATGAAACCCAAGATCTCTAGGATTTCATACTAAAGTATAGAGGTGTTGAACTTAACTTCAAGAATGTTTCCACTTTTATCGAAGAAAATCATATGTAGCTGAGCCGCAGTTTGAACAAAATGTCTTCCTCCTGAGATTGCGTGTTATACAAAATATCTCCGGATTTACTTCATGTAGATATAACAATATTACATATTGTCGTGACTCTAACAGACAGTACAACACCAGAAGAACCACTGGAAACACCATTAAGAAGCTTTATTATTCCTTCTCATGCGGTAAACTCTTCATTTCTCTAAACACTTTCCTCACCATATTCTTCTAAATTCTATTCTTTTGCGACAAGAACTGAGCTAACATGATCAATTATTTTCCATTATGATTTATTATACTTGACCCACTGATTTGATCTTTGTGATTTTCACCTTGTTTGAGAAACCTCAACTTTGGAGCACAAAAATGGATAGAAGAACGTGCAACCTCCTTCATGGAGGAGTGAAGCAGCAACATCACGTATTCTAACGTGAAGATGGAAGTTAATTCAAAACTTCATTGTTTCATCTCAGAGCAGGGACAACTGGAGGGTCATGATATAAAGTGCCTGAAACGGTGCATTTGTATAATGAGGATTTAAAAAGTCAACACTTTGTAATGGCCTCTTTTCTTTTCGTTGTTGTCTTTTTAATCAAAAACAAAAGCCAAAAAGTTCTCAATACAGAGTTTTTGTCTGATAGTATTGACAGTTTTTTTTTCAATGGTACAGTTGGTTGTTGCTGTAATACGAATCAACAGGCCTTGGTCTGGTGTGGTCTTGGCGTACGGTTTGGTTTGGGGTCATTTGGTTTTGTTTCGTAGGTACAAATTATGTGGCTGGGTTGGCAAGTTTTGCAAAGTTATTGTTGCCGCTGTGGAGTCGTGTACGGATTGGCTGTTGGTGTAGCAGAATTGCAACAGAGGTGTACAAGTTGGCAAAGGTAGTTGTTGTTGTACGGTTTGATTTGCAGCTGAAAACAACTCGCGTGGGGTCCTTTGTGCCTTTTTTTTTGTGAAATATTTGTAATGAAGTTCTTCAATGCCTTGTAGTTTTCTGATTTTGCTATGTAATCTCCCTCTCAATTCTGTTGTGAACGAATTATTACCTTGAAGATATGAACTTTCTAATCAAACATGAATCCTGAGGCAAGCATGAGTCACTCCTCTTTTAAAGCATGAATTGTCATAATTTGCACAAATTTAAAATAAATCCAACCATGACTTATCTCGCTTAATTCTCATAACCTCAATACTTATCTAAGGATGTGGCTCCAAGAATATTGGAACACCAAATCAAAGATATTCCAAAAATCTCTTAAAAACGATTAACCATGCCTTGAAAGGAATCAAACCTATCACTTGAATCAATAATCTCTAACCCTCAATCATGAAGTAAAATTCGCCAGACCAAGATCAAGTCAAACCTGACTGATTTCCAACCTTTACCGGGCCCACACATTGATACACTCATCCCTTAAATGAACCTTAATAATTACCACATACCACCGTCCTGCTAGCCTAAAAACACCTCATTTCCCTTCGACCCTGCCTTGTGACATCTTGAGTTTGGGGCAACAAGCAGAAACAACATATCTTTTGATTTTCAGATTAATGGTTGATGGAAAGATGTACAGACAAAAGATAAACAGGTAGGACGAATTTGGGGTATGACAGGAGGGATGAGTGGTATGCCCAAGTGAGTAGAACTTTGAGGATACCTTTCATTTGCAATGTTGAGTTCTTAGTGATTTCCTTTGGTTGTCATTAAGTTCCTTAACATTATAACTTGATTTTGATGATTAATCCTCCTCTTGGAGTGTGCTTGTTGAAGCTTGAAGATAGAAGCTTGCTTAAGGATGAAGCCTTTGCTGTCAACTTTGTTGTTCATTCAACCTTGCTGTTTAGAGCTTGCTGTTGTTGTTTGCTGTAGGAGTTTGTTGTTGCTGCTTGGGCTGCCTCCTCTGTATCTCTGGTTTTTCTCTGTATTGTTTGTTTGCTTGCGTTGATTACCCTTAGGTTAAAGGTGGAGCTTGTCTCTTCTTGCCTGTTGTTTTCTCTCTTGCCTCTCTGGCACTGAGGACTTGTTGGCTTGAACACATGCCCTTGCCTGAGCCTGAACATGAAACTCTCTCTTGAATGGAAAAAACAACATCTTGATCCCTTGTCAAGAACCAATGCTAAGCAAATGCAAATTCTAAATGGTATGAAACATAAGTCAAGATAGAAAAGAAAGGTTAGGAAAATTTTGGGGTGCAACAACTGCCTCTATTCAAACGACTTGGACCTGAATGGGTGAATAGAAACTGCTCTCAAACGTTCAGAGTAGAAGGTGATTGAATACAAAAGAAACTAGAAATTTTCCAACCGCGGGATAGTAAACTTGTAAAATATATCTACCAAAGTGGAATCACCATGGGAATTTATCTGAAAGGTTGTAAGAAAACAACCAATTAACCACCAGTTAGAAAGCATCGACATGCAGTCGAAAAGAAACATCTACTATTCACCAGGCTCGACACTAAGTCGATAAGAAACATCTTCTAACAAGCAGGCTCGACACTCGGTCGGTAAAAATCATCTGCTAACAACCAGGCTCGACACTCGGTCGGTAAAACATCTGCTAACAAGCAGGCTCAACACTCGGTCGGTAAAAAAGATCTGCTAACAAGCATGCTCGACACTCGGTTGGTAAAACATCTGCTAACAAGAAGGCTCGACATCCGTCGATAAAAAAACATCTGCTAACAAGCAAGCTTGACACTCAGTCAGTAAAGGACATCTGCTAACAAGCAAGCTCGACACTCGGTCGGTAAAAAACATCTGCTAACAAGCAAGCTCGACACTCGGTTGGTAAAATATCTACTAACAAGCAGGCTCGACATCCGTCGGTAAAAAAATGTCTGCTAACAAACAGGCTCGACACTCAGTCGGTAAAAAACATCTGCTAACAAGCAGGCTCGACACTCGGTCGGTAAAACATCTGCTAACAAGAAGGCTCGGCATCCGTCGGTAAAAAAACATCTGCTAACAAACAGGATCGACACTCGGTCGGTAAAAAACATATGCCAACAAGAAGGCTCGACACTCGGTCAGTAAGAAACATATGCTAACAAGCAGGCTCAACACTCGGTCGATAAAACATCTTCTAACAAGCAGGCTCGACACTCGATTAGTAAAAAACATCTGCTAACAAGCAAGGAATAAAATCAACCGATTCACAATCTGAAAAAGAGAACTCCGCTGGGGAAAGAGAAACTAAAACAAGAAAACTCTGTTGGGGAGATGAAGATAAGATGAACACATCTATCAATGATTCTTGCTGGGGTCTGGCACGACAAAGGTTTATGAAATACATCGTTATCTGCTGGAGAAAAGTTGGCAACAAAAAGGTAAAAACCTGGCTTATGCTTCGTATGCATATGTTGAATATGGTGTAATGCTCCATACGAAATGGAAATGCTACACATTTGGGAGGATGTTATGCAAAATGCAAATGTAAAGGAACACCACCACCAAAAAGGTTCCGAAATAAACGGCAAGCAAACTTGTGCTAGGGAAAACGCCCTGAACGGCCTCCTGGAAATAGAACTCTCCTGGGGAAAATGCCTTGAATGGCCTTCCAGAATAAAACTCTTCTGGGGAAAATATCCACTCTGCTGGGAATAAATCCACTCCGTCGGGGATTAAGAATAAGATATATTGGGAAATCATCCCAAAATTCTACTCTGAAGAAAACCAATAACCACTAGATTCTGCTGAGGACAACGCCCAAAATGGCCTCTTGGGACAAGACTCTCTCGGGGATAACTCCACCCTACCGGGAATAACTCCACTCTATTGAGGAATAAATCCACTCTACTGGGGATTAAGAATAAGAATTTATTGGGAATCTATCCCAAAATCTAGCTCTGAAGGGAATACTCATCAAGGGACAACAACTTCACTAGGGAATACTCATCAAGGGAATCAGCATCAACCTCTGCTTGGGGAAATGAGTCAATAACATAGACTTTGTGGGGAACTGCACTGAACTTGTCCCACTGCTGGGGGAATAATCCCAAATACCTGCTGGAGATAAATGCACACCACTGCCGGGGAAATTCAATCTCAACCTGCTGCGGAGATAATTCTGGTCTGACATCATCACCTTGTGGGGATAGAGACATGTCGTTGTTGGTGAGACACTTTTGAAACAATTCTTAGTGAATTGAGCCATGCAAATGACAAACAAACAACGTGTCCTATATGCAATAAAGGCTATTTCGGTCATCGTCCATGACATCATTCAAATAAATCATTGTTTCAATTATGATTAGCAGAGCCCCAAAAGTTTATATATTCAAAATTTTATCAAAAACATCAGGCGTCTTTTTGCAAACAAAACAGTAAAATGCAAAGACAAGAATAGAAATCTTTTTGTGGAAAATACTTCATTGATTGAAAATGGCCTGTAAATAGGCAAATTACATCGGATGCAACTCCTGAAAAGAGAAAGTTGCGCAAAAAGTACAAACTAAACAGATATAAAAATGTCGACAATGTGGAAATAGACAACCACCATGTGTCGATTCGACTATGACTCGCATAACTTCGATGATTCACCAATGCTTCACCTTCTAAAGAGACTGACTTGTTAACCCTGGGGTCCTCCAAGAATCCACTGTGTTCACGGGTCCGATGCAAACCGTAGTCGTTTGTTTTTCAATCCCTAACTTCTGCCTGAATCGCCCTATGGTTACCAAAGCATCTGCCATATGGTTCTCGGCCCTCGGCACATGATGAAACTCCACTATGTTAAAGAAAGGCATCAATCTTCTGGCGTAATTCATGTAAGGAACCAGATTGGGGTGACGAGTTTCCCACTCTCCTTTAATCTGATTGACGACTAAAGCTGAATCACCATATACATCAAGGTTCTTGATTCTCAAATCAATGGCTTCTTCTATACCCATGATGCACGCTTCATATTCAGCTTTGTTATTGGTGCAGGAAAACGTTAATCGGGCGGTGAACGGTATGTGTGAACCGTCAGGAGTTGTAATTATTGCCCCAATCCCGTTGCCATATGAGTTAACAGCACCGTTGAAAACCATCTTCCACTAGCAACCTATTTTGGGACCTTCGTCTGGTAGTGGCTCGTCACAATCCTTCATCTTCAGAAACATTATGTCCTCATCAGGAAACTCAAATTTCATCGGTTGATAATCTTCAATCGACTACTCTGCGAGATATTCTAACAAAACTCTTCCCTTAATGGCTTTTTGGGAAACATACTGAATATCGTATTTTGTCAAAACCATCTGCCATCTAGCAATTCTTCCAGAAAGTGTCTGCTTTTCGAACACGTACTTGATTGGATACATCTTCGAAATCAACATGGTTGTGTGATTTAACATGTACTGCCTTAGGCGCATGGCTGCCCATGCAAGTACACAACATGTTTTTTCTAGCATCGAGTACCTAGACTCACATTTTGTGAACTTCTTACTCAGGTAATAGATAACATGCTCTTTTCTGCCCGTCTTGTCGTGTTGACCGAGTATACAACCCATGGAGTTCTCAAGAACCGTCAAGTACATGATCAAAGGTCTCCCTGCCACTAGAGGCATCAGTATTGGAGGTTCCTGCAAGTATTCTTTTATTCTTTCATATGCCTTTTGATACTTTTCGTTCTAAATGACCGCTTGGTCTTTCTTTAATAATTTGAGTATTGGTTCACAGGTGGCCGTTAGGTGAGATATGAACCTTGCAATGTAGTTCAATCTCCCCAGAAAACCACAAACCTCTTTTTCTGTTTTTGGCTCTGGCATTTCTTGTATTGCTTTTATCTTTGCAGGATCTACCTCAATTCCTCTTTCACTGACAATGAACCCCAATAGCTTTCCTGACCTCACTCCGAAAGTGCACTTATTTGGATTCAACCTCAATCTAAATTTCCTCAACCTTTCAAACAACTTCAAAAGATTAACTAGATGTTCTTCCTCCGTCGACAACTTTGCGATCATGTCATCAATATAAACCTCGATCTCATGATGAATCATATCATGAAAGAGAGTCACCATCACCCGTTGATAAGTTACCCCTTCATTTCTCAATCCAAAAGACATAACTTTGTAGCAAAAAGTCCCCTACGGCGTGATAAAGGTAGTTTTCTCCATGTTTTTTGGGGCCATTTTGATCTGGTTGTACCCAGAGAAGCCATCCATGAAGGAAAACACAGAATGTTGAGCAGTGTTATCAACTAACACATCAATGTGGGGGAGCGAGAAATCATCTTTCGGGCTCGCTCTGTTCAGATCTCTATAGTCGACGCACATCCTGACCTTTCCATCCTTTTTAGGCACAGGAACTATGTTAGCGACCCATAGAGGATAGTTTGTAACACCAAGACAACCGGCGTCCAATTGCTTCTGGACCTCTTCCTTAATCTTGACTTCCATATTAGGCCTGGTTCTTCTCAGCTTTTTTTTTACAGGTGGACATTCTTTTAAAAGAGGTAGGCGGTGTACCACTATGTCCGTATCTAGTCCCGATATATCTTCATACGACCAAGCAAAGATGTCTATGTACTCACGGAGCATTTCAACCAGTCTTCTTTTGATATCGTCTTCCAACGCAGCCCCAATTCTAACCTCTTTTTTGTCCTCTTCGGTGCCCAGATTGACAACTTCAATTTCTTCTTGGTGAGGCAGAATGACTTTCTCTTCTTGTCTCAACAGTCTGGTAAGCTCTTCAGGCAAGTCATTTTCTTCATCCGTCTCTTCTTCAGCTTGAAAAATGGGAGTGTCAAAATCATACAGAGTCATAGCCGAACCTGGATCGGTGGCATCCGAGATGTGAAACCTGCATGATTGATGTTTTATGCTTAAAATTATATGCAAACAAGCACAAACACATTGCCATTTTATTGTCAAAAATAAAAGAAGAAAAACAGGGATCAAAATATTTGAATGCAAACAAACGCCTTTCATTAATGATAAAAAAGTTCAAACATAAACAAACAGGGCCCTACAAAGGAAAAACACTACGTCATGGGAGGAATATAGGACCACACATAATCAAAACAAAGAAATTACTCTTCAAAGGTAACTTGAACGACTTCCTGGACTGTCCAATTGCACAAGCTCTGACCAGGGACACACGGATGAATCCAAGCGTCCATATCGCATTCGTTGTCTCCTTCATCGTCTCTCACAACATTGATTCTGTCAAACATGACTCAACCGCTGGTGAACTGCATCGGTCCTCTGTACCTCGGAGCACTCTGAGAAGATAATGGGTTGTATCCCTAACCAAATTTGTCTTGCTTGTTAGGGATGCTGACGACTTGACCCCACCTCTGTGAAGAACCAGACTCTACCACAACACGAGCTTCTTTGAAAGAAGACATTGAAATCTCAGGAGCTCTATCTTTAACAGGAGGCTTTTCCTTAATCTGTACCGCTTCAAACGCCTGACACAGTATTTCATGGATCTCTCCATCCTCCTCTACGTATTTGAAGGACGACAGGTGACTAACCATAATGTCTTCTTCACCATACACTGTTACAATCTTTCCTTCAACCATATACCTCAACGTTTGGTGCAACGTCGAAGTGACTGCCCCAGCATAATGTATTCATGGTCGACCAAGTAAGCAGTTGTAGGCTGGATGAATATCCATGATGTAGAAAACAATGTTAAATATCTTTGGGCCCACCTGAATTGGTAAAGTAACTTCACCAAACACTGATCTTTGAGTCCCATCAAATGCTCTCACCACCAGATAGCTGGGAGTACAAATCACACCCTGGGTGTCCAACTTCATCAAAGCTTTCTTGGGCAACACGTTGAGTGAAGACCCTGTATCAACCAATACATGCGACAGAACAACCCCCTAACATTCAATGGAGATGTGCAGGGCATGATTATGGTTTCTCCCTGCTGGAGTCAAATCCAGATCTGTGAAACCCAAGCCATTGCTAGCATTAAAATGGGCTACTACCCCCTCAAGCTGATTGACAAAAACTTCCTGCGGTACGTAAGCAGTACTCAAAATTCTCAACAAGGCATTCCTATGTGCCTTAAAGTACAACAACAAAGATAAGATCGAAATATTAGATGGTGTTTGTTGTAAGTGATCTACAATTTTGTAGTCACTCTTGCGGATAAGTCGCATAAATTCCTCAGCATCTTTGACCAAAGAATCTTGCTCTCCTTGTTGCTGACTCTGTTTTGCTACTACTTTTCCTTTCCCTTTATCAGTTCTTTCCACATTAACCCCCGGTGGGGAGAATACTCTGAAGGTGAGAAAATACTTAGAAGGGGGGGGGGGGGGGGGGTTGAGTAAGTATATAGAAAATATTATGGCAATAAAAACACAATGATTTTTATCCTGGTTCGTTGAACTCAACTAATCCAGTCCACCCTATCAAGAGTGATTTGCCTTTCTCTACAAGGACTTAATCCATTATTAATCAAATTGATTACAATAGCAACCACTAAGAACAACTGTTCTTAGTCTTCTCAAGAACTATTGACCACAACTTGGTCTTCTCAAGGAACTTTTACAATCAAATGTAAAACTAAACAAGTGTTTGAATGCTTCTAAGTAAGTTGTATCACAACTGTGATTTACACTTAAGTTTAAGAACTTATGAAAACTGTTAGCAAAGAGTAATAATTTGTATGAGAGCTTTGTGAGAGTTTTTAAATGAATTGTTCAATTAATTCGCCAACTTGAGAAAGATGTTGAAGTCTTGCTTTTATAGGCATAGAAGTCCAAGACGTTTGCAAGCTTGAAGACCGTGTCTACAAAGTAGTTGTAACCTTTTTGTCTTCACATCACTTGACCTTTCCTAGAAGAAGAACATTCAGAGAAATCCTTTTTGCCTGTGTTCTTGTGTCTAGCATAAAAGAGGAAAGAGTCGTTTGGCATAACCAACTGATATATCTTCAAATAATCTTCTTCAATAAGTTTCTAATTCACAGCAATTAACATCAGAGCCTTGAGTGATCAGAGTCTTGATGTCTTCAGAGTTTGCTGTATCAGAGTATTGCAGCAAGTGTGCTTTAGCGTGAGATACATTAGAGCAGAGTTTAGGGATCAGATCCTCAATACTTGCAGCATACAGTACTATCAGAGTCTTCTGAAAAACTATGCTTGAAACTCTTCATACAAAAAGTCTTCAGTCTATGCTTCAGATGCTTTTGTAGCTTCTGCTTCAGATCTTTCTGTAGGCAGCGCTCAGAGTCTTCTGTAGGCAACGCTCAGAGTCTTCTAAGAGATGCTTCTGACGCTTCAGAGCCTTGCATAGTTCAACGTTCAAATCCATTTTTGCTTTCAGAAGAATATTAAATTTAATATCTGCAGCAAAAATACTTGAACAAATTTAGAGTATATAATTTCTTAATACAAAATATCGTAAGTGTTATCATCAAAACATAGAGATATAACTAAGAACCAATCTGTGTTCTAACAATCTCCCCCTTTTTGATGATGCAAAAACATAAGAAATTTTGTTCAATAAAGAGATAATTATAACTCCCTCTGAGATTATGAATCTCCCCCTGAATTGAATACTTAGAACGAATATAAACTTCCCTTTTTGCATGAGTATTCTTTTCAGAATCAGAGCCTGCTTGTTCCAAAAAATAGAGCTTGACTTGGATGAACGTTTCAGAATCAGAGCCTGATTGGTTAAAACTTGATCTGGGGATCTCAGAGTTACTTTAAAGAATTTTGTCAGATTTTTCATTAGTTCTGAAATACTAAAAAATTCACGTTAGATATAATTTGATATGTCTGAATTCCATTCAGGTAAAGTTTATTTGAACAGTCAGAATTTCATTTTCTCCCCCTTTTTATCATAATCAAAAAGAAAACGTTAAAGACAAATAAAAGGAAACAGAGAGAAAAGATACATTCATGTAGAGAAAACATCAGATTCATTCATTCATTCAAATAAGTACTTAGACAGAGCAGACAAAACATCAGATAAGAAATTCAAGTACAAGTGCACAAACATCAGATACAGAAAACATAAATCTAGGGTTGTTTGGAAAGAAGCATCTTCAGAAGGTGAGTGATCTCAGATGAAGATTGTTCTTGCTTTGACATCCATTTTTCAATGTTCTTAGTCTTCTGATCTTGTCTTGCCATCCAGGACTTAATCTCAGATTGACCAGCTTCTAGCACAACAATCTTATCTTCTAATTCTAGGTTCTCTTTCTTGATCTCAAAAGAAGTAGATGGAGCAGATTCCAATGTAGGAGCAGAGTCAATAACCATTGGAGTTGCAGAGTCTGGAGCCACAGATGCAGAGAGTTTGTCCACAGTTGTCAGAGCCAAAGGATTTTCTTCAGAAGCAGATCCTGCAATATTTTCTATAGCAGATACTCCAGAAGATGAAGGTACATCCTCAAGAAGCAAGGGTGAAGATCTTTTCATATTCCATAGCATGGTTCTGGCAGTCTCAGCAAATCTGATCTTCGCATCATCAGAGCAGACATTCTTCAGATTTGAAGCAATAGTATTGAATCTGGAGATGAAGCTATCCCAAATAGCATCAGATTCATCTGCATTCATGGTTGACAAGCATCTTTTCTTCACAGAGCCTAAATTCATCCTTATTTCTTTCATAAAATTAGCAAATAGAATATCAACGTTTAGCCTAGGTTTTGGTTTAAGAAAGGCTTCCAGAGTTGATGGTTTGATTGGTTTTGGTGGAGTTGGTATGGTGAAAGATGGGATGATGAACAGAGGACGAGGATAGGAATGAAAAGATGGATGGTCAGATGATGAAGTAGAGGTTTTGAGTCTGGATGAGATGTGAAACAGAAATGGTTTAATACTAGATGTAGAGGGAATGACATCAAATGTTGTGGAAGTATAGGGAATGAAAACAGATTTATCAGACAACAGAGGTTCTGATGGAATGATATCTGGCAGTTCTTTTAAGTAGGTTTGAAGTACAGATGGTAAAATAGTTGAAGAAGTAGGTTTATATGGAGTGGTAGGGTCGGATGGTTCTATTCTGGTATACAAGTTTTTAATCTTTAGACCCGAAGGAAGGGGATCAGAGGGATGTGGTTTAAAGGATGTAACTGAAACAAACTCAGATGTCCTGGGTTTTGGTTTTGGAGTGGGTTCATGAATGATAGCATAAGATGAAATAGGTGGATCTAGTTGTTTAGGTTCATATCCTCTGAGAGAGGGGGTGAGCTTACATCTGGATGAACATCAGATTCAGATGAATCAGATGAGGTAGATGAGTGACAGGATGTGGAAGATATGTCAAACATGATTTTGAGGGGTTAGATGTCCAGAACCTCAGAATCAGGTATGTTTGATTCAGTAGGTTTGGGTTGTTCTGGTTAAGGATTAGGTTGTGGATTGGAAGGTATAGATTTTGGTGGTTCAGATACAACGGGTTCAGATGGTATTTGTTCAGGTACAAAAGTTTGGTTAATTTCAGGTTGTTGAGGTGTTGGAGTTGGTTCTGCTGGTTTTATTGTTTGTGGTTCTGATTGAGGAATGTCAGATGATGGTAATGGTGTTGTGGGAACAGGATCAGAAGGAATTTGTGAATCAGAAATTGTAGGTGGTTCAGAGGTTTGAGATAGACAAGAAGTGGTTTGAGTTTGAGAAGAAGGGGGTTCAGGAACAGAGCTAATAGTTGATAAATCTACTGCAATTTCAGAAATAGAAGGTAAAGATTTTTTAGTACCTCTTATCTTGATGCGTTTGGCAAGAACAGAAGGAGCTTCTCCATAAGCTTTTCTCTTTATCTGCTTCGGTGGTTTTTCAGCAACTTTCTGTTTCTTCTGAGCAACAACTTCTTCTACCTCTAACTGTCTTCTTTTCTTCATATTATCCTCATAAACATATGGGACTGGTTCTCTTGCACGTATCAGAATATCAGTAGGTACAGGTGTTCCATCTGCCTTGCACATATCAATGTACCTAATAATAATGTCTCTAGGTTCCTCAGCACCAAAGATAGGAAAGTTTTTAACTAGAATCCTCCTCTGACTGACTTCAGCAATATTCAGCTTTTTAGGAGCAGTTGTGAGTTCATCCACAACTCTTAGCCTTTGGAGACTCTTTCCATTCAAAGGTTTTCCAACTATTGAATCAAGTTCTTCTTTCACTCCAGCTTCATGTAGAGCAGCTACCAGACCATTCTTTGTCAGAATGTCTGAGATTAATCTTCCAAAAAGTATCCACGTTCTGATCTTCTGACCCTTAGTCTTGACAGATTCTCTGGATACATTAATGTGATTCCAAAGATGCATGAAGAGAATGTGTGGCAGATCCACTTTAGTACTCTGACTTAAGCAGTATATGAAGTAAATCTGTTCATTGTTCACATAATCTGGAGAGTTTGTGGATTTTTTGTGGTTGATGCAACCCAGAAATATCTTGGCCCAGATCTTGTAATCAGGTTTCAGATCCTTGAACTTGTTGGAAGCTTGTCCAGATGAAATCACTTCAGCATAAACTTCTTCCATTTCAACACGACCAGCTAGCAGATGAGAAACTCCATCAGTTTCCTCATACCCAATGAGTTTTCTGATTAGATCTTCAGTGATTATAATCTCTTTTCCCAGAACAGAAGAGATTATGAACTTTGGGTAGACAGATGCGTGAATCCAGAATTCTTTCACTAAGTGTGGATAAACTGGTCCAAATAATCTATCAAAGTAATTTACCCAGCCTTGAGCATTAATGATGGGACGCAAATCAAAACCATTATTAGCTAAGGAGTCAAATTCCACCATTGATTCACATAAAACTTCAAGCTTATCAACTGGTGTTAACAGAGTTCTCTCAGGTTCCTTGAAAGGGGGTAGCACCCATGTTTGATGAAGAAACAACAACCATTGAAGACTGGAACTGAGCTGAGGTTGAAGATGAAGTGGCCATTGTTGAAGATGATGAAGATGATGAAGGTTTAGGGTTTAGATGGAGGCTAAAGAGCAAACAGAAATGCATATACGTGTTTGTGAAAGTGAAAAGTGTGAAATGGTGATATTTGTAGGATTTATAGAGAAAATCAGGGCACACAAAAGGTCACACAATCAGCACGATTTTCATTTAACATTTAATGACATTTAATAAAAAGAATAATAATCATTTCAAAGCATTAATTGATTCTGACAATTGGGGGGATAACCAAGAATTTCAACTATTCAAACGTTACCTCAAATGTCTCTTCAGTATTGTGCACGCCGTCTTTTCAGATTCAGAGTGACACGTGTTTGCTTGCATGTGCTTCTGAATTCTCTTTGAGAAATGAAACGTTAGCTAACATTCAGATCCTCTGAGATTGGTTAGTTCAGATACACACATAAATAATAATTCAAGAAATCAAATAAATGACAAATGAAATACTTCAGAGTTTTAAACATTTTGCATCTGAGAAGTTTGCTTCTGATAAATATTATTTTGGACAAAATTCCATACCAATATTTTTCAGAATAAACTTGAACCTATCTTCAGCAAGGGGTTTTATGAAAATATCAGCCCATTGATGATCTGTATCAACAAAGTCTAATTTTATAATACCCTTCTGAACATAGTCTTTGATGAAGTGATGTTTAATTTCTATATGTTTTGCCTTAGAGTGTAAAATGGGGTTTTTAGACAAACATATAGCAGAAGTATTATCACAGAATATAGAAATATTACTCTCAAAGATCTGATAGTCTTCTAGCTGACTTTTCATCCAAAGCATCTGCGTGCTACATCCAGCAGCAGCAATATATTCTGCCTCTGTAGTTGATAGAGCAATTGTAGGTTGTTTCTTGTTGTACCAAAGATTAAATTTCTTCCCAGAAATTGACAACTTCCAGAAGTACTTTTTCTTTCAACTCTGTCTCCAGTGTAATCAGCATCACAAAATCCAACTAATTTAAAATCATATGATTTTCTGTAACACAAACCCACACTAGAAGTACCTTTCAGATACCTTAGAATCCTCTTAACAGATGTTAAGTGTGATTATCTAGGATCTGATTGGAATCTTGCACACAAGCATACACTGAATAAAATGTCAGGTCTAGAAGTAGTTAAGTAGAGAAGAGATCCTATCATACCTCTGTAGAGTTTCTGATCTACTTTCTTACTTACCTCTTCCTTACCAAGAGTGCTTGTTGGATGCATAGGAGTCTTTGCCATCTTACTATCAGTCATATTGAACTTCTTCAGAAGCTCTTTTACATATTTAGTCTGATGAATGTAAGTGCAATCTGGAGTCTGGTTGACTTGAATTCCCAGAAAGAATCTCAATTCTCCCATCATGCTCATCTCAAATTCCGCCTGCATACATTGAGCAAACTCCTTTTCCAGCGTAACATTTGTAGATCCAAATATAATATCATCCACATATATTTGACAAATTAACAGATCTTTCTTAAATGTTTTACAAAAAAGAGTTGTGTCCACTTTGCCTCTGATAAAATTTTTCTCCAGAAGAAAATTACTTAATATCTCATACCAAGCTCTAGGAGCTTGTTTTAAACCATAAAGAGATTTCTTAAGTTTGAAAACATGTTCTGGAAGTTTATCACTTTCAAAACCAGGAGGTTGGTGAACATAAACTTCCTCTTTTATAATCCCATTTAAGAAGGCACTTTTAACATCCATCTGATAAAGAGTGATGTTATTTTGTGCAGCAAAAGAAATGAGTAAACAAATGGACTCTAACCTGGCCACAGGAGCATAAGTCTCTGTGTAATCAATTCCTTCTTGCTGGCTATAACATTGAGCAACAAGCCTTGCTTTGTTTCTTTCAACTTCTCCTTTTTTATTCAACTTGTTTCTGAAGACACATTTAGTTCCAATTATGTTGAATCCTTTTGGTCTTGGAACCAAATCCCAAACGTCATTTTTTGTGAACTGATTGAGCTCTTCTTGCATAGCAATTATCCAGTCATTGTCTTGCAGAGCTCCATCCACAGAAGTTGGTTAATTAACTGACACCAACCCAAATAATGATGCTTCAGATGATCTGAGGTAGGATCTTGTTCTTATAGGGTCATCCTTCTTTCCAATGATCACATCCTCTAGGTGAGAGGCCTTGATTCTGGAAGATGATCCTCTAATATTTGATTCTTCAGAAATATTCAAGTTGTTCATTTGAGAAGCTAAAGGAATTGCATCTGGCGTTGCTTCTGGCTCTTTCATTTGAGAAGCTAAAGGAATTGCATCAAATCTAACATGTATAGATTCCTCCACAATCTATGTTTCAGTATTGTATACTCTGTAGCCTTTAGAGCGTTAAGAATACCCAAGCATGAAACACTTTTGTGCTTTAGAATCAAACTTGTTTAGATTCTCTTTAGTGTTCAACATATAACATGTACATCCAAAAGGATGAAAATAAGAAATGTTGGGCTTTCTGTTCCTCCACAATTCATAGGGAGTCTTTTCCAGAATAGGTCTTATAGACACTCTGTTCTGAATATAACACGTTGTGTTTATTGCTTCTACCCAAAAGTGTTTTTCCAGATTAGTCTCGTTGATCATGGTTCTGGCCATTTCTTGCAAAGTTCTATTTTTCCTCTCTACAACTCCATTCTGTTGTGGAGTTCTAGGGCAGGAGAAATCATGAGCAATGTCATTTTCATTAAAATATTTGTTTTCAAATTCGCCACCATGATCACTTCTGACTTTAACAATTTTAAAATCTTTTTCATTCTGGACTTATTTGCAGAAGTCAAAGAACACAGAATGTGACTCATCCTTGTGCTTTAGGAATTTCACCCATGTCCATCTGCTATAGTCATCAACAATGACTAATCCATACTTCTTGCCTCTGATGGATGCAGTCTTCACTGGTCCAAACAGATCAATGTGAAGTAACTCTAATGGTCTTGAAGTTGAAACAACATTTTTTGTTTTAAAAGAAGATTTTGAAAATTTTCCTTTTTGACATGCTTCACAAAGAGCATCTGAGTTGAACTTGAGCTTAGGAAGTCCTCTGACCAAATTGAGTTTATTAATCTGAGATATACGTCTCATGTTAATATGCCCCAATCTTCTGTGCCAGACCCATTGCTCATCATTAACAGATATAAGACATTTAACATTTTGAACCTTAAGTTCTGAAAGATTGATTTTGTAAATGTTGTTCTTCCTCTTTCCATTAAATAGGATTGAGCCATCCTTCTGACTAACAGCTTTGCAACATTTTTGATTAAAGATTATGTCATAACCATTGTCACTTAATTGACTTATGGACAATAGATTATGTTTTAATCCTTCTACAAGTAAAACATTAGATATAGAGGGAAGGTTACCATTGCCAATAGTACCAGAGCCAATAGTCTTGCCCTTCTGATTCCCTCCAAACTTCACGTCTCCTCCAGATTTGAGCTCCAGGCTTTGGAACATAAACCTTTCTCCCGTCATGTGATGTGAGCAGCCAGAGTCTAGGTACCATGACCGGCGTCTTGAATTTTCTGCTAAAAACATCTGCAACAGGGATTATCTTATCCTTAGGTACCCAGATCTTTTTGGGTCCTTTTGGGTTAGTTACCTTAAAAGTTTGTCTGAACTTCTGTCTTTTTACAACAGTTTTGTTCTGACTGACTTTTGGCTTAAACACAGGAACGTTCTGATCAGAACGTGTGTGTTTAATATCATTCAGATGACCAAACTTAAAATGAGAATATAAGGGAGTCTTCTTAATGATAAGTTTATCAACAGGTGTCGCTACTGCGAAAAACAAGGCCGGTAAGACAGAAGAGTTGCCACCTTTCATTATTTATCCCTCAGCACGGGAAAGGAAACGATCGGAAAAACCTGACACAAAGGTATAAGACAAGGTCATCGCAACCATTGTCTGGATTCAGGAGTCGGTTACACAAGGGGAAGGTATTAGCACCCCTCACGTCCATCGTACTCGATGGGATCCACGCTTGTTGTGTTTATATGACGGGTTCGTTACATCTATCTACGCTAAAGGTCTGGTCTGAAAAGAAAAGAAAATGACTCGGCAAAGCGTCGCACTTTATGCCTACGTATTCCCGTCTGGAACGAGAAATCAGAGTCAACGTAGTTCGCCTAACTACGGGTTAAGGGGAAGGTTGCTCGCCAAGATATCGCATCTTGTGCCTACTTACTTTCACACGGCGCGAAAGATCAGAGCAAACATAGTTCGGGCTACAGAGAACACAGGTTTGTTCAACTGTTTTTTTATCCAAGTAAAGTTAACAGACAGTTCCAGCTGTTGGTGTTTACAGCTCGATCCTTGGAGACATAGGCGTTACCATTTGCGGTAGAACTGAAAGTTAACAGAACTCTCCTTTAAGAAAAGGGTTTTCCTGATTAAGGTTCCAAGAGGACAAAAAGGATTTGATGTTTGTTTTTTAAGTCTTTTACGGAAAAAGTGAATTGAGTTCCATTTGTAACTCGTGTTGCACTAAAGACTTGGACTTGAGAATGAATGTGTCGCATGTCACCCAGAGGGTACCGCACTAAACACTCGAGTTATGTGAGGGAAACCCTCCCACAACTCTCTCTCAAGTAGCATAAGGCTCGTAATGCACAACACGTGTTAACCTTTATTATGTGTTTTAACTGTATTTGAAGATGAGAAGAGAAACAGACTCTCTACAGGGAAACTGACTCGATCCTACAGTTATCATGCAATATTCGTCTTATGGTTGTGGTTAAAAGGGAAACTAACTAATGTTATCATGCATGGTTAGAATCTTAATGTCTTTCATAAATTCTCTTTAATAAGAGAAGTCAGAGTTCCTAGGGGAACATGGCAATGGAAACAACAGTAAAAGAAATAACCGTAAAGAAATTACTGTAAAGATGCATGCAATGCAAGTGAGGGAGGAAATATGTGTGGGGCAGAAGCCTCCACAAGCTCGTCTCAACCTCAAGCCAGATATGAATAACTGCAAAGATAATAGAAGAAAGTAAATGCAATCAAACAGGCCATACACCACACAGGCAAGGGACCTGAGCTCTACCAAATACCAGCAAGCAAAGCCACACAGTAAAAATACAAGCAGAAGAAGTCAGACTCAACTTCTAATGCAATACAAGAAAGGCGAGAAGCTCAAACCTTAGGATTCTCTTAGGCCTATGATCATCTATATGAAGCCTAAATCTAATGCAACACTCCAAGCAAATCATATCAATACAGTAGAACAAAAAGAAAACAGATAAATAGGGAAAACAAGCCAGCAATCTCCACAACAGAGCAATCTTCTGACAGCAATCCAATCCAAAGTCTGTAACTATTCTTCAAACTCACACCATCTTAAAGAGAAGGAAAGGGATGCTCTATCTTCCAACTTTACCAAAACACTCCACCAAGAATGAAGAGAATCAACAAGATGAGTATTTGATGATGGGAAGCAGGAAGGAAACCAAAGGAATCCCACCTGACACTCAACCAGTCATCAGAGAAAGGCATCCTCAAAAGTTCTACTCATTGTAAAATGTCACACATCCCTCCAAAGGAGAGATGAGACTTTCACATGAGGACTTTGAATCATAGGATGAGAATGGAGAGCAAGTGAAACCAACCAGGCTTATTTGAAGGAAAAAACTACTTCTAAAGCTCTCTCCTAAAAACCCTAATCTTATAAGCTACAAAAAGCTAACAAAAAGAAAATAAAAGCTCCAAGCCAAGCTCCACCAGCCACTCCACAAAAGCTTCATCATGCCCATGACATCATCCAAGAGGAACCAGAAGCCCAACATGTAAGAAAAGCCCACTTTGAGTCCATTCCAAAACAAACACCAAGGTTGAAGCACCAAATAAACAAACAACTTGAATATTCTATCTAAAATAGCAAAACACACCCTAAAAATCTAATTATTTTTCTATGGCAACATGCATTTGTTAATGATCTATAGTCCAGAAATCAGGGCTTAAATCCAATTCTAAGTCCTCTAATAAAATCCTAAGTTGAAAGGTATCAAGGGAAACCATTAATGGGAAAAGGCTCTAAACCTACCTCTAAATCAGAAGCTATGATTTTCTAAAAAATGTGAGAAAATGCATATGGGAGCATACATCTCTAAACTAGCATCTATCAAAAACTCACAACAAAATTCCAAACCAATTGCAAGGCCAAAAATCAACAAATAGAGGTATCAATTATGCAAAATTAATGAAATATCCAAAATAAGAAAAATATGAATTAAATTGAAAATACATCAAAAATTAAATCTAATGGTACAGAAAAATCAAGAATGAAACAAGGATCATGGGGATATTTTTGGTTTATTTTTCTGACAATTATTGAATTTTAAAATAAATTTAGAAGATAAAAAGAATAAAAGAAATTCTAAAAGGAAATAAAACTAAATAAAATGCTGGAAATTAGAAGAGCCATTGGATCATCAGACTTAGTAAGCAAATCCTAGGCTAACGCGCGTGTCCACGTGAGGAGTGAGGTGGAGCTGAGTGGGATTCTACGTCGTTTAATGAAACAACCTCGTTTTGGAAGAGAGGCAAAATCTCAGTTTGAATGAGAGCCACACGATGATCCTACTGAGTCCAAAATTCGGCCAGATCCAACGTACCATACATCGTCTTCTTCCTTCAACTTCCGGTGAGGTCTCTGAACCAGACGATGGCCCAGACAGTGGCGCCACCGTCTTCTCCGGTGAAGTTAAGTTGCAGGCATCCATAAAACACAAACTATACATCGATCTTGCTTAGAATTTCACGCTGATCACGAAAATGAACTCCAAATTTCATGAATCCTTCTATATTTTCAAACCCGATGCAAATTCCAAAATATGTCAACACATCAATCTTCACCAAATGTCAAATTACTGGCATAGAAATGATCCTCATCTAACACCGATTAACCTAATCTTTCTCACTTGTATTAATTCATCCAGATCAAAGTGTTTCGAATCAAAATAGAAATTGCACCACATGATCGATCATCACCAACTGCTACTATTCTAATCCCAAAACGACCTATGTTTCAGCCAGATCCTAACCACATGCTTGTTTCTAACTAAAACGTGCTAGAATCCATGGAATTATGAAATTTACATACCTTGAATGAAGCTTCAAACAGAGGTAGTTAGAACACGTTTCAAGCTTCCAAAACCTCCAGATTTCTTCAATGAAGTGCAAGAAAGAGGATCCAATCTTCAATTTGATCTGAAAATGGCTTGAACTGAGAACTCGAATTTGAGTTGAAGCTTGAGAATTTGAGTTGCAATCTCTAAATTCAGCACCAATGAATCACCAACCCTTGCCCAAATGAGTTTCTAATCATTTATAGAACTGATTAGAACCTTCTAGAGGCCCAGTCCAAGCCCAAAATCAGAGATCCAAAAATTCAATTTCTCCAAAGAGTTTGAACATGCCATGCACGATTTTGGCTCAACAGCTTGCTTGGGAAGCTTTGGTTAGCTTGCATAACCTCCTTGGAATAGATTCAGATCAGCTAGAGCTTCCAAATTGCCTTTGTGAATGATTTGTGAAATGTCGCTTATTTATGAAGAAACATGTCAAACACCACGAATTATGAGTCAATTGAAAATTCTAGAATAGCCAAAGTTTCTAAATCATCATTTCTGATCAAATTGAGTGGTCATTTGGCATATTTTGTGCACATAACAATTTATTTGAATTTCCCACCACATAATGCCTTTAATTTCTCTTCTTTCAAACCACTTCAAGTCAACTCTTACTATGGACCAAATCAATTCACCATGAGCTCTTGGTTGCCCTAAAAACCATATTTTGAGCAAGTTCCATGTTGAAAAAAACTCCATTTGAGATGTGCAAGTTGGAGATTTTGACCTTTAATTGAAAAGGGCCTATAATCTCACTTTCCCAAAATACCCCTGCCTTGTAAAGCCTATAACTTGAGCTCCACAAATCAGAATGAGGACTTCTATAACTTTTTGGAAAGCTAAAATCATGAGGAACAACTTTCATGCTTATCAAAGGTTCATGTGAAACTTCCTTCTAGGTCAAAAATCCCTTGGAAGTTAGATGATTTTCACTGACAACTTTCAGATTCCTCAGATGACCTGTAACTTGTCTGGCTCATATCTTGAGTTCTACAAATCATATGGATGATTTCTAGCACTCAAATTAAAGGTATGAACATCCTCTACAAGATTCATGTTTGTCCCAAAGTCATATGAGACTTGTATCTTGACTTACATGGCCTGGAAGTTTGGCACTAAGCAGGGGATTTTACCCTAGGAACCCTGACTTAGCAACTTCAACCACTCTTGATTCTTCTTGACTTGTTATTGAAACAACATCTCACATGCTTCAACACATCATTTCATGAACTCTATGACCTAGAAGTAGGCTTTGACTTTCTTCAATTTGCATATTTTGACCTAGGGTTGACCAGACGAAACCCTAGTTGCACCAACTTCAACTATGGCTCTTGTACTTGATACAAACACTTATCTGAGCTCTACCATGACCCTCTAGGCGCTCCATGAGCTCCATCCACATATCATATCCATGACCAAAGCTTCACAACCCTTTGATGGTCTTCAATTGATCCTCAAGTTAGGAGATGAACTCCATACAAGCAATCAAACTTCTCAAGGACTCAACCCTCTTCCTGATGACTATGGTGACTTCTCAAGCTTGAACAAAACCTCTGGCTAGGCTTCTCCTGTCATAAACCACACTAGATCCCCTTCTAAATGAAGGATTCTATGCTATGCAAATGCTAGAACATGCAATGCTAAATGCAATGAAACATAAACCAGTTAAAGAAAAAGGTTGGGCAAATTTTGGGGTGCAACAGCTGCCCCTATTCAAGCGGCTTGGACCCGACTGGATGAAAAGCGAATGGCTTTCAGACAATCGAGGTAGAAGACGGTTGAATACCAAAGAACCTAGAAATTCGCAAACCGTAGAAATAAACTACAAAACTGCTTGGGAACAATATCCAGAAAACCGAATCCAGTTGTCACGGCCACAAATTGATCAATCATCTGATAAAGAACTTGACTTTAACACCAGTTACCTGCGTGACGCCACAGATAACAAAACTCGAGGGTTGGATCAACATGCACTTAATCCTCTCACATCATCTAATGATAGATAGGAAGAGAAATATACTCACATCGTCTAATGATAGACAGAGAGTCACCATCCCGAAGGAAAACAAAATCCATACTCACGACGTCTAAAGATAGACGGAGAAAATCATCCCGAAGGCCAGATCAACCGGCACTTGATGTTATCATATTGTCTAAAGATAGACAGGAAGAAAAATTTGTCCGAAGAACCACATCGTCAGTGAGAAATAGCGGAAAGAAAACCATATGAACTTCAACACCACCCATCAAATTTCAGAATCCTTTCATCTACAGGGATTGATGGAAAGAAAAATATCCTCAAAGGGGCCACATTATCAGTAAGAACTGACAGGAAGAAAACCACCTTCAAAGAGCCATGTTGTCGATAAGGATCAACAACCAGGAAGACCGAACATTCTTCAAAGAGCCTCGACGTCAACAAGGATCGACGGTCAGGAAAAGCCCTCTTGAAATGTCATCTCATCCAATAAACAGAAAGAAAGCCAATATCTGAAAGATCGCCTTGAAACCTCTCAACGTCTAAAGATAGACAGAGAAAACCATACTCGAACTCATGACGTCTAAAGATAGACGGAGAAAACCATACTCGAACTTATGACGTCTAAAGATAGACGGAGAAAACTCTGCTGGAAAATCGTCTCAAAACTTCACATCGTCTAAAGATAGATGGAAAGAACACCATACCCGAACTCATGACGTCTAAAGATAGACGGAGAAAACCATGCTCAAACTCACGACGTCTAAAGATAGACGGAGAAAACCATGCTCAAACTCACGACGTCTAAAGATAGACGGAGAAAATTCCTGCTCAAACTCACAACGTCTAAAGATAGATGGAGAAAACCATGCTCAAACTCACGACATCTAAAGATAGACGGAGAAAATTCCTGCTCAAACTCACAATGTCTAAAGATAGACGGAGAAAACCATACTCGAACTCACAACGTCTAAAGATAGATGGAGAAAATTCCAGCTTAAACTCACAACGTTTAAAGATAGATGGAGAAAATACCTGCTGGAGGAACACATCATCAATATAAATTGACGGGAAGAAAAGTCTGTCGATATCAGATGACTGATAAACAAAGCATAACCATTGTATTATCTGAAATACGAATAAACCGCTGAATTGTCTAAACAAAGCTGCTGGATAAATGCCCCTGAATTGATTGCAGAGTGATTCATGTTGCCACGTAAGGTTGATAGAAAAACTGGCTTATGCTTCGTATGCATGTGCGTACGTTTGAATTTTTCTATGGCGTAATGCTTCATATGAAATGGAAATGCTACGCATTTGAGGATGAAATGCAAGTATGATGCAAATATGATGATATATGCAAGATGCAAATGCAGGCTCGGGCTGCTAGAGAGGGCTGGATACAACAAAACCGCTTCAGCAAAATAAATACTGAAGACAAAGCCAACTCCGCCGGGGATAACCGAATATCACAGAATTATTCCAGCAAAATAAATGCTGGAAAGTGAAACCCACTCCGCTGGAGAATAACAGAACGTGCCAAGTATGATTGGACTTCTTTGTCGGGGGTAGTTTACACGTGCCAATGAAAATTGGACTTTGCTGTGGAAAGCAGACGAAGTCTTCCTGCGTACCAATGAAGATCGGATTTTGAAATGATGCGTCAACACGGATTAGGCCTCGCGGTGATTGCCAATATGGATTGGGCTTTTAGGAATGGCACGCCAATATGGATGGGCTTCCTGAAAATTGCCAATAAGGATTGGGCTTTAGGCTATCTGTGACGGGTCATATACGACTGACGCTGGAGAACATTCTGTCTGAATTCACGGTTTCTGGTTGAAAGGTCAAGGGACGGTAACACGAATCCCCGACATTCGATCAAACTTGAAGATTGGTTGAATCTGCTTGAGTAGCTCTGAGTAGCTCTGATGACACTGATAGGAACAATTCCTTCGCTTCTGATTTTGCCCCAGCTTGTGGGATCTCTGTGGGAATACTCCTCAAAAGGAAATCTAAAAATTCGTACCCTGATGGTATGATATGAACTGCCTTAGCATTCTGAACCTCAGAGAGATGCTTCAGAACAAATGCCCATCGGGCAAGAAACAACTTTTGTGCTCTCAGGGTGGCATGCCCCTGTCAGCAATGACTTTGCCCCTAATTGGCTGTTTCGGAGCAGTACCTCTGGCTTCAAGAGATTTACCGAATCTCGACCTGATTGCCCTAGAATAACTAACTTTGGATGGCTGACCTCACTAGGGTTCACTTGATATAGCTTGCCCGACTTTCGGAGCATTCGGGCGTTCTGCATTCTATCATGATCAGACTTTCCACTGTAAGAAACTTTCCTGCTGTCAAGCGCTTACTCGAAAGTAAAATAATTTGTTCTGCATAAACTATATATTAATGCAACGCATATGAGAGTTTTGACATCCAATCAGTTCACTGGAAAAAATAAAAACAGTTTATGGCATATTGTCGCTACTGCGAAAATCGGCGCCGGCTGAACAGAAGAGTCGCCACCGTGCGTTATTTATCCCAACGGAGGGAAAGGAAACGCTCGAGGTAAACCTACCGCAAAACGGGGAAAGGAATGGTCATCGCAACCAAATCCTGGATTCGGGAGTCGGTTACGCAAGGGGAAGGTATTAGCACCCCTCACGTCCGTCGTACTCGACGGGATCCACGCTTGTTTTCTAGTACGGATTGTTATTCTATCTACTCTACAGGGTTAAGGGTTAAAAGAAAAGAAAATGACTCGGCAAAGTATCACACTTTATGCCTACTTATTCCCGTCTGGAACGAGAAATCAGAGTCAACGTAGTTCGCCTACCTACGGGAAAGGAGGGGAAGGTTGCTCGCTAGGATATCGCATCCTATGCCTACGTACTTTCATACAGCATGAAAGATCAGAGCAAACGTAGTTCGGGCCACGTACGACACAAGTCTGTCTTGATTGTTTTTTATTCCTTCTGAAAAAGGGTTTTTCTGATTACTGGTCCAAGCGGACAAAAATGACGTTTTGATGAGTTCACATTCTTTTACGGAAGAAGTGTCTTTTATTGTGTTTGAAATATTATTGTGTTTTTCTGTTTGTTTTGAGAAAGAAGAGACAGAACTCTAACCTATGGTTGCAAAGGGAATCAAACTAACCTAATGTTATCATGCATGGGTTAAGACCTAGTGTCTATCATGCTCCTCTCTTGCGCAGAGAGAAACAGAGATCCTAAGGGATAAACGGAAACAGAAACAATAGCATATATACAATAAAGCGGTAAAATGCATGGATGCAGCAATACAAGCGAGGCAAGGGAGTCCCACTCAACCTCGAACCTAGAAAACAACAGGTAAAAGTGAACAGAATTCACTTTCAACCTAACAGGTTAAACAGCAAACAATACAGTCAGGGAAAACAAATCAATACATCAGGAATGATAAACAGCAAAAACTAAACAGCAAAGCAGCCTTCATCAACATCTGTCTTCAAGTCATCATCAACTATCTACAAGCTTCCAGCAAGCATCAGTCTTCATCTTCAAGCCTTCAAACAAGGTCTTTATAATCAGTCTTCAATCTGCAATGGCCTTTCTTCAAGTCTCAATCTCCAAGATGAATATCAGTCAACAAGATGAAATGGATGTTAAACAGTCAATTGCCTACCAAGGGTGGCTCACTGACTGTTAACATGATACAGACAATTTTCTCTCAAAAGTTCTATCTTTTAAATACATTCACTAATCCTTCCAAAGGAAGGAGGTGGATATTTAAAAGAGACTTTGAATCATAGAGAAAGGATGGAGGCAAACAAGACCTTCCATGTTTGTGAATCAAGTTTTCTACCCTAGAGCTCTACCTAGCTCCTAAACCCTATAGCCTTCAACAGCTGCCAGCAAGATGCTCCTCATCAACTCTGGAAGTTGGTCTTCATTCTCTTTGATCTCCAATGGGCTTCATCAGCACCGTCTTCAGCTCAAACCCCAGGCCCCAAGCAAGCCCAATACCCCCACACAGACAAATAATAACCCTAGAGAGGGCACACCACACAGTCAAGCAAGCACAAGCAATATACTAATAGTAACAGTAGAATAGGGGAAACCTAGTAATTTCTAAGGGATCTATTATCTACCCATAGTACCCATATAGTCCCATCCCCCAAAATTCAAACTACAACTCCTACAAGAATTGATTTGCTACACCTATGCCACACCTAAACCCTAGTTTTGATTCTCCTAATCACACCTAAAAAAATCATCTAAAGTTTTAATCTAAAATCATGAATTAAATTTTATATACAATCCAAAGTTCTAAGCTAATCAACCTAAAAAGAATGGATCCAAAATGTAGAAGCATCTAATTAAACTAAAATCAACAATATCATGCATCAAATTAAACCACTTAAAAAGCTATTTAAAAGAAAAATATACTAAAAATATAAAAATAAAATGAAATACCAATTTTTTTAAATGATAATTTTCTTAACAAAAATATGAAAAGGATGCAAAAACAACCAATTAAAAATATGAAATTTTCAATTATTTATGATTTTTGAAAGAATTAACAAAATTAAAAGAAATTAATATGGATTAATTGGGTTAGGGGGTGCAGTCAGTAATTATTCTAGTTAAAACAAGAGAATGGGCCCAGACTGGGGGGCGCGCATAGCAAAGCGCGTCTGGGCCCAATGCATGCTCAGAAAATACAAAAAAAGAAATAAAGTGAAACGGTGCAGAAAGCAGAAAAACTAGTTATAATTGGGATTGGGCCTTGCTAGCGGGGTGTGAAAAGCAACTGATTATTGAGCCCAGGATGCATTAAGTGAAACGCATCGTTTCGTCCCATTCAGTCTTTCCCTCCAGATCTCCAATTAAATCTGCGCCCTTGGATTGGATTGCAAGTCAAAGTCTCCAAACTAATCAGACGGCTCTCACTTCGTCTTCTTCCTCTAGAAACCCTAGGTTCAGAAAACCTCTCCCATGCACAAACATTCATCCTCTTTGTTCTCCCTCAATTCTCCATGAAATTCCATCATTCCAAAAGCAAAAATGCTCTGCATCTCTCCCTCTACACAGCCACGGCAATATTTTCCTCTAGAACTCAACCAAAAATCAAACCCGATAGGTAGAAGGTATTGACTCCACCACTTTGCACTGAGATCAAGCATTCCAATTCTTGCTAATTCTTACCCTAACATAATCTACACGCCATGCTGATCATCCTGAGCTATATATCTAAGATTATCGTGCCATATCCTAGATGTTCTAAGCCCTAACAGTTCTTGCACTCCAATGGCAACATCCATGAATCGTCTTCAAACTCAACAGAAATGATCATCTAACTAATCCTAACCATTCTAACCTAATAATTCTCTAACATGCTAACTAAATCAATCAATTCGAAAGGAAACACCAACCTGGTTTGATGATGAAAACAGGTGTAGAATTCTTTGGATCCAATGCTTGCAATGCTTGGGAATTGATCAACACACTTGCTTCTTGATTCTGTATGCAGTATTTCTTACTCAAATGACTTAGATTCTTGTAACCACTTCTTCTTGCACTTTGGATGATGAAGTTGGTAGCACACGATTCCTCTTCAATTCAAACAAATCTTTGATGGAAATTGGATCTATGAATGATGTAGATGATGATAGGATCAAGAATCTTAGAAATTGATGAAGGTTTGATAGAGTTTGAAATGGTTTTGCAAAAATGGAAGAATGAGATGAAACTATGTGTTATGAACAAAATGAATCACCAACCCTTGAATGAAACCTCTCAATTCAATATATAGATGAGATTAGAAAGCTCTAGAACTTTGTAGAAACTTCTTGTGCACACTTTCCTTGAGTTTTGGCATATGTTAACTTCATGCATAAGTAACCAAGCATAACTTCCAAAGTTTGAACCAAACTCAAAAATCTACTTTTGCCAATGTTCTTAAAACATTTTTTCCAATCAAAATGACCTATAATTTCATCCCATTTGGCCAAGTTATGAAAAATCTCAATTTCAGGTCACTTTTTATTCATTAAATTCACCAAATTTGAAACCTTGAACTATGAGCATTTCCAATCTTTCATGATCACTTTTCTAGACTCAAAATGTCATTTGGAGCAAGTTTGATATTGTGAAGGTTTTCATTTGAAGCTTCCTTGTATGAGTTTTGGGCATAGGCTTGAAATGACCTGTAATTCTCAAATGACCAAAATACCCTTTGCTTGCCAAGACCATAAGTAGAGTTCCACAAATCATATGAAGGCATACCATACCTTTCTAGAAATCTAAGACAATGAGGAACAACGCTTATGTTGACCAGAAATTCATTTGAAATCTCCTTGAGGGGTAAAAGTTGCTTGGAAGACAAGTAACTTTCACAGACAAAATTTCAGATACCTCAGATGACCTGTAACTTGCAAGGACCATAACTTGAGTTCTATAAATCTCCTTGATGTCTTCCACCACTCAAATTAAAGGTCTTGAGATCCTCTACAAGTTTCATGTTCGCCAAGGATCCATTTGAAGCTTGCGTTTTGAATTATCTTGCTTGGAAGTTTGACCTAAATCAGGGGATTTTACACAGAAACCCTAATTTAGAAACTCCTTTTCTTCTTGATTTCTCTTGATTTCTCCTTGGCACAACACCACATCCTTCTCTAAATGTCAAATGATGAACCCCAAATCTCTCAAATAGACCTTGATGCCCTTTAATCAGTCATTTGACCTAGGGTTGACCTAGGGTTGACCCAGATGAAACCCTAGTTGACTGTCTTCAACTGCAACTCTTGTGATCATATCAATGACTTGCCTCCTTCTCCAAATGACTTTCCATGTCTTCCATGATGTCTATATACTCTCCATGACCAATTCACAGCTCACAACTTCTTTGATGATCTTCAAATACCCTCAAGATAGGAGAGAGACCCACTGCTTGATCCACTGATTTCCTAGACTTCAATTTCTTTCTGATGACTTGGATAAGCTTGAATTTGAATAATAACCTCTTGATAGGCTCATAGACATGAGAATAGTGCTTGGTCCCTTGTTGGATGACTTGCTATGCTATGCTATGCAGCTGATTAGACTATGTACATGACTCTATATGCAAATGCTAATGCAATTGAAACATAAACCAAGTGAAATAGGTTGAGAAAATTTTAGGGTGCAACAGCTGCCCTTATTCAAGCGACTTGGACCCGATTGGGTGAAGAGCGAACGGCCTTCAAACATTCGAGGTACGAGACGGTTGAATATTAAGAACCCGGAAATTTGCCAACCGCAGAAATAAACTGCACAACTGCTTGGGGAGCGACATTCATCAACTGAATCTAACTATCACGGCAACCAACTAATCCATTAGCGACCGTGCTGGGGATTATTTTCATCATCCTGAAAAAGATTTTATCATCGCAAGGATAGAACTTTGTCCACGTTAAGATTCCTGTTTCGTCAACACGAAGAAATCTCAACTAAAACTTGTCCACGTCAGGACTCACATTTGCCGTCAACCCGGAAAAATCTCGGCGACTTCGCCGGAGATGATTCGTCTGCATTTCATCAGCACGAGAGGATCCTACCAACATAGGAATGAATTGTCCATGTCAGGAATAAATCGTCCACGTTAGGAATAAACTGTCCACGTCAGGGATACATCGTCCACGTTAGGAATAACCTCTTTCCACGTTAGGAATAACTCTCTTCTGGATCTGTCCACGTCAGGACTAAACTTCGTCCACGTAAGGAATACATCTTTCCACATAAGGAAAACATCTTTCCACGTAAGGAATCTATCTTTCCACGTAAGGAATACAATCTTTCCACGTAAGGAATACAATCTTTCCACGTAAGGAATCACATCTTTCCACGTAAGGAATACAACCTTCCACGTAAGGAATACAATCTTTCCACGTAAGGAATCACATCTTTCCACGTAAGGAATACATCTTTCCACGTAAGGAATCATCTTGACTTGTCCACGTCAGGACTCTCATCTCGTCTTGATTTGGCCACGTCAGGACTCACATCTTCGACCCGCTGAGGAAACAAAACTTGTCCACGTCAGGACTCACACTTCTTCGACCCGCTGAAGAAAAAAAACTTGTCCACGTCAGGACTCACGCCTCGCCAACACGAAGAGAGATAAACTTCTCCACGTCAGGACTCGCGCATCTTATCATCACGAAGAACTATAAACTTGTCCACGTCAGGACACGCATTCCAACATTGCGAAGGAGGATATCTGCTGGGAATAAATGGTCCACGTCAGGACACCAACACGAAGAGTAACCAACTTTTTCAACGTCATGGCTTCACATCCAATCAATACGTAGAAATCAAATCTGTCCACGTTAGGACTAGCACCTCTTATTAATCCGGGGAAATAAATTTGTCCACGTTAGGACACCCACCTCTCTAACACGAAGAAATCCTGTCAATAAAATTGTCCACGTCAGGACTCATTTCTCCATTGGTCCCAACCCACAAACCTTTTAGCACTGACGTGACAGCGACTTTGAGGCAGACTATACTGGAGATATTTGGAAACCAAACTACCGGACGCCTGCTCTGATAACTGGCGGCAGCCTCTGAAATTCTGATTCATGAAACCCTTTGATGCTGACGTAACAACAATTTTGAAGAAAGTAATCCGCTGGTCGGACCAGAGAAACTTCGCCTAGCAACTCTGGTGAGGAAAACAAGAGAAATTTACACCAATAACTCTGCTCGGGGGCAAAGAGAAACTTATCATGATAACTCTGTGGGGAATAATGCCAAAGCTGACATTATCGTTGAATGTCTCACGTCGAGATCTTGAATGTTTGGTAATTCATTTGATCAAGCTTCCTCAACCTGCGAGAGAACAATACTTGAAACAAACGGTTAGCCAACCTGGTTTACGTTTCAAAATGCATATGTTTGACAATGACGCAATGCTCCATTCGACATGGAAATGCCACGCTTTTTTTTACTATATGCCGATGCAAATGCAGACTCGAACTGCTGGGATACAGGAAACCGCTTCAGCAAAATAAATGCTGAAGACAATGTCGACTCCGCTGGGGATAGCCAGGTGCTACAGAATTATTCCAGCAAAATAAATGCTGGAAGAGTGAAGTCAAACCTGCTGGGGAATATAACTCTGCTAGGGAATAGCAGATGAGCCCGGTATGATTGGACTTCTGCTGGGGAATGAACGGACATCACACGGTATTCTGACAAAATAAATGCCAGAGCACACAACCAACTTTGTCGGGGAGAGTCTTAATCTTCGAGTTCCACTGGGAGGAAAGAAAGCACTTGCTGAAAAGAAAAACTCCGCTGGGGGACAAAACGAGTCTCTTAGGAAAAATCACCTGACTCCGCTGGGGGAGAGTAAATGGCCCTACTGGGAAGGGTAGACTGCCTGAATACAGCTCACAAGTTGGAAATATTGATCTTCGGAGACTAAACCTCTCTGCTTGAGATAGGAGAATCCTTCTGGGGGACACCACACTGTCTGAATACAGCCTTACAATTTTGGAATCGCCAAACTCTGCTGAAGATAAACGACTTTGCTGGAGAATATCCTTTAGATAAGCTACGACTAGCTGGGGAATTTGATCCTTCTTCAGTAAGGAACATTCTACCTTGGAAGCGCGACCTGCATGGGGATCAAGTCTTTTGTTACGAGCTTCTGGTCCATACTGCAATCTTTTGATCATCCATTTCATGCGGCTATGAACCCTGCAACAGCACAAACAAGACAAGACAAGTCTACGCAACCAGATCTATTCAGGTTAGCGTTAGTGACATTACTTCCAGTTAATTCAAAGTTTTAGCAATTATTGGCAAGGGCCAGTGACGTTATACACACGCTAGTCTCATTAAACCTAGGCGTTTATCATGTACAAAACAGTAAAGAACCAGCATCAAATAACATATTTTATTGATTGGGCCCCTGAATGGGCAGAGTTTTTGTACACGGGATGTAACTCCTGAAAAGAGGAAGCTACGCACAACAAATATACAAGTATGCACAAGAAGCAAAAATATAATGACAAATCAAATTTGTACACATGTCGGCAACGAGATGCAGACGAACATCATGAACTGATCCTCCTATGACTCTCCTGACTCTAATGCTTTCCCGGTATCCACACTTCCGAAGAGATTGTATCTGATAATCGACCCCTCGAGTATATTCTCCCGCACCAAAGCTCAACACAGTATCAAATTCGAACCGCAGTCATTTGCTTTTCAAATCCCTAACTTTTGCGTGAACCGCCCTTTACGGGTTTTCAGTTCATCGGGATACCCTTTTTTTTGCCGAAGCCGCCCAGTGTAGGTTTTCAACTTCGCGGGTGTACATTTTTTCAATTTTATCCCTAACTTTTGCCCGAACCTTTCATTCTGTTTTTGGTTTGCCAGGATGCCCCATTTTTGCCTGGACTCTCTTTTTTTTTGTCCAGCGGGTCAATTTTAAACAAAGTATTTTTTAACTGCGTCCGAATTCACAAGCGACGTAAAGTCTTCACCGTCCATGGTGGACAACAACAACGCTCCTCCTGAAAAGACTTTTCTGACAACGTATGGCCCTTCGTAGTTAGGGGTCCACTTGCCCCTGTGATCTGCCTGCGGCGGGAGAATCCTTTTCAACACAAGGTCGCCCGTCTGAAAGCTCCGAGGATGTATCTTCTTATCATATGCTTTCTTCATTCTCTCTGGTCGCCCGTTTGAAACAATCAGTTTCCATAGTCAGCCAAAAATAACCTGCCCGCAGCAGCTTCCTCGTCATAGCATGCCCACCAGCATGCGTACCAAATGTACCCTCATGTATTTCCTCCATGAGCAGCTTTGCCTCTTTCTCATCTACACAACGTAGCAGCACCAAGTCGTGGTTTCTCCTGTATAAGACACCATCCGGATTCAGATAGAAATTACCCGCCAACCTCCTGAGAGTCTTCTGATCTTGACTGGATGCCCCAGCCGGATACTCCTTGTTCTTCAGGAAATTAAGGATATCAAAATACCATGGTTTATCGTCGGAAGTTTCGTCAATAGCAAATACGAAAGCAGGTATGTCAAGCCGAGAGATAACGATTCTGGGAGCCTCGTTCCAGAAGTTGACTTTGTACATGGAAGACAAAGTGGCCAGGGCGTCAGCCATCTGATTCTCCGCTCGCGGTACATGATGCAATTCAACCTTGTCAAAGAAAGGCAACAATCTCCTCGCATAATTCATGTACGGTATCAAATTGGGCTGACGTGTCTCCCATTCTCCTTTGATTTGATTCACCACCAGAGCTGAGTCTCCGTATACATCCAGATTTTTGATTCGCAAATCAATGGCTTCTTCAAGCCCCATTATACAAGCTTCGTATTCGGCTTCATTATTGGTAACTGGAAAGGTCAATCGAGCAGTAAACGGGATGTGCAACCCGTGTGGAGTAGTGATGATTGCCCCTATTCGGCTACCGTAGGCGTTTACAGCTCCGTCAAAGATCAACTTCCATTTGGAACCCAATTCTGGTCCTTCATCTGGCAACGGCTCTTCACAATATTTCATCTTTAGGTACATGATATCCTCGTCAGGAAAATCAAACCTCATCGATTGGTAATCCTCAATAGGCTGCTCTGCCAAGTACTCAGACAGTACACTCCCCTTTATAGCCTTCTGCGAGACATACTGGATGTCGTATTCAGTCAAGACCATCTGCCAACGGGCAATTCTCCCCGATAATGCCTGCTTTTCGAATACATATTTGATAGGATCCATCTTCGAGATGAGCATGGTTGTATGATTCAGCATGTATTGCCTCAAACGCTTGGCGGCCCAGGCTAGCGCGCAACAAGTTTTTTCAAGCATTGAATATCGAGATTCACATTCAGTAAACTTCTTACTCAAGTAGTAGATCGCATGCTCTTTTCTTCCTGTCTCGTCGTGTTGATCGAGAACACAACCCATACTTCCCTCAAGAACTGTCAAATACATAATCAAGGGTCTCCCTGCCACTGGGGGTATCAAAATAGGAGGCTCCTGCAAATACTGCTTTATTTTATCGAACGCCTTTTGACAATTTTCGTTCCACGTTACTGCCTGGTCTTTTTTCAACAGCTTGAATAATGGTTCACACGTAGCCGTTAGGTGAGATATGAACCGAGCGATGTAGTTCAACCTCCCTAAAAACCCGCGCACCTCTTTCTCTGTTTTAGGCGTCGGCATCTCTTGTATCGCTTTTATTTTTGCAGGATCGACCTCTATTCCTTTTTCACTCACAATAAACCCCAGCAGTTTACCCGATCTCACCCCGAAGGTACACTTGTTAGGGTTCAGTCTCAGCCTGAACTTCCTAAGCCTTTTGAATAACTTCAGCAGATTCACCAAATGCTCTTCCTCCGTCTGGGATTTGGCAATCATATCGTCGACATAAACTTCGATCTCCTTATGCATCATATCATGAAAAAGAGTCTTCATTGCAGGCTGATACGTTGCCCCAGCATTCTTCAATCCGAAGGGCATCACTTTATAACAAAATGTTCCCCAAGGCGTGATGAAAGTAGTCTTCTCCATGTCCTCTGGCGCCATTTTAATCTGATTATAGCCCGAGAAGCCATCCATGAAGGAGAATACAGGGAATTGAGCAGTTTTGTCAACCAGCACATCGATGTGAGGAAGTGGAAAATCATCTTTCGGGCTCGCTTTATTTAAATCACGGTAATCTACGCACATTCTCACTTTACCGTCTTTCTTTGGCACTGGTACAATGTTAGCGACCCATGAGGGATATTTCGTCACAACTAGGAAACCAGCATCCCACTGTTTTTGAACCTCCTCTTTAATTTTCACTGCCATATAAGGTCTAGTTCTGCGAAGCTTCTGCTTGACCGGCGGGCATTCCTCTTTCAACGGCAGACGGTGCCCAACCATATCTGTATCGAGCCCAGGCATGTCTTCATACGACCAAGCGAACACATCACTATACTCTCTGAGCATTTCAACCAGTCTTCGCTTGATGTCGTTCTGCAGCGCGGCTCCTATACGGATATTCTTTTCAACCCCTTCCGACCCCAAGTTAATAATTTCGATGACCTCCTCGTGAGGCAGAATGACTGGTTCCTCTTGCTTCACCAACCAAGACAATTCTTCGGGAACGTCACCATCTTCAACAATCTCTTCTTCGGCCTGAAATACCGGGTGCTCAAAGTCGGGACGAGTCATAGGTGGTTCAATGATGTCATCTGAAAATGTTATCCTGCAAAAGGAATGGTTAAATGCTTCAAAATGCGTATAAAGCGAATAACCACGTTGCCATTTTATTGTAAAACACAAAACAGGAAAAACATAGATCGCAATATTTGCACATGAAAAAACGCCTTTCATTTAATGATAAACACGCAATGTTCATAACAGCACGGCCCTAAGCAAATCATGATGCCCCGGGCGAGACACCAGATTGTTCAACAATTAAAAAAACAAAGCATTACTGTTTAAGAGTCACAGGAACAATCTCCTGAATAGACCAATTGCACAATCCCTGTCCTGGCACGCTCGGCTGAATCCAGGCGTCCATATCGCAATCACTGTCTCCTTCGTCAGACTCTGAAGCAGCGTTAATGGTCTCGTGACATACTCCACTAGCAGTGATGGTTATTGGTCCTCTGAAACGGGGTGCCCCCACAACAGGTGTTGATGACGACGGTTGATATCCCAGCCCAAACCGGTCCATCTTTATGGGAATATCCAACACTTTTCCCCAGCCCTTTGTCTCACCGGTCTCTACTAGAGCTTGAGCTTCCTTATATGACGAGACGACTACCTCTGATGCTTTACCCGGCCCCACCTGTAGAGGTAATGTTATAGATCCAAAAACTATTCTCCGCGTGCCATCAAATGCCCTGACCACCAGGTCACTAGGCGTACACAGGATTCCTCTGACATCTAGTTTCATCATCGCCTTCTTGGGCAGCACATTCAAGGATGATCCGGTGTCTACCAGTACATGAGACATGACTGATCCTCTACACTCCACAGATACGTGCAACGCCATATTATGCTCTCTCCCCTTCGGAGTCAAATCAAAGTCTGTAAATCCCAAGCTATGGCCTGCATTCACATGCGCCAACACCCCCTCCAGCTGATTCACGGAAACATCTTGGGGTACGAAGGAAGTATCCAGGACTTTCAACAATGCATTTCTGTGGGCTTCAGAGCACAATAGCAACGACAATATAGATATCTTTGACGGCATCTGTTGCAGATGCTCAACAATCTTATAATCGCTTTTACGAATCAAGCGCATGAACTCTTCCACATCTTTCGATGTCGTTTCTTTGTCGTTTCCCTGTATCGGGACATTCTCATTTATCTCTCCTTTCCCCTTTGCCAGTCGTTCAGCCTCTACCTCAGGCGATATGAAGATTCTCCCACTTCTTGTCATACCTCCGGTACCGACAACGTTGTCCACAGTCTCAGCTGGCTGCTTATTAACATCAATTCTTACCCCATCACAATACACTTCCAACCCATAGGACCAGGGGACTGCTTTAGTGATCTCGTACGGGATTGGTCCTGCCTTGGTGATGGTGATCGGCGGTCGCTGGGCCGGTGCCGTTATAGTGATAGTTTTTCGAGGAATCGTCACAGTGGCCACATCACTTTGCTTGTCTGCCAACACCCCTGCAGGTTCTTCAATTGCTGCTCGGTCAAATTACAATGTGCCGCCATCTATTAAAGCCTGAATACCCCTCTTTAAGTCATCACACCCCCCAGCTAGGGTCCAGCACTCTAAACAATACTCGTCACATCCAGGATAGACACCTCCCTGCAATAATCTGCTCTTTATCTCACACAACGGTGTCTTTAGATCGTTGACATTCATAATCAAATTCAAACCCTCCTCAGTTAAAATGGCGTTTGTCCCATGGTTGGGCATGGGCTTCTGCACTATGCTTGGACCCGCTGTTCCAAAGTTGATAGCCTTACTATCCAATAGATCCTGCACAACATGCTTGAACGCATGGCAACCCTCTACATCGTGGCCCAGAGCCCCGGAGTGGAATTCACAGTGCCTGCTTGCATCATAACCATACGGAGGAGTGCCTGTTATTGGTGCCAGAGTTCTCTTCTCTACTAAGTTCAAACCCAATAACGTCTGTAGCAAATCTGCATACGTTGAAGGAGGCTTTTCAAACACTCTCCTTGGTTTACCCCCCTGGAATCTGTGTTGGGAAGGCTGTGCCCCCTGTTGTGGCTGCTGTTGCTGTTGTTGTTGTTGTTGTTGGAAAGGTTGTTGCTGAAACGGTTGTTGCTGAAACGGAATAGTAACGCTTGCCACCTGCTGCGGCTGATTGTAATGGTTTCGACCTCTGCCCTGGCCTCGGCCTCGGCCCCCAAACACTGCGCTTGCATCGCCCTGACGGCGCCCACCAAAGGCCCTTCTGTTACTGCCTGTTGAGGTGGATTCCTCAGCTTGGAATCTTCCCTGTTTAATGTTGCTTTCAATCTTTTCTCCCATCAGAATTAAGTCTGAGAAACTGCCCAAAGAGGTGTGAAACAACTTGTCATAAAACATGCCGGTGAATGTTCCTATGAACATGTCATTCATTTCCTTGTCCTCTAAAGGGGGATGAACTCTAGCAGCCATGTCGCGCCATCTCTGCGCATACTCTTTGAAGCTCTCACCCTTCTTTTGGGACAACCCCTGCAATTGGACTCGGTTGGGTGCCAAGTCGCTGTTATACTTATAGTGAGCTACAAATGCTTCAGCCAGCTGCTTCCACGTCTTTATATGAGTCGGTTCCAATCCCATATACCACTCGAGGGAAGGGCCAGACAAGCTATCTTGAAAGAAATGCATTAGCATCCTCTCATCATTAGAATACGCCGACATCCTTCTGTAATATGACCGCACGTGCACCTTCGGACAGGTGTCCCCCTTATACTTGTCAAATATGGGAGCTTTGAATTTGATTGGCACCCTCAGGCCAGGCACCAGACCCATTGTGGACATATCTAAGCCCACAACACTTTGATTTACGACCCCCCTCATCTGCTCCTCTAGCATTCTGATCCTCTGGGAGTCATCCATAGGCCCCTCGAAACCTCCACCGGAGAAAGCGTCCTCTTGCTGGTCTTCTTGCTAATTACCATTCCCAGCTCCATATCCATCGTATCCATTGTTACGGCCAACTCTGGTCTGATTCATTACCGGGCCTCGCCCTCTGTTGCCGTATCCCGGAGCGACTCCAGCAGGTCCAAAAGCCATTAACCCAGCGCCATTTCCATTTCCGAATCTGCCATATCCCTGATTAGTCATACCAAAACCGTCCTGCCCGAAGCCTTGAGCATTGAAGTCGTACTTCCCAGTATTATCGAACCCTTGGTCATTGAAACCAAATCCAGCATTACCGAAGCCATTGCCTCCCATATTATCACCCAGGTTAACATCTCCAAGCCCAACATTGTTAACGATAGTCTCGTTCCCCATTCCAACGTTACCATTCCCGGCAGCAGCGCCGTTGTTGACATTAACAGCAGGCATGTTGACTACAGGTGGAGCCACTGGTGTGGGAGTACCATCCCCATGAATAGTGTCGACTCGCACAGACTGATGATCCTCATTTCCGTGCCCAGCATTTCTGACCAACAGAGGCTGCACCAAAGCTTGCAAATTCTCCTGTCCTTTCGCAATGGTCTCCATTGTCTGCATGAAGAGCGCCAGCTTCTCACGCATGTCTTGCATTTCGTTCTGCATTTGATCCATGATTCTTAGGCAGTTGGTGCGAGTGGAGTATCGGTGCGGGCGCTGATCTTCAATCCTGAAAAGACCTGATACATTGCAAGAAATAAGATACCATCCAATAATCACCTGTAATGCAATATGAATATGAATGTAATGCGCTATGTGTCTGTGCATTAGGGAATGTCATTCCCCGATTCTAGTGCGAATGTGCCAGTGCAGTGACAGTGCCAGCAATACGAAGATCAGAGCCGAATCATAGAAAACGCCTCATATATTGCAGAGAAATCCAATAAGCCAAGAATACAAAATCACTGAGTGTACAATAAGAAGGCATGACCTCAACCAACAATCCTGGTGATGGTCAGCACTATGCAAATAAAGCATCAATACATGAAATGGTCAAGTACACTCATAAGCCTGGTACTCTTCTAGTAACTTCTTAGTCTCTGGGTGACTTGGTCGGGTAAGCAGACCCTCGACAAGTTGGTTTCTTCTCTTGAGAACACGTCGCACGTCACCAGCAGTTTCCTCCCATGCCCCTTCTCCGAAGCGATCCTCTAGCTTCCGCTTCTGAGACACAGCTTCGTTTCTGCCTTCGATGGCCTTGTTCAATGCATTCTGGAGACCATATCTGGCCATTACCTCTTCTTCATACTTCTTAATGCTAGCCTTCAACTGCTCTTCGAGTTCAGACATTTGCTGCTTCAATTTATCTTCCCTCTTTTTGTTGTTGGTTAGCGTAGCATTCCATGTCTTGTTACAAGAAGAGATTTCCCGGTGGGCGGCATCAAGTGCTTTCTTTTTGGACTCCAACATGTCATGAGAGCTCCTGAACTCTTGCCCCAGACGTTCGTGCTTCTTCTTCTCTTCAGTCAATTCAGCCCCTAGCCTGTTTACTAGCTTGATCTGCTGCTGGAAAGCACGCACAACCTTGTTCTTTTCACTACGTACCTGAGCCAGCTCCTTTTCTAACCCACTCATTGATCTTCATCAAGGCTTATTTTTCTTTTACAACTCGCTCGTAGACCTCCATAGTAACAGTAGTTGGTTCTTCCACTGGAATATGAACAGGGACTGGTGCAGCTGGAAATGGTATCAGCAACTGTCTTGCTCTCTCTTGGATCCAAACTATGTAGGGTGTATAAGCCTGACAATCATTCTTCCCTAACAGTGGCTTCCCTCTTCTATTAATACGCATCCACGCATGCTGAAGCTTAGCTAGTAACTCTCCATTCAAATCACCGGTGAAGTACAGAGATTCTTGTACTTCTTCATCCTTTGGTGGGTTCTTCAACGCATATCCGAACTGGCGAATAAACAGAGATGGGTTGTAGTTGATGCACCCTTTTCTCCCTATCAACGGAACATTAGGATACCCAGAACAACTGAAAATAAGCTCAGACCCCAACAAGTCTCGGTCAAACCACTCAATGTCTTCAGAAGATAGCCTCATCAGGCGCTCTGGCCAGTTAGCTGTAGTTGCACTATCCACAAAAGGTCCCTTCAGGGGAAGATGGCTTTTAAACCACATGTTCAACAGCGGCGCACAACAGTAAACAGTCTTTCCCCTTCTGTTTTCATTTTTGTAGTGCAATGAATGATAGAAGTCTCCAATCAAAGTGGGCACCGGGTTGCCAGCAGCAAACAGATGGAAAGCGTCCAAGTCCACAAAATTGGGTAAGTTGGGAAACAACACTATTCCGTAGATGCATAGAGCCAAGATAGCATTAAAGACTATCCAGCACCCGTTCTTGGCATACTCCTGAGCTTTGCCGACCAGAAAATCAAGTGAGAAATCTGGAACCCCAAGCCAAGAAGTTACTAATAGTTCGGCAGCGTTCATGTGCAAGGCCTTAGCTAAGTCCTCCAACTTGGGCTCAGCGGCAGAGTGAATAAAGGGAACCTTATTCTGTACTGGTAGCTCAATAAACTCCACATACTCTTCAATGGTAGGCCCCAAAATAAAGTCAGCAAACGTGAAACATCTCAATGCAGGGTCATAGAATTGCATCAAGGTGTACAGCCCATTCATCTCAACAGCAGTTGGCTTGCAGACCAGTCTCAACAATCTTCCATGACTCATCCTGAAACTTCTCCTAACCTCCTCATCAGCAAGAGACATCAGACCAAGTAAGGGAGTAATGTCAGGTGTAGGCAACTTGTACGTAACTGTCTTCCTCAAACCAACCATGATCAATACTCAGAAGTTCGGGCACTAGAACCAGGGAATATGCAAATGCACCTGCAGCACAAACACACGTTAATGGGATGCAATGGTAATGGGTATGTAAGCAATGCAATGCAAATACATGCAACAGGGACCAAATGTTGTGGCTGAGAAGCCTGAACCATATCAAAAAGTCTCAGATAGACCCTCCAGAATTCCTCAAACCCTGGTCTCAGATAGACCCAAAACAAAGCTCCAACACTGGTCTCTGATAGACCCCACAACCTAACTCTGACTGGTCTCTGATAGACCTCATATCATAACTCTAACTGGTCTCTGACAGACCTCACAACTGTCCATAAATACCCAGGATCTCCGATCAAGAAATAACCGGTATCTGAAGGTCTAGTTACCTGCATAACCCCAAACCCTCTCACAGGTAGGTGTCCTAGTAACTGACAACGGTATGGCATCCTATGCGGTCGTCGGCGTCACAGACTTTCAGGGTTGATGATACGATTCCCAGAAGGAGTGTCATCATCAAATCCTGAAGAGGCCTCACTTAGCCAACTTCCAAATGATCGGTTCCCGGAGTCGACAATTCAGCTGACCAACAACCCCTTCGACCCAAAGGGTAGAAAAAAAAGTCAACCAGAAGAACCTCGTCCGAGTGTAGATTTCGTGGGACACTAATGCAAGCAAAGCTGGCACGCGCCCACTAATTTCTACTCTAATTCTAAGTGCACTCAAGCCCAGGTCCGACTTATCTCTCAATCATGGAACACCCGTCACAACCCCAATACAGCAATAATAACAATAATATAATGCTGAAAGTAAAATACAAAAAAATAAATCCATACAAAATCCTCGACGGGAAAACAAGCGTTAGGATTGACTCGCTTAAGGGACGTTGGATCCCAAATGCATAAGGAACTATCGCAGTCCTTAGCAGCCAGGGGACGTTGGGTCCCCAGCAGAGTCGCCAGTTGTCGCTACTGCGAAAATCGGCGCCGGCTGAACAGAAGAGTCGCCACCATGCGTTATTTATCCCAACGGAGGGAAAGGAAACGCTCGAGGTAAACATACCGCAAAACGGGGAAAGGAATGGTCATCGCAACCAAATCCTGGATTCGGGAGTCGGTTACGCAAGGGGAAGGTATTAGCACCCCTCACGTCCGTCGTACTCGACGGGATCCACGCTTATTTTCTGGTACGGATTGTTATTCTATCTACTCTACAGGGTTAAGGATTAAAAGAAAAGAAAATGACTCGACAAAGTATCGCACTTTATGCCTACGTATTCCCGTCTGGAACGAGAAATCAGAGTCAACGTAGTTCGCCTACCTACGGGAAATGAGGGGAAGGTTGCTCGCTAGGATATCGCATCCTATGCCTACGTACTTTCATACAGCATGAAAGATCAGAGCAAACGTAGTTCGGGCCACGTACGACACAAGTCTGTCTTGATTGTTTTTTATTCCTTCTGAAAAAGGGTTTTTCTGATTACTGGTCCAAGCGGACAAAAATGACGTTTTGATGAGTTCACATTCTTTTACGGAAGAAGTGTCTTTTATTTTGTTTGAAATATTATTGTGTTTTTCTGTTTGTTTTGAGAAAGAAGAGACAGAACTCTAACCTATGGTTGCAAAGGGAATCAAACTAACCTAATGTTATCATGCATGGGTTAAGACCTAGTGTTTATCATGCTCCTCTCTTGCGCAGAGAGAAACAGAGATCCTAAGGGATAAACGGAAACAGAAACAATATCATATATACAATAAAGCGGTAAAATGCATGGATGCAGCAATACAAGCGAGGCAAGGGAGTCCCACTCAACCTCGAACCTAGAAAACAACAGGTAAAAGTGAACAGAATTCACTTTCAACCTAACAGGTTAAACAACAAACAATACAGTCAGGGAAAACAAATCAATACATCAGGAATGATAAACAGCAAAAACTAAACAGCAAAGCAGCCTTCATCAACATCTGTCTTCAAGTCATCATCAACTATCTACAAGCTTCCAGCAAGCATCAGTCTTCATCTTCAAGCCTTCAAACAAGGTCTTTATCATCAGTCTTCAATCTGCAATGGCCTTTCTTCAAGTCTCAATCTCCAAGATGAATATCAGTCAACAAGATGAAATGGATGTTAAACAGTCAATTGCCTACCAAGGGTGGCTCACTGACTGTTAACATGATACAGACAATTTTCTCTCAAAAGTTCTATCTTTTAAATACATTCACTAATCCTTCCAAAGGAAGGAGGTGGATAGTTAAAAGAGACTTTGAATCATAGAGAAAGGATGGAGGCAAACAAGACCTTCCATGTTTGTGAATCAAGTTTTCCACCCTAGAGCTCTACCTAGCTCCTAAACCCTATAGCCTTCAACAGCTGCCAGCAAGATGCTCCTCATCAACTCTGGAAGTTGGTATTCATTCTCTTTGATCTCCAATGGGCTTCATCAGCACCGTCTTCAGCTCAAACCCCAGGCCCCAAGCAAGCCCAATACCCCACACAGACAAATAATAACCCTAGAGAGGGCACACCACACAGTCAAGCAAGCACAAGCAATATACTAATAGTAACAGTAGAATAGGGGAAACCTAGTAATTTCTAAAGGATCTATTATCTACCCATAGTACCCCTATAGTCCCATCCCCCAAAATTCAAACTACAACTCCTACAAGAATTAATTTGCTACACCTATGCCACACCTAAACCCTAGTTTTGATTCTCCTAATCACACCTAAACAAATCATCTAAAGTTTTAATCTAAAATCATGAATTAAATTTTATATACAAGCCAAAGTTCTAAGCTAATCAACCTAAAAAGAATGGATCCAAAATGTAGAAGCATCTAATTAAACTAAAATCAACAATATCATGCATCAAATTAAACCACTTAAAAAGCTATTTAAAAGAAAAATATACTAAAAATATAAAAATAAAATGAAATACCAATTTTTTTATATGATAATTTTCTTAACAAAAATATGAAAAGGATGCAAAAACAACCAATTAAAAATATGCAATTTTCAATTATTTATGATTTTTGAAAGAATTAACAAAATTAAAAGAAATTAATATGGATTAATTGGGTTAGGGGGTGCAGTCAGTAATTATTCTAGTTAAAACAAGAGAATGGGCCCAGACTGGGGGGCGCGCATAGCAAAGCGCGTCTGGGCCCAATGCATGCTCAGAAAATACAAAAAAAGAAATAAAGTGAAACGGTGCAGAAAGCAGAAAAACTAGTTATAATTGGGATTGGGCCTTGCTAGCGGGGTGTGAAAAGCAACTGATTATTGAGCCCAGGATGCATTAAGTGAAACGCATCGTTTCGTCCCATTCAGTCTTTCCCTCCAGATCTCCAATTAAATCTGCGCCCTTGGATTGGATTGCAAGTCAAAGTCTCCAAACTAATCAGACGGCTCTCACTTCGTCTTCTTCCTCTAGAAACCCTAGGTTCAGAAAACCTCTCCCATGCACAAACATTCATCCTCTTTGTTCTCCCTCAATTCTCCATGAAATTCCATCATTCCAAAAGCAAAAATGCTCTGCATCTCTCCCTCTACACAGCCACGGCAATATTTTCCTCTAGAACTCAACCAAAAATCAAACCCGATAGGTAGAAGGTATTGACTCCACCACTTTGCACTGAGATCAAGCATTCCAATTCTTGCTAATTCTTACCCTAACATAATCTACACGCCATGCTGATCATCCTGAGCTATATATCTAAGATTATCGTGCCATATCCTAGATGTTCTAAGCCCTAACAGTTCTTGCACTCCAATGGCAACATCCATGAATCGTCTTCAAACTCAACAGAAATGATCATCTAACTAATCCTAACCATTCTAACCTAATAATTCTCTAACATGCTAACTAAATCAATCAATTCGAAAGGAAACACCAACCTGGTTTGATGATGAAAACAGGTGTAGAATTCTTTGGATCCAATGCTTGCAATGCTTGGGAATTGATCAACACACTTGCTTCTTGATTCTGTATGCAGTATTTCTTACTCAAATGCCTTAGATTCTTGTAACCACTTCTTCTTGCACTTTGGATGATGAAGTTGGTAGCACACGATTCCTCTTCAATTCAAACAAATCTTTGATGGAAATTGGATCTATGAATGATGTAGATGATGATAGGATCAAGAATTTTAGAAATTGATGAAGGTTTGATAGAGTTTGAAATGGTTTTGCAAAAATGGAAGAATGAGATGAAACTATGTGTTATGAACAAAATGAATCACCAACCCTTGAATGAAACCTCTCAATTCAATATATAGATGAGATTAGAAAGCTCTAGAACTTTGTAGAAACTTCTTGTGCACACTTTCCTTGAGTTTTGGCATATGTTAACTTCATGCATAAGTAACCAAGCATAACTTCCAAAGTTTGAACCAAAATCAAAAATCTACTTTTGCCAATGTTCTTAAAACATTTTTTCCAATCAAAATGACCTATAATTTCATCCCATTTGGCCAAGTTATGAAAAATCTCAATTTTAGGTCACTTTTTATTCATTAAATTCACCAAATTTGAAACCTTGAACTATGAGAATTTCCAATCTTTCATGATCACTTTTATAGACTCAAAATGTCATTTGGAGCAAGTTTTATGTTTTAAAGTTTTTCATTTGAAGCTTCCTTGTATGAGTTTTGGGCATAGGCTTGAAATGACCTGTAATTCTCAAATGACCAAAATACCCTTTGCTTGCCAAGACCATAAGTAGAGTTCCACAAATCATATGAAGGCATACCATACCTTTCTAGAAATCTAAGACAATGAGGAACAACGCTTATGTTGACCAGAAATTCATTTGAAATTTCCTTGAGGGGTAAAAGTTGCTTGGAAGACAAGTAACTTTCACAGACAAAATTTCAGATACCTCAGATGACCTGTAACTTGCAAGGACCATAACTTGAGTTCTATAAATCTCCTTGATGTCTTCCACCACTCAAATTAAAGGTCTTGAGATCCTCTACAAGTTTCATGTTGGCCAAGGATCCATTTGAAGCTTGCGTTTTGAATTATCTTGCTTGGAAGTTTGACCTAAATCAGGGGATTTTACACAGAAACCCTAATTTAGAAACTCCTTTTCTTCTTGATTTCTCTTGATTTCTCCTTGGCACAACACCACATCCTTCTCTAAATGTCAAATGATGAACCCCAAATCTCTCAAATAGACCTTGATGCCCTTTAATCAGTCATTTGACCTAGGGTTGACCTAGGGTTGACCCAGATGAAACCCTAGTTGACTGTCTTCAACTGCAACTCTTGTGATCATATCAATGACTTGCCTCCTTCTCCAAATGACTTTCCATGTCTTACATGATGTCTATATACTCTCCATGACCAATTCACAGCTCACAACTTCTTTGATGATCTTCAAATACCCTCAAGATAGGAGAGAGACCCACTGCTTGATCCACTGATTTCCTAGACTTCAATTTCTTTCTGATGACTTGGATAAGCTTGAATTTGAATAATAACCTCTTGATAGGCTCATAGACATGAGAATAGTGCTTGGTCCCTTGTTGGATGACTTGCTATGCTATGCTATGCAGCTGATTAGACTATGTACATGACTCTATATGCAAATGCTAATGCAATTGAAACATAAACCAAGTGAAATAGGTTGAGCAAATTTTAGGGTGCAACACATATAATGCACAAATCATCTATCAGAATATCAACATCAGTACCAACATGGTAAGAAGAACCCTTTTAGGAGTCAGTTTCGACGCGATCTTTACCGAAGTATGCCTTTGAAACAAACTTTCTTCAATTAGGACTTTTGAAGGTTATAACGTGGTCAGGTTCACGGTTTTGAAAGGAAAGGATAAAGGCTCAAAGTTTATTTCAACCCACCCATTCTCCTTGATGTTCTCCAATCCTACGTTCGGCTAATTCAACCTTAGCGTTTACCTCTTAAAGGTTGAAAGATAGGAGTGATAGTTCGAGAAACTATGAGTTTTTGGAGTGATAGCCACTCACTCTTCGTCTTTGACACTTGGGGTCACACGACTCGTATTTCATTTGAGGATTTTCTTTTGTAATCCTTTCATTTTTCTTTTTCTTTCCCTAACTTTTGCCTGGATTGACTCTTTTGAGTTTCTTTTGATTTTCAAGTCCAGCGGGATGCCCTAATTTTTGCCTAAGTCATTTGCTTTCAAGTTTTTGACTTAGCAGACTGTTGATTCTTTTCTTTTTTTTTTGAACAGGTCGTGTGACACTGGTTGTCTGACTCTTTGGGGAATAATGTGACTGTTTCACTCTTGACATTTAACCATTGTGGTTTTTTTTAGGCACGACCTCTAGAGGTGTGATTGGTCCTCGAACGGACACTCCTTTCTGCAATTTGGACGCTTGGTCAAATTAGCTAACACCTACCCTGCCCCAGGTTAAGATTGAGGGTTTTTCGTTTTTAGAAAGAACTCCTACTACTAGGCTCAAACGGGTTGACAATGGATTATCTTCCTTATATCACCGGTGTTTAGGGATTTAAAACAATGCATGTACATCATCAGCAGGTTTTATTTCAAAAGCATACAATATCGAAAGCTTGCATGTCGTTCATTTTCGTCATCCTCCCTGGATTTCTCTTAACCAAGCGTTGAATATCTGTAAAAATCAATTAGTGAACACGAATGGATTTAATCAAAACATGCATACTCATTTCATTATCATCAATTGAATGAAAACAACAAGTTTTACAAACAAGATTGCAATTTAAACAGGGAAGAAACTACAAACAATGACAAGATAAAACAAAGGAAAATGTCAGCTTCTCAGAACCGGGCTTTCACGTCTGATTCGTTGCTGAACCAGCCATCTTCAAAGTTGCTTATTAAAACCATTATGCTTAAAACGGCAACCGGGTGAACTGTCTCTCTAACTTCATTGGGTTTTGCCTAGCACGCAGGTTTGACCGATAACAATAAGACTGCTGACTCTGGAGAGGAGTTGAAGTCTGTTGCAAAGACTGGACCGATTGTTGACCTTGAACAGTTGAACCACTTGGAGGTTGAGTCTGAATTAGTAGGGACTCCTTTTGTTCAGGCGCTTTCATCCTCAGGCTTGGTCTAGGCACAGGAAACAACTGAGGACAAGGGGATTCTGACACCATTGAGTCCAGGATATACTCTTGATCTACTGCAGCTTCGGAAACATCCATCATCATGGCAGCAGCTGGAATAGAACCATTAGGTACAGTTATGCCGCTCGACGTGAATTCAATAGCTTTTGAGTCAATCAGGTCTTGAACCTTGTGTTTAAAAGCAGGACAGTTCTCAATGTTATGCCCCGGTGCCCCGGAGTGGAAGTCGCAACGGGCATTCATATCAAAACATGCTGGTATCGTACCCTTAGGTGGATCCAAAGTCCGAAGTTTGACCAATTGAAGTTGAAGAAAAACTTGCAACACCTGAGCGTATGTCATATGAATCGGGTCGTAAACTCTTCCCCTCTAGGCACCTGATTTTCCCGAGCAGCAATGCGTTGGAGAGCAAAATTTGCAGCTCTTTGTCGTCTATGAGACATCTGAGGTTTGTCAACCTTCGGCACCGGTTTCACGGGCATAGGTTCCACTGGCACAAGTGGAACAAGCTTCTTTGTGGCTGCCTCAGGTAGCTGATCACCCTCCTTCCTAAGCACACTCTTGATCACCTCCATGATCAAGCTCAATTGGGTCTTCAGCTGATTGTTTTCCTCTTTGAGCGTCTTCTGGTCCAGACGCATCTCTTGCATGTCTCTCATCATCTGCCCTAGCTGGCTTCGGACTTCAATCAATTCATCCTGATTCTATTCCATAACTCTGAGGGAATTCCTGCAACAAACTGGTGAAGAATAGGAAATAAGACCCACGATTCTGAGGTACCTGTTATGTGAGAATGCAATGCAGGAAGCAAACACATCCCTACTTTGCTCTTGATAGATGAATCTTTCTCCCTTGTTAGAGGATGGAGTTCCTTGCTTGAAGAATATTGGAGGATGGAGTTGATACTTCCAGGTGATTGAAGACTACTCTGAGAAGCTAAAGCTTATAGATGAAGAGGAAAGCTAGTTGATACTGGCAAAGAAAAGAGAGCTGAAGCAAGAAGAATAAGTTGATACTTATGAAGGGGATTCAATTGAAATTGAGTGAAGAGCTGAGGCTTAGAGAATAAAGGATAATGTTGACACTTACACTGATGCATTGAGAGCCTGAAGGAATCAAGTTGATACTTGTAGTGAGGAGTGAAGCCTGAAGGTGGAATTGACTGAAGAGCTGAAGCTTGGAGAAGAGAGAACAGGTTGATACTTATGTTTGATGGGTTGAAACCTTGGAGAAGCAAGTTGATACTGGTCATTGAGGAGGTTAGCCTTGAAGGGTGATTGAAGTCTGAGGGCTGAGCTGCTGTCAGTGGACTGCTGTGCTGTGAAGCTGTGGGAGCTGCTGCTCTCTTTTCTGTCTGTTTTATTCTCTGCATTGATGTGCCTTGTTTGACTTGCTTGATGCATTAGGATAAGTTCATATCTAGACTGACTGTAAGCTAGGAGCATGATTGCACTAGAGGTTGAGTTGCTCCCTCTGCTTGTATTTTTACTGTATGGCTTTGCTTGCAGGTATTCGGTAGAGCCCAGCTCCCTTGCCCATGTGGTTTATTTTGCTTGATGGCATTTATTTCTTCTGTATGATTGTAGTTGCTCCTATCTTGCTTGATAGCATGTTATTTTTGCTGTATGATTGCAGTTATTCATATCTGGCTTGAGGTTGAGATGAGTTTGTGGAGGCTGATGTCCCACACACATTTCCTCCCTCACTTGCATTGCATGCATTTTACAGTCGTTTACTCTTTACTGTTTAAGTTGATGCTTTATCTGTTTCTGTTTATCATTGACATGATCCCCTAGGAATCTCACTTCCTTTGATAAAGAAGTGATGATTAGAACTTTAGGTTGAAACCTATGCATGATAACTTCTAGGAGTTCCCCGTTTCAAACCTCAACCATAGCATGAATCTTTGGCATGACATCAGAACTTGATAGTCTCCCTTTAGTTGAGCCTGCTCTCTTCTCATCTCAAAACAAATTAAAATACAGTAATAAAGGTTAACTGACGTCGTACGTTACGAGCCTTAAGCTATCTGAGAAAGGATTGTTGGAGAGTTTTCAACAGTCTGGATGTTTAGTATGGCACCCTTTGGGTGACATGTGACCCATTCACTCTCAGGTCATAGTCTCTAGTGCGATGCTAGTTGCAAACAACCATAAAAAACAGTTCTTCCGTAAAATACAGAAAACAAACTTCAAACTTTTTTGCCCTGTGGGCCCGTAATTCAAAGGAAGCTTTTCTGAAGAAAGGAGTGTCGTTAAACTTCAGTTCTACCGCAAACAGGCTTTGTCCCTAACTGCTGGAATTGCTGGTTAACCCTACTCGATAAAACAGATGAATTTGAATTCCCGTAATCCGTATTATCCCGAACTACGTAAGCTCTGATCTCTCATACCTGTTGAGAGTACGTAGGCACAATACTGACGTATTGGCGAGCTACCGTCCCCCATCCGTACCCCGTAGTTAGTCGAACTACGTTGACTCTGATTTCTCATTCTCTGATGAGAATACGTAGGCATAAAGCGTGATGCTTTGCCGAGTCACTTCATTTTCTTTCTCAGACCAGACTTGATAGGTAGATAGATAAACCAACTCGTCCAGTAAACACAACAAGCGTGGATCCCATCGAGTACGATGGACGTGAGGGGTGCTAATACCTTCCCCTTGCGTAACCGACTCACGAACCCAGACAATGGTTGCGATGACCTTGTATTATACCTTTTTCGTCAGGTTTTTCCGATCGTTTCCTTTCCCGCTCTGAGGGATAAATAACGAAAGGTGGCGACTCTTCTGTTTTGCCGGCACCTTATTTTTGCGGAAGCGACAGCTGGCGACTCTGCTGGGAAATTCATAGTTTCCTGTGATCCAACGTCCCGTATGCGAGTCAGTTTGGGGATCCAACGTCCCCTGCGAGAGTCAATCCTAGCGCTTGTATGATTACTTGTTGGGTTGTGTTTATTTATCACATTTTTATTTCTCGCATTTTATTTCCAGTATGATATGATTATCTGTGCTGTTGTGGGAGGGGCATTCTGATGAGTGAGAAGCCAGACCCAGGCTTGAGTGAACATAGCATTAGTTGTGGAAATTAGTGGGCGCGTGCTTGCTTGGCAGGCACTAGTGTCTCATGAAATCCACGCTTAGACGAGGTTCTCCCGGTTGACTTCTTTTTTAACCCTTTGGGTTTAGGGGGTTGTTGGTTTGGAGGATTGTCGACTCTGGGGACCGATCATTTGGGATTCAGCCGAGTGAGGCCGCTTCATGAGCTGGTGATGCCACACCTTCTGGGTATCATATCACCCCTCTTGAATGTCTGTGACGCTGATGACCACATAGGATGCCGAAATTGTGTCAGTCTAGGTCCATACCTGTGAGCAGGGTTGGGTTTGTTGCAGGAAACCTTAACCTTCAGACTACCTGGTTTTCTTGATAGTGAATCAGTTTTGTTGGTACCAGAGGTTCTCATCATCAGATATATGATTGTTCTTGATAGAGCAGAGTTATGGTCCTGTATCAGAGGACCTTATATTCAGAGATGTGTATTTTTTCTTGATAGAGCAAAGCAGAGTTATGGTCCTGTATCAGAGGACCTTATATTCAGAGATGTGTATTTGTTCTTGATAGAGCAGAGTAGAGTTTTGGTCATGTATCAGAGGTCCTTATTATCAGATGTTTGTTCTTGACAGAACAGAGTTTTGGTCCTGTATCAGAGGTCCTGTATCAGATGTTTGTTCTTGACAGAGCAGATTTATGGTCCTATGTGTGTGTGTTCTTGACAGAGCAGATTTATGGTCCTATGTGTGTGTGTTCTTGACAGAGCAGATTTATGGTCCTATGTGTGTGCGTTCTTGACAGAGCAGATTTATGGTCCGATACCAGAGTTTTCTTCTCATCAGATATAGTGGTTGTTCTTGATAGAGCAGGATTATGGTTTTGTTGATATAGAATCTCCACAGTGCAGTCGTCTTGATCTCCTGCTGCATGATTGCATTTTACATTGTTTTGCATACTCATTTGCATTTCATTAACGTGTGTATGTGTTGCAGGTACCGTTTCCCCCGATTCAGGATTTCTGGTCTTCTATTGTATTGTTATGGGTTCTCTGAGGAAGACCGTGGCTTACAAGTTCCCTGCTCCTGATGTTGTTCAGCTGACTGGATTGATTGCTTTAGCAGATGATTCTGTGAGAGATGAGTTCAGAAAGTCCTACGGCAAACTGCTCAGTTTGGTACGTAAACCCTCCGTGTTTGAGTTGAATGGGTTGCACGCTCTGCTGCAGTTCTACGATCCTCCGTTGAGATGCTTTACTTTCCAGGATTTTGTTCTCGCACCCACGCTAGAGGAGTATGTTGATTTGTTAGGTGTGCCTATCAAGAGTCAGATGCCCTTTATTCATATGGATGTTGAGCCTAATCTGGCTAGTCTAGCTCCGTAACTTCATCTGGATGCCTCCGAGTTGGTAATGTTTAGTTGGAACAAGGTTCCCGGTTTCTCCTTGCAGTTCTTAGTGGGAAAGGATCAGCAGTGCGCCAAAGACGGATGTTGGGTCGTGTTCAACGCCATCCTCGCTCTGTGCATATATGGCATCATTCTGTTCCCCAATATGCCCGACTTTATAGACTTCGACGCATTTCACATCTTTGCTTCAGGGAATCCAGTCCCTACCTTGATAAGAGATGTCTACCATTCCATCCACTAAAAAAACAAGAACAGAAGGGGTAAGAATGTCTCGTGTTGTGTGCCCCTGCTTTATAGATGGCTTGATAGTCATCTACCCAAGAAAGGACCCTTTGCTTTGTCTGCAGCCACAGCTGAGTGGTCTGAGCGTTTGATGAGTCTGACAGCGGAGGATATTGACTGGTTTGACAGAGATAGGTTGGGTACCGAGATTATCTTCAGCTGCAGTGGGTTTCCGAACGTGCCTTTGATAGGCAAGAAGGGCTGTATAAACTATAATTCGTCTCTGCTAGTCCGACAGTTTGCGTACGCTCTGAGAACTCCGCCGAAGGATGAAGAGGTGCAGGAATCTCTGTACCTCACTGGTCTTCTAGAGGGAGATATGTTATCTAAGCTTCAGCACGCTTGGAATGGTATCAGTAAGAGGGGAAAACCATTGTTGGGGAAGAGCAATAGCCAGGCCTACGCTTCATACGTGACGTGGATCAGAGCCAGAGCAGATGCTATAGGAATGCCGTTTCCTCCTGCCAAGCCAGAAAGCCCTCAAGTGGTCGAAGAGCCTACCACTGTGCCTATTCAGAAGCATAATCAGGTGCTGGCTGAGCGAGATGAATTGAAGAGGGCAAATGAAGAACTGGAGAAAGAATTGGCTCAGCTCCGAAGCGAGAGAAGCGAGGCCGTTCATTCCATCAAGAGGCAGACAGAGCTGGTGAACCAGCTGGGGACAGATCTGACTAAGCAGATAGATGAGCGCGAGCGCATGGGTCGAGACTTCAAAGCTGTCAACGATGTGCTGGCCACGAAGAAGCAGCACTTGGACGAAGCGTATCGGAGGATATCCAAGTTTAACCAGCATTGGAAGGCCACCCTAGCCAACAGGAAAGAGCGGGAGGATAAGCTGATGCAACAAATCTCCAAGTTGAAAGCCCAAGTGAAGGCCAGTGAAAAGAGGTTTGATGAAGAAACCGCTCGCCGATATGCCGCCGAAGGCCAGCTCAACAAAGCTCTCGCTAACCTGAAGGAGCGCAAACTGACGTTTGAGTTCAAGAAGCGAAAGTTAGAAGATTGTTTCGGCGAAGGAGCATGGGAAGATTCGGTCGAAGGTCTTCAGTACACCATTATGCAGAGAGAGTTACTCGTCGAAGGGTTGCTCACTCGGCCTGATCATCCAGAAACGAAGGGGTTGTTAGAAGAGTTTCACGCCCGTGGCCGTGCTTGACTATTTGTATTCCTTTTGTTTGATCATTGTTGTATGCTGACCATCACCAGGCCTGTTGGTTGAGGTCATGCTATTGATTCAGCTTGTACTCAGTGATGTTATGTACTGCCTTGATGGGCTTTCTTTATATATGAGATGTTATTTCCATGACTGGACTCGGACTTCTTATTATCAGCACTGGCACTCAGGCACTAGGATCGGGGGAAATCTCCCTAACGCATAGACACACATTTGCATCTGCATGAAGCATTTGCATGACGAGCACTTTGTCGTTTTTTCCTAACCCTTTTGTGTTTTCAGGTTGTTTCAGGTTGTTCCAGGATTGATCAGAGACCTATCCACCGCTATCCGACCAGAGCAAATCAAACCAGAATCATGGAGCAAGTGCAAACTGATGTTCAAGAACTCCGCGAAAGAATGGACCACTTCATTGAGCTCATGCAAGCAGTCGCCAATGGCCAGGATCAACTCAGAACCTTGGTTCAGCCTCTGATTTCAAGGGTCGATAGCAATGGCGTGCTTCATGGCGGGACCGTGCCTACCCCCCCCCCCCCCCCCCCCCACCAGTTGAAACTCCTCAGAATGGCGTCCCCGTGGCTGGGGGGAATGGCAGTGCCAACGGCAATGTGATAGCTAACATGGGACTCAATGGTAATACGACTGGCGTCGGTAATGGGAATTTTGAAGCTAATGTCAATGTTGGGCTGGGCAACAGCAATGCGGGTGTTGGAAATCTGTTCGGGCCTCAGCCGTGGTTAAAAGACCGTCAACATGGGTGTTGATATGTCCAAGTTGTGACTGATCGCTGACTTCAAGGTGCCTCCCAAGTTCAAGGTACCTGGCTTTGAAAAGTACAAGGGCACCACCTGCCCTCGCGTCCACCTGAGATCATATTACCGCAAAATGTCATCTTATTCTGAGGACGAGAAGTTGTTGATGCACTTCTTTCAGGACAGTCTGTCCGGGCCCTCCCTCGAATGGTACATGAGTCTGGAACCTACCATTGTGCGCACGTGGAAGGAACTTGCTGAAGCATTTGTGCACCACTACCAATACAACAGTGACTTGGCTCCGAACCGAGTCCAACTAGAGAATCTGTCGCAAAGGAACAACGAAGGGTTCAAGGAATACGCCCAGCGGTGGCGTGAATTGGCAGCCAGGGTTCAGCCGCCGATGGTTGAATGCGAGCTTGTGCAAATGTTCGTAGCCACCCTCCCAGGGGTTTATTATGAGAAATTGGTCAGCGGTATGTCCGGAACCTTCTCAGATCTCATTATCACGGGTGAGCACATTGAAAATGGGATCAAACTGGGGAAAATTCAAGGCGATTCATCATCGGCTGGAGGAGGCAAGAAACCGTATGGTGGCAAAAGACGGGAAGGAGAAACAAGCGTCGTGACCAACGCTCGAAGGAAGGGTAAAGGCCCTCACCAACAGGTGGCCAGCATAACTATCCCGGCAGTTCAACAGCCATATTAGCAGCAGCCGCAGCAGCAGCAGCAACCGAATCAACAAGGGTACAAAAAGTATCAGAACAGGGCACCTCTGTCGAGCCGTCACCTCGAGACACCGCCCATGTCCTATGCCCAGCTGTTACAGACTTTGCTCCAGTTACAGCTGATCCAGAAGAGAACCTTGACTCCCTTGACAGAGGCACCTCTGCCAGGTTATGACGCGAATGCAACCTGTGAGTTTCACTCAGGGGCACCAGGCCACACAATAGAAAAATGAAAAGCCTTCAAGCACAAGGTGCAGGACATGGTGGACGCTAAGATCATCAACTTCTCAGATAATGTGCCAAACATCACGAAGAACCCTATGCCGAATCATAGGGGTGGTGGAGTAAACGCCATTATTGAAGACGAGAGTTTGAATTTGTTGACTGACGTCAGAGATTTGAAGACACCGCTTAGCTTCGTTAAAGCTAAGCTGATGAAAAGAGGTTTCTTTCCAGGTTGCGGAGAGCTGTGTATGGGCTGTGCGACAAGTCCTGATGGATGTGAACAGTTGATAGAGGGGATTCAAAGTATGATGACCGAAGGAATCCTACAGTTTAGCCGAAGGGCCGAAAGCGGATCAGGAGAGGTAATGCTGAGGCAAGATGATGAGGTTGCCACCATCACCATCCCTCGCCAGACGATAACTATTTCTGCACCCAGGCCGCCCACAATTACCATCACCAAAGCTGGGCCGATACCTTTCGAAAGCACCAACGCTGTCCCATGGCATTATGGGGCAGAGGTCTACTGCAACGGACAGAAGTTGGAACTAGAACTATTTGGGTCGTCTGTGGAGAACCTAGTGGGCGTTAGGGGAATCACTCACAGCGGAAGAGTGTTTGCACCACTTGAGGTCGTAACGGATAAAGCGGACAGAGTTGATGCAACTGATAAAGGTAAAATTAAAGTCGTTGAAGAGACCCCTCGCGGGGTAGAGAAAGACTTACTTGTTAAAGACGCCGAGGAATTTATGAGACTGATTAAAAAGAGTGACTACAAGATCGTGGATCACCTCCATTAGACACCCTCGAAGATTTCCATCCTGAATCTGTTGCTGTGTTCTGAGGCACACCGCAACGCGCTGCTGAAGGTGTTGAACGCCGCGTATGTACCGCAGGAAATATCGGTAAACCAGTTGGAAGAGGTCGTAGCCCATGTGAATGCTGGAAATGGGTTAGGGTTCACTGACCTAGAGCTGACGCCGAAGGGGAGGAACCACAATAGCGCCATGCACATCTCGATAGAGTGTAGGGGAACGATTATGTCTCATGTGTTGGTGGACACAGGGTCATCGCTCAATGTTCTGCCGAAGAAGGCATTAATGAAGTTGGATACTCGTGGAGTGATTTGCACACCCAGTGATCTGGTTGTGAAAGCGTTTGATGGAACCAAACGGCATGTTTTCGGGGAGGTGACCCTGCCAATCCAAGTTGGGCCGGAAACATTCGACGCGGTCTTCTACATTATGGACATCATGCCTGCCTACAGCTGTCTCTTAGGCCGACCATGGATCCATTCTGCGGGTGTCGTGACCTCCACGTTGCACCAGAAGCTCAAGTATGTTGTCGGAGGAAGCATTGTGACTGTATGTGGCGAGGAAGACATAATGGTGAGCCATTTGTCGTCCTTCAAGTATGTTGAGATGGATGGGGAAATCCACGAAACCCTATGTCAAGCGTTCGAAGCTGTTAAAGTCAAGAACGTAGCTCCTGCAATCACTGAAAAGCCAGAGATGACTCTCTCTTCCTTCAAGGAAGCCCGGGCCGTTGTTCAAGCCGGATCTACCCCAGGCTGGGGGCGAATTCTGGAGATACCTAACAAGCAAGACAAGTTCGGATTAGGGTATTCTCCTGTGGCTTAAGCCCCCTCTTCTAGCAGTGCATCGCGAGGTAAAGGGCTGATCCAGTTTACCAGTGGCGGGGTGATATTTGAAAGTGTCAATGCGGTGTCTGAAGACGGCGAGGACAGCGACTGTGATCTGGACTCTTGGATCCAGCCAAGCAAGCCAGGCGAGAGCCTCAACAACTGGTCCGTCAGGGATATCATCCAAGTGGCAGGCAAAGAGTAATGATTTACTTTTTCCAATCATTGTACAACCCTATGTCCTACCCGGGGCATAGTGGTTTTATTGTCAGGGCCTTGTTTGATTATGTATATGCATTTTATCAATAAATCAAAAGGCGTTTTTCTTCGTATTCAAATGTTGTGATCTCTGTTACTCCTGTTTTATATTTGTTTTGAAAAACAATAAAATGGCAATGGGGTTTGTGCTAACCTACATATCCTTGTTTTAAGCTTAACCCTTGTTATTGCAGGATCCACATAGCAGATGACATCGACTCTGGACCTTCTACGACTCACTTCGACTTCGATTGCCCGATCTATCAAGCTGAAGAAGAGATTGATGAAGACGAAGACCTGCCAGAAGAGTTGGTCCGCTTGTTGAAACAAGAAGAGAAAGTTATTCTGCCTCACGAAGAAGAAATCGAGATTGTGAATCTGGGTTCTGAAGAATGTGTCAGGAACGTCAGGATAGGGGCTGCATTGCAGAGTGATGTCAAGCAGATATTGGTCGAGATGCTGAGAGAGTATAGTGACATCTTTGCTTGGTCATACGAAGATATGCCCGGACTTGATACTGACATCGTGGTCCACCACTTGCCGCTGCGAGAAGATTGTCCTCCCGTTAAGCAGAAGCTCAGGAGGACACGACCAGATATGGCTGTTAAGATCAAAGAAGAAGTGCAGAAACAGCTTGATGCTGGCTTCTTAGCGGTCACTACTTACCCTCCGTGGGTCGCCAACATAGTGCCTGTACCGAAGAAGGACGGTAAGGTACGAATGTGCGTCGATTACCGGGATTTGAATAGGGCGAGCCCTAAGGATGATTTCCCGCTCCCTCATATTGATGTGTTGGTCGACAATACAACTCAGTTCTCCGTGTTTTCATTCATGGATGGCTTCTCCGGCTACAATCAGATCAAGATGGCGCCGGAGGACATGGAGAAAACTACGTTTATTACACCCTGGGGAACATTTTGCTACAAGGTAATGCCTTTCGGTCTGAAGAACGCAGGGGCCACTTACCAACGAGCAATGGTCACTTTGTTTCATGACATGATTCATCATGAGATTGAAGTCTATGTTGATGACATGATTGCGAAGTCCCAAACGGAGGAGGGACACCTGGTCAATTTACTGAAGCTTTTTGAGAAGCTTAGGAAGTTTAGGTTGAGGCTGAATCCTAACAAGTGTACTTTCGGAGTACGGTCCGGAAAACTACTGGGGTTTATCGTGAGCGAAAGAGGCATCGAGGTTGATCCTGCGAAGATAAAAGCGATACAAGAGATGCCAGCGCCAAAAACAGAAAAAGAAGTTCGTGGTTTCTTGGGCAGAATAAACTACATTGCAAGGTTTATCTCTCCGCTCACTGCCACGTGTGAACCGATGTTCAAACTGCTAAAGAAAGATCAGGAGATTATCTGGAACGAGGACTGCCAGAAGGCATTTGATAAGATAAAGCAGTATCTACAGGAACCTCCAATCTTGATACCCCCTGTGGCCGGACGACCCTTAATCATGTACTTGACAGTTCTTGAGAATAGTATGGGGTGTGTTCTCGGTCAGCACGATGAGACGGGCAGAAAGGAGCATGCCATCTACTACTTGAGTAAAAAGTTCACAGACTGTGAATCTCGTTACTCGATGCTGGAGAAAACATGTTGTGCACTAGCCTGGGCTGCCAAACGCTTACGAAAGTACATGCTCAACCACACAACCATGCTAATTTCAAAGATGGATCCGATCAAGTACGTCTTTGAGAAGCAAGCGCTTTCGGGCAGGATTGCCAGATGGCAAATGGTGTTGACGGAATATGACATTCAGTACGTTTCCCAAAAGGCCATTAAGGGCAGCGTATTGTCTAAATACCTTGCCGAACAGCCGATCGAAGATTACCAGCCGATGAAATTTGAATTCCCTGATGAGGATATCATGTTTCTCAAAGCGAAAGATTGTGATGAACCGTTGCCCAACGAGGGTCCAGATAGGAAATCCCAGTGGAAATTGATATTTGACGGGGCGGTTAATTCCTACGGAAGTGGCATTGGGGCGATCATCACGACTCCCCATGGATCCCACATCCTGTTTACTGCGAGACTGACGTTTCCAGTCACCAATAACGAAGCGGAATACGAAGCATGCATCATGGGTCTAGAAGAAGCAATTGATTTGAGAATCAAGAACCTAGATGTATATGGTGACTCGGCACTTGTGATCAACCAGATTAAAGGGGAGTGGGAAACTCGTCAAACGAATTTGGTGTCGTACATGAACTATGCCAGAAGTCTGCTTCCGTTCTTTGATCGAGTGGAACTCCATCACGTGCCCAGGGCCAAAAACCAGATGGCTGATGCCTTAGCCACATTGGCTTCTATGTATAAAGTCAATTTTTGGAATAAAGCTCCAAGAATTTTCCTTTCTCGTCTTGATAGACCTGCATTCGTCTTTGCAATCGAGGAAGCCGCCGATGGCAAGCCATGGTTCCATGATATCCAGACCTTCCTTATGACTAAGGAGTATCCTGAGGGAGCGTCAACCCAGGATAAGAAGACTCTGAGGAGGCTGTCAGGAAATTTTTATCTTAATCCTGATGGAGTTTTGTATAAAAGAAACCATGATCTCGTGCTACTCAGATGTGTAGATGAGAAAGAAGCGAGTATGCTCATGGAAGAAGTCCATGAAGGCACATTTCGTACGCACGCCGGCGGGCATGCTATGACGAGAAAGATCCTGAGAGCAGGATACTACTGGCTGACGATGGAGTCGGATTGCTTTAAATTCGCGAAAAGATGTCATAAATGCCAGATTTATGCTGATAAGATTCACGTGTCGCCATGCCCTTTGAATGTCATGTCCTCCCCGTGGTTGTTCTCCATGTGGGGCATCGACATGATAGGCAAGATCGAGCCCACTGCATCTAACGGTCATCGCTTCATTCTTGTAGCTATCGACTACTTCACTAAGTGGGTGGAGGCAGCCTCATATGCTAATGTGACCAAGCAGGTGGTGGCTAAATTCCTAAAGAGGGACATCATCTGTCGTTACGGAATTCCCGAGCGGATCATTACTGATAATGGTTCGAATCTGAATAACAAGATGATGAAGGAGCTGTGCCAGAGTTTCAAGATTGAACATCACAACTCATCTCCTTATCGGCCGAAGATGAATGGTGCCGTTGAAGCGGCCAATAAGAACATTAAGAAGATTGTACAGAAGATGGTTGTAACCTATAAGGATTGGCACGAGATGCTGCCATTTGCATTGCACGGTTATCATACAACGGTACGTACATCAACCGGGGCAACTCCTTTCTCCTTAGTGTACGGTATGGAAGCTGTCCTACCATTAGAAGTGGAGATCCCTTCTTTGCGAGTTTTGGTTGACGTGAAACTCGACGAGGCAGAATGGATTAAGAACCGACTAAACCAACTCAGCCTGATGGATGAGAAGAGGTTAGCATCGATTGCGCATGGTCGTTTATACCAAAGCCGAATGAAGAAAGCTTATGATAAGAAGGTGCGTCCTAGAAGCTTTCAGACGGGTGATCTCGTCCTGAAGAAGATTCTTCCTCCACACTCCGATCACCGGGGCAAGTGGACTCCCAATTACGAAGGTCCGTACGTCGTCAGCAAGGTCTTCTCGGGAGGAGCTTTGTTGTTATCCACGATGGATGGTGAAGATTTTGCATCCCCGGTGAACGCGGACGAAGTTAAAAAATACTTTGCTTAAAAATGACCCGCTGGAAAGAAAAAGAGTATCCAGGAAAAAATGGGGCATCCCGGCGAACCATAAAAAAGGAAAAGGGTTCGGGCAAAAATTAGGGATATAAAAGAAAAAATGTACACCCGCAAAGTCGAAAACCTGGAAGGGCGACTTTGGCAAAAAAGGGTATCCCGGTGAATCGAAAACCCGGAAGGGCGATTCAGGCAAAAGTTAGGGATTTGGAAAAGCAAATGACCGTGTTCCGCGTATGGACTGTATTTGTTTAGTGGTTTGGAAGACCTGAGGGCCGTTTATCTGAATCAATCTCTTCTGAAGCTGAAGCGTCGGAGAAGTATCGAAGTCGAGTGGGTCATAGAGGGATTAACTCATGGTGTTCGTCTACGTCTCCTTGCCGACATTTGTGTATATAATGATGTATATTTATGTTCTTATATCTGCACAGCTTCCTCATTCCAGGAGCTTGCATCTGTTGTAAAACATTTTCACCCATTCAGGGGTTCGTTATCAATAAAATGTATACTATTCAGCAATTCTGTTTGTCTGTTTAGCATTTATCTGTGTTGTGTGCGAAAAAGAACGCCAATGTTTTTGACAAAATGCGCATACGTAAACTTACTGGCCTAGGCCACTGATTGTTGAAACAATGAATTACTTGAACATTGTCACAAGATGATAACCTTGATAGGTCCCTTTGAGAAGGGTATCGTGTCTGTTTGTTTGTGTTGTTACAGGTACAACATATTCCAGGCAGTACGCCGTATGCGTCCCCAATCAGGATGATTCCTTCTTCTCCAGCAAAGTTCGGCAGCCTCTCCCCACAGAGTCTGAACATGAGATCGTCAAGCATTGATATGACTCCCCAGGCAGAGAGGATTCTCTCCCCAATCAGATGCATCCTGAAGGGTCGTCATCCCCCCAGCTGAGCATATACTGAAGTATGCGGTACTCGGAAGTTCCAGACTGAAGTCTCCGGTAGAATTGAGATTCCCCACAGAGTTGTACTCCCCCATGTAAGCAGGATGATTCCTTCTATCCCCAGCGGGGTTTGCAGATCCCCAAGAGAGCCGAGTCCTTGGAAAGCAGTTCGGGCCATGATTGGTTTTCCCCAGTAGAATGTTGAATAGCTGATGCTGTATTTCCCCGCCTGAGTCGTTATCTCCAGGAAAGTTTAGTCGCGAAGGCCGCACAGTTTATTTCTGCGATTGATATCGTTTTCCTTAGCAGTTGTGGTTTGAATACCTGGTTGAGCAGGTTCAGGTTCTCGTAGAGCTTTATTCCCCTGCAACAGTCAACTGAAGATCATTTCCCCAGGAGGAATCCAATTGAGATTGGCGTGACTTCTTCTCCTTGGCAAGATGAATCCTTCTTCCACCAGAGTGGTTCTTTCTCCTTGACAGGAGGCTTTTCCCTTCAGCATTTATTTTGTTGATGGGGTCATAGCATTTTGCATGATTGCATAGCATTTACCCTAAACGCGTAGCATTTCCACCGTGTGGAGCATTACGCCATTGTCAAACCATATGCATATGAAGCATGAGCTAGGTCATTACCGATCTTGTTTTGCAGGTGTTCCCCGACAGGGTGTTTGCTCAGGGTGATTCCTGAAATCTCAGAAGATTTGTTTGCCCAAGATGATTCTTGAGTTCCCAGCCAAGTCGTGTGCCCAAGATGATTCTTGAATTCCCCAGCGAAGGTGATTGCTTAAGATGATTCTCGAAAACCCCAGTGAAGTCGCCAGAAAGGGCTGCTCAAGTTGATGCTTGGAGTCCCTGGCAGAGTTTGCTCAGGATGATTCCTGAAATCTCCAGCAGAGTTATTGGTTCAGGATGATTCTCGGAGTCCCCACAGAGTTATTTGTTCAAGATGATTCTTGGTTTCCTCAACAGAGATGATTCACCCAGAATGATTTCTGGACCCCGAAGCAGAGTTACTTGATAGTTCTCCAAAATCCCCCAGCGGAGATGTGTCATCCCCAGCAGGTTTCTGAACAGCAAAGTTGAAACTTCCCGTGAAGACTTGATGATTGAAGTCTGGCAGTAGTGCCAAAACCCCTGACTTACTGATGAAGTCTAACCACAAGGTCAAAGCAGTCCTCCCTGCCGACGCGGAATGCCTGAGGGCAATGGCTTAGATACCCCTATTTGGTTCATGATTGATTGAGAATTCCATTCCCGACTTACTGACGAAGTTCGGCTAACGCCCAAAGATTTCTTTGAATGCCCGATGGCGTGGTTAACTTGATTGTTGATCTGATGAGTCCCGAGGAATCTTGATTCCTGACGGCATGATCGACCATGTATCACTGGTTACCGTGTGACCAATTCCCCGGCTAGTTGTCGGGCAGCTAATAGTTTTCGAAGATTTGTTCCCATCAGAGTACCGTGTACTTAAGCAGTTGGCAAATTTCCGGGTTTGTCGGTATTCAACCATCTCGCACCTTGATTGGTTGAGAGCTGTTCGCTTCTCACCCAGTCAGGTACAAGCCGTTTGTATAGGGGCAGCTGTTGCACCCCAAAATTGGCCCAACATTCCTTTACCTAGCTTGTGTTTCATTTCATTCACATTAGCATTATCATTTGCATTTCATTGACATGTATGCAGGAGATCAAGAGGTGTGATTACCCATTAAGAGCTCTACAAGACTATGAAGCTAGCTAAGAAGGTTATTCAGATGTTCAAGGGTTGATATCCTTGTCAGAGAAGTTAAAAGATCCTCAGAGAGAGTGATTGAAGCCAAGTGTGTAGGCCTCCTAACTTGAGAGTTGAGGGAAGCCATCAGATGATTCTGAGGCCATAAGGATAGACTTGAGGTCTTGAGAGAGATCATGAGAAGTGTTTAAGGTCACTTTGAGGCCTAGACAGGTCATTGTGCAAGATTAAGGAGCCTCAGCCATGAGTGGTGCAATTAGGGTTTGACTGGGTCAACCATAAGTCAACTGATGTTTTGGAGAAGGTTGAGACGTAATTAAAGAGCCATGTGATCATGGATTGATACATTTAGATGTTATAAGGATGATTCCAAGGTCAACTCATCATGATTGAAGAGGTTGAGAAGTTTCAAGCTAGGGTTTCTAAGGCTTGACAATGTAAAATCCCCTAGTTTGACCCCTATCTTCAAGGCAGTCTAGCTCAAGATGTGATTGTCATCTCATCTTGCCCATAACATTAATGTTGTAGAGCATGCTCTTAGCTTTAATTTGAGTACTAGAAGTCCTTGATAGGATTTGTAGAACTCAAGTTATGACTTTGACAAGTTACAGGTCATCTGAGGTATGTGAATTTGGGGGCTTGAAAGTTACCCAACTTGCATGAAACGTTTGCCCTAGAAGGATGATTCCTATGAACTCTTGGTCAACATGAATGTTGTTCCTTATCCTCTTAACTTTCTAGAGAGTACTATAAGTCCTTGATAGGATTTGTAGAACTCAAGTTATGGCTTTGACAAGTCAAGGACATTTTGGTCATTTGGAGATTACAAGTCATTTCAAGCATAAGGCCATAACTCCTATTTCCAAGCTTCAAATGGGAAAATGTTCAACATCAAACTTGTTCAAAATGATGTTTTAAGGCTAGTAAAAGAGGTCATGAGATGTTGGAAATGCTTGTAGCTCAAAGTTGCAAAAATGACCTAAAATGAGGGTATAAGTTAAATGAACCAAAGTTGGAAATTGATACTTTTGATCTACACATCCAAACCAAGGCATGTAATATATCATTTTGACTCTAGAAAACATTTTAAGAACATTGGTTTAGCCACATTTTTGAATTGAGATTCAATTGGTGGACTTGCTTTGAAAAGTAGTTACTTACATCATAAGTAACATTTGCAAAACCTAGAATCAAGGCATAACCAAGGCCCCTTGCAAGCAAAACACTTCCAAAATGTCACTAGAGGAGAAATTGGAAGAGAATGGGATGGATTTCAAGCTGCAAACAGAACTATGCATACCATGGCATATGGTTGAAATTCTCATGACATGAGAGATTGAATTTCTCATTAGAAGGATCTAGAGGGTTCTAGATCATCCACACATGTTCTATATATTGAGTATAAGAGGTTCAGATGAAAGGTTGGTGATGATTGAAGGAGAGAGCAGAGATTGAGATTGAGATTTCATGGCTTGTAACTGAATTCGGTTTCACCAATTTCTCCACTTTCCATCCATTTTCTTGGTTGCAACCTCTTCCATGGAGGCTAGGGAATGATTTCAGATCATAATCAAAGGGAATTCGTGGCTGATTGGTGTTCTTGAACTCAGATTTTTCCACCTGCAACTCACCATCGGGTTCCAAGTTTTAGGAGTTTTCAACCAGTTCTTGTGCATACAGAAGCAAGGGAATGATCCATTGATCGTGTCTGGAAGGTTGGAGAGCTTGATTTGAAGATTTAGTGCATCTGGTCATCAAGAATTGACAGGTATGTAAACTTCTTCCTCCAGCATGAATTAGGTAGAATCAATACGAATTAGGATGTTAGATGCATTGTAGAACGGTGTAGGAAGGTTTTCAGATAGTTAGTTTGAGAATTAGTGACCAATTAAGGATGTTACCATTTTCGGTTGAGAATTGGTTATGGCGAATCTTGAGGTTTCAGAGAGAATAAAGGGCATGAATGAATTCGTGGCAAAATTTGGGACAAGTTTCATGTATAGACCACTTGCAATGGAGGATCCTAGAGAGAGTTAGGGTTGGGGACGATGACCGGAGCACCACCGGTGGTGGCCAGAGCTTCACGCAAGGTTCAGAGATTCAAAAGGTTGAATATGACTTCAGAGCCCTTGGATTTAGGTGGACCTTTGACTTGAGAGGTGATCCAACGGCCACGCGTGTGTTTCAATTTGTGAAGGATCTGAGTTTTAATGAAACGCATCGTTTCATTTAGGTGCTGATTCTGGGCTTAGTGAATTGGTTGATACTTACACCCCCTGATGGCCCAATCCATAATATGAACTGATTTTCATTGCTAGCTGCACCGTGTGTTTATCTTTTTCTTTTGATTTTCTTTAATTTCTTCATTTTATTCATGGTTCATGATTAAATCATAAAAAATTGAAAAATGATTCAATTAACCCCATTCTTTTTGCATTATATTCATGATTGAATCTAGTATTTTTTAGATAAAAAATATTTTTATTTCATGCATTTCTGATTTTATGGGAATTTTCACATTTTAATTAACATTAAAATAGTTATGTTTAATACTTGATTTTGTGGAATTTTGTGTGATCATGTGATGATGATTTTGATCCTGATTTTTTGTGAGTTGTTAGCGTAGATATGCAGGCTCCCCATAGAATTTTATCACATTTTTGTGATGAACATAGGTGGTAGTTTAGGTTGAAACCTTTAGAAGCTCCATCTTTAGGGTTTATGGTTGATACCTTTGGATTTAGGACTTAATTTTAGGACTTAATAGATGATTTAGTCCATGGTTTTTGTATGAGGCATTCTTAATTGAATTAGGATCCCTTAGGAATTTTTGCAGAAATTTATAAGATAGTTTACTATTTTTGATTGATTTTAGTATAGGTGCTAGTTTTAGATGATTCTAAGGCACTAACTCAACTAGATTAACATCTTTAGTTCCCTTAGATTAGGGTTGTGCTTTGCTTGTTCATGGATGATGATGAAGGCAAGTTGAAGATGCATTGGATTGCTTGAAGAGGCTTGGATTTGAAGATCTTCCCTTCTTGTGGTGTAGTTTTGATTAGGTTAAGATTAGGGTTTTATAGGCAGAGCTTCTAGATTGTTCTCTTCCTTCATCAACATGGAATATGTTGATCAATTCCATTCTTCCCTATGATGTAAGGTCCCTTGTAAAGGCCTCATCCCTCCTTTGGTAGGATGTGTGGTTCTTTGCAAATTGGTAGAACCTTTGAGGGTCCCTTTCTCTGATGACAGGATGCTTAGTGGTGACCTTTGGTCTTCACTCTGCTACCAATCATCCCTACTTTGCTCTTGATAGATGAATCTTTCTCCCTTGTTATAGGATGGAGTTCCTTGCTTGAAGAATATTGGAGGATGGAGTTGATACTTCCAGGTGATTGAAGACTACTCTGAGAAGCTGAAGCTTATAGATGAAGAGGAAAGCTAGTTGATACTGGCAAAGAAAAGAGAGTTGAAGCAAGAAGAATAAGTTGATTCTTATGAAGGGGATTCAATTGAAATTGAGTGAAGAGCTGAGGCTTGGAGAATAAAGGATAATGTTGACACTTACACTGATGCATTGAGAGCCTGAAGGAATCAAGTTGATACTTATGTTTGATGGGTTGAAACCTTGGAGAAGCAAGTTTATACTTGTCATTGAGGAGGTTAGCCTTGAAGGGTGATTGAAGTCTGAGGGCTGAGCTGCTGTCAGAGGACTGCTGTGCTGTGAAGCTGTGGGAGCTGCTGCTCTCTTTTCTTGTCTGTTTTCTTCTCTGCATTAATGTGCCTTGTTTGACTTGCTTGATGCATTAGGATAAGTTCATATCTAGACTGACTGTAAGCTAGGAGCATGATTGCACTAGAGGTTGAGTTGCTCCCTCTGGTTGTATTTTTACTGTATGGCTTTGCTTGCGGGTATTCGGTAGAGCCCAACTCCCTTGCCCATGTGGTTTATTTTGCTTGATGGCATGTTATTTCTTCTGTATGATTGCAGTTGCTCCTATCTTGATTGATAGCATGTTATTTTTGTTGTATGATTGCAGTTATTCATATTTGGCTTGAGGTTGAGATGAGCTTGTGGAGGCTGATGTCCCACACACATTTCCTCCCTCACTTGCATTGCATGCATTTTACAGTCGTTTACTCTTTACTGTTTAAGCTGATGCTTTATCTGTTTCTGTTTATCATTGACATGATCCCCTAGGAATCTCACTTCCTTTGATAAAGAAGTGATGATTAGAACTTTAGGTTAAACCTATGCATGATAACTTCTAGGAGTTCCCCGTTTCAAACCTCAACCATAGGATGAATCCTTGGCATGACAACATCAGGACTTGATAGTCTCCCTTTAGTTGAGTATGCTCTCTTCTCATCTCAAAACAAATTAAAATACAGTAATAAAGTTTAACTGACGTCGTACGTTACGAGCCTTAAGCTATCTGAGAAAGGGTTGTTGGAGAGTTTCTTTTCAACAGTCTGGATGTTTAGTATGGCACCCTTTGGGTGACATGTGACCCATTCACTCTCAGGTCATAGTCTCTAGTGCGATGCTAGTTGCAAACAACCATAAAAAATAGTTCTTCCGTAAAAGACAGAAAACAAACTTCAAACTTTTTTGCCTCGTGAGCCAGTAATTCAAAGGAAGCTTTTCTGAAGAAAGGAGTGTCGTTAAACTTCAGTTCTACCGCAAACAGGCTTTGTCCCTAACTGCTGGAATTGCTGGTTAACCCTACTCAATAAAACAGATGAATTTGAATTCCCGTAATCCGTATTATCCCGAACTACGTAAGCTCTGATCTCTCATACCTATTGAGAGTACGTAGGCACAATACTGACGTATTGGCGAGCCACCGTCCCCCATCCGTACCCCGTAGTTAGTCGAACTACGTTGACTCTGATTTCTCATTCTCTGATGAGAATACGTAGGCATAAAGCACGATGCTTTGCCGAGTCATTTCATTTTCTTTCTCAGACCAGCCTTGATAGGTAGATAGATAAACCAACTCGTCTAGTAAACACAACAAGCATGGATCCCATCGAGTACGATGGACGTGAGGGGTGCTAATACCTTCCCCTTGCGTAACCGACTCCCGAACCCAGACAATGGTTGCGATGACGTTGTCTTATACCTTTTTCGTCAGGTTTTTCCAATTGTTTCCTTTCCCGCTCTGAGGGATAAATAACGAAAGGTGGCGACTCTTCTGTTTTGCCGGCACCTTATTTTCGCGGAAGCGACATCTCCTCGGCAGAGTTTGGTTGTGTTTCCGGCATTTATTTTGCCGGAATACTTTGCGATACCCGTTCATCCCCAACAGGGTGGTATTTGTCCTCAACAGTCGTGTTGAAGCAAGCTTGTCAGAGCCTTCCCCAGTAGCCTGAACCTGCATTTGCATTTGCATATATTATCATGTTTGCATCTACCCAGAAACGCGTAGCATTTCCATGCCGTATGGAGCATTACGCCATTGTCAAACATACGCATTTTGAACATAAATCAGGTTGGTTAACCTTTTGTTTTCAGGTGTGTTTCTCAGCAGGAGTATGAAGTTGCAACCCAGATCTATTACCAGACGATCTAGGTCTCACCGTGAGACATGTGATGATACAGTTCTTGTTATTATCCCCCACAGAGTTACTGGTTGAAGTTTCTCTTATCCGACCAGCGGAGTGTTTTTCTTCAGGTTTGTTGTCGCGGCAGCATTACAGGGTTTCATTAAATCAAAATTTCAGAAGTGGTCACTTGTTGTCGAGACGGGTGTCGGGCAGTTATTTTCAGAATATCCCCAGTGGAGTTAGCTACTACCAAGAATAGGCAAGGAAGCTATATCCAAGATGAACTTTCCTGTATGAATCAGGCAGATGACTTTTCCCGTATGAAACAGGCGGACGAACTTTCCTGTATGAATCAGGCAGATGGATTTCCCGTATGAAGCATGCGGACGAACTTTCCTGTATGAATCAGGCAGATGACTTTTCCCATATGAAACAGGCGGACGAACTTTCCTGTATGAATCAGGCAGATGGATTTTCCCGTATGAAGCAGGCGGACAAACTTTTCCTATATGAACCAGGCAGATGTATTTTCTTGTAATCAGGCAGATGAATTTCCTGTATGAACTAGGCAGATGTGTTTTCCTGTAATCAGGCAGATGACTTTCCTGTATGAACCAGGCAGATGTGTTTTCCTGTAAGAACCAGGCAGATGTGTTTTCCTGTAAGAACCAGGCAGATGAACTTTCCTGTAAGAACCAAGCAGATGTGTTTTCCCGTATGAAGCAGGCGGATGAACTTTCCTGTAAGAATCAGGTAGATGTATTTTCCCGTATCCAGATAGATGATTCTCCTGTGATAGACAGAGTATGTGAGTTGTGTCTAGATATTTGACAAAAGTATTTTCCCCAAGGAAGTCGCCGTGATTTCCTCGTGTTGACGAAATATTACTGTCCCCAGTAGAGTCCTCCTCAAAGTCGTTTGTGGGTTGGGACCAACGGAGTTAGCTAATGCAGAGATCAGCAGAGTTTCCTGTGATTAGACAGAAATGTTTCCCCAGCGAAGTCGCCGGGATTTTTTCCGTGTTGACGGAATGTAGCGTCCTAATATGGACAAAGTTATTCCTGTGACGACAGAATCTCTATTCGTTTTGACGAATTTGTTTCTCTTCTTGTGTTGACAAGATTAGTCCAGTTGTGGACGGGGTGTTCAGTACCTGTGGCGTTACACAGGTGGTTGATGTTGGAATCAGTGTTATTATCAAACGTTGAATCAGTTGTTGCCGTAACAACCAGGTTCAGTTGGTGGATGTCGTTCCCCGAGCAGTTGTGCAGTTTATTTCTGCGGTTGGCAAATTTCTGGGTTTCTTGGTATTCAACCGTCTCGTACCTCGATTGTTTGAAGGTCGTTCTCTCTTCACCCAGTCGGGTCCAAGCCGTTTGAATAGGGGCAGCTGTTGCACCCCAAAATTTGCTCAACCTTTTCTTGCCTGATTTATGTTTCATTGCATTTCATTTGCATAGTTACATCATATATACAGTCTAATTATTTGCATATGATAGCATAGCATGCCTCCAACAAGGGATCAAGGTGTCTATCAAAAGAAGAGCTTAGCAAGATGTGTTATCCAAGAGGAGAAGTCTTCCAGGCCATCAAGAAGTGATTTGAAGTCTTGAGAAGTTTGAGTGCCCACAGGTGGATTTCTCTCCTAACTTGAGGTGTATTGAAGATCATCAACATGGGATTGTGTATTTTAGGTGTGTATGGATCTCATGGGTTGCCTAGAGAGCCCTATTGAAGCTTAGACAAGCCATTGTATCAAGTTCAAGAACCATAGTTGAGGTGTGTACATGTAGGGTTTCATCTGGGTGACCATAGGTCAAGGAGAGTAAAGAAAGGGCATCAAGACCTAGATCTAGATCATGGAAGTCAGGGGTTGATATGTTAAGGCATGTGTATGGATGAGTCAAGACCAAGTTCAAGAGAATCAAGAGTGGTTGGAGGTGTTTGAGACAGGGTTCCTAGGTTAAAACCCCCTGCATAACACTGGACTTCCAAGCCACATAAGTCAAAATAAAAGTTTCAAATGGATTCCTGGCCAACATGAAACTTTTATAGCTTCTCAATAGCTTTAATTTTAGTACTAGAAGTCTTCAAGGAGATTTTTAGAACTCAAGTTATGGTTCTTGCAAGTTATAGGTCACCAGAGGACACTGAAATTTATCTGTGAAAGTCACTTGACTTCCAAGCAACTTTTTCCCCTCAAGGAGTTTTCAAATGGATTCTTGGCCAACATAAGAATTTTAGGGATTGATCTTACCTTTAATTTTAGTACTAGAAGTCCTCAAGAGGATTTGTGGAACTCAAGTTATGATCTTGGCAATCCAGGGGTATTTTGGGAAAGTTGAATTATAGGTCATTTTTCAACATAGGTCAAAATCTCTATCTTCCACTCCTCAAATGAAAAAATGTTCAATATGAGATGTGCTTAGAATGGTGTTTCTAGGTCAGATATGAAGTCATGGTGAGTTGAATGGGCTTATTTCACAAAGTTCCCCAAAATGGCCTAAAAAGTGAGATTTTTCAAATAATTCAAGAGAGGGAAAATGGTTTTTTGACTTGCAAAGCATAAACATGGCATATGGGTAGTCATTTTGAATGGAAATTGAATTTCAAACACATTGGCAATGTCACAATTTTGATATGGGCCATTATTTTATGATTTTCTTTGAAAAATGCTTTCTTACATCACAAGTAACATTTGCAAAACACTTCTTTATATCAGAACCAAGGCCCTAAGCCTTACCAATCCATTCAAAATATCATGTGGATATAAATTGGATCAGAATCAAGGTGCTGAAGCAAGCTAGAACTCAGCTGTCATGTGCAAGCTTCTCATGAGATTTCATGGTGCATGAGAATTTCAAATTCTCACATAGATCATTCCAGAGCATTCTAGAGCTTTCTAACATGTTCTATATAAGGATCATAACTGATTCAGTTGGTTTTTTGGGTGAGAATTAGAGAGAAACCAAAAAGAGCCATTGAAATTTTCTTCCTTGCATCAAGATTCGAGTTCTGAAATTGGAGTAGTTTCCATACAAATCATTGATTGTAGAAGCTTCATCATGAACTTCTGAGTGAATTTGGGGGATTTTGTGGCTTGAAGTGGAGAGAATCGAGCAAGAGCACTTGAAATTGTAGCTGCTGCAACAAAAATCGGTTTCAAGATTTGAGAGGGATTCAAAGCAAACTATTGCATACAGAAGCTCCACAAGGCTTCCTTGATCGTGTCTGGAGAAGATTGAAGGTTGATTTGAAGATTTGCTTGCTCTGTTCACTCAAATTTTACAGGTATGTAAGTTTCATCTCATAGCATGAGTTAGATAGAATTGATGGGATTTAGATGCATAAATAGATTGTAGACATGGCTAGGATCGTTTCTGGTAGGGAAACTTGGTGATTAGAGACAAAACCTAGGGTGACACCATTTCTGTTGAAGGTCGTTTCTCTTAGTTCTTGGAGGTTCAAACATGTTTAGATGATGGTAATTACTCAATGAAGTGTGTAGATGATGATAGGCTGATCAATTTTGAGATTGGTGATGTTTGAATTTTGAGCATGTTCTGAACTTGGATTCGTGTTTTGAGTTATGGTGAGATTCAAGAAGAATGGATGTTACCATTGGATTCAGTGAGAAAAAACGAGTTGAATGATGTACTCATGTTTAAGTTTTGATGGATATTCATGGAGATGGCATTTGGGGACGACAGTGGCACCAAGCTCCGGCCACCGTCCTGGTTCACTTCCCTCCAACATTTGAAACGAAGAAGACGACTCTATGGCCCTTAGATGAAGACTTTGACCTTGACCCAACCTGAATCCCACGGCCACGAGCGCATCTCAGTTTGTGAAGGAATCTGAAACCTCAAAGCGCACCGTTTCATTTAGTTGATATAGATGGGCTTAACATGTTAGTTGCTAGGCACACCCCTGCTAGAGGCCTAAATCAGGTTAACACAGGATTTTGTTGCTATTTGACACAAGGCTTTACCAATTTCCATTGCATTTTCTATTGTTTTCTGAATTTCGCTTGGGCCTCAATAACACATTGCTATATGCACCCCCTCCTGGGCCCAACTCTGATTTATAACTGAACCCAATTGCTATTCATCACGCCAGTTTGCTATTTTTAGTTAATTTTCTTTTTATTTTCATGTTTTACATATGATTAGAGATTAATTCATAATAAATTGAAGAATAATCATTTTAGGATGAGACTTTTTTCCCTGGTTTACTTAGGGTCTCTAGAATTTTATAGGATTAAAAAATATTAATTTCATGCAATAACATTTTTTGGCATATTTTACAATTTTAATGCTTTTATTTTGCTTTTGTTTGATACTTCATTTTTCTGAATTTAGTATGAGAGTTTGGTGAAGAATTTTCGAATGATTCTTGTGAGGTTGATTAGATTAGGAAAGCATGTCCCCCTAGGAATTTTTTCATATTTTTGTGATTAAAATTTAGGTTAGTTTGAGAGGTGAATAGGAGAGGTGTTAGAATTAGGGTTTTAACACAACTAGTTGTAGTTTAGGGCATAGTTTGGGGACTTAGGGTTTGATTTAGGCCTTAGGATTTATATGGGGTATTGGGTATAGGGTTAGGTTCCCTTATAAATTTACCTAGAATTTTATGATGAGTTTTGGCATTTTATTTAATTTTTGCAATTGGTGTGATGTTTGTGGGTTTTTCCCTTGAATATTTGGCTTGTTTATTTTGTGTGGGGCTATTTTGGGTGTGATTTTGGCTTGGGCTTTGCTTGGATGAATTGAAGATCAAATGAAGTTGCTTTGGATGGCTTGAAGAAGCTTGGAGTTGAATATTTCTTCTCTGTTAGATTGCTTGTCAGGAGCTTAGGGATTAGGGCATATAAGAAGAGCAGTAGATTAGTCTCATTTCTTCTTTCAAATATAGAGAGCTTCTTGTGCCTCTATCCTATCCTATGATTCAAATTCCTCTCAAGGAAGCCCATCTCTCCCTTAAAGGGATGACTGGCAAACCCTAAGGAATAGAACTTTTGAGGATACCCTTCTTTGCAGATGATGGTTTCTAGTGATTTCCTTTGGTTTCCATTAGCTTCCATTCATTATAACTTGATATTAATAACAAATCTTTTTTGGGTGGAGCTTGCTAGACCTTGAAGATGAAGCTTGAAGATGCTGAAGATGAAAGTTGTTGCTATCAGCTTTCTGCTGTTTAGCAAGTTGTTGCTGTCAGAGCTGTTGTTTGCTGTAGGAGTTTGGTGCTGCTGCTTAGGCTGCCTCCTCTGCTTTGGGGTTCTATTTTTTGTATTGTTTGTTGGCTTGTTCAGTTTGCCCCATAGGTTTGAAGTGAATGTTGACTCACTTTGCCTGTTGTTTTCCCAGGTTCGAGGTTGAGTGGGACTCCCTTGCCTCGCTTGTACTACTGGATTACATGCATTTTACTGTATTTGCTTGCTTTCTTTTCCGTTTATCCCCTAGGATCTCTGATTTCCTCTGTGCAGGAGGGAATTATGACAGACATTAGGATTCTTATCCATGCATGACAATATTAGGTTAGTTTTTATTCCCTTTTCAACCCTAGGCTTTTAGAGCTTCTTTCTCTTCTTATCTCAAACAACTCAAAAACACAGTAATAAGGTTAATCGATGTCATGCGTTACGAGCCTTAAGCTATTTGAGTAAGGGTTGCTGGAGAGTTCTTTCCAGTAGTCTGGATGCTCAGTGTGGTACCCTTTGGGTGACACGCGATGTAGTCACTCTCAAATCATAGTCTCTAGTGTGTCTGAGATTACAAACAAACTAAAAAACACTTCTTTCGTAAAAGATTCAAAACAAACATCAAAGTGTCATTTTTGTCCGCTTGGACTCTTAATCAAGAAAAACCTTTTTCAGAAGGATAAAAAACAATCAGACAAGCTTGTGTCTTCCGTAGCCCGAACTATGTTTGCTCTGATCTTTCATGCTGTATGAAAGTACGTAGGCATAGGATGTCGTATCCTAGCGAGAAACCTTCCCCACTTTCATCCGTAGGTAGGCGAACTACGTCGACTCTGATTTCTCGTTCCAGACGGGAATACGTAGGCGTAAAGTGCGATACTTTTCCGAGTCATTTTTTTCTTTTTAACTCTTGACCCTTAGTGTAGATAGAATAACAATCCGTACCAGAAAACAAGCGTGGATCCCGTTGAGTACGGCGGACGTGAGGGGTTCTAATACCTTCCCCTTGCGTAATCGACTCCCGAATCCAGGGTTTGGTTGCGACGACCATTCCTTTCCCGTTTTGCGTTAGGTTTACTCTGAGCGTTTCCTTTCCCTCTTGTGGGATAAATAACGCACGGTGGCGACTCTTCTGTTATAGCTGGCGCCGATTTTTGCAGTAGCGATACCGGGATGCCCCATTTTTTCCTGGATATTCTTTTTCATTCCAGCGGGTCATCATGGACAAACGAGGAGGCCTCAACTGAATTCCCAATGATCGGTCTCCAGAGTCGTTAATTTTCAGATCCAACATCCTTTCAACTGTCTGAGACGTACAGGACAGGATGTCTTCAAAGAAAATCTCGTCTGAACGCGAATTTCATGAGGACTATTGCATGCCAAACATGCAAGCTCTCACTACTCTTCGCACTAATGCTAGATATGTACTCAAGCCTGGGTATGGGGCTTATCTCTCGATGGAACAACCCCATCCAACAACACAGCAGCAATATGATAATAATGATAAAGTGCAGAAATAAAATGTAAAATGAAAAAATGTACAAATACAACACATATACACAAATACACACCCACAAACATAAAACAAACAAGCACTATGATTGACTCTCATAGGGAACGAGAGTCCCCAGTCGAGTCGCCAGCTGCCGCAACTGTAAAAAGGAGGCTGGAGGAAACAAACAGAAGAGTTGCCACCAGACGTTATTTATCCCAAAGAGAGGGAAAGGAAATGATCAAAGAAAACCTAAAATAACGGGAAAGACAAGGTCATCGCAACTAAATCTTGAGTTCAGGAGTCGGTTACGCAAGGGGAAGGTATGAACACCCCTCACGTCCGTTGTACTCAACGGGATCCACGCTTTTTATCTAATCTATGGGTGAAAACTATCTAAGAGCTTCTAATCGGGGGGTGAACGGGAAGAACAAACTCGATAGGACATCGCCTCCCTATGCCTACGTATTCCCTCGTGCAATGGGAATGCAAGAGTCAACGTAGTTCGGGAAACTATGGGTGATGGGGGGAAGGTTGCTCGCCATGACATTGTTGTCTTGTTCCTACATATCCTCATCTGGTATGAGAAATCAGAGCAAACGTAGTTCGAGAAACTAGACCACTGATTGGTTCAATTGTTTTACATGAGTGATGCTAAGCTTCCATTCCAGCAATTAGGGACGATGCCTATTTGCGGTAGAACAAAAACGTAACATACCCTTTATGAAAATGAGGTTTGAAAAAATTTTCAATGGATGAAAAGGTTTGAATTTTGTTTGTGAGTTTTAAAAGAAGTGAATTAAGTTAGTTTGAAACTCATGTTGCACTAAAGACTATGACATAAGAGCGAATGCGTCGCATATCGCCCAAAGGGCATATGCTAAACACTCTAGACAATGTGAAGAGAGACCTCCCCACTTATCATTCCTCATGTACTTAAGGCTCATAGCGTACAACACTTGTCATTCTTTATTAAATGTCTTAAAAGAGTTTGATATGAGAAGAGAAGACACCAGACTCTAAAGGGGATTAAGAAACCCTAATGTTGTCATGCAAAGTGGTCCTAAAGTACGGATTTAAAAAGGGTACTACCTAATTTTATCATGAAAATGATTGAAATCCTAATGTCTCTCCTACTTCCATCTTAAACAGAAGGACTAGGAATCCTAAGGGATCATGTGAACAAGTACAGGTAAACACAATGCATAATCAATCACAGATGAAAATAAAGAAAATACTTAAACAAGTTTATGCAAGATGGAAAGAGATATGCAAAAGAAAACAAAATATGCAATCATGAAGCATTCATCAAAGACAAACACAAGTCACACATAAGTCAACAAGATGGAAGACTTAAACAAGTCAAGAAAGATAAGAGGGAATGATAGAAGCAAGCTCCTACAATCAAATTCCATCAACATCATAAGAAGAAAAGGTGCTAAACAAAGAAACACAATCAAAGAAGTTAGGGGAGAAATAGAGTGAGGCAGCAACCACGTCATGAACATCTCAACCAAACACTCACTCATGATCAAATAAAGAAAAGCACCCAAACAACTCAAAAGAAATTCAAGTGTTCACGACAAAACTCAAAGTGAAACAAAACATCACCAAAACATCATGAACAAGTACATAACCATCAAGGTCAGAAGTGAACCCAAGTGATATACCTCAAATTCAAAATCAAGTTATCAAGCCAATACAATAATGATCAAACTCAAATTGAAAGACCAGAGTCCAAACAAGAGTCTTACACTTCAAACATAAGTGGAAAGACATGATCAAATAAGACTTGTGGCACAAGGTACACATCTAATGGACTTATAATCATGTAAGGAAGCACCTCAAACATGTCAACAAGAGTTAACAAGACTCAAGAGTATCCATCGAGGGTCCAACAAAAAGCCAATGAAAAACAATTAGGAAATGATCATCAAGACCTCAAACCAGCCCTCAAATATGCCTCAATCAAACCTAAATTCCATGTATCAACCATAAAACCACTTTGTAAATTATATTGATAAAAAATACTAAAAATAATTGAAAAATAAAATAAAAATATGGAAAAGTATCCTAACATCCTAAAATGTCATAAACATATTTTTGTTGATTTTTGTGAAGAATAAAACTATTTTAAAATGAATTAAAATGAAAATGTAACAAAAATAAAAATAAACTGAAAATAGAAAGCAAGGAGGGGTATGAAAGCAATTCTGGTTGAACTAGGATCATGTTCAGATGCGAATGGGCCTCAAAAATGGGGGGTGGGAATATTAGAATTTCAAAGCCCAAATCACAAGAATTCAGTTTCTAAATGAAACAATATGTTTCATTAAAGACGTGGCCAACCAGCTCAAATTCAACATGCCACACACGCAGGTCAACGCCTAGTCACCACAACACCTCAGCACACACCTCAGACGTTGAAGCCCTAGCTCCGGTTGTCTTCCCCGGTGAGCCTCATCGGCGTAGGCTGAAAATCATGATAAAAATGCCAACTCTTAGTACCATTTTTAATATCTTTTCATGTAGAATACTAATCCATCCTTAGTTTTTCAAAAAGGTTCTTAAAAGATGAAGAAAACAAGCCACACAAATTTAACACTCAAACTGAAAATAGTTCAAACAAGCATGAAAAGCATCCAAACATTGCTTACACGAAGTAGGTCTTCAGATGCACCCAGAATGATCTTAAATGTGTGCATAAAATGGGAGATTCGGAAGGTCGAAAATTACCTAACGGAGCTGCTCCATTGGCCCTTCAAACCTTGTGCAAGCTTTACTCTAAAGCTCCTAATCCAACCCTTATGCTTCATTGATAATGAGATCAAACAGAAATGGGAGGAAAACTCAGTGAGGAATCAAATTCGAAGAGAGAGAAAACTCTAAAATTCTTTTGATGGAAAATGCTCTTCCTTGCAGCTACCCACCTCTAATCAATTTGGGTTTTCTCACAGCTTAAATATGAAGGCTTTTGGGGAGTTCATGCAGGCCCATGTTGAGTGATTTGTTTGATTTCACACTTTTGCCAAAAACATCCAAGTATAGCGTACACACAGGTTTGAGGTTTTATGACTCATTCAACTCACTCTTGCTAATCATGTGGGGGTGAGGAAAGGAATAGTGGTCATTTGGAGAATTGAAAATGAGTTTGAATATGGTTTTGGACAATTACCTCATATGGTGTGATATTTGAAAAATGTCATGACATGTTGGTTTATGTTGGCTCATTTTAGGTAAGGAGTATCATGCACATGATATGATGATAGTAAGGCATCAAAAGTTCAAAAACCATTTCATTTGGTGACTTGAAATGGAAAGAAATCAAACTAGGTGCAAAAAGTCAAGTTCCCATGCTTACCATGGCTCAATGGTCTCATAAATCATCAAAGGCTATGGAAATTGAGATCGAGATGATGTTAAGATCATATGACACAACTTTCATGTTTGTTGAAAATGGATTTGAGGTCTTGAAGTGGATGAAATTGGTCCTTGAAATGAATGACCTAAAACTAGGTTTCCAAAATTGCCCTTGAATTGTGAAGAACATAAATAGAGATGTATGAATCCAATGGATTAGTTCTTCTACTCAAAATAAATCTTGAAAGACGATGAACAAGTCTCATGTTTGTTGGAAAATGAGACAAGACTTGTACCATAGTGAATTTTGTCCTTGAAGTTAGGTACCAAAAAGAGGATTTTACACTTAGAACCAACTGCAACCCTAATTTAGTAACTTCTTGAACTCTTGGATCTTCTTGACTTAATCTCAACATGACATTTTATATGTCTTATGATGACTTCTCATGGCTTCAATGATCAAGAACTAAACCTTGAGCTCTCTCAAATCCACTGTTGACTTTTGTTGACTAGATGAAACCCTAACACCTTATCCATTGACTGAGGTTCTTGCAAATTATTTATGTGATCATACCAACTTCATAGAGGACCCCTAGGGTAGAAAATGAGCTTTTGAACCATATCTCAATCAAGGAGAAAACCTCACGTGCTTCTACTCATCCTCAAGATAGGAAATGATACCCACACACAAACATTCTCCTCTCAAGGAGCTTTGAGACCCAACTCTGATGATGATGAACTCTTGATGACCTAAAAATGTACCCTTTCTTGAACTTGAACATGAAATTTCTCTCTTGAATGGCATATACAACCTCTTGATCCCTTGTTTAGAACCAATGCTATGCACAAATGCAAATGCTAAATATTATGAAACATAAGCCAAGATAGTAGAAAAGGTTGGGCAAATTTTGGGGTGCAACAGGGAGGAGGCTCTATCAAGGCCTATAAGGATTGACTCTGAACGCGTCAGGGGTGTGCTCATCAAGATATCATACCTTGCGCCTACGTATTCCCATTAACCAATGAGAAATCAGAGCGTCCGTAGTTCAGAGACGACTAAGGAATGACTTTAACAAAAGTCAAGGGGAAAGGTAAGAAATCATCACCATGATTCTTCCATAGAGTTAACAAACTCTATCTTAAGGTTCTAGTTGAGGAATACTCCTAACAAGGGATAGGTCTCTTAGACTTAAAGCAAAGTCTAATGGCTAAAGGTTCTAACTTAACTAAGTTAGGGTTCAAAGTGACTTAACAAAATCATAGGGAGGGTAATTAGCTATCTATGACCCAAGGGTCAATAGAGAGACTTTCCTTTGGAAGGGGAAAATATGAGGCAACTGGATGAGAACTAACAAGTTCCACCACTTGGGGAAATAACTTAACAAAGCATAAATATTGAAACATGATGAATATATAAGAGGTATGGTTACAAACCAAGAGCATGCAAGCATATGACAATATCAAGCAAAGATTATAAACAAGGAAAATGATTACCATTAATGTAAACACAAAGATATTACAATGTCTAGAAAGAGGTTCTTACAAAAACCAAATGACATATCTTAACAAAGAATAAGGTAACAACCATAAATAAATATCTTAACAAAGATGAGGTAACAACCAAGAAATAAATGCAAACAAGTTACAAATTGAGGTAAGCATGTTATAGGTTTGAAGAATGTCAAATGTAACCATATAAGAGCAAAGATCATACATTTGATAACAATCAAATGCAAATAAACAAGCAAACAATGTCACAACCAAGCAAGTAAGTATTTCAATGCTTTATGAGGAATTCCACCAGTTCAAGGCAACAACCATAAATGAAGCAAATCCTAATATACTAAGTTCTAACAAGACTCAAAAGAGTGAGGAATAAAATAAAAAGTAAAATCAAGAAGTCGCAACATCTAGGGATAACATGGTTCACAAACATGCAAACTGTAAAGATAAGTCAAACAGATGCTTACAAGCAAAGATGGAGATGCAATAGTCAAGCACACAAAGGAAATAACAAAGCAAGTTCAGATCAATTTCAATTTAAACTCAAAGAAAATGAAATCAAAAGTTTTTGAAATGAAGATTGAAAGATAGGAGGGTAAAAACTCTAAAATGGAACACAACTTCCTTAAAATATAAAGTGTTTATAAATGATGAATTTTAGAATTATTTAAATACTACATGGAAATAGTTTACAACACAAGAAGTTAGCAAAAAGAACCAATCAAAAATGATAAAAATTGGTCAAGTTGTGTTAAATTGAAGTTTTAAGAAAAATCAGATAAATTAGTAATTAAAAAATAGGAAAGTGTCTCATCCAAGGCTTGAACTCAATACCTTGATATCACAATCCCAAAACTTATCCAAGTCTACCACCATGCGCATGTGGTCATTGAATGGAAAACAAAAATAAAATATTGAAAATGCTGAAAATAGATAAAATGCTAAAGATTTGCCCTCGCTGAGGGTCGAACACGGGACACAAGGCACAACAAGGTACATGAACACAAGGCAATAACCTATGGGGTGGTGATACATCCAATATATCAAGCCACCCCATTGAATCTTATACCTATCAAGGAAAATTTATGGGCAACATCCAAGGCAACTCAAAGCAAAACTTGTCAAAAATGATTTCATTCTAAATCAGTCAAAACTCAACCTTTTTTAGTGAAATTTAAATCAAAACCACTTGATTTTCTAAGAGGAATAAGATGGTGTCAATCAAAACTCCAAATATAAAGTAACTGATGTTTGTCAAGTGATTGAAGTCTGAAGACTGAGTTGCTGTTGGAAAAGCTGAAGCTTGAAGTTGAGAGAGGAGTCTGCTTTCTTCTGTTTTTCTTTTCTGTATTGCTGTGTTTTGTGTGACTTGTTTGATGCATTAGAATAAGTCCATATCTAGAATAGGTAGAATCTAGGAACATGATTGCACTAGAGGTTGAGTTGCTCCCTCTGTTTGTACTGTTATTGTGTGGCTTTGCTTACGGGTATTCGGTAGAGCCCACCTCCCTTGCCCATGGGGTTTGTTTGCCTGATGGCATTGTATTTCATTTAATCTGTATGATTGCAGTTTACTGTTATTTCTTGATAGCATGTTGTTTATATTTCAGTATGATTACTGTTATTTCATTCTGGCTTGAGGTTGAGATGAGCTTGTGGAGGCTGAAGCCCCACACACATCTCCTCCCTCACTTGCATTGCATGCATTTTACTGTTAAGCTGATGCTTTGTCTGTTTTGGTGTATCATTTACATGATCCCTTAGGACTCTCATTTCCTTTGATAAGGATTTGATGATAGAATTTTTGGTTGAAACCTATGCATGACAACTTCTAGGAGTTCCCTGTTCAAACCTCAACCATAGGATGAATCCATGGCATGATAACAGTAGGACTTGATAGTCTCCCTCCTAGTTGGGCCTGTTCTCTTCTCATCTCAAAACAGTTTAAGATACAGTAATCATGAATGATTTCTTTCGTATGTTACGAGCCTTAAGCTATCTGAGAAAGGATTGTGGGAGACTTTATTTTCCACAGTCTGGATGTTTAGTATGGTACCCTTTGGGTGACATGCGACGCATTCACTCTCAGGTCATAGTCTCTAGTGCGGTTGAAATCGCAAACACAATAAAAAACACTTCTTTCGTAAAAAACAGGAAATAAACCGTAGTTTCCCGAACTACGTATGCTCTGATCTCTCATGCCTGTTGAGAGTACGTAGGCACAAGATGGCGATGTCTTGGCGTGCTACCTTCCCCCATAACCCTTCGTAGGCCGAACTACGTTAACTCTGATTTCTCATTCTCTGATGAGAATACGTAGGCATAAAGCGCGATGCTTTGCCGAGTCATTTTTCTTTTCTTTTTCAGCCAGCCTTGATAGGTAGATAGAATAAAACCAACCCGTCCAAGTAAACACAACAAGCGAGGATCCCGTCGAGTACGACGGACATGAGGGGTGCTAATACATTCCCCTTGCGTAACCGACTCCTGAATCCAGACAACGGTTGCGATGACCTTGTCTTACCCTTTTTCGTTAGGTTTTTCCGATCGTTTCCTTTCCCGCTCTGAGGGATAAATAACTAAAGGTGGCGAATCTTCTGTTGTGCCGGCACCTTATTTTCGCGCAAGCGACAGCTGGCGACTCTGCTGGGGAATACTCTGGTTCCCTGCGAGAGTCAATCCTAACGCTTGTATGTTTACCTGTTGGGTTGCGTTTATTTATCGCATTTTACTTTTCGCCCTTTATTTCCCGCATTTTATTTTCAGTATAATATGATTATTTGTGCTGTTGTGGGATGGGAGTTCTGATGAGTGAGAAGCCAGACCCAGGCTTGAGTGCACCATAGACTTAGAGTGTAAATTAGTGGGCGCGTGCTTGCTTTGCAGGCACTAATGTCTCATGAAATCCACGCTCAAACGAGGTTCATCCGTTTGGCTTCACTTTCAACCCTTTGGGTTGAGACGGTTGCTGGTTTGGTGGATTGTCGACCCTGGGGACCGATCATTTGTGATTCAGCTAAGTGAGGCCGCTTCATGAGCTGGTGATGCCAGACCTTCTGGGTATCGTATCACCCCTCTTGAAAGTCTGTGACGCTGATGAACGCATAGAATGCCGTACCTTGAGTCAGTTTAGGTCCATACCTGTGAGTGGGATTGGGTTTATTGCAGGAAACTTTGACCTTCAGACTACCTGGTTTTCTTGACAGTGAATCAGTTTTGTTGGTACCAGGGTTTCTCAGTTGCAGATTTGTCTGTTCTTGATAGAGCAGGTTTTGATCAGAGGATCTTATCATCAGGTGTATGTCTGTTCTTGATAGAGCAGGTTTTGATCAGAGGATCTTATCATCAGGTGTATGTCTGTTCTTGATAGAGCAGGTTTTGATCAGAGGATCTTATAGTCAGGTGTATGTCTGTTCTTGATAGAGCAGGTTTTGATCAGAGTATTGTCATCGGTTGTTTGTTCTTGATGGAGCAGATTTTGGGGTCTGAAGATCTCATCAGCAGATGTTGTTTGTTCTTGATAGAGCAGATTTTGAGTGGGGTCTGAAGATCTCATCAGCAGATGTTGTTTGTTCTTGATAGAGCAGATTTTTGGGGTCTGAAGATCTTATCAGCAGCTGTATGTTTGTTCTTGATAGGGCAGATTTTTGATTTGGGGTCTGAAGATTTCATCAGCAGATATTTCTTGATCATACATCCGAGGTCCTTATTATCAGACATTTGTTCTTGACAGAGCGGAATTACGATCCTATGTATATGGTCCTATCAGATGATTGTTCTTGGCAAATCAGATATGTGGTCTTACACCGGGGTCTTCTTCTCATCAGTGGTCGTGGTTTTGTTGATACAGAATCTCCACAACAGCAGTTGCCTGGATATATTATTGCATGATTGCATTTTGCATTAGTTTGCATGTTCATTTTCATTTCATTAACGTGTGTCTGTGTTGCAGGTACCGTTTTCCCCGATCCAGGATTTCACGCCTCCTATTGTATTATTATGGGCTCTCTCAAGAAGACTGTGGCTTACAAGTTCCCTACTCCGGATGTGGTTAAGCTGACTGGTTTGATAGCTCTAGCAGGTGATTCTGTGAAGGATGAGTTCATGAAATCGTATGGCAGGTTGCTCAGTTTGGTTTGCAAGCCTTCTGCGTTCGAGTTGAATGAGTTGCACGCTCTGCTGCAGTTCTACGACCCTCCGCTGAGATGTTTCACTTTTCAGGACTTTGTTCTCGCGCCGACGTTGGAAGAGTATGCTGATTTGCTAGGTGTGCCTATCAAAAGGCAGATGCCTTTTGTCCACATGGATGCTGAGCCTGACCTGGCTGGCTTAGCTCCTTCACTCCATTTGGACGCCTCCGAGTTAGTACTGACTAGTTGGAACAAGGTTCCTGGGTTCTCCTTGCAGTTTCTGGTGGTTAAGGCTCAGCAGTGTGCCAAGGACGGATGTTGGGATGCGTTCAATGCCATCCTCACGTTGTGCATATATGGCATTATCCTGTTCCCCAACATGCCTGATTTTGTAGACTTTGATGCGTTTCACATCTTCGCTTCAGGGAATCCAGTCCCTACCCTAATAGGAGATGTCTATCACTCAGTCCACTACAAGAACGAAAACAGGAGAGGGAAGAATGTCTCATGCTGCGTACCCTTGCTGTACAAATGGCTTGATAGCCATCTGCCCAAGAGGGGTCCTTTTGTCTTGTCTGCAGCCACAGCTGAGTGGCCTGAGCGTCTGATGAGTGTATCTGCAGAGGATATTGATTGGTTTGACAGGGACAGGTTGGGTACTGAGGTGATCTTCAGTTGCAGCGGGTTTCCTAATGTGCCTCTGATAGGTAGGAAGGGCTGCATAAACTACAACCCGTCGTTGCTGGTTCGACAATTCGCTTATGCTTTGAGAACTCCGCCGAGGGAGGAAGAGGTACATGAATCTTTGTACCTCACAGGTATTCTAGAAGGGGATCTGTTGTCCAAGCTTCAGCGTGCGTGGAATAGTATCAGTAAGCGAGGAAAGCCTTTGTTGGGAAAAAGCAACAATCAAGCCTACCCTCCGTATACAGCTTGGATCAGAGCCAGGGCCAATGCTATAGGGGTGCCGTTTCCTCATGCTAAGCCAGAAAGCTCTCTAGCATTCGAAGAGCCTACTACTGTGCCCATTCATCAGCATAACCAGGTATTAGCTAAGCGGGATGAATTGAAGCGGGCGAACGCAGAACTGGAGAAGGAGTTAGCTCAGATTCGAAGCGAAAGGAACGAGGTCGTTCATGCTTTCAAAAAGCAAACAGAGTTGGTGAACCAGCTGGGTACAGACCTGACAAAGAAGATAGCCGAGCGTGAACGCATGGGTCAAGACTTCAGGGCTGTCAACGACGTACTAGCTACGAAGAAGCAGCATTTGGACAAGGCATATCGGAGGATATCCAAGTTCGACCAGCACTGGAAGGCTTCCCTGGCCACCAGGAAAGAGCGGGAGGATAAGCTGATGCTGCAGATCTCCAAGCTGGAAGCCGAGGTGAAGGACAGTGAGCAGAGGTTTGATGAAGAAACCGCCCGCAGATACGCCGCCGAAGGCCAGCTCAACAAAGCTCTTGCCAACTTGAGGGAGCACAAGCTGACGGTTGAGTCCAAAAAGCGGAGATTAGAAGATTGCTTCGGCGAAGGAGCATGGGAAAGTTCAGTTCAGGGACTTCAGTATACCATTGTGCAGAGGGAACTACTCGTCAAGGGGTTGCTCACTTTGCCAGATCATCCAGAGACGAAGGAGTTATTAGCAGAGTATTGCGCCCGTGGCCGTACTTGACTAGTTGTATTCCTTTTGTTTTGATCTTTGTTGTATGCTGACCATCACCAGGCTTGTTGGCTGAGGTCACGCTGTTGATTCGTCTTGTACTCGCTGATGCTATGTACTGCCTTGATAGGCTTTCCTTTATATATGAGATTGATGTTTCCATGATGGGGCTCAGACTTCTTCTTCTTATTATTATCAGCATTGGCACTCAGGCACTAGGATCGGGGGAAATCTCCCAAGCACACAGACACACGCATGCATCTGCATGAAGCATTTGCATGGCGTACATTTTGTTGTTTTTCCTAACCTTTAGTGTTTACAGGTTTTCAGGTTTACAGGTCCCAAGCTGTTTCCGGTGGTTACAGGATTGATCAGAGGCTAATTCACCATTATCCAACTCGAGCTAATCAGACCAGGATCATGGATCAGGTGCAGACAGATGACCAGGAGCTTCGTGAGAGGATGGATCGCTTTATGGAACTTATGCAGGTGGTCGCTAATGGTCAGGACCAGCTCCGAACTTTGGTTCAGCCTTTGATCTCCAGGGTTGATAGTAACGGCATACTTCATGGCGGGGTTGTGCCTACCCCTCCACCAGTTGATACTCCGCAGAATGGTGTCCCCGTGGCCGGGGGCAACGGCAGTGCTAATGGCAATGTGATGGCCAATATCGGACTCAATGCGACGGGCGTCGGCAATGGTAGTCTGGGAGCTAATGTCAACATCGGGTCGGCCAACGGCAATGCAGGCGTCGGGAATCTGTTGGTGCCTCAACAATGGCTTGAGGATCATCAGGATGATGTCTTCTCTCAAAGAGGTGCAGAAGGGGAGCTGAATGCTGAAGCGCGACTCAGATTCAAAGCACTGGAAGATAAAATGAGAGACATTGAGAATCAGAATACGTTGGGCGTTGATATGTCCAAGCTGGGGTTAATTGCTGATTTTAAGGTACCTCCTAAGTTCAGGGTGCCTGACTTTGAGAAATATAAGGGCACCACCTGCCCTCGTGTCCACCTGCGATCGTACTATAGAAAGATGTCTGCCTATTCCGAAGATGAGAAGCTGCTGATGCACTGCTTCCAAGATAGTCTTTTCGGGCCATCCCTCGAGTGGTACATGGGCTTGGAGCCCACTAGCGTGCGCACATGGAAGGATCTCGCTGAAGCGTTTGTCCTCCACTATCAGTACAATAGCGACTTGGCCCCGAACCGAGTTCAGCTACAGAACCTTTCACAGCGGAATAATGAAGGATTTAAGGAGTACGCCCAACAGTGGCGTGAGTTGGCTGCTCGGGTTCAACCGCCGATGGTTGAGCGCGAGCTCATGCAGATGTTTGTAGCTACCCTCCCAGGAATCTACTATGAAAAGTTAGTCAGCGGTATGTCTGGGACGTTCTCAGCTCTCATCACCATGGGCGAGCACGTCGAGAATGGTATCAAAATCGGGAAAATTCAAGGTGAATCATCCTCAGCTGGAGGAGGGGGAAAGAAGCCTTATACTGGTAAACGACGAGAAGGAGATGCGAGCGCTGTGACCCGCGCTCGAAGAAAGGGCAAGGGCCCTCAGCAGCAGATAACCAGTATAAATATCCCAGCAGCTCCACAGCAGCAGCAGCAACAACAACAACATAATCAACAGGGATATAGAAAGTACCAGAATCGGGCACCTTCGACAAACCATCACTTCGAGGCACCGCCCATGTCATACGCGCAACTCTTGCAGACTTTGCTTCAGCTTCAGTTGGTTCAGAAGAGGACGATGGCTCCCTTGATAGGGGCACCTCCACCAGGATATGACGCAAATGCCACTTGTGATTTCCACACGGGGGCACCAGGCCACACAATTGAGAACTGCAAAGCCTTTAAGCACAAGGTGCAGGACCTGGTAGATGCCAAGATTATTAACTTTTCTGATAATGTGCCTAATGTCACGAAAAACCCTATGCCGAATCATAGGGGAGGCGGCGTGAACGCCATTATCGAAGAAGAGAGTGCAGACCTGTTGACTGATGTCAAAGACCTAAAGACGCCGCTTAGTTTCGTCAAAGCTAAGTTATTGAAGAAAGGGTTCTTTCCAGGATGCAGAGAGTTATGCATGGACTGTGCTACACATTCTGATGGATGTGAGCAGCTAGTTGAAGGATTCCAAAGTCTGATGACTGAGGGGATTTTGCAGTTCAGCCGGAGGGCTGAGAGTGTATCAGGAGAGGTAATATTGAAGCAGGCCGATGAAGTCGCCACCATCACCATCCCTCGCCAACCAATAACAATTTCTGCGCCCCGACCGCCTACAATCACTATTACCAAAGCTGGGTCGATACCATTCGAGAGCACTAACGCCGTTCCGTGGCATTATGGAGCTGAAGTCTATTGCAACAGTCAAAGGTTAGAGCTGGAGCCGTATGGGTCGACTGTGGAGAATCTCGCAGGAATCAGTGGTATTACCCGTAGCGGAAGAGTGTTTGCACCGCCAGAGGTCGTGGCAGATAAAGTGGTCAGAGCTGATGTGGTTGATAAGGGTAAAAGAAAAGTCGTCGAAGAGGCCCCGTGTGGGGTAGAGAAAGATTTACTGGTCAAAGATGCTGAAGAGTTTATGCGGTTAATCAAGAAGAGCGACTACAAGATTGTAGACCATCTCCATCAGACGCCGTCGAAGATTTCTATTCTCAACTTGTTGTTGTGTTCTGAAGCGCACTGCAACGCGCTACTGAAGGTATTGAACGCTGCCTACGTACCGCAAGAGATATCGGTAAATCAACTAGAAGAGGTGGTAGCCAATGTTAATGCTGGCAATGGGCTAGGTTTCACAGATTTAGAGCTGACTCCTAAAGGAAGAGATCACAACAGCACCTTGCACATCTCGATAGAGTGCGGAGGCACAATCATGTCGCATGTCCTGGTGGACACGGGTTCGTCGCTTAATGTGCTTCCGAAGAAGGCATTAATGAAGTTGGACACTCGTGGATTGCTTTGCACACCCAGTGATCTGGTGGTGAAAGCATTTGACGGAACTAAGCGCCACGTTTTCGGGGAGTTGACCCTGCCGATTCAAGTCGGTCCGGAAACGTTCGAAACGGTCTTTTATATCATGGACATCATGCCTGCCTACAGTTGCCTCTTAGGTCGGCCATGGATCCATGCTATTGGTGCCGTGACCTCCACGTTGCACCAAAAGCTCAAATATGCTGGCGGGGGAAGCATAGTAACCGTGTGCGGTGAAGAGGACATAATGGTGAGCCATTTGTCATCCTTTAAGTATGTTGAAATGGATGGCGAAATCCATGAAACTCTCTGCCAAGCATTTGAAGCCGTCAAAGTGAAAGAGGTAGCTCATGTCGTCACAGAGAAGCCAGAGATGAATCTCTCCTCATTCAAAGAAGCTCGGGCCGTCGTTGAAGCCGGTTCCACCCCAGGCTGGGGGCATATTTTGGAGATACCAAACAAGCAGGATAAGTTTGGATTGGGGTATTCTCCTGAAGCTGAAGCTTCTTCTTCTTCGTCTAGCAGCGCGTCACGGGGTTAGGGGCCGATCCTATTTACCAGTGGCGGAGTGATCTTCGAAAGCATCAAAGCGGCGTCAGAAGACAGCGGGGATAGCGATTGTGATCTCGACTCTTGGATTCAGCCAAGCAAGCCAAGCGAGCGCCTCAACAATTGGACCATCAAGGATATCATCAGGCTGATAAGTGAAGAGTAATGATTTACTTTCTTCAATCATTGTACAACCCTATGTCCTACCCGGGGCATAGCGGTTTTATTGTCAGGGCCTTGTTGGATTATGTACATGCATTTTGTTAATAAATCAAAGGCGTCTTCTTCGTATTCAAATATTGTGATCTCTGTTATTCCTGTTTTATATTTGTTTTGAAAAAGCAGTAAAATGGCAATGGGGTTTGTGCTAACCTGCATATTCTTATTTTAAACTTAACCCTTGTTATTGCAGGATCCACATAACAGACGACATCAACTCTGGACCTTCTACGGCTCACTTCGACTTCGATTTCCCGATCTATCAAGCCGAAGAAGAGATTGATGAAGACGAAGACCTTCCTGAAGAGTTGGCCCGCTTGTTGAAACAAGAGGAAAAGGTTATTCTGCCTCACGAGGAGGATATTGAGATCGTAAATCTGGGTTCTAAAGAGCTCGTCAAAAATGTCAGGATAGGGGATGCGCTGCAGAGTAATGTCAAGCAGGGATTGGTCAATATGCTTCGAGAGTATAGTGACATCTTTGCTTGGTCATACGAAGATATGCCCGGACTTGACACGGACATCGTGGTCCACCACTTGCCGCTACGAGAAGATTGCCCTCCAGTCAAGCAGAAGCTTAGGAGGACGAGACCAGATATGGCCGTTAAGATCAAAGAAGAAGTGCAGAAACAGCTCGATGCTGGCTTCTTAGCGGTCACCACTTACCCTCCGTGGGTCGCCAACATAGTGCCTGTACCGAAGAAGGACGATAAGGTACGCATGTGCATCGATTATCGGGATTTGAATAGGGCGAGCCCTAAACATGATTTCCCGTTGCCTCATATCGATGTGTTGGTTGACAATACAGCCCAGTTCTCCGTGTTTTCGTTCATGGATGGCTTCTCCGGTTACAATCAGATCAAAATGGCGCCGGAGGACATGGAGAAAACGACGTTTATCACCCCCTGGGGAACATTCTGCTATAAGGTAATGCCCTTCGGTCTGAAGAACGCAGGGGCCACTTATCAACGAGCAATGGTAACTTTGTTTCATGATATGATTCATCATGAGATCGAGGTCTATGTTGATGACATGATTGCGAAGTCCCAAACGGAGGAAGAGCATCTGGTCAACTTATTGAAGCTTTTTGAGAGGCTTAGGAAGTTTAGGCTGAGGCTGAATCCTAACAAATGCACTTTCAGGGTGCGGTCCGGAAAGTTGCTGGGGTTTATCGTTAGTGAACGAGGTATCGAGGTTGATCCTGCGAAAATAAAAGTCATTCAAGAAATGCCAGCGCCGAAAACAGAAAAAGAAGTTCGTGGTTTCTTGGGCCGAATAAACTACATTGCAAGGTTTATCTCTCAGCTCACGGCCACTTGTGAACCAATGTTCAAGCTTTTAAAGAAAGATCAGGCGATTACTTGGAATGAAGATTGCCAGAAGGCATTCGACAAGATAAAGCAGTATCTTCAAGAACCTCCAATCTTGATACCCCCAGTGGCTGGACGGCCATTAATCATGTACTTGACAGTTCTTGAGAATAGTATGGGGTGTGTTCTCGGTCAGCACGACGAGACGGGCAGAAAAGAGCATGCCATTTACTATTTGAGTAAAAAGTTCACTGAGTGTGAATCTCGATACTCGATGCTGGAGAAGACGTGTTGTGCACTAGCTTGGGCTGCCAAACGTTTACGACAGTACATGCTCAATCACACCACTATGCTAATTTCGAAGATGGATCCGATCAAGTACGTCTTCGAGAAGCAGGCTCTTTCGGGCAGGATTGCCAGATGGCAAATGGTGTTAACAGAATATGATATCCAGTACGTGTCCCAGAAGGCCATCAAGGGAAGCGCATTGTCTGATTACCTTACCGAACAGCCGATCGAGGATTACCAGCCGATGAAATTCGAATTCCCTGACGAGGATATTATGTTTCTCAAAGTGAAGGATTGCGATGAGCCGCTGCCCGGCGAGGGGCCAGATAGGAAATCCCAGTGGAAGTTGATATTCGATGGAGCGGTTAATTCCTATGGAAGTGGCATCGGGGCTATCATCACGACTCCCCACGGATCCCACATCCCGTTTACTGCGAGACTCACGTTTCCAGTTACCAATAATGAGGCGGAATACGAAGCATGCATCATGGGTCTAGAAGAGGCAATTGATTTGAGAATCAAGAATCTAGACGTATATGGTGACTCAGCGCTTGTGATCAACCAAATTAAAGGGGAGTGGGAGACTCGTCAATCGAATTTGGTGTCGTACATGAATTATGCCAGGAGGCTACTCCCGTTCTTTGATCGAGTGGAACTCCATCATATGCCCAGGGCTGAAAATCAGATGGCTGATGCCTTAGCCACGTTGGCTTCAATGTATAAAGTCAATTTTTGGAATGAGGCTCCAAGAATTGTCCTTTCGCGTCTTGATAGACCGACATTTGTCTTTGCAATCGAGGATGCCGCCGACGGCAACCCATGGTTCCATGACATCCAGACCTTCCTTATGACTAAGGAGTATCCTGCGGGTGCGTCAACCCAGGATAAGAAGACTCTGAGGAGGCTGTCTAGAAACTTTTATCTCAATCCTGATGGAGTGTTGTATAGAAGAAACCATGATCTCGTGCTACTGAGATGTGTAGATGAGAAAGAGGCGAGTATGCTCATGGAGGAAGTCCATGAAGGCACATTTGGTACGCACGTCGGCGGGCATGCTATGACGAGAAAGATCCTGAGAGCAGGATACTACTGGATGACGATGGAGTCGGATTGCTTCAGATTCGCGAAGAGATGTCATAAATTCCAGATTTATGCTGATAAAGTTCATGTGCCGCCGTGCCCGTTGAATGTCATGTCCTCCCCGTGGCCGTTCTCCATGTGGGGCATCGACATGATAGGCAAGATCGAGCCCACTGCATCTAATGGTCATCGTTTCATTCTGGTAGCTATCGACTACTTCACCAAGTGGGTGGAGGCAGCCTCGTACGCTAATGTGACCAAGCAGGTGGTGGCTAAATTCATAAAGAGGGACATCATCTGTCGTTACGGAGTTCCCGAGCGGATCATTACTAATAATGGTTCGAATTTGAATAACAAGATGATGAAGGAGCTGTGCCAGAGCTTCAAGATTGAACACCACAACTCATCTCCTTATCGGTCGAAGATGAATGGCGCCGTCGAAGCCGCCAACAAGAACATAAAGAAGATTGTTCAGAAGATGGTTGTGACATATAAAGATTGGCACGAGATGCTGCCATTTGCATTGCATGGTTATCTTACGACGGTACGTACGTCGACCGGGGCAACTCCTTTCTCCTTGGTGTACGGTATGGAAGTTGTCCTACCGTTAGAAGTAGAGATCCCTTCTTTGCGAGTTTTGGTTGATGTGAAACTCGACGAGGCAGAATAGATTACGAATCGTCTGAACCAACTCAGCATGATGGACGAGAAGAGGTTAGCATCGATTACATTTGGTCATCTGTACCAAAGCCGAATGAAGAAAGCTTATGATAAGAAGGTGCGTCCTAGAAGCTTTCAGACGGGTGATCTCGTCCTGAAGAAGATTCTTCCGCCACACTCCGATCACCGGGGCAAGTGGACTCCGAATTACGAAGGTCCGTATGTCATCAGCAAGGTCTTCTCGGGAGGAGCTTTGTGGTTATCCACGATGGATGGTGAAGATTTTGCATCCCCGGTGAACACGGACGCAGTTAAAAAATACTTTGCTTGAAAGCGACCCGCCGGACAAAAAAAAGAGAGTCCAGGCAAAAAAGGGGCATCCCGGCGAACCAAAAACAGAATAAAAGGTTCGGGCAAAAAAAGGGGCATCCCCACACACACTTCCTCCCTCATTTGCATTGCATGCACTTTACAGTTAAGCTGATGCTTTGTCTGTTTTGGTGTATCATTGACATGATCCCTTAGGACTCTCATTTCCTTTGATAAGGATTTGATGATAGAATTTTAGGTTGAAACCTATGCATGACAACTTCTAAGAGTTCCCTGTTCAAACCTCAACCATAGGATGAATCCATGGCATGATAATAGTAGGACTTGATAGTCTCCCTCCTAGTTGGGCCTGTTCTCTTCTCATCTCAAAATAGTTTAAGATACAGTAATCATGAATGATTTCTTTCGTACGTTACGAGCCTTAAGCTATTTGAGAAAGGATTGTGGGAGAGTTTCTTTTCCACAGTCTGGATGTTTAGTATGGTACCCTTTGGGTGACATGCGACGTGTAACACCCATTTTAATTATTTAGTCATTTTATTATTATTTTAAATATTATGTGTTGGTGTGCCCTTTGGTGGGGGTGTATTTGGTGATGTTTGGTGGGTGTCCCTAATGTGGGAGGATTATTGGTGGTGTTTTGGTGAATATAATAATATAGTGTATAATATTGATATTGGTGGGAATATTATTATTATTATTATATTTATTATAGTTACTATTGTTATCAACATTATTATTATTTTGGTGAGATAATAATAGGATTATTATTACTATTATTATTATTATTATTATTTTATTAAGTTATTAACATTATTATTATTTTGGTGAGATAATAATAGGATTATTATTACTATTATTATTATTATTTATTATTATTATTATTAAGTTATTATTATTATTGGGATTAGAGAATTAAAATAGAAATGTGAGGGATTAGTAGTTTTACGATACATTGTGAGAAGTTAGAGAAAGTGGAAAAAGAACGATAGAAAGGAGAGAACGGAAAAGGGAACGGAAAAGGGAGCGAAGAACAAAGGAACAGGGGAAAATCAGAATTGGCCAAACCTTGGAGGATTCTTTCATCGATCAACCGATTAACAAGGTAAGGGGGGAGAAACCTGATTGGGAATGGTTTATACATGTATAGGGTAGTAGGGGATTCCTTAACCCCGTAGGAAATTGATCGATATATGATAATATATATTGTTATGTTATGATTGATGATGATTGTTGTTAATTATATAGTAATCGTTAATGAATTGGTGTTTTGGGTTGATTTGGCATATAGGGCATATAGGGTGTTTTACAGTTTTTAGGGAAAGTTCTGTATGGCTTTTGAGGTATCGATAAAGTGTGTAGGTGATGATTTTGGGAATAGGAATTAGAAACCGATTGCTTACGGTAATAGGCAAGATTGGTACTAGAATAGGCTGGGAATCTGAGTTGAGATGATAGGCATAATTTGGCCTAGAATAGTACTGCAGAATTGTGAGGAAACTGATGAATCGCAGCATTCGTTGGGATTCGCCTGGCGAGTGTTGGCGAAGTTTCGCCTGGCGAGTGGAGGCGAGTGTTCGCCTGGCGAGCTGAGGCGAGTGGCAGCGAGTAATTCAGAATTAAGTCCCAGACCTAAAGGGTAGGAACTTCTCCTGGCGAGTGTGGCCAGCGAAGGTTCGCTTGGCGAGTGAATGCTTCGCCTGGCGAATGCACGATAGTGAAATAAGGGATTCGCCAGCAGGTTCGCCTGGCGAATGCCAGCTAACGTAGCAGAACCAGAATGTGATTTTTGTGATGTTTTGGCCTTGAGCTTGGGCTTGTGTGATCCCTTTGGCCTTGATGCACTGTAAGAATGATGATTGTGGGAACTAACTTGTGTACTTGGTGATAATGCATGTTTCCCGTAATAATGACTGGTGGACAATTAGTTGATGTATATGTATGTAGTGATCAGTAGGATCGTGTACCCCCGAGTGGTGGGATATGTTCATATCTTGGTGTTAAAGTATGAACTTGCTTACTATCTGGTTGATTTATATGGTGTTGGTGTAAGTTATATCTGTACATATATGCATTGATGTATGATGATATGATCAGGAGGATCGTGTGCACGTTGAGTGCCTAAATATATTAGTTATGCATTGGTGTATGCATATCATGGTGTTTTGGTGGGATGAATCATGTCTCAGGAGGAGCGTAAGTGATTCATCCGTACTCCTTTGTGGAGAATGGTGGGGGATAGATCATGTCTCAGGAGGAGCGTAAGTGATCTATCCAGGTTCGATTGAATGAACCAACGAGTCGGTACCGCATGCATGGTGTTGAGTTGCATTTTGCATTATAATATGTTATATTGTAATTTGAACAGTAGGTTCGTCATATGGTGTTGTTAGGGGTGAATCTTGGTGTGTTGGTGTGTTGTACTACCTTATTTACATGTATTACATTACCATTATATTTTTGATCATGTTTTCTCACCCCTTTGTTGTTGTTGTGGTCTGTGCTTCTTCAGAAGTACAGATAATCCAGGTGCTTAGCTAGCTTGGATATTGGTGTGATTGTCGAGTCTAGGATGCTCTGATACGTAGCACGGGACTTGGGCGTTCTTATTTGTTTTATGTTGAACTTATATTTTATTTCCCTGTGAACGTATCAAACTTTTATTGAATTTTATTATTTAACATTCCGCTGTATTTGGAGAAAAACCTTTTTATAAGGAAACGTTGTTTTTATGTGATATCCCACTTGGGCGAATTGGAACTCTGATTTTGTTTATTTATAATGTTTATTAATTTAGATGATTTTGGGAAGTGGGGTGTTACAATTGGTATCAGAGCCTGGTCGGTCCGTCCGGCCAGTGTTGTTGAGTCGAGTTGGGTCTGTCCTTATGGATGGAGTTGAATATCTTTTAAACCTGGTGTTGTTGTTTTGAGCAGTATGGCAGGAAGGAACGATGCTGCATTGGCTGCTGCTATGCAAGCAATGGCACAGGCGGTTGCTAATCAGAATCAAACTGCAGATGCCCAATTCAGGAGTTTGGCGCAGTTTCGGAGCAACAAGCCGCCAACGTTCGAAGGGGGAATTCTGGACCCTGAAGTTGCTCAGAAGTGGCTGAAGGCAATTGAAAATATCTTCAGGACTATGGAATGTAGCGATGAACAAAAGGTGAGGTTTGGTACTCACATGCTGGAGGGTGAGGCTGAAGCCTGGTGGGAAAGGTAAGAAATCATCACCATGATTCTTATATAGAGTTAACAAACTCTATCTTAAGGTTCTAGTTGAGGAATACTCCTAAAAAGGGATAGGTCTCTTATACTTAAAGCAAAGTATAATGGCTAAAGGTTCTAACTTAACTAAGTTAGGGTTCAAAGTGACTTAACAAAATCAAAGGGAGGGTAATGAGCTATCTATGACTCAAGGGTCAATAGAGAGACTTTCCTTTGGAAGGGGAAAAGATGAGGCAACTGGATGAGAACTAACAAGTTCCACCACTTGGGGAAATAACTTAACAAATCATAAATATTGAAACATGATGAATATATAAGAGGTATGGTTACAAACCAAGAGCATGCAAGCATATGACAATATCAAGCAAAGATTATAAACAAGGAAAATGATTACCATTAATGTAAACACAAAGATATTACAATGTCTAGAAAGAGGTTCTTACAAAAACCAAATGACATATCTTAACAAAGAATGAGGTAACAACCATAAATAAATATCTTAACAAAGATGAGGTAACAACCAAGAAGTAAATGCAAACAAGTTACAAATTTAGGTAAGCATGTTATAGGTTTGAAGAATGTCAAATGTAACCATATAAGAGCAAAGATCATACATTTGATAACAATCAAATGCAAATAAACAAGCAAACAATGTCACAACCAAGCAAGTAAGTATTTCAATGCTTTATGAGGAATTCCACTAGTTCAAGGAAACAACCATAAATGAAGCAAATCCTAATATACTAAGTTCTAACAAGACTCAAAAGAGTGAGGAATAAAATAAAAAGTAAAATCAAGAAGTCGCAACATCTAGGGATAACATGGTTCACAAACATGCAAACTGTAAAGATAAGTCAAACATATGCTTACAAGAAAATATGGAGATGCAATAGTCAAGCACACAAAGGAAATAACAAAGCAAGTTCAGATCAATTTCAATTTAAACTCAAAGAAAATGAAATCAAAAGTTTTTGAAATGAAGATTGAAAGATAGGAGGGTAAAAACCTTAAAATGGAACACAACTTCCTTAAAATATAAAGTATTTCTAAAAGATGAATTTTAGAATTATTTAAATACTACATGGAAATAGTTTACAACACAAGAAGTTAGCAAAAAGAACCAATCAAAAATGATAAAAATTGGTCAAGTTGTGTTAAATTGAAGTTTTAAGAAAAATCAGATAAATTAGTAATTAAAAAATAGGAAAGTGTCTCATCCAAGGCTTGAACTTAATACCTTGATATCACAATCCCAAAACTTATCCAAGTCTACCACCATGCGCATGTGGTCATTGAATGGAAAACAAAAATAAAATATTGAAAATGCTGAAAATAGATAAAATGCTAAAGATTTACCCTCACTGAGGGTCGAACACGGGACACAAGGCACAACAAGGTACATGAACACAAGGCAATAACCTATGGGGTGGTGATACATCCAATGTATCAAGCCACCCCATTGAATCTTATACCTATCAAGGAAAATTTATGGGCAACATCCAAGGCAACTCAAAGCAAAACTTGTCAAAAATGATTTCATTCTAAATCAGTCAAAACTCAACCTTTTTTAGTGAAATTTAAATCAAAACCACTTGCTTTTCTAAGAGGAATAAGATGGTGTCAATCAAAACTCCAAATAATACACACACACACCGAGATTCGAATGAACATGCAAAAATAAGTTTGAGATGCATTTGGGAGTTTAATGGATCAAAACTGGTGAGTTCAAATCCCAACCAAAGTTTGCACATGTTTGGAATGAACTACTTATGATTATGCTCAAGGAGATGAGCTTAGTTTCTCACTGAATCATGAAGTGACAAAGCAAGTTGCAATTTATGGAAGTGGTTTAGAATAAGCTTTGTGTCTAAACAATGTCAAAACAATGGTTTATGACAACAACTTGTATTAATTCAAATTGCAAACAGGCCATGAACCTAACATACATGAATTGCAATAGCCTAAAAGGAAGCTTGATGGTATTAGAATTTTACAAAATCAATGCATCAATAAATTCACCAACAGCTTTGACAGCTAGTATAAACCTATGCATAAACTTCTCAAACCAAACTAACTTAATTAGACAGCCATGCCAAGAGTCTAACCTATATGTACTCTAAAAGATCAATTGGAAATATGATAAGAATTCCAGGTTTGAAAAAAAAACTCCCAATCAATCTAGGCAACAAGTAAAGTATGATATCAACATCTTTAATATGTCAACAAAGTTTGAAACTCAGTATGTTTTCCAAAAATGCAAGCATTAGTGCCATACTTAAAATTGACAAAAGAAGTTTGGCAACAGATGCAGCAGCAAATTGTTGATTACCAAGCTCAGTTCCAAACAAACCCTTCAAATGAAAATCACAACATGACCAAACTTCTAATATGAGAATTTAATTTTGATAACAACCAGGTATGATGAGTTGACAAACTCAAACCTCAAAGACAATCATTGGCAACATGGTTACATTGTCAAAGCCTCAAATCATTCCATCAAACTAACTCACAACATGAAGTCACAATTCAACTAATCAAACAAGGAAACTAACTTAGAACTGAGCAGTACCATAAATCTTGACATTACAATACCAAGTCAAGAATATTGTACACTCATGCAAATAGTCAATAACTTAAAGCATGTCATCATGAGCTGACAGATCCAAGCTCAAGACATCTCTAATAGCACAGCAATGAACTTCAATCATAGCATCACTTAACTCGATCAACAAACTAATTTGTGTATATGGTAGAACAGTGGTTAAATCCCTAACAAGTTTAGCTATGAGAAAATAGTTTTGGAAGCAACAAACATAAGCTTTTAAAATTAACAAGACCACATATAAAAATATCAATTCAATACTTAAATGAAAGTTAAAAAATTTCCTCTTAGTAACACACACAAGTCTAAGTCAGCAGTAGTCATGAGCTTACTAATACAACATTCAAGATAGTTTTGACAACATAGTCACCATTTAAACATAACAATGTTTAATCCATAAACCAATCAATACATACATGATCCATATTAATGAGTAAGTTAAAAATTACATACCTCTTGTAGTCTTCCCACAATAACATAGCTGCAAGAACAAGACCTTCCTCCTTTGAGCAAGCTTGTGAATGTTGGTTCTTCTTGAAGAAACAAAAGAATCTTTAAGACAATTTGAGTAGGTAGATTTCCAGTTGTTGTTTAAAGTTACGGACATTTAGTATGACCAAAATAGAGTGTGTTCAAAGTGTCACAATGGTGGAAATTGATATATGTAGTGAATTGGTCCATTTCATAAATAAAAGTCAAACTATTGTGTGTGGGAAGTTGACTTTTTTATCTATGGTTCTTTGATGAAACTAATGCTTGGATGGTTTATATGGTGGTTATATGGCTAGAAGTGATGTTGGTGTGAAACTTGCCAGAAGACAAATTTGGTGATTTTGTGGTTTTCTTCACTTACAAGCAAAGATTGTGAGAATGAGAGCTATGTTTCTCTTGGGTTTTTTTTAGAGCTCTGGTGTGTTTGATATCATGATATGGATCCTCTATTTATAGGCCAAGTGAGAGGTTGAGGCAGATTTGTCCAAGTGGTATTAGTGAAAATATCTCATGAATCTAGGTGATGGTTTGCTCTGCTGGTTTTGCTTGTCCCAAGGTGCATAGACCTATAAAACCATCCAGCAATGATCTATGAGGAGTGGTCTTAGAGTTCACAAGGACACCCTCCATGCTGCAGCCATCAATACTCTCTCTCATGGTGTACCTTTTGTACTTTTCTTTATTATACTAATGGATTATGGATGAATCTTTGGATTTGCTTGGTTTCTTTTCTGATATAGTTCATTGAACCCTCTAACACATCATATCAGATGTCTTTCCATAGTTAGAAATGAAGCGCAGAGTTGGAAATCAAGTTTATGTTGAGTTTTAGCATGATGACAATCAAGTGTTTAGGCCCAGCTTGTCCAATTCGAAACTCTCAGCTCACAAGGGCTATGGAGGATTTCTTGTACTTTTTTTGGAAAGCCCTCATTATTCCCTACAACTTTCATGTTTATTTAATTTTCAAATTCCAAGTGGAACTAGGTCAAAAAATCCCTCAAAGTTGGCTGAAAACATGTCTAAAAATGTCAAAAAATTAGAATTTTTAAAGGGTTTTCTCCCTCTTGTGATGATTTTGACTAGAACTCAAAATCTATGAATTTTTTACCCATGGGTCACCTTTGCACTTTTGTAGGGCTTGCCTAGACCTTTACAACAAGCTTTGAACCACCTCATTTGGATGTGTGGTTAGGAAGTTATGGTCTTGCCCCTTTCAAAGGAAAGTCTCTCTATTGACCCTTGGAAGTTATCAATCTTGGTACTGATGATGTCAAAAAGGAAGTCAATATTGGGGCATACCTCGCTAAGCATATACACTCAGAGTTGCTCATTGAAAAGTATGTTGATATTTTTTCATGGTCTTATCAAGATATGTCTGGGTTGGAGACCAATATCGTTGAACATCACTTGCCACTCAAGCCTGAAAATCTTCATATCAAGTAGAAACTCAGAAGGATCAGACCCGACATGGCACTTAAAATCATAGAAGAGGTAAAGAAGCAGTTTGACGCTGGGTTCCTAGCCACTTTCGAATATCCTGAATGGATTGCTACCATTGCGTAGTTCCAAAGAAAGATGGGAAAGTAAGAATGTGTGTACATTATCGAGATCTTAATAAGGAAAGCCCAAAAGATGATTTCCCTTTGCCTTATATTGATTTTTTGGTAGACAACACTGCACAGTTCTCTGTCTTTTCATTTATGGACGGATTCTCAGGATATAATCAGATCAAGATGTCCCCATCTGACATGGAAAAAACTACTTTCATCATGCCTTAGGGTACATATTATTATAAACTCATGCCATTTGGTCTGAAGAATGCGGGGGTAACATACCAATGTGCCATGACAACCCTCTTTCTAGATATGATCCATAAAGATATTGAGTTTACATGGACAATATGATTGCTAAATCAAGAACTGAAGATGATCATTTGGACCATCTGAATAAGTTGTTTGACAAACTCCGAATGTTCAGACTGCGGTTGCATCCTGCAAAGCGTACCTTTGGAGTTCGATCTGGTAAACGGTTGGGCTTCATTGTAAGTTAGAAGGACATTGAAGTTGATCTTGACAAGGTTCGGGAAATTCAAAACATGACGCCTCCCAAAACAGAAAAAGAAGTCCGTGGCTTTCTGGGCCGACTTAATTACATTTCTAGATTCATTTCTCATCTGACGGCTATTTACGAACCAATATTCAAATTGCTAAGAAAAAATCAATTAGTTGAATGGAAAAATGATTGTCAAGAAGCTTTTGACAAAATAAAAAAATATTTAAAACAACCACCGATCTTAGTACCTCTTGTTCCTGTAGGCCTTTAATTATATATCTCACTATTCTCGATGAATCAATGGGATGTGTATTGGGTCAACATGACGACACTGGCAGAAAAGAACATGCAATTTACTATCTGAGCCAGAAGTTCAATGATTGTGAGATCAAATACTCACTATTGGAGAAAACTTGTTGTGCTCTAACTTGGGTTGCTCGACCCCTGAGACAATATATGATTTGCCATACTACTTTATTGATATCCAAAATGGATCAGATAAAGTACATTTTTGAGAAGCCTGTTGTCTCTGGACGAATTGCTCGGTGGAAAATGCTGTTAACTGAGCTCGATGGTGCTAAAGGTCGTGGAATTGATGTTGTCCTCATCTCTCCGACAGGTTTTCATCCCTTCACTGCTAGATTATGCTTTGAATGCACCAGCAATATGGTTGAATACAAAGCATGTATTTATGGTATTGAAGCAACAATTGACATGAGAATCAAGTTTCTTAAGGTCTATAATGATTCTGCTCTGGTGATTGGCCAAGTTAGAGGAAACTTTGTGACTCGGGATTCCAAGCTAGTTCCGTACCAAAAGCACATCGTGAAATTGATTTCCTATTTTGATGAAATCTCTTTTCATCATATTCTTAGGGATGAAAATCAACTAGATAATGGTCTTGCCACCCTGACATCCATGTTTAAATTCAAGTGGAAGAACGAAGTTCCTTCTATCCGCATTTACCAATTGAACAAACCAACACACTGCTTAGCAAACGAAGGAGAGTCTGATGACAAGCCTTGGTTTTACTATATGAAAAGATATTTGGAAAAACAGGAATATCCCAAGGGTATCACTATCACTAACAAGAAAGCTCTCAGACGGCTCTGCGCTAAGTTTTTCTTGAGTGGTGGTGTATTATACAAGAGGAATTATAATTTTGTGTTGCTTAGATGCGTGGATTGACACGAAGCAGACACAATCATAAGGTCCATACATGAAGGCTGTGAGGGTGTACATGCCAAAGGGCCTGCCATGGCTAAAAGGATCCTTCAAGCTGGGTATTACTGGACGACAATGGAGGTAGATTGTTACAACTTTGCCAAAAGATGTCATAAAAGCCAGATATACTGTGACAAGATCCATGTGCCACCAACTCCAATGAATGTTCTGACTTCTCCTTGGCCCTTCTCTGTGTTGGGTATTGATATGATTAGAATGATCGAGTCAAATGCTTCCAACGGTCATTGCTTCATTCTAGTTGATATCAACTATTTCACCAAGTGGGTTGAAGTTGCTTCTTATGCAAATGTTACATGAAAAGTGGTTGCTAGATTTATCAAGAAAGAGATAATTTATCGCTATGGTATTCCTAGAAGTATTATTATTGACAACACCAACAACCTGAACAACAAGATGATGAAAGAGTTGCGTCAAGAATTTAAGATCAAGCATCATTATTCTTCACCATATCGGCCCAAGATGAATAATTTCGTCGAAGTAGCAAACAAAAATATCAAGAGGATTGTCCAGAAGATGGTCAAAATTGATAAGGATTAACATGAAATGCTTCCCTTTGCATTACATGGCTACAAAACTTCAGTTCGTACTTCCACTAGGGCTACTCTGTATTCACTTGTGCATGGTATGAAGCTTGTTCTACCTATTGAGGTTGAGATTCCTTCACTCAGAGTCATCATAGAACCAGATCTTGATGAAGCTGAATGGGTCCAATCCAGATACAACCAGCTGAATCTCATCGAAGAAAAGCGCCTAACAGCCCTTTGCCACAATCAATTGTATCAGAGGCGTATTATGCGAGATTTTGACAAGAAAGTTCTCCCTCGAGCATTCCACGTAGGCGAACTCGTGCTCAAGAGGTATTCTCATGTTCACTCAGATCCACACGGAAAGTGGGCTCCCAACTATGAAGGGCCCTTTGTTGTCAAGAAATCCTTCTCAGACGGAGCCCTGATCTTCACCACCATGGATGGGGAGGAGTTTCCACTACCAGTGAACTCCGACGTAGTCAAAAAATATTACGCCTAAATAAATGGATAAAGAGCCTGCTAGATTGGCATCCGCAAGGGCAAGCTAAACAAAAATGGGCGTCCCGATGGTCCAAAAAAATGTCCATGCAAAAGTTACGGACAAAAAAAAATAAAATAATAACCCGCTGAGTTGAAAACCCGAAAGGGCGAATAAGGAAAAAATGGGTATCTCGGTGGACGAAAAAAAAAAGAAAATGTCCAGGAAAAATTAGGGATAAAGGCATTTGACTGTGAACACTTGAGCCTATCTTCATCATAATTGGATCTCAAACGGTAAATGATCAACTATATCATCATCAACAGACGCACAATGTTGAAACCAGGACTTACGGTGGATAGTGGCCAATGTTGTAATCAATGCAAAAAAACAAATTTGCCATTGCCATTTAATTTGTTTTTCAATTTATTGTAAATCTCCTCATCAAGGATTTTTGCGTCCTTGTACACATCTTATGTACTAACATTTTATATTCAATAAAATTCATTCTTTGATTTCTCATTTGTCTCTTTTCAGTATTTTGTTTGCAAAATAAATGGTTATTTGTGATCACATAATACTATAAAGTGTTGAGAAGAATAAAAAGCTAAAATCAACCAGGAAAGCATTATGCATTACATGCTTTACCGAAAATCCTTAAGGGATGATCTGTGATTTTCATTGCATGATTGATCCCCAGCTGATACATGTTTGATTCTTTGGAAAGTTTATTTACCTTTCCTTTCTCCAATAGAGCCATAATTTCACCAATAGGTATCAGTATGGTTCTTGGGAAGGGTTGTTTACCTTTCATTTCCCCAACCGAACTGTAATTTCCCCAAGCAGAGGCACGTGTGTTCTTTCCCTAGCAAGAGCGGGATTTCTCGTAGCATCCTCAGCAGATTGAAGCTATCATTTCCCAGCAGCATTGGTGTTTCAGTTCTCTTTTGTCTCATGCAGTAGAATCATCCTGGCCTTGTTCTTCCCCAAAAAGAGTTGGTTATTTGAAGATCGCCCATGATTCCTTCATTCCCCAGCCAGAGTCAGTTACAGTTGAAAGATATCTTCATCCCCAACAGCAGTATCGGTATATCCTGGACGTTTGAGTTCTCTAAGCTCTTTCCCCAGCAGCATCATCATCATCCGTGGAGTTTCTTTTCTCCAGCTGAGGATGTCGAGTTCATTTTGCTACAATATCTTCCTATCTGCAAAACAACATCTCAATATTTACCGTTGCACAACATGTTATCAAACATAATGTAAGATTAGTATCATAACATATGTATCAAGCATATTCCCTTTAGCCTGACTTATCTCCCCAGCGGATCTCAGCCAAACTTTTTTCTCAAACAAATCACTACATTTTTCACCATACCTTTCTTTTGTCGCCGTCGGCTAAACTTTCGAGCTACTCTTTTATTTAATCTCATTCCACCTTGAATAATCAAAAAGTTGGCGCAATTCGAGCATTCAGGTCCAAGAAGATTAAATAAGGGCAACTGTCGTAACCCGAAATTTGACCTTCCCTTTTGGCCTTTTGCATAAGCATGTGCATTCACATTGCTGGAATACACATTCACACTTTTTCTCTGTGATTTTTGTTGCAGGAACATTCCGATTTACCAAGCCTGATTAATCACATTCTCACAAAGACATCACATCATCATTACAAGCTCAAAACAAGGGTTTCTATGCCTATTCATCAAAGAAAAAGGTCGAAAATTGGAAACGTGGCCACAGTATCATTTTGCAAGCAAATTGGGCAAATTTTGCCTGTGGTAATCAATTACCACTTTGCTAGGCAAAATAGCGTAATCAATTACCTTGTGCAAAAATGTCGTTTTTACTGCAATTTCTTTGACATCAACTTACACTCTACTATTTTGGGGTCTACTTGGTTCTAGAATTGTGTGGAACATTCTAGACATCTCTACACAGTTCAAGACCATTCAAGACACTTCAAAGCATATACTTCAATACATCAATTTGAATTGAGACTACCATGAGACTTCATTTGCAAGCATGCGAACCCTTTGATTTAAACTTGGATTGGGATTGCTACCGAGTCAACTACCTAACTAACTGAGTTAACCACAAACTCAGTAAGTTGAGTCCAACTAACTCCAAGGATAATTCCAAAGCTACATCCAAAGCTCACTCCGAATCTAGTAACTCCGAAGGAAAACTCTATATAAGAAAATCATCACCATTTCACAAAAGGGGAAGGGGGGGGGGGGGGGCTCAATCATTTTCTCAATTTCTACGTTCTTCACTCTCAGTTCTCTCACATTCTATATGAATTTTCTGCAATTTTTTTCTCACATTCATCTTCACCTTCTTCCCAAAACCTCACTAAAGCTCAAATTCACCATTAAAGAGTAGTAACTTCCACATTGGAAGTGCTTTTCTCTTGAGCTTAACCATCACCGTATTGCAACTATACTTGATTTTCTGGATTTTTATTGGCTTTTTATTCATCTCAAGTGATTACTTCAGGCTTATTCGGTGCAATTTCGTATTTGGAGATTTCGTCGCAATTTGCTCAGTTTCGCTACGGTTCGGTTGCAAATTTTGATTTCTCTAGTTTTCTTTGATCTTTCTCATCACATATCAATAAAAATAACATCTGAGGCAAATATCAGCCTTGTATGTTGGTTATCCTTTGCTTGATTTACTATTTTGACTACTTTCACGCGTTTATGATGTACTTCGATAGTTTTTCGGTGTTGATTAATCATGTGATTGTTTGATCTTTGATCTTTATGTTTAATGCTTTCAATTGATGTTTAATTGATGTCTAATTGATTTTGAACTTAATTTTTTGTGCACAAATGTTAACCATACCATATGGATGATTGGATAAGTGTTTTGGTTGCTAAAAGTGATTTGTGATAAGCTGTTTTTGCCACTGTTACAGTGGTAATCGGTTACCTATATAAGGGTAATCGATTACCTTGCATAATTTTCACGTGGATTTGCAAATTTTAAGCAGGTAACCGATTACCTGTAGGTGGTAATCGATTACCACTGTAGCAGAATGCCATTTTTGCCTATTTTCAAGCTTGTTTGCTATTCTTTCATCATTTAACTTCCATAGCTTGATATGCTTGATATTTAGGATTGTTTTATGAGATGTTTAACTTTTGTTGGATGCTTGTACGAAAACTTTCAATGTGCGATTTATCGATACTTGATTATTTGCATTTTGCACCACTTGTATAATTATGGGATGAAAATTTAACACCTTGACTACAACTTTCATAAACAAGCACAACTCATACTCAAACATGGCCTCCATTACTAGAGGACATCAATGTCATCAATAAACACCCTAAATATTAACTAAAATGGAAGAATTAAAGACATGAAGAATGTCTAACGGAGGAGCTCCGCTGGCCCTTCAAACACGATCTGAACTTAGGAGAAACTCCACAGAACGAATCCTTATGCTTCCAAGATGATGAACCAGGTCTCAAGTTACACCCAAACTTGAAGAAAATTTGAGTTTCAAAGGAGAGAAAATTTGAGAAGAAAAGAGCTTTAAGGTTCTGAACTCGTCCAAAATGAAGTGGCCTCTCATCCTCTATGGTTTTTTCTTTATATATGACGACTATGGTGTGTTTAAAAGCAACATTTACTGAGGTTTAGTAGTGGTTAAAGATTTTTGTGAAAATTTTGAAATGGAGAGTGAGTGTGGGTGGTGGTACGCATGGCATATGGTTTTGTTGTTATTTAGTGGTTTTGGTGAGTGGTGAGAAGGATCAGAACGGAGATGGTGAAGGAACAATCTTGCTATGCAAGTTTTTGGGTGTTTTTTTCATTTTGCTTCTTTTGGAAAATTGTTTCAAAAATGAATGCATGAAGTATAAATGAGGTTTGATTAATTTTGGCAATGTTTAATGACACAAGAATGAATCATGCGCATGAAAATGAGCCAAGGATGTGCTGCAAAACCTTGATCCAAAACCTTGGCCAAAATCCAAAATAAGTCATGCTTGAAAACAACTCCACCTAGCCAACTTGAAACCATTGTAACTTGAGAAATAAACGTCCATTTGGTGAGATCTTGAGCTCAATGGAAAATAGAAAGATAAGTGAATAAAAATCATGTTGATGGCAACTTGAAACAAGCCGTGTTTGATCATGAAAAAATGGTTTGAAAGTCATTCCCTAAAAACTGTCCCAAATGACTTAGAAAAAAGATAAGTGATGAACCTTTGACATCATTGAACTTCAACTTTGAAGCCACACAACATGAGGAGTTTTGATCCAATGAATGAGTTCTAGTAATGGATAGAAAGCTTGAAGAATGATCTTCAGCTTTCAAGTTGGAGGAAAATATATTTGAAGCTTGTATCACCATGAAATATGGGCTTGAAAACATGTATCTCAAACTGAATTTCTATACTTAGAAAAATTTCTAAGTGTTGAAATGATAAAACCTCATTTTTCTCAACTTTAGCTCTCCATATCTCTCAAACTATGGATATTTTGGACTTGCTTTCTTCTACAAACTTGTAGTTCATGATGTCCTATTTAATTTGATAACAAGTTTTCTCCCATGGATCAAGGATGAGAAAGTTATGGATGTTGCAAGATGGCTAGAATTAGGGTTTTCTACACTTTGAAAATATTTCACAAAAACCATAATTTAATCAAAGTCTTGATTTTATGTTTCTCCTTAACTTTTCTTGTTCCAAACACATGAGAACACTTGAGGAAATTTAGTATACCTGATCGGTAAAATAGTAAGTGTACTATTTTGCCGATTGTATTTAAAATAAGGGATTTATCCCTAGTATCGATCTCGAGGACTACGTTAGGCAATATACGCGTAACTTAAATTCAATCAAACTAAAATCAATTGGGGTTTTTAGATTAGGTTTGAATATGAGAAAATACAATATTTAAAATAAAGCAAACTAATGAATAAAATTCAACAAGATATGAGGGCATACTAGGGGCAGTGTATGAATTGCCTTGCAAAAATATCAATCCTTATTTCTTAAACATAACCATAATTTAATCAAGTTCTTGGTTGCTAATTTTGTTCACTCCTAAAGCCTTAGTGAGAAAACCTTTAAAATCATAATCAATTTACTATGTCCATAGATAATCAATTTGAAATCAAGCATTGAAAATAGTTTCAGCAGTATTCAAGTGCAACATGGTAATCCCAGTCCTAGGAAATATCTACTGAGGCATTATTGATCAAATTATGTTAACAATGGTTTTTCCGACCTAAGGTTAACCATAAAACTAATTCAATTTGTCCGATTGAAAAAGTTATAAAACGATTGAACAATAAAACTTGATTAATAAAATAAGTGCTTATGTCATTCACATGAAAATAATATCAATACAATAGCAATTCAGAGACACCCCCTAGCATTGGAGGGTTTAGCCTCTCATAATAATAAAATTAAAGTCAACAACTAGATTTAACATTACAAGAATATTTGGGGATTACTTTGCTCTTCAATTGCTCTAGCCCTTGAAAACCTTACGTTCTCCCTTTGTTCTTGGCCACTCAATCCTTCTCGTCAAATTCTTCTCTTGTCCAAAAAGTTTAAAAGTCCTTTTTTCCTAGTCCACATGTGTCTTAAATATTAACAGATCCAATATAGAAGTCAGGAAATATTGAAAATATCCTCAGGGGTCAAAACAATCAAATATGATAGGAAATTGGGGAATGACACGCCCAAGCTAACACGGGCCGTGTCAGCTGACACGGGCAGCCGTGTTGGCTCCTTGTTCCAGCGATCACATAAATCACCATGCTAGACTTACTGACACGGGCACCCATGTCAGCCCCCTACTTTCTCCTCTAACATGGCCTCATAGATCCTCTCCTAACACGGCCCGTGTCAGGCCTTTGAATTGCTTGAAAAACTCCTCTGATTTTTCTCGAATTTCCTATTTCTTCGCTAGAGTCCTTTACCTTTTTCTGTATGGACCCAAAATCATCAAGACCAATACCAAACGCGTAAAATGCACCAAATATAACAAAATCACTAGAAAAACATACGACCCGAGAAAAACATGAAGACAGTAAATTTTATTCAAAAACAATAAAAAAAACTAACATAAACATTACCGATTCATGGATTAGATATTGAATAATTGTAGGAAATAACATAGAAATGGTGACCGATCACAACCCCAAACTTAGCTCATTGCTTGTCCTCAAGCAATGCTTTGAGATAGCATTCAATTTCACCCCAATTTCAAAATCAATTTACCACAACACTACTGATGTCTTTCGCAACTATCGTTTCACTTTTCCGTTATGTTTCCTGCTTCCCTATCTGAACTCTTTGCTGCACTTCCACATCAAAGCATTTTTTCACGTGTCACCTTTTTCAAATCCTCACCAATGTCTCTCCTGGTTAAAGTGTTTACACTCAAAGCAGATTATGCAAAATCAACTCATAAACTTGAATACCATCTATCTAAATAACACACACATACACACCTTTCAAGGTCTTTTATGGTTGTAATGGGGCTAAGGGTCACGGTGGGATAAACAAACAAGAAAAAAAGAAAAACAAAGGGTTATGGTTCAGAGTCGGTGTCGTCAGTTCCTCTGTGTAATTTGCACTGATTAGGGGCATTCGATACCTTTTTTTATTGGAATTGATTAGTTTCTACTCACATGCTTTTCTTGAGCATGAATTCTTGATTTTTCAAACTAACTATTTTCTTTCTTTTTCTAAGTAGGTGTTTCATTATTCTTATTATTTTTCTTTCTTTCTTTTTTTTTCTTTTTCTCTGCACCTACTCACTTCTTTTTGCTATTACTATGCCAAACTTAGAATAGGGTGAGGAAAATGTTTAGGCTACGGGTTCACATGACAAGGTTATAAACAACAAAGGGGAAAAAGGCTCAACTGTGGTTAGCAAGGGGTAAAACATACAGGGTGTCTAGAAAGGCTTTGGGTTAACACAAAAAAATTGCCTCGGTGCATATAAGTGTGTGGTGAAATTTAAATAGTCAGTACGCAAGCTTTGAGTGATAGAGACATACCTGCATCTCTCTCATTATGATTAAAGTGTATGGATTTTTGCTTCTCACCATGTTTTGGTCTAGCTCGACAGGTTCCAAAATGCTTCTTAGCATGGTGCAAATTCCTATCCAGCTTGGGTGCACAGTATATGAAATGGTCCGATGTCACAGAGTTGTGTCCAACATAGTGCTCAACGGTGTCAACCTTTTGGGGCTTCCTGGAGAACCAATTTGGGTTGCATCTTCTCATTTACTACTACCTGTCCCATTTCTGAAACAACATCCACCTACGAATCTGTAACCAACACAATATAAACATACCCAAATCAAAGTAACTATGAATAACAATTAATGAAAATAACACAAACAAATAAAAATACTGAAAACCAACAAAAAATCCCCCACACTTGAACCAAACATTGACCTTAATGTTTCAATACAAGTGAGAAAGGGAAACTCACAGGGCCTCAGTGCGGAGGAGGGAATCATAACACCATTTGTTGCATCATGGCATGCATTTCATCCATGATCGCCCATTAACAAGCTTGTTGTTCTCCCTGTCGGGTTTGCTCCGCCCGAAGATACCCTATTTCACCATGCACCCACGACCAGTTATCTTCAGTTGTTGAAGAGGTTCTAGTACCTGCATAGGTGGGTCCCTCCTTAGACGAAAGAAACTGCTCATGTTCTGGGAGATCCTCCTCTTCATGCTCACCTGCACACATAGGGTCAACATGGTACTTGTTCTCATCTTGGACGGTACTATCATAAATCTAATTATTAAGATCAACTATACTAACTCTATCAAGATCAGGGAGGGAAATAACAAACCCGTTTAGACTCACAACATCATAATGAGTAGGGGCAACAGAAATCATGCCATGTTGGACAAGGGCGGCCATACTAGTCTATTCTTACCTGCTACGGGTGCATCACCCAATGCGATAGGATCATAGTCGAAATTCTCAGCTATTTGTGTTATCATTCCACTGACAGATATTCCTTCCTGTGTTGCTCTGCCTACTCCACCTAGATAATCTGCTGCAAAAGTAGCCACACTTACCATCTCGGAATTTTCTGTAACATAAAGGAAGAATAACTGCCTCTGAGTAGCATCTCCGATATTGTCTCCCCTACCAAACAAAGTGTATTCCAAGCCCTTCTGCACATACCTAAAATGTGGATTCTGGATCCCTGACGCCTTGGCACCCTTTGAGATATAATCAGACTTACCAGTAATGGCCGTCCAAAATGCTTTCGCATCGAAATTATTCGGGACAGCTCTGAGGCCATAAAGTGAGAGTCAGAGGAATTTCATTGAGCCATACAAATATCTCATTGTGCCTGTCCATCTTTTCATTAAATGAAAGTCAATAGTACTTAAAAACTCCAATGTTATGTGCTCATAAGTTGGAGCTTCAAAGTGAATAAATTCCAACATACCAAGACTATGAAACATTCTATGAATTTCAATATTCAACCCCAGCTCATACACAATTTTGTTACAAATGTACCTGGTCGGCGTTATTTTATGCTTGACGTGGCATGTGTAGCGTTTTTCATGTTCTGGATTGTCGAAAATGATGTCGTGCGCGTTAGGGGTCTGACTGGCTCATTTCCTCGGCCTTAAAGTTTCTGTTTCCGGCTGTTTCCCTTTAACCACACGTATGGAGGAATTCTTATTTGTGTACCTGAAACACAGAGAAAATCAAGAAAACAAATTATAAGGTTAGGGGAAAAAATGTGGTACAATGTAGAGGACAAAGAGAGGAACAATTTTTATGAAGGTGGGATAGTGTTTTGGTCTACGGATTATAGAAAAATTGAAACTTTTTGGTGGTATGGTTATGGATTTTTGGAGAATTTGAGAAGAATGGAGGTAGAAGATGAAAGGTGACGGGAAATAATGAGGAAAATCTGAAATAATGAGGTTTAATTGGGTGGTTAAGAGGTGGGATTCCTGTGGGATCCGCCAAGCCTAAAAGAGAAAATTTGAAAAAAATTGTTCAGCATGCCTGACATGGGCGCCCGTGTCAGGATGTTTTTTATCCACCTCTTTCGTGCCACAAACTACTTTCCCCGATAGGCCTGACATGGGTCGTGTCAGCTGTCACGGGCAGCCGTGTTAGCCTACTGGAATCCTTCCTTTTTCCATTTATTTTTCACCAAGTCTCATGGCCTGACACGAGCAATGTCCGGTGACACGGGCGGCCGTGTTAGGTCCCTGTTTTCACATAAAAAATTTCCCCTTTTTTGCCTGTTTTCCGATTTTTCTCAGGTCCGCTTAGTTTTTCATTTATATGCTCAAACATCCTGCTCCTTGGGGAGACTTCACTCTATTGTGAGTGCTCTGCACAAACCTAACAATCCTACAAAAACAAAAAGAAAAATAAAGCGTTAAACTTAAACGTGTGGGTTGCCTCCCACGAAGCCCTTCTTTTAGCGTCACATGGCTTGACGCTCGTTCATCTTATCATGTAAGATAAACATCTTCGATCCGACCATCCTCTTGGCCTTGGTAGTAAGGCTTAAGCCTCTATCCATTGACCTTGAAGGTGTCTCCATTAGCTTGTTTTTTAGTTCGATTTCTCCATGCGAAAACACCTTATTCACCATAAACGGTCCTTACCATCTAGACCGTAACTTTTCGGGGAACAACTTTAACCTGGAATTAAACAGCAAAACTATCTGGCCCTCCCAAAATTCCTTTTTCTGGATCTTCTGATCATGCCAAAAAAAATTTTTCTTTATAAATTTTGGCATTCTCATATGCCTAGTTCCTAAACTCTTTTAACTCATGAAGTTGAAGAGTTCGGGATTCACCACCTTTCAAAAGATCACAGTTCAGGAACTTGGAAGCCCAAAAGGCCTTGTGCTCGAGTTCGAGCGGCAAATGACATGACTTACCATAAACTAATTGATAAGGGGACATACCTATAGGTGTTTTGAATGTTGTTCTGTATGCCCACAATGCATCATCCAGCTTCACTGACCAATGTTTTTGAGAAGCACTAACAGTCTTTTCAAGGATTTGTTTTATTTGTCTGTTAGACACTTCAACTTTCCCACTCGTCTGCGGATGATACGGAGTGGCAATCTTATGCTTCACATTATACTTCCTCAACACGTTTTCCATCAACTTATTCAAAAAATGAATGCCTTCATCACTGATTAAAGCTCTTGGTACTCCAAACCTAGAGAAGATGTTGTGCTTAAGGAAGTGCACCACCACTTTAGCATCATTTTTGGGTAACGCTATAGCTTCCACCCACTTGGACACATAGTCGACAGCGACCAAAATATAGTTTTTGACAAAGGATGGTGGGAAAGGTCCCATGAAGTCTATATCCCATACGTCAAACAATTCTAGATGTTGTCGCAACTGCGAAAAAAGGGTCGGCAAACAAACAGAACAATCGCCACCGAATGTTATTTATCCCAAAGAGAGGGAAAGGAAACGATCGAAGAAAACCTTAGAAAAAGGGAAAGACAAGGTCATCGCAACCAAATCTTGGGTTCGGGAGTCAGTTACGCAAGGGGAAGGTATGCGCACCCCTCACGTTCGTTGTAATCAACGGGATCCACGATTGTTGTCTAATCTACGGGTGAAAGCTATCTAATGCTACTGCTAAGCGGGGGTGAAGATAACAAACAGACTCAGTAGGAAATCGCCGCTCTATGCCTACATAATCCCTCGTGCAATGGGAAAGTCAGAATCAACGTAGTTCAGAAAACTACGGGTGATGGAGGGGAGGTTGCTCGTGAAGAAATCATCCTCTTGTGCCTACGTATCCTCATCTGGTATGAGAAATCAGAGCAAACGTAGTTCGGGAAACTACGAAGAAAGGTTGGTTCAAGTGTTTATTATGAGTAATGTTACGTTTCAATTCCAGCAGTTAGGGACGATGCCTGTTTGCGGTAGAACGGAAATGTAACATACTCTTTTTGAAAATTTGGTTTGAAACAATCTCGAAGGATAAAAAGATTTTATTTTGTTTGTGCTTTTTAGAAGAAGTGAATTGAGTTAGTATGAAACTCATGTTGCACTAAAGACTATGACATAAGAGCGAATCGTCACATATCGCCCAAAGGGCATACGCTAAACACTCTAGACAATGTGAGAAGAGACCTCCCACTTATCATTTATCATGTACTGAAGGCTCGTAGCGTACAACACTCGTCATTCTTTATTAAGTGTCTTAAAGAGTTCTGAGATGAGAAAAGAAGACACAAGACTCTAAAGGGAACTATAAACCCTAATGTTATCATTCAAAGTGATTCTAAAGTTGGGATGAAAAGGGATACTACCTAATGTTATCATGAAAAGTATTGAAATCCTAATGTCTCTCCTACTCACATCTTAAACAGAGGGACTAGGAATCCTAAGGAATAATGTGAACAAGCACAAGTAAACACAATACTAAATTAATCACAGATGAAAATGAAATGAAATACTTAAACAAGTCTATGCAAAATGGAAAGAGATATGAAATGCAAACATGGAACAATGCAACAAGACCAACATATGTCACAAAGATGGAAGACTTAAACAAGTCAAGAAATATGAGAGGAAATGAGGTAAGCAAGCTCCTACAATCAAATACCATCAATCATCACAAGAGGAAAGGTGCTAACACTAAAAAGCACAATCAAGGAAGTGAGGGAGGAAAGAGAGTGGGGCAGCAACCACATCATAATCAACTCAACCAAACACTTACACATGATCAAGTAAAACAAAGCAACCAAACAAAACAAGAGAGGCTCAAATGTTCATAGCATTCTCAAAGTGACACAAACATCACCAAGGCATCAAGAACAAGACCATAACCATCAAGGTCAGAAGTGAACATCAAGTGGTATACCTTATACTCAAAGTCAAACTAAAAAGCAAACATAAGAATGATCAAGTTCAATTAGAGGACCAAAGTCCATCTAAACATCTCACACGTCAAATTTAAGTGGAAAGACATGATCAAATGAAACTTGTGGCACAAGCTATACATACACTTGACCTCTAAACAAGCAAGGAAGCATCTCAAGTATGTTAACAAAAGCTAACAAGGCTTAAGAGGTGTTCAAGGGATCACACAAGATCACATCCCAAAACTAGGTCAAGGATTGTATGCATACACATGATTAAAACAACTTTGAATATGAAGTACTCACCAAAAAATAGGAACAAACTTGAATAAAATACTGAAATCAAGTTGAAACAATCAAAAGTCAGTGTGCAAAAGCTCATGGCAAGAGTCAATTCAAAGCACCATCAATTAGGTCAAACGATTCAAGATGTTCAACTTGTCGAGCAAGCATCGAGGGTCCACAAAAAACCAATGAAAAATGATCATCAAGACTTCAAACCAGCCCTCAAATAAGCCTCAATCTAACACCTAAGTGTGAGAGGAAAATTTGTCAAAGGGGGTGTTTTGATTATGGTCAATGATCAAGTTCAATTCAAGGTATCAACCATAAAACACATTTAGCCATCAATTCAATTAAAAATAGCCAAAATAATTGAAAAATAGAATAAAAATATTGAAAAATATCCTAACATCTTGAAATAATAGAAATGTATTTTTTGGGATCTTTGAAATGCACAAAACCATTTTAAAATGAAATTGCAATAAAAAGAAAATAAAATGAATTAAGGAAATGGAAAGGGGTACACTAGCAATTCTGGTTGAACTAGGATCCTTTGTTCACACGCATATGGGCCCAAGAATGGGGTGCATGGATAATAAATGAATCAAAGCCCAACCCAAAATGAAATTAGCAAAAGACCAAACTCAAACCATTAGTGAAACGCACCGTTTCACTAATGGGTTTGCCCTCAGGTCAAAACAAAAGGCGCCACGCAACCAACACATGGGCGACATATCAACCTGGTCAAAAAGTCTCACAACCACATCAGCGTCCTTATCAGACACCGGAGCTAGGGCTCCAGTAGTCTTCTCTAGGAGGATCGTCGAAGCTCAGACTTCAAACCACCATAAAAATGAAAACATTTGGTACCATTTTCAAGCTTTTTTCACGTAGAATCCAAATATCATGTTGGTTTTTGAAAAAGGTTCCTCTAACCAGGAGAAAACAAGCCACGAAAGTGTGAAGCACAAACTGAAATTCAAATAAACAGCCAACAAAATGATCCAAACATGGCCTACATGAAATAAGGCTTCAGATGCACCAGTTATGAACCTAAATAAGTGCCTAAAATGAAGTTTTCAAGTCATGGAAATTTACCTAACGGAGCTTCTCCATTGGCTTTTCGAATGCTTAGCAAACGTCAACCTCAAGCCTCCAATCTCCTCCTTGTGCTTGTGTGATGATGAATTGAGCAATGGCTTGAAGGAAAACCCAAGGAAAACTAAGATTTGAAGAGAGAGAAAACTCTTAAATTTCTTGAGGAATCTCACGTCTCTGCGTAATTCCTTCTATTTTGAGCATTTAGGGTTCAATTATAGCTTATATATGAGGGCTTTATGAGTCCCATGCAGGCCCATGATGATTACATCATTTGATTTCCAAAACATGCCAAAAAAATTCATTCCATGTGCACACATGGGTTAGAATGATATATCCCTCATTCATGGTCAGCAAAGATCAAATGAGGGGTGAGAAAAAGAATGTTGGTGATTAGGGTGATTGAACATGAGTGGGAATATGGTTTTAGACCATTACCTCCTATGGTGTAAAACTTGAAAAAGTGTTATGACATGAAAGTTATGTTGGCTCAAATTGGTTAAGTTTTGTCATTAGCATGGTATGATGAGGATGTGGTATCAAAAGGTTCAAAGCAAATGCATTTGGTAACTTGAGATGGAAGAAAACCACACTAGGTCTAAAAATCAAGTTTTCATGGTCATTAAGGCTTAAGTGATCCCATAATTCATCAAACGTCATGGATTTTCAGTTCAATATGATGCTAAGGAAATGTGACACAACTTTCATGTTTGATGAAAATGGATTAGAGGTCTTGAAGTGGATGAAATTGGTCATTGAAATGAAAGACCTAAGACTAGGTTTCCAAAAATACCCTTGACCTTTGAAGACCATAACTTGAGCTTCACACATGAGAATGATGAGTTCTAGCACTTTTTGGAAAGCTAAGACAATTAATAACAACTCTCATGCTTGATAAAAATGAGGAGGAGCTTGGTTCCATGTGAAAAATGCATTGGAAGTGAGTTGACTTTGAGTGCCCCTAAAATCTCTTCATCTGGTGACACCAACTTGTTGATACCATAAATTCAGATGTACAAATACAATGGATGAGTTATTGTACTCAAAATAAAGCTTTAAATATGATGAGAAAGTCTCATGTTTGATAGAAGATGAGGCAAGACTTGTATCATAGTGAAATCTGTCCTTGAAGTTAGAGACTAAAAGAGGGGATTTTACACTTGAACTCATCTGAAACCCTAATTTAGTAACCTCTTGAACTCTTGAATATTCTTGACTTAATCTCAACATGACATTAGAGACCACTTAAGATGACTTCTCATGGCTTTAATGATCAAGAACCAAGTCTTGAGCCCTTTCAAATCCACAGTTGACCTTTGGTTGACCAGATGAAAACATAACTTCTTATCCATTGACTGAGGTTCTTGAAAATGAATTGCGTGACCATACACACTCTATAAATAACTCTTAAGATGCACATTGAACCCTTGAACCATGTCTCCTCTTAGGAAATGACCTCAAGCATCTGCAATCATCCTCAAGATAGGAGGTGATGCCCAAACACATAATCTCTCCTCTCAAGGAGCTTTGAGACCTATCCTGATGGCACTGAGGACTTGTTGGCTTGAACACATGCCCTTGCCTGAGCTTGAACATGAAACTCTCTCTTGAATGGAAAAAACAACATCTTGATCCCTTGTCAAGAACCAATGCTAAGCAAATGCAAATGCTAAATGATATGAAACATAAGCCAAGATAGAAAAGAAAGGTTAGGCAAATGTTGGGGTGCAACAGCTGCCTCTATTCAAACGACTTGGACCTGAATGGGTGAAAAGCCACTGCTTTCAAACGTTCAGAGTAGAAGGTGATTAAATACAAAAGAAACCATAAATTTTCCAACCGCGGGATAGTAAACCTGTAGAATCTATCTACCAAAGTGGAATCCCCATGGGAATATATCTGCAAGGTTGTAAGAAAACAACCAACTAACCACCAGTTAAAAAGCATCGACACACAGTCGGAAAGAAACATCTGCTATTCACATGGCTCGATACTCAGTCGATAAGAAACATCTTCTGACAAGCAGGCTCGACACTCGGTCGGTCAAAAGCATCTTCTAACAAGCAGGCTCGACACTCGGTTGGTAAAACACCTACTAACAAGAAGGCTCGACATCCGTCAATAAAAAAACATCTGCTAACAAGCAGGCTCGACACTCGGTTAGAAAAAAATATCAACTAACAAGCAGGCTCAACACTCGTTCAGTAAAAAACATCTGCTAACAAGCAGGCTCGACACTCGATTGGTAAAATATCTGCTAACAAGCAGGCTCGACATCCGTCGATAAAAAAACATCTGCTAACAAGCAGGCTCGATACTCTGTCGGTAAAAAAAATCTGCTAACAAGCAACCTCGACACTCGGTCGGTAAAACATCTGCTAACAAGCAGGCTCGACATCAGTCGGTAAAAAAACATCTGCTAACAAGCAGGCTCGACACTCGGTCGGTAAAAAACATATGCTAACAAGCAGGCTCGACATCGGTCAGTAAGAAACATCTGGTAACAAACAGGCTCAACACTCGGTCGATAAAACATCTTCTAATAAGCAGGCTCGACACTCATTCAGTAAAAAACATCTGCTAACAAGCAGGGAATAGAATCAACTGATTCACAATCTGAAAAAGAGAACTCCACTGGGTAAAGAGAAACTTAAACAAGAAAAATCTGTTGGGGAGATGAAGATAAGATGAACACATCTATCAATTATTCTTGCTGGGGTCTGGCACGACACAGGCTTATGAAATACATCGTTATCTGCTGGAGAAAAGTTGGCAACAAAAAGGTAAAAACCTGGCTTATGCTTTGTATGCATATGTTGAATATGGCGTAATGCTCCATACGAAATGGAAATGCTACGCGTTTGGGAGGATGTTATGCAAAATACAAATGCAAAGGAACACCACCGCCAAAAAGGTGCCGAAATAAACGGAAAGCAAACTTATGCTGGGGAAAAACGTCCTGAACGGCCTCCTGGAAATAGAACTCTCCTAGGGAAAATGCCTTGAATGGCCTTCCAGAATAAAACTCTTCTGGGGAAAATATCCACTCTGCTGGGAATAAATCCACTCCGCCGGGGATTAAGAATAAGATACATTGGTAAATCATCCCAAAATTTTGCTCTGAAGAAAACCAATAACCACTAGATTCTGCTGAGGACAACGCCTAGAACAGCCTCCTGGGACAAGACTCTCTCGAGGATAACTCCACCCTGCCGGGAATAATTCCACTCTACTAAGGAATAAATCCACTCTACTAGGGATTAAGAATAAGAATTTATTGGGAAGCTATCCCAAAATCTAGCTCTGAAGGGAATACTCATCAAGGGACGATAACTCCACTGGGGAATACTCATCAAGGGAATCAGCATCAACCTCTGCTTGGGGAAATGAGTCAATAACATAGACTCTGTGGGGAACTGCACTGAACTTGTCCCACTGCTGGGGGAATAATCCCAAATACCTGCTGGAGATAAATGCACACCACTTCCGGGGAAATTCAATCTCAACCTGCTGCGGAGATAATTCTGATCTGACATCATCACCCTGTGGGGATAGAGACATGTCGTTATTGGCGAGACGCTTTTGAAACAATTCTTAGTGAATTGAGCCATGCAAATAACAAACAAACAACGTGTCCTGTATGCAATAAAGGCTATTTCAGTCATCGTCCATGACATCATTCAAATAAATCATTGTTTCAATTATGATTAGCAGAGCCCCAAAAGTTTATGTATGCAAAGTTTTATCAAAAACATCAGGCGTCTTTTTGCAAACAAAACAGTAAAAAGCAAAGACAAGAATAAAAGCTTTTTATGGAAAATACTTCATTGATTGAAAATGGCCTGTAAATAGGAAAATTACATCGGATGCAACTCCTGAAAAGAGAAAGTTGCGCAAAAAGTACAAATTAAACAGATATACAAATGTCGACAATGTGGAAATAGACAACCACCATGTGTAGATTCGACTATGACTCGCATGACTTTGATGCTTCACCAATGCTTCACCTTCTAAAGAGACTGACTTGTTAACCCTCGGGTCCTCCAAGAATCCACTGTGTTCACGGGTCGGATGCAGACTGTAGTCGTTTGTTTTTTAATCCCTAACTTCTTCCTGAATCGCCCTTGTGGATTTTCAATTCACTGGGGTACCCATTTTTGCCAAAGTCGCCTTTTCAGGTTTTCAACTTTGCGGGTTTATTCTTTTTCTTCTTTTTATCCCTAACTTTTGCTCGAACCTTTTCTTTTTATGGTTCGTCGGGATGCCCTATTTTTTCCTGGATTTTCTTTTTCTGTCCAGCGAGTCTATTTTAAGCAAAGTATTTTTTGACTACGTCTGCGTTCACAGGGGACGTAAAATCTTCACTGTCCATAGTTGACAGTAGTAAGGCTCCTCTAGAGAAGAGTTTCCTTACCACATATAAACCTTCATAGTTGGGAGTTCATTTGCCCCTGTGATCTGTTTGCTGAGGGAGGATCCTCTTCAGCACTAAATCACCTGCCTGAAAATGTCGAGGGCGCACTTTCTGATCGAATGCCTTCTTCATTCTGCTCTGATATAGTCGGCCATGGGCGATAGCTGCCAATCTCTTTTCGTCAATCAGACTAAGTTGATTCAACCTAGCCTTCACCCATACACCAGCGAGAAAGGAGTTTCCACGGTCGAGAAATGAGTTTCCCCAGTCGACGTACACTCCGAAGTACGATATCCATGTAAAGCAAAGGGCAATATATCGTACCAATCCTTGTAGGTTACCACCATCTTCTGTACAATCTTTTTGATGTTCTTGTTGGCTGCCTCAATAACACCATTCATCTTTGGACGGTACAGAGAAGAATTGAGGTGTTCGATCATGAAACTCTGGCACAGTTACTTCATCATCTTGTTATTCAAATTCAAACCATTATCAGTAATGATTCATTCTGGCACTCCATAGTGACAGATGATGTCCTTCTTGATGAGGCGAGCCACTACCTGTCTGGTTACATTGGCGAAAGAAGCTGCTTCTACCCACTTGGTGAAATAATCGATTGCCACCAAGATAAAGCGATGTCCATTGAAAGCGGTTGGCTCTATCTTGCCAATCATATCAATACCCCCATATAGCAAAGAGCCAAGGAGATGCCAAGCCATTCAAAGGACTCGGCGGCACATCCACTTTATCAGCATAAATCTAGCATTTATGGGACTTTCTGGCGTACTTGAAACAATCAGATTCCATAGTCATCCAGTAGTATCCTGCTCTCAACAATTTCCTAGACATTGCATGTCCGACATCATGTGTTCCAAAAGAACCTTCGTGGACTTCTTCCATTAGCAAACTTGCTTCATTTTCGTCCACACATCGTAACAATACCAAGTCGAAGTTTCTTCTACATAACACACCGTCCTTGTTCAGGTAGAAATTTCCTGCCAACCTTCTCAGAGTCTTCTTATCCCGGCTCGATGCCCCGAGCGGATACTCTTGATTCTTGAGAAAATTGCTGATATCAAAATACTAAGCTTCCCATCTGAATGCTTTCTTTACTGCAAATATGAAGGTCGGCCTATCGAGGCGCATGATAATGATCATCGAAGCTTCGTTCTAATAGTTCACTTTATACATTGATGATAAGGTTGCCAAAGCATCTGCCATCTGGTTCTCGGCCCTCGGCACATGATGAAACTCCACTCCGTCAAAGAAAGGAAGCAATCTTATGGAATAATTCATGTAAGGAACCAGATTGGGGTGACGAGTTTCCCACTCTCCTTTAATCTGATTGACGACTAAAGATGAATCACCATATACATCAAAGTTCTTGATTCTCAAATCAATGGCTTATTCTATACCCATGATGCACGCTTCATATTCAGCTTCGTTATTGGTGCAGGAAAACGTTAATCGGGCGGTGAACAGTATGTGGGAACCGTCAGGAGTTGTAATGATTGCCCCAATCCCGTTTCCATATGAGTTAACAACACCGTTGAAGACCATCTTCCACTAGGAGCCTATTTTGGGACCTTCTTCTGGTAGTGGATCTTCACAATCCTTCATCTTCAGAAACATTATGTCCTCATCAAGAAACTCAAATTTCATCGGTTGATAATCTTCAATCGGCAGCTCTGCGAGATATTCTGACAAAACACTTCCCTTAATGGCTTTTTGGGAAACATACTGAATATCGTATTCTGTCAGAACCATCTCCCATCTAGCAATTCTTCCAGAAAGTGCCTGCTTTTCAAACACGTACTTGATTGGATACATCTTCAAAATCAACATGGTTGTATGATTTAACATGTACTGCCTTAGGCGCTTGGCTGCCCATGCAAGTGCATAACATGTTTTTTCTAGCATCGAGTACTTGGACTCACATTTTGTGAACTTCTTACTCAGGTAATAGATAGCATGCTCTTTTCTGCCCGTCTTGTCGTGTTGACCGAGTACACAACCCATGGAGTTCTCAAGAACCGTCAAGTACATGATCAAAGGTCTTCCTGCCACTGGAGGCATCAGTATCGGAGGTTCCTACAAGTATTCTTTTATTCTTTCAAATGCCTTTTGACACTTTTCGTTCTAAATGACCGCTTGGTGTTTGTTTAATAATCTGAATATTGGTTCACAGGTGGCCGTTAGGTGAGATATGAACCTTGCAATGTAGTTCAATCTCCCCAGAAAACCACGAACCTCTTTTTCTGTTTTTGGCTCTGGCATTTCTTGTATTGCTTTTATCTTCGCAGGATCTACCTCAATTCCTCTTTCACTGACAATGAACCCCAATAGTTTTCCTGACCTCACTCTGAAAGTGCACTTATTTGGATTAAACCTCAATCTGAATTTCCTCAACCTTTCAAACAACTTCAAAAGATTAACTAGATGTTCTTCCTCCGTCTACAACTTTGCGATCATGTCATCAATATAAACCTCGATCTCATGATGAATCATATCATGAAAGAGAGTCACCATCACCCACTGATAAGTTGCCCCTTCATTTTTCAATCCAAAAGACATAACTTTGTAGCAAAAAGTCCCCCACGGCGTGATAAAGGTAGTTTTCTTCATGTCTTTTGGGGCCATTTTGATTTGGTTGTACCTAGAGAAGTCATCCATGAAGGAAAACACAGAATGTTGAGCAGTGTTATCAACTAACACATCAACGTGGGGGAGCGAGAAATCATCTTTCGGGATCGCTCTATTCAGATCTCTATACTCGACGCACATCCTGACCTTTCCATCCTTTTTAGGCACAGGAACTATGTTAGCGACCCACGGAGGATAATTTGTAACAGCAAGACAATCGGCGTCCAATTGCTTCTGGACCTCTTCCTTAATCTTGACTGCCATATTAGGCCTGGTTCTTCTCAGCTTTTTTTTTACAGGTGGACATTCTTCTTGAAGAGGTAGGCGATGTACCACTATGTCCGTATCTAGTCCCGGTATATCTTCATACGACCAAGCAAAGATGTATATGTACTCACGGAGCTTTTCAACCAGTCTTCTTTTGATATCGTCTTCCAACGCAGCCCCAATTCTAACCTCTTTTCTATCCTCTTCGGTGCCCAGATTGAAAACTTCAATTTCTTCTTGGTGAGGCATAATGACTTTCTCTTCTTCTCTCAACAGTCTGGTAAGCTCTTCAGGCAGGTCATTTTCTTCATTCGTCTCTTCTTCAGCTTGAAAAATGGGACTGTCAAAATCATACAGAGTCATAGCCGAACCTGAATCGGTGGCATCCGAGATGTGAAACTTGCATGATTGATGTTTTATGCTTAAAATTATATGCAAACAAGCACAAACACATTGCCATTTTATTGTCAAAAGTAAAAGAAGAAAAACAGGGATCAAAATATTTGAATGCAAACAAACGCCTTTCATTAATGATAAAAAAGTCCAAACATAAACAAACAGGGCCCTACAAAGGAAAACCACTACGTCCTGGGAGGAATATAGGACCACACATAATCAAAACAAAGAAATTACTCTTCAAAGGTAACTTGAACGACTTCCTGGACTGTCCAATTGCGCAAGCTCTGACCAGGGACACACGCCTGAATCCAAGTGTCCATATCGCAGTCGTTATCTCCTTCGTCATCTCCCACAACATTGATTCTGTCAAAAATGACTCAACCGCTGGTGAACTGCATCGGTCCTCTGTACCTCGGAGCACTCTGAGAAGATGATGGGTTGTATCCCAAACCAAATTTGTCTTGCTTGCTGGGGATGTTGAGGACTTGACCCCACCTCTGTGAAGAACCAGACTCTACCACAGCACGAGCTTCTTTGAAAGAAGACATTGAAATCTCAGGAGCTCTAACTTTAACAGGAGGCTTTTCCTTAATCTGCACTGCTTCAAACGCCTGACACAGTATTTCATGGATCTCTCCATCCACCTCTACATATTTGAAGGACGACAGGTGACTAACCATGATGTCTTCTTTACCATACACTGTTACAATCTTTCCTTTAACCATATACCTTAGCTTTTGGTGCAACGTCGAAGTGACTGCCCCAGCATAATGTATTCATGGTCGACCAAGTAAGCAGTTGTAGGCTGGCTGAATATCCATGATGTAGAAAACAATGTTAAAGATCTTTGGGCCCACCTGAATTGGTAAAGTAACTTCACCAAACACTGATCTTCGAGTCCCATCAAATTCTCTCACAACCAGATCGCTGGGAGTACAAATCACACCCTGGGTGTCCAACTTCATCAAAGCTTTCTTGGGCAACACATTGAGTGAAGACCCTATATCAACCAATACATGCGACAGAATAACCCCCCAGCATTTAATGGAGATGTGCAGGGCATGATTATGGTTTCTCCCTGCTGGAGTCAAATCCAGATCTGTGAAACCCAAGCCATTGCCAGCATTAACATGGGTTACTACCCCCTCAAGCTGATTGACAGAAATTTCCTGCGGTACATAAGCAGTATTCAGAATTCTCAACAAGTCGTTCCTATGTTCCTTAGACTACAATAACAAAGATAAGATTGAAATCTTATAGGGTGTTTGTTGTAAGTGATCTACAATTTTGTATTCACTCTTACGGATAAGTCGCATAAATTCCTCAGCATCTTTGACCAAAGAATCTTGCTCTCCCTGTTGATGACTCTGTTTTGCTACAACTTTTCCTTTCCCTTTATCAGTTCTTTCCATATTAACCCCCGGTGGGGAGAATACTCTACCACTTCTGGTCAAACCTCCGGCTCTAACAATGTTATCAACAGATGATCCTTCAGATGACATCCCTACCAACTCTTGCTCATAACCATTACAGAATGCCTCTCTCTATAATTCCATGGGATGGCCTTGGTACTTTCGTAAGGTATTCGTCTGGATGTAGTGATGATCACAGGCTCTGGCCTTGTAGGCACTGGAATATTGATTGTTCTATATGGGATTAAAATCGTCGCAATTTCATCCCGCTCACTGTCAACTTCTTTCACATTTCCTTCTCCTTCTGTTTTATAAAATTGCAAAATACCTTCATTCATCAAACCCTGAATATGGTTCCTCAGATCAACACAACATTCTGGATGCACGACACACCCTTCACAACCTTCCAGACAACCAGGAAAACACCCCCTTTCAACAATCTGCTCTTCACAAAACTTAGCGGCGTCTTCAACTCTGCCACATTAGTTATTAAGTTCAACTTTTCACCATCGATGACGGAGTTAGCTCCGGCTACCCCATAATTCGGCATTGGGTTTTGATTCACGTTCGGGGTCTCATTGGTAAAATTAATTGCTTTGGTGTCAAGCAGATCTTGCACCTTATGCTTAAAAGCTTTACAATTGTCAATGTTGTGACCCAGAGCACCAGAATGAAAATCGCACCTTGCATTCGCATCATAGCCCGGTGGAGGTGCGCCTGTAAGCAGTGCTCAAGTCCTTTCTGGATAAGATGTAATTGTAGCAAATGTTGTAGTAGTTGAGAGTAAGGCATGAGAGCCGTATCAAATTGCCTATCGACCACCCTTCCTCTGTCTTAAAATTGGCGCGGTGCAATAGCTGGTTGTTGTGGTACCGCTGGAATAGTTATGCTAGCAATTCGTTGCTGCTAAGGTTGGTATTGTTGTTGACGCTGTGCTCTGTTTCTGCTTCTATAAGTTGTGATGGAATTTGTATCTCCTTCTCTTTTATTTGAATTTCCAAACGTCTTTCTTGCCCCTCTTGAGGTAGACCCTTCTCTGCCTTGTATTTTCCCCAACTTTATTCTGTTTTCTACACTCTCACCTGTTATGATCAAATCAGAAAAACTTCCAGACATATTTCCAATCAACTTCTCATAATATATTCCAGGTAAGGTTGCCACGAACATATCAATAAGCTCTCGCTCTACCATAGGTGGCTGAACTCTCGCTGCTAGTTCCCGCCACCTTTGGGCATACTCTTCAAACCCCTCATTGCTTCGTTGAGACAGATTCTGCAACTAAACTCTGTTTGGCTCTAGGTCACTGTTATATTGATAGTGATGGAAAAAAGCTTCCCCTAGATCCCTCCAACTTCTGATATGTGTCGGCTCTAGACCCATGTACCACTCTAGAGAAGGACCTGATAAACTATCTTGAAAAAAGTGCATCAACAACTTCTCATTATCTGAATAGGCAGACATCTTCCGATAATAAGATCTGAGATGTACTCTGGGAAAGGTTGTCCCTTTGTACTTATCGATGTCTGGAACTTTGAACTTTTGGGGAATCTTAACCCCTGGTATCAACCCTAGATTGGACATGTCGAGCCCCAAAAAGTTTTGGTTCTCGAGTTTCTTCATCTTTTCCTTGATCATCTTAAACCTTTTATCCGTTTCTGTCTGAAGGCATACACCCAAGTCTCCCATTGAGAAAACATCATCTTGCTCATCTTCTTCCCATTAAGGACCTGCAGTCTCGTGTGCAACGCCTGCTGCACCTGGTATATGAACTTCTGGTTTGTGACCTCTGCCCGGAGGAATAACAACAGTGGGAATCGCATTAGCCTGAGGAGTGTTACCGTTAGCTGGGGGAGGAGTGGCAGTAGTTCTTCCATGTAAGACATCACTACCATCCACCCTAGAAATTAGTGGTTGGACCAATGTTCTGAGTTGTTCTTGCCCATTGGCAACTCCCTGCATCATATCCATGAACTGAGTCATCTGATCCCTGAATTCTTGCAACTCTTGCTGTATCTGATCCATAACTCTTTGCTGATTCCCTCTGGTGGAGTATCTATGAAACGTCTGGTCTGCTATCCTGAAAACTAACGGAAGAAAACCACACAGAGATAAGGTTAATGGCCCCAAGAACACCTGCTATGCAAAAAATGGCAATGATGATGCAAAATGCAGGCATGCAAATATGATTCAGGGAAAGTTTCCCCTTGATTCTAGTTCCACAAATAAAGAGTAGAGCAACAGATGGAATCACAAGTTCTTCTCATAAATAACTGCATCAGATAACTCTCCCTTCAACCACGGTAACAAGTTTGAAACTCCTCTAACAACTCCTTTGTATCTGAATGTTCAGGCCTCACAGCCAACACCTGTATGAGCAACTCCCTTCTGCTGATAACATCTTTCAAATCTCGAGCATAATCCTCCCAAGCATCTTCTTTGAAAGCATCTTCGAGTCTTAGTTTCTTTAGTTCCGTTCTTATCTTGCATTCCTCCAGCGCTGACAAGGTTTCTCGTAACTTGCGATCACTTTCATAATGCCGAGACGATTCCAATGAAGCCTTTTCATATTTAATCCTGAGCTTTGTCTTCAGTCTGTCAATCTACTTATGAAGCTCATCCTCTATTCCTTTGTTGGCAGTCAAAGCAGTGTTCCACTGATCACTGAATTTGGATATCTCTAGGCGCGCCTTTTCTAGCTCTTTCTTCTTATCTTTCAGGACATTACTGGTACTCTTCAAATCTTGACCAAGTCGTTCTCGCACACGAATCTCTTCAGACAACTCTTTTCTCATCTTGTTCAAGGTTTCTGTCTTCATCTTGGCCAAGTAGGCTGCTTCATTCTTTTCACTCTTCAACTGACTAATCTCCTTCTTCAACTTTTCGTTCTCCTTGCGTAACTCTTCTTTCTCGACCCACAAATTATTATACCTCTGAATATCAACTATTGTAGGTTCTTCAATCACCAAAGGGTACAAAGGTTCTCTGACCAGGAATGGTAACAGCATCTTCTCTACCCTATCCTGGATCGAATCCACATAAGGTCCATAGGCTCTGCAGTCACCTTTACCCAAAGAAAAATTCCCTTTGCGGTGGATTCTTCCCCAAGCCTTTTTCAATTTGGCTAAAGTATCACAATTAGCTGCCCTTGTGAAATACAGAGATTCCTGTATTTCCTCCTTCTTCGGGGGCTCTCTCAAAGCGTAACTAAATTGTCTGACAGTGAGAGCAGGATTGTAGTCGATACCACCCTTCCTTCCTATCAGAGGAACATTAGGAAAGTTTCCACAGCTATAGATAATCTCCTTACCGAGCAGATCTCTATTAAACCAAACAATATTCTCAGACGTCAAACCCATGAGCCTCTCTGACCATTCCAATGTATCTGACGTATCAACAAAAGCTCCAGCTCGAGGAAGATGCTCCATAAACCACTTGTAGAGAAGCGGTGCACAACAAGAGACATTCTTTCCTCTTCTATTCTTATTCTTGTAATGTACATAATGGTATACGTCTCCCAAAAGAGTAGGCACAGGATTCTTGGAAGCAAAAATATGAAAGGCATCCATATCAACGAAGTCTGGTATGCTAGGAAATAGAACAATGCCATATATGCATAAGGCCAGAATAGCGTTGAAAACCACCTAACAACGCTCCTTAGCAAAATGTTGAGCCTTGCCCACCAAGAATGACAATGGAAAACCAGGAACTCCATTTCTCTAAACTACTTTACCTTCTAACTCAGACTTGTTCAGATGAAGAGCATTGGCCAACTTGGTCAAGTCAGGTTCTTCTTCAGAGTGAAAGAAAGGCATCTTTTCTAAGACCGGGACTCCCATTAACAGAGAAAATTCTTGCAAGGTAGGCACTAAGACATATCCAGGGAAAATGAAGCAACACAATTGAGGGTCGTAGAACTGTAGCAAAGTGTGGATGGCTCCTAGCAAATATCTTGAGATTTTACAAACAAAACTCAAAATCTTCCCATAATCCTTCTTGAAGTCTTCCATAACACCATGATCAGACACATAAATGAGATTAAATAAAGGTCCTAACTCCGACATCGGGAACTTGTAGGTGACAATCCTTTTCAAACCAGGCTCCATGTTGACGGTGGATTAGATTACTAGAATCAAAGGGAAAATGAACACCTGAAATCATAAATACATGGAAATGTTAAAATGCAGATGCAAACAAGGGATCAAAATTGTTGTGCTGCTGACTGAGTTGAACCAGAACTTCACTTCGGCAAGAAAATACCAGAACATCAGAATACCGAAGCACTGAAGTAATAGAAAACCCACAATATCAAAGATCAAAGCTTAGCACTGACGAGAAAACCAGAAAAACGGGTTGGTTGAAGGTCAAGTTTCCTGCAAAACCCTTCCCACTCGTAGGTAGGACCTAATCTCTGATAAGGTACGACATCCTATGCAGGTCGTCAATGTCACAGACTCTCAAGAAACAATGATACGTTCGCCATTTCTGGTTTAGCATCATGGTCAAACGAGGAGGCCTCACTCAACTAACTTCCCAATGATCAGTCTCCAGAGTCGTTAGTTTTCAGATCCAACATCCTTTCAACTGTTCGAGACGTACTGGACAGGATGTCTTCAAAGAAAACCTCGTCTGAATGCGGATTTCATGATGAGTATTGCATGCCAAACATGCAAGCCCTCACTACATTCCACACTAATGCTATATGTGTACTCAAGCCTGGGTGGGCTTATCTCTCTATGGAACACCCCACCCAACAACACAACAACAAATAATAATAAAGTGCAGAAATAAAACATTACAAATATATAAAATACAACATACACACAAATATACACACCCACAAACAAAAAACAAACAAGCGCCAGGATTGTCTCGCATAGGGAAACTGCATCCCCAGCAGAGTCGCCAGTTGTCGCAACTGCGAAAAAGGGCCAACAAACAGACAGAAGAGTCGCCACCGAATGTTATTTATCCCAAAGAGGGGGAAAGGAAACGATCGAAGAAAACCTAAGAGAAAGGGAAAGACAAGGTCATCGCAACCAAATCTTGAGTTTGGGAGTCGGTTACGCAAGGAAAAGGTATGAGCACCCTTACGGGTGAAAGCTATCTAATCCTACTGCTAACCGGGGGTGAAGAGAAAGAACAGACTCGATAGGACATCGCCGCCCTATGCTTACATATTCCCTCGTGCAATGGGAAAGTCAGAGTCAACGTAGTTCGGAAAACTACGGGTGATGGGGAGGAGGTTGGTCGCGAAGACATCGTCGTCTTGTGCCTACGTATCCTCATCTGGTATGAGAAATTAGAGCAAACGTAGTTCGAGAAACTACGGAGAAAGGTTGGTTCAAGTGTTTTTTATGAGTAATGTTACGTTTCAATTCCAGCAGTTAGGGACGATGCGTGTTTGCGGTAGAACAGAAATGTAACATACTCTTTCTAAAAATTAGGTTTGAAGCAATCCCGAAGGATGAAAATATTTGATTTTGTTTGTGCTTTTCAGAAGAAGTGAATTGAGTTAGTTTGAATTTCATGTTGCACTAAAGACTATGACATAAGAGCGAATGTGTCGCATATCGCCCAAAGGGCATACGCTAAACACTCTAGACAATGTGAGAAGAGACCCCCCACTTATCATTTCTCATGTACTTAAGGCTTGTAGCTTACAACACTCGTCATTCTTTATTAAGTGTCTTAAAGAGTTCTGAGATGAGAAGAGAAGACACAAGACTCTAAAGGGAACTATAAACCCTAATGTTATCATGCAAAGTGATCCTAAAGTTGGGATGAAAATAGATACTACCTAATGTTATCATGCAAAGGATTGAGAGCCTAATGTCTCTCCTACTCCCATCTTAAACAGAGGGACTAGGAATCCTAAGGGATCATGTTAACAAGCACAAGTAAACACAATACTAAATCAATCACAGATGAAAATGAAATGAAAGACTTAAACAAGTCTATGCAAAATGGAAAGAGATATGAAATGAAAACACAAATGAAAACATGGAATAATGTAACAAGACCAACACAAGACACAAAGATGGAAGACTTAAACAATTCAAGAAATATGAGAGGAAATGAGAGAAGCAAGCTCCTACAATCAAATGCCATCAATCATCACAAGAAGTAAGGTGTTAACACCAAAAAGCACAATCAAGGAAGTGAGGGAGGAAAGATAGTGGGGCAGCAACCACATCATAATCAACTCAACCAACCACTTACCAAATGTTCATAGCATTATCAATGTGACACAAACATCACCAAGGCATCAAGAACAAGTCCATAAACATCAAGTTCAGAAGTGAACATCAAGTGGTATACCTTATATTCAAATTCAAACTGAAAAGCAAACACATGAATGATCAAGTTCAATTAGAGGACCAAAGTCCATCTAAACATCTCACACTTAAAATTTAAGTGGAAAGACATGATCAAATGAAACTTGTGGCACAAGGTATACATACAGTTAAGCACTAAACAAGCAAGGTAGCACCTCAAGCATGTTAACAAAAGCTAACAAGGCTTTAGAGGTGTTCACGGGGTCACACAAGATCACATCCCAAAACTAGGTCAAGGATTGTATGCATACACATGATTAAAACAACTTTGAAGTACTCACCAAAAAATAGGAACAAACTTGAATAAAATCCAAATAAAATACACAAATCAAGTTGATAAAATCACAAGTCAGCTGCAAAAGCTCATGGCAAGAGTCAATTCAAAGCACCATTAATTAGGTCAAACAATCCAAGGTGTTCAACTTGTCGAGCAAGCATCGAGGGTCCACAAAAAACCAATGAAAAACAAATGAAAAATGATCATCAAGACCTCAAACCAGCCCTCAAATAAGCCTCAATCTAACACCTAAGTGTGAGAGGAAAATTGTTCAAAGGGGGTGTTTTGATTGTGGTAAATGATTAAGTTCAATTCAAGGTATCAACCATAAAACACCTTTAGTCATCAATTCAATTAAAAATAGCAAAAATATATGAAAAATAGAATAAAAATATTTAAAAATATCATAACATCTGTCGCTACTGCGAAAAAAGGTGTCGGCAAAGACAGAAGAGTCACCACCTATCGTTATTTATCCCAAAGAAGGGAAAGGAAACGATCAGGAAAAACCTAGCGAAAAGGATAAGATTGGTCATCGCAACCAAATCTCTGGGTTCGGGAGTCGGTTACGCAAGGGGAAGGTATTAGCTCCCCTCACGTCCGTTGTACTCAATGGGATCCACGCTTGTTTGTTTATCTAATGGGTTGTTTATCTATCTACCTATCAAGGCTGGCTCAAAAGAAAAGAAAAAAGGACTCGACAGAGCCTCGCAGCTTTGGGCCTACGTATTCCCTCGTGCAATGGGAAAGTCAGAGTCAACGTAGTTCGGCTAACTACGGGTAATGGGGGGAAGGTTGCTCACCAAGACGTCGCGTCTTGTGCCTACGTACTCTTAACAGGTATGAGAGATCAGAGCGAACATAGTTCGGGATAAAACGGAACACAGGTTTGTTCAATTGTTTTTACCCGAATAAAGTTAAACTACAGTTCCAACAGTTAGGGACAATGCCTGTTTGCGGTAGAACCGAAGCTTAACAACACTCTTTTCATCTAAAAAGGTTTTCTGAATTAAGAGAGCCCCAAAGGGCAAAAAGAAGTTTGATGTTTGTTGTCTTTTATCGGAGAAGTGTTTTTTATGAATGTTTGTGATTCATACTACACTAGAGACTATGACTTAGGAGCGAATGCGTCGCATATCATCCAAAAGACACATACTAAACACTCTAGACGATTGAGAGGAGACCGCTCAATTATCATTTCCCAAGTGACTTAAGGCTCGTAGCGTAAAATACGAACTTGCCTTTATTAAATGTTTTATTATTGTTTGAAGGTGAGAAGAGGAAAAGAATCTACAGGGGAAACTATCAAGCATCCTACTGTTGTCAAACAATATGGCCCTAATGTTGAGTTTGAAAGGGAATCTACCCTACTGTTATCATGCATGGATTCATCCTAATGTCTGTCATCACTCCTTAAACAAGGAAGTGAGAGCCCTAAGGGAACATGCAAAAGGGAAAGAGAAACGCAGCTATCAAGCTAGTGAAACATAAAGTAACTGGATGCGGATGCAATGCAACAGTACAAGCAAGGGAGACTAGCTCAACCTTAGATGCGAACATGGGATGCAAACAGAGATGCACAGAGAAGGCACACAAGCAAAGGGAGGCACATCTCAACCTTTAATGCAAACATGATAAAAAAGAAAAGAAACAAACAAGCAAAGGGAGGCACACCTCAACCTTTAATGCAGTTATGCGCCTAAGCCTAAGGTTATCTACACATGCAAGTCTATCCTAATGCATCACAACAAGCAGGAAATCAAATCAATCCATCAGGAGAGAGATAAACTAGATGAGCAACAAGGAAATCATCCCAAGGCTACATCAGGTTTAGATGTGTATCAACACAAGAGCCCATCCCAGGTTCAACCTCTTTATGGAATGCACAGAATTCAACCAAAGGAAGAATTAAGCTCTCACAAGAGGGATCCTAAGAACATAGGACATATGAGAATGGTAGAACCTAGATGTCAATCTAAGGTATCTGGTTAATGTGTATCAACACAGGACATCCATCAAAGGCTCAAACTTCTCATGGAATGCACAGAATTCAACCAAAGGAAGAATTAGGTTCTCACAAGAAGGATCCTAATCATGTAGGACCAATAGAAAATGCGCAAAGCATTTGAGTCCTCAAAGGCTAAACCTCTTATGGAATGCACATAATTCAACCAAAGGAAGAATTAGGCTCTCACAAGAGGGATCCTAAGAATAGGACTTGGAGACTGAAGGAAGATAGTGTAAACCAAAGGAATACACTATGCCATTGAATGTCCATCCAAGGCTCAACCTCTTATGGAATGTACAGAATTCAACCAAAGGAAGAATTAGGCTCTCACAAGAGGGATCCTAAATACAGGACTTGGAGAGATTGGAATTACTTGAATTGATCAAGGCAAAGGGGAAGCACAAAGAGGAGAGGAATCATCCACCAAAAACTTCTAAAGCACCCTACAAGCAAGGCTCTAAAGGACATCCATCCTAAGGGAGCTAGTGACATCAAAAAGACTTGAAAAATACCCTAAAAAGGTCTTAACCTATATACTAAGGTTTCATGTAATGATTGAATGCTTAAGATTTGCTAAAAGTTCACTTAAAGGCAAAACTATGAGAAGGTCATGTGTAGGACACACTAAAAACATCCATAAGGTAAAATCTAATAAAAATAGGAAATCACTCCTAAAAAATCTAAGAAAAATTCTAAAGATCACTTAAGATCTTAATAGTCTAGGGCTAAAATATTGGATCAAAATCCTAATCCTACGGGCATTAACAGAGAGCAGCATCCTAAGGGGTGTTATGGAAGGTGTAAATGGGAAGGGTCCTAAATATTCATTTCTAACCATAATCAAATGGAGCCCTAAAAATCCAACAAAAATGTTCTAAGGTCACTCAAGATATCTAGAAACACTATGCAAAAAACCAGGGATTAAATCTATACCTAGAGCAAGAAATAAAATCACAAAATCAAGCATGCACATTTTACTATTAAAGAAATCAACAATCATGGAAAAATCCTAATTAAATGTAAAAAAGCCTAAAAAATTACATCTAAACCATGTAAAATCCTTTAACACATTAAGGAATTAGAGGAAAAAAATTCAAGAATTATTGATGTATTATACTATTTCTTTATGGAATTAAAAAATCATGCATAAAAACCATAAAAAATAAGGAAAAGAATGGAAAATAAATAAATTGGCGTGCTGAATAGTAATGAAAGCAAGTTGAAACACCTAGGCCTTGCAAAAAAGGGGGTGCAAGTATCAACTCTGGGCCCAGTCCAATTCACGTTTTAAAAAAAACTGAGTGTTCTCATGGTTTTCAGTCAACGCAGGCGTATCATACGTCTTAATCCCACGCGTACATGTTTTTAGTAATCAAATCTAACACACACTATCTAGCCACGTAAGCAAGTCAAAGGTCAATAAAGCTGAAACTCATTCACAACCATGGAATGAGGATACTAAGTCAAGAAGTCTAACAAGATCTGACAGTTAAGGACTTGTCTTCTTCATTTCAAATCTAAGAAACGAAGGGAATACGCAGTGGTGGCCGGAGAAGACTCCGGTCGTCTCCTCCAGCGAGTGCTACAGTGCTCAACACGAAAACTTCATGAAACCCTACTTTTTTGATATCAATCAAATCCTCACGCTTCAGGCATCAATAATCCAAGATTAAAATTCATTTTCATCCATGGAATCAACAGAACCGAATCAATCTCATTCTTGTGCTCTGCTAACAAATATCACCAAATCTAGATTTCTTTACACTAATCGAATCCTCATGCTATGTACATCCTTAATCCATGATTAAAACTCAATTCTAACCTAGGAATAGCTCAAACCGAATCAATCTAAATCTTGTGTCATGGCAAAAATTCTCATGAACAGTCTCCAATTCTAACCTAAATCCAACTAGGAGTCTCAGGAATCCTAACAAAATGCATAATAGGTTCTACTTCCTCAAAATTTAAGTGAAAATGGAAAGAAAGAAACCTGTAAAGAAGCTTCAACAGAGGCACGATTTTGTGATGAAACTTGCTCAGATCAATCCAGAAACACTCTATGATTGATGATGAAGCTTTCTTGATGCTCAAATTTGCTTGAAGACGCCTGAATCTTGGAACTCGATTTTCACCCTCAAGCTCACTTGTTCTAACTGCTTCTTACCTTCTCTTGCACCAAAATTCACCAACTTTCATCTGGAAATGATCTAGTGTTTATATAGAAATGATTTGGAATGATTTGGGGGCCCAAAAGTGGCTGGTTTGGCCCAATGAAAAATCCAAAATCTTCACTTTGAAGCTCTTTGATTTGCACGAAAATAGAACCAAGAAGCTTGCTAAATGAGTCAATTCACTTGCTGATAGTATTAGGAACATGAAGTGATAGGATTGCCTCCTTGATTTTTGATCAATGGTGGATATTGATTTTGTTTCTTCAAGCTTAAGAAACATGAAGAATGGGGTGTTTTCATGGTTCAATTATCAAATCTACCAAAGCCAATGTTCTTGAAATGTGTTTTGTGCACAAAATATGCACAAACATGACTTGGAATCATTCATTTTGAATTAATTTGAATTTTCGACTTTAAATGCCTTTAAAGTTCCTTTTTATGAAATTTTCTTCAGCCAATCCTCAATCCAATCCATATCAATAAATCCTTGGTGTTTGATTGAGTAAATAACCCCATTTTGAGCAAATTTCAAGTTGGAAACATTTTCATTTGAGGTAGGCAAAGTGGTGAAATGGATCTATAATGAAAATGACCTGTAATCTTACTTTCCCAAACTACCCTTGACTTGCAAGCCTCATATCTTGAGTTCTATAAACCCAAATGAGGACTTATAGTACTCTATAGAAAGCTAAGAAGATAAGGAACAACATTCATGCTTGGGTAAAGATGAGGAGAGATATCCTTCTAGCTCAAAAATGTCTTGAAAGTTGGTTGACTTTCAAGTACCAAAATCACATTCATCTGATGACCTGTAACTTGTCTGCTTCATAACTTGAGTTCTATAAATTCCATCAAGGACTTCTAGTACTCAAAAGAAATCTAAGAGCATGCTCTACAAGTCTCATGTTGATATCAAGATGAGATAAAACTTGTATCTAGAGATATGTGGTCTTGAAGTTAGGCACTGAAATAGGGGATTTTATACTGTCAAGCTTAGAAACCCTAGCTCAATAACTTCTCACACTCTTGAATATTTATGAATTGATCTTTAAATGATCTCTTAGGTGTCTAAACACAATATCACATGATCATAGTTGCTTGGAATTGAGTCTTAATCTCCTCAAGACTCACAATTGACTGAGGGTTGACCAAGTGAAACCCTAATTGCACCAATCTTGATTGTGGCCCTTTGTACTTTGCATAATGGCTTATCCAAACTCCCTAGTGACTCTCAAGACATACCATGAGCTTTCCTAATGATTTATACCCATATCCATGGATTCAAAATCATCTGATGATCTCCCATGACCTTCAAGTCAGGAGATGTGCACACTTGGCTTTAGCCACTTCTCTGGGGATCTTTGACTTCTTTGATGAGGATATCAACCCTTGAATACTTTGAATAAAACTCTTGAATAGCCTTGGAACCTTGTGGTACCCCTCTTGATAAGCATAACTTTCTCAATCCCCTGTAAATAGGCTATGATATGCAGATGCTAATGATAATGCTAATCCTATGAATGCAATGAAACAAAAGCTAGGTAAAGAAGTAGGTTGGGAAAATTTTGGGGTGCAACAGCTGCCCCTATTCAAACGACTTGGACTTGACTGGGTGAAACCAAACGGCGTTCAGACAATCAAGGTAAAAGACGGTTGAATACCAACAAACTCAGAAATTTTCCAACCGCATAAATAAGCTGCAAAACAATTGGTAAAACTCTCCGGAGACGGGCTGAAGGGTAGCATGTCAAATGGTTAGAATATGGATATACAATGAACACGACGAATCAACGAGATATGTCGAAGCCAAGATACTCAACGAAAGAAGGAATACATCATCAACTGGAACTGGCCGGAGTATGGACACTCAACGAGATAAACTGGAACAAACCGAAGCCCAGACACTCACGCGATAAACGAACGAACACACCGGAGCTAAGACACTCACGCGAGAAACGAACGAAACGAACCGGAGCCAAGACACTCACGCGATAAACAAACGAACCGAATCGGAGCCAAGACACTCACACGATAAACGAACGAAACAAACAGGAGCCATGATACTCACGCAAGAAACGAACGAACAAACTGAACCGGAGCCATGATGCTCATGCGATAAATGAACAAACCGGAGCCAAGATACTCACGCGAACGAACAAACAAACCAGAGCCATGATACTCACGCAAAAGAAAAAACAAACCGGAGCCATGATACTCACGCGAGAAACGAACGAACAAATCGGAGTCAAGACACTCAACGCGAGAAACGAACGATAAAACCGGAGTCAAGACACTCAACGCGAGAAACGAACGATAAAACCAGAGCCATGATACTCAACGTGAGAAACGAACGATAAAACCGGAGTCAAGACACTCAACGCGAGAAACGAACGATAAAACCGGAGTCAAGACACTCAACGCGAGAAACGAACGAAACGAACCGGAGCCATGATACTCACGCGAGAAACGAACGAACAAACTGAACCGGAGCCATGATACTCACGCGATAAACAAACAAAACGAACATACCGGAGCCAAGACACTCAACGCAATGTCAGAGTCAAGCTACTCAACAAACCAAATCATAGGCGGAACACTCAATGAAACAAGTCAGAGGCGGAACACTCAATGAAACACATCAGAGGCAGAACACTCAATGAAACAAGTCAGAGGCGGAACACTCAATGAAACAAATCAGAGGTGGAACCCTCAATGAAACACATCCTTACTAGGGATTTACCGGAGTCTGGATAATCAACAGATACAGGGATACGTCATGAACTGGACACTCAACGAAATCTAACTATTCAACAGAGCAGAAATACCATCACAGAGTTCATTAGGGTTAGAATAACCAATCGAAGACTGGGCACTGCATGGGTAGAACAAAACGTCTCAAATTGAAAATTCACCGGAATCTGTACGTTCATCGGAGAAGTCGGGGCCTGAAGATCACCTGTAGGAGATGGTAATTACCTGAAATCAGAAAGGTAACAATCTAGCTCATGTTTCAAGATGCAGATGTTTGAAAATGACGTAATGCTCCATACGAAATGGAAATGCTACGCATTCGGGTCGATGTTATGCACAATACAAAATGCAAAGGAACCGCTCCAGCAAAATAAATGTTGGAGAGACGAAGCCAACTCCGCTTGGGGAAGAAAAAATCCTGCTGGGAATAGCTTACACATGCCAACAACGATTGGACTTATGCTAAGTACCGAAACCTGACTGGTTAACTCAGCTGGGGAACATTCCCTGAACGGATTTCCAAAAATACGAACTCTTCGGGGAACATAGACAAATCCACTAGGGAGACAAAACAGCTTGCCAAACAACCATTCTCACCTACTGAAGAGAAACGATTCCACGACTGGCCTTCCGGGATACGACCCTTTTGGGGAACTGTAAATTCGACCGAGGATAGACAACTAGACGCTGGAATTGGTCTTACCTGCCGGGAAGAATACAACTCCTGCGGGGAATCAAATGATCCTGTTGGAGAAAACCATGGGCTAACCCACTGCTGAGGAAAAATTCCACACCTACCTGGTGGAAAGAATCCTGATCTCGACTTGCTGGGAAATGCACATACCTGCAATCTGCGGGGATTAGCTATGTACCGACTAACCGCCGGGGACAAAGGGTATATACTTGACTGCTCTTGTTATCTTGCACATCACTCTGCCGGGGTATGAGATGCCAACTTCTACTGCTGGGGAATGGACTCTAGTTGGGGAGAATCTATCTCTCCTTGGGGAGACAACTCAATGCTCACAATCCCATGCTCAGACTCTATGGGGAAACATTCCCGGAGAGGGATTGCTGCACACGATTCAGCTAAAGGTATGATGATTCTGCCGAGGATATATCTCTGACAACGTGCCCCGAGGGTCACCACCCTGCAACATAGTGAACAAACAAACAAGATACCCTTCACAAAGGGACCTACCGAGGTTATCATCTGTGATAATGTTCAAGTAATTCAAAGTTTTAACAATTATTGGCCTAGGCCAGCAAGTTTATGTATGCATATTTTAACAAAAACATCGGGCGTTTTTTTCGCAAACAAAACAGATAAAAGCTAAAAAAAATCAACACAAGGAAAACAAAGTACTGAATAGTATGTTTATTGAGAAATGAGCCTGTAAATAGGCAAAATGTTTTACAACGGGTGCATGCTCCTGAAATGAGGAAGCTGCGTAAATATGTATAGAAATATACAAAAACATATACAAATGTCGGCGATGTGGTGTAGATGAACACCATGAGCTGATCCCTCTATGACTCACTCAACTTCGATAAACGGCCCTCAGGTTTCCCCAAACCACTAAGCAATGAAAGTTCACACGTGGACCGCAATCATTTACTTTTTTTTAATCCCTAACTTTTGCCTGAACCGCCCTTTCGGGTTTTCAATTCACCGGGATACCCTTTTTTGCCAAAGCCGCCTTTTCAGGTTTTCGACTTTGCGGGTGTACATCTTTTCATTTATATCCCTAACTTTTGCCCAAACTTATTCCTTTTTTATGGTTCGTCGAGATGCCCCATTTTTGCCTGGATATTCTTTTTCTTTCCAGCGGGTCATTTTAAGCAAAGTATTTTTTAACTGCATCCGCGTTCACAGGGGACGTGAAATATTAGCCATCCATCGTGGATAACAGTAAGGCTCCTCCCAATAAGACCTTTCTGACGACATATGGACCTTCGTAGTTGGGAGTCCACTTGCCCCTGTGATCTGAGTGTGGTGGGAGAATATTTTTCAGCACAAGATCGCCCGTCTGAAAGCTTCTCGGACGCACCTTCTTATCATAAGCTTTCTTCATCTGGATTTGATATAATCGACCGTATGCAATGGATGCCAACCTCTTCTAATCCATCAGGATCAATTGATTCAATATGTTCTTTATCCATTCTGCCTAATCGAGCTTCATGTCGACCAGAACTCTTAAAGAAGGAATCTTGACCTCTAGTGGTAGGACGGCTTCCATACCGTATACTAGTGAGAAAGTAGTTGCCCCGGTTGATGTGCGTACCATCGTACGATAACTGTGCAGAGAAAATGGCAACATCTCATGCCAATCTTTGTAAGTGACAACCATCTTTTGCACTATCTTTTTGATATTCTTGTTGGCCGCTTCGACAACGCCATTCATCTTCGGCCGATAGAGCGATAAGTTGTGATGTTCAATTTTGAAGTTCTGGCATAACTTCTTCATCATCTTATTGTTCAAGTTCGAACCATTGTCAGTAATGATTCGCTCGGGAATTCCATATCTGTAGATGATGTCCTTCTTTATGAATCTGGCTACCACTTGTGTGGTCACATTAGCGTACGAGGCTGCCTCCACCCACTTGGTGAAGTAGTCGATGGCTACCAAGATGAAGCGGTGTCCATTAGATGTGGTGGGCTCGATCTTTCCGATCATATCAATGCCCCACATGGAGAACGGCCACGGGGACGACATAACATTCAACAGGCACGGCGACACATGGATTTTGTCTGCATAGATCTGGCATTTGTGACATTTCTTCGCGAATTTGAAACAATTCGACTCCATCGCCAGCCAGTAATACCTTGCTCGTAATATCTTCTGAGTCATGGCATGTCCGCCGGCTTGCGTACCAAATGTTCCTTCATGGACTTCTTCCATAAGAAAACTTACTTCTCTCTCGTCCACACATCTGAGTAGCACTAAATCATGATTCCTCTTGTAGAGAACCCCATCCAGATTGAGGTAGAAATTACCAGACAACCTCCTTAGAGTCTTCTTATCCTGGGTTGACGCCCCTACCGGATACTCCTTGGTCTTGAGGAAGTTATGGATATCATAGAACCACGGCTTGCCATCGGTGGCCTCCTTAATTGCAAATACAAATGCAGGTCTGTCGTGGCGTGAAATGACAATTCTGGGAGCTTCATTCTAAAAATTGACCTTGTACATTGAGGACAAGGTTGCTAGAGCGTCGGCCATCTGGTTCTCCACTCTCGGCACGTGGTGGAATTCTACCCGATCAAAGAAGGGTAATAGCCTCCTCGCATAATTCATGTAAGGGACCAAGTTTGGTTGCCTGGTCTCCAACTCTCCTTTGATCTGGTTAAGAACGAGTGCTGAGTCACCGTATACATCCAGGTTCTTGATTCTCAAATCAATGGCTTCTTCTAAACCCATGATGTATGCCTCATATTCTGCTTCGTTGTTGGTGACCCGAAAAGTTAATCTGGCAGTGAATGGGATGTGGGATCCCTGGGGAGTCGTAATGATTGCCCTGATCCCACTTCCATAGGAGTTAACTGCACCTTCAAATATCAACTTCCATTGGGAGCCAAGCTTTGGCCCTTCACTGGGCAGTGGTTCATCACAGTCCTTCATCTTGAGGAACATAATATCTTCGTCGGGGAATTCAAATTTCATTGGCTGATAGTCTTCGATAGGCTGTTCAGCAAGGTACTCGGACAAAACACTTCCCTTGATGGCTTTCTGGGATACGTATTGGATATCATACTCTGTCAGTACCATTTGCCACCTGGCAATTCTGCCTGAAAGCGCTTGCTTTTTGAAGACATACTTGATCGGATCCATCTTCGAAATTAGCATGGTAGTGTGATTGAGCATATACTGTCTTAAACGTTTGGCAATCCATGCGAGTGCACAACACGTTTTCTCCAGCATTGAGTAACGAGACTCACAATCTGTGAACTTTTTACTCAAGTAATAAATGGCATGCTCCTTTCTGCCTGTCTCGTCGTGTTGACCGAGAACACAACCCATGCTATTCTCAAGAACTGTCAAATACATAATTAGAGGCCTTCCAGCGACTGGGGGTATCAAAATTGGAGGTTCCTGCAAATATTTTTTTATTTTGTCGAATGCCCTCTGGCAATCTTCATTCCAGACAATCGCCTGATCTTTTTTCAATAGCTTAAACATCGGTTCGCATGTGGCCGTGAGCTGAGATATGAACCGAGCAGTGTAGTTCAATCTCCCCAGGAAACCACGAGCTTCTTTTTCAGCCTTTGGCGCTGGCATATCTTGAATTACTTTTATCTTTGCAGGATCAACCTCAATGCCTCTTTCGCTCACGATAAACCCCAGAAGTTTTCCGGGCCGTACTCCGGAAGTACATTTGTTAGGATTCATCCCCAACCTGAACTTCCTAAGCCTCTCAAACAGCTTTAGCAAATCGACCAGATGTCCCTCCTCCGTTTAGGACTTTGCTATCATATCATCAACATAGACTTCGATCTCATGATGAATCATATCATGAAACAAAGTGACCATTGCCTGCTGGTAAGTTGCCCCTGTGTTTTTCAACCCAAAAGGCATTACTTTATAGCAGAACATCCCCCATGGTGTAATGAATGTAGTTTTCTCCATGTCTTTCGGCACCATCTTAATCTGGTTATAGCAGAAGAAGCCATCCATGAACGAAAATACAGAATATTGAGCGGTATTGTCGACCAATACGTCAATATGAGGGAGCGGGAAATCGTCTTTAGGGCTCGCCTTATTCAAATCCTGATAATCAACACACATTCGCACCATACCGTCCTTCTTCGGTACAGGTACTATGTTGGCGACCCACGGAGGGTAAGTAGTCACGGCCAGGAATCCAGCATCCAACTGCTTTTGGACCTCTTCTTTGATTTTAAAGGCCATGTCTGGTCGTGTCCTTTTAAGATTCTGCTTGACTGGAGGACAATCTTCGCGCAATGGTAAGTGATGAACTAGTATGTCAGTGTCAAGCCCGAGCATATCTTCATAAGACCAAGCAAAGATGTCACTATACTCTCGAAGCATCTCGATCAGTCTTTGCTTGACGTCGTTCTGCAATGCAGCCCCTATTCGGACATTTTTGACAACTTCCTCAGACCCCAAATTAATAATCTCGATAACTTCCTCGTGAGGCAGAATGATCTTATCTTCTTGTTTCAATAGTCGAGCCAACTCTTCCGGAAGGTCTTCATCCTCCTCAATCTCTTCTTCAGCTTGATATATCGGGAAATCAAAGTCGAAGTGACTCATAGAAGGTTCTGGATCAGTGTCATATGTAGTGTGATTCCTGCAGTGAAAATGGTTAAATGCTTAAAAAATAATGTGCAGGTCAGCACAAACCACATTTCCATTTTATTGTTTAAAAAAAACAAAACAAGAATAATAGAGATCGCAAAATTTGAATGCAAAAAAAATGCCCTTTGATTTATTATTAATATGTACATGCATAAGCAAACAAGGCCCTGACAATAAAACCTTTATGCCCCGGGTAGGGCATAAGGTTATACAATAATTGGAAAAAACAAAGCATTACTCTTTTCTCGTCACTTGGATGAAATCCTGGATGGACCAATTATTGAGGCTCTTTTCTGGCTTGCACGATTGGATCCACGCATCTATATCACAATCATTGTCTCCTTCTCCATCGGACACAGCATTGACGCATTCAAAGATGACTCCGCCCTTGGTGAACTGCACCGGCCCCTTGCAGCGTGGCGCATTCTGCGAGGATGAAGTAGAAGAAGATGGATGGTACCCCAAACCAAACGTATCCTGTTTGTTGGGGATATCCAGCACCTGCCCCCAGCCTTGGGTTGAACTGGTCTGTACTACAACTCAAGCTTCCTTGAAGGAAGAGAGAGTCACCTCAGGCATTTTTCTTACCACAGGAGATACATCCTTGATCTTGACAGTTTCGAATGCCTGGAACAACGTTTCGTGGATCTCACTGTCCACCTCCACATACTTGAAAGACGACAGATGGCTCACCATAATGTCTTCTTCCCTACAGACCGTGACGATGCTGCCACCCACAGCATACTTCAGCTTCTGATGCAGCATAGAAGTTACAGCTCCCGCTGAATGGATCCAGGGTCGGTCTAGCATGAAATTGTAGGCGAGCTGGATATCCATGATATAAAATACTGCATTGAAGGTTTCTGGCCCCACCTGAATGGGTAATGTTACTTCTCCGAACACGGACCGCTTGGTGCCATCAAAGGCCCTCACCACTAGATCACTGGGTGTACACAACAACCCACGAGTGTCCAGCTTCATAAGCGCTTTCTTTGGCAATACATTCAAGGAAGAGCCGGTATCCACAAGCACGTGTGACATAACAGTTCCCCGACATTCTAGCGATATGTGCAGCGCATTATTATGGTTCCTGCCCTTAAGCGTCAAGTCGCGATCAGTGAAGCCCAAACCGTTACCGGCATTGACATGTGCAACCACTCCTTCGAGGTGGTTGACAGAAATTTCTTGAGGTACATATGTTGCGTTCATGATTTTTAGCAAGGCGTTGCGGTGTGCTTTAGAGCAAAGCAACAAGTTCAGTATAAAAATCTTCGAAGGCGTCTGCTGTAAGTGGTCAACTATCTTGTAGTCGCTCTTCTTGATAAGCCTCATGAACTCTTCAGCATCTTTTACCAGCAAGTCTTTTTCTACCTCTCGAGAGGTCTCATCGACTGCTTTGCTTTTACCTTTATCTGTTTTGTCAACAACAACATCAGGTGGCGAGAATACTCTTCCACTGCAAGTAATCCCTCCTGATCCGACCATGTTATCCAAAAACTCTACTGGTGGGTACTTCAAGTCCATCTTCTGCCCATTGCAGTAAACCTCTGTTCCATAATTCCATGGGACAACATTAGTACTTTCGAACGGTATGGGGCCAGCTTTAGTTATAGTAATCATGGGCGGCCTGGGAGCAGAAATGGTGACGGTCTTATACGGGATGGTGATTGTAGCGATCTCATCCTTTTGCTTGACTATCACTTCTCCGGACTTGTTTTCAACCTTCCGATCAAATTATAGGACCCTTTCATCAATCAGACCTTGAATCCCTACCTTCAACTGATCACAACCATCCAGACGGCTTCCACACTTAATACAGAACTCTCTGCAGCCTGGGAATACGCCCTTTTTCAACAAATTAGCTTTGACAAAACTTAGTGGCATCTTCAGATCATTGACATTCTTCACCAAATTCAAGTCCTCCTCTTCGACAATTGCATTAACCCCGGGCTGTCCGTGGTTAGGCATTGGGTTCTGAATGACATTCGACATGTTGTCGGAGAAATTGATCGCTTTTTTGTCCAACAGGTCCTGGACCTTGTGCTTGAAGGCTTTACAATCTTCAATGGTGTGACCGAGTGCCCCGGAATGGAACTCGCAGTGAGTGTTTGTATTATAACCGGGTGGAGGTGGTCCAGCCAATGGAGCCAGCGTCCTCTTCTGAACTAGTTGCAATTGCAATAACACTTGAAGTAGCTGAGAGTATGGCATTGGCGGCGTCTCAAGTCGTCTATTCGCTGGTCGAACTGGGTACTTTCTATACCCCTGCTGATTTTGATTCTGCAGTTGTTGTTGTTGTTGTGGAGCTGTAGGGATAGTAATAATATCGACCCTTTGTTGTTGATGGTTCTGTGTCGGCTTTCTGTTCCTTCAGGAACCGGATACAGAGTTGGTTTCACCCTCTATCTTCTTTCCTCCAAACACTTTCTTTCCTCCAGCTGAGGAACCCTCACCAGCCTGGATCTTTCCCAGCTTAATCCCGTTCTCAACATGCTCACCAATGGTTATTAAGTCGGATAAGCTCCCTGACATGCTTCTAATTAACTTCTCGTAATAAACGCCCAAAAGCGTTGCCACAAACATGTATACTAGTTCACGTTCAACCATAGGCGGTTGTACCCTGGCTGCCAGTTCACGCCAGCACTGGGCGTATTCTTTAAAGCATTCCCCATTCTTTTGTGACAGACTTTGCAGTTGGACCCGGTTGGGCGCCAGGTCACTATTGTACTGGTAATGTCTAAAAAACCCTTCTGCAAGATCCTTCCAGCTTCGTACACTCACAGGCTCCAAGCCCATGTACCATTCAAGTGAAGGTCCTGACAAACTATCTTGAAAGAAGTGCATCAGCAGCTTCTCATCGTCGGATTATGCCGACATCTTCCTGTAATAAGATCTCAAGTGGACACGAGGACAGATGATTCCCTTGTACCTTTCAAAAACTAGCACTTTGAGTTTTGGTGGTATTTTGAGATCGGGGATCAGCCCTAAGTTGGCCATGTCGAGACCCATGGAATTCAGATTCTCAAAGCTTTTCATCTTATCCTCAAGTGCTTTGAATCTCTGGCGAGCCTCAGAAGGAAGATCAGCCTCAACGCCTCTCATAGAGAATACGTCATCTTGACGATCCTCATTCCAGGGTTGATGAATATTTCCATGGACGATACACACAGCTTCAGGTCCATGGAAATTTCTGGTGTTACCAGCATTAACTCCAACGTTGTTACCACTTATACCAATGTTACCATTAGCAGCTCCGATGGTGCCATTACCAGCCCTTGCATGGCCAATACCCATTCCAATGTTCCCATCGCCCACAGTGTTGGGAATGACCATAATTGGTCCAGAGTTGTCATCCCGGGGAGTCTCAACATGAGGAGGGTTGGTAGTCTCACCTCCGTGAAAAACCTCATTGGTGTCAACGTGTGCAATCAAGGGCTACACGAGGGTTCTGAGTTGCTCTTGCCGACTGGAAACCACTTGCATGATGTCCATGAACTGGGACATCCTCTCCCTGAATTCTTGCATTTCAGCTTGAACTTGCTCCATAGCTCTGAGTTGGTTAGCTCGGGTGGAGTAACGATGAATTGGTCTGCAATCAATCCTGAAACATAGCTCTGTAAAAAACACAAGGGGTTAGATAAACATGCTCAAGGTACCTGCTATGCAAAACGATATGCAAATGCAAATATGTGTCTGTGCCTAGGGGAGATTCCCCCTGATTCTAGTTCCAGAATAACAGTGAGCCAGAATAAGAAGCCAATCACGGAGACGAATCAATATTTGATATATATAAAGAGCCCACATAGGCAGCATACAGGAGTAACTGAGTACAACGGAATCGATAATAGGGCGACCTCAGCCAACAAGACTGGTGATGGTCAACAATACAACAGTGAATCAAAGCTACAAAGAAATACAAAAAGAAATCAAGTACGGCAGCGGGCACGAAAATCTTCTAATAGTTCCTTTGTCTTGGGGTGATCAGGCCTGGTAAGCAATCCTCGAATAAGCAGATCTCTCTGTCTAACGGTGCTCTGGATATCTTTAAGAAAGTCTTCCTAGGCTCCCTTTCTGAAGCAATCCTCCAGTTTGGTTCTCTTGGAATCGTCCCTTAGTTTGCAATCCTTCAGGTTTGCCTTAACTTCTATCAACTTGCGCTTAGCGTTACGCCTGAGTGATGTTTCAGCTTCAATCTTTTCGTGCTGGGCCTCAAGCTGAATCGCCAGTTTGGAAATTTGTTGCTTCAACTTCTCTTCCCGCTCCTTGTGATTGGTCAAAGTAGCATTCCACGTTGCCTCGAATTTGGAGATCTTCAGATAGGCTATGTCCAAGTCTTGCTTCTTGGTGGCGAGAACGCTATTAACAGCTTTGAAGTCCAACCCCAGACGCTCTCGAGCATCAATCTGCTTGGTTACTTCTGCACCCAGATGGTTTATCAACTCATTCTGCTTCTTGCGGGAGTACGCAGCTTCACTCTTCTCGCTTCGTAGTTGAGCGATTTCTTTCTCTAGCTCTTCGTTGGCTTTCCTCAACTCTTCCTTTTCTTGTAGCACCTGGTTGTATTTCTGAATATCAACTGTGGTTGATTCTTCGACCACGGAAGGATATAATGGCTCAAGTGCAGGGAATGGCATCAAAAACTTGGCAGCTCTCTCTCAGAGCCAAGCTACATATGGATCAAAGGCTTTGTTTTTTCTCTTTCCTAGCAAAACTTTTCCCTTTCTATGAATTTTTCTCCAAGATTTCTCTACTTTAACCAAAGTGTCACCTTCAAGCAACCCTGTGAGATACAGAGATTCCTGTATCTCTTCTTCTACAGGAGGACCTCTTAGCGGATATCCAAATTGTCTTACCAGCAAGGATGGATTATAGTTGATACACTCGTTCCTTCCGACCAGGGGGACGTTAGGAAAGCCACCGCAACTATACATAATTTCTTTTCCTAGCAAGTCTCTATCAAACCAAGTGATATTGTTAGCAGACAAATCCATCAAACGTGCAAACCACGTTGAAGTCTCAGTAGAATCAATAAATGGACCCGTTTTAGGAAGATGGCTGGAAAACCATTTGTACAGCAAAGGAGCGCAACACGCCACATTCTTCCCTTTTCTGTTTTCATTCTTGCTGTGAACTGAATGATAAACGTATCCGAGAAGAGTGTGCACCGGATTCCCGGAAAAAAAATATATAGCAGGCATCTATACCTATGAAATCCGGGTGACTAGGGAATAGCACGATACCATATATGCAAAGGGCTAAGATGGCATTGAATACAACCCAGCAACCATTCTTGGCTAACCTTTGGGCCTTTTCCACCAGGAAAGGCAAAGGGAAACCAGAAACTCCAATTTTTCTAAACAACTTCCCTTTTAGCCCCGAGTCATCTAAATGAAGGGCAGCAGCCAGCTTACCCAAGTCAGGTTCAGCATCAACACAGTAATAAGGCATCTGGTTCAACAAAGGTACCCCCAGCAAGTCAGAATACTCTTCTAGGGTTGGAGCTAGGACATAATCTGGAAAAACAAAGCATCTGAGCTGTGGGTTATAAAACTGCAGAAGAGCGTAGAGGCCGTTCAACTCGTACGTAGAAAGTTTACACACAATATTCAGAAGTCTCCCATAGCTTTTCCTGAAGTCCTCCATCACTTTTTTATCAGCTAAAGAAATCAAACACCGTAATTCTCGGATATCAGGTGTTGGTAGCATGTAAGCCACTATTTTCTTCTAAGACGCCATGTCAACAATAAAAATCAAGACCACTAGAGTCGGGGGAGAAATATGCACCTGCAACACAGACACACGTTAATGAAATGCGGATGAGAATGCAAAAAATGCAAAAATGCAAACATGTGGAAGGAGATCAAGATGGTTGTGTTGTTGATTGAGAAGGACCAAAATTTTGCTTCAACAAAGACATAGCACTGTTCTGAAGATAAGGGCCCCTGATACCAATACCACCGATTCATACTGTCAAGAAACCGGGCAGTCTGGAGGTCAAATTTTCCTGCACAACCCAATCCCTCTCACAGGTATGGACCTATCCACTGATAAGGTTCGGCATCCTATGCATTCATCAGCGTCACAGACTTTCGAGAAATGATGATACGTTCACCATTTCTAGTTTGGCATCATCCTCTCCCAAAGAGGCCTCACTTAGCTGAATCACAAATGATCGGTCCCTAGAGTCGACAATCCTCAGATCCAAAATCCTCTCAAGTCCAAAGGACCGATAGGGAAATCATCAAAGAGAATCTCATCTGAGTGTGGATTACATGGGAACTTGTGCGAGCAAAGCAAGCAAGTCCACCACTAATCCACTTCTAGTGCTATGTTTGTACTCAAGCCTGGGTCTAGCTTATCACTCATCGGAATCAGTCCCTTCCCACAACAGCACAATAATGATATAATATAATGCTGAAAATAAAATGCGGGAAAATAAAGTGCGGAAGTAAATAAAGTACAACATGTATGTACAAAACCCAAAGATAAACAAACAAGCGCTAGGATTGACTCGCATAGGGAACCAGAGTCCCCAGCAGATTCGCCAGTTGTCGCTACAGCGAAAAAAGGTGCCGGCAAAGACAGAAGAGTCGCCACCTATCGTTATTTATCCTAAAGAAGGGAAAGGAAACGATCAGGAAAAACCTAGCGAAAAGGATAAGATTGGTCATCGCAACCAAATCTCTAGGTTCAGGAGTCGGTTACGCAAGGGGAAGGTATTAGCACCCCTCACGTCCGTTGTACTCAACGGGATTCATGCTTGTTTGTTTATCTAATGGGTTATTTATCTATCTACCTATCAAGGCTGGCTCAAAAGAAAAGAAAAAAGGACTCGACAGAGCCTCGCAGCTCTAGACCTACGTATTCCCTCGTGCAATGGGAAAGTCACAGTCAACGTAGTTCGGCTAACTACGAGTAATGGGGGAAAGGTTGCTTGCCAAGACGTCGCGTCTTGTGCCTACGTACTCTCAACAGGTATGAGAGATTAGAGCAAACGTATTTTGGGATAAAACAGAACACAGGTTTGTTCAAATGTTTTTACCCGAGTAAAGCTAAAATACAGTTCTAACAGTTAGGGACAATGCCTGTTTGCGGTAGAACCGAAGCTTAACAACACTCTTTTCATCTGAAAAGGTTTTCTGAATTAAGAGAGCCCCAAAGGGCAAAAAGAAGTTTGATGTTTGTTGTCTTTTATCGGAGAAGTGTTTTTTATGAATATTTGTGATTCATACTGCATTAGAGAAGGTGAAAAGAAGAAAAGAATCTACAGGGGAAACTATCAAGCATTCTACTGTTGTCATACAATATGGCCCTAATGTTGAGTTTGAAAGGGAATCTACCCTACTGTTATCATGCATGGATTCATCCTAATGTCTGTCATCACTCCTTAAATAAGGAAGTGAGAGCCCTAAGGGAACATGCAAAAGGGAAAGACAAACGCAGCTATCAAGCAGGTGAAACATAAAGTAACTGGATGCGGATGCAATGCAACAGTACAAGCAAGGGAGACAAGCTCAACCTTAGATGCGATCATCGGATGCAAACAGAGATGCACAGAGAAGGCACACAAGAAAAAGGAGGCACACCTCAACCTTTAATGCAAACATGATAAAAAATAAAAGAAACAAACAAGCAAAGGGAGGCACACCTCAACCTTTAATGCAATTATGCGCCTAAGCCTAAGGGTATCTCCACATGCAAGTCTATCCTAATGCATCACAGCAAGCAGGAAATCAAATCAATCCATCAGGAGAGAGATAAACTAGATGAGCAACAAGGAAATCATCCCAAGGCTACATCAGGTTTAGATGTGTATCAACACAAGAGTCCATCCCAGGTTCAACCTCTTTATAGAATGCACAGAATTCAATCAAAGGAAGAATTAGGCTCTCACAAGAGGGATCCTAACAACGTAGGACATATGAGAATGGTAGAACGTGGATGTCAATCTAAGGTATTTGGTTAATGTGTATCAACATAGGACGTCCATCAAAGGCTCAAACTTCTCATGGAATGCACAGAATTCAACCAAAGGAAGAATTAGGCTCTCACAAGAAGGATCCTAATCATGTAGGACAGATAGAAAATGTGCAAAGCACTTGAGTCCTCAAAGGCTCAACCTCTTATGGAATGCACAGAATTCAACCAAAATAAGAATTAGGCTCTCACAAGAGGGATCCTAAGAATAAGACTTGGAGACTGGAGGAAGAGAGTGTAAACCAAAGGAATACACTATGCCATTGAATGTCCATCCAAGGCTCAACCTCTTATGGAATGCACAGAATTCAACCAAAGGAAGAATTAGGCTCTCACAAGAGGGATCCTAAGGACAGGACTTGGAGAGATTGGAATGACTTGAATTGATCAAGGCAAAGGGGAAGCACAAAGAGGAGAGGAATCATCCACCAAAAACTTCTAAAGCACCCTACAAGCAAGGCTCTAAAGGACATCCATCCTAAGGGAGCTAATGACATCAAAAAGACTTGAAAATTACCCTAAAAAGGTCTCAACCTATATACTAAGGGTTCATGTAATGATTGATTGCTTAAGATGTGCTAAAAGTTCACTTAAAGGCAAAACTATGAGAAGGTCATGTGTAGGACACACTAAAAAAAAAGATAAGGTAAAATCTAAGAAAAATTGGAAATCCCTCCTAAAAAATCTAAGAAAAATTCTAAAGATCACTTAAGGTCTTAAGAGTCTAGGGCTAAAATATTGGATCAAAATTATAATCCTAAGGGCATTAACAGAGAGCAGCATCCTAAGGTGTGCTATGGAAGGTGTAAATGGGAAGGGTCCTAAAGATTCATTTCTAACCCTAATCAAATGGAGCCCTAAAAATACAAAAAAATGTCCTAAGGTCACTCAAGATATATAGAAACACTATGCAAAAAACCAGGTATTAAATCTATTCCTAGAGCAAGAAATAAAACCACAAAATCAAGCATGCACATTTTACTATTAAAGAAATCAACGATCATGGAAAAATCCTAATTAAATGTAAAAAAACCTAAAAAATTACATCTAAACCATGTAAAATCCTTTAACACATTAAGGAATCAGAGGAAAAAAATTCAAGAATTATTGATGTATTATACTATTTGTTTATGGAATTAAACAATAATGCATAAAAACAATAAAAAATAAGGAAAAGAATGGAAAATAAATAAATTGGCGTGCTGAATAGTAATGAAAGCAAGTTGAAATGTCTGGGCCTTGTAAAAAAGGGGTGTGAGTATCAACTCTAGGCCCAGCCCAATTCACGTTTTAAAAAAAAACTGAGTGTTCTCATGGTTTTCCGTCAACGCAGGCGTATCATACGTCTTAATCCCACACGTACATACTTCTAGTAATCAAATCTAACACACACTATCTACCCACGTAAGCAAGTCAAAGGACAATTAAGCTGAAACTCATTCACAGCCATGGGATGAGGATACTAAGTCAAGAAGTCTAACAAGATCTGACGGTTAAGGACTTGTCTTTTCATTTCAAATCTGAGAAACGGAGGGAATACGCAGTGGTGGCCGGAGAAGACTCTGGTCGTCTTCTCCGGCGAGTCCTACAGTGCTCAACACGAAAACTTCATGAAACCCTAATTTTTTGATATCAATTAAATCCTCACGCTTCAGGCATCAATAGTCCAAGATTAAAATTCATTTTCATCCATGGAATCAACAGAACCGAGTCAATCTCATTCTTGTGCTCTGCTAACAAATATCACCAAATCTAGATTTCTTTACACTAATCGAATCCTCATGCTATGTACATCCTTATTCCATGATTAAAACTCAATTATAACCTAGGAATAGCTCAAACCGAATCAATCTAAATCTTGTGTCATGGCAAAAATTCTCATGAACAGTCTCCAATTCTAACCTATATCTAACTAGGAGTCTCAGGGATCCTAACAACATGCATAATAGGTTCTACTTCCTCATAATTTAAGTGAAAAATGGAAAGAAAGAAACCTATAAAGAAGCTTCAATAGAGGCACGATTTTGTGATGAAACTTGCTCAGATCAATCTAGAAACACTCTATGATTGATGATGAAGCTTTCTTGATGCTTGAATTTGCTTGAAGAGGCCTGAATCTTGGAACTCGATTTTCACCCTTAATCTCACTTGTTCTAAATGCTTCTTACCTTTTCTTGTACCAAAATTCACCAACCTTCATCTGGAAATGATCTAGTTTTTATATAGAAATGATTTGGGGGCCCAAAAGTGGCTGGTTTGGCCCAATGAAAAATCCAAAATCTTCACTTTGAAGCTCTTTGATTTGCACAAAAAGAGAGCCAAGAATCTTGCTAAATGAGTCAATTCACTTGCTGGTAGTATTAGGAACATGAAGGGTTAGGATTGCCTCCTTGATTTTTGATCAATGGTGAATATTGATTTTGTTTCTTCAAGCTTAAGAAACATGAAGAATGGGGTGTTTTCATGGTTCAATTCTCAAATCTAACAAAGCCAATGTTCTTGAAATTTGTTTTGTGCACAAAATATGCACAAACATGACTTGGAATAATTCAATTTGCATTAATTTGAATTTTCGACTTTAAATGCCTTTAAAGTTCCTTTTTATGAAATTTTCTTTAGCCAATCCACAATCCAATCCATATCAATGAATCCCTGGTATTTGATCGAGTAAAAAATCCCATTTTGAGCCAATTTCATGTTGGAAACATTTTCATTTTAGGTAGGCAAAGTGGTGAAATGGACCTATAATGAAAATGACCTGTAATCTTACTTTTCCAAAATACCCTTGACTTGCAAGCCTCATATCTTGAGTTCTATAAATCCAAATAAGGACTTCTATTACTCTTTGGAAAGCTAAGAAGATAAGGAACAACATTCATGTTTGGGTCAAGATGACGAGAGACATCCTTCTAGCTCAAAAATGTCTTGGAATTTGGTTGACTTTCAAGTACCAAAATCACATTCATTTGATGACCTGTAACTTGTCTGCTTCATAACTTGAGTTCTATAAATCCTATCAAGGACTTCTAGTACTCAAAAGAAAGCTAAGAGCATGATCTACAAGTCTCATGTTGTTTTCAAGATGAGATGAAACTTGTATCTAGAGATATGTGGTCTTGAAGTTAGGCACTGAAATAGGAGATTTTACACTGTCAATCTTAGAAACCCTAGCTCAATAACTTCTCACACTCTTGAATATTGATGAATTGATCTTGAAATGATCTCTTAGGTGTATCAACACAACATCCCATGATCATATTTGCTTGTAATTTACTCTTAATCTTCTCAAGACTCACAATTGACTGAGGGTTGACCAAGTGAAACCCTAATTGCACCAAACTTGATTGTGTCCCCTTGTACTTTGCATAATGGCTAATCCAGACTCCCTAGTGACTCTTAAGACATCCCATGAGCTTTCCCAATGCTTTACACCCATATTTATGGATTCAAAATCATCTGATGATCTCTCATGACCTTCAAGTCAGGAGATGTGCACACTTGGCTTTAGCCACTTCTCTAGGGATCTTTGACTTCTTTGATGAGGATATCAGCCCTTGAATACTTTGAATAAAACTCTTGAATAGCCTTGGAACCTTGTGGTACCCCTCTTGATAAGCACAACTCTCTCAATCCCCTGTAAATAGGCTATGATATGCAGATGCTAATGATAATGCTAATGCTATGAATGCAATGAAACAAAAGCTAGGTAAAGAAGTAGGTTGGGCAAATTTTCGGGTGAAACAACATCTTGAAATAACATAAATTTATTTTTTGGGATTTTTGAAATGCACAAAACCATTTTAAAGTGAATTAAAATGAAATTGCAATAAAAAGAAAATAAAATGAATTAAGGAAATGGAAAGGGCTGCACTAGAAATTCTTGTTTAACTAGGATCCTTTGTTCACACGCATATAGGCCCCAAAATGGGGGGCGTGGATAACAAATGAATCAAAGCCCAGCCCAAAATGAAATTAGCAAAAGAAAGAACTCAAACCGTTAGTGAAATGCACCGTTTCACTAATGGGTTTGTCCTCATGTCAAAACAAAAGGCGCCACGCAACCAACATGTGGGCGACACATCAACCTGGTCAAAAAGTCTCACAACCACATCAACGTCCTCATCAGACACCGGAGCTAGGGCTTCGGTCATCTTCTCTGGGAGGGTCGCCAGAGCTCAACTTTAAACCACCATAAAAATGAAAACATCTGGTACCATTTTCAAGCTTTTTCACATAGAATCCAAATATCATGTTGGTTTTTGAAAAAGGTTCCTCTAACCAGGAGAAAACAAGCCACGAAAATGTGATGCACAAATTGAAATTCAAACAAACAGCGAACAAAATGATCCAAACATGGCCTACATGAAGTAGGGCTTCAGATGCACCAAATATGAACCTAAATAAGTGCCTAAAATGAAGGTTTCAAGTCATGGAAATTTACCTAACGAAGCTGCTCTGTTGGCTCTTTGAATGCTTAGCAAACTTCAACTTCAAGCCTCTAATCTCCTCCTTGTTTTTGTGTGATGATGAATTGAGCAATGGCTTGAAGGAAAACCCAAGGAAAACTCAGATTCAAAGAGAGAGAAAACTATGAAATTTCTTGATGAATCACACACCTATACATAACTCCTTCTATTCTGAGCATTTAGGGTTCAATTATAGCTTATATATGAGGGCTTTATGAGTCCCATGCAGGCCCATGATGATTAAATCATTTGATTTCCAAAACTTGCAAAAAACTTCATTCCAATGTGCACACACGGGTTAGCATGATATATCCCTCATTCATGGTCAGCAAAGAGCAAATGAGGGGTGAGAAAAAGAATGTTGGTGATTAGGGTGATTGAACATGAGTGGGAATATGGTTTTAGACCATTACCTCTTATGGTGTAAAACTTGAAAACATGTTATGATATGAAAGTTATGTTGGCTCAAATTGGGTAAGTTTTGTCATGAGCATGGTATGATGAGGATGTGATATCAAAAGGTTCAAAACAAATGCATTTGGTATCTTGAGATGGAAGAAAACCACACTAGGTCTAAAAATCAAGTTTTCATGGTCATTAAGGCTTAAATGATCCCATAATTCATCAAAAATCATGGATTTTGAGTTCAAGATGATGTTAAGGCTATGTGACACAACTTTCATGTTTGATGAAAATGGATTAGAGGTCTTGAAGTGGATGAAATTGGTCATTAAAATGAAAGAATTAAGACTAGGTTTCCAAAAATACCCTTGACTTGTGAAGACCATAACTTGATCTCCACTCATGAGAATGATGCGTTCCAACACTTTTTGGAAACCTAAGACAATGAAGAACAACTCTCATGTTTGGTAAAAAATGAGAAGGAGCTTGGTTCCATGTGAAAAATTCCTTGGAAGTGAGTTGACTTTGAGTGCCCCTAAAATCTCTTCATCTGGTGACACCAACTTGTTGATACCATAACTTGAGATGTACAAACCCAACGGATGAGTTATTGTACTCAAAAGAAAGCTTGAAAGTAGATGAACAAGTCTCATGTTTGACAGAAGATGAGGAAAGACTTGTATCATATGGAAATTTGTCCTTGAAGTTAGAGACTAAAAGAGGGGATTTTACACTTGAACTCATCTGAAACTCTAATTTAGTAACCTCTTGAACTCTTGAATCTTCCTGACTTAATCTCAACATGAAATTAGAGACAACTTAAGATGACTTCTCATGGCTTCAATGATCAATAACCAAGTATTGAGCCCTTTCAAATCCACAGTTGACTTTTGGTTGACCAGATGAAACCATAACTTTTTATCCATTGACTAAGGTTCTTGCAAATGAATTATGTGACCATACACACACTATAAAGAACCTTTAAGATGCACATTGAACCCTTGAACCATGTCTCCTATAAGGAATTGACCTCAAGAATCTCCAATCATCCTCAAGATAGGAGGTGATGCCTAAACACATAATTTCTCCTCTCAAGGAGCTTTGAGACCTATCCTGATGGCACTGAGGACTTGTTGGCTTGAACACATGCCCTTGCCTGAGCCTGAACATGAAACTCTCTCTTGAGTGGCAAAAACAACATCTTGATCCCTTGTCAAGAACCAATGTTATGCAAATGCAAATGCTAAATGATATGAAACATAAGCTAAGATAGAAAAGAAAGGTTAGGAAAATTTTGGGGTGCAACACCTGTCACATTCTCGGACGGTATGATGAGCGCCCTTGAATAAGGTAGGCTAATACAACCCTGACTGGAGGACATTTACAGCTATCCCGTCTCCACAAAAATCTCCTTCATACTCCGAATCATGACAGGCTAAATAGAAGGAGATGAAGAGGAAATTTGATAGTGATTCATAAACATAAACCTGCATGCACCAAATCGTGATCCAGAATAGAGCGAGAGATATTGAGGGAAAACGCGGGTGAGGTCGAACTTGAACGAGACGAAGGAGAGAGTTCGAGTGGAGGAAAGTCACGATGTAGGTATCCTTCCTCTTCTTTATTTTCCTTCAAATGCCATGGAAATATCTTTTAGTTTTTTTAAAGAAAAAGTGAGAAGAATTATGTTGTAAAATATGAGATGACCGGTACCTAATTCTATCTTTTCATTTTGATTTTTTTTCTTTCTTCTGTTTCTAGTCATTTATTTTTTTAAGATGGTGTTGTGTTGCAAAGCTGGTGGATTATTGGGCCTTTGGAGACCGTGTGTTTTTTTTTATATTTTTTATATTCCACCCCACTTATCGTCTCAACTCCCTACTTTGTCCTTTGATTAAATGGGCTTTAAGGCCCATGTGTTATCTCTAGGCACACCCCTCCTCTCTTTTGTTTCTTCTTAAATTCCTTCATTTTCATTTTAACTTTTAAATTTAATTTTACGTCTTCATTTCATTTAAAAATACCCACACAAAAATATATTTTTTTACTTAATTTATTTCTTTTTTTTTAACTTTGAAAAATTGTTGTTTTTTTCTATTTTAATTATTTTGTGAGGTATGTTTATTAAAACACCCTTGAATTAGGGTTTTGTTTTTGAATGCTTTAAGCATGTTTCCTTGAGCCAACATTTTACTATCCTTTGACGCATGAACAGATGTTGTTTGCATAAATTTTTGAGTCTTGGTGATGTTGTTTTGTTTGCCTTTTGCTTGATTTTGTGGAGCCTCGATTTATGCTCTATTAGTTTGATATCATGCACTTATGGGTGGATTTTGTGATAATCTTTTAAGGATTCTTTCCTCGCATATTCTTGAATGTGTTTACATGAGGTAAAGCCATTAACTTGAATTTATTTGGCTACTTTATTATTGTTTATTAATGCCTCAAGTTAGGGTTGTGTTTGAGCATGACTTTGGTTTTATCTTGACCTAGTTTTTTTTAACATATTTTTTGTGTGAATTTTCTTAATGTTTGTTGCTCTTAAGTGAATTAACTGGCATACTTTAACTTTTGACTTCTATGGTCTCAAGGTGTTTTGATTGCTCATTTAACTTCTTTTAGCAGCCTTAGATGTTTGAGCCTTTGTGATTGATTTGGATTTATGCTTTGTACATGTTTGATATAAAGCTAGTGATAGGCTTAAATTAAACTGCTTATTTGACTCGATTTCGCGCAAGTTATTTAGTATTTTATTTCCATTTTCCTGTATTATGCCTTTGTTTTGTTTCTTTTTCAGGTTTTTGTATTTTCAAGGCCACTCAAGAAGAAATGAAGAAAAACAAGCTAAAAACCCTACTTTCTGAGGAAATGTACACATGGCTTCCACCATGGCGGGCGCCATAGGGGATGCCACACATTAGATGCAAGCCAACTGCTGACAACTGCCACATCTCCCACTCCTTTCCACCCTAGTACATGTGGCAGGCGCCACCTTCACACGGATGTTTCCCTCCCAAAAGGAGTTGGGGGGCATTCCTGTCTTTACTTGTACTTTCCTGCCTCTATAAATAGAAGAGTTCTGATTCATTTCAAATCATCCAAGCTTTGAGAACAGAACTCAAGCCATAAATTTCACCTATTATAAAGTAATAAACTTCTCACATCAAGGGGTTATTACACCGTGTAATCGAGTCTGTAATCGTGTTTGGAGCAGTTGGGTAGAAGTTAAACCTGCTTCCATTTTATTTTCGCTTTTTACTTCGAGTTGTACAAGATTTTAAAGCCTCTCGTTTAAAGCATGTTTCTATCTATTTATTGCATTTTATTTATTTACCCGCCTTTATTTCCCGCACCCTTTATTTCCCGCGCCGTTTATTTCTCACACCGCACTTTATTTATTTATTTACTCGCACTTTATTTTCCATGCCTATTTACCTTACCATGTTCAGCTAAATCTTAAGGGCTAGGATGCGAGGATTATAGTTATAATTAGTATTCCACACGGTTGTCGATAGAATTACTTAGGGGTTATTTTAACTTTTAACACTTATTTTCTGTACTTAAAATTTGTTGGGTAAGATCGAAAGTCGTCCAACCTTTAGATAAATTAGGTTAGTTTTGACTGTTCCGAGGAAGCGAAAGCTCTTGGCTCAGTCAATTAGGAGTCTTTAATGTTTAAAAAAACCGATTTTAAAATTGTCTTCGGACACGTTTATGGATTTAAAGTCCAGTTCGCAAGAACCTCTTTTTGTTAGAAATTCCAGGTTAAAATACTTTTCAACTAAGTCAAGAAACTATATTTCTTAAAAATAGGTTTATTAATCCTAACGCAATGCGTACCTTTTTATAAGTGACAATAAGAGGGGTCGATTAGGGATAAACTCGGTTCTGAATATGCGAAAGCGACAGTTCCCGTTAAATTAGTTCTTTTCATGAGTAGAAAATATTACCCCATAAGGAATCCTATGTGTACACATATGGAATACTACGTAGCTATATGAATTGCGTCTATGCCTATTGCTTTATTATTAATTTTAATCACGCACTTTACTTTTATTTCACACAAACCATCTTTTATTTTGATTTGCCTTAGATAAACACCGTAACAATAGTAATCGATAGATTGACATTTGGTCTCTGTGGGATCAATAATCTTTTGTATTACTTTGACGTTATTCGTGCACTTGCGAATCGCCTATCAGCTAGCTAATGTCTTCTTGACCTGTTGAATGTTTATCTTATGAGTTGATCATTTTCTTTAGCATATTACGTTATTCATTTTACTATTCGCCCATGTTTTTTTTATCTTCTATGTGTGAAACATTATCCTGGCTCTCTGTTGTTATTTCCCTAAATCCAAAGGAAAGGTTTCCCCTGTTGATTGATATGTCACATTTAGGATAACTTAGTATACCTCCTACTCACCTCATAATCTTGTTAGAGTCATTCCATTGGCCTCATCAGAGCCATCTTCCTTTTTTAACTTAGCCTTTAGGTTAGGGTTTTTTAACCCTATGTAAGTATTATTGTTATAAGTACTTACCTTCCCTTTTTGGCCTTGTTATAGCCAATTCTTTTTGCAACTTAGATTTAAGTTTAGAGTTTGTTAACTCTATATGTGTACCATTGTCATGTGTACTCACTTCCCTTTTTACTTTTGCTAAAATCAACCCCTCCAGTTAGGTCTTTCAACTAAGACTTAGAGAGTTTGTCAACTCTGCATGAGTGTCATTGTTATGAACACTTATTGCCCTTGGAACCATTACCACAGTCAAGAGTTATTCACACCTAGTGAGGTGAACTACGAATGCTCTGATTCTATCCTAGTCAGGATACATAGGCACGAGATGCGATGTCTTGGGAAACATACTTATTGTACATACCCTAGGTCTTTACCTTAGCACCTTTCCCTTAGAAAGCAAGCAATAATATGACACAATTATTAACAAGAGGTTCTTGTAGAGTACTACAGATACTTAGGATGCTAACACCTTCCTTAGGTATAACCAACCCCTGAATCTTAGATCTCTAGTTGTGTTGTTAAATAACACACTTAGGGTTTTCTTCGATCTTTACCCTTTCCTTTGGATGAATCAAAGCTTAGTGGTGAACTTCATGATTTGTGATTCAAATTAATTAATAGCTTGATATTTGATTCTCATTGCATCACATGTTTTGAATTAGTCTTGTCGTATTCACTCATTTTTCTCATTTATTGCAAAGCACATACAAATACCTCTCCACTTCACTTTCTTTATCAAACTAGTGTTTTAGAAAATATTTGAGGGAGGATGACGAAAATGAAATACCAATAATTGCAAACTGTATGCCTTCGGATATTTGTTGCTGATGTACATGCATTGCTTCAAATCCCCCAAACACCAAAGAGATAAGGAGTTAATCCCTAGTTAACCACTTCAAACCTATAAGTAGGAGTTTCCTTCGAATTTCCAAACCCTTACGTGTAACCTGGGGGAGGGTAGTGCTCAGTTAATCTAATTACACACTCAAATTACAAGATGAAACATCTCGTCTGGGGATCCACCATAACCAATGACTTGGCAGTCACAAGCCTTTCAAGACAAAGAAAAGAAAAAAGAAAAAAGAAAAAGCCCACTATGTCGAGAACCCAAAGAGACGACTTAGGTAAAAAGCAGGGCAATCTCGGTAGACTAAAAGCTTAAAAAAGCAGTCTAGGCAAAAATTAGGGATCAAAGAAAAATAAATCCTCAGCAAAACAAGATTCAGTGACCGCCATATCAAGAATCAAAGGGTCACTAATATCCTTGACAAAAAATAAAATAAGATGACTGTCATTTCAAGAAAGTATTGAATCATCATCTTCACCCTTACACCGTTAACCCTTCTAGAAGATGAATGTGTGTAGAATTTAACTGAACGTAGGACTGGAGATCATCAAGAAAAACGAGTAGGTACAAATCAAATTTGAGCCTTATATCCTTTATTCAGAAACCATGAACCAAACCACGTTACAACCCTAAAAAGTCCTAATTGAGGCAGGGTTTATTCTGAAAGCATGCTACTACAAGATTGCATAAGCTGACTCCTAGAGATTTGCTAATCTTCAGTATTGATGTCATATTCTCGCTACATCTTTTACACACTAGTTAAATCAACATTATGTTTGTACTAATGGTCCATTCGTTTCACACTACCACATCATTCCAATAAATGACTTTTTCAAAACTTGCATGAGCATTACATTAAAATTATCATTTGTGAATGAATAATTTTAACTGCAAATCAGTGCTTGACATCAAGGAAATTCCAACAAGGGGCAATCAAAGAGGAACTTGAACTTTCGCTGGTGTTGACCCGAATCAAGACTACCTCATAACCCTATGAATCTGGGGCAAATCCCTCAAAGGCTCAATCAGGGGCAAGTTATCCCAAGAGCGCATCAAAGCCCAACATCCAAAGATTATACCATTTTAAGAATTGGTTAATCAAGGGCAGACTACTACCATATTCAAGCACTAGGGCAAATCATACCATGGTAACTCCTAAGAGCTTCTGCTCAAGGAGAATTCATTTAAGAACCATGCAGACTAGGGCAAAACAAGTTGCAAGAGGGCATATCCTCTATGTACTTTCAATTTGGACAAGCAGATATTTCCAGGCGCTAACAACCATTGAGTTTAGAGAAAAAGCACAATCTTCATGCGTTGATCACGTCGCTACACTCACTTTCAGGCCATCCTAACCCTCAAGCATAAAAGTTATGTTCTCTCAGAAACAACCACTGCTTATTAATAAATGACCAAATTTGGGGTTGTCATCAGAGACGGAGTGTCGGGAAGTCAAGCCCTTTTACCAACCCAAAGTCTAATTCGCATTGGAAACTACCAAAATAAAATCCCACCTTGCTGACACCTTTATAAAACATATCCTATCACCTATCTGCATTCACATACATCATATACATGAATCATATACTTCATGGCATACATGAACCAAAATTATATATATCCCTAGCATTTACGTCAACATTTGCATCGTATTTCCATCCAAAGTGGAATACCTGTACAAAATCAAAACATGCATTGAGGCATAAGTCAGGATCCAGGATCAATCACAAGATTCCAAACCGATCCTCGGCTCAATCAGCGGTTACCATGCATTGTCCAGTAGGTGTTCCCCATGGAGTTTTTTTCTTCAACCTTTTGTTGATGAAATTGTTATCCTTAGACCAGCTAGCAGTATTTCCTTGAATGAATTTCTACATCACTTGTTGGGCGTTCCCCAGTGAGTTGGTTCCCTTCAACATTTTGTTAATAAGAATGGTGTTCCTTATTAACTTTTTTGCTTCAACCTTTTGTTGATATCCCCAAATAAGTCATACTCATTGGTGTACCAATATTCCTACAACAAGTTTGCTATATTGACTTTTGTTGATAGCATTTTTTACCTTTTGTCAATAGTCTTACTATCATCCTTTTGGTGATAGCAAGTATTGTTTTAATCTTACCTACATCCTTTTGGTGAATATAATCATTAAAGTTGTGTATTTACTATAATCTTTTTGGTGATAGCAAATATTGTTTCAATCTTACCTTCATCCTTTTGGTGTTGGTGATAGTTGTGTGTGTCTTACTATCACCCTTTTGGTTATAGAAGGTTGTGTTTTACCTTCATCCTTTTGGTGATGGTGCATTTACTATCATCCTTTTGGTGATAGATCTGTCATCCTTTTGGTGTCAGAAACATTTGTGTGTGTTAACTATCATCCTTTTTGTGATATATCTGTCATCTTTTTGGTGTCGTCAATTTTTGTGTGTGTTTACTATCATCCTTTTGGTGATAGACCTGTCATCCTTTTGGTGTCGGAAATTTTTGTGTGTGTTTACTATCATCCTTTTGGTTATGGATCTGTCATCCTTTTGGTGTCAGAAATCTTTGTGTATGCTTACTATCATCCTTTTGGTGATAGATCTGATATCCTTTTGGTGTCAGTAATCTTTGTAGTTTTGATCTTACCTTCATCCTTTTAGTGATGGTTTCATTGAGTTGTGTGATCACTATCATCCTTTTGGTGATAGCGAGTTGTGTGTGTTCACTATCATCCTTTTGGTGATAGATCTGTCATCTTGTTGGTGTCAACGATCTCTGTATGTATTTACTATCATCCCTTTGGTGTCGGAGATCTTCGTGTGTACCATCCTTTTGGTGATAGTGAGTTATGTGTGTTTACATTCATCCTTTTGGCGATAGATATGTCATCCTTTTTGTGTCGGCGATCTTTTCAGTTATGATCTCACCATTGTCCTTATGTCAATAGCAATCTTTGTAAGTTATGTGTACTTACTATCATCCTTTTGGTGATATAAAATTGTGTTGTGTGATCTTAACGTCATCCTTTTGGTGCTGGAGATCCTTGGATCTTTGGTTTGTGTATCATCCTTTTGGTGATGGCAACCTCTGAAACTATTGTGTGCGTACTATCATTCTTTTGGTGGTAGCAAGTTTTGTTTTGACTTTACCTTCATCCTTTTGGTGATGGTGGTCATTGAGTGTGTGTCTTACTATCATCCTTTTGGTGATAGCAAGTTGTGTTTTACCTTCATCCTTTTATTGATAATAATCATAGAAGAAGTTGAGTTAACTATCATCTTTTGGTGATAGAAAGCTTTGTGTATTAATCTTACAGTTATCCTTTTGGTAATAGAAAGCTTTAGTGTGATAACTATCATCCTTTTGGTGGTAGTGATCTTTGAATATTTGATTTAATCATGATCTTTTTGGTCATGGCTGTTACCCTTTTGGTAATAGCAATGTTTGAGTTTGTTGGTCTTACTATCATCTTTTTGATATTGACCTTGGTCTTGATGCCTAATCATACTCCTTTCGATGATGACATTCGTTAAAGTTTGATATAACCATCATCTTTTTGGTGTTGGCAATCTTTGAAGCCATTGTAAGCTTACTATCATCCTTTAGGTGATAGCCAGCTTTGTTGAACACTGATATCTTTTTGGTATCAGCAACCTTTGCAGATTTGATCTTACTGTCATTTTTTTTCTTCAGTAACCTCTTCCATTGTGATTTCGTCATCATCCTTTTGTCGATGACCGCCTTTGCGAGTTATTCAGTGCCCACTCGAGGGTCAACATTGATCTGGTACCCTGCTTCCCAAACATCTTGGTTTTCTTTTAAGACAAATTCAGAGTCTTCTTCGTATCTAATTGACTTCTACCTTGAAAGTATGAACATTGTGGCAGTTCATACTATTAGGTTTAAGACAATTAGATAGGGGCAACTGCCATACCCCAAATTTATCCTACCCTTTCATTTTTCTTGTCCCAAGCATGTGTGCAGTAATGGTTGAAATTCCGCGGGAATTTGAGAGGTTTTCTTCATTCTCAAGATATCAGGTTGTGGAACATTTATGTTGCTTCATGGGTGAAGAATCATCAGATTCCAATGCATCTTTTAGTTAGGGTTTTGTGCAATGTATTGCAGTCCATAGCTCAAGTCATGGTTCCTTGATTTCAAGGTATTTTCTGACTCAAGGAGTTTCATATTGAAGGCTTTGGTTTCTCATATTACAAGTGGTAAAGTTCAAGGATTGGTTCAGTGGTGGATTCATTTTAATTCAAGGCTTTATTTCATTCCAAGATTTTAATTCATTCAAGAAGATTTCAAAGTTGGTCAAAGTGGTTTCAAGTGAATTTTTGGATATGGCATCCCCATGGAAAGTTCATTCAAGAATGTTATCATTTTATTCAAGATCAAAGAATTGTAAAATCAAGGCATTGGTTACAAGCAGATAATGGAAGTGCAAGTAATAATTAAATCCAAATTTCAAAATGCATCATTCAAGTCCCATTACAATTCAAAGTCCATCCATAAAAAAAAATTCTACAAAAGTAATGTGGATCATGAATTTTCAAGTTACCATAAGCTCATTTCCATTTACTTTATTACCAAACATAAATTAAAGACAAAAAAAGCCCACATAGAAAAGTCCATTTGTAAAACATAATGAGAATAAAAACGACCATGATAAGATGCCAAATACGACCTACTACCCTTCATGCTTCTTCACAATTCAAAAGAATTCAAAGCCACCAAGCCATCTTCAATTTCCAACCGAGCCACATGAAAGCATAATCAAATAACCAACATCAGCCTCATGACTACACTACACGGAAAAACACAAACATCCCAAGCTGCTGATACACACATATCACACAATTGCTACATGAAGCTAGCCACAAGCATTCATAAGCTATTTCTACCATGAGCAAATACACCAAGCCTCAAGCCTACCTTCTTTAAGCTAAGCCACAGAAATACGCCAGCTACTACCTCGTGCAACCCCACCTTCAAGCCTTCAAAATTCAAAAAATACACAAGCTTCTTCCATACAAAAAAAGCTGCCCCGAGAAGCCTCATAACCTCATAATCAGATGATACCTTTAACAAGTCTTTACCCGACCCCACTCAATATCCAAAACGAAAACGTTATAGCCACTATAAAACTTTCCAATATACGCACCAAACGACATGAAATTTGAAAATAATGAAAACGGTGTCACATACAAAACTCAATTCAATTCACTCACCTCACTACACACTATAAATAAAGACTTTGCTTTCACCATTTCCTTAAGCTCAAAGGAATCCAAATTTATCCTGCCAAATTCCTACCAAATTCATCTTCAACCCCTAACCTCTATTCAACAATCCAAACTAGCCTCAAACGCCTTGCAATAACAAGCCACAAACCTGAAACAAATCAGCAAACCTTCAAATCATTCATAACAAAATTACAACAATACGAGAAACGAAACAAAATACGAGATTGGGAGAGATTCAAAACCGAGTTAATAGAAATGAAAAAGAACGAAGCAGAGAGAATATAAGGTTGGGAAGGAGGATTTATGCCCGATGAGACCATGAAGTGGAGCGAGCAAGCTTGAGGTAGGAGCAACTGAAATTACAGTATCGTGAAAGAAGAAGAAAGAGATGTGGGTTCCTTTTTTGCTGTTACTTAGTTTATTGCCTTTTTCATTTTGATTTGCGCTTCGAGTCTGTTTAAATGGTCTTTTTCAATTCATACCACCAACTCCAATTATGCACCCTCTCTCTATTTCTTTGTCTTTTTTATTTTTATTTTTTCTTTCTCTTCTTTTCCTTTTTTATTTTAATCTCAATTTTTTTTATTTTTGTTCTAATTTTTTTAACATTTGTTTTAAATTAATGTTTATTTCTTGATTCATGTTATTTTTTATATTTTGTTTTCTTCTTTATTTTATTTTATCTTGAACTTCTTTTTCATTTTGTTCAATGAGATCTAAATATCATAGAATATTGATGTTCAAAGATGTTTAATCTTCATTATTTCAAACATATAGTTGAATGATCATTTGGATCATTCTCTATATTTTGGAATAGTGATATGTTGCCTTTGATTAATCAATGAAAATTCTTGATTAAGATGAGACAGTTCCCTTTTTCTTTTTGTATGGTATGACTTTAGGAGAATGATCTACAAGTAATTTCTCTAGCATGTTTTAACACAAATATTGTTATTGACTGGTTCCCATAGTATGATCTTCCTCATATATGTTTCTACGATTACTTAACATAGCGCAAAATTAGTCTCAATTCGAGAAAGTGATCATCCGATCAATAACAGTTAACAAATAACATCTAACTTTTTACATTTCCTCAATTTATCTTATTATTATTATTTACTTTCCACCATTTACCTTTCCATCATTTATTTCACTATTCATTTATTTCATTGTTCATTATGTCATCTTCATCTTTATTTGTTCATCTCATTAAAAAACACAAAAACATGATAAAATGATCAAAAACCCTAAAAAAAACAATAATCTTGGACTATGGTTACTTTCCCTAGCATCATGGAGTTTTGGACCTTGTACGTAAACTCTAGCAAAGGAGGTTTGGGATTGGACTTCTCTACTTTTATTGTTTTATCTTAGGTGCACAACATTCATAGCTTATTCTTGGAATTTCTTACAATGATATTTATTCAATCAATTAACTATATTTGGTAGTTTAAAAGACTAGTCCACTTTGCTAGTACACTTGTAGTTTAGTGTTTGGGTTGTGTGGTTATGTTTATTCTATCCCCATTTGAGAAAATGTACCCCCACTCCCATGACGTGTAATAACTTTACTGCTTTCTCTTTGTTTGCTTTTGCCTAGGTAGCTTTAATGCAAGAATAAAATCAATCACCCTCTTTTCAAAAGAACACTAATATGTTTGATCCAACGTCAACATTTTTTCATAAAAACCAATTCAATAGGATTTCCATTACCATAAACCCTTAACCAATTACACTCCATTTTGCATTCATCCTTTGTAAGTCGATTCCTTTTGCATCACCAACAACATTCCCATTGACCAAGATATTTTTTAAACAACCAAACAAACCATTGATCCAACATCAAGTGGATTTTTCTTAAGCAAATTTAAAACACAATAAGATACGATGAGGATTGCACGCCACGAGCCTTAAGTGGTGGATAAGGAGTGAGAGTAGAGCTTTACTACACTCACTCTGATTATTTTGACAACAGATGTTTGGCTTGGTAGCTCGAAAGAATCACCTATATCCATAGTCTTTAATACAATCCTAATCAATAACCATTTCTTTCAAAAATCCTAAAAACAACATCAACTTATCAAGCTCTTTTTGTGCCTTAGGGAATCACTTCTAAAAACGTTTTTCAAGGTAAAATCAACCAATAAACACTTATTTTTTACTCTGAACTATGGAGCTCTAACTTCCTCATTGCACTATGACGGTATGTAGGCACGAGGTTTTAAAACCGAGGTGAGCATCCTAATAAAAGACCCTCCACTTTCCCTTTAGCAAGTAAACCTTTAGATAAACGACACCCTTTTCATACGTAGACAACCTAGATAGTTCCCGTTGAGTACAACGAATGTACGAGGTGCTAATACCTTCCCCTTGCATAACCGACTTTCAAATCCAACATTAGTTGCAACGACCATGTCCTATCATTTTCCGTCCATGGGTTATATCGATTTTCCCTTTCCTTCTTTGGAAATAAATAAAGTTCGGTGGCGACTCTCTGTTAGTCCATCCACGAGTTTTCCTCACGAGGTCGTATTTTTTTCGAGGTACGACAACAATATATGCCTGCTATTATTGTTTGTGATATCTTACCCCTTTGTTGTTATTGTGATATGTGCTCCTCTTCGGGGTACAAATAAGCAGGTAACTAAGTAGTTACTTTAGAGTTGGAGGAAGGCGTGAGGTTATTTCTTCATTTTTATTTCTACGTTTAGTTTACGTGCTTTGATATGTAGCAGTGAGAATATTTTGCGAGTCTTGTTTAATATTTTTGTTAGAGGGTTGTTGTATACTCTCATGTTTAATATTCCTATGTTTTAGGGAGATTTCATTTATGATTTGATTTTTCCAAAAAGTGAATTGGAAGTTTAAATGATAGTTAATGCATGCTTTATTATGATAAATTCTGTTGCGATGATACTCGAAGTGAAGGTGATCATGTGATGACACCGTAAGTGAAGGTGTTGATTGTTGTTTAATTTGATAATGTGTTACAAGGCATATATGTTTTGAAAATAAAATTTGTGACATCCTATTTGATTGTGTGAATATTATGATTTTATTGTATAATCATGTGCGGGGGAAATAGGTTGTTACAGTGGAAAAGGGTATAACATGCAAGGTTATCACTCCAATGCTCAAATCAGTATGTGAGGGCGAATAGTGAAGTAAGATTGAATTTCAAAATTGTGTACATCAAACTGCCTCACTTTCTATTTATAATGGAAAGGTTATAACAACTTATTATTGGTTAGGTGTGCGGTGCGGGGAGCCATTGAATGTAGTTGAGACTTGAATCATCTGTATTTGTTTGTAAGGTAGCTCTCATGTGCTGAGAAGGTTCTATATTAATTGCACTCTTTCTGAATGTTTGGCCGGAGCTCACCATGTCAGCCTGGAAAAAAATTATATACACATGAAATCCTCAAATGGTACAAGGAGTATCAAGCAAAAAGCAAAAATATAAATAAAAGGAAAAAACAAAGGGAAAACAACAACATTAAACTATGGAAGAGGAACACCTAAATCAGGATCAAAACTCCTAGCTACAAGGCACATAAGACATCACAAAGCAGAAAACCAACAAGAGCTTCAATCGCCAAACCCACAATCAACAAACCAAAAGAACTATTTGTAAAACCGAAGACCATTGATCCCTCTAGAGCAGGTCATAACTCTTGGTTAGCTATTGGTTAAGATACGGCATAAAGTTTTGAAGTCAATCGAAGAATGAGGGAGAGTTCGATGTTGATATGTTAAGAAACCAACTCCGAGTAAAAAAAATACTCTTATCATCCACATATTTCTCATTTGTTGACGATCTAGAAAATAATTTATCATTATGCATTAATTAGATGGTACACACCACTGCGTGGAAAAGTATGGAAAAATCTCCCTTATACTTAACCATATTACCGAAAGAAAGTCCAAACTCCCTAAGAATCACCAATTGAACCCCTAACCAACTAAAAATCTTATACTAAACTTCACAAGCTAGATTACAAGTAATAAATAAATAAATAATAGGCTGATTCAAGCCAATCCCCATAAAAGATACAAGAGAAACCCTTCGGGTCATCAATGACCTTCCTCTTGAACAAATTATCCCTAGTCGATAATCTACTGTGCAGGTGTTTCAAAGAGAATACCAGCACTTTCTAGAGAACCCAACTATCACAGATAAGAAGATAAAAATAAAGATGGAAAGAAAACTAATAATACTTTAAATAAGAAATTGGTGGAATCTTTTAGGCATATTTATACTTCTATGCATGGTATATGCATGAACTTAAACCGTCAGATATGCAAGAACTCAAGAGGATCATGGAATATTCTTAAGGCATAATTGACCATGAAATCTTGTTTCAAAAATCCGAAAGCTAAAGGGATTAGATAATTAGTTTTTGTGACTGACTGGAGTGGAGATAAAGTGGAAATTATAAGCACAATAATTGTTCAACTCTCTAATATTATGCTTCTCCAAGAAGCCAACTATGGTATCTCTATCATCATGTGAAGTTGAATTCACATCAGCTTGCAATGTCGTTTGCCAATGAGTGTGGTTACAATATCCACCGATTCAAATGAAGATATGTAAGGAAGAAGAAGTGGAAGTTAAGGTAGACAAAAATTAACAGACAATCTTTCCAAAAATCTCATACCTTAAGGAATGGGAAAACACATTGAAATAAAATTTATTTATTTTAGATATCAAGTATGCAAAGACAAGGTCATTCTTAGATATCGCAGAGTAAACAATCAAGTTGCAAATATCCTAACTTAACTGCTACAAATTTAAAAATTTATGAAAATGAAAAGTAAGCTCATTATATTGACTTTGAATTAAAAGAAATTATTGAAATGTAATTCAAACATAGGTATTAAATGGATTACTCACTATATAAGTAACTAGGCAGTCATGTTACTTGATGTACAAGTAACTAACTAAGTTGGTAATGAAGTTTTGGGCCTTGCCAATGCCCTGTAAGCCCAACTCATAATGTGTAAAAATAATCACATGTGTGATCAATAATCAATGTGAGATATGCGCAAACAATTTTCAATCCAATTCTTCCTTCTTCTCTCTTATGTGTGATTAATAGTTCCTTGATACTCATACAAAACATTGAAGTAATATTGAAATTAACCAAGAAAAAGGCAATGAATATCCATTTGAAATAATTAAAATGACATGGATGTAATAAGATAACATGGGCCGGTATGCTGAGGCTGACACAAAGAGGTCCCCAAGCAGTTGGGGGGAGAGATGTACATGCACACATTTCCCTTAACCCTATGGGGGACATATGCATAAAGGACAGTTGGAGTATCTCTCACAATCCTATTTCATCTACTTGTCTCCCTCATACAATATCCCTATTTAATAACATCCCTACCGTAATACCTTTTTCAAACACTTTTCCCCTTCAACTCCTAACACCAACTGTTCTCTTATATCAGCCTAAGCTAATCTCTCTTTCATGGCCTCCCTTTTCTCTCTCTCCTCCATCACTTTTTTCACCTCAGAAACTAAATAACTAATTAATTTGCATTATTTTTTCTGTCTTCTCTTGAAATATTCACTTTAAATAAGAGCTTCTTAAGCCTATATAGTATCAACCTAGCTAGCTAGAATATAGGTTGCCTTTGTTTCCTCTTCCTCAGCCACATTCTCTAGGCTCTTTTCACTTACATTTAAGAGATTAGAAACTAAACAACAAAATATATTTCTGACACACCTACACCTACTTTCTTAAAAATGTCTAGCAGAAGATCTAGTTCGAGACAATCTGGTGTTTCCACTGAGATCTCTGATGCTCAAATTAATGATCTCATCACCAAGTTGCAACAACTTATCCCTGAACTTGCAAGGCGTTCCAACAAGGTAGTACTAGTATTCATTTTCTTTTCTTTTTAATTAATATTCTCTCTCACATAACTGTAAAACACATCTTCTAAGTGTGTATTTGGTTTCATAGTATTTAAACAACTAAAATTGATTCTAACCAAATAAAGTTAATTTGGACATGTTTGAACTATGTTGATTGAATTTTATTTAAATTTTAAAATTGAATTAATTATAAAGTAAAATTTATAACATTTTAAGACAGGCTTAATCTTTATATTTAATTTTATTGTTGAACTCGATAAAAAAGAAATGTATTTAAAATATATATTACTTTATATTTAATTCATTTTTAATTAATTCATTCTTAATCATTTTATTTAATCTTGAAAATTTTAATTACAATTATTTTTAATTCTTAAAGCTAATAAAATTTAAAATTTATTTAATTTTTTACGTATAAATTTCTACATAACATTTTCAAGAATTGTATAGATCTATATGATCTAAGACCTTTCAAATATTATAATAGGTTTTAGAATATTTTTTTAGAGAGTTAATTAAAGATATATATTGCAATATTTCAATTAAAGAATTAGGGTTTTTTATTTTTTTTATAATTTTATTCATAGAACTAATTCATTTATTTTAGATTCAAACAATTCTAATTAATCTCTCATTATTTAATAACATAAACCGTGATATCGGAATTCTTTTAAAATGTAACACATAAATAATATAAGTGAAATGCTATTAAAAAGAAAGACGTCATCAATTTTAAGTGTAAAAAATATAAAAATAAATTAAAATTAAATAATATTAAAATAAAGAGATTAATTATGTAAATAAACTAGAATAATAAATGAAATAATATTGAGTCAAATCTAAATTAATAATTAACTCGAAATGCAATATGTCATTTGACTCACAACCTCTAGATGAAGAAATCACAATAGTTGTTGAAAACTCAGACACACAACCATAAAAATTAGAGTTTAAATTTTGGTGACTACATCCGGCATATGAATATTGACTTTTGCTTGTTGAATTATAGATTGGCTCCAACATATGAATATTGATTTTTGCTTGTTGAATTATAGATTGGCTACAAAATAATTTAAATTTTGCTAATGAATGTGATATATTTTGTACCAAAAATATAAATATAAATTATTCTATACCTAATCTAGAGTTTTTGATTTTGACAAGAACTAATCTAATTAAAGCATCTTAAATTTGTTGTGTTCCTAGAAAAGGTATCTAAACAAGAATTAATTAATACTACAAGGGAGTCACATGACACACACTACACACATATTTTATGTGGCTTTAGTTGTCTTGTTAGATAAGTCATCAGGCTTGTGCCCTTAACCCACAATTTGTGAGGCTGTGGGACTTAGGACATTCCCACTTGCCATGCATATATCATTGTCGAGTAATTCCAACAACATTAATTGGTTTATGTTTTATTTTTTGTTTGTTTGTAATATAGGTTTCAGCTGCTAAAGTGTTGCAAGAGACTTGCAATTACATCAAAAACTTGCATAGAGAGGTTCATGATTTAAGTGACCGATTATCACAACTTTTGGACACTATAGATCCTAACACTCCTCAAGCAGCTATCATTAGGAGCTTAATTATGTGATCAGTATGTCTCTAATTAATAAATTAGTTTTTATGTCGAGTACATGTCTTTTAAAATGTCTCACTAGCTAGCTTCTACTTTATAATTAAATGTCAACCTTTCGATATTTTGTGTAACAACTTTCATTATATAAATATTACTAATATAATGAATTAATTCCTAATTAATATGAATAGTTATATTAATCAATATATGATTATATATGTATATCCCCTAGCCCTACCTATGGTTTTTCTATTATGCTATTCACATGAATGTGTTAAAATATTTACGATTTTGGAGGTGCAACATGTTAGCGTTTGATCTAGGTAATTTATATCTTATTAGAGAAACCAATTTTTTGTGTGAAGCCATTAAGGGTCAAATTTGAACCTGATGTGTTGCATGTGACATTGCCCCCACACCATTTTCGGTTACTTATTCTTGCCAAATGCCAACCCGTGATACTTGTGTTGGACCACTGTTTACAAGCCCTAGTATATTTATTTTCTATCTCTAGTTACATTTGCATCATTAATATAAACGGATAATAATGATAAGATATGCATATCTTATTGTTTACAAGTTATTAAAATTTTACTATCTTGACTTTTTCTTAAAAAATTTCTATTAGACAAAGCTATCAAATTAGTGTATATATTATTCAAAAATACCATAGTTGACAAAGTTTGATTATAGGAAGGTTCGTCGTGGGCCTCTAATAATTTTGAACTAAGTTATAATTGATTTTAAACATTTAAAAGAAAAGCAAAAATAATTAATTTCAAGTAATGCTTAGTGATATATTTGGAGTGATAACTCAATGGGTCCTTTTTAGGAATTAATGTCTGATCATTGTTCTATCATTCTCAAATATTTTAACTAGTTATTAGGGTCGAAATTTTTTCGATTTAATAATCATTGGTTATTAAACTGCGGTTTTTTTAGGTTGTTCTTTCTTGTTGATCTATTTCTTCAGTTTAATGGAAGATTTTTGTATTATTAGAAAAACTCAAAGCTCTCAAACTGGAGTTGAAATGTTGCAATAAGCAAGTATTTCGAAACTTTAACATTCAAATTGATTTTATAAAGGAGACAGTTTGGGAGCTGGATGTTGTGACTGATCAGTGAGCTTTATCTAAGGTGGGCTCTAGTAAATTTGTAGAACTCTGGTCTTTGTTGAGGACTAAATACTCTCAAATATTCCAAAGATTCAAATCTAAGTGACTTAAGGAAGGTGATTCTAACTCTGGTTTCTTTCAAGCTCCAGTCAAGAGTAGGAATAAGAGAAATATTATTCTTGTCAAGGGGTGTCTGAGATTCAGCAAAAGGTGTTTAATTAATTTTTTGAGATTTCCAAGAAGCCAAATCTTGATAGGCCTTTCTTGGATGATATTATTTTTCAGTCTATTGTGGATAACCTTGTCTTGACCTCTTATTTTACCTTTCAAGAGTTAGACAGTGTCATTGCATTGTGGGATGGTAACAAGAATCCAAGTCCCAATAGTTTTTCTTTCTCCTTTTTTAGAAGGTTCTGAAATTTTTTTAAGGAAGATTTTGGTTTTGTTCGACAAATTTTATCGATTTTCTTCTTTAACTTATAGCTTTGCTTCTTACTTTGCCACCCTAATTTCTAACGTTATTTCTCAAGTGCAGTTAAGTGATTTTAAACCTATTTCCTTGGTTGGTTCTTTGTACAAGTTAGTGGATAAAGTACTTGCTGCTAGACAAAGGGAGGTCTTGGAAAAGTTTGTTTCCTCTAATCAATATGCCTCTTTAAAAGTTAGAATGGTGGTTGTTGTAAATGAAGTGATTGGCCTAACTAAGAAAATTAGGAATTCTTGTCTCATTTTTAAAGTGGATTTTGAGAAGATTTATGACTCTGCGAGTTGGGAGTTTCTGAAGTATATGTTGATCAGATTTGGTTAAGTAGAGATCTTGGATCAGAGCCTATGATTTTGTTGGGAATCTCGCAGTGTTGCTCAATTGCTTCCCAACTCAAAAAATCAGTATTCAAAGGGGTGTGGATCAAGGGGACCCCATAACCCCTTTCCTTCTCTACTGGTGGTTGAATGATTAAGTAGCTTGATTGTTAGGGTTGTTGAGTTTAGTCTTTTCACTAGTTTTAGGATAAGAGTGTCTGATTTGGTGGTATATCATCTTCATTAATCTAATGATAGTCTTATCTTAGCATACTCGTCTATTGAGAAACTCTAGACTATAGAGGTTATTCTTAAATTTTTTGAGTTAGTTTTTGGCCTCTAGGTAAAAAATTTAAAAACTAGCTTATAAGGGTTAATATGGATTCTGACTTTCTGGATTTTGCTGGTGGCTTTCTTTAGTCAACTTGAAACCATTTCTTTCAAATATCTATTGTTACTTGTTAGGGCTAGCCCCAGGAGAGGAGTAACTTGGGACCCCCTCGTTAATTTGTCATCTAAAATTCCCAACTCTTGGAAGTACATGTATGTTAGATTGGGGGCGTATGACAATTTTGCTTAATTATATGCTTAATGATATCCCAATTTTCTTCTTGCCTTACATGAAAATTCTTGTAAAGCTTTGGAGGAAAATAATTCAAATTTAAAGAAGGTTTATACATGAGGGCATTAAGGGAGGTTCTCAAATCTTCTAGGTCAGTTGGGATGATGTGTGTAAGCCTAAGAGTATAGGCTACACGGGGGTTAGAGATCTCTGCCTAGTCAATTTATCTCTTCTTGCTAAGTGGATGTGGAGTCTTATATCTGTTGATTATGGCCTTTTGAGAGATATCATTCTTGCTCATAAAGGCGCCTCTTTTGGATCTATGTGCTTGCAGGTATGAAGTTGATGAGGCTTTCTAAAGTTTTGATGACGACAATACCAATGATCGCTAAAGTCAATAGTAATAACCTTGTAACTCTCTAATGATAGTGACAAAACTTAAAAGCATCTCAAGCCTCATCAAGTACGTGGCTCAAGATTACATTTAAGTACTTATATGATCGATGTATCTAACAAAGGATATTGAAAGCCTCAGAATTGTGAAATAGAGGAAGTGTGAACGCTCGCCTGGTCGTGTCTGACAGAGTGACTAGAGTCTTGTGAAAGTAGGAGAGTAACTCCTAAGATACTAATACAAATCACACACTCACTTAAAATCATATATGTACCTCTTTCTTAACTAATAAAACACCTAAAAATGTGTTCAAGCCTTAGTCAGTTGATTAGGAAACTCCCAACTTCATTTAAAATATTTTTTGAGCTATCTAATCGATTGGGGCCTATAGCCAATCAATTGGAATAAACAAAATTGATGATGACAATATCTTAATGATTGGTAACATATCTCTATCTAAACGTTCTAAAATGGGCTCAAATAATTGATTAATTTGGTCACCTAATTGATTGGAGTAAGGATCATCTCTCTCTCTCTCTCTCTCTCTCTCTCTCTCTCTCAAAAATATTTTCTTTTCAGAAAAGTTATCTCATTGTCTTATGAGAGAAAATTAGATCTGTTAGCTTAACTTGGGTAAAAGCTTTTTTTGGGTTGGGGATAAGCCATTGTAAAATATATAGATTTGTTTGCATTGAAGGTTCATGGGTATAATATAACCCAGTCTGCTTTCAAGATTACGGAATGACCCCACAAACCAACACAGGTTTTTTCAACATGTTTTGTCCTCACTCACATGCTTTCGGAGACACTTCCCAGAAGGTCACCCATCCAAATACTACTCCATGTCAAGCACGCTTAAATATGGAATTCTTATTTGTTAGGATATCGAAAAGAAGATGCATCTATTTAGTATAAAAAGTAGCAATCAATCCTTATAAGTCTTCCTTCAATCATACAGACTCATACCTGCACACCCTATAGATCCCTCTCATTCTGATGTGAATTCGGCGACCACTATCCACACTCTTCGGCCTCGAATTTTACATCCATTATACGCCCTCTTTGGTCTTGGGTGTTCAATGCCCACTAGTTTCCTCCTGGTTTGTCCTCAAACCACATCATAGTGTGAGAGGTCTGACTCTTATACCATTTATAACGCCCTAGACTACTTTCAAAATTACTTACTGACACAACAAACTAACACGACTTTTTTCAGCATACTTTGTCCTCACTCACACGCTTTCTGAGAAACTTCCCAAAAGGTCACCCACCCAAATAGTACTCCAAGTCAAGCACTTTTAACTATGGAGTTCTTATTTGTTAGGCTACCGAAAAGAAAATGCATCTTGGTGGTATAGGTAATACCAATCAATCCTTATAAGTCTTCCTTCAATTATATAGTCGCATACTTGTACAACCTCAGGATCCCTCTCATTCTGATGTGAATTCGACGACCACTCTTCACCCTCTCGGCCTTGAGTTTTACATTCACTCTCCGCCCTCTTCAATCTTGGGTGTTACACATAACCTATAAAAGCTCAAGTTTATACTCAAAATCTCAAGAAGATCTTTTGGGGATAGGAGTAGGCCAAGATTCGGCCGAACCTGGATAAACCGCTGGTGCCATCTCTCTAAACCTTTATCTCTTACTTTTATCAGTTTTATTTTTTGTTGTGCATTTTACTTTGATCTTAACGAATACTAACACAATTCAAGTATTAAGTAACAAAACATTAAATTTAATCACGAATTTTGAATACCCCAATTCAACCCCCCCCCCCCCCCCCCCGGCCATTTTTTGCATGAAGTCAATTGTCCAACAAGTGACATCAGAGCGTCACTCCTATTAAATAATAATCGTCCAACGAGGGAAAATGACTTTAATCTATTCACTAAATAAACCTACATTCATAAATAGAGAAAGGTATAGTTTGTGGACAGAGAAAATGAAGTTTTTCATAAAAGGGATGGATTGTGGTATTTGGAAAGTTGTAAGGAAAGGTCCTTTTATTCCTACACACATATTTAATGGTGTTGTAGAAAGCAAACCTGAAAAGGATTGGACCAAATATGCTAAAGAAAATGTGCAGTTGTTCGCCATGAAATTTGGAGAACAATAGCTGGTCTAACAAATCTTAAAGACTCGTTTTAACTTGCAGGATCGACCATACTAAATCCTAGGACATAGTTAATCTGAGTTTAAAATCAAATGAAATCTAAAAGAGAAGGATATATACTTTGACATTATTGAAAACAATAAAAAAGGTTTTAGCAATAAAGCAAGTAAAAAATGAAATCAGTTTGGGGCGAAGAAGATAGCAATTCAAAGCAAAAGGTAAAGAACAGAAAATATAACTTGCATAAAAGCAGTAAAGTAAAGGAAGATTCTTATAAAAGAAAAGAAAAACTTTAATGCATTATAATAAAATATGGTGTTTCAAAACGTACATTCTTAGTTATAACTCTTTTCTCTCTTTGACTTGGATACTGTAAGTAATTTTCTAAGTGACTTGTACAAAATAAACACACACACAAAATCATAAATTGAGCCACTATTCATAACCAGTCGAAATAACCGCTCCTAATGACTCATTGGACTAGATTAAAACAAATGTCACTCTACATGCTTTGATTACTTGAAACAGTGCCATGTGCCTCCTTCTAATGGCGAAAAATAACTGCATTTCCCTCCAGAATTCAAATTCAAACTTCAAAGGTTCTTGTCTATCGAATCATTCATTTTATGGTCAAAATCCTTGCAGCATAACCATAGTCGAAGACACTGCCTTAACTTAAAAACCTAACATTTCCACATGGGCGTCGAAATTCAAGGCTAACAAATTGCCCCCAAAAATTGTCACTTTCGACCTCTGGAGAAAATGACATTTTTTGATACTCCGCTTCGACGCCTCTCATGACCTTCATATGTCTTTGAAGTCACATCCTCATTGTTCCCCATTGTCGTGGTGAAATTTGGATACCAAGCTATTGATGAGCTTGAATCTTAATTCATTTGCAACCGAACTTTAATTTGTCCAAAGAAAGGGAAAAAGATCGAATTACCCACAATGCAATGCAAATGCAAAAGTTTAGAGAGTTATAGGTTCGGGGGTTGGTTAAACTTAGGGAAGGTACTAGCATCCTAAGTTTCTGTAGTACACTACAGGAACCTCTTGTTTTATGTTGTTCATTGCTAAGGATTATCTGCTTAAGGAAGAAAGACCTAGGGGTTTATTTCTAAGTATACTCGATAAGATATCGCATCTTATGCCTACATATCCTGACGGGAATGGAATCAGAGTATTTGTAGTTCCCCTAAAGGGTTTAAGGAGTTCTTTGACTGTGGTCAAAGATCCTACGGGATAAGGTAGTTGATTGATTGGGTCTAGGATAAAAGACGAGTTGTCATCTCGAGGGAGAAGACTTGACTTAGCCACCACAACTTGTAGGAAAATTGATTTTATTGTTATGAGGCAGGAGATTTATATCTCGACTGTCAAGATGACTCATGTCTTATTCTCTAATGTGTTTGAATAGTTTGAATTGAGTTGTTGAATTGTTTTTCCTATGTTGTAAAGAAAAGAGAAAGGTCCTTCCTATAGGGTAGGATCTATCTTAAAAGATCAACTTGAATGGGATCAAGGGTCATATGGGGATTTATGATGCAAATGAGATGCATACGCGCAAGTTTTACGTTACGCGTGGGTTCTTCCCTTGGACGTTATGCAATGCGATAAAATAAATTGCGGTAAAGTAAAGGCAGATAAATAAATCCATACACAGACACACGAAAGCGCTAAGACAAGTGTGTGAACAGTGAATATGTGAATGGAATCAGAGCATGAGCGTGCACGATTGAATGAAAGTGAATATATCGGTGCAGAAACGGGAGCGTGCGCGCCGGACTAAATTATGAGGAATTGACTTTAAGAGGGGTATTTGATTGATTTTAGGAAGAGATTGATTAATTTTAGGCGGGATATCATTGGTGTGATTTGATTAAAAAAGGATTAATCGTTTTAAGAAGAAAATTATTTTGTTTTAGTAAAGGTTATTTTGATAATAAAAATATTTTTTTTAAGATTTTAATTATCATAAATTGAGAAAAAGAAGTTTTATTAAATTAGATGAATTTCTAGTTATTATAAAAAAGGTTGTTATTTATTATTTATTTTGAAAGTATAAAATAGGTCTTATTTATTATCAAAAGATAAGAGTCATTTTAAAAGGTTTATTGTTATTTATTTGTAAAGTTAATTAAGTTTAAAATGAATATATCATTATTTATTTAGAAAAGAGTTATTTAGTTTATAAAAAGATGATTAGAGAAAAGATCTCATTAAAAGGGGGGATTAATTAATTAATTAAATAAAAGCATTAATTTAATTTTTTTTAAAATGGTTGATTTATTTTAATAAAATACTGATTAAGTAATGATTAAGGGGGTAATTAAAATGATTAATGGGAGTTAGGGGGCGTATGATTAAGTGTGGTGCAACGCGTGGGTTTATGGTGGGGTGTGCAACGTGGATCGCCTGATCTGATCCATTGGAGATCAGAGGGCCGTGTGTGCGAGGGTGTATTATAGTGTCTGTGGGTGAAGCAAAACATGATTACATCAAATAAACACCAAACAACAACAAAAGATAGAAAACCTAATCCCAAATCAACCCAAATTCCCCTTGCGCCATTCATCTTCCTCGCTTCGTCATTCTATCGTCTTCTTCCGTTCTTCCGACTTCACGATGCCACCGTCTTCGTCCTCTTTGCTTATCGATTTCATTGTTTAACCTGCAAATCGGCACAGATCAAGCATGCAAAAATACTTCGAAAAAAATGAGTTCTTTACCCAAGAATAGTAGTCGACAGCGGCTTGAGAATGGTGGCGGGGAAATTGTGATGCAATCCACGGTCTCGTTCTCACCCTCATCCGGCGATTATGAGCCTTGCGGATAGCTTGAGCTTCACGGCGATGACGAGCTTTCTCGATCAACTCTGAGCGTGTATGCTTCCTTTTCCTTTGGTGTTTTTTTTTCGATCTCCCCTCGATTGCTGAATGTCGTCCTTTTTATAAGTGAGACCCATGGGCCTCCAATGCTGATTGTCTTTAAAGCTTTCCTAATCGGTTGATTCCTGTCGGATTGCTGGACGATTTGAGGAGACAAACAATTAACTTCCTTCTTTTTTCGTCTGATCTTGTCAAGGAGAATGTTGGCTTTGATTAGGGAAGTTTCAAATTTCCTCCTTCGTGTTGATTTGTCAAATTGACGTGTCTGTTGGCTTTGTTGACGTTGAATTAACGTTATTCTTCTTCTTCTTGTAGGGCAAAAAATTACGCTTAGAGTTCAGAAGCTGCCTTTTCTGACGTTTGCTGAGAAAGGTGTTGTAATCGGCGATGATGGCGCTTAGTATGAGCTGGACGAAACCATGGTTGTCGTTGCTTTTGGATGTTCGTTGATGCTTTCGAGTTGGTAGGGAGTTGACGACAAATCCCTTTGTCGTCCTTCCGGCTATTCGAGCTTCTGCCCAATGATGGATTGAGCTGAGGGCTGAGAATATAATCTCCTCTGTGCTGCTATTGTCGTGGATAGTGAACTGATATGGTTGATGCTGAACTGATATCATTTGGTGTTGTTTGCAACTGATATTAGTGAATGAAATACTTTATTGCGTTGACGTTTCTCTTTTTCTTTCAGGGTGTCGCTAACAGTTCGGGAGCTGCCGGTCTTAGTCTTGGGGCCGAGAAAGGTTTGAGGTGGTAGTGATGACTTGCAAGTCTGAACCATGAAGGAAATAAGAATGTTGTTGTTTTATTCGTGCTTTCGCATCATGTTAAGCCATTTGAGCTTAGTCGCTTGCTGTCCGAAATTCAATCTCTCGATGTTCGGTAAGGAGTGGGTGACAGCTTCGGTTGTTGCCCTCCCGGCCACTCGTTCATGCCCAATGATGCGTTGAACTGAGGGCTGAAGAAAAAACTCGATTCCTCTTTTTCGCTTTAACTCGGTTATGGTCATTCCGATTGTCGGTTGCGGCTATTAATCCTGTTTTATATTTGCAGGCGCGATGCTGACTTTGGATTCTATCTGTTTTGACACGTCGTGCGAGACGGTTATAGGCATCTTCTTCAAAGCCGACATAAAGGTGGTTTGAGCTCTGGTGGTCCCTTCCGTTTTGCTCACCAGGTCATGAGTTTAGATACCTCTGCTCAATATTGTCATGGGCCATATCTAGGTTGTTGCTTGTTACCGTCGTCATGACTCTAGTTCTGCTACTATGCTCTTGAATGGTCTCCTGCTCTACAATTCAGTTTTTATTCTGCAATTGAACACATTCTTGCGTGCCTACATTACACTAATGCTTTACATTCATTTACTTCCATGTGCTTGTTGCAACTTTGGGCATGGTGAACCGCATGAAGCTTTGGCAATTCTTCACGTGTGGAGCTTGATAAAAAAACATGGCTACTTGTTTTTAGCGAGGATTGGCATGGTGATGGAGCAGCTTTGATGGCAATGATCTCTTGATTATAACGGTCAGAACCTTAAATAACTTTGACACATTGTATAGGTTTTATCTCTTAGGATTTTCATCATCTCTGTCTGGTGATTTGTAACTCGTAAGCCTTGAGTGATATTATTGACTATCCCTTGAATTGTAGTGTGAACTTTAGCATGTTGTGCATTTATTTAAGCCACCCTTTAAGTTATGAAATTAGATCTTTGTGTTGTCATTGAGAAAGATTAATGTGTTTATCTCGTCCCTTTTACCTACTGAAAATATAAATGACTTGCTTTCAACACAATAACAATACCAGCCGTTATTAACAGGATGAGGTGTTACTGCTGAGTCTGAAGTATGAAAGTCATATAGAAATCCTTTCAAGTGGAGAAGACAATGCAATGGAGGCGCCGCGTCATTACAACAAGAGGAAAGGATACTCAACACATTTCACGTCTGTGGATGATGGTTCTCCTTCTTCAAGTCCAAAGCCCGCAAAGGCCCATTTTGGGAAGTTACGTCATAGGTGCATTTAATGTGAAATGAAAGGGACAGAAGCTCGTGTGACTTTATCAGGCAATAATACATGTTGACAAAAAGTTAAAACCAATGTCCTGCCTTTATGTTGATTTTGCAATTCTCCCAATGAATCAAGGCTAGACTCCCTTTAGCATGTTCCACGGTTCTAAGGAAAGTGAGCTTCGTATGGGTGTTATTGTGAATCATGCTTTTCTTGTGGGAATTTATTAATGTAATTTACACTTAGTACTCCTTGTGTGACTTAGACACGTGTGACCCTTAATTGATACCGTTTTTAGAACTGTCTTGATTTCAAAATTCGAACTTGACGCCATTGAAGTTATATGTCGTGTGTATAAGCAAACGATGTTGTTGGCGCAACCTGATGTCCTTAACCTGAGCTTGAACTCGTATGAAGGTTGGAGTTCTAAACTTATGACGGAGGACCAAAACATTGGTTTCGACTTGAATTTACATCCTTCGTAATGATTGAACTGAATTGGATGCTCTTGCATTTATCATCAATAAATCACATTCCACGTGAACATGACTTTTAAGGATCCTTTGTAATCGGGTGTTCTAACTTTAGCACACATATTAATTAGGTTGCAAGTGCATACAAAATAAACATGAGTCTTGAATCCACATGGGAAGGCTACATAAAACCTGTCAAGGATGTGTTCAAATCAAAATATTCCTACGTGCATGTGTTAGTCTCGATAAATACATATATAGGAGTAAAAGATAAAACATAAAACAACACAAGGGGATGGGATTTTAAGGTCAAAAATTAGGGTGTGACAGATGCCCCTATTTAAGTTACTTCTATCCGAAGATATGGAGATTGAAATTTTCGTCTCGACGAGATAGGATGGACTTAAATACAAACATTGCACAAATTTTTTGCCCTAAGAAGCCACCGAATGCATATGATATGAGATGATATGAAGATGCAAGACAGACAGGTCCTGTGGAGAAATGATGTCATAGGGGAAAACTAGACACAACATATGAAACAAAAGGAGCAACAGACTCAACGAAGCGGGACTCCACGGGGGGAAGAGACAACAATCATTGAGGAGCCTCCAAAAATAAAGATATAATACATAATACAAAGCAAAATGGTGACCTGGATAACGGGCGAGAATCTCGAAATTGAAGGATAACCTGCTACCAATGGGTGGTAGCCTAAGCATTCGGTAATAACCAAAATGAACTTTCTTGATTGAAACACAATTCAGCTTCTTAATTGCGTATTCCATTTGAGAAGAGTAGAAAAGAATAAACCTCCCCCGAGCGTCATGGTCTGGATGCCATGAGCTGGTCTCAGTTTCTTGAAATAAACCTCCCCAACGACTCATGGTTTGTTTGCCATAAACGGGTCTTGGTTTCTTCAAATAAACCTCCCCAACAACTCATGGTGTGTTTGCCATGAACGGGTCTTGGTTTCTTGAAATAAACCTCCCCAACGGCTCATGGTGTGTTTTCCATGAACGGGTCTCGGTTTCTAGAAATAAACCTCCCCAACGACTCATTGTGTGTTTGCCATGAACGGGTCTCGGTTTCTTGAAATAAACCTCCCCAACGACTCATGGTGTGTTTGCCATGAACGGGTCTCGGTTTCTTGAAATAAACCTCCCCAACGACTCATGGTGTGTTTGCCATGAACGGGTCTCGGTTTCTAGAAATAAACCTCCCCAACGGCTCATGGTGTGTTTGTCATGAACGGGTCTCGGTTTCTAGAAATAAACCTCCCCAACGGCTCATGGTGTGTTTGCCATGAACGGGTCTCGGTTTCTACCCAAAATGATGAAAACTTGTGAGAATATCTTCCCAGGGGATTAAAATGTCATTGAAGATTGTAGAACTTTAGCGGTAATCCATAATGTATTGGAGATCGCAAATTTCATCGGGGATCTTCGGAAGATATGTTAATTGATGGAATTAATCTTGTGTGATAGACTCCTGGGGAAATACATTCTTGAGGAGTGTTTTTTGTTGTAGTTATAAAAGCAAGTATTCTTTGTAGTATAAATTCTTAAATAAAGAGAAATATTTGTAATGTCTTCGACGCATTTCTCTAACAGATTTCCGAAGGAATGCCCTTTGATGAGTTGATAGTCTTGATAAACCCACTAGGGATGGACATGTTGTCCTGAAGAGATTGCCATTTGTCGTTTTGAATAAGATCTTGATCAAAACGAGTTGCTCAAATAAAGAGATTGCTCGTAGTCCAGATATAAATTGTTGAGAAGCTCTGATAACGCTGTTGGAGAAATACTTGTTTTCAATAGTTATCCTCATAAGAATTCTTCTTGGGGAATAAGGCGCAAAATAAATGCACACTTAATCCAGGTTCCAGAGTTGGAGATGTCCACAATGTGATCGCCAAGGACCGAAGTTCACTTCGGGAAATAACCGAAGAGAAACTGTCAAGCAAGACTCGACCATTGAGGTATGAACTCAAATGGGAAATAGAAGCGTGGAGCTCTTTCTGCCTAGGGCTGACAACTCTATTTGAAGGGATTCGATAAACCCAGTCACTTGGGGACAACCACCGCCCGAAGTGACAAGATAAACACAAAGATGCAAGATGCAGATGCTATGCTATCTATCTATATGTTGTGTGTATGCTAACGAAACCAACGGGGCCGAAAACAAAAGTCCCAACTCGAGCCAAATCTCCACAAATCGGTCACCGCCTGAGGAAAATATTCACCTGTCTTGTGTGGGGGAACGATGAATTTCTGCCTCCGTGGATGAAATAAACATCCACGGACATCTTTTCGTTATTCATATATCAAATAAAACACAAGATACTAAAAAAAATCATTCGGGATTTTGCCATCATAGTGAAATATTTAACACACCACAACTGGAAAAAACCTCATTTATTAAATGGCAGTCGGCAGAACAACGCGACTCCAATATTACAATGTTGGAAAGTAATAAGAGAGATTACTTCTATGGAATAATGATTTTGTCCCTAAGTCAACTGGAACTTCCCAAGTTCTAAGCAAAATACTTCTTGACAGCATCTACGTTCACTGGGCGGGTGATTTCTTCTCCGTCCATTGTTACTAACATCAGGGCGCCTCCTGAGAAGACTTTCTTTACCAAATATGACCCATCATAGTTTGGAGCCCATTTTCCTCTGGCATCGGTGAGGAAAGACTGAATCTTCTTGAGCACAAGGTCGCCTTCCTTGAATTCTCGGGGTCGAACTTTCTTGTCAAATGCCTTCTTCATCCTCTATTGGTACAATTGCCCATGGCACAAGGCCGTCATCCTCTTCTCTTCAATTAGGTTTAACTGATCATATCTGCTCTGGCACCATTTGGCTTCTGACAACTTTGTTTCCATCAAAATCCTCATAGAGGGAATCTCGACCTCTATCGGTAGTACAACTTCTATACCGTAGACAAGTGAAAAAGGAGTTGCCCCAGTTGATGTGCGTACCGAAGTACGATATCCGTGTAGAGCGAACGAGAGCATTTCATGCCAGTCTTTGTATGTGACAACCATCTTCTGAATTATCTTATTAATATTCTTATTGGCGGCCTCGACAGCCCCATTCATTTTCGGTCTGTAGGGAGAAGAATTATGATGCTCGATCTTGAATTCTTTGCATAGTTCTTTCATCATACTATTGTTCAAGTTGGACCCATTATCTGTAATAATCTTGCTCGGCACACCGTATCTGCAGATGAGCTTATTCTTGATAAATTTGACAACCACATGTCGAGTTACATTAGCGTAAGACGCTGCTTCGACCCACTTAGTGAAGTAGTCAATCGCCACTAAGATGAATCGGTGTCCATTAGATGCCTTTGGTTCTATCATTCCAATCATATCAATTCCCCACATGGAGAATGGCCAAGGAGACGAGATAACATTCAACAAAGATGGAGGAACATGAATCTTATCGGCGTAGATTTGACATTTGTGACATTTCCTAGCGAACTTGTAGCAGTCGGATTCCATCGTGATCCAATAATAACCAGCTCTTAGTAGCTTCTTGGCCATAGCATGTCCATTTGTATGAGTACCAAAGGACCCTTCGTGAATTTCCATCATTAATGTGTCTGCTTCCCGCTTGTCAACACATCTCAGCAAGACCATGTCGAAGTTCCGCTTGTATAACACATTATTATTCAGGAGAAAATTACCGGCCAACCTTCTCAATGTCTTCCTATCCTTGTTGGAGGCTCCTGAAGGATACTCTTGTGTTCTGAGAAACACTTCAATATCATGGTACCAGGGTTTGTCATCTTCAGCATCTTCAATGGCAAAGACGAAGGCGGGTCTGTCAAGACGTCTTACTTCAATCTAAGGACATGCATTCTAAGAGTTCACCAGAATCATGGATGTCAAAGTTGCCAATGCATCTGCCATCCTATTCTCATCGCGAGGGATGTGGTGAAAATCGACCCTGTCAAAGAAAGGTAACAGTCTTCTTGCATAATCTCTATACGGGACCAAATTATCCTGTCGAGTTACCCGCTCTCCTGTGATTTGATAAATGACTACGGCAGAATCACCGAACACATCCAAATTCTTAATTCTTAAGTCTACTGCCTCCTCGAGGCCCATAATACATGTTTCATACTCGACTTCATTATTGGTACACTTGAACGTGAGCCTAGAGGTAAACGGAATATGAGACCCATGAGGAGTCACGATAATCGCGCCGATTCCTCTCCCATGAGCATTGACAGCTCCATCAAAAATCAGACTCCATTGAGAACCGAGCTCAGGTCCTTCATCTGGAAGAGGTTCTTCACAATCCTTCATTTTCAAGTACATAACGTCTTCGTCCGGGAAGTCGTCATTCAAAGGTTGATGGTCCAAAATAGGTTGATGCGCCAAATAGTCAGCCAAAATACTTCCTCTAATAGCCTTCTGAGTACGGTACTCGATGTCATATTCGGATAATAGCATCTTCCATCTCGCAATCCTTCCAGTCAATGCGGGCTTCTCAAAGATATACTTGATAGGATCCATCTTCGACACCAACCAATTAGTATGACTCAACATGTACTGTCACAAACGCTTAGTGGCCCATGCCAAAGCACAACAAGTCTTCTCAAGAATAGTGTATCTGGACTCACAGTCGGTAAACTTATTACTCAAATAATAGGTGACGTGATCTTGTTTTCCCGTTTCATCTCGATGACCGAGCACACAACCCATCGAGTCTTCTAATACCGTCAAATACATGATCAAAGGTCTCCCTTCCACCGACGGTATCAGAATAGGCGGTTCAAGCAAATATTCTTTGATACTATCAAAAGCCTTTTGACAATCTTCAGTCCAAACATACCCTTGTTCTTTCCTCAACAGCTTGAAAATAGGTTTACACTTAGCAGTCATATTAGATATAAACCGGGAGATGTAGTTCAAACGTCCCAAAAATCCTCTGACTTGTTTCTCTGTAGATGGAGCTGGAATTTCCTGAATAGCCTTCACCTTATCGGGATCCACTTCGATACCCCTCTGGCTGACAATGAAACCCAATAATTTCCCTGACCGTACCCCGAACGTGCACTTGTTGGGATTCAAATGGAGCTTGTATTCTCTCAATCGACCAAACAGTTTTAGCAAATGCTTGACATGATCATCATCAGTCTTTGACTTAGCTATCATATCGTCCACATAAACTTCAATCTCTTTGTGCATCATATCATGGAACAAAGTATTCATATCCCTTTGATATGTTGCCTCAGCGTTCTTTAATCCAAATGGCATAACTCTATAGCAGAAGGTGCCCCAGGGGTTGATGAACGACGTCTTCTCTCTGTCTTTGGGAGCCATTCTGATCTGGTTGTATCCTGAAAATCCATCCATAAAAGAGAAGATTTCATATCTCGTAGTACTGTCAACCAAGATGTCGGTGTGGGGTAATGGAAAATCATCCTTTGGACTGGCCTTGTTCAGATCCCTGTAATCCGCACACATACGCACTTTCCCATCCTTCTTCGGAACGGGCACAATGTTGGCTAACCAGAGCGGATACTCGACAGTGGCAAGAAAACTTGCATCAATTTGTTTCTGTACCTCTTCTTTGATTTTCAGGGCCATATCGGGCCAAGTTCTTCTGAGTTTCTATTTAACTGGTGGGCAATCTGGTTTCAACGGCAGATGATGTTCAACTATGGCGGTGTCCAATCCAGGCATGTCTTGATAGGACCAAGCAAACACGTCGGCAAACTCTTTGAGCAACTCAATCAACTGCTCCTTCACATCTGGCTTGAGCAGAGCTCCAATTTTCACTTACCTACGGATTTCTTCTGTTCCCAAATTGATTACTTCCACTGGCTCTTGATGAGGTTGGATAGCCTTTTCTTCCTTCTCAAGCAGCTTAAAGATCTCCTCTGGAATATCATCTTCTTCGTCTTCAGCCTCAAACACAGGAAATTTGAAGTTCGGCGAAGGAAGTGGGTCATTATTCCCGGGATGTAATGGGTGTAGCAATTTGCGCATGTGATGTTATTTTATTCAGTTTTATAAAGTGGAAAGTGTGTGTATGCGAGATGCTACTTATTGTTATTTTCCAACATAGTAATAATAAATAAAGAAAGATAAAATAGCACACAAATGGAAACAAATATTTATTGATGATAGCAAAATCCAAACAAAGAAATGCCCAACAAGGTCACCTTTGCCTTGGGCAGAGCAAAGGGAATTATTTAAAAGTAAGCCCATACAACACATTTTCGCTTTGGGCAGGGCGAAAACTTTAAAAAACAAATGTTTACTTTGATATAGGAATCGCAGCAGGGGCTTCAACCACACTCCAATTCTTAACCAAAACTCCCGGAGTCACAAAATCTGGAACATCTTCATCAAAAACTTCCTCAGAAACAGCATAGACTCTAAAACGATAATCAAAGTCGTCTGAGACATAACCCAGATCTTCTATATAGGGCTCATAATCTTCAAAAGGGATGGAGAGACCCACTGAACCATCCGATATGAAGCCTTCATACTCGTCTTCGAACACGGCGTTGATATTAGGAGGATGGACAACCCCTCCACTGCGAAACACTTCGTTGAGCGGCAGGAACTCTTGATTTCTGATAACCTGTTGAGCAGACCCACTGGAAAAACCAAGACCTTCTTTTCTCTTATTCTATGTCAAAAACAACATTTTGCCCCAACCTGTCTGAGGACCACTGCTTACAACCTGCTGCGCATCCTTGAATGATGACATGGGTATTCTGGATTTTTGAACACTATCGCCTATAATAGATAAAGCCTAGAACTGCGTACCAACCTCTTCCTCAGCTTCAACATATGAAAACGATGACAAATGACTCACCACTAAAGCTCTCTCTCCACAAATTGTAACCGTTTTGCCTTCGAAAGCATATTTCAGTTTCTGATGCAGGGTGGAGGTAACTGCCCCAGCTTCATGTATCCACGGCCTCCCTAACAAACAGCTATAGGCAGCGCGAATGTCCATGACTTGGAACATGGTCATGAAGGTCTGCAAACCAATGGTCATTGGTAGATCTACTTCACCAATTACTTCCTTTCTAGATCCATCAAAAGCTTTGACGATGACATGACTGGGTCTCATCGGCGGTCCCTGATAAGATAATTTGGATAAAGTGGTTCTAGGCATCACATTCAGAGAGGATCCCGTATCGACCAACACACTGGACAAAGAATCATTCCCACAATTCACAGAAATATGCAAGGCCATATTATGTTTCTTTCCTTCCTCTAGGAGGTCTTCCTCATTAAAACCGAGATTGTCACATGCAGTAATATTACCGATGATATTATCGAATTGCTCCATTGTAACATCTTGTTCCACATATGCTTGCTCCAATATCTTTTGGAGCGCTTCCCTGTGTGCCTCAGAACTCATTAGCAATTGTAGGACAGAGATCTTAGACAGGGTTTACAGAAGCCGATATGCAACTTTATACTCACTTCTCTTGATTACTTTCAGCACTTCGTCCGTCTTGGACAGATTGGATCCACCAGATTGATCTGCAATTGGGTCCTTTGAACTCGGTTGCTCTACTGAGATCCCTTTGTCTTTCGAAGGCACTGAAGGGTAAACTCGGCCACTTCTTGTTACTCTACTAACGTCCGCGATGTTAACAACCGAAGGCAAAGTAGGTAAAGGTACCTCCTTTTTGTTTTCCAACATCATAGCATTATATCGGTATGGGATAGCCTTACTAGAAGTGTAAGGGACAGGTCCTGGCACATTAATTACTTGGGGAGTAACGGTCGGCTTTCTACTGTCATACGTGATTTCAATATGCTCCACTTCCTTGAAGTGAGACACTATAACACATACTTCTCCAGTCTTCTTATCTGAAACTTCCTGATCACTTTCTTCCAGGTAACTTTGAATCATGTTTACGGAGGGTGAACCGTGTGGAGGTAATGGGTTGTCCTGTATATTAGGATTGGAATCCTTAAAGGATAAGATTCCGAACTTAATGAGCCTCTGGACATCTGCTTTCATACCAAAACAACTCTCAATGTCATGACCTGGAGCTCCCTGATGGTAAGGGTAAAATCGGTCAGCTTTATAGTAAGGAGGGGGATTCTTGGGAACCTCAGGTGGAGCTTTCGTCTGGATGTGACCTTTTTGGATCAAGGCTGGGAACAAATCAACATACTTCATAGGGATGGGATCAAAGTTTATCTTCCTGTATATGCGGCCTTGATTGTTGAATGGTTGATTATGTTGAGGAGATTGTGGACTTTGTTGTGGTTGTGGCTGATAGGCTGGAGCATTGAATACTGGTGATACCGTCGCGACCTGATAAGATGGTGAATACCTTTTTCTGGGTCTTCCTTCTTGTACAAAATTCACTTCCTTCTCCTTTTTCTTCACAAAACCACTCCCATACTTCTTAGCGCTGTTGAGAGCACTCTCTACTTTGACCAATCTTCCTTCTCAGACTCCCTCCTCCAAACGCATTCCCATATTCACCATTTCGGTGAAGTCACTGGGTGCACTTGCGACCATTTTCTCGTAAAAGAAAGGACCAAGGGTCTTTAGAAAAATCTTGGTCATTTCCTTTTCCTCTAATGGCAGCGTGACCTGCACGACTAACTTGCGACAACGTTGAGCATATTCCTTAAAGTTATCCTTGTCTTTCTGCATCATGGCCCTCAACTGATCTCAGACAGGGGCCATGTCTACATTATATTTGTATTGTTTGATGAAGGCTCCGCCTAGATCGTTGAAAGTTCGAATCTTTGCATTGTCCAACCCCATATACCATTTGAGCGCAACGCCTATCAGACGATCCTGGAAATAGTGGATGAGCAATTGATCATTGTCAGTTTGTGCTGACATCTTTCTGGCATACATGATGAGATAACTCTGCGGGCAGGTATTTCCTTTGTACTTCTCGAAATCAGGAACCTTGAATTTCGGTGGAACCTTGATATTCGGAACTAAACATAAGTCAGAAGCACTCTTTCCAAACAAATCCTTTCCGCGAAGGGATTTCAATTCTCTTTGAATCTCAGAAAATTGGTCTTGAAAACCATCCATCCTTTCTTCAAAACCCATAGTTTCACTCGGAGACCCATGGAAAATTGGCTCATCCAGGATATAGTGAGCAACATTCACATGTGGCGGTGCAGTGGTCATTACGGCAGCAGCGGCAGGGACGGCTTGAGCAGCGGTCATGGTAGGGACCTCAAGACCAGGTGGGCGATAGCCAGCAGGAGTGACATGAGGAGGCATTCCCCACGGGAAACCTGGCGGCATGTTGTAGGTCACTTCAGTAGTAGTAGACACCATTGGGATCGGTGTTGACACAACCTCGGGGATAATAGTCCTCAGAACATCCTGATTGTTGAGCGCAGACTGGTTGGACAGAGCTTCAACTAAACCATTCAATCTTTCCAAGCTTTCTTTCAGAATTGCAACCTCGTCACGGAGCACCTTGTTCTCTTGTTCAAGCTGATCCATCTTTTGACGTTGACTGGCGTGAGTATTGTACTGGTGATTCAGCTTGTCTGTGGAGATGAAGCAAGAGTGAGACCCTGGAATGCAAACGATGTTATGCCGATGCAAATGCAGAATGAAACTTCAAGAAACTCAACTTATTTTTTCAGTATTATAATGTTGGATAAAAAACTTATTTTATTATTGATATTCGAGAAGCATTACAAAGAAAAGTACTCTTTCAAGAGTTTATTACATTGAAACACAAGCAAAAGAAAATTATAGATCTACTCCTTATGCTCCTTCTGCACACAAAGCTCTTCTACCAGCTGGTTGACGCGTTCCTGCAGTTTGGCCTTCTCACTGATGAGTCGATCTACATACTCCTTCCAAGCCACAGTAGTTGGGGGAAGGTCGTCACTGGTGAAAGTTCTTGAAGAGGTGTGAGAGGAAAATAAATCCTCTTGCGCCTTTCTTTTTGTTGCAGCATAATTAGGGAATCCCAAAGTAGTCGTTCCTTCCACGTTGACGTAATTCCATGCGTATATTATGGTAGCCTTCAAGTATGGATCCTCTCCTTCCTTGAAAAAGATCCTCTCCATCAAAGTCGGGTCAGGTACTTCGTTCATCGGGTTCCCCAATTGTCGGCGAGCCAAGGCAGGGTTGTAATTGATGCATCCTTTCCTCCCAATGAGAGGTACATTGAGGAATCCTCCATAGCTGTTGATCATCTTAACACCTCCATAAGTAGGGTCATACCACATAATATCATAGTGAGTAAGGGCCATGACTATTTCAGACCAATGGGGTGCCTCTATCTGCTCCCAGACAGATGGATGCCAAGCTAGGCGGGCAATAAACCATGGATACAGCAAGGCGGTACAACAAACAATATGTCCTCCTCCTTCAGCATTCCTTGAGTGGGTCGAATGGTACGTGTCGGCTAACAAAGTAGGAGCTGGGTTCTTGAGGATGAACAACTTAATTGCATCCATGTCGACAAAATCATCAATCTTTGGGAACCAGAAGATCCCATAGACTAACAAGGCAAAGGTAGCTTCCATTATCGGGACTTCCTTTCTCTCAGCGTGGTAACAGACTTTTCTGATTAAGAAGTCATCCGGAAACCCAAGGACTCTTTCCTTGGTGGTTAAATGAGCTTGAACGTCTGCTAGGCTGAGTCGGGTAGCATCTGCGATCTTTTGGTCACTGGGGGTGTCTTCCAATCCAGTAAACACGGGTCGGGTAGTTACAGGTATCCTTAAAAATTCATAGTATTCCTCCAAAGTTGGCATCAACTGGTAATATGGAAAAGTGAAGCAATGATACAACAGATCATAGAACTGAACAAGGGTCTCCAACAACCCATTAATCATCTTGAGCTTGAGGAAAATGAAAACTCCTCCATATTCTAGCGAGAAAGCGTGGCGGTTATCAATAAGATCTGCTAGCTCTCTTAATCTTTCAATGTTAGGACTCTGAAAAGTGTACTTCAATGTTTCTCTTTTGAAATCCATAGTTACAATACCTGTAGAACGAAATTGACTTTCTTGAAGTGAACAAAGAAAAAGAAATGCAATGCAGGATGATAAGGACTTCATGGGATTCCAATTATTTATAGACATTGTGGTAAAAAGAAAACGTTTTATTAATTTTGAAACGGATTACAAATAATTATTCTTTTAGAAGTCCCAAAAAAATAGCTAAATAAAAGCCAATGAAAACCCTAAGGAAGTTTCAAATCCCACCGCTTGGGCTGCTCTTCCAACAGTACCAACGTTAATTTCCAAGGAGTGGACTGAGATTTGAAGGAAAATAAATCCTCCAAGCTCTTCTCTTCTTGCAAAGGGGTAGGTCTTCGATCTTCGACTGTAATTGTTCTCGAAGCTCAACATTCTGTTTACGGAGTTCAACATTCTCTGCAACAACCACTTGGTACTTGTTTTTCCATGTCTCTAACTCATGTTGTGCTTTCCTCAATGCGACCTCTAATTTCTCAGCTTTGGACATAAAGACATAAGTGGGTTCTCTTCTTGGAGGTATAGGATCCTGACGAGAATAGGGCATCTTCAACTTGATGGCTTTGCTTCTGACCCACTGAAGGTATGGTTCCAAGGACACACAATCAAGTTTCCCAAGACTTTCCTTCCCTTTCTTATGCAAATGTTCCCATGCAGCCAAGATCTTTCCTTGAAGTTCCTTGTTATCCCTGAAGAAAATGCTCTCCACTTGAACACTCTTAGGCGGCTCCTTCAACGGATATCCCAACTGCCGACGAGCTAAAACTGGATTGTAACTGATCCCTCCATTAAAACTAAGTAACGGCACATTAGAAAAGTCCCCACAACCATCAATAATTAACGTCCCATCATATGCTCGGTTGTACCAATCAATATCTGAGTGGGTCAATGCCATAACTCTCGGAGACCAAAGCCCTTTATCGAGATTCGAAAAAGAACTAGACTTAGGCAAGTGCGAAATAAACCACTTGTTAAGTAAGGGCACACAGCAGGTGATCATCCCTCCACCATAGAAGTTTCGGAGATGCACAGAATGATAAGTATTACCCAAAAGTGTTGGCACTGGATTGTTCTTCATAAAGATCTTAATTGCATTAAGGTCGACGAACCCTTCAAAACTTGGGAATAGAAACACCCCATAAACAAGTAGGGCAAAGATAGCTTCGAATGGAATCCTGTTCGCATAATCAGCATAATACATAGCTTTATTGATTAAGAAATCCGTAGTCAAACCAAAAATCCCACCTTTACTAATTAAGTTGTCCTTGACGTCGGATACCTTTAGATAAAGAGCCTTAGCAATGTCTCTCTCCTCAGGGTCGCTCTCCAAGAAAGGGAAGGGAGATTCTTCTAGGATAGGTAGACCAACCAAAAAGGATTACTCTTCCAGAGTAGGCAATAATTGATAGTCTGGAAAGGTAAAGCAATGATAAAGCGGATCGTAAAACTGCAATAAGGTGGAAAGGAGTCCTTCATCCACTTGGCGACTTAATAAAGATATTAGCTTCCCATATTTGTTCTTGAACTTTTCTTGGTCTTCAATCAAGGCTACCAACTTCCTTAGGCCATCCAATTTAGGACTCTTAAAAGTATATTTCAAAGTGTGTCTTCTATTGGAATCCATGGTACCCTACAATGTTCATAAACAAAGATGAATCCCATGAAGTCCAATGCGGTGTGATGCTTTATGAATGCAACAAACACAAGTAAGCACATAGAGACATAAGGATAAACAAACAAGGGAGACCCTAGGTTTGCAACGAGCATGGAGCCAAAGGGTATACCCATTCCCAAAGGATGTGGACTAAAGGTTGATTGTACCTGCAGAACAAGGTTCTAAGAAGGTTCCCAAAGTCATTAGTCCATCTTTCGGATATTATCAACTTCCCAATTACTTGGTGGTTAATAATATTCTCAAGAGAAGCTCTTTTGAGTGTAGCATCGCGTAGCAACTACTTTGAGAGTACTCCCTCATAGTCCTCGCACTACATCCTAATAAAGGCCAAAATGGGGTTAAGGTAACTACGGTCCTCAATATCATAGGCTCCGACATCGAAAATAGTGTATGTTTTCACGATTAAAACTCGTTCACCAGTACAACTTTCGAGAGGGCCTCAATTGAGCGTGATTTTCAAGTCAACTTGGTCGGGATTCAACCCCCTATAAGTCTCGTCAAACATATCACTATCCTATCTTAGGTTCACTCAAGTCCGGGTGTAGAACTTTGTCTCACCACTCAAAGATATCATCCCAAGAGAAAATATACAAATAAACAGATATAAGCAAATATATATCAAACAAAACAAGTTAGGGAAATCCACTGAGCCTCCCCAGTGAAGTCGCCATTTCTGTCGCGGTGAAATTTGGATACCAAGCTATTGATGAGCTTGAATCTTAATTCATTTTCAACCGAACTTTAATTTGTCCAAAGGAAGGGAAAAAGATCGAATTGCCCATAATGCAATGCAAATGCAAAAGATTAGAGAGTTATAGGTTTGGGGGTTGGTTAAACTTAGGGAAGGTACTAGCATCCTAAGTTTCTGTAGTACACTACAGGAACCTCTTGTTTTATGTTGTTAATTGGTAAGGATTATCTGTTTAAGGATGAAAGACCTAGGGGTTTATTTCTAAGTATACTCGATAAAATATCGCATCTTATGCCTACATATCCTGACGGGAATGGAATCAGAGTATTTGTAGTTCCCCTAAAGGGTTTAAGGAGTTCTTTGATTGTGGTCAAAGTTCCTACGAGATAAGGTAGTTGATTGATTGGGTCTAGGAGAAAAGACGAGTTATCATCTCGAGGGAGAAGACTTGACTTAGCCACCACAACTTGTAGGAAAATTGATTGTATTGTTATGAGGCAGGAGATTTATATCTCGACTGTCAAGATGACTCATATCTTATTCTCTAATGTGTTTGAATAGTTTGAATTGAGTTGTTGAATTTTTTTCCTATGTTGTAAAGAAAAGAGAAAGGTCCTTCCTATAGGATAGGATCTATCTTAAAAGATCAACTTGAATGGGATCAAGGATCATATGGGGATTTATGATGCAAATGAGATACATACGCACAAGTTTTACGTTACGTGCAGGTTCTTCCTTTGGACGTTATGCAATGCGATAAAATAAATTACGGTAAAGTAAAGGTAGATAAATAAATCCATACACAGACGCATGAAAACGCTAAGACAAGTGTGTGAACAGTGAATATGTGAATAAAATCGGAGCGCGAGCGTGCACGATTGAATGAAAGTGAATATATCGGTGCAGAAACAGGAGCGTGCGCGCCGGACTAAATTATGAGGAATTGACTTTAAGAGGGGTATTTGATTGATTTTAGGAAGAGATTGATTAATTTTAGGCGGGATATCATTGGTGATATTTGATTAAAAAAAGGATTAATCGATTTAAGAAGAAAATTATTTCGTTTTAGTAAAGGTTATTTTGATAATAAAAAGATTTTTTTAAGATTTTAATTATCATAAATTGAGAAAAAGAAGTTTTATTAAATTAGATGAATTTCTAGTTATTATAAAAAAAGGTTGTTATTTATTATTTATTTTGAAAGTATAAAATAGGTCTTATTTATTATCAAAAGATAAGAGTCATTTTAAAAGGTTTATTGTTATTTATTTGTAAAGTTAATTAAGTTTAAAATGAATATATCATTATTTATTTAGAAAAGAGTTATTTAATTTATAAAAGGATGATTAGAGAAAAGATCTCATTAAAAGGGGGCATTAATTAATTAATAAAATAAAAGTATTAATTTAATTTTTTTAAAAATGTTAGATTTATTTTAATAAAATACTGATTAAGTGATGATTAAGGGGGTAATTAAATGATTAATGGGAGTTAGAGGGCGTATGATTAGGTGTGGTGCAACCCGTGGGTTTATGGTGGGGTGTGCAACGTGGATCGCCTTATTTGATCCATTGGAGATCAGAGGACCGTGTGTGCGAGGGTGTATTATAGTGTCTGTGGGTGAAGCAAAACATGATTACATCAAATAAACACCAAACAACAACAAAAGATAGAAAACCTAATCCCAAATCCCCCTTGCGCCATTCATCTTCCTCGCTTCGTCATTCTATCATCTTCTTCCGTCCTTCCGGCTTCACGATGCCACCGTCTTCGTCCTCTTTGCTTATCGATTTCATTGTTTAACCTGCAAATCGGCACAGATCAAGCATGCAAAAGTACTTCGGAAAAAATGAGTTCTTTACCCAAGAATAGTAGTCGACGGCGGCTCGAGGATGGTGGCGGGGAAATTGTGACGCAATCCACAGTTTTGTTCTCACCCTCGTCCGGCGATGATGAGCCTTGCGGATAGCCTAAGCTTCACGGTGATGACGGGCTTTCTCGATCAACTCTGAGCGTGTATGCTTCCTTTCCTTTGGTGTTTTTTTTTCGATCTCCCCTCGATTGCTGAATGTCGTCCCTTTTATAAGTGAGACCCATGGGCCTCCAATGATGATTGTCTTTAAAGCTTTCCTAATCGGTTGATTCCTGTCGGATTGTTGGACGATTTGAGGAGACAAACAATTAACTTCCTTCTTTTTTCATCTGATCTTGTCAAGGAAAGTGTTGGCTTTGATTAGGGAAGTTTCGAATTTCCTCCTTCATGTTGATTTGTCAAATTGACGTGTCTGTTGGCTTCTTTGACGTTGAATTAACACTTTTCTTCTTCTTCTTCTTGCAGGGCAAAAAATTACACTTAGAGTTCAGAAGCTGCCTTTTCTGACACTTGCTGAGAAAGGTGTTGTAACCGGCGATGATGGCGCTTAGTCTGAGATGGACGAAACCATGGTTGCTGTTCCTTTTGGATGTCCGTTGATGATTTCGAGTTGTTAGGGATTTGACGACAAATCCCTTTGTCGTCCTTCCGGCTATTCGAGCTTCTACCCAATGATGGATTGAGCTGAGCACTGAGAATATAATCTCCTCTGTGCTGCTATTGTCGTGGATAGTGAACTGATATGGTTGATGTCGAACTGATATCGTTTGGTGTTGTTTGCAACTGATGTTAGTAAATGAAATACTTTGTTATGTTGATGTTTCTCTTTTTCTTTCAGAGTGTCGCTAACAGTTCGGGACCTACCGGTCTTAGTCTTGAGGCCTAGAAAGGTTTAAGGTGGTAGTGATGACTTGCAAGTATGAACCATGAAGGAAATAAGAATGTCGTTGTTTTATTCGTGCTTTCGCATCATGTTAAGCCATTTGAGCTTAGTCGCTTGCTGTCCAAAATTCAATCTCTCGATGTTCGGTAAGGAGTGGGTGACAACTTCGGTTGTTGCACTCCCGGCCGCTCGTTCATGCCCAATGATGCGTTGAACTGAGGGCTGAAGAAAAAACTCGATTCCTCTTTTTCGCTTTAACTCGGTTATGGTCATTCCGATTGTCGGTTGCGCCTATTAATCCTGTTTTATATTTGCAGGCGCAATGCTGACTTTGGATTCTATCTGTTTTGACACGTCGTGCGAGACGGTTACAGGCATCTTCTTCAAAGCCGACATAAAGGTGGTTTGAGCTCTGGTGGTCCCTTCCGTTTTCCTCACCAGGTCATGAGTTTAGATACCTCTGCTCAATATTGTCATGGGCCATATCTAGGTTGTTGCTTGTTACCGTCGTCATGACTCTAGTTCTGCTACTATGCTCTTGAATGGTCTCCTACTCTGCAATTCAGTTTTCATTCTGCAATTGAACATATTCTTGCGTGCCTACATTACACTAATGATTTACATTCATTTACTTCCATGTGCTTGTTGTAACTTTGAGTATGGTGAACCGCATGACAAGGAGGAGCTTTGGCAATTCTTCACGTGTGGAGCTTGATAAAAAAACATGGCTACTTGTTTTTAGCGAGGATTGGCATGGTGATGGAGCATCTTTGATGGCAATGATCTCTTTATTATAACGGTCAGAACCTTAAATAAATTTGACACATTGTATAGGTTTTATCTCTTATGATTTTTATCATCTCCATCCGGTGATTCGTAACTCGTAAGCCTTGAGTGATATTATTGACTATCCCTTGAATTGTAGTGTGAACTTTAGCATGTTGTGCATTTATTTAAGCCACCCTTTAAGTTAAGAAATTAGATCTTTGTGTTGTCATTGAGAAAGCCTACTGTGTTTGTCTCATCCCTTTTACCTACTAAAAATATTAATGACTTGCTTTCAACACATTAACAATACCATCCATTATTAACAGGATGAGGTGCTACTGCTGAGTCTGAAGTATGAAAGCCATTTAGAAATCCTTTCAAGTGGAGAAGACAATGCAATGGAGGCGCCGCGTCATTACAACAAGAGGAAAGGATACTCAACACATTTCACGTTCGTGGATGATGGTTCTCCTTCTTCAAGTCCAAAGCCCGCAAAGCCCCCTTTTGGGAAGTTACGTCACAGGTGCATTTAATGTGAAATGAAAGGGACAGAAGCTCGTGTGACTTTATCAGGCAATAATACATGTTGACAACAAGTGAAAACCAATGTCCTGCCTTTATGTTGATTTTGCAATTCTCCCAATGAATCAAGGCGAGACTCCCTTTAGCATGCTCCACGGTTCTAAGGAAAGTGAGCTTCGTATGGGTGTTATTGTGAATCATGCTTTTCTTGTGGGAATTTATTAATGTAATTTACACTTAGTACTCCTTGTGTGACTTAGACACGTGTGACCCTTAATTGATACCATTTTTAGAACTGTCTTGATTTCAAAATTCAAACTTGACACCATCGAAGTTATATGTCGTGTATATAAGAAAACAATGTTGTTGACGCAACCTGATGTCCTTAACCTGAGCTTGAGCTCGTATGAAGGTTGGAGTTCTAAACTTATGACGGAGGACCAAAACTTTGGTTTCGACTTGAATATACATCCTTCGTAATGATTGAACTGAATTGGATGCTCTTGCATTTATCATCAATAAATCGCATTCCACGGGAACATGACTTTTAAGGATCCTTTGTAACCGGGTGTTCCAACTTTAGCACACTCATTAATTAGGTTGCAAGTGCATATAAAATGAACCTGAGTCTTGAATCCACGTGGGAAGGCTACATAAAACCTGTCAGGGAGTGTTCAAGCCAAAATATTCCTACGCGCATGTGTTAGTCTCGATAAATACATATATATATGAGCAAAAGATAAAACATAAAACAACACAAGGGGGTGGGATCTTATGGTTAAAAATTAGGGTGTGACACCCATACTTAATGACATCATTGGCATTTATTAAAGCAGCTTCAACACGTCTCCCTCACGCATGCCACTAGCTGTGATCATGCTCTTAGGTTCTAGAAAATCATGGCCTAAGAAAAGGTGAGTTTTAGACTTAACTATGCACATTCCCTCAAACCTTTTACGGTACAACACATGTCCCACTATAGCCATGTTAATCGCCAACTAATCTTTTTCCATTCCCACGTTCTTTTACCTTCTCCTATAAGTCGCACCATCTTCCCAAAATCACCTTTACGCTTTCTAGTATTCCCCTTGTAATTCTCTCACAAAGAAACCCAGATATTCCTTTCTTCTTCCACAACCTTCATTTTAACAATGTCTTCTTCCACCATGACCAAAGATCACAAGAAAGCTCACAAGAAGGATTTTAAAAGAACCTCTCAGGTTCCACCTTTTGAAACGCTGGTTGGGCCGAAGGTGATGGGAAACCAACAGTTCGCGCCTGAACCACTAGAGGAGAAAAAACGCAGAATCTACGCTTCTCAGGTACTAATTCCTTTCACTATTGATGGGAAAAGGCATGTCCTCTGTGGGCCTCTTCGTTCTGTAGATTCTCATTCTGAAACCATTAGAGACTTCTTCTCATCTTATTGTAGGTCAAAACCCATAGGCTAAGCCAACAAGCAGCAAGTAGAGAATATCAATGGGGATGCTGTAGCCCTTAGTGGAATAGACTTAAGGTATATGGGCACCAATTTTAGGGTTTTCCGTGCCACACCCTCTTTCAAGGAGTCAAACAATTACATGAACTGGCTAAACAAAGTTGAAAAGGTTAAGTCCTACCTTTGGAAACAAATGGGGATCTATGACCTTATCATGCTGTCGAAAACTAGTCTAAACTATTGTTTGACCATGTTAGTATCCTCCCTATATTTCTGGGATAGCACCCACAACACCTTTCATCTCCCTTGTGGGATGATGAGTCTGACACTTTTTGATATAGCTGCTACCACAGGGCTAAAACCAACTGGTACTACCTACGATCCTGACCTTGAGTCAGATGACTCAATAGGTTTTTCGTCTGTCAAACCCGCGTATTCCCAATTCATCTCCCACTTCTTCGACAAATCTACCAGTGAGGTTTCTAACGTCTAACACATAGCTTTCTTCACCGTCTGGTTGTCTCATTGTGTCTTTTTCTCCAAATCCCTTCAAGTAGCTAGAAAATTTCTGACCCTAGCCACCCAACTTCACCGAGGGCATGACATCTGCTTGAGTGAAATGATATTAGGAAACTTATATGAATCCTTAAGTGAAGGAGTGGCCCAACTAAAGGATCTAGGTGCGAAAGGAAACTTATTGATGTCAGGCCCTTTTTGGCTACTACAACTATGGATGAATGATTCCTTCGAAGCTAGCCTTCCCAACAAGGGTGCTGTAAATGAAGAAGAAGAAGAAATAAAGAGCAGGAGAATTGAAGGAACTCGCTTGGTGAGGCTCACTCCCAGCGAAGAAGGATCGTCGTTGAGACCTACTTTCCTCAGCTATGTCATGATGCGGGTGAAGCGTCATGATTTTACGTCGAACATGGCCCTCTTTGCAACAAGGAAATACGTGCCAGAATGGTTCACAAGACCTTTTCCTGTGTCAGCAAAAGCCCAAGAAGCAGAATCGACACAGCTATGGGAGGCCTTTTTAACCCCAAGGTTAATGTCTCTTTGATTGAACATGTTGAAGTCTCAAGTTGCATTGGTATCTTACTAACCAAACCTCGTGACTCGACAGTTTGGATTGGCGCAGGCATTTCCCATGTGCCTTTTCGAGAAGAAGGCGCTCTCTTGCTTCCTGCTACTAAATTCAGTGAAGACGCTTGTTCAAAGCAACTAGCACGTTACGAGGGCAAGGCTCAGCTGACCCCTGTTCCCTTCGAACCTTGTTGCTTCTGTACACTAGAGTTTCATACTTGGTGGTCGAAGTATTATGTTAAGGAGTTTTTCGATGCTCCTTCCTTCAGCAAACTAATTAACCAGGCTTTCCTCTCTGTGCATGATAAAGCAAAAAAGGTACTTCAACTCATATCAAAGAAATCCAAGTATTCCAAAAGTTCTTTGAACTGTTTACCGGCCAAGTGAACTTAGTCGGACCGTCTGCGACGCCGCTGTAACTTTGAAGGAAACATTTCTAAAGAAAATGGAGATTCTTCGACTCCCTTCATACGTTCCCCCTGAGAAACGTTATGAATTAGCCTTCAATCTGTATCCTCCCAAATTTCCTCGATTTCCATATACTGACTTTGGAGTGACTCCTACCCCCTCCACTTCCAGATTGGTTTATTTGTGGGATTCGATTAAAGTCCTTCGAGAACAATCCAAACCCAAGGCACAACGGGTAGTTCCGACTAAGCACACGCTAGACAGTTTTAAAGGCCATCTTCATATCGATATCGAAGATGTTCGCATCGAATCCGAAATACATGAAGGTGTGTAATGGAAGGTTTTTCGACTGTTTTCTTTTCCCTGACCTATATATATATATATATATATATATATATATATATATATATATATATATATATATATATATATATATATATATATATATATATATATATATATATATATATATATATATATATATATATATATATATATATATATATATATATATATATATATATATATATATATATATATATATATATATATATATATATATATATATATATATATATATATATATATATATATATATATATATATATATATATATATATATATATATATATATATATATATTGTTGTGATTGCTTGCTTTTGTTTCAGCTATCAAGCTTCAAGCGAAAAGGAAAGAGAGTGTCGAAGAAAAGACTGAGGAAAATGCCCCAATGTCCAAGGTAACAATCTCAAACTTGCTTGTTTTTTTTTTGTTTATAGTTCTATGATACCTTAGTTTTTTTTTCCTTTTTTAAAAGTTTCAAAAAACCCCAACCACTCTCAAAAAACCAAAGGCCAAAAGATCCTCTAGTTAGGTGATTATTGACACTGACGAAGATAATGACTCCCCACTGGTGATAAACCTTTAAAAAGGAAAAGGAAGCAGGCAAAGATTATTGAATCTTTTGCACAAACGACCACTCCAACCGCTCCTGTCTCGACTCAGGTAACCCATGTCGAACTAATTCCTGAACCAGTGATCCCAAAAGTTTTGTCTTCACCAGAGGGCGGTAATTCAAGCCCTGATAGTGAAAACCCTAATTTGATCATCCTAAGTCATTTATTTTGCTATCATTCTTTTCAACATGCTCCCTTTTTTTAAACTCCTTTCGTTTAAGGCTGCTGTCATCACTCAAGCAGGCCTTATAATTCAACCAAGTTCTCTTACTTCAAGCAGAGATCTCAGTTATCATCCAGGTGCCGCGTCTGGGACATCTGCTAAAGGTTCGAATGAGGTGAAACCTCAGAAGTCCCCTAAAAAGGCAAGCTTCGCATCGAACCTTGCGGTAGTCCCTCCATAGGTAGGGGCTGCCAACCAGTCAATCATTGTACTGTCGGAGGACACCCTCATTCCAGATGTGGACTAAGAAGAGGGTAGCAAAGAGATGTCTCTTCGTTACTCACTAGGTGAGGTAAACGACTTTAATGACCAAACAAGTGACGAAGAGGAAACTAGAGACGAAGACGTCGAAGATGACAACAAGGAAACAGAAAAGAAAGAAGAAGATAGAAAGAAGAAGGGAAAGAAAAGGAAGGAAGAAGATGAGGAGAAAGAGAAGGAAGTCGAAAGAAAAAGAGAGAAAGATCAACTCACTGAGAAGGCAGTTGAAGATCTTGCTAAACAAACAACTTCCTCCCAGGTTGCCATGACCACCTCGATGAGTTTAGTTCCTACCAGCCTTTCTCATGAAGAACTTCAGTCGATGAAAAGGTCAAATCCTCGTGAGTACCTCAAAACCATGCTCGATGCAAATACAACTTTTATGATTCCAGCATGAGTGGTTCGACAACATCAGGAGGAACTCATGTCGTTGATGATGTACTCCATGAGATCAAATCCATGATATTCGTCATTGATTTGTTCGAGCTTTTGGAGAAGGACACTTCAATGACCTTTGGTTTGAAAAATCTCTTAAAGCAAGTCAATCTTGTGACCGCTTCACCAGAAATATCTGATGTTATCCTGGAGTTGCTGACAATGGTCGACTTTGTGGCTGCTGATTTGAATCGACTCAGAGAACATTCTGACAAATTTGCTAAGGCAACCACTGAACAAAAGGCTTCTTGGGAAGCCTTCTCTGCTTCATCCAACCAAGTTTCCTAACTTGAGCAACAAAAAGAACAAAACCAAAAGGCGCTGGAAAAACATGATCAGAATATTGCTGAATGGGAAAGACAGATCCTTATTCTCTAAAGCAAGATTACTGAAGCTAAGCAGAGTAAGGCACAGCTCCAAGGTGGTATCAACGACAAGATAGATTGAGAAGCAAAGGCGGAATCGAACATCTTGAAAAAGCTCAGAAGCTTGACAAGGAGATCAAAACCATTGCCTATAACAAAAGCTTGTGGGAGCATCGATTGGCCCACCAGAAGAAGAAGTATGGGAAACTAAAAGCTTCACTTCCTTTCTGAAAATTTATCATGTAATTTTTATTTGAAAATCTGGGCCCTTCGTGGCATTTTACTTTGTATTAAACACAGCCATCTTGGATTTTATAACCATTTTAGCTTTTATCATATTGTTGTTTATATTTATTCCACAATTTTTATTTCTTGAAGCATAGGTTTGTATTTTTTCAAATACTTTCCATTAACTTTTAAGATCCTCTTATCTCCATCTACTTCTTCGATTTTGTATGCCCCATTGGAAAAGACCTATATAATATGAAACGAACCTTCCCACTTAAGGGACCGTTTGCCTAAGACTCTATCTTTTCGATCCATAGGCAAAATGACTTTCCAAACAAAATCTTCCAATAAAAAGAATTTAGCTTTAACTCTTTTGTTATAAGACTTTTCCACTTTCTTCTTTTGTCTTTTTAACAGTTCTAAAGCCCTAAGCCTTTCTTCATATAAGTCAACTAACTCATCTAACATCATGTTCCAATAAGAATCTGATGGAATCTCATGATGTCTTTGGATTCTTGTCGACTATAGATAGATTTCTACTGGTAGTAATGCATCATGGCCAAAGGTCAGTCGGAATGGCATTGTATTAGTTGCTTCTTTGGGGGACGTTCGACATGCCCAAAGCACTTCGTCTAACGTCTTGTGCCAGTTTCTAGGCTTTTTTCCCCACATGTTTCTTAATTAAACTAATCACCACTTTGTTTTCCGCTTCGACTTGACCATTAGCCTGAGGGTAATAAGGTGTTGAGGTTAATAATTGAAAACCCATTTTTTTGGAAAACTCATGTATCTTTCGACCAATGAACACTAATCCTTGATCCGTGGTTATAGTCTGTGGGATTCCAAATCTATAAATGATGTGCTTTTTAATGAACTCTATCACATCCTCTTGGTCTAAATTTGGTAAAGGTATAGCTTCGATCCACTTAATGAAATAGTCTATGCCCACCAAAATATACCTCTGACTCTTCGATGATGCTGGTCGAGTTTCGCCAATAAAATCCAAGGCCCAACCTCTAAAAGGCCATGGTTTAACAATCGAATGCAACTCACTCGCAGGGACATGTTGTATGCCTGCGTGCATTTGGAATTCCTGGAAACCCTTAGCAAACTCAATACAATCCTTCAACATAGTGGGTCAGTACATACCCTGTCGAAACAAAAACCACTTCATTTTCTGGCCCACTTGGTGTGCGCCACATGTACCACTATGGACTGTTGAAAGAGCTAAATATGCCTCTGAATCACTAAGGCATTTTAACAAAACTCCCTCTGGGGTCATTTTAAATAATTCGTTAGCTAAAAGAATGTAACTCAGAGCGCGATACCTGATCTTCCATTCTGTCGAAGATGTTGGATTTTGTAAGTACTCTACTATTGGTTTCCTCCAATCTCCATTCATCAAAAAATCGATAGTGAAAATCTCGAAGCTTTCTTTATCAACGTATCCTAGCTTTGTAGTCTCTAAATCTAAAGGAGCACTCTTTGTTGACACCACTCTTCCTCTGACTTCGATTGCATCTTCTAGTTTCTCTTTTGAAATTTTGTACCCTGACGCAACCTGGGCCAAGTCATTGGCCACCTAATTTTCTAGACGAGGAATATGTCGAATACTTACCATATCGAACCTTTTTAACATTTGATTGGCTATTATGAAATACATGATAAGAGTCTCCTTTACACACTTGTACTCCTTTATTAACTGCTTTACTACTAATTCTGAGTCTCCCATTATTTCGACTCGAGTTGCCCCCAATTCCTACAAAATTTCAAGTCCAGCTATCAAGGCCTCATATTCAGCCTCATTGTTGTAACAAAGGCCTTCGACCTTATACTTGAACAATTTTGGAATTTTGTTAGGAGAAATAATCGAAACTCCTACATCAGTTCCTTCTCTATGACTAGAACTGTCGAAATAAAGTTTCCAAGGCTCCAGTTCGAGATAATTTAAAGCATTCTCGTTTATTGAGTGGCCGACTATAAAATCTGCTACCACTTGTCCTTTAACTTCCTTTAGAGGCATATAAGTCAAAGAATATTCAGTTAATGCTAATTCCCATTTTCAAATTCAACTATGTAATATTGGTTTACATAGCATGTGCTTTATAACGTTGCAATGAGATGAGACAAAAACAACTGGATTTATATAAGGCTTCAATTTTGTACAAGAGTAGTATAAGCATAGACATAAGTTCTCAATCATGCTATATCTAGTTACTGCATCGTTTAAAACCCTACTAAGGTAATAAATGGCCCTTTCGATGCCATTATCATCCTCTTGAGCTAACATGCTCCCTAAGGTTTTGTCTGACGTTGCTATGTACAATCTCATACTCCTACTTCTATAAGGAGGCGACAAAATTGGAGGATGACTTAAGTAACCTTTGATTTTATCGAAGGCATCTTGTTGAGGTTTCCTCCAAATGAACCCCTCCTTGTTGAGTTGGAGCAATGGTGAGAAAGCTTGCGTTTTCCTGCTGAGGTTCGATATGAATCTTCTTAGGAAGTTTATCTTGCCCAACAGTGACTGAAATTCCTTCTTTGTTGGTGGCGCTTTCGCTTCCATTATGACCTTGGTCTTGTTAAGATTTATTTCGATTCCCTTTTTATGGACCACAAAGCCTAGAAAATCTCCCGCTTGCACACAAAACGCACATTTGAGGGGATTCATTTTTAGGCCATGCTTCCTCATTCTCTCAAATGAGTATCGAAGATGGTCTAAATGGTTTTTTCCTGAAACTGATTTCACAACAATATCATCAATATAAATCTGCATAAATGTTTCGATATAGTCATGAAAAATAGAGTTCATTTCCCTTTGATAGGTTGCCCCAGCATTTTTTAAACCAAAAGGCATTACAACCCATTCATAGGTACCTATGGCCCTAGGGCATTGAAAGACCGTTTTTGCAACATCCTCTTCAGTAATGAATATTTTGTTATAGCCAGAATACCCATCCAACATACTTAAATATTCATGCCCCACGGCTGAGTCGACCAGCATCTCTGTCAGAGACATCGAATATTCATCTTTAGAGGTAAAAGTATTTAAATATCTAAAATCTATACATACCCTCAAAGATACATTTTTCTTTATAACATGTACGATGTTTGCTAACCATTTGATGTACCTTGCTGGACGAATGAACTTACATCGAAGAAGTCGTTCGACCTCTTCTTTGATCTTCGACAGAATTGCTGGTGCAAACCTTCTTGGATTCTACTTTATAGGTTTCTTCCCAGGCTTGATTGGCAATTTCAATTCGACCAAATCCTTTTTCAAACCAGGCATTTCATCATAGTCTCATGCAACGCAGTCTCGAAACTCTCTTAGAAGTTGGACCATTTATACCTTGAGTTCTTCTGGGTTGATATTGGCACTTATATAGGTTGGCCTTCTCGTGGCCCCTTCTCCCAAGTCGATTTCTTCGAGCGGGTCTTGCGCTAGCATTTTCACATTTTCTGCTAACGGATCCTTCTCGAATCCCAAAGGCTCATCATCATAGATGGCATCGAGCCTCTGGTCTTGTAATTCTTCCTGAACCTTATCAGGAGGTTCTGGGTCGAAATCCTTTCCAGGATTTTCTTTGCGATATTTTTTGCTGGCCTCGAAGGCCATTTCTTTATTATTCCTGGCTTCAAAATCCAAATTTTTGATCTCAGCCTCCAAGGCCGCTTGTTCTTCCTTTTCGGCTATATAAGCCTAAATTTTTTAAAATACTTTGAATTCAGTCATCGTCATTGAATTCGCTTCCCCATCCAGTGGGCTCAATTCACGAGGTGCCAAAGTAGGGCAAGTTTCCTGCCCCTACAATCTCCTTATCCCATCTGAAACCATGGACATGATGTAAATACAATAAGCAATAAGCGTCATCATTTTGGGTGAAATCGAAACCCACTGGAGTACATGGCGCTATATTTGCCAAGTGTTTGTCGAAGCTCCTTTGATCAAGGTGATTAATAAGTGCTTTAAAGTACCCCTGGTCATCTTCAATATTCTCTACTATGCCATCGGGACGCCAGATAATTATCCTTTGATGCATCGAAGATGGGATGGCTCCAACACCATGGATCTATTCTCTTCCCAACAGCAAATTGTAATTTGCTTTAGTCTCGACGACCATAAAGACCGTTGGCCTTGTCACAGTTCCCATAGTAAGGTCAACTTGGATTACCCCCATGGTAGTCCCAACTTTACCTTCATAATTTGACAAGACCATGTTGTGAGGCTTGGTATCAACATCTGATTTCCCAATCCTCTCTAACATATAGTGTAGCATCAAGTTCACAGTGTCTCCACAATCCACTAAGACCTTATTCACTGCCATATTCTCAACTTTCACTGTGATAAACAAAGGCTTTAAATGGCTTCGCATTTCCTCATCGGGCCTCTCGAAGAAAGCGTTCTGCTCTTTGACACACCCATTATTCATGATATAGTAACAGACTGGCTTGTGAGAAGCCATTTCCATTTCAGTATATGCGTCCAGGTTTTCGACTTCTGTAATCCTGTCGAATTCACGGGGCAAAACTGATACAACACTCATAAGGATGTTGAGTGATGCCTCTGATCCTGAGTCAAAGCTATCAGTAAGCATCTCATCTTCCTCGACTTCTCTGTCGGGTTTATTTTCTTTCTCATCATTTTTCGGGATGAACATTCTAGCAGCCGCCGACACCTTGTCAGCACCTTCAACCCGTCCTTTCTTTCTTTTTTTGAGGATAAGTTTGTGCTAGACTCCCCCTTATTCGTAGCCTCTCTCTGGGTCTTTCGCCTCATTTGCTCTTTCCTCCATTGGGAGAAAGTCATAGGGTTCTTTCCTTTGTAGTTCTCAGACACATAGGCCATTTTGTTGGCCGGTGGGAATTCTTTTTTGTAGGCTACAAAGGAGCCTCTTTCGACATCAAAGTGTTGCACCTTTGTTGTCCTTCTTGTTTAGCCTTGACGGGTCTAGTCTAGGCCCCTTTCATAGCTTCAGTTGTAGGTTTAAAGGTAGAGGCCTTTACCCTAGGGCCTCTTTGTTTGTTTTCGTCGACCCTGGAGAATCCTTTCCTGGAGTCGTTGCCCCTCCTTGGGTCGAACCTTCTCTCCCCTTGGGAGGCCTTGTTCTCATGGTTTCACTTAGCCCTTTAAATACTTTGTGCAGCTTTCTTATCGAATATTATACTACACCTAGGGCACAACATAACTTCAGAACTTTTCCTCTAGCACCTATGAATAAAATCCAGCAGGTTTTCATCCCCTTTCGAGAAAGCCAACTTATGGTGATCCTCCTCAACCTCCATTGGAGACTCCTGTGAGTTTTCTACCATATTCACCCCCATGTTGACATCCTCGGTGATGTCTAAATTTTGAAAAGCTAATTGAAGGCCCTCAACAGCCTTCTCCATTCTTACAAAACCCTTAGCGGTTTCTTTTGTTACTAGCATCAATCTGGAGTCTTCCATAACTTCTATTTCAAGATCCTTAGTAATCTTCATGTCAAAGCTATCAGTAGCCTCAATTGCCAAGTTATCCACCAACTCCTGGTTCAAGTTATTAGTAATATGAACCATTACAGCACCATTGAAGAAGTCCTCAGTGACTTCGACCATGTGAACTTCTTACGGCTCTATATAGTGAGCATCGACCGCTTTCACTGTTTCGATATCTAGGTTCATCTGACTCTTTGCCCTCTCACCAAACTTCAGTCTTCCCTCCTGAATTGCATTCTGCACCAGATCCTTGAAAAGAAAACATTGTGAGGTCTTATGACCCAAAAAATTATAGTACTTACAAAAGCCTCTTTTCTTTCTTTGTTCTAGAGGAGACATTTTAGCACCAGCAGGTACAATCATTTGCCCATCCTTAAGTAACAAATCAAAGATTTCGTCACATTTTGTGACGTCTAAAGTGTATGTTTTCTTAGGAAACCTATCGTTAGTTTCGATTGGGTCTTTCCCATTCGAGGGCATTAACATCCTACAAGAGTAAGGGGAGTCCTTTTTTAGTTCAAAAAGATCAATTTCATTCTCGTCGAAACCTAGGTAATTAGCATATGGCCTTCCGTCTTCTTCGTTAAAATCAACAAAGGCCACCCTCTTATTTTTATTAGCCCTAAAGTTTTCTTCTTTTAAGCGTTCTAATTGTCGAACTCTATCGGCTAATTGTGCCATATCCCTTAAATATTGGGTATCCAACTTCTTTCTAATTGAATAGTCAAGGCCACCAGCGACCATTTTGACCAACTCATGTTCTGGAACTTGTGTAAAACACCTGGCTTTGAGAAGTCGAAACCGGTTCAAATACTCCTCGATAGGCTCCGTAAACTTTCATTTTATACTAGCCAATTCTTTTAAACTTATTTTTGTTTTTCCCATGTAAAATTGTTCATGGAATAGACACTCTAACTGGGTCCATTCATGGACTGAGTTGGGAGGTAATATGGTGAACCAATTGAAAGCGTTTTTGGTTAAAGAACTGGGGAGATATTTTACCCTAAGACTCTCATCATTAGCAATTTCCCCTGCCTTAATCAGATATATGGCCACGTGTTCGACCATAGACTCACTAGAGTCTCTTGAGAACTTAGTGAATTTAGGGACCTTAGTCCTTAGAGGTAACTCCGACCGGAGTATATATTCAACCAAAGGCGACGTATAGTTTGGCCTTCGCAAGCCAAGATTTACTCCATTTTGTGCCATAATCATTTCGACCATGGCAGCCAAGTTATCATATGTGGCTGCATTATTACGCCGGACTTGTTGTACGACATTATCCGTATTTTGGTTTCTGTTAACCATCACTACCCTTGGAGGTTCCTCTCTGGGAACTTGGAACTGATTTCTAGGAGGTTCGACTATCCCATGATTAACATTATTTTCCTGGGGTACGTTCCCTGGGTGTTGTTGGGCTTGGTTAATAGTGAGGTCCTCTTCAAAGGCTAATCCCTGTTTTTCTCTCACGTGTTCCCTTTGTGGGTGTCAAGGAGGATTTGGTATCCCAAAAAAATCAATTAACCGCGTCATTTGCGCTTCCAGTTGTTGGTTAGTTTGGGTAGTGTTTTGGATAAGGGGCTGGAATATTTCTCCCATAGTTTGGGACATCATTTGTACCATCTAGTGGTTACTTTCATCCATTTATTGCCTAAAATAAGAGGCAGAACCAATTGTTAGGTTCTGTGTTGGGACAAAGTATCCTACGTTTTGTTTGTTTCGACCCACATTCATTCTAGATGCTGACCCCTGTAATGGCGAAGTTATCACCTGTTCTGCGTGTACAGGAGGGGCGTTATGGAGGCTTGCCATTACTGATGTTGGCATACCATATGGCAGGTCTCGCGGCAAAGGCATCGAAAACCCTGGTGGGGGAATATTCCTATACGTGGAAGTTCCTACTAGAGGTGGGGTATATAGAGGGCCCCTTGGCCCAATGTAGGTCAAAATTAGTTGTGTATGAGTAATCGAATGCGTAGGCATCGAAGTCCCCATAGTCGGAACTGCTTCAGAAACAGAAAAAGAACCCGCTTGCCCTTCTGTTAAAGGTGGCATGGGAAGCTCCGTGTTATCGTTACCATTGTATGGGTCCTGGGGAGTGTTTGACTGATTTGTATTTGACGCTATTCTCCAATTATATCCTTTCTTAGTTCTAGTTTCGTTATTAGTGGTTATCTTACTACTTCTTAACCGCATACAACGAAAATTTTACGCAGGGATCTCTAAAAAAAAAAATAAGAAACTCTTATTAGCACTGTCCCACTAAGCATGCCAATTTATTCACCGTGAAATTTGGAGAACACCCGCTGGTCTAACAAATCTTAAAGACTCGTTTTAACTTGCAGGGTCGACCACACTAAATCCTAGGACATAGCTAATCTGAGTTTAAAATCAAATGAAATCTAAAAGAGAAGGATAGATACTTCGACAGTATTGAAAACAATAAAAAAGGTTTTGGAAATAAAGCAAGTAGAAAATGAAAGCAGTTTGGGGCGAAGAAGATAGCAATTTGAAGCAAAAGGTAAAGAACAGAAAATATAACTCACATAAAAGCAGTAAAGTAAAGGAAGATTCTTATAAAAGAAAAGAAAAACTTTAATGAATTACAATAAAAAATGGTGTTTCGACACGTACATTCTCAGTTATAACTCTTTTCTCTCTTTGATTTGGATACTTTGAGTAATTTTTTTGAGTGACTTGTACAAAATGAACACACACAAAAAATCATAAATTAAGCCACTATTTATAACCAGTCGAAATAACTGCTCCTAATGACTCAATGGACTAGATTAAAAAAAGGTCATTTTGCATGCTTTGATTACTTGAAACAGTGTCACGTGCCTCTTTCTAGTGGCGGAAAATAATTGCATTTCCCTCCAAAATTCAAATTCAAACTTCAAAGGTTCTTGTCTGTCGAATCGTCCATTTTCTGATTGAAATCCTCGCAGCATAACCATAGTCGAAGACGCTTCCTTAACTCAAAAACCTAACATTTCCACCTGGGCATCAAAATTCAAGGCTAACAGCAGCGCAGTTTGAAAGCCAAAAGTGTCATCACTATGCTCTTGGTCTTGATGAATGTTTGCGAGTTTCTCACTGCAAGACTACAAAAGAAATGTGGCACATTCTCCGAATTACCCAGGAATGAACTACCGAGGTGAAAATGGAAAGTTTGGGCACATTAACCCATGAGTATGAACTCTTAAAAATGAAACTTAAAGAGAGCATAAATCAGATGCAAACACGATTTACACATATCGTGAGTCATATGATAACTCTTGGAAAAATATTTTCAATTGAGGAACTAGTTGTAAAAATTCTTAGAAGCCTAAGCCGTAGTTGGAAACCCAAATTCACTATGATTTTTGAATCTAAGAATTTAGAAACTATGGACAAACGCACACACACACACACACACACACACACACACACACACACACACACACACAACACACACGTTTTTAGTAAATTTTAGGAGCATGAGATGGAACTTAAAAGGTTTTCCTTAGATGAGCAAGGAGAAAAGAAAAACAAAAATATAACACTCAAAGATAAAGAATCTGACTTTGATGGTGACATGTCTCTTATAGTAAAGAACTTCATAATATTCCTAAGGCATGATAAGAAGAAAAAAATAGGAATAGAAAAAGGATGAAGAGAAAGCCTCACTCATCCCAACCTACTACTTTTGTGGAAAGAAATGACACATCAGGCCAAACAGTCCCTTAGCTAAAAAAGGTAAATACAAAAAATCTAAGAAACCCTAAAAATGGAAAGAAAAGTTATGTTGAATGGGAAGACATTAATATCAAATGCTCAGACAATGAAGAAGAAGCCAACATCTGTCTCATGGAAAATCATCAAGATAATGAGGTAACCTCTTACTTCTATTATCATGATCGTTTTCGCATTTATAAGAAACTAACTGGAACAAATTCTTTCCATATCCAAGGATATTATTTCCTATATTGAAATTTAAAATAAAACCTTGATAAAGAAATAGAAATCCTTATAGAAACACAAAATGTCCATTTCAAAATTCTTCCACTTCAAACAAAGAGTATGAACCTAACAAGTACAATGAATGCGATAATTTTAAAAATTATTTTTGCGATCTTAAAAAGACATTTGTCAAGCTCAACAAGGGAGGAGATAACTTGAATCTTCTATTATGAAATCAAATGGCTTCTTACAACAATGTTGTTCTTGGCTATGAACTCTATAATAATAGTAAGAACTTTAGTAACATTTGTAATGCTAAATCCACCTCTCATTGTAAAACTTTAAAATGTAACTACTGTAATAAATAAGGTCATATTCCCATGTTATGTTTTATTAAAAAAATCCATGAGATCAAATAAGGATATCCACCTTTATGTTTTTACAAAAAACATTGTGAGCACAAAATTAAGAATTTATCTGGTCCATTAAATGGTTGTGTCTCTAGTATAAAGAAAAATGAATTTTTTATTTATTAAACTAATAATAAAAGACCCAAGATGATATTAATCCAAAAGTTAGGACCTAAGTTTTTATGCAGGAGTGCTTTATAGTCTCGAATGCTAAATGGTACATGATAGCGGTTGTTTAAAGTATGTGATCGGTGACAAAACCTTATTCGCCTCTTTGTTTCCTAAGAAAAAAGATTTTGTCTCTTATGGAGATAATAACAAAGAAAAAATTCTAGGTTTTTGCACTGTTGGTAAGTCCCACAGTCCAAATATTGGGGAAGTTCTCTTGGTTAAATTGTTAAGACATAATTTACTTAGTATAAATCAATTATGTGACAAGGGTAACACTGTAAGTTTTGATTCTTTTGGTCGAAGTATTATAAAATATAAATCAAATAAAACTTTGTTTACAAGTTCAATAAGTGGAAATACCTACAAAATGAATTTAAATAAAATTTCTTCAAATGATTTATGTCTTTTGAGCAACGAGGATGATTCTTGGTTATGGCATAGAAGAATAGCTCACATCCATATGTACCACTTAAACAAGTTGGTCCGCAAAGATCTAGTAGACGACCTGCAAACTTACATTTCGAAAAGAACATATTAAGAAATATGTGATAAATAAGAAAGCTAGTAAATGCCTCTTTTAAAGAAAAAATATTATTTCTACAAATCGACCCTTACATCTATTTCACATAGATCTTTTTGGCCCCTCCAAAACCGCAAGTCTTGGTGGAAATGTCTCGCTCTTGTAATCATGGATGACTATTCTTGCTATGCCTGTACATTATTCTTATCTTAGAAAAGATATGCATTTGCTGCCTTTTGAGAACTAGCCAAGGTTATCCAGAACGGAAAAAAGAGTAAGCATTGCATCCATTAGAAGTGATCATGGTGGAGAATTCGAAAATGAGGAATTCTAGAAAATGTGTAAAGAGAATGGTATTCGGCCCATCTTTTCCACTCCATGAATTCCCCAGCAAAATGTGATAGTATAGGGGAAAAATAGATGTCTGGTAAAGCTTGTGAGGACGATTCTCATTGAGACTAACCTTCCTAAATAATTATGGGTTGATGCAATAAGCAATGCTTTCTATGTCATGAATCATGTATTGATAAGACCAGTTCTAAAGTTAACGCCCTATGAACTATATAAAGGAAGAAAGCCGGTGTCGCTTCCGCGAAAATAAGGTGCCGGCAAAACAGAAGAGTCGCCACCTTTCGTTATTTATCCCTCAGAGCGGGAAAGGAAACGATTGGAAAAACCTGACGAAAAGGGTAAGACAAGGTCATCGCAACCATTGTCTGGGTTCGGGAGTCGGTTATGCAAGGGGAAGGTATTAGCACCCCTCACGTTCGTCGTACTCGACGGGATCCACGCTTGTTGTGTTTACTGGACGGGTTGGTTTTATCTATCTACCTATCAAGGCTGGCTTAAAAAGAAAAGAAAATGACTCAGCAAAGCATCGCACTTTATGCCTACGTATTCTCATCAGAGAATGAGAAATCAGAGTCAACGTAGTTCGACCTACGACGGGTTACGGGGAAGGTGGCTCACCAATACGTCAGTATTGTGCCTACGTACTCTCAACAGGTATGAGAGATCAGAGCTTACGTAGTTCGGGATAATACGGATTACTGGGGTTCAGATTCGTCTGTTTTATCGAGTAGGGTTAAACAATAGTTCCAGCAGTTAGGGACAAAGCCTGTTTGCGTTGGCACTGATGTTTAACGACACTCTTTTCTTCAGAAAAGCTTCCTTTGAATTATGGGCGCACGGGGAAAAAAGGTTTGAAGTTTGTTTTCTGTCTTTTACGGAAGAAGTGTTTTTTATTGTGTTTGCAATTTCAATCGCACTAAAGACTATGACCTGAGAGTGAATGCGTCGCATGTCACCCAAAGGGTGCCATACTAAACATTCAGACTGTTGAAAAGAAGCTCTCCAACAATCCTTTCTCAGATAGCTTAAGGCTTATAACGTACAAAAGAAATCATTCACGATTACTGTATCTTAAGCTATTTTGAGATGAGAAGAGAACAGGCTCAACTACGGGGAGACTATCAAGTCCTAATGTTGTCATGCCAAGGATTCATCCTATAGTTGAAGTTTGAAACAGGGAACTCCTAGAAGTCATCATGCATAGGTTTCAACCTAAAGTTCTATCATTAGTTCCTTATCTAAGGAAATGAGATTCCTAAGGGATCATGCCAAAGGGATACAGAAACAGATAAAGCATCAGCTTAAACAGTAAACAGTAAACGACTGTAAAATGCATGCAATGCAAGTGAGGAGAGGAAATGTGTGTGGGGCATCAGCCTCCACAAGCTCATCTCAACCTCAAGCCAGAATGAATAACAGTAATCATACTGAAGAGATAAAACATGCTATCAAGCTAAATACAGTAAACTGCAATCATACAGAGGAAATAAAATCATGCTATCAAGCAAAATAAACCACATGGGCAAGGGAGCTGGGCTCTACCGAATACCCGCAAGCAAAGCCATACAGTAACAATACAAGCAAAGGGAGCAACTCAACCTCTAGTGCAATCATGCTCCTAGATTAAAGTCAGTCTAATCATGGACTTATTCTAATGCACCAGACAAGTCAAACAAGGCACATCAGCAATACAGAAAAGAAAACAGACAAGAAAGCAGATCAACCCCTCTCTTCCCATTCCAAGCTTCAGCTCTTCTAACAGCAACTCAGTCTTCAGACTTCAATTACCCTTCAATACAAGTATCAACTTGCTTCTCCAGGATTCAATCCATCAACATAAGTATCAACTCAGCTTCACTTCTCCAAGCTTCAGCTTTTCAGTCAATTCCACCCTCAGGCTTCACTCTTAACTGCAAGTATCAACTTGCTTCCTTCAGGCTCTCCAAGCTTCAATGTAAGTATCAACTTATCCTTTAGTCCTCAAGCCTCAACTCTACACTCAATCTCAACTGAATCCTCAAGTAAGTATCAGCTCAGTCTTCAAGCTTCAGCTCTCTTTGCTTTGCCAGTATCAACTTGGTCTTCTTCTCCTACAAGCTTCAGCTTCTCAAAGTGGTCTTCAATTACACATGGAAGTGTCAACCCCATCCTCCAATTCTTTGTCAAGCCTCAGCTCTTCACTCAATCTCCATTGGGTCTTCAAGTATCACTTGTTCTTCTTACTCTTCAAGCCTCAGCTGCAATGGCAATGCTCAAGGAATCATCCTCTTCCACACTCTTCAATGAAGTCTTCATCTTCAAACTCAAGCCCAACATATTTTAAGATACTCAAACCAGAAGATAATTTGATTTAACAGAGTGAGAGGAAATGATAAACAACTTACTGACAAACCAAAGGAAGCCTGTAAGGGTTCATCATTATGACGAGACCTGGTTCCCTCAAAGTTCTACTTCCCAGATAAAGCCACTCATCCTTCCAAAGGGATGGATGTGAATATCTGAGAAGGACTTTTAGTCATTGGGAGGAATGGGAGCACAAGATGCTTTCCATGTTTGAGAAAGAAATCATTCTAACTACAAAGCTCTCCCAATGTCCTATCTGCTAATCTTCATCAGACACCTTTAGTCCCAAACAAATCCAAAGCTCCAAGCACCTTCAAGCAACTTCAAGCATCCTCACCTTGTCTTCAACTTGTCTTCAACCTCAACCAAAGGCAAACCAAGCACAAACCCTAATCTAAGGGAACTAGAGAAGTTAAACTAGTTGAATTAGTAAATTAGGATCACCTAAAACCTAGTACTAAAGTTAGTCATAAATAAAATACTAAAATCAATTGTAAAGTCCTACCAAAATTACTATGGGAACCTAGGTCAATCATGACTCTATCACATTAGTTTCAAAGATCAAACCATCAAATTAGACCTAGAACTAAATCCTACATTACAAGGTATCAACCTAAAACCCTAAAAAGGAAGCATCTAAATATCAATCTAGAAAACATACCTATTTTCATCACAAAAGTGTGAGAAAAATTCTATGGGATCATACATGTCTAACCTAATCACACACAAAAAATTAGGCTAAAAATCATCACCATGAGATCAAACAAAATTCCACAAAAATATGCATCAAACATAATCATTTAATATCAATTAAAATGCAAAATACCAATTAAATCAGAAATTATATGAAATGAAAATATTTTTTCTCTAAATAATAATAGACTCAATTATGAGTAATATGCAAAAAGAATGGGTTTAATTGGATTAACATTCAATTTATTATGAATTTTACAAAAACCATGAATTAAATGAAAATAAAATAAAAATAATGAAGCGCGCGGTGCAAGAAGTAATCATTTTCAGTTCAAAACATCGGGTTGGGCTTGCTGGGGGGTGTGGATAACACTTAAATCACTAAGCCCCCCAAATGCCTGAATAAATGAAACGCATCGTTTCATCAGAAATCCTTCACAAATCAGAATTAAAACATGGCCCTTGGATCTTCTCACAGTCAATGGTCAAACCAAGATCCAATGGTGAGAACTTCATCTCCTACCTTTCAAACCTCTGAGCTTCGCGCCCAGCTCCGGCCACCGCCGATGGAGCTCCGATCATCCCCTTCAACCATAGTTCTTCCTAGAGGCCTCCAATCCAAGAGGTCAAAACATGAAACTCATTCCAAATCTTGCCACGAACTCAACCATACCATTAGTTTCTTCTGAAACCCCAAGAATCATCATCTCCCAATCTCAACCGAAAATGGTGATCTTCCTATTTTGTCTCTAATTCATCAAATAACCATCTGAAATCCATCCTAGGCTATTCTACAACTAATCTAGCACCTTAATTCAACCTAGTTCTACCTAAATCATGCTGTAGGAAGAAAGGTACCAACCTGGAAATTCTTGAATAACAGATGCACAAAATCTTCACTTCAAGCCCCTCAAATCTTCTGGACACAATCACTGAACCTCCTCCTTGCTTCTGTATGTAAAAGATTCAATGGAAAGTGCTTCAATCTTGAAACACGATAAAGAGTTGCAGGTGCTGAAAACCACTTGCTCCCACACGATCTAGCCACCAATTCTTCTTGGAAATGATCTGGAATCAATCCTTGATACTCATGGAAGAAGAATCAATCAAGAAAATGGAAGGAAATGGAGGAATTTGGTGAAACCGATTGCACTTGCAAGCTATGAAAACTCAATCTCAAACTAAGCTCAATCCTTCAATGATCACCAACCTCTGCCATGGATCCAATTCTACTCAATATATAGATGAAGTTTGGATAATCTAAAACCCTCTAGATCCTTCCAATGAGGTTTTCCACATCTCATGTCATGATATTTTGAATCACTTATCATGACATGTACAACCCTTGCAAACAGCTTGGAATTCATCCCATTCACTCTTAGTTTCTCCCCTAGTGAGATATTAGAGGTGTTTAGCTTGCCAAGTTCCTTGTTCATGCCTTAATTTTGAGTTATGCATATGTTGCTTAATATGCAAGCAAGTGTTTTTCAAAGCAAGTCCATGAATTGAATCTCAACTCAAAAATGTGGCTAAACCATTGTTTTTTAAGATGTTTTCTAGAGTCAAAATGATATATTACATGCCATGGTTTGGATGTGTAGGTTGAAAATATCAATTTCCAACTTTGGTTTATTTTAACTTATATGCCTTTATTTTAGGTCATTTTTGCAACTTTGAGCTATAAGCCTTTCCAACATCTCATGACCTCCTTACTAGCCTTAAAACATCAATTTGAACAAGTTTGATGTTGAAGATTTTTCCATTTGAAGCTTGGAAATAGGAGTTATGGCCTTATGCTTGAAATGACCTGTAATCTCCAAATGACCAAAATGCCCTTGACTTGTCAAAGCCATAACTTGAGTTCTACAAATCCTATCAAAGACTTCTAGTACTCTCTAGAAAGATAAGAGAATAATGAACAACATTCATGTTGACCAAAAGTCCACAGGAATCATCCTTCTTGGGGAAACGTTTGGTGCAAGTTGGGTAACTTTCAAGGCCCCAGATTCACATACCTCAGATGACCTGTAACTTGTCAAAGTCATAACTTGAGTTCTATAAATCCTATCAAGGATTTATAGTACTCAAATTAAAGCTAATAACAATCTCTACAACATTCATGTTGGGGGTAAGATGATATGACAATCACATCTTGATCTAAACTGCCTTGAAGATAGTGGTCAAACTAGGGGATTTTACACTGTCAAGCCTTAGAAACCCTAACTTGAAACTTATCAAACTCTTCAATCATGATGAGTTGATCTTGGAATCATCCTCATAGCATCTCAATGCATCAATCCATGATCACATGGATCTTGGTTTAGGTCTCAACCTTCTCCAAATCATCAGTTGACCTAGGGTTGACCCAGTCAAACCCTAATTGCACCACTCATGGCTGAGTCTTCTTAAACTTGCACCATGACCTATCTAGGCTTCATGATGGCTTTCAAGACATCTCATAAGCTCTCTCAAGGCTTCAAGTCCTTCTTCATAGCTTCAGAATCATCTGAGGTCTTTCCACAACTCTCAAGTTAGGAGGCACACAACCTTGGTTTCAACCACTCTTTCTGAGGATCTTCTGACTTCTCTGACAAAGACATCCACCCTTGAACACCTGAATAACCTTCATAGTTAGTTTCATAGTCTTGTGTGGCTCTTAATTGGTAATCATACCTCTTGATCTCCTGCATACATGTCAATGAAATGCAAATGATGATGCTAATGTGAATGAAATGAAACACAAGCTAGGTAAAGAGAAGTTGGTCAAATTTTGGTGTGCAACAGCTGCCCCTATTCAAACGGCTTGAACCTGACTGGGTGAGAAGCGAACGACTCTCAACCAATCAAGGTGCGAGACGGTTGAATACCGACAAATCCGGAAATTTGCCAACTGCACAAGTACACGGTACTCTGATGGGGACAAATCTTCGAAATCTGAAATACTAGCTGCGCGGCAACTAGCTGGGGAATTGGTCACGCGGTAACCGGTAATACATGATCGATCATGCCGTCAGGCATCGGTTCTCCTCGGGACTCATCAGGCCAACGATCACGTTGATCATGCCATCGGGCATCCAACGAGATTTCTGGGCATCAGCCGGACTTCATTACCAAGTCGAGAATAGAATTCTCAGTCAATCATGAACCAATTGGGGATATCCGAACTTCTGCCATCAGGCACTCCGCATCAGCTGAGAGAACTGCTTCGTCAATACGGCTGGACTTCAATCATCAAGTCTTCAGGGGGGATTTCAACTTCGCTGTTCGGAAACCTGGTGGGGATGTCACATCTCCGCTGGGGATTCTGGAGAACTATCAAGTAACTCTGCTTCGGGGATCCAGAAATCATTCTGGGTGAGTCAACTCTGCTGAGGACATCAAGAATCATCTTGAACAAATAACTCCGCGGGGACTTCAAGAATCATCCTGAACCAATAACTCTGCTGGAGATTTCGGGAATCATCCTAAGCAAACATTCTGCCGGGGACTCTAAGCATCAACTTGAGCAACCAACTCTTGCGACTACACTGGGGATTTTAAGAATCATCTTAAGCAAACGACTTTGCTGGAGAATTTAAGAATCATCTTGGGCAAACGACCTTGCTGGGAAATTCAAGAATCATCTTGAGCAAGCGACCCTGCGGAGGAACACCTGCAAAACAAGAACGGTAACGACCTAGCTCATGTTTAGTATGCATATGCCACAATGCTCCACACGGTGGAAATGCTACGCGTTTATGATAAATGCTATGCAATCATGCAAAATGCTACGGCCCCGTCAGCAAAATAAATGCCGAAGGGAGAGTCCTCCTGTCAAGGAGAAAGAACCACTCTGGTGGAGAGGAGGAGTCCTCCTGCCATGGAGAAAAAGCACACAAATCTCAATTGGACTCCGCATGGGGAAGCAAACTTCAGTCGACTGCTGCAGGGGAATGAAGCTCTACGAGAACCTGGACCTGCTGAGGAAAGCGATATCAATCGCGGAGATAGACTACACGGCCTTCACGGCTAACCTTCCTGGAGATGAAGACTCCGGCGGGGAAATATAGCATCAGCTATTCAACATTCTACTGGGGAAGAACCAATCATGGCCTGAACGGCTTCCAAGGACTCGGCTCTCTTGGGGATCTGCAAACTCGGCTGGAGAAGAAGAAATCATCCTGCTTCGGGGGAGTAAGACTCTGTGGGGACTCTCAATACCGCTGAAGACTTCAGTCTAGAACTAGCAATTGCTGCACCCTTCAGTGAATAGTCTCCTGCTAGAGCTGCACTTGTGACCCGGTGCTGAGGGATGAACACACGCTTCTGCGCCTGACTCAGCTGGGGAGATGCCGTTCCTTCAGGGTGCATCTGATTGGGGAGAGAATCTTCTCTGCCTGGGGAGACGTATCAATGCTTACGATCTCACGTTCAGACTCTGCGGGGAGAGGATGCTGAATTTTGCTGGAGAAGAAGGAGTCATCCTGCCTGGGGACGCATACGGCGGACTGTCTGGTACATGCTACACCTGCACCAACATAAACAAACATACAAGATACCCTTTTCAAAGGGACCTATCAAGGTTATCATCTTGTGACAATGTTTAAGTAATTCATTATTTCAACAATCAGTGGCCTAGGCCAGTAAGTTTATGTATGCGCATTTTGTCAAAAACATCGGCGTTCTTTTTCGCAAACAAAACAGATAAATGCTAAACAGACAAACAGAATTGTTGAATAGTATACATTTTATTGATAACGAACCCCTGAATGGGTAAAAATGTTTTACAACAGATGCAAGCTCCTGGAATGAGGAAGCTGCGCAAAAAAGTAAAAACATAAATATACATCAGTATATACAAATGTCGGCAATGAGGCGTAGACGAACACCATGAGTTGATCCCTCTATGACCCACTCGGCTTCGATACTTCTCCGACGCTTCAGCTTCAGAAGAGATTGATTCAGATAAACGGCCCTCAGGTCTTCCAAACCACTAAACAATGAAAGTCCATACGTGGAACGCAGTCATTTGCTTTTTCAAATCCCTAACTTTTGCGTGAACCTCCCTTTGCGGGTTTTCACTTCACCGGGATACCCTTTTTTTGCCAAAGTCTCCCATCCGGGTTTTCGACTTTGCGGGTGTACATTTTTTGATTTATATCCTTAATTTTTGCCCGTACCTTTTTCCTTTTTTATGGTTCGCCGGGATGCCCCATTTTTGCTTGGACTCTCTTGTTACTGTCCAGCGAGTCGCTTTCAAGCAAAGTATTTTTTAACTGCGTCCGCGTTCACCGGGGATGCAAAATCTTCACCATCCATCGTGGATAACAATAAAGCTCCTCCCGAGAAGACCTTGCTGACGATGTACGGACCTTCGTAATTAGGAGTCCACTTGCCCCGGTGATCGGAGTGTGGAGGAAGAATCTTCTTCAGGACGAGATCACCCGTCTGAAAGCTTCTAGGACGCACCTTCTTATCATAAGCTTTCTTCATTCGGCTCTGGTACAGACGACCATACGTAATCGATGCTAATCTCTTCTCGTCCATCAGGCTGAGTTGGTTCAGTCGGTTCGTAATCCATTCTGCCTCGTCGAGTTTCACATCAACCAAAACTCGCAAAGAAGGGATCTCAACTTCTAGCGGTAGGAAAACTTCCATACCATACACTAAGGAGAAAGGAGTTGCCCCGGTTGACGTACGTACCGTCGTACGATAACCGTGCAATGCAAATGGCAGCATCTCGTGCAAATCTTTATAGGTCACAACCATCTTCTGAACAATCTTCTTAATGTTCTTATTGGCCTCTTCAACGACGCCATTCATCTTCGGCCGATAAGGAGATGAGTTGTGGTGTTCAATCTTGAAACTCTGGCACAGCTCCTTCATCATCTTGTTATTCAGATTTGAACCATTATCAGTAAGGATCCGTTCGGGAATTCCGTAACGACAGATGATATCCCTCTTTATGAATTTAGCCACCACCTGCTTGGTCACATTAGCATATGAGGCAGCCTCCACCCACTTGGTGAAGTAGTCGATAGCTACTAGAATGAAGCGATGACCGTTATATGCAGTGGGCTCGATCTTGCCTATCATGTCGATGCCCCACATGGAAAACGGCCACGGGGAGGACATGACATTCAACGGGCACGGCGGCACATGAACTTTATCAGCATAGATCTGGCATTTATGACATCTTTTCGCGAATTTAAAGCAATCTGATTCCATCGTCAGCCATTAGTATCCTGCTCTCAGGATCTTTCTCGTCATAGCATGCCCGCCGGCGTGCGTACCAAATGTGCCTTCATGGACTTCTTCCATGAGCATACTCGCTTCTTTCTCATCTACACATCTGAGCAGCACGAGATCGTGGTTTCTTTTATACAAAACTCCATCAGGATTGAGATAAAAATTTCCAGATAGCCTCCTCAGAGTCTTCTTATCCTGGGTTGACGCACCCGCCGGATACTCCTTAGTCATAAGGAAGGTCTGGATGTCATGGAACCATGGCTTGCCGTCGGCGACTTCCTCGATCGCAAAGACGAATGCAGGTCTATCAAGACGAGAAAGGACAATTCTTGGAGCTTCATTCCAAAAATTGACTTTATACATCGAAGCCAACGTGGCTAAGGCATCAGCCATCTGATTCTCGGCCCTGGGCACATGATGGAGTTCCACTCGATCAAAGAACGGAAGCAGCCTTTTGGCATAGTTCATGTACGACACCAAATTTGATTGACGAGTCTCCCACTCCCCTTTAATCTGGTTAATCACAAGCGCTGAGTCACCATATACGTCTAGGTTCTTGATTCTCAAATCAATTGCCTCTTCTAGACCCATGATGCATGCTTCGTACTCCGCTTCATTATTGGTGACTGGAAACGTCAATCTCGCAGTAAACGGGATGTGGGATCCGTGGGGAGTCGTGATGATCACCCCAATGCCACTTCCGTAGGAATTAACCGCCCCGTCAAATATCAATTTCCACTGGGATTTCCTATCTGGCCCCTCGTCGGGCAACAGCTCATCGCAATCTTTCGCTTTGAGAAACATGATATCCTCATCAGGGAATTCAAATTTCATCGGCTGGTAATCCTCGATCGGCTGTTCGGCCAGGTATTCAGACAATACGCTTCCCTTAATGGCCTTTTGGGAAACGTACTGAATATCATATTCCGTCAACACCATTTGCCATCTGGCAATCCTGCCCGAAAGCGCTTGCTTCTCGAAGACGTACTTGATCGGATCCATCTTCGAAATTAGCATGGTGGTGTGGTTAAGCATGTACTGTCGTAAACTTTTGGCAGCCCAAGCTAGTGCACAACACGTTTTCTCCAGCATCGAGTAACGAGATTCACAATCTGTGAACTTTTTACTCAAGTAGTAAATGGCATGCTCCTTTCTGCCCGTCTCGTCGTGCTGACTGAGAACACACCCCATACTATTCTCAAGAACTGTCAAGTACATGATTAAGGGTCGTCCAGCCACTGGGGGTATCAAGATTGGAGGTTCCTGAAGATACTGTTTTATCTTGTCGAATGCCTTCTGGCAATCCTCATTCCAGATAATCGCCTGATCTTTCTTTAAAAGCTTGAACATCGGTTCACACGTGGCCGTGAGCTGAGAAATAAACCTTGCAATGTAGTTTATTCTGCCCAGGAAACCACGAACTTCTTTTCTGTTTTCGGCACTGACATCTCTTGTATCGCTTTTATCTTCGCAGGATCAACCTCGATGCCTCTTTCACTCACGATAAACCCCAGTAACTTTCCGGACCGTACTCCAAAAGTACACTTGTTAGGATTCAGCCTTAACCTGAACTTCCTAAGCCTCTCAAAAAGCTTCAGCAAATTGACCAGATGTCCCTCCTCCGTTTGGGACTTCGCAATCATGTCATCAACATAGACTTCAATCTCATGATGAATCATGTCATGAAACGAAGTTACCATTGCTCACTGGTAAGTGGCCCCTGCGTTCTTCAGACCGAAAGGCATTACCTTGTAGCAGAAAGTTCCCCAAGGAGTGATAAACGTGGTTTTCTCCATGTCCTCCGGCGCCATCTTGATATGGTTGTAACCGGAGAAGCCATCCATGAACGAAAACACGGAGAATTGAGCTGTGTTGTCGACCAACACATCAATATGAGGCAGCGGGAAATCATCTTTAGGGCTCGCCCTATTCAAATCCCGATAATCGACGCACATGCGTACCTTACCGTCCTTCTTCGGTACAGGCACTATGTTGGCGACCCACGGAGGGTAAGTAGTGACCGCTAAGAAGCCAGCATCAAGCTGCTTCTGCACTTCTTCTTTGATCTTAACGGCCATATCTGGTTGTGTCCTCCTAAGCTTCTGCTTAACGGGAGGGCAATCTTCTCGCAACGGCAAGGGGTGGACCTCAATGTCAGTGTCAAGTCCGGGCATATCTTCGTATGACCAAGCAAAGACGTCACTATACTCTCTTAGCATCTCGACCAATCTCTGCTTGACATCGCTCTGCAATGCGGCCCTTATCCTGACGTTTCTGACGAGTTCTTCAGAACCCAGATTCACGATCTCGATTTCCTCTTCATGAGGCAGAATAAATTTCTCTTCTTGTTTCAACAAGTGGGCCAACTCTTCAGGAAGGTCTTCGTCTTTATCAATCTCTTCTTCGGCTTGATAGATCGGGCAATCGAAGTCGAAGTGAGTCGTAGAAGGTCCAGAGTCGATGTCATCTGTTATGTGGATCCTGCAATAACAAGGGTTAAGTTTAAAACAAGGATGTGTAGGTTAGCACAAACCCCATTGCCATTTTATTGTTTTTCAAAACAAATATAAAACAGGAATAACAGAGATCACAATATTTGAATACGAAGAAAACGCCTTTTGATTTATTGATAAAATGCATGTACATAATCCAACGAGGCCCTGACAATAAAACCGCTATGCCCCGGGTAGGACATAGGGTTGTACAATGATTGGAAAAAGTAAATCATTACTCTTCGCTTGTCATCTGGATGATATCCTTGACGGACCAGTTGGTAAGGCCCTCGCCTGGCTTGCTTGGCTGGATCCAAGAGTCGAGGTCACAGTCGCTATCTCCGCTGTCTTCAGACACCGCGTTGATGTTTTCAAATATCACCCCGCCACTGGTAAACTGGATCGCCCTTTACCTCGAGATGCGCTGCTAGAAGAAGAAGCTTCAGCTCCAGGAGAATATCCCAACCCAAACTTGTCTTGCTTGTTAGGTATCTCTAAAATTCGCCCCCAGCCCGGGGTAGATCCGGCTTGGACAACGGCCCGAGCTTCCTTGAATGAGGAGAGAGTCATCTCTGGCTTTTCGGTGACTACAAGAGCTATGTCCTTCACTTTAACAGCTTCGAACGCTTGGCATAGAGTTTCGCATCCATCTCAACATACTTGAAGGACGACAAATGGCTCACCATTATGTCTTCCTCGCCACATACGGTCACGATGCTACCTCCGACAGCATACTTGAGTTTTCTGGTGCAACGTGGAGGTCACGGCTCCAGCAGCATGGATCCATGGCCGTCCCAAGAGACAGCTGTAGGCAGGCATGATGTCCATAATGTAAAAGATTGCGTCGAACGTTTCCGGCCCGACTTGGATTGGCAACGTCACCTCCCCGAAAACATGGCGTTTAGTTTCCATCGAACGCCTTCACAACCAGATCACTGGGTGTGCAAATTCACTCTGCAAGTATCTAACTTCATTAATGCCTTCTTCGGAAGAACATTGAGTGATGACCCCGTGTCCACCAACACGTGAGACATAATTGTTCCCCTGCACTCTATCGAGATGTGCAGAGCGCTGTTGTGGTTCCTTCCCTTCGGCGTCAAGCTCTAGGTCAGTGAACCCTAGCCCATTTCCAGCATCCACGTGGGCTACGACTTCTTCTAGCTGGTTTATTGATATTCTTTGCGGTACATATGCGGCGTTCAACTACTTCAGCAGCGCGTTGCGGTGTGCTTCAGAACACAGCAACAAATTCAAGATGGAAATCTTCGAGGGCGTCTGATGGAGATGATCCACAATCTTGTAGTCACTCTTTTTAATCAACCGTATAAACTCCTCGGCGTCTTTAACAAGTAAGTCTTTTTCTACCCCACGAGGGGTCTCTTCAACGACTTTACTTTTACCTTTATCAGTTGCATCAACTTTTGTCCGCTTTGCCTGCCACGACCTCAGGTGGTGCAAACACTCTTCCACTGCGAGTAATACCACTGACTCCCGCAAGGTTCTCCACAGACGACCCAAACGGCTCTAGTTCCAACTTCTGTCCCATTGCAGTAGACTTCAGCCCCATAATGCCATGGGACAGCATTAGTGCTTTCGAACGGTATTTGGCCCAGCTTTGGTGATAGTAATCGTAGGCGGTCCTGGGTGCAGAAATAGTTATCGTCTGGCGAGGGATGGTGATGGTGGTGACCTCATCACCTTGCTTCAGCACTACCTCTCCCGATCACATTCGGCCCTCTGGCTAAACTGTAAGATCCCTTCAGTCATCAGACTTTGAATTCCCTCTATCAGCTGTTCACCATCCATCAGGACCTAGTCGCACAGCCCATACACAACTCTCCGCAAGCTGGAAAGAAACCTCTTTTCATCAACTTAGCTTTAATGAAGCTAAGCGGCGTCTTCAGATCTCTGACGTCAGTCAACACATCCAAGTTCTCGTCTTCGATAATGGCGTTTACCCCACCTCCCCTATGATTCGGCATAGGGTTCTTCGTGACATTTGACACATTATCCGAGAAGTTGATGATCTTAGCGTCGACCCTGTCCTGCACCTTATGCTTAAAGGCTTTGCAGTTCTCTATTGTGTGGCCCGGTGCCCCTGAGTGAATCTCACAAGTTGCATTCGCGTCATAACCCGGCGGAGGTGCCCCTGTCAAGGGAGCCAAGGTTCTCTTCTGGATCAACTGTAGCTGAAGCAAAGTCTGCAATAGTTACGCGTACGACATGAGCGGTGTCTCGAGGTGACGGCTCGACAGAGGTGCCCGATTCTGATACTTTCTGTATCCTTGTTGATTCGGTTGCTGCTTGTGGCTGTTGGACTGCCGGGATAGTTATGCTAGCCACCTGTTGGTGAGGGCCTTTACCCTTCCTCCGAGCATTGGTCACATCGCTCGTTTTTCCTTCCCGTCTTTTGCCACCATAAGGTTTCTTTCCTCCTCCAGCTGACGATGAATCACCTTGAATTTTCCCCAGTTTGATCCCATTTTCGATGTGCTCACCCGTGATAATGAGATCTGAGAAGGTTCCAGACATACCGCTAACCAACTTCTCATAGTAAACCCATGGGAGGGTAGCTACGAACATCTGCACGAGCTCACGTTCAACCATCGGCGGCTGAACCCTGGCTGCCAACTCACGCCACCGCTAGGCGTATTCCTTAAACCCTTCATTGTTCCTTTGCGACAGATTCTGCAGCTGGACTCGGTTCGGGGCCAAGTCGCTATTGTATTGGTAGTGGTGCACAAAAGCTTCAGCAAGGTCTTTCCACGTGCGCACACTGTAGGCTCCAGACTCATGTACCATTCGAGGGAGGGCCCGGATAGACTGTCTTGAAAGAAGTGCATCAGCAACTTCCCGTCCTCAGAATGAGCCAACATTTTTCTGTAATATGATCTCAGATGGACGCGAGGGCAAGTAGTGCCCTTGTACTTTTCAAAGTTAGGTACCTTGAACTTGGGAGGCACCTTGAAATCAGCAATCAGTCCCAACTTGGACATATCAACACCCAGGGTGTTCTAGTTCTCGATGTTTCTCATCTTATCCTCGAGTGCCTTGAACCTTAGACGTGCTTCAGCATTCAGCTCTCCTTCAGCACCTCTCTGAGAGAACACATCGTCCTGACGATCCTCTAACCACGGTTGAGGCCCAAACAGATTCCCAACTCCTGCATTACCGTTGCCCAGCCCAACGTTGACATTAGCTTCAAGACTCCCATTACCGACGCCCGTCGTATTGCCATTGAGTCCCATACTAGCTATCACATTTCCGTTGGCACTGCCATTCCCCCGGTTACGGGGACGCCATTCTGAGGAGTTTCAACTGGTGGAGGGGTAGGCACAGTCCCACCATGGAGTACGCCGTTGCTATCGACCCTTGAAATCAGAGGCTGGACCAAGGTTCTAAGCTGATCTTGGCCATTGGCGACCGCTTGCATGAGCTCATCTATTTGAAGCAATCCATTCTTTCGCGGAGTTCCTGAACATCAGTTTACACTTGCTCCATGATTCTGGTTTGATTTGCTCTGGTCGGATAGCGGTGAATAGGTCTCTGATCAATCCTGGAACAACCTGAAAACACAAAAGGGTTAGGAAAAAACGATAAAGTGCTCGTTATGCAAATGCTTCATGCAAATGCAAACGTGTGTCTGTGTGTTAGGGAGATCTCCCCCGATCCTAGTGCCTGAGTGCCAGTGCTGATAATAAGAAGTCTGAGTCCAATCATGGAAATAACAATCTCATATATAAAGAAAGCCCATCAAGGCAGTACACAACATCAGCGAGTACAAGATGAATCAACAGCGTGATACTCTTCTAACAATTCCTTCGTTTTTGGATTATCAGGCAGAGTGAGTAACCCTTCAACGAGTAATTCCCTCTGCACAATGGTGTACTGAAGACCTTCAACCGAATCTTCCCATGCTCCTTCGCCGAAACAATCTTCTAGCTTCCACTTCTTGGATTCAAACGTCAGTTTGCGATCCTTCAGGTTAGCGAGAGCTCTGTTGAGCTGGCCTTCAGCGGTGTATCTGCGAGCGGTTTCTTCATCAAACCTCTTCTCACTAGCCTTCACCTGGGCTTCCAGCTTGGAGATCTGTTGCATCAGCTTATCCTCCCGCTCTTTCCTGGTGGCTAGGGAGGCCTTCCAGTGCTGGTTGAACTTGGATATCCTCCGATACGCTTCGTCCAAGTGCTGCTTCTTCGTGGCCAGTACATCGTTGACAACTTTGAAGTCTTAACCCATGCGCTCACGCTCAGCTATCTGCTTAGTCAAGTCTGTACCTAGCTGGTTCACCAGCTCTGTCTGCCTCTTGAAGGAATGAACGGCTTCGTTTCTCTCGCTTCAGAGCTGAGCCAATTCTTTCTCTAGTTCTTTGTTTGCCCTCTTCAATTCATCTCGCTCAGCTAACACCTGATTATGTTGCTGAAGGGGCACGGTAGTAGGCTCTTCAATCATTGGAGGGCTTTTTGGCTTGGTAGGAGGAAACGGCATCCCTATAGCATCTGCTCTGGCTCTGATCCAAGTCACGTACGGAGGGTAGGCTTGATTATTACTTCTTCCAAGCAATGTTTTTCCCCTCTTACTGATACCATTCCAAGCGCGCTGAAGCTTAGATAACAGATCCCCCTCTAGAAGACCAGTGAGGTACATAGATTCCTGCACCTCTTCATCCTTCGGCGGAGCTCTCAAAGCATACGCGAACTGTCGGACCAGCAAAGACGGATTATAGTTTATACAGCCCTTCCTGCCTATCAAAGGCACGTTCAGAAACCCGCTGCAGCTGAAGATAATCTCGGTACCCAACCTATCTCTGTCAAACCAGTCAATATCCTCCGCTGATAGACTCATCAAACGCTCGGACCACTCAGCTGTGGCTGCAGACGAAACAAAGGGACCCCTCTTAGGTAGATGACTATCAAGCCATCTATAAAGTAGGGGCACACAGCATGAGACATTCTTGCCCCTTCTGTTCTCGTTTTTGTAGTGGACAGAATGGTAAACATCTCCTATCAAGGTAGGGACTGGATTCCCTGAAGCAAAGATGCGAAAGGCGTCGAAGTCTACAAAATCGGGCATATTGGGGAACAGAATGATGCCATATATGCACAGAGCGAGAATGGCGTTGAACACGACCCAACATCCGTCTTTGGCGCACTGCTGAGCCTTACCCACTAAGAACTGCAAGGAGAAACCGGGAACCTTGTTCCAACTAGACAATACCAACTCGGAGGCATCCAGATGAAGTGAAGGAGCTAGACTAGCCAGATCAGGCTCAGTATCCATATGAACAAAAGGCATCTGCCTCTTGATAGGCACCCCTAACAAATCAGCATACTCCTCTAGCGTGGGTGCAAGAACAAAATCCTGGAAAGTAAAACATCTCAACGGAGGATCGTAGAACTGCAGCAGCGCGTGCAACCCATTTAACTCGAACACAGAAGGTTTACGAACCAAACTGAGCAATTTGCCGTAAGACTTTCTGAACTCATCTCTCACAGAATCATCTGCTAAAGCAATCAAACCAGTCAGCTGAACCACATCAGGGGCAGGGAGCTTGTAAGCCACGACTTCCTCAAAGAACCCATAACAATACAATAGGAGGCCAGAAATCCTGGATCGGGGAAAACGGTACCTGCAACACAGACACACGTTAATGACATGCAAATGGGTATGCAAAGCAATGTAAAATGCAATCATGCAGCAGGAGATCAAGGCAACTGTGTTGTGGAGATTCTGTATCAACAAAACCATAATCCTGCTCTATCAAGAACAACCACCATCTCTGATAAGAAAAACCCTGGTGTCGGACCACAAATCTGCTCTGTCAAGAACACACACACATAGGACCATGAATCTGCTCTGTCAAGAACAACCATCAGATAATAAGGACCTCTGATACAGGACCAAAACTCTGCTTTATCAAGAACAAATATCTGACAATAAGGACCTCTGATACAGGACCAAAACTCTGCTCTGTCAAGAACAAACATCTGATAATAAAGACCTCTGATACAGGACCAAAACTCTGCTCTGTCGAGAACAAACATACATCTGCTGATGAGATCCTCAGATCCCAATCAAAAACCTGCTCTATCAAGAACAAATACACGTATGATGATAAGATCCTCTGATCCCCATCAAAAACCTGCTCTGTCAAGAACAAACATATATCTGCAGATGAGATCCTCAGATCCCAACAAAACTGATCCACTGTCAAGAAAACCAGGTAGTCTGAAGGTCAAAGTTTCCTGCAATAAACCCAACCCTGCTCACAGGTATGGACCTAAACTGACTCAAGTTCGGCATCCTATGCATTCATCAGCGTCACAGACATTCAAGAGGGGTGATACGATACCCAGAAGGTGTGGCATCACCAGCTCATGAAGCGGCCTCACTCGGCTGAATCACAAATGATCGGTCCCCAGAGTCGACAATCCTCCAAACCAACAACCTCCTCAACCCAAAGGGTTGAAAAAGAAGCCAACCGGGAGAACCTCATATGAGCATGGATTTCATGAGACACTAGTGCCTGCCAAGCAAGCACGCGCCCACTAATTTCCACAACTAATGCTATGTTCACTCAAGCCTGGGTCTGGCTTCTCACTCATCAGAATGCCCCTCCCACAACAGCACAGATAATCATATCATACTGGAAATAAAATGCGGGAAATAAAAATGCGATAAATAAACACAACCCAACAAGTAATCATACAAGCGCTAGAATTGACTCTCGCGGGGGACGTCGGATCCCCAAACTGACTCGCATTCGGGACGTTGGATCCCAGGAAACTATCAAGTCCCCAGTAGAGTCGCCAGCTGTCGCTTCCGGGAAAATAAGGTGCCGGCAAAACAGAAGAGTCGCCACCTTTCGTTATTTATCCCTCAGAGCGGGAAAGGAAACAATCGGAAAAAACCTGACGAAAAGGGTAAGACAAGGTCATCGCAACCATTGTCTGGGTTCGGGAGTCGGTTACGCAAGGGGAAGGTATTAGCACCCCTCACGTCCGTCGTACTCGACGGGATCCACGCTTGTTGTGTCTACTGGACGGGTTGGTTTTATCTATCTACCTATCAAGGCTGGCTTAAAAAGAAAAGAAAATGACTCGGCAAAGCATCGCTCTTTATGCCTACGTATTCTCATCAGAGAATGAGAAATTAGAGTCAACGTAGTTCGACCTACGACGGGTTACGGGGAAGGTGGCTCGCCAATACGTCAGTATTGTGCCTACGTACTCTCAACAGGTATGAGAGATCAGAGCTTACGTAGTTCAGGATAATACGGATTACGGGGGTTCAGATTCATCTGTTTTATCGAGTAGGGTTAAACAGCAGTTCCAGCAGTTAGGGACAAAGCCTGTTTGCGTTGGCGCTGAAGTTTAACGACACTCTTTTCTTCAGAAAAGCTTCCTTTGAATTATGGGCCCACGGGGCAAAAAGGTTTGAAGTTTGTTTTCTGTCTTTTACGGAAGAAGTGTTTTTTATTATGTTTGCAATTTCAATCGCACTAAAGACTATGACCTGAGAGTGAATGCGTCGCATGTCACCCAAAGGGCGCCATACTAAACATTCAGACTGTTGAAAAGAAGCTCTCCAACAATCCTTTCTCAGATAGCTTAAGGCTCGTAACGTACGAAAGAAATCATTCACGATTACTGTATCTTAAGCTATTTTGAGATGAGAAGAGAACAGGCTCAACTACGGGGAGACTATCAAGTCCTAATGTTGTCATGCCAAGGATTCATCCTATAGTTGAAGTTTGAAACAGGGAACTCCTAGAAGTCATCATGCATAGGTTTCAACCTAAAGTTCTATCATCAGTTCCTTATCTAAGGAAATGAGATTCCTAAGGGATCATGCCAAAGGGATACAGAAATAGATAAAGCATCAGCTTAAACAGTAAACAGTAAACGACTGTAAAATGCATGCAATGCAAGTGAGGAGAGGAAATGTGTGTGGGGCATCAGCCTCCACAAGCTCATCTCAACCTCAAGCCAGAATGAATAACAGTAATCATACTGAAGAGATAAAACATGCTATCAAGCTAAATACAGTAAACTGCAATCATACAGAGGAAATAAAATCATGCTATCAAGCAAAATAAACCACATGGGCAAGGGAGCTGGGCTCTACCGAATACCCGCAAGCAAAGCCATACAGTAACAATACAAGCAAAGGGAGCAACTCAACCTCTAGTGCAATCATGCTCCTAGATTAAAGTCAGTCTAATCATGGACTTATTCTAATGCATCAGACAAGTCAAACAAGGCACGTCAGCAATACAGAAAAGAAAACAGACAAGAAAGCAGATCAACCCCTCTCTTCCCATTCCAAGCTTCAGCTCTTCTAACAGCAACTCAGTCTTCAGACTTCAATTTCCCTTCATAACAAGTATCAACTTGCTTCTCCAGGCTTCAATCCATCAACATAAGTATCAACTCAGCTTCACTTCTCCAAGCTTCAGCTTTTCAGTCAATTCCACCCTCAGGCCTCACTCTTAACTGCAAGTATCAACTTGCTTCCTTCAGGCTCTCCAAGCTTCAATGTAAGTATCAACTTATCCTTTAGTCCTCAAGCCTCAGCTCTACACTCAATCTCAACTGAATCCTCATGTAAGTATCAGCTCAGTCTTCAAGCTTCAGCTCTCTTTGCTTTGCCAGTATCAACTTGGTCTTCTTCTCCTACAAGCTTCAGCTTCTCAAAGTGGTCTTCAATCACACATGGAAGTGTCAACCCCATCCTCCAATTCTTTGTCAAGCCTCAGCTCTTCACTCAATCTCCATTGGGTCTTCAAGTATCAACTTGTTCTTCTTACTCTTCAAGCCTCAGCTGCAATGGCAATGCTCAAGGAATCATCCTCTTCCACACTCTTCAATGAAGTCTTCATCTTCAACCTCAAGCCCAACATATTTAAAGATACTCAAACCAGAAGATAATTTATTTAACAGAGTGAGAGGAAATGATAAACAACTTACTGACAACCAAAGGAAGCCTGTAAGGGTTCATCATTATGAGAGACTGGTTCCCTCAAAGTTCTACTTCCCAGATAAAGCCACTCATCCTTCCAAAGGATGGATGTGAATATCTGAGAAGGACTTTTAGTCATTGGGAGGAATGGGAGCACAAGATGCTTTCCATGTTTGAGAAAGAAATCATTCTAACTACAAAGCTCTCCCTATGTCCTATCTGCTAATCTTCATCAGACACCTTCAGGCCCAAACAAATCCAAAGCTCCAAGCACCTTCAAGCAACTTCAAGCATCCTAACCTTGTCTTCAACTTGTCTTCAACCTCAACCAAAGGCAAACCAAGCACAAACCCTAATCTAAGGGAACTAGAGAAGTTAAACTAGTTGAATTAGTAAATTAGGATCACCTAAAACCTAGTACTAAAGTTAGTCCTAACTAAAATACTAAAATCAATTGTAAAATCCTACAAAAATTACTATGGGAACCTAGGTCAATCATGACTCTATCACATTAGTTTCAAAGATCAAACCATCAAATTGGACCTAGAACTAAATCCTACATTACAAGGTATCAACCTAAAACCCTAAAAAGGAAGCATCTAAATATCAATCTAGAAAGCATACCTATTTTCATCACAAAAGTGTGAGAAAAATTCTATGGGATCATACATGTCTAACCTAATCACACACAAAAAAATTAGGCTAAAAATCATCACCATGAGATCAAACAAAATTCCACAAAAATATGCATCAAACATAATCATTTTAATATCAATTAAAATGAAAAATACCAATTAAATCAGAAATTATATTAAATGAAAATATTTTTTCTCTAAAAAATAATAGACTCAATCATGAGAAATATGCAAAACGAATGGGTTTAATTGGATTAATATTCAATTTATTATGAATTTTACAAAAACCATGAATTAAATGGAAATTAAATGAAAATCAAATAAAAATAATGAAGCGCGCGGTGCAAGAAGTAATCATTTTCAGTTCAAAACATGGGTTGGGCTTGCTGGGGGGTGTGGATAACACTTAAATCACTAAGCCCAAACGCCTGAATAAATGAAACGCATCGTTTCATCAGAAATCCTTCACAAATCAGAATTAAAACGTGGCCCTTGGATCTTCTCACAGTCAATGGTCAAACCAAGATCCAATGATGAGAACTTCATCTCCTACCTTTCAAACCTCTGAGCTTCGCGCCCAGCTCCGGCCACCGCCGATGGAGCTCCGATCATCCCCTTCAACCCTAGTTCTTCCTAGAGGCCTCCAATCCAAGAGGTCAAAACATGAAACTCATTCCAAATCTTGCCACGAACTCAACCATACCATTAGTTTCTTCTGAAACCCCAAGAATCATCATCTCCCAATCTCAACCGAAAATGGTGATCTTCCTATTTTGTCTCTAATTCATCAAATAACCATCTGATATCCATCCTAGGCCATTCTACAACTAATCTAGCACCTTAATTCAACCTAGTTCTACCTAAATCATGCTGTAGGAAGAAAGGTACCAACTTGGAAATTCTTGAATAACAGATGCACGAAATCTTCACTTCAAGCCCTCAAATCTTCTGGACACGATCACTGAACCTCCTCATTGCTTCTGTATGCAAAAGATTCAATGGAAAGTGCTTCAATCTTGAAACACGATGAAGAGTTGCAGGTGCTGAAAACCACTTGCTCCCACACGATCGAGCCACCAATTCTTCTTGGAAATGATCTGGAATCAATCCTTGATACTCATGGAAGAAGAATCAATCAAGAAAATGGAAGGAAATGGAGGAATTTAGTGAAACCGATTGCACTTGCAAGCTATGAAAACTCAATCTCAAACTAAGCTCAATCCTTCAATGATCACCAACCTCTGCCATGGATCCATTCTACTCAATATATAGATGAAGTTTGGATGATCTAAAACCCTCTAGATCCTTCCAATGAGGTTTTCCACATCTCATGTCATGATATTTTGAATCACTTATCATGACATGTACAACCCTTGCAAACAGCTTGGAATTCATCCCATTCACTCTTAATTTCTCCCCTAGTGAGATATTAGAGGTGTTTAGCTTGCCAAGTTCCTTGTTCATGCCTTAATTTTGAGTTATGCATATGTTGCTTAATATGCAAGCAAGTGTTTTCAAAGCAAGTCCATGAATTGAATCTCAACTCAAAAATGTGGATAAACCATTGTTTTAAGATGTTTTCTAGAGTCAAAATAATATATTACATGCCATGGTTTGGATGTGTAGGTTGAAAATATCAATTTCCAACTTTGGTTTATTTAACTTATGCCTTTATTTTAGGTCATTTTGCAACTTTGAGCTATAAGCCTTTCCAACATCTCATGACCTCCTTAATAGCCTTAAAACATCATTTTGAACAAGTTTGATGTTGAATATTTTTCCATTTGAAGCTTGGAAATAGGAGTTATGGCCTTATGCTTGAAATGACCTGTAATCTCCAAATGACCAAAATGCCCTTGACTTGTCAAAGCCATAACTTGAGTTCTACAAATCCTATCAAGGACTTCTAGTACTCTCTAGAAAGCTAAGAGAATAATGAACAACATTCATGTTAACAAAAAGTTCATAGGAATCATCCTTCTTGGGCAAATGTTTGGTGCAAGTTGGGTAACTTTCAAGGCCCCAGATTCACATACCTCAGATGACCTGTAACTTGTCAAAGTCATAACTTGAGTTCTATAAATCCTATAAAGGATTTCTAGTACTCAAATTAAAGCTAAGAACAAGCTCTACAACATTCATGTTGGGGGTAAGATGAGATGACAATCACATCTTGAGCTAAACTGCCTTGAAGATAGGGTCAAACTAGGGGATTTTACACTGTCAAGCCTTAGAAACCCTAGCTTGAAACTTATCAAACTCTTCAATCATGATGAGTTGACCTTGGAATAATCCTTATAGAATCTCAATGCATCAATCCATGATCACATGGCTCTTGGTTTAGGTCTCAACCTTCTCCAAATCATCAGTTGACCTAGGGTTGACCCAGTCAAACCCTAATTGCACCACTCATGGCTGAGTCTTCTTAAACTTGCACCATGACCTATCTAGGCTTCATGATGGCTTTCAAGACATCTCATAAGCTCTCTCAAGGCTTCAAGTCCTTCTTCATAGCTTCAGAATCATCTGAGGTCTTTCCACAACTCTCAAGTTAGGAGGCACACAACCTTGGTTTCAACCACTCTCTCTGAGGATCTTCTGACTTCTCTGACAAAGACATCCACCCTTGAACACCTGAATAACCTTCATAGTTAGTTTCATAGTCTGGTGTGGCTCTTAATTGGTAATCATACCTCTTGATCTCCTGCATACATGTCAATGAAATGCAAACGATGATGCTAATGTGAATGAAATGAAACACAAGCTAGGTAAAGAGAAGTTGGTCAAATTTTGGGGTGCAACAGCCGGATATCTCTCACTTACATGTTTTTTATTGCAAGCGCTTTATCCTTAACAACGAGAAAGATAGCCTTGGAAAATTTGACGCAAAAATTAATGAAGGCATATTCATATGATATTCCAATTCTAGCAAAGATTTAGAATATTTAACAAAATAAATCTAACAACCGAAGAATTATTTCACATTACTTTTGATGAATCTAACCCTAAATTGTTATATGTATAAGTGATTGATTATGCAGGTATGTTGGAGAAAACAAAATTGGAGGAAAATAATCAAGAGACAGAACAAGGTCAAATTCAAGATCAAGTCTTAGATGAAGAATGTCTCCAGGATCAAAACATGGATACTCCTTTCGATCATCAAGATCTTCCCAAAGAATTGAGAACAACAAAATACCATCCCACTCAAATATTTTATTAGAGACTTCTCTAAGGGAGTCACTACTAGAGGTCCCTTAATGAGGTACATAACTTTGTTGATTTTGTTTCACAAGTTGAGCCAAAAGGATCCGATGAAGCTATTATTGATGAACATTGGTCTCTTGCCATTTAAGAAGAGTTAAGTCAATTTGAAAGAAACAACATTTGGGAACTCGTTCCAAAATCTTAAGATAATCTAGTGATTGGTACTCGATGGGTATTTTGCAACAAGCTGGACGAAGATGGAAATGTTTTAAGAAATAAATCCAAACTTAGTGTGAAAGGATACAATCAATAAGAAGGAATAAATTTAGATGAAACTTATGCTCTTGTAGCTAGATTTGAAGCCATAAGGATGTTATTAGCTTTCTCTAGCATCATGAATTTCAAATAATTTCAAATGGCTGCATCCAAGAGCTCTGAAAAGCGCTTTTCTAAATGGCTACATCCAAGAGGAAGTATATGTTGATCAATATCCCAGCTTTATCAATTCGACCTTTCTCGATCAAGCTTTCAATCTTAAGAAAGTATTATATAGACTGAAACAAGCTCCTAGAGCTTGGTACAATCTTTTATGCAAATTCTTGCTTGAAAACAAGTTCTAAAAACGTGAAGTCGATAAAACCCTTTTTATCAAGAAAACTAAACATGACATCTTATTAGTTCAAATTTATGTCGATGATATCATATTCAATGCTACTAACAAATCCTTCTGCAAGGAATTTTCTGAAATGATGTAAAATAAATTTGAAATGTTAATGATAGGGGAACTTTGATACTTTCTATGACTTCAATTCCATCAAAATAAGGAAAGAAATTTTATCAATCAAGTCAAATACTGTAAAGAATGATGAAAGAGGTTTGACATAGAGAAGTCCAAAGTAATAGCGACCCCAATATCAAAATCATGCAACCTCGACAAGGACAAAAAATAGAAATCCATTTGAAGAAAGCAAATACTGAGGTATGATAAGATATATTATCTATCGCAATACATCTCGTCCTAATATCATGTTTGAAGTATGTCTTTATGCTCGATTTTAAGCATTCTCAAAGAATCACATCTCGGTGCGGTCAAATGCATCATGAGATATGTCACTGGCACACAACAAGTGGGTTTATGGTACCCCAAAGGAGCGGATTAAGACTTAGTTGGGCACACCGGTTCCAATTTTTTTGGGTTCAAATTGCATAGGAAAAGTAGCAGCATTACGTGTCACTTACTTGAGAACTTATTTGTTTTATGGTATAGCAAGAAGAAAGTAAGTGTTGCTCTATCCAAAGATGAGGTAGAATATGTTATTGTAGGTAGTTGTTGCTCTCAAATTATCTGGATGAAATAATAATTTAGTGATTACGATGTTAATCTTGGAGTTTTCTCGATAAGATGCGACAATATTAGCACCATAAACATCACTAAAAGCTCGTTTCTTCACTTTTAAGCCAAGCACATTGAGGTTATACACCATTTCATTATGGATCATATTGAAAAATAGGAACGCATACTTGATTGGTGACCTCATCTAATCAACTCACAGATGTTTTTGCAAAATCTCGTCCTAAAGAAAGCTTATTTTTCATAAGAACTGAACTATGAATTCTAAATAAATCATGCATGGATTAGAATGATTATGTGTCTCTTCTCTTAATTTCATTTCTTTACCTGATATTTTATTATCTATGTGTTTTGATTGTTTTCTATCTTTTTTATTATACCAAAGGGTGGCCGGGGGGGAGTATACTCTCAAGAGGAGTAGAGTATACATTCTACTCATGTGAGAGGTATTTTAACAACTCCAATTATACATCCATCCTTTTTCTTTTTCCACCATTGTGAGATATGTTTTGTCAGTATCAAAAATGGAGAGAATATGGATATGTATATATATTCTTGCACGTATGAAGCTGATGATCCTGCTAAGTACGTTCCTAAATTTTTGTTAATGACAACATCAATGATCGCTGAAATCGATGGGTACAACTTTCTAACTCTCTAATTATGGTAACCAAATTTGAATACATCTCAAGCTTCTTCAAGTAGGAGACTTGAGATTCTTGATCCATGTATCTAGCAAAGGATCTCGAAAGCATAAGATTTATCAAAAAGAGGAAGTATGAAAGCTCGTATTGTCGTGTTTGTGTGAGTGACCAGAGTCTTGTGAAAGTAGGAGAGTATCTCCTAAGTTACTAAGAACATCCACACAGTTACTTTAAATCCTTTTTGACCTCTTTCTTAACTAATAAAACACCTATAAATGTCTTCAAGCCTTAAACAACTGATTAGAAAACATCTTCGATTGGGGTATATATCCAATCGATTAGAAGAAGAAAATTAGATTATATAATCGATTATGCCAACATCTTAAGATTGGTAACATCTCTCTATCCCAACTTTCCAAAATGGGCTAAAAATTGATTATTTATATCATCATATTGATTGGGATAAAGACCTAATCGATTGGATAATTAATTTTTCCCATGGATTGTTTACTTTTTTAGACAATACTTTTCTTACAAAAAGGAGGTGCCTCTCTTCTTCATTTCACACATGAATTACTAATTTATCTATTTATTTGGAATTTATTTCTCCTCTCTCTCTCTCTCAAACATTTTCTTTTCACCAAAGTTGCCTTAGTGCCTTGTGAGTGAAAACTACCTGTGAAGAAGAATTTGTATTGGTGTCGTGTCATTATTACCTACTCTCAAGAGTGTGATATTCTTAGGAAAAAGAGTTTAGTTCTTGATAATTACCAATCAAAATATATTTGTTTGGTTTTATAACTTAGATTGGAAAAGTTCTACTTGGTTATTAAGATTTGCATGGAAAATCTCTAATTGATTTGTTAGCTCATAGGTAAAATCTTTCTTTTGGTTGAGGATAAACTATTGTAAAATCTCTAGATCTACGTTTATCAAAACTTCATGGGCCTAAAATTTAATAACTTACGTTTATAGTCAAAAATATTAAGATATCTCTTGGCGACAGGAGTAGGCCAGCGTTCGACCGAACCTAGATAAATCAACAGTGCCATTTCTATAAACCCTTATCTCTTACTGTTGTGGTGAGAATGGTGATGTCAAGCTATTGATTAACTTGAATCTTAATTCATTAAATTCACAACCGTACTTTGATTTATCCAAAGGAAAGGTTAATGAAAGAAAGACCTTTTGCACGATGTAACAACAACGCTAAGAGATTCGGGGATCGGGGGTTGGTTATGCTTAGGGTAGGTATTTCACATCCTAAACATTTGTAGTACTCTACAGGAACCTTTTGTATGTTTGTATGCTAAGCTACTTGATATGGTTTCAGATCAAGGTTAGGGTTTGAGGTGAAGACCTAGGGTAGTTCTAAGTTTTCTCTCAAAGATATTGCATCTTTTGCCTACGTATCCTAACTAGGATAGAATCAGAGCAATCCTAGTTCACCTCACTGAGGGTGGATGAACACTTGATTATGATCAAGGTTCAAAGGGGAACAAACATAATAATAATTGTATAGAGTTTAACAAAACTCTCTATTCTAAGTTGTACACTCGAGGAGATTGACTTTGACAAAAGCCAGGGGAAATAAGTAATCATGACAATGATCCTTACATAGAGTTGACAAACTCTAACCTAGGGTTCTAGTTGAAGAACATTCCTAGTAAAGGTGGGTCTTTTTGACTTAATAAAAGTATAACGGATAGTAGGTTCTAACTTAACTAAGCTAGGGTTCAATATGACTTAACAAAGTCAAAGGAAGGGTAATGAGCTATCTATGACCCTGGGGGTAAATGGAGACACTTTCCTTTGGAATAGGAGAAAGATGAGGCAACTGGATGAGAACTAACAAGTTCCATCACTTGGGGAAGACTTTAAAAAGTTAAAGAATAAATAAGAACATGTAATAAAATATGAACAAAGTTCAAGATCAACATGAAGACATAGAGGTAACAACCATCAATGCAAGTAAAGAACATGTGTAACAACAACAAGTTCATCTATAACATTCAAACTAGATTGATGCAAACAAGTTACAACTTGAAGAAAGCATGTTATAAGGATAAAATGAGATCAAATGTAACAACATAAGACCATATAAACATGTATTGATAATAATCAAACAAGCAAAGACACAAGAAATGTTACAATAGTTCAAGTATTTGTTCATGACTTCATGGGGAAAGGTAAGCAAGTTTCATGGTAACAACCAAGTCAAAAATAAAACCCTAGCATGTTATGGTTCTAACAAGACACATAAAAAATTATAAAGAGGCATGAGAAACACATTCAAGAGGTTACAACATCAAGAATCATGTTATGAATCACAAAGAAGTTCAAGGTATTCCAATCACATTCTGTTGCACCCCAAAATTTGACCAACAATTATTTATTCATTGAGTGTTTGAAAGTTGATACCTCCATCAGAAAGTTCAAGAGATCCTCAGAGAAGTGGTTTGAAACCAGGGTTGTGTGCTTCATAACTTGAGAGTTGTGGGTGCTCCTCAGATGATTCTGAGACTTTGAGAATAAACTTGATGATTTGAGAAAGCCTATGAGATGTCTTGATAGCCATCATGAAGCCCAGAGAGGTCATTATGCAAGAGTTCAGAAGATTCAACCATGAATGGTAGAATTAGGGTTTTGACTGGGTCAACCCTAAGTCAACTGAAAATTTGGAGAAGGTTGAGACCTAATCCAAGGGCCATGAGATCATGGAATGATGTATAGAGATGTTATAAAGATGATTCCTAGACCAACTCATCATGATTGAGGAGTTTGAGAAGTTTTGAGTTAGGGTTTCTGAGGATTGTCAGTGAGAAAACCCTAATTTGATCCCTATCTTCCAGGCAGTTTTAGCTCTAGATCTGATTGATATCTCATCTTCCCCAAAACATGAATGTTGTAGAGCTTGTTCTTAGCTTTAATTTGAGTGGTGGAAGTCCTTGATAGGAGTTGCAGAGCTCAAGTTATGGTTTTGACAAATTACAGGTCAGCAGAGGTGTGTGAATCTGGGTCCTTGAAAGTCACCCAACTTGCAGACAACTTTTGCCCTAGTAGGGTGATTCCTATGCTTTCTTGGTCAACATGAATGTTGAAGAGCATCTTCTTAGCTTTAATTTGAGTGGTAGAAGTCCTTGATTGGATTTGTGGAACTCAACTTATGGTTTGAACAAGACAGGGGTATTTTGGTCATTTGTCAGTTATAGGTCATTTTATCCAATGCCTAAAACTCCTATTTCCAAGCCTCAAATGGAAAAACTCAAAACATGAAAGTTGCTCAAAATGTGATTTTAAGTCTAGAAAGAAGGTCACAAATTGTTGTAAAAGCTCATAGCATGAGATTACATGATTGGTCAAAAATGAACTAAAAATGGCTTATAAACTTGAAAAGTTGAAATTGAAAAGTGATTTGGAAGATCCACAAATCCAAAATAGGTCATCCAACATATCATTTTGATTGGAAAAATCATTTTGAGAACATTAGTTTAGCTAGAATTTTGATTTGGAGCTTTAAAATGGGTGATGCTTTGAAAAGTTATTACTTGAAAAAGAAGGCAATGCTAAAAAACCCTACACAAGCCAAAGATGAACTTGTTTTTCACTCATCCCTTCTCAATATCTCATGAAAAGATATTTTAAGACCAAATGGTAAGGCATGAAGCATGGGAGATGAGATTTCCAACTTGTCATCACATGAGAATTTCAAGAAACTTCCACCACATTCTAGATGAATCTAGAAGCATCTAAGGATCAATATATAAAGAGTGCATCAGAGAGTGATCAAGGTTGGTAGTTGATAGAGGTAAGTGCAAAAAGAGATCAAATTCTTCCACTTTGCAAAATCATAACAAACTTTTCTTCTCCTTCATTTTCATTTGATCTTCCTCCACAAACACACTATTCTGATCATGGTCAAGAGTTGCATAGCAAGCTAGAGGAAGACCTATGGAGTTTTGAAGGTGTATCATCCAATTTGCAAGAAAAGCAATTTGATTCAAAGAGCAAGATACAAGCAAGATTCATCAAGATTGTTGCAAACAGAGGGATTAGCATCCATCAAAGATCAAGTTTGAAGGGTAGCAAGCATTGAAGTGGAGCATAAGTGCCATTACCATCATCAATTTACAGGTTTGCAAATTCAATCGAATCTCACTATTTATACATTGTTAGATTGAGTTTTCTGCATGAGAATAACTAGGAACCATTAAGGATCATAGCTGGAAGATTTGGATGCATTCTGAGAAGTTTGAGTTTTTGACATCAAACTTTAATCACCAAGAACTAGTTGAATATTAAGCATTAATCTTAGTGAATTATATCAGAATAATGAGGGCCACGAGTAGAGTAATGTGATACCAAGAAATGCAAGAAACACGAAGGTTGAATATTGAGTGTTTCATGGTGGTGTAGCGTCGGGTTCCAATTTTTAGAGAGTTTGAATGGGAGCCATTGCTATGGTTGTATAGAGGGAGAAAAATGGAGCAAGTTTGCCCTTGGAAGAGTGGCATTTCATTGAGAAACAAGCAAGAACGAAGCCATGGAAGTTTCACGTGGATAGCATGCATTCATGGAAGTTTTAAACCCTAACTCATCTCAAGGAAGAAGACAACCCGTGGCCGTTGGATCTCCTCAAAATACTTGACCAAGACTCACGATCGTGCGGCCACAATTGAATTCAGAAAAACGGAGGGAAACTGAATCTATTAAACGCTGCGTTTAGATTAGTTGCCCCTCATGGGCTTAGCTCAATTTTCTAATCCCACCCCCCCCCCCCCCCCCCCTATTGCTGGTCCATCTGGTTTGAACTAGCGTGAGTTGCTATTCCAACCCCCCTCCCTTTAATTAATTTAATTTCTTTTATTTTCTTCTTTTATTTTTTCTGTTTTGATTAATTCATAAATAATTGATAAAAAATGATTTTTGACTCCCTCTTTTTTCTATGAGTAGATAATTTTGTGTAGAAAATATTAAAAATAAAAATGGGATTTTATTTTTTAGTTTAGTATTTTTAATAGATTTTCCTTTTAAATATCTTTTATAATGTTTAGTTTTATATCATGATTTTGCAAGAATTATTTTAAGACCTTCCCTTAGGTTTTTTAATCCATTCTTTTTTGTGCAATTAGATGATGAATCATAGTTCCCCATAGGATTTTTTCTATAATTTTAGAATTAATTTTTGATTAGTTTAATTAGGGTAGATGTAGGGTATCCTAATTAGGGTTTGGATTGTGTTTAGGTGATGAATTCCTTTCTTTGATTGAGTTTTGTCTTGATTTTTAGGTAGAGGCCTATGTAGATGTTATGGGTAGGTGTTGTAGACCCTTGTGAATAATTGTTAGATTTTTCCCCATTAGTTTAGTATTTTTTAGGTATTTTCTGAGGTTGCCTATTGATTTTGTCTCCCCTGTGGTCATCTGTTCATATCTGGGGTTTAGTTGTGGGGAATTTGTTGAGGGGCTTGTGTTGTCTTGAAGACCTTGTTGGAGAGCATGATGAAGTGAAGATTGTAGACCAAGACCCAGAGACCCAGAGCTTGGCTTGTCCCCTGTCTGTGAGGTTTGAGATCCTGAAGTTTGAAGGAAGTTCATGGTACTTTCCTGAGGAAGGCACTATGAATGACTTTCATCCTTTCTTCTCACCTCTTTCTTAAGTATCCAATGATGTTGGAGCCAATTTGTGAGTTTAATTTCTCCTAAGGAGGAATGTAAACTGATCACATGTTGTTGAGCCACATGGGATGCAATTCCTAAGTGGAAGCCTCCTAGTACTTTCCTGAGGAAGGTCCTATGGGTCTATTCACTTAGTTCCATTAGTATGTCTAGGATTTCTCAAGTATCCAATGATGTTGGAGCCAACTTGTGAGTTTAATTTCTCCTGAGGAGGAATGTAAACTGATCACAGTTGTTGAGCCACATAGGATACAACTCCTAAGTGGAAGCCTCCTAGTACTTTCCTGAGGAAGGTCCTATGAGTCTATTCATTTAGTTCCACTAGTTCAGATAGGATTTCATAAATATCCAGTGATGTTGGAGCCTGCTTGTGAGTTTAATTTCTCCTGAGGAGGAATGTAAACTGATCACAGTGGTTGAGCCACATAGGATATGACTCCTGAGTATACACCTCCTAGTGCTTTCCTGAGGAAGACACTATGAGCCTGCTTGCTTAGCTCCCTGTCTTTGGTAAGTTTGTTCTGAAGCTTGAAGACTGGGATTGATTTCTTTTGGTTAGGTTTGCCTTAGGGCTTTGCTTAGATTTGATTCAGATTCTGTGTTAGGGTTAGGATTAGAGAGTAGATTCTTTCTTTCTCAAGCATGTGTGTTGTGTTTACCTGATGGTACTTCCCTTCTTTTACCTGGTTCATTGCTTGATAGCATGCTGTTTATTTTCAGTATGATTGCTGTTATTTCATGACTGGCTTGAGGTCGAGATGAGCTTGTGGAGGCTGAAGCCCCACACACATTTCCTCCCTCACTTGCATTGCATGCATTTTACTGTTAAAGCTGATGCTTTTGTCTGTTTTGGTGCACCATTGACATGATCCCTTAGGACTCTCATCTCTTCTGATGAGGATTTGATGATAGACTTTTAGGTTGAAACCTATGCATGACAACATCTAGGAGTTCCCTGTTCAAACCTCAACCATAGGATGAATCCATGGCATGATAACAGTAGGACTTGATAGTCTCCCCCCTAGTTGAGCCATTTTTAATCCGTAGTTTCCCGAACTACGTTTGCTCTGATCTTTCATACCAGATGGAAGTACGTAGGCATAGGACGCGTCGTCCTAGCGAGCAACCTTTCCCCGTAACCCGTAGTTTCCCGAACTACGTTAACCCTGATTTCTCATTCTCTGATGAGAATACGTAGGCATAAAGCGCGACGCTTTGCCGAGTCATTTCTTTTCTTTTTCAGCCAGCCTTGATAGGTAGATAGATTATAACTAACCCGTCCAAGTAAACAAACAAGCGAGGATCCCGTCGAGTACGACGGACGTGAGGGGTGCTAATACCTTCCCCTTGCGTAAACGACTCCCGAACCCAGACAATGGTTGCGATGACCTTGTCTTACCCTTTTTCGTCAGGTTTTTCCGATCGTTTCCTTTCCCGCTCTGAGGGATAAATAACGAAAGGTGGCGACTCTTCTGTCATGCCGGCACCTTATTTTCGCGCAAGCGACAGCTGGCGACTCTGCTGGGGATAGAAATCATTCTAGGGACTTTTCCCATCCCTTATGCTGGGACCGTTTCCCATCCCCTACGCGAGTCAATCCTATCGTTTGTGTGTTTGCTTGTTGGGTTGCGTTTATTTATCGCATTTTTACTTCTCGCATCTTTACTTCCCGCACTTTATTTCCCGCATTTTATTTCCAGTTTGATATGATTATCTGTGCTGCTGTGGGAGAGGGATGTTACTGTGAGTGAGAAGCCGGACCTGGGCTTGAGTACACACCTAGATATAGTTGCGGAGAAGTAGTAGACGAACCTGTCTGCTGAGCAGGCACAGTTCCCTACGAAAATCTGCGCTCAGACGAGATTCTTGCAGAGGTGCTCCTTTCCGGTCCTGAGGATCTGAGGGGAGTCCAGACGTGAGGATTGTCGACTCTGGGGACCGATCATTTGGAAGTCAGCTAAGAGAGGCCTCTTCATGACTTGACGATGCCACTCCTTCTGGGAATCGTATTGTCACTCGTGAAAGTCTGTGACGCTGACGACCGCATAGGATGCCGTACCTTTGTCCGTGGATTAGGTCCATCATACCTGTGAGTGGGGTTGGGATATTGCAGGAAACTTTGACCTCCAGACTACCTGGTTTTATTGACAGTGGATCAGTTATGTTGGGTTCTCAGTTACAAAGATGTTCTTGACAGAGCAAAGGTTTGATCAAAGGATTTCATCATCGGGTGTTTGTCTGTTCCTGATAGAGCAGGTTCCGATCAGAGTATTGTTATCAGAGGTTTGTTCTGGATGGAGCAGATTTTTGAGTGGGGTCTGAGGATCTCGTCAACGGTTGTTATTTTGTTCTTGATAGGGCAGATTTTGAGTGGGGTTTGAAGATCTCATCAGCAGCTGTATATTTGTTCTTGAGAGGGCAGATTTTTGATTCGGGGTCTGAAGACTTCATCAACAGATATTCCTTGATCTTGCATCCGGGGTCTTTATTATCAAGCCTTCGTTCTTGTCAGGACAGAATTTTGATCTTGATCCTATCAGATGGTTATTCACAGTGATCAGATCAGTGGTTTTACACCGGGGTTTCCTTCTCATCAGCGACTGTTGACATCGAATCTCCACAGCAGCCACCGGGATATATTGTTGCATACCTGCATTTTGCATTAGCTTGCATAATCATTCCATTAGCGTGTGTCTGTGACAGGTACCGTTTCCCTGATCCAAGATCTCTCATTGTGTTACTGCAGCCGTTCTCAGAAAGACTGTTGCGTACGAGTTCTCGGTCCTTGATGTGTCGAATCTGACTATTGCTATGTGAGGTTACTGTTTCCATGATTGGGCCCAGATTCCTCTCCTTATTATTGTCAGCAGGTGCCAGGATCGGGGGAAATCTCTCAAGCACACTGACACACGCATGCATCTGCATAGAGCATTGTTGCATGACATACATTCTGCTGCTTTTCCTAACCCTTTAATGTTGACAGGTTTTTCAGGTACTCAGGTTCCGAGCTGCTTTCGATCTCCAGGATTGATCAAAGATTCATCCACCGCTACTCAACTCGCGCCAATCAGACGAGAATCATGGACCAGGTACAATCAGATGTTCAGGAGCTTCGTGAACGGATGGATCGTTTTATGGAGCTGATGCAAGTAGTTGCGAATGGGCAAGACCAGCTTCGTACTTTGGTTCAACCTCTCATCTCCAGGGTTGACAGTAATGGAATACTTCACGGCGGGGCCGTGCCCACTCCTCCTCAAGGGGATACTCCACAGAACGTTGTTCCTGCTGCCGGAGGCAACGGTAGTGCTAACGGCAATCTAATGACTAATCTCGGACTTAATGCGGCGGGCGCCGGCAATGGTGGTTTGGGAGCCAATGTTACCATGGGGCCGGTCAACGGCAATGTTGGTGCAGGAAATATGGTGGTGCCTCAACCGTGGCTGGAGGACCATCAGGATGACATATTCTCTCAGAGAGGTGCAGAGGCTGAATTGACTGCTGAAGCTCGACTCAGGTTCAAGGCGCTGGAAGATAAAATGAGAGACATAGAAAATCAGAACACATTGGGCGTTGACATGTCCAAACTCGGGTTGATTGCTGACTTTAAAGTACCTCACAAGTTCAAGGTGCCTATCTTTGAGAAGTATAGGGGCACTACTTGTCCCTGTGTTCACCTCCGATCTTATTACAGAAAGATGTCCGCTTATTCTGACGATGAGAAGCTGCTGATGTACTTCTTTCAGGATAGTCTTTCTGGCCCATCGCTCGAATGGTATATGGGTTTGGAACCCGCTGCTGTGCGCACGTGGAAAGATCTCGCTGAAGCGTTCGTCCTCCACTATCAATATAATAGCGACTTGGCTCCCAACCGAGTTCAGCTTCAGAATCTCTCGCAGCGGAGCAATGAAAGCTTCAAAGAGTACGCCCAGCGGTGGCGTGAATTGGCTGCTCGGGTTCAACCGCCGATGGTTGAGCGTGAGTTGGTACAGATGTTCGTGGCTACCCTTCCCGGAGTCTATTATGAGAAGCTGATTAGTGGCATGTCCGGAACATTCTCGGCTCTTATCACTTTGGGCGAGCATGTTGAAAATGGTATAAAGATCGGAAAGATTCAGGGCGAATCATCCTCATCTGGAGGAGCTAGCAAGAAACCCTATACTGGCAAGCGCCGAGAGGGAGATGCCAGTGCTGTCACTAATGCTAGGAGAAAGGGCAAGGGCCCTCAGTCTCAGATTGCTAGCATAAACATCCCAGCTGCTCCCCCACAGCCACAGCAGCAGCCCCAGCAACAGAATAATCCGGGATATAAGAGATATCAGAATCGGGGTCCCCTCGCAAACCGTCATTTGGAAACTCCTCCTATGTCATATGCACAGCTTCTGCAAACGCTGCTTCAGCTCCAATTAGTTCAAAAGAGGACGTTGGCTCCCTTGACAGGGGCACCACCACCGGGGTATGATGCAAATGCTACTTGTGAATTTCATTCGGGGGCACCTGGCCATACAGTTGAGAATTGTAAAGCCTTCAAGCACAAAGTCCAGGACTTGGTCGACGCCAAGGTTATCAACTTTTCTGACAGCGTGCCCAACGTCACCAAAAATCCAATGCCTCATCATAGGGGGGGCGGAGTGAACGCTGTTATCACTGAAGAGAATTCAGACTTGCTGACTGATGTCAAAGATCTGAAGACGCCGTTGAGTTTTGTTAAAGCTAAGTTGCTAAAGAAAGGCTTCTTTCCTGGATGTGGAGAGTTTTGCATGGCTTGTGCTACACTTCCTGATGGGTGTGAGCAGTTGATCGAAGGTATCCAAAGTCTGATGACCGAGGGTATTTTGCAGTTCAGTCGAAGCGTTGAGAATGCGTCAGGGGAAGTCGTGCTGAAGCAGGCGGACGAAGTTGCTACCATTACCATCCCTCGTCACCCTATCACTATTTCTGCGCCCCGACCGCCTACTATCACCATCACCAGGGCCGGACCAGTCCCATTCGAGAGCACTAATGCCGTCCCATGGCATTACGGCGCCGAAGTGTATTGTAATGGTCAGAAAATAGAGCTTGAGCCGTCCAGATCGACTGCGCAGAATCTTGCTGAGGTCAGTGGTATCACTAGAAGCGGAAGAGTGTTCGCGCCGGCAGAGGTTGCGGCGGAGAAAGTAGTCCGAGCTGACGCTATGGATAAAGGTAAGGGTAAAGCTGTTGAGGAGGTCCCTGCAGGGGCAGAGAAAGACTTGTTGGTTAAAGATGCTGAAGAGTTCATGCGACTAATCAGGAAAAGTGACTACAAGATTGTAGATCATCTTCACCAGACTCCGTCGAAGATCTCTATTCTTAACCTGTTGCTGTGTTCTGAGGCGCACCGCAACGCGTTGCTGAAAGTATTGAATGCTGCATACGTGCCGCAGGAGATATCAGTGAACCAACTCGAGGAAGTAGTAGCCCATGTCAATGCTGGTAATGGGCTGGGATTTACAGATCTGGAGTTGACCCCCAAGGGAAGAGATCACAACAGCGCCTTGCACGTCTCGATAGAGTGCAGAGGCACGATTATGTCACATGTCCTAGTGGATACGGGCTCCTCGCTAAACGTGCTTCCGAAGAAGGCACTGATGAAGTTGGATACCCGGGGACTGTTGTGCACGCCCAGTGATCTGGTCGTGAAGGCCTTTGACGGAACCAAGCGCCACGTCTTCGGAGAATTGACCCTGCCAATTCAAGTTGGTCCAGAGACGTTTAATGCAGTTTTCTATATCATGGATATCATGCCCGCCTATAGTTGCCTCTTAGGTCGGCCGTGGATTCATTCTGCTGGTGCCGTGACGTCCACGCTGCATCAGAAGCTCAAATATGTTGTTGGGGGCAGCATAGTGACAGTCTGTGGAGAGGAGGACATCATGGTAAGCCACCTGTCGTCCTTCAAATATGTCGAAATGGATGGTGAGATCCATGAGACTCTTTGCCAAGCTTTTGAAACCGTCAGGGTGAAGGAGGTAGCTCCCGTTGTTGCAGAGAAGCAAGAGGTGAACCTCTCCTCGTTTAAGGAAGCTCGGGCTGTTGTCGAAGCTGGTTCCACCCCAGGCTGGGGGCATGTTTTGGATATACCCATCAAACAGGATAAGTTTGGATTGGGATATTCTCCAGGAGCTGAGGCTTCATCTTCTTCTGGTAGCTCGTCTCGTGGGAAAGGGCCGATCTTATTCACCAAGGGGGGAGTAATCTTCGAGAGTATCAACGCTGCGTCAGAGGGCAGCGGAGACAGTGATTGTGATCTTGATGCCTGGATTCGACCGAGCAAGCCAGGCGAGCGCCTCCACAATTGGACCATCAAGGAGATTATCGAACTGACGAGTGAAGAGTAATGATTTGCTTTTTACAATCTTTGTACAACCCTATGTCCTGCCCGGGGCATAGTGGTTTTACTGTCAGGGCCTTGTTGGATTATGTGTATGCATTTTGTTAATAAATAAAAGGCGTTTTCTTCGTAATCAAATATTGTGTTCTCTGTTATTCATGCTTTATGTTTGTTTCGAAAAAACAGCAAAATGGCAACGAGGTTCCTGCTAACCTGCATATTCTTGCTTTAAACTTAACCCTTGTTATTGCAGGATCCACGTAACAGATGACATCGACTCTGGACCCTCTACGGCTCACTACGACTTTGATTGCCCGATCTATCAAGCCGAGGATGAGATTGATGAAGACGAAGACCTTCCGGAAGAGTTGGCCCGCTTGTTGAGACAAGAGGAGAAGGTTATTCTGCCTCATGAGGAGGATATTGAGATCATAAATCTGGGTTCTGAGGAGCTTATCAGGAATGTCAGAGTTGGGGCTGCGCTGCAGAACGATGTCAAGCATAGACTGGTCGAGATGCTTCGAGAGTATAGTGACGTCTTTGCTTGGTCATATGAGGATATGCCCGGACTTGACACAGATATCGTGGTTCATCGCTTGCCGTTGCGAGAAGATTTCCCTCCAGTCAAGCAGAAACTCAGGAGGACGAGACCAGACATGGCTGTAAAAATCAAAGAAGAAGTCCAGAAGCAGTTGGACGCAGGATTTCTAGCCGTTACCACTTACCCTCCGTGGGTCGCCAACATAGTGCCTGTACCGAAGAAAGACGGTAACGTACGCATGTGCGTCGATTATCGGGATTTGAATAGGGCGAGCCCTAAGGATGATTTCCTGTTGCCTCATATCGATGTGTTGGTCGACAATACAGCCCAGTTTTCCGTGTTTTCGTTCATGGATGGCTTCTCCGGTTACAATCAGATTAAGATGGCGCCGGAGGACATGGAGAAAACGACGTTTATTACCCCCTGGGGCACGTTTTGCTACAAGGTAATGCCCTTCGGTCTGAAGAACGCAGGGGCCACTTACCAGCGAGCAATGGTAACTTTGTTTCATGATATGATTCATCATGAGATCGAGGTCTATGTTGATGACATGATTGCGAAGTCCCAAACGGAGGAGGAGCATCTGGTCAATTTGCTGAAGCTGTTTGAAAGGCTTAGGAAGTTCAGGCTGAGGCTGAATCCTAACAAGTGCACTTTCGGAGTGCGGTCCGGAAAGTTATTGGGGTTTATCGTTAGTGAACGAGGTATTGAAGTTGATCCTGCGAAGATAAAAGCTATCCAAGAGATGCCAGCGCCGAAGACAGAAAAAGAAGTTCGTGGTTTCTTGGGCCGAATAAACTACATTGCAAGGTTTATCTCTCAGCTCACGGCCACTTGTGAACCGATGTTCAAGTTGTTAAAGAAAAATCAGGCGATTACTTGGAATGAGGATTGCCAGAAGGCATTCGATAAGATAAAGCAGTATCTTCAAGAACCTCCAATCTTGATACCCCCAGTGGCTGGACGGCCATTAATCATGTACTTGACAGTTCTGGAGAATAGTATGGGGTGTGTTCTCGGTCAGCACGACGAGACGGGCAGAAAAGAGCATGCCATTTATTATTTGAGTAAAAAGTTCACTGAGTGTGAATCTCGATACTCGATGCTGGAGAAGACGTGTTGTGCATTAGCTTGGGCTGCCAAACGTCTACGACAGTATATGATCAATCACACCACTATGCTGATTTCGAAGATGGATCCGATCAAGTACGTCTTCGAGAAGCAGGCTCTTTCGGGCAGGATTGCCAGATGGCAGATGGTGTTAACAGAATATGATATTCAGTACGTTTCTCAGAAAGCCATCAAGGGAAGCGTATTGTCTGACTACCTTGCCGAACAGCCAATCGAAGACTATCAGCCGATGAAGTTCGAATTCCCTGACGAGGATATTATGTTTCTCAAAGCGAAGGATTGCGATGAGCCATTGCCCGATGAGGGGCCAGATAGGAAGTCTCAGTGGAAGTTGATATTCGACGGAGCGGTTAATTCCTATGGAAGTGGTATCGGGGCTATCATCACGACTCCTCACGGATCCCATATCCCGTTTACTGCAAGACTGACGTTTTCAGTTACCAACAACGAAGCCGAGTACGAAGCATGTATTATGGGTCTAGAAGAGGCAATTGATTTGAGAATCAAGAATCTAGACATATATGGTGACTCAGCGCTCGTAATCAATCAGATCAAAGGGGAGTGGGAAACTCGTCAGGCGAATCTAGTGCCGTACATGAATTATGCCAGGAGGCTGCTTCCGTTCTTTGACCGAGTAGAACTTCATCATGTACCCCGGGCTGAAAATCAAATGGCTGATGCTTTGGCCACGTTGGCTTCAATGTATAAGGTCAATCTTTGGAATGAAGCTCCAAGCATTGTTCTTTCGCGTCTTGATAGACCAGCATATGTGTTCGCAATCGAGGATGCCACTGACGGCAAGCCATGGTTCCACGATATTCAGACCTTCCTTATGACTAAGGAGTATCCGGCGGGTGCGTCAACCCAGGATAAGAAGACTCTGAGGAGGCTATCTGGAAATTTTTACCTCAACCCTGATGGAGTGCTATATAAGAGAAACCACGATCTCGTGCTACTCAGATGTGTAGATGAGAAAGAAGCAAGTATGCTCATGGAAGAAGTCCATGAGGGCACATTTGGTACGCACGCCGGCAGGCATGCCATGACGAGAATGATCCTGAGAGCAGGGTATTACTGGCTGACTATGGAGTCGGATTGCTTCAGATTCGCGAAGAAATGTCACAAATGCCAGATTTATGCCGATAAAGTTCACGTGCCGCCGTGCCCATTGAATGTCATGTCCTCCCCTTGGCCATTCTCCATGTGGGGCATCGACATGATAGGCAAGATCGAGCCCACTGCATCCAATGGTCATCGTTTCATTCTGGTAGCTATCGACTACTTCACCAAGTGGGTGGAGGCAGCCTCGTACGCTAATGTGACCAAGCAGGTGGTGGCTAAATTCATTAAGAGGGACATCATCTGTCGCTATGGAATTCCCGAGCGGATCATTACGGATAATGGTTCGAATTTGAATAATAAGATGATGAAGGAGCTGTGCCAGAGCTTCAAGATTGAACACCACAACTCATCTCCTTACCGGCCGAAGATGAATGGCGCTGTTGAAGCGGCCAACAAGAACATCAAGAAGATTGTTCAGAAGATGGTTGTGACGTACAAAGATTGGCACGAGATGCTGCCGTTTGCCTTGCACGGTTATCGTACGACGGTGCGTACGTCGACCGGGGCAACTCCTTTCTCCTTGGTGTACGGTATGGAAGCTGTCCTACCGCTAGAAGTGGAGATTCCCTCTTTGCGAGTTTTGGTTGATGTAAAACTTGATGAGGCAGAATGGGTTACGAATCGTCTGAACCAACTCAGCCTGATGGACGAGAAGAGGTTAGCATCGATTGCATTTGGTCGCCTGTACCAAAGCCGAATGAAGAAAGCTTATGATAAGAAAGTGCGTCCCAGAAGCTTTCAGACGGGTGATCTCGTCCTAAAGAAGATTCTTCCGCCACACTCCGATCACCGGGGCAAGTGGACTCCGAATTACGAAGGGCCGTATGTCGTCAGCAAGGTCTTCTCAGGAGGAGCTTTGTTGTTATCCACGATGGATGGTGAAGATTTTGCATCCCCGGTGAACGCGGACGCAGTTAAAAAATACTTTGCTTAAAAGAGACCCGCTGGACAAAAAAAGAAAGAGTCCAGGCAAAAAAGGGGCATCCCGGCGAACCAAAAACAGAATAAAAGGTTCGGGCAAAAATTAGGGATATATTAAAAAATGTACACCTGCGAAGTCGAAAACCTACACTGGGCGGCTTCGGCAAAAAAGGGTATCCCGGTGAACTGAAAACCCGTAAAGGGCGGTTCACGCAAAAGTTAGGGATTTGAATAAGCAAATGACTGCGTTCCGCGTATGGACTTTCATTGTTTAGTGGTTCGGAAGACCTGAGGGCCGTTTATCTGAATCAATCTCTTCCAAAGCTGAAGCATCGGAGAAGTATCGAAGTCGAGTGGGTCTTAGAGGGATCAACTCATGGTGTTCGTCTACGCCTCGATTGCCGACATTTGTATATACTGATGTATATTTATGTTTTCTTTTTGCGCGGCTTCCTCATTCCAGGAGCTTGCCTCTGTTGTAAAACATTTTTTGCCCGTTCAGGGGCTCATCATCAATAAAATGCACATTATTCAGCAATTCTACTTGTCTGTTTAGCATTTATCTGTTTTGTTTGCGAATGATAACGCCGATGTGTTTTTTGATAAAATGCGCATACATAAACTCGCGGGCCTAAGCCCATTGATTGTTGAAACAACTAATTAACTGAATATTGTCACGAGATAATAACCCTGGTAGGCCCCTGTGAGGAGGGTATCTTGTCTGTTTGTTTGTGTTGTTGCAGGTGTAGCACTTGCCAGAAGATGTGCCGTGCGTATCCCCGAAGCAGGATGAGTCCTCCTTCCCCAGCAGAGTTCAGTAGTCTCTCCTCCGCAGAATCTGAACGCAAGATGGCGAGCATTGATATGTCTTCCCCAGGTAGAGGTGATTCTCTTCCCCAAGCAGACGCATCCTGAAGGAATGTCACCTCATCGGCTGAGTCGAGCACTGAAGCATGATGATTCTCCCCCGCACCGGGTCGCAAGTGCAGTTTTTCGCAGGAGGTTGTTCGTATGCCGAAGGATGCAGTAACTGATGGTGCCAGACTGAAGTCTCCAGTGGAATTGAGATTCCTCACCAGAGTCAGGCTCTCTCCTGAAGTTGGACGATTCCTTCTTCCCCAGTAGAGTGTTGGAACAGCTGATGTTGTATTCCCCCGCAAAGATGTACTCTCCCCCAAAGGCAGATGATTCCTTCTTCCCCGGCGAAATTAAGTTTCCCCATCAGAGTCGCACTCTCCAGTGAAGTAGAATGATTTCTATCCCCGGCTGAGTCCGCAGAAAAGAAGAATCCTTGGAAGTTGATCAGATCATGATCAATTTTCCCCAGCAGAGCGTGGGGCAGCTAATGCTGTGTTTCCCCAGAGTCGCACTCTCTACAAGCGAAGCAGAATGATTTCTCCTTCCCCAGCCGAGTGTGCAGATGCCCGAGATCCGAATCCTTGGAAGTTGATCAGGTCATGATTGGTTTTTTCCCAGTGGAGTGTTGAGCAGCTGAAGTTGGTTCCCCACAGAGTGGTCGTCCCCAGAAGAGTAGCCGAGACGGCCGCGCAATCCATTCTCGCGATTGATATCAGCAGATCCAAGTTCTCATAGAGCTTCGTCCCCTGCAGCAGTCAGCTGAAGTTGTTCCCCTGCAGCATTTCGCGGAAGATCAATTCCCCAGAAAGAGCCTGATTGATATTGGCGTGTTCAAGTTCTCCTCAGCAGGATGATTCCTCTATCTGAGCGGTTCTTTCCCCTTGACAGGAGGATTTCCCCCCTTCGGCATTTATTTTGCTGATGGGATCGCATCATTGTGCATGATTGCATAGCATTGCGCATGACTGCATAGCATTTAAACGTTGCATGGCGTCGTGCATGATTGCACAACATTTAGCATAAACGCATATCATTCCCACCGTGTGGAGCGTAGCGCAGAAGCATACGCATCATAAGCATGATCTAGGTCATCATCATCCTTGTTGAACAGGTGTATCCCCGAAAGACCAGTTGCTCAGGACGATTCTTGATGTTCTCCCCAGCAAGGTCGCTTTTGAGATGATTCTTAAAGACCCCGGTGTGATCCCCGCAGTCGCTCGCTCAAGATGATTTTTGAGATCCCCAGCAAAGTCTTCAGTTCAAGATGATTCTCGAACTCCTCAGCAGGGCCGTTTGCTTAAGACGATTCTTAAGACCCCAGTGCAGGTTCCCGAATAGTTTGCTCAGGACGATTCTCGAGCTCCCCAATAGCGTCTCCAGCAGGAGTTGCCCAGGAAGATTCCTGGAACACCAAACCAGAATGTTTGCTCCGGAAAGGTTATCAATTCAAGACGATTCTTGAAGGCGCCCGACGGATCTGTTTGGTCAAGATGATTCTTGAAGTCCTCATCAGCGTGATATGTCTGCTCCAACAACGATGTCTAATCTGAAGATGGATTTCGTAAGCGCCTGAAGGCGATGTCAGAAGGTTCCTGTGAGTTCAGATTCTCTTGTTGATGAATCAACGTGTGGCTGAAGACAAGGTTCCAGAGTTGTAGATACAACAGAATGATTCGTGTGGGTCTGAAGACCAAGTCAGTTATCCTGAGGTGATGATTGAGCGCGATCAAGTAAATGATACGTCTTCTGATTGAAGTCGAAGATGTTTCTCCAGCGGTGATGCGGGGTATTTTGATTGTCCGACGGCGATGTCAGATTTAGTTCTCCAGCGGTGATGCGGGGTATTTCGATTGTCCGACGGCGATGTCAGATGCAGTTCTCCAGCGGTGAGCGGGGTACTTTGTTTAGAGATGTATTTTCTCCAGCGGCGATGTTGGGGGTGGTGGTTGTCTGAAGGCAATATCAGAAGAATTTAATGTTGATTGTCTGACGGTGATGTCAGGTCGGTATTTCTCCAGCTAGTTGTTGAGCAGCTAGTGTTGCAGTATTCACAGATTTGTTCCCCGCAGAGTACCGTGCGCTCGTGCAGTTGGCAAATTTTCGGGTTTACCGATATTCAACCGTCTTGTACCTTGATTGGTTGAGAGCCGTTCGCTTCTCACCCAGTCAGGTTCAAGCCGTTTGAATAGGGGCAGCTGTTGCACCCCAAAATTTGACCAACAATTATTTATTCATTGAGTGTTTGAAAGTTGATACCTCCATCAGAAAGTTCAAGAGATCCTCAGAGAAGTGGTTTGAAACCAGGGTTGTGTGCTTCATAACTTGAGAGTTGTGGGTGCTCCTCAGATGATTCTGAGACTTTGAGAATAAACTTGATGATTTGAGAAAGCCTATGAGATGTCTTGATAGCCATCATGAAGCCCAGAGAGGTCATTATGCAAGAGTTCAGAAGATTCAACCATGAATGGTAGAATTAGGGTTTTGACTGGGTCAACCCTAAGTCAACTGAAAATTTGGAGAAGGTTGAGACCTAATCCAAGGGCCATGAGATCATGGAATGATGTATAGAGATGTTATAAAGATGATTCCTAGACCAACTCATCATGATTGAGGAGTTTGAGAAGTTTTGAGTTAGGGTTTCTGAGGATTGTCAGTGAGAAAACCCTAATTTGATCCCTATCTTCCAGGCAGTTTTAGCTCTAGATGTGATTGATATCTCATCTTCCCCACAACATGAATGTTGTAGAGCTTGTTCTTAGCTTTAATTTGAGTGGTGGAAGTCCTTGATAGGAGTTGCAGAGCTCAAGTTATGGTTTTGACAAATTACAGGTCAGCAGAGGTGTGTGAATCTGGGTCCTTGAAAGTCACCCAACTTGCAGACAACTTTTTCCCTAGTAGGGTGATTCCTATGCTTTCTTGGTCAACATGAATGTTGAAGAGCATCTTCTTAGCTTTAATTTGAGTGGTAGAAGTCCTTGATTGGATTTGTGGAACTCAACTTATGGTTTGAACAAGACAGGGGTATTTTGGTCATTTGTCAGTTATAGGTCATTTTATCCAATGCCTAAAACTCCTATTTCCAAGCCTCAAATGGAAAAACTCAAAACATGAAAGTTGCTCAAAATGTGATTTTAAGTCTAGAAAGAAGGTCACAAATTGTTGGAAAAGCTCATAGCATGAGATTACATGATTGGTCAAAAATGAACTAAAAATGGCTTATAAACTTGAAAAGTTGAAATTGAAAAGTGATTTGGAAGATCCACAAATCCAAAATAGGTCATCCAACATATCATTTTGATTGGAAAAATCATTTTGAGAACATTGGTTTAGCTAGAATTTTGATTTGGAGCTTTAAAATGGGTGATGCTTTGAAAAGTTATTACTTGAAAAAGAAGGCAATGCTAAAAAACCCTACACAAGCCAAAGATGAACTTGTTTTTCACTCATCCCTTCTCAATATCTCATGAAAAGATATTTTAAGACCAAATGGTAAGGCATGAAGCATGGGAGATGAGATTTCCAACTTGTCATCACATGAGAATTTCAAGAAACTTCCACCACATTCTAGATGAATCTAGAAGCATCTAAGGATCAATATATAAAGAGTGCATCAGAGAGTGATCAAGGTTGGTAGTTGATAGAGGTAAGTGCAAAAAGAGATCAAATTCTTCCACTTTGCAAAATCATAACAAACTTTTCTTCTCCTTCATTTTCATTTGATCTTCCTCCACAAACACACTATTCTGATCATGGTCAAGAGTTGCATAGCAAGCTAGAGGAAGACCTATGGAGTTTTGAAGGTGTATCATCCAATTTGCAAGAAAAGCAATTTGATTCCAAGAGCAAGATACAAGCAAGATTCATCAAGATTGTTGCAAACAGAGGGATTAGCATCCATCAAAGATCAAGTTTGAAGGGTAGCAAGCATTGAAGTGGAGCATAAGTGCCATTACCATCATCAATTTACAGGTTTGCAAATTCAATCGAATCTCACTATTTATACATTGTTAGATTGAGTTTTCTGCATGAGAATAACTAGGAACCATTAAGGATCATAGCTGGAAGATTTGGATGCATTCTGAGAAGTTTGAGTTTTTGACATCAAACTTTAATCACCAAGAACTAGTTGAATATTAAGCATTAATCTTAGTGAATTATATCAGAATAATGAGGGCCACGAGTAGAGTAATGTGATACCAAGAAATGCAAGAAACACGAAGGTTGAATATTGAGTGTTTCATGGTGGTGTAGCGTCGGGTTCCAATTTTTAGAGAGTTTGAATGGGAGCCATTGCTATGGTTGTATAGAGGGAGAAAAATGGAGCAAGTTTGCCCTTGGAAGAGTGGCATTTCATTGAGAAACAAGCAAGAACGAAGCCATGGAAGTTTCACGTGGATAGCATGCATTCATGGAAGTTTTAAACCCTAACTCATCTCAAGGAAGAAGACAACCCGTGGCCGTTGGATCTCCTCAAAATACTTGACCAAGACTCACGATCGTGCGGCCACAATTGAATTCAGAAAAACGGAGGGAAACTGAATCTATTAAACGCTGCGTTTAGATTAGTTGCCCCTCATGGGCTTAGCTCAATTTTCTAATCCCACCCCCCCTATTGCTGGTCCATCTGGTTTGAACTAGCGTGAGTTGCTATTCCAACCCCCCCTCCCTTTAATTAATTTAATTTCTTTTATTTTCTTCTTTTATTTTTTCTGTTTTGATTAATTCATAAATAATTGATAAAAAATGATTTTTGACTCCCTCTTTTTTCTATGAGTAGATAATTTTGTGTAGAAAATATTAAAAATAAAAATGGGATTTTATTTTTTAGTTTAGTATTTTTAATAGATTTTCCTTTTAAATAGCTTTTATAATGTTTAGTTTTATATCATGATTTTGCAAGAATTATTTTAAGACCTTCCCTTAGGTTTTTTAATCCATTCTTTTTTGTGCAATTAGATGATGAATCATAGTTCCCCATAGGATTTTTTCTATAATTTTAGAATTAATTTTTGATTAGTTTAATTAGGGTAGATGTAGGGTATCCTAATTAGGGTTTGGATTGTGTTTAGGTGATGAATTCCTTTCTTTGATTGAGTTTTGTCTTGATTTTTAGGTAGAGGCCTATGTAGATGTTATGGGTAGGTGTTGTAGACCCTTGTGAATAATTGTTAGATTTTTCCCCATTAGTTTAGTATTTTTTAGGTATTTTCTGAGGTTGCCTATTGATTTTGTCTCCCCTGTGGTCATCTGTTCATATCTGGGGTTTAGTTGTGGGGAATTTGTTGAGGGGCTTGTGTTGTCTTGAAGACCTTGTTGGAGAGCATGATGAAGTGAATATTGTAGACCAAGACCCAGATACCCAGAGCTTGGCTTGTCCCCTGTCTGTGAGGTTTGAGATCCTGAAGTTTGAAGGAAGTTCATGGTACTTTCCTGAGGAAGGCACTATGAATGACTTTCATCCTTTCTTCTCACCTCTTTCTTAAGTATCCAATGATGTTGGAGCCAATTTGTGAGTTTAATTTCTCCTGAGGAGGAATGTAAACTGATCACATGTTGTTGAGCCACATGGGATGCAATTCCTAAGTGGAAGCCTCCTAGTACTTTCCTGAGGAAGGTCCTATGGGTCTATTCACTTAGTTCCATTAGTATGTCTAGGATTTCTCAAGTATCCAATGATGTTGGAGCCAACTTGTGAGTTTAATTTCTCCTGAGGAGGAATGTAAACTGATCACAGTTGTTGAGCCACATAGGATACAACTCCTAAGTGGAAGCCTCCTAGTACTTTCCTGAGGAAGGTCCTATGAGTCTATTCATTTAGTTCCACTAGTTCAGATAGGATTTCATAAATATCCAGTGATGTTGGAGCCTGCTTGTGAGTTTAATTTCTCCTGAGGAGGAATGTAAACTGATCACAGTGGTTGAGCCACATAGGATATGACTCCTGAGTATACACCTCCTAGTGCTTTCCTGAGGAAGACACTATGAGCCTGCTTGCTTAGCTCCCTGTCTTTGGTAAGTTTGTTCTGAAGCTTGAAGACTGGGATTGATTTCTTTTGGTTAGGTTTGCCTTAGGGCTTTGCTTAGATTTGATTCAGATTCTGTGTTAGGGTTAGGATTAGAGAGTAGCTTCTTTCTTTCTCAATCATGTGTGTTGTGTTTACCTGATGGTACTTCCCTTCTTTTACCTGGTTCATTGCTTGATAGCATGCTGTTTATTTTCAGTATGATTGCTGTTATTTCATGACTGGCTTGAGGTCGAGATGAGCTTGTGGAGGCTGAAGCCCCACACACATTTCCTCCCTCACTTGCATTGCATGCATTTTACTGTTAAAGCTGATGCTTTTGTCTGTTTTGGTGCACCATTGACATGATCCCTTAGGACTCTCATCTCTTCTGATGAGGATTTGATGATAGACTTTTAGGTTGAAACCTATGCATGACAACATCTAGGAGTTCCCTGTTCAAACCTCAACCATAGGATGAATCCATGGCATGATAACAGTAGGACTTGATAGTCTCCCCCCTAGTTGAGCCATTTTTAATCCGTAGTTTCCCGAACTACGTTTGCTCTGATCTTTCATACCAGATGGAAGTACGTAGGCATAGGACGCGTCGTCCTAGCGAGCAACCTTTCCCCGTAACCCGTAGTTTCCCGAACTACGTTGACCCTGATTTCTCATTCTCTGATGAGAATACGTAGGCATAAAGCGCGACGCTTTGCCGAGTCATTTCTTTTCTTTTTCAGCCAGCCTTGATAGGTAGATAGATTATAACTAACCCGTCCAAGTAAACAAACAAGCGAGGATCCCGTCGAGTACGACGGACGTGAGGGGTGCTAATACCTTCCCCTTGCGTAACCGACTCCCGAACCCAGACAATGGTTGCGATGACCTTGTCTTACCCTTTTTCGTCAGGTTTTTCCGATCGTTTCCTTTCCCGCTCTGAGGGATAAATAACGAAAGGTGGCGACTCTTCTGTCATGCCGGCACCTTATTTTCGCGCAAGCGACACATTCAAGCATTCACAAAGGCAAGAAACAAACCCTAAACATGTTATGGTTCTAAAAAGACACATGAATAAGTAAAATGAGGCATGATAAACATATTCAAGAGGTTACAACATCAAGAATCATGGTATAGGTCACAAATGAAGTTCAACATGCCATTTTCACATGTAGGCATACACAAAAGCAATCATGAACATAGCAAGGCAATGAATCAAACAAATTTGAACATTTAAATATGTTAAAAACATTTATGAATCATACAAGACAAATATCACAAGAAAAATCAAGTTACATGATGAAAAAGTTCAAGAACACCATGGTAAAAACCCTAAAAAACACATGCTATTCAAGTGGACCAATGTATTTTTAGGGTAACAATCCTTCAATTATTTCTTCACTCAATGAAAATAGACATGTTAAGGAGTATTTTTCAAAAATAATGGAATCAATAGCATAAAAAATGAGCAAGTTATGATCATGGGAAGTTGGTACACCAAGAGAGCAAATTTAGGTCAAGGCAAGGTAAGGCAACTTAAGGTCATTTGCATGAAGGAGTGGAACTCAGTCAAAACTTAACCAAATGAGGTGAAACAAAAGTGAAAGTTGTGTATTTTTGAATAACGAATTCAATGGTACAATTTGTTTTTCCGTACCATGAACCCACAAGAAAAGTCGATAGCATCAATGGTAGGGCAAGTTTGGTGACAACCAAATGCAAGAACATGTGGACAGTGTTGTGTAGTGGTGTGCTTAGTGAAACAAGTGTACAAACATCACATATACATCATATATAGAGGTTTGCACAAGAGAAAACAAAAAATTCACATGTGGTTTGGCATATTGGAATCAAAATGCAAAATGTGACTAGGTTGGGCCTAGTTTGTGATCTAAAATTTTGACAGTCCAAAAACAACATATTTTGCTGCAAGAAATGGTTTATACATGACACATGACATACATAAAACATGTCTAAGAAATGTTCAACTCAAAACCATGGTTAGAACTCACGGTGGCATGAGAAATGCAAGTTTTATGCTTACCTCTTGTAGCCTTATGATGCAAGCTTGAGAAGCAAGAAAACTAGAGATCCTACAAGCTCTTTAATGGTCTGCAAATTCTCCAAGGATGATGAGAAGATGCTCAAAGTAACCTCCAAGAAAGCTAGTGGACAGAATGCCTTGATAGTGAAGGAAACACCAAAAAATCCAAAGATTTCCAAAGCCAACTTGCTCGAATCTTGTTACAGAAGTGTGAATCACTTATGGATAGTTTATATATGTCAAATGTGAAGTGTGAATGGTCTTGGAACTCAGGGAAATGCAATGGTTTGAAGGTTTCTTCCCAAAATGCAAAAAAGTCAACAAATGAGGTTTCAGAAGTTGACTTTTGGCTTGGATAGTTTTCTGGATAATGTGAGGTCTTGGACAGCTCTGGTACATCATTTTTTATGTGTTTGAAGTGTTTTTTAAGTTGGAAAGTGTTTGGAAAAGGTTTTGGAAGTGAAAATGCAAGGCAGATTTGGAAGTGGTTTGAAACTTTAGAAAATTTTGCAAGAGCTTGGTGATTGAGTTGGGGAGAGAGTTCTAGCTGGTTTCTAGCAATGAACTGGTGTTTTTTTTTATGTGAGAATGATCTTCTATTTATAGCCAAAGGTCTTGAAGAAGGGGCATGGGCATAATGACTCAAAATGCTAATTTTGCCCTTTCAACTTGAAAATCTTTGTGCGAACCAATGCAAATTTCCATGCCCTATATGTCATTTTCATCATGCTTGAGGGGATAGAAGGTGACTGGTTGTAGCATAGTTGGTGATTGAGTGAGGGCAGCCACCATTTTTCTCTTTCTTCACTATTCATCTTTAGCAACTTGCATTAAACAATGATATTCTCCAATTCGTGTGCCAAATTCGTGGGATATGATGCTAAACACTTCCATTAGCAATTTGAAGATCATAAATGAGGCTTAAACCTTGATTATAATTGATTTAGGAAGCTTTGGACTCAAGACATCCATGTTGAGTTGGTTTTGCAGCATTGAGTTTTTGCAACTTGAGAGCTTTGGTTCTCCCTAACCTTGAGGAGTTATGGAACCCACTTGTACTTTTTAGAAAGACCTCATTAGATACTAAAATGTTTATGTTTTATTTAGGAACTCATTCCACTTGAAACTAGGTCAAAACCCCTTGTGAAAATGTTGAATTCTTGACTTAGAAGTCAAGAAACCTCAAAATTTCTAAGTGTTTAAAATCCTTCACAACTTGATGAACTTCTAACTCCAAATCCATTTATTTTTTGCTCATGTCTCAATAGAACATTTTTTTAAGGCTCCTTAATACCTTTCCAACAAGATTTGAACCACTCCAATTGGATGTGTTGTTAGGAAGTTATGACCATTTGAAGTTTGATCAAAATTAGGTTTTTTTTCACTTTACCCTTGTTTGTTGATTTGCAAGTTATCTATCAATTCTTGATTTAATCTCCACCAAACCTCATAATTAGATGTGAAATGATATTGGAAACAAATTTGGCTTCAATTTGGGGTAAAAACCTTGTTGGTCAATGAGTTGACTTTTCTGATAGACGAACCGAACAGTTGAAAATCTCTGAATTGACTGTTGATGTTCTGGGTTTCCTGAGGCCTTGAAACTTGGGTAGACTTCATTGGGTCATATGAGCCTTATGGACCATAATTCCCTCATTGGAAAACCTTCAAGATCAAAATTCAAACTACAGTTGACTTTTCCAATGAGAAACCCTGATGTTATAGTGAAATTATTATATGTGGATCAAAAGTCATTCTTTAACATGCTTGGAAGATGAAACCAAAATATTGCATCCTAAGCTCAAGAACATTAAAAATTGTTCCTGCATCATGCCACTTCAATGAGGTTGGAGTTGACTCACATTGGAAACATGGGAGGAATAAGTGAAACTCTATATGGTAATGAAGAACTCATGATAGCTAAGAGTTATGGAAAGTATGACCAGATGTTAGACATTGTATCCAACAAGTGAGGCCTGAATTTATGATAAGAATGAGAGAGAAAGTCTCAAAATTTCATAAGAGTCAAGTTATCCTATAAAGCAAGTATGAGCTTGAAAAGAAAATGGGCATTGTTGACATTTGCATGTGTGAAAACTCATGGCCATTAACTCAAGGGAGGCGTCAAATTTTAAGACAAAAGTTTCTCTCTAATATATTCATTACAGAGCTTAAGTTAAGACATATCTCTTTAAATTCAAACTTTTCTCTCTACTGCTCTCTCTTTACACGAAACAAGTTTCTCTCTATCTAGTGTACTAGCACATTTGTTCCATTTCATCCTTTTCAAAACCCTCATTCTTGTCCCAAAATGAGCGCGAAAGGATAATCAATAAGAATTAGAGTTTCAAATACTAGTGACTTTGATGATGATATTATCATGTACTTAAACCCAAAACCTCTAAAGATGATATTCTATTTAAAATTTCAACTGAGCAATCAAAGATTTCTACCAAGAAGAAGAAAACTTCTGAGAAGGTTAGTAACTCTGAAACAAAACCTTCTGTGTATGCTAAACCTATGAATAAAGATAAGGAATTTTTCCATAATCCTACTGAGAAAAGTATTGGTCATGTTGAAAATGTTATTAAAGAACCTCATATGGGATCACATGTTGAATCACATGTTAAACCAAATGTTGAAGTATCTAGTCCAACATACGGTTACTCAGTGGTTGATCCCACCTCTGTTCTAGATGGTGAACCATCAGAATCCTCTGATAAGCCACAGGAAAAATCAAAACCTAATGACAATCTTATTATGATTAATGGCCATCTTATTGATACACCTGTCTTTGATAAATTATTTGATGATATTATCAATGATAATTACATCTCCTCTGAATATTCTGGTGATGATGTCCTTAATGGTAACCATCAAAATGTGGAGGCTGAAGTTCTAAGTGAGACATCTGATGAAAATAATGAATTTCATAAAGAAGTGAGTAGTAAGGATTCTCCTAGGGAAAAAGACAAGGGATAAAAGGAAAGGAATGTTGTAACAAATGAGAATGATAACATACATATTACCCACATAAAGAAGAGCCTCATTAAAAGTGTGACCAAACCTCAAGAAAAAGACCTTCAAGTGAAGGATAAATAGGTGGTTAAGGTTGATGAAGAAACGAAAACTGATGAAAAACCTGTAGGAACAAAATTGGTTTCTCCCATATCCATTAGGTTTTGATGATAATAAATTATTTAAAGAACAATTGGGTATAATAATGTTTGTTTAAGTATGCAAGACCATAAACTAAAATTTCATAAAATATCCAAGTATTGATTCTAACTCTGAACATTCAAAATGAAGTGTGAAGATCAAATTCTGATGGATCAAAAAGTTGAAGATTAGACTCTAAAGAAGTCATCTTCCAAAGAGGTTATCACCTAAAGATCAGAGTCTGAATGAGCTAGCCTCAGAAGACCAGACTTTGGAGAAGTTTTCTTCTAATCAGAACTTGAGCTAGTCAAAGTGCAAGAACCAATGTGACGTTGATAGGACATTGTTCATCTCTGAACATACTTTGTCACATGAAGACCTAAGCTCTATATTCTTCATAGAGTCTGCTAGGATACAACTACTAATTCCTTTCGTAGAAAAGGTTTTTCAAATTAGCTTTTACCTAACCTGTCAATTTGGTGAAACATCCCAATGTCTCTTTAAAAGCTTCTCAAAGGACTCTACTGTTGCATCTTCAACGACTCTTTTCTTCGCTATTTAAGGAGCTAAAATACTTTAAGATACATACACACAAGAAAAAGAATATGCAAAATTGCTAATATAGATCAATTGACAACAAAAGAGAAGTTTCTTTATTAAAGTATTAACACTGGCTAAACTTAGGATTTCTTATCCTTGCATATCTTAAAAATCCCTAAGTCTTAAATGAATCTTATTGTGTTTTATTATTTCTACACCTCTGATTATATATCAAGTGTATTCTCCCAAAAATCATTTATCTGCTTGGTAGATTATTAGAATTCTCTTACCAAGTGTTTGAGCAAGGAAGTCTCTAGCTTGTGTGATAAAGCAAGGAAGTATCATACTTGTATGTTTGAGTAAGGAACTATTTAGCTTGTGTGCCAGAGCAAGGAAGTCTCTTACTTGTATGTTTGAGAAAGGAAGTCTCTAGCTTGTATTCCAGAGAAAGGAAGTCCCTTACTTGTGTGTTTGAGCAAGAAAGTCTCTAACTTGTGTGCTATAGCAAGAAAGTCTCTTACTTGTATGTTTGAGCAAAGGAAGTATTTTGCTCGTGTGCTTGAGAAAATTGTAATCTTATATGATTATAGTGAAAATCTCTTGTAAGTACAATGGGACTGGATTACTCTCGATTTGTGAGAGGAACCAGGATAACTCTATGTGTTATTCTTCTTTCTTGCTTATTATATCTACTACCTATTGTTATACCCTAAATTTGTCCTACCTGTTTCAAATTTTCATGCGCCCGACTTTATTTTTCAATTCGCATCGCTTGTACAGCTTAGTGTATTTTTCAGCAAAAATAAACTTTTCACTTTTTAGCCCAATGAATTTGTGACACGTGGCATTCTATTTATTTATCATTATTTTTAATTTCATTTTCTATAATATGTAAATATAATATAATACTAAGACTTTAATATTAATATTAGTTAACTAATTAGAATTTTAAATAGATTTTAGGTTAGATTAGAATTAAATTTAGAAAATTATATTTAATTTAGAATTTAAGTTAGAATTTTAATTAGAATTAGAATATAAAATTAGTTTTTTTTAATTTAAATAGAAACTTAATTAGAATTAGATTAGAATTTTAGTTTTAGATTAGATTAGAATTTTAATTTTAATTAGATTAGAATTTTAATTTTAATTAGATTAGAATTTTTTAATTTTAATAAAAAATAGAATTAGATTAGAATTAGAGTTTTTTAATTTAGAATTAATTAATTAGTTTGAATTAGTTAAGAATTATTAGTTAGATTTATTAATTAAGAATTAATAAAAAATATTTTAAAAAATGAGAAAATAAAAATGAGAAGGACACGGTTGGAAGTTTGGAAAATTAGGATTGAGAATTTGGGTATAAATTGGGGTCACTGTTTATCTCTTCCAAGGACAAAAACCCTAAGCTGCCAAACCCTAGAGGCTCCTTCTCCTTTCTATGTCGTCACCTTCATCCCTTTTCCGATTTCTCCCCAACATAACCTCAGCTCACTCGCCCATCATCACACAAGAAAACCCTCTTCTTCTTCACTCCAATCCGCCTCTCCGATCTACAAACCTTCGTCGTCGGCGCACCACCCTTCAACCACGTCAATCCTCTCACCGTTAAACCCCACAACCCATAAAATCTCCCTCGTTTCAACACATCACCTTCTTCTGAAATCTTCCACATACCAATGACATACCCCATCTACATCCACCATCATCGAATCTGCCGTCGTTTAACCTTGCTCGCCAATCTCTCCACAGCCGCACCAGCCCTCAAACCACTGCGTTTTTCTCTCGCTAGTCTCTCCACCTTACCATAAACTCCTCTTCGGCGAAACGAAACATGAATTCGACACCACACGTTACTAACCCACTGTGACTCGGTACTTTGTTGATTACAAGCTGCCGCAAATCCCATAACTCATAGTTTCCAGTACCAAGTGAAGTAGACGAGTCGTAACAGCTTCGGGGTCGCAATCGCCTTCCACCGTCGTGGATGTCATCCATCCTCTATGACTTAATCTCCGCATACAGCTGAAAGCTCACCCGATAAACACAACTCAATCGAGGTCAAACTCTCTTCATTGCCAACGTTGCTGAGTTGCGTCAATTCCGACAACAACTGAACCACCATTTTCCGACGAGCTCTTACGACAACAAATCGATTATCCAGTGCAAGAACACCTCGTCCGTGGTTCACCACATCATGACCATAACAAAGTCGCGTCTCACGCGGCGACGATATTTACGAGTTTGTTGTTTGGTTTGTTCTATTTCTGTACAGGTTACAAATGCAAGATGAGATTTGGATATAAACGCGCTTTTAGTGCATCACTGAACACCGACTTCAATGGCGCATCATCCACATGAATAAGAGGTGCACATATCAACAATTGAGCCCAGCAACCCTCAAATTCTGCAACACCACAGTTGCTACATTAACGATACTATGATAACTATAACACCCCCTTTTTATACCCCTAAAATAAACACTTAAATAATTTAAGCAATTAATAAAAGTTTCATCAGAATATAATTATAACATGGTATAAAAGAGGCGTATCACATCATCATCAAAACGAAACATAAATAATAACTGGTCATAAAGATATGTAACAAAAGGGGTAAATCTCAACTAAAAACAAAGCATAGCACTTAAAACCCACTTATAAATATTTAGAAAAAAGCGGAAACATCTAAACATTGAAATAACTTCATTGACATAAGCATTATATACAACATTCAGACTAATTCAATTCATCAATTGAGTTTAAAAACATTCAGCAACAGATACATACACAGATGTATCACAAAAGAATCAAAACAATTCCTAACTACCCAGTGTTACATATCAGAGCCATCTGTCCAAAAGAAATGAAGACCCGCTTCACAAAAAAACCTCCAGCATCCTACTCTGCAATGCCTCATAGAGCATTATAAAACAGCAGAAGGGTGAGAAACATTATCATAACAAACAATGCATAAAATTATATATATCATAAAACACAATTATAACATACACGAAATTCACATTTCTCACCACAACTTGTTACAACACATCCCAATGTACACGTACATGATCAATCACATTCACCAATTCGTGCTTCACAATTCATAGCATTTCACTTAAACATTTACAATTATGTTCATTTCACCAAAACATCATATAAAGATGATAATGCAACTCATAGAGACCGACTCACGACTCTATTCAGATGCAAATGCGGTACTGACTCGTTCAGCAGGTTCAATTGAAGAACCAAAATGGAACCATCACTCGTTATCGAAGTAACTCCCCGTCGGGCCTACGATGTTCACCCATCGCTCACACCCCACATGGGCACACGATGTTTCAGGATTTCTCACTCCCCACACGGGCACACAATCCGGTTGCTCACACCCCACAAGGGCACACAACTGTTCTGCAGATTCTCCATGGAATCAAAATAAACCATCGCTCACACCCCACAAGGGCACACGATTGTTTCTGCAGATCCTCCTTGGGATCAAAGTAACTAAACCATCACTCACACCCCACAAGGGCGCACGAGGTTTCTGCAGATCCTACGCGGGATCAGACACACAAGAATGCAATCATGATGCTACACACGCAACACGACTCTAAACACTCTTAAAATGCACACATGTTTACAAACATATTCAAGCATTCTTCACATCATACAAGTACATACAATTATGCACATTTACATCAATATTACCATGCAATTCAATTTAATTCGAACAATTGCACAAAATTGCCAAACGGCCACATACACATTTCACAATTCACAATCTAGGATTCACGCCATACGGCTACCCACAACACAATATAACTCAGCATGATCGATGCCTCGAGCAAGAAAATAATCAAAGTTAAGTCGGAAACCCGACCTCGGATGGAAACATTAAAGAAAACACAACCTGCCACGTTCGCCACCTACTCGCTTAGCGAACTCCTAGCGAGTATTCGCTACTTGTTCGCTTAACGAACAAGCTCGCGAAGGCAAACAGAAGCCTCTGACTTCGTTCGCTAGCTCGCTCGCTCAGCGAACCCCTAGCGAACCTTCGCTACCAGCGAACACCATAACATGCATTCTGTCCAAGTCTGGGACCATTCGCTACTGCTCGCTTAACGAACGTTAGCAACAAGCTCGCCTAGCGAACAACTAGCGAGTGTCTGCGAACCAGAAATTCCTCACTGTTCAGAATTTCCCAACCTCTCCAAAACCGACCGACTCTCATCAAATCAGTTCCAATAGCCTTAGTCTATCAAACTCTGACTATTCTACAACACTTACATCTGATTATACTCGATAAAACATTCGTTCTACCGATTAAACTCATTATGCCCTAAATTGAAAAATGAGCAAAACTCTCCCCAATCCAAAACAAAACCAACAAGAACACACATAATCATACACATTGCAAGAATAATAAAGTTTCACACCCTTACCCGATCAATCGAAAGCTTAGAAGTAGATTCTTGATGATTCTAGGTTTTTCTCCTCTTTTCTCTTCTCTTCCTTTCTTTCTCTTCTTTTTCTTTCCTCTTGGTTTCTATTCTCTCTATTCTTTCTCTTCTCCACTTATACTCTTTCTACTCTATTTCTCTCAAAATAACTACTAATCAAGGATTATCTAAAACACCCTCTAATTAATTCCCAAAACTCTCCAAATAATAAAATACTACAACATACACACATAACATATTATCACATAATTCCACAATAAAATAACAATTAACCAATAAATTAAAAGACTCAACAAAATAACGGGAAATTCAGAATCGGGGCGTTACAACTCTCCCCCACTTTAGAAATTTTCGTCCTTGAAAATATTACCTGATCCAAACAACTCTGGATGCGACTCTCGCATCTTACTTTCCAATTCCCAAGTCACATCGCCTTCTACAGCACCTCCCTAGGCTACTTTCACAAGCGCAATATCCTTGCCTCTTAACTTCTTAATCTCACGGTCCAAAATTCTAATCGGCAAAGCTTCCACTGTAAGGTTATCTCTTACTTCAACCTCGTCCATAGGGATAACATGTGACGGATCCGGAACATACTTATGAAGTTGCGAAATATGAAACACATCATGCAAATTTGAAAGATTCAGAGGCAACGCCACACGATAAGCCACAACACCAACTCATGCGATGATATGATACGGACCGATGAAACGAGAAGTTAACTTCCTTGACTTCAAAGCTCGACCCACACCCGTAACCGGCGCAACTCTCAAAAACACATGGTCGCCCTCTTGAAATTCAAGATCCTTCCTTCTCTTATCATGATAACTTTTCTGCCTACTCTGAGAAGCTCTCATCTTTTCTAGAATCAACCTCACCTTCTTCGTCGTCTACTGTACCAACTCCGGTCCAACCACCGACCTCTCGCCAGTCTCATGCCAACACAAAGGTGTTCGACATTTTCGACCATACAAAGCTTCAAACGGAGCCATACCGATACTCGAATGAAAACTGTTATTATAGGTGAATTCAATCAATGCTAAATAACTATCCCACACACCACCTTGCTCTAGCACACAAGCTCATAACAAATCTTCCAACGATTGAATTGTCCTTTCGGTTTGACCATCTGTTTGCGGATGGTAAGCCGAACTCAATCTTAACTGAGAACCCAAAGCCTTTTGCAAACTTTCCCAAAACCTTGAAGTAAACGTTGGATCTCTATCCGATACAATGCTCTTGGGAACTCCATGCAACTTCACAATCACTCGAACATAGATCTCAGCTAACTTCTCCAAAGGATAACTAATATCAATCGGAATAAAGTGAGCAGATTTCGTAAGTCTATCAACAATCACCCAAATTGCATTGTGACCTCTCTGCGTATTCGGCAACCCTGTAACAAAATACATCGAGATACCATCCCATTTCCACTCTGGGATATCCAACGGTTGCATTAATCCAATAGGTTTCTGATGTTCCACTTTAGACTTCTGACAAGTGAAACACGCATACACAAACTGAGCCACATCTCTCTTCAACCCAGACCACCAAAAGATCTTCTTCAAGTCTTGGTACATCTTATTTGCTCCCGGATGAATACTCAAATTACTACGGTGTCCTTCCTCCAATATCATTCTTTTCAACTCCGCATCATCAGGAATACAAATACGACCACGAAACCTCAAAATTCCAAAATCATCAACTTTGAAATCTTCATTCTCTTTTGTCATCAAGTCAACAAACTTCAAATCCAACTTTTGCCTTTCGCAAATGGTTGCAAAAAAATCATTTGTGATATGAAGCATACCAAGTCTCATGCTTTTCGACGTCATATCACAAACCAAACTCAAATCTATGAAATTCTCCAATAATTCCCATTCCTTTACCATCATTGCAGACACATGCAAAGACTTCCGACTTAAGGCATCGGCCACCACATTTGCCTTACCCGGATGATAATTTAATCCAAAATCACAGTCCTTCAAAAGCTCTAGCCATCTTCTTTGCCTCATATTCAATTCCTTCTGATCAAATAAATACTTCAAACTCTTGTGGTCACTAAAAACTTCAAACCTTGCACCATAAAGATAATGCCTCCAAATTTTTAACACAAAGACCACGACCGCTAATTCCAAATCATGAATAGGGTAATTCTTTTCGTGCACTCTTAACTGCCTAGAAGCATAAGACACAACCTTCCCACCTTGCATCAAAACACCACCCAAACCAGTCAAAGAAGCATCACAATATACCACAAAAGGTTCTGTAGGATTCAGCAAAATCAAGATAGGCGCTGTTGTCAATCTTCTCCTTAACTCCATAAAACTCTTCTCACAATCAACATTCCAAATAAAAGCCTTTCCCTTACAAGTTAACTGTGTTAACGAAAGTGCCAACTTCGAGAACCCTTCAATAAACCTCCGGTAATAACCTGCCAAGGCCAAGAAGCTTCGAATCTCCGTAACTATTCTAGGTGTCTCCCATTGCATTACCGCATCAATCTTAGACGGATCAACACTAATACCATTACCTGAAATAACATGCCTAAGAAAGCTCACTTCTGACAACCAAAATTCACACTTCGACAACTTGGCATACAATTGCTTCTCCCTCAAAATCTGTAACACAATTCTTAAATGTTCCTCATGCTCTTCTTGAGACTTAGAATAAATTAGAATGTCGTCAATAAACACAACCACAAAATGATCCAACTGCTCATGAAAAATACGATTCATGTACTCCATAAACACACCTGGCGCATTAGAAACTCCGAATGGCATCACTAAATATTCGTAATGTCCATACCGTGTCCTAAAAGCCGTCTTTTGAACATCTCCTTCCTTCACACGAATCTGGTGATAACCTGATCTTAGATCAATGTTGCTAAAAACTCGTGCTCCAACCAATTGGTCCATCAAATCATCAATCCTAGGAAGCGGATACTTATTCTTAATTGTCGCTTTGTTCAACTATCGATAATCAATACATAACCGCATACTTCCATCCTTTTTCTTTACTAACAACACCGGTGCACCCCAAGGAGAAACACTTGGTCTAACAAATCTATTTTCTAACAATTCACTCAACTGCTCCTTCAACTCTACCAATTCTGATGCTAACATACGATACGGTGCCATCGAAATTGGTCTAGTACCCGGAATTAGATCAATAGAAAATTCAACTTCCCTTTCCGGCGGTACATCCGTAATATCCTCCTAAAACACTTCTGGAAATTCACACACTATCGGAAACACATCGAGTCCAACCTTGTCCTCTACCGACAACGATGCAAATAACCAAACAATTGAGCTTTGTCCGCCAAAAGTTTCTTCAACTCTTTAGTGAATAGAAAACTCTCACTTTCATCATCTTCCAAAGAAGGAAACCTCACCAACTTATGATAGCAATCTAAATGAACTCTATTAAATTGCAACCAATTCATACCCAAAATCACATCCAAACCTTCCAACGGAAAACACACCAAATCCATAAGAAAGTCTTTACCATACATGGTCAAGGGACAACTTATGCACACCAAAGAAGTAGTTACCGACCCTGAAGCAGGAGTCTCAATAACCATGCCACCACTCAAAGAAACCATGCGCAAACCCAAACGCTTAGCACATTCAAGAGAAATGAACGAATGAGTCGCTCCAGTATCAATAATAGCAACTAAAGGCATATTATTAATAAAGCACGTACCTTTAATCAAGCGATCCACATTAGTAGTGTCTGAATCGGCTAATGCAAATACTTTTCCACCCGACTGAGCTTGCTTTGGTTTGGTACACTTGGTGCTAATATGACCAACTTCTCCATATTTAAAACACTTTACCACATTCCTTCTACACTCAGAAGTGGTATGTCCAAAACTTCCACAAGTAGCACACTTCTCTGTAGACTTCCCACACTCAAAAGATTTGTGACCCATCACGCCACACTTGTAACATTTGACTGCACCCGAACTTCCACCTCCCGATTTCCTATCAAAGTTTCCCCTATACTTGCCCTTATCAACAGGCATCACATAAGGTCCACTCTTCACTTGTTGCTTGCCTTTCTTCTCACTCAAACTCTTGTAGTGAGTAGAACGAGCTCTACTATCCTCTTCAAAAATCCTACAACATTCGGTCAAGTCCAAAAATCTTCGTATCCTCTGGTAACCCACCGCTTGCTTTATCTCCGGACGCAAGCCATTCTCATACTTAATGCATTTAGAGAACTCTACCATAACAGTTGCATAATGAGGATGAAATTGAACTAGTTCCACAAACTTAGTCGTGTAATCTACTACAGACATGTTACCTTGCTTCAACTTAAGAAGTTCCATTTCCTTTTTACCCTTCACACTCTCAGGATAGTACTTCCTCAAAAATTCAGTGCGGAATAAATCCCAAGTAATTTCTTCATCATCCACCTCAAGAACTTGCCTCATACTGACCCACCAGTCATCAGCCTCTTCCCTCAACATATGAGTCCCAAGTCTCACCTTGTTTCCTTCAACACAGTTCATAACTCTAAAGATTCGCTCAACCTCCTTCAACCAGATATGAGCACCGTCAGGATCAAACCTTCCTTTGAATACAAGCGGCTGATTCTTTCTAAACTCATCACTCGCATTCACATTCGGCGCACCTTGCACTGCTCTTACCATAGCCTCCAATGTCGCAACCATAGGAGTGTCATTACGACCAGCCATATTCTGAGGATTCCCAAAAATAACAACAAGGTCAAACAACCGTTTAACCAACACAACAAGAAGATAGACACAACTGACTCAACACTGGCTCGGATACCACTTAATGTAACACCCCCTTTCTATACCCCTAAAATAAACACTTAAATCATTTAAGCAATTAATAAAAGTTTCATCAGAGTATAATTATAACATGGTATAAAAGAGGCGCATCACAATATCATCAAAACGAAACATAAATAATACATGCTCATAAAGATATGTAACAAAAGGGGTAAATCTCAATTAAAAACAAAGCATAGCACTTAAAACCCACATATCAATATTTAGAATAAAGCGGAAACATCTAAACATTGAAATAACTTCATTGACATAAGCATTATATACAACATTCAGACTAATTCAATTCATCAATTGAGTTTACAAAACATTCAGCAACAGATACATACACAGATGTATAACAAAAGAATCAAAACAATTCCTAACTACCTAGTGTTACATATCAGAGCCATCTGACCAAAAGAAATGAAGACCCGCTTCACAAAAAAACCTCCAGCATCCTACTCTGCAATGCCTCATAGAGCATTATAAAACAGCAGAAGGGTGAGAAACATTATCATAACAAACAATGCATAAGATTATATATATCATAAAACACAATTATAACATACACGAAATTCACATTTCTCACCACAACTTGTTACAACACATCACAATGTACACGTACATGATCAATCACATTCACCAATTTGTGCTTCACAATTCATAGCATTTCACTTAAACATTTACAATTATGTTCATTTCACCAAAACATCATATAAAGATGATAATGCAACTCATAGAGACCGGCTCACGACTCTATGCAGATGCAAATGCGGTACCGACTCGTTCAGCAGGTTCAATTGAAGAGCCAAAATGGAACCATCGCTCGTTCCCGAAGTAACTCCCCGTCAGGCCTACGATGTTCACTCATCGCTCACACCCCACATGGGTACACGATGTTTCAGGATAGCTCACACCCCACACGGGCACACAATCCGGTTGCTCACACCCCACAAGGGCACACAACTATTCTGCAGATTCTCCATGGAATCAAAATAAACCATCGCTCACACCTCCACAAGGGCACACGATCGTTTCTGCAAATCCTCCTAGGGATCAAAGTAACTAAACCATCGCTCACACCCCACAAAGGCACACGAGGTTTCTGCAGATCCTACGTGGGATCAAACACACAAGAATGCAATCATGATGCTACACACGCAACACGACTTTAAACACTCTTAAAAAGCACACATGTTTACAAACATATTCAATTATTCTTCACATCATACAAGTACATACAATTATGCACATTCACATCAATATCACCATGCAATTCCATTTAATTCGAACAATTGCACAAAATTGCCAAACAACCACATACACATTTCACAATTCACAATCTAGGATTCACGCCATACGGCTACCCACAACACAATATAACTCAGCATGATCGATGCCTCGAACAAGAAAATAATCAAAGTTAAGTCGGAAACCCGACCTCGGATGGAAACATTAAAGAAAACACAGCTTGCCACGTTCGCCACCTACTCGCTTAGCAAACTCCTAGCGAGTATTCGCTACTTGTTCGCTTAGCGAACAAGCTCGCGAAGGCAAACAAAAGCCTCTGACTTCGTTCGCTACCTCGCTCGCTCAGCGAACCCCTAGCGAACCTTCGCTACCCCCATTCGCTACCAGCGAACACCACAACATGCATTCTGTCCATGTCTGGGACCATTCGCTACCTATTCGCTACTGCTCGCTTAGCGAACGTTCGCGACCAGCTCGCCTAGCGAACAGCTAGCGAGTGTTTGCGAACCAGAAATTCCTCACTGTCCAGAATTTCCCAAACTCTCCAAAACCGAATGATTCTCATCAAATCAGTTCCAATAGCCTTAGTCTATCAAACCCCGACTATTCTACAACACTTACATCTGATTTTACTCGATAAAACATCCGTTCTACCGATTAAACTCATTATGCCCTAAAATGAAAAATGAGCAAAACTCTCCCCAATCCAAAACAAAACCAACAAGAACACACATAATCATACACATTGCAAGAATAATAAAGTTTCACACCCTTAACCGATCAATCGAAAGCTTAGAAGTGGATTCTTGATGATTCTAGGTTTTTATCCTCTTTTCTCTTCTCTTCCTTTCTTTATCTTCTTTTTCTTTCCTCTTGGTTTCTATTCTCTCTATTCTTTCTCTTCTCCACTTATACTCTTTCTACTCTATTTCTCTCAAAATAACTACTAATCAAGTATTATCTGAAACACCCTCTAACTAATTCCCAAAACTCTCCAAATAATAAAATACTACAACATACACACATAACATATTATCACATAATTCTACAATAAAATAACAATTAACCAATAAATTAAAAGACTCAACAAAATAACGGGAAATTCAGAATCGGGGCATTACAATAACAACTTGCGATTCACCGATTCAAAAACCAGATTCGCATCATCAATATGAGTATAGTTTTGATTGAGTTGCTGTCTGTGGCTGATTAATTTGCAGGTCCAGATTCTCAAGATTCGATTCCGCCTGGTGCTCTTGGCGAATCTGCAACTCACTTCTCCCGCAACGCCCTTAAGCTTCAACCATAATCATCGTCTCATCTTCGTTTTGGATTTCGCGTGGATTTAGCAGTGGCCTAAAAACAACGCAACTTTCAGAGTGAAGCTTCTGCAATACGAAATCGATGCTGTCAACGGAGAACTCCTCACCGCAACCGTAACCACCAGAATGTGACGTTATCGCCTTTATATTAGCTGCTAGCAGGGACGTGTTAAGGCGACAAAGTTTGATTTGTTGCTCTTGGGCCAATTTCTCTTTATGTTGGCGTATCGTTTATAGTAAATCTTCAAACAAAGTTTTAATGTTATGCAATTGTTTCTGAGTTTAGTGTTGGATCCAATTTTGTTAAGGTGTCATTGTTTGATGTTATTGATTTATTGTAATCGTCGGCTATTTGGTGTATTATGCAGCGTTACGTATTCTGATTCATGTCGCATATAATAATGGTGTTACCATGTTTTGACTGCTGCCACGATTCGGTTTCAATTGCAGTATTTTGATTTAAGAAATCATGGCTTTTAGTTGGGCTTTACATCTGCGAAAGCATAATATGCCGTGAAGTTGATCCGCACCAAATCTATTGAGTGTTGTTTGTTTTGTTCATAATTAGGCAAGAGCAAATAAGTGATATTTGTTGTTGCTGTTACTAAATCACAATTCGATTTTGTAGCATCCGGTTTTAAGTAATGCATGATGAACTTCCGGTTTTGAATTACCATGTTAATTTAATAGCAGTCACATGTGTTTTAACGTTACATACTGGACTAAGTTATTATCTAAGTGATATTGATTTTGGATTAACATATAACATTGCAATAGCCCTGAATTCAACCATTGTTTTGTCAATTTCGAATTTGTGAAGTTCGTATTTTGTGTTCGCTTGGATTGTCGTCTATTATGTGCAGATTTTAAAGTTTAAACTCAAGATTTGGAACCGATTGTGTGTTGGCCGCGATGTCATTGGATTCTATTATGTATACAAGCAATATGCATGTTTTAAAATGGGCTCTGTCTTGAAATTAGTTTTAATGAAGATTGATTGATTAACTTGAATTTTTATTAATTAATTTTGCTAGTTATTTTTAATTAACTTGATTATTCGGTTTAGTTGGATAATTTTGATAATTAAATTTAACTAGCCTAATTAATTGATTAATCTAGTTTTAATTATTTAACTTTATTAATCAATTTTAATTAATTTAATTATTTGATTTAATCGAATAATTTTAATAATTAATTTGGATTAATATAATTAAGTGATTTAATAAACTTTGACTATTTAAGTTTGTTAAATAAAATTGGGCCAAGATTAAGGGATCCTAAGACTCAAGTTGCTTTTATTCGTATACATTCTGTTTCATTATATTTCATTCCCATTTGGAAAAATATATCCCATTCCCACAAAATGTAATAAGTTTAGCACTTTTATCTTGATTACTTTAATGTCTCAAAACCATTTTCAAAATAAATTCTCGATTTATCGAGCCATTTTCCACCCTTGTAAGTCGAGTGCTTTCAAAGCCTCGCCATCAACCTTTGATCACAATACACAACATTTTAAAGCTTAATCCTGGGCTTCCTTACAGTGACACCTATTTGATCAATTATTTCTAGTTGGTCACTTAGAAGACTAGCCCACTTTGCTAGTGCACACGTTTAAAACTCAAATTCAAACCTCGACTCACCTCGAATATTTTTCTTCAAAATAAACTATTCTTTTCGATTAAACAATATAGATATCGAGCTCTTGAAGTGTAGAACTTCTTGGGTTCTCGAAGGATTGCTCTCAAGGTGCACGCCTTGGGTTGTGATCCTTTTGATCTTACATTTCTAGAATACCCTAACGCACCTAATTTGAGTACGCTAACCCATTCAAATCATTTTTCTAGCTAAATTATGAAAGAATTGAGTTCTTGGAGTCTTGCACTCCTTGAATTCTTGAGTGACAACTATTGAGGCGTACACCTTAAGTAGTGTGGCATTCGAACGTTCGTTCCTAAAACATGTGCCCTAACTACTTAGACAAGTACTTTCACTGTCCAATAAACATATTTCATAATTAATGGAATGAAAAAGATGTCGTTGGGATCTAGCATTCCAATGATATCCCGATTAATTAGTTACGAGGCTGACGTCTCGTTTATCGAATAGTCGTCATTCCTCTAAATATACAACCTGTCTAACTTCGTTTCTCACCCTCGTGCGATCGAATCTAAATATACCTCAATCTAAACTCTAATACGCGTCTAAATCGTCCATCAAACAAAAATTTCGAAGTTTGTCGAATGAAAAAGGTATCGTTGGAATCTAGCATTCCAATAATATCCTGATTAATTGGTTGCGAGGCTGACGTCTCGTTTGTTGAATAGTCGTCATTCTCCATAAAATTACCTAACCAAACTCCTCTTTCTCGCCCCCGTGCGTTCAAAACCCTGAAACCTATTCAAATCAATTCTCTTTCCTCGCCCTCGCACGACCCACAACTCAAAAAACGTTCCCGAAGAACATTGTTTAGTCCTTTCTTCCGCGCATAACAAACTAGTGCTTCAGCCTCCCCTAGCGAGCAGACAAGCCAATGTTTAGCAGTTAGAATGCGACCTAAACTCTCGTTCGACTCAAACCGATGCCAAGAACATTGTTTAGTCCTTTCTTCCGCGCATATGAACTCGTGCTTCAGCCTCCCCTAGTGAGCAGACAAGCCAACATTTAACAGTTAGAATGCGACCTAAACACTTGTTCATTCCAAACACACACCTTTTACCATAGTTGTCCGAACTACGGACGCTCTGATTCTTCATTCTCTTCTGAATGTAAGATATGTAGGCACAAGATTGAGACGATCTTGGCGAGCACATTTCCTCACAATTTCATATTTTCATCTTTTCCCCGTAGACCCACGAACTGCGATGCTCTGACTTTCCTATTGCACAAGGGAGTACGTAGGCACAAGGTCCCCAATCCTTGGCGAGTACCCTATCATAACCACCTTTTTTCCCCTCTAGGCGAAACCTTAGAAGAAAACAAACAAGCATAGCTAACTTTACTCTCGAATCGAATCAAGAGGTTCCCGTTGAGTACAACGGACGTAGAGGGTGCTAATACCTTCCCTTTGCATAATCGACTCCCGAACCTAGAATTTGGTTGCGATGACCATGTTCTTATCTCTTTAAAGGTTTTATCGATATTTTCCTATTCCTGCCTTGGAATGAATAAAGTTCGATGGCGACTCTGTTCGAACGTTTTTTCTGCGTCCATCGCGAGGATTGTATTTTTCAAGGTACGACACCTATATCTAACTAAATTATATTATATAACCTTGTGTTTAGAATCTGACTTAAGAGTTTCAAAAAAGAAAAAAAAGAGAACATAATCCAACCCCCTTATTATGTTTTTCTCACCTTTGGAACCTGCCAAGAAAAGAATGGCTAAGAGTCTGGCTGATGAAGTAAAAGGGAAGAAGAAAAAGGTTTTTGTCATACCCCAAATTTTAAGGTTCATATCTTCCAGTTAAAGATGTTTAAATAGGGGCAGTTGTCATACCCCAAGTTTTACTCTAAGTTTTTTATTCGCATCCGCATAGAGCTAACCATTCGTTTTACCATACATTCTTTCAATCAAACGCATTCATCTGAATTTAGATGAAAAGTCATGAGTTCTGGCATGTCATCAAATATTTATAACATTCAGTCAATCATTATGTTATATTAAGAAGTCGAAATGTTTGATTTCTTAGTCTCAATGCATAGTTAATTTTGTTGCATCTAGTTTCAGAGGTCCAGAGGGTGACAATTGAGAGTATTTCTTAGCATTTTCATGATTAAGAAATCAGGAGGTCTGGATTTTTGTTAATCATATGTATTGGTATCATATCTTGTTGCCTTTCACACTTCGATTAAACTAGTGACCCATTCACTGTATATCGCCTTCATTTCAATAATGAAGGATTTCAAAATTTGCATTAGCATTGCGTTAAAATTACCATTTTTTAATGAACCATTTTATTTACAAATTGACATTTAGCATCAAGGAAATTCTTCCAAAGAGTAGTCATCCTGGTGTAAGTTGTTTGAAAAATCAGTAAATTTGGGGCAATCAATTCGAGACGCAGCAGGTCTCTCCAAGGCTCGTACTAAGGCCAACCACTTCCATAGTGTCGCAACTACAAAAAAACACTCGGCGAAAAACAGAAGAGTCTCTACCGAAATTTATTTATCCCAAAGAGATGGAAAGGAAACGATCGAAGAAAACCTAAAAGAACGGGAAAACACAAGGTCATCGCAACCAAATCTTGGGTTTAAGAGTCGGTTACGCAAGGGGAAGGTATTAGCACCCCTCACATCTATTGTACTCAACGGGATCCACGCTTGTTGTCTAATCAAAGGGTGTGTTTATTTATAAGCTACTGCTAAGCGGAAATGAGAACAAAAGAAAAAGAAAGAGACTCGATAGGACATCGCCGCCCTATGCCTACGTATTCCCTCTTGCAATGGGAAAGTTAGAGTCAACGTAGTTCGGAAAACTACGGGTAAAAGAGGGAAGGTTGCTCACCAAGACATCGTCGTCTTGTGCCTACGTATCCTCATCTGGTATGAGAAATCAGAGCAAGCGTAGTTCGGGTAAACGAAACCACTGGTTGGTTGAGTGTTTTTTATGAGCGACGTTAAGTTCCCATTCCAGCAGTTAGGGACGATGCCTGTTTGCGATAGAACGGAAAAGTAACATACTCTTTTCTGAATTTGGGGTGCGAAAGGAGATTCTATCCTAATATTAGCATCCAAAAGATGGACCTAAGGTTGAGGTTAAAAGGGACTAACCTACTTGTTATCATGCTTGGATTAAAATCCTAATGTCTATCTTACTCCAAATTCAATCAGAAATTAAAATGGAATAAGAGTCCTAAGGGAACATGCAAAGACAACACAAAAAGCAAGAAAACAAGGTAAAAACAGCAGCTACAACAACGCCTTCTGCACAAGACAACAATAAAATCCAGAACACAGGCAAGACAGCATATAACAGCACATGTTTCAGCACAAAACAGGTGTGAAAAGCTAGGCAGTAAGCAAGTAACGCAAAGACAACATGCAAGTTTAAAGCATAGACAGTTGTGGAAAGTATGGAGAAATCAAGCTTGAATGCAATTAATCAAGAACAAACACCAATCATGGGTAGATATCATGCAACAATGGATATGCTTCAACCATCAAACATAATCAATCAACAAGATCAACATGTTCTTTTCAAATTAAATTGGGCGATCAACCGATCAAACAAACATGCAACGAAGCGGAAACGGAAACAAATGCAATCATGCATCATAATATCCAGCAACATAATCATCAACGATCATCAATTAACATGCTATAGACAAATGAAATGATCATTCACCAAACAAATCACATGAACATGTTAAACATTCAAAACGGAAACCAAAAGTTGCGCGTCGAAGAATCGAGATCAAACATTAAAGAACGATGAAATATGCCCAAAGCAAATCACGTAAATGTATCATATCAATTCATGAAGTTTTCATGTGAAAAGGAACTCAAACAAACAAAAAAAATACAAAAAAAAAAAAAAAACAGGCGATCTTCCTAGAGTAACAGGTCACCCTATATAGGGTAACCGGTTACTTGATGAAAAACAACTCAGAAACATGAAATTTGATAGGGTAACCGGTTACCACTAAAACAAAAGCAGAAAAACAGTTTTTAAAAAGCAGTTTTCAGCATCAAACAACCTCCTCAATCATCCATATGAACATGATATCAATCAAGCACGAAAGTAACATCAAGAAACAGTTATCGAACATCATATAAACATAATCAAGCACTAAAATCACAAATCACCCCAGATCCAAATCGTCAAAATGGATCAAAAATCAGCAAAAACCATGGATCTACATTGTGATTATCCAAATAAGTTCAAAATTAGATTAGATCTAGAATTCACACAACCATCAAAGCTGAGATTTGCTTTGGTGAGTGTTGATTCACTTGAAATTAGTATATCCAAGCAAGAAACCTAGAGATTCTTCAAGATCCAAGAGTTTCCTTGTGGTAGAAATGAAGAACAAGCAAGATCAAGCAAAATAATCCAAAAAAAAACACTTCTAATCTAGCTTCCAAATTCATATCCAAAACAAAAAGAAAATTGAATGGTGAATTGAAGATAATGGAGATGAATGATGGAGGTTTAGCTCTAGAATTCTATGATTCCAATGAAGAATCAAAGAACTCAAGTGAAGGAGATTTTAATGGAGGTTTTGGGAGTGAAAAAATGGAGAGAAAGTTGAGAGCAAACTCTCAAGAATGAATGTGAAATCTGAAAATGAAGGGTAATTGTGTGAGGTTTAGAGAAAATTCACTTAAATAAGCTCTAGGTTTGGAATCAAGATGTGGTTTTGGTTGTGGATTAGCATTTGGAATGGAAATTAGGAGTGGAAATTAGGAATGAAGTGTTTGAAATTTGGAAGGAAATGGTGAAAGTTGAAACAATTCTAGATCCTTCCAAATATGATCAAGTGAAATCAATGGTTGAGAATGGTTGGAAATTTCACATGAAAAAAAATTCAAATATTTTGGCAAACTGCGCTTGAAGTAACCGGTTACCCTATATGCAGTAGCCGGTTGTTGCACCCCAAAATTTGACCAACATTTCTTTACCTAGCTTGTGTTCATCAAGAGGTATGATTACCAATAAAGAGCTATACAAGACTTTGAAGCTATCCAAGAAGGTTATTCAAGTGTTCAAGGGTTGATGTCCTTGTCAGAGAAGTGAGAAGATCCTCAGAGAGATTGGTTGAAACCAAGGTTGTGTGCCCCCTAACTTGAGAGTTGTGGGAGCTCCTCAGATGATTCTGAAGCTATGAGGATGGACTTGAAGCTTTGATAGAGCTTATGAGATGTCTTGAAAGCCATCATAAAGCCTAGAGAGGCCATTGTACAAGAATAAGAAGACTCAGCCATGAGTGGTGCAGTTAGGGTTTGACTAGGTCAACCCTAGGTCAACTGACGATTTGGAGGGGGTTGAGACCTAATCCAAGAACCATGTGATCATGGATTGATGAATTGAGATGCTATAAGGATGTTTCCAAGGTCAACTCATCATGATTGAGGAGTTTGAGAGGTTTCAAGCTAGGGTTTCTAAGGCTTGACAGTGTAAAATCCCCTAGTTTGATCCCTATCTTCAAGGCAGTTTAGCTCAAGATGTGATTGTCATCTCATCTTACCTCCAACATGAATGTTGTAGAGCTTTTTCTTAGCTTTAATTTGAGTACTAGAAGTCCTTGATAGGATTTGTAGAGCTCACGTTATGACTTTGACAAGTTACAGGTCATCTGAGGTATGTGAATCTGGGTCCTTGAAAGTCACCCAACTTGCATCCAACTTTTGCCCAAGAAGGATAATTCCTATGAACTTTGGGTCAACATGAATGTTGTTCCTCATCTTCTTAGCTTTCTAGAGAGTACTAGAAGTCCTTGATAGGATTTGTAGAACTCAAGTTATGGCTTTGACACGTCAAGGGCATTTTGGTCATTTGGAGATTATAGGTCATTTCAAGCATAAGGCCATAACTCCTATTTCCAAGCTTCAAATGGAAAAATCTTCAACATCAAACTTGCTTAAAATGATGTTTTAAGGGCTATTAGGGAGGTCATGAGATGTTGAAAAGGCTTGTAGCAAAAAGTGATAAAAATGACCCTAAAATGGAGGCATGAGTTAAATAAGTTGAAGTTGGAAATTGAAATTTCCAAGTTACACATCCAAACCATGGCATATAATAGGTCATTTTGACTCCAAAGAACATTTTTAGAAACAATGGTTCAGCCACTTTTTTGAATTGAGGCCTAGATCATGGACTTGCTTTGGAAAATGGTTGCTTGCATCTTAAGGTACAAAGGCAAAACACAAGGAAAGGCAATGTACAAGCTTGCTAAGTATCTTAACACCTCCCATATCTCATCTAAGGAGAATTTCAGGTCAGAATGAGTTGCTGCAAGAGGCTTGGCATGAGATGATGCATGAGATGAGATGAAGTCATAAACTCATGACATGAGAATCCCAATTTCTCATTGGATGGTTCCAGATGGTTCTAGAGAGGTCCAATGCATTCTATATATGATTTAGAACTTGCTCAGATGCAAGGTTGGTGATAGATTATAGAGAAGAGTGAGATAGCCATTTCAATTGCTTTCATTGCAAGTTGAAATCAAATTCCACATTCTGATCCATTTTCCATAGCTTCTTTCAATCCAAACACATTCCATTCATCACACTGAAGCTGTGCATACCAAATTGAGAGCAAAACCATGGAGAATTGAGGAGATAGATTTTGGATTTTGAAGGTTGCAAGTCATAATCGGTTTTGGAGATTCAGGCTTTCTTGGTCCAATCTTTTGCAAACAGTAGCAAGATCATCATTCAAGGATTGATTCTGAAGAGTTTGAGAGCTTGAAGTGAAGGTTTACCCTATCTGTTAATCAAGATTTGACAGGTTAGTAACTTTTCTTCTATACCATGATTTAAGCATAATTAGGCAGAATTGTTAGGTTAGAACGGTTAGAGACAATTAGGTGATGGATTCTGGGAAGTTTGAGATCAATTGGTGAAGTTTGAGTTGATGACACCATTTTTGTTTGGATCAAGAACACGAGTTATGGTGAGCTATAGCATGAGTTTGATATCAAGAATTAACCAGTGTGAGGTGGTGATCATTCTGAGGTAATTAATTGCAAGAATGGTGAACTTTGATTCCTGAGCATATTTGGGGGTTTGATTCGTGTTTTAGGTTTGAGGAAGTTTCAATGGATTTTGATGCCATGGTTAGATTCAGGGTGAAATTCTGGACATATTAGGGTTTTGAATTTCAGTTTTTCATGGAGAATTGGTGAGGTTCAAATTGGAGAGAGTGAGCTTGAAGCTCTGAACTTCCATGGTTGTTCTTCCCTACAAGTACCATTCAAATGAAGAAGACAATGCCATGGTCGTTTGATCATGTGTAGACCTTTGACTGAGTGGGGATCATCTGGCTGAGATTCCATTTCGCGTATGAAGAGAAGTCTGAAGACACCATGAAACGAAGTGTTTCATTAAACTTGGGGTATTGGCTTTAGTTGGTAATTGATATTCGCACCCCAGGTCTTGGCCCATTGGATATTTGAACTATTTTTTGTTACTCTTTGCACCGTTCATTTTTCTTTTCTCTTTATATTTTGTTAATTGATTTTCTGATGAAAACTGGGCCTGGCGCGCATTGATATCCCCACCCCCATTTTGAGCCCATCTGGATAATGTACTGAACATAATTGCTATTCACACCAATGCTTTCTTATTTTAATTTCTTTTTCTCCATTTTTCTTTGATCTTTGAAAAATCATAATAAATAGAAAAATGATGATTTTTACATGGGGATTTTTTCTCCCATTTCATGTTAATGTCTAGAAAATTATAAAATCAAAATATTTGCATTTCATACATTTTTAATATTTTTTGTGTATTTTCTCTTTTAATAGCATTTTAATTCCTTCTATGTTGATGCATAGACTTGTAGAATTTTGTTTAGCTAGTTCCCTTTGAATTTTTAGGCCATTCATTTTAGGATAGTTAGATTAGGACTTCAGCTCCCCTCTGGATTTATTCCATAATTTTGTGATTAATTTTTGATTAGTTTTGCTTAGATGACTTTAGGTTGTATAGAATTAGGTCAATCCTTAACATAGGTCCACAATAACACTAGAATTTTGGGTTTCTAGGTCAAGTTAGATATTGGGACATATAGGGTATTAAGGGTAGGTATATAGGATCCCCTAGAAATTATATTAGATTTTAATATGATAGTATACTATTTTTAATTGATTTTGTAGTTGATTGTTGTTTGTATTGCCCTTGTGGGCTTGTATTTTTGTTTGCCTTGCTTTGTGGGTTTTTGCTTGGCTTGGTGGGCTTGGTATTGCTTTGAGGAGCATGGAGGAGCATAGTAGAAGACTTGGAGATTGAAGAAGGAGCTTGAGAGCTTGTAGTCTTGTTTGTTTTGTTGTTGTCTTAGGGTTAGGAATTAGGAAGAGTTTAGACCTAGCTAAGTTCTTTCCTAAACATGGATGGTATCTTTCACCTCCATTCCTCCCCATGATTCAAGGTCCTTCCATGGTATTCACCTCCCTCCTTTGGAGGGATAAGTGATGGTACCTAGGAAGTAGAACCTTTGAGGGAACCATTCTTTTGATGTTAAACCCTTATAGGTCACCTTTGGTGGTCAGTAAGCAATTTAACATCCTAGCTTATCCAGTTAAGTGATTTCTCCTGTTTTGAGTATCTTGAGAGATGTTGGGCTTGAGTTTTAAGATGAAGACTTCATTGAAGAGTATGGAAGAGGTTGATTCCTTGAGCATTGTCATTTCAGTTGAAGCTTGAAGAGCATGAAGATCAAGTTGATACTTGAAGACCCAATGAAGATCCAGTAAAAATTGAATGAAGAGCTGAGGGCTTGAGAAAAGACTGAAGGATGAAGTTGACACTTCTAAGCAATTGAGACTACCCTGAAGAGCTGAAGCTTGAAGATCAAAGATTAAGTTGATACTTACTTTGAAGCTTGGAGATCCCGAAGGAATCAAGTTGATACTTGTGGTGGGAGTGAAGCCTGAAGGTGGAACTGATTAAGGAGCTGAAGCTTGAAGAAGAGAATAAGTTGAAACTTATGTTGAAAGGGTTGAAACCTGGAGAAGCAAATTGATATTTGTCAAAAGTGATAGAGGTCTGAAGACTGAGTTGCTGTTAGAAGAGTTGAAGCTTGGAGTTGAGAGAGGAGTTGATCTGCTTTCTTCTTTGTTTCTCTTCTGTATTGATGTGCCTTGTTTGACTTGCTTGATGCATTAGAATAAGTCCATATCTAGAATAGCTTTAATCTAGGAGCATGATTGCACTAGAGGTTGAGTTGCTCCCTCTGCTTGTATTGTTACTGTATGGCTTTGCTTGCGGGTATTCGGTAGAGCCCAGCTCCCTTGCCCATGTGGTTTGTTTGCCTGATGGCATTTTATTTCATTTCTTCTGTATGATTGCAGTTTACTGTTCTTGCTTGATAGCGTCTTATCTTTCAAGTATGATTACTGTTATTCATATCTGGCTTGAGGTTGAGATGAGCTTGTGGAGGCTGATGCCCCACACACATTTCCTCCCTCACTTGCATTACATGCATTTTACCATATTGCTGTTTACTGTTTAAGCTGATGCTTTATCTGTTTTTGTGTATCATTGACATGATCCCTTAGGACTCTCATTTCCTTTGATAAGGGAATGATGATAGAACCTTAGGTTGAAACCTATGCATGATAACTTCTAGGAGTTCCCTGTTTCAAACCTCAACCATAGGATGAATCCTTGGCATGACAACAGTAGGACTTGATAGTCTCCCTCCTAGTTGAGCCTGTTCTCTTCTCATCTCAAAACAGCTTAAGATACAGTAATCATGAATGATTTCTTTCGTACGTTACGAGCCTTAAGCTATCTGAGAAAGGATTGTGGGAGAGCTTCTTTTCTATAGTCTGGATGTTTAGTATGGTACCCTTTGGGTGACATGCGACGCATTCACTCTCAGGTCATAGTCTTTAATGCGATTGAAATTGCAAACACAATAAAAAACACTTCTTCCGTAAAAGACAGAAAATAATCCGTAGTGTCCCGAACTACGTAAGCTCTGATCTCTCATACCTGTTGAGAGTACGTAGGCACAATACTGACGTATTGGCGAGCCACCTTCCCCCATAACCCGTCGTAGGTCGAACTACGTTGACTCTGATTTCTCGTTCTCTGATGAGAATACGTAGGCATAAAGTGCGACACTTTGCCGAGTCATTTTTCTTTTCTTTTAAGCCAGCCTTGATAGGTAGATAGATAAACCAACCCGTCCAGTAAACACAACAAGCATGGATCCCGTCGAGTACGACGGACGTGAGGGGTGCTAATACCTTCCCCTTGCGTAACCGACTCCCGAACCCAGACAATGGTTGCGATGACCTTGTCTTACCCTTTTTCGTTAGGTTTTTCCGATCGTTTCCTTTCCCGCTCCGAGGGATAAATAACGAAAGATGGCGACTCTTCTGTTATGCCGGCACCTTATTTTCGCGAAAGCCGACACCGGTTACCCTGTTAAAAATTTGCCACTTTTGGCGCCAAATGTAAGGAATCTTGTACAATTGCTCGTTGCCACTTGTTTTGAACCCTGCTATGCCTCTGAAACCGACTCTTGAATATGGTAGCTGTGAGAACGCCTGAGATACCCTGTGTATTGTCTCCTGAGCTGGAAATTAACCTACTGAATAAAATAAAATCGACCGCCTCGACCGTTGGGCAAAATAAATGTCGGAGCCTCTAATGCTCGCTGTTTAGACTCTTGCAATGACATCAATCATGGAAAACAACTGTCAAATTATTTTTCAATGGAAGTTTTCTTCAGAGACCCCATAGACTGGGGTAAGGCACGTTACAGACGGATAAGTCCTTTCCATACCTTCAAGCTACTTCAGCGAGACGTTGTACATCAGCAACCATTAAGTTCAAAAGTGAGTATCGGGGATTTATGCTATCATAACATCCCCTTGATAAGAAACTTGTTATAAGAACCCTTCTTGGTTTTAACAGTTCAAACATCCAGATCATTCTCATGCATTGACATCAATCATGTTTGCATGCACTAGCATTTGTCTTGCATTAGATTATGCATTTTGTCTTGCACATTATAGTGTTACCCATATATCAATAAATCCAACCTTGTTTGGTATCTCAAATCCTTGTTCTCATCTGGAAATCACTTTTCAAATCCAGTTCTTGTCTGGAAGTTAATATGGGAATCCAATTCCCGTCAGTTAGCCAGTTCTTGTCTGGTAGTTAAGTTTTCAAATGCACTTCCTGTCTGGTAGCTAGTTCTCGTCTAGTAATTAAGTTTTCAAACCGAGTTCTCGTCTGGTAGTTAAGATTTCAAACCCAATTCCCATCTAGTAGCCTATCTTTTTAACCAGTTCTCCTCTGGTAGTCCTTTTTCAAAGTCAGTTCTAGTATGGAAATTTAACTTTAAAGTCCCCGAGTCGATGCCATTATCTTTAAATATCTTCCAACCCCTGAGTTGATGTCATTTTATCTTGATGTTTCCTTAACCCCCAAGTTGATATGTTATATCCCTAGAGGTCTACCGCCAGTCAAGAACAACTAAACATGTTTCTCTAATCCCTAGTTCATTTGTATAGCATATAAGAAATCAAGAGTATTTCTTAGTTCATTATTTCATGATTATGAAATTCGAGAGTATATCTTAATTCATCTCCATTCATTTTTAACAAGTCGAGAACACTTCTTAGCATTTCATGATTTAGAAATCAAGATTATTTCTTAATTCATCTGCATTCATTTTTAAGAAGTCGATATCACTTCTTAGCATTTCATGATTGAGAAATCAAGAGTATTTCTAAATTTATCTGCATTCATTTTTAATAAGTCGATAGCACTTCTTAGCATTTCATGATTGAGGAATTGAGAGTATTTATTAATTCATCTGAATTCATTTTTAAGAAGTCTAGAGCACTTCTTAGCATTTCATGATTGAGAAATTAAGAGTATTTCTTAATTAATTTGCATTCATCTTAAGGAGTTGATCGCACTTTTTAACATTTTCATGATTAAGAAATTGATAGTATTTCTTAATTCATCTACATTCAGAAGTCGATAGTACTTTTTTAGAATTTTCATGATTAAGAAATCGATAGTATTTCTTAATTAATCTGCATTCAGAAGTCGAGATTACTTCTTAGCATTTTCATGATTAAGAAATAGAAAGTATGTCTTAATCCATCTGCATTCAGAAGTTGAAAGTACTTAGCATTTTCATGATTAAGAAATCGAGAGTATTTCTTAATTCATCTACATTCATTTTTAAGAAGTCAAGAGTAATTCTTAGCATCTCATGATTAAGAAATCGAGAGTATTTCTTAATTCATCTTCATTTTTAAGAAGTCGAGAATACTGTGGATTAAGAAATCAAGAGTATTTATGTGTGTTCATTCATAACCATAAGCATATCGTTCTATTGCATAAGAGGGAAAAATTTGGGTCTGCTTGGTATTTTATACTATCTTTCACTATGATGATTTGAAACTAAGAGTTCTTTATATCTACCAGTTAAAGATGTTTAAAATAGGGGCAATTGTCATACCCCCAGATTTTATCCAAAGTTTTTTATTTTCATCTGCATAGTGCAAACCATTCATTTTATCATACATTCTTTCAATCAAAAGCATTCATATGGGTTTAGATGAAAAGTCAGAAGTTTTGGCATGTCATCTAATCTTAATAACATTCAGTCAACCATTGTGTTAGATTTAGAATTCAAAATGTTTGATTTCTTAGTCTCAACGCATAGTTCATTATGTTGCATCTTGTTTCGGTGGTCCAGAGGGTGACAATCGAGAGTATTGTCGTCATCTGAATCTCTGTAGGGTTTAATTATAATGGAGAATCAGAAGTAAGTGGTCCAAGGGTGATTTATTTGCATCTGATTTTCTATTTATATTTATTTGATCGGTTAACGCATTTACAAGACATCTTCCTTTTTAACTTGTTACATCATGCATTTTGTTCCATGTGACGCTTAGAGTATCAACCAGAATAATTTTTTGGATTTATAGACAGTTCGACCATTTCTCAAATGTATGTCAAATTAGCAGGCAAAAAAAATTTCAAAATCGAGCATGTAGACATCAGTATTCTTAACCTATATTTCACGTAGTTTAACTTAATGTGCTCGAATTAATTTTTCAAAAACTTTTTCGGTCACTTTTTTATTTGCCTGAGCCTTTTAATCAACCAGTCAAAATTCATTTCAAAATTTGATCAAAAGATGTATGTTTCCGAGAAGTTTATTCCGTGCTAATCATTTTGGTATGTTCATTTTAAATTTTTAACATTGTTTTTGCCTGACTTTTTTCTTTTTTATCCGATTATTTTTGTTTTTTAGTCAAAAAATTATATTTATTTAATTATAAATTTTTATGTTCTCATTTCTCCTTCCAATTTTGATTATTTAAACTAATTTATTTTTATTTGATATAGTTTTTGAAAACTCATTTCACATTATTTTTACTCATATAAGTCATTTTTATACTTTTATAAAAATATAAAAAAAAAATTAGATATTAATACTTTAATGTATTACATTAGGAGAAATTTTATAAAAAAAGCAACTTTCTCCTCGTGATATTTATGATATTTTGTTGTGGGATAAAATTGAGTTTTTTAGACCTTACATGCTCTCTCTCTCTCTCTCTCTCTCTCTCTCTCTCTCTCTCTCTCTCTCTCTCTCTCTCTCTCTCTCTCTCTCTCTCTCTCTCTCTCTCTCTCTCTCTCTCTCTCTCTCTCTCTCTCTCTCTCTCT